>CM046882.1:222577006-225387006 GCA_025667525.1 Glebionis coronaria | reverse complement strand
GATTTTACAGTTAAATCCTCCCCTCAACACATGTAGACTTACTGATTCAACATACCAATATTTGTTACCAAAAATTCAAACCTCTTGATTTCAAAGGTGTTGGTCAACAAATCAACCACATTGTTGTCTGTATGAATCTTCAAAACCTGAATTAGCTTTTTGTCATAAGCATCTCTGATGAAGTGATGCCGAATTTCAATATGTTTGGTTTTGGAGTGGAATACTGGGTTCTGGACAATACATATAGTTCTTTCATTATCAACAAAGATTATGGGTTTCATAAAATTGAACCCATAATCTAACATCTGGTTCTTAATCCAAAGCTTTTTTCCACAGCAATGAGCAGTGGCTACATACTCAGCTTTAGTAGTAGAGGGAGCAACAATATTATGTTTCTTACATTGCCAGGAGATGGGTCTTCTTCTAAGGAATTTACAACCACCTGTTATGTACTTCCTATCATGATTTGCCCCAGCATAAACACTATTAAATAAGCTTCCAAGTCGAATGATGATTCTCTAGGATACCACAATCCCAAATTGGGTTGGCCTTTGAGATATTTGAAAATTCTTTTCACAGCATGTAAGTGTGAAACCTTGGTATTGACTTGAAACCATAAACAAGCACACATTGCAAACATGATATCTCGCCTAGAAGCAATAAGATACATAAGTGAACCAAGCATGGACCTATACAAATGAAGATCCACATATGCACCATGTTCATCTTTAGATAATTACTTTTTGGCTTTAATTGGTGTACTTTCACTTTTAGACTCCATACTTGCTAACTTCTTTAAGATTTAAGAACATATTTTTCTTGACTGCTAAAGATACCATCTTTCTCTGTTTGACTTGTAGTCCTAAGAAGAAAGGAAGCTCTCCCATATAACTCATCTGAAATCTTCCTTTCATCAAAGCTTCAAAGTTTTCACACCATGACTTTTTGGTAGAACAAAAAATAATATTTTAACACCCCCAATTTACATTGCGCAGCGGAAATACATAATTGGGTGCTAAATACAAGTATCATCACACAAGGTATATTGAACGACTCAAAATGAGACATTTACACATAAAGGATAAATAAGATTTTACCACATTGTCTAAAACATAATTTTCATCCCATAATATAGTACCAAAACAACAGCAGAGTAAAGCGTTTAGTCCCCCTTGGATCTCGACCATCAAACCACAAAGTTTTAGTACAATACACAAACATTAGAAAAATTGTTCCAAAGTAAAAGGGAAGAAAATGTTTTAGACCACAACACTTCAAAAGCTAACCCACAACATCCACGGCAATGCTCCGCCATCGTTCATGTTCGATTACCTAAAACAAATGCTTAAACGAGTCAACAGTAATGTTGAGCGAGTCCATAGGTTTAACAAATCACATTTGAACACAAGAGGAAAATCAATCATAGTCATTTAATAGAATTATCGTGCACACAATCTATATAGGCAACTCATCTTATAGTCGAAGCTATAAAATTGTATTTAAGCTCATGACACTGAACCCTTAACCAATTAGTCACCCACTCCAAATTCCAGCATGACTAGATAAAACCATTGCCCCTCTAGAGTATTAGTTGCAAGATATATACCCACATCTCATTCATCATAATTACCCCTCCAAGAGATTAATCAACGTACAACTCTTGACCGAGATAGGGTGGTTAACCCCGTAGTACTACCATTTGAATAAGAGGTTATTCCCAACTCACAACATCAAGTCAGAACATAGTTAACGGTTCATGAAAATAGGGTCTTTAGCAACAAGGTACTCAATACAATTCAAGGTAACATTAGGAAACATTCGGGTCCAAACAATCAATCATGACTTGTGTTCATTTATTTTCAAATAGCATGTATCCCCCTCGCGGGTATTAAAACATTTAGTAGCTATCATGAAAGCGAGGATACAGACTCACCTTAGTATAAGAGACCTAGCGAGATGATCGTCGATGATAAGTGATGCCCGTCAAACACGAGAACCACAACCTATCAAATAAGGCGCGTTCATTAATAATAGACTCGAGTAATAATCATACATAATAACATCAACTCAAAATCATAAACTCACGACTAACCCGAAAGAAAAAAATACAGTGATACTATTATACTCTTATACATGTTTACTTTATTACTCTATACTCTCGATAAAAATCTGCCGGCACATACCAAATGTACTAGCTCATTTACCTCACTTAGACACGTCAAAAGTTTATGAAACGACTCAAGGAACTCACTTGCTATCTATAGAAAGTACTCCAAAAACTTCATCAAAATATTTTACTTCTAAGACTCCCTGCCCGACACATCTTTGAATTATAAAAACTGGACAGTTTTACGTCATTGACTCATACAACCATTTTGATTCTCTAATCAACTTCATTTACAAAACCGTGACTTAGGTTTGAAAATAGACTCACCAACCTAGGTCTACATACTTATAAAAGCCTTTGACTCATTTTAAAACTCATTCTATAGTCCCCGATATTTGATCCAAATATCGACAACAACTTCAAATTGTGCCGATACTCGTCTTCCGGTACACGAATAATCAAAGTATCATAACTTCTTCCTTGTTTTGAGTTAGAAGCTCTAATTTATGCCAAAACGGGGATAATCAAAATCTATATTACACTATCTTATTAGTTTAACAATTATCAAAACAAAAGATATCTCAAAACAACCTCAACTCACTGCCCTAATTTACCCTCTAAAATTTCACATAAAATCACACTTTTGATCAATTTTAATCAATTTTCTACTAATCCTAATCCCCTAGCATCAACATATATCAACCCTAACACCTGTATAATTTATAAAAATAAAAACCCAAAATCAAAAATCAACTTTCTTCAACAAAAAAACATGATCTACACATGATCATCACTAGATCAACAAATGCATGATCAAATATCTCATGCATTTTGTAAATTATGTATCAAAAAAACCACCTTTGAATTCTATGATGTGGTCTAGGCTTAGTTTTGGATTGATCAAGCTTGAATTAAAGAAAAAATTAGGGTTTATGGTGTTGGTTAACTCACGATAGAGGGAGAGAAAGAAAAGGGGTGTTTTGATTTTTGTAACTTGCATTTATGTGTTATAAGTTAGGTAGAAAAAGTTTATATATGGTAGGTGGAGGGCTACTTTTGCCATTCTTGCATAGTTTTTGACCAAAATGAAAATAGTTAGTTAAAAAGCGGGAAATGACTATTAGTCAATTTTTGAAAATATTCACGAGGCTCGGGTTTCATAAAAATACTTCTCAAAAGTTAAAAAGTATCACAAATATAATAATATCGTCTCCCGACTCGACTTAACACGTCATTAAAAAGAAAACATCGGAACCGTCAAACATCGAACAATCGACAATTAAACGTAAAATATTGGGTATTCGTCGACATCACGCTTGCTAATAATCCTCATACTAATTAAAAAGCAAAAATAAGTCTCCTAACATTGGTTTCAACATGAACCATCAAAAACAAAAATCATTCAAGCTCATAAAAAATGTGACAATCCGTCAATTTACGATTGATATTTTATTCTCAAATATTATTTGAAAATATTATTTTAATGATACAATATGAACTCACTTATTTTTGGGAAGAAATTTGGATTTACGTCTTGGAGTAGCATCGACTACGTCTAAACCGGAGGATTCAACGTTACGTGCTTACGTTTACGTACACCGTCTTTGGTGACAGTCCGACATTTCAGAAAATAAATTTATCTATGAATATTGTTTTGGAGTTTTAAATTTGTGTTAGTTCATAAACTCACAAATTTACGAGAAGAGATTAGGACTTACGATTTTATTTTAACGTCCTTTACGACTAAACCGGAAACCTTAGGATTACGTATTTACGTTTTCGAACTCCGTTTTTGATGAAACAATTTTTATTGGATTCGTTTTGTGACGTTGATTCATAATTTATAAAAACGTTTTTCGTAAAACGACCCGAGGGCACGCAAATCGAGGAAACTAGAATCGAGGAATACCCGTAAATAAATGGGATGAGACAAGTGGGACACTTGTCCCACCCTACTCCAAAACCGGCCCAAACTACACCTCAACACTTTAGGTGGCAAGTTTCTAGCTTAATGCCTCCACTTGTCTTACCAAGCTTACTTTGTAAGCCATTTGTTACACTAAACCACTAAACTAGCTACCAAAACCATTCTTGCCATTTCTCACCATGCAAACCACTTCAAACACACACAATCCTCTCTTCCTTCTCTATGTTTGCCGTCCCAAATGATCCACAAAACACCCATCTCATACAAAAATTTAACCATAAACATATGTTATAATTAACATATGTTAATCTCCATCCAAAAAGATGAAGATTGGTGTAAGTTATAACATCAAAGGAGGAGTTTCCATGGAGTATTTGGGCTGATTTTCCACAAGGTTTCTATGAAGAATGGTGGTCATGAAGGTGGTCTTGGTGCATCATAAGTTTCTCCATCCAAAACCATGCCAAACTCATAACCTACATCAAGTTGGTGGTATAAAGATTGTCCTCCTCAACTTCTTGTTAATTTGATTATGTAAACATGTATTTTATTTCCTATTGTATATATATATGATGATTATATGATGATAAAAATGTTATGTGGGGATTTGTTGTTGATAATCATGGATAAAAAGGTGAAAAACTATAAGAAACAAGGTTAAAATCTTGTTTAAATTACATGGCTGTATAAAACAGTAAAGAAACATGTTATAAACTGATAAAAGGATGAAGTAGAATTGATATACAGTAAGCTATGAGTCTTGTACACATGTGAGAGTTGGCCATGCAATGGAATCATAGTAATGAGTGAGATATGATCAAAACAAGTTTAGGGTATAAATCTGAAGTTACTGTTTTGGACGATTTTTAGAAAATACTTAAAGGATGATTCAACAGTAGCTATAGAAAATTTAAATGTAGCACATATCATGTAGTTTATGTGATAAAAATTTGAGCTTCTATCTCCATGTAAAACTCAAGATATGGCAGTTTTGGTGAAGATTAAGTTAAAAATCAGATTTTTGGAAATTAAAGAATAATACTATTATATAAGCACTCACATTTTAATATATAAAATGTAAAATAAAAACCCACTAACTTATAAAACTTATTTATATAAATATATATAAAAGGTTAATCAAATGGATAAATTATATAAATGGTGGTGAAATAATGTTAATAAGTAATAAAAACTATAAACTTGATTTTTACGACTTTTTCGGCTATTACCGTAAAATTAACATTTTTGTTAAATAAAACTTAGATGGTTGGACCCGTCTAATGAAAACTTTATAAAACTTATATACTGATATATAGACATGTATAACAAGTAAAAACCGATAAAACCCGAACTTTAGGGCATACGGACATTAACGAGCTAAGTAAACATATTGGACTAATACTTGGACTAATAAATGGACTAAATAAGATAAACACCCATAAAAAGAACTTATTAGGCTTAGCCCATTTGGGCCCAACTTGAAAGTGTATGTACTGATAATATAAGTACAAAAAGGATTAATACAAGTTAAGAACTTATAATAGGCTTATTGGACCTAAAACACGTAAATAGGTAAAACTAGTAAACTAGTATAAAAGTTATCGACATATAACACTAAAATGAGTAAACAAGAATATGTAAACCCACTTGATCATCATATATATATAATCATCATATGTATACATACTTGTTATTTTTGTAAAGTCATTGGACAAACGTCTAAGACCGATTATTATTTATATAGGTTTCCGTGATTGAAGCACGTACCGTACGTCCGAATTGCCGATAAACCGCATTCCCATATCAACGTGAGTTCATAGCCTCGCACTCTTTTAAATGTTTTATAAATGTTTTATAAACCCGCGAGGGAGATAACATGTTAGTTTTTATAAAATTAGGACACCATTTGTCCCGATTGTTTGTTTATTGATTTTGGACCCGGATGAATGAATGACCCGAATGTATGACCCGATAAATGATTAAAGGACCCGATAGATGAAATCAAATGGATTATTAAAGTTAGGTTATGTCACTAAAAGTCCCATTAGCATGAATTGTGAAGTACCGGGAGTTGGTAGACGCTTATGCATTTAATAGTACTATTTGGGGACGATCACCCCAGTTCGCGCCTTGACGGTTGATCCCCGTCGTGCCACATTGATTGGTAAGCGAATTTATGTATGAGAAGATTTCCATAGCGTGACCTTTGTGACGACACGCTGCTTTAGATGGGCAAAATTGGTATCGGGTTAGCTACCCGTTTTGGTTTAGTAAGGTAACAATGTCATGCGACTTGTAATAATCCAAAACTAACGAAATACTATTAGGCGCATCGAATTACGAAGTATTGCCTGACTAGCAATACGGGGTCATACTATTGATATTATGATTGTATTTTGGTTTTCATAACCATATTCATATAACGGTTTTTATTTGATTTTATACAACGTCATAAGACATATTGTATGATGTTTTTACGACATTGGCTCGTATAATAATTTTTAAGGCAAATGCCTATATTATGATTTTCGATAAGAATTTATATAAAATGACTCTGGCTATTTTATGGCCTATTACAAAGATTTGTATAAAACGATTTTTGCTATTTTATGGCCTATTACAATGATTTGTACGAATTGATTTTTGGTACTAATTTTATACCAAAGTTATATTGATGGAATTTATTAAACTCTATGAATTCACTCGGCGTTATCGCTGACCTTTTCTTTTAACATGTTTTATCTCAGGTACTTGAAGGTAATTCTCGGGAAGACGACAAGAATTCATGGCCCGCACTTAAACAATATTTTCCATTCAAACACTTTGTAAAACTTTTGTATGAAATGTAATGACTTGGGACCGATGTAACTTTAATGTTTATGAATGGAAATGATTTATTATTAAACGACGCGATTTTTATGCGTTGTCTATGATGTGAGTAATGTGCTATCCCGTAACACCAACGAGTCTTCCGCTGTATTGAGTTGTATAAATTTGGGGGTGTTACAGTTTGGTATCAAAGCTCTCGTTATAGAGAACGAAAGATTTTTAAAACCAAGGTTTTGAATAAAACATTTCAAAATCTTTTAACTATAAACATTTTTCTAAAAATGTCTAAAAATCTTTTGACTATAACGGTGCCGAAGAATTCCCGAGTTACCGACAAGGCCAGACTGAGAAGTGTTATTTTAATATATATATAACTTGGATTATATATATGATGTAATTTGATTACATGATTGTTTGATGATTAATTTGATTTTTATACGAGATATTTATACGACGTAGATTGTCACAAGTAACCCTAAATCCCCTAGTAAATTAATCGAAGCTATTCTCGTAGGAATTCTAGCTATCCTAGATCTAAACCAAGTTGTGGATATTTATGATCCCAACAAATGGTTGATATTCATAGAAATGTAAATATTAGTTGATTGTGGAATTGAAAAAGAATTGGCGAGATTAAATCTGATATCGATGTCATGACGATCTTTTCTTATAGAGTGGAGTCTGACAAAACGTTACCACCTAGAAAGATGTCATCTGATTCGTTGTCATCCAATTCTTAAATTTGAAATCGAAAGGGTGAATGTTGCACTTGAGGCTGTCATTGGAACCATTACCCAAAAGCCTCATGCCACCAATACCTTTCCGAGAAGTCTAGTTGAATGATCAAGTCATTTCGTATTAATGACTCATTTGATAATTGTTGTTGTAAGAGCTAATAGGATTGGAAATTAAGTGTTGATTCATACTGAGATTGTATTGCCTTTACAAGGCCGAAGGATAAGGTTGTAAGTATTGGATAATGAAGTAGGATATTGAATTGAGTATAAAATTGGTTGAAACTCGAATGAAGTAAATATTTAACCTATATGGAATATGAGATTATTAATAGAAGTCGTTAAGTTCTGTGACTGAATTATAAGGTTTTAATTGATTGTAGATCCGTGTTAAGGGTTGTTCCTAGGCCATTGTCCACTAACGAGGATGCCTAGTGTCCAAGAAATAAATTGAATAAATCTTCTTCTGAATTGAGACCGATGGATCTTCTGGGACATGTGGAACACCTAATGACTCTTGTAGATTAGTATTCATTGTGGTATCTTTTAAAAATCCCTAACTTAACTGAGATATCAGTTGGTAGGATGAGTTCTGAGAATTGTATGACATAGTGACACGTAATGTGTTACGGTACAATTTTGACTTGTTTGTGATTAATGAAAAAGACTACCTTTGATTGCTAAATTCTACATGTATCGATGTTATCTATCTTTTATTGCTTCATCCTAATGTTCGCATTAGTGATGCAACCATTGAACAAGTACTCATCTTGATTTGAATTGCGTTGTGGATTATTCTTTTTGAGTGCCATCGAGATCATGAACCTCATGATTATTTGGCTAAGCTTATTTCCTATCATATCGTAGTTAGTTCTCGGTGAACAACTCTTTATCACTCTTTTGCAGATCACACATTATTTTTATAAAGTTAAAACGGTATCCTTTGAGAAAATTTAATTTTCATCACAATAAGGATTATTCAAAGTGAGATTTATAAGTGATTGATATCAAAATGAAGTTGTTTATGAGACGCTTTGGAAACTTAATTATTTCCATAACAAAGAAATTCTTTGTAAATTTATTTTTGATTCTTATTTAAGAATAAAGCATGAAAATGTTTTTACAAATATGATGATAAAATTTTGACGAACTGAGTATTGCATCGTTAATCTTGAAATTGTATATAGTTGCGCGCCTACATACAATTTGGAATGAACTATGCAAGACTGATTAGTAGTCACCATAAAACTGATTAATATACACTACATTTTCTTTTAAGATTGTGAAAGATTAAATTTTATGAGATCTGCAAGAAGTGCAAAATAGGGACATAATGTTAGAGACATCTACATATGTGCCCGTGCCATCTATTATTCTGAGTCGGATTTACTCATCTGTGGAAATTGTCTTATTTGACAATTGACAATTCTTTCTTGTCCAATTCTCCCGTAGTGAGATTTTTAGGAAAAGTATTTGATTACCGAGTGTTGATACCCGACTGGATGTATTGACGTTCTCATCATTTCTTATGATTTGATATCATTTGAATGACCTGGGTAACGATCCGAGGAGCTTTCGAATGCGTACTCAAATTATGAAAACATGGGATATATTCATATTCGCTAAATGTTTTCGTTTGTATCTGATTTGAAATTCTCTCCCGTAGATTATGTGTTAACCTTACTCTTCTAAGGTTAGTTGTGTCTCCAGATATCCTTGAATTTGCGAAGGATTATGAGTTATTATTAGTCTTTTGAGAAGTTCACATCTTATCGACGACAATGAAACTTGAAAGTTGGAAATGCCAGTAGAATGGATTGATTGATTATGACATGACGACATTGTCTTAATTGATGGGAAGTCGAGTAGAATTCCCCCAAATAATAAGATGTTGATTATCAAAAGTGAACTAAATAGTTCTTGACGGATGCCCGTATCCTGCATTTAGACTTGAGATTATACCATGAATGGTTATGATCTAGTTATAGATATTGTAATCTAGAAGAACCTAATATGAATTTATAAAAAGATGTTTCGGTTATCTGAAACTTTAGGAAGTATTTGTTGATGAATTACCTAGACTTTCGCCATTAAGGCAAGTGGAAATTGACATTGATTATATTTCCGGTGCTGCACTTGCGGCTTGTGCACTGTACGACAGCACCATCTAAATTAAAGGAATTACCGTGCAACTGAGAAAGTTGTCGGAGAAAGATTTTATTATACCAAGCCTGTCATCCTGAAGAGCTATGGTGTTATCTTTCCTTATATTTATAGATTACCGTGACTGAGTAAATTGACAATCGAAAACGATATCCATAACTCGAAATGGAAGAATTGTTCGATCATTTACAAGGTTCTAGCAAATTTGATCCATAACATGGTTATCATCAACTTCGCATCTGCGAAAGAGATTATCTATTCCAATCACTACATCTGGTACTTGTAATGAACATTACGAGTTTCATATTATGTCGTTTGGATTGACTAATGCACAAGTAGTATTCATAAATTTGGTGAATAACGTTTGTAAGCTGTGAATTGATAAATTCATGCTTGAGATCATTAAGGACCAATTGTTTGTATATAAAAATAAGAATGAGTTAATAATTATTTATAGACTACCCTGAATTGGCCGAACAGTGTAAACCTGAACCTTGAATAATTAACACGTGATTAAAGACTTGAATCTTTACATGATTTAACCATGTGATTAATAGATAATGGAAGCTATATTGACTTTTCAAAGATTAGAACCATTAACGCTTAGGGGTTAAAAACTTAATCCTTTACATAAAATGACCATTGGATTAATAATGGTAAGATGTATGCATATAGACTCTTCAAAATATAAGAGCCCTTTTAAGACTTTGGATTTTACCAAAAAGAAATGGAAATATGTTTTGACAATTGTTTTAACAAAGGATTTTTAAAGGGATTATTCCCTTATACACAAACCATTTAACTAAACTTCTGTTTAGGGGTAAATGTTTGTGTATACCTCAAGATAACTTAAGAAGGACTGAGTAAAACCATTTATACCATAACCTGAAAACTTAAAACGATAATTTTTGCTTTTCAAACTAAGAAAATTTTGACCAAAATATAACAAAAGATTTTTCAAATATTTACGAATCTTATTAATTATTTTCGATAAATCAGCAAAAATCTTGTTAATTAAATTCAAATTTGATTTGAATATTTTATATAATTGGTTGAACTAAGAAATTTAAAACGTTTACGCTACATCAAAATTAACTAATAATTATTTAATTAATTATAATAATTATCGACGCTTTAAACGCCTGATTGAGAAAAACTGATAAAAATAATAGTTGAGATGAAACTAAAACATAGAAGATATGAAGAAAGAATTTTGAATAAATACAATTATGATATTTATTTCATCAAGTGAAAGTGAACGTAATTACTGACGCATAATATAGAAAGAATATCTGAGTGAATTGTGGACATGATAATTATATCATCACGAGAAGTGAATATAAATACTGACATATTATATAAAAAGGGTAAAGAACCAGTTAGGACATGTTCCTTAAAAATGAAGGTGCAAAATAAAATTGCCGAGCAATATAAAAATAAACGATGTTTGTAAAAAGGATAATATAAATAGTGAAGAGGTTTCACGGCTAATGTGAACCATTAAAAATTGAGAAGCCAATAGCGTTAAATGTTTTAAAGGGCCGTTTATGGTTGCCTAAATATGGAAAATTGTGAGATATAGTTATGTTGGAATTTGTAAGTATAAGTATTATATGTATGTCATTTATGACTAAGAGTATCTTTGTCTAAAGAAGTTGTGCTAATGGCAATTATGAAGGCAGACATCGCCTCATACATTAGTAAACATCTAGCTATTGCAAAGGTCATCATCTGAATTTGATTCGATTTGAGTCATCGTCGACAGACTGACCAAATCTGCTAATATCATTCTCGTTAATGATAAATGCAAAAGAGTTATGTAAACATAGTGTGCTTGTATCGATCATCTATATATATCAAGATCCTCGCTTCGCATCGAATTTCTAGAGATTTTCTCAGAAATCAATAAGAACGAACCTTGATGAGAGTACTATGTACCATCCTAAATCGAAGGGACGAGGTAAAGTAACGATACAAAGTAATATAAGTGCTGTTTTATGTTTGAATGATTGACCTTTGGTAATAGACCGTATAATCGTTTTCCTTTGGAAGGATTATCATTGATGATCATCGTATTAGGATTGATATCGAATCTTGTTAGGATCTAAATCTTAGAGAATCTGTAAGCAGGAATTGAGATGAAGACATCCGACATACACCCATTGTGAGTTGGACATGTCTTTTAGGTTTAAGGTTTCCTATGATGGCGAACCTATCCTTGCAAAATACCCGACCCGCGAGATCTGAAATGATTGTTGAAATTAGGATCTGATTATTGGCAGCCGGTAGTGGGCAAGAGGATATGTGAATATGAAAAGTAGATCTTGAAGTGCCAATTGGGTAGCGAAGTTATGCCACAATTTTTAACCTTGGAAAAAAAAATGAATTCATGATCTGACAAATCATGGGATACAAGTCCCCGTTGTTTGGGACCATTGAGATGATGAGAAAGATTGGTTTGAAAGGCATATAAATTGGATCTACCCTAGGACTTCAAGAACTGCGTGAATTATGTTTCGTAAATCGAACTTGATGGAATATCTATCAAGTTAAAATCTGAATTCTTCTTAGTAAAGCTTAGATCGGCGAAAAGTTGCATTCATCAGAAACCCGTGAACATCATGGATAGAGAAAGTAAGTCAACATTGAGCCTGATCTTATTCCCGTAGTTATGTTTGATGAAACTCGCGTATTATAATGGATTACACTTGTGAGAAAAGACCGAATGTGGAGGAAATACCCACATGGCTTAAACTCTATAAGAAGCGAGTAGTAAGGTAAGATGATCTTTGAGGACAAAGATCCTGTTTAGGGGTAAATGCTGTGACAATCCGTCAATTTACAATTGATATTTTATTCTCAAATATTATTTGAAAATATTATTTTAATGATACAATATGAACTCACTTATTTTTGGGAAGAAATTTGGATTTACGTCTTGGAGTAGCATCGACTACGTCTAAACCGGAGGATTCAACGTTACGTGCTTACGTTTACGTACACCGTCTTTGGTGACAGTCCGACATTTCAGAAAATAAATTTATCTATGAATATTGTTTTGGAGTTTTAAATTTGTGTTAGTTCATAAACTCACAAATTTAAGAGAAGAGATTAGGACTTACGATTTTATTTTAACGTCCTTTACGACTAAACCGGAAACCTTAGGATTACGTATTTATGTTTTCGAACTCCGTTTTTGATGAAACAATTTTTATTGGATTCGTTTTGTGACGTTGATTCATAATTTATAAAAACATTTTTCGTAAAACGACCCGGGGGCACGCAAATCGAGGAAACTAGAATCGAGGAATACCCGTAAATAAATGGGATGAGACAAGTGGGACACTTGTCCCACCCCACTCCAAAATCGGCCCAAACTACACCTCAACACTTTAGGTGGCAAGTTTCTAGCTTAATGCCTCTACTTGTCTTACCAAGCTTACTTTGTAAGCCATTTGTTACACTAAACCACTAAACTAGCTACCAAAACCATTCTTTCCATTTCTCACCATGCAAACCACTTCAAACACACACAATCCTCTCTTCCTTCTCTATGTTTGCCATCCCAAATGATCCACAAAACACCCATCTCATACAAAAATTTAACCATAAACATATGTTATAATTAACATATGTTAATCTCCATCCAAAAAGATGAAGATTGGTGTAAGTTATAACATCAAAGGAGGAGTTTCCATGGAGTATTAGGTCTGATTTTCCACAAGGTTTCTATAAAGAATGGTGGTCATGAAGGTGGTCTTGGTGCATCATAAGTTTCTCCATCCAAAACCATGCCAAACTCATAACCTACATCAAGTTGGTGGTATAAAGATTGTCCTCCTCAACTTCTTGTTAATTTGATTATGTAAACATGTATTTTATTTCCTATTGTATATATTTATGATGATTATATGATGATAAAAATGTTATGTGAGGATTTGTTGTTGATAATCATGGATAAAAAGGTGAAAAACTATAAGAAACAAGGTTAAAATCTTGTTTAAATTACATGGCTGTATAAAACAGTAAAGAAACATGTTATAAACTGATAAAAGGATGAAGTAGAATTGATATACAGTAAGCTATGAGTCTTGTACACATGTGAGAGTTGGCCATGCAATGGAATCAAAGTAATGAGTGAGATATGATCAAAACAAGTTTAGGGTATAAATCTGAAGTTACTGTTTTGGACGATTTTTAGAAAATACTTAAAGGATGATTCAACAGTAGCTATAGAAGCGTTAAATGTAGCACATATCATGTAGTTTATGTGATAAAAATTTGAGCTTCTATCTCCATGTAAAACTCAAGATATGGCAGTTTTGGTGAAGATGAAGTTAAAAATCAGATTTTTGGAAATTAAAGAATAATACTATTATATAAGCACTCACATTTTAATATATAAAATGTAAAATAAAAACCCACTAACTTATAAAACTTATTTATATAAATATATATAAAAGGTTAATCAAATGGATAAATGTGACACCCTAGAACCGAGGTCATTAACGTTACCCTGAATTACGCTAATTTTTGAAATTTTTAATAAATTTTAATTTCTATATATATAAGTATATTGGTTAAAGCCGATGTTCGAGGTTATAATTTTTACGATTGACGATTCAAGAAGGACGATGACGAATACGATCCCGATGGATGCCCAAATTTCTATAATTATTGACGATTTATCGATAATGAAATTTTTCGAGAATTTTACTTACGGTTCGTGTTAAGTTGAGTCGGGTGAGTTTTATAGCTTTCCGAGTACATTTAAAGTATCCCAAAAGTATTTTGGAGTGTTCGGGATGATTTCCGACTCCCGTAAAATTTTCTAAATTGACTAGTGAGTCGATCCCGCAAAGTTTTAGTGACGTTTTTGTTTAAGGCCAAAAGAATTCCAAAAATACCACTTTGGCCCCTCCCATCTCACAAAATGTGACAAACACAAACACACACAACACTTAACAAAAAAAAAAAAATCAAACAACTCTCTCCCTCTCTCTCTAGGCCGACGGCCAAACCCCCACACCACCACCATCCACCATTTTTTTTGAGTTTTGAAAAAATCTAACCTTAGACCACCTTCTAAAATCCATTGGTGAGTGTTAATCCATGGTTATTTCAAACATGCATTAACAAAATTTTTCCAAAACTTTTCAAGATCATTCAAACTCGTTTTTGAGGTTAATTGGATTAATGCATGTTAAATTCATGTAAAATGAGAGTATAATCACTAATCAAACCAACCAAAATTGATTTGGTTGTGGTGATTTGGTCACCCAAACCCCACGGCAAAAGGGGGTGTTTGGGGAGCCATGGTGATTGATGATTTTGAGCATTGGTTTTGTGTTTAGCCTTGTGTTTATTGATGTGTTAGATGGGTACAAGTGTTTGCATGTTTGTTTTTAGATTTTTAGATTATGAGGTTGATGATCAATAGGGGTTAGGGACTGAAATTAGTGTTTGGTTATGATTGGGAATGCTTAGGATGAAGCCTAGTAATGATTAATAGGTTTGGAATCGAGCTTAAGTGTGATTTTGGTATGGTTAAATTTAGGCAGAAAGTTTAAGACCTTTTCATAAAACTAATTTTTTCCTACAGGTCTAGATAGCTAAATTTAGTCATAGAGGGTCTTCTTAGCTTTAATTTGGTATAAGGTAGAGCTCGTGACTCTAAACGAGCTAAAAGTTATGAGGTTTTAAAGATCGTGTACCGGGAGACGAGAACTTTCATAATCCGAATTTATGTATAGTTTTAGTCAAATCCCGAGGACCACAAGTATGAATTGGTAAAAGGTCAAGGGTCAAATTTTGGTTACAAACCTGTGTAATTGAGTCTATAAGTGGACTTAGGAGTCAAAGAAGTCAAAGGTGCATTTCAAATAGGTCAAAGAGGTCCAAGTTGGTCGAAGTACAATTTCAGCCCGGAAAATGTAGTTTTGGAAAAGCGTTGAGTAACGGGTCGTAGAAGTAAAAACTTTTATTGGGATTAAAAATGTGTTATCTACAGGTCTTATAGTATTTTTGAGAATTTTGTCAAATTTTATAGGAATGGTTAAATATAGTAAAACAGCCCGTACTTTCGGTAAGTACCGGCGAAAATGAATAAAAATGGATAACGTAAATAATAAGAACGAATGGTGTAAAATGAGTGATGCTTGTTGTTTTGTTTTGGCGTGAGTTATAATTGTCCTAAGTGACTAGTATCTATGTATTTTATACAGTACCGTAAGGTATTTAAAATGAGATTACTCATTACGCGTTATTTGTTGATAGGTGTTGATTTACCCGGGCATCCGTATCGTCGTCAGTGATCATCTCTCGAACTACCGACTACTTAATATATAAGGTGTGAATTTATAGCCTCGCTTACTATTATTTCAAACTGTTTTACCCGCGAGGGAAATGCATGCTAGTTTTTAAAATTAACGTATGTCATGAATGATTGTTAGACCCGAATGTTGCCTTAGAAATTGTGTTGAGTACCTAGTTGCAAAAGACCCTAATTTCATGAACTATTAACTATTGTCTTGCCCTTGCGAAGGGGGAAATAGCCGCTTATACAAAGTGATAGTACTATGGGGTTGACTACCCTATCCGAGACGAGGGCTAGTACGTTGATACCCCCTGCGGACGGATAATTTGTGATAAGAGAAAAGGTATAATTGCAACTGATGCCTTATTAGGGGCCATGGTTTCATCTGAGTCACACCGGTAATTATTACGCGGGTGATTGAGTTAACGGTTTAGTGTCATGAGCTTAAACACAATTGTCAGTATCCTGAATATAGATTGTTTGATCGACAAGTCTATGAATGATCACGAATGGTTTTTATTTCATATACGTTCAAAATGAATTGTAAAACCTATGAATTCCACTCAACGTTTTCGTTGACCAAATTTTGGCATGTGTTTCAGGTAACCGCTGAAGTGTAGCATGGAGCGTGCATGGGATGGATGTTGTGTGTATGGCTTGGAGTCTGCTTGTTTTTCCTCCCTTTCCTACTTAAACATTTTTAATTTTAATGTTATGTTGTTGTGAAACTGAAATTCTTGGGTCGAGATTCATGGGGACCGAAAACGCTAAACTCTGTTGTACCAAGTGGGGTTGGAAAAACCGTGGACATGTATCTTTTAACACTTTTTAATTCAAGTTTTAAGTTGACGTCTTTTTAGAGTCGTTTGATATATCTTGTGTGCAATGATAACTGTGTAGCACCCAATGTTGTAGTTCCGCTGCGCATAGCATTTTGTGGGGGTGTTACAGATTGGTAATCAGAGCCATGAGTTATAGAGAACTAGGTCGTTTTTGAAAATCCTAAACTATAACTTTTGGTGTCGTAAGAAATGGTCCAAGCACACACAACTATCCTGCATGGCTCCGGTAAGATTTATTTTTGTATTCATGGCATTTGACGTATACTTTTGAGTCGAAGTATATATGTGGGTAATTATTACGTAAGTATGGAAATTACTATATGTAGACGTTGAAATTATACGTGGAATATCCGACATCGTAATTTTTGTATTAATCATGCATGAGCATCATATTATTACATTTTGGGCATATGTACCACCTTTGCATTGCATTTGCATGCATGTATTTATAAATATTGTATAATTACTTATGTACCCTCCGAAATTCGCTGTTATTGCAGGAATGGCCGAGGTACCGCCTAATGATAATGGAAACGATTACGTCGTAGGTCACGAAGGGGGAAGTGTTGGGACAACTGCTGTAGGACAAGCTGAGACGAACGATGTGCAAGCCCAGGACCTCGACCAAAGAAGAACTACTTGCCCCAGGCCTATGCGTACTTCCCATCTGGTTGGTGCACCAGGTATCCCCAGAAGATCCGAAGGTGCAGTGAGCGCAAATTCTCTTCATCAAGGCATCTCAAGAGTTTGCTGCCCCGGACCGAGAGTTTATCATGACGTACGGCGGGTTGTGAGAGGTTTGGATGAATCAATGTGCATGCGGTACATAGTGGAATCAAGGGTGATCAATAGATTCGACGAGAATGAAAGGGCAGACCAAAGACTGTTGGAAAGGACTACAAGAATTGAGTATGATGGAAATGTAAACAAAAGTGATATCTACAGTCTAAGATCGATGGTTGCGAATTTGAGCGCTAGTCTTGACCGTGTTAGGGAAGATCAAGTGAGATTGTCAAGGATGCAGAGTTGGGAACATCAAGTGAGAGCATCATTGCCCCCAGATTGGAGATTCGTGGACGATTTGGAGATGGAGGCTAATGACTTCATGATCCAGCCACCTACCAGAGGTGCTTGTATTACTGTGGAAAGTCAGGTAGCGATTGAGTGTGGGTCTACGTCAGGGACGAAAAAGGAGACTGAATGTGGGCCGAATGACAAAGGAAAGAGAAAAATGGATGATGTGGACGAGGACGATAGCGATGAGGAACCCGAGGAAGATGATGACGAACCGCCATCCAAGAGGCCGTGTGGATCACCACATGCCTAGTTGCTTGTCTTGTATTTTTCTTTGATCATTGTAATAGAACTGTTTTAGACTTTTGTATGATGGCATTATGACGAAAAACTTGAGGACTTAAGTTTTATGGTGAACGATTGTAGTGGCAATACTTGTCACAATTTTGGTTAATTATCAATACAATCCATGTTACCTTTCATGATCTGTGATATGTCTTAAATTTGATCTTTTGTGATGTGAATTGATGAATATTAGTAACTCTGTAGTGATGTGTCGTTGTAAGTATATTATGTCTTGGAAAAGAAATCCATCTTAATCTTGATGTGTATACTTACATTGTTTTTCTATTTTCCCTGTCTTGCAGAAAGAGATATTCGATAACACCATGCCTCCAAAGTTAACCGCCGATCGTGTAAACACAATGATTCAGGAAGCTATAGCAAATGCGCTAGAAGCAGACCGAGCCGGGAGAAATCAGGACCAGGGTAGAAACGCGGGGAGACAGCAAGCCCCGAGAGTGTGTACCTATTCTAGTTTTATGAAATGCGGTCCCACGCAATTTCGTGGAACTGGTGGAGCTCTAGAACTTAGAAGATGGTTGGAAAAGGTTGAAAGTACTTTCGAAATCAGCGGTTGTTCAGAAGCGGACAAGGTTAAGTTTGCGGCTGCTACGTTTCTTGACGATGCATTAAGTTGGTGGAACACCCAAGTAGCCACTGTTGGATTGGCTGTAGCGAATGCAAGAACATGGACTGCGACAAAAGCTCTTTTGACTAAGAAGTTCTGCCCGGAAGAGGAATTGGGTCAATTGGAAGATGAGTTGAGGCACCTGACCTTGAAGAACAATGATATCGCTGCTTACACCAGGAGGTTTAATGAATTAAGCCTTTTGTGTCCAGACGTTTTTGCCAATGATGCCAAGAAGATGAAACAGTACATCAAAGGTTTATCTAGTAATATCAAGGGTGAGACGACTTCGTCTAAACCTGGGTCGTTTGATGAAGCGGTCCAGATGGCTCACGCATTGATGGACGTCAAGCTCCAGGACAAGAAGAACTTCATTGCTGAAGGAAACAAGAGGAAATGGGAAGCGGCACAAAGCAATCAATCCCAGGGCCAAAACCGAGGTGGAAATCGAAACAACAATGGTCAGAACCGCAATCAGCAGTTTAACCAACGAAGGAATGAAGGGATGAGGTCTGTGACAAACCCCAGAGGAGTAAAAGTGAATCCCCACTGTGGTAGGTGCAATTTGTACCATGTCGGGAATTGCCCGCCTGCATGCGGCAAATGTGGAAAAGCAGGTCACAGGACGTCTGGTTGCCGAGCGGGCGGAGTAGCCACTGGGGCGAATGCTATCAGAATGAGGGGATGTTTTGGATGTGGAGAGAGAGGCCATATGCAAGTGAATTGCCCGAAGGCAGGAAACAAGCGGGGAGGTAACAATGCTGCTGCCGTGTATCAAGTAGGGACGGCTGATAAACCACAGGGTCCTAACGTGGTTACCGGTACGTTTTTGCTAGACGCTTGTTATGCTAGTATTTTGTTTGATTCTGGCTCCGACAAGAGTTTTGTAGATGTTAAATTTAGTCGTCATATCGATAGAAAACCGGTGTTGTTAGCGACTAGTTATAACGTTGAGTTAGCCGATGGAAAAATTGTTAGTACAAATTCTATACTGAAAGGGGTGTACCTTGAAGTTAGGAAATTACGCTTTTAAAATCGACTTGATGCCTATAGAGCTAGGATCGTTTGACGTGATTGTGGGAATGGATTGGCTAATGGCGCACAGTGCTATGATCGTCTGTGGCGAGAGATTAGTTCAGATTCCGTTGAGGAATAAAGTCTTGACGGTGAAGGGAGACGAATGCACTTCTCGTTTGAAAGTGATTTCCTGTTTGAAAATGATAAAGTATGTAGAGAACGGATGCGATGTGTTTTTGGCACAAGTTTCGAGTGATGGTGATTTAGAGGCGAGGATTGAAGAGGTACCTGTTATCTGCGAATATCCGGAAGTTTTTCCAGACGAGTTGCCGGGTTTACCACCCACCCGTGAGGTCGAATTTCAAATTGATTTGGTGCCAGGAGCTGCGCCGGTTGCGCGTGCACCTTATCGCTTAGCACCATCCGAGTTAAAGGAGTTATCAGATCAACTGAAGGAATTGATGGACAAGGGATTTATTAGGCCAAGCTCATCACCTTGGGGAGCGCCAATGTTGTTTGTGAAGAAGAAAGATGGTTCATTTCGGATGTGTATTGACTATAGGGAACTCAACAAGCTGACGGTTAAGAATCGGTACCCATTGCCGAGGATTGACGATTTGTTTGATCAATTGCAAGGTTCCAGTGTATACTCAAAGATCGATTTAAGATCAGGGTATCATCAACTGCGTGTAAGAGAGGAGGATATTCCTGTAACTGCCTTTCGTACGCGGTATGGACACTTTGAATTTCGAGTGATGCCGTTTGGGTTGACAAACGCGCCTGCTGTGTTCATGGACCTCATGAATCGCGTGTGCAAGCCGTATCTAGATAAGTTTGTTATTGTTTTCATCGATGATATACTTATTTACTCTAAGAGTAAGGAGGAGCACGAGAAGCACCTGAGGAAGATTTTGGAGTTGTTAAAGAAGGAGAAGCTGTATGCGAAATTCTCGAAGTGTGAGTTTTGGTTAGAATCCGTGCAATTCCTAGGTCACGTGATTGATAGCAAGGGAGTTCGCGTGGATCCTGCCAAGGTCGAAGCGATCAGGGAATGGTCGGCACCGACAACGCCGACTGAAGTTCGACAATTCCTTGGTTTAGCTGGGTATTATCGAAGGTTCATTGAAGGATTTTCGTTGATTGCAAAACCATTGACAAAGCTTACCGAAAAGAATAGGGTGTATGAATGGGGAAATGAGGAAGAACTCGCTTTCAAAACGCTCAAGGACAAGTTATGTTCCGCACCGATATTGTCATTGCCTGAAGGAACCGAAGACTTTGTAGTGTATTGTGATGCATCTCGTAAGGGTTATGGAGCGGTATTGCTGCAACGTGAAAAGGTGATAGCTTACGCATCGAGGCAACTGAGGAAGAATGAGGAGAACTACACGACGCACGATTTGGAATTAGGAGCTGTAGTTTTTGCGTTGAAGTTGTGGAGACACTATTTGTATGGGACGAAGTGTGTTGTATTCACTGACCACAAGAGTTTGCAACACATTTTAGATCAAAAGGAGTTGAATATGCGACAGAGACGATGGGTTGAACTACTGAGTGATTACGACTGCGAAATTCGCTACCACCCTGGCAAGGCGAATGTTGTAGCGGATGCACTGAGTAGGAAGGAACGGGAGAAACCTTTGAGGGTCAGAGCTTTGGTGATGACTGAGAGCGTTGACTTAACCGAAACTATACTGAAGGCTCAAGAGAGGGGACTAATGAAAGGGAATGTTGAAGCTGAGAATTTGGGACGAATGTTGAAACCTCTTTTCGTGATTAGGTCAGACGGACTGAGATATTTTGAAAATCGGATTTGGTTACGATTGTGTTCATCTGAGGAAGGAAAGCCTGGAGTTCGAGAATTGGTTATGAACGAGTCTCATAAGTCGAAGTATTCGATACATCCTGGATCGGATAAAATGTATCACGACCTGAAGAAAGTTTATTGGTGGCCGAATATGAAGGCGGATATTGCTCGTTACGTTAGTAAGTGTTTGACTTGCGCGAAGGTCCAAGCAGAACATAAGAAACCATCTGGATTGTTGGTACAACCAGAGATCCCGGAATGGAAATGGGAGAAAATCGCTATGGATTTCGTGACGGGTTTACCTAGAACTCCTAGTGGATGTGATATGATATGGGTAATTGTGGATAGATTAACGAAATCTGCTCATTTCTTACCTATGAAGAAGACGGACATCATGGAAAAGCTAGCCAGTGTGTACGTGAAAGAGATCGTTTGCAGACATGGAGTGCCGTTATCGATCATTTCGGATCGCGATAGTAGATTTACTTCGGAATTTTGGAAATCGCTTCAACGTGCGATGGGCACTGAATTGAGTTTAAGTACGGCTTATCACCCGGAAACTGACGGCCAGAGTGAACGAACTATTCAGACGATGGAGGACATGCTCCGAGCATGCGTGATTGATTTTGGAGGAAGTTGGGAACGCCACTTGCCTCTAGTGGAGTTTTCGTATAATAATAGTTATCATGCGAGTATCAAGGCAACACCGTTCGAAGCATTGTATGGAAGGAAGTGTAGATCGCCTGTGTGTTGGAGTGAAGTAGGAGAAAGTCAATTGACTGGACCCGAAATGGTTTTAGAAACGACAGAGAAGATTGTGCAAATCAAGAACCGACTACTTGCTGCGAGAAGCCGACAGAAGAGTTATGCCGATAACAGAAGGAAACCGTTGGAGTTTGAAGTCGGAGATATGGTTATGCTCAAGGTATCGCCGTGGAAGGGTGTAATTCGTTTTGGGAAGAAAGGAAAGTTGAGTCCGAGGTATATTGGACCATTTAAGATCGTTGAACGAATTGGACCAGTAGCGTACAAGTTAGAATTGCCGAGCGAGCTTAGTGCTATTCACGACACGTTTCACGTATCGAACCTTAAGAAGAGTTTGGCGGATAAGGAATTGGTGATTCCTTTGGACGAGATTCGACTGGACGACAAAATGCATTTTGTGGAAGAACCTGTGGAAATTATGGACCGAGAGGTCAAGAGGCTGAAGCGTAGTAGAATTCCTATTGTGAAGGTTCGATGGAATTCTAAGCGTGGACCGGAATACACTTGGGAACGTGAGGACTTTTTCAAGGAAAGGTATCCTCATCTGTTCCAGCAGAACGAAATGTGAGTATAAGAAGAGGCGAGCGCCGGGACGTCGCTCTCTTTAAGGAGGGGTGGATGTGACACCCTAGAACCGAGGTCATTAACGTTACCCTAAATTACGCTAATTTTTGAAATTTTTAATAAATTTTAATTTCTATATATATAAGTATATTGGTTAAAGCCGATGTTCGAGGTTATAATTTTTACGATTGACGATTCAAGAAGGACGATGACGAATACGATCCCGATGGATGCCCAAATTTCTATAATTATTGACGATTTATCGATAATGAAATTTTTCGAGAATTTTACTTACGGTTCGTGTTGAGTCGGGTGAGTTTTATAGCTTTCCGAGTACATTTAAAGTATCCCAAAAGTATTTTGGAGTGTTCGGGATGATTTCCGACTCCCGTAAAATTTTCTAAATTGACTAGTGAGTCGATCCCGCAAAGTTTTAGTGACGTTTTTGTTTAAGGCCAAAAGAAATCCAAAAATACCACTTTGGCCCCTCCCATCTCACAAAATGTGACAAACACAAACACACACAACACTTAACAAAAAAAAAATCAAACAACTCTCTCCCTCTCTCTCTAGGCCGACGACCAAACCCCCACACCACCACCATCCACCATTTTTTTTGAGTTTTGACAAAATCTAACCTTAGACCACCTTCTAAAATCCATTGGTGAGTGTTAATCCATGGTTATTTCAAACATGCATTAACAAAATTTTTCCAAAAATTTTCAAGATCATTCAAACTCGTTTTTGAGGTTAATTGGATTAATGCATGTTAAATTCATGTAAAATGAGAGTATAATCACTAATCAAACCCACCAAAATTGATTTGGTTGTGGTGATTTGGTCACCCAAACCCCACGGCAAAAGGGGGTGTTTGGGGAGCCATGGTGATTGATGATTTTGAGCATTGGTTTTGTGTTTAGCCTTGTGTTTATTGATGTGTTAGATGGGTACAAGTGTTTGCATGTTTGTTTTTAGATTTTTAGATTATGAGGTTGATGATCAATAGGGGTTAGGGACTGAAATTAGTGTTTGGTTATGATTGGGAATGCTTAGGATGAAGCCTAGTAATGATTAATAGGTTTGGAATCGAGCTTAAGTGTGATTTTGGTATGGTTAAATTTAAGCAGAAAGTTTAATACCTTTTCATAAAAATAATTTTTCCTACAGGTCTAGATAGCTAAATGTAGTCATAGAGGGTCTTCTTAGCTTTAATTTGGTATAAGGTAGAGCTCGTGACTCTAAACGAGCTAAAAGTTATGAGGTTTTAAAGATCGTGTACCGGGAGACGAGAACTTTCATAATCCGAATTTATGTATAGTTTTAGTCAAATCCCGAGGACCACAAGTATGAATTGGTAAAAGGTCAAGGGTCAAATTTTGGTTACAAACCTGTGTAATTGAGTCTATAAGTGGACTTAGGAGTCAAAGAAGTCAAAGGTGCATTTCAAATAGGTCAAAGAGGTCCAAGTTGGTCGAAGTACAATTTCAGCCCGGAAAATGTAGTTTTGGAAAAGCGTTGAGTAACGGGTCGTAGAAGTAAAAACTTTTATTGGGATTAAAAATGTGTTATATACAGGTCTTATAGTATTTTTGAGAATTTTGTCAAATTTTATAGGAATGGTTAAATATAGTAAAACAGCCCGTACTTTCGGTAAGTACCGGCGAAAATGAATAAAAATGGATAACGTAAATAATAAGAACGAATGGTGTAAAATGAGTGATGCTTGTTGTTTTGTTTTGGCGTGAGTTATAATTGTCCTAAGTGACTAGTATCTATGTATTTTATACAGTACCGTAAGGTATTTAAAATGAGATTACTCATTACGCGTTATTTGTTGATAGGTGTTGATTTACCCGGGCATCCGTATCGTCGTCAGTGATCATCTCTCGAACTACCGACTACTTAATATATAAGGTGTGAATTTATAGCCTCGCTTACTATTATTTCAAACTGTTTTACCCTCGAGGGAAATGCATGCTAGTTTTTAAAATGAACGTATGTCATGAATGATTGTTAGACCCGAATGTTGCCTTAGAAATTGTGTTGAGTACCTAGTTGCAAAAGACCCTAATTTCATGAACTATTAACTATTGTCTTGCCCTTGCGAAGGGGGAAATAGCCGCTTATACAAAGTGATAGTACTATGGGGTTGACTACCCTATCCGAGACGAGGGCTAGTACGTTGATACCCCCTGCGGACGGATAATTTGTGATAAGAGAAAAGGTATAATTGCAACTGATGCCTTATTAGGGGCCATGGTTTCATCTGAGTCACGCCGGTAATTATTACGCGGGTGATTGAGTTAACGGTTTAGTGTCATGAGCTTAAACACAGTTGTCAGTATCCTGAATATAGATTGTTTGATCGACAAGTCTATGAATGATCACGAATGGTTTTTATTTCATATACGTTCAAAATGAATTCTAAAACCTATGAATTCCACTCAACGTTTTCGTTGACCAAATTTTGGCATGTGTTTCAGGTAACCGCTGAAGTGTAGCATGGAGCGTGCATGGGATGGATGTTGTGTGTATGGCTTGGAGTCTGCTTGTTTTTCCTCCCTTTCCTACTTAAACATTTTTAATTTTAATGTTATGTTGTTGTGAAACTGAAATTCTTGGGTCGAGATTCATGGGGACCGAAAACGCTAAACTCTGTTGTACCAAGTGGGGTTAGAAAAACCGTGGACATGTATCTTTTAACAATTTTTAATTCAAGTTTTAAGTTGACGTCTTTTTAGAGTCGTTTGATATATCTTGTGTGCAATGATAACTGTGTAGCACCCAATGTTGTAGTTCCGCTGCGCATAGCATTTTGTGGGGGTGTTACAATAAATTATATAAAATGTGGTGAAATAATGTTTATAAGTAATAAAAACTATAAACTTGATTTTTACGACTTTTTCGGCTATTGCCGTAAAATTAACATTTTTGTTAAATAAAACTTAGATGGTTGGACCCGTCTAATGAAAACTTTATAAAACTTATATACTGATATATAGACATGTATAACAAGTAAAAACCGATAAAACCCGAACTTTAGGGCATACGGACATTAACGAGCTAAGTAAACATATTGGACTAATACTTGGACTAATAAATGGACTAAATAAGATAAACACCCATAAAAAGAACTTATTGGGCTTAACCCATTTGGGCCCAACTTGAAAGTGTATGTACTGATAATATAAGTACAAAAAGGATTAATACAAGTTAAGAACTTATAATAGGCTTATTGGACCTAAAACACGTAAATAGGTAAAACTAGTAAACTAGTATAAAAGTTATCGACATATAACACTAAAATGAGTAAACAAGAATATGTAAACCCACTTGATCATCATATATATAATCATCATATGTATACATACTTGTTATTTTTGTAAAGTCATTGGACAAACGTCTAAGACCGATTATTATTTATATAGGTTTCCGTGATTGAAGCACGTACCGTACGTCCGAATTGCCGATAAACCGCATTCCCATATCAACGTGAGTTCATAGCCTCGCACTCTTTTAAATGTTTTATAAATGTTTTATAAACCCGCGAGGGAGATAACATGTTAGTTTTTATAAAATTAGGACACCATTTGTCCCGATTGTTTGTTTATTGATTTTGGACCCGGATGAATGAATGACCCGAATGTATGACCCGATAAATGATTAAAGGACCCGATAGATGAAATCAAATGGATTATTAAAGTTAGGTTATGTCACTAAAAGTCCCATTAGCATGAATTGTGAACTACCGGGAGTTGGTAGACGCTTATGCATTTAATAGTACTATTTGGGGACGATCACCCCAGTTCGCGCCTTGACGGTTGATCCCCGTCATGCCACATTGATTGGTAAGCGAATTTATGTATGAGAAGATTTCCATAGCGTGACCTTTGTGACGACACGCTACTTTAGATGGGCAAAATTGGTATCGGGTTAGCTACCCGTTTTGGTTTAGTAAGGTAACAATGTCATGCGACTTGTAATAATCCAAAACTAACGAAATACTATTAGCGCATCGAATTACGAAGTATTGCCTGACTAGCAATACGGGGTCATACTATTGATATTATGATTGTATTTTGGTTTTCATAACCATATTCATATAACGGTTTTTATTTGATTTTATACAACGTCATAAGACGTATTGTATGATGTTTTTACGACATTGGCTCGTATAATATTTTTTAAGGAAAATGCCTATATTATGATTTTCGATAAGAATTTATATAAAACGACTCTGGCTATTTTATGGCCTATTACAAAGATTTGTATAAAACGATTTTGGCTATTTTACGGCCTATTACAATGATTTGTACGAATTGATTTTTGGTACTAATTTTATACCAAAGTTATATTGATGGAATTTATTAAACTCTATGAATTCACTCGGCGTTATCGCTGACCTTTTCTTTTAACATGTTTTATCTCAGGTACTTGAAGGTAATTCTCGGGAAGACGACAAGAATTCATGGCCCGCACTTAAACAATATTTTCCATTCAAACACTTTGTAAACTTTTGTATGAAATGTAATGACTTGGGACCGATGTAACTTTAATGTTTATGAATGGAAATGATTTATTATTAAACGACGCGATTTTTATGCGTTGTCTATGATGTGAGTAATGTGCTATCCCGTAACACCAACGAGTCTTCCGCTGTATTGAGTTGTATAAATTTGGGGGTGTTACAAAAAATTTCAAAAATATTCGTAAAATAAGATTAGGCAATGACCTCGGTGTTATCCCTATATTTTATTTAGTCGAACAAGAATGTAATAGGTCATCTTAGTCGTTATTGGTCTTGTATTGTAATAGGTTAGTCGGGAAAACCGGGCTTGGTATTTAAGCTAATATTATATAAGTTAGGGGCGTAAGCCCAAGCAAAGCCAAGCCCGGCCCATGAACAAGCCCACTAAGGCCTTATGGCCGTGGCATATAAATACCCTCTTCCATGTGTGGAAGAGGGTGTTGGTTAACATTTGTTTCTCTCTCTAAAAGTGTTTAATCATCCAATAATCTCTCTAATTTCTCTTTCTACTTTTCTACTCTTTATCTCTCTAAATATCATCTTATATTGTGTTATGGATTGAAGTGGGATTAACATTTGGTATCAAGAGCCTATAGTGGATAGGTGATTGAAGATTCGTGGTTCATGTTCTTATTGATTTCATAAGGTATTTGATCCATAATCCTTGATCCAAAATTATTTTTTTTTGTTTTTTATGGTTTATTTTTGATTCAAATCATCTACATAGTTGTGGTAGAGATTTGGTATTGTTTCTTTGGGTAAAAACACAAATTTTTTGGGTTTTTGGATCATATTTTGGCTTAAAGTTACGTTTTTATAAGTTTGCTCCGAGAAACAAAGGATATCGATCATCAGTTAGTAATTTCGGAAAAGGGTTTGTTTTTCCGAAATTGTGCACTTATTCCGAAGAAATTTTTTTCGGAGAAGGGTTTATTTCTCTGAAAAAGTGCTTTTTCCGAAGAAGTGTTAATTCTGAAAAAGTGAATATTCCGAAGAAAATTCCGAAGAAGTTGTTTTTTTTCTGAAAACCTCAATATTCCGAAGAAGTGTTAATTCTGAAAAAGTGAATATTCCGAAGAAAATTCCGAAGAAGTTGTTTTTTCTGAAAACCTCAATATCCCGAAGAAAATTCCGAAGAAGTGAAAATTCCGAAAAAGAGCCTTTTCCGAAGATTACTCCGAAGAAAGGATTTTCCGAAGATTTTTCCGAAGAAGTGCGTTTTCCAAAGATTATTCCGAAGAAAGGATTTTTCCGAAGATTTTTCCGAAGAAGTGTGTTTTCCGAAGATTTTTCCGAAGAAAGGATTTTTCCGAAGATTATTCCGAAGAAAGGATTATTCCGATGATTATTCTGAAAAAGTCAATTTTTCCGAAAATCTTCAATTCTCTGAAAAAGTCATTATTCCGAAGATACTCATTATTCCGAAGATACACATTTTTCTGAAAAAATCGAGTGTTTTTTGGCCTTGGAATTTTTGGTTTATGGAGAGACAATTCTTAGGGGTTTTTAACATCTTTTCTCAACAACATCAACCACACCTCATCACAACACATCCACTAAGATCCTAATCCATTCACAATCATCGACAATGTCCAACAACAATATCAGTAATGCGACTGCAAATCAAATTCATTTGGAACAAGGTGGCAATGGAAATCCACCTGTGCTCACTGCCGGTTGCTATGTTCAGTGGAGATCTCGCTTTCTCAGATTTCTCGATGGAAAAGAGAACCGAACGGCTCTTCGTCACTGCCTTGAGAACCCACCTCCAATTTTCGAATTCAGACCCATTACCACACAAGCAGAGGATGGTACTTCATCAACTATACGAGCTATAGAAGATTTCGACACATGTTCTACTGAGAAAAAGAAACTCATCCAAGCTGAAGCTGATGCTGTGAACTACATACTCACTGGGATTGATAACGATATCTATTCCATGGTTGATGCATGTCCTAATGCTATGGAAATGTGGAATGCAATTCATCGATTGAAGCAAGGTGAGTCAATCAATGTTCAAGATCTCGAGACTAATCTACTTTGGGAGTTTGGAAAATTCACATCTGAAGATGGTGAATCCACTGACTCATATTACTCGAGATTCTACAAAATGATGAATGAGCTTGTTAGAAACCAATGCACCATGCCAATGTTCAGTTTCTACTTCAACTCAAACCGGAATGGCAAAGGTTTGTGACTTTGGTTAAACAAAGGGAAGATATCAAGACCATCTCCTATCACAAACTTTATGTTATCCTGAAACAACATCAGAATGAAGTGAATGAACTAAGGGCTGAAAAGGCAGAACGGTCTGCTAA
The DNA here is from genome assembly GCA_025667525.1 of Glebionis coronaria. Lineage (NCBI taxonomy): Eukaryota > Viridiplantae > Streptophyta > Magnoliopsida > Asterales > Asteraceae > Glebionis > Glebionis coronaria. The sequence continues at coordinate 225,357,105 of CM046882.1, read as the reverse complement.
CTCTATTGCTTTTGTGGCTGCTACTTCAACAAAACCCGTACACCGTCAACAACCACCTACTCATTCCTCAAAGTCATCAAGCTCATCCATCAAACCTCCAGCTACTGCTAAAAAGGCAAAAGCAATTTTCCCCACTCCACCTCCAAAGTATGACACCGAGTCAGATGGAGACAGTGATGATGAACAAACTTCAAGGGACAAGAAGATTGAAGAACTCATGTCTCTACTCACCATAACCTATAAGAAGATCTACAAACCTACCAACAACAACCTCAGATCATCATCCAATGCTCGATATAAGGAAGTTGATCATGCACCTAGGTATGATCGTGAGGCTAGGTATAACATTGTTACAAAACGGGTCAGTCTATTCAAAGCATGAATATGCTCAATAGAAATATGAAAAGAGAATCGACACGTTAAATAACATTGTTTACAAAACGGGTCAGTCTATTCAAACCATGAATATGCTCAATAGAAATATGAAAACGAGTTTTTCCAAGCCTGAATATCTCAAGAAAGTTCAAAGTACCAAGCCTGCTCTTTATGATATCGGTTGTTATGTTGATAATCTTGCTCTTATGCTTTCCCCTGACTGCGACGAAATCATTCGTCAAAAAGAAGAAAGTCGATCGAACTTAAGTGACTTAATAAACCTTTCTGATTCTGATCATTATATTAAGTTTGTTCCTCAAAAAGAACTTTCCAAAGAACAAAAGATGTATAATAGAGTTCCACCACCAAGTGATGAACCCCAAAAGAAAGTTTCTTTAAAAAGGAGTTTCAAAAAGCAATCAATTCTGTTAGAAAAATAAATTTCGGAAGAAAAACGAAAATGGGATGAGAAAAGTAAAAGTGTTCAGCAATTTGAGTTTATAAAACAAGGGGTTTTAAATTTGTACAAAGGTGTCGTCGACTATGAAAAAGTTTCTAGGGATACCATTTGGAATATTAAACCTAACCCACAAGTAGAAGTCGTCATTCAACAATGCATTGTTCCAACCATTGATGATCTTTCAAAAAATGCGGACATGTTTTATAATGCTCACTGAGGAAATGTTAACTGATTTAAGCTATGTCAAATCTCTTGAAGATGAAGTTGATTTTCTTCAAATTAAGTTAAAGATACAAGAACACCAACTTTCTAACGAAATTGATCGACTTTCTAAGGAATACTTTTATGCTGACCATATGAATGCTATACTTGGTGTGTATACCGATCTTGATCAATATTGTCATGTAGCATGTCTAGTGTCAGAATCGGACGAGAAATGTCGCAATCTTGAAGTAGAGCTTTCGAAACAAATTCAATTATATAACAAACTTTCGAAAAGTTTTTCCCAACTTGAGAAACAATCCATTTCTCTTGAACTTGCTTTACAAAAAGGTGATAAATCTCATAATCATAAATAGTGTCAAGAAATGGCAGCATCTTCGTTTCGTATTTTAAATGAAAAAGATTTTGAAATAAAGGATTTGAAAGCTCAACTACAAGAAAGAGACATGGCAATCAGTGAGTTACAAAAGCTCATTGAGAAACTGAAAGGAAAGTCTGATTTGGGTAAACCATCCGCTGCTCGTCAACCGAATGCGGTTAAATGCCCTAAATCATCTATTTTGGGCAAACCCCCACAGACTTTGCCTAAGCTAGGAACTGATAAGAGCACAAATGTGATAGCACCTGGAATGTACAAGACGAACACTAGGTCCACTCAAACTGGAACATCGGGGTTACCTCAGAATAATAGGAAAACTAATTAACGTGTGTCTTCTTCTACAGGAGTAACTCCCACTACTAGCGTTAGCGGACCACAGCTTAAGAGCACTAGAATTGAAGATAGAGTCATGCCTAACAATAGTCAATGGAAGAAAAAAGAAGTAGAAGATCACCGTAGGAATTTTAAGTTTTCTAAGAATAAAACGTGTGTAACTGCATGTAATGACAGCTTGAATGTTAAGACTTCGAATGTTGAATATGTTTGTGTTAAATGTGGAAAATGTGTTCGTACTTTCAATCATGATGCTTGTGCTTTTAATCATAATGGCGTGAATGCTAGAACTAGGAAGCCTATTCTTGTGCCCACTAGTACTAGAATACCCACAAAAAGTTTGAACCAATCCACTGCTCAACCACTTAAGAAGCTAAGTGCGTTAGAATCCACTACTCTACGTAAACAAAAAATGTTAAAGAAGCTTTATGAGAACATGAGTAGGACATGTAAACAGGGGTACTCAAGATTTACACCACCTGGATACAAATGGGTACCTAAGACAACCACTATTCTAATTGGGTCTATGAATGTTAGTTTGCCTTTTGAATCTATGTCTACTAATATTTTGGAACCCACTTCTATCAAGGGCTCCCATTTGTCAAACTATACATTGTCTTCTAAAGCTTATGCAGCTCGTCGAGATCATTCTCTTCATAATGGACTCTGGGTGCACAAAGCACATGACGGGCAATCTCAAACTTCTAATTAACTTTGTGGAGAAGTTTCTGGGTACGGTATGGTTTGGAAATGATCAGTTTGCACCGATATTCGGATATGGAGACTTGGTTCAAGGGAATATCACTATAAAACGGGTTTATTATGTCGAGGGACTGAATCAAAATTTATTCTCGGTTGGTCAATTTTGTGATGCGGATTTGGAAGTGGCTTTTCAGAAACTACTTGCTATGTTAGAGACTACGATGGGAATGACCTTCTTACAGGTTCTCGTGGTTCTGATCTCTACATAGTAACTCTTCAAGATACATCTTCAACAAATCCAATTTGCTTAATGGCGAAAGCTACATCCTCTCAAGCATGGTTATGGCATCAACGATTGTCACATCTCAACTTTGACACCATCAACTTGCTTTCGAAGAATGATATTGTGACTGATCTTCCTAAATTAAAATTCGTCAAAGACCATCTTTGTTCTTCTTGTGAGTTGGGGAAAGCAAAACGGAAGTCTTTCAAAACAAAGACTACCCCAAGCTCAAAAGGACGATTGGAACTTCTACACATGGATTTATGTGATCCCATGCGTGTAGAGAGTATTAACGGGAAAAAGTATATTCTCGTGATTGTTGATGATTACTCTAGATACACATGGACTTTCTTCTTAAGGTCCAAGGATGAAACACCAGAGGTTCTCAAAAACTTTCTCAAGATGATACAACGCAATCTTCAAGCTCAAGTCTTAACCGTAAGAACGGATAAGGGTACTGAATTTTTGAACAAGAATTTGCAATCTTACTTTCAAGAAGAAGGCATCGAACATCAAACGTCTATTGCTCGAACTCCTGAACAAAACGGCGTTGTCGAAAGACGGAACCGCACTTTGGTCGAGGCAGCTAGAACAATGCTTTTTGCTTCAAAATTACCACTATTCTTCTGGGCTGAAGCTATTGCAACCGCCTGTTATACTCAGAATCGTTCTCTCGTTATCCCTAGACATGAAAAGACACCTTACCACATCATCAATGGTAGGAAACCTATAGTTAAATTCTTTCACGTATTTGGATCTTTACGCTACATTCTTAAAGACGGTGAGAATCTCGACAAGATGAAAGAAAAAGGTGTTGCATGTATTTTTGTGGGGTATTCTACATTGTGAAAAGGATATCGAGTTTACAACAAGAAAACAAAGATTATTATAGAAACAATTCATGTGAACTTTGACGAATTTCCACAAATGGTACTTGAACACAACAGCTCAAGTCCCGCACATCATTGTCCAGCAATGGCACCTACACACAACAGTGTACGTCCCGTGCAAGAATATCAAGAAAATACTCCTACAGCAGAATCGATGGATACGACACATATGAATGAGTTGGTTGACTTATATGATCCAATGTTTGATGAATATTACTATGGAAACAATCAAGTTGTGTCAAAGCCTTCCGCTATCAATACTGCTGATGCACCTGAACAAAGTCAACAAGACACAACTGCCTCTTCTTCAGCAACCGTTGCTCAAGAGACTATTCCATTGGATAATCAACAAAATCAAGAAACTGTCATACAACCAACATCACCAACCGTCAATGCTGAAGGAGGAAACAACAATCAAGCAGTCGATGCACAACCTGACGAAGAAGAATTTATCAACCCGTTCGGTTCGGTACACGAAGTCGGAGAGTCTTCTACTCAACATGTTCATCCGTCCAACATGCATACATTCTACCAAAGATATCCATCCACACACCATTGGACTCGTGATCATACATTGGAGCAAGTAATTGGAAATCCTTCACAACCGGTTCGAACACGCAAACAACTCAACACTGATGGCGATGTGTGTATGTATGCACTCACCGTGAGTTCAACTGTACCTACAAACATCAAACAAGCCATGACTGATCATGCGTGGATTGAATCAATGCAGGACGAAGATCATCAGTTTGAACGCCTAAATGTTTGGGAATTTGTTGACAAACCTTATGGAATTTCGCTTTTAGATTTCAAATGGATCTGGAAAAACAAACTGGATGAAGAACAAACCATCATCAAAAACAAATCTCGTCTTGTGGTTAAGGGGTATCGTCAACAAGACAGGATAGATTTCGATGAATCATTCGCTCCAGTTGCTCGTTTGGAAGCTGTCAGGATATTCCTTGCTTATGCTGCACATAAGGGCTTCACGGTTTTTCAGATGGATGTTAAAACGGCTTTTCTCAACGGTCATTTGAAGGAAGAAGTGTATGTGAATCAGCCAGAAGGATTCATCGATCCTCATCACCCTGACAAAGTCTATCGTCTCAAGAAGGCTGTATATGGACTTAAACAAGCTCCAAGGGCATGGTACGAAGAACTATCCAACTTCTTGGTCTCGAAAGGATTCTACAAAGGTTCTATTGATCCTACTCTTTTTATTAATAAATATGGGGATGACATACTGCTGATTCAAGTTTATGTTGATGACATTATTTTTGGTTCTACGAACCCAAAACTTTCAAAGCGTTTTGAAAAATTAATGCACAGCAGATTTGAAAGTCAATGATAGGGGAGCTAAAATTCTTTTTAGGCCTCCAAATTCATCAATCCCCACGTGGTATCTTTATAAACCAAGCTAAGTATGCTCAAGAGATACTTAAAAAGCATGGTATGACCTCATGTGCTCGTGTTGGTACACCATTGTCGACCACATCCCTAGACGCTGACTTGTACTCATATCCCGTAGATCAAACGCGATATCGCAGTATGATCGGGTCACTTATGTACCTTACAGCCAGCAGGCCTGATATTCATCATGCCACATGCTATTGTGGACGATATCAAGCCAGACCTACTCAAAAGCACCTCAAAGAGGTTAAACGGATCTTTCGGTACCTTAAGAATACCATTCACATGGGACTCTGGTATCCGAAGGGAACCGGTTTTCATCTAACAGCTTTTTCAGATTCTGATCACGCAGGTTGCCTTCATAGTCGAAAAAGCACTTCTGGTAGCGTACAATTTCTAGGTGAAGACAAACTTGTGAGTTGGTCGTCAAAGAAGCAGGACTGCACTTCGCTCTCATCAGCTGAAGCATAATATGTGGCTCTATCCGCGTGTTGTGCTCAAGTCCTCTGGATGAGAACTCAACTCACGGATTATGGCTTCCACTTTGATAAAATACCTATGTATTGTGACTCAAAGTCGACCATAGCCATTTCGTGCAATCCGGTTTAACACTCCCGTACCAAGCACATTGCAGTCAGATATCACTTCATCAAGGAACAGGTGGAACGTGGTATCGTGGAATTATACTTTGTCAGAACTGAGTACCAGATAGCCGACTTTTTTACAAAAGCCCTATCTCAAAATAGGTTTCAGTATCTCGTTGGTCGTCTTGGTATGAAGTATATGACTCCAGAAGACTTGGAGGTTTTGGCAAATGAAGCTGCTTGATACTCTCTCATAATGACTTCTAAGCACATCACAGCTTAGGACTCGGACCTCAAATAAGGAAAGTTTATCACGGACGATAACTTATCCTTCTCAACGAGAAATTAATATTTCTCGGTCATGAGCTTCCTATAAAAACATTCAAAGTTTTTAAGTTCATGAAAAACGACTTCTAAGTAAATGTCAGCTTAGAACTCGTCCTTCCACTTAAGGAAAGTTTATCACGGATGATAACTTATCCTACACAACGGGAAATTAATTTTTTTCGGTCATGAGCTAGTCACAAAACATTCAAAGTTATAAGCTCATGTAAATCGGAATTTATTTTAAAACGGTTGAACACAATCTTTCAAGAATTTCTCAAAAGATTTTCTAAATCTTTCAAAATTGTATGTTCAACACTCCCTTCCTCATATGTGGTTTTCATATCTTAATATTGTCATATGTTATTTTGATCAATTTTTGAGGGGGAGCGTTTTAAAATCAAGCCTTTTAATGTTGTTGGGTACATCTCTAAAATTGTCATATTTTATGTATCCAACACATTCCGAAAATGATATTAAATCTGTCATATATTATCGGTAAAGGCATCTCATCTCCGTACCTCAACATATTTTGTGGTGTCGTTTTTCTAAAATTTTGTCAAATTTTGTCTCAAGACACACATATATTGTTGAGGGGGAGCGTCCCGACTAAAATGTTCCATGATTCATGCGTGCACACATGTTTCTCTCCCGTTGATTTTTTGGAAATTGTCATATATTAATCAACTAGTATCTCTAATATTATATTTTTATATTAGAGATAGGGGGAGAAAATGTGATTAAAATGTAATATATCGCAACAAGTGCTATTAAAGACTCAAGTGCAACTCTTTCCTTCACATGCCAAACTATTCGTATATCGATGCATGTGTGTAGGGGGAGCTTTTCGAAAATGTAAAACTTTCAAGTGTTAAAAGTTTTGACTTTTATCAAAGACTTTGAATGATTTTTAATGGTTTATGGTTACGATCTATACCCAAAACAACCTACTATCCACGACGGAACAATGGAGTCAAAAGGTGGTTTAGGATAGGAAACTAAGTCCTATGATCCAACCAGAACCGGAGGGATCTACCCAAGGACATTCCATAGCTAGAAATAGTTTTCCTTAGGAAAGATGGAGTTTAATGAAGCTGAATGCGGACCAATTACTTAAGTTAGCACTGGAACAATCACAACAAGGTGCTAGTGATGACGTATTGGTAAGCATTGAAGGAGTTGAATATTCTATGCAACTTAGGCAGAAACTGGGTTAACACATATCTTGAAGACAAGTGTCATGGACTCAGTGATGCGATGCACAACCCTTCCCCAGCCATTCGAGTTTCTCTCAAAAGAAACTTGTCTCATTGTCACGGAGATCAACACGTATCTATTGACTTTCTCACTCCGAGATAGTTAATATTGAAAAGGTGGCAGTCTGCTCTAGCCTCCGATTACCAAAATGCACTTATTGAGTCTAGAGCCAAAAAGAGATCCATCTATCATCTCATTAGGACACAATCGAGTCCTACGCATTATCCTTGTGATATTGCCAGAACATCTGAGTGATACGATTCACAATGAAGATGGAAATCCTGCTTGAGCCAGCATTAAACAAGCTCATGGTAGGTAACTTGTGCGATTCTACACGAATCAAACTTGTGAGAACTGGAAAGCAACTAAGTTTCGATTCTTAATTGATTCAAACTTGATTCCAGGTTTCTTCACAAAATCCGTGTGATCTTGCCAGAACATTCAGAGTGACACTCATTAGTGTTCACAGTGACGAATGGAAATCCTTCCCGTGTCAACATCAAACAGCACTGCGGTAGGTAACTCGCAAGATTATCTATGAATCAAGCTTGTGACAAACTGGAAAGCAACAATGGTGTGATTATTTTAGGATCAAACTTGTTCCAGGAATTTTGAATTGACGACTCTAATCAGACGGATAATTTATCCCTATGATTCACTCTTTACGTTCAAAGTCTGCTTTGAGACGATCGAGTAAAGAGAACTGGCTACTACCACCGAGAAACCTGTCAAGGAGGTTCTTAATCGAATCTACCCGATCACAGGTACGGTATCTGATACCGTCTAACGGTCTTCACCGACCGGAGGTAAAATGCTACCGAGTTAGGATGAAATGTTCAAAGCCATTTTATTCGTGTCTATATATGTTGCTGCATATCAAGCAGGTGGCGTAGCCGTGTACTAACCGATTTCGATTCAGAAGTCGCAAGAGCACAAGACGGCGATAATCAAGATACCTAAGAATGTAAGAATGTAATAGGTCATATTAGTCACAAGGAGCATAGATGAAGATCTCAAGCACTCAAAGTCAAAATGACAAAGGCTCAAGATAAAGATCACAAGGCATGAAGGAACAAAGCCGTTACAAACAAGATCAAGACCAAGATACAAGACCAAAGCAGGAAGATCTACTCTACAAGAATGTATTCACTGAATCATCTTATGCTTTTTAAGCCTTTTAAGATGACCGATACATTGGGGGGGATTGTTAGCCCTATATTTTATATAGTCTAACAAGAATGTAATAGGTCATCTTAGTCGTTATTGGTCTTGTATTGTAATAGGTTAGTCAGGAAAACCGGGCTTGGTATTTAAGCTAATATTGTATAAGTTAGGGGCGTAAGCCCAAGCAAAGCCAAGCCCGGCCCATGAACAAGCCCACTAAGGCCTTATGGCCGTGGCATATAAATACCCTCTTCCATGTGTGGAAGAGGGTGTTGGATAACATTTGTTTCTCTCTCTAAAAGTGTTTAATCATCCAATAATCTCTCTAATTTCTCTTTCTACTTTTCTACTCTTTATCTCTCTAAATATCATCTTATATTGTGTTATGGATTGAAGTGGGATTAACACTCGGTTTCAGGTTATCACAAATATCATCTACATAAACTTGTACTGGGATAATGTCTTTCTTCTCCTTCTTAATGAAAAGAGTCTTGTCAATGGTCCTTCTTCTGTATCCATGCTTCAAAAGAAAGTTGGACAGTGTAGCATACCATGCTCTAGGAGCTTGATGTAGACCATATAAAGCTTTGATGACTTTGTAGATTCTGTTAGGGTATTTGAGATCTAAAAATCTAGGAGGTTGTGACACATATACCTTGTAACACCCCACTTTGATAAGTGGACCGTTACGCGTAATTATGGTGTGTCATCAAAGCATACAAAGATAAATGTCTAAAACATTACATGACCATAGGGTAAACCGGAATCAAACATCGGTCCCCAAACATAAGCTCAAAACATAATAAAGTAAATGAAATAATGGAAGACTTAAACAAGCACAAATATATGAAGGCAAAAGGAGAAGAAGTCTATGGCAGCTTCCATCCTATGCATGTCCTCCAAAATGCTCGAGTCCGTTCTTGGGTACCTGCCATTTTGGGACATGGAAAGGAAAGTAACGGCTGAGCATAGCGCTCAGTGCACGGATATACAAGCATGAAATGAATAATATAAGTATGAATAACATATAGCAGTGGAAATGTATATGTCCTAGAAAACCTGGTTATTTCTTAGTAAAACTGGTTTTATATTTTGGAAAGCCTTATGTTTATCTTATGAAAATGGTTTAACATATTTTACCATTAGCCAATATAGGTCATGAAAATCCACCGTGCATGAATACATGGAGGGGTGACCTCATCATGCAAATTAGAGGGGCTGCCTCTAATTTAATATACTGGTTTGGGTTAGGAGGGATCAGCTCCTTGTGAAGGATGCAAGGCACACACCACATTCACACTGAGTAATCTGCTGAAAACATGTAACTAGGATGCACCCATACGCCCCACATGATAAATATAAATAGATGGCCAAAAGCTGAAGGGACGCCACGAGCAATCACTCCGTCATGGGGAAGTCATAACACCAGTGCCTCTAGTGTTATGGTTATGGTACCTCCATAACTAGGTGAAACTGGTCATGCATGTATATGGCTTCAGGTATTCTAAATTAAACATAAGCAATCAAACATATAAACTTATACTACGGGAAAACAGTTGGCTGCATACGGGGATTCCTAATAAGGAAAGAATGTCCATGCTGAAAGGACGGGAATCCATACCTTATGTCCAGTGAACGAAGAAGACGAACGGAGGAGAGTCCTACTTCGGAATCACTAATGCTACATAAATACATACATGTATAAGTATCTGATTACTAAGTACGTAACTCGTTTTATATCATGTCTTAGCTTGTTTTATATGTTCATGTCATATTTTACTGTTTTAAGCTTTATACTGTGTTTATCTTATATTATGTCTATTCTGATTAAGTATTTCATGTATTTCATGTATTATTATACTTGTTGTGTAATAATAAGTAACTTCCTAAAAGTAGCAGGTTTCCTAAAATAGAAAGTTTCCAAAAATAGAAAGTTACCAAAATAGAATGTTTCCAAAAATAGAATTACTTCTTAAAATAGATAAGTTTCTAAAAATAGAAAGTTTCCTTAAATAGATTAGCTGCCTTAATTAAATAAGTTTCTAAAAATAGAAAGTTTCCATAATTAGATATAAGCTGGATAATTAAGCTAATTATATAAGCTTAAGTGTCTACTGATTAATATTCTAAGTCATGTTATTATATAGTATAGTTTATTAATTATGTCATGTGAATTAAATAAACTATAGGTTAAAAGTATTTAATTAAATAAAAGTAAAATAAATACTTAGGTTAAAACATGTATAAATATTCATATTGATATAACCTAAGTCATGAAAATTTATTAATTATAAGTCATGTTTTAATAATTAATTAATTATTTATAGTCTAAATCTAAATAATTAAGGGTTAATATACATAGAAGTTACTAAACTTTTTAAAAAATTTGTCCTAAGGTAACGAATGTTCATTTTGTGTTTCTAAGTTACTAAACTTTACTAAACTATACATCACTATAATTTAGAGTTAATTTGAGGTAACCTGAATGCATGTTCTTTAATAATTTAAGTAACATAAATGTCTTGTTTTTTCATGTTAAGTAACATAAATATCACGTTTTTGATAAGTGGATAACTTAATCAACCGGTCATATGAACATTAGTAACTTAGAAACACAAAATGAACGTTCGTTACCTTAGGACAAATTTCTTGGAAAGTTTAGTAACTTCTTTGTATATTAACCCAATAATTAAATACTTAGTCTAAACTTGTAATTATTAATTAATAACAATATTGCATGATATTGTAAGTATTTATTAATTAATAATACTCCATGATTTACTAATTAAACTCTATAATTCGATTAGCTAAGTTTAATTTATCACATGTACATGAATAATATGTAGATAATTATCTAATCATAAGCTTTGTTTAAATAATATGTACAACATAAGCCATGGTTTGAATCAAGTAAAACTACATTTAAGTTAAGCATGTAATTAATTTAATTAAAAGGTATTAATTAAACTAATTAGGTTAAATAAAATACATGTTTATTAATTTAGCCAAACACCCCCTTAAATCTGCCTTAAACTGTGAACCAAACGCACCCTTAACTGTTTATAAACTCAAAAACAAACAACCCCCTTAACTGCCAGTTCCCCCTGTCAGTTCTGTGTTCCCCCTGCTTGTTAAAACCCTCGGTTCCCCCAGACAGGCAAAACACCACCACTGGCCGCAGCCAGTGGTTCCCCCTGCTAGGCTGTCGTTCCCACTGTTAGCACAAAACCCAGCCAGCACCCAATTAGGGTTGCGGCTGGTGATCAAAAATCATCACCGAGAGTCTCTTGACTCTCGGTTTGTGTGGCAAACCACCACAGTGACACCAAAATGAACCCCCCCTTTATAATTATGTATAGTTAACATGTTTTTAGATAGAATACATGTGTTCCTGATCAATTTAACGCATCAATCAATTAATCAAAAGGGATATAATTACTTACGTTTTCTTTTAGGGTTTAAGGAGAAAAAGCTTCACGAATGCTACCTTGATCTAGATCCACCATGGCTGTTTTTCCTGTTCTTGTTTTGATGTGGGTCGACGACTGGGAAGAGGAACCAAGAAGAAAAAGAAGGTTGTTTTAATATGTTTAGGGTTTTTACAATTTTTGTCTAAAAGTAAAATAGAAACTACCCCCCCCCCCCCCCCCCCCCCCCCGCGTCTGTTTTACTGTATAAGCCGAAACACACACTTGGGCCTAGAGCCCAAGTCCTTCCTCTTTTCTACTTGTCTAAAACAGCCCCAAATAAACATATTACTTTCTTTCTTTTATTTATTCGCGTCACGAAAACGTTATGCGTAAACGTGTTTTAATATCGTGAATTTCTTAGCCATCCTTATACATATTAAACGTGATTATTATTTATGTAATAGTAGTCGTGTTAAATCCTCGTGTCACGTGATTATAATAATCATGCTAAATGTTCGTGTTTACGTGCTATATAGTTATCGATCGTGACTTAATATATTTATTCATGTTCGTAATAAATATATATACATACGTAATATTAGTTCGTGATTAAATTACGTTCATGATTTCATGATCGCATGTTCGTGATTATAATTATTATTTGAATAATTATTGTGTGTTCATACGTAATAAATACTTATCGTGTTCTAACACGTACGTAATACTTAAATTTCCTATACGTAAACGTAAACATGCAATAAAAGGAAAGTTTTAATCTTGTACGTACGATCTAAAGGGTACTATTCATGGTAAAAGCATGTGGGTTTTACAACTCTCCCCCCCTAAAAAGAATAATTCGTCCCCGAATTATAGATAACGTAAATTGAAAGAGAAACATACCCGAATCAACTGAGAGGGTATGTAAGATAAATGAACGAGCAGGTGACATGGTAGGAGGAACGTGGAACATGACATGTCTTGAAAGGACATGTAGCATGACGTGACTGAAAGGACATATCTAATTGATAAGAGAAAAACAGATAAGAAGTCCGGATGAACTTGTCCATTTCCAAGTGGCTTCCCTCTTGGAACGGTTCCTTAACAAGATCTTGACACGAATGATAAATCTTGGTCCTCCTGACCTTGACTTGGAATACGAAGAAGTTCTTGGTTATCAACGTAAGGTAGATCCCCTAAATTTGATCGAGGGAATAAGAATTAATGTGTATGGGCAACTAAAATGTTATCGTGTAAAACACTCTAACTTGACTGATAATTAGCAACGATGCGCGAGATATAAATAAACATAGTACATGAAAATTTTTAAACGTGATACGTGAAAAATTTTGAACGCGATACGTGGAAAATTTTGAATGTGATACGTGGAGATATGGTGAGTGTAGTATGTGTAAACATATCGTGATCCATGATACGTGTAACATATCTTGATCATGATATGAGGAACGTGGAATGAACATGACATGTGAAACATATCGTGAACATAGAATATAATGGCGGTAACGCCAAACGCTACAAGGTGAGACATGGAATATGACGTGAAAACATCTATCCGAGGATAGGGAGTTATACTAAACTTGGGTCTGGTCTCTTAAGTTCTTGTAAAACTTCCCAGAATGAGAAAAATGAACCGTAAGCCGAGATACCATCATGAACATGAATAGTGTGATGAACGCAAGCGCGAAAGCAAGTCGTGGAATTAGAATGAAGACGTGAAGTAAATAAGGAGCACAATTACGAATCTTCGTCTGACCCGATAACTGAGGGATTGCCAGGTGATCGGATGAGCCTTTGTTGGGACGTGTCCGATCAATCTATTGGTTCTGAAATCCTTGCGGATGTAAGGATTCTACAGACTTGATCAAACTGTTTGCAATAACTCAGATAGCATCATGCTTCTTCTGAGTTTGAGTTAATCTGGTAACCAAAATCTGTGGAGATCTTGTCCCTTTTCAATTCACAATTTCAGATGATGAAAACATCCTAGTCTGTTGGTGTCCTATCTTAGCCTGTTTGTATGACAGGTATAAAGATATGAACGTAACTGTATCTTGCTTCATCGAACTTGATACATAGGAGTTTGCGAAACTCGGAGTCTATGAATCTAAACTTCTCTTAGCGTAGGATTCCTATAACACCTAATGTAATGTAGGGTTATCTCCTTTATGCATAAGCCGAGTCATGGTAAGATTAACCATGCAAATCCATGTGATCCAGTGTGTCACTGTAATCAACCATAATTGATATTGGAAATTTCCAGGGTGAAATTTCGCTTGTCATAGAATGTGCAACATAGTGCATATATGGTCTTCCTGTTCTTCTCTAGGCTTAGAGGAAAATCAGGTTATCCTCAATGAAATCACTGATGAATTTGCTTATGAGTTCATGGAAACTCATTTGCTACTAGAGCACTGATGGGACAAAATCAAAATCATAAATCTAGCATGACCGAGTCGTGTATGAATAGCAGTCATGGACATGTCCTGCTATTTCACTCATCACTGTTGGCAGCATGATCATGAGTTCGATCTTGGAAAAGTGATTAACACTATAAGGTCGATTGGACATGTTGTCAATACGTGGAGGAGAATAACGGTCATGAATGGTGATTTGTTTAAATCGACGGTAGTCGACACATAATCTCATGGTACCGTCCTTCTCCTTGCAGGTTCTTTTGGAATGTATGTGAAGATTTTGGAATATATAACAGTCATGGCTAACCAAGCACGTGCTTGTAAAGCATAAATGATTTGTACAGATTTTCCTGATGGAAAATCATGCTGAATATATTTAGAAGTCTGAACATCACTGTACATACTCATGAATCGTAGCATGGTGTGCGATTTGTAGTCCATAATTAGGATTAAATTCAACTCGCATCTGTCTGAGGTAAAGTGTTATCAGCTGGGATCTTATCATTAGGCTGAAGAAAACCTTCGTATACATGGGAAATACGAATGGAGTATTTTATGGTAATGAGTATATATGGAATATGGTGTAAGAATGAAAGTGTCATCAGCAACGTGATAGTTCTCACTGCTGCACCGGTAATAGTACTGAAATTCTTGTGGCCTGAGTAATGCATGGCACAACAAAATGGATATACCCTTGGAGGGTACCCTGAATTTCTTAGAAATGTTCCATAATTAGATGTGAGTCATGTGTCTTGACTCGTGTCTTTAGAAATGTAAGCATGACATGTGTCTTGACTGGTGTCTTGACATGTGTCTTCTGAAAGCATACATGAGACATGTGTCTTGACTGATGTCTTGACATGTGTCTCGAGGTGTAAAACAAATAGAACTACAAATATTAGGTTATTATGCCAGAATTAGCGAATCGGTTGGACTACTAATCATTTGGATGCATGATCACGTCCGCGGCTGGAGTTTCGATTACGATTGCTAGGATAGTTGCTGTCATAGTAGTGGTTACTATCGTCTTGTCTGTCAGTTCCATGACGGTCATTCTCATGACTGTGATTCATGTAACTATCCAGCTGAGTGGCCGGCTGGTACCGGTTCTCCACTCATATGACTGAAATGACAATTGAATGACGTGTGACATGTAACTAAGAATTTGGGACAATGATAGATGGAGATAGTCTGGTGGTGAAGCATCATCTCGTCCGATCGCTTTGAATAAACGCCTTTGTCTTTGTCTTGTATGAGCTCCAGGTTGTGAACAGCATAAGCATCTCGTAGCGTCTCCCAACATCAGCAGCATCAACCTTTAGTAACATCTCCAAGCTATGAGCGACATCAACAATTTGTAGAGTATCAGCAAGTGGAAGTACGCACATGGGATAAGGTACATGGAGTACACATGGAATGTACATGAAATGATCGGTATGGGGTCGATCATTTGTCATGATTTAAGGAAAGTATATCGGTTAAACGGTTAGAAAACCATCCTGATAACCTGGCAATATTAGCATAGACGTCATTCTGGTTGTATCGAGAAACGTTAAAGTGTGGTTACACAAAAATCAACGATGATTTGGCTGACAGCATGGTCAATGAAAACCAACCATGACTATCATGAAAGAAGGATTCAATGAAATCCAACAATGTCTTGCATGAAATCATAAATAACAAAAGAGACGTAAGACGTAATTAACATGAAGACGGAATTGTCATGAAGATACATGAAACAATCTATCATGAAGGAGTGTATAACATAATCAGCATGAAACTGAAGTTAACCATGACAGTATGAAAACATACTTGTCATAAAAACTTAATAACTTATGAGGGGACATGAAGAAAAATAAAATTTATGCCAATAAATCATGAGAAACATTTATGCATGAAAACAGTGCATGAATGCGTAATGTAGTTTATAGAAACCTTTGTATGTGCGAGGGGACGCCTATGGGTCGGTCCCAAAGTTAAAAGTTTCGATAAAAGCACATGCGACTAAATAGGGACAGTCCTGTACCAACCATTACTTAGTCATAATTCCTGCAACAATGATACATGAAACATAAATAAATGAAACTTATCTGTCAAAACTTATCAGAAAAAAAATTTATGTGACTAATTATGAACTACTGGGGTTCAGTCCACATAGCCACAGTTCAGGAGGAACATTATGCATGAAACAATGACACATACTAAATATGAATGACGGTTTTCCGTCCATATTAGTAAAACAATATCGATGAAAACATCAAGGTTAAAACCTCAAGGTGCTAAAAACATCATGGTTAAAACAACAATGCGCTAAAAACATCAATACGTAGAATAACAAACGTTGGCTTAGGAAGCTCCTGGTGACTACCCACTAGTCACATGTCGAGTTTTAGAGCCTACAGGTCGAAGCCTTGGCTCTGATACCATAAGTGTAACACCCCACTTTGATAAGTGGACCGTTACGTGTAATTATGACGTGTCATCAAAGCATACAAGGATAAATGTCTAAAACATTACATGACCATAGGGTAAACTGGAATCAAACATCGGTCCCCAAACATAAGCTCAAAACATAATAAAGTAAATGAAATAATGGAAGACTTAAACAAGCACAAATATATGAAGGCAAAAGGAGAAGAAGTCTATGGCAGCTTCCATCCTATGCATGTCCTCCAAAATGCTCGAGTCCGTCCTTGGGTACCTGCCGTTTTGGGACATGGAAAGGAAAGTAACGGCTGAGCATAACGCTCAGTGCACGGATATACAAGCATGAAATGAATAATATAAGTATGAATAACATATAGTAGCGGAAATGTATATGTCCTGGAAAACTTGGTTATTTCTTAGTAAAACTGGTTTTTTAGTTTGAAAAGCCTTATGTTTATTTTATGAAAACTGTTTAACATATTTTACCATTAGCCAATATAGGTCATGAAAATCCATCATGCATGAATACTTGGAGGGGTGATCTCATCATGTAAATTAGAGGGGCTGCCTCTAAATTAATATACTAGTTTGGGTTAGGAGGGATCAACTCCTTGTGAAGGATGCAAGGCACACACCACATTCACACTAAGTAATCTGCTGAAAACATGTAACTAGGATGCACCCATACGCCCCACATGATAAATATAATTATATAGCCAAAAGCTGAAGGGACGCCACGAGCAATCACTCCGCCGTAGGAAAGTCATAACACCAGTGCTTCTAGTTATATGGTTATGGTACCTCCATAACTAGGTGAAACTGGTCATGCATGTATATGGCTTCAGGTATTCTAAATTAAACATAAGCAATCAAACATATAAACTTATACTACGGGAAAATAGTTGGCTGCATACGGGGATTCCTAATAAGGAAAGAATGTCCATGCTGAAAGGACGGGAATCCGTACCTTATGTCGAGTGAACGAAGAAGACGAACGGAGTAGAGTCCTACTTCGGTATCACTAATGATACATAAATACATACATGTATAAGTATCTGATTACTAAGTACATAACTGGTTTTATATCATGTATTAGCTTGTTTTATATGTTCATGTCATATTTTACTGTTTTAAGCTTTATACTGTGTTTATCTTTGATTTAAGAGATTTTACTAGTTGAAAGTTCGTTTCTCGGTATCTCCTCGAATTGATCACGGTTCTAAGTGGAATGATTTGTTCTTGGTGACAAATAGTGGGTTTGGTTTTCTATTCTATTAAAAAGATAAATGAATAAATAAAGATTAAAACCAAAAACAGTTAATGAAGTTAAACTTGAAAAATTAAACAATTAAACGAATAAGCTGGAAAATACCCTTACTGAAAAATTCCTCTATTCGGAATATTAAGCTATGTGGAATAAGGACCATTCGGAATAACAAAGCTATGCTGAATAAAATACTACCCGGAATAATAAGCCCTATGCGGAATATCAAACTCTATTCGGAATAATTGACTATGCTGAATAATGGGTTACTCGGAATAATGGACCATGCGGAATAATTACCCTTACTCAGAATAACGAAGCTATGCGGAATAAGTTACTCTATGCGGAATAAAGATGACTATTCAGAATGATTGACTATGCTGAATAATGGGTTACTCGGAATACTCTACTACCCGGAATAATAATGCCATGCGGAAGAATCAAGCTATGTGGAATATTAGGGTTATCCGGAATATATAAATATTCCGGATAAGGGACAAAAGAAGTAGGCTATTCGGAATATATGAATATTCCGAATAAGTGACAAAGCAAATGGACAATTCGGAATATTGCTGGGAATCAAGACAGTAAGCAGAAACTTAAAAACACGGGAATGAATTTTAACCAAATTGAACCAAATAAATAAAAGGTTTTAACCAAACTAACCAATAATCATCTATTAACCATAAGGATCAAATCCCAATAATGAAAATACAAAATCAACAACTTTTAGAAGATCAAATCAACCAAGCTAGAACTTTAAAACTTTGAATAAAAAGAGAAGATGAACAAGATGAAATGGAAAGATTAAATGTAAACTTGTATTGATTATTAAGATTCAACAAACAAAATGGAAGGATTACACTTACAAAATTCAAGAAGAAATCAAAGAAAATGAAAACCACTCCTTAAGGGAGATGGTTCTTCCTACGAACTAGGAGAAAAATGAAACTGAATAAAAAACTTGTTGCAAATTTGTGAGGGTGATGTCCTTTTATAGGCTAAGTGGTTGGGTGGTGAGTGGGCTTTCTCCCTTTCTTCTTGTCTTCTCGTCTTTTCAGAAAAGTTGACGTTTTCGATTCTGATTCGGGATTTGTCGACGATTAAATTCAACTCGTCTTTTAATTTCTTCGTTTAATAGACTTGAGTTTCTTCAGCATATGTAAATCTTCCATATTTGGTCCTTTTCTTCGATAAATCTTCAAATAGGCCCATTGACTTCAAATCTTTTGCATCTCTTTGACAATAGACTTCGTCTTGAGTCTTTTTCTTCGATAAAACCCGTGCAATCCCATGTTTTCTTCAATATTCATCCGGTTGACTCTGAAAACACATTAAACACAAAAACCACGCATAATTTCAAACAAATGATATTAAACACGCGTTTTGGTCTTGTTTTAGTAAGAAATAAGTGGTAAAAGGATGGGTGTTTTCACACCTATCAAATCCCCTACACTTAACCATTGCCATGCCCTCATGCAATGCTTAGTGATAAAGCAATTTTACATTTTTCTCATAATCAATCAACCTTGACCTTATTAATATACTACTAAACAAAAATTAAAGTACTAAGAGAAATTAAAACTTTTAAGCAAACAAAAGGATAGAAAACCATTTTCACTTGAAAATAGCTATATGGAAATAACTTGCAGAGAGATCAAGGACTTACATTAGGGCTTTAGTGCTGCGAAGATTTATCACCCTCAAGTTTCACGTTCCCCAAACTAAGCATAAAAACGAGATCATTGTTATTATAAGTTAGCAAATCAAACACTTACACACATGGCTTAATTATATGCTTAAACTCCCTTATTCCTAGGTGTATCTCTTATATTTTATTTTTGTCTTAGAATGATCATGAAGATGCATTTTTGGACTTATTTCGATAGTTTATTAAGGATGAAAGTAAAGTAGGACGATTTGAACAATAGTTAGCTAAAGGACAAAATCTCTTAAAACTGCTTCTCGGGATATCAAAAAGTTCATATCTTGGCATAACTCGGTTCACAATTTGAGACCTTTCTCGGGCCGATATTGGGCATGTACTTCATACTTCATATCTTGAGAGACGTGCTTGAGATAATGGTCTTCTCTTCGTAATAGAGTTTCTTCACTTGGAGACTTTTGAGGGGTACTCCAACTTTGTTGACCACGACTTCATGATTATTTCTTCAATCTCTAATTGGGATTTTGAGATACAACGATCCGCCTCCTTTTCAGACTTGGATCTATTTATCCTCATACCTTGTTAGGGTCTTTTCGGATAGACTTCTCCATGATCTTTATGGGAGTTGATTGCTTTTCGTCGTGAGTCTTGATCCTTCATATTGATTTTGGGAACAATGCTTTTCACATCACCTTGGATCTTTAGCAATAAGATTGAATCCTCATGCCTTGTTAGGGCCTTTTCGGACTCGCCAATCTTCGCGCCCCGCTTCATAAGTTATGCCTTGGCTATGAACTCTTATCATTACCGAGCAACTTTTAAACGATCTTGGGCTAGAAGCTAAGTAACCTTTCAAATCGTACGACCTTACTTATTGCAGATAAATTATTAGCAAGTGACGGGAGAATAGGCAAATAATTACACCAAGTGAGCTTGCGCAAGAATACCGACTTATAATTGACTCTATCATTTCTCGTCCTCCACAATTGAAAATCTCAAGTAATGAGACTCGTGGATACTTAGCCTAATAAACCAATTAAGGTCTACATGGTTAAGGATACTAGCTAGAATAAACTTGGATAAGTCTATTCGGGTTGAGTCAAAATAATCGCAACGAGCTAATATGTCAAAGATTTCAAAACTAGCTACACCACTTTATTAATATTTTTAACTTATTTGCGGGATATATACATATGGAAGCAACGATAAAAATTTAAAAATTACGACTATATGGCCAAAGTTAATTAAAAATTTGAAAAATGTTGAAAAAGATGATTTTCCGGTTAAATGAAAGCATTTTCATGGAAAAATCCACTTAAAACTTCGATAGAAGTCCCCTCTACAATTAAGATAAACATTGTCCTCAATGTTTAAGCATGTGGGACAAGTCTCCCCTACACTTATGACATTGTGCACGTTGGTTAACTCAAGGTAAGGAAGAGACGACTAATGTGATCAATTTCAAATGTGAGAATGACGAAAATTGAATCACGATAGCAGAGAGATAGAACCGGATTTCAGATAACACGGGAGCACGGTTGTTCAAAGGTGCCCAAAGTGCATTCATCCCTGTAATCACATCACCATACAAACACAAGAACCTATAGAGGCCCCCCTACACTTAGGAGGTTAAAGCAGAAAATGATAGATACTCGGGCTGCCTCCCGAGGAGCGCTTGTTTTTGATAATCGAGTCACGAGCCTGACTCGACCCAAAATTAGTTCATGGGGAACGTGGTGAGGGATGGGATCATCTCATGAGAGATGTCCTCACCAAAGTACAACTTCACTCGTTGGCCATTCACCTTAAAATTCGGTCCATTAGGTTGAGCGAGCTCGAGAGTACCATATGGAAAAATTTGGGCAATGGTGAATGGGCCAGACCAACGAGATTTCAGCTTGCCCGAAAAGATTTTCAACCGAGAGTTAAAGAGTAAAACTTTGTCTCCAACTTGGAACTCTCGGTTTTTAATCTTAGAATCGTGAATGAGCTTAGTCTTCTCCTTATAGATCAAAGAATTTTCATAAGCCTCATTTCGGAGTTCATTGAGCTCATTGAGTTGGATCTTGCGTAGGTCACCGGCTTTGTTGATATCAAAATTAGCCCACTTCAAGGCCTAGTAAGCCTTGTGCTCCAACTCAATGGGGAGGTGGCATGCTTTCCTGTACATGAGACGATATGGTGTACAACCAATCAGAGTCTTGTATGCAGTACGAAAAGCCCACAAAGCATCATCAAGTTTATCAGCCCATGAGGCACGATGCTCTCCCACGGTTCTTTCAAGAATTTGCTTTAATCCTCGGTTAGATATTTCGGCCTGGCCATTAGTTTGTGGGTGGTAAGCGGTGGAAAGACGATGATTTACACCATACTTAGCCATGACTCTAGCAAATTGGTCATTGCAAAAATGAGTCCCGCGATCACTAATAATGGCACGAGGCACACCGAATCTAGCGAATAGCGATTTCAAAAAGTTACAAACCACCCTTGCGTCATTAGTGGGTAAAGCTTTGGCTTCAACCCATTTGGAGACGTAGTCAACGGCTACAAGGATGTATTTGTTTCCTTTAGAGGAAGGGAATGGCCCTATAAAGTCGATACCCCAAACGTCAAAGATTTCACATTCTTGAATGAAATTCTGAGGCATCTCGTCTTTATGTGTGATCTTGCCTTGTTTTTGGCAAGCATCACAACGTTTAACCATCTTGTGAGCATCACGGTAAATGGTGGGCCAATAAAATCACGAGTCAAACACTTTTTTGGCGGTGTAGTTGGGACCAAAGTGACCACCGGTGGGTCCTTTGTGGCAAGCGTCAAGGATTTCTAAAGCTGCCGGTCCATCAAAACATCGGCGAATAATCAAGTCGGCACATTGTTTGAATAGATACGGGTCATCCCAAAAGTAAGTCTTAATGTCTTTGAAGAACTTCTTCTTTTGTTGGGATGTTAACCCGTCAACGAGAATTCCACCCGCCAAGTAGTTTGCAATGTCCGCAAACCACGGGGTTTCATCAGAAGTCGAGTTGATAGACATTAAGGTCTCCAGGGGAAAAGAATCATTGATTTCTTTGTTCGGATGATCCCCTTGGTAAGGATCCTCAAGTCTGCTGAGATGATCCGCGGCTAGGTTTTCAGCTCCTTTTTTATCGCGAATTTCGATTTTAAATTCTTGGAGTAGCAAAACCCAGCGAAGAAGTCTTGGTTTGGAAACTTGTTTAGTTAACAAGTACTTCAACGCGGAATGATCGGTATAAACGATTGTGGTGGAAAGGATAAGATAGGGGCGGAACTTTTCAAAGGCATAGACAACAGCTAATAGCTCTTTTTCGGTTGTCGTGTAATGCAATTGAGCCCCCGTCATTGTCTTTCTAGCGTAATGGATCGGTTGGAAGTGTTTGTTAACTCTTTGGCCCAAAACCGCTCCAATAGCATAGTCGCTAGCATCGCACATCAACTCGAAAGGCATCTCCCAATTAGGGGTAACCAAGACGGGTGCCTTAGTTAGCTTATTCTTAAGCAAGTTGAAGGCTTCGATACACTCGTTGGAAAAGATAAAAGGAGTATCTTTTTCCAAGAGGTGGGTCATCGGGCGAGCGATTTTAGAAAAATCTTTGATGAATCGACGGTAGAAGCTCGCATGACCCAGGAAACTTCTCACACCCTTCACGGTTAAAGGTGGAGGCAACTTAGAAATAACATCGACTTTAGCACGGTCCACTTCAATACCGGCTTTGGAGATCTTGTGTCCTAGCACGATGCCCTCTTTTACCATGAAATGGCATTTTTCCCAATTAAGAACAAGGCGAGTGTCTTCACACTGCTTAAGCATACGTTCTAAATTGGCAAGGCAAGCAGAGAATGAATCGCCATAAACCGAGAAATCATCCATGAATACTTCCATAGTGTCTTCCACCATGTCATGGAAGATAGCCATCATACACCTTTAGAACGTCCCACGAGCATTGCATAAACCAAAAGGCATACGTTTGTAAGCAAATGTTCCATAGGGACAAGTGAATGTGGTATTTTCTTGGTCTTTGGGATCGATGGGAATTTGAAAATACCCGGAGAAACCGTCTAAGAAGCAGTAATAGTCATTACCCGCAAGACGCTCGAGCATTTGATCCATGAAAGGAAGAGGGAAGTGATCTTTTCTCGTGGCATCATTGAGCTTGTGATAGTCGATACAAACTCTCCACCCAGTAACGAGACGAGTGGAAATCAACTCGTTGTGTTCATTGGGAACAACGGTTATTCCGCCCTTCTTGGGCACACAATGGACGGGACTAACCCACGGCGAATCCGAAATAGGGTAAATCAAGCCGGCATCTAGAAGTTTGATAACCTCTTGTTTGATGACGTCATGAATGCGAGGATTAACCCTTCTTTGGCTCTGGATTGCGGGTTTAAAGTCATCTTCCATGAGAATCTTGTGAGTACAAAAGTTCGGATCAATTCCGCGGATATTGGAAATTTTCCAAGCAATTGCCTTCTTATGATCTTTAAGCACGGCGATGAGGCGAGATTTTTCGTCTTCTTTCAAGTCCTTAGCAATGATGACGGGCGACTTCTTCTCTTCTTCAAGGAACACGTACTCGAGATGGGGCGGCAACTCCTTAAGTTCTAAATCCGGAGGATTTTCGATGGGAGACGTTTTCAAAGTCGGAGCATCGATAACAATAACCGTGGGAGATGGTGGAGAAATATTGTCTTCTTTGAGAAGGTTTTCAATGAGGCGAAGATCTTCATCCCAAACGGTGGGAGAATCGTCATTAGCTAAGTTCACATCTCCCATGGTGGCTTCCAAATCTTTCCAAAGGAAATCACTTTCTCCAAATAGAGATAATGATGAATCAATAGAGGAAACGGTCTCAACATTGGGAAGAGAGGTAGGAATACTTTTACAAGCATCTTTGAAGTGTTCTTCACAAGCCTCATCAAGAACGTCAATACAATTAACACTCTCGTATGAATAAGGCTGTTTAGAAAGCTTTCCCATGTTGAAGACGACTTTATCGTCACCCACTCTCATGATAAGCTCACCCGCTTCAACATCGATGAGAGTGCGACCGGTCCTCAGGAATGGACGACCAACAATTAATGGCACACGAGGGTCCATATCATAGTCGACGACGACGAAATCGGCAGGAAAAGTGAATTTGTCGACTCCTACAAAGACGTCTTCGGCTATCCCCACTGGATAAGCAACCGTACGGTTAGCTAATTCCAAAGTCATTTTGGTGGGGACTAGCTCGGGGAGAGATAATTGCTTATAAACGCTTAAGGGCATTAAGTTAATACTGGCACCTAGATCGGCTAGGGCCATGCAATTCTATACTCCCGGGAAGTTGCAAGGAATTAAGAAACGACCCGGATCACCAAGCTTGGTTGGCAATTTCCTTAAGAGCACTACAGAGCAATTCTCATTAAGTTGGGTGTTAGCAATATCAAGAAGCTTCTCCTTGTCGCTAAGATGATCTTTGAACATTTTCGCGTACTTAGGCATGTGAGCGAGAGCCTCAGCGAAGGAGATGTTGAAATTCAATTGTTTAAACATTTTGAGAAAGTTCGAAACCTGAATATCGTCCTTGCTTTTGAGCTTCTCTTTCCTCAACCTAGATGGATAAGGTATATCGGAAGAAGAGGAAGGCTTTGGGAGAATAGGATCACTCACATCCTTGGGTGAAGGAGGGGTAGAAGTAAGAGGTGGGGAAATTTGGGAAGTAGAAGGATGAGGAATAGGAGCAGGTGACTCGTTTTACTTAGTCACAATCACCGGTGGAGGTATAGGAAGCTCGGGTTCCTTGGTACCTTTGCCACTGCGAGTGGTGATTGCTTTCATCTCCCCTCTTGGATTCGCAACGGTGTTACTCGGAAGAGTACCCGAAGAAGAGGATTGATTACCTTGGAAGAATCCAGCCATCATGTTCCTTAACTCATTCGTTTGACTTGCCAAAGTGTTTCTCATATTAGCTCTCAGATCATTTCCTTGTTTCACCATGTCTGCTTTCAAGTTGAGCACTTCCCGCTGGAGATTTTCCACGATCACATCATTGGTCCTCATGTAGGTTTCAACATCTTGGTGTAATGCAGTGGGTTGGTTGGGAGGGGGAGCATGGTAAGCGGGTGGTTGATAAGCAGGTTGTTGGTAAACTTGGTTGTTTCTTTGAGGTGGATATGGTTGTTTGTGAGGTGGTATGTATGGTGCACGAGGTTGTTGTTGTTGTTGAGGAGGGCGATTAAGGTTTTGTTGTTGGTTTGGGTTGTTAGGAGGAAAACCGGGTGGGGAAAGAAAGTTGTTAGAGCAGTAGCTAAGCAAGTTTCGGTCACCTTGAGGACGAGCTTGATAAGCGGCCGGAGGATAGGTACCGTATGCTGCATTCACATTCTCGGAAGGGTAGTCTTGGGTGGCTGTACAAGTGGTGTAAGAGTGAGGACCCCCGCATATCTCACATGGTTGGCTAACAGCATTGACTTGAGCGTTTTTAGCGTTGATGCTGTTGGTGTTGTTAGCGGCGTGGGTAACAAGTGATTCAAGAAGCGTAGTGATTTTGTCAAGTCGCTTGTCGCTGTCACTAGTACTAGCACTAGCGACATTGGTCCGCACACTCTTGGTTTGCACACGAGACTTATTCTCAATGATATCCCAAGCGGCATTAGAAGTCTTAACCAAAATATTACCCCTCGAGGCACTGTTTAGTGAATCTTGGTCATTCATTCTTATACCATTATAAAAAGTGTTAATTTGGTGCACTTTGGTAAAACCATGTTGTGGGCATTTTCTTAAAAGATCTTTGAAACGATCCCAAGATTCACTAAAAGACTCATCGTACTTTTGTTCAAAATTGATAATTTCATTCCGCAAAGCGGTAGTACGAGAGGGTGGGAAAAAGTAGTTTATAAAATTGGTCTCCAAATCTGTCCATGTAAGAATACTTTGTGGCGGTTCCTTCGCAAGCCAATGCCGGGCTTGTCCCTCTAAGGAGAAAGGAAAAAGTTGTAAACAGATTACCTCTTGTGGAACACCATTGAATTTGACCGTATTCGTGAGTTGCAAGAATCTCTTGATGTGGTCATGAGTATCATCAATGGTACGCCTCAAGAATGGTTGAGCAGAGACCATCTGGATAAAACCGGATTTGAGCTCAAAGTTGTTGGCTGCAATCGCGGGTATGACAATTGGATCATTGTTGCCGTCTACATGTGCTTGCAGAAGTTCAATCATCGGGAGATTGTCCGGTAGAGGCTCATTGTTGTTGTTGTTGTTATTATTGTTGTTGAGAGGTGGATTGTTATTGTTATTATTGTTTTGAGGTGGGTTATTGTTGTTGTTTTGTACACCGGCCATGTCTAAGTCTTCGAGAGGCTCGGGCTCTTGATAAGACGTGGATCGTGTACGCATGCACCTGCAAAAGAACTAACAAAGCAAACAAGAAATATTTTTGGTTTTTTAAGGTTTTTTAATTTTTTTTGTATTTTTGAAAATTTTATATTTTTTTTGAAATTTTTTGTGAAAAGTAACGTTCACGGTGAACGGATCCCAAAATCCAAGATCTCACAAAAAGCTGTTGATCTTAACGAGAAGAGCCGGCAGCGGCGCCATTTGATACAAGAGATTTTACTAGTTGAAAGTTCGTTTCTCGGTATCTCCTTGAATTGATCACGGTTCTAAGTGGAATGATTTGTTCTTGGTGACAAATAGTGGGTTTGGTTTTCTATTCTATTAAAAAGATAAATGAATAAATAAAGATTAAAACCAAAAACAGTTAATGAAGTTAAACTTGAAAAATTAAACAATTAAATGAATAAGCTGGAAAATACCCTTACTGAAAACTTCCTCTATTCGGAATATTAAGCTATGCGGAATAAGGACCATTCGGAATAACAAAGCTATGCTGAATAAAATACTACCCGAAATAATAAGCCCTATGCGGAATATCAAACTCAATTCGGAATAATTGACTATGCTGAATAATGGGTTACTCGGAATAATGGACCATGCGGAATAATTACCCTTACTCGGAATAACGAAGCTATGCGGAATAAGTTACTCTATGCGGAATAAGTTACTCTATGCGGAATAAAGATGACTATTCGGAAAGATTGACTATGCTGAATAATGGGTTACTCGGAATACTCTACTACCCGGAATAATAATGCTACGCGGAAGAATCAAGCTATGCGGAATATTAGGGTTATCCGGAATATATAAATATTCCGGATAAGGGAAAAAAGAAGTAGGCTATTCGGAATATATGAATATTCTGAATAAGTGACAAAGCAAATGGACAATTCGGAATATTGCTGGGAATGAAGACAGTAAGCAGAAACTTAAAAACAGGGAAACGAATTTTAACCAAATCGAACCAAATAAACAAAAGGTTTTAACCAAACTAACCAATAATCATCTATTAACCATAAGGATCAAATCCCAATAATGAAAACACAAAATCAACAACTTTTAGAAGATCAAATCAACCAAGCTAGAACTTTAAAACTTTGAATAAAAAGAGAAGATGAACAAGATGAAATGGAAAGATTAAATGTAAACTTGTATTGATGATTAAGATTCAACAAACAAAATGGAAGGATTACACTTACAAAATTCAAGAAGAAATCAAAGAAAATGAAAACCACTCCTAAAGGGAGATGGTTCTTCCTACGAACTAGGAGAAAAATGAAACTGAATAAAAAACTTGTTGCAAATTTGTGAGGGTGATGTCCTTTTATAGGCTAAGTGGTTGGGTGGTGAGTGGGCTTTCTCCCTTTCTTCTTGTCTTCTCGTCTTTTCAGAAAAGTTGACGTTTTCGATTCTGATTCGGGATTTGTCGACGATTAAATTCAACTCGTCTTTTAATTTCTTCGTTTAATAGACTTGAGTTTCTTCGACATATGTAAATCTTCCATCTTTGGTACTTTTCTTCGATACATCTTCAAATAGGCCCATTGACTTCAAATCTTTTGCATCTCTTGGACAATAGACTTCGTCTTGAGTCTTTTTCTTCGATAAAACCCGTGCAATCCCATGTTTTCTTCAATATTCATCCGGTTGACTCTGAAAACACATTAAACACAAAAACCACGCATGATTCCAAACAAATGATATTAGACACGCATTTTGGTCTTGTTCTAGTAAGAAATAAGTGGTAAAAGGATGGGTGTTTCCACACCTATCAATCTTATATTCTGTCTATTCTGATTAAGTATTTCATGTATTTCATGTATTATTATACTTGTTGTGTAATAATAAGTAACTTCCTAAAAATAGCAGGTTTCCTAAAATAGAAAGTTTCCAAAAATAATAGAAAGTTACCAAAATAGAAAGTTTCCAAAAATAGAATTACTGCTTAAAATAGATAAGTTTCTAAAAATAGAAAGTTTCCATAAATAGATTAACTGCCTTAATTAAATAAGTTTCTAAAAATAGAAAGTTTCCATAATTAGATATATGTTGGATAGTTAAGCTAATTATATAAGCTTAAGTGTCTACTTATTAATATTCTAAGTCATGTTATTATATAGTATAGATTATTAATTATGTCATGTGAATTAAATAAACTATAGGTTTAAGTATTTAATTAAATAAAAGTAAAATAAATACTTAGGTTAAAACATGTATAAATATTCATATTAATATAACCTAAGTCATGAAAATTAATTAATTATAAGTCATGTTTTAATAATTAATTAATTATTTATAGTCTAAATCTAAATAATTAAATACTTAGTCTAAACTTGTAATTATTAATTAATAACAATATTGCATGATATTGTAAGTATTTATTAATTAATAATACTCCATGATTTACTAATTAAACTCTAAAATTCGATTAGCTAAGTTTAATTTATCACATGTACATGAATAATGTAGATAATTATCTAATCATAAGCTTGGTTTAAATAACATGTACAACATAAGCCATGGTTTTAATCAAGTAAAACTACATTTAAGTTAAGCATGTAATTAATTTAAGTAAAAGGTAGTAATTAAACTAATTAGGTTAAATAAAATACATGCTTATGAATTTAGCCAAACACCCCCTTAAATCTGCCTTAAACTATGAACCAAACGCACCCTTAACTGTTTATAAACTCAAAAACAAACAACCCCCTTAACTGTCAGTTCCCCCTGGCAGTTCTGTGTTCCCCCTGCTTGTTAAAACCCTCGGTTCCCCCTGACAGGCAAAACACCACCACTGGCCGCAGCCAGTGGTTCCCCCTGCTAGGCTGTCTTTCCCACTGTTTGCACAAAACCCAGCCAGCACCCAATTAGGGTTGCGGCTGGTGATCAGAAATCATCACCGAGAGTCTCTTGACTCTCGGTTTGTGTGCCAAACCACCACAACGACACCAAAACGAACCCCCCCCCTTATAATTATGTATAGTTAACATGTTTTTAGATCGAATACATGTGTTCTTGATCAATTTAATGCATCAACCAATTAATCAAAAGGGATATAATTACTTACGTTTTCTTTTAGGGTTTAAGGAGAAAAATATTCACGAATGCTACCTTGATCTAGATCCACCATGGCTGGTTTTTCTGTTCTTGTTTTGATGTGGGTCGACGGCTGGGAAGAGGAACCAAGAAGAAAAAGACGGTTGTTTTAATATGTTTAGGGTTTTTACAATTTGTGTCTAAAATTAAATAAAAACTACACCCCCCCCCCCCCCCCCCCGTCTGTGTTACTATAGAAGCCGAAACACACACTTGGGCCTAGAGCCCAAGTCCTTCCTCTTTTCTACTTGTCTAAACCAGCCCCAAATAAACATTATACTTTCTTTCTTTTATTTATTCGCGTCACGAAAACGTTATGCGTAAACGTGTTTTAATGTCGTGAATTTCTTAGCCATCCTTATACATATTAAACGTGATTATTATTTATGTAATAGTAGTCGTGTGAAATCCTTGTGTCACGTGATTATAATAATCATGCTAAATGTTCGTGTTTACGTGCTATATAGTTATCAATCGTGACTTAATATATTTATTCGTGTTCGTAATAAATATATATACATACGTAATATTAGTTCATGATTAAATTACGTTCATGATTTCATGATCGCATGTTCGTGATTATAATTATTATTTGAATAATTATTGTGTGTTCATACGTAATAAATACTTATCGTGTTCTAACACGTACGTAATACTTAAATTTCCTATACGTGAACGTAAACATGCTATAAAAGGAAAGTTTTAATCTTGTACGTACGATCTAAAGGGTACTATTCATGGTAAAAGCATGTGGGTTTTACAACTCTCCCCCTAAAAACAATAATTCGTCCCCGAATTATAGATAACGTAAATTGAAAGAGAAACATACCCGAATCAACTGAGAGGGTATGTAAGATAAATGAACGAGCAGGTGACATGGTAGGAGGAACGTGGAACGTGACATGTCTTGAAAGGACATGTAACGTGACGTGACTGAAATGACATATCTAATTGATAAGAGAAAAACGGATAAGAAGTCCGGATGAACTTGTCCGTTTCCAAGTGGCTTCCCTCTTGGAACGGTTCCTTAACAAGATCTTGACACGAATGATAAATCTTGGTCCTCCTGACCTTGACTTGGAATATGAAGAAGTTCTTGGTTATCAATGTAAGGTAGATCCCCTAAATTTGATCGAGGGAATAAGAATTAATGTGTATGGGAAACTAAAACGTTATCGTGCAAAACACTCTAACTTGACTGATAATTAGCAACGATGCGCGAGATATAAAGAAACGTAGTACGTGAAACATTTTGAACGTGATACGTGAAAAATTTTGAACGCGATACGTGGAAAATTTTGAATGTGATACGTGGAGATATGGTGAGTGTAGTATGTGTAAACATATCGTTATCCATGATACGTGTAACATATATTGATCATGATATGAGGAACGTGGAATGAACATGACATGTGAAACATATCGTGAACATAGAATATAATGGCGGTAACGCCAAACGCTACAAGGTGAGACATGGAATATGACGTGAAAACGTCTATCCGAGGATAGGGAGTTATACTAAACTTGTGTCTGGTCTCTCAAGTTCTTGTAAAACTTCCCAGAATGAGAAAAATGAACCGTAAGCCGAGATACCATCAAGAACATGAATAGTGTCATGAACGCGAGCGTGAAAGCAAGTCGTGGAATTAGAATGAAGACGTGAAGTAAATAAGGAGCACAATTACGAATCTTTGTCTGACCCGATAACTGAGGGATTGCCAAGTGATCGGATGAGCCTTTGTTGGGACATGTCCGATCAATCTATTGGTTCTGAAATCCTTGCGGATGTAAGGATTTTGTAGACTTGATCAAACTGTTTGCAATAACTCAGATAGCATCATGCTTCTTCTGAGTTTGCATTAATCTGGTAACCAAAATCCGTGGAGATCTTGTCCCTTTTCAATTCACATTTTCAGATGATGAAAACATCCCAGTCTGTTGGTGTCCTATCTTAGACTGTTTGTATGACAGGTATAAAGATATGAACGTAACTGTATCTTGCTTCATCGAACTTGATACATAGGAGTTTGCGAAACTCTGAGTCTATGAATCTAAACTTCTCTTAGCGTAGGATTCCTATAACACCTAATGTAATGTATGGTTATCTCCTTTACGCATAAGCCGAGTCATGGTAAGATTAACCATGCAAATCCATGTGATCCAGCGTGTCACTGTAATCAACCAGAATTGATATTGGAAATTTATAGGGTGAAATTTCGCTTGTCATAGAATGTGCAACATAGTGCAGATATGGTCTTCCTGTTCTTCTCTAGGCTTAGAGGAAAACTAGGTTATCCTCAATGAAATCACTGATGAATTTGCTTATGAGTTCATGGAAACTCATTTGCTGCTGAAGCATTGATGGGACAAAATTAAAATCATAAATCTAGCATGACCGAGTCGTGTATGAATAGCAGTCATGGACATGTCCTGCTCTTTCACTCGTTACTGTTGGCAGCATGATCATGAGTTCGATCTTGGAAAAGTGATTAACACTATAAGGTCGATTGGACATGTTGTCAATACGTGGAGGAGAATAACGGTCATGAATGGTGATTTGTTTAAATCGACGGTAGTCGACACATAATCTCATGGTACCGTCCTTCTCCTTGCAGGTTCTTTTGGAATGTATGTGAAGATTTTGGAATATATAACAGTCATGGCTAACCAAGCACGTGCTTGTAAAGCATAAATGATTTGTACAGATTTTCCTGATGGAAAATCATGCTGAATATATTTAGAAGTCTGAACATCACCGTACATACTCATGAATCGTAGCATGGTGTGCGATTCGTAGTCCATAATTAGGATTAAATTCAACTCGCATCTGTCCGAGGTAAAGTGTTATTAGCTGGGATCTTATCATTAGGCTGAAGAAAACCTTCGTATACATGGGAAATACGAATGGCATATTTTATGGTAATGAGTATATATGGAATATGGTGCAAAACGTACTTGCATAGGATAATAATTCATGGAATTTGTTAGATAGTCTAGGTCAAACATCCAAGCATAGCCTATTCCTGGGACATTGGGTTTATTCTTCAAAACGTTGACATGGGCTACCTTGCCTGATGCTAAGTTATAGACCATGTAAGATCTGTTATGCACTGAATATCTAACTAAAAATCCTGAATCAGATTTACCATCAAACTTGCCCAACTGATCAAGAGTGTTCAAAATTGACACATGACACACAAAAGATTTTATATAGCTTATGGTTGGATCTATACCAGTCAAAAGCTCAGAAGGGGTCTTATTATGAGTCTTTGTTACTAACACCCTATTAAGTACATAACAGGCAGTGTTGATTGCTTCTACCCAAAAGGTATTAGGCAAAAGTGAATCAGCTAACATTGTCCTAGCAGCCTCAATAAGTGTCCTGTTTTTCCTTTCAGCTACTCCATTTGTTGTGAATTCCTAGGATTACTAAAATGTCTCTTGATCCCCTTAGACCTATAGAATTCATCAAACTCAGCATTCTTGAAGAATGCCCCATTACCTGTTCTAATGACCATAACATGTTTAGTAAATTGTTTTTCAACAAGGGTGATAAAATGTGTTGGGTCGAATTTATTAGTAGATGACTCAAAACACAAACACAAGAACTGAATCTGCCAATGATGAAAAGTATAAGCTGGTGGACAAACTTGTAGAAAACATATCAGGAAAATAAATGATTTAGTTTATTCTTAGCTTCTTTTGTAAGTATTGGTTTTCCTTATCTTATAAAAGGAACCAGACGTAGGTTTTATTATTTATTCAATATTCACAATGTAACCTACAATAAAAGTGTGTGTTCTAGCCAATGGATTCAATGTATAAATGCCTAGAGTTGTTGTATTTATGATTAATGAATATAATATTAGAATAATTCGTGTCTTGTTATAAACATCTTGTTATGATTGTTGTTCTATTATGCTATGATTAAGATCATATGAACAATGATCATCCTAGATAAATGGTGTAAATCATTGAGTCTAAAATATCCATAGACTCTGTTAATGCAATGATGCCTAAAAACGTTACTTGCATTTTTTGGTCTCGCTTTGTTTTGATTTTGACAAAATATAAAAACAAGCATTTACAAAAACAACGAAAAACGAATTCTCGAGTTCAAGTACTTTTTCATTTCAACCATTATCACTTAAGGTATGAAAAAAATAAGTTTTCATCTTAATTAAGTGATCAAGGATTTAAGTTTTCTTAAAACTCGCCTTTTATTAAATGTGAAAAAGTTTTTTTAATAAACTTTATTTTTAAGAAAATGTTTTATTAAATTAAATATTTGAAATTTTGAAAATGGCATATTCCATTTGGTTTCAAAATATCCTTTGAGGATAACTATTCCACCAAATGTGACTACCCCACTAAAAGACAAAAGGGAGTGGATTCTACGTACACGGATCCTTAAAGGTCTGTGCAGTCCCTTATCAATAAGGCACCGCGGGTACCAATAAGGAACCGCATTTAGATATGGTCGTTGGACTTTTGTCCTATAAATAGTGGACCATTCTTTACTCTTCACCTCTTTTGCACACAAATTTCCAGATTCAAACATACTTCTTAAATCATTCTGTTAATGCAAGTGATGCCTAAAAACATTATTAGTGCTAATTAATCTTTCTTAGTTTTGATCACAACAAACTATACAGGACATTTATAGTCAAACACAATTGTTAAAATAATTATCTAACAAACACTATCATCAAGGTAATAATCATTACACTAACATATCTTAATCATGTTTAGTGATCATAGAAGTGATTAGCCTTAAAACTCACTTTTATCAAATGTGACAAAAGATTTTTAATAAACTTTCTTTTAAAAAATGTTTTATTAAAATGGAAAATAAAAATTTGAACATGGCATATTCCAAATGCCATAATAATATCCTTTAAAGGTTTAAACAGCCTCAGATATTTCAAATCCACTAAATGACAAAAAGGAGCAGAGTCTACCTCCACGGTTCCTTAAGTACCTACGCGGTTCTTTATTGATAAGGAACCGCCTAGTTCAATAAGGAATCACACTCAGCTAGCCGTTGGGTTTTGTATTCTATAAATACTGGATCAAATCTTCATTCTCCATAACCTTTTTTGGACATTTCTTTCAGTCTTCTTTCTCCTTTCTAATCCTAGTCATTTGTAAATGGTCACTTAATGTGTTAAGTATGTTTACTTATGATTATCCTCTTTATCTCCTTCTTTATCTTGTCCAAAGAGAAGATCACTCACACACTTGTGATCTTCTCCTAAAGATCTAGTTATTTTTCATCATTTGTTTATTTGTATCTTGTCTAGATCTAATGTATTTGTGAATACTTGGAGTAGTTGTGTTCATCCAAGCTATTTGTGAATACTTGGATTAGAGTTGTGTAAGTCCATTGCATATGTGTGTGCTTGGATTTGTGTTGTGTAGATCCAAGTTACATGTGTGTACTTTGATATGTTTAGTTGAGTTGTAATGTGTTGTGTGAGTTCTCACTAAACTATAAAGTGATGTGGTTGTGTCTTCTGATTTCTCACTAAACTATAAAGTGATGTAGTTGTGTCTTGTGAGTTCTCACTAAACTATAAAGTGATGTGTAGTTGTGTCGTGTGAAGTTCTCACTTAGCTTCAAAGTGAAGAGTTGTGAAGATTGGTTCTGTCTTTCGATTAGAACTCGACATCTAGCCTTGTGTCATAAAATGGTGAATTAGGCAACGTTGTGAAGATTGGTTCTATCTTTATATTAGAACTCAACATCTAGCCTTGTGCCGTAAAATGGTGAAGTGGGCGACGTTGTGTCGACTGGTCCTATCTAAGATTAGGTGTCAACATTTAGCTTAGTGTCGGAAAATAATGTAAGCGACGTTGTAAGGTTTTCTCCACCAAGAAGGGAGCTTGTGGATATAGTTGAAATCTCGAGTAGGTGTACTTGAGGAGTGGAGTAGGAACGAGGATAGAGCTTCGTTGCCGAACCACTATAAATCTTGGTGTCTTTCTATTGGGCTACTTCTTTCCTTACTCTTTACTTACATTCATTA
Organism: Glebionis coronaria; assembly: GCA_025667525.1. NCBI lineage: Eukaryota > Viridiplantae > Streptophyta > Magnoliopsida > Asterales > Asteraceae > Glebionis > Glebionis coronaria. Next base: position 225,320,996 of record CM046882.1, on the reverse strand, counting down.
TCATCACACTTACTACTTGCAGTTGTTAATGCATTAGAATTGAACCTAATCATTATGCAACTAGCTTTCCTGTAAAAGATGGTTTTGGCACTCACCTAATTGAAAGGAATTTTAAATAGAAGATAAACCGAATAGAAAATATTTAACCCCCCCCCCTCTTCTAGTTTCTACAATTGGTATCAGAGCGATGGTGACACAAGATCTTTGAAGTATATTGTACTTTAAAACTTGGATCGATCCATTGTCTCCTCAAATTAGAAGTTTAAGTTGTACTAATGTTTCTCTTTGTTCAAAACTATTTTTTCTTTGAAAATAGGCTTTTTAATTGGTAATATAGCATCTCATTTTAATTAGTAGTATTTATTCATTTTATATTTACTCTTGAAATGTATCTACAAGTTTGCATCTTGTTATGTGTAGGTACTCATGAAGATCAATCATTCAATTGATTGTGGATTGAGTTACTTACACTTGTAGAAGACTCATCTTCTTTGATTTCCAACATCATTGAATGATGACATCTAGATGGATGGGAGTGCTACTAGTCCTTGAAGACTTAGTAGTCACCTTAGTCATGGTTGGGCTTTGCATTGATTCCTTGATTGCTTGGAATGCACTTTGTAGCCAAGGTATGTTTTCGTTCTTCCACACGCCCTTTTGATCACTCTTTTGATCATTACTTTAATATGTGCTTGTTCTTGGCATCCTTGCCTTGACATTTAGTTGTGGTTTGTGATTCTCTTCTTTTACCCTCTCAAACCTTCATTGCTTGGATACTTGACTCACTATGGAGATGTAGGAGTTAGTATAAACTTAAAATATCAAACATGATTTCCATGTTTTGCACCCTCATGGTGAGTAGGCCCTATATCATGTGTAACTTGTGCAATTGAGCTCATCTATAGGATGATTGATTAATCCCTTGACATACCAAACTACTTCATATGTTGTAGTTGGATTTTACACATTTGGAATTGAAATATTCCAAGGATATTGTTATTGTTAGCAATAATTGTCTGATCATGTGGGAGAAAAAGTGAATTTATACTTTGCTCACATTTTGATGTAGAGTAAGACTACTCTTGAAAGTGATCTTATTCTATGTATCAAAATTGCTTGGTATAGGTCATTACCAAAGCCGTTTAGACTTTCGCCAGAAAGGCACGTCCTAAACCACTATATGTGACACAAGCTCTTCGTCTCCTCGATTTGAAGATTGTCATTTGTCTCTTGAACACTGTTCTTGGTCTTGATTCACTCCTCTTTACTTATCTCCTCTTTTCTTCTTTGCTACGAGTAGTCGTTTGTCCGTTTTGGTCTTTTCCTATCTCGATTCAACTCGTAATCCTTCATTAAGGCATTATTACCTAGTGTTGTGGTGGTCCAATGATTTCCTAAAGGATTAAGATATATTTTAAGGATTTAGAAAAATTTGGTTTTGAAAAATTCTTTGATTTTCTTTGATAAAAACTCGCCACTGTAGGCGGTTCTTTATCTGTCACGGCCCAAACGCGCGGTTCCTTATCGATAAAGAACCACGGTCAGAGATATCGACTAAAGCGCCAGTATTTTAATAAAAATCATCTTTCAAATAAACCTTCTCTATCTTCTCCAATACAGCCGACGATTTCACCATTTTTCCACAATTTTTGATCTTTCAAAACCTTCAGTCACTCAAGATAAGTTGATTCCAATTTGTGGGTTTCACTCATCCTTCATCCAAGATCAATTATCTGTAAGTCATTTCATTCAATTTCATCTAATTTGTTATAGGGTTCATACGTTCATAATTGGGGCTTTTTAAAATTGATATTGAATTAAAACCTTACTAGGAATGTGAGTTGACATAGTGATTATACTATGATTCCTTAGGTTCATATTCATTAAGATTTCACTAAAACCCACTTGTAGAACAATCCAAATTTTGGCTAAATAATTTTGGTTAATTGATGGAACTGATATGAACCCATAAACAAGTTGGTAATGGCATTGTTAATGCTTACCTAAAAACTTTGTTTTTGAAAAACCAATGTTCAAGTTCATTGTTGATTTTACATGGTTAATATATTATTGTCAATGATGAACTATGTACATTGTGAACATGGGAATGTTAAGGAATTTGTCAAGAAATTAATGAAACACATTCTCATCTTTTTTATTTTGGTTTATATGTAACACATGAATGATTGGGGAAATATTTTTTTGTGCTTATTTAGGTACTAATCATGCCTTCGGAATATCAACAAGATCACGAATACACTAGACAATATATGCCAAACCTAGCTTTTTTTCCTTCCCCTCAACTTTCCCATACCTATGCCTCACTTCAAAAACAATGCTTTCACGAGGGTAGAGTTGTCCAAGATGATATTGAGGGCTATATATATACTAAGTCGATGTTCGAACCAATTAGGTTTGATTGCTTGTTGTACATCAAAGAGGATATATATCCCGAATTTCTTTTGGAGTTCTTTAGCACATATTCTCTCGGTTCTGATAATGATAGAATATATGTTAAGTTCATCATTGATGGTGGCCTCATTTCATACTCCCTCGAAGATTTTGGTCTAGCTCTTCGTGTTCCATTTCGGGGCACTTGTCGATTTACGGATAAATGGAAGCTTGATGCTCTCCTTAATCCCTTCGATATTGCTCCAAATGACAACGAAGAGATTGATATTGACTTCATCCTTGATTTTGTTTCTAAAGCGCGTAGTGGAAACATTGTAAGAAGCCTCCACTCAAACAAACGTTCGGTGAAATGTTATGAGGTTCTCTTAAGCGACCTTAATGATTGTATGGTCTGATGGGCCAACATCCTTAGGGAAAATGTGTTTTGTCTTGGTGGAAACCGAGATCATATTCCGGCGTGTATGGTGCATATGTTATTTTGCATCGCTACCAACACCAAGTACAATCGCGCATTTTATATCGCTCGACAAATCAACTATGCTCTCATTAAACCCAAAACAAATCTTCCTTATTCCATGCTCCTCACTCACCTTTTTAAGAAGGTTGGTGAATACTTTCCTGACCTTAATCTTTCTCGCTTTCAACCGGTTCATCGGGTCATGTTACCTATTCAAGAGGCACAACCAAGAAAGCCTAGAAGTGATCGAGGTTCGAGAAAGAACGATCCACAAGAGTCCGACGATGAGGACATTAATACGTCACCAAGTGATGGTGGTGGCATAGGTACTAGTGATCATGTTGGCTCTTCGAGTGACTCCTACCCATCCATGAACTCTTTGATGGAAGGGTTAGACGAAATTTACCCTCCTCCTCACCATGCCAATAGTAGACTTCTGGATAACTTCGGACTTGAGGATGTCTATCGTGCTAATCTCAAAACCCAAGGTGAGTTGTATGAACATCGAGTGGAGTCAAGAGGTTCGTTCAAGAGCATAAGCAAATTGATCAAGGGACTTGGCAAAAAGAAGAAGTGAAGCTTTGGATAATCTTGGTTAACATGTTTGTAAACATGTTTGGATTGTTTAACACTATTTCCTTTTATCTTTCTTTATTTTTTAGGGTGTTATGGGTTTTAACTAATATTTTGTGTTTGGATTACTTAGTATTTTAATCCCTATTGTCTATGCGATCGATCTTTCGATTAGCATAGCTTTGTGCATCTTATGTGTTAGTTAGCTTCCTAGATTTTGATTAATAGTTCACTTTGGCCTGATAAACTTTTGCGTAAAATCTGGGCTAGAAAAAGTTTCAAGAAGTGCATTTTATCGAACCCACTGGGGGCAGTTCTTTATCTATGTCGCGGTTCTTTAGCGATAACGAACCACGCCTATCTATAAGGAACCGCAATCGTCTGTTCCGAGAGAATCTTTGCTTTACACTGTTTTCCCTCAATCAGCATAAACATTGATAAAATTTTTGCAAAAACCTGTACTTTCCTAAACTAGGCTACCTAATTTCATTATTCACCTAAAATTATTTTAAGTCATTACTAGTTTGGATCATCCCTTCCTCTTCTTAAACCCCTTCCTTGTTGATATTGTTCTTCATCCCTTAAGCTTCTTTCTAAACCTCTTCACAACCATGGTATCCACTAGAACATCCAATTCTTCAAAAATTTCCTCATCCAAAAGAAACCTTAAGATGAAATTCAAGTTTCCTAAACTTGGTTCTCCATCTTCTCACAAACCCAAGATTGAAACTTCTCCTATTTTCATCTCTTCATCACTTTCACCACCCCTTGCCCCATGCAAGACCAACTCAACTCATAGTACTAACCATTCACATGGTTCTACCTCTTCTTCATTCCAATCAAGAATGAATGATTTGTCCTCACCCTTCACTCCTAGTCCTCCCTTGGATGTGAATACTCAACCTCAACCTCATCAAAGAATTCCCTTTGTTTTTTAGCCTCTTCCTTTCACTCCACAAAATTCACATATATCACCCATATCACCTTTGGATACCATGTCTCCACCACCTCCTCCTCTCTCAAACACTATTAATAAGTGTAAAAACACATATCCTTTTACCACTTAATTATAATAAAAACAAGACCAAAACGTGTATTTAATGTCGTAAAAGTCGGAATCATGCGTGGTTTGTGTTTTTGTTGTGTTTTAGGACAAAAATATGAAAAAGAAAGAAAACACGGGCTTTTACGGGCTTTTATCGAAGAAAAAGACAAAATACGAAGTCAAAAGATCAAGAGTGCAAAAAGAACGGAAGTCAAAGGCTTATTTTGAAGATTTATCGAAGAAAAAGACTAAAGACGGAAGTTTAACGAAGTCGAAGAACCAAGTCTAATAAAAGAAGAAATTATAAGACAAGTTCATTTTATCATTCGACAAATCCCGAGACAAAGTCGAGAAATACGAAGAAATTAAAAGACGAAAAGACAAAGTCAGGAAAGAAGAAGAAATTAAAAGACGAAAAGAGAAAGAGAAAGAGAGAAGCAACCAACACCACATCACCTCCTCCTATAAATAACCTCCTAATCCTTCATTAGGAGGTAGTTAGTTAGTTGATTAGATTTTAGTTTATTTTTGTAAAGTTTTAGGAGTAGATTACTTTCTCTCTCTAGATTACTTTCTCTCTCTAGATTTACTTTCAAGTTTTCAAGCTTTTTCATCTTTAATCTTGTATTTGAATCATTAATCTTCATCTTAATTTCAAGCTTTTCATAATCATTCTCATTCTACCTTTCTTGTTTTTAAATCTATTGTTTTGTTTTCATAATCATGTAGTTTGTTTAATCATGTTGATTGTTTGACTGATTTGTTTATTAGATTGTTCTTATTATTTTCATGTGTTTAATGTTTTAGCTTATTGTTCTTTTTGCTTATTGTGTATTTGTCTTATTTTTATTTAAGTGTTTCTAATAGTTTTATCTTTTAAAAGTTGATTTTAAATATTTTGATTATTAGTGTTTTTAAAGTTTTTGATTTGTGGCTTATTAGCTTTTTCTTAAAATTAGTTTGGTAAAAGTTTTGGTTAAGTGCTTATTTAGATTTGCTTATTTTGCTTATTTTCCTTATCCGGGTTTATAAAACCTTATCCCGAACTAATTGCATTTCTTTTTCCCGAATTAGCATTAAGCAACATATTTTGAATTATATGTGCAAACTAAATTCCGAATTAGAACAAGATTAGAAGTTTCGAATTACCTAGTACATGTAATATTCCAAATTAGATAGGTGAATTGTTTTCAAATTAGTTGTGTTTGATACATTCCGAATTGTAGTTTTATATAGATTCTGAATTATGTGTAGATTACATGTTTCGGATTACAATTAGCACACATTCTGAATTGCATGTAGGATTTGTATTCCGAATTAGGAGTGGCTTTAACACATTCCGGATTAGGTGAATCATACGCATTCCAGATTAAGCAAGAAACTAGGATTCCGGATTGTACTCATAATCTCCATTCCAGATTATGAGTTGGACAGCATTCCGGATTAGACCCATTGAAGGATTCCGGATTGTGTGTCAATCCTGCATTCCGAATTAAGTGGTGCTAGTGGATTCTGGATTACATGTGGAACATTTATTCCGAATTGTTTTGGTTAACTTGGATTCCGAATTAAGTTAATGTTTCGTTTTCCGACTTATGTTTTGTTTTAGTTTCCCGAATTATTTTCAAACATTTATTTTTCCCATCATTTTCATTAATCTTTATTTTAAGTTGTTTTGTATTAGTTTATTTTCAAGTTTACTTTTTATAAATTTTTAATCTTTTGTCATTTATTTTTAAAAGAATTATTTTTAGTTTATAATTTTGAAGTTTTCATTTTTATTTTAAAATAGTTGATCAACGACATCTGCTTTTTACACCAAGAACAATTGAGTAACACTTAAATCCGTGATCAATTCGATTAGACCAAATTAAAAGAACAACAAAATCTAGTTATTAAAATGGCGCCGCTGCCGGCTCTTTTCGTGAAGAATAACGGTCTTTTGTAAGAGACGCGTTGGATTTTGGGATCTGTTCAATTTGGAACATTATTTTTCTTGCTTAAATTTTCTAAAAATTAAAAAAAAATTTCAAAAAAATAAAAAATTTCAAAAATCCAAATAAATTTGAAAACTCATAAAAGCATTCCTTTTTCAAAAAGTTTTGCAACAAAAATATTTTCTTTTCACGTTAACTTTATTTCTTCTATTTCATTGCTTTAATTTTCTTTTGTAGGTGTATGCGTACCCGTTCATGCAAGAGGAAATCCATTCAAGCCGCTATCATCGAGCCTCCTGTTGTTAACACAATGGATAACCGTCCAATGATCGAGCTCTTGCAATCATATGTTGAAGGCAATGAAGATGCGATTGTGGTGCCGACTATTGATGCAAATAACTTCGAGCTCAAGACCGGTTTCATTCAAATGGTTTCCACAACACCTTTCTTAGGCCGCATTCATGATGATCCGCACGATCACATCAAAAGTTTTGTTCACTTAACCAATACCGTGAAATACAATGGGGTTTCACAAGAGGCAATTTGTTTGCTCCTCTTTCCTTTCTCTCTCAAGGGACAAGCCCGGACTTGGCTTGATAAGGAACCACCCCAAAGTATTACAACATGGGTGGACCTAGAGACCAAATTTATCAATTATTTCTTCCCACCCTCACGTACTACCGCTTTGCGGAATAACATCATTATTTTTGAACAAAATACGGTGAGACGTTTAGTGAATCTTTGGATCGTTTTAAGGAACTTTTAAGAAAGTATCCACAACATGGTTTTACAAAGGTACATCAAATTAATACTTTTTATATAGGATTAAGTTTAAATGACCAAGATTCACTAAATAGTGCTTCGGGGGGGTAATATTCTTGTTAAATCAATGAATGAGGCTTGGGCTATCATTGAAAACAAAGCCAAAGTCCAAACCAAGAGTGTTAGGGCTACTATGGCTAGTGCTAGTGAGAGTGAGTTGACCAATCATATTAAGGAACTTACTTCAGTAGTAAAACAGCTTGCTTTAAGAGATAACCCTCCTAATCAACATGCCCATGCTCTTAATATAACTTGTGAAACTTATGGTGGGCCACACTCTTATGCTAATTGTGATAAAAATTATGATCAATCTCACGGGGAAGTGTATGCTTACATCAACACGGAGAGGGTTCATTTCAAGCCTAATGTCGATGTTAATCACTTGTCCTATAACTCGATGAATTACTTGGCTCCACCCGGTTTTCAACAAAGACCACACCCACCCACCCATAACAACCAAGGGCCACCAAGAGCAAATTTTCAACAAAATGCAAACGTAAGGGGCTACAATGCAAATCAAGGACCTTATCAAGTGCAAAACCAAGGATTTGCAAACCAAGGTTTCAATCATCAAGGTTTTCAACCATATAACCAATACCCAAACCAAGGTTTTAAACAACAAGGGTTCAATCTACCTCATCCGCACATGGACTTGATTCTACAAAAATTAACCGATCATGAGCGAACCATGAAAGAAATGCAAGAGTTCACGGATAGGAAACTCGTTCAAATGTTTCAAACCCTTCGTCCCCAAGGTGATCTTCCTTCTAAAACCGAAATAAACCCTAGAGCTAATGTGAGTGCTATTACTACACGCAGTGGAGCAACTCTAGTAGGATCTTCTGTCCCTCCCCCAGTTACTCCATCTACACCTCCTCCACCCCCATTTATCCCTCCTACTTCCACACCTAGTACTAGTTCTCCATTACCGTCTCCACCTCTTACTGGAGAAATAACAAAGAAAAACCCTTCATCATCCCCACGTTCACCATCTCAACCTTCAACATCTCAACCTTTACCTTCTACACCTACACCTCATAAAACGAATATACCTTATCCTTCAAGATTAGACAAGTGCAAAGTGCTTACTAAGGAGGATTCTCAAATGACTTCCTATTTAAAGATGATCTCCCAAATGAACTTTAACATTAGCCTTGTTGAAGCACTTGTCCAAATACCGAAATTTGTCAAAGCATTCAAGGAGTTGCTTAGTAAGAAGGAAAAGATGGCTGAATTTGTCAACACCCGCTTAAATGAAAATTGTTCTGCAGTCCTTCTTAAAGAAATTCCAGAGAAACTTGGAGATCCCGGTCATTTTGTGCTACCTTGTACATTTTCTAAAATCGAAGAATTTACTGCCTTAGCCGATCTCGGGTCAAGTATCAATTTAATGCCATTAAGTGTTTGGAAGAAGTTATCATTACCCGACCTTACACCAACACGGATGACTCTTGAACTAGCAAATCTAACTCTCGCTTACCCTGTTGGTATTGCCGAAGATGTTTTTGTTAAAGTTGGTACCTTCACTTTTCTGTTCGATTTTGTTGTTGTTGATTATGAGATGAATCCTCGTATTCTGTTAATACTTGGACGGCAGTTCTTGAGAACCGGAAAAGCTTTAGTCTATGTTGCCGAAGGTGAACTAGTTCTTAGGGTCGGGAATGATCAACAAATTTTTAAGATGTGGAAGATTACAAGCAAATCAAATGGAAAAGAATCGGCGAAAATGATTGATGTACTTCAAGACAATCTTGTTCCAACTCCGTTGGAAAGTACAAAGCTTGATGCTTTTGTGCTACATGACAATCCTCTTTTCGAGACTTGCTATGATAATCCACTTTTTCAAGACCATGTGGAAGATCCTAATGATTCTTTCTCCGATTTGGACACTCCACCAATCTATGATGAATATGATGATGATTTTATTACCGATTTGAGTGATCCACCAAGTTATGACGATTATGATGATTATGATGATTTTTCTTCCGAGTATAAAGACATGCCAACTTATGATGACTTTGATGATGTTGACACTCTTTCGAGTGATTCTTCAAATGATATGTCTCCTAATGATGATCTTGCTCCAATTTTTGATGAGGATCCTCCACCAAGAACTCTTGATACTTTAGAGGATTACTCATTTGAGGAAGATTTCGCCACCTTTCTCAATACATACTTTCCGAATGAACATGATTCTCCTCCTTTGGACTTTGATTATGGTCTCTACCCTCCTTCGGATGTTAAGAAACCCGTTTCAAAGGAGAAGAAACCGGACGACACCAACATCCGTAGTACCTATGTCTTTACACCTCTCTTTCCACCTTCTTCGGATGACATTATGCGGTTTATGGGCGAATCTTCAAGGTCTACTAAGTGTCAGTCTTATTTACCCCTAAAGGAAAAGGTGATCGATCCGGGTATCATAATTTTTAAGCCATCTCAGTATCCATCTGATGAAATAAAAGGAAAGACTTTTGGAAAGAACGGAGCTATGCTTTCACCTCATCATATCTTCTACCACCGTGCTCAACTTTTGCTAAAGAGAACCTCGCCTACTCTCCTTTGGCTTGTGCTCTTTACCTTAGGCTTATGCTACTTTCTGGATGAGAACCATGTATTTGACCCCAGCGGATGTTCTTCAAGGTTCTTACCATTGTAATCAAGGTCGAGTCAGGCTCACGACTCGGTGAACAAAAACAAGCGCTTCTCGGGAGGCAACCCGATGATCTATCCTTTTTATCTGTTTTTATAATAAGTGTAGTGGGAGACCCTCATATGTGTTTGTTGTTTTCTTTGATGTGCAGGGATTCGAGCTTTCAAAGATCCACTTTTGATGACCCATGATTTCGTGTTTCCGTCTTCCTGGTTCTATCCTAAACTCTTCTGATTCACTATTTTATATTCTTCAATATTAAAATAGGAATCACTTTAGTTGTCTTTTCCTTAACAAGATTTAAACAACGTGCACAATGTCCTAAGCGTAGGGGAGTTTACTCCCACATGCTTAAACATTAAGGACAATGTTTATATTAAGTGTAGGGGGACTTTTATCGAAGTTAAGTGGGCTTTTCCATAAATTTGTCCTCATTCTAACCGGAAATTGATTTTTCGACATTTTTCAAATTTTTTGATCTATTTTGGCCTAGTAGTATTTTCCTTTGTTATTGTTATTTTCTTTCATTGCTAGAATAAATTTTAATAAAATGGTTTTAATGAGTTTAGATATCTTTGATATATTAGTCCCGTCATGAATCTTTAGACTCAACCCGAGTTTACTTATTTGAGTTTAATCTAGCCAGTATCATTAACGTGTTTAAATTAAGTTTTGCTAGACTTTTATATTGGGAACTTTAAAACGTGAAAGTCTTAACTCATACGGGTTTAAGAACAAGAACTTTTTGCAAGTTCCTATAATTGATCCTAGAAAGTCGTTTATCAAGGTAACTTTAAAATGTAAATTCTAAACTTGAAAAAGTCTAAGAATTTGCAAGATCCTATAGATGACTTGAAAACCCAAAACTTTGATTTAATAGGCTAAGCATCCACGAGTCTCATTCCTTGAGATTTTAAATTATGGAGAACGAGAGATGATAGAGTAAATTATAACTTTTGTATTCTTTCATGATTTTATGTGAGTTAATTATGAGCTTTTCTCCCATCGCTTGTTAATAAATTAATGCAATAAATAAGGTCGTACGATTGGAAAAGTTACTTAGCTTCTACCACAAGATTGTCTAAAAGTTGCTCGGGATTAATTAGAGTTCATAGCCAAGGTATAACTTATTGAAGCGGGATGCGAAGATTGGCGAGTCCAAAAAGGCCCTAACAAGGCATGAGGGCTACATTTTGTTGCTAAAGATCCAAAGTGATGTGAAGAATCATTTATCAAAAATCAATATAAAGGATCGAGACACACGACGAGAAGCAATTACTCTCATAAAGATCATGGAGAAGTCTATCAGAAAAGACCCTAACAAGGTATGATGATAAATAGATCCAAGTCCTAAAAGGAGGCAGATCGTTATATATCAAAATCCAAAATAAAGATTGGAGAAAAATGAAGAAGTCGTGGTCCAAGTTTGAAGAATCTCTAAAAAACTTCAAGTGAAGAAATTCCTATTATGAAGAGAAGACCATTATTTCAAGAACGTCTCTCTAGATTCGAAGTATGAAGTCAATGCCAAATATCGATCCGAGAAAGGTCTCAAATCGTGAAACGAGTTATGCCAAGATATGAACTTTTTGAGGTTTCGAGAAGCATTTTTAAAAGATTTTGTCCTTTAGCTAACTATTGATTAAATCTTCCTACTTTATTTTCGGCCTAAATAAACTATCGAAATGAGTCAACAATGCGTCCTCGTGATCATTCAAGACAACAATAAAATATAAGAGATACACCTAAGAATAAGAGGGTCTATGTGAATAATTGAACTACATGAGTTAGTGTTAGCTTTACTAACTTATAATAACAATGACCTCGTTTTTGAGCTTGGTTTGGGGAACGTGAAACTTGAGGGTGATTAATATTCATGACACCGAAGCCCTAATGTAATTCTTAGATTTCTTTACTTGTTTCTTCTTTCAAATATTTTTTAATTTTCTATCTTTTTAGTTTTCCTTAGTGTCTAGTGTTAAATAAAGGCCAAGGTGGGTTAATTATGATAGAAAATGTAAATCTTGCTAAGTAACTAATGCATTGCATGAGGGCATTGCAATGGTCAAGTGTAGGGGATTTAATAACTGTAAAAACACTTATCCTTTTACCACTTAATTATAATAAAAACAAGACCAAAACGTGTATTTAATATCGTAAAAGTCGGAATCATGCGTGGTTTGTGTTTTTGTTGTGTTTTAGGACCAAAAAATGAAAAAGGAAGAAAACACGGGCTTTCACGGGCTTTTATCGAAGAAAAAGACAAAAGACGAAGTCAAAAGATCAAGAGTGCAAAAAGAACGAAAGTCAAAGGCTTATTCTGAAGATTTATCGAAGAAAAAGACTAAAGACGGAAGTTTAACGAAGTCGAAGAACCAAGTCTAATAAAAGAAGAAATTATAAGTTCATTTTATCATTCGACAATCCCGAGACAAAGTCGAGAAAGACGAAGAAATTAAAAGACGTAAAGACAAAGTCAAGAAAGACCAAGAAATTAAAAGACGAAAAGACAAAGCGAAAGAGAGAAGCAACCAACACCACATCACCTCCTCCTATAAATAACCTCCTAATCCTGCATTAGGAGGTAGTTAGTTAGTTGATTTGATTTTAGTTTATTTTTGTAAAGCTTTAGGAGTAGATTACTTTCTCTCCCTAGATTTACTTTGAAGTTTTCAAGCTTTTTCATCTTTAACCTTGTATTTGAATCATTAATCTTCATCTTAATTTCAAGCTTTTCATAATCATTCTCATTCTACCTTTCTTGTTTTCAAATCTATTGTTTTGTTTTCATAATCATGTAGTTTGTTTAATCATGTTGATTGTTTGATTGATTTGTTTATTAGATTGTTCTTATTTTTTTCATGTGTTTGATGTTTTAGCTTATTGTTCTTATTGCTTATTGTGTGTTTGTCTTATTTTTATTTAAGTGTTTTTAATAGTTTTATATTTTAAAAGTTGATTTTAAATATTTTGATTATTAGTGTTTTTAGAGTTTTTGATTTGTGGCTTATTAGCTTTTTCTTAAAATTAGATTGGTAAAAGTTTTGGTTAAGTGCTTGTAACACCCCACTTGGATAAGTGGACCGTTACGTATATTTATGGCGTGTAATCAAAGCACAAGGTAAATGTCCTAAAACATTAAACGACCATAACGGAAATACCGGAATCAAACATCGGTAATCCAACCTAAGCTCAAAACATGAAAAGTAAGTACTGAAGAAAAAGGACTAAACAATGTCCAAATAAGCAGAATAATGTAAGAAATGCATAATGTAAGAAGTCTGGATAGCTTCCATCCAAATGCACATGCTCTCAGAATCCTAAGAGTGTCCTGGTGTACCTGCCGTTAGAGCATGAAAGGAACTACGGCTGAGCATAACGCTCAGTGAACGGATATAAAGCATGATAAGAATATACTGAATGAAACAGGCGATAGCATATTGAAGCTGTAAGACTGATATGTAACATGTGGTAGAACTCTGCATAAAATCTGAGAAACCTGGTTCATATATACTGATACTGAAATATAACTATTAATTCTGAAAACATGCATTTACTGTATTTTAATTTGCCAGAGCTTATATAGGTCACGTGTTGTAACAACCGTGCATGAATAACTGGAGGGGTGACCTCGTCATGCTGTAGAGGGGTGACCTCTAAATAACTGTGCTGGGTGGAGGGATCAGCTCCAATGTGAAGGATGTAGAGCACACACCACATTCACCCTGATAACATGAAACACTTATAAGCCTAGGATGCATCCATACGCCCCACTAAACATACATATAAAAATGGCCAAACTGAACATGAGTGGGACGATGCAGGATATCACTCTCCTGCATGTGAGTCACGACACCGGTGCCTCTAGTGTCGTGGTTACGGTACCTCCGTAACTAGTACATAAACTGGTCGTGCTTGTATATAATGCTCAGGCAACTTATTTCGTTTTTAACATGATTTCTGATAAGCTTAAACATATACGGGGAAAACATTTGGCTGTAGACGGGAATTCCTAATCATGCATAGAAAGGAAGTCCTTACTGAAAGAACGCAAATCCGTACCTCGTGTCCAGTAATGAAATAAGACTGAAAGCTGAAGATCTACTCCGACTTCACGGTTACTACATAAATTAACGGACGCGTAAATAAGTTGACTGACGTTTATTTATTTACTGCTCTTACTGTTTTCGTTGGATTTAAAATTATTCTTGAAATACTGATTGTATATAAACTGGTAGGTTCTGACAGTTCGTAAATATTACTGATTTAATATATTCGGTATTTCTGATTATCGTATAATGTATACCCCGGTATTACTATACATAGTAACTCGTTATTATAAAGAGTTTCCTTTCTTAAAATATTTCCAATTTAATATCTTTAAAATTTAATTATTTATAAATCAAAGGTTTTTTTTTTTTTTTTTTAATAAGATAAACAAAATGATAAAGCTAGAGCTAATTTAATTTTATTAACTTGCTTAATAAAATTGGACAATACAATTTAATTTATTTATAAACTCGTTTATAAAATAATTTATCCATTCAAATAATTCGTGGTTCCCACCGTTATGTTAAGTTCCCACTGCTTATGTTAAGTTCCCACTGCTTATGCTAAGTTCCCACTGCTAGCATACGGTCTCACTGTTTACAGTCCCAAACACCCCTGCCGGAAACTGCAGTCCCAAACGCCCCTGCTGGAAACTGCAGTCCCAAACGCCCCTGCTAGAAATTGCAGTCCCAAACGCCCCTGCTGGAAACTGCAGTCCCAAACGCCCCTGCTAGAAATTGCAGTCCCAAACGCCCCCTGTTTTATGTTTTTTTTTTTTTTTTTTTTTTTTTTTTTTCCTGCTGTTCGAAAATCCAAACACCCCTGCTGTGGGGTTGTTTCGGGCTAGGCTAAAACCACACCACGCCGCCCTGTTTGGGTCACGGCTGGCCACACAGGAGACACACCGAACCCCCTTAGTGGGTTGTTGGGGCTCGGTTGACAAACAAAAGCCACCACCGAGAGCTTTATGCTCTCGGTTTTTCCTGAAATCCGAGCACCCACAAAACCCTCCCAAGATTTTGGATTCAATTCATAAAAACAACATTCTCTCTTTGATTTTTCACATCTAATTCGTGACTATATAAATTGATATACGAAAAAAAAAAAATACCGTGATAGCTTGATAACCGGAAGGTATGCACAGGGACTTTAGATCAAACCCGACCGGACTTCTCTTTTTTTTTTTTTCTTCTATTACCGGCGGCCATCAAAGAAACCCTAGTTTTCTTCTTTTTTTTTGTCCGACTGAGGAGAAGGGAGGGGAGTACCCGTTCCTTTTTTTTTGTTTAGTAACATGATGGGCTTAAAGCCCATTTGTCCATCTCTTTTGTTTCTATTGAATCCGGCCCAAAAGTATTAGTAGTCATTTTTCCGCTTTTAATTCGTGTTTAAATATTTACGAAAAGCTCGTATTTACATCTCGTTCTGAAACGTATTTACTTTCTCGTGTTTTACTTTTTCTGAAACGTGATATTCTTTTCTGTATAATAATTAATACATACGTAATATTTTTCTGAAACTTAATTTCTGAAACTTTATAATTATTTCTGAATAATTACTCATTTGTAATATTTAAATAACTGAGGCTACGCGCATTTAATAATAACGTTTAATTATTCCTGTTAAATAATTAATTCATCTGTAGTATTTTCTGAGACTAGATACTTATTATCTGAACAAATATTAACTGTAATATTTGAATAAACTGGGATAGCGTATTTAATTTTCTGCTTTATATTTCTGTCTAATAATTTCTACTTATATAGTTTATTTAAAATTAAACTGCGCATTTAAATATTCTGATTTTTAAATACGGGTTTTACAATTCTTCCCCTCTAAAAATAATAATTCGTCCCCGAATTAAAGATACGACTATACTGGGTTTTACAATTATTCCCCTCTAAAAACGAGAAATTCGTCCTCGAATTAAAGGTAATAAGCTGATGAAGTTATAAGAAATGAAAGAATACGTAGACTGAAAAGACGATTAAGCTGAAGGATAAACTGTCTTCCAATCAAGACATAATGCTGCTGATAGGTATAAACCTGACATGACTGATATGATCATGTAACGTGACATGGCTGAAGAGAACATGGAACATGACATGACTGAAAGAACATAACTGAATTTATTGAAGAAAATAATGAGAGGTCCGGATGGACTCCTCCGTTTCGAGTGGCCTCCCGCTCGAAACGATTCCTTCAAAGGTCTAACATAATAAATAAAATCTTGGTCCTGATGACATTGTCCTGATGATGCTGAATAGTTTCTGGTTCCATACTTAAGATGGATTTTCTGAATCTGCATGAATAAACTATAGCATGTAGTATACATGAAACGGTATGTGCAATTATCCTAAAAAGATAACCTTTATATCTCTGAGCAAGCTGTTGAGAATATATAGGGACGAACTATGAGAACAATTGAGAACGTGTTACGTAAACAATTGTGAACGTGGTTCACGATTATATGAGGAATGATGGGCATGGAATATATTGTGCTGATGATACTTGAAACATACTGTAAACGTGATACTAGAACATATCATGAACGTATGCTGATTGAGGAATGAATGCCAAACGTTACGGCCTGAGATGCGAAACGTCTGCCTGGTTATGGAATAGTTGTGCTAAACTTGAGTCTATATTCTCAAGCTTTCTGTAACCGTATACGGTAATAAACTGAGAAACGTGTATCGTGAAATGGCACACGAACTGGAACGTGAACAATGTTATGAACGCTAACGTGAGCTTAAATCATGAGATAGCATAAAAATGAACTGAAACAGCGTCATACCGCGAATGAGACGTAAACGTGAAGGTGAAAATAACCATGAACTTAAAGTGGACGTAAACATACACTTGATCGTGAACATGAATTCTGTCTGATATGATGGTCGATGGAATGCCTAGAATTCGTACGATTTACTGCTGGATTTTAAAATTTTCTGTAGATCTGTACTGCGTGATCCTTTCGGATGAAAGAAACGCGCAGGCTGATTACATGGTTGGCGATAACTTAGATAGTATTATATTTTCTCTGAGCCTGTGGTAGCTGATAATAATTTCATGGGATTCCGTCTCATTTCTGTTCAGAAATTTCTAAGGGTTGTAGTAACTCACTAACATGACGGTGTTCTATCCTGAACCTGCAGTAGGTCAGGCATCTAGATATGAACATAGCTGCATTAATGTGTGATGCGAATTCTATTAAAGTTTTGTCTGGGATTATGGAACATTCTGGTGGAAATCTGGTTGAACAGTCATGGAAAAATTTCTGGTGGAAACTGTCAGCAATTTCTGCGGTAGCAGTCAATTGAGTTCTGGAAAAGTTTGTACCTTGTTCACAGGCATCGGTCGGGACCATCAGGTGATGGCCTTCACCTTTGCAGCATTGTTTGAAATTTCTTTCTGCCAAGGTAGAATGGCTCAGAAATGCCACTTTGTTCAATTGGAATTCATATCTGGAAAGCTGTATATAAAATTTTCTCCTATCGAAGATTCTGTACAACTGTGAGAAAATGATTCTCGTGTACTTCTCTTAGAATTTAGCAGATCAGAATGTTATCAATGAATATACTGACGATTTTGTCTGCGGGGTCGTAAAAAAAATTTTATTCATAAATTTCATACTATAGCCGGGGCATTAGGGAGCCCAGACGTACAAGTCAAAATTTTATAGAGAGTGTGACGTGTTCAACAGAAATCTGAAAAACATCATATTCTTCTCTCACCACTTCTGGTGGCATGGTCGCGAATTGTTCTGGAAAATATTTAAGATATCGTAGCAGGTCAGGTAAACCTGCTATTTATGGAATGAGCATTGATTAAGAATGGCGATCTAGTAAAAATTTTCAGTGGTCGATACATGATCTTATGATACCGGCCTTCTTCCTGATAGATATAAACGGTGCACTTCCTGGTGGTGCGCTAGGGTGAATAAGGCCTCGTTCAGGTAACTGTTGCAGCAAATGTTGTAACTCTTTAACTTAGCTTAAGCTTTGCAATAAAGAGTTTTGAAAACAAGTTCTGTTCTTGAGACTAGCTCGATGTTAAATTTCTGTCTCGTGGTTAGGAAGGAATTTCTTAAAAACTTTCTGAAATTATATCTGGAACTCTGGAATAATCTGCTGATCATGAATTTAAGGAATTTCCCGAAGTGAATTAATAACAGGTAGGTAAAAGCTTTCGTAGCTATGGACTGACAAACCACGTGCTTGTAAGTTAGACGTAATTTGTACTGATTTTTCTGGCAAAATATAATGAATATATATGGGATTTAGTAAGACGGATCTCGTCGTTAACTGAAAGGAGAACTTAATAAACATGGGTGGTACTGTGGCGACTTTCACTGAGTGGGTTCGTCTGTAACCTCACATAATGATTACCGTGTGATCAACCTGAATAAATAATCTAGTGGTGGTGACTGAATTTTAATGACCTGATTCATGCGTGGCATAATAGAACGGGTATACTCCTTTCTGAAGGGCACTCTGAATTTCTGAGGGCCTGATTTAGAAACATACTGGAGTTATGTGTTCTGACTCGTATTTTGAGAAAAGATTCGTATGACGTGTACCATGACTGGTGTCCTGATATGTGTTTTCCGAGATGATACTCGAGACTTATGTCTTGACCGATTTCTTGGATGAATTCGAACAAAGCTGAAAATTTTGGTAACTGCTAGGATTGGCGGACCGGTTAGACTGCTGACCTATGTATTTCTGGTCACGTCCGTGCCGGAGTTCCGATGGTTACTGACTGGTTAATTATAAGTACGATGGTTGTCACTACTGCTTTGTCTGTCAATTTATGACGGTCATTATCATGACCGTGATTCATGTAACTATTTTGCTGAGTGGTCGGCTGGTTACCGGTTCCCACTCTTTTGAATGAAAGTTAGCTGGGTGAAGCGTGACATCTAACTGAGAACGTAAAAGCATAAAATAGAATGGTAGTGTCTGATGGTTGAATTTATTCTTGTCAGAAATTTCAAATTTATAGTTTTCGTCCTTGTTCCGCAGTCTTCAAAGTATAACGGCATCATCATCTTGAGAAATCTCCAAGGTTCAGCAGCATCCGCATTTGTGAGGTCTTCAAGGTGTTAGCGGCATCAGCATCTAGTAAAATCTTCAACTCACGAGCAGCATCAGCACCTGGTAGAATATCGACAAGTGGAAACGCCTAGAGTACACGTGAAATATTATACATGGAGTATAACTGAGACACTGTACATGGGGTACATATGGAATACTGTACATGGAGCTGATGGAAATTTTATGGGATGATGGATACTGGTGTCGCTTGTCTGACATTATCCAAGAAATAAATTGATTTAAACGGTAGTAAACTGAACTGAAATGGGTAACGTGATAGCCTGGTAATTCCTGTGTAGACTTAATGATGATTGTATAGAGGCTGAAAGTATGATTAAACAGAGTTTCAACAATGTTCAGTATGAAGACAGAAAACATGATTGATAAAGACCAGAACATGATTTATCATGAAATAGGATTTTTCTGTAATCCTTCTATATTTTAGCCTGAAGGCATCATCACCTTGCTGAAAACATAATCCTCGTAAGGAGACATGAAACTGAATAATCATGTAAATGACATCAACGTGAGGGTATGAAAATTTGACTGTTATAAGGAACACAAAAAGTTAAATCAACTGAGGTGTAATATTAACTGATGTGGACGGCTATGGTTCAATCCACGTACTTCAAGGAAGGAAACATGAGACTAAGTATGGGCTATTCTGGTTCGATCCATACTGGTCAAAATTTTCTGAGAACTGTCATGTATAGAAATTTATAATCTGGTATTAAATATGGATGGCTGAAGTCCAATCCATACTTGTCAAAATTTATAGAATGTCATGATATGACAAGGGTGAACAACTGTGGATCGGTTCACAAAACATCATTTGACTGAAAATCATGAAATTTTGACCTGAAAAATGGTGAACGTTTATGGCTGGTTCACCAAGTGATATTTGACCGAAAACATGAATCTGTCATGAGTAAGGGTAAACGCCTATGGTCGGCTTACCAATACAAAATCTGAACGACAAGGGTGAACGCCTATGGGTCGGTTCACCAAACAAAATTCGAATGAAAACACATGTGACTAAATATGGCCAGTCCTGTACAAACCTTTTTACTTAGTCAAAACTTTAAGAAGACTGACTCATAAATGAAGAAAACTGACTGAATAATCCATGAGAAACATGAATGATAACAACGCCAAAATCTGGGAAGTTCCTGGTGACTACCCACTAGTCACAGGTCAAGTTTTAGAGCCTACAGGTCGAACCTATATCTCTGATACCATAATTGTAACACCCCACTTGGATAAGTGGACCGTTACGTATATTTATGGCGTGTCATCAAAGCACAAGGTAAATGTCCTAAAACATTAAACGACCATAACGGAAATACCAGAATCAAACATCGGTAATCCAACCTAAGCTCAAAACATGAAAAGTAAGTACTGAAGAAAAAGGACTAAACAATGTCCAAATAAGCAGAATAATGTAAGAAATGCATAATGTAAGAAGTCTGGATAGCTTCCATCCAAATGCACATGCTCTCAGAATCCTAAGAGTTTCCTGGTGTACCTGCCGTTAGAGCATGAAAGGAACTACGGCTGAGCATAACGCTCAGTGAACGGATATAAAGCATGATAAGAATATACTGAATGAAACAGGCGATAGCATATTGAAGCTGTAAGACTGATATGTAACATGTGGTAGAACTCTGCATAAAATCTGAGAAACCTGGTTCATATATACTGATACTGAAATATAACTATTAATTCTGAAAACATGCATTTACTGTATTTTAATTTGCCAGAGCTTATATAGGTCACGTGTTGTAACAACCGTGCATGAATAACTGGAGGGGTGACCTCGTCATGCTGTAGAGGGGTGACCTCTAAATAACTGTGCTGGGTGGAGGGATCAGCTCCAATGTGAAGGATGTAGAGCACACACCACATTCACCCTGATAACATGAAACACTTATAAGCCTAGGATGCATCCATACGCCCCACTAAACATACATATAAAAATGGCCAAACTGAACATGAGTGGGACGATGCAGGATATCACTCTCCTGCATGTGAGTCACGACACCGGTGCCTCTAGTGTCGTGGTTACGGTACCTCACTGTTTACAGTCCCAAACACCCCTGCTGGAAACTGCAGTCCCAAACGCCCCTGCTGGAAACTGCAGTCCCAAACGCCCCTGCTCGAAATTGCAGTCCCAAACGCCCCTGCTGGAAACTGCAGTCCCAAACGCCCCTGCTAGAAATTGCAGTCCCAAATGCCACCTGTTTTATGTTTTTTTTTTTTTTTTTTTTTTTTTTTTTTTTTTTTCCTGCTGTTCGAAAATCCAAACACCCCTGTTGTGGGGTTGTTTCGGGCTGGGCTAAAACCACACCACGCCGCCCTGTTTGGGTCACGGCTGGCCACACAGGAGACACACCGAACCCCCTTAGTGGGTTGTTGGGGCTCGGTTGACAAACAAAAGCCACCACCGAGAGCTTTATGCTCTCGGTTTTTCCTAAAATCCGAGCACCCACAAAACCCTCCCAAGATTTTGGATTCAATTCATAAAAACAACATTCTCTCTTTGATTTTTCACATCTAATTCGTGACTATATAAATTGATATACGAAAAATAAAAATACCGTGATAGCTTGATAACCGGAAGGTATGCACAGGGACTTTAGATCAAACCCGACCGGACTTCTCTTTTTTTTTTCTTCTATTACCGGCGGCCATCAAAGAAACCCTAGTTTTCTTCTTTTTTTTTTTGTCCGATTGAGGAGAAGGGAGGGGAGTACCCGTTCCTTTTTTTTTGTTTAGTAACATGATGGGCTTAAAGCCCATTTGTCCATCTCTTTTGTTTCTATTGAATCCGGCCCAAAAGCATTAGTAGTCATTTTTCCGCTTTTAATTCGTGTTTAAATATTTACGAAAAGCTCGTATTTACATCTCGTTCTGAAACGTATTTATTTTCTCGTGTTTTACTTTTTCTGAAACGTGATATTCTTTTCTGTATAATAATTAATACATACGTAATATTTTTCTGAAACTTAATTTCTGAAACTTTATAATTATTTCTGAATAATTACTCATTTGTAATATTTAAATAACTGAGGCTACGCGCATTTAATAATAACGTTTAATTATTCCTGTTAGATAATTAATTCATCTGTAGTATTTTATGAGACTAGATACTTATTATCTGAACAAATATTAACTGTAATATTTGAATAAACTGGGATAGCGTATTTAATTTTCTGCTTTATATTTCTGTCTAATAATTTCTACTTATATAGTTTATTTAAAATTAAACTGCGCATTTAAATATTCTGATTTTTAAATACGGGTTTTACAGTGCTTATTTAGATTTGCTTATTTTGCTTATTTTCCTTATCCGGATTTATAAACCCTTATCCCAAACTAATAGCATTTCTTTTTCCCGAATTAGCATTCAGCAACATATTCCGAATTATATGTGCAAACTAATTTCCGAATTAGATCAAGATTAGAAGATTCCAAACTACCTAGTACATGTAATATTCCGAATTAGATAGGAGGTCTGTTTTCCGAATTAATTGTGTTTGATACATTCCGAATTGTAGTTTTATATAGATTCCGGATTATGTATAGATTACATATTACAGATTAAAATTAGCACACATTCCGAATTGCATGTAGGATTTGTATTCCGAATTAGGAGTGGCTTTAACACATTCTGGATTAGGTGAATCATACGCATTCCGGATTAAGCAAGAAACTAGGATTCCGGATTGTACTCATAATCTCCATTCCGGACTGTGAGTTGGATAGCATTCCGGATTAGATCCATGGAAGGATTCCGGATTGTGTGTCAATCCTGCATTCCGAATTAAGTGGTGCTAGTGGATTCCGGATTACTTGTGGAACATTTATTCCGAATTGTTTTCGTTAACTTTGATTTCGAATTAAGTTACTATTTCGTTTTCCGATTTATGTTTTGTTTTAGTTTCCCGAATTATTTTCAAACATCTATTTTTCCCGCCACTTTCATTAAGCTTTATTTCAAGTTATTTTGTATTAGTTTATTTTCAAGTTTACTTTTTATAAAGTTTTAATCTTTTGTCATTTATTTTTAAAAGTCTTATTTTTAGTTTATAACTTTAAATTTTTCATTTTTATTTAAAATAGTTAATCAACGACATCTACTTTTTAAACAAAGAACAATTGAGTCGCACTTAAATTCGTGATCAATTCGATTAGACCAATTTCAAAAGAACCAAAATCTTTATATTAACTATGCCTCCTCTCTTGGGTGTTCCCATTTCCCGCTTCTTGGATGATCCACACTTGTTTGACTTTTTTATGCACAATGGAACAAATTGTCCTTGTTGCTTGAACAACTTCCACCTCATTGATATCCTTAGGTTGGAGATGATTGGGGCTCACATCAAGTTGCAAAGCTTCTTGTTGAACCTATTTCCTAATCCTCCTCCTCCTAGGAGATGAATGATGATTTTTAAAATCAAATGTTTTTAAGGAAAGACAAGCCAGAGAAAACTATGCTATCAATAACTAGTTCAAGCTAACTTTGTATTAGTTAGTTGTTATTTCTTTTCTTGTATTTCCTTTCCTTCATGAGCTTTTCATGAAGATGTTATGGGGATTTAGTTTTTATGTGTTTCAACCTATGTGGTCACAATAATCAACTTCAATTTATTTAAAACTGAACCTAAATCTATCACAACCTCTATAACTTGACCAAATTTGGTTCAAAATGTTATCTAAATACTTTGTCACTAATAAGTGTGAAAACACTTATACTTTTACCACTTAATTATAATAATAACCAAGCCAAAACGTGTATTTTATGTCGTTAATGTCGGAATTATGCGTGGTTTGTGTTTTAGTTGTGATTTAGGACCAAAATGTGAAAAGGGAAGAAAACACAGGCTTTCACGGGCTTTTATCAAAGAAAAAGACAAAAGACGAAGTCAAAAGATCAAGAGTGCAAAAAGAACGGAAGTCCAAGGCCTATTCTGAAGATTTATCGAAGAAAAAGTCTAAAGATGGAAGTTTAATGAAGTCGAAGAACTCAAGTCTAATTAATGAAGAAATTATAAGACGAGTTCAATTTATCCCGAGACAACGTCGAGAAAGTCGAAGAATTTATAAAGATGAAAAGACGAGAAAATGAAGAAAGCATCAAGACATACTAATCCTCCTATAAATACCCTCCTAATGACACATTAGGAGGTGTTAGCTAATTTGACACATTAGTCTTTCCATTTTATTTTCCAAGCACTTTCATATTGTCATTTAATTAATTGTCATTTAATTACCTTGTCTTGCACCTTAAATTTGTAAGTTTCTTTAATTCTTGCTTTTACTTTTATTGTTGAATCTTTAATTTTAATCAAGTTTTATATTAATCTCTCCTTCTAACTTTCTTATTCTTGTTAATCTTTATGCTTATTATCTTATTGTCATGCTTATTTGATTAATTGTTATGTTTTTATGTTTTTGATTGTGTTAGCTTATTGATTTTATAGCTTATTGTGTGTTTGATTTGATTTTAGTTAAGTCTTTTTATTAGTTTATTTTATTAAACGTTGATTTTTAATTTTTAGTTTTATTAGTGTTTTTCATGTTTTTAATTTGTGGTTGAATTAGCTTTTCTTAAAAGTGTTTTAGATTAAGTTTTGGTTATTTGCTTATTTGATTTTAGCTTATTTGTAGCTTATTTTCTGCTTTTTATTAGTACTGTATCTGTTTTTTCACTTTTTCGGATTAGGGTTAATTATTCCGAAATTTTCATTTTCTCTGAATTTGTCATTTCTATGAAATTGTCATTTCTCTGAAAACCATTTATTCCGAAGAAAGTTGTGAAAAAGTATTATTCCGAAGATTTTTCTAAATTATTCCGAAGATTTTTATTCTTTTTTTCTTAAAATACTGTTATTCCGAAGAAACTGTTTTTGCGAAAAAACAATTATTCCGAAAATAATTCCGAAGAATTAAAAGTTATGAAATGCACTGTAGCTTTTTTCCGAAGAAATAGATTCTCTGAAATGTACTGTAGCATATTCCAAAATTTTCGACAAGCCTACTTGTCTGCTTGGAGTTTTGGCGCCAAAATTGAGGAGTGTGCTTGCTAGCTTCCAGCTAGCTGCCTGCTAGCTTGTTTATTTATTAGTATTTTCCGTAATTGTTTAGTTTTATCTGAATGTTGTTCCGTTTTTAATTTTGAAAGTTACGTATTTTTAGTTGAATTTTTCGTCTATTTTTAAAATTTATATTTTTTCGTAAAGTTCAAGTTTTATCTTTTATTTAGTACCCGCTTTAGGTTTTGCCTCGTTTAGCTTTAAAGTACCATTTTAGTTTTATTCTCTCCTTTTTCATTAAGCAAACTTTATTTTCGAGTCGATAGTTAATTTCGTCTTCTAGATTTATTTTTATTAATTGTTTTGCTTTAATTTACGTTTATTATTTGTTTCGCTCATTTATTATTAGTTATTTGTTTTAATTTCTCGCACCATTTACTTTCTAATTATTTATAGCTTTAATTACCTTGCCTTTTACTTTACAGTTTTGCAATTTAATTTTACTACAACGACAAATATATTTCTTTTTTTCACCAAAAAACGATTGAGTCGCACTTTAAACCAATAGTCTATTCGAATTGAATCGAGACGATAACTTTTTACATACAAAATCTCAGTTATTAAATGGCGCCGCTGCCGGCTCTTTTCGTAAAGATTAACGGTTTTCTGTGAGAGACGCGTTGAATTTTGGGATCCGTTCACTCGTGAACGTTATTTTTCTTGCTCAAAAATATTCAAAAATCCATAAAAATTATAAATTGTTAAAAATCCATAAAAATTAAAAAATTTCAAAAATCTAAAAAGATTTTTATTTTTATTTTTACACGTACATATATATTCTATATTTCTTTGGTATCTTTTTCTTTTGCTTTTGCAGGTGTATGCGTACTAGATCTTCAACTTATTCTGAGCCCGAGACTCGTGAAGATTTAGATATGGCTGGTGTGCACAACAATAATAACCCACCACACCTCAATAATAACAACAACAATGTTCTTCCACCACCCGACCTTCGAATGATGGAGGAGCTTTGTCAACCTACGATGAATGGACGCGGAGGACCGATTGCGCTGATGCAAATCACGGCTCCAGAGTTTTCGTTGAAGCATCACATGATCCAACAAGTTCAAAACACTTGTCCATTTCGCGGATTACCGGATGATGATGCCAACAAACACCTCGACAAGTTCATTACCGTTACTCAAAGCATGAAGTTGCCCGGTGTTACTATGTATTTTCTTCTCCTTCACCTATTTCCACACACCTTATCCCACCATGCCGAAAAATGATTTGATCGTCTTCCGAAGAATTCAATTCATACTGGGGATGAGATGACTCAACGCTTTTTGTCGCGCTATTTTCCACCATCCATGGTCACGAGCCTTCGCAATCAAATTAGTGGATTTACTCAAGAACGTGATGAATCACTTTTTGATGCTTGGGAACGCTATAATGTTTTGATCGATCGATTTCCAAACCACAACATGCTCCTAGTCACCTTAATTGATACTTTCTACAACAGTTTAGCTTTTCGTGATCGTGATACTTTTAATGCAGCCGCCGGTGGCACATTTATGAAAAGAAGACACGAGGACTGTAGAGAGCTTATCGAGAACATGACTACTTGTTGGAAATACGTTTTACGTATTAAGAAGGATCGGTCACTCCAACGATAGTCCATGTAATCGCTCGTAGTTTAGTTAATTATCTTTATTTAACAAACAAGAAAAAGCCTAGCCTACAACATGTGTAGGCCGGCCCAAATGTAAGCCCAAGCCCATGACAAGGGCTTGGGGTATATAAACCCTCTCCTTAGATGGAGAGGGTGTGTGGTTATTCATTTTTCACATAGAAAACATAAGTTTCTCTCTCTAGAATTGTGTGTAATCCACTATCTCTCTATCTCTTTCTCTCTCTAAAAACATAAGTAAGATTTACATTTCTCTCTGATACCAATTGTGGATTTTCTATTATAGATCCGGTGGTCTAGGTGGGTGGTGGAAGATGGAAGACATTGTTGAAAGAGAGAGAAGAGAGGTTGTGTGTGAAAAATAGAAAATGTATTAAAAGAAGGAAATGAAAACACAAGCAACATCCCTCCTTGGAAGCCTAGGAGGGTTATATATAGCCACACACCATACACTTAACTATACATTGTACCTAGTCTAGTCTAAGCGTGTGTGACTATGATAACTAATGGGAATTCTTAAATGTCGTCACATAAAGTGAATTTCCAACAATCTTCCCCCATGGGACAACGTGTAGAATTACTTACAATATTCTTCCTAACAAGTACATAATGATTAATAACAAAAGCTTTCATGAAGCGTCCAATGTTGATGATGTCTTCTGAGGCCTTTGACTTCAAAACGACTCATCTTTAAAGTAACTTGTAGAAGAAATACTGTAACGGCACGAGCTAAGTAATCCATGTACTTCTGGTTAAGGAGAAGCTTCTGAATTAACTTCCCCCTAATTCATGCCACATAAACTTGATGTAGAAGCTTTTAAATAGCTTCCCCCTAAACCAACAATCCTCGTAAGCAACTTCAAAGCTTTCAATAAAGCTTAGAATGATTAAGCGCACAGCGGAATCTAACAAGCAAATCCCATCATATAACATGATAACGTTGCTAAGAGAGATTGAAAGCTTGGGGCACACCAAGTAGATCAACAACTTCTCTTCTCACGCTTGAAATAA
Organism: Glebionis coronaria; assembly: GCA_025667525.1. Classification (NCBI taxonomy): domain Eukaryota; kingdom Viridiplantae; phylum Streptophyta; class Magnoliopsida; order Asterales; family Asteraceae; genus Glebionis; species Glebionis coronaria. The sequence goes on along the minus strand of CM046882.1, from coordinate 225,293,215 downwards.
TTCTTCTGAATTTTTCTTCCCCCTGACAGTTCAAGTTATGCATACCAGAAAGAATTAAGACATTTCTTCCCCCACATAGTTGAAGAAAGTAAATCAATCCCAAGTATGAAGCTCAAATACTAAAGTAGACACTTTATCCCATTCATGAAGTTGACATCATAACACCAGAGTCAATTAAGTCCCGGAAATGCACATATCTACTTCCGGAGATGCACCAGAGTCAATTAAGTCCCGGGAGTGCATATAGGATAATGATGATGAATAATTGCAACAACCAAACAATTAAACATCGAATCAGTAGTGTAACGTTTAGAGAGAGATAACGCCACGAGTTCAAACACTGATTTTCTCTGCGGCTATGACAAATGTCATCTCGGAATGTCTTCAAATCAAAAGAAGGTATGAAGTTCATCACGTGTACTCGTTGTGCGTTCAATGTGTCTTCTTCTTCCCCCTTGATGGTTTAGAAACTCGGAACCATCAACAAATCGTACACACATGTACCTGAAATCTCGTGAGAATAATAAATAAGCAGAATTATATATTTTTGGGAGAATCAGTTGTTGATCGAAACTCTCTACACATAAACTCTCCATGGCCATCTTTACCAACCCACTTGAAATAAATTTGAAGTGACCACTGATAGAATGAGCCAGATGCATCAAACGTGAAACTGAATAAGAATCCTTCGATCTTGTGACTTAAGCTTGCACTATTGTTGAATTAAGAACGGTGGAGAAATCTCTAAGTACTCAATGCATCACTGAAGAAGTCTATAAGCACAACACCTCTTTAAATTATCCACGTCGACTAAGCGCGTGACACTGAGTACAACAATGTAACCCTTTTAAGTGATAGTTATCCGAGTCATCAACCAACCACCCCGAACCCGGAAACTAGATAAACAAGTCTTCATTCTAAGATTAACCACGAGCAAGTTATCTTTGAAAGATAAAATAAGTTCACGCCTTCGAAAAATCCGTCTCCAACTTCACATAATTTATATCCGACCAAACAAATCCGTAGCCACTAAAAAATCGCCAAATTTTTCTTCGTCTCGTCAAATTAAATTTTATCACTTGGTCACATCACTTTTGTCACTTTGTCTCGTCATGTCAACCCACAAAGTAAGTTATTAAAAAATTTGCCATTTTAAAATAAACATTCGTCAATGAGTATTTATTAAAAAAAATTGCCATTTAAGAAATGACATGTTTCCAGCCTAAATAGACACAGTCCAAACGGCCCAAAAAATACTTATTTTCGTCCATGCCTACAGCCCAACTCACAAACCACAATACCCGGTCAATGTATGTTAACCGACCCATCACATTGGTATACCTAAAACTTAGGTATAAATTACCCTTAACCCTAATGACTCATACATAATCTTCCGCCCCTCACCAAACTCCTCTCTCTCACCCCCACCTCGTTTAATCCGTCCCCCATACACTCTCCCAACAGTAAACTAAAAACTCCATCCCCCAAAATCATCTACTCTCACCAAATCAAATCTCATCTCATCAAACTCAAAACCTCCGTCCCCTACATCTTTCCTTCATCTCAGCATCCAAGAGATAATCACCATCTCTGCTTAATCTCCTCACCCACCAACAAACAATCAGCTCCGCACCTCTTCAAATCCTCGACAACAAGCTACTGTTCAAGATGGTCAAGTAACAGTGCAACCTATTCAGGGAAGGCAAAATTCATATGGACCTCCTACAAAGACAGTGAATGCTCAAGCTGTTAATTCACAAGCTAATGGAAATGGAAGTCCCATTGGTCCTCAAAAGGTTGTGACTTGCTACAATTTCTGAGGACAAGGTCATATGACTAGGCAATGCACTCAGCCGAAAAGGAGAAGGGATGATGCATGGTTTCGTGAGAAGATGTATTTGGTTGATGCTCAGTCTAAGGGGAAGATTTTGGATTCAGAGGGGTTAGCATTTCTTGCAGACCCAGGGGCAGTAGATACTGAAGGCATTGTGGTCGTTTCTACTTCTAATGCAGCTTATCAAGCAGATGATCTTGACGCATATGATTCAGATTGTGATGACACTCACTCTGCCCAAGCTGCTCTCGTTGCTAATCTCTCTCACTACGGTTCTGATGTCGTCAGTGAGGTACCAACCACATCTAATAATATTGATGATAACCAACATCAAGTTTGGCATGAAAATAACAACCTCGAACAACATTCGGGAACTAGTAACTCAAATGATGTGGTACCCAATTCTACACATTTGAGTGAACCTCAACCAAATGCTACGACGGGTATGGAATCTTATGCTCAACATGATTTGGTAATGGTACCCAAACATATTATTGATCAAATGCATATGGCCCTCAGACAATTCGTAGATACCAATTCCACCCTAACTGCTGAGCTTGCGTTGCATAAAGAAAATAACATGTTCTGAGTTTGACCAATTTCGTTTTGAAAAGATTTAACACTTGAAAGAAATAGAATCATTAAAAGCTAATCTTTCCAATGAATTAAAAGAAAAAGAGTCGGTTGTCAATGATTTTCAGAAACTTAAAATGGATTTCGAAACTCTCGAGTCTAAAAAGTTTGAATCGGAAATTAATGCTACCAAACTTCTTAAATTCAAAGAACAACAACTTTTAAAACAATACGCGTCCACAGAAAAGGTTCATGTTTTAACTAAATCGTCTAAAGAACTCGAACTTAAGCGTCTTCAAGATTTACCACCTAATCCCGGTTATGCAAAAAAAGCTCAGGAACATATTCCCAGTCTTTATGATATGACCATAATTGGCAAATCGAAAGAAGCACCTTTTGTTCGTAGTTCTGAGGAGACACAGTCACTTGCGGATGAAACTCATTCTAAAATGTTTTCAAAATTCCATACAATCGATTATGATCAACATAACAAAGATCAATTTTCAAAAAAGACACGCATTCGCTTACAAAAGGAATTAGCTGAATTGAGAGTTGTTGTGCCCCAAAGTTTATCAAATGAAAACCTTCCTAGTACGTCTCCTACACTTGTCAAAACGGATTTAACAAAGTTAATTCCACCGGTAAGAAAGGCGTCCGTTAACTTAAATGCGGTTCACCAACACTTAGCCGATTTTGACAAGGTCATTTTGGAACGTACGACGGCCTCGGCCATAACGGAAGGTGAATGGAACTTTGAGCACACTAGGGCTGCGTTTCGAGACGAAATTGTTCCGTTTGTAAAGAATGTTAAAGCTTGTCTTAGTAATCTTGATCAAGATTTGCTTTTGGAAATAGAAGAAGTTAGACGTGTTTTCAATGAAATGGAAGATGCTTATGAAAACAGTTTACTTGAAATAGAACGGGTTTCACGCCAAAATGATCAGCTTCTGAAGCAAGTGATGTCTCATGATATAGTTTATGTATGTGTGAATAAAAGTGTTGATAATGATTCTATTGTGCATAATGTTGAATCTGTGGATAATGTGGTAGATAGTACTTGTCACGAATCTGACGCTGAATTTTTAAAGCTTCAAGATTCATATTCTTCGCTTTCAAAACGTTTTGATGAGATTCAAACACATTGTATTTCGCTTGAATGCAAGCAATAATTTATTCAAGAAATCTTTGAAACGTCATTTGAAGGTGTTAATATCGATGATGCAAACTTTGAAAAGAATTTTCGATTGAATTTACAATCAAAACAGCGTCAGCCAAGTGACAAAGTTGCTAAATCTTCGCCGATAGAAATAGAGAAATCTAAGGAGCTTAACTGTGTGAACGTACTTGAGGCCTCTGAGAATTTTAAACTTGATCTAGATAATCGAGTTTCCAAGATTTTGTCCAAAGTTGATAACTTAAAACAGAAAAATACACGACTCTTCGATTCAGTAAAGCCCGCATGTGCTAATACCACTGCACATAATCAATCACTGATTGAACAATTGAATCGAAAGTTTGTGGAAATATCTGATTTGAGGGAACAAATTTGTGATAAGAATCAGGTCTTGGCTGAGTTAAAGGAAACACTTCGTACTCTAAAAGGTAAGAATGTTGTGGATAACGCAGCCACTGTCTCAGCATCGTCCTCTAGTGCAATCAAAAGGAACCTAATAGCCGTTACACCACTTAACAAGGGCCCTAGGACTAAACCATCTCAAACTTTGGTCACTAAAGATAAGGCGGAATCAAAACCAGCTTCTAATATTCCTGTGTTGCCTTCTACAAGAGTAAGCACCACTACTAAGGCTCAAAGATCTAAGCTTAAGAGAAACAAGAAGAATGATATGATCTTGCCCCCATCTAGTAGTCAAGTGAAGAAGAAAGTAGAAGCCCATCCTAGGAATGTTATTTCTGTTTTGAATAAAAAGAATCATGTAGCTAAACCTAAAGGCTCTGCAGTTGTGCAGCGTTCTAAGCCTACTGTGAATTCTAATTTGAAATGTTGGAATTGCAATGAATGTACGTTTTCTAGTCGTCATGATTCTTGCCTTATTGACCATATGAATGAGATGCATGCCCGAAAACATGGATTAGAATGGAAACCAACTGGGAAAGTGTTAACCCAAGTTGGTTGGCTGTGGCGCCCCACTGGTAGAACTTTCACTATAGTAGGTAATATGTGCCCTTTGACTAGGATCACTCCCACTAAAACGAAGAAAGCGTGCCCTTTAACTAGGAGTACCAAGGCTACCAAAACACAAGCGTGTCCTTTAACTAGGAACACCGACACTACCGTTGGAACCAAGTGCCCTTTAAATAGGTCTACTCCAACTGTAGTGCCCGCGAATAATCCAAAACCTAAGAAAGTTGGAACAGTAAAACCTCTTAGTGCTAAAACTCACATTAGAAAACGCTGGAAATCTAAGGGTCTCAAAAATGTTAGCAATTCTGATAATTCTATATCTGTATCTGCTAACACTCCGGAACAAATAGTCTCCAATGCATTGTCTACTGTTGTTATTGAAAACAGGTGGTCCAAATTGTTCTCTGGTATTTGGACTCTGGTTGCTCCAAGCATATGACTGGAGATCACTCTCAACTCAGAAATTTCGTCAGCAAGTTTCTTGGTACGGTTCGATTTGGAAATGATCATATTGCAAAGATAATGGGTTATGGTGAATATCATATTTGGAATGTTATTATTTCAAGAGTGTATTATGTGGAAGGTCTCGGTCACAACTTATTTTCTGTGGGACAATTTTGTGATGCAAACCTAGAAGTTGCTTTTCGAGAGCATACATGTTTCATACGTAATTTGGAAGGGGTTGATTTATTAAAAGGTAATCGAGGGAATAATTTGTATACTTTGTCTCTACAAGACATGATGGCCGCTTCTCCCGTATGTCTTCTCTCCAAAGCATCAAAGACTAAGTCATGGTTATGGCATCGACGGTTATCTCATCTTAACTTTGACGCTATTAATCACTTGGCGAAAAACGAACTTGTTCGTGGTCTTTCTAAACTATCATTGCACAAGGATCATTTGTGTTCCGCGTGTACAATGGGGAAAAGCACTAAGAAGTCATACAAACCCAAGACTGAAGACACCAACCAAGAGAAACTTTATCTTTTGCATATGGATCTTTGTGGGCCAATGCGTGTTGAAAGTCTTAGTGGCAAAAAGTACATCCTCGTCATTGTCGATGATTACTCTCGGTTTACATGGGTGAAATTTCTTAAAGTAAAAAATGAGGCACCTAAATTCATCATCGGATTTCTCAAGATGATTCAAGTACGTCTCAACACTACTGTCCGACGCATTCGTACAGATAATGGAACCGAATTTGTGAATCAAATTTTGCGTGATTATTATGAAGAAGTTGGCATTTCTCATGAAACATCCGTTGCTCGCACTCCACAACAAAACGGTGTCGTTGAAAGGCGAAATCGCACACTTATGGAAGCTGCTCGAACGATGTTAATTTACGCAAAGGCTCCATTGTTTTTATGGGCAGAAGAAGTATCTACCGCAGTGTACACCCAAAACCGGTCACTAATTCGTAAACGCCATGGTAAAACACCTTATGAGCTTCTCCATGGAAAAGTACCAGATTTATCATATCTTCATGTATTTGGTTCTCTTTGCTGTCCAAATAATGATGGTGACAATTTGGGAAAACTTCAACCAAAGGCTGATATTGGTATTTTCATTGGTTACGCACCCGCAAAGAAGGCAAGCCGAATCTACAACCGTAACTCTCGCAAGATCCGTGAAACTATGAATTTTCATTTTGATGAGCTGACGGCAATGGCTTCTGAGAAAAGCAGCTCTGAACCCGCACTTCATGAAATGGGACCCATTAATATTAGTTTTGGTCTTGTCCCAAACAACCCTACTTCATCATCATTTACACCACCTACTAGGAAGGAATGGGATACGTTGTTTCAACCGTTCTTTGATGAATTCTTTACTCCTCCAAGTATTGTTGCTCCAGTACCTGAGGTAATTGCTCCGGTAACCGAAGTTGTCGCTCCAGCAACTGTTGCACAATCAGATACATCTGCACCTACAATTGGTCAAGATATACCTTCAACAAGTAATTCTCAACCAACACATGTTTCAACTACCCATATCATGCCTATTGATGATGAAGAGGATGATGATGATCACGATTTGGAATACGCTCAAATGCGTGAACTTCCATTCTTTGGTGTACCTATTCCTGACCCTAATCAAGCCGGGTCGTCCACCTCAGAGGAAGCTCCTAGTACGGTTTACTCCAATCCACTGATTCGTGAACATGACAGCAAGTGGACAAAGGATCATCCTATAGATTCTATTATTGGTGACCCTAATCGTCTGGTATCCACACGAAGTCAGCTACAAGAAAATGCAATGTTTTGTCATTTTGATGCTTTTCTCACTGAAGTTGAACCTAAGACATGGCAACAAGCTTTTACTCAATCTTGTTGGATAGAAGCTATGCAAGAAGAACTTAACGAATTCATACGTCTTGATGTTTGGGAACTTGTCCCATGCCCGGATCAAGTGCAGTTACTCACTTTGAAATGGGTTTACAAGGTGAAACTCGACGAGTTAGGCGGAATATTGAAGAACAAAGCTAGACTAGTAGCTCGTAGATACAAGCAATTATTAGGCATCGACTTTATGGAATCCTTTGCACCTGTTGCCCGTTTGGAAGCTATTAGACTATTCCTCGCTTATGCAGCCCACATGAATATGATCGTGTATCAGATGGATGTGAAGACGACATTTCTTAATGGTGAAATCAAAGAAGAGGTCTATGTTCAACAGCCGGATGGTTTTGTGAATCCTAAATATCCTAATCATGTGTACAAGCTTAAGAAGGCTCTCTATGGGTGGAAGCAAGCTCCTCGCCCATGGTATGATCTATTATCACAATTCCTCATTACGCAAGGCTTCGCTAAAGGCAAGGTGGATCCCACGCTGTTCATTTAGAAACGAGGTAAAGATATGATTATGGTACAAATATATGTTGATGATATTATATTTGCAGCCTCGACTCAAACCTTATCCGACAAATTTTAGAAACTCATGTCTTCCAAGTTTAAGATGTCAATGATGGCAAGGTATCATTCTTCTTAGGTCTTCAGATATCTCAGAGTCCCAGAGGCATCTTTATCAATCAATCCAAGTATGCCCTTGAATCGCTAAAGAAGTACAAGATGGAATCTTGCGACCCCGTGGATACTCTAATGGTGGAACGAACTAAACTTGATGCAGATCCACATGGAGTTGTCGTCGATCCGACACTTTTATCGTGGAATGATCGGTACCCTTCTGTATATCACAGCCAGTCAACCTGATCTTCAGTTTGCTATCTGTATGTGTGCTCGGTATCAAACTAGGCCTACTGAGTTACACTTAGCTACTGTTAAACGGATCTTTCGGTATCTTAAAGGAACCATTAATCGGGGACTTTGGTATTCGAAGGACTCTTCGATTTCACTTATGGCATATTCAGATGCGGATCACGCGGGTTGTCAAGATACAAGGCGTAGCACGAGTGGAACTTTGCAACTACTAGGAGATCGACTAATCAGTTGGGCATCGAAAAGGCAGAAAAGCGCTGCAATTTCAAGTACGGAAGCAGAACACATAGCTATGTCCGGTTGCTGTGCTCAAATTCTTTGGATGAGATCGTAATTAACAGAATATGGTCTAGGTTTCAACAAAATTCCGATGTACTGTGACAACAAGAGTGCAATTGCCTTATGCTGCAACAACGTTCAATTCTCCCGGTCGAAGCATATTGACATTCGCTACCACTTCATCAAGGAGCAAGTGGAAAATGGAGTAATCGAGCTTTACTTTGTCCGATCTGAGTATCAATTGGCGGATATTTTCACGAAGGCTTTAGATCGTGCTCAAATTGAATTTTTGGCTGACAAGCTAGGAATGAGAACTTTCTCGCCTGAGACTCTAAAGGAACTGGCAGATGAAGCGAAAGAATAGTGGTGGCAAAACTATTCTCCGTATCCTTGGTGATCATTTGTATATATTGTTTATATTTTTATCCGCAAAAGCAAAATAGAAAAATATAAAACCATATAAAAACCATAAAAATTGAAAAATTCATAAAAATCCAAAAATATTTTTACTTTATTTTTCAAAGGCATGTCTTTTGGTATAAAAGTTGTAAATATTTCATAAAACATGCCTAAATGGCTTGTAGTTATTTCAGACTGCAAACCGGTTTCCACATTAAAGTCAAGTATTTCTAATGAAAGCTTTGGTTTTCAACGGGAATTAATTTTCTCGGGAAAGGTTTACTTTAAAACCTTGTAAGGGATCAAGTTTACTTTATAACTTGGTCTAACACAAATCTATGTACGTTTCAGTGCATTTATTTATTAAAACAAGAGAAGTCTTGTTTTTATGAAGCTATCATCTCTACAACCATAGCAATCTACAATTGGTATCTACATACTCGACGATGCGACTACTCAACAGACGACTACAGCTCTTTCAATAGAACACGGGTCAACAATTGAGGGGGAGCAATTGTCAAGCATTCAGAATCTTCGATGCCGAACGTGCCTAGTTCACAAGTTGGTGTCAAGACAACAATACCAATCGTACATGTGGTGTCAAGAGATGACTTCAGATGTGACGAGGCGACCAACATATGCTGACAAGAACCATTTGATCTTATCATATGATGTTCTCAACTATCAGGTCCAACCTTGTCAATTCTTTTTTAATATGGTGAATATGTGATCATGCTACAAATCGATATCATATCTAATACATTTGGTATCATGAAGATAAAACGGACTTGCATTTTTCTTCCCAAAACCTTTGTTAAAACTTCATTAAATCAATTGATATTAAAAACATCGATTGGGTTAATATTTTTAATATGGGGGAGAAAATGTGATTTAATATGGGATATTATCACAAATGGTTTGACTTAATGTGCTGGCTCATCCCGACATGTGCGAAATGTTTTCGAATATCGTGGCATATTTTAAGGGGGAGCAAAACGGATTTGCATATCAAAAATTGATTTCATGGTGACATATACTTACCCAAAACCCATTTATTTCACGACGATGAAGATTGTGGTGACATAAGGATGGTAGGATAGCTTAATTCCAATGATTCCTCTAGAACCGGAGGAATCTTCCCAAGGACATTCCATAGCTAGAAATAGTAGTCCTTAGGAAAGATGGAGAAAGATTGTAAACGTAGCTGAATGCCGACTGTCACAACCCACCATGGCGGAATATGGGGCACGACTTATGGATATCATCACAACAATAGAGTGTCTATAGAGATAACTAAATGCAAATATAATATCAAAAATGGCGACACAAATGTCATGACAATACCTCAACAATGCAGGAGTCTAGGTAAGTAGGTAACAGTCCTACCACTTACCCAAGACAAACAATAAACATAAACCAAACAAACATATAGGTGCCAACATGTATCACTTATCAAACAAAAAAAACATAAAGGTAAACTAAGAAGGAACGGGGATCTCCTTCTATATGCAATCCTAATGCATCCAAATCTAGCCACTCATATCCTCAAGCTTAACCACATACTCACCTGAAAGAGACACTAAAACACGTCAACATAAAGTTGGTGAGAGTCATAGGTTTAGACTCAAACGCCAAATCATACCAAAAACCTGTGAGTAACAACCATCAACACAATAACATATGGACAATGTTTTACAATTATGTATTAACAACTAACATTCAAGATCAAACATTCCAAACCAAAATCCAAGGCCCTCAGCCTTACCAAACACCATGGTACCATAGATGATCACACTATGTACCTATCCCAAGGCCACTACCTTGTCATTATCCATTGGTCCCATAGACGATCACGCTATGTACCTATCCCAATGCCCCTACCTTGTCAAACCACAATAACTGAGACGGCACGTGTCCCCCGATCCAAATCATACACAATCAAGAATCACATAGCAGTTAATCACATAATGTACACACAAGTCCATCACAAACCTTAAAAACATTCACAACATCAATTTATAATATAAATCAACATAGTGTCTCTTCCATCCCATCTGGAAGTCAATATCAATAGTAAACATGGGACTATGAAACTCACCTGATTGAGTTTCCCCAAACATCCGCGCACTAGCAAAAAGCTAACAAACCAAAAACACATAATCAAAACATGAACCAAACACTAAAATGGCTCATCAATCTATGATGGACATCTAAACTTATCCCATATATATACCTCATATATATGCTCTAATCATCTCATTACACCCCTCTATAAAGCCCTTAACTCGTTTTACTTCATAACCCGTCCCGTTAACATTTTACCCAAAACAGTCCCAGTTTTAGGTCTCCAAATTATAAGCCAAACGCCCACTTAAACATACCCATGATCTCTATAAAGGGAATATTTATGCCCTTAAATATGTTAGCTACCACCTCCCATTTGACCCAACCTTAAAGCTACTGTTAAGGCCCCGATATATATATATATATATATATATATATATATATATATATATATATATATATATATATATATATATACTTTGTCATTCTAGATTGACTGACTTTAAACTTAAAAAACGTTTGTTACTATTAGAGGGTCTTACCCTAAACCACAACCTTAGCCCAAGTGCAGATACTTACTACAATATATAAACCATCTCTCATGTTTGTGATAAGATCCCAATGTAACCCTAAGTACCCCAAACAACCCAAAACTTTAAAAGAAAACAGGCTGACTTTAAAACTGTTTTGACCTCCGACTGATGTAACATGTTTTTGACCCACTTCCCGACCTCCAATTTAACTCTAGTTTCTTGCATTGGAAAGCCACTTCAAATAGCTTTCCAGGGATATGTGGATAGCAAAATAAGAGTTTGTAGAACTCCCAATATGATTAAAACAATTGACTCAAAATTCTGGCCAGTTTTTAAAAACGGGTTTAACAAAATCAACCTCATTATATAACCATAATCCCTCTAATTACAAGTCCTAATTTATGTAATCATCATATTATGATTAATACAACATTAATTTAATGTTTTTAAATTAAACCCTAACCTAAATCCATCATAAGATGATTAAAGAAATCATAAAAACAATTTAATTGAAAAGTGTTTGAAGATTTTACCATAGATTTTTTTGGAAAACAAGATTTTTGATGAAGAACCCTAATTTTCTCCATGGATGTCGACCCATACTTGATCTCCAGGGATTTTATGAAGTGTTTTGATAAAAATAAGGCTTTCTATACTTTCCTAACAAGTCCTTGGCCCATATACAAAAGCCCGGTTCCCTTTTTCCCTTTTTTCCCCTTTTCTTTTCTTTGGTGTGTCTAAACCGACCCAAACACCCCTAATTTCGTTTTTTTTTTTATTATTTAATATTATGTTATTAACATTACCTTAATTTGCCTTAATTTATTTCAGCTCCTAAAGCTTCCAAAACCTCAAAACCGTCAAACTAGTCAAATTTACGCGTTTTACCTTAAAAGACGTAAAATATACACTTTTAATAAAATTCTCAAATTTTAAAATAAACTTTATAACTAAGTCCTAAATGACTTAAAACCATCCCGAAAAATATTCATATGACTAATTACCTCATCCGAGACCTCTAAATGCTAAACCGTAAATCGTAAAAATACGATTTTCTATAATACATATACGTATACGTAAAACCACTAAATAACACCGTCTCACTTCATAGTCACCACCATGTGAACTCATGAACATGAAATCATCACACATCGTTTCACTCACAAGGTACCCCATACCGGAAACGATATCCAAACCACAATCTATTCACACCAATTAGCACATAAACACGTAAAGACACGTAACTAGCACAAAACAAAACTAAGTGAAGAACCTCAAAACCAGGGTTGTCACATCACTCCCTCCTAATAGAAATCTCGTCCCGAGATTTACTCCTTAGGATCAAACACACAAACAAAAAACCACATGAGGATACTTGTTCTAAACGAACTCCTCTCATTTCCATGTGAACTTTAGTTCAAGTTTCAAAATACCACATATACAAACCAAAAATAATTTAAACTCATTGCCAAACTCTTGACCTCACAGTCAATAAATCTCACAGATGACTCTTTGATAAAACAAAGACTCTTACTAACACAAGTCCCGAATAACCGTACATGCAAAATGCATTCTCAAACAACCTTTACCAATCTCAATACATGAAATGTATCATGTATACAACTCATTTCTCCCAGGTAATTCTATGCTCATAAGCTAATGGTCCGATCTTTCCAAAGATCATAAATGGACCTACAAAACTCTACATCAACTCTTCCATTTTACCAAAACGTACCACCCGTTACTATGGGTGAAACTTCCTACATAACTTTGTCACTAACTCTAGTGGTTTCCTCCTTTTCTACATAGCATCCATTGTTGCTCTCATCCTTTCCACAAAATCATTACCACATTAGTAGCCTCTTTTACCAACTCTAGTCTACTATAGGGACAACTCACCTTATCCATTCATATAGTGCCTCAAATGGCATTTATCGACTTCTAGTATGATAACTATCATTATATGAAAACTCAGTCATCGCTAACGAGTTTCCTAACTACCTCTAAATCAATCACCCATGCCCTCAGTGTAACACCTAAGGTTGTATAAATATCTCACTTGCCTATCCTTTCTCAGTTAGCTGGATATACTCATATCCAATCATGTACATCAACTCCCTTTAGTCCGTACCCCAAACTACTTAAAATTTCCAATTTCCTTACAAAGTGACCTATGACGGTCTTTCACATATCCATTAGTTCTTCCAATCCAAATCATCTTATGATCTATACACATCATCAAAAAGACGGTTATCTGAGTTAGTCTATCAACTGCCATCCAAACCCATGCTACAACTACTTCCATTAAATTTGGATAGCTCATTAGTAGCACCTATACACTTCTTTCTCACTTTTCTTCATCTTGTCTCAGTTAGACCAAGCCCTTCATCCCTATGGCACATCACACCTATAACTCCTCATCCATTCGATTATCGACACTAAGCCTCCCAAACAATCAGTATAGGTCAGTGTCATTTCCTTTTCCACACTACGACAGTATTAGCCTGCGTTGTGCTTTATTCTACTCATTAGGCTCTACCAAAGTTTTACCTTCGGTTCCTATCTCGACCTATTTCATTCATGCTTCGCTTCTATACACACTTCCTTCTTCTTCCTCAACTCATACCATACATCACGATGTGATGCTTCCCTTCGTTTCTTCCCTTGCCATAGTCCTTGATAAGGTACTCCATACCTATTAGGTTAACTTTTACGCAAACACCCTCTATTCCATCACATCTGTACGCAATCCTTCCAACTTCTCAACTACGTGACTACTCATTCCTCTTGAAATATGAGATGAGCTAGTCAGTCTATCGACTATCACCCAACTCTCGTCACTTTCACCAATTTCGGCCCTTTCTAAGCTACTCCTACCTATGTAGGAAGTATAGTCTACGTCAATTTTCTCCATATGATTGTCCAAGCCACACAACATACATGTTGACGCGTTCTCTGCGTTAGACAACTCAACTCGTACAACCTACATCCTTCATCCAAACCACCCTAATACGTCATCCCTATAGTTCAAGTTCGTCTCAGCTTCACTTCATTATTCTTACTCCAAGTCTCATCAACCATGCTTGCCTTTCCCAGATGGTACTTGGCCTTGCAATTTTATTACATCACTTAACTCCACCCATCATCTTTGTCAAATGTTCAATCAAGATGATTGAGTATGTGTTGGATACGTTCATGATCCGTATAGATCATTCTCTACGTCTCGTACACCAAATGCCTCTAGCATTCTAGGCAGATATAACAATCCAGCTCCACTAATTAAGTCTATCCAGTTCTTCCAAATCTTCAGTTCCTGCAACGTATAAGCAACCGCCTTTCTTTGTCATTCTCGTATACATCCAAATCCTTGATCCACGTATCGTCATGCTTTGCGAATTCATCCAGTCCTTCCGATAATGACAAGATCGGCTCATTATCCAATCCACCTCTTCAGCCTCCAAAATGCTTCCTCATCCTTCTTCACTTTGCCCCTTGCTGGTTCCATGATATGCCATCATCTCTAACTACTCATCATGGTAAACTTAATACTAAAACTCACACTCTAAAATCTCACGTATAACTCCACTCCAAAACCAACACATAATTCGCCTCACTCTCCTTCTCAGATTTGAGTAGATCAAGACGTCGTCGATGCTCCCGATGACAACTCGTTTATACACGTTCATGCACACTTGGTTCATTGAAACCGTGAAAACTACTAGTGCTTTGGCGAAGCCAAATGCATAACCGTAAACCCGAAGCATTCATACAACATCCTTAGCAGTTTCAACTATGTCCTCCTTGCATCCTCTACTAGCGGCAATACGAATAAATTCCTACCTAGTTCTACTTGCGAAATTCTACACGCATTTTAATAGACCAACATTCCCTCTCATCAGACCACGTTAGTTCGTCTACGAACTTCTTTTCTCCCCACTAAGGGTATTCCGACCGTTCTCTCATGGTCACCTACTTAATCGTGTAGGCGCGACCAAGTCTTTCATATGACTACCTCACGCTCCCGAACAATACGAAACCAAAACTACATCCTGAATCCATCAGATACTATCAACGAATCAAACCCATGGATAACTAACGACATTTCACGTGCACCAATTAAAACAAGTCAAAACCACGAGACTCAAAAGAAAACTCAAAGCCAGAACATGTATCAATTCAAAATGACGCATGACAACGAAAAATAATCCAATAAACACCTAATAGCAACCAAAACATATTACGCCCCGTGACATATTATTTAAACCGTGCAAAAGATCGAATTTTCCAAAAGAATATATATCTCCTTTTTATTTATTTATTATTACCTCCCACATCTATGTGACTCAAACAATCTACAAACAACCCTCTTGACAAACTCAAAACTCAACTCAAAAACTAGGTATCCCGTGCATCCCAAATCATAAAAATAAACTACTATTCAAACTCAACCTTTAACCCGACACTTGTACAATAATTTCGGCCAAGATACTGACCTCCCATGACTATACATTCTGAATATTTGAAAGGTACGTTCCGAGTACATAATTTTAGGCTTTTGAATCATCCAAAAAGCTTTAAAAACGAACAAGTTATGACCAAAACAGTTTTATATTAATGAAAGAAAAAATTGTATGTGAAATCTTCATAAACTCAATTTAACCTTGTATTAATAATTATAAATGACGTGAATCGGTTAAACCCAATTATATAAACTATGTAAGTAGAAAGAATTTTACTTCCCTTTATTTTAAAGAAAGTCTTTTAAAATTTGAAATAAATAAGTGTTGATTAAAAGAAATCCTATGTTACATCTTGTTTCAAACACGACTCCAACACCTTACCCTTATTTTACCGCATACAACCAACCACCTAACTCAATATATACCCACCAAAATAAATGCAAGACCCAACACAAAAGATTTCATTATCTCAAAAGAAATCCCAAGTTATTTCAATAGGCTTGAAACCAAAAACACCATTTTAAAACGTACACGTGAAATACGAAACTCAAAGAGTACGCTGCAAGACACACTTCAAAAGATTCAAAACTTCGTTGGAACTCCACCAAACTCGAGCTCTAATAAATTGTTTAAACACAAGAGTGTACTAGGTACGTTCAAGTTATAATAACTACTGAACGACCGTAAATCATAACATAACATCTATTAGTATATATAAGTCCGCATATGTATACTATCGAATCTCCCAAACATACTCGTTATCATACACGTAAGTCAATCAATCGCTTTATACGCTCGTTTTTGCATACGAGTAATCACCTTCTCACCATCTCACCATGCCACAACAAGGCATAAAGCCCACCTCCAAAACCAAACCATATCGTGTGACCCCATAATCACACAACACGACTATAACCCAAAACATATAACACACTAATAAAAATAGCCATATCGTAGGCAGACGTTACATAAACCCATATATTATAAATATACCCAAAATCCACATCTCATCATATACAAGCATGTATTAACTCTCTTTCATGCAATCATACTTGAGAACCCATTGAAGTTGTGGTACTTGTATAACTATGTTGGCCACCATACTTATACAATTACCCTTTCCCCAATGCACTCCCTCCTATGATGACACTTATAAGAATCAATACAATATATAACACATAAATCCATCTACTCACATAAGCTCATAACCACGTAACCAATTAGGTCCAAAACCCCATCTATTAAAATAACATAGTAAGACTCTTGGAATACTGAAATCCATAGTCTAGCTAAAACAACATAGACTAAATCCAAAACAAAAACATAATCAGTTATAAGTCATGTCGCCCATAAGAGTTGAAACAGCTTAAAATCCTTCCTACCCATGTACTCCTAGTAACTCGAACCACCACACGATTCTTAGGGAACATGACTTAAACATCAAAAGAAAAATAACATACCTCAGGTATGTAAAATAACTCGACAAAAGATAGAAACTACCTTGTACCAAATTATGTACTATAATGTACAATTTAAGCAAAATACAACAATGACTAGGTGGACGATTATGGTTCAACCCGCACTAGTCACAAACCCGAAAAGAAAATAACATGTGACTAAGTATGAACATATTATGGTTCAATTCATACTAGTCACAACATCGCAATAAATAACATCCAAACACATCAATTATTATAAAATGCACACATAATCCTATGACGCCTATATGTAGGGACCCTTAAGCTATAGACTAGGCTACACGACTAGGCAACCTAATTCTCTATAACCATTGGCTCTGATACCATTCTGTCACAACCCACCATGGCGAAATATGGGGCACGACGTATGGATATCATCACAACAATAGCGTGTCTATAGAGATAACTAAATGCAAATATAATATCAAAAATGGCGACACAAATGTCATGACAATACCTCAACAATGCAGGAGTCTAGGTAAGTAGGTAACAGTCCTACCACTTACCCAAGACAAACAATAAACATAAACCAAACAAACATATAGGTGAAAACATGTATCACTTATCAAACAAAAAAACATAAAGGTAAACTAAGAAGGAACGGGGATCTCCTTCTATATGCAATCCTAATGCATCCAACTCTAGCCACTCCTATCCTCAAGCTTAACCACATACTCACATGAAAGAGACACTAAAACACGTCAACATAAAGTTGGTGAGAGTCATAGGTTTAGACTCAAACGCCAAATCATACCAAAAACCTGTGAGTAACAACCATCAACATAATAACATATGGACAATGTGTTACAATTATGTATTAACAACTAACATTCAAGATCAAACATTCCAAACCAAAATCCAAGGCCCTCAGCCTTACCAAACACCATGGTACCATAGATGATCACACTATGTACCTATCCCAAGGCCACTACCTTGTCATTATCCATTGGTCCCATAGACGATCATGCTATGTACCTATCCCAAGGCCCCTACCTTGTCAAACCACAATAACTGAGACGACACGTGTCCCCCGATCCAAATCATATACAATCAAGAATCACATAGCAGTTAATCACATAATGTACACACAAGTCCATCAAAAACCTTAAAAACATTCACAACATCAATTTATAAAATAACTCAACACAGTGTCTCTTCCATCCCATCTGGAAGTCAATATCAATAGTAAACATGGGACTATGAAACTCACCTGATTGAGCTTCCCTAAACATCCGTGCACTAGCAAAAAGCTAACAAACCAAAAACACATAATCAAAACATGAACCAAACACTAAAATGGCTCATCAATCTATGATGGACATCTAACCTTATCCCATATATATACCTCATA
Source organism: Glebionis coronaria (assembly GCA_025667525.1). NCBI lineage: Eukaryota > Viridiplantae > Streptophyta > Magnoliopsida > Asterales > Asteraceae > Glebionis > Glebionis coronaria. Next base: position 225,274,889 of record CM046882.1, on the reverse strand, counting down.
TATATGCTCTAAGCATCTCATTACACCCCTCTATAAAGCCCTTAACTCGTTTTACTTCATAACCCGTCCTGTTAACATTTTACCCAAAATAGTTCCAGTTTTAGGTCTCCAAACTATAAGCCAAACGCCCACTTAAACATACCCATGATCTCTGTAAAAGGAATATTTATGCCCTTAGATTTGTTAGCTACCACCTCCCATTTGACCCAACCTTAAAGCTACTGTTAAGACCCCGATATATATATATATATACTTTTGTCATTTCAAATTTACTGACTTTAAACTTACAAAAAGTTTGTTACTATTAGAGGGTCTTACCCTAAACCACAACCTTATCCCAAGTACAGATACTTACTACAATATATAAAACATCTCTCATGTTTGTGAGAAGATCCCAATGTAACCCTAAGTACCCCAAACAACCCAAAACTTAAAAAGAAAACAGGCTGACTTCAAAACTGTTTTGACCTCCGACTGTTGTAACATGTTTTTGACCCACTTCCCGACCTCCAATTTAACTCTAGTTTCTTGCATTGGAAAGCCACTTCAAATAGCTTTCCATGGATATGTGGATAGCAAAATAAGAGTTTGTAGAACTCCCAATATGATAAAAACAATTGACTCAAAATTCTGCCCAGTTTTTAAAAACGGGTTTAACAAAATCAACCTCATTAATTAACCCTAATCCCTCTAATTACAATCCCTAATCTATTTAGTCATCATATAATTATTAATACAAAATTAATTTAATGTTTTTAAATTAAACCCTAACCTAAATCTATCATAAGATGATTAAAGAAATCATAAAAACAATTTAATTGAAAAGGGTTTGAAGATTTTACCTTAGATTTTTTTGGAAAACAAGATTTTTGATGAAGAACCTTAATTTTCTCCATGGATGTCGACCCATACTTGATCTCCAGGGATTTTATGAAGTGTTTTGATAAAAATAAGGTTTTCTATACTTTCCTAACAAGTCCTTGGCCCATATACAAAAGCCTGGTTCCCTTTTTCCCTTTTTCCCCTTTTCTTTTCTTTGGTGCGTCTAAACTGACCCAAACACCCCTAATTTCGTTTTTTTTTATTTTTATTATTTAATATTATGTTATTAACATTAACTTAATTTACCTTAATTTATTTCAGCTCCTAAAGTTTCCAAAACCTCAAAACCGTCAAACTAGTCAAATTTACGCGTTTTACCGTAAAAGACGTAAAATATACACTTTTAATAAAAATCTCAAATTTTGAAATAAACTTTATAACTAAGTCCTAAATGACTTAAAACCATCCAGAAAAATATTCATATGACTAATTACCTCATCCGAGACCTCTAAATGCTAAACAGTAAATCGTAAAAATACGATTTTCTATAATACATATACGTATACGTAAAACCACTAAATAACACCATCTCACTTCATAGTCACCACCATGTGAACTTATGAACATGAAATCATCAAACATCGTTTCACTCACAAGGTACCCCGTACCGGAAATGATATCCAAACCACAATCTATTCACACCAATTAGCACATAAACACGTAAAGACACTTAACTAGCACAAAACAAAACTAAGTGAAGAACCTCAAAACCAGGGTTGTCACACCGACCAAGTACTTAAGTTAGCACTGGAACAATCACAACAAGGTGCTAGTGATGACGTATTGGTAAGCGTTGAAGGGGTTGAAGAATGAAAAAGAATTGTAAAGATAAAGGGTGTAAAGAAAGAAGCCCTCCTTACAACCTTAGGCAGAAACCGGGTCAATACGTATGCTATTGAGATCATTTTAATGATTCTTGATATTGAAGATAGACATCATGGACCCAGTGATGCAATGCACAACCCATACCAGCTAACTCAGATATCTCTTAAAAGATATTTGTTTTAATCACACGGAGACAACACATTATCTATTGATTTATTCACTCCGAGTAAATTGGTATTGAAAAGGTGGCACTCCTATCCAGCCTCCGATCACTAAAATACAAAGTGACGATCGAGTCTAGAGCCATTTGAGATCATCAAATATCTCATTAGGACACACTTTCATATTTCCTTGCTTCCTCACACACTGTGAAGAATAAGAAAGATCTTAAGAGTCCTACGCAAAATCTTCATGATCTTGCCTGAACATCCGAGTAATACGAAAGTATTTACAATGAAGATGGAAATCCTTCTTGAACGAACGTTAAAAAGCTCATGGTAGGTGACTTGTGCGATTCTTTATAAATCAAACTTGTGATAACTGGAAAGCAACAGTGGTTTAATTCTAAACTGAATTTAAACACGTTCCAGGCCTCTACGCAATATCTTAGTGATCTTGCCATAACATTCAGAGGAATACTATTAATGGAAATCCTTCTAGTGTTAACCTCAAACAGCACTTGGTAGGTAACTTGCAAGATTCAATATGAATCAAGCTCGTGACAACTGTAAAGCAACAATGGTGCGATTCTTTAATGAATCAAACTTGTTCCAGGAATCAGAATTGACGGCTTCAATCATGCGGATGATTTTATCCAAATGATTCACTCTTTACGTTCGCAGTAAGCTTTGGACGGTCGAGTAAAGAGAACGGGTTTACCCGCGAAATCTTGTCAAGGAGGTTCTTAATTGAAACTACCTGTCACAAGTACGATATTTTATATCATCCAACGGTCTTCACCAACCGGAGGTAAAAATGCTACCGAATTAGAATGAAATGTTCAAAGCCATTTCGTTTGTGTCTACTTATGTTGCGGCATTTGAAGACGGTGGCGTTGTGGGATTCAAGAAGAAGTCGTCCCCTCATGCTTATACTTTATGCACTTAATACCTCATGTAATTCAAGAAAGCCTAAAAGTTAAGTCTTCCACTGTATTGAAATCTGAAGCTTTCAAGAACTACAAAGGTATAAGTATGTGGGACGTGAGGTCACGAAGAGGCGAAGATCTCAAGTGATGGATGCACAAGATCAAGGCAAGAGATTAATGCTTAAGATTGATATCAATGATCACATCAGCATGTTCACCTGAAATGAAAAAGGAAAGAAAGATGAAGACTACGAGCTCAAGACAAGCATAGTATGCTAGGTTTATCTTATTATTGTAACTTGGGTAATGCCCTTGTTTGGAGTGACCTCCCTTAGGGGGAGATTGTTGGAAATACGTTTTACGTATTAAGAAGGATCGGTCACTCCAACGATAGTCCATGTAATCGCTCGTAGTTTAGTTAATTATCTTTATTTAACAAATAAGAACAAGCCTAGCCTACAACATGTGTAGGCCGGCCCAAATGTAAGCCCAAGCCCATGACAAGGGCTTGGGTATATAAACCCTCTCCTTAGATGGAGAGGGTGTGTGGTTATTCATTTTTCACATAGAAAACATAAGTATCTCTCTAGAATTGTGTGTAATCCACCATCTCTCTATCTCTTTCTCTCTCTAAAAACATAACTAAGATTTACATTTCTACACTACTCATCACAAAAATTGGGATTCTTCCGCATCCTTAAGATCAAACCCGAGAGTCAATGTTTCTTCTACTTCTTCAATCCCTGATATCACCGAATTGACCCGCGCAATGGTCGAAATGAGCAAAAACATGCAACTTTTGGCTATAAATCAACAACAACAAGTTAAAGCTGTAGCACTTTCTTGTGAGACTTGCGGCGGTCCTCATTCATACACTGATTGTCCTTCTACTCATCACAATCCGGAAAAAGTATATGCGGCTTATGGTAACTATTCAACGGAAAACCATCAAGCTCGATCTCAAGGTGATCGTAACTTGCTAAGTTACCGTTCTAACAACTTTCTTTCACCCGGTTTTTCTCCTCAAAACCACAACCCCAACAACTAAAATAGAAGCAACCCAAACCCACCTCGAGCTTCTAATCCTTATCACCCACCCGCACAACAAACACCACCCATTAATCATGATGTTGAAGCTTTTATGAGAACCCAATGAGAGCAAATCAAGAATCTGCAAAGCGAAATTATCAACTTGAAAGGAGATATCACTAAGCAAGGTAATGATATTCGATCCGAGCTTCTACATTATATACAAACCTCTTTTAGCACTCAAACAAATGATTTGAAAAATATGTTGGCTAGTTTCTTACCAACACCTCAACCCTCTACTTCGGGCTCTCTTCCTTCAAACACCGTCACCAACCCAAGAGTGAATGTGAGTGCTATTACTACACGCAGTGGAGATACCTTAGTAGGACCATCTATCCCTCCCCCAGTTACTCCATCTACACCTCCTCCACCACCATTTATCCCTCCTAATCCCACGCCTAGTATTAGTTCTCCATTACCGTCTCCACCTATGCATGAAGAACTACCCAAGAAATACCCTTCACCAACCCCACCTTCCACCTTTAAACCTTCAACATCTCAACCTTTACCTTCTATAACTTCCACCTATAAACCCAATATCCCTTATCCTTCTCGCTTAGACAAGGCCAAATTGCAAACCAAGGATGACATTCAAGTGTCGAACTATTTGAAGAAGATTTCAGGACTGACCATCACCTTTAGCCTTGTTGAAGCTCAAGCCCAAATGCCTAAATTTGTTAAGAGGTTTAAGGAATTGCTTAATAAGAAGGAGAAGATGGCCGAGATTTTTAATACTCGATTGAATGAAAATTGTTCTGCCGTCCTTCTTAAAGAACTTCCGGAAAAACTTGGAGATCCTGGTCGTTTTGTGCTACCATGTACATTTATCCGAACCGAAGAATTTTCTGCCTTAGCCGATCTCGGGGCAAGTATAAATCAGATGCCTTTAAGTGTTTGGAAAAAGTTATCACTACCCGATCTTACGCCAACGGAGATGACACTTGAGCTTGCAAATCGCACTCTCGCTTACCCTCTTGGTATTGTCGAAGATGTGTTCATTAAAGTTGGAACCTTCACTTTTCCGGTCGACTTTGTTGTTGTTGATTATGAAATGGACCCTCGTATTCCTTTTAATACTTGGTCGGCCATTCTTGAGAACCGGAAAAGCATTAGTCGATGTTGCTGAAGGTGAGCTCATTTTAAGAGTCGGGAATGAGGCACAAGTTTTTAAAATGGGGAAGATCACAACCAAATCAAATGGAAGAGAATCAGCGAATATGATTAATGTGCTTGATGATTTTGTCGTCTACAACAATCTTCGATTCTTGCTTTGATAATCCACTGTTCCAAGATGATGTGGATGATTCTCTCTCCAATTCTGATCCTCCACCAATTTATGATTCTCCACCGATCTTTGATACTTATGATGATGATTCTAGTTCCGACGGGGATGATTATGATAATTTTACTTCTGAGTATCCAGACATGCCCACTTATGATGATTTTGATGAGGCTGATACCTTCTCGAGTGATTCTTCACATGATGACCTTACTCCTACTTTTGATGAAGATCCTCCGCCAACAATGCTTAATCCTACTTTGGATGACTACTCATTTGAGGAAGACTTCGCTACTTTTCTCAACACTTACTTCCCAAATGAGAGTGACTCTCCCCCCTTTGGACTTTGATGATTATGGTCTTTATCCTCCTTTGGATATGAAGAAACCCGTTTCAAAGGAGAAGAAGCCTGAAGACACCTATATCCGCAGTACTTATGTCTTGACACCTCTCTATCCACCTTCTGAGGATGAGATTGTGAGATTTATGAGCGGATCCTCTTCAAGGTCTACTGAGCCCGAGTGTTATTTTCCCCTAAAGGAAACGGTGTTCGATCCCGGTATTGCACTTTTTAAGCCATCTCAGTATCCATCTGATGAAAAAAAGGAAAGATTTGGAGATATGCTTGCACCTCAGCACACTTGCTACCACCGTCCTCCATCGTTGCTTAAGGGAACCTTGCCTACTCTTCTTTGGCTTGCCTTGTTCGCCTTAAGCTTGTGCTATTTGATGGACGAAAACCATGTATTTGATCCCGGTGGATGTTCTTCAAGGTTATTACCAATCAAGGTCGAGTCAGGCTCACGACTCGGTTAACAAAAACAAGCGCTTCTCGGGAGGCAACCCGCAGTATCTATCCTTTTTATCGGTTTTTGTAATAAGTGTAGGGGGAGACCCTAGTATGTGTTTGTTGTTTTCTTTCTAATCATGTGCAGGGATTCAAGCTTTCAAAGATCCATTCTTGATGACTTTTTACGACCCGTGATTACATGTTCCGTTTTCCCGGTTCTATCCTAAACTCTTTTGATTCTCTATTTTGTATTCTTCAATATTAAAATAGGAATCACTTTAGTTTTCCTTTCCTTAGCAAGATTTAAACAAAGTGCACAATGTCCTAAGTGTAGGGGAGTTTACTTCCACATGCTTAAACATTGAGAACAATGTTTATATTAAGTGTAGGGGGGCTTCTATCGAAGTTAAGTGGGCTTTTCCTTGTATTTATCCTCATTTTAACCGGAAATTTGATTTTTCGACATTTTTCAAAATTTTTGATCTATTTTAGCCTAGTAGTTTTTCCTTTGTTATAGTTATTATACTTCGTTGCTAGAATAAATTTTAATAAAGTGGTTTTAATTTTTAAACGTTGTGAATCTTTTGACTCAACCCTAGTTTACTTATCTAAGTTTACTCTAGCTAGTATCCTTAACGTGTTTAAGTCAAGTTTTGCTAGGCTTTTATATAGGGAACTTTAAAACGCGGAAGTCTTAACTCTTACGGGTTAAGAACAAGAACTTTTCGCAAGTTCCTATAATAGATCCTAAAAAGTCGTTTATCAAGGGAACTTTAAAATGCGAATTCTAAACTTGAAAAAGTCCAAGAATTTGCAAGATCCTATAGATGACTTGAAAAACCAAAACATTGATTTAATAGGCTAAGCATCCAGGAGTCTCATTCCTTGAGATTTTAAACTGTGGAGAACGAGAGATGATAGAGTCAATTATAAGTTTGGTATTCTTTCATGAATTTATGTGAGTTGATTATGAGCTTTTTCTCCCATCGTTTGTTAATAAATTTAATTACAATAAATAAGGTGGTACGATTTGAAAAGTTACTTAGCTTCTAGCCCAAGATCGTTTAAAAGTTGCTCGGTATTAATTAGAGTTCATAGCCAAGGCATAACTTATTGAAGCGAGATGCGAAGATTGCTGAGTCCGAAAAGGCCCTAACAAGGCATGAGGGCTACATTTTGTTGCTAAAGATCCCAAGTGATGTGAACAATCATATATCAAAAATCAATATGAAGGATCGAGACACACGACGAAAAGCAAATACTCCCCTAAAGATCATGGAGAAGTCTACACAAAAAGGCCCTAACAAGGTATGAGGATAAATAGATCCAAGTCCTAAAAGGAGGCGGATCGTTGTATATCAAAATCCCAAATAAAGATTGAAGAAAAATGAAGAAGTCGTGTTCCAAATATGAAGAATCTCTCAAACAGTTCAAATGAAGAAATTCCTATTATGAAGAGAAGACCATGATTTCATGAACGTCTCTCAAGATTTGAAGTATGAAGTCAATGCCAAATATCGGTCCGAGAAAGGTCTCAAATCATGAAGCGAGTTATGCCAAGATATGAACTTTATAAGGTCCCGAGAAGCAGTTTTAAAAGATTTGGTCCTTTAGCTAACTATTGATTAGATCGTCCTACTTTATTTTCAGCCTAAGTAACTATCTAAATAAGTCAACAATGCATCTTCATGATCATTCAAGACAACAATAAAATATAAGAGATACACCTAGGAATAAGGGAGTCTAAGTGAATAATTGGCCCACATGAATTTGTGATAGTTTGATAACTTATAATAACAATGATCTCGTTTTTAAGCTTGGTTTGGGGAACGTGAAACTTGAGGGTGATGAACATTCATGACATTTCCAAAACCCTAAGGTAAGTCTTTGATTTCTTTACTTGTTTTCTTCCTTTAAATATTTTGTCTCTTTAATAAAGGCCAATGTGGATTAATTGTGATGGAATATGTAATCTTGCTTTGTAATTAATGCATTGCATGAGGACATTGCAATGGTTAAGTGTAGGGGATTTAATAAGTGTGAAAACACTTATCCTTTTACCACTTAATTATAATAATAACCAAGCCAAAACGTGTATTTTATGTCGTAAATGTCGAAATTATGCGTGGTTTGTGTTTTTGTTGTGATTTAGGACCAAAATGTGAAAACTGAAGAAAACACGGGCTTTCACGGGCTTTTATCGAAGAAAAAGACAAAAGACGAAGTCAAAAGATCAAGAGTGCAAAAAGAACGGAAGTCCAAGGCCTATTCTGAAGATTTATCGAAGAAAAAGTCTAAAGACGGAAGTTTAATGAAGTCGAAGAACTCAAGTCTAATTAATGAAGAAATTATAAGACGAGTTCAATTTATCCCGAGACAACGTCGAGAAAGTCGAAGAATTTATAAAGACAAAAAGACGAGAAAATGAAGAAAGAATCAAGACATAATAATCCTCCTATAAATACCCTCCTAATGACACATTAGGAGGCGTTAGCTAATTTGACACATTAGTGTTTCCATTTTATTTTCCAAGCACTTTCATATTGTCATTTACTTAATTGTCATTTGATTACCTTGTCTTGCACCTTAAATTTGTAAGTTTCTTTAATTCTTGCTTTTACTTTTATTGTTTAATCTTTAATTTTAATCAAGTTTTATATTAATCTCTCCTTCTACCTTTCTTTTTTTTGTTAATCTTTATGCTTATTATCTTATTGTCATGCTTATTTGATACATTGTTATGTTTTTATGTTTTTGATTGTGTTAGCTTATAGATTTTATAGCTTATTGTGTGTTTGATTTGATTTTAGTTAAGTGTTTTTATTAGTTTATTTTATTAAAAGTTGATTTTTAATTTTTAGTTTTATTAGTGTTTTTCAAGTCTTTAATTTTCGTTGAATTAGTTTTTCTTAAAAGTGTTTTAGATTAAGTTTTGGTTATTTACTTATTTGATTTTAGCTTATTTGTAGCTTATTTTCTGCTTTTTAATAGTACTGTATCTGTTTTTTCACTTTTTCGGATTAGGGTTAATTATTCCGAAATTTTCATTTTCTCTGAATTTTTCAGTTCTATGAAATTGTCATTTCTCTGAAAACCATTTATTCCGAATAAAATTGTGAAAAAGTATTATTCCGAAGATTTTTCTAAAAAAGAATTATTCCGAAGATTTTTATTCTTTTTTTCTGAAAATACTGTTATTCTGAAGAAACTGTTTTTGCGAAAAAACAGTTATTCCGGAAATAATTCCGAAGAATTCAAAGTTATGAAATGCACTGTAGCTTTTTTCCGAAGAAATAGATTCTCTGAAATGTACTGCAGCATATTCCGAATTTTTTGACAAGCCTACTTGCCTGCTTGGAGTTTTGGCGCCAAAATTGAGGAGTGTTCTTGCTAGCTTCCAGGTAGCTGCCTGCTAGCTTGTTTATTTATTAGTATTGTTCCGTAATTGTTTAGTTTTATCTGAAAGTTGTTCCGTTTTTAATTTTGAAAGTTATGTATTTTTAGTTGAATTTTTCGTCTATTTTTAAAATTAATATTTTTTCGTAGTGTTCCAGTTTTATCTTTTATTTAGTACCCGCTTTAGGTTTTTCCTCGTTTAGCTTTAAAGTACCATTTTAGTTTTATTCTCTCCTTTTTCATTAAGCAAACTTTATTTTCGAGTCGATTGTTAATTTCGTCTTTTAGATTTATTTTTATTATTTGTTTTGCTTTAATTTACGTTTATTATTTGTTTCGATCCTTTATTATTAATTATTTGTTTTAATTTCTCGCACCATTTACTTTCTAATTATTTATAGCTTTAATTACCTTGCCTTTTACTTTACAGTTTTGCAATTTAATTTTACTACAACGACCAATATATTTCTTTTTTTTCACCAAAAAAACGATTGAGTCGCACTTTAAACCAATAGTCAATTCGAACTGAATCGAGACGATAACTTTTTACATACAAAATCTCAGTTATTAGTCACCCTTTGTCAAGACATTCTTTGTGAGTGTGTTGCTTTTATGCAACCCTAGCATATTCTAGTGCTAAAAGAGGTAAAAATCCAAGATTTGCAAATTTTTGAAAGAGTCTTATTTTTCTCCAAAACTTTGAAAAATCAAGGTTTCATGTCCACTGTATGCGGCTCAATAGCAGTCCTGCGGTTCCATATCGATATGGAACCGCCGGTCCCTATAAGTAACCGCGGACGGCAAGCCCCTTTTTGGCTCATTTTTGGTCTTTCTTCTTTGACCACTGTCTTTGTCAAGATTCTTTGTTTACCCAATTTGGATAAACATTCTTTAAAACCTTTTGTTTTCATTTCAAATCTTTGCCTTGTCTAGTTTCTTTAAATTCTTCTCTTTTGGGATTTCTTCTCTTCATCCCTTAAAATGTCTAATTCTTCCATTCCTAACCTTGACATATCCTTGTCACAATCTTCTCAAGCTAAAGCTTCTTCTTCTAAGCTTTCAAAGAAACTAAAAATCTCGGTTTGATCCGTTTGGATCAAGAAGAACAAGAATCCTCATGATTCGAATATTGGAATGAGACTTACTCTATAAATCCAATTACTGGAGAAAAGGAAATTCTTCCACCACCACCTAAACCTTTCAACACTCCTCAACTCAGTGACCTATCTTCTGAACCTCACTAGGCATTGTGAAAACATTTCTTATCCATCATCTTCCTCTCCACCAAACTCTCATCTTGATGGTCCTCCCCCATCTAACGACTTTGTTTTGCATCATGGATCCTCGTGTGCTTGTTGTCGATTTCAACAAACTGAACTTGCTCATGTATATGACAAGCTAAATTTCCTTGAATATCTCCTAACTCGACCTCCTCTCAAAGTTTTCGTTCCCGTGAACAAAACTTCGAATGATGCCTCGTCGTCTTTCTTTTCCAACTAAGGCACCTTTTGTACTTTAGTTGTTTGAGTCAATAAAACTTAAGCGATCTTGAAAGATTATCACTACTAGTGTAATTTATGCTTTGTGGTTTATTTTCCATATTTTTTGCTTTAAATATTCATATTGTGTGTATGAATATTTCTCTTGTATGTTCTTTCATATTTGAGTAATATGAATGTTATGTGTGTTATCCTTTTCCCGCTAATTCTTTTTCACACATTTGCTAAAGAGTTGATCATGGTTAAAATTTACAATTGGTTATGGGTGATTTCATAAATTCTAAGTTTTAACCCCTTGACATTTTAATCATTTCATTTGGTTTGGATGTTTCTTTTCTCCCTCTATTCCACCAATTGAACTTTGATGTTGTCAACACACACTCTTTTGACATACTTAGCAAATACTTATTTCTAATTTGAGATTTCTTTTCTTCCACCCTCTCAAGTTAGTTAGTAGGTAGTGCACATATATACATTGGTGTTTCTTTTCTTTCTTGTAACCTTTGTGTAGCATGTCACCCTTGCTCTTTTACTTTGTGCCTCTAGCAAGGGGGAGTAAGCACCAAGGGGGAGCTACTAGCAAATTCAATTCTTCTCTTCTCCAAAGACTTGTGCTAACCTTTTTGCTTCGACAAAGGGGGAGAAATGATAGTGAATAAACTCGTTAATAATTCGAATAATTTTTTGTTTTACATAAATGAGTTTATAGTTTGTCATAATCAAAAAGGGGGAGATTTTTAATGCAAGTGATGTGTAACACCCCCAAATTTACACAATTCAATACAGCGGAAGAGTCGTTGGTGTTACGGGATAGCACATTACTCACATCATAGACAACGCTTAAAAATAGCGTCATTTAATAATAAAGCATTTTCCATTCATAAATATCAAGTTACATAGGTCCCAAGTCATAGTATTTCATATAAGTTATACAAAACATTTGAATGGAAATTTGTTATTTAAGTGCGGGCCATGAATTCTTGTCTTATTCCCGAGAATTACCTTCAAGTAACTGAGATAAAACATGTTAAAAGAAAAGGTCAGCGAAAACGCCGAGTGAATTCATAGAGTTTAATGAAATCCATTAATATATCATCTATATAAAATTATTACCAAAAATCATTTTGTACAATTCTTTGTTGTAGGCCATAAAATAAGCCAAAAACATTTTATACAAATTATTGTTGTAAATCATACTATAGGCGTCAAAAAATTATACGAACCAATGTCGTAAATACATCATACAATACGTTTTATAACGTTTTATAGAGTTAAATAAAAATCTTTATATGAATATGGTTATGTAAAACCAAAATACGAACACAATATCAATAATAAGACCCCGTATTGCTAGTCAGGCAATATATTGTAATTCAATGCGTATAGTAGTATTTTCGTTATTGGATTATTATAAGCCGCATGACATTGCTACCTTACTATAACAAACAACGGGTAGCTAACTCGAAACTCAATTTGCCCATCTAAATTAGCGTGTCGTCACAAAAATCACGCTATGGAAATCTTCTCATACATAAATTCGCCTACCAATCAATGTGGCACGACATGGGGATCAACCGTCAAGGCGCTTACTTGGGTGATCTTCCCCAAATAGTACTATTATATGCACAAGCGTCTACCAAATCCCTGTAGTTCACAATTCATGCTAATGGGACTTTTAGTGACATAACCTAACTTTAATAATCCATTTCATTTCATTTATCGGGTCATATAATCATTCATCGGGTCATACAATCATTCGGGTCCAAATCAATAAACAAACAATCGGGACAACTGGTGTCCTATTTTATTAAAACTAACATGTTATCTCCCTCTCGGTTTTATAAAAAATTTCATAAAACATTTAAAAGAGTGTGAGGCTATGAACTCACGTTGATTGGGAAAGACGGTTATCGGCGATTTGGATGTACGGTACGTGCTTTAATCACGGAAACCTAGATAAATAATACTCGTCTTAGACTCTTGTCCAATGACTTTATAAAAACAATAACTATGTATATATATGATGGTTATATAAATATTATGATTATCAAGTGGGATTGTACATCTTTATTTACTCATTATAGTGTCATGTGTTGGTAAGTTTTTATACTAGTTTCACTAGTTTAACTTCTTTACTTGTCAAGGCCCAATAAGCCTATTATAAGCTCATTACCTTATATTAGTCCATTTTATATGTTTAACATCAGTCCTATGCTTACATGTTAGGCCCAAGTGGGTTAAGCCCAATAAGTAAGTTCATTAGTGTTTAGCCAAATTAGTTGGATTAATAGTCCAATAAGGCTAATTTGGCCCGTTAATGTCCATATGTTCTAAAGCTCGGATTTTATCGGTTTTTACTTGTAATATGTACTTATACATCAGTATATGCGTTATAAAAAGCTTACATTAGACGGGTCCGACCATCTAAGTTTTAATTGACGAAAACGTTAATTTTACGATTTTAGCCGAAAAGACGTAAAAATCATGTTTATAGTTTTATAACTTATAAAACTTATCAAATTGTCACTTTTATAAAATGTCTCATTTATTTATTATTGTACATACTTATATAAATGTTATATATAAGTTAGTGGGTTTTAAGTTTACATTATATATATTATTTACTTGAGTGCTATTATAATACTATATACTTTAATTTTCACAAATCTAATTTTTTACTTTCACTTTCACCATTTTTACAATATCTTAAGTTATACAAGGAGATAAAAGCTCATTTTTGTATGACATAAACTTCATATTATGTGCTAAAATTAACTTAGTTTTAGCTACTGCTCAATCTAAGTCTAAGTGTCCCTAACAGTCCTCACAACACAGACTATTCAGATTGGTACATCAATTTTGTTTTGATCATATCTCACTCATTATAAGGATTCCATTGCATGGCCAACTCTCACATGTGTACAAGTCCTAATACTTACTGTATATTGATTCCAATATATCATTTTATCAGTTTAACATAAGTTCTTTACTGTTTTTATACAGCCAACTATTTTAAGCATGACTTAACCATTTTTGCATATAGTTTTCAATCTTTTTATCCAAGTTTATCAACACATGATCCCCACACAATATTTTTATCATCATTCATCATCATATACATATACATAAATAAATAAAATTCAAGATTACATATTCAAAATAACAAAAGGATAGGAAGAACAATCTCTATACCACCAAAGTGATGAAAAGATGGGGTTGATGATGAACAAGACTTGGTTTTGGGTAACCAATATTAGGAGACATCAACACCACTTCTAGGATCACCAAATTTTTGTAGACTTCTCCAAAAATCAGCCCTTGATCTCCATGGAATCTTCTTGCTAGTTGTTAAAATCACCTCCAATCAACAAGTCTTCAAAAGGGCTTCATCATATGTAGAAATAACATTGGATTTGTGGTTAAATTTGATCATAATGAGGGTGTTTATGTGGGGGTGGGACGGCATATAGAGAGAAGGAGAGAAATGTGTGTGTTTGCATGAGTTACAAATGAAGTGGATGGTTTAGCTTGAGTGGTTTTGTGTTAGATGGTTTAGGTGGAAACTAATGGACATATGTCCTTAGTTTATATAAAGTTTTGACACATCTTGGATGTGTTGTTGAAGCTTTGGCCGCCCTTTTGTGGGGTGAGGCGAGTGTAAACTTGTCTCATGCCACTAATTTACGGGCACTCCTCGATTCTAGTTTCCTCGATTTGCGTGCTGATGAGACTGTAATTATACATAGTCTCATCGTCCAAATCGGGCTTAAAACGCTTAAAATATCATCAAAATACCCAAATATATGCTTGTGTTTGTTCATAGTGTATTTTAGGTACGGATATCGTGAATTCACTAAAAGATCAAAGGAATCAAGCAAAAACTGTGACAATCCGTCAATTTATGATTGATATTTTATTCTCAGATAATTATTTGAAAATATTATTTTAATGTTATAATATGAACTCACTTATTTTTGGGAAGAAATTTGGATTTACGTCTTGAAGTAGCGTCGACTACGTCTAAACCGGAGGATTCTACGTTACGTGCTTACGTTTACATACACCGTTTTTGGTGACAGTCCGACATTTCAGAAAATAAATTTATCCGTGAATATTATTTTGGAGTTTTAAATTTGTGTTAGTTCATAAACTCACAAATTTACGAGAAGAGATTAGGACTTTTGATTTTATTTTAACGTCCTTTACGACTAAACCGGAAACCCTAGGATTACGTATTTACGTTTTCGAACTCCGTTTTTTGATGAGACAATTTTTATTAGATTTGTTTTATGCCGTTGATTCATAATTTATAAAAACGTTTTTCGTAAAACGACCCGAGGGCACGCAAATCGAGGAAACTAGAATCTAGGAGTACCCGTAAATAAATGGGGATGAGACAAGTGGGACACTTGTCCCACCCCCACTCAAAACCGGCCTTAACTTAGCTACCACACCACTTATGTGTCAAGTGTAAGCTAAGATAACTACACATGTCCATTAGCTTACAAGTTAAGCCACAAACTTGACAAAACCACAAGCTACACACATACCATCATTTCCACCATGCAAAACTAGCTACAAACTCTCTCTTGGCTCTCATCTTGCCGTCCACTTTCCCCCATCAAACATCCATTTTGATCAGAAATTAACCATGAATTCATATGTTATCTCCACATATGATGAAGCTCTTTTGAAACCCTATTGATTGGAGGTGATTATAACATCCATGGAGGAGTTTCCATGGAGCCTTGGGGCTGGTTTTCCACAAGGAGTTTATGAAGATTGGTGGCCTTGAAGATGGTCTTGGTTATCCACAAGTTTCTCCATCAAAATCCATGTCCAAATCATAACCTACATCAACTTGGTGGTATAAAGATTGTCCTCTTCATCCTCTTGTTATTTTTGATTATGTAATCTTGTATTTCTTTTACTTATGTATATGTATATGATGATGAATGATGATTAAAAATATTGTGTGGGGATTTGGTGTTGATAAACATGCTTAAAAGATGAAAGACTATAAGAAACAAGGCTAAACTCTTGTTTAAATTTGTTGGCTGTATAAAACAGTAAAGAATCAAATGATGAACTGATAAAAATTGCATATATTAATGGATTTACAGTAAGCTATGGGTCTTGTACACATGTGAGAGTTGACCATGCAATGGAATCATTGTAATGAGTGAGATATGATCAAAACAAGTTTAAAGTACAAATCTGAGTTCACTGTTTTGGACGATTTTTAGATAATACTTAGAGGCTGATTCAACAGTAGCTATAGAAGAGTTAAATGGAGCACATATCATGTAGTTTATGTCATAAAAATTTGAGCTTCTATCTCCATATAGAACTCTAAATATGACAGTTTTGGTGAACATGAAAATAAAAATCAGATTTTGGAAATTAAAGTATAATAGTATTATATAAGCACTCAACTAAAAATAGTATAAAATATAAATTAAAACCCACTAACTTATATAATACATTTATATAAATATGTACAATGGTAAATAAGTGGAAATTTTATAAAAATGGTAACTTGTTAAGTTTTATAAGTTATAAAACTATAAACATGATTTTTACGACTTTTTCGGCTAATACCGTAAAATTAACGTTTTTGTTAAATAAAACTTAGACGGTTGGACCTGTCTAATGTAAACTTTATAAAACTCATATACTGATATATAAACATATATAACAAGTAAAAACTGATAAAACCCGAACTATAGGACATACGGACATTAACGAGCTAACTAAGCATATTGGACTAATAATTGGACTAAATAAGATAAACACTTATAAAAAGTACTTATTGAGCTTAACCCATTTAGGCCCAACATGGAAAGTATAGATACTGATAATATAAGTATAAAATGGATTAAAACAAGTTAAAGAACTTATAATAAGTTTATTGAACCTAAAACACGTAAATAGGTAAAACTAGTAAACTAGTATAAAAGTTATCGACACATAACACTAAAATGAGTAAACGAGAATATGTAAACCCACTTGATCATCATATATATATAATCATCATATGTATACATAATTGTTATTTTTATAAAGTCATTGGACATGAGTCTAAGATGAGTATTATTTGTCTAGGTTTCCGTGATTGAAGCACGTACCGTACGTCCGAATTGCCGATAACCCGCCTTCCCACATCAACGTGAGTTCATAGCCTCACACTCTTTTAAATGTTTTTATGAAATGTTTTATAAACCCGCGAGGGAGATAACATGTTAGTTTTTATAAAATAGGACACCATTTGTCCCTATTGTTTGTTTATTGATTTGGACCCGAATGATTGTATGACCCGATTGTATGACCCGATAAATGATTAAAGGACACGATAGATGAAATAAAATGGATTATTAAAGTGAGGTTATATCACTAAAAGTCCCATTAGCATGAATTGTGAACTACCGGGATTTGGTAGACGCTTGTGCATATAATAGTACTATTTGGGGACGATCACCCCAGTTCGCCCCTTGACGGTTGATCCCCGTCGTGCCACATTGATTGGTAAGCGAATTTATGTATGAGAAGATTTCCATAGCGTGACCTTTGTGACGACACGCTAATTTAGATGGGCAAATTGAGTATCGGGTTAGCTACCCGTTGTTTGGTTTAGTAAGGTAACAATGTCATGCGGCTTGTAATAATCTAGTTAACGAAATACTACTATACGCAACGAATTACGATGTATTGCCTGACTAGAAATACGGGGTCATACTATTGATATTATGTTCGTGTTTTGGTTTTCATAACCATATTCATATAACGGTTTTTATTTTCATACAACGTCATAAGACGTATTGTATGATGTTTTTACGACATTGGCTCGAATATGATTTTTAAGGCAAATGCCTATATTATGATTTTCGATAAGGATTTGTATAAAATGACTTTGGCTATTTTATGGCCTATTAAAATGATTTGTACAAAATGATTTTCGGTAATAATTTTATACCGATATTATATTGATGGTTTATTAAACTCTATGAATTCACTCGGCGTTATCGCTGACCTTTTCTTTTAACATGTTTTATCTCAGATACTTGAAGGTAATTCTCGGGAAGACAACAAGAATTCATGGCCCGCACTTAAACTATATTTTCCATTCAAATACTTTGTAAAACTTTGTATGAAATTATATGACTTGGGACCTATGTAGCTTTGATATTTATGAATGGAAATGCTTTATTATTAAACGACGCGATTTTTATGCGTTGTCTATGATGTGAGTAATGTGCTATCCCGTAACACCAACTAGTCTTCCGCTGTATTGAGTTGTATAAATTTTGGGGTGTTACAGTTTGGTACCAGAGCTCTCGTTATAGAGAACGAAAGATTTTTAAAACCAAGGTTTTGAATAAAACTTTTCAAAATCTTTTAACTATAAACATTTTTCTAAAAAGGTCTAAAAACCTTTTGACTATAACGGTGCCGAAGAATTCCCGAGTTACCGACAAGGCCAGACTGAGAAGTGTTATTTTAATATATATATATAACTTGGATTATATATATATATATATATATATATATATATATATATATATATATATATATATATATATATATATATATATATATATATATATATATATGATGTAATTTTTTCTTACATGATTGTTTGATGATTATTTTGATATTTATACGAGGTATTTATACGACGTAGATTGTCACAAAGAACCCTAAATCCCCTAGTAAATTAATCGAAGCTATTCTCGTAGGAACTCTAGCTATCCTAGATCTAAACCAAGTTGTGGATATTTATGATCCCGACAAATGGTTGATATTCGTAGAAATGTAGATAGTAGTTGATTGTGAAATTGAAGAAGAATTGGCGAGATTAAATATGATACCGATGTCATGACGATCTTTTCTTATAGAGTTGAGTTTGACAAAACGTTACCACCTAGAAAGATGTCATCTGATTCGTTGTCATCCAATTCTTAAATTGAAATCGAAAGGGTGAATGTTGCACTTGAGGCTATCAATGGAACCATTACCCAAAAGCCTCATGCCACTAGTACCTTTCCGAGAAGTCTAGTTGAATGATCAAATCATTTCATACTAGCGACTTATTTGATAATTATTGTTGTAAGAGCTATAGGATTGGAAATTAAGTGTTGTTCATATCGAGCTTTTATTGCCCAATTAAGGTTTATGAATAAGGTTGAAAGTATTGGAGAATGAGGTAAGATATCGAATTGAGTATAAGTTGATTGAAACTTGAATAAAATAAAATTTAACTTGCATGGAATATGAGATTATTAATAGAAGTCGTTAAGTTTTGTGATTGAATTATAAGGTTTTAATTGATTGTTGATTCGTGTTAAGTGTTGTTCCTAAGCCATTGTCCAAGGACGAGGATGCCCAGTGTCCAATAAATAAATTGAAGAAATCTTCTTCTAAATTGGGACCGATGGATCTTCCGGGACATGTGGAACACCTAATGACCCTTGTAGATTAGTATTCATTGTGGTATCTTTTAAAAATAATCCCTAGCTTAACTGAGACATTAGTTGGTAGGATGAGTTCTGAGAATTGTATGACATAGTGATACGTAATGTGTTACGGTACAAATTTTGACTTGTTTGTGGTTAATGAAAAAAAGACTACCTTTGATTGCTAAATTCTACATGTATCGATGTTATCTATCTTTTCTTGCTCCATCCTAATGTTCGCATTAGTGATGCAACGATTGAACAAGTACTCATCTTGAATTGAGTTACGTTGTGAATTATTCTTTTGAGTGCCATCGAGATCATGAACTTCATGATTATTTGGCTAAGCTCATTTCCTATTAGATTGTAGTTAGTTCTTGGTGAAAAACTCCTCATCACTATTTTGCAGATCACTTATTGTTTTTATAAGACAAAACCGTATTCCTTTGAGAAAATTTAATTTTCATCACTATAAGGATTATTCAAAGTGAGATTTATAGGTAATCGTTATTGAAACGAAGTTGTTTATAAAACACCTTGGAAAACTTAACTGTTTTCATAACAAAGAAAATCTTTGTAAATTTATTTTTGATTCTTATTTAAGAATTAAGCACGAAAATGTTTTTATTATAAACATGATGATAAAATTTTGACGAACTGAGTATTGCATCGTTGATCTTGAAATTGTATATAGTTGTGCGCCTACATACAATTTGGAATGGACCATGCAAGACTGATTAGTAGTCACCATAAAACTAATGAATAAACACTACATTTTCTTTGAAGATTGTGAAAGATTAAATTTTATGAGATCTACAAGAAGTGAAAAATAGGGACATAGTGTTAGGGACACCTACATATGTGCCTGTAGCATCTATTCTTCTGAGTCGAATTTACTCATCTGTGGAAATTGTCTTATTTGACAATTGACAATTCTTTCTTGTCCAATTCTCCCGTAGTGAGATTCTTAGGAAAAGTATCTGATTACTGAGTGTTGATACCCGACTGAATGTATTGACGTTCTTATCATTTCTTATGATTTGATTTCATTTGAATGACCTGGGTAACGATCCGAGGAAATTCTCTCGTGTAGATTATGCGTTGACCTTACTCTTTTAAGGTTAGTTATGTCTCCATATATCCCTGAATTTGTGAAGGATTATGAGTTATTATTAGAATTTTGAGAAGTTCACATCTTATCGACGACAATAAAACTAAAGAGTTGATAATACTAGTAGAATGGATTGATTGATTATGACATGACGACATTGTCTTAATTGATGGGAACTCGAGTAGAAATCCCCTAAATGATAAGATGCTGATTATCAAAAGTGATCTAAATAATTCTTGATGGACGACCATATCCTACATTTAGACTTGAAATTATACTGTGAATGGTTGTGAACTAATTATAGATATTGTAATCTAGAAGAACCTAATACGAAATTATTAAAAGATGTTTCTGTTATTTAAAACTTTAGGAGGTATTTGCTGGTAAATTACCTAGACTTTCGCCATTAAGGCAAGTTGAATTTGGTATTTGATTATATTACCGGTGCTGCACCTGTGGCATGTGCATTGTACGTCAGCACCATCTGAATTAAAGGAATTACCATACAACTGAGAGAGTTTTCGGAGAAAGATTTTATTCTACCGAGCTCGTCATCATGAAGAGCTATGGTGTTATCATTCTTTATATTTATAGATTACTGTGAACTGAGTAAATTGACAATCGAAAACGATATTCATAACTCAAAATGGAAGATTTGTTCGATCATTTACAAGGTTCTAGCGTATGTTCTAAAGATTTGATCCATGGCATGGTTATCATCAACTTCGCATCTGCGGAAAAGATTATGTATTCCAGTCACTACATCCGGTACTTGTAATGAACATTATGAGTTTCACGTGGTGACGTTTGGATTGACTAATACACATGTAGCATTCATAAATTTGGTGAATCACGTGTGTAGGCTATAATTTGATAAATTCATGCTCGTGATCATTAAGGACCATTTATTTGTTTATAAGAATAAGAATGAGTTAATAATTATTCATAGATTGCCCTGAATTGGCTAAACAATTAAAACCTGTACTTTGAATATATAACATGTGATTTAATACTCAAACCTTTACATTATTTGACTATGTGATTAATAGATAATGCAATATAAATTGACTCTTCAAAATTTAGAAGTTATTTAAGACTTTGAGTTATACTAAAAAGAAAGTGCAAATATATTTTGACAAATGTTTTAACAAAGGATTTTAAGGGATTATTCCCTTAGACACAAACCATTTAACTAAACTTCTGTTTAGGGGTAAATGTTTGTGTATACCTCAAGACAACCTAAGAGGGATTGAGGAAACCATTTAAACCATGACTTGAAATCTGAAACGATAATTCTTACTTTTCAAACTAAGAAAACTTTGACCAAAGAATAAACAAAAGGTTTTTCGAACATTTACGAATCTTATTAAATATTTTCGATAAATCAACAAAAATCTTGTTAATTAAATTCAAATTTATTTTGAACATTTTATATAATTGGTTGAACTAAGAAATTTAAAATTTTTACGTTTACGTTTCATAAAAATTAAATAATTATTGTTAATTTACATGTAATAATTATCGAAGCTTTAGACGTCGGATTGAGTAAAACAGATAAAGATAATAGTAAAGACGAAACTGAAACTTAGAAAATATGAAGAAAGGTGAACGTAATTACTGACGCATAATATAGAAAGAATATCTGAGTAAATTGTGGACATGATAATTATATCATCATGAGAGGTGAATATAGATACCGACGCATTATGTATAAAAGATAAAGAACCAATTAGGATGTATTTCTTAATAATGAAGATGCAAAATAAATTGCCGAACAATTTAAATATGAACGATGTTTATAAAAAGGATACTATAGATAATAAAAGTGGTTCGCGGCTAATGTGAACCATTTGAATTAAGAAGCCGATGGCGTTAAATGTATAAAAGGCCACTTGTGATTGTCTAAATATGGAGGATTGTGAGATATAGTTATGTTGGAATTTGTAAGTATAAGTATTCTATTCTTGTCATTTCTGATTTAAAGTATCTGACAAATTATGAAGGCAGACACCGCCTCATACATTAGTAAACATCTAGCTATTGCAAAGGTCATCATCTGAATTTGATTCGATTTGGGTCATTGTCGATAGACTGACCAAATCTGCTAATATCATTCCCGTTAATGATAAATGCAAAAGAGTTATGTAAACATAGTGTGCCTGTATCGAACATCTTTATCAAGATCCTCGCTTCGCATTGAATTTCTAGAGATTTGCTCAGAAGTCATTAAGAACGAATCTTGATGAGAGTACTATGTACCACCCCAATCGAAGGGACGAGGTAAAGTAACGATACAAAGTAATATAAGTGCTATTTTATATTTGAATGATTGACCTTTGGTAATGAACTGTATAATCGTTTTCCTTTGGACAGATTATCATTGCTAATTATCGTATTAGGATCGAGATTGAATCTTGTTAGGATCTAAATATTAGAGCATCTGTAAGCAGGAGTTGGGATGAAGACACCCGACATACATCCATAGTGAGTTGGACATGTCTTTTAGGTTTAAGGTTTCCTATGATGGCGAACCTAACCTTACAAAATACCCGACCCGCGAGACCTGAAATGATTGGTGAAATTAGGATTTGATTATTGACTGCCGGTAGTGGGCAAGAGGTTATGTGAATATGAAATGTAGATCTTGGAGTGCCAGATGGGTAGCGAAGTTATGCCAAAATTTTTAACTTTGGAGAAATGAATTGATGATCTGACAAATCATGGGATATAAGTCCCCGTTGTATGGGACCATTGAGATGATGTAAAAGATTTGGTTTGAAAGGCATATAAGCTGGATCTACCCAAGGACTTCAAGAGATGCGTGAATTATCTTTCGTATATCGAACTTGATGGAATATCTATCAAGTGAAAATCTGAATTCTTCTTAATAAAGCTTAGATCGGCGAAAAGTTGCATTCATCAGAAACCCGTGAACATCATGGATAGATAAAGTAAGTCAACATTTAGCCTGATCTTATTCTCGTAGTTATGTTTAATGAAACTCGCGTATTGTAATGAATTACACTTGTGAGAAAAGACCGAATGTGGAGGAAATACCCACATGGCTTTAACTCTATAAGAAGCGAGTAGTAAGATGATCTTTGAGGACAAAGATCCTGTTTAGGGGTAAATGTTGTGACAATCCGTCAATTTATGATTGATATTTTATTCTCAGATAATTATTTGAAAATATTATTTTAATGTTATAATATGAACTCACTTATTTTTGGGAAGAAATTTGGATTTACGTCTTGAAGTAGCGTCGACTACGTCTAAACCGGAGGATTCTACGTTACGTGCTTACGTTTACATACACCGTTTTTGGTGACAGTCCGACATTTCAGAAAATAAATTTATCCGTGAATATTATTTTGGAGTTTTAAATTTGTGTTAGTTCATAAACTCACAAATTTACGAGAAGAGATTAGGACTTACGATTTTATTTTAACGTCCTTTACGACTAAACCGGAAACCCTAGGATTACGTATTTACGTTTTCGAACTCCGTTTTTGATGAGACAATTTATTTTAGATTCGTTTTGTGCCGTTGATTCATAATTTATAAAAACGTTTTTCGTAAAACGACCCGAGGGCACGCAAATCGAGGAAACTAGAATCGAGGAGTACCCGTAAATAAATGGGGATGAGACAAGTGGGACACTTGTCCCACCTGCACTCAAAACCGGCCTTAACTTAGCTACCACACCACTTATGTGTAGAGTGTAAGCTAAGATAACTACACTTGTCCATTAGCTTACAAGTTAAGCCACAAACTTGACAAAACCACTAGCTACACACATACCATCATTTCCACCATGCAAAACTAGCTACAAACTCTCTCTTGGCTCTCATCTTGCCGTCCACTTTCCCCCATCAAACTTCCATTTTGATCAAAAATTAACCATGAATTCATATGTTATCTCTACATATGATGAAGCTCTTTTGAAACCCTATTGATTGGAGGTGATTATAACATCCATGGAGGAGTTTCCATGGAGTCTTGGGGCTGATTTTCCACAAGGAGTTTATGAAGATTGGTGGCCTTGAAGATGGTCTTGGTTATCCACAAGTTTCTCCATCAAAATCCATGTCCAAATCATAACCTACATCAACTTGGTGGTATAAAGATTGTCCTCCTCATCCTCTGGTTATATTTGATTATGTAATCTTGTATTTCTTTTACTTATGTATATGTATATGATGATGAATGATGATTAAAAATATTGCGTGGGGATTTGGTGTTGATAAACATGCTTAAAAAGATGAAAGACTATAAGAAACAAGGCTAAAATCTTGTTCAAATTTGTTGGCTGTATAAAACAGTAAAGAATCAAATGATGAACTGATAAAAATGGCATAGATTAATGGATTTACAGTAAGCTATGGGTCTTGTACACATGTGATAGTTGGTCATGCAATAGAATCATTGTAATGAGTGAGATATGATCAAAACAAGTTTAAAGTACAAATCTGAGTTCACTGTTTTGGACGATTTTTAGAAACTACTTAGAGGCTGATTCAACAGTAGCTATATAAGAGTTAAATGGAGCACATATCATGTAGTTTATGTGATAAAAATTTGAGCTTCTATATCCATATAGAACTCTAGATATGGCAGTTTTGGTGAACATGAAAATAAAAATCAGATTTTGGAAATTAAAGTATAATAGTATTATATAAGCACTCAACTAACAATAGTATAAAATATAAATTAAAACCCACTAACTTATATAATACATTTATATAAATCTGTACAATGGTAAATAAGTGGACATTTTATAAAAATGGTAACTTGTTAAGTTTTATAAGTTATAAAACTATAAACATGATTTTTACGACTTTTTCGGCTAATACCGTAAAATTAACGTTTTTGTTAAATAAAACTTAGACGGTTGGACCCGTCTAATGTAAACTTTATAAAACTCATATACTGATATATAAACATATATAACAAGTAAACCGATAAAACCCGAACTATAGGACATACGGACATTAACGAGCTAACTAAGCATATTGGACTAATAATTGGACTAAATAAGATAAACACTTATAAAAAGTACTTATTGGGCTTAACCCATTTAGGCCCAACATGGAAAGTATAGATACTGATAATATAAGTATAAAATGGATTAAAACAAGTTAAAGAACTTATAATAAGTTTATTGAACCTAAAACACGTAAATAGGTAAAACTAGTAAACTAGTATAAAAGTTATCGACACATAACACTAAAATGAGTAAACGAGAATATGTAAACCCACTTGATCATATATATATATAATCATCATATGTATACATAATTGTTATTTTTATAAAGTCATTGGACATGGGTCTAAGACGAGTATTATTTGTCTAGGTTTCCGTGATTGAAGCACGTACCGTATGTCCGAATTGCCGATAACCCGCCTTCCCACATCAACGTGAGTTCATAGCCTCGCACTCTTTTAAATGTTTTTATGAAATGTTTTATAAACCCGCGAGGGAGATAACATGTTAGTTTTTATAAAATAGGACACCATTTGTCCCTATTGTTTGTTTATTGATTTGGACCCGAATGATTGTATGACCCGATTGTATGACCCGATAAATGATTAAAGGACCCGATAGATGAAATAAAATGGATTATTAAAGTTAGGTTATGTCACTAAAAGTCCCATTAGCATGAATTGTGAACTACCGGGATTTGGTAGACGCTTGTGCATATAATAGTACTATTTGGGGACGATCACCCCAGTTCGTGCCTTGACGGTTGATCCCCGTCGTGCCACATTGATTGGTAAGCGAATTTATGTATGAGAAGATTTCCATAGCGTGACCTTTGTGACGACACGCTAATTTAGATGGGCAAATTGAGTATCGGGTTAGCTACCCGTTGTTTGGTTTAGTAAGGTAACAATGTCATGCGGCTTGTAATAATCCAGTTAACGAAATACTACTATACGCAACGAATTACGATGTATTGCCTGACTAGCAATACGGGGTCATACTATTGATATTATGTTCGTGTTTTGGTTTTCATAACCATATTCATATAATGGTTTTTATTTTCATACAACGTCATAAGATGTATTGTATGATGTTTTTACGACATTGGCTCGTATAATGATTTTTAAGGCAAATGCCTATATTATGATTTTCGATAAGGATTTGTATAAAATGACTTTGGCTATTTTATGGCCTATTAAAATGATTTGTACAAAATGATTTTCGGTAATAATTTTATACCGATATTATATTGATGGTTTATTAAACTCTATGAATTCACTCGGCGTTATCGCTGACCTTTTCTTTTAACATGTTTTATCTCAGGTACTTGAAGGTAATTCTCGGGAAGACAACAAGAATTCATGGCCCGCACTTAAACTATATTTTCCATTCAAATACTTTGTAAAACTTTGTATGAAATAATATGACTTAGGACCTATGTAGCTTTGATATTTATGAATGGAAATGCTTTATTATTAAATGACGCGATTTTTATGCGTTGTCTATGATGTGAGTAATGTGCTATCCCGTAACACCAACTAGTCTTCCGCTGTATTGAGTTGTATAAATTTGGGGGTGTTACAAAAATGAACACGGGAAACGAAGCCGCACAAAGAACCGGGCCCGAATCCTAAATTTCCAAAATGGTCCTTGAAGTTTTGAAGATTGTCAACTTTGGTCCCTCATCTTTGAAGACTTGTCACAAATGACCCTCCACTAGTCATTTGTACAAGAAAAATCCCTAAAGTTTGAGTATATGTCAAAAAAGCCCTTGAAGATTAAAGGAATTACAAGATTGGTCCTTGTTTAAAGTTTCATACACATTCTGCCAAAAATGACAACTTGGGCAAAGTTCTTTACAAAGGAATTAGGGTGTTTAGCTATTATTTACAAAGTGAAAACAAATGGGAATATGGAGGGTCTTTTCTGGCCAGACAATAACCTCACCACCAGCCACTCACACCACGCCACCTCACCCCACTACCCCTCAATACCCAATCACGTCTCTCCTTTCTTCCACGTCACACTCCACCCAAATCTTAAAAAACTGATTAATCAGTTATTCACCCTTTCCCACCTAAACACTAATTTAAATACTAAACCCCTCCCAAACAGATTATACTTATTACTAAACTACCCCATAAACCCTAATTCCACAGACCCAATTAACCCCAAACCAAAGGGTTTTTGTCCCTGAACCTCCAGAACTATAATTAACATTACCCTCACCTTAACCCACCTCTAAAACCTAGCTCACATGTGACCCTGGACCCCACACGTCCTTCCCCTGCTCATGGTTTGTTCAAAAATAGCAAAAAAACGAAACCTCTAGTCATCCAATGATTCCCATTGTACTTCGTGGTCCCAAAGGAATGTATAAACGGCCAAGGATCAACTTCAAGTAGCTGTCAATCACATGGGGCACAAATGAAGACCAATTTCAAAATCAGTCAAAGGGCAAATTTGAACTTTTAAGAATTAGGGTTTTAGCTTTATAGTTTTTTATTCATTAGCACTAGAAGCTTCCTAGTTAGCCTATAAAAGGAGAATGCAGGTTGTGCATATCCCTTTGTTCCAACATTTGTAAACTTTTAATCTTATGAATAGTTACAGTTTAATTTTAAAAATCTTTGCAACTGTTGAGTTCCCTTTAATAGCTTTCTTAGTTTAAAGATTTATTATTTTGCATTATTAGTTTAAAGGATTACAAAAGTTTTCTTTTTCACAAAGATTTTCAGAAAATCCATATATTTTCTTGAAATATTTTTGGAACCAAAATACCAAACTCTTGGATTAGTGGACGTGACAACCAAAATTAATTACAAGAGTTTGGTTTTTGTTACCCTTTTTGTTGGATAAAAATTGTTTACAAAAGATTGTGACCCAATATTTGGTTTTTACAAATTTTCTGGTTAGCTTACTGTTCAACTAAGCTACCCCATAAGCTGCTTGAAAAATAGCTTATAGGGTGCTTATTTGAACCTTTATTTGTTTCTTGGATTGGGCTTTGTTGTGTGCAGGTTCAAAGGACATCAAACAAGACCCCAAATTTTCATCATTTGTTTCATTACTTTTCCCTTGAAGATATTTGTGCCTTGGGTCCCTCTTCGATTCCAACAGCAGGCAGTCTCTACTGATCATAAGCTCATAATAAAAGCTCTCTAACAAGATCTTTGGAAGGCAGTCAGCCAGGTAAGGCTTTGAACCCCATATGAACAAGTTTTTGAGTTTTTGTATGTGATTTTTGTGATTTTGTGTATTTCCTGCTTATTTGTTAATTTTCTTGTTTTATTATGTGCACTTGATGAATGTGTGCATGCTAGATTAAGTAGCATAGGATTTAAGAGCATTTGGTGTGAAAATTTTTGATTTCAGTATTTAAAGGAATGTTTGGGTTTGCTTTGTGATTGATTAAGGGTGACACAAGATTAATCATAGACAGTCTTAACACACTTTGTATGTTAGTCTTGGGTGTTATCAGCAAGTTGGGCTGAGTTTGATAGGAAGAAGTAGAGTTTGCTTGTTATTAACTGGATAAAATATTGCTTAGATAATCAGTAGGTTATAACTATTTTGATTTAATATTTTGAGCTTCAAAATCTTGTTAGTTATTAGGAAAGCTGTTTATATAGGGTTGCTAATCAGTCTATAGTGATTTGGTTGGGTTTGTATGAAGTTATGATGGTTTAAAATTCACCTAGAAGCACATCACATCAGCAAAGAACCCTCAGACCCACAATAGTCATTACAGTAACATTTTTGGCCATTTTGTGTGCAAATTTTGTGAACAAACTGGTATTTTTTATTGTTTATCTGACTCCCCACAACCCAACTGGTTGTGGGGGTGCCTTTGGATCCAAACAAAACCAAGAAACACAAAAGTTACAAGCAGATTTGTGCCCAGACCTGAATTTTTCATTAGCAGTGGGAACCAACTTTCCCCTGCTAGTGTAAAAGTTGGTACTGCTTAGCAAGCAGACAAAAGTCCTTAGATGTCATTGTCAGTCTTTTTATAATTTTGTCGTTAGTGAACTTTTCTTAGAATTATAACTTGATTTTAATTTTGTTAATTTTCTTATTTAATTTCTGATTTTTCCATTTATTTTTATTTTATTTTACTGTTCATTTTCTATTTTTTTGAATTAATTGCATTTTAAATTAATTTTTAATCAACTATTTTTGTCTTTTAGTGTAAAAACTTATTATTTTTCAGTTTCAAAAATTTTCCTAGATTTAGAAAAGTATTTTAAGAGTTTTAGTTAAAAATTATTTTACTGTTCACATTTTTAAGTATTTTTTAGAATTAATATTAGTTTAATTAGGGTTTAATTATAATATGTTTTGTCTTTTAGTGACAAATATTTATTTTTTCAAACTTTTTATTTTTATACTGTTCATTAGTATAATTTTGTATTTTTAAAATAGTCAAATTATTTTTAGCATTATTTTATTATTTTTAATCATTATTTTAGTCTAAAAATAGTTTTTAGTGTTTTAAAAATAGAAAAATAGTTTTGAAAATTTAGGAAAAATACTTTTTAGTGTTTAAATAATATAAGTAAGATATTTGTTTGATAAAATAATATTTTGGACTTTTTCTTAATTATATTTAATTTTAGGGCTTTAATTAGCATTTAAAATTGAATATTTAATTAATAAAAGGTTATATAAATTATTTGTTGAATTTTTATTCTTATTTATATTAATTTAGACTTAGTTTTAATTATTAATAAATTTTTAGGTTTAATTTTTAATTTCGTCACGTTTTACGTATTTACGTTCGCGTTTTACGTTAATTCGTCGTAGTGTAATCGTAATCTTAGCTCGTCTTTAATTTTTCTCTTCTAAACCAAAAACGTCACTAATCCAAACTTTGATTTTAATAAATGGCACACTTAATCCACACACCTCCTTCAAGAACGAACCCTTATTTATTCGGTTTTACGTTTTTCCTAAAGCGTCAGACTTAATACTTGCCACTCATACGCGTTTTTTCTAAAACGTGTACGAAAACACTACATCAATTTTTGGCGCCGCTGCTGGGGAGGTGTTTATAGTGCCATTATTATTATCGTGTTTATGTGAGTAGTGCGTTTTTGCTTTTCAATTTTTGGAAAGCGTAAATAACGTACATACTCATTTTTGTTATTTTTCCTAAATATATTATAGTATCCAATTAAATCGTGTTTAGTTTTCCTAAATTAAACACACA
Organism: Glebionis coronaria; assembly: GCA_025667525.1. Classification (NCBI taxonomy): domain Eukaryota; kingdom Viridiplantae; phylum Streptophyta; class Magnoliopsida; order Asterales; family Asteraceae; genus Glebionis; species Glebionis coronaria. The sequence goes on along the minus strand of CM046882.1, from coordinate 225,244,282 downwards.
ACAATCATTTTACTATATTGTAGATATCCCATTATCGTTGTCGTTTTCTTTGTGAATATATTACTATATTGTACTTACGTAGAACAATAAATATACAAGTACTCCAAAAGCGTGAAAACGCAACCTTGATTCGGGATTTCATCACTCGATCATTGTATTCGAATCTAAAGCAAACGTTTAAAGGCAAAATAGATAAATACTTTTGTGAGGCTTAATTTTGATTAACACAAACTATAAGGTGGGTATAAGGCGGTTGTATTTCACGACCTAAGGGAAAAAGGCTCTTAAGTGCTTAGCGCCGCCTCGTTTCCCCCGCTTGCTTGTGCGTGTTTTGAGAAAGAGGGCTAATCGAGGGTTTGCCGCCCAAGTATTATCTACGTATACTATATTTGCTTGTTTCCAAGATTAAACCCTCTTGAACGTTTTGGTGTTCCACCAACATTCTAAAGTCATCGAGAACGTTCACTCCACGTGATTGTTTTCATTCTTTGAGGCTTCTTTAATCGAGAAATCGATTTGAGGAGAGATTTGTAGATTTGAGTCTACGTAATACAACAAAAATCCAAAAAAATTAAAAAACAATCAAAAATTGAAAAAATTGAAAAATCGAAAAATCACAAAAAGAATCTTCTTTGCTACAACCCATTCTACGTTTAGTGCATGCGCACTCGATCGAAGGATTATTCTATTTCTAGCAACGCTTCGAATCGACGCAATCGTAATCGAAGGAATCGACGACGTAGACGAGATTTAGAAACCGACGTTCCTAATATCGTTGTTGAAGAGACCGTAGAGGAGATGGCCGACAATCGTTCAATGATGGAATTGCTCCAAGCACCCACCGAGGGTTATGGAGACGCGATCGTAATTCCCGCTATCGAAGCGGAGAATTTTGAGATTAATAGCAGAATGCTTTCGTTAATCCAAGCTATAAAGTTTCGAGGTCGTGAAGCCGATAATCCTCACGACCACATTCGTCTTTTGGCCACGAGCAAGTTTAAGAACGTCGACACCGATGTCGTCAAGCCTATGCTTTTTCCGTACTCGCTCGATGGTGCCGCCAAGGATTGGTACGAGAAAGAGCCACCTAATTCGATAACTACGTGGAAGGATCTCGTCTCCAAGTTCGTTAATTATTTTTCCCACCGTATAAGACAACGTTTTTCAAAAATGAGATTACGAAATTTGAGCAAAAACCGAATGAATCATTTAGAGATGCGTGGGATCGTTTTAAGGAATTGCTTATGAAATGTCCTCACCATGGTTTTTCCGAGTTGCACCAAATCGATACGTTTTACAACGGTCTTAATTTTTAAGAACAAGATTCGTTGAATTCCGCCGCCGATGGCAACTTTTTGTGTAAGACTCCGAAAGATGCATTGATAGTTATCGAAAACCGATCCAAGGTTTACCAACTCCGCAACGCACCGAGTGTTTCCAATGTCGCCAATGTTAGTAGTTCTAATCGCGACATTGAGAGAGTTGATGCGAAAGTCGATAATTTGACGAATGTGTTTACGTCTTTTCTCATTGAGATGCAAAAGAAAGACGCTCCTGCTACGGTGAAAGCGGTTGAGACTTCGTGTAAGTTTTGCGGTGGACCTCATAATTATTACGAGTGTGCAGCTACGGATGGCCAAACATCGAATGTGAGTGCGTTAAACAACAATTTTTCTAATCAAAATCAAAATAACGCTGGTCCATCGCAACAAGGCAATTATAACCAAGGCAACAATTTAATCAAAACCGAAACAATTTTCAAGGAAATAATCAACAAGGAAATTTTTCGAATCAAGGAGGTTATAATCAAGGTCGTAATTTAAGTTGGCAAAACCGAGATAACAACAACAACCAAAACTCGAGTTTTCAAAACAACGGTAATCAAGGAAACAATTTTTCGAGTGGTAATCAAGGAAATTTTCAAAGAAGTAATCAAAACCAAGGGAACTTTAATGCTAATCAAAATAGTTTGTCAAACGATTTTCAAAAATATATGAAAACGAATGAGGCTAATATGAGACGATTAGAGGGACAAATTGGTACTTTGAAAAACGAATTTTCCAACACTTTGAAAGGTCAAAATAATAAAATTAAACAATGTCAAAGTGAGATTAAAAAGATGTTTTCAGCAATCATGAGCAATCAAGCGAGTTCTTCTTCGAGTACGTTACCTAGTAACACCGTACCCAATCCGAAGGAACAATGTAAAGCCGCGTCGTCTATTGGAAAAGGTCGTGTGATTACCCCTAACCTTGATGGATTTAGAGTTGTTTCTTCCTCTCGACCCTCGACTTCTAAGACGCGTTCATGTTCTAAAGTCGAGGGGATGAACGTGGTGACCAAGGAAAAGAGTGCACACCCTCGTGTACCTTAAATTCCATCCACGGTTCAAAAAGAGAGCTTCATCGACCTCACCAAAGTAACCCTTGAAGAAACTTGTGCATCGATCCTTCTTAAAAAACCCAAAAGGCATATGTCGAGAAAGGAAGAGGATCCGGGCCAATTTCTATTACCTTGTGATTTTTCCGAGATTGAGGGATGTTTAGCCCTTGCCAATTTAGGTGCTAGCATCAATCTTATGCCTCATTCTCTTTGGAAATTGATGAGATTGCCTAGACTTACCCCCACAAACATGACTATCGAGCTTGCAAATTGTACTCCACTAATACCAAATTGAATAGCCGAGGATGTCTATGTTAGAATTGGAAAGTTTGTTTTTCCCGCGGATTTCGTTATATCCGATTACGAGTGTGACCCTAAATGTCCCATTATTTTAGGCCGACCATTTTTATCGACGGCTCGAACTGTAATCGACGTTCACGAGGGGAGACTTACTATGAGATATGGGGAGGATAAAATGGACTTTTCCCGAGTAAATCCCAAGTGTTTAAGGACAATGAAAAAACCGAGGTTTCAAAACCTAATGTTTCTAAACCTAATAATTTCAAAATGTACACTTTAGCGGAAAGAATGAGGCTTAACGCATGTTTTGAAAAAATTAAGAAGAACGGTTTTAAAGATGATGATTTTAATGATAAAGAATACGTGTACCTAATTCAAAAGGGTATGTGTAAATTTATGAATGAAAATTCACTTTGGGATGAATTCTATGAAACAAGTGAAACACCAATTCCGAAGGGCGACGTTAGTGCCATCACGACAATGACCAAAATGGGCTCGTCTTCACCACCTTCGAAGGACCACGTCTTTGAGGCTTCAACTTCTAACTCCATCGAAGTGCCTCCTTTTCCTAGCCCAACACCCATTGAGGCTAAAGGTTTTATCGACATCGATCCTCTCGTCTTAGAAAAGTCACCTAAGCATAGTCATTCGACTTGTAAGACCATGGTTGTGAGTGCTCACATCGACTCTTTCTTTGACGATGACGATGGCGATTTTGCCGAGATTGATCACGTACTTCGAAATCCACATGCAATTTTTTATTCTCCTAAAAAGAAACATGTGAAGTACGATGATTACGAGTTTGATCCCGAGACTGAGGAAATCATTGAACGAGAGCTAGCTCTTTTGCCTCCACTTCCACCTACAAGTGAGGTCGATCTTTCCAAAATCGAGGATGAACTAAATGAGTTGGAAAGTCTTATTTTTGATGACGAACCAACTCATGTGACCACTAAAAATCCAATTCTCGAGGAGTTACCTAATCAACACTCCTCAAATGAGAATTACGTTTACCACATTCGTGAGTATTTAACTTATCAACAATCCCCATAAATGAATGATGGTTTCGTGCTTGATCGTGATCTTTTCGAGAGAGTTTCTAAGATACTCAAGGAGGGGAATGAAAAACCATGGTTTGACAAGCCTATCTTTGATGAAGAAATCGATGAGATCGACGTTCATGAGGATGACGAGTATGTTGACCCCGAGGGGGCGGTGTTCTTTATTGACAAACGTTTTGAGACCTTATATAATCCGCCACCCCCTCCCACCAATGACTTAAATGTGAGGATTTTTAGCGCGACTAATTTTAATTTGACACGCCAAATATTTTCGACATTATAAAATCGGGTTTTCATGAAAGAGTTTTTAAACGATGAAAAATGAAAAGATTTTAAAAGTGTTTTAAAATATTTTTCTACAAGTTTACCTCCGTCATCACCGCGTTTTATGAGTGCTACCACCTCGTCTACTCCTTTTGACGATGGTTGGTGTAGATCTAGTGTGGGGGAAGCCTAATACAAAGCTTTTACACCAAGTATAAAAAGTTTTTGTCCGAATCTCTTCAAATTGATTTCCAGTCTAAAGTGCGACTCAATTGTCTTTTGGTGAACAAGAGAATGGGTTGGTTTGGTTATCTAATTTAAACTACAAGCAAGTATGAAAATGTCGTTGAGCGAAATTAAAGCGTTTAAATATTAAACTAAAAGCTATTTAGAAAAAATCTATGTAAAACTTTTAAAACTTAAAAACATGTTCTATCGGAATGTTGCAAATCATCTCTATCGGAATGCACCAAAGTCATAACCATCGGAATAAATATCAAAACAAACCATCGGAATATCAATCTGAATACCCATCGGAATAATCAAGATCAAATCTATCGGAATGATGTCTGTCAAAAAGTCCTAGATCGGAATGTTTCAGATCGGAATAATTTAAACACCTATGTCGCAATGTTGTTCTATCGGAATATTGTTGTCGAAAAATGGGTAGAGTTTCGACTCAAAATAACCTTATTACCCGTCGGAATGTGCGATCGCAATGAGCGATCGCAATCCAGATCAGAATAAGGGGAAATTATCAAACGATCGCAAAGTAAAACCCTTAAGGGTTATTGCAATCTAAACCAGTAGTCCGTCGGAAAGTGCAAATCCCCAAGATTTCGATGGAATGCAAACTTAATCCGAAATTGGTGGCAAGCTTAAAACTCAATAAGCACGTATAATAAGCTATCTTATCCGAATGTTAAACAACTCAAAAAGCTTGAATTCAACAACTTGTAAAACATACAAGATCATAAACTTTATGAAAGGAACTTTAAAATGACTAAAACCTTTGAGAAATCCGAGAACCAATAAGCTAAATCTTGAAATAAGCCAATAAGCATTAAGAGCTTACAGCTTATACGTGTAAGAGCTTATGTGTAAACAAGGAAGATTAACCTTTAATCACGAAAACATCAAATCAAAAGTATGAAGTATGCAATTCGGATCAAAAGATAAAGTAAACCAAGAAATGTAGAAAGAGATTAAAGAACTTAAAACTTAACTTGAACTTGATTAATGGAATCCAAATACAAAAAGCTTAAATTTGAAAGATTAAAAGAAAAGATGAAAGACTTAGTGAGAGAAAGTTTAGAACTTTCTCTCTCTAAAAACTAGAAAGGAAAAAATTAAAAGTGCAACTAGCTAACCACCCTCCTAATGTGATTAGAAGGGTATTTATAGGGAAATTGGGAAGTGCATGTGTGGTGTGCTTCCTTCTTTCTTTACTTCTCGACTTGATTTAATTCTTTGTCTTTTCTCGACGTCGTCTCGGGATTTGAACTTGTCTTAATAATTTTCTTCTTTAATTTAGACTTGAGTTCTTCGACTTCATTAAACTTCCGTCTTTAGACTTTTTCTTCGATAAATCTTCAGAATAGGTCTTGGACATCCGTTCTTTAAGCACTCTTGATCTCTTGACTTCGTCTTTTCTCATTTTTCTTCGATAAAAGCCCGTGAAAGCCCGTGTTTTCTTCCTTTTTCATCTTTTGGTCCTAAAACAGAATAAAAACACAAACCGCGCATAATTCCGACTTTTACGACATAAATTGCACGTTTTGGTCTTTTTATTATTAGAAATAAGCGGTAAAAGGATAAGTGTTTTCTCACTTATTAAATCCCCTACACTTGACCATTGCAATGCCCTCATGCAATGCATTAATTTTAAAGCACGCTTTACATTTTCCATCATAAATAACTCACCTTGGCCTTTATTAAATACTAAACATAAAAAGATAGAAACAAGTAAAGAAATCAAAGACTTACATTGAGTTTTGGCTGTCATGAAGGTTTATCATTCTCAAGTTTCACGTTCCCCATACCAAGCTTAAAAACGAGATCATTGTTATTATAAGTTAGCAAACTAACACGAATTCATGTGGGCCAATTATTTACTTAGACTCCCTTATTCCTAGGTGTATCTCTTATATTTTATTTTTGTCTTGAATGATCACGAGGATGCATTGTTTGACTTATTTCGATAGTTATTTAGGCCGAAAATAAAGTGGACGATTTAATCAATAGTTAGCTAAAGGACAAAATCTTTTAAAACTGCTTCTCGGGACCTCATAAAGTTCATATCTTGGCATAACTCGCTTCACAATTTGAGACCTTTCTCGGACCGATATTTGGCAGCGACTTCATACTTCGAATCTTTGAGAGACGTTCTTGAAATTATGGTCTTCTCTTCATAATAGGAATTTCTTCACTTGAAATTTTGAGAGATTCTTCATCTTTGGACCACGACTTCTTCATTTTTCTCTAATCTTTATTTTGGACTTTGATATACAACGATCCGCCTCCTTTTAGGACTTGGATATATTTATCCTCATACCTTGTTAGGGCCTTTTTGGATAGACTTCTCCATGATCTTTTGGGGAGTTTTTGCTTTTCGTCGTGTGTCTCGATCCTTCATATTGATTTTCGATAAATGATTCTTCACCTCACTTTTGGATCTTTAGCAACAAAATGTAGCCCTCATGCCTTGTTAGGGCCTTTTCGGACTCGCCAATCTTCGCATCCCGAGCAACTTTTAAACGATCTTAGGCTAGAAGCTAAGTAACTTTTCAAATCGTACAACCTTATTTATTGCAGATAAATTTATTAACAAGCGATGGGAGAATAGGCTCATAATTAACTCACATAAATTCACGAAAGAATACCAAACTTATAATTGACTCTATCATCTCTCGTCCTCCACAATATAAAATCTCAAGGAATGAGACTCGTTGATGCTTAGCCTATTAAATCAAAGTTTTGGGTTTTCAAGTCATCTATAGGATCTTGCAAACTCTTAGACTTTTTCAAGTTTAGAAATCGCATTTTAAAGTTCCCTTGATAAACAACTCTCTAGGATCAATTATAGGAACTTGCGAAAAGTTCTTGTTCTTAACCCGTGAGAGTTAAGACTTTCGCGTTTTAAAGCTCCCTATATAAAAGCCTAGCAAAACTTGACTTAAACACGTTAAGGATACTAGCTAGAGTAAACTTAGATAAGTAAACTCGGGTTGAGTCAAAATATTCACGACTTTGAAAAATTTAAAACCACTTTATTGAAAATTTATTCTAGCAAGGAAAGAAAATAACCATAACAAAGGAGAATACAACTATACAACTAGGCCAAAATAGATTAAAAATTTTGAAAAATGTCGAAAAATCAAAATTTTTGGTTAAAATGAGGACAAATTCATGGAAAAGACCACTTACTTCGATAGAAGTCCCCCCTACACTTGATATAAACATTGTCCTCAATGTTTAAGCATGTGGGAGTAAACTCCCCTACACTTAGGACATTGTGCATGTTGTTTAAATCTTGCTAAGGAAAGGACAACTATAGTGATTTCAATGTGAACATATAAGATATGAAATATTGAATCACGAGAGTTTAGGATAGAACCGGGAAGACGGGTACACGGGATCACGGTTCGTCAAAAGTCATCGAGGTTCTCTTTGAAGCTTGAATCCCTGCACAAAATAAGAAACCAAACAACAATACATATGGGGCTCCCCCCTATACTTATTATGAAAGCAGTAAAGGATAGATCACGGGTTGCCTCCCGAGAAGCGCTTGTTTTTTATAACCGAGTCACGAGCCTGACTCGACCCAAATTTAGTTCATGGGAAACGTGGTGAGGGATGGGATCATCTCATGAGAGATGTCCTCACCAAAGTACAGCTTCAAACGCTGGCCATTCACCTTGAAATTGGGACCATTTGGCTGAGAAAGCTCAATGGTCCCATATGGAAAGACTTTGGTGACGGTGAATGGACCAGACCAGCGGCTATTCAACTTGCCAGAGAAGATCTTTAACCGAGAGTTAAAGAGTAAAACTTGATCACCAACGTGGAACTCTCGGTTCTTAATCCTTGCGTCATGGATGATCTTGGTCTTCTCCTTGTAGATCAGTGAGTTCTTGTAAGCTTCATTCCTCAGTTCGTTGAGCTCGTTGAGTTGAATCTTGCGAAGATCACCGACTTTGTTGATGTCGAAGTTAGCCCACTTCAAGGCCCAGTACGCCTTATGTTCCAGCTCGATGGGGAGGTGACATGCTTTCCCGTACACAAGACGATAAGGAGTACAACCGATCGGAGTCTTATAAGCTGTACGGAAAGCCCACAGAGCATCATCTAACTTATCGGCCCACGCGACACGATGCTCTCCCACAGTACGTTCCAGAATTCGCTTCAATACACGGTTGGAAATCTCGGCTTGCCCATTGGTTTGGGGATGATAGGCGGTGGAAAGACGATGATTAACACCATACTTAGCCATGACTCTTGCAAATTGATCATTGCAAAAATGAGTCCCGCGGTCACTGATTATAGCACGAGGAACACCGAATCGAGCGAAAAGCTGCTTCAAAAAGTTCACAACCACCCTCGCATCGTTCGTTGGGAGAGCCTTAGCTTCAACCCATTTAAAAACGTAGTCAACGGCTACGAGGATGTACTTGTTCCCTTTGGATGATGGAAATGGCCCGATAAAGTCGATGCCCCATACGTCAAAGATTTCACATTCTTGTATGAAATTTTGAGGCATCTCATCTTTATGTGTGATCTTGCCTTGTCTTTCGCAAGCATCAGAATGCTTAACCATTTCGTGCGCGTCACGATAAATGGTGGGCCAATAGAATCCTGAGTCAAACACTTTCTTAGCAGTGTAGTTGGGACCAAAGTGACCACCAGTGGGTCCTTTATGGCAAGCATCAAGGATTTGCAAAGCTTTCGGTCCATCAACACATCGACGAATGATCAGATCAGCACATTGTTTGAATAGATAAGGGTCATCCCAGAAGTAAGTTTTAACATCTTTAAAGAACTTCTTCTTTTCTTGGGATGTTAACCCTTTGATGAGAATACCACCCGCTAAGTAGTTTGCAGTGTCCGCAAACCACGGGGTGTCATCAAGATTGGACTGAATAGACATTAAGGTCTCAAGGGGAAAAGAGTCATTGATCTCTTGGTTTGGATGATCCCCTTGATACGGATCCTCAAGTCTACTCAGATGATCTGCTGCTAGGTTTTCAGCTCCCTTTTTGTCACAAATTTCAATGTTGAAATCTTGAAGGAGCAAAACCCAACGAAGAAGTCTTGGCTTAGAATCTTGCTTAGTTAACAAGTACTTCAACGTGGAATGGTCGGTGTACATGATGGTGGTGGAAAGGACAAGATAGGGGCGAAATTTTTCAAAAGCATACACTACATCTAAAAGCTCTTTTTCGGTAGAGGTATAATGCAATTGAGCCCCCGTCATTGTCTTGCTAGCATAATGCATTGGTTGGAAGTGTTTGTTCACTCTTTGCCCCAAAACCGCTCCAATAGAAAAGTCGCTAGCATCGCACATCAATTCGAAAGGTAGCTCCCAATTAGAGGTAACCAGGACTGATGCCTTAGTCAGCTTATCCTTGAGAAGATTGAAGGCTTCGATACACTCTTTGGAAAAGATAAAAGGAGTATCTATTTCCAAGAGGTGGGTCATCGGGCGAGGGATTTTAGAGAAATCCTGAATGAAACGACGATAGAAGCCCGCATGACCCAGAAAACTTCTCACACCCTTCACGGTTGAAGGTGGAGGTAATTTGGCTATGACATCCACTTTAGCACGGTCCACTTCAAGACCGGCTTTAGAGATTTTGTGTCCTAACACAATGCCTTCTTTTACCATAAAATGGCATTTATCCCAATTCAGAACAAGGCGAGTGTCTTCGCACCGCTTAAGCATACGTTCTAAATTGGCAAGGCAAGAAGAGAATGAGTCACCATAGACCGAGAAATCATCCATGAAGATTTCCATGGTTTCTTCAACCATGTCATGGAAGATAGCCATCATACACCGTTGGAAAGTCCCAGGAGCATTGCACAAGCCAAAAGGCATTCTTTTGTAAGCAAATGTTCCATAAGGACAAGTGAATGTGGTTTTCTCTTGGTCATGGGGATCGATGGGTATTTGAAAATACCCAGAGAAACCGTCTAAGAAGCAATAATAGTCATTACCCGCTAGACGTTCAAGCATTTGGTCCATGAAAGGAAAGGGAAAATGATCCTTTCTCGTAGCATCATTGAGTTTGCGATAGTCTATACAAAGTCTCCACCCTGTAACGAGACGAGTAGGAATCAACTCGTTGTTTTCGTTGGGAACAACGGTGATTCCGCCTTTCTTAGGCACACAATGGACTGGACTAACCCACGGTGAATCCGAGATAGGATAGATTATGCCCGCATCAAGATGTTTGATAACCTCTTTTTTGATAACGTCATGGATCTTAGGATTCACCCTTCGTTGGGTTTGAATAGTGGGTTTAAAGTCGTCCTCTATGAGAATTTTATGTGTGCAAAAGTGAGGATCAATTCCACGAATATCAGAGATCTTCCACGCAATCGCTTTCTTATGATTCTTCAACACGGCGATAAGTCGGGATTTTTCTTCTTTATTCAGGTCCTTTGCGATGATGACCGGTAACTTCTTCTTGTCTTCAAGGAAAACGTACTCGAGATGAGGAGGTAGGTCCTTAAGCTCAAGAGTAGGAGGATCCTCAATAGATGGTGTAACTAACGATGGATCATCATTAGTCACCTCTTTAGGAGAAGGAGGAGAAAACGGGTCTTCATTGAGAAGTTTCTCAATTGTACGAATGTCTTCATCCCAATCGGTGGGAGAATCATCATACTTAAGATCGAGAGGACCCAAGCTAGCTTCAAAATCATCCAAGTCACTTTCTCCAAATGGAGTTAATGACGGAGCAATTGAGGCAACGGTCTCAACATTGGGTAGAGAAGAGAGATTAATTTTGCAAGCATCATGAAAGTGTTCTTCACAAGCCTCATCGAGAACATCAATAGCATTTACACTCTCATATGAATAAGGTTGCTTAGAAATCTTACCCATGTTGAAGACAATTTTGTCGTCACCAACTCTCATGATTATTTCGCCCGCGGCTACATCAATGAGAGTGCGACCGGTCCTCAAGAAGGGACGTCCAACGATTAATGGAACACGAGGATCCATCTCGTAGTCAACGACAACAAAATCCGCCGGAAAGGTGAATTTGTCAACGCTAACAAAGACGTCTTCGGCTATCCCCACTGGATAAGCAACCGTACGGTTAGCTAATTCCAAAGTCATTTTGGTGGGGACTAGCTCGGGGAGAGATAATTGCTTCCAAACACTTAAAGGCATTAAGTTTATACTGGCACCTAGATTGGCTAGGGCCATGCAATTCTCTACTCCCGGGAAGTTTCAAGGAATCAAGAAGCAACCCGGATCACCAAGTTTGGTTGGTAATTTCCTTAAGAGCACTACGGAGCAATTCTCATTAAGTTAGGTCTGAGCAATGTCAAGAAGCTTCTCCTTGTCACTAAGAAGATCTTTAAACATCTTCGCGTATTTAGGCATGTGAGCGAGAGCCTCAACAAAGGAGATGTTAAAATTCAATTGTTTAAACATTTTGAGAAAGTTTGAAACCTGAATATCATCCTTGCTCTTTTGCTTCTCTTTCCTCAACCTTGAAGGATAAGGTATATCAGATGAAGAGGAAGGCTTTAGGGGGGTAGGATCACTCACAACCACGGGTGGTGGGGGAATGGGGGTAGAAGGCAAAGGAGGTGAGGCAAGTTGCTCTGTTTCCTTGTTCACAATCACGGGTAGAGGTGTAGGAAGCTCGGGTTCCGTATAACCTTTTCCACTACGAGTGGTGATTGCTTTCATCTCCCCTCTTGGATTCGCAACGGTGTTACTCGGAAGAGTACCCGAAGAAGAGGGTTGATTACCTTGGAAGAGCGAACCTAACATATCACGTAAATTATCCGTTTGGGTGCTGAAAGAGTCTCTCATGTCGGCACGAATATCATTGCTTTGTTTCACCATGTCATTCCTTAGCTCGGCTCGAATATCGCTCCCTTGTTTCGCCATTTCTCCATTCAAGTTGATGAATTGACTCTGAAGATTCGTCACCATCTCTCTATTAGTCCTCATGAACGTCTCGACGTCTTGATTCAATGTCATCGGTTGATTGAGAGGTGGAGCTTGGTAAACTTGAGAATTTCCTTGAGGTGGGTATGGGTTTCTTTGGGATTGATATTGATTGTTAGCACGAGGTTGGGATTGGTTATTTCGGTTATAGCTTTGTTGTTGGTTTTGGTTTGGAGGAGTAAAACCGGATGGAGCAAGATAGTTGTTTGAACGATAACTTAGCAAGTTACGGTCTCCTTGAGGACGAGCTTGATAGCCTCCCGTAGGATAACTACCGTATGCCGCGTTAACGTTTTCAGAAAAATTGCCTTGAGTAGAAGGACAATCATTGTAAGAATGAGGACCACCACATGTGTCACAAGAAATAGCAACGGATTTAGCTTGTTGAGGATGGTTATTAGCCAAAATTTGCATATTTTTGCTCAGTTCGATAATGGCTCGTTCCATGGCAGACATTTCGGTGGTGGAAGAAGTAGATGAAACATTGACTCTCGGATTAGATCTTGAGGATGCGGATTGATGACGTATATTCCCCAACCGGGTCACGAGCCCGGCCCACGGGTACTACCCGTATCCGGCCCATCACAGATGGGTGGATTAATGTCATTCAGACTTATGGGCTTGGATGAACAGTGACCGCACACATGTGTGCGGCCCATGGCCCGGTGCGGCCGACATAACCGACATAGGGTTAGACATAATAATATTATGTCTAGGTATATCTTTATCCCAATGAAAGAGGATATTTACTACCAGAATTAGAGATAACAATCATTCTAATTCTGGTGGTTATCTCTTCCTTGGGGCCGAAGCATCAGTGAAAGCCCATTAGGGTTTCACTGCCTATAAAAGGAACCCTCAAGGGTTCCACAAAGGTATTACGATTCATACTCTAAACTCACATAAACCCTAAATCAATTACTTACTCTCACGCTAGAGTCTAATCGTGGGAAACATTCCCACGGTAAGCCTAACGCGTGCTGTTTAGTGTGTAGGATCCCAACCAAACGATTCACTTGGTGAAGGAGCCGGAGCCTAGCCAACCCGAAGTAAGCCTAATTCGGGTCTAGCAAGGATCAACCAACTTTTGCATCAACAAGTTGGTGCCATCCGTGGGACCCGTAACACTAAGCTAGAACAAAACCTCATCTCGAATTCCAATGACGAAGGGGTATCAGCAAGCCAATCCCCGGAATATGAATCCTGGAAACCGGAAGTCCCAAGGGGAAGGGATACTCATCCCCAGCCAATCACCTAGCCGCCTTGCAGGCGGACCTGGCAACCGTGGCGGCTTCCAGCCCTTGGGGGTGACGAGCACGATCTCCACAACGCCCCCACCTACCTCAACCCTGGACAATCCGGATCCAGGGAGTGCGCCCAACCCTCCTAACAAGGAGCCGCGCAGACCATTGGTAGAGGAAGAGGTAGAGGTCCTACCGCTCAGCGAGGAGGATCTTACTCGAGTTCTCACGCAGAACTTCGATAGGATCGTCCCGGGGATCGCATCGAGGTTGAATCTGGGGAGGAACCTCCAGTCCAGACTCAACTTTGGTGACACCGGACCAATCACCTCCTCCCAAAATCAGAGAAAAAGGAGAGCTAGGCCTCAGGAACAGGGCACCTTTGAGGAAATTCCTCAACCCCGGAATGTGTTTGAACGCATAGGGGATCGCCTCGTGCAGGACCTAATGCAATCACGAGAGGGAGAAAAGTCGGATGGTTCACCCGAACGACCAGATCGAGAGCTGGCCAGAACCGCACGCCGCCCAAGTGTGTGGGACAGAATGAACACTGGGAGAAAGGCTCCTGGTTCGTCTAAAAAAAGTGGTCCCTATTCAAAGGATGGGGCACCACCACCGTCCCCAGATCCGTCTGGGGAGGACTCAGATGACCATCCGCCTAAGCGCCGAAGGCCTAGGCGCACCCCTCCACCACCAAACAATGAGGAGTATTATGGTGGCCCTTACTATCGAGATGCGGAAGCGGAAGATCTCTCGCGTCCATGGTGTGAACCATGGGATGACCCTAGGCTCACCCGGCCATGGGCGAATCCCAGGGAAGACCCGTTCACCCTCCGCATACGGAACTATTCTGAGGAAACCAAACGTCGCATGCCGGCGTGTATCAAGACTTATGATGGGTCCGGTGATCCTGTGGATCACCTTAAAATATTTGATACGCAGGCTAAAATTGAGCGATGGCCCATGCCCATATGGTGACAAATGTTCAATTCGACCTTGATTGGAAACGCCCGTGACTGGTTTGAGGCACTCCCCCCACGGAGCATTGATAGTTTCACGGAACTACGCACTGCGTTTGAGAATAATTATACTCAAAGGAAGAAGTATAATAGGGATCCGGTCTCATTGGCAACTGTCAAGCAACGGCCGGGGGAGTCCATAGAAGCCTTCACTGAGCGCTTCAATGATGAGTGCACGCGCACAAGAACCATGCCAGAGCTCCTGAAAATCTCTGACTACATGCACGCCATAACAGAAAGAGAACTGATCAGGCGCCTCAATGACAAGCGTCCAGAGAGATATGATGACCTCATGGAAAGGGTCAGAAATTTCATAGAGGGAGAAACAGCTGTTGCCGCGGCCTACCCATCCCGAGGAAATGGGTACCGGTCAAATGACCAGTCCCGGAGACAGTCGGGCGGTCAAGGTAATCAGAACAATAACAAGGGTTCAGACTATAAGAGCCAAAGCAAAGGAGGATGGTCGGACGATAATTTCACCCCCCCTAAAGATGTCCTACCGGGAGATCTTGCTGACAGAAGGGGCGAACTTTCCAAGGCCTCCCCCAATGACCACTCCCCCGGAACGTCGACAAGGAAGTCACTTCTGCGAGTTCCATAATGACAAAGGCCACGGCACGGAGGAGTGTATCCAGCTCAAGAAGCATATTGAGTCGCTGATCAAATCGGGCAAACTCAATCACCTAGTTAAGGATTGGAAGGATAGAAAAGACAACAACAAGAAGTATGATAAGAAGGATCCCCAAAAGGACAAACCTTCGACCATATACATGATCCAATCCAGACAGCGCCGCACGAGGCAGAAAGTTGGCCAAAAATTTTCACGCGGCAGGGAAATCTCATTCCCTCCCATCATAGCAAGCGATGTGATTGATGCGCCTCTCACTATTGAGATAAGCATTGGAACACATAATGTTCGTCGCATGTATGTGGATGGAGGATCGTTAGCAGAGGTACTATATGAACACTGTTTCGTGCAGTTATGCCCAGAAATAAAAAGCCAATTAGTACCGGCCACGTCGCCGCTTACTGGCTTTAGTGGAGACACTATCTGGCCGATAGGGCAATTACGTTTGCTTGTAACCATTGGGAATGAGGAACATTCCACTACGGCGTGGATGAACTTCATGGTGATACGCTCACACTCTCCGTATAATGGGATCATAGGCAGACCAGGCATTTTGGCTATATGGGCAGTACCCTCTACGGCACACGGAATGATCAAATTCCCCGTTGAGGGGGGAATCGTTACCATTTACAACACAGTCGTACCAACATCCGAGTGTCACACCGTGACAACACCGGCTCCACCTGTCCCACCCAAGGATGGATCACCACTTCCCAACTGGAAGGTAGCAATTCACCCTGACTATCCGGAACAGGAGGTATCCATAGGAGGGGCGCTCTCGGATAGCGGCAAAAGGGCCATGTGCTCTCTTTTGAGTGCAAACCTAGATATATTCGCATGGGAGCCAAAGCATATGACAGGCATGCCACGTGCGATAGCAGAGCATAAGCTCCATATCCGCCAAGGGTACCAACCCATTAAGCAAAAGAAGCGCGGCCAGGCGCCTGAGCGCAGCCAAGTGATATTGGATGAAGTACAGAAACTAGTGGATGCAGGCATCATGCGCGAGGTATACTACCACGATTGGTTGTCCAATCCGGTCATGGTCAAGAAACATGACGGAAGTTGGCGCATGTGTGTGGATTTTACGGATCTAAACAAGGCCTGCCCACAGGACTGTTACCCGTTACCGGAATCGACTGGAAGGTGGAGTCCTTATGTGGGTACCCTTTTAAATGCTTCTTGGACGCATATAAAGGGTATCACCAAATCCAAATGGCAGAGGAGGATGCGGAAAAAACGGCGTTCCATACGAGCCAGGGCGTATACTGCTATACGAAAATGCCGTTTGGACTGAAGAACGCCGGTGCTACATATCAGCGGTTGGTAGACAAAGCTTTTGAATCACAGATAGGACGCAACTTGGAAGTCTATGTTGATGACTTGGTGATAAAAAGTCACACGGAGGAGGCACTTCTCCGGGATGTCCAAGAGACATTTGACACGCTGAGAAGGATTAACATGAAGTTAAATCCAAAAAAATGCACATTTGGGGCAACCGAGGGAATGTTCCTTGGGTATTTGATTGATCCAAACGGCATCAAACCTTGCCCAGAGAAGACGGACGCAGTGATACAACTGCCGTCCCCTCAGACACGGAAGGAGGTGCAGTCCTTGAATGGGAAGTTAGCCGGGCTGAATAGGTTCCTATCTAAATCCACGGAGAAGTCGTTACCCCTATTTAAGACACTCAAGAAGTGCATTAGAAAGGGAGACTTCCGCTGGACGAAGGAAGCTGAGGAAGCCTTCGGCCAACTCAAGCAGCATCTTGCATCTCTCCCTATGCTAGTAGCTCCCCGGCCAAAGGAGGAACTCATTATGTATCTCTCAGCTACTCATGGCGCAATAAGCGCGGTACTTATGACGGATAGAGATACAGTACAAACTCCGGTCTATTTTATAAGTAGAACACTACAAGGGCCGGAGCTGAATTATTCCTCTATGGAAAAATTGGTGTTAGCACTAGTGTTTGCTACAAAGCGGTTGCGTCGGTACTTTCAGGCGCACCTAATTGTAGTCATTACGGATCAGCCAATCAAGCAGGTCATTTCTAGACCAGATGTGGCAGGGAGGCTACAGAAATGGAGCATCCTATTGGGGGAGCACAATATATCTTACAGGCCAAGGACGGCTGTTAAAGGCCAGATCTTGGCAGATTTCCTGATGGAGAAGCCGGATGAGGAAGGGCCAATCATCAAGCAAGACGAGATCCTAACAGAACCATGGGTGTTATTCACGGATGGATCTTCGTGTACGGACGGGTCCGGAGCAGGTCTCATCCTCACAAACCCATAAGGAATGGAATTCACGTACGCCCTCCGTTTTGAGTTCACGGCCACCAACAACGAAGCGGAATATGAAGCATTAATTGCGGGTTTAAAAATCGCCGCTAGAATGGGAGTCCGCAACCTTGAGGCCTACGTGGACTCACGGCTTGTCGCGAACCATATTCTAGGTGGGTATGTGGCTAAGGAGGACAACATGGTCAGGTACATGGAAAAAGTCAAGTCGCTAATCGCGACTTTCAGTAAGTTTTCCATCAAGTAGGTGCCGAGGGGCGAGAACAAGAAGGCGGACGCTCTTAGCAAGATCGCATCCACAAGCTTCGCTCACTTGTCTAAACAAGTCTTGGTGGAAATACTCAAGGAGAAATCTATAACGGAAGGGGAGGTTGCTGCTATAGTTGAAGAGGATGGACCTACATGGATGACCCCAATCATCAACTATTTGACTAATGAAACCCTTCCAGACGAGGAAAAAGCAGCACGGCGGATCAGAAGGAAGTCGCAGCATTTCGAACTTCGAGAAGGCGTCCTTTACAAGCGCTCTTTCTTGCAGCCGTGGCTGCGGTGTGTTGGACCACGCCAGGCCGCTTACGTAATCAATGACATACACGAAGGGTTGTGCGGCATGCATGCATGTCCACGATCCGTGGTAGCTAGAGCCTTACGAACAGGATATTATTGGCCTACCATACACAGAGACGCGCGCGACATGATTCGCAAGTGTAGTGATTGCCAAGTGCATAGGCCAGTACCGCGGCACCCGCAGCAGGAGCTTACACCTATCACGTCCCCATGGCCATTCTATAAGTGGGGAATTGACATTGCAGGACCATTTCCTGTAGCTGCGGGGGGAGTTAAATTCCTGATTGTTGCAATGGACTACTTCACGCGATGGATAGAGGCCGAGGCAGTCAAGTCTATCACAGGCAAACAAGTTAAGAAGTTTGTTTGGGAACATATTGTGTGCCGTTTTGGTCTACCAGGAGAAATCATCTCGGACAACGGCAAGCAGTTCACGGACAACCAAATCAAAGATTGGTGTGCATCATTGAACATCAAGCGGCGCTTCGCATCTGTTAAGCATCCACAGACAAACGGCCTTGTCGAACGAGCAAATAGAAGCTTGGGGAATGGCATCAAGGCGCATCTGGATGAAAGAAGTGGCAAATGGGTCGATGAGTTATCACATGTGCTATGGGCGCATAGAACTATGATCAAAACAGCCAACAGAGATACTCCATTTGCATTGGCTTACGGCACTGAAGCCGTTATTCCAGCAGAAATAGGAATGCCTACCATCCGCACGGCGGAGGTTAATGTCGTCACGAACGATGAACAGCTGCGAATCAACCTGGATCTATTGGAAGAAAAAAGGGAAATAGCAGCCATCAATGAGGCTAAGTCCAAGGCTAAGATGAAGGCTTATTATGATGCCAAGGTCAAGGGTGTTTCTTTTCGACCGGGAGACTACGTCTGTCGTGCTAACGAAGCAAGTCGAGCGGAAAACACAGGAAAGCTGGGCCCTAAGTGGGAAGGACCGTATGAAGTCACTAAAGCCTTAGGACGAGGCGCGTACAGGTTACGTGATATGGATGGCCGCGACCTAGAGCGCACATGGAATATTTCCAATCTCAAAAGGTGCTATCTTTGAAAGCTACGGCTTCCGCATGGGTACTTCGCTATGTGCGGTCTTAATGAAGAACCATGCGGTTTCATCTGTCTTGTTTTTCTTATGTTTGTATAGATTCCTTTCTTGTTTTTTAGGACTTGTCATTATTGTTCAAACAAAAGTGTAAACGTTCTAATAAAATGTCGTGGTGCCTAGCTAGCTCCACGGCCTGTTTCGTGCAAATCATTTTTTATTTTTTGTTAGTTGTATGAATCTTACTTATATCATAATATGTCATGTTTTATTCATATGCATTCTTTCAAATTACTGTACATGTACTATACGCCTCCAGGCGGGGTAAGAGGATTAAGTGAACCTACTAATTCAACTTGCCGCGTAAGAGGGATGCAACCCCAACCGCACGGATCATGTATCCTTACTAGACACCTTACTCACAAGACGTTGGGGTATGTTCCATATGCTGTAGCCGCACAGTGCTCCGTATAGTAAAGACGCACGTCGCATGTCTAGTAAATTATAGACTTGTATGTATTTTCTTCCTTTGTGTGTAAGATGTGATATATCATGCAGTATTGTGGTACAATATTTAAACACAGTCAAAATACACAAGTTTCCAAAATAGATAAACAAAATGGCCGTGGTCATCACGGACTTCTAAATAAAAAGACAAGTTACTACAAATATGTCTTAGCCGTGTACATACACGGACGAATATAATCACAAGTGTTTACAACAGATAAGTTACAAGGGGGGTAGGAACTCCCCTAGGTCCTTCTTCCCTTCCTCAATTAGAGCACGAAGGACCTCCCCAAGAGCGTCCTTCCCATCCCGGGCTTTGACTGCAATAGCATCCAGTGCTTCTACAAGCAACTTCTCGCCTTTCATTGTTTTGGATGCGGAATCGTAAGTGGCCAACGTCAAAGGAATAGGATCAGCACTCAGCCGGGACATTATCGTCTCATTTGGAGCATCCTTCATTGCCTCAAGCTCATCTAGGAGAGGGTGTTGGATTTCTGCCAAGGCATCCATGGACGCAGTCATCTTATCCGCTGCGGAGGGGTTGTGATACGGATGCTGTGTGATATCCTCATTTTTCCCTATCATCTCCGCAGCTTTGACCAGGCCTTCATGCCTACCACGGTCGATTCCATCGGATACGACCCTGGCAAACGCCTGCAGTAGGTGTGGAGCGTCCAAAGCCCTACTTACAGCAAGTCGCAGTCCTTGCCCGATAATCCACCTACGGCCGGCTGTAGCGGTTAGTAGGGGGGACATACCCTCTCAGCGCAACTTACAACCATCTTGCTTAGCACTTCATCAGCTGAGGCAACCTGCTCTTCAAGATTGGTTTGGGTCCGCGTCAATTCTTCCTTCAGCGCGTCACGCTCCTGGGCGATGTTGAAGGATTGCACGGTCACAGCCTTAGTAGCAGCCTCAGCCGCAGACACCTACATTTGAAATTTGGAATTATTACAAGGATATATACTTTTCTTGGGTTACATGCATACAGAAAGTACGAGTGTATGTACAACATTTTGAAAGTTTACCTTCTCGCTTGATGCGGTTACAAGGGCTTCCAACTCAGCAATACACTTCTCTCTGGCGTCGGCGTGATGCGCCTGCTCCTTCACCGTCGCCTCGGCTGTCAATAATGACGCCTGTAATGATGCGATGGTCTTCTCGTTCTTCACGACCATCGCCTCACGGCGGGCTATCCTCTTGTCTGCACGACTCACATTAGTGAGGGCCTGGATTAGACGGCGTCTTAACGCGGCACCCACCGTCACCTGGTGTGCGGACGATACGTCAAACTGCTCGATAAGGGCCTCATGATCTAATTCATCTAAATCTTGGGCGAGGGCAGGCGGGGTGATGTGTTCGATAAATTCTGAACACTCGGATTCTGCCTCCAGCCGTGTCAAACTTGATAGATTCCATGCTAAGCGCAGGTTTTCTTCTGGCCCCTCGGGGTGCGACTCCTTGGCACGTGTGGTGGCAGGTGATGGGGGCTTGTTGGTTGGTGCGGGGGATGGATTTCTCCCCACTTCTTCCCCCAGCGCTGTGGCTGCCGGATTAGCCCTGTTATTTACACATGACAATATTAGCCTATGCATCATACAAAGATATGAATCATACTTACGGGGGGTACTTACGAGGTGCCAATGACGGGGTCTGGGCCGGTAGGAGCTACGGCGCTCACAGGTGCGACTCGCAAAACTGGCCCTTCCATGTTCGGGGTGGGGTCGGCCTGGGCAGTCGTGGTGCCACTTCCTTCTTGGTACTGCGGGTGGTCTTTCCTCAGCTTCTTGGGGGGAGCATTCGCGACTCCGGCCCCCTCCCCTATTTTCTTCGCCACCCGCCTGGTTGTCTTTCTCTTTCTAGAGATAAGAGGGGCGGACCCGGAAGCCTGAGTGGTGTCTTCATTGGGGTCATTCTCTTCTTCCTGATTGGTGGTTCCCCCTCTAGCAATGGGTCTTCGCCATCTTCATTGTGGAAATCTAATGGGGATTTCTCGATGACGGGCTCTTCTTCGTCCGATCTAGGCTCCGATGTCTCTTCGAGCGGTATCGTACGGTCGGCTAGTGCTTCTAGCAAGGGGAGCTCATTTGGCTTCAACGGCCGGAATCCTTCCGCCACCTTCATGGGGTTGCCCTGGCGCATTAGTCCGTGAAGGTTCATCTCTGCAAAAAAAATTCTACAAGTATATGGGTTAATAAAGTTCTACACATGTGTGACAAATCAAATCTACAACATATATATTGGACCTACCCTCTCCCTGTTCCGTTAAGAAGCACAGGTATAAGTCATCCCTCCCAAAGTAACGGTGGCTTATCCCTACTAAGCACAGAAAGTGTTCCGGCAACCCTCTATGGAATTCTGTGCGATGGGTATCTAGTATTTTCAGGTCCCTGCTGCTATAATCTTTGGATTTGGGCGGATAGTCTTTTGGGGCTTTGGTTTTAAGTACGAAGGGGGTGGGGAACACCTTCTCATCTACAAAGAAGTAATGGTCGTACCAGTTCTTAAGGGAGTCTAGAGGTTTCCTATATGTCATAGGGGCATTCCCGGGTCGTTTCTTGAACGACAACTACCCGTTCACTAACTGAGGAAAGTAGAAAGCCCTAAAAAGGTTCACGGTGGGGGTTACCCCGCAGGTATGGCATGTAATCTCAAACTGGTTGATTTTACACGCCCCTATGCAATGGAGCTGGGTGATATGAAAGTCATAATACAAAAGAAGGTCTACCAAGAACTTGGATAAAGGGATACGGTAGTTGGCTGAGTCAAACAGGCGTGTATATATGCCTACTTTCCCCGCCGGTGCATCCATAATCGCTTCACCATCACCCGGATAGGTGGGGTGTACGCTTTCGGGTACATAATACTTCGACAGAAAGTCGAGGTATTTTTCCGCAGACATCACGTTAAGGATATCCGTGATAAGGGGATTATCCTTTACCATGTTTTATAAAAAGGTCTTTAAAGGCGTGATGATCTAACCTGCGGCGACGAAAATCCGGGGAAAAGAAGGCAAGAATTTTGGAGATAAAAGCTTGAGATTAACAATGGCGGAAGAAGGAGTGGGTTGTGTGTGTAACAAACACGCATACCCACTCTTATATAGGGTTGCCTCGGTTTCCGAGGTGCCTTGGATCTTCGACACGTGTCAGCCACCTCGCCTATCCAATGGATAGGGTTTCTGACATTTCTGCAAAATCAGAGGGGGACCCACGGGTCACTTCTTAGCAGTTTTGCGTGGCTCAAAGGTGGGCATTAATGGTGCACTTTTGCAGGCATGCGACTGGATAGTTGACTATCATTAATGTTTTTTAATTCTTGTCAGGTTATGCGGCTCTTACGTAAGACTGTATTTAATGTTACATTTAAGTTGTCTTGGCCGTTGCGTGCGGCTGAGGTAGTATTCATAAAATATTCCTACGACGGGTCGCTACGTGCGGCCAGAACAACAAAAATTTCAAAGTTTCATTTCCTATGTCTTTCCTTGGTATGTCCAGAGAGCACCTTGATAGTCTAGAGGTTACGTCTACGACTGTAACAACTAGACTGGGGGGACATGATGACGTATAGTCCCCAACCGGGTCACGAGCCCGGCCCACGGGTACTACCCGTATCCGGCCCATCACAGATGGGTGGATTAATGTCATTCAGACTTATGGGCTTGGATGAACAGTGACCGCACACATGTGTGCGGCCCACGGCCCGGTGCCGCCGACATAACCGACATAGGGTTAGACAGAATAATATTCTGTATAGGTATATCTTTATCCCAATGAAAGAGGATATTCACTACCAGAATTAGGAGATAACAATCATTCTAATTCTGGTGGTTATCTCTTCCTTGGGGCCGAAGCATCAGTGAAAGCCCATTAGGGTTTCACTGCCTATAAAAGGAACCCTCAAGGGTTCCACAAAGGTATTACGATTCATACTCTAAACTCACATAAACCCTAAATCAATTACTTACTCTCACGCCGGAGTCTAATCGTGGGAAACATTCCCACGGTAAGCCTAACGCGTGCTGTTTAGTGTGCAGGATCCCAACCAAACGATTCACTTGGTGCAGGAGCCGGAGCCCAGCCAACCCGAATTAAGCCTAATTCGGGTCTAGCAAGGATCAACCAACTTTTGCATCAACACGGATGAATCCCAATTCTTTTGGTGAGTAGTCATGTTTTCAATCAACTCTCTACACTCCTCCGGACTCCTTTTCATAAAAGTACCACCAGCGGCGGCGTTGATCGTGTCACGATCACAAAAAGTGAGACCATTGTAGAAAGTATCAATGAGAGTGACGGGGAGCATGTTATGGTTCGGACAACGGTCGATCAAATCATTGTAGCGTTCCCAAGCATCAAAGAGCGATTCATCATTGTCTTGCATGAATCCACTAATTTGGTTACGAAGGCTTGTGACCATGGATGGTGGGAAGTAGTGCGACAAAAAGCGTTGAGTCATGTCGTCCCAAGTATGAATAGAATTCTTTGGGAGACGGTCAAACCATTTTTCGGCATGGTGAGAAAGAGAGTGGGGAAATAGTTGAAGGCGAAGGTCATCCATAGAAACACCGGGTGACTTCATGCTTTGGGTGATGGTAATGAATTTGTCGAGGTGTTTGTTGGCATCATCATCCGGAATTCCGCTAAATGGGTTAGTTTGCACTTGTTGGATCATGTGATGCTTCAACGAAAACTCCTGAGCCGTGATATGCATCGGCGCAATCGGGCCTCCACGTCCGATCATCGTAGGTTGACACAATTCCTCCATTGTTCGTAAATCAGGTAGGGGAACATTGTTGTTGTTGTTATTGTTATTCAAATTCGGTAGAGGTGGGTTATTATTGTTGTTATGAACACCAGCCATATCTAAATCTTCACGAGTCTCGTGCTCAGAATAGTTTGAAGATCTAGTACGCATACACCTGCAGAAGAAAAATATACAGAGAGAATATCTATATAATCTTTTTGGTGCAAACCTTTGGAAAAGAATTGGTTTTTATGATTTTTCAATGTTTTTGTATTTTTGAAAAATTTTATATTTTTTAGGATTTTTTTTAAAAGTTTTAAAGCAAGGAAAATAACGTTCAAAGAACGGATCCCAAAATTCAATGCGTCTCTCACTAGAAACCGTTAATCTTAACGAAAAGAGCCGGCAGCTGCGCCATTTAATACAAAGCTTTTACACCAAGTATAAAAAGTTTTCGTCCGAATCTCTTCAAATTGATTTCCAGTCTAAAGTGCGACTCAATTGTCTTTTGGTGAACAAGAGAATGGTTTGGTTTGGTTATCTAATTTAAACTACAAGCAAGTATGAAAATGTCATTGAGCGAAATTAAAGCGTTTAAATATTAAACTAAAAGCTATTTAGAAAAATTCTATGTAAAACTTTTAAAACTTATAAACATGTTCTATCGGAATGTTGCAAATCATCTCTATCGTAATGCACCAAAGTCATAACCATCGGAATAAATATCAAAACAAACCATCGAAATATCAATCTGAATACCCATCGGAATAATCAAGATCAAATCTATCGGAATGATGTCTGTCGGAAAGTCCTAGATTGGAATGTTTCAGATCGGAATAATTTAAACACCTATGTCGAAATGTTGTTCTATCGGAATATTGCTGTCGAAAAATAGGCAGAGATTCGACTCAAAATAACCTTATTACCCGTCGGAATGTGCGATCGCAAAGAGCGATCGCAATCCAGATCAGAATAAGGGGAAAATATCAAACGATCGCAAAGTAAAACCCTTAAGGGTTATTGCGATCTAAACCAGTAGTCCGTCGGAATGTGCAAATCCCCAAGATTGCGATGGAATGCAAACTTAATCCGAAATTGGTGGCAAGCCTAAAACTCAATAAGCACGTATAATAAGCTATCTTATCCGAATGTTTAACAACTCAAAAAGCTTGAATTCAACAACTTGTAAAACATACAAGATCATAAACTTTATGAAAGGAACTTTAAAATGACTAAAACCTTTGAGAAATCCGAGAACCAATAAGCTAAAACTTGAAATAAGCCAATAAGCATTAAGAGCTTACAGCTTATACGTGTAAGAGCTTATGTGTAAACAAGGAAGATTAACCTTTAATCACGAAAACATCAAATCAAACGAATGAAGTATGCAATTCGGATCAAAAGATAAAGTAAACCAAGAAATGTAGAAAGAAATTAAAGAACTTAAAACTTAACTTGAACTTGATTAATGGAATCCAAATACAAAAAGCTTAAATTTGAAAGATTAAAAGAAAAGATGAAAGACTTAGTGAGAGAAAGTTTAGAACTTTCTCTCTCTAAAAACTAGAAAGGAAAAAATTAAAAGTGCAACTAGCTAACCACCCTCCTAATGTGATTAGAAGGGTATTTATAGGGAAATTGGGAACTGCATGTGTGGTGTGCTTCCTTCTTTCTTTACTTCTCGACTCCATTTAATTCTTTGTCTTTTCTCGACGCCGTCTCGGGATTTGAACTTGTCTTAATAATTTTCTTCTTTAATTTAGACTTGAGTTCTTCGACTTCATTAAACTTCCGTCTTTAGACTTTTTCTTCGATAAATCTTCAGAATAGGTCTTGGACATCTGTTCTTTAAGCATTCTTGATCTCTTGACTTCGTCTTTTCTCGTTTTTCTTCGATAAAAGCCCGTGAAATCCCGTGTTTTCTTCCTTTTTCATCTTTTGGTCCTAAAACACAATAAAAACACAAACCACGCATAATTCCGACTTTTACGACATAAATTACATGTTTTGGTCTTGTTATTATTGGAAATAAGCGGTAAAAGGATAAGTGTTTTCACACTTATTAAAGCTCCTTATGTTCCCTCACATTTCTCCACCGAGGACGAGATTTACGATCCCGGAATTGCTTGTAAAGGGAAATCTCGGTCTTTCACCGATGTAATAAATGGAAATATTATCTATTTGCTTGGTGTGAGTCTACCTCGAGTAGCTCATTATGTTGACTTACCAATTGCCCCACCCTTCTATTTCTCATCTCCTTTCTTCTACCCCTTTGGGGTTTTACTATCGGTTGAAGTAGCGTTGTTTCGTCTTTCATCCGAAAACGAGGATGCTATCTTTGACCCTGGTATATGTATATCGGGTTTTTAAAAGTACTCAACGTACTTTTGGGCATTGTTTATCATGTAAGCCCCACTAAAAATGACTATACCATGATTATCCCTAAATGATCACATTTATGGGGATTCGAGTCGAGCTTCGGTTATCAAAAACAAGGTGCCTCGTGGGGGATTCTCATGCTTATCCTTGTAAATATTATTGCTTTCTTAGTTAACGTAACGAGGGGACTTGTGCTCTTCGAACCTTTGTTTCGTGGTTGTTTGTGATTGTGATTCATTAGGTTCATCGTCATCATTGAAGCCTCTCGTGTTCGTTTTACGTATCACTCGAGCTCCGATCGTTGCCTTTGGAGATTCCGATATCCGATGATATCCTTTTATGTTCTAACGTTTATCTTATTAGCATAATTCATAAACGGCTTATAGGTTATTCATTTTACCCTTTCCATGCTCGAGATTAAGCATTCGACTTCGTCTCTAGTATGGGGGTGTTTTCACCCCTAGACTCGAAACATTGAGGACAATGTTTAGTTTTAGTATGGGGGTGAGTAGATACTTCACCTTGCTTACGGCACCACGCAATCCAATCTTCATCTTTTTGTTATCGTTTTTTTGCAAAATAAGGCTAAAAATGGCCAAATTTTTAAAATTTTCTTAGTTTTCATAAGTGTTTAAGACACGAATGTAGGTTTTCTGATGGTGAGAATAAGAGTAATTTTTGACTCGACCGTGCGTGTTGAGCACTTAGCTTAGATTCCTTAACTTTTTAGGCTAAGTCTCTTAAATGAGGACGAGAAATGATAGAGTTATTTATAAGTCTCGTAATCGCCACAGTCTCATGTGTAGTGATTATTAGCTTATTCTCCCCACGCTTTTGATAATAAATTGTTAATAAATATAGATTTAGCGGTTTAGTCACTATTGTTGGTTTCTAATTTGTTTTAGTAGCTTCCATGTAATTAAATTGGGAAAACATTGAGGATTCGCCAGCGTCACGGTTTTGAAGTATTGGCACCCGAATAATCGAAAGCTTCACCCAATAATAAGATTTCAAGTGCTCACCTAAATTAAGCAAAAATTTGAAGCTCACAAGGCCGAAAAATCTATGCCCAAATTGAAAGTGAATCAAGCCTTAATATTTGAAGCTTTAAAGATCCAAAATTCGCTTTAGCGTGAGTATATACGTCTTTGGCCATAATAAAACCACCGATGATGGCGGATAATAAAAGGCAAGGCAAGACCGAAGTCATAATAAAAGCTCCATGGCGGAGTTGAATAAAATATGGAGGTAAACCTATGATAATAAGGCCCTTCCGTTAGGGGGCGTATAAAAGTCTTGGTAATAAGTCTCATGTTCAAAACCGTTATAAAACCGTGCTTATCGATCCTTCTTGTTGACTTAATTTTTTGACATCGTTGTCTATTTGGGTGAATTATTAATTTAATGATTTTGGTTACACCGTTAAGACTCTATTTTTGGACCTAATCTCTATTCACGCATAAGTCAATGATGTATCCTCGTGATCATTAAGAAAAAAATAAAATATAAGAGATACCAAGTAGGAATAAGGGAGTTTAGGTATATAATTAACACTTATGAGATATGATCGTGTTGCTAACTTACAATAACAATGATCTCGTTTCACGCTTAGCATGGAATTGGGTGAAAATCTAGGACGACGAAATTATTTCTAACGAAGCATTCACGTGTTTTTGTTCTATGATCCCAAAAGTCACTTGATCGTGATGAAAGCAATACATTATGTCTAAAACACGTATAGTAGTTTATTTAAGTTTACGTTTTCAATAAATTTCATCATAAAATGAATCTTGGAAGTGCTATTGTAACGCCCCATTTTGATAATGGAATGTCACGCGTAATTATGGCGTGTCATCAAAGCATACAAGGATAAATGTATAAAACATTACATGACCATAGGGATAACCGGAATCAAACATCGATTCCCAAACATAAGCCCAAAACATAATAAAGCAAAAGAAATGAATGAAAGACTAAGCAAGCATAAGTATATGAAGGCAAAAAGGAAAAGAAGTCTCTAGCAGCTTCCATCCTACGCACGTCCTCCAAATGCTCGAGTCTTTCCTAGGGTACCTACCGTTTTGGGACATGGAAAGGAAAGTAACGGCTGAGCAAAACGCTCAGTGCACGGATATAGACATAGTATAAGTGACTAAAACATAATAGAGACTTAATAGCAGCGGAAATGTATAAGTCCTGGAAAACCTGGAACATGTTCATAAAACTGGTTTTATAGTTTGAAAAGCCTTATGTTTATCTTATGAAAACTGTTTAACGTATTTTACCATTAGCCAATATAGGTCATGAAAATCCACCGTGCATGAATACTTGGAGGGGTGACCTCATCAATCAAATTAGAGGGGCTGCCTCTAATTTAATATACTGGTTTTTGGGTAGGAGGGATCAGCTCCTTGTGAAGGATGCAAGGCACACACCACATTCACCATGAAATCCTGACTGAAACATGTAACTAGGATGCACCCATACGCCCCACATGATAAATATAAATAAATGGCCAAAAGCTGAAGGGACGCCACGAGCAATCACTCCGCCGTGGTGAAGTCATAACATCAGTGCCTCTAATGTTATGGTTATGGTACATCCATAACTAGGTGAAACTGGTCATGCATGTATATGGCTATAGGTTATCTTAATTAAACATAAGCAATCAAAGCACGTAACTTATACTACGGGAAAACAGTTGGCTGCATACGGGGAATCCAAATAAGGAAAGAATGTCCATACTGAAAGGACGGGAATCCGTACCTTATGTCCAATGAACGAAGAAGATGAACTGCGAGGAATCCTACTTCCGAATCACTAGTGCTACATAAATACGTACATGAATAAGTATCTGCTTACTAAATACGTAGCTGGTTTTATGTCATGTCTTAGCTTATTTTATGTGTTCTTACCATGTTTTACTGTTTAAAAGTCTTAAACTGTGTTTTATCTTATATTCTGTTTAATCTGATTAAGTACTTCTGGTATTTCATGTGTTATTATACTTACTGGGAAATAAAAAGTAACTTTCCAAAAATAGCAGGTTTCCTAAAATAGAAAGTTTCTAAAAATAGAAAGTTACCAAAAATAGAAAGTTTCCAAAAATAGAAAGTTTCCAAAAATAGAAAGTTTCCAAAAATAGAAAGTTTCCAAAAATAGATTTACTGCTTAAAATAGATAAGTTTCTAAAAATAGAAAGTTTCCATAAATAGATTAGCTGCCTTAATTAAATAAGTTTCCATAAATAGATTAGCTGCCTGAAATAAATAAGTTTCTAAAAATAGTTGGTTTCCATAAATAGATTAGCTGCCTTATTTAGTTAAGTTCCTAAAAATAGAAAGTTTCCATAATTAGAAATAAGCTGGTTAAATAAGCTAAGTATATAAGTCTAAGTGTTTTCATGATTATTTTCTAAGTCATATGATATAATGTATAGTTTAATAATTATTTCATGTAATTAAATTAAACTATAGGTTAAAATATTTAATTAAAGTATAACATGTTTTTAATTAAATAAGTTAAATACTTAGGTTAAAATATGTATTATTATATATTAATAATATAACCTAAGTCATGTTAATTAAATAATTATATCCATGGTTTTAAAATAATTAATTAATTATAAGTCTTAAATATACAAATACTTAGGTTAATTAATTTCATGTTTATAATAATTAAAATAACCTAAGTCATGTTATTAAATTAATCATATCATTTTATTAATTTAATTTTAACATAAGATCATAAACATAAAAAAAACTAAACATACACCATGAACCGGATCTAGGATAAAAACAATGAACCGGACATGAAATCAACACCGTACCCCGAACCAACTCGGGGTACCCCGTGTTTCACTGCTGCCGTGGGACCCACACGCACCAACCAAGACCATATGGTCTTGGTGGTGGTCGGCTTGGCAAACCGAAACCCATTCGGGTTCGGTGCAGCCTGCGGCCAAAACAAACACCCCTTAAAAACACCCTTTTGATTTTATTTAACACCAAATCATGTTAGATCCATGTTTAATTATTATGTTTTTATAAAAACAACACATGTTCTTGATTTATAAAAAGATTAAATCGAAAGAAAAGATTTAAAAAGGGTTTACCGAATTCGTGGATCAAAAGGATGAAGAACAAACACGATCACCAACTTAATTCCCAAGATCCAAGATCACAAACCACCCCCTTGTGGTGGATGTAGGGTGGCGGCATAAAGAAAAGAAGGAGGAGGAGGAGTTTTTAGGTTTCTGTAAAAATTCTCTGTAAAGAAAATGAGTAGTGTAATTTTTCTTAACCTCCTTTTAGTAAAAAATTGATGGGCTAAGCCCATCCTCCCTCCTAATTTCGTGGTAATGGGGCCCACAAGGGGTAACCCGAATGTTTTTCCGTGTCTAAAATATTGGTGTGTTCTCGTGTTCGTGTTTTACGTGTTTTAATTAGTTATCGATCGTGACTTAATATATTTATTCGTGTTCGTAATAAATATATATATACGTAATTAATATTAGCCCGTGATTTAATTACCTTCATGATTTCATGATCGCATGTTCGTGATTAATTATTGTTTAAATAATTATTGCGTGTTCGTGCGTAATAAATACTTATCGTGTTCTAACATGTACGTAATACGTAAAATCATAACACGTAAACGTAATCGTACTATAAAAGGAAAGTTTTAATCTAGTACGTACGATCTCAAGGGTACTATTCATGGTAAAAGCATGCGGGTTTTACAACTCTTCCCCCCTAAAAAGAATAATTTGTCCCCGAATTATAGATAACGTAACTGGAAGCGAAACATACCCGAATCAGACTGGAAAGGTATGCAAAATAACGGAAATGAAGGTGACATGGTAGAAGGGAACGTGGAACGTGACATGTCTTGAAAAGACATGGAACGTGACATGATTGAAAGGACATATCTAATCGATAAGAGAAAAACGGATAAAAAGTCCGGATGAACTTGTCCGTTTCCAAGTGGCTTCCCTCTTGGAACGGTTCCTTTATAAGATCTTGACACGAATGATAAGTCTTGGTCCTCCTGACCTTGACTTGTAATACGAAGAAGTTCTTGGTTATCAACGTAAGGTAGATCCCCTAAATTCGATCGAGGGAATAAGAACAAATCGTGTAAGAGTAACTGAAACGCTACGATGAAAGACAATTTGACTTAACTGTTAACCAGAAACGATGCGCGAGACATAAAGAAACGTAGTACGTGAAAAATTTTGAACGTGATACGTGAAAATTTTTGAACGTGTTACGTGGAGATAAGGCGAGTGTAGTATGAGTAAACATGTTGTGATCCATGATATGTGTAACATATCTTGATCATGATATGAGTAACGTGGAATGAACATGACATGTGAAACATTTCGTGATCATAGAATACAATGGCGGTAACGTCAAACGCTACAAGGTGAGACGTGGAATATGACGTGAAACGTCTATCTTATGATGGAGAGTTATACTAAACTTGGGTCTGGTCTCTCAAGTTCTTGCAAACTACCCAGAATGAGAAACGAAATGAACGTAAAATCGTAAGCCAAAATACGATCATGAACGTGAATAGTGTCATGAACGCGAGCGCGAAAGAAAGGCGTGGAATTAGAATGAAGACGTGAAGTAATTTAGGAGTACAATTGCGAATCTTTGTCTGACCCGATAGCTGAGGGATTACCAAGTGGTCGGATGAGCCTTGGCTGGAACATGTCCGATCAATCTGTTGGTTCTGCAATCCTTGTGGATGTAAGGATTCTGCAGACTTGATCAAACTGTTTGCAATAACCCAGATAGCATCATGCTTCTTCTGAGTTTGCGTTAATCTGGTAACCAAAATCCATGGAGATCTTGTCCCATTTTAGTTCACAAATTCAGATGATGAAACATTCTAGTCCGTTGGTGTCCTATCATAACCTGTTGGTATGTCAGGTACTTAGATATGAACGTAACTATATCTTGCTTCGTAGAACTTGATACATAGGAGTTTGCGAAACTCTGAGTCTATGAATCTAAACTTCCCTTAGCGTAGGATTTTCTAGAACACCTAATGTAATGTAGGGTTCCCTCCTTTACGCATAAGTTGAGTCATGGTAAGATTAACCATGCAATTCCATGTGATCCAGCGTGTCACTAATAAGTGTGAAAACACTTATCCTTTCACCACTTATTTCCAATAATAACAAGACCAAAATGTGTATTTTACGTCGTAAAAGTCGGAATTATGCGTGGTTTGTGTTTTTATTGTGTTTTAGGACCAAAAGATAAAAAAGGAAGAAAACACGGGCTTTCACGGGCTTTTATCGAAGAAAACGAGAAAAGACAAAGTCAAAAGATCAAGAGTGCTTAAAAGACGGATGTCCAAGACCTATTCTGAAGATTTATCGAAGAACAAGTCTAAAGACGGAAGTTTAATGAAGTCGAAGAACTCGATTCTAAATAAAAGAAGAAATGTTAAGACGAGTGTAATTAATCCTGAGACGACATCGAGAAAGACATATGAATTAAATCGAGTCGAGAAGAAAAAGAAAGAAGGAAGCACCACACATGCACTTCCCACTTCCCTATAAATACCCTCCTAATCACGTTAGGAGGGTGGTTAGCTAGATTTAGTTTTCAAATTTTCTTTCTAGTTTTTAGAGAGAGAAAGTTCTCAACTTTCTCTCACTAAGTTTTTCATTCTTCCTTTCTTTTAAGCTTTCATTAATCCTTGTATTTGATTTTCTTTAATCAAAAGTTTAAGTTTAAGCTTTATGATCTTCAATCTCATTCTACATTTCTTGATTTACTTTATCCTTGGTCCGATTTCCATTTTTCATGCATATGATTTGATGATTTCGTGATTGAGGGATTAAGCTTCTTTGTTTATACATAAGCTCTTGAACGTATAAGCTATAAGCTCTTCATGCTTATTAGCTTATTCGATTGTTTGGCTTATTTACTCTTTAAGTTTTTCTAATAGAGTTATTGTTATCAAATCTGTTTTATGGAATTTCGAATGATTTAGATTCCAAAAGTTTTAGAATTTGTGCTTATTTACTCTTTTATAAGTTTGAAAAAGGCTTATTGGTTACTTCTTATTGACTTGAGCTTATTTCCCTTTTGGACGCCTTTGCCATCTTAAGAGGGTTTTACTTGGTCCCGATCTGATTACGATTGCTTAGCTGCGACCTGGTCCTTTCCCTGTTACGATCCGGAACCACGATCCAAGACCACGATCACTCATTGCGATCGTGGTTGCGATCTGGTAGTACGATCACCCTTCCATCGTACTAAGTGGGTACGATCGAGTCTCTTCCCTGCTTTGATCGCATTGATTGCGATCGGTTTGTTACGATACCCATTGCGATCAGGTTGCGATGGTGGGTACGATGGTAAGTTACGATGGAGTTGCGATGGAGTTGCGATGGAATGACTGCGATCTAAGTGCGATCGCAGTGCACATTATTTTAGTCTTTGTTCTATTTTCCTAAGTTTTCAAATTTACTCTTTCCCGACTTTTGTCTTAGTATATTTTAAACATCTTTTCTAGTTTTAAATTATTTACATTTTAGTTTCCAAAGTTGCAAACTTTTATTTGTAGTTTAATTCTAAGATTTCCATTTTACTCAACGACAACTTTAATTACTTGCATTTAGTTTACAAAATTAGATAACTAAACCAAATCATTCTCTTGTTCACCGAAAGACAATTGAGTCGCACTTTAGACTAGAAATCAATTCGAAAAGTTCGGAACAACGAAACTATTTTATACTAGGGTAAAACCGTGTATTAAATGGCGCCATTGTCGGGGACCAAATGCTTGAACGTTTAGCGGGTAATGAATATTACTGCTTTCTTGATGGTTTCTCGGGTTATTTCCAAATACCCATCGATCCCCAAGATCAAGAGAAGACAACATTCACTTGTCCCTATGGCACATTTGCTTACAAAAGAATGCCTTTTGGCTTATGCAATACCCCCGGGACTTTCCAAAGGTGCATGTTGGCTATCTTCCATAACATGGTTGAGCAAACCATGGAAGTCTTCATGGATGATTTCTCGGTCTTTGGGGACTCCTTCTCTTCTTGCCTTGCCAATTTGGAACGTATGCTTAAGCGGTGCGAAGACACTCACCTTGTTCTGAATTGTGAAAAATGCCATTTTATGGTAAAAGAAGGCATTGTGCTAGGACACAAAATCTCTAAAGCCGGTCTTGAAGTCGACCGTGCTAAAGTAGATGTCATAGCCAAATTACCTCCATCTTCAACCGTTAAGGGTGTGAGAAGTTTTCTGGGTCATGCGGGCTTCTATCGTCGATTCATTCAGGATTTCTCTAAAATCGCTCGCCCGATGACCCACCTCTTGGAAAAAGATACTCCTTTTATCTTTTCTAAAGAGTGTATCGAAGCCTTCAATCTTCTTAAGGATAAGCTAACTAAGGCACCGGTCTTGGTTACCCCTAATTGGGAGCTACCCTTTGAATTGATGTGCGATGCTAGCGACTTTGCTATTGGTGCGGTTTTGGGCCAAAGAGTGAAAAAACACTTCCAACCAATCCACTATGCTAGCAAAACAATGACGGGGGCTCAATTGCATTATACGACAACCGAAAAAGAGCTTTTAGTTGTTGTCTATGCTTTTGAAAAATTTTGCCCCTATCTTGTTTTATCCACCACAATCGTATACACGAACCATTCCGCGTTGAAGTACTTGATGACTAAGCACGACTCTAAGCCAAGACTTCTTCGCTGGGTTTTACTCCTTCAAGAATTCAACATTGAAATTCGTGACAAGAAGGATGCCGAAAACCTAGCCGCGGATCATCTTAGTAGAATTGAGGATCCATATCAAGGGGATCATCCGAACAAAGAGATCAATGACTCTTTCCCCCTTGAGACCTTAATGTCTATTAATCTCAATCTTGATGACACCCCGTGGTTTGCCGACATTGCAAACTACTTAGCGGGTGGTGTTCTCATCAAAGGGTTAACATCCCAACAAAAGAAGAAGTTCTTGAATGATGTTAAGACTTACTTTTGGGATGACCCTTTTCTATTCAAACAATGTGCTGATCTAATCATTTGTCGATGTGTTGATGTACCGGCCGCTTTGCAAATCCTTGCTGCTTGCCATAAAGGACCCACCGGTGGTCACTTTGGTCCCAACTACACCGCTAAGAAAGTGTTTGACTCTGGATTCTATTGGCCCACCATTTATCGTGACGCTCACGAAATGGTTAAGCATTGTGATGCTTGCCAACGCCAAGGCAAGATCACACATAAGGATGAGATGCCTCAAAATTTCATCCAAGAATGTGAAATCTTTGACGTATGGGGCATCGACTTTATGGGGCCATTTCCATCATCCAAAGGGAACAAGTACATCCTCGTA
Source organism: Glebionis coronaria (assembly GCA_025667525.1). NCBI lineage: Eukaryota > Viridiplantae > Streptophyta > Magnoliopsida > Asterales > Asteraceae > Glebionis > Glebionis coronaria. The sequence continues at coordinate 225,208,260 of CM046882.1, read as the reverse complement.
GCCGTTGACTACGTTTCTAAATGGGTTGAAGCTAAGGCTCTCCCTACGAACGATGCGAGGGTGGTTGTGAACTTTTTGAAGCAGCTTTTCGCTCGATTCGGCGTTCCTCGTGCTATCATCAGTGACCGCGGAACTCATTTTTGCAATGATCAATTTGCAAGAGTCATGGCTAAGTACGGTGTTAATCATCGTCTTTCCACCGCTTATCATCCTCAAACCAATGGTCAAGCCGAGATTTCCAACCGTGGATTGAAGCTAATTCTGGAGCGTACTGTGGGAGAGCATCGTGCCGCGTGGGCCGATAAGTTAGATGATGCTCTGTGGGCTTTCCGTACAGCTTATAAGACCCCGATCGGTTGTACTCCATATCGTCTTGTGTACGGGAAAGCATGCCACCTCCCCATCGAGCTGGAACATAAGGCATACTGGGCCTTGAAGTGGGCTAACTTCGACATCAACAAAGTCGGTGATCTTCGCAAGATTCAACTCAACGAGCTCCACGAACTGAGGAATGAAGCTTACGAGAACTCACTGATCTACAAGGTGAAGACCAAGATCATTCATGACGCAAGGATTAAGAACCGAGAGTTCCACGTTGGTGATCAAGTCTTACTTTTTAACTCTCGGTTGAAGATCTTCTCTGGCAAGTTGAAGAGCCACTGGTTTGGTCCATTCACCGTCGCCAAAGTCTTTCCATATGGGACCATTGAGCTTTCTCAGCCAAATGGGCCCAATTTCAAGGTGAATGGCCAGCGTTTGAATTTGTACTTTGGTGAGGACATCTCTCATGAGATGATTCCATCCCTCACCACCTTTCCCATGAACTAAATTTGGGTCGAGTCAGGCTCGTGACTCGGTGAACAAAAACAAGCGCTTCTCGGGAGGCAACCCGTGATCTATCCTTTACTGCTTTCATAATAAGTGTAGGGGGAGCCCCGTATGTGTTTGTTGTCTTGTTTCTTGTGCTATGCAGGGATTAAAGCTTCAAAGAGCACCTTGATGACTTTTGACGAACCGTGATACCGTGTTCCCATCTTCCCGGTTCTATCCTAAACTCTTGTGATTCAATATTTCATATTTTATATGTTCACATTGAATTCCCTTTAGTTGTCCTTTCCTTAGCAAGATTTAAACAGAATGCACAATGTCCTAAGTGTAGGGGAGTTCACTCCCACATGCTTAAACATTGAGGACAATGTTTATATCAAGTGTAGGGGGGACTTCTATCGAAGTAAGTGGTCTTTTCCATGAATTTGCCCTAATTATAACCGGAAAACTTGATTTTTCGACATTTTTCAAAATTTTTAATCTATTTTGGCCTAGTTGTATAGTTGTATTTTCCTTTGTTATGATTATTTTTCTTTCCTTGCTAAAATAAAGTGGTTTTTTAAATTTTTTAAAGTCGTGAACATTTTTACTCAACCCGAGTTTACTTATCTAAATTTACTCTAGCTAGTATCCTTAACGTGTTTAAGTCAAGTTTTGCTAGGCTTTTATATAGGGAGCTATAAAACGCGAAAGTCTTAACTCTCACAGGTCAAGAACAAGAACTTTTCGCAAGTTCCTATAATTGATCCTAGAGAGTCGTTTATCAAGGGAACTTTAAAATGCGATTTTTGAACTTGAAAAAGTCTAAGAATTTGCAAGATCCTATAGATGACTCAAAAACCCAAAACTTTGATTTAATAGGCTAAGCATCCACGAGTCTCATTCCTTGAGATTTTAAACTGTGGAGAACGAGAGATGATAGAGTCAGTTATAAATTTGGTATTCTTTCGTGAATTTATGTGAGTTAATTATAAGCCTATTCTCCCTTCGCTTGTTAATAAATTTATCTACAATAAATAAGGTTGTACGATTTAAAAGGTTACTTAGCTTCTAGCCCAAGATCGTTTAAAAGTTGCTCGGTACGGATTAGAGTTCATAGCCAAGGCATAACTTATTGAAGCGGGATGAGAAGATTGGCGAGTCCGAAAAGGCCCTAACAAGGCATGAGGGCTACATTTTGTTGCTAAAGATCCAAAAGTGATGTGAAGAATCATTTATCGAAAATCAATATGAAGGATCGAGACACACGACGAAAAGCAAGAACTCCCCAAAAGTCATGGAGAAGTCTATCCGAAAAGACCCTAGCAAGGTATGAGGATAAATAGATCCAAGTCCTAAAAGGAAGCGGATCGTTATATATCAAAGTCCAAAATAAAGATTGGAGAAAAATAAAAGAAGTCGTGGTCCAAATATGAAGAATCTCTCAAAACTTCAAGTGAAGAAATTCCTATTATTAAGAGAAGACCATAATTTCAAGAACTTTTCTCAAAGATCTGAAGTATGAAGTCGCTGCCAAATATCGGTCCGAGAAAGGTCTCAAATCGTGAAGCGAGTTATGCCAAGATATGAACTTCATGAGGTCTCGAGAAGTAGTTTTAAAAGATTTTGTCCTTTAGCTAACTATTGATTAAATCGTTCACTTTATTTTCGGCTTAACTAACTATCGAAATAAGTCAAACAATGCATCTTCGTGATCATTCAAGACAAAAATAAAATATAAGAGATACACCTAGGAATAAGGGAGTCTAAGTGAATAATTGGCCCACATGGATTCGTGTTAGTTTGCTAACTTATAATAACAATGATCTCGTTTTTAAGCTTGGTATGGGGAACGTGAAACTTGAGGATGATAAACGTTCATGGCAACCAAAAATCAATGTAATTCTTTGATTTCTTTACTTGTTTTTAGCTTTTTACTTTCCTTAAATGTTTAGTATTTAATAAAGGCCAAGGTGGGTTATTTATGATGAAAAATGTAAACCGTGCTTTTAAATTAATGCATTGCATGAGGGCATTGCAATGATCAAGTGTAGGGGATTTAATAAGTGTGAAAACACTTATCCTTTCACCACTTATTTCCAATAATAACAAGACCAAAACGTGTATTTTACGTCGTAAAAGTCAGAATTATGTGTGGTTTGTGTTTTTATTGTGTTTTAGGACCAAAAGATGAAAAAGGAAGAAAACAAGGGCTTTCACGGGCTTTTATCGAAGAAAACGAGAAAAGACAAAGTCAAAAGATCAAGAGTCCTTAAAAGACGGATGTCCAAGACCTATTCTGAAGATTTATCGAAGAACAAGTCTAAAGACGGAAGTTTAATGAAGTCGAAGAACTCGAGTTTAAATAAATGAAGAAATGTTAAGACGAGTGTAATTAATCCCGAGACGACATCGAGAAAGACATATGAATTAAATCGAGTCGAGAAGAAAAAGAAAGAAGGAAGCACCACACATGCACTTCCCACTTCCCTATTAATACCCTCCTAATCACATTAGGAGGGTGGTTAGCTAGATTTAGTTTTCAAATTTTCTTTCTAGTTTTTAGAGAGAGAAAGTTCTCAACTTTCTCTCACTAAGTTTTTCATTCTTCCTTTCTTTTAAGCTTTCATTAATCCTTGTATTTGATTTTCTTTAATCAAAAGTTTAAGTTTAAGCTTTGTGATCTTCAATCTCATTCTACATTTCTTGATTTACTTTATCCTTGGTCCGATTTCCATTTTTCATGCGTATGATTTGATGATTTCGTGATTGAGGGATTAAGCTTCTTTGTTTATACATAAGCTCTTGAACGTATAAGCTATAAGCTCTTCATGCTTATTAGCTTATTCGATTGTTTGGCTTATTTACTCTTTAAGTTTTTCTAAAAGAGTTATTGCTCTCAAATCCGTTTTATGGAATTTCGAATGATTTAGATTCCAAAAGTTTTAGAATTTGTGCTTATTTACTCTTTTATAAGTTTGAAAAAGGCTTATTGGTTACTTCTTATTGACTTGAGCTTATTTCCCTTTTGGACGCCTTTGCCATCTTAAGAGGGTTTTACTTGGTCCCGATCTGATTACGATTGCTTAGCTGCGACCTGGTTCTTTCCCTGTTACGATCCGGAACCACGATCCACGATCACTCATTGCGATCGTGGTTGCGATCTAGTAGTACGATCTCCCTCCCATCGTACTAAGTGGGTACGATCGAGTCTCTTCCCTGCTTTGATCGCATTGATTACGATCGGTTTGTTACGATCCCCATTGCGATCAGGTTGCGATGGTGGGTACGATGGTAAGTTACGATGGTAAGTTACGATGGAGTTGCGATGGAATGACTGCGATCTAAGTTCGATCGCAGTGCACATTATTTTAGTCTTTGTTCTATTTTCCTAAGTTTTCAAATTCACTCTTTCCCGCCTTTTGTCTTAGTATATTTTAAACATCTTTTCTAGTTTTAAATTATTTACATTTTAGTTTCCAAAGTTGCAAACTTTTATTTGTAGTTTAATTCTAAGATTTCCATTTTACTCAACGACAACTTTAATTACTTGCATTTAGTTTAAAAAAATTAGATAACTAAACCAAATCATTCTCTTGTTCACCGAAAGACAATTGAGTCGCACTTTAGACTGGAAATCAATTCGAAAAGTTCGGAACAACGAAATTATTTTATACTAGGGTAAAACCGTGTATTAGTCACTGTAATCAACCAGAACTTATATAGGAAAAATTTTCAAGGGTAAAATTTCTCTTGTCATAGAATTTGCAACATAGTGCAGATATGGTCTTCCTGTTCTTCTCTAGGCTTAAAGGAAATCAGGTTATCCTCAATGAAAACACTGATTAATTTGCTATGAGTTCATGGAAACTCATTCTTATAATGCCGTTGGAGCATTGATGAGACTAATTCAAAAATTTAAATATAGCATGACCGAGTCGTGTACGAATAGCAGTCATGGACATGTCCTACTCTTTCACCCGTCACTGTTGGCAGCATGATTCATGAGTTCAATCTTGGAAAAGTGATTCACACTAAAAGGTCGATTGGACATGTTGTCAATACGTGAAGGAGAATAACGGTCATGAATGGTGATTTGTTTAAGCCGACGGTAGTCGACACATAATCTCATGGTACCGTCCTTCTCCTTGTAAGTTCTTCTGGAATGTTTGGGAAGATTTTGGAATAATAAACTGGCTATGCGTAAAAGACTTAAGTGGTCGTGTCTTATTGATAGCTAGAAAATTTTTAGCGACCGTGGCTAACAACGCACATGCTTGTAAGCATAGATAATTTGTACAGATTTTCCCGATGGAAAATCAAGCTGAATGTATTCAGGAGCCTGAACATTACTGTACATAATTATGAATCGTAGCATGGTGTGCTGTTCATAGTACATAATTAGGATAAAATTCATCTCGTGTATGTCCGAGGAAATGCGTTAGCAGCTTGGATCTTATCATTAAGCTGAAGGAAAACCTTCGTATACGTGGGAATACGAAAGGCGTCCTTCATGGTCATGAATATATGAACCATGGTGAAAGAAATGAAAGTGACATCGGCAACGTGACAGTTCTCACTGATGCGCCGATAATGGTATTGAAATTCCTGTGGCCTGATTAATACATGGCATAAAGAAATGGATATACCCTTGGAGGGTACCCTGAATTTCTTAGAAATGTCCCATAGTTGGACGTGAGTCATGTGTCTTGACTCGTGTCTTGGAACTATAAGCATGACATATGTCTTGACTGGTGTCTTGACATGTGTCATCAGGAAGTATACGTGAGACATGTGTCTTGACTGATGTCTTGACATGTGTCTCGAGACGTAATTCCATAGAACTACAATATTAGGTTATTATGCCAGACTTGGCGGATCGGTTGGACTACTGATCCTTTGTATGTCTGATCACGTCCGAGGCCGGAGCCTCGGTTGCGATTTCTAGGATAGTTTCTGTCATAGTAGTGGTTACTATCGTCCTGTCTGTCAGTTCCATGACGTTCATTCTCATGACCGTGATTCATGTAACTATTCAGCTAAGTGGCCGACTGGTACCGATTTGCACTCATATGGCTGAAATGACAGCCGAATGACGTGTGACATGTAACTAAGAATTAGGGACAATGATTGATGGAAATTGTTTGATGGTGAAGCATCTTCTCGTCCAATTGCTTACTCCGACGCCTTTGTCTTAGCCTAGTAGGATCTCCAGGTTGTGAACAGCATCAGCATCTCGTAGCGTCTCCGAACGTCAGCAGCATCAACCTTTAGTAACATCTCCCACTTATGAGCGGCATCAGCAATCTTGTAGAATATCAGCAATTGAAAATACGCCTTAGGTGATTCAGAATCGACTAGTGAATACTCTTGAAATATTGCAAATGAAATACACATGGATTAAGGTACGTGTAATACACATGAAATACGGTACGTGGAGTACACGTGGAATGCACATGAAATTATCGGTATGGGGTCGATCATTTATCAAGATTTAAGGAAAGTATATCGGTTAAACGGTTAGGAAAACCATCATGATAACCTGGCAGTATTAGCATAGACATCATTCTGGTTGTAATGGAAACGTTAAAGTGTGGTTACACAAAATTCAACGATGATTTTCCTGACAGCATGATCAATGAAAACCAACCATGACTATCATGAAAGCATGATTCAATGAAATCTAACAATGTCTTGCAGGACAATGCAAATAACAACAGAGGTGTAAGACATAATCAATATGGAGACGAAACAATCATGAAGAAACATGAAACCATCTATCATGAAGAAGTGTATAACATAATCAGCATGAAATTGAATTTAACCATGATAGTATGAAAACATACTTGACATAAAAACATAGTAACTTATGAGGGGACATGAAAAAATTTTATGCCAATAAATCATGAGAAAAATTTTATGCATGAAAAATAATGCATGAATGTATAATGTAGTTTATAAAAACCTTTATATGTGCGAGGGGACGCCTATGGGTCGGTCCCAAAACAAAAGACATAGCGAGGGGACGCCTATGGGTCGGTCCCAAAGTTAAAATTTTCGATAAAAGCACATGCGACTAAATAGGACCAGTCCTGTACCAACCATTACTTAGTCATAATCCCTGCAACAATGATACATGAAACATAAATAAATGAAACTCATCTGTCAAAACCTATCAGAAAAAAATTTTATGTGACTAATTATGAACTACTGGGGTTCAGTTCACATAGCCACAGTTCACGAGGAACATTATGCATGAAACAATGACACATAACTAAATATGAATGACGGTTGTCCATCCATATTAGTAAAACAATATCGATGAAAACATCAAGGTTAAAACCTCAAGGTGCTGAAAACATCATGGTTAAAACAACAATGCACTGAAAACATCAATACGTAGAATGACAAACGTTGGCTTAGGAAGCTCCTGGTGACTACCCACTAGTCACAGGTCGAGTTTTAGAGCCTACAGGTCGAAGCCTTGGCTCTGATACCATAATTGTAATGCCCCATTTTGATAATGGAATGTCACGCGTAATTATGGCATGTCATCAAAGCATACAAGGATAAATGTATAAAAAATTACATGACCATAGGGATAACCGGAATCAAACATCGGTTCCCAAACATAAGCCCAAAACATAATAAAGCAAAATAAATGAATGAAAGACTAAGCAAGCATAAGTATATGAAGGAAAAAAGGAAAAGAAGTCTCTAGCAGCTTCCATCCTACGCACGTCCTCCAAATGCTCGAGTCTTTCCTAGGGTACCTGCCGTTTTGGGACATGGAAAGGAAAGTAACGGCTGAGCAAAACGCTCAGTGCATGGATATAGACATAGTATAAGTGACTAAAACATAATAGAGACTTAATAGCAGCGGAAATGTATAAGTCCTGGAAAACCTGGAACATGTTCATAAAACTGGTTTTATTGTTTGAAAAGCCTTATGTTTATCTTATGAAAACTGTTTAAGGTATTTTACCATTAGCCAATATAGGTCATGAAAATCCACCGTGCATGAATACTTGGAGGGGTGACCTCATCATGCAAATTAGAGGGGCCACCTCTAATTTAATATATTGGTTTTTGGGTAGGAGGGATCAGCTCCTTGTGAAGGATGCAAGGCACACACCACATTCACCATGAAATCCTGACTGAAACATGTAACTAGGATGCACCCATACGCCCCACATGATAAATATAAATAAATGGCCAAAAGCTGAAGGGACGCCACGAGCAATCACTCCACCGTGGTGAAGTCATAACATCAGTGCCTCTAATGTTATGGTTATGGTACCTCCATAACTAGGTGAAACTGGTCATGCATGTATATGGCTATAGGTTATCTTAATTAAACATAAGCAATCAAAACACGTAACTTATACTACGGGAAAACAATTGGCTGCATACGGAGAATCCTAATAAGGAAAGAATGTTCATACTGAAAGGACGGGAATCCGTACCTTATGTCCAGTGAACGAAGAAGATGAACTGCGAGGAATCCTACTTCCGAATCACTAGTGCTACATAAATACGTACATGAATAAGTATCTGCTTACTAAATACGTAGCTGGTTTTATGTCATGTCTTAGCTTATTTTATGTGTTCTTACCATGTTTTACTGTTTAAAAGCCTTAAACTGTGTTTTATCTTATATTCTGTTTAATCTGATTAAGTACTTCTGGTATTTCATGTGTTATTATACTTACTATGTAATAATAAGTAACTTTCCAAAAATAGCAGGTTTCCTAAAATAGAAAGTTTCCAAAAATAGAAAGTTTCCAAAAATAGAAAGTTTCCAAAAATAGAAAGTTACCAAAAATAGAAAGTTTCCAAAAATAGAAAGTTTCCAAAAATAGAAAGTTTCCAAAAATAGATTTACTACTTAAAATAGATAAGTTTCTAAAAATAGAAAGTTTCCATAAATAGATTAGCTGCCTTAATTAAATAAGTTTCTATAAATAGATTAGCTGCCTGAAATAAATAAGTTTCTAAAAATAGTTGGTTTCCATAAATAGATTAGCTGCCTTATTTAATTAAGTTCCTAAAAATAGAAAGTTTCCATAATTAGAAATAAGCTGGTTAAATAAGCTAAGTATATAAGTCTAAGTGTTTTCATGATTATTTTCTAAGTCATATGATATAATGTATAGTTTAATAATTATTTCATGTAATTAAATTAAACTATAGGTTAAAATATTTAATTAAAGTATAACATGTTTTTAATTAAATAAGTTAAATACTTAGGTTAAAATATGTATTATTATATATTAATAATATAACCTAAGTCATGTTAATTAATTAATTATATCCATGGTTTTAAAATAATTAATTAATTATAAGTCTTAAATATACAAATACTTAGGTTAATTAATTTCATGTTTATAATAATTAAAATAACCTAAGTCATGTTATTAAATTAATCATATCATTTTATTAATTTAATTTTAACATAAGATCATAAACATAAAAAAACTAAACATACACCATGAACCGGATCTAGGCTAAAAACAATGAACCGGACATGAAATCAATACCGTACCCCGAACCAACTCGGGGTACCCCGTGTTTCACTGCTGCCGTGGGACCCACACGCACCAACCAAGACCATATGGTCTTGGTGGTGGTCGGCTTGGCAAACCGAAACCTATTCGGGTTCGGTGCAGCCTGCGGCCAAAACAAACACCCCTTAAAAACACCCTTTTGATTTTATTTAACACCAAATCATGTTAGATCCATGTTTAATTATTATGTTTTTATAAAAACAACACATGTTCTTTATTTATAAAAAGATTAAATCGAAAGAAAAGATTTAAAAAGGGTTTACCGAATTCGTGGATCAAAAGGATGAAGAACAAACACGATCACCAACTTAATTCCCAAGATCCAAGATCACAAACCACCCCCTTGTGGTGTATGTAGAGTGGCGGCACAAAGAAAAGAAGGAGGAGGAGGAGTTTTTAGGTTTCTGTAAAATTCTCTGTAAAGAAAATGAGTAGTGTAATTTTCCTTAACCTCCTTTTAGTAAAACATTGATGAGCTAAGCCCATCCTCCCTCCTAATTTCGTGGTAATGGGGCCCACAAGGGGTAACCCGAATGTTTTTCCGTGTCTAAAATATTGGTGTGTTCTCGTGTTCGTGTTTTACGTGTTTTAATTAGTTATCGATCGTGACTTAATATATTTATTCGTGTTCATAATAAATATATATATACGTAATTAATATTAGCCCGTGATTTAATTACGTTCATGATTTCATGATCGCATGTTCGTGATTAATTATTGTTTAAATAATTATTGCGTGTTCGTGCGTAATAAATACTTATCGTGTTCTAACACGTACGTAATACGTAAAATCCTATCACGTAAACGTAATCGTACTATAAAAGGAAAGTTTTAATCTAGTACGTACGATCTTAAGGGTACTATTCATGGTAAAAGCATGCGGGTTTTACAGCTATGATACTTAATTCTAGCATTGCGTGGGGACATGACAATGGTTTAGTATGGAGGAGTGATGAGACTGTAAATATACATAGTCTCATCGTCCAAATCGGGCTTAAAACGCTTAAAATATCATCAAAATACCCAAATATATGCTTGTGTTTGTTCATTGTGTATTTTAGGTACGGATATCATGAATTCACCAAAAGATCAAAGGAATCAAGCAAAAACGAACATAGGAAACGAAGCCGCACAAAGAACCGGGCCCGAATCCTGAATTTCCAAAATGGTCCTTGAAGTTTTGATGATTGTCAACTTTGGTCCCTCATCTTTGAAGAATTGTCACAAATGACCCTCCACTAGTCATTTGTACAAGAAAAATCCCTAAAGTTTGAAGATATGTCAAAACAGCCCTTGAAGGTTAAAGGAATTGCAAGATTGGTCCTTGTTGAGAGTTTCGTACACATTGTGCAAAAAATGACAACTTGGGCAAAGTTCTTTACAAAGGAATTGGGGTGTTTAGCTATTATTTACAAAGAGAGAACAAATGGGAACATGGAGGATCTTTTCTGGCCAGACAATAAACTCACCACCACCCACTCACATCACGCCACCTCACCCCACTACCCCTCAATACCCAATCACGTCTCTCCTTTCTCACACGTCACACTCCACCCAAATCTTAATAACTGATTAATCAGTTATTCACCCTTTCCCACCTAAACACTAATTTAAATACTAAACCCCTCCCAAACAGATTAAACTTATCACTAAACTACCCCATAAACCCTAATTCCACATACCCAATTAACCCCAAACCAAAGGGTTTTTGGCCCCAAACCTCTAGAACTATGGTTAACATTACCCTCACCTTAACCCACCTCTGAAACCTAGCTCACATGTGACCCTAGACCCCACACGTCCTTCCCCTACTCATGGTTTGTTCAAAAGTATCAAAAAACGAATCCTCCAGTCATCCAGCGATTCCCATTGCACTTCTTGTTCCCAAAGGAATGTATAAACGGCCAAGGATCAACTTCAAGTAGCTGTCAATCACATGGGGCACAAATGAACACCAATTTCAAAAGCAGTCAAAGGGCAAATTTGAACTTTCAAGAATTAGGGTTTTAGCTTTATAGTTTTTTATTCATTAGCACTAGGAGCTTCCTAGTTAGCCTATAAAAGGAGAATGCAGGTTGTGCATATCCCTTTGTTCCAACATTTGTAAACTTTTAATCTTATGAATAGTTACAGTTTAATTTTAAAAATCTTTGCAAGTGTTGAGTTCCCTTTAATAGCTTTTTTATTTTAAAGATTTATTATTTTACAATATTAGTTTAAAGGATTACAATAGTTTTCTTTTTCACAAAGATTTTCAGAAAATCCAAATATTTTCTTGAAATATTTTTGGAACCAAAATACCAAACTCTTGGATTAGTGGACGTGACAACCAAAATTAATTACAAGAGTTTGGTTTTTGTTACCCTTTTTGTTGGATAAAAATTGTTTACAAAATATTGTGACCCAATATTTGGTTTTTACAAATTTTCTGGTTAGCTTACTGTTCAACTAAGCTACCCCATAAGCTGCTTGAAAAACAGCTTATAGGGTGCTTATTTGAACCTTTATTTGTTTCTTGGATTGGGCTTTGTTGTGTGCAGGTTCAAAGGACATCAAACAAGACCCCAAAATTTCATCATTTGTTTCATTACTTTTCACTTTTGAAGATATTTGTGCCTTGGGTCCCTCTTGGATTCCAACAGCAGGCAGTCTCTACTGATCATAAGCTCATAATAAAAGCTCTCTAACAAGCTCTTTGGAAGGCAGTCAGCCAGGTAAGGCTTTGAACCCCATATGAACAAGTTTTTGAGTTTTTGTACGTGATTTTTTTGATTGTGTGTATTTCCTTCTTATTTGTTAATTTTCTTGTTTTATTATGTGCACTTGATGAATGTGTGCATGCTAGATTAAGTAGGATAGGATTTAAGTACTTTTGGTGTGAAATTTTTTGATTTCAGTATTTAAAGGAGTGTTTGGGTTTGCTTTGTGATTGATTAAGGGTGACACAAGCTTAATCATAAACAGTCTTAACACACTTTGTATGTTAGTCTCGGGTGTTATCAGCAAGTTGGGCTGAGTTTGATAGGAAGAAGTAGAGTTTGCTTGTTATTAACTAGATAAAATACTGCTTAGATAATCAGTATGTTATAACTATTTTGATTTAATATTTTGAGCTTCAAAATCTTGTTAGTTATTAGGAAAGCTGTTTATATAGGGTTGCTAATCAGTCTATAGTGATTTGGTTGGTTTTGTGTGAAGTTATGATGGTTTAAAATTCACCTAGAAGCACATCACATCAGCAAAGAACCCTCAGACCCATAACAGTCATTAAAGTAATATTTTTGGCCATTTTGTGAACAAACTGGTATTTTTATTGTTTATCTGACTCCCCACAACCCAACTGGTTGTGGGGGTGCCTTTGGATCCAAACAAAACCAAGAAACACAAAAGTTAAAAGCAGATTTGTGACCAGACCTGAGTTTTTCATTAGCAGTGGGAACCAACTTTCCCCTGCTAGTGTAAAAGTTGGCACTGCTTAGCAAGCAGACAAAAGTCCTTAGATGTCATTGTCAATCTTTTTATAATCTTCTCTTTAGTGAACTTTTCTTAAAATTATAACTTGATTTTAATTTTGTTAATTTTGTTAATTTTCTAATTTTTCCATTTATTTTATTTTTATTTTACTGTTCATTTTCTATTTCTTTTGAATTAATTGCATTTGAAATTAATTTTTAATCAACTGTTTTTGTCTTTTAGTGTAAAAACTTATTATTTTTCAGTTTCAATATTTTTCCTAGAGTTAGAAAAGTATTTTAAGATTTTTAGTTCAAAATTATTTTACTGTTCACATTTTTAAGTATTTTTTAGAATTAATTTTAGTTTAATTAAGGTTTAATTATAATCTGTTTTGTCTTTTAGTGAAAAATATCTACTTTTTCAAACTTTTTCATTTTTCTGCTGTACATAAGTATAATTTAGAATTTTTAAAATAGTAAAATTTTTTTAGCATTATTTTATTATTTTAATCATTATTTTAGTCTAAAAATAGTTTTTAGTGTTTTAAAAATAGAAAAATAGTTTTGAAAATTTAGGAAAAATACTTTTTAGTGTTTAAATAATATAAGTAAGATATTTGTTTGATAAAATAATATTTTGGACTTTTTCTTAATTATATTTAATTTTAGGGCTTTAATTAGCATTTGAAATTGAATATTTAATTAATAAAAGGTTATAAAAATTATTTGTTGAAATTTTATTCTTATTTATATTATTTTAGACTTAGTTTTAATTTTTAATTAATTTTTAGGTTTAATTTTTAATTTCGTCACGTTTTATGTATTTACGTTCGCGTTTTACGTTAATTCGTCGTAGTGTAATCGTAATCTTAGCTCGTCTTTTATTTCTATTCTAAACCAAAAACGTCACTAATCCAAACTTTGATTTTAATAATTGGCACACTTAATCCACACACCTCATTCGAGAACGAACCCGCATTTATTCGGTTTTACGTTTTTCCTAAAGCGTAAGACTTAATACTTGCCACTCATACGCGTTTTTCCTAAAACGTGTACGAAAACACTACATCACGTGCCCTCAGGTCTTTTTACGAAAAACGTTTTTATAAATTATGAATCAATGGCAAAAAACCATCTAATAAAAATTGTCTCATAAAAAACGGAGTTCAAAAACGTAAATACGTAATCCTAGGGTTTCCGGTTTAGTCGTAAAGGACGTTAAATTATGCACGTAAGTCCTAATCTCTTCTCGTAAATTTCTGAGTTTATGAACCAACACAAATTTAAATTCCAAAATAATATTCACAAATAAATTTATTTCCTGAAGTGTCGGACTGTCACCAAAGACTGTGTATGTAAACGTAAGCACGTAACGTAGAGTCCTCCGGTTTAGACGGAGTCGATGCTACTTCAAGACGTAAACCCAAATTTCTTCCCAAAAATGAGCGAGTCCATAATTTAACATTAAAATAATGTTTTTAAACCATACTTGAGAATAAAATATCAACCATAAATTGACGGATTGTCACAGCATTTACCCCTAAACAGGATCTTTGTCCTCAAAGATCGATTTATCTTACTACTCGCTTCTTATAGAGTTAGAGCCATGTGGGTATTTCCTTCACATTCGGTCTTTTCTCACAAGTGTAATTCATTACAATACACGAGTTTCATCAAACATAACTACGGAAATATGATCAGGCTTAATGTTGACTTACTTTCTCTATCCATGATGTTCACGGGTTTTGATGAATGCAACTTTTCGCCGATCTAAGATTCATTAAGGAATAGTCAGATTTTCACTTGATAGACATTTTTCAAGTTAGATATACGAATCATAATTTACGCAGACCTTGAAGTCCTAGGGTAGATCCAGCTTATATGCCTTTCAAACCAACTTTTTACATCATCTCAATGGTCCCATACGACGGGGACTTATTTCCCATGATCTTTCAAGTCATCATTTCCAAGGTGAAAATTTTGGCATAACTTTGCTACCCATCCTGCACTTCAAGATCTACATTTCATATTCACATAACCTCCTGCCCACTATCGGTAGTCGATAATCAGATCCTAATTTCAACAATCATTCCAGGTCTCGCGGTTCGGGTATTTTGTAAGGTTAGGTTTGTCATCAGAGGCAACCTTAAACCTAAAAGACATGTCCAACTCACAATGGGTGTATGTCAGGTGTCTTCATCCTAACTCCTGCTTACAGATGCTCTCATATATATATCCTCACAAGATTCGATCTCGATCCTAATGCGATATTTATCAATGATGATCTCTCCAAAGGAAAACAATTATATGGTTTATTACCAAAGGTCAATTATTCCAGCATAAAACAACACTTCTAGTGTTTTGTATCGTTACTTTACCTCGTCCCTTCGATTGGGGTGGTAAACAGTAGTCTCATCAAGGTTCGTTCCCAATGACTTCTGAGCAAATCTCTAGAAATTCGATGCGAAGCGAAGATATTGATAGAGATGATCGATACAAGCACACTATGTTTACCCAACTCCTTTAAATACAAAAGAGTCAATTTCTTCATCGAGAATCTATCATTAACAGGAATGATATTAGCAGATTTGGTCAGTCTGTCGATGATGACCCAAATCGAATCAAATTCAGATGATGACCTTTGCAATAGTTAGACGTTTACTAATGTATGAGGCGATGTCTGCCTTCATAATTTGTCATCAGTACAACTTCTTCAGATAACGATACATTGAATCAAAAATGACATGAATAGAATACTTAAACTTATAAGATTCCAACATGACTAAATCTCAAAATCTCCCTATTTAGGCAACCACAAGTGGCCTTTTATACATTTAACGCGATCGGCTTCTTAATTCTAATGGTTCACATTAGCCGCGAACCCCTTTTATTATATATATTATCCTTCTTACAAGCATTAGTTATTTTTAAATTGTTTAGGCAAATTATTTTGCACAGTCATTACTAAGGAACACATCCTAATTGATTCTTTATCCTTTCTACATAATGTGTCAGTATCTACATTTACCTTCCCTGATGAAGTAATTATCATGACCACAATTCGCTCAGAAATTCTTTGTTCATATTTTCTAAGTTTTAGTTTCGTCTCAACTATTATTTTTATCAGTTTTGCTCAATCTGGCGTTTAAAGCGTCGACAAATATCACAAGTAATTAAATAATAAATATTTAATTTTATAAAACGTAATCGTAAAAAATTTTCAAGTTTCTCCGTTCGTCCAATTATAGAAAAATGTTCAAAATAAATTTTGAATTTAATTAACATGATTTTTGTTGATTTATTGGAAATAATTAATAAGATCCGTAAATGTTTGAAAAATCTTTGTTTATAATTTGGTCAAAATTTTCTTAGTTGAAAAGAAAAAATTGTCGTTTCAAATTTCAAGTCATAGTTTAAATGGTTTCCTCAATCCCTCTTAGGTTGTCTTGAGGTATGCACAAACATTTACCACTAAAGGAGTTTAGTTAAATGATTTGGGTATAAGGGAATGATTCCTTAAAAATCATTTGATAAATATTTTTCAAAACATTTTTGCATTTTCTTTTTAGTATAACCCAAAGTCTTAAATGACTCTAATCTTTGAAGAGTCAATATAGATTCCATTATCTATTAATCACACGGTCAAATAATGTAAAGGATCAAATCTTTAAATCACATGATAAATACTCAAGGTACAGGTTTTCACTATTCGGCCAACATAGGGCAGTCTATAAATGATTATTAACTCCTTCCTATTCTTATAAACAAACAAATGATCCTTAATGATCACATGCATAAATTTATCAAATTACAGCCTACACACATGGTTCACCAAATTTATGGATGCTACATGTGCATTGGTCAATCCAAATGACATCACGTGAAACTCATAATGTTTATTACAAGTTCTGGATGTAGTGAATGGAATAAATAATCTTCTTCGCGGATGCGAAGTTGATGGTAAACATGTCGTGGATCAAATTTTTGAATATACGCTAGAACCTTGTAAATGATTGAACAAATCTATCATCTTGGGTAGTGGATATAGATTTTGATCATCAATTTACCTAGTTTACGGTAATTCAACAAATATAAGGAATGATAATACCATATCTCTTCATGGTGACGAGCTTGGTAGAATAAAAGCTTTTTCCGACAACTCTCTCAGTTGTACGGTAATTCTTTTAATTCAGATGGTGCTGATGTATAGTGCACATGCCACAGGTGTAGCACCCGGAATATAATCATACCAATTTCAACTTGCCTTAATGGCAAAAGTGTAGGTAATTCACCAGCAAATACCTCCTAAAGTTTCAGATAACAGAAACATCCTTTAATATATTTACTTTAAGTTCTTTCCAGATTATAATATCTATGACTAGTTAATAACCATTCATGGTATAATTTCAAGTCTAAATGCAGGATATGGTCGTCCATCAAGAATTATTTAGATCACTTTTGATAATCAACATCTTATCTTTTAGGGGAATTCTACTCGAGTTCCCATTAATTAAGACAATGTCGTCATGTCATAATAAATCAATCCATTCTACTGGCACTATCAACTTTCCAGTTTCGTCACCGTTGATAAGATGTGAACTTCTCAAAAGACTAATAATAACTCCTAATCCTTCACAGATTCAAGGATATCTGGAGACATAACTAACATTAAAAGAGTAAGGTCAACGCATAATTTACGCGAGAGAATTTCAAATCAAATACAGACAAAAACACTAATGAATATGAATATATCCCATGTTTTCATGATTTGAGTACGCATTCGAAAGCTCCTCGGATCGTTACCCAGGTTATTCAAATGAAATCTAATCAAAAGAAATGATAGGAACGTTGATACATCCAGTCGGGTATCAACACTCGGTAATCAGATACTTTTCCAAAGAATCTCACCACGGGAGAATTGGACAAGGAGGGGATATCAGTTGTCAATTAAGACAATTTCCATAGATGATTAAATTCAATTCAGAAGAATAAATAGTACGGGCACATATGTAGGTGTCTCTAACAATATGTCCCTATTTTGCACTTCTTGCAGATCTCATAAAATTTAATCTTTCACAACCTTCAAAGAAAATTTAGTTTTTATTAATAATTTCATTGTGACTACTAATCAGCCTTGCATGGTCCCTTCCAAATTGTATGTAGGCGCGCAACTATATACAATTTCAAGATTAACGATGCAATACTCAGTTCGTCAAAACTTTGTCATCATGTTTAAAATATATATATTCATGCTTAATTCTGGAATAAGAATCAAAATGAATTTACAGAGATGTTCTTTGTTATGAAAACAATTAAGTTTTCCAAAGTGTTTCACAAACAACTTTATTTCGATAACGAATACTTATAAATCTCACTTTGAATAATCCTTATAGTGATGAAAAATCTATTTTCTCAAAGGATACTGTTTTAACTTATAAAAACAATGAGTGATTGCAAAAGAGTGATGAAGAGTTGTTCACCAAGAACTAACTATGATAGGAAATGAGTTTAGCCAAATAATCATGAGGTTCATGACCTCAATGGCACTCAGGAATACAAAGAGAAGATTTTACAACGCAACTCAAACCGAGATGAGTGCTTGTTCAATGGTTGCATCACTAATGCGAACATTAGGATGAAGCAATAAAAGATAGATAACATCGATACATGTAAAATTTAGCAATCAAAGGTAGTCATTAATCACAAACAAGTCAAAATTGTACCGTAACACATTACGTGTCACTATGTCATACAATTCCAAGAACTCATCCTACCAACGGATGTCTCAGTTAAGTTAGGGATTTTGAAAAGATGCTACAATGAATACTAATCTACAAGAGTCATTAGGTGTTCCACCTGTCCCGAGAGATCCATCGGTCCCAATTCATAAGAAGATTTCTTCAATTATTTATTGGACACTGGGCATCCTCGTCATTGGACAATGGCCTAGGAACAACCCTTAACACGAACCAACAATCATTTAAAACCTTATAATTCAATTACAAGACTCAACGACTTCCTCTTAACAATCTCATATTCCATACAAGTAAAATTTGACTTTATTCAAGTTTCAACCAAATCATACTCAATGCGATATCCTACTTCATTCTTCAATACTTTCAACCATATTCTTGAACCTTAAAAGAGCAATAAAAGCTCGATGTGAACAACACTTAATTTCCAATCCTATAGCTCCTTCATCAATAGTTATCAAATGAGTCACTAGTAGAAAATGACTCAAACATTCAATTAGACTTCTCGGAAAAGTACTAGTGGCATGAGGCTTTTAGGTAATGGTTCCAATGACAGCCTCAAGTGCAACATTCACCTTTTTGATTTCAAATTTTAAGAATTGGGTGACACCGAATCAGATGACATCTTTCTAGGTGGTAAGGTTTTATCAAACTTCACTCTATAAGGAAAGATCGTCATGACATCGATATCAGATTTATTCTCGCCAATTCTTCTTTAATATCACAATCAACTAGTATCAAAATTTCTATGAATATCGACCATTTTGTTGGGATCATAAATATCCACAACTTGGTTTAGATCTGGAATAGCTAGAATTTTCTACAGAAATAGCTTAGATTAATTTACTAGGAGATTTAGGGTTTCTTGTGACAATCTACGTCGTATAAATACCTCATATAAATATTAAAATAATCATCAAACAATCATGTAATCAAATCACATCATATATATATAATCCATGTTATATATATATTAAAATAACACTTCTCAGTCAGGCCTTGTCGGTAACTCGGAAATTCTTTGGCACCGTTATAGTCAAAAGATTTTTAGAAATTTTGAGAAAAATGTTTATAGTTAAAAGATTTTGAAATGTTTTATTTAAAATATTGGTTTTAAAAATCTTTCGTTATCTATAACAAGAGCTCTGGTACCAAATTGTAACAGCCCCAAATTTACACAATTCAATACAAAAGAAGAGTCGTTGGTGTTACGGGATAGCACATTACTCACATCATAGACAACGCTTAAAAATCGCGTCGTTTAATAAAACATTTCCATTCATAAATATCAAGTTACATAGGTCCCAAGTCATAGTATTTCATACAAGTTATACAAAACATTTGAATGGAAATTTTTATTTAAGTGCGGGCCATGAATTCTTGTCGTCTTCCCGAGAATTACCTTCAAGTACCTGAGATAAAACATGTTAAAAGAAAAGGTCAGCGAAAACGCCGAGTGAATTCATAGAGTTTAATGAAATCCATTAATATATCATCGGTATAAAACTATTACCGAAAATCATTTTGTACAATTAATACAAAGCTTTTAGGCTAAGTGTAAAATCTTATCGTCCGATCTTTTCGAATTGATAACCGGTTAAGAGTGCGACTCAATTGTCTTTTGGTGAACAAGAGTATGTTTTGGTTTGGTTTTCTAATTTAAACTAAAAGCAAGTATGAAAATGTCGTTGAGTGAAATTAAAGCGTTTAAAAATTATTTGGAAAAACACTTAAAACATAAAACTTCGTAAAACTTTAAAACTTAAAAACTTAAGCTATCGGAATATAATTAAAACAAGTCATCAGAATAATTCATGTGAAAGTCCATCGGAATGCTAATCTGAATACCCATCGGAATGCAACAATATCAATTCTATCGCAATGATGCCTATCGGAATGCCCTTGATCGCAATGTTTCAGATCGGAAAGTTGTAAACACTTCTGTCGCAATGCACCACTGTCAGAATGTTGTAAAGTAAATTTGGGCAGAGTTTCATCTTAACAAGGACCTTAGTCCCGTCGCAATATGCGATCGCAATGAGCGATCGCAATCCCAAATCGGAATAAGGGGGAATGACCAACTATCGCAAAGTAAAACCACAATGGGTTATTGGGATAAACACAAGCAGCCGTCAGAATGTCTGAATCCCTAGTATTGCGATGGAATGCAATATTAATCCGAATTTGATGGTAAGCTGAAAACTCAATAAGCACGTATAATAAGCTACTTTATCCAAATCTTAAACAACTCAAAAAGCTAGAATTTGACAACTTTTAAAACATAAAAGATCATAAACTTTATGAAAGGAACTTTAAAGTGACTAAAACCTTTGAGAAATCCAAAAATCAATAAGCTAAAACTTGAAATAAGCCAATAAGCATAAAGAGCTTGATTGTGGTAAAATACGCCTCTTGTTTAGGAAAACAAAGGAGGGTAAATGAGCGGTAAGTATCGAGTGATGATTTAGGAAAATCAAGCACTAATGACCCTTATGGTGTGAAAGTTCGTTTCCCAAGGAGGTATATGTGTGTGAAAAACTTGTCAAATGTTTGTGATTAATGATTGGTATAGAAAGGGATGAGAAAAGAAAATGACGGAGACGTAAAAATTACTACTAGAAAGTTAAAACGTAAAACCTTAAAAACCACAAAAATAAAAATTAATTCTAAAAATTACCAAAAATTCACCAAAAATCAAAATAAATAAACTAAGAGTTTACCAATGATCAAAACTTTTTCAAACCTTTTAAATAATTAAATATTCAATTTTTAAATGCTAATTAAAGCCCTAATAATCAAATAAATTACCAAAAAGCCCAAATAAAGATTTTTCAATTGGTAAACCTCTAAAATGACCTAAAAAGATTAAAAACTATTTTTAGAAATTTTTAAACTAATAAAAACTATTTAAAATGATTTAAAAACTATTAAAAGTTAAAATAATTATAAAAATTAATCTAAAAGTGATAAAATTATTCTAAAAGTTGCTAAATTCTTATTTTAATGTATTCAAGCTAAAAAAAATGTAAAAAGTTGGAAAATGTGAAATTTGAAAAATAATAATAAAATAATATTAAAATAATATTAAAAATCCAAAGATTATAAAAATTCTAAAAACTTGCAAACTAGTTTAATTTAACCTAAATAATCAGAAAATCAAAGTGAAATTACCAGAATACCCCTATTGGGCCCTCAAATGGGCCAAAACCAAAAACAGTCAACACAATTGGGCTTTTGGGCCCAAAAAGTCAAACTTGGCCCAATTGACTTGGAAAAGCCCTATCTGACTCAAAATTCAATTCTAAGAACAAAACTTTAAAGGCCCAAAAGCTGAATATGAGCTTATCACAGCTTAATAAGCAGGCAACTTATTCTTATTGGGCTTTTCAGCCCATTAAGAAATAAGCCAATGCCATAAGCTCTAATTTGACACACAACCTTCTTTTGGGATGCTTATGAGATCTGTAAAAAGAAATTTTGAAAAAGCACACTCAATAAGCCAGAAATAAGCAAAGTATAATTTCACAAAACGACAAAATAGTCGGGTTTGAGATTTAGGACACCTCAGAAGCTCTAGTTTGTTGCAAAAGCTCAAAAATAGCTTAACTAAGAATAATCAATCAAGAAAATCACAAAAAGCCAAGTAGAATAAGGTGTATGAGCAAATAAGCTGGCTGAAAAAGCCAAATAAGCTAGTTTTCTAGCAAAAGCTTAACCAAAAGACTTGTAACCTTCCAGACTTGATATTAAGCTAAGAAAAATGATTTCTATTACAAAAGATAAGTTGTTGCATGTGCCAATAAGCAAATCAGATTCAATAAGCTTGGAAACCAAGTTTGATCAAAAGTCAAACGTTGATAAGTTAAAATCAAATGCTGACAGGAACAAAGTAGGCGTTGACAGACTTAATGAAGTTGTATGGACCTGTTTTTCACCCTGCTGGTCAAGGTTTGAGTGCAAACCTTGTGAATCAAAGCTTACTAGTTGGGTAAACTTGATGTGTTTTGGCACAAATAAGCCAATAAGCCAGTAGGCTTATAAGCTACGATCAAAACAATCCAAATAGCCAAATAATCTCACAAGCAGCACACAAATAGGATCCAAGCAACAAAACAGCAATCCTTAAACTAGAAATCAAAATGCAACACCAAATGAGGTGGTCACTTTGCTGATGCAAATGACCACTTCAGCAACTTTTAATAAGCTATAAAATCCACAATAAGCCACCAAATTCAACAACCAGATAACCAATAGATAGCTTATCACCCAAACTATTCCCAAACTTGATTTCAGACCTTAGATCCAAGTAACAAAGAAGTTATTGGATCTGATGTGTTTGACCAATTCAAAAACCACTTTTATCAGATTTTTGCAAAAACTTCAAATCTCTTTTCCAAACTTTCAGAAAGTAAACCAATGACTAAAACTTGTATATTAAGACTTGTTTAGACCTCCCAAACCGTAAGAACCAAGGGCACAAGCCCACAAGGCCTTATGAACCAGTAATCCCAAACAACCCTTAATCAACCACTTTTCAAACAAACTTTTGATTTTCAAACACAACCTACTGATTTTAATGATCAAATAGCTACACTAGGTGACAACTAACAGAAACCAGCCATAGAACACAAAGCACAAACACAAGAACACCAAATCATACACCAAAGTACAAAATAAGCAGAAACATGAAATTTTTAGAGGAATCTTAACAAGGGGTTATACCTGCCTTCCACAACATCCTAGGAAGGCCAGCTATGCTCCTTGGACCTTGTTCAACAACTAGAACAAGACCAAGGTACTTCAATAAGAAAGGTGATGAATGCCTTGGTTGATGTTTCAAAGCAGAAACTCAAGGACTTGATGTCTTCAACACAAGCAGCAAACAACTCAACCAAGGGCTCTAATCCCTTCACAAGCTTGGTGTCAACAAGCTTGCAAGAGCTTATAGCTTATGGTTAAGGGTTAGAACACAAAAATAAGCAAAATCAGAACCTTCTTTCAAGCTTTTTCAAACTTGAAAAACCTTACCAAACATAAACTTCCTTGATCCAAAAGGTTCAAGCACACTTATAACAATCAATGGAACTCAGAATCACCCTTTAAACAACACCAACTTTCAAAAACATAAAAAGTAATTACAATTTTCTCAAAATACCAACTTTTATAAATTTTAAAAAGGAATTACAATGTTTAAAGAGCAAAACTGGAACAAAGGGACTCTCACATGTTGAGGTCTCCTTTTATAGGCAAATGCCAGGCTACACTATTTACAAACCCTAGAAGTGAATTCACTAAAATGCCCTTAAGTTCTTCTAGATGTTTTCTGCATTTGAGCTGTCCAAGTTGATCAAGGCTGTTCATTTTAGCTTTGGAATGAAGCAAGGATCCTAGGCTGTTGATTTGGACACGTCAGATTACTTGGAGAGTAAGTTGCATTCTCATTGGTTAAACGGGAATTGGGGGTGGGGTCCATTGTGAGTGGGAGTGAGGGTTTTGAGGTTGGGATGGTTTTCTGCATGTGTGAATCACACATGTGCAAAGGTAATTGCAATTTACCCTAAGTTTAAGTGGTGTAAATTCTGGGTGGGTAAAAGGTGAATAGTAATACTTTTGATCCGAAATTGGGGGAAGTTGTGGTGTTTGGCGCAATTTCCATGTTTGAATGTTTCAGTGTACACATTTGGCCATTGTTCTTATCCTTTTCTTTCATTTGTGTTTAAAAACGTGTCAGCGCCCATTTCCTTTGTAACAACTTTCAGCTTTTGGCAAATTTGGCACAATACTTTTCCATAAGGTTTATAAGGATTACTTTTGCCATTTTGAGATATTTTAAGGGCTGATATTGGACAATGTTGATCTTCAAAGGTCTTCAATGTATCTTTGGCTTGATGAGGGACCATATTTGACAATTTGAAATTGTTGAGGGACTAATCTTGCCATTTCTTCAAAGTTGAAGGACCTTTTGTGTAATTTTGACAAACTTAAGGGACCAAACTTGTAATTATGAATATACAAGGGTTTTAAGTGTCATTTCTTCAATAAATGAGGATCAATCTTGTTTGTCTTCAAGTCTTCAAGGGTATTTGTTGAGTATTCCATGAATTAGGGCCCGGTTCTTTGTACGGCTTCGTTTCTCGTGTCCGTTTTTCCTTGTATCTTGTAATCTTTTGTCTTTTTCACGATATCCATATCTAAAATACATAAGTAAACAAACACAAGCATATATATGGTATATTATGACATTTTTATGCATTAAAAGCCCGAAAAGAACGATGAGATCATGTATAAATGCCATCTCATCACTCCCCCATACTAAGTCATTGTCGTGCCCTCACGCAATGCTAGAATAAAGTATCTAAGCTTCACCAAAGTTCAATTTTATTAACCTTTATTGAAAAGTAAAAGACTTGCAACATACTACGAAGATGTGTAAAGACATAATGTATGATTTTCATCACAAAAAGTGACTTTTAGGGTCAAAGAATAGAAACAAGTCAATGTCCCTTAGAGTAAACTTCGTCATCCTTGATTGTCATACATTCTATGCTAAGTGCAAAAACGAGATCATTGTTGGTACAAGTCACAATGTTAACACTACTCATACGTCCAAATTGTGTAATACTTTTTCTCCCCGCAATCCTAGTTATTATAAAAGGAAATGGGTTACAAGCATTTTTTATCTATTTGTCATGGATCACATGTGATTCATATTGACTTATTTGAGTAGTTATTAGTCCGAAAGCAAAGTAGCATGATTTGATCAATAGTTAGCCGAAGGACAAAATCTTTTAAAACGGCTTCTCGTGTATCTCCTTAAGTTCATATCTTGTCATAACTCGTTTCACGATTTGAGACCTTTCTCGGACCGATATTTGGCATGTACTTCATACTTCAAATCTTGGGAAGACGTTTCTCGAAATTATGGTCTTCTCTTCTCATATTTGAAATTTCTTCACTTGACATTTTTGAGAGATTCTTCATTTTGGACCACGACTTCATCATTTTTCTTCAATCTTTACTTTGGATTTTGATATACAACGATCCGCCTCCTTTTCGGACTTGGATATATTTATCCTCATACCTTGTAAGGGTCTTTTTGGATAGACTTTCTCCATGATCTTTAGGGGAGTAATTACTTTTCGTCGTGTGTCTCGATCCTTTATATTGATTTAGGAATAATGATACTTCACATCATCTTTGGATCTTTAGCAAAAACAGAGCTCCTCATGCCTTGTTAGGGCCTTTTTAGATGTTCGCCATTCTTCGCGTCCCGCTTCAATAAGTTATGCCTTGGCTATGAACTCTATTCAACCCCGAGCAACTTTTAAACGATCTTGTGTTAGAGGCTAAGTAACTTTTCAAATCGTACGACCTTACTTATTGCAATTATGATTTATTCCTAATGCATTGATCTTGTGGGAAGAAAAAGGCACAATTAAAAACATATGAGTTTTTGAAAGAACATTTTCATGTTCTACGTTTAGCATGATCACTTGTCTAACTCTATCATTTCTCGTTCTTCACTATATAAAGACCTCTAATTAAAGAGACTCGTGAATACTTAGCCATGCAAGTCAAAATTAAGCCAAATTTGGATTAGCTTTCATTAAGACTATATCAAATCAAAGTTTTGGGTTTTCAAGCTACCTATAGGATCTTGCACTTTCTTGGACTTTTTCAAGTTTAGAGAATGCGTTTTATAGTTCCCTTGATAAGTGACTTTCTAGGATCAATTATAGGAACTTGCGAAAAGTTCTTGTTCTTAGCCCGAAAGAGTTAAGACTTTCGCGTTTTAAAGCTCCTTATATAAAAGTCTAGCAAAACTTGAATTGAGCGGGTTAAGGAATGTAAATGGCTCCAAATGCCCATCAAGTCAAAAATTAACTCTTATTCTACCCAACGGAAAATATACATTCGTGTCTTAAAAACACTTATTAAAAACTAAGAAAATTTTTAAAATTTTGGCCATTTTTAGCCTTATTAGCAATCAAAACATTGAAAGTTGGAAAGCGTGAGGGCGTAGCAAAGCAAGTACCTATTCACCCCCCATACTAAAAGTAAACATTGTCCTCAATGTTTCGAGTCTAAAGGTGGAGCACCCCCATACTAGAGACGAAGAGTCGAATGCTTAGGATCTAGCATGGAAAGGGTGATCAACAATATATCTAAAGCTGTTTATTAAGTATGCTAAAAGATAATTGTTAGAACAATAAAGGATATGTCATGGATTCGTGAAAAACTTCTTCAAGCAAACGATGGAGGCTCATGTAAACGAACACGAGAGTCTTCAATCGTAGATGATGATGATGATCTAGATAACACAATCACAAACAACCACGAGACAACGAGTTGAAAGGGTACAAGTCCCCTTATTAGTGAATAGTAAGCATAAAGGATAAGCATGGGATCTCCCCCACGAGGCACCTCGTTTTTGATTACCGAGTCATGAGCTCGACTCGATCCCCTCAATGCTAATTATCATTGGGGAAGGTGACTTGGTCGAGGGCAACCATTGAAGGAATTTCTCCACCAAAGTAGTGCTTAAGCCTATGTCCATTCACCTTGAAATTAGGACCATCATCTTGAGCTAGCTCAATGGTCCCATATGGAAACACTTTTGTAATGGTGAACGGACCCGACCAACTAGATTTCAATTTCCCGGAAAATATCTTAAGACGAGAGTTAAAAAGCAACACTTGATCACCAACGTTAAAAACCCGGTTTTTAATCTTTGAATCATGAAACTTTTTAGTCTTTTCTTTAAAAATTAATGAATTTTCATAAGCATTATCTCTTAGTTCATCCAATTCATTCAATTGTATTTTCCGGTGATCTCCCGCGGTCTTCAAGTCAAAGTTTGCATGCTTAAGGGCCCGATATGCCTTGTCCTCCAACTCAATGGGCAAATGACAATTCTTCCCATAGACTAACTTATAAGGAGTGCAACCGATAGGTGTCTTGTAAGCGGTCCTAAAGGCCCATAAAGCGTCATCAAGTTTGTCGGACCATGAAGCACGGTTTTCTCCAATTGACCTCTCTAAAATCCTCTTCAAAGCTCGGTTCGAAACCTCGACTTGCCCACTCGTTTGCGGGTGATAAGCCGTAGAAAGACGATGAGTAACTCCATATTTCTTTAGAACCTTTTCGAATTGGTCATTACAAAAATGGGTTCCACGATCGCTTATAATAACACGAGGGGTTCCGAACCGAGAGAATAGTTGCTTCAAAAACTTCACTACCACACGAGCATCATTAGTAGGCAAAGCCTTAGCTTCCACCCACTTAGAAAGGTAGTCCACCGCGACGAGGATATATTTGTTGCAATGAGACGATGGGAACGGCCCCATAAAGTCTATTCCCCATATGTCGAAAATCTCATACACTTGAATTATGTTTTGCGGCATTTCATCATGTTGAGACGATTTTCCTTGACGTTGGCACGAATCACACGATTTCACAAGTGCGTGTGCATCACGATAGATAGAAGGCCAAAAGAAACCGGCATCGAACACTTTCTTAGCCGTGAGATTAGCACCGTGGTGACCACCCATGGGTCCCTCGTGACAAGCTCTAAGGATATTAGAAGCTTCGGCACCAAAAACACAACGTCGAACGAGTTGATCCGCACAAACTCAAAAGAGATAAGGGTCGTCCCAAAAATAGAACTTGACGTCACGAAAGAATTTTCGTTTTTGTTGTGTCGTCATACCCTTGATTATGAAATTGCCCGCATGGTAATTTGCAATGTCGGCAAACCATGGGGTGGTGTCTTTTGAATTCACTACACCGAGAGTCTCGAGAGGAAATGTTTCGGTGATTTCCTTGTTCTCAAAAACATCGTTGTGAGGATCTTCTAGATGAGAGAGATGATCGGCCGCTAGATTCTCGGCTCCTTTTTTGTCAAGCACGGTGACATCAAATTCTTGGAGGAGGAGCATCCAACGAAGCAATCTCGGCTTAGCATCTTGCTTAGCTAAGAGATACTTGATAGCCGAATGGTCGGTATACACGATGCTTTTAGTCAAGACGAGATAAGGGCGGAATTTCTCAAAAGCATAGACCACGGCAAGGAATTCCTTTTCTGTTGTGGTGTACTTTAATTGAGCCTCGGTCATCGTCTTACTAGCATAGTGGATAGGACGGAAATGTTTGTCATAACGTTGCCCTAAGACGGCCCCTATAGCATAATCACTTGCATCGCACATGATTTCAAAGGGTAGTTCCCAATTAGGAGCAACAAGAATGGGAGCTTCGGTAAGTTTCCTTTTGAGAGTTTCGAAAGCTCTAACACAATCCTCATTGAAGTTAAAAGGAGCATCCTTCTTGAGAAGGTGTGTCATAGGTCGAGAGATTTTCGGAAAGTCCTTGATGAAACGACGATAAAAGCCCGCGTGGCCTAGGAAACTCCTAACTCCCTTAACGGTTTTGGGATGAGGTAACTTGGTGATGACGTCTACCTTAGCTTTATCGACCTCAATCCCCGCTTTCGACACCTTATGTCCTAAGACGATTCCTTGTTTACACATAAAATGACATTTTTCCCAATTAAGCACAAGATTGGTTTCTTCACAACGTTTTAACATTTGCTCGAGATTAGATAAACACGACGTGAACGAATTGCCAAACACCAAGAAGTCATCCATAAACACTTCCATCGACTTCTCGATCATATCGTGAAAAATCGCCATCATACACCGTTGAAACGTACCCGGTGCATTACAAAGTCCGAAAGGCATCCTACGATAAGCGAACGTTCCATAAGGACACGTAAACGTAGTCTTCTCTTGATCACGAGGGTCGATAGGGATTTGAAAGTAACCGGAAAAACCATCTAAAAAGCAATAGAATTCATTTCCCGCGAGTCGCTCCAACATTTGATCCATGAAGGGCAAAGGAAAGTGGTCTTTACGAGTGGCGTCATTTAACTTTCGGTAGTCAATACACACCCTCCAACCGGTCACAACACGAGTGGGAATTAACTCGTTGTTTTCATTAGGCACAACGGTCATTCCTCCCTTTTTAGGGACACAATGGATTGGGCTCACCCATGGGCTATCGGATATAGGATAAATCATTCCAGCGTCAAGGAGTTTAAGGACCTCCTTTTTGATGACATCGTGAATTTTGGGATTCACCCTTCTTTGACTTTGAATTGCAGGTTTGTAGTCCTCCTCCATTAAAATCTTGTGAGTACAAAATTTTGGGTCAATACCCTTAATGTCGGATATTTTCCACGCAATTGACCCTTTATGAGCCTTAAGAACTTTCAAGATCTCGGTTTTTTCATCATTAGCAAGACCTTTTGCAATAATAACCAGCAACTTTTCATCACCTTCCAAGAATACGTATTCAAGGTGAGAAGGAAGATCTTTCAATTCAAGGATAGGTGGTTCCTCGATTGAAGATTTTGGTTCAACACTCATAACTTCCATCGGTGAAAGAAATGGTGGAATAGAAATTTCATCACTAATCAACACCTCATCTTCATTGTCGATTTCATTTGAAGTGAGATCGCCTCCTTGGAATGGAGTGAGATTTGGTGTTGAATTAGCAAGAATCGGATCCAAAATAGTGGGATTGCCACTTGACGAGCTATCAGAAAAACCTAACACTTCTTGTGAAAACTCATCGCAAACCACATCAACGATGTCAATGTGATTGATGGTAGCGATTGCATAAACATGAGAAGGTTTCGAGTTTTGAGTAGCGTTTATAACAAGTTCCTCTTCGTTGAATCTCAAAGTGATAGTTCTCGCATGAACATCGATAAGCGATCTCGAAGTGTCTAAAAATGAACGACCTAAAATTAGAGGAACTTGAGGATCCGCGGGGATGTCAACTACTATAAAATCAACGGGATAGTAGAACTTCCCCACTTTCACGAAAACATCTTCGGCTACTCCACATGCCATAATCGTAGAATGATCGGCCATCTCTATAGACATGTTCGAAGGAATAAGAGCCGGAAGCGAAAGCGATTTCCAAATGGAAAATGGCATCAAATTAATGCTCGCACCAAGATCGGCCAAGGCGAGGCATTCTTTCATATCTTGTATGTCACTAGTAATGAGAAACTTTCCGGGGTCACCAACTTTTTCCGGTATGCGGTTAAGATAAACCGAAGAACAATTAGCAAGCTTTGAAAGCTTTTCCTTATCGCTCATCATACTTTTAAAAGTGGAAGCGAAACGAGGCATATACAACAACGCGTCGGCTAAACTCACATCAAAATGCACTTGTTGAAACATTTTTATAAAAAGCTCGATTTGTTGTTTGTTACGTTCTTGCAATTTCTCTTTGTTTCGTCTCGAAGGGTAGGGTAAAGGTGGTGTGGGTTTGTCATTAGGCAACGGCCTTGGAAACTCGGGTTCCACAATTGGTATTGGTTCAACCGTAGGTGTGGTTTGAGCGGTACTTCGTGGGATTGTAATGTGCTCCTTTTCGACCATCACCTCGGGTTCTTTCTCGATTTCCTTCTCCGTAGAAGTACTTGGACGAGAGATTGGTTCCTTGAAAGTTTTACCACTTCGTGTAGTAATAACCTTCATTTCTCCTTTCGGGTTTGCAATGGTATCACTAGGAAGACAACCCGAGGAAGAGGGTTTACACATGATTGCTTCAAACATCTTAGCCATTCGGTCATCAAATTTTGATTGCCTAGCATCCGCTTTTAATAACTCTTGCTTAATCTCATGTTGTCCTAATTCCATCTTTTGTTGATTTTGTTGAAGACGTTGGACATTTCCTTCCATTTTGTTTTCATGAGATTTAAGTTCATTAGCAAGTTCATTTTTTAGCTCATTTTTCAACTCAGATCTTAAGCTAATCATCTCACGTTGCATGTTATCAAATTTAGCATCATTTGCTTTAGCATAATCCAAAAATTCTCCTTGCAAATTTTTAGTGCGAGCATTTTGAAAACCTTGTGTAGTGTTTTGAAAATCACGGTTTTGGTTTTGATTAGCAATTTGTCCATTCCCATTTTGATAATTACCCTTGTTGTAATTACGTTGATTGCCTTGATAATTACCACCTTGGTTGTTGTTTCGATAATTATTAACATTTTGATTTGGTGGAGCTTGATTCGGGCGGGAACCTTGACCGTTTTGGTTGTAAGTTCCCGTTGCTACATAAGCACTGAAAGTGTTACCATCCGCGGTAATGCACTCGGAAAGATCATGAGCTCCACCACAAGACAAACAACTCTTAGCAACCGCTTTAACCGAAGCGGAATTAGAAGTTTCTTGAGCTTTCCAATGGGACATAAGATTAGCAAATCTATCAAAAAACCGATTTTCCTCATTAGCTTCATCATGTAAGGCATTAATGCTACGAGACGATTGTGACGATGATGACGAACCCAAATTGGCAACACTCGGTGTGTTACGAGGGCTATAAACCTTAGATCTATTCTCGATGATTTGTAAAGCCTCATTTGTCGTCTTGCACAAAAAATTACCACCCGCGGCGGCATTCAAATAATCTCGTTCATGATCATTAAGCCCATTATAAAAAGTATCAATTTGATGCAATTCCGTAAGATCATGGTGTGGACATTCATGTAACATTTCTTTAAATCGTTCTCATGCCATTGAAAAACTTTCATTATTTCTTTGCACAAATCGTGAAATCTCATTCTTCAAATGTGTTGTTTTAGATGGTGGAAAAAACTTGTTCACAAACTTAGAAACGAGATCGGCCCATGTCAAAATAGAATTTGGCGGTTCTTTCTCGAGCCAAATTTTTGCGGGTCCATCTAACGAGTATGGAAACAACATCATCTTAATGGCGTCATGGGGAACATCCTTAAACTTGCTAGTAGCGGTGAGACGGTTAAAATTCCTAATGTGATAGTGCGGGTTGTATTTCTCGTGACCTCTAAACTTATTTGCTTGCAACATCGACATTAAACCCGTCTTAATCTCGAAATTCTCCGCAAGAATGGCGGGAATCACAATAGCCTCTCGAAAACCCTCGGTGGGTGCTTGTAGCAACTCCATCATAGTACGATTAGCCATGACGACTTCTTGTTCTACAATAGGTTCAACAATTGGAGGTTGTTCTTCAATCAACGTCTCTTGATTGGCTTGCTTTTGAAGACGTTTACGAGCTCGTTTTGCTTGATTACGAGTGATCATAAACTTCACGAAGAATGGGAGGTGAGCAAAGAAGATTCTTTTTGGGTGTTTTGTGAATTTTCAAATTTTTTTTTTTTTTTTTTTGTGTTTTTGATGATATTTAATTTTTTTGGATTTTGGTGTATCTTCGTAGACAACAATCTACAAAATCTCTCCTCGAATCAAACTCTTGATTAAAGAAGCCTCAAAGGAATGAAAACGATCACCTGGAGTGAACGCCTTCGAATGACTTTAGAACTTTGGTGAAAACCAAATTGTTCAAGAGGTTTTAATCACAAAGAAACCAAGCAAATATATTATACGTAATAATACTTTGGGCGGCAAAACCCTCGATTAGCCTTCAATCTCAAAATACTCACAAGCAAGCGGGGAAACGAGGCGGCGCGAAGCACTTAAGAGCCTTTTTCCTTAGGGTATATTTTATAATACCCGCCTTATACCCACCTTATAGTTTGTATTTTTCAAAATCGAGCTTCACGAAAGTATTTATCTATTTTTGCCTTTTTCTTTTTGTTTGAGATTCGAATACAATAATTGAGTGGTGAAATCCCAATTAAGGTTGTGTTTTCACACTTTTGGAGATATTGTTTATTTGTTGTGATACTTAATACAATATAGTAATAATATTTTTTACAAGAAAAACCAAGAAAACCGATAATACGTATTAGTAGAGTTCTAGTAATACAAATAATATTTATGGTTAATATTAAAAACAACAATACAAATTAATCACGACACACCTGCCCGGCAGCGGCGCCAAAATGATTGTGGTAAAATACGCCTCTTGTTTAGGAAAACAAAGGAGGGTAAATGAGCGGTAAGTATCGAGTGATGATTTAGGAAAATCAAGCACTAATGACCCTTATGGTGTGAAAGTTCGTTTCCCAAGGAGGTATATGTGTGTGAAAAACTTGTCAAATGTTTGTGATTAATGATTGGTATAGAAAGGGATGAGAAAAGAAAATGACGGAGACGTAAAAATTACTACTAGAAAGTTAAAACGTAAAACCTTAAAAACAACAAAAATAAAAATTAATTCTAAAATTACCAAAAATTCACCAAAAATCAAAATAAATAAACTAAGAGTTTACCAATGATCAAAACTTTTTCAAACCTTTAAATAATTAAATATTCAATTTTTAAATGCTAATTAAAGCCCTAAAATCAAATAAATTACCAAAAAGCCCAAATAAATATTTTTCAATTGGTAAACCTCTAAAATGACCTAAAAAGATTAAAAACTATTTTTAGAAATTTTTAAACTAATAAAAACTATTTAAAATGATTTAAAAACTATTAAAACTTAAAATAATTATAAAAATTAATCTAAAAGTGATAAAATTATTCTAAAAGTTGCTAAATTCCAATTTTAATGTATTCAAGCTAAGAAAAATGTAAAAAGTAGGAAAATGTGAAATTTGAAAAATAATAATAAAATAATATTAAAATAATATTAAAAATCCAAAAATTATAAAAAATTCTAAAAACTTGCAAACTAATTTAATTTAACCTAAATAATCAGAAAATCAAAGTGAAATTACCAGAATACCCCTATTGGGCCCTCAAATGGGCCAAAACCAAAAACATTCAACACAATTGGGCTTTTGGGCCCAAAAAGTCAAACTTGGCCCAATTGACTTGGAAAAGCCCTATCTGACTCAAAATTCAATTCTAAGAACAAAACTCTAAAGGCCCAAAAGCTGAAGATGAGCTTATCTCAGCTTAATAAGCAGGCAGCTTATTTTTATTGTGCTTTTCAGCCCATTAAGCAATAAGCCAATGCCATAAGCTCTAATTTGACACACAACCTTCTTTTGGGATGCTTATGAGATCTGTAAAAAGAAATTTTGAAAAAGCACACTCAATAAGCCAGAAATAAGCAAAGTATAATTTCACAAAATGACAAAATAGTCGGGTTTGAGATTTAGGACACCTCAGAAGCTCTAGTTTGTTGTAAAATCTCACAAATAGCTTAACTAAGAATAATCAATCAAGAAAATCACAAAAAGCTAAGTAAAATAAGCTGTATGAGCAAATAAGCTGGCTGAAAAAGCCAAATAAGCTAGTTTTCTAGCAAAAGCTTAACCAAAAGACTTGTAACCTTCCAGACTTGATATTAAGCTAAGAAAAATGATTTCTATAAGATAAGTTGTTGCATGTGCCAATAAGCAAATCAGATTCAATAAGCTTGGAAACCAAGTTTGATCAAAAGTCAAACGTTGATAAGTTAAAATCAAACGCTGACAGGAACAAAGTAGGCGTTGACAGACTTAATGAAGTGTATGGACCTGTTTTTCACCCTGCTGGTCAAGGTTTGAGTGCAAACCTTGTGAATCAAAGCTTACCAGTTGGGTAAACTTGATGTGTTTTGGCACAAATAAGCCAATAAGCCAGTAGGCTTATAAGCTACGATCAAAACAATCCAAATAGCCAAATAATCTCACAAGCAGCACACAAATAGGATCCAAGCAACAAAACAGCAATCCTTAAACTAGAAATCAAAATGCAACACCAAATGAGGTGGTCACTTTGTTGATGCAAATGACCACTTCAGCAACTTTTGATAAGCTATAAAATCCACAATAAGCCACCAAATTCAACAACCAGATAACCAATAGATAGCTTATCACCCAAACTATTCCCAAACCTGATTTCAGACCTTAGATCCAAGTAACAAAGAAGTTATTGGATCTGATGTGTTTGACCAATTCAAAAACCACTTTTATCAGATTTTTGCAAAAACTTCAAATCTCTTTTCCAAACTTTCAGAAAGTAAACCAATGACTAAAACTTGTATATTAAGACTTGTTTAGACCTCCCAAACCCTAAGAACCAAGGGCACAAGGCCACAAGGCCTTATGAACCAGTAATCCCAAACAACCCTTAATGAACCACTTTTCAAACAAACTTTTGATTTTCAAACACAACCTACTGATTTTAATGATCAAATAGCTACACTAGGTGACAACTAACAGAAACCAGCCATAAAACACAAAGCACAAACACAAGAACACCAAAGTACAAAATAAGTAGAAACATGAAATTATTAGAGGAATCTTAACAAGGGGTTATACCTGCCTTCCACAACATCCTAGGAAGGCCAGCTATGCTCCTTGGACCTTGTTCAACAACTAGAACAAGACCAAGGTACTTCAATAAGAAAGGTGATGAATGCCTTGGTTGATGTTTCAAAGCAGAAACTCAAGGACTTGATGTCTTCAACACAAGCAGCAAACAACTCAACCAAGGGCTCTAATCC
Organism: Glebionis coronaria; assembly: GCA_025667525.1. Classification (NCBI taxonomy): domain Eukaryota; kingdom Viridiplantae; phylum Streptophyta; class Magnoliopsida; order Asterales; family Asteraceae; genus Glebionis; species Glebionis coronaria. The sequence goes on along the minus strand of CM046882.1, from coordinate 225,172,281 downwards.
CTTCACAAGCTTGGTGTCAACAAGCTTGCAAGAGCTTATAGCTTATGGTTAAGGGTTAGAACACAAAAATAAGCAAAATCAGAACCTTCTTTCAAGCTTTTTCAAACTTGAAAAACCTTACCAAACATAAACGTCCTTGATCCAAAAGGTTCAAGCACACTTATAACAATCAATGGAACGCAGAATCACCCTTTAAACAACACCAACTTTCAAAAACATAAAAAGGAATTACAATTTTCTCAAAATACCAACTTTTATAAATTTTAAAAAGGAATTACAATGTTTAAAGAGCAAAACTGGAACAAAGGGACTCTCACATGTTGAGGTCTCCTTTTATAGGCAAATGCCAGGCTACACTATTCACAAACCCTAGAAGTGAATTCTCTAAAATGCCCTTAAGTTCTTCTAGACGTTTTCTGCATATGAGCTGTCCAAGTTGATCAAGGCTGTTCATTTTAGCTTTGGAATGAAGCATGGATCCTAGGCTGTTGATTTGGACACGTCAGATTACTTGGAGAGTAAGTTGCATTCTCATTGGTTAAACGGGAATTGGGGGTGGGGTCCATTGTGAGTGGGAGTGAGGGTTTTGAGGTTGGGATGGTTTTCTGCATGTGTGAATCACACATGTGCAAAGATAATTGCAATTTACCCTAAGTTTAAGTGGTGTAAATTCTGGGTTGGTAAAAGGTGAATAGTAATACTTCTGATCCGAAATTGGGGGAAGTTGTGGTGTTTGGTGCAATTTCCATGTTTGAATGTTTCAGTGTACACATTTGGCCCTTGTTCTTCTCCTTTTCTTTCATTTGTGTTTAAAAACGTGTCAGCGCCCATTTCCTTTGTAACAACTTTCAGCTTTTGGCAAATTTGGCACAATACTTTTCCATAATGTTTATAAGGATTACTTTTGCCATTTTGAGATATTTCAAGGGCTGATTTTGGACAATGTTGATCTTCAAAGGTCTTCAATGTATCTTTGGCTTGATGAGGGACCATATTTGACAATTTGAAATTGTTGAGGGACTAATCTTGCCATTTCTTCAAAGTTGAAGGACCTTTTGTGTAATTTTGACAAACTTAAGGGACCAAACATGTAATTATGAATATACAAGGGTTTTAAGTGTCATTTCTTCAATAAATAAGGATCAATCTTGTTTGTCTTCAAGTCTTTAAGGGTATTTGTTGAGTATTCCATGAATTAGGGCCCGGTTCTATGTACGGCTTCGTTTCTCGTGTCCGTTTTTCCTTGTATCTTGTAATCTTTTGTCTTTTTCACGATATCCATACCTAAAATACACAAGTAAACAAACACAAGCATATATATGGTATATTATGACATTTTTATGCATTAAAAGCCCGAAAAGAACGATGAGATCATGTATAAATGCCATCTCATCAGAGCTTATAGCTTATACGTTAGTGAGCTTATGTAGGAACAAAGGAAGTGAACTTTCTAACCACACAACCTCAAATTCAATCACGGATCATGAAGGATTCAGATCAAAAGTAAGGATTCGGATTAAGGAATAAGCAAAATTCAAGAAATGTAGAAGGAGATTAAAGAACACAGAGCTAAACTTAAACTTTTTGATTCAAGAAACAAAAATACAAAGATTAATGAAAGCTTAAAAGAAAGGAAAGATGAAAAACTAGTGATAGAAAGTTTAGAACTTCCTCTCTCTAAAAACTAGAAAGGAAAAAATTAAAAGTGCAACTAGCTAACCACCCTCCTAATCACATTAGGAGGGTATTTATAGGCTAAGTGGGAAGTGCATGTGTGGTGTGCTTCCTTCTTTCTCTTCTTCTCGACTCGATTTAATTCTTTGTCTTTTCTCGACGTCGTCTCGGGATTTGAACTTGTCTTAATAATTTTGCTTCTTTAATTTAGACTTGAGTTCTTCGACTTCATTAAACTTCCGTCTTTAGACTTTTTCTTTGATAAATCTTCAGAATAGGTCTTGGACATCCGTTCTTTAAGCACTCTGGATCTCTTGACTTCGTCTTTTCTCGTTTTCTTCGATAAAAGCCCGTGAAAGCCCGTGTTTTCTTGCTTTTTCATCTTTTGGTCCTAAAACACAATAAAAACACAAACCACGCATAATTCCGACTTTTACGACATAAAATACACGTTTTGGTCTTGTTATTATTGGAAATAAGTGGTAAAAGGATAAGTGTTTTCACACTTATTAAATCTCCTACACTTGACCATTGCAATGCCCTCATGCAATGCATTAATTTTAAAGCACGATTTACATTTTCCATCGTAAATAACCTACCTTGGCCTTTATTCAACACTAAATAAAAAGATAAAAACAAGTAAAGAAATTAAAGACTTACATTGGGTTTTGGCTGCCATGAACGTTTTTCATCCTCAAGTTTCACGTTCCCTATACCAAGCTTAAAAACGAGATCATTGCTATTATAAGTTAGCAAACTAACACGAATTCATGTGGGCCAATTATTTACTTAGACTCCCTTATTCCTAGGTGTATCTCTTATATTTTATTTTTGTCTTGAATGATCACGAGGATTCATTGTTTGACTTATTTTGATAGTTATTTAGGCCGAAAATAAAGTGGGACGATTTAATCAATAGTTAGCTAAAGGACAAAATCTTTTAAAACTGCTTCTCGGGACCTCATAAAGTTCATATCTTGGTATAACTTGCATCACGATTTGAGACCTTTCTCGGACCGATATTTGGCAGTGACTTCATACTTCAAATCTTTGAGAGACGTTCTTGAAATTATGGTCTTCTCTTCATAATAGGAATTTCTTCACTTGAGGTTTTGAGAGATTCTTCATATTTGGACCACGACTTCTTCATTTTTCTCCAATCTTTATTTTGGACTTTGATATACAACAATCCGCCTCCTTTTAGGACTTGGATCTATTTATCCTCATACCTTGCTAGGGTCTTTTCGGATAGACTTCTCCATGATCTTTTGGGGAGTACTTTCCTTTCGTCGTGTGTCTCGATCCTTCATATTGATTTTCGATAAATGATTCTTCACATCACTTTTGGATCTTTAGCAACAAAATGTAGCCCTCATGCCTTGTTAGGGCCTTTTCGGACTCGCCAATCATCACATCCCGCTTCAATAAGTTATGCCTTGGCTATGAACTCTAATTAATACCGAGCAACTTTTAAAAGATCTTGGGCTAGAAGCTAAGTAACTTTTCAAATCGTACAACCTTATTTATTGCAGATAAATTTATTAACAAGTGATGGGAGAATAGTCTCATAATTAACTCACATAAATTCACGAAAGAATACCAAACTTATAACTGACTCTATTGTCACAACCCACCATGGCGGAATATGGGGCGCGAGATATGGATATCATAACAACAAATGGTGTCTCTATAGAGAAAACTAAAATGCAAATATAATGTCATAAATGGTGACACAAATGTCATGACAATATCTCAACAATGCAGGAGTCTAGGTAAGTAGGTAACAGTCCTACCACTTACCCAAGACAAACAATAAACATAAACCGAACAAACATATAGGTGCCAACATGTATCACTTATAAAAAAAACATAAAGGTAAACTAAGAAGGAACGGGGATCTCCTTCTATATGCAATCCTAAGGCATCCAAGCTAGCCACTTCTATACCCAAGCTTAACCATATTCTCACATGAAAGAGACACTAAAACACGTCAACATAAAGTTGGTGAGAGTCCTAGGTTTAGACTCCAACGCTAAATCAATTACAAGCTGTGAATAACGAACACAAATACAATAACATATGGACAATGTGTTACATGTATGCATCAACAACTATCAATTCAAGATCAAACATTTCAAACCAAAACCAAGGCCCACAGCCTTACCAAACATCATGGTACCATAGATGATCACACTATGTACCTATCCCAAGGCCACTACCTTGTCATTAACCATTGGTCCCATAGACGATCACGCTATGTACCTATCCCAAGGCCACTACCTTGTCATTAACCATTGGTCCCATAGGCGCCCATACACCTATGTACCTTTCCAATCCAGATCATACACAAACAAGAATCACATAGCAGTTAATCACATAATGTACACACAAGTCCATCTCAAACCATAAAAACATTCACAGCATCAATTTATAAACAACTCAACAAAGTGTCTCTTCCATCCCATCTGGAAGTCAAAATCAATAGTAAACATGGGACTATGAAACTCACCTGATTGCTTCTTCACAAGTCCTCGCACTAGCAACAAGCTAACAAACCAAAAACACGTAATCAATACACGAACCAATCACTAAGATGGCTCATCAACCTATGATGGACATCTAGCCTATTCCCTTATAAATACCTCATTGATAAGCTCTAATCACCCCATTACCCTTCCTTAACAAGTCCTTAACTTGGTTAAGTTTAATAACTATCCCGTTCATATTTTACACAAAACAGTCCCAGTTTTTAGGTCTCAAAACTTTAATTTTCCTTAATTTATTTCAGCTCCTAAAGCTTCTAAAACCACAAAACCGTAAGACTATTCAAATTTACGCGTTTTACCGTAAAAGACGTAAAATATACACTTTTAAAAAAAATCTCAAATTTTGCAATAAACTTTATAACTAAGTCCTAAATGACTTAAAACCATCCCGAAAAAATATTCATATGACTAATTACCTCATCCGCGACCTCTAAATGCTAACCCGTAAATCGTAAAAATACGATTTTCTATAATACATATACGTATACTTAGAACCAACAAATAACACCATCTCACTTCATAGTCACTGCCATGTGAACTCATGAACATGAAATCATCACACATCGTTTCATTCACAAGGTACCCCGTACCGGAAACGATATCCAAACCACAATCTATACACACCAATAAGCACATAAACACGTAAAGACACGCAACTAGCACAAAATAAAACTAAGTGACGAACCTCAAAACCAGGGTTGTCACATCACTCCCTCCTAATAGAAATCTCGTCCCGAGATTTACTCCTTAGGATCAAACACACAGACAACAAATCACACGAGGATACTTGTTCTAAAAGAACTCCTCTCATTTCCACGTGAACTTTAGTTCAAGTTTCAAAATACCACATATACAAACCAAAAACAATTAAACTCATTGCCAAACTCTTGACCTCACAGTCAATAAATCTCCTAGATGACTCTTTGATAAAACAAAGACTCTCATTAACACAAGTCCCGAATAACCGTACAGGCAAAATGCATTCTCAAACAACCTTTACCAATCCCAATACACGAAATATAACATGTATACCACTCGTTTCCCCCAGGTAATTCTACGCTCATAAGCTACTGGTCTGGTCTTTCCAAAGATCATAAATGGACCTACAAAACTCTACATAAACTCTTCCATTTTACCAAAACATACCACCCGTTACTATGGGTGAAACTTCATACATAGATTTGTCACTAAACTCTAGTGGTTTCCTCCTTTTCAACATAGCATCCTTTGTTGCTCTCATTCTTTCCACAAACACCATTACCACATTAGTAGCCTCGTTACCAATTCTAGTCCACGATGGGGACAACTCACCCTATCCTTTCATATAGTGCCTCAAATGGCATTTATCGACTTCTAGTATGATAACTATCATTATATGAAAACTCAGCCATCGCTAATGAGTTTCCTAACTCCCTCTAAATCAATCATTCATCCATACTACTTTTCCCTTGTCTCTCCACAATCTTAATTTCCATTACATCTTATATCCCGACTTCAGCCTATAATTCAGGCCTTTCCTCCTTTATTCCCTACATCCTCATTAACGGGGAATATGCCCCTCTCACCGGTGACTCTCTCTCCTTGTAGGAGAATTGTTGCTGATATAATGCGTTCTCCAACTATCTCCAAACCTCACGCCAATGCTCTAGGTGTCTTTCTCAGTTACACCTATAGTATACTCATACCAACCATTAGTCTATCAACAGTATACTATGCTTGCTTCCCATCGTTTTCTTCCCTTGCCATAATTCTTCATAAGGCACTCCATACCTATTAGGTTAACTTTTACACAAAACCTCTTATTCCATCGTATCTACATGCAATCCTTCCAACTTCTCAACTATGTGACTCCTTATTCCTCTTGAAATATGTGATGAATTAGTCAGTCTATCGACTATCACCCAACTCTCGTCGTACTTATTCCTCCACCGCATTATGTATCCCTTCCACCAACTACGTCCTTACACCGCCCCTTTCTAAGCTACTCCTATCTATGTAGGAAGTATAGTCTACGTCCCTTTTCTCCATATGATTGTCCAAGCCACGCAACATACATGTTGACGCGTTCTCTGCTTCAGACAACTCAACTCGTGCAACCTATATCCTTTATCCAAACCGCTCCAATACGTCATCCCTATAGTTCAAGTTCGTCTCAGCTTCACCTCATTCTTCTTATTCCATGTCTCATCGACCATGCTTGCCTTTCCCAGATGGTACTTGGCCTTGCAATTTTCTTTCATCACTTAACTCCACCCATCATCTTTGCCAAAAGTTCAATCAAGATGATTGAATATGTGTTGGAGACGTTCATGATCCGTATAGATCATTCTCCACGTCTCGTACACCAAATGCCTCTAGCATTCTAGGCAGATATAACAATCCAGCCCCACTAACTAAGTCCATCTAGTTCTTCCAAATCTTTAGTTCCTGCAACGTATAAGCGATCGCCTTTCTTTGTCATCCTCGTACGCGTCCAAATCCTTGCTCCACGTATCGTCATGCTTCGCGAATTCATCCGGTCCTTCCGATAATGCCAAGATCGGCTCATTATCCAATCCACCTCTTCAGCCTCTGGAACGCTTCCTCATCATTCTTCACTTCACCCCTTGCCAGTTCCAGGATATGCCATCATCTCTAACTACTCATCATGGTAAACTTAATACTAAAACTCAAACTCGAAAATCTCACGTATAACTCCACTCCAGAACTAACACATAATTCACCTCGTCCCCCTTCTAAGATTTGAGTAGATCAAGATGTCGTCGATGCTCCCGATGACAACTCGTTTATATACGTTCATGCACACTCGGTTCATTGACTCCATGAAAACCGCTAGTGCTTTGGCGAAGCCAAATGCATAACCGTAAACCCAAAGCGTTCATACAACATCCTTAGCAATTTCAACTATGTCCTCCTTGCACCCTCTCTTAGAAGCAATACGATTAAATTTCTACCTCGTTCTACTCGCGAAAATCTACAGGTATTCTATAAGACCAATACTCCCTCTTATCAGACCACTCAACCGCTTCCACATCACATTTACTACTAGGAAACTCAACTTTTATCCTGAATCCCTTACAATTTCTAACCACTCTCTATGGCGCGTTACTTGTGCCAATATCCATACGTTATAAAAAAAATCTCCATTCCTCTCCCTGGTACTCCAAAGAGACCATATATTCACATTAGTTCGTCTACGAACTTCTTCCCTCCCCACTAAGGGTATTCCGACCGTTCTCTCATGGCCACCTACTAAACCGTGTAGGTGAGACCAAGTCTTTCATATGACTACCTCAACGCTCCCAAACAATACGAAACCAAAACTACATCCTGAGTCCACCAGATACGATCGACGAATCAAACCCACGAACAACTAACGACATTTCACGTGCACCCGTTGAAACAAGTCAAAAACCACGAGACTCAAAAGAAAACTCAAACCCAAAGCGTGTATCAATTCAAAATGATCCATGACAACGAAAAATAATCCAAGGAACATCCAATGACAACCAAAACATATTACGCCCCACGACATATTTTTTTTTAAACCGTGCAAAAGATCGACTTTTCCAAAAGATTATATATCTTTTTCTTTATTTATTTATTTACTTTTACCTCCCACATCTATGTGACTCAATAAATCTACAAACAACCCTCTTGACGAACTCAAAACTCAACTCAAAAACTAGGTATCCCGTGCATCCCAAATCATAAAAATAAACTACTATTCAAACTCAACCTCTAACCCGACACTTGTACAATAATTTCGGCCAAGATACTGACCTCCCATGACTATACCTTCTGAATATATGAAAAGTACGTTCCGAGTACATAATTTTTGGCTTTTGAATCACTCAAAAAGCTCTAAAAACGAACAAGTTATGACCAAATCAGTTTTATACTAGTTGTTTTAAAGAAACTAAAGAATAAACTTAGTGATCAATGTAATCCTTTTAAATGAAAGATATAATTGTATGTGAAATCTTAATAAACTCAATTTAACCTTGTATAAATAATTAAAAATGACATAAATCGGTCAAACTCAATTATATAAACTATGTAGGTAGAAAGAATTTTTTACTTCGCTTTATTTCAAAGAAAGACTTTTAGAATTTGAAATATATAAGTGTTGATTAAAAGAAATCTTATGTTACATCTTGTTTCAAACACGACTCAAACACCTTACCCTTATTTACCGAATACAACCAACCATCTAACTCAATATATACCGCCCAAAAGAAATGCAAGACCCAACACAAAAGATTTCATTATCTCAAAAGAAATCCCAAGTTATTTCAGTAGACTTGAAACCAAAAACACCATTTTAAAACGTACACGTGAAATACGAGACTCAAAGAATACGCTACAAGACACACTTCAAAAGATCAAAAACGTCGGTGGAACTCCAACAAACTCCAGCACCATAAAACACGACAAACACGAGGTACATTCAAGTTATAATAACTAGTGAACGACCATATACCATAACCCAACACGTAGTAGTATATATACATCCGCATATATATACCTATCGAATATCCCAAACATACTCGTTATCATACATGTCAAGTCAATCAATCGCTTTTTACGCTCGTTTTTCCATACGAGTAATCACCATCTAACCGTGCCACAACAAGGCATAAAGCCCACCTCCAAAACCAAACCATATCGTGTGACCCCATAATCACACAACACGACTATAACCCAAAACATATAACACAAAAAGAACAATAGCCATATCGTAGGTAGCCATTACATAAACCCATATATATACGTATACCCAAATTCTACATCTCATCATATACAAGCATGTATTAACCCTCTTTCATGCAATCATACTTGAGAACCCATTGAAGTTGTGGTACTTGTAATACTATGTTGGCCACAATACTTATACAATTACCCTTTCCCCAATGCACTCCCTCCTATGATGACACTTTTAAGAATCAATACGACATATAACACATAAATCCATCTACTCACATAAGCTCATCACCACATAAACAATAAAGTCCAAAACTCCATCTATTAAAATATCATAGTAATACTCTTGAAATACGTAAATCCATAGTCTAGCTAAAACAACATAGACTAAATCCAAAACGAAAACATAATCAGTTATAAGTCATGTCGCCCGTAAGAGTGGAAACAGCTTAAAATCCTTCCTATCCACCTACTCCTAGTAACTCGAACCACCACACGATTCTTAGGGAACATGACTTAAACATCAAAAGAAAAATAACATACCTCAGGTATGTAAAATAACTCGATAAAAGATATAATCTACCTTGTACTAAATTATGTACTATAATGTACAATTTAAGCAAAATACTACAGTGACTAGCGTGGACGATTATGGTTCAACCCGCACTAGTCACAAACCCGAAAAGAAAATAACATGTTACTAAGTATGAACATACTACGGTTTAATTCATACTAGTCAAAACATCGCAATAAATAACATCCAAACACATCAATTAATATAAAATGCACACATACTCCTATGAAGCCTATATATAGGGACCCTTAAGCTATAGACTAGGCTACGTGACTAGGCAACCTAATTCTCTATAACCATTGTCTCTGATACCATTCTGTCACAATCCACCATGGCGAAATATGGGGCGCGACATATGGATATCATCACAACAAATGGTGTCTCTATAGAGAAAACTAAAATGCAAATATAATGTCATAAATGGCGACACAAATGTCATGACAATATCTCAACAATGCAGGAGTCTAGGTAAGTAGGTAACAGTCCTACCACTTACCCAAGACAAACAATAAACATAAACCAAACAAACATATAGGTTCCAACATGTATCACTTATAAAAAAACATAAAGGTAAACTAAGAAGGAACGGGGATCTCCTTCTATATGCAATCCTAAGGCATCCAAGCTAGCCACTTCTATACCCAAGCTTAACCATATTCTCACCTGAAAGAGACACTAAAACACGTCAACATAAAGTTGGTGAGAGTCATAGGTTTAGACTCCGAAGCTAAATCAATTACAAGCTGTGAATAACGAACACAAATACAATAACATATGGACAATGTGTTACATGTATGCATCAACAACTATCAATTCAAGATCAAACATTTCAAACCAAAACCAAGGCCCACAGCCTTACCAAACATCATGGTACCATAGATGATCACACTATGTATCTATCCCAAGGCCACTACCTTGTCATTAACCATTGGTCCCATAGACGATCACGCTATGTACCCATCCCAAGGCTACTACCTTGTCATTAACCATTGGTCCCATAGGCGCCCATACACCTATGTACCTTTCCAATCCAGATCATACACAAACAAGAATCACATAGCAGTTAATCACATAATGTACACACAAGTTCATCTCAAACCTTAAAAACATTCACAGTATCAATTTATAAACAACTCAACACAGTGTCTCTTCCATCCCATCTGGAAGTCAAAATCAATAGTAAACATGGGACTATGAAACTCACCTGATTGCTTCTTCACAAGTCCTCGCACTAGCAACAAGCTAACAAACCAAAAACACGCAATCAATACACGAACCAATCACTAAGATGGCTCATCAACCTATGATGGACATCTATCCTATTCCCATATAAATACCTCATTGATAACCTCTAATCACCCCATTACCCTTCCTTAACAAGTCCTTAACTTGGTTAAGTTTAATAACTATCCCGTTCATATTTTACACAAAACAGTCCCAAGTTTTAGGTCTCAAAACTTTAATTTTCCTTAATTTATTTCAGCTCCTAAAGCTTCCAAAACCACAAAACCGTAAAACTATTCAAATTTACGTGTTTTACCGTAAAAGACGTAAAATATACACTTTTAAACGAAATCTCAAATTTTGCAATAAACTTTATAACTAAGTCCTAAATGACTTAAAACCATCCCGAAAAATATTCATATGACTAATTACCTCATCCGCGACCTCTAAATGCTAAACCGTAAATCGTAAAAATACGATTTTCTATAATACATATACGTATACTTAGAACCACCAAATAACACCATCTCACTTCATAGTCACTACCATGTGAACTCATGAACATGAAATCATCACACATCGTTTCATTCACAAGGTACCTTGTACCGGAAACGATATCCAAACCACAATCTATACACACCAATAAGCACATAAACACGTAAAGACACTCAACTAGCACAAAATAAAACTAAGTGACGAACCTCAAAACCAGGGTTGTCACATCTATCCTCTATCGTCCTCCACAGTTTAAAATATCTATGAATGAGACTCGTGGATGCTTAGCCAATTAAATCAAAGTTTTGGGTTTTCGAGTCATCTATAGGATCTTGCAAATTCTTAGACTTTTTCAAGTTTAGAAATCGCATTTTAAAGTTCCCTTGATAAACAACTCTCTAGGATCAATTATAGGAACTTGCAAAAAGTTCTTTTTCTTAACCCGTGAGAGTTAAGACTTTCGCGTTTTAAAGTTCCCTATATAAAAGCCTAGCAAAACTTGACTTAAACACGTTAAGGATACTAGCTAGAGTAAACTTAGATAAGTAAACTCGGGTTGAGTCAAAATATTCACGACTTTGAAAAATTTAAAACCACTTTATTGAAAATTTATTCTAGTAAGGAAAGAAAATAACCATAACAAAGGAAAATACAACTATACAACTAGGCCAAAATAGATTAAAAATTTTGAAAAATGTCGAAAAATCAAATTTTCCGGTTAAAATGAGGACAAATTCATGGAAAAGACCACTTACTTCGATAGAAGTCCCCCTACACTTGATATAAACATTGTCCTCAATGTTTAAGCATGTGGGAGTAAACTCCTCTACACTTAGGACATTGTGCATGTTGTTTAAATCTTGCTAAGGAAAGGACAACTATAGTGATTTCAATGTGAACATATAAGATATGAAATATTGAATCACGAGAGTTTAGGATAGAACCGGGAAGACGGGTACACGGGATCACGGTTCGTCAAAAGTCATCGAGGTGCTCTTTGAAGCTTGAATCCCTACACAAAATAAGAAACAAGACAACCAACACATACGGGGCTCCCCCCTACACTTATTATGAAAGTAGTAAAGGATAGATCACGGGTTGCCTCCCGAGAAGCGCTTGTTTTTGATAACCGAGTCACGAGCCTGACTCGACCCAAATTTAGTTCATGGGAAACATGGTGAGGGATGGAATCATCTCATGAGAGATGTCCACACCAACGTACAGCTTCAAACGCTGGCCATTCACCTTGAAATTAGGCCCATGCGGCACGATGCGCTCCCACAGTACGTTCCAAAATTCGCTTCAATCCACGGTTGGATATCTCGGCTTGCCCATTGGTTTGGGGATGATAGGCGGTGGAAAGACGATGATTAACACCATACTTAGCCATGACTCTTGCAAATTGATCATTGCGAAAATGAGTCCCGCGGTCACTGATTATAGCACGAGGAACACCGAATCGAGCAAACAGCTGCTTCAAAAAGTTCACAACCACCCTCGCATCGTTCGTTGGGAGAGCCTTAGCTTCCACCCATTTAGAAACGTAGTCAACGGCTACGAGGATGTACTTGTTCCCTTTGGATGATGGAAATGGCCCCTTAAAGTCGATGCCCCATACGTCAAAGATTTCACATTCTTGTATGAAATTTTGAGGCATCTCATCTTTATGTGTGATCGTGCCTTGTCTTTGGTAAGCATCACAATGCTTAACCATTTCGTGAGCGTCACGATAAATGGTGGGCCAATAGAATCCTGAGTCAAACACTTTCTTAGCGGTGTAGTTGGGACCAAAGTGACCACCGGTGGGTCCTTTATGGCAAGCATCAAGGATTTGCAAAGCTGCCGGTCCATCAACACATCAGCGAATGATCAGATCAGCGCATTGTTTGAAGAGATAAGGGTCATCCCAGAAGTAAGTCTTAACATCTTTAAAGAACTTCTTCTTTTCTTGGGATGTTAACCCTTTGATGAGAATACCACCCGCTAAGTAGTTTGCAATGTCCGCAAACCACGGGGTGTCATCAAGATTGGACTGAATAGACATTAAGGTCTCAAGGGGAAAAGAGTCATTGATCTCTTGGTTTGGATGATCCCCTTGATACGGATCCTCAAGTCTACTCAGATGATCCGCTGCTAGGTTTTCGGCTCCCTTTTTGTCAAGAATTTCTATGTTGAATTCTTGAAGGAGCAAAATCCAACGAAGAAGTCTTGGCTTAGAATCTTGCTTAGTCAACAAGTACTTCAACGCGGAATGGTCGGTATACATGATGGTGGTGGAAATTACAAGATAGGGGAAAAAAATTTCAAAAGCATAGACAACAACTAAAAGCTCTTTTTCGGTTGTCGTATAATGCAATTGAGCGCCCGTCATTGTCTTGCTAGCATAATGGATTGGTTGGAAGTGTTTATTCACTCTTTGGCTCAAAACCTCTCCAATAGCAAAGTCGCTAGCATCGCACATCAACTCGAAAGGTAGCTCCCAATTAGGGGTAACCAAGACCGGTGCCTTAGTTAGCTTATCCTTGAGAAGATTGGAGGCTTCAATACACTCTTTGTAAAAGATAAAAGGAGTAACGTTTTCCAAGAGGTGGGTCATTGGGCGAGCGATTTTAGAAAAATCATGAATGAAACGATGATAGAAGCCCGCATGACCCAGAAAACTTCTCACACCCTTCACGGTTGAAGGTGGAGGTAATTTGGCTATGTCATCCACTTTAGCGCGGTCCACTTCAAGACCGGCTTTAGAGATTTTGTGTCCTAGCACAATGCCTTCTTTTACCATAAAATGACATTTTTTCCAATTTAGAACAAGGCGAGTGTCTTCGCACCGCGTAAGCATACGTTCTAAATTGGCAAGGCAAGAAGAGAATGAATCACCATAAACCGAGAAATCATCCATGAAGACTTCCATAGTTTCTTCAACCATGTCATGGAAGATAGCCATCATACACCTTTGGAATGTCCCAGGAGCATTGCACAAGCCGAAAGGCATATAAGGACAAGTGAATGTGGTTTTCTCTTGGTCATGAGGATCGACGGGTATTTGAAAATACCCGAAGAAAACGTCTAAGAAGTAGTAATAATCATTACCCGCTAGACGTTCAAGCATTTGGTCCATGAAAGGAAGGGGAAAATGATCCTTTCTCGTAGCATCATTGAGTTTGCGATAGTCGATACAAACTCTCCACCCTGTAACGAGACGAGTAGGAATCAACTCGTTGTTTTCATTGGGAACAACGGTGATTCCGCCTTTCTTAGGCACACAATGGACGAGACTAACCCACGGTGAATCCGAGATAGGATAGATCAAGCCCGCATCAAGAAGTTTGATAACCTTTTTTTTGATAACGTCATGGATCTTAGGATTCACCCTTCGTTGCCTTTGAATAGTGGGTTGAAAGTCGTCCTCCATGAGAAATTTATGTGTGCAAAAGTGAGGATCAATTCCACGAATATCGGAGATCTTCCACGCAATCGCTTTCTTTTGATTCTTCAACACGGCGATAAGTCGGGATTTTTCTTCTTCTTTCAGGTCCTTTGCGATGATGACCGGTAACTTCTTGTTGTCTTCAAGGAAAACGTACTCGAGATGAGACGGAAGATCCTTAAGCTCCAAATCCGGAGGATTTTCGATGGACGGCGTAGTCAACTTTGGATCATCGGTAGAGATAGCCTTAGGAGACTATGGAGAAATATGGTCCTCATTGAGAAGTTTCTCAATGGTACGAATGTCTTCATCCCAATTGGAGGGAGAATCGTCATATTGAAAATCCACATCTCCCAGAGTTGCTTCAAATTCTTGCAAGAGGAAATCACTTTCTCCAAATGGAGTTAGTGATGGAGCAATAGAGGCAACGGTCTCAATAGTGGGTAGAGAAGAAGAACCACTTTTACAAGCGTCTTTGAAATGCCCTTCACAAGCCTCATCAAGAACGTCAATGGCATTAACACTCTCATAGGAATAAGGTTGCTTAGAAATCTTACCCATATTGAAGACAATTTTATCGTCACCAACTCTCATGATTATTTCGCCCGCGGCTACATCAATGAGAGTGCGACCGGTCCTCAAGAAGAGACGTCCAATGATTAATGGAACACGAGGATCTATCTCGTAGTCAACGACAACAAAATCCGCCGGGAAGGTGAATTTGTCAACGCCAACGAAGACGCCTTCAGCTATCCCTACTGGATAAGCAACCGTACGGTTAGCTAATTCCAAAGTCATTTTGGTGGGGACTATCTCGGGGAGAGATAATTTCTTCCAAACACTTAAAGGCATTAAGTTTATACTAGCACCTAGATCGGCTAAGGCCATGCAATTCTCTACTCCCGGGAAGTTGCAAGGAATCAAGAAGCGACCCGGATCACCAAGTTTGGTTGGTAATTTCCTTAAGAGCACTGCGGAGAAATTCTCATTAAGTTGGGTCTGAGCAATGTCAAGAAGCTTCTCCTTGTCACTAAGAAGATCTTTAAATATCTTCGCGTATTTAGGCATGTGAGCGAGAGCCTCAACAAAGGAGATGTTAAAATTCAATTGTTTAAACATTTTGAGAAAGTTTGAAACCTGAATATCATCCTTGCTCTTTTGCTTCTCTTTCCTCAACCTTGAAGGATAAGGTATATCGGATGAAGAAGAAGGCTTTAGGGGGGTAGGATCACTCACAACCGCGGGTGGTGGGGGAATGGGGGTAGAAGGCAAAGGAGGTGAGGAAAGTTGTTCTTTTTCCTTGTTCACAATCACGGGTGGAGGTATAGGAAGCTCGGGTTCCGTATAACCTTTTCCACTACGAGTGGTGATTGCTTTCATCTCCCCTCTTGGATTCGCAATGGTGTTACTCGGAAGAGTACCCGAAGAAGAGGGTTGATTACTTTGGAAGAGCGAACCTAACATATCACATAAATTATCCGCTTGAGTGCTGAAAGAGTCTCTCTTGTCTGCGCGAATATCATTGCTTTGTTTTGCCATGTCATTCCTTAGCTCGGCTCGAATATCGCTCCCTTGTTTCGCCATTTCTCCCTTCAAGTTGATGAATTGACTCTGAAGATTCGTCACCATCTCTCTATTAGTCCTTATGAACGTCTCGACGTCTTGATTCAATGACATCGGTTGATTGAGATGTGGAGCTTGTAAGCTTGAGAATTTCCTTGAGGTGGGTATGGGTTTCTTTGGGATTGATATTGATTGTTAGCACGAGGTTGGGATTGGTTATTTCGGTTATAGCTTTGTTGTTGGTTTTGGTTTGGAGGAGTAAAACCGGGTGGAGCAAGATAGTTGTTTGAACGATAACTTAGCAAGTTACGGTCTCCTTGAGGACGAGCTTGATAGCCTCGCGTGGGATAAGTACCGTATGCCGCGTTAACGTTTTCAGAAAAATTGCCTTGAGTAGAAGGACAATCATTGTAAGAATGAGGACCACCACATGTGTCACAATAAATAGCAACGGCTTTAGCTTGTTAAGGATGGTTATTAGCCAAAATTTGCTTATGTTTGCTCAATTCGATACTGGCTCGTTCCATGGCAGACATGTCGATGGTGGAAGAAGTAGATGAGACATTGACTCTCGGTTTAGATCTTGAGGATGCGGATGAATCCCAATTCTTGTGGTGAGTAGTCATGTTTTCAATCAACTCTCTACAGTCTTCCGGTCTCCTTTTCATAAAAGTACCACCGATGGCGGCATTGATCGTGTCACGATCACTAAAAGTGAGACCATTATAGAAAGTATCAATGAGAGTGACGGGGAGCATGTTGTGATTTGGACAACGGTCGATCAAATCATTGTAACGTTCCGAAGCATCAAAGAGCGATTCATCATTGTCTTGCATGAATCCACTCATTTGGTTGCGAAGGCTCGTGACCATGGATGGTGGGAAGTAGCGCGACAAAAAGCGTTGAGTCATGTCATCCCAAGTATGAATAGAATTATTTGGGAGACGGTCAAACCATTTTTCGGCATGGTGAGAAAGCGAGTGGGGAAATAGTTGAAGGCGAAGTTCATCCATAGAAACACCGGGTGACTTCATTCATTGGGTGATGGTAATGAATTTGTCGAGGTGTTTGTTGGCATCATCATCTGGAATTCCGCGAAATGGATTAGTTTGCACTTGTTGGATCATGTGATGCTTTAACGAAAACTCTTGAGCCGTGATGTGCATCGGCGCAATCGGGCCTCCGCGTCCATTCATGGTGGGTTGACACAATTCTTCCATTGTTCGTAAATCAGGTAAGGGAACATTGTTGTTGTTATTGTTATTCAAATTGGGTAGAGGTGGGTTATTATTGTTGTTATGCACACCAGCCATATCTAAATCTTCACGAGTCTCGGGCTCAGAATAATTTGAAGATCTAGTACGCATACACCTGCAGAAGAAAAATATACAGAGAATATCTATATAATCTTTTTGGTGCAAACCGTTGGAAAAGAGTTGCTTTTTATGATTTTTCAATGTTTTTGTATTTTTGAAAATTTCATATTTTTTTGGATTTTTAAAAATTTTAAAGCAAGGAAAATAACGTTCAAAGAACGGATCCCAAAATTCAATGCGTCTCTCACTAGAAACCATTATTCTTAACGAAAAGAGCCGGCAGCGGCGCCATTTAATACAAAGCTTTTAGGCTAAGTGTAAAATCTTATCGTCCGATCTTTTCGAATTGATAACCGGTTAAGAGTGCGACTCAATTGTCTTTTGGTGAACAAGAGTATGTTTTGGCTCGGTTTTCTAATTTAAACTAAAAGCAAGTATGAAAATGTCGTTGAGTGAAATTAAAGCGTTTAAAAATTATTTGGAAAAACACTTAAAACATAAAACTTCGTAAAACTTTAAAACTTAAAAACTTAAGCTATCGGAATATAACAAGTCCTTTCTATCGGAATGCACCAAATTGAAAACCATCGGAATATAATTAAAACAAGTCATCGGAATAATTCATGTGAAAGTTCATCGGAATGCTAATCTGAATACCCATCAGAATGCAACAATATCAATTCCATCGCAATGATGCCTATCGGAATGCCCTTGATCGCAATGTTTCAGATCGGAAAGTTGTAAACACTTCTGTCGCAATGCACCACTGTCGGGATGTTGTAAAGTAAATTTGGGCAGAATTTCGTCTTAACAAGGACCTTAGTCCCGTCGGAATATGCGATCGCAATGAGCGATCGCAATCCCAGATCGGAATAAGGGGGGAACGACCAACTATCGCAAAGTAAAACCACAATGGGTTATTGCGATAAACACAAGCAGCCGTCGGAATGTCTGAATCCCTAGTCTTGCGATGGAATGCAATATTAATCCGAATTTGATGGTAAGCTGAAAACTCAATAAGCACGTATAAGTAGCTACTTTATCCAAATCTTAAACAACTCAAAAAGCTATAATTTGACAACTTTTAAAACATAAAAGATCATAAACTATATGAAAGGAACTTTAAAGTAACTAAAACCTTTGAGAAATCTGAAAATCAATAAGCTAAAACTTGAAATAAGCCAATAAACATAAAGAGCTTATAGCTTATACGTTAGTGAGCTTATGTAGAAACAAAGGAAGTGAACTTTCTAACCACACAACCTCAAATTCAATCACGGATCATGAAGGATTCGGATCAAAAGTAAGGATTTGGATTAAGGAATAAGCAAAATTCAAGAAATGTAGAATGAGATTAAAGAACACAAAGCTAAACTTAAACTTTTTGATTAAAGAAACTCAAATACAAAGATTAATGAAAGCTTAAAAGAAAGGAAAGATGAAAAACTTAGTGAGAGAAAGTTTAGAACTTCCTCTCTCTAAAAACTAGAAAGGAAAAAATTAAAAGTACAACTAGCTAACCACCCTCCTAATCACATTAGGAGGGTATTTATAGGCTAAGTGGGAAGTGCATGTGTGGTGTGCTTCCTTATTTCTCTTCTTCTCGAATTGATTTAATTCTTTGTCTTTTCTCGACGTCGTCTCGGGATTTGAACTTGTCTTAATAATTTTTCTTCATTTAATACAAAGCTTTTAGGCTAAGTGTAAAATCTTATCGTCTGATCTTTTCGAATTGATAACCGGTTAAGAGTGCGACTCAATTGTCTTTTGGTGAACAAGAGTATGTTTTGGTTTGGTTTTCTAATTTAAACTAAAAGCAAGTATGAAAATGTCGTTGAGTGAAATTAAAGCGTTTAAAAATTATTTGGAAAAACACTTAATGTCGAGATTTTACTAGTTGAAAGTTCGTGTTCTCGGAATCTTCTCGAATTGATTTCCGGTTAAGTGCAAGAGATTAGTTGTTCTTGGTTGAATAAAAAGGGAATGGTCGTTTTCTAAAACTACTGGAAAATAAAGACTTGAAACAATTAAAAATAAAGTAAAAGACGGTAAAAAGAAACAACAATGAAAGATTAAAACTTGGCGAAAAGTAAATGACGAGAAATTAAAAGCAACAAAGGTAAATGACGCAAACTAAAACTTAAACTAAAAGGAAAGCAAATAAAAATGCAAATAAGAAAAAAGGCGGGAAAAATAAAGTTTAAAACTAAAAACTGGAAAACTCATTCGGAATATCACCCTCATCCGGAATAACAAAGCTCATCCGGAATATGTCACTTTTCCAGAATAAACTAGTTGATCCGGAATATTGAGTTTGATCCGGAATAAAAAGAAAATAATGTTGATTCGGAATATGAGCCTTGATCCGGAATAACCAAAATTCCGGATGAAACAACTTGATCCGGAATAAATAATATTCCGAACGAAGGACTTTGATCCGGAATAAATAATATTCCGAATGAAGGACCTTGATCCGGAATAAATAATATTCCGAACGAAGAGCTTGATCCGGAATATTCAATTATTCTGCATGAAGAACTGATCCGGAATATAAGAAATATTCCGAATAAAAGAACTGATCCGGAATATAAAATATTCCGGATGAACAAATTTGACACGGAATAAAAAGTTGACTCGGAATATCTGGGAAAGCAACAGTAAGCATGAACAGAAGAAGAACTGGGAATGAAGAACAAGGACGAAATTAACCAAAACTAATCAAGATAAACCAAAAGATTAAACCAAAACAACCACAAATGATCTACTAAACTGGAATATTAAAAAAATTACATAAACTGGAATATTAAAAATACAATAATCCTAACACTAATTTGCAAAAGTTAAATACTAATTTAAATCTACTCCTAAAATTAATTAATTAAAAACTGGGAATTAAAGAAAAGCTTATATAAAAAAATGGACTACTTTATATGAAAAATAAGGGGGTTTATATAGGGAACCCGAGAGGCGTTGAAGTGATGCTTGTTGAACACGGAGAAAAATCATGGCCGTCCAATCTTTATTCTCTTCTTCTCACTTGATCATACGGTTAAGATGATGCCTCTCTCCTCGGATCGCCAGCGTGGCAGGCATATGTTTTTGTTGTGCTTCTTGGGTTCCTAGGTGGAGGACAATCATTGGCTCTCTCACTGGTTTGCAGAAAATGGACCAATAGGAGATGAGGTGTGATGAGAGTAGGTGCCACGTTGGATCTTTGATAGCAGCATCATCTTCCCGAAAAACTTGGTATTAAATTGAGGCGCGTGTGAATCAATTGCTTGTGATTTAAAAACCCCCAATTAACCTAGGGTTTGTGGCTGCTGGGTGTTTATCCCCTTTTCTCTATCTCCATTCTCGTTTCTATCTTTTGTGTTTTGTTTTGACTGAAAACTTGACTATAGAAAGTAAATAGGCAATTGTCCACCGTCACACTATTAATTATGGGCTTGAACCAATCTTGTGTAAATACTTCCTTCGTCACATAGTTTGTTTGATGGGCCTATGATCCAAAACTTGTAATAACCTTCCATTTGTTTCATTCTTAGATAATTGGGCTTAGACCAAACAGATTGGAAAACATTCTATTCGTATCATTTTTCTTTTGGGCCTTTGAATTGGACTTTTGACAAGTAGTTAATTTCATAAGTCCATCAATGGGCTTAAAGGCCCATTAAACTTTTGTGGGACCCACTTGACAAAAATCCTTCATAAACTTGAACTTGTGAACAAAACGACTTGATTTTTAGCTTCTTGAAATTTTCTTCAATCTCGTGTCGATTCTGCCGGTTTTCGTAATCTTTGGTACCAAACACTTTTGGTTCTTTGACTTTGACTTAGTCTCTTTCTTTGACTTTTCTTGAACAATTGACCGTGAAATCCCGTGTTTTCTTTCCTTTTGATCATTTGTACCTATTTTACACAAAACACAAAACCACGCGTAATTCCGACTTTAATGATACTAAACACATGATTAGGTCTTGTTTTTCCTTAATTTTAGTGGCAAAAGTATAAGTGTTTACACACTTATTAATAACCAATCATTCCAAATCAATAAAACTAACAATCATAACCAACATAATCAAAACCCACTTAATCAAAACTATGAATAATCAAGAACATGAACAATAAAGATGAGAACAAATCAAACAAGAAAGGTAGAAGGAGAATAACAATAAAATGAAGATTCAAGAAAAATAAAATAAACTTACTTGGAAATTAAAAGGAATTTAAAGGTGCAATACATGAAATTAAGGTGCATAAATTTAAAGTGCAGGAAATGAAAAAGGGTGGAAGAATGGGTTGTCAAGCCACCAACCACTTGAAAATGAAAACAATCTAAACTATATATAGGGAGATCAGGGAGGAGCTTAGGAAGCTTCCTCCCTTCTTTATTCTTTCTTTAATTTCGTCATTAGTCCTTAATCTTCTTTAATCTTTTGAATTTAATGACTTTGTCTCGGGATTTCTTCAAACTCGTCTTGCAATTCTTCAATAAGTTAGACTTGAGTTCTTCGGCTTTTAGTAAACTTCCGTCTTTTGACTTTTTCTTCGATAAATCTTCAGAATTGGTCTTGGACTTCCGTTCTTTTTGCACTCTTGACTTCTTGACTTCGTCTTTCGTCCTTTTCTTCGATAAAAGCCCGTAAATACCCGTGTTTTCTCCCCTTTTCACAATTTCGTCCTAAATCACAACAAAAACACAAACCACGCATAATTCTGACATAAATGGCATAAAATACACGTTTTGGTCCGGTTATTATTGTAATTAAGTGGTAAAAAGGATGGGTGTTTACACACCTATCAAATCCCCTACACTTGACCATTGCAATGTCCTCATGCAATGCATTAGTTACAAAGCACGTTTACATTTTTCATCATAATCAACCCACGTTGGCCTTTATTAAAGAGATAAAAACTATAAACATTCAAAGTAAAGAAATCAAAAACATACCTTGGGTTTTGGAAATGTCATGAATGATCATCATCCTCAAGTTTTCACTTTCTCCAAACCAAGCTTAAAAACGAGATCATTGTTATTATAAGTTAGCAAACTAACACGAACTCATGCAGGCCAATTACTCACTTAGACTCCCTTATTCCTAGGTGTATCTCTTATATTTTATTTTTTTCTTGAATGATCACGAGGATGCATTGTTGACTTATTTTGATAATTATCAAGTCTGAAGATAAAGTGGGACGATTTAATCAATAGTTAGCTAAAGGACAAAATCTTTTAAAACTACTTCTCGGGACCTCATAAAGTTCATATCTTGGCATAACTCGCTTCGCAATTTGAGACCTTTCTCGGACCGATATTTGGAAACGACTTCATACTTCAAACCTTGAGAGACGCTCATGAAATAATGGTCTTCTCTTCATAATAGGAATTTCTTCACTTGAAGTTTTGAGAGATTCATACTTGGACCACGACTTCTTCATTTTTCTCCAATCTTCATTTGGGATTTTGATATACAACGATCCGCCTCCTTTTTGGACTTGGATCTATTTATCCTCATACCTTGTTAGGGCCTTTTCGGATAGACTTCTCCATGACTTTTGGGGAGTACTTGCTTTTCGTCGTGTGTCTCGATCCTTCATATTGATCTTTGATAAATGATTCTTCACATCACTTTGGATCTTTAGCAACAAAATATAGCCCTCATGTCTTGTTAGGACCTTTTTTGACTCGCCAATCTTCACATCCCGCTTCAATAAGTTATGCCTTGGCTATGAACTCTAATCCATACCGAGCAACTTTTAAATGATCTTGGGCTAGAAGCTAAGTAACTTTTCAAATCGTACAACCTTATTTATTGCAGATAAATTTGTTAACAAGCGATGGGAGAATAGGCTTATAATTAACTCACATAAATTCACGAAAGAATACTGAACTTATAATTGGCTCTATCATCTCTCGTTCTCCACAGTTTAAAGTCTCAAGGAATGAGACTCCTGAATACTTAGCCTATTAAATCAAAGTTTTGGGTTTTCGAGTCGCCTATAGGATCTTGCAAACTCTTAGACTTTTTCAAGTTTAGAAATCGCATTTTAAAGTTCCCTTGATAAACGACTCTCTAGGATCAATTATAGGAACTTGCGAAAAGTTCTTGTTCTTAACCCGTGAGAGTTAAGACTTTCGCGTTTTATAGCTCCCTATATAAAAGCCTAGCAAAACTTGACTTAAACACGTTAAGGATACTAGCTAGAGTAAACTTAGATAAGTAAACTCGGGTTGAGTCAAAAGATTCACAACGTTTGAAAATTAAAACCACATTATTAAAGATTTATTCTAACAAGGAAAGAAAATAACTATACACAGGGAAAAACTAATAGGCCAAAATAGATCAAAAGTTTTGAAAAATGTTGAAAAATTGATTTTCCGGTTAAAATGAGGACAAATACAAAGAAAAGACCACTTAACTTCGATAGAAGTCCCCCTACACTTAACATAAACATTGTCCTCAATGTTTAAGCATGTGGGAGTAAACTCCCCTACACTTAGGACATTGTGCACGTTGTTTAAATCTTGCTAAGGAAGAGACAATTAAAGAGATTCCTATTTTAATATTGAGAAATATAAAATAGAGAATCAAAAAGAGTTTAGGATAGAACCGGGAAGAAGGGAACACGGAGTCACGGTTCGTCAAAAGTCATCAAGAGTGTGTCTTTGAAGCTCTAATCCATGCACATGATAAGAAAGAAAGCAAGAAACACCACGGGGCTCCCCCTACACTTATGGTAAAGATAGATAGATAATTGGGTTGCCTCCCAAAAAGTGCTTGTTTATATTAACCGAGTCACGAGCCTGACTCGTCCCCGAATTAAATGGTCCATGGGGAAGCCTCGAATGTAATACCGGGATCAAAGACCTTGTCCTCGTTCCCGGTTGACATCAACAAAGGAGAGGCGGGGGGATAAGTCTTGTATGGGAGAAAGGTCCTTTCAACATACGTAAAGTATGTGAAATCAAGATCCACGGGAGGTGGGGTGGGTAAAGTAAGCACATTGTCATCCCCCAAAGACAATGGATGCTGAGCAAGCGGCAAAGCTGTAATATTATCAATGATAGCATAATCAATGGCACCTCCCGGGTCAAAGCACTCATCCTCCGTGATAGTGGCTAAAGGGGAGGATGAAAGGTGCTTTGGGAGGGGACTTGGGTCAATACCTTCCTGCAGCAAATTATCATAAATAATGTCCCCCTCCGTGTTATCATCATCAATACCTGGAGGCATGGAGTGAATGTCGATTTCTTCCAGCAATGGGTCATTATCTTCAACGGGATGAATAGATGGAGGTAAAGACTCGGAAAGAGGAGGAGAAGTCAACTCTTCGATTTGGGCAATAAGAAGATGCACTTTCCGTAATCTGTCGCGGAGAATCACGTCTTCCACCTCATCTTCAAGAGCAAGTTCATTGGTGAACCTCTCATAAGCCGGACAGAATAAATCGTCATCGCCCGCATCTCCCGGCGGAGATTGAGAAATTTCAAAAGTGAAATTCTCATAGCGGGGAGAAAAATCGTCATCATTAGGATCGACCTCTTCCGTAAGAGCAACGTCGTCCTCAGGCTCCATAGCAGTCGGTATGTCACACACCTCATCATCAAAGATTTTATCGAGACCAAACTCACTAAGCTCACTCAATGTATCACAATCCTTAGACTCGTATGGGATAGTGAGAGAAGGGATGACAATTGTACTAGGACATTGAGTAGTAAGATCATTCCAAGAAATAGTAGGCTCATCATCATCATCATCATAATAGTATGGATACACCGGAGGAGGAGTATAAGTCTCGATATTCGATATTTGCTCTTGTCGTTGATCCTCTTGACATTTTTCGATGATCTTGTTGAGAGCTTCTTGAAGTTGTTGACCATGCTTAACAAGAGTGGCCCATTGTTCGTGGGAGCTCAAATGTTCGAAGGAGGGTTGATGATCGATGATGTGTTGTGGGGGTTCAAAATGTTGAAAACCTGAATTATAGCATGGGTGTGGCTCATAGTAGTTCATCGGTTGAGAAGAATTAGAACACGGGTTTGGTTCATAATAATCCATTGGTGAAGAAAACTGAGGACATGGATTTTGCTCATAATAGTTCATTGGTTGACAATAAGAGGTATCATGAGGACCCCCACAGTTGTTGCAAAACGGGTAAGGAGAAAGACTGGGTGCGTCTTGTGGATAGCTATTATCATTGTCATAATTGTACCCCGGTTCTTGCCCGTGACCATACGGGTATTGAACCGGGCACGAAACATGCCAATGAGAATCGCTTCCACAATAGATGCACGGGGGAACAGGAGGTGGATTCAAAAAGGACGAATTAGTCGAGTTGCACAAGGGACAAAATCCGAATTGTGTGTTGTCGATATCGTTTCCGCACCGCTCACATGTACACCATTGAAAAGATTCGTTCCCGTATAATCGTCTCCCATACCCGACGCAATGGACATAATAATCCATAAAGAAAAATAGATAAGCAAGAAGAATATTTTTGGTGCAAAACTTTGAAAAAGAAATGATTTTTATGATTTTTCAAATGTTTTTGGATTTTTTTGAAAATTTTGACACGAAAAATAACGTTCACGGGTGAACGGATCCCAAA
Organism: Glebionis coronaria; assembly: GCA_025667525.1. Classification (NCBI taxonomy): domain Eukaryota; kingdom Viridiplantae; phylum Streptophyta; class Magnoliopsida; order Asterales; family Asteraceae; genus Glebionis; species Glebionis coronaria. The sequence goes on along the minus strand of CM046882.1, from coordinate 225,146,148 downwards.
AGCCAACGCGTCTCTCACAAAAAACCGTTAATCCTTACGAAAAGAGCCGGCAGCGGCGCCATTTTAATACGATGATTTTGCTAGGTTCAATTGTTCGTTTCTCGGAATCTCTTCGAATTGATAACTGGTTCAGTGCAAGAGATTAGTTGTTCTTGGTTGAATAAAAAAGGAATGGTCGTTGTCTAAAACTACTGAAAAATAAAGACTTGAAACAATTAAAAATAAAGTAAAAGACGGTAAAAAGAAACAACAATGAAAGATTAAAACTTGCGCGAAAAGTAAATGACGAGAAATTAAAAGCAACAAAGGTAAATGACGCAAACTAAAACTTAAACTAAAAGGAAAGCAAATAAAAATGCAAATAAGGAAAAAGGCGGGAAAAATAAAGTTTAAAACTAAAAACTGGAAAACTCATTCGGAATATCACCCTCATCCGGAATAACAAAGCTCATCCGGAATATGTCACTTATCCGGAATAAACTAGTTGATCCGGAATATTGAGTTTGATCCGGAATAAAAAGAAAATAATGTTGATTCGGAATATGAGCCTTGATCCGGAATAACCAACATTCCAGATGAAACAACTTGAACCGGAATAAATAATATTCCGAACGAAGGACTTTGATCCGGAATAAATAATATTCCGAATGAAGGACCTTGATCCGGAATAAATAATATTCCGAACGAAGAGCTTGATCCGGAATATTCAATTATTACGCATGAAGAACTGATCCGGAATATAAGAAATATTCCGAATAAAAGAACTGATACGGAATATAAAATATTCCGGATGAACAAATTTGATACGGAAAAAAAAGTTGACTCGGAATATCTGGGAAAGAAACAGTAAGCATGAACAGAAGAAGTACTGGGAATGAAGAACAAGGACGAAATTAACCAAAACTAATCAAGATAAACCAAAAGATTAAACCAAAACAACCACAAATGATCTACTAACAATAACCAATCAATCCAAATCAATAAAACTAACAATCATAACCAACATAATCAAAACCCACTTAATCAAAACTATGAATAATCAAGAACATGAACAATAAAGATGAAGAACAAATCAAACAAGAAAGGTAGAAGGGGAATAACAATAAAATGAAGATTCAAGAACAATAAAATAAACTTACTTGGAAATTAAAAGGAATTTAAAGGTGCAATACATGAAATTAAGGTGCATAAATTTAAAGTGCAGGAAATGAAAAAGGGTGGAAGAATGGGTTGCCAAGCCACCAACCACTTGAAAATGAAAACAATCTAAACTATATATAGGGAGATTAGGGAGGAGCTTAGGAAGCTTCCTCCCTTCTCTCTTATTTCTTTAATTGCGTCATTAGTCCTTAATCTTCTTTAATCTTTTGACTTTAATGACTTTGTCTCAGGATTTCTTCAAACTCGTCTTGCAATTCTTCAATAAGTTAGACTTGAGTTCTTCGGCTTTTAGTAAACTTCCGTCTTTTGACTTTTTCTTCGATAAATCTTCAGAATTGGTCTTGGACTTCCGTTCTTTTTGCACTCTTGACTTCTTGACTTCGTCTTTCGTCTTTTTCTTCGATAAAAGCCCGTAAATACCCGTGTTTTCTCCCCTTTTCACAATTTCGTCCTAAATCACAACAAAAACACAAACCACGCATAATTTCGACATAAATGACATAAAATACACGTTTTGGCCCGGTTATTATTGTAATTAAGTGGTAAAAAGGATGGGTGTTTACACAACTATCAACACTTAAAACATAAAACTTCGTAAAACTTTAAAACTTAAAAACTTAAGCTATCGTAATATAACAAGTCCTTTCTATTGGAATGCACCAAATTGAAAACCATCGGAATATAATTAAAACAAGTCATCGGAATAATTCATGTGAAAGTCCATCGGAATGCTAATCTGAATACCCATCGAAATGCAACAATATCAATTCTATCGCAATGATGCCTATGGGAATGCCCTTGATCGCAATGTTTCAGATCGGAAAGTTGTAAACACTTCTGTCGCAATGCACCACTGTCGGAATGTTGTAAAGTAAATTTGGGCAGAGTTTCGTCTTAACAAGGACCTTAGTCCCGTCGGAATATGCGATCGCAATGAGCGATCGCAATCCCAGATCGGAATAAGGGGGGAATGACCAACTATCGCAAAGTAAAACCACAATGGGTTATTGCGATAAACACAAGCAGCCGTCGGAATGTCTGAATCCCTAGTATTGCGATGGAATGCAATATTAATCCGAATTTGATGGTAAGTTGAAAACTCAATAAGCACGTATAATAAGCTACTTTATCCAAATCTTAAACAACTCAAAAAGCTAGAATTTGACAACTTTTAAAACATAAAAGATCATAAACTTTATGAAAGGAACTTTAAAGTGACTAAAACCTTTGAGAAATCCGAAAATCAATAAGCTAACAGTTGGAATAAGCCAATAAGCATAAAGAGCTTATAGCTTATACGTTAGTGAGCTTATGTAGGAACAAAGGAAGTGAACTTTCTAACCACACAACCTCAAATTCAATCACGAGATTCGGATCAAAAGTAATGTTGGGTCAAAAAGTTGATGTGGCAGAAACTCAAAATCGAAGAAAATATCAAGTAATATGTTCAAGCGTTGACAAGAGCAATCTGGGCGTTGACAAGACCACTTCAGGCGTTGACAGAAAGTCAACAAAAGTCAAACGCAGTCAACAAAGTCAAACGCTGATGGATGTTGAAGATTTGATGGAGAATTCTATTTAGGGAATATATTGAGTATATTATTTATGATATACACAATATATAGTTTATCTAAATAGAAGATTTAGATGTTTATTTGATATTATCTCTTGTAGATTCTGTTCCTTCCACTATAAAAGGAACAAGAGTCTTAGGTTTTATTCATATTATTCATTCATAATGTAAACCTAAAGTGTGTGTCGACTAGGTGTGGGATTCAATGTATACACACCTAGTGATTGTTGATTATTAATATAATTAGCAATCCATTTGTTTTAATTCGTGTTCTTTGTGTCCAAACACCTTGTTATGATCATTGTTCTTATTCCGCTATGTTATCATATGAATGATGATCAACCTAGATATAATGGTTCATAACCATTGAGTCTAACGATCAATGGACTCCACAATTGGTATCAGAGCCTAAGGCTCATGATATCTAGGTCCGACGAGGTGTTCGTGTATGGTGAAGAAGAAAAATTCGTATGGAGTTTTTCTGGGCGATTTTGTGTGCGCAGCAGTATTCAGAAGGTCATAACTTTTGATTGAACCGTTGGATCGTCACGAAATTTTATATGTGTATTCTACATACATAAATCTAAACATCCACCGGAGGGATTGTCGAGTTTTATCCCCAGGCAAAAGTTATTAAGCGTCGAAGTTGGCTGATGGTTGATTTTCAGTTTTCTGCTTTTACATAAAATCATGAACTAGGGTTCCTCAAACCCTAGATCTACTTAAAAGCAGGAAGAATTGCAGTTTGTGGCTGTTATGATTCAAGGTAGAAAAGCTGCAAGAAAAAGGAGCTGATCGTGACGTGATATAAAGATGTGAGGCAGTGAATATGGCTCGATTTTATTTACTGGTCCAATTGGTGTTCCCATGATACAAGCGAATCTGATTGGTGAAAATAGCTGTGTTCACATGATGTAAACGTCTCTATTGGTGGAACAATTTTGTTTCACACGATTATATAGCTTTGTGTTCACACGGTTGGACAGATATGATTGGTGGAAATCGTTATGTTCACACGGCCAAGGATATACGCATGTATGCAGTGACGTAAAACTTCAATTGTGTTCACATGATTGAAAGCTTCTGATTGGTCGATATTCATTATGTTCACACGGTAAAGACTCCATGATTGGTGGGGAAAAGTGTATTCACACGATCAAAACTGCATATTTTCTATTTTTGGACGAGGGACAAAAGAATAGTTAAACGGAATTAATGGTTAGCTGTTATATGATTCGTTGACTGTTCAAAAGGTATTCGCATCACATGATATACTATATTTGGAAGAGATATGTTCAAGAAAAGATAAAAGAGTTTGTCACAGCCAAAAGTTTTAAAGCTATTATTCTGGAATACGGTTCATCATGGTAAGTATATAATATTAATGCTATATTTTAGGGATTTTATTTGTAAAGGTTCCCTAGAATAAATGGTTATCTATTCTGGACGAAAGAAAAGTTCAGCAAAGGCAATATATAAAGTCGTGATTCATGGAGTAAATTTGTTTCTCTATTTTTAAGACGTGATGAATTTTGGAGTAAGTTATATTTTTAGCCGCTGACAAAGCTCGAGACGCTGACGTTCGTATTTTGGACGCTGACAAAGTATGGTTTGACGCTGATAAGAATAGACGCTGACAAGGTTTATGGTTGGCGCCGACGTTTGTAATTCAAACGCTGACAGGAAGAATTTTGACGCTGACAGAATAAGTCAACGCTGATAGAGTTGACAGTGTCGTCCGATATATGAACTTCAACGCTGATAGGTATTGTCAGATATTGGACAATACATCTGACCAAGATATTGGACAGAATAGGATATTGGACAACACAATGATTGCTGCTGTTTGAGAAAATTGGACGTTTTAAGCACACAAAAAGGTGGATTATACACACGAAGGTACATGGAATCTCCGTTTTAATATAGAATATCATGTTGATATTTATGGCTCGGATATTTTGAAAGGAATTAATGATCTTAAAGCGAGTTAGCAATTATTCGTGAGACTTTGATTGATATTAGATTATGTAATCAGGATAGCCTTGTGAAAGAGTTATTCGACGTCTAACTTTTACATATGAAGATATTGGTTCATTAAGACTTGTCATGAAGAAGTGTTAGCTTAAGGGGAAGAATTCTTATGGTAAGTTTGATGATTGAAGAAGATTTTCGCGAGTTTGTGTTCTATCATATCTTAAAGTCGTGGACTTCCAGCCACTGACTTTAAAGGTAACTTGTTCGTGCTTTACATGGTTGGTGATGAAGACTTGTCATAACACTTGAAGGAGTTACATTATCGTGCTCAGTGTCTCACATAGGATGAGAATATTGACAAGGGATTGAGGTCTACTTATACTTTGTGCCATGAGTATAAGTTCTTAGTCACATGGATAGTACAAGACATGGAACACAAGATTGGGTTATTCTACTTCTACATCAAAAATATTATATTAATTATTCTTCAAGATCATTACATAGAGCCTACATATGGAGAATCTTCAAAGATTGCAACATTGTTTAATTTCCTGTTGATGTGACAAAAAGGGGAAGAAAATACATGCTACACTTGAGGGGAAGCAATTTGAAGATCATGTACAACTTACAAGAGATACACATAGAGTTTTGCCGACATCAACTAGGGGAAGATTGTTGGGTCAAAAAGTTGATGTGGCAGAAACTCAAAATCGAAGAAAATATCAAGTAATATGTTCAAGCGTTGACAAGAGCAATCTGGGCGTTGACAAGACCACTTCAGGCGTTGACAGAAAGTCAACAAAAGTCAAACGCAGTCAACAAAGTCAAACGCTGATGGATGTTGAAGATTTGATGGAGAATTCTATTTAGGGAATATATTGAGTATATTATTTATGATATACATAATATATAGTTTATCTAAATAGAAGATTTAGATGTTTATTTGATATTATCTCTTGTAGATTCTGTTCCTTCCACTATAAAAGGAACAAGAGTCTTAGGTTTTATTCATATTATTCATTCACAATGTAAACCTAAAGTGTGTGTCGACTAGGTGTGGGATTCAATGTACACACACCTAGTGATTGTTGATTATTAATATAATTAGCAATCCATTTGTTTTAATTCGTGTTCTTTGTGTCCAAACACCTTGTTATGATCATTGTTCTTATTCCGATATGCTATCATATGAATGATGATCAACCTAGATATATTGGTTCATAACCATTGAGTCTAACGATCAATGGACTCCACAAGTAAGGATTCGGATTAAGGAATAAGAAAAATTCAAGAAATGTAGAAGGAGATTAAAGAACACAAAGCTAAAGTTAAACTTTTTGATTAAAGAAACTCAAATACAAAGATTATTGAAAGCTTAAAAGAAAGGAAAGATGAAAAACTTAGTGAGAGAAAGTTTAGAACTTCCTCTCTCTAAAAACTAGAAAGGAAAAAATTAAAAGTGCAACTAGCTAACCACCCTCCTAATCACATTAGGAGGGTATTTATAGGCTAAGTGGGAAGTGCATGTGTGGTGTGCTTCCTTCTTTCTCTTCTTCTCGACTCGATTTAATTCTTTGTCTTTTCTCGACGTCGTCTCGGGATTTGAACTTGTCTTTATAATTTTTCTTCTTTAATTTAGACTTGAGTTCATCGACTTCATTAAACTTCCGTCTTTAGACTTTTTCTTCGATAAATCTTCAGAATAGGTCTTGGACATCCGTTCTTTAAGCACTCTTGATCTCTTGACTTCGTCTTTTCTCGTTTTCTTCGATAAAAGCCCGTGAATGCCCGTGTTTTCTTCCTTTTTCATCTTTTGGTCCTAAAACACAATAAAAACACAAACCACGCATAATTCCGACTTTTACGACATAAAATACACGTTTTGGTCTTGTTATTATTGGAAATAAGTGGTAAAAGGATAAGTGTTTTCACACTTATTAACAATTCTTTGTTGTAGGCCATAAAATAAGCCAAAAACATTTTATACAAATCATTGTTGTAAATCATACTATAGGCATTTGCCTTCAAAAACATTATACGAACCAATGTCGTAAATACATCATACAATACGTTTTATAACGTTGTTTAGAGTTAAATAAAAGTTGTTATATGAATATGGTTATGTAAAACCAAAATACGAACACAATATCAATAATAAGAACCCGTATTGCTAGTCAGGAAATATATTGTAATTCAATGCATATAACAGTATTTTCGTTATTGGATTAATATAAGCCGCGTGACATTGCTACCTTACTATAACAAACAACGGGTAGCTAACCCGAAACTCAGTTTGCCCATCTAAATTAGCGTGTCGTCAAAAAAATCACGCTATGGAAATCTTCGCATACATAAATTCGCTTACCAATCAATGTGGCACGATAGGGATCAACCGTCAAGGCGCGAACTAGGGTGATCTTCCCCAAATAGTACTATTATATGCACAAGCGTCTACCAAATCCCGGTAGTTAACATTTCATGCTAATAGGACTTTTAGTGACATAACCTAACTTTAATAATCCATTTCATTTCATTTATCGGGTCATATAATCTTTCATCGGGTCATACAATCATTCGGATCCAAATCAATAAACAAACAATCGGGACAACTGGTGTCCTAAGTTTATTAAAACTAACATGTTATCTCCCTCACGGGTTTATAAAACACTTCATAAAATATTTAAAAGAGTGCGAGGCTATGAACTCACATTGATTAGGAAAGGCGGTTATCGGCGATTTAGATGTACGGTACGTGCTTCAATGACGGAAACCTAGACAAATAATACTCGTCTTAGACTCTTGTCCAATGACTTTATAAAAACAATAACTATGTATATATATATGATTATTTTATAAATATGATGATGATCAAGTGGGATTATACATCTTTATTTACTCATTATAGTGTCATGTGTTGGTAAGTTTTCATACTAGTTTCACTAGTTTAACTTCTTTACTTGTCAAGGCCCAATAAGCCCATTATAAGCCTATTACATTATATTAGTCCATTTTATATTTTTAACATCAGTCCTATGCTTACATGTTGGGCCCAAGTGGGTTAAGCCCAATAAGTAAGTTCATTAGTGTTTAGCCAAATTTGTTGGATTAATAGTCCAATAAGGCTAATTTGGCCCGTTAATGTCCATATGTTCTAAAGAACTGTGACAATCCGTCAATTTATGGTTGATATTTTATTCTCAATTATTATTTGAAAATATTATTTTAATGTTATATTATGAACTCACTTATTTTTGGGAAGAAATTTGGATTTACGTCTTGAAGTAGCATCGACTACGTCTAAACCGGAGGATTCTACGTTACGTGCTCACGTTTACATACACCGTCTTTGGTGACAGTCCGACATTTCAGAAAATAAATTTATCCGTGAATATTATTTTGGAATTTTAAATTTGTGTTGGTTCATAAACTCACAAATTTACGAGAAGAGATTAGGACTTACGATTTTAATTTAACGTCCTTTACGACTAAACCGGAAACCTTAGGATTACGTATTTACGTTTTCGAACTCCGTTTTTGATGAGACAATTTTTATTAGATTCGTTTTGTGCCGTTGATTCATAATTTATAAAAACGTTTTTCGTAAAACGACCCGAGGGCACATAAATCGAGGAAACTGAAATCGAGGAATACCCGTAAATTAGTGGGATGAGACAAGTATACACTTGCCCCACCCCACTCAAAGGGATGGCTAAACAATGGACACCCCACCTCATGAGGTGTCAAACTTGTAGTAAACAAGTTACACTTGTTAAGCTAACTTAACCAAGTTAGCTACACACCAACAAAACCACTAGAACTAAACTATTTCCTTTCATTTTTCACATGCAAACCACCATTTTTCTCTCCCTTGCTCTCTAATTTCGTCCGATATCCATCATAAACCACCCCTTTGATCAAAAATCTAGCCATAACCCAAGGCTATAATCAACATATGTTGAAGCCTAGTTGAAGTTATGAAGATTGGAGGTGATCTTAACATCAAAAAAAGAGTTTCCATGGAGTTATGGGCTGATTTTCAAGAAGATAATCATCCATTTGAAGGACCTAAGAAGTTCATTTGCCAAGTTGAAGATTTGATAACAAGAACCAAGTCTTGTTCATCAAAAACCTCATCTTTTCATCACTATGGTGGTATAAAGATTGTTCTCCTCATCCTCTTGTTATTTTTGATTATGTAATCTTGTATTTATTTTACTTATGTATATGTATATGATGATGAATGATGATTAAAAATATTGTGTGGGGATTTGGTGTTGATAAACATGCTTAAAAAGATGAAAAACTATAAGAAACAAGGCTAAAATCTTGTTTAGATTGTTGGCTGTATAAAACAGTAAAGAACCACATGTTAGACTGATAAAATGGCAAAGTAGAAGCAATATACAGTAAGTAATATGTCTTGTACACATGTGAGAGTTATCCATGCAATGGAATCATTGTAATGAGTGAGATATGATCAAAACAAGTTTAAAGTACAAATCTGAGTTCACTGTTTTGGACGATTTTTAGAAAATACTTAGAGGCTGATTCAACAGTAGCTATAGGAAAGTTAAATGGAGCACATATCATGTAGTTTATGTCATAAAAATTTGAGCTTCTATCTCCATATATAACTCTAGATATGGCAGTTTTGGTGAACATGAAAATAAAAATCAAATTTTGGAAATTAAAGTATAATAGTATTATATAAGCACTCAAATAAAAATAGTATAAAATATAAATTAAAACCACTAACTTATATAATACATTTATATAAATATGTATAAGGATAAATAAATGGACATTTTATAAAAATGGTAGTTTGATAAGTTTTATAAGTTATAAAACTATAAACATGATTTTTACGACTTTTTCGGCTATTACCGTAAAATTAACGTTTTTGTTAAATAAAACTTAGACGGTTGGACCCGTCTAATGTAAACTTTTATAAACTCATATACTGATATATAGACATATATAACAAGAAAAACCGATAAAAACCCGAACTATATGACATACGGATATTAACGAGTTAAGTTAACGTTATTGGACTAATAATACAACAAAATGGGCTAAAACACTTATAAACTTATTTATTGGGCTTAACCCATTTGGGCCTAACATGTAAAGTGTAAATACTGATAATAAAAGTATGAAATGGATAAATACAAGTTAATAAACTTATAATAGGCTTATTGGACCTAAAACACGTAAATAGGTAAAACTAGTAAACTAGTAAGAAGTTACCAATACATAAACACAAAAATGAGTGAATGAGAATATATAAACCCACTTGATCATCATATATATATAATCATCATATATATACATAATTGTTATTTTTATAAATTCATTGGACATGAGTCTAAGACGAGTATTATTTGTCTAGGTTTCCGTGATTGAAGCACGTACCGTACATCCGAATTGCCGATAACCCGCCTTCCCACATCAACGTGAGTTCATAGCCTCGCACTCTTTTAAATGTTTTTATGAAATGTTTGATAAACCCGCGAGGGAGATAACATGTTAGTTTTTTTTAGGACACTAGTTGTCCCGATTGTTTGTTTATTGATTTGGACCCGAATGATTGTATGACCCGATGAATGATTAAATGACCCGATAGATGAAATAAAATGGATTATTAAAGTTAGGTTATGTCACTAAAAGTCCCATTAGCATGAATTGTGAACTACCGGGATTTGGTAGACGCTTATGCATATAATAGTACTATTTGGGGACGATCACCCCAGTTCGCGCCTTGACGGTTGATCCTCGTCGTGCCACATTGATTGGTAAGCGAATTTATGTATGAGAAGATTTACATAGCGTGACCTTTGTGACGACACGCTAATTTAGATGGGCAAATTGAGTTTCGGGCTAGCTACCCGTCGTTTGGTTTAGTAAGGTAACAATGTCATGCGGCTTATAATAATCCAGTTAACGAAATACTGCTATACGCACCGAATTACGATGTATTGCCTGACTAGCAATACGGGGTCATACTATTGATATTATGTTCGTGTTTTGGTTTTATATAACCATATTCATATAATGGTTTTTATTTAATCTATACAACGTTATAAAACGTATTGTATGATGTTTTTACGACATTGGCTTGTATAATGATTTTTAAGGCAAATGCCTATATTATGATATTCGATAAGGATTTGTATAAAAATGACTTTGGCTATTTTATGGCCTATTACAATGATTTGTACGAAACGATTTTTGGTAATAATTTTATACCGATGTTATATTGATGGTATTTATTAAACTCTATGAATTCACTCGGCGTTATCGCTGACCTTTTCTTTTAACATGTTTTATCTCAGGTACTTGAAGGTAATTCTCGGGAAGACAACAAGAATTCATGGCCCGCACTTAAACAATAATTTCCATTCAAATACTTTGTAAAACTTGTATGAAATACCATGACTTGGGACCTATGTAACTTTGATATTTATGAATGGAAATGCTTTATTATTAAAACGACGCGACTTTTAAGCGTTGTCTATGATGTGAGTAATGTGCTATCCCGTAACACCAACTAGTCTTCCGCTGTACTGAGTTGTATAAATTTGGGGGTGTTACAGTTTGGTACCAGAGCTCTCGTTATAGAGAACGAAAGATTTTTAAAACCAAAGGTTTTGAATAAAACATTTCAAAATCTTTTAACTATAAACATTTTTCTAAAAATGTCTAAAAATCTTTTGACTATAACGGTGCCGAAGAATTTCCGAGTTACCGACAAGGCCAGACTGAGAAGTGTTATTTTAATATATATATAACTTGGATTATATATATATATATATGATGTAATTTTATTACATGATTGCTTGATGATTATTTTGATATTTATACGAGGTATTTATACGACGTAGATTGTCACAAGGAACCCTAAATCCCCTAGTAAATTAATCGAAGCTATTCTCGTAGGAATTCTAGCTATCCTAGATCTAAACCAAGTTGTGGATATTTATGTCCCAACAAATGGTTGATATTCGTAGAAATGTTGATATTAGTTGATTGTGATATTAAAGAAGAATTGGCGAGATTAAATCTGATATCGATGTCATGACGATCTTTCCTTATAGAGTGGAGTTTGACAAAACATTACCACCTAGAAAGATGTCATCTGATTCGTTGTCATCCAATTCTTAAATTGAAATCGAAAGGTGAATGTTGCACTTGAGGCTGTCACTGGAACCATTACCGAAAAGCCTCATGCCACTAGTACCTTTCCGAGAAGTCTAATTGAATGTATGAGTCATCTCATACTAGTGACTCATTTGATAATTGTTGTTGTAAGAACTATAGGATTGGAAATTAAGTGTTGTTCATATCGAGCTTTTATTGCCCTATTAAGGTCTTAGAATAAGGTTGAAAGTATTGGAGAATGATGTAGGATATCGCATTGAGTATGATTTGGTTGAAATTTGAATGAAGTGAAAATTTAAACCGTATGGAATAGGAGATTAATAAGAGGAAGTCGTTAAGTTCTGTGATTGAATTATAAGGTTTTAATTGATTGTTGATTCGTGTTAAGGGTTGTTCCTAGGCCATTGTCCAATGACGAGGATGCCTAGTGTCCAATAAATAAAGTGAAGAAATCTTCTTCTGAATTAGGACCGATGGATCTTTCGGGACAGGTGGAACCCCCATAACTCTTGTAGGTTAGTATTCATTGTAGTATCTTTTAAAAATCCCTAACTTAACTGAGACATCAGTTGGTAGGATGAGTTCTTGGAATTGTATGACATAGTGACACGTAATGTGTTACGGTACAATTTAGACTTGTTTGTGATTAATGAAAAGACTACCTTTGATTGCTAAATTCTACATGTATCGATGATATCTATGTTTTCTTGCTTCTTTCTAATGTTCGTATTAGTGATGCAAACATTGAACAAGTACTCATCTCGATTTGAGTTACGTTGTGAATTATTCTTTCTGAGTGCCATCGAGGTCATGAACCTCATGATTATTTGGCTAAAGCTCATTTCCTATCATATTGTAGTTAAGTTCTTGGCGAACAACTTTTCATCACTCTTTTGCAGATCACTCATTGTTTTTATAAGTTAAAACAGTATTCCCTGAGAAAAATTGAATTCTCATCGCTAAAAGGATTATTCAAAATGAGATTTATAAGTAATCGTTATCGAATGAAGTTGTTTATGAAATACCTTGGAAAACTTAATTGTTTCCATAACAAAGAACATCCTTGTAAATTTATTTTTTTGATTCTTATTTAAGAATTAAGCATGAAAATGTTTTTATTATAAACATGATGATAAAATTTTGACGAACTGAGTATTGCATCGTTAATCTTGAAATTGTATATAGTTGCGCGCCTACATACAATTTAGAATGGACCATGCAAGACTGATTAGTAGTCACCATAAAACTGACTAATAAACACTAAATTTTCTTTGAAGATTAAGAAAGATTAAAATTTATGAGATCTGCAAGAAGTGAAAAATAGGGACATAATGTTAGGGACACCTACATATGTGCCTGTAGCATCTATTCTTCTGAGTTGAATTTACTCATCTATGGAATTTGTCTTATTTGAAAATTGATACTCCCTTCTTGTCCAATTCTCCTGTGGTGAGATTCTTTGGAAAAGTATCTGATTACCGAGTGTTGATACCCGAATGGATGTATTGACGTTCTTATCATTTCTTATTATTTGATTTCATTTGAATGACCTGGGTAACGATCCGAGGAGCTTTCGAATGCATACTCAAATTATGAAAACATGGGATAAATTCATATTCATTAAATGTTTTCGTCTGTATCTGATTTGAAATTCTCTCGCATAGATTATGCGTTGACCTTAATCTTTTAATGGTAGTTATGACTCCAAATATCCTTGTATTTGTGAAGGATTATGAATTATTATTAGTCTTTTGAGAAGTTCACATCTTATCGGCAGCAATAAAACTGAAAAGTTGATAGTGCCAATAGAATGGATTGATTGATTATGACATGACGACATTGTCTTAATTGATGGGAACTCGAATAGAATTCCCCTAAATGATAAGATGTTGAATATCGAAAGTGATCTAAATAATTCTTGATGGATGACCATATCCTTCATTTATACTTGAAATTATACCGTGAATGGTTATAAACTAGTCATAGATATTATAATCTAGAAAGAACCTAATATGAATTTATTTAAAGATGTTTCTGTTATCTGAAATTTTAGAAGGTATTTGTTGGTAAATTACCTAGACTTTTGCCATTAAGGCAAGTTGAAATTGGTATTGATTATATTTCCGGTGCTGCACCTGTGGCTTCTGCACTGTACGTCAGCACCATCTGAATTAAAGGAATTACCGCACAACTGAGAGAGTTGTCGGAGAAAGATTTTATTCTACCGAGCTCGTCATCATGAAAGAGCTATGGTGTTATCATTCCTTATATTTATACATTACTGTGAACTGAGTAAATTGACAATCGAAAGCGATATCCATAACTCGAAATAGAAGATTTGTTCGATCATTTACAAGGTTCTAGCGTATGTTTTAAAGATTTGATCCATGGCATGGTTATCATCAACTTCGCATCTGCGAAAATGATTATCTATTCCAATCACTACATCCGGTACTTGTAATGAACATTATGAGTTTCACGTGATGTCGTTTGGATTGACCAATGCACATGTAGCATTCATAAATTTGGTGAATCACGTGTGAAGGCTGTAATTTGATAAATTCATGTTCGTGATCATTAAGGACCATTTGTTTGTTTATAAGTATAAGAAGGAGTTAGTAATTATTTATAGATTGCCCTAAATTGGCCGAACAATTAAAACTTGTACCTTGAATAATTAACATGTGATTTAAGACTTAATCTTTTACATTATTTGACCGTGAGATTAATAAGATAATGAAATATATTGACTTCTCAAAAAGTAAGAGCCCTTTTAAGACTTTAGATTTTACCAAAAAGGAAATGGAAATATGCTTTGACAGATATTTTATCAAAGAAATATTTAAGGGATTATTCCCTTATACCCAAAACATTTAACTAAACTCCTGTTTAGGGGTAAATGTTCGTGTATACCTCAAGACAACCTAAGAGGGATTGAGGAAAACATTTAAACCATGACTTAAAACTTGAAACGACAATTTTTACTTGTCAACTAAGAAAATTTTGACCAGAGTATAAACAAAGATTTTTCAAACATTTACAGATCTTACTAATTATTTTCAGTAAACCAACAAAAATTTTGTTAATTAAATTCAAATTTATTTTGAACATTTTTATATAATTGAACAAACTAAGAAAATTTAAAAACTTTTTGCGTTTACGTTTCATAAAAATTAAATATTTATTATTTAATTACTTGTAGTAATTATCGACGCTTTAAACGTCGGATTGAGCAAAACTGATAAAAACAATAGTTGAGGTAGAACTAAAACATAGAAGATATGAAGAAAGAATTTTCAATAAATACGGTTATGATATTTATTTCATCAGGGAAGGTGAACGTAATTACTGACACATTATGTAGAAAATATAAAGAACCAATTAGGATCTGTTTCTTAATAATGACTGTGCAAAATAAATTGTCGAACAATTTAAAAATAGTTGATACTTGTAAAAAGGATAATGTACATAATAAAAAGTGGTTCGCGGCTAATGTGAACCATTAGAATTGAGAAGCCAATAGCGTTAAATGTTTTAAAGGCCACTTGTGGTTGTCTAAATATGGAGATTTTGAGATATAGTTATGTTGGAATCTTGTAAGTATAAGTATTCTATTCTTGTCATTTCTGATTAAATGTATATTTGTCTGAAGAAGTTGTACTAATGGCAAATTATGAAGGCAGACATCGCCTCATACATTAGTAAACGTCTAGCTATTGCAAAGGTCATCATCTAAATTTGATTCGATTTGGGTCATCGTCGACAGACTGACCAAATCTGCTAATATCATTCTCATTAATGATAAATTCTTGATGAAGAAATTGACTCTTTTGTATTTAAAGGAGTTATGTAAACATAGTGTGCCTGTATTGAACATCTTTATCAAGATCCTCGCTTCGCATCGAATTTCTAGAGATTTGCTTAGAAGTCATTGGGAACGAACCTTGATGAGAGTACTGTTTACCACCCCAAATCGAAGGGACGAGGTAAAGTAACAATACAAAACACTAGAAGTCTTGTTTTATGCTTGAATGATTGACCTTCGGTAATGAACCGTATAATCTTTTTCCTTTGGAGAGATTATCATTGATAATTATCGTGTTAGGATCGAGATCGAATCTTGTTAAGATTTATATATTAGAGCATCTGTAAGCAGGAGTTGAGATGAAGACACCCGACATACACCCATTGTGAGTTGGACATGTCTTTTAGGTTTAAGGTTTCCTATGATGGCGAACCTAACCTTACAAAATACTCGACCCGTGAGACCTGAAATGATTGTTGAAATTAGGATCTGATTATTGATTGCCGGTAGTGGGCAAGAGGTTATGTGAATATGAAATGTAGATCTTGAAGTGTCAGATGGGTAGCGAAGTTATGCCAAAAATTTTAACCATGGAAAAATGAATTGATGATCTGAAAGATCATGGGATATAAGTCCCCGTTGTATGGGACCATAGAGATGATGTAAAAAGATTGGTTTGAAAGGCATACAAGCTGGATATACCCTAGGACTTCAAGAGCTGCGTGGATTATGATTCGTATATCGAACTTGATGGAATATCTATCAAGTGAGAATCTGATTGTTTCTTAGTAAATTTTAGATCGGCGAAAAGTTGCATTCATCAAAAACCCGTGAACATCATGGATAGAGAAAGTAAGTCAACATTAAGCCTGATCTTATTCCTGTAGTTATGTTTGACGAAACTCGTGTATTGTAATGGGTTACACTTGTAAGAAAAGACCGAATGTGGAGGAAATACCCACATGGCTTTAACTCTATAAGAAGCGAGTAGTAAGGTAAGATGATCTTTGAGGACAAAGATCATGTTTAGGGGTAAATGCTGTGACAATCCGTCAATTTATGGTTGATATTTTATTCTCAATTATTATTTGAAAATATTTTTTTAATGTTATATTATGAACTCACTTATTTTTGGGAAGAAATTTGGATTTACGTCTTGAAGTAGCATCGACTACGTCTAAACCGGAGGATTCTACGTTACGTGCTCACGTTTACATACACCGTCTTTGGTGACAATCCGACATTTCAGAAAATAAATTTATCCGTGAATATTATTTTGGAATTTTAAATTTGTGTTGGTTCATAAACTCACAAATTTACGAGAAGAGATTAGGACTTACGATTTTAATTTAACGTCCTTTACGACTAAACCGGAAACCTTAGGATTACGTATTTACGTTTTCGAACTCCGTTTTTGATGAGACAATTTTTGTTAGATTCGTCTTGTGCCGTTGATTCATAATTTATAAAAACGTTTTTCGTAAAACGACCCGAGGGCACATAAATCGAGGAAACTAGAATCGAGGAATACCCGTAAATTAGTGGGATGAGACAAGTATACACTTGCCCCACCCCACTCAAAGGGATGGCTAAACAATGGACACCCCACCTCATGAGGTGTCAAACTTGTAGTAAACAAGTTACACTTGTTAAGCTAACTTAACCAAGTTAGCTACACACCAACAAAACCACTAGCACTAAACTATTTCCTTTCATTTTTCACATGCAAACCACCATTTTTCTCTCCCTTGCTCTCTAATTTCGTCCCATATCCATCATAAACCACCCCTTTGATCAAAAATCTAGCCATAACCCAAGGCTAAAATCAACATATGTTGAAGCCTAGTTAAAGTTATGAAGATTGGAGGTGATCTTAACATCAAAAAAGGAGTTTCCATGGAGTTATGGGCTGATTTTCAAGAAGATAATCATCCATTTGAAGGACCTAAGAAGTTCATTTTCCAAGTTGAAGATTTGATAACAAGAACCAAGTCTTGTTCGTCAAAAACCTCATCTTTTTATCACTATGGTGGTATAAAGATTGTTCTCCTCATCCTCTTGTTATTTTTGATTATGTAATCTTGTATTTATTTTACTTATGTATATGTATATGATGATGAATGATGATTAAAAATATTGTGTGGGGATTTGGTGTTGATAAACATGCTTAAAAAGATGAAAAACTATAAGAAACAAGGCTAAAATCTTGTTTAGATTGTTGGCTGTATAAAACAGTAAAGAACCACATGTTAGACTGATAAAATGGCAAAGTAGAAGCAATATACAGTAAGTAATATGTCTTGTACACATATGAGAGTTGTCCATGCAATGGAATCATTGTAATGAGTGAGATATGATCAAAACAAGTTTAAAGTACAAATCTGAGTTCACTATTTTGGAAGATTTTTAGAAAATACTTAGAAGCTGATTCAATAGTAGCTATAGAAACATTAAATGGAGCACATATCATGTAGTTTATGTCATAAAAATTTGAGCTTCTATCTCCATATATAACTCTAGATATGGCAGTTTTGGTGAACATGAAAATAAAAATCAGATTTTGGAAATTAAAGTATAATAGTATTATATAAGCACTCAAATAATAATAGTATAAAATGTAAATTAAAACCACTAACTTATATAATACATTTATATAAATATTTATAAGGATAAATAAATGGACATTTTATAAAAGTGGTAGTTTGATAAGTTTTATAAGTTATAAAACTATAAACATGATTTTTACGACTTTTTCGGCTATTACCGTAAAATTAACGTTTTTGTTAAATAAAACTTAGACGGTTGGACCCGTCTAATGTAAACTTTTATAAACTCATATACTGATATATAGACATATATAACAAGTAAAAACCGATAAAAACCCGAACTATATGACATACGGATATTAACGAGTTAAGTTAACGTTATTGGACTAATAATACAACAAAATGGGCTAAAACACTTATAAACTTATTTATTGGGCTTAACCCATTTGGGCCCAACATGTAAAGTGTAAATACTGATAATAAAATTATGAAATGGATTAATACAAGTTAATAAACTTATAATAGGCTTATTGGACCTAAAACACGTAAATAGGTAAAACTAGTAAACTAGTAAGAAGTTACCAATACATAAACACAAAAAAGAGTGAATGAGAATATATAAACCCACTTGATCATCATATATATATAATCATCATATGTATACATAATTGTTATTTTTATAAATTCATTGGACATGAGTCTAAGACGAGTATTATTTGTCTAGGTTTCCGTGATTGAAGCACGTACCGTACATCCGAATTGCCGATAACCCGCCTTCCCACATCAACGTGAGTTCATAGCCTCGCACTCTTTTAAATGTTTTTATGAAATGTTTGATAAACCCGCGAGGGAGATAACATGTTAGTTTTTTTTAGGACACTAGTTGTCCCGATTGTTTGTTTATTGATTTGGACCCGAATGATTGTATGACCCGATGAATGATTAAATGACCCGATAGATGAAATAAAATGGATTATTAAAGTTAGGTTATGTCACTAAAAGTCCCATTAGCATGAATTGTGAACTACCGGGATTTGGTAGACACTTATGCATATAATAGTACTATTTGGGGACGATCACCCCAGTTCGCGCCTTGACGGTTGATCCTCGTCATGCCACATTGATTGGTAAGCGAATTTATGTATGAGAAGATTTACATAGCGTGACCTTTGTGACGACACGCTAATTTAGATGGGAAAATTAAGTTTCGGGCTAGCTACCCGTCGTTTGGTTTAGTAAGGTAACAATGTCATGCGGCTTATAATAATCCAGTTAACGAAATACTGCTATACGCACCGAATTACGATGTATTGCCTGACTAGCAATACGGGGTCATACTATTGATATTATGTTCGTGTTTTGGTTTTATATAACCATATTCATATAATGGTTTTTATTTAATCTATACAACGTTATAAAACGTATTGTATGATGTTTTTACGACATTGGCTCGTATAATGATTTTTAAGGCAAATGCCTATATTATGATATTCGATAAGGATTTGTATAAAAATGACTTTGGCTATTTTATGGCCTATTACAATGATTGGTACGAAACGATTTTTGGTAATAATTTTATACCGATGTTATATTGATGGTATTTATTAAACTCTATGAATTCACTCGGCGTTATCGCTGACCTTTTCTTTTAACATGTTTTATCTCAGGTACTTGAAGGTAATTCTCGAGAAGACAACAAGAATTCATGGCCCGCACTTAAACAATAATTTCCATTCAAATACTTTGTAAAACTTGTATGAAATACCATGACTTGGGACCTATGTAACTTTGATATTTATGAATGGAAATGCTTTATTATTAAAACGACGCGACTTTTAAGCGTTGTCTATGATGTGAGTAATGTGCTATCCCGTAACACCAACTAGTCTTCCGCTGTACTGAGTTGTATAAATTTGGGGGTGTTACAGAACGGCTTTTATTGGTTTTTACTTGTAATATGTACTTATACATCAGTATATGAGTTATAAAAGTTTTACATTAGACGGGTCCGACCATCTAAGTTTTAATTGACGAAAACGTTAATTTTACGGTTTTAGCCGAAAAGACGTAAAAATCATGTTTATAGTTTTATAACTTTTAAAACTTATCAAACTGTCATTTTTATAAAATGTCTCATTTATTTATTATAGTACATATTTATATAAATGTTATATATAAGTTAGTGGGTTTTAAGTTTACATTTTGTATATTATTTACTTGAGTGCTATTATACTATTATATACTTCAATTTTCACAAATCTGATTTTTACTTTCACTTTCACTATTTTTACCATATCTTGAGTTCTACAAGGAGATATAAGCACATTTTTGGATGAACTAAACTTCATATTATGTGCTACAATTAACTTAGTTTTAGCTACTGCTCAATCTAAGTCTAAGTGTCCCTAACAGTCCTCACAAAACAGACTATTCAGATTGGTACATCAATTTTGTTTTGATCATATCTCACTTATTATAATGATTCCATTGCATGTCCAACATTCACATGTTTACAAGTCCTAATACTTACTGTATATTGATTACACTATACCATTTTATCAGTTTAACATAAATTTCTTTACTGTTTTTATACAGCCAACTATTTTAAGCATGATTTAATTATTTTTACATATAGTTTTCAATCTTTTATCCAAGTTTATCAACACACGTTCCCCACACAATATTTTTATCATCATTAATCAATATATAAATATACATAAATAAAGAAAATTCAAGATTACATATTCAAAATAACAAAAGGATAGAAAGAACAATCTCTATACCACCAAAGTGATGAAAAGATGGGGTTGATGATGAACAAGACTTGGTTTTGGGTAACCAATTGATATGTGTGAAAACACACATCTTTTCTACCACTTAATTGCAATAATAACCGGACCAAAACGTGTATTTTATGTCTTTTATGTCGGAATTATGCGTGGTTTGTGTTTTTGTTGTGATTTAGGACGATAAGGTGAAAAGTGGAGAAAACACGGGAATTCACGGGCATTTACGGATTTTTATTGAAGAAAAAGATGAAAAGACGAAGTCAAGAAGTCAAGAGTGCAAAAAGAACGGAAGTCCAAGACCAATTCTGAAGATTTATCGAGGAAAAAGTCAAAAGACGGAAGTTACTTAAAGCCGAGGAACTCAAGTCTTATTTATCAAAAAATTAAAAGTCGAGTCCAAAGAAATCCCGAGCCAAAAGTCGCTAAAGTCCAAGATTAAAGAAGATTTGAAGGCTTAAGGACTAATGGCGCAATTAACAAAAAGATTAAAGAAGAGGAGGGACCTAAGCATGCAATTAAGGAAGAAAGGAAGGAGGGGAGGAAGCTTCCTCTAACCTCCTCCCTAATCCCCTATATATAGTCATTAGCTAATTACTTTTCATTTTGTTGGCTAGATTGACAAACTAGTTCTTCCACCTTTATTTTATGCACCCTTAATTACTTGTCATTTAAATACATGTTTTGCACCTTTATTTACCTTTAATTTCAAGTAAGTGTTTCTTTAATTACTCGCACCTTTACTTTATCTTGTTAATCTTCTTCTACCTTTCTTTAATCTTTGATTTATATGCTTTTTAACTTGCTTATTTGTTTAAAGATTTCATTTTTAAGCTTTTGATTGTTTTAAATCATTTATTTTCATAGCTTATTTGATTTATTTTCAAGTTTATATAGTTTTTACAAAAGTTATTTTTATATAAAAAGTTGTTTTTCTTAAAGTTTATTAATTTCGTGTCTTAAAAGTTTCTAAATTTCAGTTTCGTAGCTTATTTTTACACGTTTTTACCTTAGGATTTAGTCTTGTGCTTATTAGAATCTTAGCTTATTAGATTAGCTTATTTTGTGTACTTTTCCCTGTTTTCCGATCGTGACAATCGGAAAAGGGAATTACATTCCGATCGGTGTGATCGGATTAGGGTTTAGACATTCCGATTGGGGGGTGTTTCTTGGTATTCCGATCAGAACAAAGTAGTGGTATTCCGATCAGGTAAGTGTGACAACATTCCGATTGGGGGACTAGTACTCATTCCGATTGAGGTGTCATTTTGGGTATTCCGATCGTGGGTAAGGTGACAGCTATTCCGATCACGGGTTCCGAACGACATTCCAACCAGGTCCACTCCAACATTCCGATCAGGTAGGTTTCCTTCATTCCGATCTGAGGAGAGTTTGTGGTATTCCGATTGGGACTAGTGACAGCAATTCCGATTGGTATTCCGACGCAATATTCCGATCAGGTCAGGGTAAGGCTGATCGGAATACATTCCGATTGGGAGGATTTTCTTCATGCTTTGTCTTGTTTAATTTTTATGTTATCATTGTTATACTTTTCTAACTTTAATTTCCGTCACGCTTTTATTTTTAGTCATTTAATTAAATTTACTTTCCGTCACGTTTTTAAATCTCGCACCTTTCTTTTAATTAGACTTAGATTTAATTTCACGCTCTTTTAATACTTTCCCTTTACTTTAACGACATTTACTTTTAAGTCTTGCACATTTAAATTAAAAACCAACCAAAAATATTCTTTTTCACCAAAATAAAACTGAGTCACATAGAAAACACAAGTTTTTCAATTCGAAGAGACACACGACAAAGAATCTTTTTAACCTGAGTAAAATCCGAGTTATTAAATGGCGCCGCTGCCGGCTCTTTTCGTTAAGATCAACAGTTTTCTGTGAGAGACACGTTGCTTTTTGGGATCCGTTCACTTGTGAGCGTTACTTTTCTTGCATAAAAAATAAAAAATCATAAAAATTAAAAATTGATAAAAATCCATAAAAATTGAAAATTTCAAAAATCCAAAAAGATTTTATCTTTCTTGTGTATATATATTGTCTTTGTGTTTGGTTTCTTTTTCTTTTGCATTTTCAAGTGTATGCGTACTAGATCTTCTAATTATCAAGAGCCAGAGACTCAAGAAGATTTAAGTATGGCAGGTGTTAACAACAATAATCAACCACCGCACCTCAACAATAACAACAATGCTCTTCCACAACCCGATCTTCGGACCATGGAAGAACTTTGTCAACCAACAATGTTTGGATGAGGAGGACCGATTGCGTCGATGCAAATCAACGCTTCTGAGTTTTCGTTGAAGCACCACATGAATCAGCAAGTACAAACAAACCCATTTAGAGGATTGCCTGATGATGATGCCAACAAACACCTCGACAAGTTCATTACAATCACCCAAAGCATGAAGTTGGCTGGGGCCACAATGGATGAACTTCGCCTACAACTCTTTCCACACACTCTATTACATCATACCGAGAAATGGTTTGATCGTCTCCCGAAGAATTCTATTCACACTTGGGATGACATGACTCAACGCTTTTTGTCGCGCTACTTTCCACCATCCATGGTCACAAGCCTTCGCAATCAGATCAGCGGTTTCATGCAAGATCCCGATGAATCTCTTTTTGACGCTTGGGAGAGATATAATGTCTTGATCGACCGATGTCCAAACCACAACATGCTCCCTGTGACCTTAATTGACACTTTCTACAACGGTTTGACTTTTCGAGATCGTGATACGATCAATGCAGCAGTCGGTGGCACATTCATGAAAATGAGACCCGAGGAGTGTAGAGAGCTTATTGAGAACATGACTACTCACCACAAAAACTGGGATTCCTCTGCTTCTTCTAGGAACAATCCGAGAGTCAATGTTTCTTCCACCTCAGCAAACCCTGATATGACCGAACTCACCCGTGTGCTGACTGAAATGAGCAGAAGTATGCAACTCTTGGCTTCAAACCAACAACAACAACAAGTTAAAGCTGTTGCTACTCTTTGTGAAACATGCGGCGGTCCTCACCCATACACCGATTGTCCTTCGACACAAGGAAATCCGGAAAATGTGTATGCAACTTATGCTAATTATTCACCGGAAAATTACCAAGCTCGATCTCAAGGGGATAGAAATCTGCTGAGTTACCAATCCAACAATTACCTTTCACCCGGTTTTTCTCCTCAAAACCAAAACCCCGCCAACAACTACACTAGAAGCAACCAAATCCCACCAAGAGCTTCTAATCCTTATCACCCACCCACCCAACAAACCCCACCCATTAATCCCGATGTTGAGGCCATCATGAGAACCCAAGGTGAGCAAATCAAGAACTTGCAGAGCCAAATTATCAATCTGAAAGGAGATATCACAAAGCAAGGAAATGAGATAAGATCCGAGCTTCGAGATAACATTCAATCCTCCTTCAGCAGTCAAACCAATGATTTGAAGAATATGCTTGCTAGTTTCTTGCCCGCCGCTCAACCTTCTTCTTCGAGCTCTCTACCTTCAAACACCGTCACTAATCCGCGAGCTAATGTAAGTGCTATTACTACTCGTAGTGGAGTCACCATTGTAGGACCAACAATCCCAACCCCATCATCTACACCTCCTCCACCACCATTTATCCCTACTCCTCCTACACCTAGTATTAGTGCACCATTACCGTCTCCGCCTCGACGTGATGAAGTTCCCACGAATGACCCTTCAACATCTCAACCTTTACCTATACCTGCACCTTCACCACCCAAACCCAATATCCCTTATCCCTCTCGTTTAGGCAAGACCAAAATGCTAACCAAGGAGGACTCCGACGTAACACGCTATGTGAAGATGATCTCTCAAATGAACTTCAACATTAGCTTTCTTGAAGCACTTGTCCACATGCCCAAGTTTGTTAAAGCATTTAGGGAATTGCTTAACAAGAAGGAGAAGCTGATTGAACTCGCCAACACACGCTTAAATGAAAACTGCTATGCAGTTATTCTTAAAGAACTTCCGGAAAAGCTTGGAGATCCCGGTCGTTTTGTGTTGCCTTGCGTGTTCAACAAAACTGAAGAATTTACTGCCCTTGCTGATCTCGCGGCTAGTATTAATTTGATG
The DNA here is from genome assembly GCA_025667525.1 of Glebionis coronaria. NCBI lineage: Eukaryota > Viridiplantae > Streptophyta > Magnoliopsida > Asterales > Asteraceae > Glebionis > Glebionis coronaria. The sequence continues at coordinate 225,121,028 of CM046882.1, read as the reverse complement.
CCTTTGAGTGTCTGGAAAACACTATCATTGCCCGACCTCACTCCAACAAAGATGACTCTTGAACTTGCAAATCGCACTCTCGCTTACCTTGTTGGTATAGCCAAAGACGTGTTCATTAAAGTTGGCGCATTTACTTTCCCGGTCGATTTTGTCGTAGTTGATTATGAAATGGACCCTCGAATTCCTTTAATACCTGGTCGGCCATTCTTGAGAACCGGACGAGCTTTAGTGGATGTTGCCGAAGGTGAGTTAATCTTAAGAGTCGGGGATGATGCACAAGTTTTCAAAATGGGGAAGCTTACTAGTACAACTTTTGGAGGCCGAGAATCAGTGAATATGATTAATGTGCTCGATGACTTTACCGTCTACGACAATCCTCTATTCGACTCTTGCATCAATAATCCACTTTTTCATGATGATGTGGATGATTCTCTCCCTACTTTCGAAGCTTCTCCCATTTATGATTCTCCACCGGTCTTTGATGCTTATGATGATGATGATTCTAGCTCAGATTCGGATGATTTTGATTGTACTTCTGAGTATCCCGAGCTGCCCACATATGATGATTTTAATGAGGCTGATACTCTTTCGAGCGATTCTTCACACGATGAAGATCCTCCGCCATCACTCGATCCTACTTTGGACGATTATTCATTTGAGGAAGACTTCTCTGAATTTCTCAACACTTACTTCCCTAATGAGAGTGATGCTCCTCCTTATGACTTTGAAGATTATCGTCTTGATCCTACTTTGGATTTGAAGAAAATTTTGTCAAAGGAGAAGAAACCGGTCGACACTGAAATCCGTTGCACATATGATTTGACACCTCTTTGTCCCCCTTCTGAGGACGAGGTTGTGCTTCTTTGCGGATCTTCTTCACACTCGGCTGAGCCTGAGTGCTATTTTCCCTTAAAGGAAAAGGTGTTCGACCCCGGTATTGAAGTCTTTAAGCCATCTCAGTATCCACCTGATGAAATAAAAGGAAAAATCTTTGGAAATTTTGAAGACATGCTTGCACCGCTTCACCCTTGCTTCCACCGTGCTCCATCGCTGCTTAAGGGAACCCTGCCACTTCTTCTTTGGCTTGACTTGTTCGCCTTAATCTCTTGCTTATTGATGGATGAAAACTATGTCTTTGATCCTGGTGGAAATGTTTCATGCTACTTCCGTTGATGATCAAGGTCGAGTCAGGCTAATGACTCGGTTAACAAAAATCAAGCGCTTCTTGGGAGGCAACCCATGCATCTATCTTTTTGCTTTCTTTATCATAAGTGTAGGGGAGACCCTTTGGTTTGCTATTTCCTCTCCTCACTTCTTAATCAGGGATTCGAGCTTCAATGATCCACTCTTGATGATTCCTGACAACCCGTGATTCCGTGTTCTACTTCTTCCCGGTTCTATCCTAAACTCTTTTCGATTCACTATTTTATATTTTCTCAATATTAAAATAGGAATCTCTTTAGTTGTCTTTTCCTTAGCAAGATTTAAACAACGTGCACAATGTCCTAAGTGTAGGGGAGTTTACTCCCACATGCTTAAACATTGAGGACAATGTTTATCTTAAGTGTAGGGGGGACTTCTATCGAAGTTAAGTGGTCTTTTCCTTGTATTTGTCCTCATTTTAACCGGAAAATCAATTTTTCGACATTTTTCAAAATTTTTGATCTATTGTGGCTTATTAGTTTGACCCTTTGTATGTTTAATAAGTGGTTTTAATTTTCAAACGTTGTGAATCTTTTGACTCAATCTGAGTTTACTCTAGCTAGTATCCTTAACGTGTTTAAGTCAAGTTTTGCTAGGCTTTTATATAGGGAGCTATAAAACGCGAAAGTCTTAACTCTCACGGGTTAAGAACAAGAACTTTTCGCAAGTTTCTATAATTGATCCTAGAGAGTCGTTTATCAAGGGAACTTTAAAATGCGATTTCTAAACTTGAAAAAGTCTAAGAATTTGCAAGATCCTATAGGCGACTCGAAAACCTAAAACTTTGATTTAATAGGCTAAGTATCCACGAGTCTCATTACTTGAGATTTTAAACTGTGGAGAACGAGAGATGATAGAGCCAATTATAAGTTCGGTGTTCTTTCGTGAATTTATGTGAGTTAATTATAAGCCTATTCTCCCATCGCTTGCTAATAAATTTATCTGCTAATAAATAAGGTTGTACGATTTGAAAAGTTACTTAGCTTCTAGCCCCAGATCGTTTAAAAGTTGCTCGGTATGGATTAGAGTTCATAGCCAAGGCATAACTTATTGAAGCGGGACGCGAAGATTGGCGAGTCCGAAAAGGCCCTAACAAGGCATGAGGGCTATGTTTTGTTGCTAAAGATCCAAAGTGATGTGAAGAATCATTTATCAAAAATCAATATGAAGGATCGAGACACACGACGAAAAGCAAATACTCCCCAAAAGTCATGGAGAAGTGTATCCGAAAAGACCCTAACAAGGTATGAGGATAAATAGATCCAAGTCATAAAAGGAAGCGGATCGTTGTATATCAAAATCCAAAATAAAGATTGGAGAAAAATGAAGAAGTCGTGGTCCAAGTATGAATCTCTCAAAAAGTTCAAGTGAAGAAATTCCAATTATGAAGAGAAGACCATTATTTCATGAACGTCTCTCAAGATTTGAAGTATGAAGTCGCTGCCAAATATCGGTCCGAGAAAGGTCTCAAATCGCGAAGCGAGTTATGCCAAGATATGAACTTTATGAGGTCCCGAGAAGCAGTTTTAAAAGATTTGGTCCTTTAGCTAACTATTGATTAAATCGTTCACTTTATTTTCAGACTAAATAACTATCGAAATAAGTCAAACAATGCATCCTCGTGATCATTCAAGACAACAATAAAATATAAGAGATACCCCTAGGAATAAGGGAGTCTAAGTAAATAATTGGCCCACATGATTTCGTGTTAGTTTACTAACTTATAATAACAATGATCTCGTTTTTAAGCTTGGTTTGGAGAAAGTGAAAAGTTGAGGATGATGATTATTCATGACATTTCCAAAACCCAATGTATGCTTTTGATTTCTTTATTTTGAATAATTATAACTTTCTATCTCTTTAATAAAGGCCAACGTGGATTAATTTTGATGAAAAATGTAAACGTGCTTTGTAACTAATGCATTGCATGAGGACATTGCAATGGTCAAGTGTAGGGGATTTGATATGTGTGAATACACACATCTTTTCTACCACTTAATTGCAATAATAACTGGACCAAAACGTGTATTTTATGTCTTTTATATCGGAATTATGCGTGGTTTGTGTTTTTGTTGTGATTTAGGACGATAAGGTGAAAAGTGGAGAAAACACGGGAATTCACGGGCATTTACGGATTTTTATTGAAGAAAAAGATGAAAAGACGAAGTCAAGAAGTCAAGAGTGCAAAAAGAACGGAAGTCCAAGACCAATTCTGAAGATTTATCGAGGAAAAAGTCAAAAGACGGAAGTTACTTAAAGCCGAGGAACTCAAGTCTTATTTATCAAAGAATTAAAAGTCGAGTCCAAAGAAATCCCGAGCCAAAAGTCGCTAAAGTCCAAGATTAAAGAAGATTTGAAGGCTTAAGGACTAATGGCGCAATTAACAAAAAGATTAAAGAAGAGGAGGGACCTAAGCATGCAATTAAGGAAGAAAGGAAGGAGGGGAGGAAGCTTCCTCTAACCTCCTCCCTAATCCCCTATATATAGTCATTAGCTAATTACTTTTCATTTTGTTGGCTAGATTGACAAACTAGTTCTTCCACCTTTATTTTATGCACCTTTAATTACTTGTCATTTAAATACATGTTTTGCACCTTTAATTACCTTTAATTTCAAGTAAGTGTTTCTTTAATTACTCGCACCTTTACTTTATCTTGTTAATCTTCTTCTACCTTTCTTTAATCTTTGATTTATATGCTTTTTAACTTGCTTATTTGTTTAAAGATTTCATTTTTAAGCTTTTGATTGTTTTAAATCATTTATTTTCATAGCTTATTTGGTTTATTTTCAAGTTTATATAGTTTTTACAAAAGTTATTTTTATATAAAAAGTTGTTTTTCTTAAAGTTTATTAATTTCGTGTCTTAAAAGTTTCTAAATTTCAGTTTCGTAGCTTATTTTTACACGTTTTTACCTTAGGATTTAGTCTTGTGCTTATTAGAATCTTAGCTTATTAGATTAGCTTATTTTGTGTACTTTTCACTGTTTTCCGATCGTGACAATCGGAAAAGGGAATTACATTCCGATCGGTGTGATCGGATTAGGGTTTAGACATTCCGATTGGGGGGTGTTTCTTGGTATTCCGATCAGAAAAAGTAGTGGTATTCCGATCAGGTAAGTGTGACAGCATTCCGATTGGGGGACTAGTACTCATTCCGATTGAGGTGTCATTTTGGGTATTCCGATCGTGGGTAAGGTGACAGCTATTCTGATCACGGGTTCCGAACGACATTCCGACCAGGTCCACTCCAACATTCCGATCAGGTAGGTTTCCTTCATTCCGATCTGAGGAGAGTTTGTGGTATTCCGATTGGGACTAGTGACAGCAATTCCGATTGGTATTCCGACGCAATATTCCGATCAGGTCAGGGTAAGGCTGATCGGAATACATTCCGATTGGGAGGATTTTCTTCATGCTTTGTCTTGTTTATTTTTTATGTTATCATTGTTATACTTTTCTAACTTTAATTTCCGTCACGCTTTTATTTTTAGTCATTTAATTAAATTTACTTTCCGTCACGTTTTTAAATCTCGCACCTTTCTTTTAATTAGACTTAGATTTAATTTCACGCTCTTTTAATACTTGCCCTTTACTTTAACGACATTTACTTTTAAGTCTTGCACATTTAAATTAAAAACCAACCAAAAATATTCTTTTTCACCAAAATAAAACTGAGTCACATAGAAAACACAAGTTTTTCAATTCGAAGAGACACACGACAAAGAATCTTTTTAACCTGAGTAAAATCCGAGTTATTACCAATCTTAGGAGATATCAACACCACTTCTAGGATCACCAAATGTTTGTAGACTTCTCCAAAAATCAGCCCTTTATCTCCATGGAAACTTCTTGCTAGTTTTAAAAATCACCTCCAATCAACAAGTCTTCAAAAGGGCTTCATCATATGTAGAAATAACATAGGATTTGTGGTTAAAGTTGATCAAAATGAGGGTGTTTATGTGGGGGTGGGACGGCATATAGAGAGAAGTAGAGAAATGTGTGTGTTTGCATGAGTTACAAATGAAGTGGATGGTTTAGCTTGAGTGGTTTTGTGTTAGATGGTTTAGGTGGAAACTAATGGACATGTGTCCTTAGTTTATGTAAAGTTTTGACACATCTTGGATGTGTTGTTGAAGCTTTGGCCGCCCATTTATGGGGCGAGGCAAGTGTAAACTTGTCTCATCCCACTAATTTACGGGTACTCCTCGATTCTAGTATCCTCGATTTGCGTGCCCTCAGGTCGTTTTACGAAAAACTTTTTTATAAATTATGAATCAACGGGACAAAACGAATCTAATAAAAATTGTCACATCAAAACGAGTTCAAAAACGTAAATACGTAATCCTAGGGTTTCTGGTTTAGTCGTAAAGGACGTTAAATTATGCACGTAAGTCCTAATCTCTTCTCGTAAATTTGTGAGTTTATGAACCAACATAAATTTAAATTCCCAAATAATATTCACGAATAAATTTTTTTTGAAGTGTCGGACTGTCACCAAAGACGGTGTACGTAAACGTAAGCACGTAACGTAGAGTCCTCCGGTTTAGACGTAGTCGATGCTACTTCAAGACGTAAACCCAAATTTCTTCCCAAAAATGAGTGAGTTCATAAAATAACATTAAAATAATGTTTTTAAATCATACTTGAGAATAAAATATCAACCATAAATTGACGGGTTGCCACATGATGCCTAAAAACATTATTAGTGCTAACTAATCTTTCTTAGTTTTGATCACAACAAACTATACGAGAGATTTATAGTCAAACACAATCGTAAAACCAATTATCTAACAAACACTATCATCAAGGTAATAATCATTACACTAACATATCCTAATCATGTTTAGTAATCATAAAAGTGATTAGCCTTAAAACTCACTTTTTTCAAATGTGACAAAAGATTTTTAATAAACTTTCTTTTTAATAAAATGTTTTATTAATATAGAAAATGAATATTTGAATATGGCATATTCCGAATGCCATAAGAATATCCTTTGAAGGTTTAAATAGCCTCAGATATTTCAAATCCACTAAAAGACAAAAAGGAACGAAGTCTACCTCCGCGGTTCCTTAAGTGCCTACGCGGTTCTTTATTGATAAAGAACCGCCTAGTACAATAAGGAACCGCGCTCAGCTAGCCATTGGGTTTTGTCTTCTATAAATAGTGGATCAAATCTTCATTCTCCATAACCTTTTTTGGACATTTCTTTCAGTCTTCTTTCTCCTTTCTAATCCTTGTCATTTGTAAATGATCACTTAATGTGTTAAGTATGTTTACTTTTTATTATCCTCTTGATCTCCTTCTTAACCTTGTCCAAAGAGAAGATCACTCACACACTTGTGATGTGATTAAATATGAAGCCTTGATGAAGATCATCCTCTCCTAAAGATCTAGTCATGTTCATCATTTGTTTATTTGTGTCTTGTGTAGATCCAATGTATTTATGAATACTTCGACTAGTTGTGTTCATCTAAGCTATTTGTGAATACTTGGATTAGAGTTGTGTAAGTCCATTGCATATGTGTGTGCTTGGATTTGTGTTGTGTCGATCCAAGTTACATGTGTGTACTTTGATATGTTTAGTTGAGTTGTAATGTGTTGTGTGAGTTCTCACTAAACTATAAAGTGATATGGTTGTGTCTTGTGCGTTCTCACTAAACTCTAAAGTGATGTAGTTGTGTCTTGTGAGTTTTCACTAAACTACAAAGTGATGTAGTTGTGTCTTGTGAGTTCTCACTAAACTATAAAGTAATGTGTAGTTGTGTCGTGTGAAGTTCTCACTTAGCTTCAAAGTGAAGAGTTGTGAAGATTGGTTCTTTCTTTCGATTAGAACTCGACATCTAGCCTTCTGTCGGAAAATGGTGAAGTAGGAAACGTTGTGAAGATTGGTTCTATCTTTTGATTAGAACTCGACATCTAGCCTTGTGTCGTAAAATGGTAAAGTGGACGACGTTGTGTAGATTGGTCCTATCTAAGATTCGGTCTCGACATTTAGCTTAGTGTCGGAAAATAATGTAGGCGACGTTGTAAGGTTTTCTCCGACAAGAAGGGAGCTTGTGGATATAGTGGAAATCTCGAGCAGGTGTACTCGAGGAGTGGAATAGGAACGAGGATAGAGCTTCGTTGCCGAACCACTATAAATCTTGGTGTCTTCCTATTAGGTTGTTTCTTTCCTTACTCTTTACTTACATTCATTGTCATCACATTTACTACTTGCCATTGTTAATGCATTAGAATTGAACCTAATCATTATGCAACTAGCTTTCATTTAAAAGATGGTTTTGGCACTCACCTAATTGAAAGGAATTTTAATTAGGAGATAAACCGAAGAGAAACTATTCAACCCCCCCCCCCCTTCTAGTTTCTACACATTCAAATCCTTGATTATTTGGTTGATTACTACTTGTTTAGAAGTGAATCTTTCTCCCCTCGTCTCTTCCTCTCCAAGTGCAAAGAGAAGAACACTTTCATCCTTGAAGTGTTGAGTCTACCTCAAGATCTATTGAAGATCAAGTTTTATTCATTCATTTTAGTTGTGTTGTGTCGATCCAAGTAGTTGTGTTATTTAGAAGTTGTGTTGTGAAAATCCAAGTAGTTGAGTTATTTGGTAGTTGTGTTGTGAAGATCCAAATAGGTGTGTCTATTTGGAAGTTATGTATGTAGTAGGGTTAATACTTAGTCCTCAAAGTATATTGGTGTAGATTGGTCCTAGCTAAGATTAAGGCTTGACTTTTAGGTTAGAGTAAGAAATTGGATAAGCGACGTTGTGTACGGTTTCTCCACCTTAAGGAGTATGTTGATTAGTGAACTCTCGAGTAAAGAGTACTCGAGGAGTGGAGTAGGGACGAGGAGTGAGCTTCGTTGCCGAACCACTATAATCCATGGTGTTTGGTTTGATATTTCTTTTCCTTATCTCTTTACATTCATTATTATTTATTTGCATATACCTGTGATTATTAGTCTAGTTGCACCATCCTTTGTCCATATTGTGTATAAGAAGATTTCACATAATTGCTCAAGCCTAAGTTTTTGAAAAGGTTTTGAAAACCCTCTTTTAACAAGAAAATTTAAGAAGGTATTCAACCCCCCCCCCCCTTCTAGTTTCTACAATTGGTATCAGAGCGTGGTTGCTCAAGCGTTTTTAAAATATATTGTATTTTAAAACTTGAATTGATCTATGGATTTCAACAAGTACCTAGAAGGGCAATCTATGAAAAGACCACCTCTTTTTGAAACCGATAGTTTTATTTATTAGAAAAATAGATTTGAGACTTATGTGAAATCAAAAGATTTAGATCTTTGGCATGTTATTACCAATGGTGACTTTTTTTCCTTATCAATATAATGAAGTTTCCAAAAAGAAAGAGTTAGTGACTTTTGAAAATTCTAACGATGACACTAAAAAGAAATTTGCTAAAAATAATGAGGCTAAAATGGTAATTTATAATACTTTACCTAAGAAAGAGTATGAAAGGATTTTCATGTGTAAAACCGCTAAAGATATTTGGAATACTCTTTTATTAACCCACCAAGGTAATAGCCAAGTCAAAGAAAGTAAAATCGATCTTCTTGTTCAACAATATGAACAATTTGTCATCTTAGAAGATGAAACTATTGATAGTGTTTTTGCTAGATTTAATACCATTATTACTAGTCTAAGATCTCTCGATGAATGTTTTTCTATCAAGAACAATGTTAGGAAGTTTCTTAGGGAGTTGCATCTAAAGTGGAGAGCTAAAGTCACGGCAATTGAAGAATCAAAGGATCTCACTACATTATCACTTGATGAACTTATTGGCAACTTAAAAGTTCATGAAATGATAATTTTGAAGGACACGAAAATGGTGAAAACCAAGAGTGAAAGAAAGTCTATAGCACTTAAAGCCAAGAAGGTGCAAAGTGACCATGATAGCTCTTCCTCAGAAAGCGATGATGAGGAATATGTTATGGCGGTTAGAGACTTCATGAAGTTCTTCAAAAGGCGAGGTCAACATGTTAGACAACCTAGCAACGACAAGAAGGCAATTTCCAAAAACCGATTTGTCAAGAATGACAATGGTGATAGAAATGTTTTAGATGTGGTGATCCAAACCACTTCATCGGTGATTGTCCCAAGCTATCTCGCGACAAGAATCACACGGCCTTCGTTGGTGGTTCATGGAGTGATAGCGGTGAAGAATGTGACGATAATGCTAAAAACGAGAAGTGTCTCGTGGCTCATTCTTCTAAAGAGGTACACTCCGAAACCGAATATTATAGCAATGATAGTTCTTCACTAGATAACTTTGAACTAGAAGGTCAACATAACAACCTATGGAAAATAAGTTTAGAATTCATTGAAAAGAACAACGTGCTAAAATCAACTAGGACCAAGCTTGAAAATGAGATTAGTGACCTAAAAGATAAATTAGCTAAACTTGAAAAAAATAAGGAAGTTGATTTAGGGTGTTTAAATTGTGAAGACCTTAGACAAGAGAATGAAGATCTCAAGAATACTTACATTAAATTGGAAAAGTTCGTAAAAGGTACTAGTGCTCTTGATGACATGTTAAATAAGCAAATTCACTCTAAAGAAAGACTAGGCTTAGGTTTTAACACAAATGAAGCATCTAATATTTGTCTTTTTATAGTTCATTTTTCTCGGTATCTTAACGAATTGATCTAACGTTTTCTAGCAAAGACTTAATTGTTTTTGGTTAAAAAGACTTGTTTGGTAATCTATTTCTAATTGGCACAAATCACATAAAAAGGTAAAAATATTAGCTACTACGTATATGTACTATACTAAAAACACATTGCAATTTTCGCATCTACTTCACAAAATGTAAGAAATAAAATACAAGTTTAGTCTACAAATTGAGAAATACAAAAAAACAAAATATAAAACTATATCTATAAAAGTACAAAAATAATATACTTTTTATAAGAAGTAAAATACAAAATTAAATCTGGTAGTTTAAAATGTAAAAAAAAACGTTTATGCTAAATCTGAAATTCTCTAGTGTAAAACCCTGCCCAAAAGTAATCTGGCCCATCAATAAACTGGCCCAACAACCTAGACTAGTCCAAGTTGTCTAATTTCTTTGCTAACAATCTACTCGTTATATTTAACAGATTGGACTGTAAATGTAACTACCTATATCAAAGTTAAGGGTGAAAATTGAACATTTACTAAACTTGAACTTAAAACAAAATACATCCAAACTACTTACTGATGCATACTATTACTCTATTTTTACTGACTGAACGAACAAAAGGATATCAAGAACAATTAAACTAAATCCAATCTAAAAACAATACTAAAAGAACTGATGTACTTCAACTTTTAAAAGAGTAAAATCCAATCTTTTCACTAATACTACAACTAAACTATGAGAAATATCTGCATACTATTTTAGAAGGAAAATGAAAAGATTAAAATCTTGAATCGAACTCAATCACAAAATCAGTCAAACAAATCACTCAATATCATACTAGATCAAACTCAAAGGAAACTTAGAAAACTGTCAATATCAGATATCAAATAGCAAGTAAATGTACTACAAACAATTAACTGGCAGATTATCTACGTTTGCAGAAAATAAATGGTGCTTAACTTGCTACATCCAGGCCAGCCCGTTGATGACGAAGGTTAGCGCTGAGCTACCTTATATCAAGCAACCATTAACGTCGTTCGACTTCGACTACTGGACTATACAACTAATCTTCACACTACTAATCTTCATCTCTTAACAGCTACAAGGATCAACCAACTCCAAACCTACTGCGATAATCACTCCCTGGAAATCAGCAACAGGTCTGCCACCGTAACTGCAAACCTGCGACATCAAGGCCAGTCCTTTGTAGACGCATACTTGCTATCTGCTATCTTTTGTCTACATCTCCTTGGGCTGCGAATTGCAAAGCTGAAATAACCTGAAAAGAATCATGAACAAACACTACACTACATATTCTGTTAATCAAACAGTAAGTCTGAAACAGAAACCTTCACATAAACTAGATGAAACTTGTAGTCTTAACTATCTTAACTGAAATTAAACTGAATTAAGTATGAGCTTTCGAAAACAGAGCTTGATAAGAAAAAGAGAAAGATTTAAATCTACAAGCTTCAATGGTAGTCAAGGAAATCTGGTTTCAACTGACTAACAAGAACTCTTAACAGAAAACGAACTGAAGTTTTGACTGAAAGTAATTCAATTATTTTGACTAACAAACTAGAGTTTTAAACATTGAGAAACAGAATTAAGAAGTGAAGAACTTAAAAAAAAAAAACTCCATTAATGGTGAAGGATGTTTAAACTGAAACCTGAATTGAAACAACAATCCTAACAGCTTTAACCACATGAAAACATTTTAATCAAAAGCTTTACTCTTTAAAGTGAAATCATAACAAACTACAGAGATATGCTAATCCAGTATAATGCCATTAGAACATAGATCATAAGCTTGTTTAGAAAGAAGGAAGAACAAAAGTATGAAGGTTTTCATTAATGGCAGAATTGGTTACACAAGAAAACTGAATCGTAACAAACTATAACAGAACAGTAACTGCAATCGACACTAACTGAAAACTTAAGCTAATCCTACTCCTAATTTCTAAACTAAATGTGTGTGTAACTAACACCTAAGCTAACCGATTGCAAATGAGGTCTTCGTCTTCTTTTTATAGCCGTCGAGAGGAGAGTTGTGACGTGGCTCCACCAATCAGCGAATGCCACATATTAAATACGAGGATCTTGATCGTTCTTCATCTTCATCTCATTTGGGCGTTTCTTCTCCATTGAGTCTTGATCTAATTCATTCATATCATCGTGTAGAGGAGAGGATAAGGAGTATTTTTGCTGTTGAAGGCTTTGGCTGATTCTTCTTGTATCTCTTGTGAATTGTGTTTGCAGGTTTTGAAGTGGAAAAGATAATATCGTCTCTCTCTTCACGTTGGAGAAGAAAGACGAATCTAAGTTTGTGTTTTGACCTTGACTTGGTCAAATGACCAAGTTAAATAATAAACTTTCCAAACTTTCCATTTTGGTCCTTTCTCTTTCATTTCTTTTAAAAATGTATATAAACTTTGAAATCAAGTTTCTTTTCATCCTTCGTCTTGTAGAAAATTGCACTTAAGTCCTCGATCTTTGAAAGCTTGGCAAATAAGGTCCTTGAATCATCTTTTCGTCTTTTTCTTCGTCTTTTGTGATATAAATCCCTTGAAAACGCATGTTTGCTCAGAAATGTATCTTTTTACCTGAAAAACACATAAAACACAAATACACGCATAATTCTGATATTTTAAAGTTAAAATAATGTATTTGACTGTGTTTTGAGTGGTTTTTGGATCATTATTGATGAGTGTTTTCACACTTATCAGCATCCACTAGTAAACCTAAACAAGTTAGTTTTTTAGAAAAACGACCCTTTGTCCACGGATCCCCAATCTATGACGCGGTTCCTTATAATTATGGAACCGTAGGGCCAGATAAGGAACCGCGGAAAAAAGTACGGATTCTTGAAAATTCTCAACTTTCTGAAAATTCCATTTTTGGTAAAAAAAAGTCAAAACATCTTGTAGTTAACAGTGTTGAATTACCTATAATTGACAAAAAGGAACTTGATAAATTCTACAAGCCGTTAAGTAAACCTCTAATGGGAATGAGAAGTTTTTCAAGACAATCATCTACTCCTCCAAGAGTATGTAATGATTCAGGGCCTAGAAGTAGAACACCAACAACTATAAGAGATGATCACTCAAAGTCAAGATCTAGAAATAGAACATCAACACCTCAAAGAAATGATCACTCTAATTCAAGACCTAGAAGTAAAACTCCAACACCTTAAAACAATAATAACTCTAGGTCAAGATCAAACACTCCTAAGAGAAACAATGGACATCAAAATAATCATATGAATTTTTACAATAATTGTAACAATTGCCAACAATGTTTTTCTCTGTGAGGCATGTGTCCTCCATTCATGCATCACAATCAAATGCAAAGGATGTGTGGAACTAACAACTTTGGACCCATGAGATATTGGGGACCAAATGTTTGATCTTGTGTATTGTTACCTAGATATGCTTGGGAATAGATTTGGAGCCCGACGAGTGGATTAAGGATAGTGGTTGTCTTAAACACATGACGGGTAATCAAAGTTTGTTCTCTACCTACAAAGCATATAATGGAGGTAACGTCACTTTCGCTAGTAAGCTACGTGGTAACATCATTGGAAAAGGTACGATTTCTCTTGACTCCATGACCATCGAACATGTGGAACAAATAGATAATCTAGGGTTTAATCTTATAAGTATAGGTCAAATTTGTGACAATAAGTGTAAGGTCATCTTTTCGGAAAATGACAGTGAAATCATAAAAGATGGAAAGATCATTGGAAAAGGTGTTAGAAAGCAAGGGATTTATGTCATGAAGGTCAATAGGAAGTCAAAGGACAACTTATGTCTAGCGAATTTAGATGATAGTTCTACTCTTTGGCATAGAAGATTAGGTCACGCTAATATGCGTTTAATTCAATTTTTAGTCTCTAAGGAGTTGGTAAGACATCTCCCCAAGATTAAGTTTGATAGTCACTTTAACACCTCCAAATTACATTGCGCAGTAGAAATACACATTTGGGTGCTAAATACAAACATCGTTATACAAGACACTTGAACAATCTCAAAATGATACAACTGAAATATATAAAACAATATAATTTAATCATTGTCTAAACCCTTCGATCCCAAGTAAAACAATTTTAAATTATCGGATTAACATTTAGGTCCCCCAAAAGATTTTATCCAATCAACAAACAATTTACCAAAGTACATGACCGTACATTATTATTTTTATGACAAAAGGGAAAGAAATCCGTTTTAGACCAAACACCACAAAAGCAATCCGCAATCCTTCTCCAGCAAGCTCCGCAACTCATCATTTTCAATTACCTGAAATACATGCTTAAAATCATCAACACAACGATTGAGCGAGTCTATAGGTTTTCCAAATCATCATTTGAACACAAGAGAAAAATCAATCAAGATCATTTAATAGAATTGCTACGTATACAATCTATTATTTAGACATTCTGGCATATAGCAATAGCAATTGAATTGTATTAAGCTCATGACACCGACCCCTTAACTTAGTCACCCACGCCTAAAGCCGGCATGACTAGATGAATTCCAGTGCCCCTACTAGGGTATCAATTGCAAGTATACCACATTCTGATTCTCGTAAAATTATCCTTCCCAGCGGGTTACTCAGCGTAAAGCCCTAGTCTCAGATAGGGTCGTCAGCCGATAGTACAATCAATAGAATAAGCGGCTTTTCCCAACTCACAACATCAAGTCAGAAGATAGTTAACGGCTCATGAATTTAGGGACTTTTGCAACTTAGGTACTCATACAATTTAGATCAACAAAGGCATCAAAGGCAACATTCGGGTCCAAACAATCAATCATGACTTGTGTTCATTTTTACTTTCAAATAGCATGTATCCCCCTCGCGGGTTTTAAAATCATTCAAAACAATTACAAAAGCGAGGCTATAGACTCACCTGGAGTAATAGCAGTAGCAAGACGATCTTCGACGATAGTTGATGCTCGATAAACACAAAAACCGCAACCTATCAAATAAGGCGCGTTCATCAATAATAAACTCGAATAAAATCCATACTTACTAACACCAAACTCAAAATAATAAAATCACAACCAACCCAAAATGAAAACAATACAAGTGACCTATTACTTCATTCTATATGTTTACTTTATTAGTCAATCCCTTCGATAAAAATCTGCCGGTACATACCAAATGTACGGGCTCATTTATCCCAGTTAAACACGTCAAATTCTTAAGATACTAATCAGAGACATCACTTACTATATATAGAAAGACCTGTTAAAAGCGCATCAAAAGATTTTACATTTAAAGTTCCCTGCCCGACACATCTTTGAACTACAAAAACCGGACAGTTTTACGTCAACAACTCATATAGTCTTTTTAACTTATTTAATTTACTCCGTTTACAAAACCGACACTCGACTTTGAAAATAAACTCAACATCCTCATACTTAACACTTAACATCAGTCCATGACACATTTAAAAATCCTTTTTATAGTCCCCGAGATTCGATCCAAATATCGACAACAATTATATATCGTGCCGATACTCGTCTCCCGGTACACGAATAATCAAACTAACGTAACTTCGCGCTCGTTTGGAGCTAGAAGCTCTACCTTATATCAAATCGAAGCTAAAAGAATTCTCTACAACATCATCTTATTAGTTTGTTCATTTTCAAACAGTAAGATACCCAAAATTGGGCTTGAACCTACTGATCTAAATTGCTTTTTAAAAAGTCATGCTAAATCAATTTTTCAACCCATTTTAACCAATCTCATGTGCCTAAAATCATCCTAATATCATCACCAACAACTTAACTAACCCATAACACACTTGAATGATCATTTAAAAATTTACCCACTTAAAATTTCAAACATGCAATAATTAAAATATGTATATAACATCACTAACAACAATATACAATCATAAAAATGGATCAAACCTTCATGGATCATATGAAAAAAATAAAAGTTCTTGCATGTTGTTAAAAATTACACCAAAATGATCTCCTTTAAATTTCCTAGATGGGATATTGATTAGTTTTTCATGATTCAAAGTAAAAATAAATGATCATGGTGATTTTGGTTGAGGGAGTGGACGGCAAAAACAAAGAACAAGAGAGAGATTGTGTTTTTTTTATGAATTTTATATTAAATTGTGATAGTGGAAAATCCTTATATAGTGGGGTGGAGTGGTAGTTTTCGGCAATTTGTGATAGTTTTGGTCGAAAATGCAATTAAATAGTTGTAAGGGTATAAAATGTAAATTGTCAATTTTGAAAATATTTACGAGGCTCGGGTTTCGCAAGAATACTTTTCAAAAGTTAAAACGCATTCAAAATATGATAATAATATGATCCCGGTTCGACTTAATACGAACTTAAAATAAAAACGTCGAGACAACAAATGATAAAACATAAAATCTCAGGCATCCGTCGATATCGTGATTACTAATAATCCTCGCCATTAGTAGAAAGGTAAAAATAAGACCTCCAACGTCGGTTTTAAATAAAACCATCAACCGTCATATCATTCAACTCATCAAAAACTTCAAAGTTATTCGTAAAATAATATATATATAATATTAAATAAATGACCTCGGGTTTGGGTTGTCACATCCTACCCTCCTAAAAGAGTGCGACCTCCCGGCACTCGGCCCCTCTTATATTCACCTTCCATACCTCCAGAACAAAAGAGAACTCTTTTCCTTAAAGAAATTCTCATGCTTCCTTCACAATTTCAGGTTCCACTCCTGGAATTCTTGTATCTTCACAATATAATTCTTACTATGTCTCAACCTCTTAAGAACTCCTCATAGTTCTTTCTCTATGAAAAGCAACTTATCTTCAAGTTGAAATCTTTCCTTGTTGTTCCCAAAACAAATTTCACCCGTCATAACGACACCTTAAGCATAACCACGTTTCCAATTTCAAACTCCATCGACTTCCTTCGATTGCCAACATAACTCTTCTGACAACTCCTTGTTACTAATGGATGATCCTTAACCCATACAATCTTATCAATATTACCAACATCAGTTCTAGTTCAGTCATTCAATTCCACCTACGTTTCTGCAATACACCGAAAACCTAACTTACGTCCACAACTCACAATCTTTAATCTTCACAAATGGAAGTTCTTTATGTACCATCAATAGTGCAGCCTTATAACTAGCATGACAACCATTGCCGCATAAGAATTCCATCAAGGCCTAAGTCAGTCACACACGCACAAGTATATGGTCCAATGTTCGAATCATCCTTTCACTCTATCCATCAGTCTCTATATAACACACAATACTCAACTCAGCTTTCATCTTTACCCAAACCAAAACGTATCGATTACTTGACTTGTGAGATTCCTTCATCACTAAGTCTCACTCTCTCAACTTAGATATGTTAGGAGTGCTCAAAATACCACGTCTAACTTGACTTTACAACAAAATCCTTTCCATAAGTTTTACAAAATGTTGAAATCACTTACCTTGACATCCTTCTCAAATCAGACCACTTACTTAAAATTACAATATCTTTTCTATCAAGTCCATACTTTTTGTCATCACCAAAACTCAATCCTTAGAAGGTTTTTCCTTTTTCTTCCTGCTAAGTGCATCGGCTACTACATTCGCCTTCCCCGGATGGCAGCGAATCTCATAGTCATAATCACTCACAGTCATAACCATCAACATACTCAAATACCCGAATATACAATTGGTAATCCTCTACTCATTTCTTTTATCATTCCAACAATTTAATTATGGAGCAAACTTCTTTGATCCTTTATCATTACACTATTGATTCCATACAGGTAATATTTCTACCATCTCAAAGCAAACCTCACAACTACTTAACCCCTACGAAATACATCACAACAACTACAAACTATAAATACTTCAGATCCTTTCAACAATGACAACATCGGTGAAGAACACAACTTACCCTTCAGTGTTCAGAATACAGCTTCCCCATCTGATAAGGATCAGATTTCTAAACTTACAATTTAGATTTATAAGGGGGACTCACACATCCAAATCTTCTTAGTCAGCTTAATCAATGGTTTAACAATCAGTGAAAACCTTTCGATAAACCTCCGATTATTCCCAGCTTAGACCAAGGAATTAACAGATTTCCGTCGGCGTCGTTAGCACCGAACAATCCTTAATCGTTTCGATCTTGGCAAGATCTTCACGAATACCTTTGTTGTCAAACAACTGCCTTAGAAAACGCAAATATTTCAACTAACATTCACACATAGGAAACTTTACATACAGTTTCTCTTTTTCCAACCATCCCAAAAATTATCCTCATATGTTATTTATGTTCCTCTTTTCCTCTTGGAATAATATAGAATATCATCAGTAGATACAATAATTAACTCATCCTAGCACATCTTACACACAAGATTCACCCAGTCCATGAATATGACAGACGCGTTCGTCAATTCCAAAAACATCACTTGAAACTTAAAGTACCCACATCATGTACGAAAAACAACTATAGGAACATCTTCTTCTCTAACTCTCAGTTAATGATAACCAGAACTCAAAGTGATCTTTGAGTACACCTCAGATCCAGACAAGTTGAAAGGATCACATGAATCATCAATCCTTGTTAATGGATACCGATTCTTGGCGATCAATTTGTTAAGCTCTCGATAATCAATACACATCCGAAACAATCCATCCTTCTTGACAAACAACACAAGCGATCGCCATTATAACGAAACTTAATCTAATACATCCCTTATCCATCACTCCTCACAGTTGACCGAATAACTCATTCCACTCTGACGATGCCAAATGATAAGGCATACAAATACTACTCAACAAAACACAGAAGCACTACATAATGAAACGCAGGAGCACTACACCTATCGCTTACAACACTCAATCGAAATGAATTCCTCTTCACAAGACGACAGCAATTCTGCAAAACTTCAGGAAAACCTCAGAATACTCTCGAATCATTAACAGATCTCCCCACTTCTCCTCAACTACCCTATCACTAATTACCTGAGCTAGGAATACATCATATCCCTCTTTCACATATTTCCTCGTCTTCAAACAAGACACACTTTTCAAACGGAAAGTTCAGTCATCATCTCTCATAGTCAACACTCAGCTTATCAGCAAAATCTAAACGAGTAGCTATCAATTTATGGTGAAGATTGGTTCAATCTCAAGCATCAGCACTACGCACCACTAACAAATTCGTACCAATAATCTACATCCAAAGATCCCAACTCTTTTAGCGTCAAGTCGATACTAAACACCTACTTTCCTAAATTCAAGGAACACACTCTTAGTATAGAACTAATACAAGCAACCGTTTCATCGGTTAAATCCACACCATAGTTAATTGTCAATCTTACTAATTCTCCATTTATAAAACAACTGAATCTTTACATTTCTACAGTTTATACCCGATCTGAAATCAAACAACATACTGACATAAAGAACCTCAAGTAAGAATATACCATTTACAACGTTCGGATCTTAAGGTTTGTCTACATCACTCAAACGTAAACTGGAGCGGCAGCATTCCTACCTTGTCAATTTCCTTTCCTTGGACAATTCCCTTGTCTGTGTCCTTTCTTGCCACGGCTAATTCATAATACTACTCCAGGGTACTAATTCCAGTAACTAATCCTCTTGTTCTACTCTTAGCAGCTTTATGACCAGGTTGTCCTAACGCTAGTCGCAAATGTGGAAAATTACCTACATGGTATAGAGTACAGCAAACCACTAAGATTTATCTTGTTACTTCTAGACACAGTGGCATCGTTCCTTCCATAGTTTAAATACTGGTTTTGGTTCTGTCTTTGGTTATTGTTATTACTGTAATCCTCACAATTCTGACCTTGATTCTGGTTGAACTGAGCAGATTCCCACTCTCTCTTATTGTTTTCAACAATACTATCTTTCCTATATTGCACTTTCACATCCATTAAATCATGCGCCATCTGAACAACTTCATCAAAAGATTTAGGTCTTAAAGAAATAACCTCACCTTTGATATTACTAGACAATCCTCTAATGTACTGCTTCGTTGTTTTACTGTCATTAACAAAAGTATCAGTACATAGCAAATATAGCTCAAAAAATTTTCCACTAAGCAGTAATAACATTGTTCCTTAGCACTAATTATCTCAATTCGGGTTCCAACTGTCCTAGTTCCTATTTAGGACAAAACCTAGCAGTCAATAGTCCTTTCATCACGGTCCATGTCTTACCATTAACCACAACCAATCCTAAAGTAGTCACATAGTTGTTCCACCATCTTAGTGCACCATCCTGAAATATAGCAACAACAAATTTCACCTTATTAGTTTCTGAACACCCAATAATCTCAAAGTACTCTCTATCTTATCAATCCAACTATGCAATTCTAATGCACCACTAATACCACAAAACTGAGCAGAACCACACATCCCAAAACTAACATATATATATTCTTTCGAACTTGCAGAACAGCAGCAACACTATCATCTGGATCAGCAGCATCATCATTATGTTCAGCAACATCATCATTATTTTCAGCAGCATCATCATTATTTTCAACAACGTCATCATTATTCTCAGCAGTATCATCATTATTCTCAGCAGCATCATCATTATTCTCAG
This sequence comes from Glebionis coronaria, assembly GCA_025667525.1. Classification (NCBI taxonomy): domain Eukaryota; kingdom Viridiplantae; phylum Streptophyta; class Magnoliopsida; order Asterales; family Asteraceae; genus Glebionis; species Glebionis coronaria. Next base: position 225,100,594 of record CM046882.1, on the reverse strand, counting down.
CAACATCATCATTATCTCCAGCACCACTAATTCCAGCATCTTTAATCCTTGCAGCACGATCAGCTTCAAATGCTCTAGCAATAACACATTCAATCATAGTGTTCACAGTAGCAATTGTTAGCTTTGGCGACATATTTCAAGAAACTTAGTCACGTAGTGATCTACTAATGACAGAAATATGATTCCCCTACTCCTTCTTCTATCATCACGAAAGAAAGAAACATGTTAAATATACATATCAAGAATAAAGAAGATATTCTTTATCAGGACATCTCATGGATACTACATGCACAAATAACACAAACTGCAATGGTTCATCAACCAAAACTCAAAAGAGTTAATAAAGACACATCATAGATCATGAGGGTAATTTAGATTGCGTTGAGGATTCAACAAGGCAGTGGTACTGTCTGTCACTACAATCATCTACCGAACGAACTTAAAAGATAATAATTTCCATCACAATGCTCAGACACAAGGTTTAAATAAGTCCGATCACAAAAAGAAAATAAGATACAAAGAAATCCATTACGCGATTAGTTCCTTAGATAGCAGCTCCTCATCCTCCTTAACATTGTTGTCAGCTTTATCACACTCGTTTATTTCCCTTATCACACTTCAAGGTCGAATTCCTAACATGATGGCAGCTCACTCTCAAAATCCAAATACTCACTGCTACACGGCAGATTAATCACAAAATAAGTCTCAGTACGACTTTCAATATTCCTAAACTTCCAAGCTTGACTCAGAATTGATCTCACATAAGACTCCCACTCACTCATCCTTTCAAAACTTACCTACTTCTCTTTAAACCTTTCAATTCAAGCACACAAATTCATCACAATCGAAGTAAGACTAGCAATCTCATCCATCTTCCAAGTCCTAACAAACTCAAATCTCCACATACCAAATACAACCTTTAAAACAACTTTTCTTTCACATCAACCTTCTAACCACACCAATTTCAACCACATATCTATCATACATCTGCTAATCAAATCTCTTCATATCCGACATAAGTCGCAAGAAATCAGTTGTAAAATCGTTCATCATTTGGTCTACTGTCCCAGACCCTCGGCAGTATATAAGGTCATTATTTAAAACTTATATACATATGCATTACATAAAGAAAATTACGATAACAAGTACTCAACGTACTTCCAACAACATCAATACATCAGCAATACATCATTATATATCATCATAGTATTTAATTAATAAATACATTAAAATCATTTCAATTTTAAGGGGTACATCTAATTATAAAACAATACAAAAGAAATAATCTTACCGGAGCCTTGTAGAGAAGTTGCGTTGCATTTGTAAAATATTTTCAACACCAAAGTTATAGTGTAGGACATTTTTCAAAATCGACCTAATCGCTATAACTAAAAAGCTCTGATTACCAATCTTTAACACCCCCAAATTACATTGCGCAGCGGAAATACACATTTGGGTGCTAAATACAAACATCGTTATACAAGACACTTGAACAATCTCAAAATGATACAATTGAAATATATAAAACAATATAACTTAATCATTGTCTAAACCCTTCGATCCCAAGTAAAACAATTTTAAAATATCGGATTAACATTTAGGTCCCCCAAAAGATTTTATCCAATCAACAAACAATTTACCTAAGTACATGACCGTACATTATTATTTTTATGACAAAAGGGAAAGAAATCCGTTTTAGACCAAACACCACAAAAGCAATCCGTAATCCTTCTCCAGCAAGCTCCGCAATTCATCATTTTCAATTACCTGAAATACATGCTTAAAATCATCAACACAACGATTGAGCGAGTCTATAGGTTTTCCAAATCATCATTTGAACACAAGAGAAAAATCAATCAAGATCATTTAATTGAATTTCTACGTATACAATCTATTATTTAGACATTCTGGCATATAGCAATAGCAATTGAATTGTATTAAGCTCATGACACCGACCCCTTAACTTAGTCACCCACGCCTAAAGCCGGCATGACTAGATGAATTCCAGTGCCCCTACTAGGGTATCAATTGCAAGTATACCACATTCTCATTCTCGTAAAATTATCCTTCCCAGCGGGTTACTCAGCGTAAAGCCCTAGTCTCAGATAGGGTCGTCAGCCCGATAGTACAATCAATAGAATAAGCGGCTATTCCCAACTCACAACATCAAGTCAGAAGATAGTTAACGGCTCATGAATTTAGGGACTTTTGCAACTTAGGTACTCATACAATTTAGATCAACAAAGGCAACAAAGGCAACATTCGGGTCCAAACAATCAATCATGACTTGTGTTCAGTTTTACTTTCAAATAGCATGTATCCCCCTCGCGGGTTTTAAAATCATTCAAAACAATTACAAAAGCGAGGCTATAGACTCACCTGGAGTAATCGCAGTAGCAAGACGATCTTCGACGATAGTTGATGCTCGATAAACACAAAAACCGCAACCTATCAAATAAGGCGCGTTCATCAATAATAAACTCGAATAAAATCCATACTTACTAACACCAAACTCAAAATAATAAAATCACAACCAACCCAAAATGAAAACATTACAAGTGACCTACTACTTCATTCTATATGTTTACTTTATTAGTCAATCCCATCGATAAAAATCTGCCGGTACATACCAAATGTACGGGCTCATTTACCCCAGTTAAACACGTCAAATTCTTAAGATACTAATCAGAGACATCACTTACTATATATAGAAAGACCTGTTAAAAGCCCATCAAAAGATTTTACATTTAAAGTTCCCTGGCCGACACATCTTTGAACTACAAAAACCGGACAGTTTTACGTCAACAACTCATATAGTCTTTTTAACTTATTTATTTTACTCCGTTTACAAAACCGACACTCGACTATAAAAATAAACTCAACATCCTCATACTTAACACTTAACATCAGTCCATGACACATTTAAAAATCCTTTTTATAGTCCCCGAGATTCGATCCAAATATCGACAACAATTATATATCGTGTCGATACTCGTCTCCCGGTACACGAATAATCAAACTAACGTAACTTCGCGCTCGTTTGGAGCTAGAAGCTCTACCTTATATCAAATCGAAGCTAAAAGAATTCTCTACAACATCATCTTATTATTTTGTTAATTTCAAAGAGTAAGGTACCCAAAATTGGGCTTGAACCTACTGATCTAAATTGCCTTTTAAAAAGTCATGCTAAATCAATTTTTCAACCCATTTTAACCAATCTCATATGCCTAAAATCATCCTAATATCATCACCAACAACTTAACTAACCCATAACACACTTGAATGATCATTTAAAAATTTACCCACTCAAAATTTCAAACATGCAATAATTAAAATATGTATATAACATCACTTACAACAATATACAATCATAAAAATGGATTAACCCTTCATGGATCATATGAAAAAAATAAAAGTTCTTGCATGTTGTTAAAAATTACACCAAAATGATCTCCTTGAAATTTCCTAGATGGGATATTGATTAGTTTTTCATGATTCAAAGTAAAAATAAATGATCATGGTGATTTTGGTTGAGGGAGTGGACGGCTAAAACAAAAAACAAGAGAGAGATTGTGTTTTTTTTATGAATTTTGTATTAAATTGTGACAGTGGAAAATCCTTATATAGTGGGGTGGAGTGGTAGTTTTTGCCAATTTGTGATAGTTTTGGTCGAAAATGCAATTAAATAGTTGTAAGGGTATAAAATGTAAATTGTAAATTTTGAAAATATTTACGAGGCTCGGGTTTCGTAAGAATACTTTTCAAAAGTTAAAACGCACTCAAAATATGATAATAATATGATCTCCGTTCGACTTAATACGAACTTAAAATAAAAACGTCAAAAATATAAACGTCGAGACAACAAATGATAAAACATAAAATCTCGGGCATCCGTCGATATCGTGATTACTAATAATCCTCGCAATTAGTAGAAAGGTAAAAATAAGACCTCCAACGTCGGTTTTAAATAAAACCATCAACCGTCATATAATTCAACTCATCAAAAACTTCAAAATTATTCGTAAAATAATATTATATAATATTAAATAAATGACCTCGGGTTTGGGTTGTCACAATCACTTTTGTGATGCTTGCAAAGTTGGGAAACAAGTTCACTCAAGTCACAAGGCCAAGAATTTGGTATCGACCTCTCGGTGCCTAGAGCTCCTACATATGGATCTCTTTGGACCTTCCGTCATACAAAGTTATAGAGGTAACCTTTATACCCTAGTTATAGTTGATGACTATTCTAGATTCACTTGGACTCGATTGTTGGGTTCTAAGAATGAAGCTTTCGATCATTTCGAAAACTTTAGTCGAATGATCCAAAATCAACTAGGATGTTTAATTGTATCTATTAGGACGGATCATGGTAGGGAATTTGATAACGAAGTGCAATTTGGTGCCTTTTGTGAAGCTCATGGTATTACCTATAACTTCTCGGCTCCTCGCACTCCACAATCAAATGGGGTAGTTGAAAGGAAGAATAGGACTATCCAAGAGATAAGTAGGACAATGTTAAACGAGTAATCTTTGCCTCAAAAATTTTGGTGCAATGTCGTGGACACGTCAACCTATATTCTCAACTGAATTCTTATTTGACCTTTTCTAGGAATGACCCCTTATGAGATTCTTAAAGGTAAGAAGCCCTCATTAGAATACTTTAAGGTGTTTGGAAGCAAGTGCTTCATTCTCAACACCAAAGATTACCTTACTAAGTTTGACCCAAAGTCGTACGAAGGTATCTTTCTAGGTTATTCTCAAACTAGTAAATCCTACATAGTCCTCAATAGAACCTCGGGTGTAATCGAAGAATCACTCAACGTGACATCTGATGAAACCCCTCCTTCATCTAAGACACCTGTAAGTTTATGGACTTATATTTAATAGTCGTGTGATAGGATCAAACTCGAGACTACGGGATTGCACACAATACGTAAAGAGTTAATATAATTAATAAATATATATATATTGTATTTATTAATTTATTTAATAAATATATTTATGTATTTATTAATTTAACCGAGCAAGTAACTATATAATCTTGACGGTCGTTAAATAATTAACAGTTAAGTTATAACGAGCGTTAAATAAATATATAGTATACATAAATAAAAGGAAAGAAGTTTAGAAGATTCCGGAACACCCCTAAGGGGTGTTTAGTCGGCCGATTATGGGCTCCAAGGGGGGGGGGGGGGGCATTTGTTTCCTTTTATTTATCTTGGGCTACAAGGGTTGAGGCCTATAAATACACCTCCTAATCCCCTATAATCACACAACTAATCTTTCTCTCCTTTTCTTTCTTTTGGTCGATCGACACCCCTCACCAACAAAGGGTTTTGGTTGGTTTTCTTGGTTGATCAATTGTATACTTAATATAGTCCTAGCCCCTCTCTAGGGTTGTTGGGTAGATTACAAGCGTTGTATCTCGGTTTTCACGTGCTAGAATCACGGTTATCTCGTTGTATTATGTGTGTACAAGAACTTAATATAGTCTTACTTTAGACTATATCTTGGTATATACGGTTTAAACCCGAATCGGTGATTTGTTCTTCGTCTTGTGGAATTGCTTTAGCGTAAAGGTATGTAACCCTAATTAGATTAATTATAATTGTTTTATTAATTATGATCTTGTTAAATCGCTTCTGTTATATGTGCTTTGATCTCGTTTAGGGTTTTATATGATTGTTATGATACTAATAAACCTTCAGTGGCATCGAGGGCCGTTTTAACATGTTATAATTATCGAAAATCTAAATTTTTTTTAACTATAATTGGTTTGAGTTAAAACTACATGTTTTTAGGTTTTTCATAAAATTAGAGTTTTGCTTTTTAAAATTTAGGGTTTTTACTCTATTTTTAATAAAAAAGAATTGTTTTGAAACCCTAAATTACATGTGGGATAATTTTAGATTAAATTTCATGATTAATTGTTATGTCATGTATGGTTACGATCCATATAGATTTAATTGTTAAAATTTGTGGGGATTCCATAATTACATGCATGTTTTTATGGACCGTAAAATTATATGTTTATATGATTTTATGTGCTACGTGATTATTTGATTCAATAAATCTAGAATTAGGGAAGACTTTTATATAGAGATATAAAGACCTAGATTTGATGATTATTGAATAAATCGTATGCATGTGGCTATTTATTTGTTTCACATATAAATTGTTATTATGTGTTTATGATTTTTTTTTTTCTTGTTTATATAAAATTGTTGAATTGTTGTAAACAATAGTTTTTTTAAAAGAAATAATATGGACTAAATCATATTAAAAATAATGATTTGTTAGAGATTTTAAATTATATAAGATAACGTTGATTGGTGAATTGCAATAATAATCTAACGACCTACTCAATTTAGACAAACTATAAAGTGAGTTTAACGCACTGCTGGTCATGTACCCGGTTAAGGAAGGAGGTGTTATGCCATTAGTCGCTGACCAAATTCCCGGATTGCCTGTGCGTTGAAACTGAAATTACTTATGATTATTAATTGAATTGTACCTTAAGGGTGATTTACCACAAATCCACATCCGAACCACAATGAATAAGGGTATTGCTTTGTGCGTAGCCGAGTTCTAGCAAAGTACGATGTGATGAGTTGTGGGTAAATTCTTTAACTGGTTAAACCAATACCACAACATAATTTATGAAGAAATTTAATCTCATGAAAAAGTTTACTAAATGTATTATTAAACTTATGCTATGGAAATTGTATGCATGCTTCTCCCTACATTGATTTTGACATCAATATTTATACCCTTAAAATTTAAGTCGAATGCTCCTAATTGACGAACACTTGAAATTACTTCGTCATCAAATGAGATTTTTTGATGATGTTGTGATGAGAGAAAAATGTTTGTAGAATGAGAATTCGTATGATGGTTTTATGTTACTCAGATTAGACGACTTAATTAAGTTACTCGGTGAGATCTGGAAACTTAATGCATGAAACATGTTTACAATGCAAAATGTTTTTGGCAATGTAAATCCCTTAAATATCTAGAAATTGAAATTATTTGTCAATTGAATTGTTCGACAAGTCGCTGTGTTAAGTACATTCATTACTAGCAGATCAACTGATGCAATGGATCTATGTCAATATAGTTCTAGAATTCAAGGAAAATAATATGGTTTTAATACCGTGGTAATTTTATTTTCTATAAAGTATTTTGTTATCGAAAATACTAATATTTGAACTTATTTCTGTCGAAATGGCTCAACCCACCAATAACACGATAAGTTCTGCGTTTAAAGCTTTCTTTGAACGACTTGAACTTACTGGCGCAAACTTCAATGATGGGTACTGCTCGCTAAGAATTGTCTTGAGAGCAGCGGATACTATCGATATCTTGACTACTCCCTATCTGGAGGATCTTGCTGAAGGAGCATCTAATGCGCAAAGGCTTGAACACGCTGCTAATATTAAGAAGCACTCTAAGGTGGCTTGCTTAATGCTAGGAAAATGTCTCCTGCACTTCAACAGAAGTATGAGCTATTTTCTCCGAAGTGAATGCTTGATGAGCTCAAGGCTATGTTCGAGAAGCCGCAAGCTGTGGAGATCTATGACTTAGTAGATACTTTACATAGCTACAAACAACCTCCAGGAAAGTCTGTAGGTGCCCATTATTTGGAGATGACGGGTTATATGGAACAGCTCATTGCACTAGGACAACCCTATGATCATAATATGGCTATCAACTTGATCAATAGGTCCTTTAACAAGGACTTCAATGATTTCGTTAGAAACTATAATATGCATTGCACGGGGAAGACAGTTAATGATTTGCATGCAATGCTCATTGACTATGAAAAGGATTTGAAAGACAAGGCATCTACCGCTACGCCTTCTGTACTAAACATACAAAAGGGTAGAGTGAGTAAGCCAAAACCGCAAACGAACAAGAAGAAAGGCAAAGGCAAGGGTAAACAAGTTGCGACTTATTCGAAACCCAAGCAGAACCTTGCTAAGAGGAGTCAATCTCAAAAGGATGAGACTTTTCACCATTGCAAGGCAAGTGGTCACTGGAAGAGAAATTGCCCTCTTTACCTCGAAGAATTGCGGGAAATAAAAAGAAGAAGTCTGAGCAGAGTGTTGTAGCTTCAGGTACTTTATTTATGATTGAATTGTTCAATTTAACATACAAATTAAATTCCTGGGTATATGATACGGGATATGGTATTAACATTTGTAATACGCTGCAGGGATTTAATCTGGAAAGGAAACTTTCCTATGGAGAACAATATCTGCAAGTGGGCAATGGCGCACAAGCAGCGGTTGAAGCTATAGGAACTTTTAATCTAATTTTACCTTCGGGTTTATTACTGAGATTAAATGATTGTCATTATGCACCTACAATTGTTAGCGGTGTTATTTCCTTTTCTTGTTTGTTAAATATTGGATTCGTTCACACGATTGATAATAATGGAATTTCGGTTTGGAAAAATGGTATTTTCTATTTTAATGCAATTTTTGTGAATGGTGTGTTTGAATTAGACATGCATGATAATGAATCTAAGAACGATAAATATGTATTTAGCATGAGTTAGAAGAGAAAGTTTGACAAGAACTCTTCTTATCTTTGGCAATGTAGACTTGCCCATATTGGGAAGACTCATATACAAAAGCTTTAACGTGAAGGTCTTTTGGAAAGTATCAATGATGAATCATTTGATAAATGTGAGTCTTGTATCTCTGAAAAGATGACCAAGAAACCTTTTAATAACAATATTGAAAGGGCTACTGATCTACTTGGACTTATACATACTGATGTGTGTGGACCACTTAGACACACGTCGAGGAAAGGTGCTAGCTACTTCTTAACATTTACGGATGATTATAGCCGTTATGGTTATGTCTATTTACTTAAGCATAAACATGAGGTATTTGAAACATTCAAAGTGTTTAAAGCAGAAGTAGAACTGCAATTAGGGAAGAAGATTAAAGCTCTTCGTTCTGATAGAGGTGGTGAATATTTAAGTCAAGAGTTTATAGCTTATCTAGGTGAGAATCAAATTGTTCAGCATCTTACTTGTGACAATCCGTCAATTTATGGTTGATATTCTATTCTCAATAATTATTTAAAAACATTATTTTAATGTTACAATATGAACTCACTTATTTTTGGGAAGTAATTTGGATTTACGTCTTGGAGTAGCATCGACTACGTCTAAACCGGAGGATTCAACGTTACGTGCTTACGTTTACATACACCATCCTTGGTGACAGTCCGACATTTCAGAAAATAAATTTATCCGTGAATATTATTTTGGAGTTTTATATTTGTGTTGTTTCATAAACTCACAAATTTACGAGAAGAGATTAGGACTTACGATTTTATTTTAACGTCCTTTACGACTAAACCGGAAACCTTAGGATTACGTATTTACGTTTTCGAACTCCGTTTTTGATGAGACAATTTTTATTAGATTCGTTTGTGCCGTTGATTCATAATTTATAAAAACGTTTTTCGTAAAACGACCCGAGGGCACGCAAATCGAGGAAACTAGAATCGAGGAGTACCCGTAAATAAATGGGATGAGACAAGTGGGACACTTGTCCCACCCCACTCCAAAACCGGCCTAAATAACTTAACAACACCTTTAGGTGTCTAAATTTACTTAACCAATTTACACTTGTCTCATTTAGCTTCATGTGTAAGCTACAACTTCACAAAACCACTCACCATTACCATTTGCTTCCATTCCACTCATGCAAACCACACATATTTTCTCTCTTAACTCCATTTTTGGCCGCCCCATTCCTCCACTAAACACCACCATTCATACAAAATTTAACCATAAACATATGTTATAATTAACATATGTTAATCTCCATTCAAAAAGATGAAGATTGGTGCAAGTTATAACATCCAAGGAGGAGTTTTCATGGAGTAGTAGGGCTGATTTTCCACAAGGTATACATGAAGAATGGTGGTCTTGAAGATGGTGTTGGCTATGCACAAGTTTCTCCATCAAAATCCATGTTTTGATCAACCTACATTATCATGGTGGTATAAAGATTGTCCTCCTCATCTTCTTGTTATTTTGATTATGTAAACATGTATTTTATTTCCTATTGTATATGTATATGATGATTATATGATGATAAAAATGTTATGTGGGGATTTGGTGTTGATAAACATGATCAAAAAGGTGAAAAACTATAAGAAACAAGGTTAAAATCTTGATTAATTTACATGGCTGTATAAAACAGTAAAGAAACATGTTATGAACTGATAAAATGATGAAGTAGAATGAATTTACAGTAAGCTATGGGTCTTGTACACATTTGAGAGTTGGCCATGCAATGGAATCAAAATAATGAGTGAGATATGATCAAAACAAGTTTAAGGTAAAAATCTGAGTTCACTGTTTTGGACGATTTTTAGAAAAAACTTAAAGGATGATTCAACAGTAGCTATAGAAGAGTTAAATGTAGCACATATCATGTAGTTTATGTGATAAAAATTTGAGCTTCTATCTCCATGTAGAACTCAAGATATGGCAGTTTTGGTGAAAGTGAAGATAAAAATCAGATTTTTGGAAATTAAAGAATAATACTATTATATAAGCACTCAAATTTTAATAGTATAAATTATAATTAAAACCCACTAACTCATGAATTTTATTTATAAAAATATGTACAATGATAAATTAGTGGACATTTTATAAAAATGGTAACTTGTTATGTTTTATAAGTTATAAAACTATAAACATTGTTTTTACGACTTTTTCGGCTAATACCGTAAAAATTAACGTTTTTGTTAAATAAAACTTAGATGGTTGGACCCCTCTAATGTTATAAAACTTATATACTGATATATAGACATGTATAACAAGTAAAAACCAATAAAACCCGAACTATAGGGCATACGGACATTAACGAGCTAAGTAAACATATTGGACTAATACTTGGGCTAATAATTGGACTAAATAAGATAAACACCCATAAAAAGAACTTATTGGGCTTAACCCATTTGGGCCCAACTTGAAAGTGTATGTACTGATAATATAAGTACAAAAATGGATTAAAATAAGTTAAATAACTTATAATAAGCTTATTGGACTTAAGACACGTAAATGGGTAAAACTAGTAAACTAGTATTAAAGCTATCGACATATAACACTAAAATGAGTAAATGAGAATATGTAAACCCACTTGATCATCATATATATATAATCATCATATGTATACATAATTGATATTTTTATAAAGTCATTGGACATGAGTCTAAGACGAGTATTATTTGTCTAGGTTTCCATGATTGAAGCACGTACCGTACGACCGAATTGCCGATAACCCGCCTTCCCACATCAACGTGAGTTCATAGCCTCGCACTCTTTTAAATGTTTTTATAAATGTTTTATAAACCCGCGAGGGAGATTACATGTTAGTTTTTATAAAATAGGACACCATTTGTCACGATTGTTTGTTTATTGATTTTGGACCCGAATGATTGAATGACCCGATTGTATGACCCGATAAATGATTAAAGGACCCGATAGATGAAATTAAATGGATTATTAAAGTTAGGTTATGTCACTAAAAGTCCCATTAGCATGAATTGTGAACTACCGGGATTTGGTAGACGCTTATGCATTTAATAGTACTATTTGGGGACGATCACCCCAGTTCGCGCCTTGACGGTTGATCCCCGTCGTGCCACATTGATTGGTAAGCGAATTTATGTATGAGAAGATTTCCATATCGTGACCTTTGATACGACACGCTACTTTAGATGGGCAAAATTTGTATCGGGTTAGCTACCCGTTTTGGTTTAGTAAGGTAACAATGTCATGCGGCTTATAATAATCCAAAATTTACAAAATACTAATAGACGCTCCGAATTACGATGTATTGCCTGACTAGCAATACAGGGTCATACTATTGATATTATGTTTGTGTTTTGGTTTTCATAACCATATTCATATAACAGTTTTTATTTGATTTTATACAACGTCATAAGACGTATTGTATGATGTTTTTACGACATTGGCTCGTATAATAATTTTTAAGGCAAATGCCTATATTATGATTTTCGATAAGGATTTATATAAAATGACTTTGGCTATTTTATGGCCTATTACAAACATTTGTATAAAATGATTTTGGCTATTTTACGGCCTATTACAATGATTTGTACGAATTGATTTTTGGTACTAATTTTATACCAAAGTTATATTGATGGAATTTATTAAACTCTATGAATTCACTCGGCGTTATCGCTGACCTTTTCTTTTAACATGTTTTATCTCAGGTACTTGAAGGTAATTCTCGGGAAGACGACAAGAATTCATGGCCCGCACTTAAACAATATTTTCCATTCAAATACTTTGTAAAACTTTGTATGAAATAATATGACTTGGGACCTATGTAACTTTGATATTTATGAATGGAAATGATTTATTATTAAACGACGCGATTTTTATGCGTTGTCTATGATGTGAGTAATGTGCTATCCCGTAACACCAACGAGTCTTCCTCTGTATTGAGTTGTATAAATTTGGGGGTGTTACAGTTTGGTATCAGAGCTCTCGTTATAGAGAACGAAAGATTTTTAAAACCAAGGTTTTGAATAAAACTTTTCAAAATCTTTTAACTAAAAACATTTTTCTAAAAATGTCTAAAAATCTTTTGACTATAACGGTGCCGAAGAATTCCCGAGTTACCGACAAGGCCAGACTGAGAAGTGTTATTTTAATATATATATGACTTGGATTATATAATATATGATGTAATTTTATTACATGATTGTTTGATGATTATTTTGATTTTTATACGAGGTATTTATACGACGTAGATTGTCACAAGTAACCCTAACTCCCCTAGTAAATTAATCTAAGATATTCTCGTAGGAATTCTAGCTATCCTAGATCTAAACCAAGTTGTGGATATTTATGATCCCGACAAACGGTTGATATTCGTAGAAACGTAGATAGTAGTTGAATGTGATATTGAAAAAGAATTGGCGAGATTAAAACTGATATCGATGTCATGACGATCTTTCCTTATAGAGTGGAGTTTGACAAAATGTTATCACCTGTAAAGATGTCATCTGATTCGTTGTCATCCAATTCTTAAACTGAAATCGAAAGGGTGAATGTTGCACTTGAGGCTGTCATTGGAACCATTACCCAAAAGCCTCATGCCACTAATACCTTTCCGAGAAGTCTAATTAAATGTGTGAGTCATCTCATGCTAGTGACTCATTTAATAATTGTTATTGATAAAGGAGTTATAGGATTGGAATTAAGTGTTGATCATATTGAGCTTTTATTGCCTTTACAAGGCCGAAGAATAAGGATGAAAGTATTGGAAAATAAATTAGGATATCGAATTGAGTATAAAATTGGTTAAAACTTGAATAAAGTAAAATTTAACCCATATGGAATAATAAATTGTTAAGAGGAAATCGTTAAGTTTTGTGATTGAATTATAAGGTTTTAAATGATTGTAGGTTCGTGTTAAGGGTTGTTCCTAGGCCATTGTCCACTAATGAGGATGCCCAGTGTCCAAGAAATTAATTGAAGAAATCTTCTTCTGAATTGAGACCGATGGATCTTCCGGGACATGTGGAACACCTAATGACTCTTGTAGATTAGTATTCATTATGGTATCTTTTAAAAATCCCTAACTTAACTGAGATATCAGTTGGTAGGATGAGTTCTGAGAATTGTATGACATAGTGACACGTAATGTGTTACGGTACGATTTTGGCTTGTTTGTGATTAATGTAAAGACTACCTTTGATTGCTAAATTCTACATGTATCGATGTTATCTATCTCTTATTGCTTCATCCTAATGTTTGCATTAGTGATGCAACCATTGAACAAGTACTTATCTTGATTTGAGTTACGTTGTGGATTATTCTCTTTGTATTCTTGAGTGCCATCGAAGTCATGAACCTCATGATTGTTTGGCTAAGCTCATTTCCTATTATATTGTAGTTAAGTTCTTGGTGAACAACTCTTCATCACTCTTTTGCAGATCACACATTGTTTTTATAAAATCAAAACAGTATTCCTTGAGAAAATTGAATTCTCATCACCAAAAGGATTATTCAAAATGAGATTTGTAAATAATCACTATCAAAATGAAGTTGTTTATAAAACACCTTGGAAAACTCAATTGTTTTCATAATAAAGAAAATCTTTGTAAATTTATTCTTGATTCTTATTTAAGAATTAAGCATGAAAATGTTTTTATTACAAACATGATGATAAAATTTTGACGAACTGAGAATTGCATCGTTAATCTTGAAATTGTATATAGTTGCGCGCCTACATACAATTTGGAATGGACCATGCAAGGCTGATTAGTAGTCACCATAAAACTGATTAATAAACACTAAATTTCTTTGAAGATTGTGAAAGATTAAAATTTATGAGATCTGCAAGAAGTGAAAAATAGGGACATAGTGTTAGGGACACCTACATATGTGCCTGTAGCATCTATTATTCTGAGTTGAATTTACTCATTTATGAAAATTATCTTATTTAACAATTGACAATCCTTTCTTGTCCAATTCTCCCGTAGTGAGATTCTTAGGAAAAGTATCTGATCACCGAGTGTTGATACCCGACTGGATGTATTGACGTTTTTATCATTTCTTATGATTTGATTTCATTTGAATGACCTGGGTAACGATCCGAGGAGCTTTCGAATGCGTACTCAAATTATGAAAACATGGGATATATTCATATTCGTTAAATGTTTTCGTCTGTATCTGATTTGAAATTCTCTCGCATAGATTATGCGTTGACCTTACTCTTTTAATGGTAGTTGTGTCTCCATATATCCTTGAATTCGTGAAGGATTATGAGTTATTATTAGTCTTTTGAGAAGTTCATATCTTATCGACGGCAACGAAACTGGAAAGTTAGTAATGCCAGTAGAATGGATTGATTGATTATGACATGACGACATTGTCTTAATTGATGGGAACTCGAGTAGAATTCCCCCTAAATGATAAGATGTTGATTATCAAAAGTGAACTAAATAATTCTTGATGGATGACCATATCCTGTATTTAGACTTGGGATTATACCGTAGATGGTTGTGAATTAGTATTAGATATTATAATCTAGAAAGAACCTAATATGAAATTATTAAAAGATGTTTATGTTATCTGAAACCTTAGTAAGTATTTATTGATGACTTACCTAGAGTTTTGCCATTACGGCAAGTTGAAATTGGTATTGATTATATTCCCGGTGCTGCACTTGTGGCTTGTGCACTGTACGTCAGCACCATCTGAATTAAAGGAAATACCGTACAACTGAGAGAGTTATCGGA
Organism: Glebionis coronaria; assembly: GCA_025667525.1. Lineage (NCBI taxonomy): Eukaryota > Viridiplantae > Streptophyta > Magnoliopsida > Asterales > Asteraceae > Glebionis > Glebionis coronaria. Next base: position 225,085,282 of record CM046882.1, on the reverse strand, counting down.
GAAAGATTTTATTATACCAAGCCTGTCATCCTGAAGAGCTATGGTGTTATCATTCCTTATATTTAGAGATTACTGTGAACTGAGTAAATTGACAATCGAAAACGATATTCATAACTCGAAATGGAAGATTTGTTCGATCATTTACAAGGTTCTAGTGTATGTTTTAAAGATTTGATCCACGGCATGGTTATCATCAACTTCGCATCTGCGAAAAAGATTATCTATTCCAATCACTACATCCGGTACTTGTAATGAACATTATGAGTTTCCCGTGATGTCGTTTGGATTGACTAATACACATGTAGCATTCATAAAATTTGGTGAATCACGTGTGTAGGCTGTAATTTGAAAAATTCATGCTCGTGATCATTAAGGACTATATGTTTGTTTATCAAAATAAGAATGAGTTAATAATTATTTATAGACTGCCTTGAATTGGCCGAACAGTGTAAACCTGAACCTTGAATAATGAACACGTGATTAAAGACTTAAGACTTAATACTTTACATGATTTAACCGTGTGATTAATAGATAATGGAATATAAATTGACTCTTCAAAATTAAGAGCCCTTTTAAGACTTTGGATTTTACCAAAAAGAAATGGAAATATGTTTTGACAATTGTTTTAACAAAGGATTTTAAGGGATTATTCCCTTATACACAAACCATTTACTAAACTTCTGTTTAGGGGTAAATGTTTGTGTATACCTCCAGATAACTTAAAAAAAGGATTGAGGAAAACCATTTAAACCATAACTTGAAATTTGAAACAACAAATTTTGCTTTTCAACTAAGAAAATTTTGACCAAAATATAAACAAAGATTTCTCGAACATTTTCGGATCTTATTAATTATTTTAATTATTTTTGATAAATCAACAAAAATCTTGTTAATTAAATTCAAATTTATTTGAACATTTTATATAGTTGGTCGAACTAAGAAATTTAAAATCTTTATGTTTACATTTCATAAAAATTGAAAATTTATTATTTAATTAGTTGTAATAATTATCGACGCTTTAAACGTCGGATTGAGTAAAACGGATAAAAATGATAGTAAAGACGAAACAAAAACATAGAAGATATGAAGAAATAATTTGAATAAATACGGTTGTGATATTTATTTCATCAGGAGAAAATGAACGTAATTACTGACGCATAATATAGAAAGAATATCTGAGTGAATTGTGGACATGATAATTATATCATCATGAGAAGTGAATATAGATACCGACGCATTATGTAGAAAAGATAAAGAACCAGTTAGGACATGTTCCTTAATAATGAAGGTACAAAATAAATTGCCGAACAATATAAAAATAAACAATGGTTGTAAAAAGGATAATATAAATAGTGAAAGGTTTCACGGCTAATGTGAACCATTAGAATTGAGAAGCTGATAGCGTTAAATATTTTAAAGACCACTTGTGATTGTCTAAATATGGAGGATTGTGAGATATAGTTATGTTGAAATTTGTAAGTATAAGTATTCTATTTATGTCATTTATGACTAAAAGTATCTTTGTCTGAAGAAGTTGTACTAATGGCAAATTATGAAGGCAGACATCGCCTCATACATTAGTAAACGTCTAGCTATTGCAAAGGTAATCATCTGAATTTGATTCGATTTGGGTCATCGTCGACAGACTGACCAAATCTGCTAATATCATTCTCGTTAGTGATAAATGCAAAAAGAGTTATGTAAACATAGTGTGCTTGTATCAAACATCTTTATCAAGATCCTCGCTTCGCATCGAATTTCTAGATATTTGCTCAGAAATCATTGAGAACGAACCTTGATGAGAGTACTATTTACCACCCCAAATCGAAGGGACGAGGTAAAGTAACGATACAAAGTAATATAAGTGTTGTTTTATGTTTGAATGATTGACCTTTGGTAATAGACCGTATAATCGTTTTCCTTTGGAGAGATTATCCATATAACTATCGTATTAGGATCGAGATCTAATCTTGTTAGGATCTAGATCTTAGAGCATATGTAAGTAGGAGTTGAGATGAAGACACCCGACATACACCCACTGTGAGTTGGACATGTCTTTTAGGCTTAAGGTTTCCTATGATGGCGAACCTATCCTTGCAAAATACCCGACCCGCGAGATCTGAAATGATTGTTGAAAATAGGATTTGATTATTGACTGCCGGTAGTGGGCAAGAGGTTATATGAATATGAAATGTAGATCTTGAAGTGCCAAATGGGTAGCGAAGTTATGCCAAAATTTATAAACTTGGAAAAATGAATTCATGATCTGACAAATCATGGGATATAGGTCCCCGTTGTATGGGACCATTGAGATGATATAAAAGATTGGTTTGAAAGGCATATAAGCTGGATCTACCCTAGGACTTCAAAGACTGCGTGAATTATGTTTCGTATATCGAACTTGATGGAATATCTATCAAGTGAGAATCTGATTAATCTTAGTAGAGCTTAGATCGGCGAAAAGTTGCATTCATCAAAAACCCGTGAACATCATGGATAGAGAAAGTAAGTCAACATTAAGCCTGATCTTATTCCCGTAGTTATGTCTGATGAAACTCGCGTATCGTAATGGATTACACTTGTGAGAAAAGACCGAAGGTGGAGGAAATACTGTAACACCCCCAAATTTATACAACTTAGTACAGCGGAAGACTAGTTGGTGTTACGGGATAACACATTACTCACATCATAGACAACGCATAAAAATCGCGTCGTTTATTAATAAAGCATTTCCATTCATAAACATCAAAGTTACATCGGTCCCAAGTCATTATATTTCATACAAAGTTTTACAAAGTATTTGAATGGAAAATATTGTTTAAATGCGGGCCATGAATTCTTGTTGTCTTCCCGAGAATTACCTTCAAGTACCTGAGTTAAGACATGTTAAAAGAAAAGGTCAGCGATAACGCCGAGTGAATTCATAGAGTTTAACAAATTACATCAATATAACTTTGGTATAAAATTATTACCAAAAATAATTTCGTACAAAGAGTTTAATAAACCATCAATATAATATTGGTATAAAGTTTTTACCGAAAATCATTTTTGTACAAATCATTGTAATAGGCCATAAAATAGCCAAAGTCATTTTATACAAATCTTCATCAAAATCATAATATATGCATTTGCCTTAAAAATCAGTATACGAGCCAATGTCGTAAAAACATCATACAATACGTCTTATGACGTTGTATGAAAATAAAAACCGTTATATGAATATGGTTATGAAAACCAAAACACGAACATAATATCAATAGTATGACCCTGTATTGCTAGTCAGGCAACACATCGTTATTCAGTGCGTCTAGTAGTATTTTGTTAACTGGATTATTATTAGCCGCATGACATTGTTACCTTACTAAACCAAACAACGGGTAGCTAACCCGATACTCAATTTGCCCATCTAAAGTAGCGTGTCATCACAAAGGTCACGCTATGGAAATCTTCTCATACATAAATTCGCTTACCAATCAATGTGGCACGACGGGGATCAACCGTCAAGGCGCGAACTGGGGTGATCGTCCCCAAATAGTACTATTATATGCATAAGCGTCTACCAAATCCCGGTAGTTCACAATTCATGCTAATGGGACTTTTAGTGACATAACCTAACTTTAATAATCCATTTAATTTCATCTATCGGGTCCTTTAATCATTTATCGGGTCATACAATCGGGTCATACAATCATTCGGGTCCAAATCAATAAACAAACAATCGGGAAAAATGGCATCCTAATTTTATAAAAACTAACATGTTATCTCCCTCGCGGGTTTATAAAACATTAAAAAAACATTTAAAAGAGTGCGAGGCTATGAACTCACGTTGATGCGGGAAGGCGGGTTATCGGTAATTCGGACGTACGGTACGTGCTTCAATCACGGAAACCTAGACAAATAATACTCGTCTTAGACTCATGTCCAATGACTTTATAAAAATAACAATTGTGTATACATATGATGATTTTATATATATGATGATCAAGTGGGTTTACATATTCTCATTTACTCATTTTTGTGTTTATGTGTCGATAACTTTTATACTAGTTTACTAGTTTTACCTATTTACGTATTTTAAGTCCAATAAACTTATTATAAGTTCTTAAACTTGTATTAATCCATGTTATACTTATATTATCAGTATCTACACTTTACAAGTTGGGCCTAAATGGGTTAAGCCCAATAAATAAATTTATAAGTATTTTAGTCCATTTTGTTGTTTTATTAGTCCAATAACGTTAATTTAGCCCGTTAATGTCCGTATGTTATATAGTTCGGGTTTTATCGGTTTTTACTTGTTATACATGTTTATATATCAGTATATAAGTTTTATAAAGTTCACATTAGACGGGTCCAGCCGTCTAAGTTTTATTTAGCAAAAACGTTAATTTTACGGTAATAGCCGAAAAAGTCGTAAAAATCATGTTTATAGTTTTATAACTTATAAAACTTAACAAGTTACCATTTTATAAAATGTCCACTTATTTACCATTGTACATATTTATATAAATAAAATATATAAGTTAGTGGTTTTTAATTTATATTTTATACTATTTTTATTTGAGTGCTTATATAATATTATTATACTTTAATTTCCAAAATCTGATTTTTATTTTCATCTTCACCAAAACTGCCATATCTAGAGTTCTATATGGAGATAGAAGCTAAAATTTTTATCACATAAACTACATGATATGTGCTCCATTTAACTCTACTATTGCTACTGTTGAATCATCCTCTAAGTATTTTATAAAAATCGTCCAAAACAGTGAACTCAGATTTGTATCTTAAACTTGTTTTGATCATATCTCACTCATTACAATGATTCCATTGCATGGCCAACTCTCACATGTGTACAAGACATATTACTTACTGTATATCCATTAATCTATGCCATTTTTATCAGTTCATCATATGATTCTTTACTGTTTTATACAGCCAACAATTTAAACAAGATTTTAGCCTTGTTTCTTATAGTTTTTCATCTTTTTAACCATGTTTATCAACACCAAATCCCCACACAATATTTTTATCATCATATATCATCATACATATATACATTTAAGAAGAAAATACATGATTACATAATCAAAATTAACAAAAGGATGGGGAGGACAATCTTTATACCACCAAAGTGATGAAATGATGAGCTTTTGGATGAACAAGACATGGTTTTGGGTAACCAATCTTATGAGATATCAACACCACTTCTAGGATCACCAAGTATCTGTAGATTCCTCCAAAAATCAGCCCTTGTTCTTCATAAAAACTCCTTGAGAAATCAGCCCCAAGACTTCAACAAAACTTCTCCTTGGATGTTAAAACTTGCACCAATCTTCATCTCTTTGAATGGAGATTAACATATGTTAATTATAACAAATGTTTGTGGTTAAAATTGATCTAATGAGGGTGTTCTTGGTGGAGATGGGACGAATTTTTAGAGAGAAGAAATGGAAAATGTGTGGTTTTGCATGTGTTGAATGAGAGCTAGTGGTAAAGAGTTAGTGGTTTTGTGTAGTTTTAGCTTACATTGTAAGCTTAAGTTAACATGTGTAGCAAGTTTATGTATAAACTTGCCACCAAGGCTTGTTTTGGCCATCTAGTAGTGGGGATGGGACAAGTGTCCCACTTGTCTCATCTCCACTAATTTACGGGTACTCCTCGATTACAGTTTCCTCGATTTGCGTGCCCTCGGGTCGTTTTACGAAAAACGTTTTTATTAATTATGAATCAACGGCACAAAACGAATCTAATAAAAATTGTCTCATAAAAAACGGAGTTCGAAAACGTAAATACGTAATCCTAAGGTTTCCGGTTTAGTCGTAAAGGACGTTAAATTAAAATCGTAAGTCCTAATCTCTTCTCGTAAATTTGTGAGTTTATGAACTAACACAAATTTAAAATCTCAAAATAATATTCACGGACAAATTTATTTTCTGAAATGTCGGACTGTCACCAAAACGGTGTATGTAAACGTAAGCACGTAACGTTGAATCCTCCGGTTTAGACGTAGTCGATGCTACTTCAAGACGTAAATCCAAATTTCTTCCCAAAAATAAGTGAGTTCATATTGTAACATTAAAATAATGTTTTCCAAATAAGTATTGAGAATAAAATATTGACCATAAATTGACGGATTGTCACAGCATTTATCCCTAAACAGGATCTTTGTCCTCAAAGATCATCTTACTACTCACTTCTTATAGAGTTAAAGCCATGTGGGTATTTCCTCCACATTCGGTCTTTTCTCACACGTGTAATTTATTACAATACGCGAGTTTCATCAAACATAACTACAGGAATAAGATCAGGCTTAATGTTGACTTACTTTCTCTATCCATGATGTTCACGGGTTTCTGATGATGCAACTTTTCGCCGATCTAAACTTTACTCAGAAGAATTCAGATTTTCACTTGATAGATATTCCATCAAGTTCGATATTCGAAACATAATTCACGCAGTTCTTGAAGTCATAGGGTAGATCCAACTTATATGCCTTTCAATCCCAACTTTTACATCATCTCAATGGTCCCATACAACGGGGACTTATATCCCATGATTTGTCAGATCATGAATTCATTTTTCCAAGGTTAAAAATTGTGGCATAACTTCGCTACCCATTTGGCACTTCAAGATCTACATTTCACATTCACATAACCTCTTGCCCACTACCGGCTGTCAATAATCAAATCCTAATTTCAACAATCATTTCAGATCTCGCGGGTCGGGTATTTTGCAAGGTTAGGTTCGCCATCATAGGAAACCTTAAACCTAAAAGACATGTCCAACTCACAATGGGTGTATGTCGGGTGTCTTCATCTCAACTCCTGCTTACAGATGCTCTAATATTTAGATCCTAACCAGATTCGATCTTATTCCTAACACGATGGTTATCAATGATAATCTTTTCAAAGGAAAACGATTATACGGACTATTACCAAAGGTCAATCATTCGAGCATAAAACAGCACTTATATTACTTTGTATCGTTACTTTACCTCGTCCCTTCGATTGGGGTGGTACATAGTACTCTCATCAAGGTTCGTTCTCAATGATTTCTGAGCAAATCTCTAGTAATTCGATGCGAAGCGAGGATCTTGATAAAGATGTTCGATACAGGCACACTATGTTTACATAACTCTTTTGCATTTATCATTAACGGGAATGATATTAGCAGATTTGGTCAGTCTGTCGACGATGACCCAAATCGAATCAAATTCAGATGATGACCTTTGCAATAACTAGACGTTAACTAATGTATGAGGCGGTGCCTGCCTTCATAATTGCCATCAGTACAACTTCTTTAGACAAAGATACTTTTAGTCATAAATGACATAAATAGAATACTTATACTTACAAATTCCAACATAACTATCTCTCAAAATCTCTATATTTAGGCAACCACAAGTGACCTTTTATTCATTTTAACGCCATCGGCTTCTCAATTTTAATGGTTCACATTAGCCGTGAAACCTTTCACTATTTATATTATCCTTCTTATAAACATCGGCTATATTTTAAATTATTCGGCAATTTGCACATTCATTATTAAGAAATACATTCTAATTGGTTCTTTATCTTTTATACATAATGTGTCAGTAATTACGTTCACCTTTCTTCATATTTTCTAAGTTTCAGTTTTGTCTCATCTATCATTTTTATCAGTTTTTCTCAATCCGGTGTTTAAAGCGTCGATAATTATTATAATTAATTAAATAATAATTATTAAATTTTTGTGAAAGGTAAACATAAAAATTTTAAATTTCTTAGTTCGACCAATTATATAAAATGTTCAAAACAAATTTGAATTTAATTAACACGATTTTGGTTGATTTATCGAAAATAATTATTAAGATTCGTAAATGTTCGAAAAAATTTTGGTTACACTTTGGTCAAAATTTTCTTAGTTGAAAAGCAAAAATTATCGTTTTAAATTTCAAGTCATGGTTTAAATGGTTTCCTCAATCCCTCTTAGGTTATCTTGAAGTATACACAAACATTTACCCCTAAACAGAAGTTTAGTTAAATGGTTTGTGTATAAGGGAATAATCCCTTAAAATCCTTTGTTAAAACATTTGTCAAAACATATTTCCATTTTCTTATTAGTATAACTCAAAGTCTTAAATGACTTCTAAATTTTAAAGAGTCAATTTATATTCCATTATTTATTAATCACACGGTTAAATCATGTAAAGGATTATTTCTTATATCTTATGTTAAATATTCAAGGTACATGTTTTTTATTGTTCGGTCAATTCAAGGGAATCTATAAATAATTATTAACTCATTCTTATTCTTATAAACAAACATATGGTCCTTAATGATCACGAGCATGAATTTATCAAATTACAGCCTACACACGTGATTCACCAAATTTATGAATACTACATGTGTATTTGTCAATCCAAACGACATCACGTGAAACTCATAATGTTCATTACAAGTTCTGGATGTAGTGATTGGAATACATAATCTTTTCCGTAGATGCGAAGTTGATGATAACCATGTCGTGGATCAAATCTTTAAAACATACGCTAGAACCTTGTGAATGATCGAACAAATCTTCCATTTCGAGTTATGGATATTGTTTTCGATTGTCAATTTACTCAGTTTACAGTAATCTAAAAATATAAGGAATGATAACACCATAGCTCTTCATGATGACAGGCTTGGTATAATAAAATCTTTCTCCGACAACTCTCTCAGTTGTACGGTAATTCCTTAAATTCAGATGGTGCTGACGTACAGTGCACAAGCCACAAGTGTAGCACCGGAAATATAATCAATACCAATTTCGATTTGCCTTAATGGCGAAAGTTTAGGTAATTCACCAATAAATACCTCCTAAAGTTTCAGATATCATAAACATCTTTTAATAAATTCATATTAGGTTCTTCTAGATTAGAATATCTATAACTAGTTCACAACCATTCACGGTATAATCTCAAGTCTAAATGCAGGATACGCGCATCCGTCAAGAATTATTTAGATCACTTTTGATAATCAACATCTTATCATTTAGGGGAATTCTATCCGAGTTCCCATCAATTAAGACAATGTCGTCATGTCATAATCAATCAATCCATTCTACTGGCACTATCAACTTTCCAGTTTCATTGCCGTCGATAAGATGTGAACTTCTCAAAAGACTAATAATAATTCATAATCCTTCATAGATTCAGGGATATTAGGATACACAACTACTATTAAAAGAGTAAGGTCAACGCATAATCTACGCGAGAGAATTTCAAATCAGATACAAACGAAAACATTTAACGAATATGAATATATCCCATGTTTTCATAATTTGAGTACGCATTCGAAAGCTCCTCGGATCGTTACCCAGGTCATTCAAATGAAATCAAATCATAAGAAATGATAAGAACGTCAATACATCCAGTCGGGTATCAACACTCAGTAATCATATACTTTTCCTAAGAATCTCACTACGGGAGAATTGGACAAGAAAGAATTGTCAATTGTCAAATAAGACAATTTCCACAGATGAGTAAATTCGACTCAGAAGAATAGATGCTACAGGCACATATGTAGGTGTCCCTAACACTATGTCCCTATTTTTCACTTCTTGCAGATCTCATAAAATTTAATCTTTCACGATCTTCAAAGAAAATGTAGTGTTTATTAATCAGTTTTATGGTGACTACTAATCAGCCTTGCATGGTCCATTCCAAATTGTATGTAGGCGCGCAACTATATACAATTTCAAGATTAACGATACAATACTCAGTTCGTCAAAATTTTATCATCATGTTTATAATAAAAACATTTTCATGCTTAATTCTTAAATAAGAATCAAAAATATATTTACAAAAATTTTCTTTGTTATGGAAATAATTAAGTTTCCAAAGCCTTTCATAAACAACTTTATTTCGATAACAATCACTTATAAATCTCACTTTGAATAATCCTTATGGTGATGAAAATTAAATTTTCTCAAAGGATACCGTTTTAACTTTATAAAACAAGGTGTGATCTGCAAAAGAGTGATGAAAGCTTGTTCACCAAGAATTAACTACGATATGATAGGAAATGAGCTTAGCCAAATAATCATGAGGTTCATGACCTCAATGGCACTCAAAAAGAATATATGACAACGTAACTCAATTCGAGATGAGTACTTGTTCAACGGTTGCATCACTAATGAGAACATTAGGATGAAGCAAGACAAGATAGATAACATCAATACATGTAGAATTTAGCAATCAAAGGTAGTCTTTTCATTAATCACAAACAAGTCAAATTGTACCGTAACACATTATGTGTCACTATGTCATACAATTCTCAGAACTCATCCTACCAACTGATATCTCAGTTAGTTAGGGATTTTTAAAAGATACCACAATGAATACTAATCTACAAGAGTCATTAGGTGTCCTGCCTGTCCCGGAAGATCCATCGGTCCCAATTCAGAAGAAGATTTCTTCAATTTATTTATTGGACACTGGGCATCCTCGTCATTGGACTATGGCCTAGGAACAACACTTATCACAAATCAACAATCAATTAAAACCTTATAATTCAATCACAGAACTTAACGATTTCCTCTTAACAATTTCTTATTCCTTATGTGTTAAATTTTACTTTATTCAAGTTTCAATCAACTTATACTGAATGGGATATCCTACCTCATTCTTCAATACTTACAATCTTATTCATAAACCTTAAAAGGGCAATAAAAGCTCGATATGATCAACACTTAATTCCAATCCTATAGCTCTTACCACAACAATTATCAAATGAGTCACTAGCATGAGATGACTCACACATTCAATCAAATTTCTCGGAAAGGTACTAGTGGCATGAGGCTTTTGGGTAATGGTTCCAATGACAGCCTCAAGTGCAACATTCACCCTTTCGATTCTCAAATTTAAGAATTGGGTGACAACGAATCAGATGACACCTTTCCAGGTGGTAACGTTTTGTCAAACTCCACTCTATAAGGAAAGATCGTCATGACATCGATATCAGTTTTAATCTCGCCAATTCTTTCTCAATATCACAATCAACTAATATCTACATTTCTACGAATATCAACCAATTGTGGGGATCATAAATATCCACAACTTGGTTTAGATCTAGGATAGCTAGAGTTCCTACGAGAATAGCTTCGATTAATTTACTAGGGGATTTAGGGTTTCTTGTGACAATCTACGTCGTATAAATACCTCGTATAAATATCAAAATAATCCTCAAACAATCATGTAATCAAATTACATCATATGTATATATATAATCCAAGTTATATATATATATATTAAAATAACACTTCTCAGTCTGGTCTTGTCAGTAACTCGGGAATTCTTCGGCACCGTTATAGTCAAAAGATTTTTAGACATTTTGGGAAAAATGTTTATAGTTAAAAGATTTTGAAATGTTTTATTCAAAACCTTGGTTTTAAAAATCTTTCGTTCTCTATAACGAGAGCTCTGGTACCAAACTGTAACACCCCCAAATTTATACAACTTAGTACAGCGGAAGACTAGTTGGTGTTACGGGATAGCACATTACTCACATCATAGACAACGCATAAAAATCGCGTCGTTTATTAATAAAGCATTTCCATTCATAAACATCAAAGTTACATCGGTCCCAAGTCATTATATTTCATACAAAGTTTTACAAAGTATTTGAATGGAAAATATTGTTTAAATGCGGGCCATGAATTCTTGTTGTCTTCCCGAGAATTACCTTCAAGTACCTGAGATAAGACATGTTAAAAGAAAAGGTCAGCGATAACGCCGAGTGAATTCATAGAGTTTAATAAATTACATCAATATAACTTTGGTATAAAACTATTACCAAAAATCATTTCGTACAAAGAGTTTAATAAACCATCAATATAATATTGGTATAAAGTTTTTACCGAAAATCATTTTTGTACAAATCATTGTAATAGGCCATAAAATAGCCAAAGTCATTTTATACAAATCTTCATCAAAATCATAATATACGCATTTGCCTTAAAAATCAGTATACGAGCCAATGTCGTAAAAACATCATACAATACGTCTTATGACGTTGTATGAAAATAAAAACCGTTATATGAATATGGTTATGAAAACCAAAACACGAACATAATATCAATAGTATGACCCTGTATTGCTAGTCAGGCAACACATCGTAATTCAGTGCGTCTAGTAGTATTTTGTTAACTGGATTATTATTAGCCGCATGACATTGTTACCTTACTAAACCAAACAACGGGTAGCTAACCCGATACTCAATTTGCCCATCTAAAGTAGCGTGTCTTCACAAAGGTCACGCTATGGAAATCTTCTCATACATAAATTCGCTTACCAATCAATGTGGCACGACGGGGATCAACCGTCAAGGCGCGAACTGGGGTGATCGTCCCCAAATAGTACTATTATATGCATAAGCGTCTACCAAATACCGGTAGTTCACAATTCATGCTAATGGGACTTTTAGTGACATAACCTAACTTTAATAATCCATTTAATTTCATCTATCGGGTCCTTTAATCATTTATCGGGTCATACAATCGGGTCATACAATCATTCGGGTCCAAATCAATAAACAAACAATCGGGACAAATGGCATCCTAATTTTATAAAAACTAACATGTTATCTCCCTCGCGGGTTTATAAAACATTAAAAAAACATTTAAAAGAGTGCGAGGCTATGAACTCACGTTGATGTGGGAAGGCGGGTTATCGGCAATTCAGACGTACGGTACGTGCTTCAATCACGGAAACCTAGACAAATAATACTCGTCTTAGACTCATGTCCAATGACTTTATAAAAATAACAATTATGTATACATATGATGATTTTATATATATGATGATCAAGTGGGTTTACATATTCTCATTTACTCATTTTTGTGTTTATGTGTCGATAACTTTTATACTAGTTTACTAGTTTTACCTATTTACGTATTTTAAGTCCAAACTTATTATAAGTTATTAAACTTGTATTAATCCATGTTATACTTATATTATCAGTATCTACACATTACAAGTTGGGCCTAATTGGGTTAAGCCCAATAAATAAGTTTATAAGTGTTTTAGTCCATTTTGTTGTTTTATTAGTCCAATAACGTTAATTTAGCCCGTTAATGTCCGTATGTTATATAGTTCGGGTTTTATTGGTTTTTACTTGTTATACATGTTTATATATCAGTATATAAGTTTTATAAAGTTCACATTAGACGGGTCCAGCCGTCTAAGTTTTATTTAGCAAAAACGTTAATTTTACGGTAATAGCCGAAAAAGTCGTAAAAATCATGTTTATAGTTTTATAACTTATAAAACTTAACAAGTTACCATTTTATAAAATGTACACTTATTTACCATTGTACATATTTATATAAATAAAATATATAAGTTAGTGGGTTTTAATTTATATTTTATACTATTTTTATTTGAGTGTTTATATAATATTATTATACTTTAATTTCCAAAATCTGATTTTTATTTTCATCTTCACCAAAACTGCCATATCTAGAGTTCTATATGGAGATAGAAGCTAAAATTTTGATCACATAAACTACATGATATGTGCTCCATTTAACTCTTCTATTGCTACTGTTGAATCATCCTCTAAGTATTTTATAAAAATCGTCCAAAACAGTGAACTCAGATTTGTATCTTAAACTTGTTTTGATCATATCTCACTCATTACAATGATTCCATTGCATGGCCAACTCTCACATGTGTACAAGACATATTACTTACTGTATATCCATTAATCTATGCCATTTTTATCAGTTCATCATATGATTCTTTACTGTTTTATACAGCCAACAATTTAAACAAGATTTTAGCCTTGTTTCTTATAGTTTTTCATCTTTTTAACCATGTTTATCAACACCAAATCCCCACACAATATTTTTATCATCATATATCATCATACATATATACATTTAAGAAGAAAATACATGATTACATAATCAAAATTAACAAAAGGATGGGGAGGACAATCTTTATACCACCAAAGTGATGAAATGATGAGCTTTTGGATGAACAAGACATGGTTTTGGGTAACCAATCTTATGAGATATCAACACCACTTCTAGGATCACCAAGTATTTGTAGATTCCTCCAAAAATCAGCCCTTGTTCTTCATGAAAACTCCTTGAGAAATCAGCCCCAAGACACCAACAAAACTTCTCCTTGGATGTTAAAACTTGCACCAATCTTCATCTCTTTGAATGGAGATTAACATATGTTAATTATAACAAATGTTTGTTGTTAAAATTGATCAAATGAGGGTGTTCTTGGTGGAGATGGGACGAATTTTTAGAGAGAAGAAATGGAAAATGTGTGGTTTTGCATGTGTTGAATGAGAGCTAGTGGTAAAGAGTTAGTGGTTTTGTGTAGTTTTAGCTTACATTGTAAGCTTAAGTTAACATGTGTAGCAAGTTTATGTATAAACTTGCCACCAAGGCTTGTTTTGGCCGTCTAGTAGTGGGGATGGGACAAGTGTCCCACTTGTCTCATCTCCACTAATTTACGGGTACTCCTCGATTCTAGTTTCCTCGATTTGCGTGCCCTCGGGTCGTTTTACGAAAAATGTTTTTATTAATTATGAATCAACGGCACAAAACGAATCTAATAAAAATTGTCTCATCAAAAACGGAGTTCGAAAACGTAAATACATAATCCTAAGGTTTCCGGTTTAGTCGTAAAGGACGTTAAATTAAAATCGTAAGTCCTAATCTCTTCTCGTAAATTTGTGAGTTTATGAACTAACACAAATTTAAAATCTCAAAATAATATTCACGGACAAATTTATTTTCTGAAATGTCGGACTGTCAACAAAACGGTGTATGTAAACGTAAGCACGTAACGTTGAATCCTCCGGTTTAGACGTAGTCGATGCTACTTCAAGACGTAAATCCAAATTTCTTCCCAAAAATAAGTGAGTTCATATTGTAACATTAAAATAATGTTTTCCAAATAAGTATTGAGAATAAAATATTGACCATAAATTGACGGACTGTCACAAATACCCACATGGCTTTAACTCTATAAGAAGCGAGTAGTAAGGTAAGATGATCTTTGAGGACAAAGATCCTGTTTAGGGGTAAATGCTGTGACAATCCGTCAATCTATGGTTGATATTTTATTCTCAATAATTATTTAAAAACATTATTTTAATGTTACAATATGAACTCACTTATTTTTGGGAAGTAATTTGGATTTACGTCTTGGAGTAGCATCGACTACGTCTAAACCGGAGGATTCAACGTTACATGCTTACGTTTACATACACCATCCTTGGTGACAGTCCGACATTTCAGAAAATAAATTTATCCGTGAATATTATTTTGGAGTTTTAAATTTGTGTTGTTTCATAAACTCATAAATTTACGAGAAGAGATTAGGACTTACGATTTTATTTTAACGTCCTTTACGACTAAACCGGAAACCTTAGTATTACGTATTTACGTTTTCGAACTCCGTTTTTGATGAGACAATTTCTATTAGATTCGTTTTGTGCCGTTGATTCATAATTTTTAAAAACGTTTTTCGTAAAACGACCCGAGGGCACGCAAATCGAGGAAACTAGAATCGAGGAGTACCCGTAAATAAATGGGATGAGACAAGTGGGACACTTGTCCCACCCCACTCCAAAACCGGCCTAAATAACTTAACAACACCTTTAGGTGTCAAAATTTACTTAACCAATTTACACTTGTCTCATTTAGCTTCATGTGTAAGCTACAACTTCACAAAACCACTCACCATTACCATTTGCTTCCATTCCACTCATGCAAACCACACATATTTTATCTCTTGACTCCATTTTTGGCCGCCCCATTCCTCCACTAAACACCACCATTCATACAAAATTTAACCATAAACATATGTTATAATTAACATATGTTAATCTCCATTCAAAAAGATGAAGATTGGTGCAAGTTATAACATCCAAGGAGGAGTTTTCATGGAGTAGTAGGGCTGATTTTCCACAAGGTATACATGAAGAATGGTGGTCTTGAAGATGGTGTTGGCTATGCACAAGTTTCTCCATCAAAATCTATGTTTTGATCAACCTACATCATCATGGTGGTATAAAGATTGTCCTCCTCATCTTCTTATTATTTTGATTATGTAAACATGTATTTTATTTCCTATTGTATATGTATATGATGATTATATGATGATAAAAATGTTATGTGGGGATTTGGTGTTGATAAACATGATCAAAAAGGTGAAAAACTATAAGAAACAAGGTTAAAATCTTGATTAATTTACATGGCTGTATAAAACAGTAAAGAAACATGTTATGAACTGATAAAATGATGAAGTAGAATGGATTTACAGTAAGCTATGGGTCTTGTACACATGTGAGAGTTGGCCATGCAATGGAATCAAAATAATGAGTGAGATATGATCAAAACTAGTTTAAGGTATAAATCTGAGTTCACTGTTTTGTACGATTTTTAGAAAATACTTAAAGGATGATTCAACAGTAGCTATAGAAGAGTTAAATGTAGAACATATCATGTAGTTTATGTGATAAAAAATTTAGCTTCTATCTCCATGTAGAACTCAAGATATGGCAGTTTTGGTGAAAGTGAAGATAAAAATCAAATTTTTGGAAATTAAAGAATAATACTATTATATAAGCACTCAAATTTTAATAGTATAAATTATAATTAAAACCCATTAACTCATGAATTTTATTTATAAAAATATGTACAATGATAAATAAGTGGACATTTTATAAAAATGGTAACTTGTTATGTTTTATAAGTTATAAAACTATAAACATTGTTTTTACGACTTTTTCGGCTAATACCGTAAAAATTAACGTTTTTGTTAAATAAAACTTAGATGGTTGGAACCGTCTAATGAAAAATTTATAAAACTTATATACTGATATATAGACATGTATAACAAGTAAAAACTAATAAAACCCGAACTATAGGGCATACGGACATTAACGAGCTAAGTAAACATATTGGACTAATACTATAGGGCTTAACCCATTTGGGCCCAACTTGAAAGTGTATGTACTGATAATATAAGTACAAAAATGGATTAAAATAAGTTAAATAACTTATAATAAGCTTATTGGACTTAAGACACGTAAATGGGTAAAACTAGTAAACTAGTATAAAAGCTATCGACATATAACACTAAAATGAGTAAACGAGAATATGTAAACCCACTTGATCATCATATATATATATAATCATCATATGTATACATAATTGATATTTTTATAAAGTCATTGGACATGAGTCTAAGACGAGTATTATTTGTCTAGGTTTCCGTGATTGAAGCACGTACCGTACGACCGAATTGCCGATAACCCGCCTTCCCACATCAACGTGAGTTCATAGCCTCTCACTCTTTTAAATGTTTTTATAAATGTTTTATAAACCCGCGAGGGAGATTACATGTTAGTTTTTATAAAATAGGACACCATTTGTCCCGATTGTTTGTTTATTGATTTTGGACCCGAATGATTGAATGACCCGATAAATGATTAAAGAACCCGATAGATGAAATTAAATGGATTATTAAAGTTAGGTTATGTCACTAAAAGTCCCATTAGCATGAATTGTGAACTACCGGGATTTGGTAGACGCTTATGCATTTAATAGTACTATTTGGGGACGATCACCCCAGTTCGCGCCTTGACGGTTGATCCCCGTCGTGCCATATTGATTGGTAAGCGAATTTATGTATGAGAAGATTTCCATAGCGTGACCTTTGTGACGACACGCTACTTTAGATGGGCAAAATTTGTATCGGGTTAGCTAACCGTTTTGGTTTAGTAAGGTAACAATGTCATGCGGCTTATAATAATCCAAAATATACAAAATACTAATAGACGCTGCGAATTACGATGTATTGCCTGACTAGCAATACAGGGTCATACTATTGATATTATGTTTGTGTTTTGGTTTTCATAACTGATGAGACTGCTTTTATACATGGTCTCATCGTCCAAAACGGCCTTAAATTGCATAAAATATCATAAAATAGACCAAATATATGCTCGTGTTTGTTACTTGTGTATTTTTAGGTACGGATATTGAGGAATTGGCAAAAGAACACAAGAATCAATCAAAAACGAACACGGGAAACGAAGTCGCACAATGAACCGGGCCCAAGTTTGGAATTTTGCAAAAAGACCCTTGAAGAATTGAAGATTGGCAAAAATGGCCCCTCATCTTTGAAGAACTTGTCACATTTGACCCTCAAAATATCAAATGTACAAGTATAATCCTTAATGTTTGAAGATTGTTCAAGATCAGTCCCTGGAATTTGAAGAATATACATTTAATGCCCTTGGAAAAGTTTTTGGAAGTAATTGTGCCAAAAGTGACAACTTGCCAAAAGTTGTCACTAGTTATTTGGGCGCTGTTGGGGTTTTAATACAAAGTGGAAAGATGGTGAAAGCTTGGGGATCAAAACTGCCAAACCAATATACTCCCTCAACCAACCAGACCCTGACACGTCAGCCCTACCCACCCATTTAACCAATACCCTACCCAAACCCACAACCCTACCCATCCATACCCATGTCCAACCCGGTTTCATTTTTTTAATCCTAGTCAACTGGTCAACAAATCCCACTAACCCCCACTCCCTCCTAAACACTTATTTAAAAATAAGTTAGCCCCAAAACAAATCAAAAACACCCCTAATCACCATAAACCCTAATCCCACCCCAGTTTCAATCAAGCCCAAATCAAAGGGGTATTACCCCTAACCCTCCAGATTAATAATTAAACAAATCCTCACCATAACCCACCTTTTAGAATCTTGCCACGTGTCCTGTGGTCCTCTCCCCAACCCTCCCCTGCTCTTGTCACTTTCCCACAACCCCAAAACCCGACACAATCAACGGTTTGATTGCATTCCTTTGCCTCCAAGGAGTAGTTTAACGTCCAAGATCAAAGATTGTAGCTGTCAAGTCACATGGGACGGTTTTTGACCCAAAAATCAGTCAAAGACTCAAGGGCCTTTTAGGCATTTCAGAACTAGGGTTTTAAGCATTCTAGTATGTTCTACTAAGTGTATAAAAGGAGGATGAAACCTGTTCATACCCCTTGTTCCAGCTTTAGCAAAAATCTCTTGTAATTCCTTTTTTAAGAAATAAAGTTTGGTGTTTGTTAAATGCAAGTATAATTCCTTTTATATTTTTAAAAAGTTTGTGTATTGAGTTATATGCTAAGGCTGAGTTCCATTAATTTGTCAAGGTTTGTGTTTGATTTTCAAAAAGGGTTCAAAAATTTCAAAATTTCATAAAGTATTTTACCTTGGAAGTGAAAGTGGAAAAGGTAAGTAATTTGTGAGTTTTGAAGAGGTTTTAAAACGTGTTTGTAAGTTTTGGAAAGATTTGTGAAAATTTTTTAAGAAAGAAAAAGTGAAACAGATTACATATATTGCATAATATACTGTTCTTGTTTGATTTTTCTTAAGCAGGTGGTGGATTTGGTTGACTATTGATCTGCATGCACCCGGGTGCATAAGGAGGTGGATTTACATCCACTAGGGCTTTGGATGTAAAGCCCTAAGGTATTCTCTTTTTCTCTTTGAAAATTTCAGAAAATATGTGTTACAAGTGATCTTGTTTGATTTGATGCTTAAGTGTGTTAAGACTGTTGGATTGTGTTCTTTTAAGTTGGTATGCATGTTAGATGATATTAGAATCAGGTTGAGTAGAGTTTATAAGGTTTTGAATTGAAAAAGTTTGGTTTTTAGATTTAACAGGGTGTTTGGAAACGTGTTTAAGCAGGGCAAAAGGATTTGATTTGTGTTTACATAAGTGTTAGACAGCTTCAATAAGGTTGAGTTAGGTTTGTTGGTAGTTTTAGTTCAATTTAGTGCAAGATTAGAAGGAATTTGTGTGGTTAAAAAAGGAAAGAGTAGCCAAATCTGCATATGTCACTTTCTGGTGGATTTTTATGAAATTGTGAGCTTGATTCTTTGATTTCTGTTAAGATATAGGGTTAGTGAGTTATTGAAGTTGATTGTGTGCTATCTGGTAAAGTTGTGTGCCAAGTTTGGTCTTTTGAATCTCACTAGGGTGCTAGTTATTAGCTTATAAGTCCACCAGACCCCATTTTTGTCTCAGAAACTTGACATGCCTTTGTGTGCTTTGATTATTTGATTAAGTGAGCTTATTTGTTTATTTCTGCTTATATTGACTCCCTACACTCAGAAAGAGTGTAGGGGTGCCCTTTTGTTCCAAAAACATCCACAAAGACAAGCAAAAACCAAGCTCCTCTTGGTTTCAAAATTTTACAAGTGAACACATACTTGTTCATCAGAAAAGCCAGCAGACCTGGGCATATTTTTGCTTCTAATTGATTCAATCTTTGTCACTTTAGGTTTATAATTGTGTTTTTGTGTGTTGAAAAGTTTCTGGATTCAAGTTTTTAAATTTAAAAAAAAAAAAAAAATATTTTGCCAAAAAGGACGTGGCCAGGACTCGAACCTGCGCCACTCCTCTCACAAACCAACGTGCTAACCATCTGCGCCCTAGGGACTTTGACTGATAGGTTTGGTTTTGAATTGTATTTAAGTACATTTTCATTTGAGCTTAGTTTAATAAGCCGTAGCTTTTTTTGCTCATTTTCAGCTTATTTATTAAGCTTTTTGGACTTTTTCCATTTTTCCTAGGTTTTGACTAGGTTTTTAGATTTTTCTGGGTCAAAGTTTTATTTTTCCTTTTATTTAATTAATTAATAGGATTATTTTTAGTTTTATTTTTAGAAAGTCTATAAAAAATATTAAACAGTAATAAAAAATACAAAAAAATAGTTTTTAGGTTTTAATTCTTATTTTTGAGGTTTACATATCAAAAAGTTTTCAAAAACTTTAATTTTTAATTTTATTTGATTTTAGGTTTTTTATTAAACTTTGAAAATTAATATAAAATTAACTAAAAGGTTTCAGAAACTTTAATTTACATTTTCTTTCTAGTTAGATTATTTAGGATTTTTGAGAATTTTTTAGAATTTATTTGAGAACTTTTAATTTTTTGGATTATTTTATTATTATTTTATTCATAAAAATCAAAGTTTTATTTTTATTTCTTTTTCATTTTTCCTAGGTTCTATATCATTAATTAGGACTTTTCCCATTTGTAGAATAATTTTTAGGCTTTTCAATTAATTTTTAGAATTAATTTAAGATTTAATAGATTTTAATAGTTTTTAGGAGTTTAAAAATAGTTTTTATTGGTTTTAAAATTTTTAAAAATAGTTTTTAGTTTAATTAGGTCATTTTTGAGGTTTACAAATTATAAAATCTTGTTTAGGGCTTTTTAATATTTAAAAGTGATTTTTAGGGCTTTAATTAGCATTAAAAAGTCATTATTAAATTAATTAAAAGGTTTTGACAAGTTTGGATTTTTTGTAAACTCTTAGAATATTATTTGGGTTTTTTTAGTGATTTTTAAGAATTTTTAGATTAAAATTTTAAATTTTGCACTTTTTACGTTCTACGTCGTAACTTTCTAATAGTGTTTTTTGCCTTATTTTTCTATTTTTTTCGTCTTCGTCATTTTCTCTTCTTTTCTTCTCATTAAATAATCAAAAACATAATCAATCATTCATTACACAACACACGTGCCTCCTTGGGAAACGAACTTGGACTTCATTCGGGTCATTAGTGCTCGGTTTTCCTAAACCGACACTTAATACTACCACTATTTGTCATCCTTTTCCTAAAGGGTACAAAACCATTACATCAATAACCATATTCATATAACGGTTTTTATTTGATTTTATACAACGTCATAAGACGTATTGTATGATGTTTTTACGACATTGGCTCGTATAATAATTTTTAAGGCAAATGCCTATATTATGATTTTCGATAAGGATTTATATAAAATGACTTTGGCTATTTTATGGCCTATTACAAAGATTTGTATAAAATGATTTTGGCTATTTTACGGCCTATTACAATGATTTGTACGAATTGATTTTTGGTACTAATTTTATACCAAAGTTATATTGATGGAATTTATTAAACTCTATGAATTCACTCGGCGTTATCGCTGACCTTTTCTTTTAACATGTTTTATCTCAGGTACTTGAAGGTAATTCTCGGGAAGACGACAAGAATTCATGGCCCGCACTTAAACAATATTTTCCATTCAAATACTTTGTAAAACTTTGTATGAAATAATATGACTTGGGACCTATGTAACTTTGATATTTATGAATGGAAATGATTTATTATTAAACGACGCGATTTTTATGCGTTGTCTATGATGTGAGTAATGTGCTATCCCGTAACACCAACGAGTCTTCCGCTATGAGTTGTATAAATTTGGGGGTGTTACATTACTTCTCCCTATACTCGACAAAAAATGGTGTATCCGAAAGGATAAATCGTACATTATTGGATATGGTACGATCTATGTTTAATCTTACAACTTTACCTTTATCCTTTTGGTATTATGCTCTAGAATATGCTGTTCATATATTAAATATGGTTCCCACAAAGAAGGTCGATAAGACACCATATGAACTATGGCATGGCAAGAAGCCATATTTGTCTTATTTAAAGGTCTGGGGTTGCGAGGCGTATGCGAAACGTGACTCGGGTGACAAACTCCAACGATGATCTGTAAAATGTATCTTTGTAGGATACCCTAAGGAAACTATGGGTTACTACTTTTATTATCCACCTGAGAACAAAGTAATTGTTGTTAGGTATGGAGACTTTCTTGAATCTGATCTTGTAAACCAAGAATTCAGTGGGAGAAATTATGATCTTGAGGAGAGTCATATAGATACATTACCTTGTGAAAACACTAGCGATGTAATTCCTGTAGAACTAGAAAGTCTGGCGGTTCCACCGGAATTAGTTCCTCTACGTAGATCCGCAAGGATTAAAAATGCAAATAGCAATATATGTCTTAACATAGAGGATGATGATCAGTTAGGGGATCTTGGTGAACCCGCTAATTATAAATCCGCCATACTTGATCCTGAGAAGGATACGTGGATGGTTGATATGGATGAGGAAATGAAATCCATGAAAGTAAATGATGTTTAGATTCTTGTAGAACCACCACTGAATGCTAAATAATGAGACATAAGTGGATATACAAGAAGAAAACCGACATGGAAGGAAAAATACAATCCTATAAAGCTCGTTTAGTAGCTAAAGGTTTTACACAAACTTTTGGCGTAGACTACGAGGAGACATTTTCTCCTGTAGCAGACTTAAGAACTATTAGGATTCTCATAGCTATAGCAGCATACTATGACTATGAGATATGGCAAATGGATGTTAACACTGCCTTCTTGAATGGTCGCTTAGATGAGGACATCTATATGCAGCAACCAGAAGGGTATGTTGATCCTGAGAATCCAGGACATGTGTGCAAACTTCAAAGGTCCATTTATAGTTTGAAGCAAGCATCACGTCAATGGAATAAAAGTTTTGACGAAGAAATCAAAAAGTTTGGATTTATTCAGAATCGTGATGAACCATGTGTATATCGCAAAGCTAGTGGGAGTGATGTAGTATTCCTAGTCCTATATGTTGATGACATATTAATCATGGGAAGTAACATTCCAAGACATAAAGCTGTTAAGGATTATCTTGGTAAATGTTTTTCTATGAAGGATTTAGGAGAAGCAACATACATTCTGGGAATTAAGATCTTTCAGGATAGGAAAATACGGTTAATTGGTCTATGTCAAGATGCATATATAGATAAGATTTTAAAGAAGTATAATATGCATAATTACAAGAAAGTTTTTCAACCTATGGAAGTTAAGCATAATCTGAGTTATGAGATGGATGCATCAACTCCTGAAGAGGAGTCATACATGCAGAAGGTACCTTATGCTCCGGGTGTAGGATCTATAATGTATGTTGTTAGATGCACGAGGCCTGATGTGGCATTCGCTCAGAACTTGGTCAGTAGATACCAACAGAATCCAGGGAAGCTACACTGGACTGCTGTTAAACATATTCTAAAGTATTTAAGGAGTACGAAAGATATGTTTTTGGTATATGGTGGAAAACCAGACACAGAACTGAATGTTACAGGTTTCTATGATGTGTCCTGGCAATGTGATAAAGACGATACGAAGTCTCAGACGGGTTACATTTTTGTAATGAATAGAGGAGCAGTTGACTGGAAGAGCAAGAAACAGACAACGATTGCAATGCATGCTACTCAATCTGAGTACATGGCTGCTTCAGAAGCTACAATGGAAGTTGTTTGGATTAGGAAGCTTATTGAAGATCTTGGAGTGATGCCTTCAATTAAAGAACCTATTGATATGTATTGTGGCAATTCTGCCGCAATAATATTTGCCAATGACCCTGGAGTCATGAAAGGCGCCAGACACTTTATGCGTAGACATCACTACGTCCGAGAACAAGTTGAACCTCGGGAAATCAAATTGATAAAAGTTCACACATATTATAACGTATCAGATCCTTTGACTAAGGCATTGCCTAGACCAAAGGTAGTTAAGCATGCCAAGGCGATTGGGCTGCAACTAGCTAGCGAACTCATGCAACAAATCTGTGATTAGTATTTGGATAAAGCATGTTATGATATTATTATATAATAAAATAAAGATTGGGTTTCGTTTATTTTTATTATTTAATAAGTGTATCCTATTTTACATATTTTAATCCATGAATAAAAGCTATGCTAAATGTCCGTTGTCGATTAATAATATGGGAATATTATTAAACTAAGACAAATCAAAATAGTGACAGAGTATACTTGAAATTATATTGGTCAATTTTGGATGATATTCGATGAATCGAATATAGGACCTATCCTAACTATATGTTATTACTTTATGGATCTTTGTCGTTAAGTAAAACATAAATAGTTAATGTTAGACATGAGATACCAGGAAACTGTTATGAATCTAGTGCATCTCTGTGAAATAATCTTACAATAAATGTAACTGGTAGCTATAAGGATTATTTTCGGAAATGTTGCAAAATTCATAAGTTTTGCTCGTAGTTAATATGGAATTTATTTCCTCCAATTTTGTTTTGGAGTTTAATACAGCTGGGCCCCTCGTGGGATTAGTAAGATGTTTGTGTGGCCACACCCAAAATTGTTTTGGTAATCTTGCTTAATCTGTGAACGAGAAACAGAATGGTTAATGAAAGGAATGACTAATATCCATATCCTTATTAACGTTGTATTAGAAATAAAAGGATAATAATAACGATGCAAAATCGTTAAAAGGTTTTGTCTAGTAGACCTTACTCGAGTTGTACTAGAGACATTGCTAGTGTAACTAGACGCTAGTCAATGTAATCACGATATTCGAAATATGTCCAAGTGAGAGCTGTAAGTTTATGGACTTATATTTAATAGTCGTGTGATAGGATCGAACTCGAGATTACGGGATTGCACACAATACGTAAAGAGTTAATATAATTAATAAATATATATATCGTATTTATTAATTTATTTAATAAATATATTTATGTATTTGTTAATTTAACCGAGCAAGTAACTATATAATCTTAACGGTCGTTAAATAATTAATAGTTAAGTTATAACGAGCGTTAAATAAATATATACTATACATAAACAAAAGGAAAGAAGTTTGGAAGATTCTGGTACACCCCTAAGGGGTGTTTAGTCGGTCGATTATGGGCTCCAGGGGGGGGGGGGGCATTTGTTGCCTTTTATTTATCTTGGGATACAAGGGTTGAGGCCTATAAATACACCTCCTAATCCCCTCATAATCACACAACAATAATCTTTCTCTCCTTCTCTTTCTTTTGGTCGATCGACACCCCTCACTAACAAAGGGTTTTGGTTGGTTTTCTTGGTTGATCAATTGTATACTTAATCTAGTCCTAGCCCCTCTCTAGGGTTGTTGGGTAGATTAGTTACAAGCGTTGTAGCTCGGTTTTCACGTGCTAGAATCACGGTTAGCTCGTTGTATTACGTGTGTACAAGAACGTAATATAGTCTTACTTTAGACTATATCTTGATATATACGGTTTAAACCCAAATCGATGATTTGTTCTTCGTCTTGTGGAATTGCTTTAGCGTAAAGGTATGTAACCCTAATTCGATTAATTATAATTGTGTTATTAATTATGATCTTGTTAAATCGCTTCCGCTATATGTGCTTTGATCTCGTTTAGGGTTTTATATAATTGTTATGATACTAATAAACCTTCAACGCCACCTTTGGTAGATGATGACTTAGATGAATTAGACATAGTTAAAGCCAAAGAGGTTATAAAATTAGGTGTTGAAGACCTTAATGTTGAAAAGTGAGTAAACATTAGGGAGTCTAAGGATCATGCTGTCGATAACGTCATAGGCGACTTAAATCAAAGGACCCTAAGATCTCAAGTCCAAGATCAAAGTAACTTCTTTTGTTTTGTCTCAATGATCAAACCAAAGAATGTTAAAGAAGCTTTGGCGGATGAGAGTTGGGTCATCACCATGCAAGAAGAATTAAATCAATTCATTGCTAATGACGTTTGGGAACTTGTTCCTCAACCTAGAAGAACTACCATTATAGGAACCAAGTGGGTATATAGGAATAAGTTAGATGAGAACGGTATTGTGTCTCGTCAAGGCTAGACTTGTAGCTCAAGGCAATAATCAACAAGAAGGGTTGATTATGATGAGACATATGCACCGGTAGCAAGGTTAGAGTCCATTCGGATCCTTTTAGCTTACGCTTGTGCATTATATTTTAAGCTTCAACAAATGGATGTAAAGAGTGTGTTTCTTAACGGTTTGATCAATGAGGAGGTATATGTGGCTCAACCTCCTGGCTTCATTGATTTTGAGAAACCAGATCATGTCTACAAGCTTAAGAAAGCTCTTTATTGTTTTAAACAAACACCCAAAGCTTGGTATGATAGACATAAATCATTTCTTGTAAAACATGAGTATACCATGGGGATGGTAGACAATACACTCTTTACAAAGAACAAAGGTTCTCACCTCATAATTGTACAAATATATGTTGATGACATTATATTTGGTTCAACTTGTCAAAGCTTGTGTGATGATTTTGCCAAAATCATGCATGACGAGTTTGAAATGAGCATGATGGGAGAACTTAACTTCTTTTTAGTGCTCCAAGTTAAAATAATAGACGATGGTATCTTTTTTAATCAGTCTAAGTACGTTAAAGAAATGCTAAAGAAATTTGGATTAGATGACTCTAGACCAATGAAGACCCCTATGGCCTCGGATACTAAACTCACCGTAGATGATGATTGTGAGTCGGTAGACAACACCAAATATATAGGTATGATTGGTAGTTTGTTGTACCTAACGGCAAGTCGACCGGATATCATGTTTAGTGTTTGCCTTTGTGCTCGCTTCCAAGAGGCTCCCAAAACCTCTTACCTTGAATCGGTTAAGCGTATCTTTCGATACATTAAAGGCACTATACATTTTGGATTATGGTATCCTAAAGGGACCGGCGTAGAAACCATAGTATACATAGACTCGGATCATGCGGGAGACTATGTGGACCGGAAAATCACTAGTGGAGTTTGTACCTTCATGGATTGTTGTTTAACTTCTTGGTTCTCTAAGAAACAAACCGCTC
Organism: Glebionis coronaria; assembly: GCA_025667525.1. Classification (NCBI taxonomy): domain Eukaryota; kingdom Viridiplantae; phylum Streptophyta; class Magnoliopsida; order Asterales; family Asteraceae; genus Glebionis; species Glebionis coronaria. The sequence continues at coordinate 225,057,733 of CM046882.1, read as the reverse complement.
TTGATATATCCACCACGGAAGCCGAGTATGCGAGTGCCGGTAAATCTTGTCAACAAGCTCTATGGATGAAGCAAGCGCTTGTTGATTACAGGATTTCACTTAATGATTTTCCCATCATGTGTGATAATAAGGGTGCAATAGACCTTAGCAAAAATCCATGCAACACTCGCGAACCAAGCACATAGAGATTCGCCACCATTTCCTTAGGGATAATGTTCAAAAGGGGAACATTTCGATTGAGAAGGTGCCCTTGGTAGAAAACTTAGCCGACATCTTCACTAAGCCACTTAAGATAGAACCTTTTAATTACTTGCATCTAGGTCTAGGTTTAATGGAACATATTCCTTAGTTGCGCTTTTCATTAATCGAGTATTTCTCTCTTTTTTAGTTCTTTCATTCTTTGAGTTATTGAGTCTCTTAAACTCTTTTTGAAAAATTCCTCTTATCATTTTCAAAACTCTCAAAGTTCTTTCGAAAATGGTCGAGAAATATTTTTGCATTGTTAATTCAATCTAAAAACGTTTTTCATAGCTTCTTGCTATTGACATCGAGCATACATAATTCTTATGTATGGGTCTTTCAAATATAGCAAGAACGATAATGAAATATGTAGGATCATTGTGTCATGACCATGTGTCTAGATTAACACACCTCCAACATCGATTTTATTTCACATCCATGGTTTTTTGTCAAAATATTGTTTGGTCAGTTCTTATGTATTTTCTATGTCTTTTGTTGCTTTTTAGCATGTCTCTATGATTAGTTAGACTAGAAAATCAAGATTTGCTAAGTTGTAAACTTCTCCTCACCCACCATAAACAGCTCTCTATGGGCGGTTCCCTATATATACCGCGGATCCATATATATATATATGGAACCGCAGGTCGGGATAAGGAACCGTATACAGAACCCTCAAATTTTGAGTTTTTTGTAACTCCAAATTTGCTCCAACACCTTTTGGAATATTTGGTTCAAACCTTTGACCATCCCAAAAGTGTCTTATGCTTTCTCTATTTAACCCTAAGCATTTTGCATCCTTTCTCATATCAAAATGTCGTATTCACCAAATGAAAGCCTTGATTCTCCTCCATTTTCTCCAATCTCTTTCAATCTAAATTCACCCAAGAACACTCAAAATCATATTTCTTCTTCTTTTAAGAATATTGATTGTGGAACTTCTTCTCTTCCACCACTAGCCTTTTGTGTTATTCCTCCCTCACATGATAATGTAATGCATCATTGAACATATTGTCATTGTTGTGAATATCAACATCTTGCTATGGCTTACATCTATGAGGAATTGAATTACATCAAGAGTCTCGTAGTCAAACCTCCTCTTCACTATGACTATGAGATCACTACCAAGCTACCACTACCTACTTCCGCCACCATTTTGTCTTTCATTTAAGCATATGGATTGCTTATCTCCAAGACATCTACTTCAAGCAAATCTTTAAGTTCTGGTTTAACTAGGATTAGATTTATGCTTCTCTTTTGGCGTGTTTTCTTTTTCATACAACTTTGTATGATCTATTTCCTTATATCTTTACTTCATGTTTCCTTTTAACATGACTTATCTTGGATCTTAGTTATCTTCTCTTTTCTTATCTTATTTTTTTCTTTTATGTGACCAATGCTATATCTTGTTGGGTGTTTCTTTTCTTCTACTAAGCCTTCCACGTAGCTTGTCACCATAGCTCGATTCCTTGGTTCCCCAAGAAAGTGGGAGTAAGCACCAAGATGGAGCACTTGCGAAGTCCGATTCTTTTCTTCCTCAAATACTTTTGCATCCTTTTTTCTTTGACAAGGGGGAGAAATGAAATAAACTCATCTTCGAAAATCTTGTTTTTCATATGATTGAGTTTATGTGTTGTCGAAATCAAAAAAGGGGAGATTGTTAATGCAATGATGCCTAAAAACGTTACTTGAATTTTTCGATCTCGCTTTGTTTGGCTTTCGACAAAATATAAAAACAACCATTTACGAAAACAAAGAAAAAACGAATTCTTGAGTTCAAGTATTTTTTTCATTTCAACCATTATCACTTAAGGTATGAACAAACACGCTTTCATCTTAATTAAGTGATCAAGGATTTAAGTTTTCTTAAAACTCACCTTTTATTAAATGTGATGAAGTTTTTTAATAAACTTTATTTTTAAGAAAATGTTTTATTAAATTAAATTTTGAAAATTGCATATTCCATTTGGTTTCAGAATATCCTTTGAGGATAACTATTCCACCAGATGTGACTACCCCACTAAAAGACAAAAGAGAGGGGATTCTACGAACATGGATCCTTAAAGGTCTATGCGGTCCCTTATCGATAAGGCACCGCGAGTACCAATAAAGAACCACGTTCAGATATGGCCGTTGGACGTTTGTCCTATAAATAGTGGACCATTCTCAAATTTTCTCTTCACCTGTTTTGCACACAAATTTCAAGATTCGAACATACTTCTTAAATCATTCAAATCCTTGATTATTTGGTTGATTACTACTTGTTTAGAAGTGAATCTTTCTCTCCCCATCTCTTAATCTCCAAGTGCAAAGAGAAGAACACTTTCATCCTTGAAGTGTTGAGTCTACCTTAAGATCTATTGAAGACCAAGTTTTATTCATTCATTTTATTTGTGTTGTGTCGATCCAAGTAGTTTTGTTATTTGGAAGTTGTGTTGTGAAGATCCAAGTAGTTGTGCTATTTGGTAGTTGTGTTGTGAAGATCCAAATAGGTGTGTCTATTTGGAAGTTGTGTATGTAGTATGGTTAATACTTAGTCCTCAAAGTATATTGGTGTACATTGGTCCTAGTTAAGATTATGGCTCGACTTTTAGCTTAGAGTCGGAAATTGGTTAAGAGACGTTGTGTACGGTTTCTCCACCTTAAGGAGTTTGTTGATTAGTTAACTCTCGAGTAAGGATTACTCGAGGAGTGGAGTAGGGACGAGGAGTGAGCTTCGTTTTCGAACCACTATAAATCCTTGGTGTTTGGTTTGATCTTTCTTTTCCTTATCTCTTTACATTCATTATTCTTTATTTGCATATACTTGTGATTATTAGTCTAGTTGCACTATCCCTTGTCCATATTGTGTATAATAAGATTTCACATAATTGCTCAAGCCTAAGTTTTTGAAAAAAGATTTTTTAAAACCCTCTTTTAACATGTAAATTTAAAGAAACTATTCAACCCCCCCTCCCCCCCGTTCTAGTTTCTACAGACTCCACAAAATCTTTAAGAAAATCATTTGTTTCATTCTTATGTGCCATAAAGAAAACCTAACTAAACCTTTTAAAATAATTTGTGATAACTAGGCAAAAGGTATTGTGACTAATACTCCTCACAGATGTTGGTCCAAATAGATCCAATGCAAAAGATATAAGGGGTTAGTTACTGAACTAACAGTCTTGGTCTTACAAGAGGCCCTGTGTTGCTTAAATTTTTTACAAGCAACACATGTAAGGTCATTTTGAAAAGACTTAGAAGGTAGACCTCGAACAAGGCTTACCTTTACAAGTTTATTTAGATTCTTAAAATTAACATGACCTAAGCTTATATGCCATTTATGAGACTTATCAACAGAAGCCTTTGCTAATAAACAAGCAATACCACCTGTAGGAACAATAGTATGGAGATTGAAAGTGTACATGTTCTCCTTCCTTGGTACTTGGATTAATATATGTGACTCTTTGGGCAGCTCAAAGTCTGGTGTAACAACCATGCAGTCTATGTCAATGAACAGCACCTTGTTCTTTTTATCACACATATGTGATATTGAAAAGAGGTTGAATTTATTCAACTCCTTTACAAAGAACACTTCTTCAAACTCCAGTTTTCTTGTGTTTATCTTTCCTTTGCCAATAATTCTTCCTTTGCTTCCTCCAAATGCAACTGAACCACCTCTGAATTCTTCAAAGTCAGCAAGATAGTCTGTATTCCCTATCATGCGCCTTGAGCATCCACTATCTATAATTCCTTTTTCCTTCAATTCACTATATGGATGAACCTGTACAAGTAGAAAAAAATTAGTTTTCAATAGGATCCAAGCCATATTAGGCTTATATCTAGTGGGGCCAACATACTTATATGTTTTCTAGGTAGTCTGGCTTGTGATGATGGATGTGCATCTTTATTCTATTGTTCTGGTAGGAAAATCAAAAGTATAAGGAGAGGCTATATCTTTGGCCTTTTTCAGAACTGGCACATGTACCGCTTTTGTATTAGCGGTACTTCTAGCAGTACTTGCATTTTGCCCTTTTGGCACCTACTTTTGCATTGATTTCTTATCAGAGGGATTCCGCGGAGGGGACTATGGTCTTTCTTTTGGGAAAAAGATTTTCTTATTAGTGTTAAAGGCCACATTAGGTCTAGCGGTACGTGCAGACTTTGGTCTAGCGGTACTAGCATATGTTGACATCAATGGTGCCAAACCAGATCTCAACAGTACCGCTCTAGGAACAAAGTTCATATTGGTATGAGGGTGAGTATATCTATTGGTCTCATTTTGTTTGTTCACCCTTTGTTCATATCCCCACTTTGGTCTAGTTTCCCTTTGTATCCTTTGACCATTACCTTGTGAAACCTTTTTACCGTTACCCATTTTAACACCCCCAAATATATTGCGCAGTAGAAATACACATTTGAGTGCTAAACACAAGCATCATCACACAAGATACATTGAATGACCTTAAAATGACACGTTTGAAATATAAGATGAAATAAATTTAACATTTGTCTAAAACCTTCAATCCCAAATAAAACAAATTTAGAAATATCATAGTAGCGTTTTGGTCCCCCAAAGATCTCAACCAAACAACAAACCTTTTTACCAAATTATATGACCACACATAAATAGTTTTATCACCATACAAAGTCAAAAGATCATATTTTATGACAAAGGGAAAGAATCAATTTTAGACTGAACAACCATAAAAGCAACACCGCAACCTTCCCAAGCAAGCTCCACCATCATCACTTTTGATTACCTGAAATACATGCTTAAACGAGTCAACAAATAATGTTGAGTGAATCTATAGGTTTATCAAATCACATTTAAACACAAGAGAAAAATCAATCATAATCATTTAATAGCATTATGGCCATACAATCTATTAATCAGGTATTCCGTCTTATAACAACAACTATAGAAGTGTATTAAGCTCATGAAACTGACTCCTTAACTTAGTCACCCACGCCTAATGCCAGCATGACTAGATAAAACTAATGCCTCTACTAGGCAGTTTTTATACCACTGATTCTCATTCTTGAAAAATATCCTTCCCATAGGTTACTCAACGTAAAGCCTTGGTCTCGGATAGGGTCGTCCACCCAATAGTGCTATCATTTGAACAAGCGGCTATTTCTATCCCACATAAGGTTAAGACAATAGTTAACGGCTCATGAGTTTAGGGACTTCTGCAACTAGGTACTTATACAATTCAAGGCAACAACAGGCAACATTTGGGTCCAAACAATCATTCATGACATGTGTTTATTTTATTTCAAATAGCATGTATCCCCCTCGCGGGTAAAAAAACATTTAAAACAAGTATAAAGCGAGGTTATAGACTCCCCTTGAGTAATAGAAGTAGTAAGACGAGCTTCAACGAAAAACGATGCCCGGTGAACACGAAAACCGTAACCTACCAAATAAGGCGCGCATTTTAATAATAATATATAGTATGATACATACTTAATAAAATTAAATAAATAATTCAAAACCAAATTAAACTCACACAATTTCCCGTACAAGTGATACTATCATCAACTTCTATATCTTTACTCTACTAAACAATGCTCCCGATAATATTCTGCCGGTACATACCAAATGTCCGAGCTGATTTCCCCTACTTAGACATATCAAAAGCTTATGAAACTACCTTAGAAACTCACTTAATATATGTAGAAAGCCCTCCTAAAATTTTATCAAAATTTTTTACCTCTAAAGCAATGTTGTAAAACAAGGGCTAGGCGGCCACCTAGACGGCGCCTAGGCGCTAGGCGGTCATACTCCGCCTATGTAGCGCCTAGGAGCTAGGCGGTCAAAAAGTCAAGAAAGTCAACAAAAAGTCAATATTATTTTACAAAAAATTAAGGGTTTTCTTTCTAATATATAGTGCCCATATTTATTTTAACGTAACATCTTAAAATAAGAGATAAACGAATGATTATAAACATAAAGTAATGGGTTTTTCGTATGAAATTGGAACTAATTGAATTATATGTTCGTGTTTGAAGTTTTAAGCACTTAAGTTGTTATGTTTTATTTATCTATTTTGAAAGAACTTCAATTATTTGAAATTAGAAGTATTTTTTATGTAATACATATTATTTGTAATCTTTTATACACAAAGTAATGGGTTTTTCGTATGAAATTGGAACTAATTGAATTATATGTTCATGTTTGAAGTTTTAAGCACTTAAATTGTTATGTTTTATTTATCTATTTTGAAAGAACTTCAATTATTTGAAATTAGAAGTATTTTTATGTAATACATATTATTTGTAATATTTATATGCATAAAATTCCAATCCGCCTAGATGAATTCTGCCTCGAAGGTCGTCGACCGCCTCACTAGCGCCTAGCGATTTCTGCAACCTTGCCTCTAAGACCTTTTGCCCAACACATCTTTGAATTGTAAAATCTGAACAGTTTTACGCCTTTGACTTACAAAACCATTTTAACCTTACTAAACAATTCTATTTACAAAACCGACACTTGGGTTTAAAAATACACTCAAAAACCTAGGTTTAGAGCTCAAGAACAGACTTCAACCATTTTCAAAAACTCATTTTATTGTCCCCGAGATTTGATCCAAATATCGACAACCATTTCGTATTGTGTCATTTCTCGCCTCTCGGTACACAAATAATCAAACTAACATAACTTCTTCTTCGTTTTGAGTTAGAAGCTCTATCTTATATCAAATCGAAGCTTATAAAAATCTCTACAACAAACTCTAATCATCTAAAATTATATTCGAACCTAATACTTCCAAAAATAGCTTCAAACTTGCTGGTCTAAAATACATTCTTAAAAACCATACTAAATCAAAATTTCAACCCATATTAACCAAATCTATACTCCTACAATTAACCTACAATCATCCATTTCAAGTCCTAACACCTAATTTACTTGCATGTGTACCTCTTACAAAACCCACTTTAAAATTTATACATGCAACCACTAAAAATTCAAATATAATAATATTAACACCTACATACAAGCAAAAAATAGATCAAACAAGTAAAATTCTTCAAGAAAATGATTAAGAAAAAACGTTCATGCATGTGGCAAAATTTTAGATCAAAATGATCATAAGGTTAAAATTAAGATGGGTCTAACCTTAGATTTTAAAAATCCAAGCTCAATTATGAAAATCAAGGGTGTTTTGGTGTTGGGGGTTCACGGTAAGAAAGGGAAAGAGGGAAGAGAGATGAAGTTTTGCTAGTGGGATGTGTTGTTTGTGTAAAATGAAAAGAAAAATCCTTTTATATGGTGGGTGGTTAGGATAGTTTTTGTAAATTGTTATTTCTTTTGGACTAAAGTGTAAATATTAGTTTAAAGAGCGGGAAATGACTAACAGACAATTTTTAAAAATATTTACGGGTCTCGTGTTTCATAAAAATATCTTTCAAAATTTAAAACGTACATGAAATATGATATAATATGGCCCGCACGACTTAATACGCAATAAAAGTAAAAAAGTCAAAATATCAAACATCGAAATGATCAAAAATAAAATGTAAAATTTCGGACATCCGTTGATATCACGATCACTAATAATCCTCGTAACTCGTCAAAACGTAAAAATAGAACTTTCAACATTCGTTAGACTTTAATAACCTGTAACACCCCCATTTCGATAAATGGAATATCACAAGATAATTATGCCATATCATCAAAGCATACAAGGTAATGTCTAAAACATTAAATGACCATAAAAGAATCCGGAAACAAACATCGGATCCAACATAAGCTCCATACACGAAATGCATAAGTAGAATGTAAGGAAAAAGGACTAAACAATGTACAACAAAGCAAAAGTATGTAAATACATCAAAAAATGAAAGAAGACTGGCGCCTCATTCCATGCACGTACTCTTAAATCCTAGATTCGCCCTTTAGTACTTGCCGTATTGGTACATGGAAAAATAAATACGGCTAAGCAATACGCCCAGTGTGCGGATATATAACAGTGATATAGAATAACATAAACATAAGTAAAGACTGAAATGGAAACATAAGAATGAAAATGCACTGGAAAACTGTAAGTCCTGGGAAAACCTAGTGACATGTAATAAACTGGTTTATCCTAAAAAGATTAGGTTTATATCATAAAAATTGTATTTTAAATGCCCAAGAGCCCATATAGGTCATGGATATAACAACGTGTGTGAATACATAGAGGGGTGACCTCGTTATGCAATTAGAGGGGTTGCCTCTGATTATAATAGTCTAGGTAGGAGGGATCAACTCCTTATGCAGAATGCAAGGCACACACCACATTCACCATGAAAATCTTGTCTGAAAACATGTAACTAGGATGCACCCATTCGCCCCATATGATAATAGTAACATAGACCAAAATATTGTAAAGGGACGCTACGATTAATCACTCTCACCGCAGAAAAGTCATAACATCGATGCCTCCAGTGCTATGGTTATGGGACCCCTATAACTAGGTGAAATTGGCATGCATGTATACTCAGGCAATTAAAATAAACATAACATTTCCTGACATGTTTAAGACATATGACTATAGGGAAAACAGATGGCATAGCAAACGGGAAAACCTAATCAAACATGCAAAGGGAGTTGTCCATACTGAAGGACGGAATATCCGTACCTTGTGTCCAATAATGTGAACAAAGAGAATGCAGAGAATCCTACTCAAACCTCGCAAGTGCTAAATAATAAAATAGACGTGTATAAGTTATCTGATTAACCTATACTTAACTGATTCTTAATTACTTGACGTTTTCTTAACTTGTTTTACTTGCTCTTGTATTGCCTTACATGTTCTTACTTATATTACTGATTCATGTTAAATCATGTATTCTGATTAGTGTAACTCATGTTCTTATGTGTTAATAAGCATAAAATATATATAACCCATGATCATATAGTAACGTTTATTAAATAAATACTTTAAGCTAATATGGTAATTATTAATTAATAATAAAATGCATGGTTTATATTTGGGATTATTAATTAATAATAAAATAAGCCTAAGTTAATAAAACGTTACTTAAGCTTGATAATTACGTAATTAATCTTGATGTTAATTTAACTACGCAGTGGTTACTTAGGCTAATTCCGTTAACTAAAATATAACCTAAGTTGCATAAATAATTTAATTATAACATGAAATTAATAATTAAATTAACTTGATTTGCAAGCATATACATGTGTACCCGAGCCTACCGAGACACCCATGTCTCGGTCACACTTAAAAATAACAAAGTAGCAAAACAACCTAAAAACAATGTTGTCCCATATATATACCCTTTTAGTTCTGTCCCACATATGCCCTAGTTCTGTCCAATATCATGTTTAAACAGTACTGTCTGATATCTTAAACTGCAGTGCTGTCCAAGATACCTCCAACCCTATACTTTGTCCCTGATGTTTGTTATTAACTACCCATCGTCTTTATTATATACCTGTTGTTGGTTAATCTTACCCACTATTTAACATATATACCTGTTGTGTATTAAATGTACCCACTGTCTCGATTATATTAAATGTACCCACTGACTTAAACCGAATCTCCCTGTTTGGGGGGGTTTGGGGTCGCCACTGTTTGACCTATAACCATCCTGCTTGTGGCATTAAACCCCCACCGAGACCATAGAATGGTCTCAGTTTGTGTGTAGGATGAAAACAACAACCCCGATACTAAATCTTGATAACCCCACGTTTATGATATGTCAATAATCTGTTTTATGGATTTCTTGATTAATAACTTAACTTAATCAAAAGAAAACAAAGATTTAAACCTACCTAAATGCGTTTATGGTTTTAGAAGTAAACACACGAACACAACCTTGATTCTTGAATGGGAAAACTTACGTTTGTTCTTGTTTTCTTGGGAGGATAGCGACGGCAGAAGAAAGCAAGAGGAAAATAACGATCGGATGGTTTCTGTTTAGGGTTTATTTAGATACGGTTTTCCTAATATATATGTATTACTCCTTATGTATCATGTTTTAGTCGGTCTTGGAGTCTTACTTGGGCCTTGGCCCATACCTTGTCCCTTTTCCATCCGTCCAAACAAAACAACCCTCATACTTTCGTTTTTAGATTTCTTACTTTGTTATTTCTACGCGTAATCGTGTTTTAAATGTCGTGAATATTTATAGTTAACTTTATACATATTATACGTAATATTTAAATACGTAAATCCATATCGTTTTTATTAATATACTATATGTACATAATAATACACGTGTCACGTGCAGTATATTAACCGTGTTGGTTTAATTTTCTACGTGATTTCATGTATTTAACGTACTAAGGTATTTTTAAAACGGGTTTTACAACTCTTCCCCTCTAAAATAATAATTCGTCCTCGAATTAGAGATACGATAAGCTGATGAGATAACACACGCTGAAATGACATAAAAGCTGGAAAGACATGTAAGCTGAAATGACATACCCGAGTCAAAACTGGAAATGAGGGTAAGAAGCCCGGATAGACTCCTCCGTTTCCCAAGTGGCTTCCCGCTTGGAATGATCCCTCCAAAGGATTTTAACGAATGGAATCGTCTTTCTCCTCATGACTCGTTCTTGGCGATCGAGAACTTTCTCGGGTTCCTCGATATATGATAAATCCTCTCAAATCTGCTCGAATGGATATGTAACCTTATGCAATGGATGGTAGTTGTAACCTCTGAGTAAGGATACATGGAATACATCATGCACATGAGATAACTGAGGAGGTAAAGCTAGATGATACAATACTTCACCGACACGTTCAAGGATTTCGAACGGTGTGATGAAACGTGGACTGAGCTTGACCTTGAGTCCAAAACGCTTGACACCACGTGCTGGTGATACTTTAAGGAAAACATGGTCGCCAGCATTAAACGCTAGATGTCTACGATGTTTATCAGCATAGCTCTTCTTTCGAGCACAAGCTTCATGTAGCTTCGGCTTGGCGATGGCAACCTTCTCATTGGTCACCTCTATCATTTCTGGTCCTTCAAGGATTCGTTCTCCAACTTGATCCCAACAGATTGGAGCACGACACTTCCTACCATTAAGCATCTCGAAAGGTGCACACTTAATACTTGCATGTCCGTTGTTGTTGTAGGAAAACTCTACCAAACAAATGTAGTCGTCCCAACTTCCTGACCATTCCAATGCACAAACCCGCAGCATGTCTTCTAATGTATGAATGGTACGCTCTGATTGACCATCGGTCTGAGGATGGAAAGCAATGCTAAGCTTAAGTTTAGTGCCCAACTTAAGTTTAGTGTCCCAATCTTTCTACATACCTTTCCAGAATTTTGACGTGAAACGAGGATCTCCGTCTGATATGATGTCTGAAGGAGTTCCATGAAGTCGTATGATATCCTTAAGGAATATATCTGCTAATTTTCTGACTGAGAAGTCCTTGCGAATTGGAAGAAAATGAGCTGACTTGGTTAAACGATCAACTATGACCCATATAGCATCATGTCTGCTCTGAGTAAGCGGAAGTCCGGTGACGAAGTCCATGGAGATTTTATCCCACTTCCATGCGGGAATTTCTAACGGTTGTAGTAAACCACTAGCCCGCTGATGCTCGTTCTTTACTTGTTGGCAAGTTAGACACTTGGATACGAAGGTAGCAACATCCTGCTTCATGCCACTCCACCAGAAATGTTGTTTAATGTCATGGTACATTTTGGTGGATCCTGGATGAATAGAGAATGGAGAGCTATGAGCTTTTGTCAATAAAGCTTCTCGGAGAGTCTGATCATCTGGAACACATAGTTTAGTTCCTTGCCATAAAATCCCTTCTTCGTCTAGACGAAATTTTGTCTGTCGATCCAGATTCTGAATGATAGCCCATATCTCACCATCGTCCTTCTAAGAGCTGCCTTAATCCGAGAAATTAAATCTGGCTCAATTCTCAGATTAGCCCAATATCCATATTGTCCACGTACCAGGAATTCAATGTCTAATCGCTCAAATTCCCCGTATGATTTCTTCTTGTACTTTTGAAATTGAGTATATTGAAGTTCTCTTTCTCTCTGTTCTTGACAAATTGAAAGTCCTAAAAATCTCAAGTCTTTAATTGTTCTTGGTTGTTAGGGTATTTGGAAATTCTATGTCTATTTCAATCAACAAGTAAAAAGTGAAAAACAATAAACCTACGTATCCATAAAACACTTTGCAAATACCAATTAATATTCACAAAAGTTCAAAATTAAAATTCATAAAAGTAAATGTGCTAAAAATGTAAGCTAAATGAAAGTTAAAGGATTAGAATGTAAAGTTCAGAAATTATAAGGACCAAAAGAGTAAATTCTAACAAACTAGTAACCACTATTAACCAACTTAACAAACTTCCTAACTGAAGTTGACAAAATCTGAAAATACAAGGGCTGTAAACTTGAAAACCCTAAAAACAAGGAAGATTAGCCTCTATTGAAAACAGTTACAAACCAAAAGGACTAAAGTGAAATTGATGAAAACTTTTTAACAAAAAACGGGCTAAGTAAATGAATAAATTCGTATGAGCTTATTATTGGACCAAATAAGCTCTAGTTTGTTTTAAAAATCTTAAAACTGGTTTTTAGCTAGACATGGGTAAGGAAACAGCATAAAAATCATTAAAACTCAAGTTAACTTATTCTAATAAGCCAAGAATAAGCAAACTAGCAAACCAAACATCCACAATCAGATTTTAATGCTCAATCTTGTTAAACAGCTGACAATGAGTATGGAATGTCTTTCCAATTTGAAAATGATTAACTAGATAAGCTGGAAACTGATTTTAAGCTGAAAAGGGCTTATTTGACCAACGTTGACCAAATTTTTCAATAAGCTGAAAGCTTCAAAACCCACTCATGACATGTTTGTAACAAGGTTTGTGAAAGAAATGAGTACATTTATGAACTAGATATGGAGATATGAGAAAACAGTGGAGCTTTTATCACAGAAACATGCATTTGGTAATGAGCTTATTAAAAAGCTGATTTCTAACTGAAAACTTGAAACTGTAGATTTTCCTCTTACAAACTTAATCTTTGGATATTAGACTACAACTGAGAACTGGTTTCAAGCAAAATGGTTAAGTAATGAAGTCATGGCATAGATTTGAATCTAGCAAGTTTTCTGAATGAACTAATGAAAATAGGTGACCCAAACCTTTTTCTAACCAATTGCCTTTTGGACTAATGTTTTGACTATAAAATGAACCAAAACTGATCACACAATGCTACTAAATGTAAATGAACAAGAATCAACAATTTTAACAGACTTGAATTATCAAAATCAATTAAATCCAAACACTACTTTATTAATCTGAACAAGACTTTTTCAAAGGATATTTAAGCACAACTATGAATCAAGTTATGACTCTGATCAGGATATGTTTAGATGACAAAATGAGATGTATTAAGACTGAAAGTAAGCTGGAAAACACACTTGACTGAAAATGAAACTAAAGACCAATTACTGATGAAAACAAAGCTAAAAACCAAGTGAACTCAAAGTAAATCTGAAATAACACTCAAAAGCTATCAAACTAACTCAATTACACTAACATCAAACTAAACACATGATCATAGCAGCAGGTAATGTTTACACTAGGAATTAGCATGCAATTCAATTCAGGGGAACAAAAATCAGAAATATGACACCTTCTAGCTTGAAGCCTCCATTGATGGAGTAGAGGAGTGTTGTACTCTCTAATACTACTTCCTTCAAACCAATTCAGCTACAATCAACTACCAAATCACCTCCATAAGCTATCTTTGATTCAAATCAACAAGATCTGCTACTAAACTGCTATAATAGGAACTGGAAGGAACTATTAGGCTGAATTAAACTGGATAGCTTCCAAAACATCTCAAACACACTTCATTGATCAATAATGATCAATGACATCAGAATATAACAACAGTAATGCAGGATTGAGTAGAGTAAACGAAAATGAGAATATGAAATGAATATTTTTGTGCTTTAATTGATTTAGGAGGGAAAAGTGGTTACAAATCTAACATAATAACTACCTCTCAAGTATGTGTCAAACACTTGAGAGAAGCTAACTATGAAAGGTTAACTAGAAATTGAGAGAGAAAACTAAAAGTGTGTGTTTTTTTCACACTTAACTACACTACACAAATGAAAGGCCTAGCTACTATTTATAGAGTTTTGATGACAAGTTGTTGGAGATTATGACGTGTTACAACCAATGGGGAGATGCCAGGTGTCAAGAACTGGTGAATTATAGATTCTTCATCAAGAGCACCAAAGGGGGTTTTTGATTCCTCCAATTTCAGTCTAATTCACTTGTGTAGTTGGATTTGTCTTCTTATTCTGAGTCTTTTTCATGTAGAAAGTATTTCATGAAATGCCTTGTAGCTCAAATTCGATCCTAGGTTTGTTGATAGTTGACGTTGACACGTGTCATGATTTTATTCGTCCTTAGCCTCACACACAGATCATTATCCATAATTGGATAATTAGATTATTGCATGTAGCTCTCTGATTGGCCAAAGGGAAGTAAGTGCGCTCCACTGTTCTTGGATTCGTTCATTTAATGTACTGGTGAGCTGGCGTAATAGGTGGCCATCCGCACCTTATTTTCCTTGCAATTTGATTGGTGGAAAGGAGTGTGACATGGATCAATCCAAAAGTTTGTGTAAAGTTAACACTTTCAGCCCTTAGACTTTAACAACTTCTTTATTTGAGCTCCTTTCTTCATTTTGATGGCAATTTTAGTCCTTTGACTTGTATTCTTGCTTATTTGACTCCCTTGACTTGTTTGACTTAAAGTTTGACAAAGTTTGACTTTAATCTTGACTTTTTCCAAACTTTGCATTTAAGTCCCTCAAATTTTGAGTATTGTCAAGATAGGTCCTTCATCTTCAAATGGCTTGTCATCTTTGATCCTTCTCTTGTCTTTTCATCATAAATGAGCTTGATTTCCTCTTATTTGCTTGAAATTGTATCCTTATTACCTATTTAAGCACAAACACAAAACATACCACATAATACTGCTTTATAGCACAAAAGTTAGGTATTTTCTATGTGTTTTAGGGTGATTTGTTAATTAATTGATATGAGATTTTGCTCATATCAAATCCCCTACACTTGATCATTGCCATGACCTCATGCAATGCTATATTTTAAAGCACAAGTTTACATTTTTCTAATAATTAACCCACCTTGGTCAATATGGAATGCTTTTACACTACTCTACACTATATGATGCATGATTTTGATTTTGTACAATGCAATGCAAAGAAGAACAATTCTATTTATATATTTGTTGATTTTTCATAAATTGTTTTGATGAAAAAACTCATAAAGAAATCAGTGACTTGAATTAGGGATTTGGTTCCATGGACACTTATCACCCTCAAGTTTCACTTTCCAATACCAAGCTTAAAAATGGGATCATTGTATTCACAAGTAAAAAGTGCATCAACTTATCCATGACAATTAAATGTGGAACCGGTTATTATTTGAGCAAATTGCTTGAAGGCAAATTTGTCATTATTTGAAGCGTGAAATATAAGAAATGTAAAATTCAAAAATAAGGAAGCACGGTTTTAACCCTAAGTAATCCTCTTACCCATTACTTAAAAAACCGCTCAAAATTAATATAAGTCTGTTTCAAGAGTAATAAGTCATTCGCCTTATGTGTAAAATCCTCATGTCATGCATTATTAAGTAGCTACACACTCGCTAAGAAAAGAAAAATAAAACTCGCGCAATAATTTACATCCGCCACCTTTTTAGGACTTTAGATCTTCAATCCCGCAACCCATCAAGGTAATATTGGATTGAAGAAACTATTAAATCCCAGCAACCAGTCAAGGTAATATTGGAATCTAATAGTTACTATAATTAATACTTCACTGCCCCTCTTGGGAGTCTTGTATAATTATTTTTTTTTCTTTTTTTTCTAGCCACTCATTTTTTTTATAAGCCGCTCTTATTGTTCTTTATTCCTCACAAAGAAAATTGAAAAAAATAAAAGGAAAAACACCCGCTAAGTATTAAGCATGACATAAATCTAGTACACATAAAACGTTCTAACTTATAATCTTAAGACGTACTTATACCAACCATGAATGATTAGTCAAAAATGCATAAGTGACTACAAACTGATTAAAACCGTTCTTGATTATTTATTAACATATATACATGCGAAGAAAATAGAGGCAAAGAAAGAGAAGGGTTTAGCCACAAGTAATTATCATGAAGTTTATCTAGCCCTTTTATACTTGCTTCAACTCTATCATCTCCCATTCTCCAAAAATTTAATATCTCAAATAATGAGAGTCGTGGATGCTTAGCCTAATAGACCAATGAAGGACTACATGGTTAAGGATACTAGCTAGAGTAAGCTTAGATAAGCAAACTCGGGTTGAGTCAAAGTATTCACGGCGGGCCTAATATGTCAAAGAAGTGTAAATTTGTTAAACCATGTTCTTATTATATTTTTTCCTTTTTCAATTTTTCATAAAGAACAAAAGAAGAAATATATACAATGCAAATGTGTTATGCAAATGAAAGTCTATATCCTTATTTCTAACCTACAACACTCTAAGTCTAAAAACTCTAATCATAGTTATACAAGCTTGATTTATGGAGTCTCTAGCTAGACTCATCCCACACTTAAAAGTGTCTAAAACCTATCATGGAGAGTAAAAATTTTGCCCTTTTTAAGAAAAATCTCCATGATGAGGTAAAGCAAGTTTTCAATTATCAAAACTCCATAAATATCCCCCGGATCAAATACTTAATTACCATCCCACTTATAACACAATTCAACAACTAACTTCCCAAGCAATGGTGAAAAGGGCGAGGTGTTGTTCTCCAAAATGGTTGCCCATATGTTCTTCAAAAGGTGATAAGGTGATACTCTCAAATCTTTCACAAGTTTTCCTTTTATTGCATCAGGCGGATACTGAGATGGTTTAGCAAGCTCTATACCAGGATCAATAATCCGTTCCTTGATGGGAATACAACAAGTGGTGGTTTCCTTAGAAGATTCTCCCTTGTAGGTCACATGGTGAGAGAAAGGTTGTGGAGTAATGGGTAACAACAAGCTCTTGGAAGGAACCATCATGACTTGTTCTCCTTTATCACTTTGAAAGGTTGAGGTGGGTAAAGCAAAAGGTAAAGGGTCTTCATGCAATAGAGATTCTAGAAATAGTATATCCCCCTCCTCATCAATATAACCAAGAGTGTACTCAAAAGGTATATCAACCTCTAAAAACTCATCACTCTCATCCATGATAGAATCCTCCTCATCATCATAAACATCATAGATTGGTCTATCAAATATTGGTGATTCCTCAAAACCCAAGGAAGTGTGATCATCAAAGAATGGAGAGTCACAAGTGGAGAGCTCATCATCACTATAATCATTATATGTTGGTGTATCACAAAGAAAAGATTCTTCATCACTAAGATCCTCATTGGTGTCTTCATCATGGTGGAAAAGTGGGTTATCAAATGATGTTTCAAAGAGATAATTGGAATGAATCACAAAATCACCAAAGTTAAGCTCTTGAGGTTCATGAAAAACCAAGGATGAGGTAATGGAGGCAATGGTCTCAACATAAGGAAGGTCATAATCTCCACTTGAGCAAGCTTCATAAAAATATTCATCACAAACTTCATCAAGGATATCATCTTGAGTTTCCTCCTTGTTCACAACATCAATATGCTTGACCGTTTCAGGCTCATTAGATTTCTTTGACAACTTTCCCATGTTAAACACAACTCTTTCATCTCCTACCCTCATTGTAAGTTCTCATTCCGCCACATCTATAAGAGTCCGACCCGTTCTCAAAAATGGCCTACCAACAATCAAAGGAAATATCAGATCCATATCATAATCAACCACCACAAAGTCCACGGGAAAGGTAAATCTATCAACCCCAACAAAAACATCCTGCGCAATTCCCACCGGATAAGCTATAGTACGGTTGGCAAACTCAAGAGTCATCTTAGTAGGAGTGAGCTCGGGAAGTGAAAGTCTTTTCCAAACCTATAATGGCATGAGATTTATGCTTGCCCCTAAATCCGCGAATGCCATGCAATTTTCCACCCCCGGAAAACTGTAAGGAATCAAAAACCTCCCTGGATCTCCAAGCTTAATAGGCAACTTCTTAAGCAAAACCGCGGAGAAATTTTCATTTAAGGAAGCATTAGGCAAATCCACCAATTTCTCCTTGTTAGAAAGTAACTCCTTGATCATCTTAGAAAACTTAGTCATATTGGCTAAGGCTTCCGCAAAGGAAATGTTTATGTTAAGTTGCTTGAACATCCTCAAAAAATATGAGACTTGTATATCATCCTTGTTCTTAAGCTTTTCCTTTCTCAATCTTGATGGGTAAGGGAGACTTGGTTTTGGTTGTGGTTGAGTGGTTGATGAAGGATTTTCTTTGATGGGTTCTTCATTGATGGGTGTGGAAGGTAAAGGAGAAGTGAGTATAGGTTGAGAAGTAGTATGAGGTGAAGTGGTAAAGCTTAGAGGTGGTGAAGAAGATGTAGAAGGCTTATCACAAGATGGAATCATAGTAGGCGTAACCATAGTAGGTTTGGGTGGTGAAGGATCATGAGTTTTCTTTCAACTTCTTGTTTTGATATCATTGACATTAGCCCTCGGGTTTGTTTGTGTGTTCGAGGGTAGAGCCCCTGGTGGTCTCTGAGTAATAGCGATTAAAATCCTCTTGGTAGATTCCTCATTTATCATTCTCATTTGCTCTTGCATTCTTTTTTCAATTTCACGAATTCTCCTCTCAACATACTCATTATTATCATATTGCCCATATCCTTGATTTTGACCTTGATAGTATCCTTGATTTGGAATGGGTGGGGTGGTGGATTAAATCCTTGATTGGGTGGATGAAAGTTATTTCCTTGATTGTGAAAGTTGTTGGGTGTTTTATAGTTGTTCACTTGGTATTGTGGCCTTGGCCCTTGGTTCCTTTGTAACAATTGAGGGGGATTAGGTTAAGTAAGGGTGGGTGGATACGGTGGGAAACCGGGTGGAGCAAGGTAGTTTTGAGACTTGTAAGAAAGGTTTTTTTGATTCATTTTGGGTTCGAAATGTTCTCTATGTTCTTCTTGGTATGCATAACACTCAACTTGATAACCTTGAACTTTGTCACATTGTTGATAGGAATGGGAACCTCCATAAGTATCACATGAAAGAGCAATAGCATGCACATCATTGGTGGAATTGTTCAAAGAAAGGCCCTTAAGGGTTTGGACTAATTCTTGATTTGATTTAAGATTCATCTCTTGATTCCTTTCCATTATTTTGAGTATCTCTTGGTGACTCTTGAGGAATTAGTTATCACAAGGTGTTTGAGAACTATCTTGCACAACATGAACCCTTTCATCAATTTGTGTGTTAGTTTGCACCATTGATTTGGTCTCAATAATGTCCCAAGCTTATTGAATGGATTTAGAAAGAATATTTCCACCCGCGGAAGAGTTGAGTGAATCTTGTGGTGAGGTCTTAATCCATTATAAAAACTATTGATTTGGTTAACTTCATTGAATCCATGATTTGGGCATTTTCTCAATAACTCCTTGAACTCCTCCCAAGCATCACTAAAGGTTTGACTAGGTTTTTGTTGAAAGCCTATAATTAAACTCCTCAAAGCCGTGGTCTTATATGGGGGAAAGAACATGTTCAAAAACGTCTTACTGAAATCATCTCAAGTAGTAATGCTCTCGGGTGGTTGTGTATCTAGCCAATACTTGGCATTGCCCTCTAGTGAAAATTGTATCAATATCAACTTAATGGCATCATGGGGAACTCCATTGTACTTAATGGTGTTGCAAAGAGCAAGAAACTTCTTAAGGTGATCATGTGGATTATCATTAGATTTCCCAAAAATGGTGTGTTTGAAACCAAGTTAATCATAGAGGTCTTAAGCTCAAAGGTGTTTGCGGGAATATCAGATATCTTAATAGCATCGGCATATCCTTGCACATTGGATTGCAAGTGCTCCATCAAAGGTCGAGTGTCAACGCCGGCCATGGCTTCTTGTTGTGTGTGGATGAAAGCACGATTCTCGGGACCGGCTTGATGGACGGTGGTGTTTTTACTCTTTCTCTTTTTCTTCCTTTTGGGAGGAAGGGTTTGTACACCAAATGGTATTTGTGCACTCCCGCGGGTGAGCATGCAACTCAAATCAAGGAGTAAGAGAGAAGCTCTCGTTCAACTTTGAAGAAGAAGAGATTATCCACTTCGAGATTCGATATGAATTATCCACAAGAAAGTATAATATACGTAAGTACTACTTGTGTGCAAGACACCCAATCAAGCCTTCCTTCTTAGAATACGCACTAGTGAACGGGGGGTTAGGTGGCCCGAAGCACTTAAGTACCTATTAACCCTTAGATGGCATTTTATAGCACATCGCCTTTCTATTCACTTTGTAGTTTGTATTCTTCAAATTCTTGCCTATTGGAAGTATTTATCTATTCTTGCTTAATTAAATTTGATCGATACACGTGTCAAGGACCGGAACGCTCCCTAACACGGTGTATTGCAAAAGCAATACTTATGGAGATATGTGTATTGATTGTTCGTATACGTATACGTATCTACATATAATAATATAGAGAAAATATTTTTGTATTTATTGGGTTTTTTAAAGAAAATACTATATGTACGTAAAAATCGAGGAAATCCAATAATATATATTTTTGGTTGCAATCTCTTAGGAAAAATATTGCTTTTTGAATTTTTTTATTTTTTTTTTGGTCAATTCTTTAGGAAAAGAATTGTTTTTGTTATTTTTTAGTTTTTATATTTTTATATTTTTTAGCTTTTATATGTTTTTTATTTATGATACGTAAAAATAACGTTAACGGGGTGAACGGATCCCAAAAGCCAATGAAACCGGCAATCAATAGTCTCTCATAATGTCATGAACCGGCAGCGGCGCCATTTAAAATTGAGTATATTGAAGTTCGTTTTCTCTCGATTCGTGACAAATTGAAAGTCCTAAAAATCTCAAGTCTTTAATTGTTCTTGGTTGTTAGGGTATTTTGAAATTCTATGTCTATTTCAATCAACAAGTAAAAAGTGAAAAATAATAAACCTACGTATCCGTAAAACACTTTGCAAATACCAATTAATATTCACAAAAGTTCAAAATTAAAATTCATAAAAGTAAATGTGCTAAAAATGTAAGCTAAATGAAAGTTAAAGGATTAGAATGTAAAGTTCAGAAATTATAAGGACCAAAAGAGTAAATTCTAACAAACTAGTAACCACTATTAACCAACATAACAAACTTCCTAACTGAAATTGACAAAATCTGAAAATACAAGGGCTGTATACTTGAAAACCCTAAAAATAAAGAATATTAGCCTCAATTGAAACCAGTTACAAACCAAAAGGACTAAAGTGCAATTGATGAAAACTTTTTAACAAAAAATGGGCTAAGTAAATGAATAAGCTCGTATGAGCTTATTACTGGACCAAATAAGCTCTAGTTTGTTTTAAAAGTCTTAAAATTGAATTTTAGCTAGACGTGGGTAAGGAAACAGTTTAAAAATCATTAAAACTCAAGTTAGCTTATTCTAATAAGCCAAGAATAAGAAACTAGCAAACCAAAAATCCACAATCAGATTTTAATGCTCAATCTTGTTAAACAGCTGACAAGGAGTATGGAATGTCTTTCCAATTTGAAAATGATTAACTAGATAAACTGGAAACTGATTTTAAGCTGAAAAGGGCTTATTTGACCAACGCTAACCAAATTTTTCAATAAGCTGAAAACTTCAAAACCCACTCATGACATGTTTGTAACAAGGTTTGTGAAAGAAGATGAGTACATTTATGAACTGGAAATGGAGATATGAGAAAACAGTGGAGCTTTTATCACAGAAAATGCATTTGGTAATGAGCTTATTAAAAAGCAGATTTCTAACTGAAAACTTGAAACTGTAGATTTTCCTCTTACAAACTTAATCTTTGGATGTTAGACTACAACTGAGAACTGGTTTCAAGAAAAATGGTTAAGTAATGAAGTCATGGCATATATTTGAATCTAACAAGTTTTCTGAATGAACTAATGAAAATACTTGACCCAAACCTTTTTCTAACCAATTGCCTTTTTGACTGATGTTTTGTGAAGGTCTACGAGATTATTGGCCTATTCTATATCATGGATTTGGTGGATTTAGATGGTTGATTTAGATGATAATCATAAGGAAATGAAGGAAAGAGATGAAGGATTAGAGAGAGAAAGGAGAGAAGGGAGAGAAGTTAGAGAGAGAAAGTAAAATGGAAAAATGATTAAGTGAAAATGATAATCAACAACCCCTCCTAACATGCTAGGAGGGGATATATATAGCCCACCCTACATGTGGGCTATATGGACTATACATAAAGTAAATAGATCACGAGCCCGTTACATAATTATCGTTGGAGCGACCGATCCTTCATAAATACGTAAAAACGTATTTCTAACAATCTCCCCCTAAGGGAGGTCGCTCCAAGAAACAAAGTTCTAAATAGTCTATAACTCGTGATCTATGCTAACTAAGATGTGACCGAGACTTTATTGGGAAAAACGTATTTCCAACAATCTCCCCCTAAGGGAGGTCACATCTTTTTACAAAATCTTAAACCTAGCATCTATGCTTGAGTCTTCGATCTTGTTCTTGTGAATATGCTTGATGTGATCTTTGACTTTAGTCTTGAGCATGTTTCCTTGCCTTGACCTTGTGCATTCTTCACTTGTGATATTTGCCTCTTTGTGACTTCATGTTCCACATACTTATACTTTTAAATTCTTGAAAGCTTCAGAGTTTGATACAGCGGAAGACTTGACCTTCAGGCTTTCTTGAATTTGTTGAAGTACTAATTGTATGTAGTATAAGCATGTGGTGACGACTTCTTCTGGATTGTACACCGCAATGCCACCTTCTTGTTACGCTGCATAAGACAGTTAGCAACAAAACAATATACACGGATGAAATGGCCTTGAACATTTCATTCTAATTCGGTAGCAATTTACCTCCGGTCGGTGAAGACCGTTGGACGATATTAAATATCGTACTTGTGGCAGGTAGTTTCAATAAAGAACCTCCTTGACAAGATTTCGCGGGTAAACCCGTTCTCTTTACTCGACCGTCCAAAGCTGACTGCGAACGTAAAGAGTGGATCATTTGGATAATATTATCCGCATGATTTGAAGCCGTCAATTCATGTTCCTGGAACAAGTGAAGTTCAATTAAGAACCGCACCATCGTTGCTTTCCAGTTGTCACTAGCTTGATTCATATAGAATCTTGCAAGTTACCTACCAAGTGCTGTTTGATGTTAACACTAGAAGGATTTCCATTCGTCACTGTAAATACTTAATAGTATTACTCTGAATGTTCTGGCAAGATCATTAAGATATTGCGTAGAGGCCTGGAACGTGTTTAAATTCATTTAAGAATTAAACCACTATTGCTTTCCAGTTATCACAAGTTTGATTCATAAAGAATCGCACAAGTCACCTACCATGAGCTTTTTGATATTCGCTCAAGAAGGATTTCCATCTTCATTGTAAATACTTTCGTATTACTCCGATGTTCAGGCAAGATCATGAAGATTTTGCGTAGGACTCTTAAGATCTTTCTTACTTTTCACAGTGTGTGAAGAAGCAAGGAAATATGAAAGTGTGTCCTAATGAGATATTTGATGATCTCAAATGGCTCTAGACTCGATCGTGCATTTTGGATTTTTAGTGATCGGAGGCTGGAGAGGAGTGCCACCTTTTCAATACCAATTTATTCGGAGTGAACAAATCAATAGATAACGTGTTGATCTCCGTGTGATTAAAACAAATACCTTTTGAGAGATATTTGAGTTAGCTGGGAAGGGTTGTGCATTGCATCACTGGGTCCATGATGTCTTTCTTCAATATCGAGAATCATTAACAAAAATGATCTCAATAGCATATGTATTGACCCGGTTTCTGCCTAAAGTTGAAAGGAGGGCTTCTTTCTTTACACCCTTTATCTTTACATTTCTTTTTCATTCTTCAACCCCTTCAATGCTTACCAATACGTCATCACTAGCACCTTGTTGTGATTGTTCCAGTGCTAACTTAAGTACTTGGTCGGCATTCAGCTACGTTCACAATCTTTCTCCATCTTTCCTAAGGACTACTATTTCTAGCTATGGAATGTCCTTGGGAAGATTCCTCCGGTTCTAGAGAAATCATTGGACTTTAACCTATCCTACCATCCTTATGTCACCACAATCTTCACCGTCGTGAATAGAGATGTTTTGGGTAAGTGTATGTCACCATGAAATCCATTTTGAAGTGCAAATCCAATTTGCTCCCCTTAACATATGCCACGATATCCGAAAACATTTCGCACATGTCGGGATGAGCTAGCACGTTAAGTCAAACCATTTATGATTGATCATATCCCATATTAAATCACATTTTCTCCCCCATATTAAAAATATTAACCCAATCGATGTTTTTAATATCAATTGATTTAATAGCATTTTAAGAAAATTTGGGAAGAAAAATGCAAGTCCAATTATCTTCATGAATTACACAAGCTCCCCCTCAAATTAATGAGGGTGTGCTGAAACGTAAATTAAATACCTTTTAAACACAAGTGTAAGGTATTTATTACGTGCAAAGATCATATATAATAATGAATTCACAAGATTAACAATTTACGAGGTTGGACCTGAATGATGGAGAACATCATATGAGAGATTCACATGGTTCTTGTTCACGAATGCTGGTCACCTCGTCACGTCCCCGAGAAAATTAATTCCCGTTGTTGAGTCAAAGCTTTCCGGTGAAATGCTTGACTTGATTATGAAAAGCGGGTTGCTATCTGAAATAATAGCAAACCATATGGAGCATGTTTTAAATCTTTTAAACTTCTGCTCGAACTTTATTTACAACCCCGTGTCATTATTGAATGACATTTATAGGTTCGTAAATATTATCGATTCCAGAAGACATGCTCGTTTTATCAAAACGTTTTTTGAACACACAATTTTGAAAGATTTAGAAAAAATCTTTTGAGAAATTCTTGAAAAATTGTGTTCAAAGTTTTGAAAAACAATTACTTGAGCTTAAGATGTTGAATATCTTAAAAGCGAGCTCAAGTCCGAGAAGTTGTGAACTTCCCGTTGTTAAGGATAAGTTACCATCGGCGATAAACTTTCCTTTTATCTGAAGGACGAGTCCTAAGCTGACATTTACTTAGAAGTCGTGTTCATGAGCTTGAAAACTTTGACTGTTTTAACGGAAAGCTCATGACCGAGAAAGGTTAATTTCGCGTTACGAGGAAAAGTTCTCTTAGTTAAAAGATACACTTTCCTTTATGAGCTTAAAACTTCGAATGTTTTAAGACAAGCTCATGACCGAGAAAGGTGAATTTCTCGTTAAGAGGATAAGTTATCATAAACGATAAGCTTTCCTTTATTTTAAGTTCGAGTTACAGTCTGACATTTAACTGTAAGTCATATACACGAGCTTAAAACCTTTGAATGGTTTTAATGTAAGCTCGTGTCCGAGAAAATTTAATTTCTCGTTGTAAGGATAAGTTTATCATCGGCGATAAACTTTCCTTTATTTGAAGAACGGGTTACCATCTGATATTTAATGATAAACCATTGTGCATGAGCTTAAAAACTTGGAATGTTTTTTATATAAGCTCATGCCCGAGAAAAATGAATTTCTCGTTGTTAGGATAAGTTTACCATCGGCGATAAACTTTCCTTTCTTTGAAGAGCGAGTTATAGTCTGTGATATGACTATAAGTCCTTGTGCATGAGCTTAAAAACGTGGAATGTTTTTAACATAAGCTCATGCCCGAGAAAAATGAATTTCTCGTTTTTAGGATAAGTCATCATCGGGATGAACTTTCTTGTCTTTGGAGATCGAGTTACAGTCTGTAATGTGACTGTAAGTCCTTGTGAACTTTAACCATGAATCCCCTGAGATACTAGTTTCTCTGATGTCTGCTTCTTCAGCAACCAAACTCTGAGAGTGTCCTTAGTTGAACGGTATACAACGATTGGACCGCTTCGTTCTTTTGGAACATCAACTTTGGTACCTGCATTCTCATTAGGAGTTTGTATAATTTTGCATGGGTTAGAGATATCTATTTTAGAAGCACGTGGGGGTTCACAGTTGGCTTTACTTGTGTCAGACGTGGCCTGAGGGGATGATTCACTTGTCTTAGTTGGCAAACGTTTCCTTTTATAGAAAATCTTAAGTTCAGGCTTAAGTGATGTATCATCCTTTGCAATTTCCTCCCTAGTAGTCTTAGTAGAATCGGAGACTATCCTAGTTAAAGGGCACTCGTTTCCTACAAGAGTGAAAGATCTACCAGTGGGGCGCCACATTTTACCAACGGGTTTGATTTTAGCGACCCACTGGGATTTAAGTCTAGCACGGGAGTTCACCTCATTAAGTAATTTCTTGATACAGGAGTCATGATTTGCCGTAAAGACACATTTTCTACATGTTTTACACGTAGCATATTTAATGTCCGAGTAATTCCTAGATGTTTGATCTATGCTCCTAGGAGATGACATGCTACGGTTAGCAGTGTTGGGTAATCTAGAAGGCATGTGACTAGGATTGACATTGCTATCTCTTACATGTGTCTTTTGCATAACTTCCCTTAGACCAGATTTATGGCCAACGTCATTTGAACTAGTTCTAGACGTGGTCTTGGTATTTTTAGGGAAACTAGGGGCAATCATCTGATTAGATCTTGCTAACGCTGTTTTGATCACATTGGGCCTAGTTGCTGGAGTGACTGGTCTAGAAAACTGAACCAAATCAACTTGGGAGGCAAACCGCGGTCTCGAGGATTGTGGTCGCTCGGATCTAAATGCAATAGGTTGTCTGACAAACGGTTGTCTGACGAACTGATTTGTAGGCGGTTTCCCCAAGATTGATGGTTTTTCAAGCTTAGTGTCCACACTAGGTCCTCTAGTTTTCCTTAACTCGTTTTTCAACGCAGCTATAGCAAAAACCTTTT
Source organism: Glebionis coronaria (assembly GCA_025667525.1). Taxonomy (NCBI): domain Eukaryota; kingdom Viridiplantae; phylum Streptophyta; class Magnoliopsida; order Asterales; family Asteraceae; genus Glebionis; species Glebionis coronaria. The sequence continues at coordinate 225,030,511 of CM046882.1, read as the reverse complement.
CCTGTACTTGAGCCTTTAATGTTTCATTTTCTTTGAGCACGTTATCTTGGAATGCCAACTTAGATTCAAGCAGTTGAATTTGTTTCAAAATATTATCCTTTTCAGCTTTAGAATCTAGAACAGTTTGATCCAATTTTCTTTCAAGAACAACGTTTGACTTTTCAAGTTTTTCAAAGTATGTTTCAAATTTGTCCGTTTTCTTAGAAAATTCAAGTTTGGCATCCTTAAGATCTTTTGATTGCCGAGCTACGATCGTTCGAGCTCTTTAATCTTGGAATCAGAATCAGTTAACGAAGCAGTTATAATACAATTATCATGATGTACTATAGCATTCTGAACACTTCCTCCCCCATTATGACTCACATCGGATGTATCAGAAGTGGTATTTCTATCACTCTTTTCCATCCCATGTTTGTCATAATTAGGTTTAGAATGCTCAATATGCGGTATGTCATCAGCATATACATCATAACCAACATCACATTGTACAATGTTTGCAGGCTCTTCGTCATAAATGGGTAAGGTGTCATCAAGAGAAATCTCGTGAACATTCCCCGACGTGCCACTGATATCATGTTGTCCTTCTGAATCCGTGCTCTTGCCATCGTTAGGCTCCAAGTTGTCAACCGTATGACCATTCTCCTCTTGCATCTGCGGCATTGATTGTTGCACTCCATTATCATACGTTTGCTGAAGTTGTGATTGTTGATAAATCGAAGACGAAACCGATGTCATGAGTTTCAATATTGTATCACGGAAAACTCGAAGCTCGGTATGTGTATCTCGAAGAAATGATTGGCAAATCACAGAACTTTCAGGCTTAATAATATTGAATTGGAGGAAAGGCGTGAGTTGTGTCACAAGATCCTTATAGGCAAGTGTCGATGCAGAGTGATTAAAGTTTCCATGGTTGAGTTGCTCGGCGAGTTGGGTCAAAGTGGTAAAAATTGAGTCGATGAATATATGACGATCTTGTTCAAAGATTGTCACAAATTCGCTCCCTCCTTGAATCCCCGAAAGAGTGACAAGATGAGACTTGAGCATTTGAAATGAATTTATACCACTTTCTCGAGCTTTGTCTTGTATTCGATGCAAATCTCCCTCTTTAAGTGTCGAATTGAACGAATCCATTGAAAATCGAGGAAAGATAAAGAAAAATGATGTGGATGTTGTTGTAGTCGGGTTTATACAATTCGACTCGGCTCAAAAAAAAAAATGTTGTCGGCTCAAACGATTATAGATTAAACCGGATACTAATAGGTCCAATTTAAACTCGGCTTACTGCAAACATAAATCCCGTCACTATAACTCGTTACTTTTGTCTTCAAAGCCGGCCACAAAACTTTTAACCCGTCACTATAACTCGTCACTATAACCCGTCAAAAATTTTTCACGGTAACGTTAAAAAATACCCCACTTAGATAAGTGGACCGTTACGTGTATTTATGGCGTGTCATCAAAGCATAAGGTAAATGTCCTAAAACATTAACTGACCATAAAGGAAATACCAGTATCAAACATCGGTAATCCAAACATAAGCTCAAAACATGAAAAGTAAAATACTGAAGGAAAGGACGAAACAATGTCCAAATAAGCAGAATAATGTAAGAAGTTCATAAAGTAAGAAGTCTGGATAGCTTCTTGATGAGATGGCATTTATACATGATCTCATCGTTCTTTTCGGGCTTTTAATGCAATAAAATGTCATAAAATACCATATATATGCTTGTGTTTGTTTACTTGTGTATTTTAGGTATGGATATCGTGAAAAAGACAAAAGATCACAAGATACAAGGAAAAACGAACACGAGAAACGAAGCCGTACAAAGAACCGGGCCCTAATCATGAAATTCTCAACAAATACCCTTGAAGACTTGAAGACAAACAAGATTGATCCTCCATTAATGAAGAAATGACACTTAAAACCCTTGTATATTGATAATTACAAGTTTGGTCCCTTAAGTTTGTCAAAATTGCAAAAAGGTCCTTCAACTTTGAAGAAATGGCAAGATTAGTCCCTCAACAATTTCAAATTGCCAATTATGGTCCCTCATGAAGATTAAGAGACATTGAAGACCTTTGAAGATCAACATTGTCCAAGTTCAGCCCTTTAAAAATCACAAAATGGCAAAATCAATCCTTTGAAACATTTTGGGAAAAGTTTGGTGCCAAAATTGTAAAGTGGTGAAAGTATAATGCAAAGGAAAATCGTTTTAGGGCTGAAAAACCTTTTATGCCAAAAAGTTCAAAAGATAAGGACCAAATGTGCACAAGTGGAAAGATTTAAACCAAAAAGGGCGCCTAACATCCCTTTTTCCCCTAATATCGGATCAAAGGACCTACTATTCACTTTCACCCCCACCCAGATTTTACCCCGACTTAACCTGGGGTAAATTTCAATTAAACCTGCACACGTGTAATTCACACCCACAGAAACTTAACCCACGCACAAACACCCCAATCCCACGCGTGTGTTCCAAACCCCCAATTCCCATTCCACCAATAGGAAAACGCCTTGGGCTCCAAGCACTGATACGTGTCCAATATCAACAGCTAGGATGATTTGCTTTCTCCCAAAGCAAAAATGGATGGATGAGATCAAAAAGGACAGCTTGAATCACCAAAAACGTCTAGAAGGCAACAAGGGCATTTTAGAGATTTATAGAGATTAGGGTTTGTATATTTTTTGATTCTAGATAGTTCTAAGAGTACTATAAAAGGAGACCCAGCCTGTTGGTGATCCCTTGTTCCAGTTTTTAAGCATAATTTCTTGTAATGCCTTTTTTGTGAAATAAAAGTTTGGTATTTGAAAAATCAATTGTAATTCCTTTTTAGTTTATAAAAAGTTGGTAATGAGTTTATGCTTGATTCTGAGTTCCATTTTTTGTTTGGTTAAGTAAGTTTGATTTTCAAAAATTGTTTAAAGGTTTTGAAAAAAGTTGAAAGTTCTTGGTGAGAATCTGTTCCATAAAGATTTGGTATTAATAGTTCATGATATTGGTGATTTTAGTGATATTAAATCATATTAGGAAGGTTGAAAAAGATTTTGGATAAGTTTTAAGAAGAAAGAAAAGAGAAACAGGTTATAAAATATTGCTTGTATCTTGGTTTGTTCTTGTTTGATTTGTCTTAAACAGGTGGGAGATCTGTTGCTGATCTGTGTTCAGCACCAACCCGAGTTGGTAGGGAGGATGATTTAACATCCTCTAGGGCTTTGGATGTAAAGCCCTAAGGTAAATCCTCTTTTACTTTTGAAAATCTCAGAAAGTGAAGGTTGCATGCTTTTGCTTGATTAGTTGTTCTTAATTGTGTTTAAGCTGTTGGATTTGTGTTTATTTGAGTTTGAATGCATGTTGATGCTATTTGGATCAAGTTGAGTTAGATTTGTAAGGTTTTGATTTGATAAAAGTTGAAAACCATATTTAACAGGGTGTTTGGATAAGTGGATTAGCAGGGTAAGGATTTGATTTGAGCTTTTAAAAAGTGTTAAAAGTTTTGGAAAAGGATTAAGACAGGTTACAAATTAGTTGGTAAGCAAGTTTGGAGAAATTGGAAGCAATTTGTGTGGTTAAAAAAGGAAAGTCAAGCTCAAATCTGCATATTCAGTTTTCTGCCTGATTTGTTCATATTTTTGTGCTTGATCTTGGAATTCTGCTTAAGTGTAGGGTGATTTTAAGATTGATTTGGCTTGTATGTTATGTTGTGAGTCTGTGTGCATGATTTGGTCACTTGGATCTCAATAGGGTGCTAGAAATCTTCATAGAAGTCCCCCAGACCTGCAATTTTATCACAGCAACCTTAAAACGTTTTTGTGTGCATTTGATAGTGAATTTGGTGTGCTAAGTTGATTGATCTGTGTTCATCTTGACTCCTTGTGCTTCTATGAGCACAAGGGTGCCCTTGTCCAAAGAAAGCAACCACCAAATAAGCATAGCCAAGTCCTCTTGGCATCCAAAGGGTTCAAGTGTGCACTCACACTTGTTCTTCAGTAAAACAACCAAACTGGTCACATTTTTGATCTCATAATTGCTTAAATCTTGGAGAAAAAGGAAGTTTGATTTGAGTTTATAGCTTATTAAGTGTCACTGGTTGGTTAGAAAAAAGAAAAAAATAAAAAAAAATATAAGAAGTGCAAAAAGGGGTTCTTCAGGCTCGAACCCCCGCCACCACACTCACACACACCACACACTACCACTGCGCCCTTGGGTCTTTTACTGACCAAGGGTGCAAAGCAAAATCATTTAACCTGTTTTTCATTTATTAGCTTTTATTAAAGCCGTAGCTTATTCCTGTCATTTTGAGCTTATGCTATAAGCTAATTTGGTTTTTCTTATTTTTCTTAGGAAAGTTATAGAGTTTGTGATTTTTCTAGATTGGTTTTAGAATTTTCCCTTTATTTTATTATTTTCTAGGAATTATTTAATACCCGTTTTTTATAAATTCAATAAAAAATAGTAAAAATAGTTTTAATTTTTAGGAAAAATAATTTTTAGGTTTTATTTAATATTTTTGAGGTTTACATCAAGTTTTGGTTTCATAAACTTTAATTTTTAATTTTATATTATTTTAAGGTTTTTTATAAACTTTAAAGATTTTTATAAAATTATTAAAAAGGGTTTAGGAGCTTAGATTTGTGTTTTTCTCTTAGTTATATTATTTAGGATTTTTTTAAATTTTCTAGAATTAATTTTATTAACTTTTTATTTTTAGCTTTATTTTATTATTAATTTATTATTAAAAAATCAAAATTTTATTTTTATTTCTTTTTCATTTTTCTTAAGTTCTTTAGCATTAATTAGGACTATTTCCCTTTTTAGAATGTTTTTATAGCTTTTAGATTTATTTTTATATTTATTTTAAGTTTATTAAGTTTTTAATTAGTTTAAATCATTTTTAGAGTTTTAAAAATAGTTTTAATAGCTTTTAATTTTTAGAAAATTACTTTTTAGTCTTCTAATAATATAAGTTAAGTGATTATTCAATAAAATCATATTTTAGACATTTGAATTAGTTATATTTAATTTTAGGGCTTTAATTAGCATTTAAAATTAAATATTTAATTAATAAAAGGTTTTAAAATATCTTTGTTGGATTTTTAACTTTATTTATATTATTTTAGACTTCTTTTTAGTCTTTTTAATTCTTAATTTTGTTTTTGGTCTTAGATTAAAATTTTTAATTTGGGTAGTTTTTCACGACTTTACGTCTTTTACGTCGTAGTTTAATTTTAACGTAACCGTCTTTCATCTTCTCATCCCCATTCTTCTCAATATTAATCTCAAATAACTACAAGTTAATTCACACACATATACCTCCTTGGGAAACGAACTTTTTCTCTTCTCTTTTATTTGATTAAGGGTCATTACTTGTGGTTTTCCTAAATCACTCGTTAATACTTTCCGCTATTTACGCTCTTTTCCTAAAGAGTAGTAAAACACTACAATCATTTTTGGCACCGCTGCCAGGGAGGTGTGTTGTGCTTTAATTTGGAAACTTTTGTTTTTGATATTATCCATAAATAGTATTTGTGTTAAGTGGAACTCCCTTAACACGTATTATCGGTTTTCTTGGTTTTTCTTGTACAAATATTATTAATATATTGTATTAAGTATCACAATCAATATACAATATCTCCAAAAGTGTGAAAACACAACCTTAATTGGGATTTGATCTCCTAATTATTGTATTCGAATCTCAAACAAAAAGAAAAGGCAAAAATAGATAAATACTTTCGTGAAGCTCGATTTTGAAAGATACAAACTATAAGGTGGGTATAAGGCGGGTATTATAAAATATACCCTAAGGAAAAAGGCTCTTAAGTGCTTCGCGCCGCCTCGTTTCCCCGCTTGCTTGTGAGTATTTTGAGATTGAAGGCTAATCGAGGGTTTTGCCACCCAAAGTATTATTACGTATACTATATTTGCTTGGTTTTCTTTGTGATTAAACCCTCGTGAACAATTTGGTTTTCACCAAAGTTCTAAAGTCATTCGAAGGCGTTCACTCCACGTGATCGTTTTCATTCCTTTGAGGCTTCTTTAATCAAGAGTTTGATTCGAGGAGAGATTTTGTAGATTGTTGTCTACGAAGATACACCAAAATCCAAAAAAATTAAATATCATCAAAAACACAAAAAAAAAATTTGAAAATACACAAAACAACCAAAAAGAATCTTCTTTGCTCACCTCCCATTCTCGTGTAGTTTATGATCACTCGTAATCAAGCAAAACGAGCTCGAAAACGTCTACAAAAGCAAGCAAATCAAGGATCGTTGATTGTTGAAGAACCTCCAATTGTTGAACCTATTGTAGAACAAGAAGTCGTCATGGCTAATCGTACTATGATGGAGTTGCTACAAGCACCTACCGAGGGTTTTGGAGAGGCCATTGTTATTCCCGCCATCCTTGCGGAGAATTTCGAGATTAAGACGGGTTTAATGTCGATGTTGCAAGCAAATAAGTTTAGAGGTCACGAGAAAGACAACCCGCATTACCACATTAGGAATTTCAACCGTCTCACCGCCACTAGCAAATTCAAAGATGTTCCGCATGACGCCATTAAGATGATGTTGTTTCCATATTCGTTGGATGGACCCGCAAAAATTTGGCTCGAGAAAGAACCGCCAAATTCGATTTTGACATGGGCCGATCTCGTTTCTAAGTTTGTGAACAAGTTTTTTCCACCATCTAAAACAACACACTTAAAAAATGAGATTTCACGATTTGTGCAACGTAACAATGAAAGTTTTTCAATGGCATGGGAACGATTTAAAGAGATGTTACATGAATGTCCTCACCATGATTTTTCGGAATTACATCAAGTGGATACTTTTTATAATGGGCTTAATGATCATGAACGAGATTATTTGAATGCCGCCGCGGGTGGTAATTTTTTGTGCAAGACGACAAATGAAGCTTTACAAATCATTGAAAATCGATCTAAGGTTTATAGCCCTCGTAACACACCGAGTGTTGCCAATATGGGTTCGTCATCTTCGTCACAATCGTCTCGTAGCATTAACGCCTTACATGATGAAGCTAATGAGGAAAATCGTTTTTTTGATAGATTTGCTAATCTAATGTCCCATTGGAAGGCTCAAGAAGCTTCCAATTCCGCTTCGGTTAAAGCGGTTGCTAAGAGTTGTTTATCTTGTGGGGGAGCTCATGATCTTTCCGAGTGCATTACCGCGGATGGTAACACTTCGAGTGCTTATGTAGCAACGGGAACTTACAACCAAAACGGCCAAGGTTCCCGCCAAAATCAAGCTCCACCAAACCAAAATGTTAACAATTATCGAAACAACAACCAAGGTAATTACCAAGGCAACACACGCAGTTACAACAAAGGGAATTATCAAAGTGGGAATGGACAAATCTCTAATCAAAATCAAAACCGTGATTTTCAAAACACTACACAAGGTTTTCAAAATGCTCACACGAAAAATTTTCAAGGAGAATTTTTGGATTATGCAAAAGCAAATGATGCTAAATTTGATAATATGCAACGTGAGATGATTAGCTTAAGATCCGAGTTGAAAAACGAGCTTAAAAATGAACTTGCTAATGAACTTAAAACTCATGCAAATAAAATGGAAGGAAATGTCCAACGTCTTCAACAAAACCAACAAAAGATGGAATTAGGACAACATGAGATTAATCAAGAGTTATTGAAAGCGGATACTAGGCAATCAAAATTTGAGGACCGAATGGCTAAGATGTTTGAAGCTATCATGTGTAAGCCCTCTTCTTCGGGTGGTCTTCCTAGTGATACCATTAACAACCCGAGGGGAGAATTGAAGGTTGTTGCTACACGAAGTGGTAAAACTTTCAAGGAACCAATCTCTCGTCCAAGTACTTCTACGGAGAAGGAAATCGAGAAAGAACCCGAGGTGATGGTCGAAAAGGAGCACATTACAATCCCACGAAGTACCGCTCAAACCACACCTATGGTTGAACCAATACCAATTGTGGAACCCGAGTTTCCAAGGCCGTTGCCTAATGACCAACCCACACCACCTTTACCATACCCTTCAAGACGTAACAAAGAAAAAGCACAAGAACGGAACAATTATCAATTTGAGCTATTTATGAAAATGTTTCGTGATCTACATTTTAACATAAGTTTTGCCGATGCTTTAATCATGATGCCTCGATTCGCCGCAAACTTCAAAAGTATGCTAAACAACAAAGAGAAGTTACAACAATCGTCTAGTTGTTCATCGGTTTTTCTAAGCCGCATACCACAAAAAGTCGGTGATCCCGGTAAATTTTTGATTCCGTGTGCTATTCAAGATATGGAGGAATGCTACGCCTTGGCCGATCTTGGTGCTAGTATTAATTTAATGCCTCTCGAGATTTTCAAATCGCTTTCGCTTCCGGCTCTTACTCCTTCGAACATGTCCATCGAGATGGCCGATCATTCTACGATCATGGCATGTGGAGTAGCCGAGGATGTTTTTGTTAAAGTCGGAAAGTTTTATTATCCCGTTGACTTTATCATTTTAGACATTCCCATCGATCGAAAAGTTCCTCTCATTTTGGGTCGCTCATTTTTGGATACATCAAGAGCACTTATCGATGTTCATGCTCGAAAAATCACCCTTCGTTTCAATGAAGAAGAACTTGTCATCAATGCAACACAAAACTCCAATCTTTCTCATGTATATTCTATTGCAACTTTAAACCATGGTGACTCGACCAATGTCGTTTGCAAAGAATTTTCACCAAAAATTTTAGGGAATGTCTCCAAAAACAATTTACCATTTCCTCCGCCGGTGGAGGTTATGAGTATTAAGCCTACAAAGAAGAAACCATCAATACTTGAATCGAAAAATCCTTCGCCTCATCTCGAACATTCATTCTTGAAAAGTGTTGATAAATTGCCGGTTTCTACGGAAGATCTTTCGGATGATGAATATGTTGGCCCCGATGGGGAGGTTTTCTTCGTCGATAAACGTTTTGAAAACTTGCCACCACCAAAACCAAAACGGTTTCAAAATGTGAGAATTTTTAGTGTGACTAACATCGTCTTAGAAACACCGAATATTTTCGACATAATCAAAAAGGGTTTTCATAAAGAGAGTTTAAAAGATAACAAAGGAAAAGATCTTAAATGTGATTTAATTGATTTTTCTACAAATCTAACTCCGTCATCACCACGTGTTTTGAGTACTACAAACTCGTCTACTCCTTTTGACGATGTTTTGTGTGGTTCTAGTATGGGGGAAGCCCCTTATGTTCCCTCATCCTTGTCCACCGAGGACGAGATATTCGATCCCGGAATTTCATGTAAAGGGAAATCTCGGTCTTCCACCGATGCAATAAATGGAAACTATATCTATTTGCTTGGTGCGAGTCTACCTCGAGTAGCTCAAACGTTTGTCTTACCAATTGTCTCACCCTTCTACTTCTCATCTATTTTCTTCAAACTCTTTGAGTTTATGGCACATGTTGGAGTGGTGTTAATTTGTTTTTCCAATGGAAACGAGAACGCCATTTTCGACCCCGGTATTTTGCATCACCTAAGGACTTAGTCCTTTTTACCGGTTGCTTTTTGGGCCTTGTTTATCATGTAAGCCCCATCAAAAATTGACCATACCATGAATTTCCCTAAATGTTCACATTTTGAGGGGATCGAGTCGAGCTCATGACTCGGTAATCAAAAACGAGGTGCCTCGTGGGGGAGATCCCATGCTTATCTTTTTTATTCACTAATAAGGGGACTTGTACCCTTCCAACTCGTTGTCTCGTGGTTGTTTGTGATTGTGTTATCTAGATCATCATCATCATTTACGATTGAAGACTCTCGTGTTCGTTTACGTGAGCCTCCATCGTTCGTTTGAAGAAGTTTTTCACGATTCCATGACATATCCTTTATTGTTCTAACAATTATCTTTTAGCATAATTAATAAACGACTTTAGATATATTGTTGATCACCCTTTCCATGCTAGATCCTAAGCATTCGATTCTTCGTCTCTAGTATGGGGGTGCTCCACCTTTAGACTCGAAACATTGAGGACAATGTTTACTTTTAGTATGGGGGGTGAATAGGTACTTGCTTTGCTACGCCCTCACATTTTCCAACTTTCAATGTTTTGTTTTGCTAATAAGGCTAAAAATGGCCAAATTTTAAAATTTTTCTTAGTTTTCATAAGTGTTTTTAAGACACGAATGTATATTTTCCGATGAGTAGAATAAGAGTTAATTTTTGACTTGATGGGCATTTGGAGCCATTTACATTCCTTAACCCGCTCAATTCAAGTTTTGCTAGACTTTTATATAGGGAGCTTTAAAACGCGAAAGTCTTAATTCATTCGGGTTAAGAACAAGAACTTTTCGCAAGTTCCTATAATTGATTCTAGAAAGTCACTTATCAAGGGAACTATAAAACGCATTCTCTAAACTTGAAAAAGTCCAAGAAAGTGCAAGATCCTATAGGTGGCTTGAAAACCCAAAACTTTGATTTGGTATAGTCTTAATGAAAGCTAATCCAAATTTGGCTTAATTTTGACTTGCATGGCTAAGTATTCACGAGTCTCTTTAATTAGAGGTCTTTATATAGTGAAGAACGAGAAATGATAGAGTTAGACAAGTGATCATGCTAAACGTAGAACATGAAAGTGTTCTTTCAAAAACTCATATGTTTTTAATTGTGGCTTTTTCTTCCCATAAGATCAATGCATTAGGAATAAATCATAATTGCAATAAGTAAGGTCGTACGATTTGAAAGGTTACTTAGCCTCTAGCGCAAGATCGTTTAAAAGTTGCTCGGGGTTGAATAGAGTTCATAGCCAAGGCATAACTTATTGAAGCGGGACGCGAAGATTGGCGATCATCCAAAAAGGCCCTAACAAGGCATGAGGAGCTCTATTTTTGCTAAAGATCCAAAGATGATGTGAAGTATCATTATTCCAAAATCAATATGAAGGATCGAGACACACGACGAGAAGCAATTACTCCCCTAAAGAATGGAGAAAGTCTATCCAAAAAGACCCTAACAAGGTATGAGGATAAATATATCCAAGTCCGAAAAGGAGGCGGATCGTTGTATATCAAAATCCAAAGTAAAGATTGAAGAAAAATGATGAAGTCGTGGTCCTATATGAAGAATCTCTCAAAAACGTCAAGTGAAGAAATTCCAAAATTTGAAGAGAAGACCATAATTTCAAGAACGTCTTCCCAAGATTTGAAGTATGAAGTACATGCCAAATATCGGTCCGAGAAAGGTCTCAAATCGTTAAACGAGTTATGCCAAGATATGAACTTAAGGAGATACACGAGAAGCCGTTTTAAAAGATTTTGTCCTTCGGCTAACTATTGATCAAATCGTGCTACTTTACTTTCGGACTAATAACTACTCAAATAAGTCAATACGAATCACTTGTGATCCATGACAAATAGATAAAAAATGCTAGTAACCCATTTCCTTTTATAATAACTAGGATTGCGGGGAGAAAAAGTATTACACAATTTGGACGTATGAGTAGTGTTAGCATTGTGACTTGTACCAACAATGATCTTGTTTTTGCACTTAGCATGGAATGTATGACAATCAAGGATGACGAAGTTTACTCTAAGGAACATTAACTTGTTTCTATTCTTTGACCCTAAAAGTCACCTTTTGGTGATGAAAATCATACATTATGTCTTTACACATTCTCGTAGTATGTTGCAAGTCTTTTACTCTTCAATAAAGGTTAATAAAATTGAACTTTGGTGATGCTTAGATACTTTATTCTAGCATTGCGTGAGGGCACGGCAATGGCTTAGTATGGGGGAGTGATGAGATGGCATTTATACATGATCTCATCGTTCTTTTCGGGCTTTTAATGCAATAAAATGTCATAAAATACCATATATATGCTTGTGTTTGTTTACTTGTGTATTTTAGGTATGGATATCGTGAAAAAGACAAAAGATCACAAGATACAAGGAAAAACGAACACGAGAAACGAAGCCGTACAAAGAACCGGGCCCTAATCATGAAATTCTCAACAAATACCCTTGAAGACTTGAAGACAAACAAGATTGATCCTCCATTAATGAAGAAATGACACTTAAAACCCTTGTATATTGATAATTACAAGTTTGGTCCCTTAAGTTTGTCAAAATTGCAAAAAGGTCCTTCAACTTTGAAGAAATGGCAAGATTAGTCCCTCAACAATTTCAAATTGCCAATTATGGTCCCTCATGAAGATTAAGATACATTGAAGACCTTTGAAGATCAACATTGTCCAAGTTCAGCCCTTTAAAAATCACAAAATGGCAAAATCAATCCTTTGAAACATTTTGGGAAAAGTTTGGTGCCAAAATTGTAAAGTGGTGAAAGTATAATGCAAAGGAAAATCGTTTTAGGGCTGAAAAACCTTTTATGCCAAAAAGTTCAAAAGATAAGGACCAAATGTGCACAAGTGGAAAGATTTAAACCAAAAAGGGCGCCTAACATCCCTTTTTCCCCTAATATCGGATCAAAGGACCTACTATTCACTTTCACCCCCACCCAGATTTTACCCCGACTTAACCTGGGGTAAATTTCAATTAAACCTGCACACGTGTAATTCACACCCACAGAAACTTAACCCACGCACAAACACCCCAATCCCACGCGTGTGTTCCAAACCCCCAATTCCCATTCCACCAATAGGAAAACGCCTTGGGCTCCAAGCACTGATACGTGTCCAATATCAACAGCTAGGATGATTTGCTTTCTCCCAAAGCAAAAATGGATGGATGAGATCAAAAAGGACAGCTTGAATCACCAAAAACGTCTAGAAGGCAACAAGGGCATTTTAGAGATTTATAGAGATTAGGGTTTGTATATTTTTTGATTCTAGATAGTTCTAAGAGTACTATAAAAGGAGACCCAGCCTGTTGGTGATCCCTTGTTCCAGTTTTTAAGCATAAATTCTTGTAATGCCTTTTTTGTGAAATAAAAGTTTGGTATTTGAAAAATCAATTGTAATTCCTTTTTAGTTTATAAAAAGTTGGTAATGAGTTTATGCTTGATTCTGAGTTCCATTTTTTGTTTGGTTAAGTAAGTTTGATTTTCAAAAATTGTTTAAAGGTTTTGATAAAAGTTGAAAGTTCTTGGTGAGAATCTGTTCCATAAAGATTTGGTATTAATAGTTCATGATATTGGTGATTTTAGTGATATTAAATCATATTAGGAAGGTTGAAAAAGATTTTGGATAAGTTTTAAGAAGAAAGAAAAGAGAAACAGGTTATAAAATATTGCTTGTATCTTGGTTTGTTCTTGTTTGATTTGTCTTAAACAGGTGGGAGATCTGTTGCTGATCTGTGTTCAGCACCAACCCGAGTTGGTAGGAAGGAGGATTTAACATCCTCTAGGGATTTGGATGTAAAGCCCTAAGGTAAATCCTCTTTTACTTTTGAAAATCTCAGAAAGTGAAGGTTGCATGCTTTTGCTTGATTAGTTGTTCTTAATTGTGTTTAAGCTGTTGGATTTGTGTTTATTTGAGTTTGAATGCATGTTGATGCTATTTGGATCAAGTTGAGTTAGATTTGTAAGGTTTTGATTTGATAAAAGTTGAAAACCATATTTAACAGGGTGTTTGGATAAGTGGATTAGCAGGGTAAGGATTTGATTTGAGCTTTTAAAAAGTGTTAAAAGTTTTGGAAAAGGATTAAGACAGGTTACAAATTAGTTGGTAAGCAAGTTTGGAGAAATTGGAAGCAATTTGTGTGGTTAAAAAAGGAAAGTCAAGCTCAAATCTGCATATTCAGTTTTCTGCCTGATTTGTTCATATTTTTGTGCTTGATCTTGGAATTCTGCTTAAGTGTAGGGTGATTTTAAGATTGATTTGGCTTGTATGTTATGTTGTGAGTCTGTGTGCATGATTTGGTCACTTGGATCTCAATAGGGTGCTAGAAATCTTCATAGAAGTCCCCCAGACCTGCAATTTTATCACAGCAACCTTAAAACGTTTTTGTGTGCATTTGATAGTGAATTTGGTGTGCTAAGTTGATTGATCTGTGTTCATCTTGACTCCTTGTGCTTCTATGAGCACAAGGGTGCCCTTGTCCAAAGAAAGCAACCACCAAATAAGCATAGCCAAGTCCTCTTGGCATCCAAAGGGTTCAAGTGTGCACTCACACTTGTTCTTCAGTAAAACAACCAAACTGGTCACATTTTTGATCTCATAATTGCTTAAATCTTGGAGAAAAAGGAAGTTTGATTTGAGTTTATAGCTTATTAAGTGTCACTGGTTGGTTAGAAAATAGAAAAAAATAAAAAAAAATATAAGAAGTGCAAAAAGGGGTTCTTCAGGCTCGAACCCCCGCCACCACACTCACACACACCACACACTACCACTGCGCCCTTGGGTCTTTTACTGACCAAGGGTGCAAAGCAAAATCATTTAACCTGTTTTTCATTTATTAGCTTTTATTAAAGCCGTAGCTTATTCCTGTCATTTTGAGCTTATGCTATAAGCTAATTTGGTTTTTCTTATTTTTCTTAGGAAAGTTATAGAGTTTGTGATTTTTCTAGATTGGTTTTAGAATTTTCCCTTTATTTTATTATTTTCTAGGAATTATTTAATACCCGTTTTTTATAAATTCAATAAAAAATAGTAAAAATAGTTTTAATTTTTAGGAAAAATAATTTTTAGGTTTTATTTAATATTTTTGAGGTTTACATCAAGTTTTGGTTTCATAAACTTTAATTTTTAATTTTATATTATTTTAAGGTTTTTTATAAACTTTAAAGATTTTTATAAAATTATTAAAAAGGGTTTAGGAGCTTAGATTTGTGTTTTTCTCTTAGTTATATTATTTAGGATTTTTATAAATTTTCTAGAATTAATTTTATTAACTTTTTATTTTTAGCTTTATTTTATTATTAATTTATTATTAAAAATCAAAATTTTATTTTTATTTCTTTTTCATTTTTCTTAAGTTCTTTAGCATTAATTAGGACTATTTCCCTTTTTAGAATGTTTTTATAGCTTTTAGATTTATTTTTATATTTATTTTAAGTTTATTAAGTTTTTAATTAGTTTAAATCATTTTTAGAGTTTTAAAAATAGTTTTAATAGCTTTTAATTTTTAGAAAATTACTTTTTAGTCTTCTAATAATATAAGTTAAGTGATTATTCAATAAAATCATATTTTAGACATTTGAATTAGTTATATTTAATTTTAGGGCTTTAATTAGCATTTAAAATTAAATATTTAATTAATAAAAGGTTTTAAAATATCTTTGTTGGATTTTTAACTTTATTTATATTATTTTAGACTTCTTTTTAGTCTTTTTAATTCTTAATTTTGTTTTTGGTCTTAGATTAAAATTTTTAATTTGGGTAGTTTTTCACGACTTTACGTCTTTTACGTCGTAGTTTAATTTTAACGTAACCGTCTTTCATCTTCTCATCCCCATTCTTCTCAATATTAATCTCAAATAACTACAAGTTAATTCACACACATATACCTCCTTGGGAAACGAACTTTTTCTCTTCTCTTTTATTTGATTAAGGGTCATTACTTGTGGTTTTCCTAAATCACTCGTTAATACTTTCCGCTATTTACGCTCTTTTCCTAAAGAGTAGTAAAACACTACAATCACTTCTTTCAATGCACAAGTCATCAGAATCCTAAGAGCGTCCTGGTGTACCTGCTGTTAGAACATGAAAGAACTACGGATGAGCATAACGCTCAGTGAACGGATATAAAGCATGATAAGGAATTACTGAAATGAAACAGATGATAAAATACTGGAGCTGTAAGACTGATAAGTAAAGTTGCAGCGGAAATCTGTGTATAATCTATAAAGTCTGATTTATAAATAGTAAAGCTGAATTGTTATCTGTTAAATCTGGAAACATTCATTTACTGTATTTTATTGCCAGAGCTTATATAGGTCATGTGCTGTAACAACGGTGCATGAATAACTGGAGGGGTGACCTCATCATGTTGTAGAGGGGTGACCTCTAAATAACTGTAGAGGGGTGACCTCTAAATACTGTGCTGGGTGGAGGGATCAGCTCCAATGTGAAGGATGTAGAGCACACACCATATTCACCCTGATAACTTGTAAACTGATAAGCCTAGGATGCATCCATACGCCCCACTAAACATACATATAAAAAATGGCCAACCTTAACATGAGTGGGACGATGCAGGATATCACTCTCCTTCATGTGAGTCACGACACCGGTGCCTCTAGTGCCGTGGTTACGGTACCTCCATAACTAGTACATAAACTGGTCGTGCTTGTATATAATGCTCATGCAATTTATTTAGTTATTAACATGATTACAATAAGCTTAAACATATACTGAGGAAAAACATTTGGCGGAAGACGGGGAATCCTAATCATGCAGAAAAGGAAGTCCTTACTGAAAGGACGGAAAATCCGTACGATCAATCAAAGCGAAAGAGACAAATAATAGTAGAGAGATAAGAATATCCGTACCTTAGCCAAACTCGACGTCTAAAGAAAGTCCAAACTTGTTTCCGTCCATTATCTACATAAATTACGTGTTACATTTATTAACGAGCCAATTTATTAGTGGTCTACTATTTACCATTTAAAATTATTCTTATGTGTAACTATTTCCATTTCATATATGTTGCCATGGCTACATTTTGAAATGTATTGCTTAGAAAACTTATTAAATATTTATTAATGTGTATCTAGAATCCATATGCTCCCACTTTCATATTCAAACATATAGGCTTCTGATTCTCATCTCAATTTAGTTTCATAATATGACAATGTTCATGCAGTCATGCGTTTTTTTCTATTTTCTAGTTTCGCATATATCATTTATATGTTTTACCGATTTATCATAAGATGAGTCCTGACTATGGTTCTTACGCTACATGCGTATATATATATTTATCTTATGTTAACATTCACATAGATTACTTATTACGGGTAATTTAGCATACTTATTACTTGTAATTTAGCAGCATGTTAGTTTACTGTTATGTATTAGCAGATGGAACAGACATTTACCTCAAGACTAGACAAGGCGGATCGAAACCGATAACACGATAAACCAACATCAGTCGAACATGATCCCTAAGATTCAATGAGATGCGATCGAAACCAAAACCCGAGGGCGTGCACAACAGCTAAAGAACCAGTCGTGAACCTGAGCCTTATTTCCACACGAACTCGAGCCGAATCGAAACGTCATCATATGCGATAGCTACGTACACGTATCAACCTCAAAACTATGACCAACAACCACGATCTTAACCGAGCCTCGAACCGTTGGCGGACAGACTAGAACTCCAACAAATACTACCAGAACGAAGAAAAAAAAATCCAAACAGCCCAAACGTATGATCCCAAAATAGTTTAAAGATACTTGAGATATAATTTGAAAATGTGACATGATAGGTAGTGAGTGTGACCATTTCTGCAACAGGAGACGTGTAGATGGTACAGGGTGGCTTTTGTTAATCAAGAATAAACATATATTTAAAGAACCATATATGTGATCACGTCTTGTACCGAAAGAAAAGGATCTTCGAGCGAAGGAAACGGGTTAAATTGAGATACGTTTTAAATAGCAGTCAATGAGTTATAACCTTGATATATAGAGTTGCTAAATCTGTGAATGAAGTTGAAATTTTTAAAAGCTAATTGGTCGATGATTGCGGGATACTAAAATGTAATTGCTGACCCAATGATATTGAATATAATCATTCTAGTTTATACATGTTTACATCTTATATAATTTCTTTACATAGTTATTTCTATTTTTTTTAATTTTTTTTATATATATGATAATAACACACAAATAATTATAACATAATTAATATCAAAAGCTTGTTATTTAAACATTAAGTTATATAAAAAAATGACAAAATAAATTATAAACCAAATTTTTGGGTTTTACAACTCTTCTCTCTAAAAATAATAATTCGTCCTCGAATTAGAGACGTGGTATTGCTGCGGATTTTACAACTCTTCCTCTCTAGAAAGGATAATTCGTCCTTGAATTAGAGACATAATACTGCTGAAAAGTATAAACGTGACATGACTGAAGTGAACATGTAACATGACTGAAAGAATTTAACTGAATTATTGAAGGAACGATGAGGGGTCTGGATGGACTCCTCCATTTCGAGTGGCTTTCCGCTCGAAACGATTCCTTAAAAGGTTTAAACATAATGACAATCTTGGTCCTGATGACCTTGTCCTGATGATGCTGATTAGTTTCTGGTTCCATACTTAAGATGGATTTTCTGAATCTGATAGAATGAATAAGCTATCGCATGTAAGATACATGAAATGGTACGTACAAATATCCTAAAAAGATAACATTTTGTATCTCTGAGCAAGCCGCTGAGAATATAAAGGAACGAATTACGTGAACAATTGTGAACGTGCTACGTGAGCATTTGTGAACGTGGTTCACGGTTATATGAGAAACGCTGTGCATGAATTATATCGTGACTGTGATACGTGAAACATACTATGAGCGTGATACTAGAATATATCATGGACGTATGCTGACTGAGAAAAAAAAATTGCCAAACAATACGGCCTGAGACGTGAAACGTCTGTTTGAGTATGGAAAACTGTGCTAACTTGAGTCTGGTTTCTTAAGCTTTTGTGACCAACTCTGATACCAGACCTGGAACGTATCCACGGAGATGGAAACACAAACCTGAACGTGAACAATGTCATGAATGCGAATCGTGAACTTAAATCATGAGATGAACTGAGACAGTATCATACTGTGAATAAGACGTAGACATAAAAGTGAAAATAACGTAAACGTAAAGTGAACGTAAACATATACGTGATCATGAAAATATATTATGTCTGATATAATGGTCGTTGGAATACATTGAATTCATACAATTTACTTGAAATTTTTCTGTAGGTCCGCTACTGCGTGATCCTTTCAGATGAAAGAAACGCGCAGGCTGGTTACATGGTTGACGATAACTTAGATAGTATCATACTTATTCTGAGTCTGTGGTAAACTGATAATAATCTCTAGGGAATCTTGTCTCCTTTCTCTCCAGAATTTCTACTGGTAGTAATAACTCGATAGCATGACGGTGTTCTATCTAAAACCTGCTGGAATGGCAGGCATTAGATATTAACATAGCTGCCTCAACATGTTATACTGTTTCTATCAATTTCTGTCTGAGAATTTTGGTACGTTCCGGTGGAATCTAGATGAACAGTCATGGAAGTATTTTAGTGAGAACTGTCAGTAATTTCTGCGGCAGTAGTCAACTGAGTTCTAGAAGATTTTGAACTCTAGTTACCGACGTAGGTCTTGACCATCTGGCTGAAATAGGATGGCTCGTAAATTCCACTTTGTTCATCTGGGATATACCTTTGGAAAGATGCTCATATAATTTTCCCATATCTGAAAATCTACAAGTCCGCGAGGAGATGATCTCGCGTTCTTCTTTAAGATTTAGTAGATCAGAATGTGATCAATGAATATACTGACGATTTTGTCTGAGGATTCATGGGACAACTTTATTCATAATTTTCATACTATAGCTGGGCATTAGGGAGCTCAGACGTATAAGTCAAAATTTTAGAGAGACTATAACATGTTCAACAGCAATCTGGAAAACATCATGTTCTTCTCTCACCACTGTTGGTGGCATGATCGCGAATTGTTCTGGAAAATATTTAAGACATCGTAGCAGGTCAGGTAACCTCCTATTCGTGGAATGAGTATCGTTTTATGAATGGCGATCTCGTAAATTTTCGATGATCGATACATGATCTCATGGTACCCGGCCTTCTTTTTGATAGATAGAAACGGTACACCTCCTGATGGTGCGTTAGGGCGAATAAAGCCTCGTTCTGGTAATTCTTGCAGCAATTGCTACAACTCTTTTAACTTAGTTGAAGCCCTGTGATCAAGATTTCTGAAAACGGGTTCTGTTCATGAGACTAGCTCGACGTTAAATTTTTGTCTCGTGGTTAGGAAGGAATTTCTTGAAAACTTTCTGAAATTATATCTGGAACTCTGGAATAATCTGCTGATCATGAATTTAAAGAACTTCAGAAGTGGATTTATATTTGATAGCTATAAAGGTCTTAGTAGCTTTGGAATGATAAGTCACTTGTCTGTAAGGGATAACAACTTGTACTGATTTTATGGCAGAAAATAATATTGCTATCTTTGGGAGTTAGTAAGACGGATCTTGTCTTCCACTGGAAGAAAAAAAAAAACTTATAAATATGGGTGATACCGTGGAGTCTTTGCTGGCTGGGAAGTAGGTACTACCTGATTTAAGATAAAGCTGACATATGATCACGTGAAGTAAACGTGACAACTTTCACTGATTGTGTTCATCTATAACATCACAGAATGAATATTACGTGTCTAATCCTGAATAATACTCCGGTGGTTGCAACTGAATTTTAATGGTCTAATTTATGCGTGGCCTAACAGAACGGGTATACCCCTTGGAGGGTACCCTGAACTTCTGAGGATCTGGTTTAGGAAGCATATTGGTGTTATGAATCCAACTCGTACTTTGAGAAGATATTCGTATGACGTGTACTATGACTGGTGTCCTGACATGTGTCTTCCGAAATGATACTTAGGACCTGTGTCTTGACTGTTGTCTGGACATGTATTTTAATGGGTGAGTCTGAATAAGGTTAAGAATTTTTGGTAACTGCTAGGGTTGGCAGACCGGTTAGACTGCTGACCTCTGTATTTCTTGTCACGTTTGTTCTGGAGTTCCGGTGGTTATTAAATGATTAATTATAAGCACGGTGGTTGTCACTACTTCTTTGTTTGTCAAATAATGACGGCCATTATCATGATCGTGATTCATGTTGTTGATCCCAAACTTAGATCGATTAGCTTTGTGTATACGAGATTAGATCAAGTACTACACGTAGAGAAACCTTTGCTTATGAATAAAGTAACAAAGTGTTATGCGGAATTAACACTTGATCTAAAACACAATGATGTTAAACAAACTTTCACTTGTATTAGAATAATCGTGTTGATTACAATGAAAGGTTTAACTTGCGAATACTATGAAAACTGATATATGACTTTAACCTAAAAGACCTTCTTTTATAGAACAAGAAGTCTTGTACAATAAGCTATGAATCAACTATTCTAAGTAAAGATAATAATAGAAAATACAATGTCGTGCTTATCTTCACCATACATAAATAAAGAAATAAATAAACAAAAGATATTCTATCAGTGTCAATCTTCAAGGCTGTCAGCGTTGACTTCTATCAGCGTCCAAAATCAATCTATCAGCGTTGACTTTCTTCTTATCAGCGTTTGGTGATCTGACCCATATTTTATTCCCAACAATCCTCCCCTAAACTTGATATCCATACCAATGATCAAGTTTCTGAATAAAAACTAAAGGCTTAGGAGGAATCTTTCAATAACTTCTTATGTTGGTGATAAACATATCTGATCAAGTCCTTGGCCACATCACTCGTATAATCAATCTCCAAGGGTGTCTCTAGCATCTTCTCCAATACTTCTTTGGACAAGAAATAGTCAGCATCCACAAGCAAATATTCTGAAAACTTTGTAGAGCTCATATGAAATACACCACAAGTAGAATATAGCCTCCAATGAAGATTACTGAGATCATCTTCAAGATCCTTCCAAATGGCAGGATCTGCTTCTTTTGGACCACACAAAGTCATAAATGTGTTCCAAAGTCTTATTCCATTAGCTGAAGTAGGTGCTTCAACTGTATACTTGGCCTCTATTAACCTCCATAGATGCACCAAGTCTTCCCTGTCTATGCTTGCAAATATAGAAATAACTGAAGTGAAAGTATGTACCTCCTTTCCAAATCGTCCAACCTTCCAAAATCCACACTCATCTTCATCAAAACTGATAATTGGATTTCTGTCATCTAGAGGTATCACATTTACCAAATCTGAAGCTTCCAAGGGAGAAAGCTTGAGATGTTTCCTTATAACACCTTCAGTTGGAAAATACACATCCATGTCTTTAGGAAATTGAAAAGGATCTCCTTTCTTCACTGGTCTTTGAGCAATCCTTATTTCCTTTTGAATTTGCATCTCCTCTGCAAGCTCTTGTTTTCTTTCTTCTGAAAGAAACTGGTAGACATTCTGTTCTTGCACCTTCCTCCAAATAGGATGTGCCCTATACTCTAACTCCTCAAAAGACAAGGCCAGCAACTTCTTTGATGTCCAATTAGGCTGATGGCATCTAAGCAACTTATAGTACAACTGCCTTCTATCTCTTTTGAGCCAGGTCTTGACCTCTTGTGCATTAAATCTCATAATCACCTTTATGTCTTCTTGTACCCTAAGAAGAACTTCCAACCCCCAAATTTGATCTGATAAACTCATACCTGGGTTGTCCATCACCTGGTCTTCCCAAGCATGGTACATTCTGGTGATTTCTGGTAGGTCCCAATCAACCTGATTCTTCAACTCACTCAACCTTTCCTTTGCTAGCTCATCTCCATATTCAAGCCTTTCTGGATCTTCAATAATTTGAATACTTGAATCTGAGCTATCACCTTCTTTATCATCACCACTTTCCTCCTCACTCTCAGAAACAACAAATGGTGATCTTCTACTCCTCCTCAAATCTCTTTCCACAAGTTGTGCAGCCAACTGTTCATCAAATGCTATTTGTGCTGCATCTTTCTTTGGAACATCTTCTTCAATTAAAATACCTTTACCTTTGTCTTTTGGATCAATAATTGGTAAAGTAGAAGAAGAAACCTGTGTGGACACATCTCTGATAATTGTTGATGGCTGGAATACATCAACACTACCTGCAACTTTGTCAGCGTCCAAGTTGCTCCTATCAGTGCCACGATTACCTTTATCAGCGTTGGATGTGTCAGCGTCCAAACCTGTATCAGCGCCCAATGTTTCTTTGAAAGATCCTTCCAAGTTCTTTGGTGTCATCTTGAATATATCAACAACTGGATGCTTCTTCAAGTTGGTGAGAGCTTCAGCAATCTGCAAAGATTCACTAAATTGTGAACTCTTTTCTGAACTCTTTTCACTAGCTGTGTGAATCAACTCATCCTCCTCATCCTCTTTTTCCTCCCCTTTGGAAGATTCCTCCATTAGACTCCTGCTACTTGGATTCTCCAAAACAGTTACTCTCTCCCTCAAAGCTTGGAGTTCTCTTCCCTGGTTGTTGACAGTTTGTACAAGACTGACATTTTGCTTTTGCAAGCTAATGACAGCCGCCGTCAATTCAATTATGGTCATAGGTTCCAATCTGCCCTCAGCTAGAATGGGGATTTGACCTCCCAAAATAGAATCATGGGGCATGGATGAGGTCTTAATGATGTTAGGACTGTCTTGACCAGCTGCTAAGCCTGTGTCAATAGCCCCAGCCTCACCCATTTCACCAGCCACACTTGTGGAGGTGGTTCTCTCTGCTACAAGGCTAGGATCACTAGAGGAGAACACTCCAGTAACCCTTTGGCGTTTAGTCAACCTAGATTGTAATGGGGTAGAAGATGAAGTAGATTGTGTGGGTGTGGGTTGATTAAGGGGTGTTTGGGATTGTTCAGGAAGTGTATCAGTGTTGGGATTGGCTGTGTCAGCGCCCACATTTTGAGTGTCAGCGCTGGGTTGGTCAATGTCCATGTGTTCTGGTGAAGGTGATGGTTCATGAATAGGCTCAAGTTGGGGTTCAGGGCCTGGTTGTGGGTCTGGTTGTGGTTCTGGTTGTGGTTGAGCAGCCTGAATTACTTCAAGCATGGGTTGGGTAAGAGGTATGGGATCGTTTGTGGAGCTCATTTTAGCAAAAATGGTTTTCTGTTGTTTAGGGATCTCATAAAAAGTGTCATGATCCCTAGAACAATATTCTTGTAAATCAAAGACCATTTGCAAAAATCTAGGGTAAGCCAAAGTCATTTTACTTCCCTTGTTTTTACACATCCCTTCAAAAATCATTTTTAAAAAAATTATACTTAAGCCCACGTGTTATACAAACCAAAGCACTTGCAATTGACCTGTTTATTTCATTAAAAGAAGTACATTTTGGACTTAAGCATTGTAAAAGGACATGTATCAAATATTTCCAGTCAGAGGGAAATTCCTGCTTATGATATTTATTTAAAGTGACATCAGCAGAAATAGGATAACCCAATTCCCTAAGACCCTGTTCTATTGTTGCTATGGCAAGAGTAGTCACACCATCAGCGTCATCAAAACGCAAAGCTTGGCGAACCAAAGCTTCAGTGACCACCCATGTTCTTCCATGAACAGTAGATGTTAATGTGGTCACTCCATTAGTTGTTGTGGAACTAACATTGTTCCAAAACTGTCTAATGTGTGCGACAGGGACTAATGGTGTATGAGAAAGTGCATACCTCAATGAAGATGCATTTAAAAATGCCACCATCTGTGAATACTGAGGAAATAAAGCATCATCAGCAGTCAAGTAAGCAATCATATTGTGTTGGCTCTTGAACTCCAATGTTAAATTCTTTGAGTTGAATTTGGGTGCCATGATGTAAAGCTGTTTTGGTTATATGATATGAGAAAAATCTAGGAGGAAAAGAGTTAGACAAGAAAATATGAATACCCAGAATAAAAAGATTAGCCAAATTTATAGGAGAGATGCATGATTTTGATTGGTCAAAAATGAGGCGGTTATATTCAAAGAGCAATCATGAAAATCTTGAATCAAATATAACTTATCTCATGCATTAATTAAAAGTAACTTCTCCCCAAAATTACGGCCAAAGATTAGTCAAAAAATAACAACTGGGTAGGGCCCACTAGGTGTCAACGGTCAAAAATAGCCCATCAGCGCCCAACGGCTATATTTCCTTGTCAGCGTTCGCCTAAAGCCTTGTCAGCGTCACGATTGAACGTAACAGCGTTTGGAGAAAAACTTGTCAGCGTCTAAAAAGTAAAAATAAAAATATTTAAAAAGAAAAAGACCTTAACAAAGTAATTTATCCTAAGGGAAATATCTTACAAGTTGATGATAATTACTGGGCGGCAAGCACTGTCCATTTATACACACTTGCATAAGCAAGATAGACACAAATGTCCTCTAGAGTCCCTTGCTAACCAAAATACTTACCAACAAAGTTATTTCATAAAATTCTTTGTAACTCCCAGGGAAACCCATATCCAAAGTATTCCCAAGTCTCCCATCAGACCATAACCAATTCTAAGTCAAAAATGTCTTGGCAGCATGCAAAGTTGATATACTATGCATGCTACAGTGCCTCATGGTTTAGTAAAACTAACCCATACTCACCTGTGGACACAATCTAGAATTGTGATGAGAGTATTTTAAGAATACCCAAGAGTCCTAAAGGTTCCTTAAACCTCCCCTCAAACTATGATACATGAGTTCTCAACAATATATATGAACATTAAAAATTTATGTCAAGATAGGAATGTAAATATTCCAACCATCATCCATAAACAAAACATGTCCAAATAGCTCTTCAAAGATCCATAAGCAACTCTGTATCCAATGGCATAAAGCTACCATTACCTGCACATTTAGATGAAAACCACAAAACTAACATTTGTTGCTGACAGCGTCCCGACAACACTTAACAGCGTTGAAGGAACTCTTGTCAGCGTTAGACCATAATATCTCTAACAACGGCAAAATAACACTTGACAGTGTTACATATACCTTTGTCAGTGTTAGAAAAATAATGTGGAAAATCTAAATCATCACAAAGACCAATAACAATGCATTATCCTGTACATACTTTTACAAAAATATTCCAAAACACATATTAAGTGAGATTAACCATTCCAATATTTGTTACCAAATATTGAAATCTTCCAGCATCAAAAGGTTTAGTTAATAAATCAGCTACATTATCTTCAGTATCTACCCTATCTGGGTGTATTAAACCTTTCTCAAAGCAATCTCTTATAAAATGGTGTCTAATTTCTATGTGTTTGGTTTTAGAATGATGTACAGGATTTTTAATAATGCATAAAGTACTGTTATTGTCTACAAAAATCTTGGTATGCATAAAATTATACCCATAATCCAACAGCTGGTTCTGAATCCATAAGACTTGTCCACAACAAGCAGCTGCAGCAACATATTCTGCTTCAGTTGTAGAGTTGGCCACCACTGTTTGTTTCTTGCATTGCCAAGATATTAATCTGCTCCCAAGAAATTGGCATCCACCAGTTGTGGATTTCCTATCAAACTTGTCACCACCATAATCACTGTCTGAATATGCAATAAGGTCCAAGGGAGAATCTTTTGGGTACCATAATCCAAGATCTGGATAACATCTTAGGTACCTAAAAATCCTCTTCACAGCAAAAAGGTGACATTCTTTGGGAGTCACTTGATGGCGTGCACATGCACACACAGCAAACATGATGTCAGGTCTTGAGGCTGTAAGATACATCAATGAACCAATCATTGATCTATAGTGCCTAACATCCACATCCTTTCCAGCTCCAAGTTTTCCCCAAGGGTATTGCTTATCCATAGGAGTGGAAGCCTCCTTCTCATGTGGAGAAAAACCATATTTCTTCAAGATTTCAGCTACATACTTGTCCTGGGAGATGAAGATACCATCTTCTTTCTGCTGAACTTGTAAACCTAGAAAGAAGCTCATCTCACCCATTGCACTCATCTTGAATTTATCTGTCATGAGCTTGGAAAATTCCTCACTCATTTTTGGATCAGTAGATCCAAAAATGATGTCATCAACATAGACCTGCACAAGTAACACATGTTTTCCTTTCTTCTTTGTAAACAGTGTCTGGTCTATGGTGCCCCTCTTGAAACCATTTTCCACCAAGTAGGTGGACAATGTACCATACCATGCTCTTGGGGCTTGATGAAGGCCATACATTGCCTTCTTTACTCTATAAACCTTGTCTGGATTCTCAGGATCTTCAAAACCAGGAGGCTGCATTACATAAACCTCCTCAACAATTGTGCCATAGAGGAAAGCACTCTTCACATCCATTTGATAAACAGTAAAATTCATGCAAGAAGCATAAGCTAAGAAAATTCTGATAGCTTCAATTCTTGCAACTGGAGCAAAGACTTCTTCATAATCAATTCCTTCCTCTTGTGTATAACCCTGAGCTACCAAACGTGCCTTGTTTCTGACCACAATGCCTCTTTCATCTTTCTTGTTCCTTAGAACCCATCTTGTCCCAATTGGTCTCACATATCTGGGACAATCAACCAGCTCCCAAACATCCTGTATAGCAAATTGGTGAAGCTCATCCTGCATTGCTTCCACCCAACTTGGTTCCTTGAGAGCATCAAAAATTTTCTTGGGTTCTTCCTGTGACAGAAAACAGGCAAACAAACATGCTTGTACAAGAGGGGTATCAACCTTCTTGTGTATATTGGCAATAAATCCACCAAGACCTTGATGGGATCTTCTTGTCTGAACTGGAGCCATAACATCACCAATGATTTGAGATGTGGGGTGATCTTTAGCTGTGGAAGTGAGAACTCCTCCTTCAAAAAGTCTGGTGTCCTCAATTTCACGCTCCATGTTGCCAATATCTTCTTCAGATTCTTCTTGATCAACAGAGATCTCTTCATGGACATTGGAAGGTCCACCTTGTTCAAAATGAGAAGAGAAAAGCTGTGTAAAAGTGTCTCCAAAGTCTGAACCTTGCTTGTCAGCGTTAGGGCTAACAACGTTTGAACTGTTGTTGTCAGCGTTGGAGCCATCAGCGTCTGAAGTGGTCGTGTCAGCGCTGGATTTCCCTTTGTCAGCGCTTGAAGAATCATGCATGTTTGTAGTTGGTGGTATCTGAACACCACTATTATCTTTCCTTGCAGCAGTAGCAGCAGCATAATACTCATCTGTCCATATAGGAAGTGTAACAAATTCCTGTGTGGGAGATGATATAACTGCTGGTGGTCCATCCTCCTTAGCAACCTGTATACCTGAAACATTACCAATTCTCTTTTCCAAAACACTTGAAGTTACCTTCACAATGTCTGGATCAGTAACAGGCATATAATTTAAAGCTCTAGACAAAGGTTCTAAGTCAAACAACCAATTTGGACCACTCTCAGGATCACTAGGTTTACTCTCTAAAAACCTAACATGTACCTTTTCAAGTATACGTTTTTCCTTTTTAATGTAAACCCTATATCCTTTGCTCTGCACTGAATAACCCATGAAGTAGCCTTCATCACCTTTTGAATCAAATTTACCTAGGGCCTCACTAGTTTCTAACACAACTACATGACAACCAAAAGGCTTCAGAAAACCAATATTTGGCTTCCTTCCCCAAAGTAATTCATAAGGTGTCTTATTATGTATCTTGTTGACCAATGCCCTATTTTGAACATAACAAGCTGTGTTAACAGCTTCAGCCCAAAAAGCTATAGGAAAGTGGGCATCAGCCAACATGGTTCTGGCTGCTTCAATAAGGGTCCTATTCTTCCTTTCAGCAACTCCATTTTGCTGAGGAGTTCTAGCTATGCTGAACTGCCTAGTAATCCCTTTCTTGGCACAAAAATCATCTAATAACTGATTTCTAAACTCACCCCCATTGTCACTTCTAATAATTTTGACCTCATTACCATTCTTCTTTTCAATCTGGGTAATGAAATTAATCAGACTAAGGGCAGTTTCACTTTTCTTAGCTAAAAAGAAAGTCCATGTGAACCTGGAGTAATCATCAGTAATGACAAAACAATATGATTTACCCTTCAAACTCTCTATATTAGTAGGACCAAAGAGGTCCATATGCAATATGTGAAGGGGTTTAGAACTAGAGTGCACCTGTTTAGACCTGAATGAGACCTTGTGATGCTTGCCCTTAAGGCATGCAACACAAGAGTGGTCATTGTGGAAAGCCTTTTCAGGCAAACCATCAACTAAACCAAGCCTCACAAGTCTATTAATATTCTTAAAGTTTATGTGCCCTAGTCTCCTGTGCCAAAGATTACTTTCATCTACTGAGGCCTTAGCATATAGACATGACATTTTATTATTTACCTTAATTCCATTAAGATTCACATTATATATGTCTTTATGCCTTGGTGTTCTAAAATCTATGTATTTATCCTCTGGAAGCTTATATTCTTTGCTTAACACCAAGCACTCAGTATCTGTGAAAAGAACCTTATTTTTGTTATCACACACTTGTGATACACTAAACAAGTTATAATCTAGGTCTTTCACCAAGAAGACATTATCAAACCTAAGATTGTTGGTGACAAGAGTTCCTTTTCCAGTGATGGTGCCGTAGCCCCCTCCAAAGTATACCTTATCACCATCTAGAATAGGAGAGAAATTGGTCAGATAGTCTTCCTTTCCAGTCATGTGCCTTGAGCATCCACTATCCCAGTATCCATAGTCATTGATCTTCTTCTGAATGCCCTGCACATAAAGAAAACACATTAGTTTTCTTTGGGAACCCAAGCCTTAGAAGACTTGGATTCATTTGGTTGTTCAACAAGAACAGACTTGGTTCTCATAACAACCCCATTTTCATCCCTGTTTGAATGAAATTCCCAGTTGACCCCAATTGGTGTTGACAATGCCTTAGAAATATAATGAAACCTGTTGCATGTCATAGAAATACCAGTATTATTAGGGTTCTGGTCTTGTTTTGGTCTCCATGTTAAGCTAGTAGAAGCTTTAGACCTATTTCCCTGTGGCTGCAAATACCTAGGTTTAGCAGTGTTTCCATCAGCGCTGAAAGTTCCCTTGTCAGCGCCCCAATTGCTCTTATCAGCGTTGAACCTAGGGTTTGCTACAGGAACCCATTGCCTATTTGACCAAGTATTTGACTTTTGAAAAGGTCTTAGGCCTTGTGTGTTAGACCCTCTAGAAAAGAATGGGGCTGGTCTAACAACTTGTGAACTTTTGTTCACAAAGGTATTGGGTCTGACAGTGTTTGACCTATGTTGACTTTTGTCAGCGCTGAAATGGTTCCTGTCAGCGTTGACATTGGAAGCATTGACACATTTGTAGGCCAAATGTGAGAAGCTACCACATGTATAACAAGCTTTTCTAGACATAGTCTTAGGTCTAGAAGCAAAGAAGCCTGTTCCATGGTTACTAACTTGGCTTTTTGGTGACCTAGAATTTCTATACATCTCTGCATATTTAACACTAGGTTTTCTAACAGATTGTGGGCCAAGGTCAACAGGTTTGCCAGTGGTAGGGTGTGTGATCTTAATAGGTTTAGGATCATAGGACTCCACAATTGGTATCATGTTTGGTGTGGGCTCATTTGGACTTTCACACAACAACCCTCCCTTAACAAACAAGGTGTGGTTAGCTTTCTTCCACTCTTCTAGGTCAGTCAGCTTTTGCTGATATTCCTCAACTGGGGAAGTCACTCTAGGTGGAGGAATAAACTCCTCCTCTTGGAATTCTGGCAAGCCAGTCCAAGATAAGTCCTTTGATTGGACACCATAGAAATCCCCAGCTGGTGGTGGAACAACATTATAGTTATTTATCCCAATCCCACTCATATCCTTAGAGTCTCTTTGTTTACTAACACACTCTCCTAGGGATTGTGTGGCCTTATCAAATCTCTGGATTTTAAGACTCACATTATCTTTGTTTTTGTTAGCCTCCTCTAACTGAGCTATCAAATCAAGATTAACCCTATTTACTATATCTTGAACATCCTTACTCTGATGTAACTCATGTTTTAAGATATTTATTTGATCCTTTAAATCAAACTCCATTTTCTTATACTCAGTTACAGTCTTTTCTGTTTGGGTAAGAGCAATTTGATAGTTAGATAATTTGCACCTTAGAGTACTTGCTTCATCTAATAACTTAACTATCTCTTGTTTTGATTTTTCAGTATTTAAACGACAACCCTTAGAACAGAAAGCATCATCATATACCTCATTATCTGATGAAGAGGAGGAGTGTGCCATGAGAGCATATTCAGCATGCTCTTCTTTAACTTCAGCAACCAAAGCTCTGTCCTCTTCCTCATTCTTAGCCATCCAGCTCCAATCCCATTCCCCAACGCCATCAATTTGTTGAACAGCAACCATGGCCTTGGGATCTGGGTTCTTAATCATTTGGCTAGAAGGCTTCCCAGCATCAGATCTCCTTGGAGATCTACATTCCCTCATAAAGTGCCCCATCCTATGACAGTTGTAGCACTCCACCTTGGACTTGTCAAATCCAGCAACATCCTTAGCATTAAAGGTCATCTTCTTCTTGAACCTTTTGTTGAACCTGTTTGCTCTTAAACTTACAAGAGCCATAGTCCACTTTATATCCATCTCTTCCAATTGTTCATCACTTATCTGCTCAAGATCTTCATAAGTGATCCTTGAATCACTAGGCAAAGAAGCAATGAAGGCACACACAGTATCAAGATCAAAACCAGCAGGTTTAATTCTATCAGCGCCATGATTGTGTGTGTCAGTGCTTGAGTACAAAGCGTTGACAGGATATGATCCAGCGCTGACAGATTGACATCCAGCACTGACACCTTGAGATCCAGAGGCTGAATGTCCATAAAAGTTCATGGAATCAAATTGGCCTTCACTTTGTGAAAAGAAGGCCATGTTGCTGCTTGAAGATTTGTTATCACTCTCCAATTGCCATTCATTCTCCAACAGCCTTAACTTGTTGAAGATGTCATCAAACCTGGAAGTCTTGTGGGTGTTATTGACAAGAATAGATCTTGTCTCAATCTTCCATACATCACCAAGGCTTTTGAGAAAAGTAGCATTCAATTCAGGGTCATCAATCTGTTTTCCCATGAAGGAAAGTTGACTTGTGATGTCAAGAAGTCTACTTCTCACACTGCTGAGATTCTCATTAGGTTGAGCTTTAAAGACAGCATACTCATGCAAGAGTTGCTTCTTCTTTTCTTCTTTTGTGTCAGCATTGCCACCATGTGCTACTTCAAGAGCTTCCCAAAGCTCTTTTGCAGAATCAAAACGTTTGTACTTATGCTGATTCTCATGACCTAGGGCATGTTTCAAGATGTTCAAAATTTTCATGTCCACCCTCTTCTTGGCTATGTCTTCAACAGCTACTGCTCTCCCATCATCAGGCTTTTCCACTTTATCAGCTTCTGGACAATTAGGAATAGCTGACCTTGCCTCAATAGCAGCAGTAATCTTTGCTGCTTTATCGAATGTGTTCCCATATTCGATAATTTCCCAAAGAGTGTAGTCATGAATAGCTATGTATTGCTCAAAATTGGACTTCCAAAGTTCAAAGTTCGTGGCATCAAACATGGGAATTTTGATACTAGGATTTGAGAAGTTGTTTTGCAGCAAAGCAGGAGGTTGATTTGTGCCAGACATGGTGTTTTTAGGGTTTTGAGATTTTAGGGTTTTTAGGGTTTGGTGTTTTAGGGTTCTGCGTTACTTAAAGATCAAAAGTTTCTCAACAAGCTCTGATACCACTTGTTGATCCCAAACTTAGATCGATTAGCTTTGTGTATACGAGATTAGATCAAGTACTACACGTAGAGAAACCTTTGCTTATGAATAAAGTAACAAAGTGTTATGCGGAATTAACACTTGATCTAAAACACAATGATGTTAAACAAACTTTCACTTGTATTAGAATAATCGTGTTGATTACAATGAAAGGTTTAACTTGCGAATACTATGAAAACTGATATATGACTTTAACCTAAAAGACCTTCTTTTATAGAACAAGAAGTCTTGTACAATAAGCTATGAATCAACTATTCTAAGTAAAGATAATAATAGAAAATACAATGTCGTGCTTATCTTCACCATACATAAATAAAGAAATAAATAAACAAAAGATATTCTATCAGTGTCAATCTTCAAGGCTGTCAGCGTTGACTTCTATCAGCGTCCAAAATCAATCTATCAGCGTTGACTTTCTTCTTATCAGCGTTTGGTGATCTGACCCATATTTTATTCCCAACACATGTAACTATTTTGTTGAGTGGCCGGCTGGGTTCCGGTTCTCACTCTTCTGAATGAAAGGTTGGCTGAGTGAAGTGTGACATCTAGCTGAGAAGGTAAAAGCATAGAATGGAATGGTAGTTTCCGATGGATGAAATTTACTCTAGTAAGAAATTTCAAATTTGTAGTGATCGTCCTTGTTCTGTAGAGTCTTCGTAGTATAAGCAGCATAAACATCTTGAGAAATCTCCAAATATGAGCAGCATCAGCAATTGTGAGGTCTTCAAAGTGTTAGCAGCATCAGTATTTGGTAAAATCTTGAACTCACGAGCAACATCAACATCTGGTAGAATATCGACAGTGGTCTGAGATGATTGAGGATCGATTAGCAATATCCATAGGGTAGGGTACCTGGAGTACACCTGGACTAATGTACATGAAGTACAAAATGAATACTGCATGTGGAGCATATCTGAGACACTATACGTGAAGTGCACAAGAAATACTGTACATGGAGTCTAACTAAGACACTGTACAAAAGTTACATATGGAATACCGTACATGGCACTGGTGGAAATTGTATGGAGTGATCAGTACTGGTGTCACTTGTCTGACATGATCAAGGATTAAATTGATTTAAATGGTAGTAGACTGATCTAAAAATGGGTAACGTGATAGCCTAGTAATTCATGCATTGACTTAATGCTGATTGTATATAGGTTCAAGAATATGTTTAAACGAAATTTCAACAATTGTCAGCATGACGAAATGCCTGATGAAGATCAAACATGATTTATTATGAAAACAAAAAAAATGTAACTCTTTAACATGAAGATATCATCACCTTGCTGAAAATGAAATCCTCATAAGGAGACATGAACTTAATCAGTCTGAAAACGACATCCACTTGAGGGTATGAAAATTTGACTATTACAAAGAACATAGAAGAATAATCAACTAGGGTTTAATCATCAACTGATGTGGATGGTTATGGTTCAATCCA
Organism: Glebionis coronaria; assembly: GCA_025667525.1. Taxonomy (NCBI): domain Eukaryota; kingdom Viridiplantae; phylum Streptophyta; class Magnoliopsida; order Asterales; family Asteraceae; genus Glebionis; species Glebionis coronaria. The sequence goes on along the minus strand of CM046882.1, from coordinate 224,996,704 downwards.
TATAATTTAAGGAACAAAACATGTGACTAAGGATGGGCTATTCTGGTTCGATCCATACTTGTCAAAATTTCATGAGAACTGTCATGTATAGAAATTTACAATCTGGGACTAACTATGGTTGTCTGTAGTCCAATCCATACCTCTCAAAATTTATAGAATGTCATGATATGAGAAAAGGTGAACGTCTATGGTTCAGTTCACAAAACAATATTCAACTGAAAGCATGAAAATTGACCTGAATAGTGGTGAACGTCTATGGCTGGTTCACCAAGTAATATTTGACTGAAAACATGAATCTGTCATGAGTAAGGGTAAACGCCTATGGGTCGGTTTACCAATACAAAATCTGAACGGGCAAGGGTGAACGCCTATGGGTCGGTTCACCAAAACAAAATTCGCAGAAAAGCACATGCGACTAAATATGGCCAGTCATGTACCAACCTTTTACTTAGTCAAAAACTTTAAGAAAACCGACTGATAACTGACTGATAAATGCATGAAAACATGAAAGATAACAACGCCAAAATCTGGGAGGTTCCTGGTGACTACCCACTAGTCATAGGTCAAGTTTTAGAGCCTACAAGTCGAACCTATAGCTCTGATACCATAATTGTAACACCCCACTTAGATAAGTGGACCGTTACGTGTATTTATGGCGTGTCATCAAAGCATAAGGTAAATGTCCTAAAACATTAACTGACCATAAAGGAAATACCGGAATCAAACATCGGTAATCCAAACATAAGCTCAAAACACGAAAAGTAAAATACTGAAGGAAAGGACGAAACAATGTCCAAATAAGCAGAATAATGTAAGAAGTGCATAAAGTAAGAAGTCTGGATAGCTTCTTTCAATGCACAAGTCATCAGAATCCTAAGAGCGTCCTGGTGTACCTGTCGTTAGAACATGAAAGAACTACGGCTGAGCATAACGCTCAGTGAACGGATATAAAGCATGATAAGGAATTACTGAAATGAAACAGATGATAAAATACTGGAGCTGTAAGACTGATAAGTAAAGTTGCAGCAGAAATCTGTGTATAATCTGTAAAGTCTGATTTATAAATAATAAAGCTGAATTTTTATCTGTTAAATCTGAAAACATTCATTTACTGTATTTTATTGCCAGAGCTTATATAGGTCATGTGCTGTAACAAAGGTGCATGAATAACTGGAGGGGTGACCTCATCATGCTGTAGAGGGGTGACCTCTAAATAACTGTAGAGTGGTGACCTCTAAATACTGTGCTGGGTGGAGGGATCAGCTCCAATGTGAAGGATGTAGAGCACACACCACATTCACCCTGATAACTTGTAAATTGATAAGCCTAGGATGCATCCATACGCCCCACTAAACATACATATAAAAAATGGCCAACCTCAACATGAGTGGGACGATGCAGGATATCAATCTCCTGCATGTGAGTCACAACACCGGTGCCTCTAGTGTCGTGGTTACGGTACCTCCGTAACTAGTACATAAACTGTTCGTGCTTGTACATAATGCTCAGGCAATTTATTTAGTTATTAACATGATTACAATAAGCTTAAACATATACTGAGGAAAAACATTTGGCGGAAGACGGGGAATCCTAATCATGCAGAAAAGGAAGTCCTTACTGAAAGGACGAAAAATCCGTACGATCAATCAAAGCGAAAGAGACAAATAATAGTAGAGAGATAAGAATGTCCGTACCTTAGCCAAACTCGACGTATAAAGAAAGTCCAAACTTATTTCTGTAAAACCCGTATTTAAAAATCGGAATATTTAAATACGCAGTTTTATTTTAATAAACTATATAAGTATTAATTGATAGACAGAGATATAAACGCAGAAATTAAATACGCAATCCCAGTTTATTTAAATATTATAAATATTACAGTTTATGCAGATAATAAAATAACAGTATAAATTCAGATATTACGCGAATATTAATTATTCAAGAAGAAAATAATCCATATCAGAATATACCACGAGGATTAATATAAGTTTCACGCAGCCTCAGTTCTATTAAAAATATTACAGATGAATTAATTATTTTACAGAAATAAATCTACGAATATTAAAATACGCAGTCTCAGCTTTTATTAAATATTACAAATTAATTATTCAGAAAATAATAAGTTAACGTCAGAAAAATTACGTAAATATTATACGCAAGTATTTGTTCAGAAAATGTAGAGATTACAAAATCTCGATCACGAACACGAGCACGGACATTTAAATTATTAATCGAAGCAAATGAGAAGTTATTTTAAAACTTTAAAAAAAAAAAAGGAAAACTATATATATAAAATGAAGAAGGCGGTTTGTGTAAAGAAAAAAAGAAAAAGGAAAATTGGGCCAAGCCCATTAGCTCAAACAAAAAAAAAGAACGGGGGTTTCCCTTTACTTAAGCAGCGAACAAAAAAAAAGAAGAAGGGATTAGGGTTGTCTGTAGCTGCCGACACAAGAGACAAAAAAAAAACAAAGAATGGCCGCCGGTGTAAAAAAAAAAAGGAAGTGGTGTTGCGGTTTGTTCTTTTCTTCGTGTGTATCATCCATCCTTGTTAATTTTATAACGGTATGTTACCCTGTCCCTATTTTTTTTACTTGATCCGTTGGGGGGTCATGGTTGTTCAGCCGAGAGTCATAGACTCTCGGTGCTTCTCCTTGCCAGCCCGATCAACAACCACAGCAAGGGGGTGTGGTGTTGGTTGAAGCCCAGCCGAGATCGAAGTCTCGGTGGGTGTTGCCTTGGCTGACCAAAAAACAGAAAACCCCAAACGGGCTAACTCTGAGAACAGGTTGCGTTTGGGATTAACAAAAATAAGGGTGTGTTTGGGTCTGTCAGCAAACCAAAAACAGTGGGAACTTGAACTAGCAGGGGGAACAAGATGACTAACAGGGGGAACTCGACCAGCAGGGGAAACCAATAAGAAAACAGTGGGAACTCTTGTAAATCAAGCAGTGGGAACTTTTGTAAATCAAGCAGTGGGAATATATTAATATACAAGGAATTACTTTATTTATTTAAATCTTTTTATAAATAAGTTGTATTAAATAAATTTAATTAATTGTTTTCTGTTATTTCTTAATTAGTAACATAAAATTAATTCTTTTATTTACTTTAAAACATATGATTTGTTAATGATTTAATTTTAAAGGTATTAAATTGGAAATATTTCTAAATTAGGTAACGTTCTAGTTATAACGAGTTACTATACTATTTATAGTAATGTCAGATTATACTTTATACGTAATCAGAAATACAGAGTACATTAAATCTGTAATATTTATGAACAGTCAAAATTTAGTAGATTATATATAAATAGTAATACAAGTATAAATTAAACCCAACGGAAACAGTTAAGAGCAGTAAAATATATAACATCAGTCAACTTATTTTCGCATACGTTATCTAGGTAGTAACCATGAAGTCGGATAGATCTGTCAGCTTTCAGTCTTATTTCAGTACTGGACACGAGGTACAGATTTTCCGTCCTTTCAGTAAGGACTTCCTTTCTATGCATGATTAGGATTCCCCATCTTCAGCCAAATGTTTTTCCCCAGTATATGTTTAAGCTTATCAGTAATCATGTTAATAACTAAATAAATTGCCTGAGCATTATATACAAGCACGACCAGTTTATGTACTAGTTACGGAGGTACCGTAACCACGACACTAGAGGCACCGGTGTCGTGACTCACATGCAGGAGAGTGATATCCTGCATCGTTCCACTCAGCTCAGCTTGGCCATTTTATCAGTAATTTTAGTGGGGCGTATGGATGCATCCTAGGCTTATATGTGTTACAAGTTATCAGGGTGAATGTGGTGTGTGCTCTACATCCTTCACATTGGAGCTGATCCCTCCACCCAGCACAGTTATTTAGAGGTCACCCCTCTACAGCATGACCAGGTCACCCCTCCAGTTATTCATGCACGGTTGTTACAGCACGTGACCTATATAAGCTCTGGCAAATAAAATACAGTAAATGCATGTATTTAGAATTAATAGTTATATTTCAGTATCAGTATATATGAACCAGGTTTCTCAGATTTTATGCAGAATTCTACCACATGTTACATATCAGTCTTACAGCTTCAGTATCCTATTGCCTGATTCATTCAGTATATTCTTATCATGCTTTATATCCATTCACTGAGCGTTATGCTCAGCCGTAGTTCCTTTCATGTTCTAACGGCAGGTACACCGGGACGCTCATAGGTTTCTGAGTGCACGTGCATTTGGGATGGAAGCTGTCCAGACTTCTTATTTTATGCGCTTACATTATTCTGCTTATTTGGACATTGTTTAGTCCTTTCTTTCAGTATTTTATTTTTCATGTTTTGAGCTTAGTTTGGATTACCGATGTTTGATTCCGGTATTTCCGTTATGGTCATTTAATGTTTTAGGACATTTACCTTATGCTTTGATGACACGCCATAAATACACGTAACAGTCCACTTATCCAAGTGGGGTGTTACAATTATGGTATCAGAGCGCAAGGTTCGACCTGTAGGCTCTAAAACTTGACCTGTGACTAGTGGGTAGTCACTAGGAACTTCTCAGATTTTGGCGTCGTTGTCTTTCATATTTCTCATGGATTATTCAGTCAGTTTTCTTCATTTATCAGTCAGTTTTCTTAAAGTTTTGACTAAGTAAAAGGTTGGTACATAACTAGCCATATTTAGTCGCATGTGCTTTTTAGCGAATTTTCGTTTTGGTGAGCTGACCATAGGCGCTCACCCTTGCCGTTCAGATTTTGTATTGGTAAACCGACCATAGGCGTTTACCCTTACTCATGACAGATTCATGTTTTCAGTCAAATATCACTTGGTGAACCAGCCATAAACGTTCACCATTGTTCAGGTCAAATTTCATGCTTTTCAGTCGAATGATGTTTTGTGAACCGATCCACAGTTGTTCACCTTTGTCATATCAGGACATTTCATAAATTTTGACCAGTAGGGATCGAACCAGAATAGCCCATACTTAGTCTCATGTTTTCTTCTTTGAATTCTGTGGATTGAACCATAGCCGTCCACATCAGTTGATATTACACCTCAGTTGATTTGACTTTTTATGTTCCTTGTAACAGTCAAATTTTCATACCCTCACGTTGATGTCATCTACATGATGATTTAGTTTCATGCTTCCTTACAAGTATTATGTTTTCAACAGAATGATAATATTTCAGGCTACGATACAGAAGGATTACAGTAAAATACTATTTCATTATAAATCATGTTCTGGTCTTTAACAATCATGTCTTTATACTAAATGTTGATGAAACTCTGTTTAGTCATACTTTTTAGCCTCTATACAACCAGCATTAAGTCCATGTAGAAATTTTCAACCCATCATAGTAACTGTTTCATTTCAGTTTACTACCGTTTAAATCAATTTATTTCTTTGATAATATCAGACAAGCGACACCAGTATCGACCATTCCATAAAATTTCCACCAGCTCCATGTACAGTATTCCATATGTACCCCATGTACAGTGTCTCAGTTATACTCCATGTATAATATTTCACGTGTACTCCAGGTACAACGTCTCAGATATGCTCCATGTGCAGTACTCATTTTGTACTTCATGTACAGTAGTTCAGGTGTACTCCAGGTACCCTACTCCATGGATATTGCTAATCGATCCTTAATCATCTCAGGCGTTTCCACTTGTCGTTATTCTACCAGGTGCTGATGCTGCTCGTGAGTTGAAGATTTTACCAGATGCTGATGCTGCTAACACTCTGAAGACCACACAGATGCTGATGCTGCTGAACTTTGGAGATTCCTCAAGATGCTGATGCCGCGGAACGAGGACGAAAACTATAAATTTGAAATTTCTGACAAGAATAAATTCAACCATCAGACACTACCATTCTATTTTTTTTTACTTCCTCAGTTAAATGTCATACTTCACTCAGCAAATCTTTCTGTCAGAAGAGTGGGAACTGGCAACCAGCCGGCCACTCAGCAGAATAGTTACATGAATCACGGTCATGATAATGACCGTCATAAACGACAGACAAAGCAGTAGTGACAATCACCATGCTTAAAATAATCAGTCAATAACCATCAGAGCTCCAGAACGTACGTGACCATAAAGACAGAGGTCAGTAGTCTAGCCGGTTCGCCAATCCTAGCAGTTACCGAAAATTCTTCAGTCTTGTTCATATTCATCCACTAAAACACATGTCAAGACATCATTCAAGACATAGGCCTCAAGTATCATTTCGGAAGACACATATCAGGACACCAGTCATGGTACACGTAATACGAATCTTTTCTCAAAATACGAGGCAGAACTCATAACTCCGTACCAGGCCCTAAATGATTCAGGGCACCCTCCAAGGGGGATACCCTCGCTTTATTATGCCACGCATAAATTAGATCATTTGAAAAATTCAGTCACCACCACTGGAGTATTATTCAGGTTAAACACGCAGTATTCATTCTGTGAGGTTACAGACGAACACATTCAGTGAAAAGTCGCCATGTTTACTTCACGTATTCCTATGTCAGCTTTATCTTAAATCAGGTGGTCACCTGCCTCTCAGCTAGAAAGGACTCAACAGTATCACCACATTTATTAAAGTTTTATTGTCAGTTAACGACGAGATCCGTCTTACCAACCCTGAATATATTCATTTTACTCTTGCCAGAAAAATCAGTTCAAATTGTTCCAACTTTACGAGCACGTGAATTATTATCTTTTAGTTGCGAAGACTTCTGGTCACCATTCATGATACGAATTCTGAAATTCCTTAAAGTCATGATCAACAGATTATCCCAAAGTTCCAGATGTAATTCCAGAAGGTTTTCCAGAAATTCATTCCTGACTACAAGACATAATTTAACATCGAGTTAGTCTCAAGAACAGAACCTGTTTTCAGAACTCTTGATCACAGGGCTTAAGCTAAGTTAAAAGAGTTGCAGCAATTGCTGCAAGAATTACCGGAATGAGGCTTTATTCGCCCTAACGCACCACCAGGAGGTGTATCGTTTCTGTCTATCGGAAAGAAGGCCGGTATCATGAGATCATGTATCGACCACTAAATTTTTACAAGATCACCATTCTTAATCAATGTCATTCCATAAATAGTAGGTTTACCTGACCTGCTACGATATCTTAAATATTTCCCAGAACAATTCGCGACCCTGCCACTAGAAGTGGTGAGAGAAGAACATGATGTTTTTCAGATTTCTGTTGAACACGTCACAGTCTCTATAAATTTTGACTTATACGTCTGGGCTCCCTAATGCCCCAGCTATAGTATGAAATTTATGAATAAATTTTTTTCATGATTCTCAGACAAACTCGTCAGCATATTCATTGATCACGTTCTGATCTACCAAATCCTAAAGAAGAATACGAGAATCATCTTCTCACAGTTGTACAGAATCTTTGATAGGAGAAGATTTTATATACAGCTTTTTATAGAAACCGTATCACACATTGATACAGCTATGTTCATATCTAGATGCCTGATATACCGCAGGTTCAAGATAGAACGCCTTTATGTTAGTGTGTTACCATTAGAAAAATCTGAACAGAATGAGACAGGATTCCATGGAGGTTATTGTCAGTTACCACAGACTTTGATGAAGTATGATACTATCTACGTTATCGTCAACCATGTAATCAGCCTACGTGTTTCTTTCATCTGAAAGGATCACGCAGTAGCAGATCTGCAGAAAATTTAGAAATTCAGCAGTATATTGTACGAATTCAAGGCATTCCATCGACCATCATATCAGACAGAATTCATGTTTACGATCACGTGTATGTTTACGTTCACTTTACGTTCATGTGTATTTTTACTTTCACGTTTACGTCTCATTCACAGTATGATGCTGTTTCAGTTCATCTTTTATGCTATCTCGTGATTTAAGTTCACGTTTGCGTTCATAATATTGTTCACGTTTAAGTTCATGTGCCATTTCACGATACACGTTTCTCAGTTTATTACCGAATACGGTTACAGAAAACTTGAGAGACCAGACTCAAATTTAGCACAACTTTCCAATAACCAGGCAGACGTTTCACATCTCAGACCCTATCGTTTGGCATTCCTTCCTCAGTCAGCATACGTTCAGGATATGTTCTAGTATCACGTTCACAGTATGTTTCACGTATCCCATTCACGATATACTTCATGCACAACGTTCCTTATATAATCGCGAACCACGTTCACAATTGTTCACGTAGTTCATCCCTATATATTTTTTCAACAGCTTGCTCAGAGATATAAATGTTATCTTTTCAGGATAATTGTACGTACCGTTTCATGTATACTACATGCTATAGCTTATTCATTCAGGATCAGAAAATCCATCTTAAGTTTAGAACCAGAAACTATTTAGCATCATCAGGACAGGGTCATCAGGACCAAGATTTTTTTATTTATGTTTAGATCTTGAAGAAATCGTTTCGAGCGGAAGGCCACTCGAAACAGAGGAGTCCATCCGGACCTCTCATCCTTTTCTTCAATAAATCCAGTTAAGTTCTTTCAGTCATTTCACGTTTCATGTTCTCTTCAGCTATGTCACATTACATGATCATTTCAGTCATTTCAGGTTTATACCTATCAGCAGCATTATGTCTTAATTTGAAGACAATTTATCCTTCAGCTTAATTGTCTTTTCAGACTACGTGTTCTTCCAGTTCTTATAACTCCATCAGCTTATTTCTTTTAATTCGAGGACGAATTTCTCCTTTTTAGAGGGGAAGAATTGTAAAACCCGGTATAGTCGTATCTTTAATTCGGGGACGAATTATTGTTTTTAGAGGGGAAGAATTGTAAAACCCGTATTTAAAAATCGGAATATTTAAATACGCAATTTTATTTTAATAAACTATATAAGTATTAATTGATAGACAGAGATATAAACGCAGAAATTAAATACGCAATCCCAGTTTATTTAAATATTATAAATATTACAGTTTATGCAGATAATAAAATAACAGTATAAATTCAGATATTACGCGAATATTAATTATTCAAGAAGAAAATAATCCATATCAGAATATACCACGAGGATTAATATAAGTTTCACGCAGCCTCAGTTCTATTAAAAATATTACAGATGAATTAATTATTTTACAGAAATAAATCTACGAATATTAAAATACGCAGTCTCAGCTTTTATTAAATATTACAAATTAATTATTCAGAAAATAATAAGTTAACGTCAGAAAAATTACGTAAATATTATACGCAAGTATTTGTTCAGAAAATGTAGAGATTACAAAATCTCGATCACGAACACGAGCACGGACATTTAAATTATTAATCGAAGCAAATGAGAAGTTATTTTTAAACTTTAAAAAAAAAAAAAAAAAAGGAAAACTATATATATAAAATGAAGGAGGCGGTTTGTGTAAAGAAAAAAAGAAAAAGGAAAATTGGGACAAGCCCATTAGCTTAAACAAAAAAAAAGAACGGGGGTTTCCCTTTACTTAAGCAGCGAACAAAAAAAGAAGAAGAAGGGATTAGGGTTGTCTGTAGCTGCCGACACAAGAGACAAAAAAAAAAAAAAAACAAAGAATGGCCGCCGGTGTAAAAAAAAAAAAAGGAAGGGGTGTTGCGGTTTGTTCTTTTCTTCGTGTGTATCATCCATCCTTGTTAATTTTATAACGGTATGTTACCCTGTCCCTATTTTTTTTACTTGATCCGTTGGGGGGTCATGGTTGTTCAGCCGAGAGTCATAGACTCTCGGTGCTTCTCCTTGCCAGCCTGATCAACAACCACAGCAAGGGGGTGTGGTGTTGGTTGAAGCCCAGCCGAGACCGAAGTCTCGGTGGGTGTTGCCTTGGCTGACCAAAAAACAGAAAACCCCAAACGGGCTAACTCTGAGAACAGGTTGCGTTTGGGATTAACAAAAATAAGGGTGTGTTTGGGTCTGTCAGCAAACCAAAAACAGTGGGAACTTGAACTAGCAGGGGGAACAAGATGACTAACAGGGGGAACTCGACCAGCAGGGGAAACCAATAAGAAAACAGTGGGAACTCTTGTAAATCAAGCAGTGGGAACTTTTGTAAATCAAGCAGTGGGAATATATTAATATACAAGGAATTACTTTATTTAATTAAATCTTTTTATAAATAAGTTGTATTAAATAAATTTAATTAATTGTTTTGTGTTATTTCTTAATTAGTAACATAAAATTAATTCTTTTATTTACTGTAAAACATATGATTTGTTAATGATTTAATTTTAAAGGTATTAAATTGGAAATATTTCTAAATTAGGTAACGTTCTAGTTATAACGAGTTACTATACTATTTATAGTAATGTCAGATTATACTTTATACTTAATCAGAAATACAGAGTACATTAAATCTGTAATATTTATGAACAGTCAAAATTTAGTAGATTATATATAAATAGTAATACAAGTATAAATTAAATCCAACGGAAACAGTTAAGAGCAGTAAAATATATAACATCAGTCAACTTATTTTCGCATACGTTATCTAGGTAGTAACCATGAAGTCGGATAGATCTGTCAGCTTTCAGTCTTATTTCAGTACTGGACACGAGGTATGGATTTTCCGTCCTTTCAGTAAGGACTTCCTTTCTATGCATGATTAGGATTCCCCATCTTCAGCCAAATGTTTTTCCCCAGTATATGTTTAAGCTTATCAGTAATCATGTTAATAACTAAATAAATTGCCTGAGCATTATATACAAGCACGACCAGTTTATGTACTAGTTACAGAGGTACCGTAACCACGACACTAGAGGCACCGGTGTCGTGACTCACATGCAGGAGAGTGATATCCTGCATCGTTCCACTCAGCTCAGCTTGGCCATTTTATCAGTAATTTTAGTGGGGCGTATGGATGCATCCTAGGCTTATATGTGTTACAAGTTATCAGGGTGAATGTGGTGTGTGCTCTACATCCTTCACATTGGAGCTGATCCCTCCACCTAGCACAGTTATTTAGAGGTCACCCCTCTACAGCATGACCAGGTCACCCCTCCAGTTATTCATGCACGGTTGTTACAGCACGTGACCTATATAAGCTCTGGCAAATAAAATACAGTAAATGCATGTATTTAGAATTAATAGTTATATTTCAGTATCAGTATATATGAACCAGGTTTCTCAGATTTTATGCAGAATTCTACCACATGTTACATATCAGTCTTACAGCTTCAGTATCCTATTGCCTGATTCATTCAGTATATTCTTATCATGCTTTATATCCGTTCACTGAGCGTTATGCTCAGCCGTAGTTCCTTTCATGTTCTAACGGCAGGTACACCGGGACGCTCTTAGGTTTCTGAGTGCACGTGCATTTGGGATGGAAGCTGTCCAGACTTCTTATTTTATGCACTTACATTATTCTGCTTATTTGGACATTGTTTAGTCCTTTCTTTCAGTATTTTATTTTTCATGTTTTGAGCTTAGTTTGGATTACCGATGTTTGATTCCGGTATTTCCGTTATGGTCATTTAATGTTTTAGGACATTTACCTTATGCTTTGATGACACGCCATAAATACACGTAACGGTCCACTTATCCAAGTGGGGTGTTACAATTTCCGTCAATTATCTACATAAATTACGTGTTACATTTATTAACGAGCCAATTTATTAGTGGTCTACTATTTACCATTTAAACTTATTCTTATACGTAACTATTTCCATTTCATATATGTTGCCATGGCTACATTTTGAAATGTATTGCTTAGAAAACTTATTAAATATGTATTAATGTGTATCTAGAATCCATATGCTCCCACTTGCATATTCAAACATATAGGCTTCTGATTCTCATCTCAATTTAGTTTCATAATATGACAATGTTCATGCAGTCATGCGTTTTTTTCTATTTTCTAGTTTCGCATATATCATTTATATGTTTTACCGATTCATCATACGATGAGTCCTGACTATGGTTCTTACGCTACATGCGTATATATATATTTATCTTATGTTAACATTCACATAGATTATTTATTACGGGTAATTTAGCATACTTATTACTTGTAATTTAGAAGCATGTTAGTTTACTATTATGTATTAGCAGATGGAACAAACATTTACCTCAAGACTAGACAAGGCGGATCGAAACCGATAACACGACAAACCAACATCAATCGAACATGATCCCTAAGATTCAATGAGATGCGATCGAAACCAAAACCCGAGGGCGTGCACAACAGCTAAAGAACCAGTCGTGAACCTTATTTCCACACGAACTCGAGCCGAATCGAAACGTCATCATATGCGATAGCTACGTACACGTATCAACCTCAAAACTATGACCAACAACCACGATCTTAACCGAGCCTCGAACCATTGGCGGACAGACTAGAACTCCAACAAATACTACCAGAACGAAGAAAAAAAAAACCCAAACAGCCCAAACGTATGATCCCAAAATAGTTTAAAGATACTTGAGATATAATTTGAAAATGTGACATGATAGGTAGTGAGTGTGACCATTTCTGCAACAGGAGACGTGTAGATGGTACAGGGTGGCTTTTGTTAATCAAGAATAAACATATATTTAAAGAACCATATATGTGATCACGTCTTGTACCGAAAGAAAAGGATCTTCGAGCGAAGGAAACGGGTTAAATTGAGATACGTTTTAAATAGCAGTCAATGAGTTATAACCTTGATATATAGAGTTGATAAATCTGTGAATGAAGTTGAAATTTTTAAAAGCTAATTGGTCGATGATTGCGGGATACTAAAACGTAATTGCTGACCCAATGATATTGAATATAATCATTCTAGTTTATACATGTTTACATCTTATATAATTTCTTTACATAGTTATTTCTATTTTTTTTTAATTTTTTTTATATATATGATAATAACACACAAATAATTATAACATAATTAATATCAAAAGCTTGTTATTTAAACATTAAGTTATATAAAAAAATGAAAAAATAAATTATAAACCAAATTTTTGGGTTTTACAATAAAATGAACCAAGACTGAGCACACAATGCTACTAAATGTAAATGAACAAGAATCAACAATTTTAACAGACTTGAATTATCAAAATCACATAAATCCAAACACTACTTTATTAATCTGAACAAGACTTTTTCAAAGGAATTTTAAGCACAACTATGAATCAAGTTATCACACTAATCAGGATATGTTTAGATGACAAAATGAGATGTATTAAGACTAAAAGTAAGCTGGAAAACACACTTGATTGCAAAATGAAACTAAAGACCAATTACTGATGAAAAACAAAGCTAAAAACCAAGTGAACTCAAAGTAAATCGACAATAACACTCAAAAGCTATCAAACTAACTCAATTACACTAACATCAAACTAAACACATGATCATAGCAGCAGGTAATGTTTACACTAGGAATTTAGCATGCAATTCAATTCAGGGGAACAAAAATCAGAAATATGACACCTTCTAGCATGAAGCCTCCATTTATAGAGTAAAGGAGTGTTGTACTCTCTAATATTACTTCCTTCAAACCAATTTAGCTACAATCAACTACCAAATCACCTCCATAAGCTATCTCTGATTCAAATCAACAAGATCTGCTACTAAACTGCTACAATAGGAACTGGAATGAACTGCTAGGATGAATTAAACTGGATAGCTTCCAAAACGTCTCAAACACACTTCATTGATCAATGATGATCAATGACATCACAATATAACAACTAGAATGTAGGATTGAGGAGAGTAAATGAAAATGAGAATATGAAATGAATATTTTTGTGCTTTTATTGATTTAGGAGGGAAAAGTGGTTACAAATCTAACAGAATAACTACCTCTCAGGTGTGTGTCAAACACTTGAGAGAAGCTAACCATGAAAGGTGAACTACAAATTTGAGAGAGAAAACTAAAAGTGTGTGTTTTTTTCACACTTAACTACACTACACAAATGAAAGGCCTAGCTGCTATTTATAGTGGTTTGATGACAAGTTGTGGGAGATTATGACGTGTACCAATGGGGAGATGCCAGGTGTCAAGAATTGGTGAATTGTAGATTCTTCATCAACAGCACCAAAGGGGGTTTTTGATTCCTCCAATTTCAGTCTAATTCACTTGTGTAGTTGGATTCGTCTTCTTATTCTGAGTCTTTTCATGTAGAAAGTATTTCATGAAATGCCTTGTAGCTCAAATTCGATCCTGGGTTTGTTGATAGTTGATGTTGACACGTGTCATGATTTTGTTCTTCTTTAGCCTCACACACGGATCATTATCCGTAATTGGATAATTGGATTATTGCATGTAGCTCTCTGATTGGCCAAAGGGAAGTAAGTACGCTCCACTGTTCTTGGATTCGTTCATTTAATGTATTGGTGAGCTAGCGTAATAGGTGGTCATCCGCACCTTATTTTCCTTGCAATTTGATTGGTGGAAAGGAGTGTGACATGGATCAATCCAAAAGTTTGTGTAAAGTTAACACTTTCAGCCCTTGGACTTTAACAGCTTCTTCATTTGAGCTCCTTTCTTCATTTTAATGGCAATTTTAGTCCTTTAGTCTTGCTTATTTGACTCCCTTGACTTGTTTGACTTGAAGTTTGACCAAGTTTGACTTTAATCTTGACTTTTCCAACCTTTGCATTTAAGTCCCTCAACTTTTGAGTATTGTCATGATAGGTCCTTCATCTTCCAATGGCTTGTCATCTTTGATTCTTCTCTTGTATTTTCATCATAAATGAGCTTGATTTCCTCTTATTTGCTTGAAATTGTATCCTTATTACCTATTTAAGCACAAACACAAAACATACCACATAATACTGCTTTATAGCTAAAAAGTTAGGTATTTTCTATGTGTTTTAGGGTGATTTGTTGATTAATTGATATGATATTTTGCTCATATCAAATCTCCTACACTTGATCATTGCCATGACCTCATGCAATGCTATATTTTAAAGCACAAGTTTACATTTTTCTAATAATTAACCCACCTTGGCCAATATGGAATGCTTTTACACTACTCTACACTATATGATGCATGATTTTGATTTTGTACAATGCAATGCAAAGAAGAACAATTCTATTTATATATTTGTTGATTTTTCATAAATTGTTTTGATGGAAAAACTCATAAAGAAATCAATGACTTGAATTAGGGCTTTGGTACCATGGACACTTATCACCCTCAAGATTCACTTTCCCCATACCAAGCTAAAAAATGGGATCATTGTATTCACAAGTAAAAAGTGCATCAACTTATCCATGAGTAAATGTGGAACCGCTTATTATTTGAGCAAATTGCTTGAAGGCAAATTTATCATTATTTGAAGCGTGAAATATAAGAAATGTAAAATCCAAAAATAAGGAAGCACGGTTTTAACCATAAGTAATCCTCTTATCCATTACAAGAAAAACCGCTCACAATTAATATAAGTCCGTTTTAAGAGTAATAAGTCATTCGCCTTATGTGTAAAATCCTCATGTCATGCATTAATAAGAAGCTACACACTCGCTAAGAAAAGAAAAATAAAACTCACACAATAATTTACATCCGCCGCCTTTTTAGGACTTTGGATCTTCAATCCCGCAACCCGTCAAGGTAATATTGGATTGGAGCAACTATTAAATGTAGGATCTATGTTTTCTAAGGATTAGACATTGTTGGATTTACCTATTGATATGGATGGAGAAATGAGAAACTTACAGAGAGAAAGAAGAGAGAGAAAGGAGAGGATTAAGAAGAAAGATGAAATGTGATTATGTAAAAATGGAAGTGAACCAACAACCCCTCCTAACATGCTAGGAGAGGGGTTTATATAGCCCACCCTACATGTGGGCTATATGGGCTATATTGGATCACGAGCCCAATATCATTGGAGTGACCGATCCTTTCTAAATACGTAAAAACGTATTTCCAACAATCTCCCCCAAAGGGAGGTCACTCCAAGTTACAATGTCCTAAATAGTCTATAGCTCGTGATCTATGCTAATAATGATGTGACCGAGACTTTCCTTGGAAAAACGTATTTCCAACAATCTCCCCCAAAGGAAGGTCACACCATTTTACAAAATCTTAAACCTAGCATACTATGCTTGAGTCTTAGATCTTGTTCTTGTGAATATGCTGATGAGATCTTTGACTTTAGTCTTGAGCATGTTCTCTTGCCGTGACCTTGTGCATTCATCACTTGTGATATTCGCCTCTTCGTGACTTCATGTTCCACATACTTATACCTTTATAATTCTTGAAAGCTTCAGAGTTTGATACAGCGGAAGACTTGACCTTCAGACTTTCTTGAATTCGTTGAAGTACTGAGTGTATGCAGTATAAGCATGTGGGGACGACTTCTTCTTGGATTCCGCAACGCCGCCGTCTTCAAATGCCGCAACATAAGTAGACACGAAAGAAAAGGCTTTGAACATTTCATTCTAAATCGGTAGCATTTTACCTCCGGTCGGTGAAGACCATTGGACGATATTAGATATCATACCCGTGACGGATAGTTTCAATTAAGTAACTTCCTGACAGGATTTCGTGGGTAAACCCGTTCTCTTTATTCGCCCGTCCAAAGCTGACTGCGAACATAAAGAGTGAATCATTTGGATAATAATATCCGCATGATTTGAAGCCGTCAATTCATGTTCCTGGAACAAGTGAAATTCAATTAAGAACCGCACCATCGTTGCTTTCCAGTTGTCACGAGCTTGATTCGTATAGAATCTTGCAAGTTACCTACCAATTGCTGTTTGAGGTTAACACTAGAAGGATTTCCACTCATCACCGTGAACACAAAGGTATCACTCTGAGTGTTCTGGCAAGATCACTGAGATATTGCGTAGAGGCCTAGAACGTGTTTAAATTCAGTTAAGAATTAAACAGCTGTTGCTTTCCAGTTATCACAAGTTTGATTCATAAAGAATCGCACAAGTCACCTACCATGAGCTTTTTGATATTCACTCAAGAAGGATTTCCATCTTCATTGTAAATACTTTCGTATTACTCGGATGTTCAGGCAAGATCATGAAGATTTTGCGTAGGACTCTTAAGATCTTTCTTACTTTTCACAGTATATGAAGAAGCAAGGAATTATGAAAGTGTGTCCTAATGAGATATTTAATGATCTCAAATTGCTCTAGACTCGATCGTGCACTTTGGATTTTAGTGATCGGAGGCTGGAGAGGAGTGCCACCTTTTCAATACCACTTTATTCAGAGTGAATAAATCAATAGATAATGCGTTGTCTCCGTGTGATTAAAACAAATATCTTTTAAGAGATATCTGAGTTAGCTGGGATGGGTTGTGGCTTGCATCACTGGGTCCATGATGTATGTCTTAAATATCAAGAATCATTAAACAATGATCTTAATAGCATATGTATTGACCCGGTTTCTGCCTAAGTTGTAAGGAGGGCTTCTTTCTTTAAACCCTTTATCTTTATAATTCTTTTTCATTCTTCAACCCCTTCAATGCTTACCAATACGTCATCACTAGCACCTTGTTGTGATTGTTCCAGTGCTAACTTAAGTACTTGGTCGGCATTCAGCTACGTTCACAATCTTTCTCCATCTTTCCTAAGGACTACTATTTCTAGTTATGGAATGTCCTTGGGAAGATTCCTCCGGTTCTAGAGGAATCATTGGACTTTAACCTATCCTACCATCCTTATGTCACCACAATCTTCATCGTCGTGAAACAAATGGGTTGCGGGTAAGTATAAATCACCATGAAATCCATTTTTATGTCCAAATCCATTTTGCTCCCCCTTAACATATGCCACGATATCCGAAAACATTTCGCACATGTCGAGATGAGCTAGCATGTTAAGTCAAACCTTTTGTGATTAATCATTTCTCATATTAAATCACATTTTCTCCCCCATATTAAAAATATTAACCCAATCAATGTTTTTAATATCAATTGATTTAATAGCATTTTAAGAAAATTTGGGAAGAAAAATGCAAAGCCACATTATCTTCATGAATTACACAAGCTCCCCCTCAAATTAATGAGGGTGTGCTGAAACATAAATTAAATACCTTTTAAACACAAGTGTAAGGTATTTATCACGTGCAAAGATCATATATGATAATGAATTCACAAGATTAGCAATTTACGAGGTAGGACCTGAATGATGTAGAACATCATATGAAAGATTCCCATGGTTCTTGTTCACGAATGTTGGTCACCTCGTCACGTCTGAAGTTATCTCTTGACTCCATGTGTATGATTGATATCGTTGTCTTGACACCAATATGTGAACTTGGCACTCTCAGCATCAAGGATTCTGAATGCTGGACAATTGCTCCCCCTCAATTGTTGACCCGTGTTCTATTGAAAGAGCTGTAGTCACCGTTTGAGTAGTCACATCGTCGAGTATGTAGATATCAATTGTAAGTTGCTACGGTTGGTGGAGATGATAACTTCATAAAAACAAGACTTCTCTTGTTCTAACAAATAAATGCACTGAATCGTACATATATTCGTGTTAGATTGTGTTATTACGTAAACACAATCCCTTACATGGTTATAAAGTAAACCATGCCCGAGAAAATTAATTCCCGTTGTTGAGTCAAAGCTTTTTGGTGAAATGCTTGACTTGAGTATGAAAAGCGGGTTACTATCTGAAATAATAGCAAACCATTTTGAGCATGTTTTTAAACATTTGAACTTCTGCTCGAACTTTATTTACAACCCCGTGTCATTATTCAATGACATTTCTAGTATCGTAAATATTATCGATTCCAGAAGACATGCTCTTTTTATCAAAACATTTTTTGAACACACAATTTTGAAAGATTTAGAAGACCTTTTTGAGAAGTTCTCGAAAAATTGTGTTCAATGTTTTGAAAACCAATTACTTGAGCTTAAGATATTGAATATCTTACGAAACGAGCTCAAGTCCGAGAAGTCGTAAACTTCCCGTTGTTAAGGATAAGTTTATCATCGGCGATAAACTTTCCTTTTAACTGAAGAACGAGTCCTAAGCTGACATTTACTTAGAAATCGTTTTCATGAGCTTGAAAACTTTGACTGTTTTAACGGAAAGCTCATGACCGAGAAAGGTTAATTTCTCGTTATGAGGAAAAGTTCTCTTATTTTAAAGATACACTTTCCTTTCTGAGCTTAAAACTTCGAATGTTTTAACACAAGCTCATGACCGAGAAAGGTGAATTTCTCGTTAAGAGGATAAGTAATCATAAAAGATAATCTTTCCTTTATTTTAAGTTCGAGTTACAGTCTGACATTTAACTATAAGTCATTGTGCATGAGCTTAAAAACTTCGAATGTTTTTTGATATAAGCTCATGCCCGAGAAAAATTAATTTCTCGTTGTAAGGATAAGTTTATCATCGGTGATAAACTTTCCTTTCTTTGATGCACGGGTTATCGTCTGATATTTAACGATAAGCCATATACACGAGCTTAAAACCGTCGAATAGTTTTAATGAAAGCTCGTGTCCGAGAAAAGTTAATTTCTCGTTAAGAGGGTTAGTTATCGTTGCGTAGATAAACTTCCCTGTCTCTGAAGTCCGGGTCATCGTCTGTCATTTAACGAGGAGCCATTTACACGAGCTTAAAACCTTTGAATAGTTTAAATGTAAGCTCGTGTCCAAGAAAATTTAATTTCTCGTTTTGAGGGTAAGTTATCGTTGACGAGATAAACTTCCCTTTCTCTGAAGTTCGGGTCACCTACTGTGATTTGAATGTGAACCAATGTGCATGAGCTTAAAAACTTGGAATGTTTTTGATATAAGCCCATGCCCGAGAAAAATTAATTTCTCGTTGTTAGGATAAGCTTATCATCGGCGATAAACTTTCCTTTCTTTGATGAACGAGTTACAGTCTGTGATATGACTATAAGTCCTTTGTGCACTGTAAGCTTAACTGGAAATCCCCTGAGACACTTGTTTCTTAGATATCAGCTTCTTTAGCAACCAAACTCTGAGAGTGTCCTTAATTGAATGGTATACAATGATTGGACCGCTTCGTTCTTTTGGAACATCCTCTTTGGTACCTGCATTCTCATTTGGAATTTGCATGCTTTGATATGGGTTACCGATATCTATCGTAGAAGCAAGTGGGGGTTCACAGTTTTCTTTTCTTGTGCTAGAGATGACCTGAGGAGATGATTCACTTGTCTTAGCTGGTAAACGTTTACTTTTATAGAAAACCTTAAGTTCAGGCTTAAGTGATGTATCCTCCTTTTCAATTTCCTCCCTAGTAGTCTTAGTAGAATCAGAGACTATCCTAGTTAAAGGGCACTCGTTTCCTACAATAGTGAAAGTTCTACCAGTGGGTCGCCACATTTTACCAACGGGTTTGATTTTAGCCACCCACTGGGATGTAAGTCTAGCACGGGAGTTCACCTCATTAAGTAGTTTCTTGATACAAGAATCATGATTAGCCGTAAAGACACATTTTCTACATGTTTTACAAGTAGCATATTTAATGTCTGAGTAAGATCTAGAATTCCTGGACGATTGATTGATGCTCCTAGGATTTGAAATGCTATGGTTAGCAGTGTTGGGTAATCTAGAAGGCATCTGACTAGGTTTGAAATTCCTATCTCTTACTTGTGTCTTTTGCTTAGCTTCCCTTAGACCAAATGTATGGCGAACGTCATTTGAACTAGTTCGAGACGTATTCTTTGGACTATGTCTAGGGAGACTAGATGCAATCATGTGATTAGGTCTAGCAAAAACTGTTTTAGTCACATTGGGCCTAGATGGTGGAGTGACTGGTCTAGGAAAATGAACCAAATCAACTTGGGAGGCAAACCGCGGTCTCGAGGATTGTGGTCGCTCGGATCTAAATGCAGTAGGTTGTCTGACAGTCGGTTGTCTGACGAACTGATTTGTAGGCGGTTTCCCCAAGATTGATGGTTTTTCAAGCTTAGTGTCCACACTAGGTCCTTTAGTTTTCCTCAAATCGTTTTTCAATGCAGCTATAGCAAAGACCTTTTCCTGTACTTGAGCCTTTAAGGTCTCATTTTTCTTTGAACAATTCATCTTGGGATGCCAACTTAGATTCAAGCAACTTAATTTGTTTCAAAAGATTATCCTTTTCAGCTTTAGAATCTAGAACTGTTTGATCCAATTTTCGTTCAAGAACAACGTTTGACTTTTCAAGTTTTTCAAAATATGTTTCAAATTTCTACGTTTTCTTCGAAAATTCAATTTTGGCATCCTCAAGCTCTTTTGATTGCTGAGCTAAAAGCATTTCAAGCTCTTTAATCTTAGAAGCAGAATTGGTTAATGTAGCAGTCATAAAGCACTTATCATGATGGTTAGCATTTTGAACACTTTCTTCCCCATTATGACTCACATCGGATGAATCAGAAGTGGTATCGCTATCACTCTTTTCCATCCCATGTTTGGCATAATTAGGTTCAGAAAGCCCAACATGCTGTATATTGTTGAAACTTGGCACCTGAACAGTTGGTGCTTGTGACTTGCTGCTTGTTTCATGCGTTCCTCCTGATTCCATGTCATTGCTTACCGGGACGACCAAATTGGCCCCCATTTCTTTCATCGGGCAGAGCTGATCATCTGTTGACGATAGCGTGAAGCGTGTCTGTTTCTCATGTTCATGAGGTATTGTTGCATGCAATGATTTAGATGACTCCTTGATGCTTTGAATCCGACCCTCTTTCAAACGTATCTCGTTGTAATTAACTAACCTGACCTCAATACACTTCTCAAGTATATTGATGTGATTGAGTAAACCACTTCTAAAGGTTTCAGTCTGCCAACCCGTATACGCGTTGAAAAGCTGGTGAAGGATTTGAGTCGAATAATCATAAGGAGGTACCATTATTGAGGCAAAGAAATCCTTAAACTGAGTGCGAAGGAGTTCTAGACATATCTTTACTTTAACCTCATGAAGACTTTCCTTTTCAAGTTGCAACCGTAACTCATCCAAATTATTGAAAATCTTCTCTTTAAAATTATCCACTTTGCCAAAGAATATTTGAACCGTGGCTGGAAGTTCAGGCATGTTGTGCGGATAAAGAAGTGCAAGATGTGTCTTGAGCTTGTGAAATATTTCCAATGTCTTTTGACGCAATTTGATCTCTTTGAGTTGCATGTGTTGCAGTTCTCCCTCTTGAAATTTCGAATTCAAAGACTCCATTGAAAATTCGATGACAAATAATTGTAGATGTGGTTGTTTTCGGAATTTAACAACTCGTGAAGAAACTTAGAAATGAAAATTCTCGATATGACAACACCAATAAAAAAATCCGTAAAAAAAATCTTAAAAATCCTCGTTTAATAATATATATCTCTTTACACGGCTCAAAAGTCGTTGTCGGCTCAAACGATGAAAAATTAAACCCGATCAAAAATTCGTAGTCACTAAAAATGAAGTCCGTCACTTTTGTCTTTAAATCCGACCACAATAACGTTTATCCCGGCAAATATTTTTCCACGTTAACTTTCAAAATACCCGCCTCAACTTGATTTACCAAATCCAAAATTAATTTTAAAATATAAAAGTATATAAAAAAATAAAATAAAAAAAAATTAACTTAACTAAAATTCAACTTTTAAAATATATAAAATATAAGAAATATACAAAGAAAAATAAAAAAAAATCATTCGTTTTAAAAAAGCTGATAGTTTTGATTTATCAATTTGAAAAAATAAAAAAAAAAATAAAAAAAAATGAACTTAATAAAAAAAAATCTGAAACAGTTTCCTTTGATAAAAATCTGATATATTTAAAATAACTTAACGTGTCCCAATGTTCCTCACGCATGGCTTAAAAACAACGAACGTGGCTCAAATTTACTCCCCAAACCAGAACGTGGCAGCAGTAAAAAAAATATTCAATATTTCTTTCTTGTAATCTCCGCCTGATTTCACCCTAATTATATAACAAGCACACAGTCTCAAAAAGAAAAAGTCAATTCCTGAAATCACGCACCTTGTTTCCTCCGCCTTATTTCTCCCTAATTATACGCAAACCACCCCCCCCCCCCCCCCCCCACCGTGACATTGTTGGATTTACCTATTGATATGGATGGAGAAATGAGAAACTTAGAGAGAGAAAGAAGAGAGAGAAAGGAGAGGATTAAGAAGAAAGATGAAATGTGATTATGTAAAAATGGAAGTGAACCAACAACCCCTCCTAACATGCTAGGAGGGGGGTTTATATAGCCCACCCTACATGTGGGCTATATGGGCTATATTGGATGACGAGCCCAATATCATTGGAGTGACCGATCCTTTCTAAATACGTAAAAACGTATTTCCAACAATCTCCCCCAAAGGGAGGTCACTCCAAGTTACAATGTCCTAAATAGTCTATAGCTCGTGATCTATGCTAATAATGATGTGACCGAGACTTTCCTTGGAAAAACGTATTTCCAACAATAAATCCCCGCAACCCGTCAAGATAATATTGGAATCTAATAGTTACTATAATTAACACTTCACTGTCCCTTTGGGAGTCTTGTATAATTATTTTTTTTCTTTTTTTCTGGCCACTCATTTTTTTCTATAAGCCGCTCTTATTTTTCTTTATTCCTCACAAAGAAAATTGAAAAGAATAAAAGGAAAAACACCCGCTAAGTATTAAGCATGACATAAGTCTAGTACACATAAAACGTTCTAACTTAGAATCTTAAGACGTACTTATACCAACCATGAATGATTAGTCAAAAATGCATAAGAGACTACAAACCGATTAAAACCGTTCGTGATTATTTATTAACATATATACATGCGAAGAAAATAGAGGCAAAGAAAGAGAAGGGTTTAGCCACAAGTAATTATCATGAAGTTTATCTAGCCCTTTTATACTTGCTTCAAATCTATCATCTCCCATTCTCCACAAATTTAAAATCTCAAATAATGAGAGTCGTGGATGCTTAGCCTAATAGACTAATGAAGGACTACATGGTTAAGGATACTAGCTAGAGTAAGCTTAGATAAGCAAACTCGGGTTGAGTCAAAGTATTCATGGTGGGCCTAATATGTCAAAGAAGTCTAAATTTTTTTAAACCATGTTCTTATTATATTTTTTCCTTTTTCAATTTTTCATAAAGAACAAATGAAGAAATATATACAATGCAAATGTGTTATGCAAATGAAAAATGATTGATGCAAAAATTATGATTGCATATTTTTGGTGGCCAAAGTAGATCAAAAATTTGAAAAATGTTTGAAATATTACTTTTCCCAATTATCATGAAGGTCAGTGACAAAGTCTAGGTAAGGTCACTTCGATAGAAGATCCCGCTACACTTAAGCTAAACATTGTCCTCAATGTTTAAGAGCATGGAAGCATAAACTTCCCCTACACTTATGACAATGAATAGACTTTGCTTAACCCAAGCTAAGGAAAGATCAACTATAGTGAATTCATTTTTTAAGCACAATGTGTCTATGAAAAATCACAATAGTAACGAAGTGAACCGGATACAAGGGCCTCCTCCATAAGCTCCAAAGCACGTGATGAGTGACCAACCCTACAAACAACATGAAGACAAAAGTAAGGTCTCCCCTACACTTCGCATCAACTCTATATCCTTATTTCTAACCTACAACACTCTAAGTCTAAAAACTCTAAACCTAGTTATACAAGCTTGATTTATGGAGTCTCTAGCTCGACTCATCCCACACATAAAAGTGTCTAAAACCTATCATGGAGAGTAAAAATTTTGCCCTTTTTAAGAAAAATCTCCATGATGAGGTAAGGCAAGTTTTCAATTATCAAAAATCCATAAATATCCCCCCGGATCAAATACATAATTACCATCCCACTTATAACACAATTCAACAGCTAACTTCCCAAGCAATGGTGAAAAGGGTGAGGTGTTGTTCTCCAAAATGGTTAGCCATATGTTCTTCAAAAGGTGATAAGGTGATACTCTCAAATCTTTCACAAGTTTTCCTTTTATTGCATCAACCGGATACTGAGATGGTTTAGCAAGCTCTATACCAGGATCAAAAATCCGTTCCTTGATAGGAAAACAACAAGTGGTGGTTGCCTTAGAAGGGTCTCCCTTGTAGGTCAAATGGTGAGAGAAAAGTTGTGGAGTAATGGGTAACAACAAGCTCTTGGAAGGAACCATCATGACTTGTTCTCCTTTATCACTTTGAAAGGTTGAGGTGGGCAAAGAAGAAGGTAAAGGGTCTTCATGCAATAGAGATTCTAGAAATAGTATGTCCCCCTCCTCATCAATATAACCAAGAGTGTACTCAAAAGGTATATCAACCTCTAAAAACTCATCACTCTCATCCATGATAGAATCCTCCTCATCACCATAATCATCATAGATTGGTCTATCAAAGATTGGTGATTCCTCAAAACCCAAGGAAGTGTGATCATCAAATAATGGAGAGTCACAAGTGGAGAGCTCATCATCACTATAATCATCATATGTTGGTGTATCATAAAGAAGAGATTCTTCATCACTAAGATCATCATTGGTGTCTTCATCATGGTGGAAAAGTAGGTTATCAAATGATGTTTCAAAGAGAGGATTGGAATGAATCACAAAATCACCAAAGTTAAGCTCTTGAGGTTCATGAAAAACCAAGGATGAGGTAATGGAGGCTATGGTCTCAACATAAGGAAGGCCATAATCTCCACTTGAGCAAGCTTCATAAAAATATTCATCACAAACTTCATCAAGGATATCATCTTGAGTTTCCTCCTTATTCACAACATCAATATGCTTGACCGTTTCGGGCTCATTAGATTTCTTTGACAACTTTCCCATGTTAAACACAACTCTTTCATCTCCTACCCTCATTGTAAGTTCTCCTCCGCCACATCTATAAGTGTCCGACCCGTTCTCAAAAAAGGCCTACCAACAATCAAAGGAACTCTCGGATCCATATCATAATCAACCACCACAAAGTCCGCGGGAAAGGTAAATCTATCAACCCTAACAAAAACATCCTCCGTAATTCCCACCGGATAAGCTATAGTACGGTTAGCCAACTCAAGAGTCATCTTAGTAGGAGTGAGCTCGGGAAGTGAAAGTCTTTTCCAAACCGATAATGGCATGAGATTTATGCTTGCCTCTAAATCCGCTAATGCCATTAAATTTTCCACCCTCGGAAAATTGCAAGGAATCAAAAACCTCCCCGGATCTCCAAGCTTAATAGGCAACTTCTTAAGCAAAACCGCGGAGAAATTTTCATTTAAGGAAGCATTAGGCAAATCCACCAATTTCTCCTTGTTAGAAAGTAAGTCCTTGATCATCTTAGAAAACTTAGGTATATTGGCTAAGGCTTCCGCAAAGGAAATGTTTATGTTAAGTTGCTTGAACATCCTCAAAAAATTTGAGACTTGTATATCATCCTTGTTCTTAAGCTTTTCCTTTCTCAATATTGATGGGTAAGGGAGACTTGGTTTTGGTTGTGGTTGAGTGGTTGATGAAGGATTTTCTTTGATGGGTTCTTCATTGATGGGTGTGGAAGGTAAAGGAGAAGTGAGTATAGGTTGAGAAGGAGTAGGAGGTGAAGTGGTAGAGCTTGGAGGTGGTGAAGAAGATGTAAAAGGCTTATCACAAGATGGAATCATAGTAGGCGTAACCATAGTAGGTTTGGGTGGTGAAGGATCATGACTTTTCTTTCCACCTCTTGTTGTGATAGCATTGACATTAGGCCTCGGGTTTGTTTGTGTGTTAGAGGGTAGAGCCCCTTGTGGTCTTTGAGTAATTTCCATTAAAATCCTCTTGGTAGATTCCTCATTTATCATTGTCATTTGCTCTTGCATTCTTTTTTCACTTTCACTAATTCTCCTCTCAACATACTCATTATTATCATATTGCCCATATCCTTGATTTTGACCTTGATAGTATCCTTGATTTGGAATGGGTGGGGTGGTGGATTAAATCCTTGATTGGGTGGATGAAAGTTATTTCCTTGATTGTTAAAGTTGTTGGGTGCTTTATAGTTGTTCCCTTGGTATTGTGGCCTTGGCCCTTGGTTCCTTTGTAACAATTTAGGGGGATTAGGTTGAGTAAGGGTGGGTGGATGGGGTGGGAAACCGGGTGGAGCAAGGTAGTTCTGAGACTTGTAAGAAAGGTTGTTTTGATTGATGTTGGGTTTGAAATGTTTTCTATGTTCTTCTTGGTAAGTATAACACTCAACTTGATAACCTTGAACTTTGTCACATTGTTGATAGGAATGGGGACCTCCACAAGTCTCACATGAAAGAGCAATAGCATGCACATCATTGGTGGAATCGTTCAAGGAAAGGCCCTTAAGGGTTTGGACTAATTCTTGATTTGACTTAAGATTCATCTCTTGATTCCTTTCCATTATTTTGAGTATCTCTTGGTGACTCTTGAGGAATTGGTTATCACAAGGTGCTTGAGAACTATCTTGCACAACATGAACCCTTTCATCACCATTGATTTGGTCTCAATAATGTCCCAAGCTTCTTGAATGGATTTAGAAAGAATATTTCCACCTGCGGAAGAGTTGATTGAATCTTGGTGGTGAGGTCTTAATCCATTATAAAAAGTATTGATTTGGTGAACTTCATTGAATCCATGATTTGGGCATTTTCTCAATAACTCCTTGAACTCCTCCTAAGCATCACTAAAGGTTTGACTAGGTTTTTGTTGAAAGCCTATAATTAAATTCCTCAAAGTCTTGGTCTTAGATGGGGGAAAGAACTTATTCAAAAACTTCTTAGTGAAATCATCCCAAGTAGTAATGCTCTCGGGTGGTTGTGTATCTAGCCAATACTTGGCATTGCCCTATAGTTAAAATTGTATCAATATCAACTTAATGGCATCATAGGGAACTCAATTGTACTTAATGGTGTTGCAAAGAGCAAGAAACTTCTTAAGGTGATCATGTGGATTATCATTTGATTTCCCAAAAAATGGTGTGTTTGAAATCAAGTTAATCATAGAGGTCTTAAGCTCAAAGGTGTTTGCGGGAATCTCGGGTATCTTAATAGCATCGGCATATCCTTACACATTAGATTGCAAGTGCTCCATCAAAGTTCGAGTGTTAATGCCGGTCATGGCTTCTTGTTGTGTGTGAATCAAAGCAGGATTCTCAGAATCGGCTTGATGGACGGTGGTGTTTTTACTCTTTCTCTTTTTCTTCCTTTTGGGAGGAAGGGGTTGTACACGAAATGGTATTTATGCACGCCCGCGGGTGAGCATGCAACTCAAATCAAGGAGTAAGAGAGAAGCTCTCTTTCGACTTTGAAGAAGAAGGGATTATCCTCTTCGAGATTCTATATGAAATATCCACAAGAAAGTATAATATACGTAAGTACTACTTGGGTGCAAGACCCCCAATCAAGCCTTTCTTCTTAGAATACACACTAGTGAACGGAGGGTTAGATGGCTCGAAGCACTTAAGTACCTATTAACCCTTAGATGGCATTTTATAGCACATCGCCTTTCTATTCACTTTGTAGTTTGTATTCTTCGAATTCTTGCCTATTGGAAGTATTTATCTATTCTTGCTTAATTAAATTTGATCGATACACGTGTCAAGGACCGGAACGCTCCCTAACACGGTGTATTGCAAAAGCAATACTTATGGAGATATGTGTATTGATTGTTCGTATACGTATACGTATCTACATATAATAATATAAAGAAATTATTTTTGTATTTATTGGGTTTTTTAAAGAAAATATTATATGTACGTAAAAACCGAGGAAATCCAATAATATATATTTTTGGTTGCAATCTCTTAGGAAAAAGATTCCTTTTTGATTTTTTCTATTTTTTTGGTCAATTCTTTAGGAAAATAATTGTTTTTGTTATTTTTTAGTTTTTATATTTTTATATTTTTTATTTTTTATATGTTTTTGATTTATGATACGTAAAAATAACGGTCACGGAGTGAAAGGATCCCAAAATCCAATGAAAATCGGCAATCAATAGTCTCTCGTAATGTCATGAACCGGCAGCGGCGCCTGAAATGTGTATAGTTGAAGTTCGTTTTTCTCAGTTCTTAACAAATTGAAAGTCCTAACAAGATCGGGTTTTTAATTGTTCTTGGTTGGTAATGTTTTTTGGATATTCTATTGCTAATTCAAACAAGCCTTGCAAAAATGAAGCAAATATCGTCTACTTATATGTAAAACACAGTGCAAATACCAAGTTTTTATTCAATTAAAATGCAAAATGTAAATTCAATAAACTATAAGGACTGGAAATGTAAATTCTATGAAATTTAAATGCTCAAAATATAAAGCTGAAAAGTATAAGGACTAAATGTGTAAAATCAGTAAACTATAAGGACTGAAAATGAAAACGATCCAAACAAGTGACCAATTTTCCAACTAATTCAAAACTTCCTAACTGATTTTTAACAAACTTGAAAGTTAAAGGACTGGATTATTGCAAACCCTAAAAAGTAGCAAGTTTAGCCATGATTAAGAACAGTTTAAAACTTCAAGGACTATAATGCAATTTTTGAAAACTATTAACCAAAAACGGGCTTAACACTTCAATAAGCTCGTTTGAGCTTATTTTTCAACCAAATTCGACCAAACCACTTGCAAATGACTCAAAATCAGATTTAAGCTAGACCTATCCAAGGAAATTGGCTAAAAGTTACTGAAAAGCTGATAAGCTAATTTCAATAAGCACAAAATAATCTATAAGCTAATCCAGACTTGCACAACTAGATTTCTATGGAAATTCTTGTTAATAAGCTCAAAATAAGGACGGGAAATCAAGTCTCTTGAAAAGTCATCCAGTAATAAGCTCAGAATTCTACAATAAGCAAAAAGAGTGCTAATGTCGACTTTCGTTGACCAAGAATTTTCAATAAGCTCAAATTCTCAGAATTCAACCAGGAACACTTATTGATTGATTTTGTGAAAGAAAATTGACCAATTAATGAAGTAGAAATTGAGATATGAAAAATCAGTTCACCAAGTTACAGTAACTTGCATTTGCTTAATGGTTCAAACTTTTGCTTATTCCTACTTGAATACTTGATACTGTATACTTTCCTTATAGACTTTGAAACTTCATATATTGAGTGAAAAGTGAGAGCTGATTTGGAGTTATTTCATCAAGTAACAAAAGAATGCCAAGCAAATCAAACTGACAACTTTCTGAAACTATACTAGCTAAGAACTGACCCAGACTTTTTAGATGGCGATTTGCCTATTTGACCAAATGTTTGACTTAAAAGTGACTTAAAACTGTTTAATATGACTAGTAAACTGAAAATGAACCAAAGCTTGCCAAATTTTATCACTTAAAATCTGAATCAAGGCTAATGCCAAACACCACTTTCTGATCTTTTGGAAATTTTTGTGAATGATTATTGAGCAAAGGACTAAACTGAGTAAAAAGCTTTAGCAAACTAAGTTTATCAGTCAAAATGAAGTATATGAGAACTGGTTACAAGTACTCTAACCAACTAGAACACTAAATGATTAACAATGCTAAACTGACTGAAATAAGCTGAAAACAGGTCAAGTAACAAAGCTAATAAGCAGATTAAGCTACAATGAAACTACACAAACATTAAGATCAGATCAATTAAAGACTTTAACACATTTTATCATGAAATCAAGCAAGATTATCTAAGAATGAAGCATGCATCAACTGTTTAGTGGAATTGAAATCAGAACATGTAAACCTTAAGCAAAGGTCTCCTTTGGGGAGTAGAGGAGCGTTGAGCTCTCTATTCTAGTGCTAACCACCACCTTAGCACTAGAAAACACTATCAACAACCAATCAACAGTAATCAATCAACTAATCTGCCATTAATGAATCTGAAATCTTCAAAATCTACTAGAAATAGAACTGGATGATCAAATAGCTACAATCTTCAAACTTAGCCAGTTATGATCAAGATATGATCATAACAAACTAACAACAACAACAAGAGGAATCAATGAAGCAAGGATGAACAGTAGAGTAGTATTAGAACTTTTGGAGGGAAAATGGAAATTTGAATTTTATTGAATGAAAAGTAGTTACAAGGCTGTTAAACTGTTACAACTAACTATAATAGACTCAAGAGTGTGTCAAACTCTTGAGTTGTTAAGCTGAAACTAAGAAATGAGTTGAGAGGAAAAACTAAGTGTGTGTGATTTCACACTTTCTACAACTACAAGAAATGAGAACTAAACATGGTATTTATAGACATTAGGAGTAGAGCAGTTGGGGTTGGTGACGTGTTGGAACCAATGGGAGAGTGCCAGGTGTCTTCATCATCTTAATTGCAAATTCGGCTCAAGAACACAAAGAGGGATTTTTGATTGAATTAATTTCAGTCTAATTGACCAATTGGGATAGCTTCGTTGCTGGATTTAGAGTCTTTTTCATGTTTATTGCTTGTTCTGAAATGCAGTGTAGCTCTTTATCCATTCTGGACTCGTCTTTGTTAAAGGTGACACGTGGAGGCTTTTGATTTGTTCTCCTTTGGTCACACAGATCATTATCCAAAAGTGGATACTTGATTATTGAATGGCGAAGTGCTATTGGCTGAAAAGAGATATAGTGGGACTACTGTGCTGGTTCGGTTATTAAATGCAAAGTGGAGTTAGTGGCCAGCTGTCAAGTGAGCTGGTGATCCAAGTACTATTTTTCAAGCATTCTCATTGGTCCGTTCTCCTTTCACACGGATTAAGCATAAATCAATATGAATTTTGTCACTTTCAGTCCCTATTCTTAGCAGAATCTTCATTTAAGCTCTTTTCTTCATTCTTTTGGCAATTTAAGTCCTTCAAACTTCATTCTTGAACAAATTTGATCCTTTGACTTGATAGTTGACTAGGTTTGACTTTGATCTTGACTTTTACAAAATTGCACTTTGGGTCCTTCATCTTTGGCAGAATGTCAAGATAGGTCCTTTGTCTTCAAAGTCTTGTCACTTTTGATCCTTCTTTGTCTTTTTCATCAAATAAAGCTTGATTTTCCTTTGTTTGCTTGAAAATGTATCCTTCTTACCTATTTGAGCACAAACACAAAACATACCACATAATTCCACTTTATAGCACAAAGTTTAGGTATTTTTATTGTGTTTTAGGGTGATTTGTTGATAAATTGATATGAGTTTTTGCTCATATCAAATCCCCTACACTTGAACATTGTCATGTCCTCATGCAATGCTATACATTTTAAGCTCAAATTTACACTCTTCTCATAATTAATCCACCTTGGCCATTATAGAATGCATTTACACTACT
Source organism: Glebionis coronaria (assembly GCA_025667525.1). Lineage (NCBI taxonomy): Eukaryota > Viridiplantae > Streptophyta > Magnoliopsida > Asterales > Asteraceae > Glebionis > Glebionis coronaria. Next base: position 224,964,635 of record CM046882.1, on the reverse strand, counting down.
CTAAACTAAATGATGCATGATTTTGATTTTTAACAATGCAATGAACAAAATACAATTCTATCTATATCTTTTTGGTTTTTCTTGAAATGGTTTTGATGGAAATAACTCATAAAGAATTCAATGACTTTGATTAGGGCTTGGGTACCATGGACACTTATCACCCTCAAGTTTCACTTTCTCCATACCAAGCTTAAAAATGGGATCATTGTATTCACAAGTAAAAAGTGCATCAACTTATTCATGACAATTAAATGTGGAACCGGTTATTATTTGAGCAAATTGCTTGTGGGCAAATTTGTCATTATTTCAAGTGTGAAGTATAAGAAATGCAAAATCCAAAAATAAGGAAGCACGGTTTTAATCCGAAGTAATCCTCTCATCCATTACTTGAAAAACCGCTCACAATTAATATAAGTCCGTTTCAAGAGTAATAAGTCATTCTCCTTATGTGTAAAATCCTCATGTCATGCTTTCATAAGTAGCTACACACTCGCTAAGGAAAGAAAAATAAAACTCACGCAATAATTTACATCTGCCATCTTTTTTAGACTTTGGATCTTCAACCCCGCAACCCGTCAAGGTAATATTGGATTGGAGCAATCTATTGAATCCCCGCAACCCGTCAAGGTAATATTGGAACTCAATAGTCACTAATTAACACCACACTGCCCCTCTTGGGAGTCTTGTATATATATATATATTTTTTTTTCTTTTCTTTTTCTTTCTTTTTTTTCTAGCCACTCATTTTTTTCATAAGCCGCTCTTATTTTTCTTTATTCCTCACTAAGAAATTTGAAAAGAATAAAAGGAAAAACACCCGCTAAATATTGAGCATGACATAAGTCTAGTACACATAAAACGTTCTAACTTAGAATCTTAAGACGTACTTATATCAACCATGAATGATTAGACAAAAATGCATAAGAGATTACAAACCGATTAAAACCGTTCTTGATTATTTATTAACATATATACATGCGAAGAAATTAGAGGTTAAGAAGAGAAGGGTGTAGCCACAAGTAATCATCATGAAGTTTATCTAGCCCTTTTATACTTGCTTCAACTCTATCATTTCCCATTCTCCACAAATTTAAAATCTCAAATAATAAGATTGGTGGATGCTTAGCCTAATAGACCAATGTAGGACTACATGGTTAAGGATACTAGCTAGAGAGTGCTAAGATAAGCAAACTCGGGTTGAGTCAAAATATCCATGGTGGGCCTAATATGTTAAAGAAGTCTAAACTTGTTAAAACCATGTTTTTATTATATTTTTTTCCTTTTTATATATTTTTGATGAAAAATAAAAGAAGAAATATGTACAATGCAAATGTGTTATGCAAAAGAAAAATGATTTATGAAAAAATTATGAATGCATATTTTTGGTTGCCAAAGTAGATCAAAAATTCGAAAAATGTTTGAAAAATTAATTTTCCAATTTTCATGAAAGACAATGACAAGTTCTAGGTAAGGTCACTTCGATAGAAGACCCCCCTACACTTAAGCTAAACATTGTCCCCAATGTTTAAGAGCATGGAAGTATAAAAACTTCCCCTACACTTATGACAATGAATAGACTTTGCTTAACCCAAGTTAAGGAAAGGACAACTATTAGTGAATTCATGTTTAAGCACAAGGTGTCAATGAAAAATCACAATAGTAACAAAGTGAACCGGATACAAGGGCCTCCTCCATAAGCTCCAAAGCATGAAATGAGTGAGAAACCCTACAAACAATCATGAAGACAAAAGAAGGTCTCCCCTACACTTATCTCCAAGTCTATACCTTTATTGCTAACCTACAACACTCTAAACCTAGTTATACGATGCTTGAGTTAATGAGTCTCTAGCTCGACTCGTCCCTCAATGAATTAATTCATGGGGAAAATGGGGATCTCTTGGACCATTTCAACGGAAATGTCCTACCCAAAATAATGTTTCACACGGTGACCATTCACTTTAAAATTTGGACCATCGGGTTGTGACAACTCAATAGTGCCATATGGAAACACTTGAGCAATAGTGAATGGACTGGACCATCTCGACTTAAGCTTGCCCGCAAAAAGTTTCAACCTTGAGTTAAAGAGGAAAACCGCTCTCAAACTTTGAACTCACGGTTCTTGATCTTAGCATCATGCAATTTCTTAGTCTTTTCCTTGTAAAGCAAAGAATTTTCATAGGCATTGGCTCTCAATTCATCCATCTCATTGAGTTGATCTTTCCTATGTGAATCGGCTTGGTTTAAATCAAAGTTAGCCCACTTGAGAGCCCAAGATGCCTTGTGTTCTAACTCGAATGGGAGGTGGCACGCTTTTCCATAGACAAGCCTATAAGGAGTACAACCAATTGGTGTCTTAAAAGCCGTCCTAAAGGCCCACAAAGCATCATCAAGCTTCTCCGACCAAGAAGCTCGATGCTCTCCCACCGTTCTCTCTAAAATTCTCTTTAAACCACGATTTGTGACCTCGGTTTGACCATTGGTTTGACGGTGATACGCGGTAGAAAGTCTATGATTAACTCCATATTTCTTCATAACTCTCGTGAATTGATCATTACAAAAGTGTGTACCACGATCACTTATGATGGCCCGAGGTACACCAAATCTAGCAAACAATTGCTTTAAGAACTTCACAACAACTCTAGCATCATTGGTAGGTAAGGCTTTAGCCTCCACCCATTTGGACACATAATCCACCGCCACAAGTATATACTTGTTTCCCTTAGAAGATGGAAAAGGTCCCATGAAATCAATGCCCCATACATCAAATATCTCACACTCTTGAATAAAATTTTGTGGCATCTCATCACGTTGCGTAATTTTTCCTTGTCTTTGACACACATCACAAAATTTCATCATTTCATGGGCATCTTTGTAAATGGAAGGCCAATAGTAACCCGAATCAAAGACTTTCTTGGCGGTATAGTTAGGCCCAAAATGTCCACCCGTAGGTCCTTTATGACATGCTTCTAAGATCTTAAATGCCTCGGGGCCATCTACACACCGTCTAATGATTTGGTCCGCACATTGCCTAAAAAGATAAGGATCATCCCAAAAGTAGTACTTAACTTCCTTAATAAATTTCTTCTTTTGTTGATATGTAAGACCCTCAATAAGCACATTGCCCACAAGATAGTTTGCGATATCCGCAAACCAAGGAGTGGCATCCTCTTGGGAAGAGATAGACACGAGCTCCTCTAATGGAAAGGATTCATTGATTTCTAGATGTGGAAAATCTCCTTGAAAAGGATGCTCAAGTCTACTCAAGTGATCCGCCGCTAAATTCTCGGTTCCTTTCTTATCACGAATTTCTATCTTAAACACTTGAAGCAACAAAACCCATCTCAAAACCCTAGGCTTAGCATCTTGTTTTGTCATGAGATACTTGAGAGCGGAATGATCCGTATACACTATGGTTTTGGATAGCACAAGGTATGGTCTAAATTTCTCAAAAGCATAGACTATAGCAAGCAACTCTTTTTCTGTGGTAGTGTAATGAAGTTGTGCACCGGTCATGGTTTTACTCGCATAGTGTATAGGTTGAAAATGCTTATTAACTCTTTGACCTAAGACGGCCCCCACCGCATAATCACTAGCGTCACACATAAGCTCAAAAGGTAATTCCCAATTTGGAGAAACCAAAACGGTAGCCTTTGTCAATTTTTCCTTAAGAGTCTCAAAAGAGTCCAAACAATCTTGGTTAAAAATGAAAGGAGCCTCTTTTTCCAAGAGGTGAGTTATCGGTCTAGCTATCTTAGAAAAATCTTGTATAAAGCGCCTATAAAATCCCGCATGACCTAAGAAACTCCTCACACCGTTAACCGAGGTGGGTGGGGGAAGCTTAGCAATCACATCAATTTTAGCTTGATCCACTTCTAATCCCTTGTTGGATATTTTGTGTCCTAAAACAATTCCCTCTTTCACCATAAAGTGACATTTCTCCCAATTAAGCACTAAACGTGTTTCCTCACAACGCTTAAGCATTCTCTCTAGATTGGTGAGACATGAGGTAAATGAATTTCCAAAGACGGAAAAATCATCCATAAATACCTCCATGGTTTGCTCTATCATGTCGTGGAAAATCGCCATCATACACCTTTGAAACGTCCCCGGTGCATTACATAAGCCAAAAGGCATCCTCTTGTAAGCAAATGTACCGTAGGGACAAGTGAATGTGGTCTTTTCTTGATCCTTAGGGTCAATGGGTATTTGGAAATAACCCGAAAAGCCATCAAGAAAGCAATAGTACTCATTTCCCGCTAAGCGTTCAAGCATTTGATCCATAAAAGGTAATGGGAAATGGTCTTTCCTAGTATCCTCATTGAGTTTCCTATAGTCAATACAAACTCTCCAACCGGTAACAAGTCTTGTAGGAATAAGCTCATTGTTCTCATTAGGCACTACGGTGATTCCACCCTTCTTTGGAACACAATGTACCGGGCTAACCCATGGAGCGTCGGAAATGGGGTAAATCATACCCGCATCACGGAGTTTAATCACTTCCTTCTTAATGACCTCATGGATTTTTGGGTTAACTCTTCGTTGACTTTGAATTGCGGGTTTGTAGTCATCCTCCATAAGGATTTTGTGTGTACAAAAATGTGGATCAATTCCCCTTATGTCGATATTTTCCATGCTAAAGCTTTCTTGTGTTTCTTAAGGACTTCAATAAGTTGCTCCTTCTCATCCTCTTTTAACTCTTTAGCAATGATCACGGGTAGTTGGTCTTTGCCCTCTAAGAAAGCATACTCTAAGTGGGATGGAAGGTCCTTAAGTTCAATAGGAGGTGGACTCTCTATGGAAGGTTTTACTATGGAAGGATTCTCATTGGTAACTTCTTGTGGAGTAGGAGAAGGAATAGGGTCCTCATTGAGCAACTTTTGGATAGTAAGAATATCTTTTTCCCAATTAATGGGAGAATCATCATCACCAATAAATTTTGACTCAAATTCCTCCAAGAGGAAATCACTCTCTCCAAAAGGTGTTAAAGAGGGAGCAATTGAGGCCATGGTTTCAACATGGGGCATCTCATCACTAGTACTCTTGCAATCATCATGAAAGTGTTCATCACACACCTCATCTAACACATCAACTATGTTAATAGTCTCACACGGTCTAGACTCCTTAACCTCTTTCCTATCACAAACTTTCCCTAACTTAAACACCACTTTCTCATCCTCTACTCTCATAATTAGTTCTCCTTCTGCCACAACTATCAAAGTACGACCCGTCCTTAAAAACGGTCTACTAACAATCAAAGGAACTCTAGGATCCATGTCATAATCAACCACTACAAAGTCGGCCGGAAATGTAAACTTATCCACACCTACAAACACATCCTCCGCTATACCTACGGGGTAAGCTATGGTTCGGTTAGCTAATTCAAGGGTCATCCTAGTGGGAGTGAGCTCGGGAAGAGAGAGTTTTTTCCAAACCGATAAAGGCATGAGGTTAATGCTTGCCCCTAAATCCGCCAAAGCCATGTAATTTTCTACACCGAGAAAATTACAAGGTATCAAGAAGCGCCCCGGATCTCCAAGTTTTGTTGGTAAGGTTTTAAGTAGCACGGCGGAACAATTTTCATTAAGGGATGTGTTGGGCAAATCAACCAATTTTTCTTTGTTTGAGAGTAAATCCTTGAACATCTTAGCAAACTTTGGCATATAAGCAAGAGCTTCCGCAAAGGATATGTTGATGTTGAGTTGCTTGAACATCCTTAAGAAATTTGAGACTTGGATGTCATCCTTGTTCTTTAACTTGTCCTTTTTCAATCTTGAAGGATATGGAAGAGTAGGTTTTGGTGTAGGTGGAATAGGTGTTGTAGTGGAAGATTTGTCTTTGTTAGCTTCTTCATTGGGAGGTGTGGAAGGTAGAGGAGAAGTAGGAATAGGTTGAGAAGGTGGGTTTGATTGAATAGGAACATTTTGAGGTGGTGAAGTAGAAGTAGAAGGCTTGTCACATGGAGGAACAAAAGTGGGTGGAACAATAGGAGGCTTAGGAGGTGAAGGATCCTTTGTTGTTTTTCCACTTCTTGTTGTAATAGCATTGACATTTACTCTTGGATTTGTTTGTGTGTTGGATGGTAAAGCCCCTTGTGGTCTTTGATTATAAAGCATCATAAACTTCTTATTTGTGTCTTCATGCATTTCTCTCATTATTCTCTCATGAGCTTCATTCATTTCTCTTAATCTCTTCTCATTAGCTTGGAACCTCCTTTCATTCTCTTGATTCATTTTATGAAAAAGCTCAATTGTGTTATAATCTTGTGGCACATTTCCTTGAAAACCTTGGGGTTGGAAAGGTGGAGGTTGATTGTAAAACCCTTGATTGTTACCTTGAAAGGTATTTCCTTGATTGTTGAAGGTATTTGGTGGTCTATAGTTATTCCCTTGGTAAGGTGGTCTTTGCCCTTGATTCCTTTGTAACACTTGAGGAGGATTTTGTTGAATTTTGTTGAACCCAAACTTAGATCGATTAAGCTTTGTGTATACGAGATTAGATCAAGTAATACACGTAGAGAAACCTTTGCTTATGAATAAAGTAACTAAGTGTTATGCGGAATTAACACTTAATCTAAAACACAAAGATGTTAAACAAACTTTCACTTGTATTAGAATGATCGAATTTGATTACAATGAAAGAGGTTTAACTTGTGAAAACTTATTAAAACTGATGATTAACTTTAACCTAAAAGATCTTCTTTTATAGATTAAGAAGTCTTGTACAATAAGCTACGAATCAACTATTCTAGGTAAAGATAATAATAGAAAATACAATGTCGAGCTTATCTTTACCATACACAAATAAAGAAACAAATAAACAAAAAGATTCGTATGAAGATATATTCCATCAATGTTAATCTTCAAGGCTGTCAGCGTTGACTTCTTCAAGTGTCAACGCTTGGCTGTCAGCGTCCAATGTCATCCTATCAGCGCTTGAATTCTTCTTATCAGCGTCTAGTGAACTGACCCATAATTTATTCCCAACAATCCTCCCCTAAACTTGATATCTATTCCAATGATCAAGTTTCTGAATAAAAACTTAAGGCTTAGGAGGAATCTTACAAAAACTTCTTATGTTGGTGATAAACATATCTAATCAAGTCTTTGGCCACGTCACTAGTATAATCAATCTCCAAGGGTGTCTCCTTCATCTTCTCCAATACTTCTTTGGACAAGAAATAGTTAGCATCCACAAGTAGATACTCTGAAAACTTTGTAGAGCTCAAATGAAACACACCACAAGTAGAATAAAGCCTCCAATGAAGATTACTGAGGTCATCTTCAAGATCCTTCCATATGGCAGGATCTGCTTCTCTTGGACCACACAAAGTCAAAAATGTGTGCCACAGTCTTATTCCATTTGCTGAAGTAGGTGCTTCAGCTGTATACTTGGCCTCTATCAATCTCCATAGATGCACCAAGTCTTCTCTGTCTATGCTTGCAAAGATAGAAATAATTGAAGTGAAAGTGTGTACCTCCTTTCCAAACCTGCCAATCTTCCAAAATCCACACTCATCTTCATCAAAACTTATGATTGGATTTCTGTCATCTAGAGGTACTACATTAACCAAATCTGAAGCTTCCAATGGAGAAAGCTTGAGATGCTTCCTTATGACAGTTTCAGTTGGATAATACACATCCATATCTTTGGGAAATTGGAGAGGATCTCCTTTCTTCACTGGTCTTTGAGCAATCCTCATCTCCTTTTGAATCTGCATTTCCTCAGCAAGCTCTTGTTTCCTTTCTTCTGAAAGAAACTGGTAGACATTATTTTCTTGCACATTCCTCCAAATAGGATGTGCCCTATACTCTAACTCCTCAAAAGATAAAGCCAGCAACTTCTTGTATGTCCATCTAGGTTGATGGCATCTAAGCAACTTGTAATACAACTGCCTTCTATCTCTTTTAAGCCAAGTCTTGACCTCTTGTGCATTAAACCTCAAAATCACCTTTATATCATCTTGTACCCTGAGAAGAACTTCCAACCCCCAAATTTGATCTGACAAACTCATCCCTGGGTTGTCCATAACCTTGTCTTCCCAAGCATGGTACATTCTGGTGATTTCTGGAAGGTCCCAATCAATCTGATTCTTCAAATCACTCAATCTTTCCTTTGCTAACTCATCCCCATATTCAAGTCTTTCTGGATCTTCAATAATTTGAACACTTGAATCTGAGCTATCTCCTTCTTTTTCATCACCACTCTCTTCCTCACTCTCAGAAGTAGCAACAAATGGTGATCTACCACTCCTCTTCAAATCTCTTTCCAAAAGTTGTGCAGCCAACTGTTCATCAAATGCAATTTGTGCTGCATCTTTCTTTGGAACATCTTCTTCAACCAGAATCCCCTTACCCTTGTCTTTTGGATCAATAATAGGTAAGGTAGAAGAAGAAACCTGTGTGGACACATCTTTGATGATTGTTGATGACTGGAATACATCAACACCACCTGCAACTTTGTCAGAGTTCAAGTTACCTTTATCAGCGCCCCGATTACCTTTGTCAGCGCTGGATGTGTCAGCGTTCAAACCTGTATCAGCGCCCATTGTTGTTGTGAAAGATCCTTCCAAGTTCAATGGAGTTACCTTGGATGTATCAATAATTGGGTGCTTCTTTAAGTTGGTGAGGACTTCAGCAAAATTTAAAGATTCACTAAATTGTGAACTCTTCTCACTGGCTGTATGAATCAGCTCATCCTCTTCATCCTCCCCTTTGGAAGATTCCTTCATTCTACTTCTGCTACTTGGATTCTCCAAAACAGTTACCCGCTCCCTCAATACTTGGAGTTCACGGCCCTGATTATTGACAATTTGTACAAAGCTGACATTTTGCTTTTGCAAGCTAATGACAGCAGCCGTCAATTCATTCAATGTCATAGGTTCTAATCTGCCCTCAGCTAGAATGGGGATTTGACCTCCCAAAATAGAATCATAGGGCATGGATGAGGTCTTAATGATGTTGGGACTGTCTTGACCAGCATCTAAGCTTGTGTCAATAGCCCCAGCCTCATCCATGGCACCAGCCACACTTGTGGAGGTGGTTCTCTCTGCAACAAGGCTAGGACCACTAGAGGAGAACACTCCAGTAGTCCTTTGGCGTTTATTAAACCTAGATTGTAACGGGGTGGAAGATGAGGTAGATTGTGTGGGTGTTGGTTGGTTAAGGGGTGTTTGGGATTGTTTAGGGATGTCATCAGCGTTGAGATTGGCTGTGTCAGCCCCAACATATTGAGTGTTAGCGTTGACATTGGGTTGGTCAACGTCCATGTGGTCAGGTGAAGGTAATGGTTCATGGATAGGCTCAAGTTGAGGTGCAGGGTCTGGTTGTGGTTGAGCAGCCTGAATTACTTCAAGCATGGCTTGGGTGAGAGGGATAGATCTGTTTGTGGAGCTCATCTTGTCAAAAATGGTTTTCTTTTGCTTAGGGATCTCATAAAAAGTGTCATGATCCCTAGTACAATATTCTTGTAAATCAAACACCATTTGCAAAAATCTTGGATAAGCCAAAGTCATTTTACTTCCCTTGTTTTTACACATCCCTTCAAAAATCATTTTTGAAAAATTATACTTAAGCCCACGTGACATACAAACCAAAGCACTTGCAATGGACCTGTTTATCTCATTAAAAGCAGTACATTTTGGACTTAAGCATTGAAGAAGGACATGTATCAAATATTTCCAGTCAGAGGGAAATTCCTGCTTATGATATTTATTTAAAGATTTACCAGCAGGAATAGGATAACCCAATTCCCTAAGACCTTGTTCTATTGTTGCAACGGCAAGGGTAGTCACACCATCAGCGTCATCAAGACGCAAAGCTTGGCGAACCAAGGCTTCAGTGACCACCCATGTTCTTCCATGAACAGTAGATGTTAATGTGGTCACTCCATTAGCTGTTGTGGAACTAACATTATTCCAAAACTGTCTAATGTGTGCGACAGGGACTAATGGTTCATGAGAAAGTGCATACCTTATGGAGGATGCATTTAAAAATGCCACCATTTGTGAATACTGAGGGAACAAATCATTATCAGCAGTCAAGTAAGCTACCATATTATGTTGGCTTTTGAACTCCAATGTCAGATTGGTTGAGTTGAACTTTGGTGCCATGTTTAAAGCTGTTGAGGTTATGTGATATGGGAAAAATCTAGGAGAAAAATGTTAGACAAGAAAATATGAATACCCAGAACAAAAAGTTTAGCCAAATTTATAGGAGAGATGTATGATTTGGATTGGTCAAAAATGAGGCAGTTATATTCAAAGAGCAATGATGAAAATATTGAATCAAAGATAACTTATCTCATGCATTAATTAAAAGTAACAACTCCCCAAAATTACGGCCAAAGATTAGTAAAAAATAACAACTGGGTAGGGCCCACTAGGTGTCAACGGTCAAAAATAACCCATCAACGCCCAACGGCTATATTTTCTTGTCAGCGTTTGCCTAAAGCCTTGTCAGCGTCACGATTGGACGTAACAGCGTTTGGAGAAAAACTTGTCAGCGTCTAAAAATAAAAATAAAAATATTTAAAAAGAAAAAGACCTTAACAAAGTAATTTATCCTAAGGGAAATATCTTACAAGTTGATAATAATTACTGGGCGGCAAGCACTGTCCATTTATGCACACTTGCTTAAGCAAGATAGACACAAATGTCCTCTAGTGTCCCTTGCTAACCAAAATACTTACCAACAAAGTTATTTCATAAAAATGCTTTGTAACTCCCAGGTAAACCCATAACAAAACTATTCCCAAGTCTCCCATCAGACCATAACCAATTCTAGGCCAAAAATGTCTTGGCAGCATGCATAGTTTGTCAACTTTGCATGCTACAGTGCCTCATGGTTTAGTAAAACTAACCCATACTCACCTGTGGACACAATCTAGAATTGTGATGAGAGTATTATAAGAATACCCAAAAGTCCTAAAGGTTCCTTAAACCTCCCCTTAAACTATGATACATGAGTTTCTAAAAATATATATGAACATTAAAAATTTATGTCAAGATAGGAATATAAATATTCCAACCATCATCCATAAACAAAAACATGTCCAAATAGCTCTTCAAAGATCCATAAGCAACTCTGTATCCAATGGCATAAAGCTACCACCACCTACACATTTAGATTGAAAACCACAAAACTAACATTTGTTACTGACAGCGCCCCGACAACACGTATCAGCGTTGAAGGAACTCTTGTCAGCGTTAGACAATAATATCTCTAACAACGGCAAAATAACACTTATCAGCGTTACATTTACCTTTGTCAGTGTTAGAAAAATAAAGTGGAAAAATCTAAATCATCACAAAGACTAATAACAATGCATTATCCTGTACATACTTTTACAAAAAGGTTCCAAAACACATATTAAGTGAGATTAACCATTCCAATATTTGTTACCAAATATTGAAATCTTCCAGTATCAAAAGGTTTAGTTAATAAATCAGCCACATTATCTTCTGTGGCTACCCTATCTGGTTGTATTAAACCTTTCTCAAAGCAATCTCTTATAAAATGATGTCTAATTTCTATGTGTTTGGTTTTAGAATGATGTACAGGATTTTTAATAATGCATAAAGTACTGTTATTGTCTACAAAAATCTTGGTATGCATGAAATTATACCCATAATCCAACAGCTGGTTCTGAATCCATAAGACTTGTCCACAACAAGCAGCTGCTGCAACATATTCTGCTTCAGTTGTAGAGTTTGCCACCACTGTTTGTTTCTTGCATTGACAAGATATCAGTCTACTCCCAAGAAATTGGCATCCACCAGTTGTGGATTTCCTATCAAACTTGTCACCACCATAGTCACTGTCTGAATATGCAATAAGCTCCAATGGAGAATCTTTTGGGTACCATAAGCCAAGATCTGGATAACATCTTAGGTACCTAAAAATTCTTTTCACAGCAAAAAGGTGACATTCTTTGGGAGTCACTTGATGGCGTGCACAAGCACACACAGCAAACATGATGTCAGGTCTTGAGGCTGTAAGATACATCAATGAACCAATCATTGATCTATAGTGCCTAACATCCACATCTTTTCCAGCTCCAATTTTTCCCCAAGGGTTTTCCCTATCCATAGGAGTGGAAGCACTCTTTTCATGTGGAGAAAAACCATATTTCTTCAAGATCTCAGCTACATATTTGTCTTGGGAGATGAAGATACCATCTTCTTTCTGCTGAACTTGTAACCCTAGAAAAAAGTTCATCACACCCATTGCACTCATCTTGAATTTATCTGTCATAAGCTTGGAAAAGTCTTCACTCATCTTTGGATTGGTGGATCCAAAAATGATATCATCAACATAGACCTGGACAAGTAAGACATCCTTACCTTTCTTCTTTGTGAACAATTTCTGATCTATGGTGCCCCTTTTAAAACCATTTTCCACCAAGTAGGTGGACAATGTACCATACCATGCTCTTGGGGCCTGATGAAGTCCATACATAGCTTTCTTCACTCTATAAACCTTGTCTGGATTCTCAGGATCTTCAAAACCAGGAGGTTGCATGACATATACCTCCTCAACAATTGTTCCATAGAGGAAAGCACTCTTCACATCCATTTGATAAACAGTGAAGTTCATACAAGAGGCATAAGCTAGGAAAATTCTTATAGCTTCAATTCGTGCAACAGGAGCAAAGTCCTCTTCATAATCTATACCTTCCTCTTGTGTATGTCCCTGAGCTACCAAACGTGCCTTGTTTCTGACCACAATACCCCTTTCATCTTTCTTGTTCCTTAGAACCCATCTTGTCCCAATTGGTCTCACATATCTAGGACAATCAACCAGCTCCCAAACATCCTGTATAGCAAATTGGTGAAGCTCATCCTGCATTGCTTCCACCCAACTAGGTTCTTTGAGAGCATCAAAAATCTTCTTGGGCTCTTCTTGTGACAGAAAACATGCAAACAAACATGCTTGTACAAGAGGGGTATCAACCTTCTTGTGTATATTGGCAATAAATCCACCAAGATTTTGATGGGATCTTCTTGTCTGAACTGGAGCCATAACATCACCAATGATCTGAGATGAGGGGTGATCCTTATTTGTGGAAGTGAGAACTCCTCCTTCAAAAAGTCTGGTGTCCTCAACTTCACGCTCCATGTTGCCAATATCTTCTTCATCAGACTCTCTTTGATCAACAGTAATCTCTTCATGGACATTAGAAGGTCCACCTTGTTCAAAATGTGAAGAGAAAAGATGTGCAAAGGTGTCATCAAAGTCTGAACCTTGTTTGTCAGCGCTTGGGCTAACAACGCTTGAACTGTTGTTGTCAACGTCTGATCCATCAGCGTCTGAATTGCTCTTGTCAGCGCTTGATTTCCCTTTGTCAGCGCCTGAAGAACCATGCATGTTTGTATTTGGTGGTATTTGGAAACCACCATTATCTTTTCTAGCAGCAGTAGCAGCAGCATAATACTCATCTGTCCATATAGGAAGTGTAACATATTCTTGTGTGGGAGATGACTCAACTGCTGGTGGTCCATCCTTCTTAGCAACCTGTATACCTGAAACATTACCAATTCTCTTTTCCAAAACACTTGAAGTTACCTTCACAATGTCTGGATCAGTAACAGGCATATAATTTAAAGCTCTAGATAAAGGTTCCAAGTCAAACAACCAATTTGGACCACTTTCAGGATCACTAGGTTTACTCTCTAAAAACCTAACATGTACTTTTTCAAGTATACGTTTTTCCTTTTTAATGTAAACCCTATATCCTTTTCTCTGCACTGAATAACCCATGAAGTAGCCTTCATCACCTTTTGAATCAAATTTACCTAGGGCATCACTAGTTTCTAAAACAACTACATGACAACCAAAAGGCTTGAGAAAGCCAATATTTGGCTTCCTTCCCCAAAGTAACTCATAAGGTGTCTTATTATGTATTTTGTTGACCAATGCCCTATTTTGAACATAACAAGCTGTGTTAACAGCTTCAGCCCAAAAGGCTATAGGAAAGTGGGCATCAGCCAACATGGTTCTGGCTGCTTCAATTAGGGTTCTATTCTTCCTTTCAGCAACCCCATTTTGGTGTGGGGTTCTAGCTATGCTAAACTGTCTAGTAATCCCTTTCTTGGCACAAAAATCATCTAACAACTGATTTCTAAACTCACCCCCATTGTCACTTCTAATAATTTTGACCTCATTACCATTCTTCTTCTCAATCTGGGTAATGAAATTAATCAGACTTTGGGCAGTTTCACTTTTCTTGGCTAAAAAGAAAGTCCATGTAAACCTGGAAAAATCATCAGTGATGACAAAACAATATGATTTACCCTTCAAACTTTCTATATTAGTTGGACCAAAGAGGTCCATATGCAATAAGTGAAGTGGTTTAGAACTAGAGTGCACCTGTTTAGATTTGAATGAGACCGTGTGCTGCTTGCCCTTAAGACATGCAACACAAGAGTGGTCATTGTGGAAAGCCTTTTCAGGAAAACCATCAACTAAACCAAGCCTCACAAGTCTATTGATATTTTTAAAGTTTATGTGCCCTAATCTCCTGTGCCAAAGATTACTTTCATCTACTGAGGCTTTAGCATAAAAACATGACATCATTTTATTATTCATATTAATTCCATTAAGATTCACATTATATATGTCTTTATGCCTTGGTGTTCTAAATTCTATGTATTTCTCCTCAGGGAGCTTGTAATCTTTGCTTAACACCAAGCACTCAGTATCTGTGAAAAGAACCTTATTTTTGTTATCACACACTTGTGATACACTAAACAAATTATAATCCAGTTCTTTTACCAGGAAGACATTCTCAAAACGTAGATTATTGGTAATAAGGGTTCCTTTTCCTGTGATGGTGCCATAGCCCCCTCCAAAGTATACCTTATCACCATCTTGAATAGGAGTGAAGTTTGTCAGATAGTCTTCCTTTCCTGTCATGTGCCTTGAGCATCCACTATCCCAATATCCATAATCATTGATCTTCTTCTGAATGCCCTGCACATAAAGAAAACACATTAGTTTTCTTTGGGAACCCAAGCCTTGGAAGACTCGGATTCAATTGGTTGTTTAACAAGAACAGACTTGGTTCTCATAACAACCCTATTTTCATCCCTTTTTGAATGAAATTCCCAGTTAACCCCAACTGGTGTTGACATGGCCTTTGAAATATAATGAAACCTGTTGCATGTCATAGAAAGACCAGTAAATTTAGGGTTTTGGTCTTGTTTTGGTCTCCATGTTAAGCTAGTAGAAGCTTTAGACCCATTTCCCTGTGGTTGCAAATACCTAGGTTTGGCAGTGTGTCTGTCAGCGCTGAAATTGTTCTTGTCAGCGCCCCGATTGCCTTTATCAGCGTTGAACCTAGGGTTTGCTACAGGAACCCATTGCCTAT
Source organism: Glebionis coronaria (assembly GCA_025667525.1). Taxonomy (NCBI): domain Eukaryota; kingdom Viridiplantae; phylum Streptophyta; class Magnoliopsida; order Asterales; family Asteraceae; genus Glebionis; species Glebionis coronaria. The sequence goes on along the minus strand of CM046882.1, from coordinate 224,949,269 downwards.
TGGACCAAGTGTTTGACTTTTGGAAAGGTCTTAGGCCTTGTGTGTTAGACCCTCTAGAAAAGAATGGGGCCGGTCTAACAACTTGTGAACTTTTGTTCACAAAGGTATTGGGTCTGACAGTGTTTGACCTATGTTGACTTTTGTCAACGCTGAAATGGTTCCTATCAGCGTTGACATTGGAAGCGTTGACACATTTGTATGCCAAATGTGAAAAGCTACCACATGAGTAACAAGCTTTTCTAGACATAGTCTTAGGTCTAGAAGCAAAGAAGCCTGTTCCATGGTTACTAATTTGGCTTTTTGGTGACCTAGTATTCCTATACATCTCTGCATACTTAACACTAGGTTTTCTAACAGTTTGTGGGCCAAGGTCAACAGCTTTGCCAGTGGTTGGGTGTGTGATTTTAATAGGTGTAGGATCATGGCTCGTGATTGGTGTGGGCTCATTTGGACTGTCACACAACAACCCTCCCTTAACAAACAAAGTGTGGTTAGCTTTCTTCCACTCATCTAGGTCAGTCAATTTTTGTTTGTATTCTTCAACTGGGGAAGTCACTCTAGGTGGAGGAATGAATTCCTTCTCTTGGAGTTCTGGCAAGCCAGTCCAAGATAAGTCCTTTGATTGGACACCATAGAAATCCCCAGCTGGTGGTGGAACACCAGTATAATCTTTCATCCCAATCCCACTCATGTCCTTAGAGTCTCTTTGTTTACTAACACACTCTCCTAGGGATTGTGTGGCCTTATCAAATCTCTGGATTTTAAGACTCACATTATCTTTATTTTTGTTAGCCTCATCTAACTGAGCTATCAAATCAAGATTAACCCTGTTTGTGATATCTTGAATATCTTTACTTTGATGTAACTCATGTTTTAAGATATTTATTTGATCCTTTAAATCAAACTCCATTTTCTTATACTCAACTACTGTCTTTTCTGTTTGGGTAAGAGCAATTTGATAATTAGATACTTTGCATCTTTCAGTACTTGCCTCATCTAATAATTTTACTATCTCTTGATTTAGTTTTTCAGTATTTAAACGACAACCCTTAGAACAGAAAGCATCATCATATACCTCATTATCTGATGAAGAGGAGGAGTGTGCCATGAGAGCATATTCAACATGCTCTTCTTTAACTTCAGCAACTAAAGCTCTGTCCTCTTCCTCATCCTTAGCCATAAAGTTCCAGCTCCAGTCCCATCCTCCAACGCCATCAATTTGTTGAACAGCAACCATGGCCTTGGGATCTTGGTTCTTAACCATTTGGCTTGAAGGCTTACCAGCATCAGATCTTCTTGGAGATCTACATTCCCTCATAAAGTGCCCCATCCTATGACAATTGTAGCACTCAACTTTGGATTTGTCAAATCCAGCGACATCCTTAGCATCAAAGGTCATCTTCTTCTTGAACCTTTTATTAAACCTGTTTGCTCTTAAACTTACAAGAGCCATAGTCCACTTGATGTCCATCTCTTCCAATTGCTCATCACTTATCTGCTCAATATCTTCATATGTAATCCTTGAATCACTGGGCAAAGAAGCAATGAATGCACACACAGTATCTAGATCTAAACCAGCAGGTTTAATTCTATCAGCGCCAAAGTTGTGTGTGTCAGCGCTTGAGTATAAAGCGTTGACAGGATATGATCCAGCGCTGACAGACTGTGATCCAGCGTTGACACATTGAGATCCAGTGACTGGATGTCCATAGGAGTTCATGGAATCAAATTGGCCTTCACTTTGTGAGAAGAAGGCCATGTTGCTACTGGAAGATTTATTATCACTCTCCAAAAGCCATTCATTCTCCAACAGTCTTAGTTTGTTGAAGATGTCATCAAACCTGGAGGTCTTGTGGGTGTTATTGACAAGAATGGATCTTGTCTCAATCTTCCATACATCACCAAGGCTTTGAGAAAAGTAGCATTCAAGTCAGGGTCATCAATTTGTGTTCCCATGAAGGAAAGTTGACTTGTGATGTCAAGCAGTCTACTTCTCACACTGCTGAGATTCTCATTGGGTTGAGCCTTAAAGACAGCATACTCATGCATGAGTTGCTTCTTCTTTTCTTCTTTTGTGTCAGCATTGCCACCATGTGCTACTTCAAGAGCTTCCCAAAGCTCTTTTGCAGACTCAAAGCATTTGTACTTGTGTTGATTCTCATGACCTAGGGCGTGTTTCATGATGTTCAAGATTTTCATGTCCACCCTTTTCTTGGCTACATCTTCAGCAGATACAGCTCTTCCATCTTCAGGCTTTTCCTTCTTATCAGCTTCAGGACAATTAGGAAGAGCTATCCTTGTGGCAATAGCATTAGCAATCTTTTGAGCTTTGTTGAATGTGTTCCCATATTCAACAATCTCCCAAAGAGTGTAGTCATGAATAGCTATATATTGCTCAAAATTAGACTTCCAAAGCTCGAAGTTCCTGGCATCAAACATGGGAATTTTGATACTAGGGTTTGTTGAGTTGTTTTGTAGCAAAGCAGAAGGCTGATTTGTGCCAGACATGATGTTTTTAGGGTTTTGAGAGATTTAGGGTTTTTAGGGTTTGGTGTTTTAGGGTTCTTGCGTTACTTAAAGATCAAAAGTTTCTCAACAAGCTCTGATACCACTTGTTGAACCCAAACTTAGATCGATTAAGCTTTGTGTATACGAGATTAGATCAAGTAATACACGTAGAGAAACCTTTGCTTATGAATAAAGTAACTAAGTGTTATGCAGAATTAACACTTAATCTAAAACACAAAGATGTTAAACAAACTTTCACTTGTATTAGAATGATCGAATTTGATTACAATGAAAGAGGTTTAACTTGTGAAAACTTATGAAAACTGATGATTAACTTTAACCTAAAAGATCTTCTTTTATAGATTAAGAAGTCTTGTACAATAAGCTACGAATCAACTATTCTAGGTAAAGATAATAATAGAAAATACAATGTCGAGCTTATCTTTACCATACACAAATAAGGAAACAAATAAACAAAAAGATTCGTATGAAGATATATTCCATCAGTGTTAATCTTCAAGGCTGTCAGCGTTGACTTCTTCAAGTGTCAACGCTTGGCTGTCAGCGTCCAATGTCATCCTATCAGCGCTTGAATTCTTCTTATCAGCGTCTAGTGAACTGACCCATAATTTATTCCCAACAAATTTGGGTGGGTGGTTGGGGTGGGAATCCTGGTGGAGTAAGGTAATTTTGGGACTTGTAAGAAAGGTTATTGGGATTGATATTTGGCTTGAAGTGTTCACGATGTTCCTCTTGGTAAGCATAACATTCCCCTTGATAACCTTGCACCTTATCACATTGTTCATAAGAATGGGGACCTCCACAAGTTACACAAGAAAGAGTAATTGCATGCACATCATTTGAAGAATTGTTCAATGAAAGGCTCTTAATGGCTTGAATCATTTCTTGTTGTGCCTTAAAACTCATCTCATGATCTCTATCTATCTTTTGCATGAACTCTTGGTGATACTTGAGGAATTGGTTATCACAAGGTGTTTGAGAATCGTTTTGGATAACATGAACCCTTTCTTCAAATTGAGTGTTTGTTTGAACCATTGCTTTAGTCTCAATGATGTCCACGGCCTCTTGAATGGATTTAAGAATAATAATCCCTCCCGCGGAAGCATTGAGTGAATCTTGGTGATGAGGTTTAAGGCCATCGTAGAAAGTATTGATTTGGTGAACTTCATCCAATCCATGGTTAGGGCATCTCCTCAATAACTCTCTAAACTCCTCCCAAGCATCACTAAAGGATTGACTAGGTTTTTGTTGAAAGCCTATAATTAAGTTCCTTAAAGTCGTGGTCTTAGATGGGGGAAAGAACTTGTTCAAAAACTTAGTGGTGAAACCATCCTATGTGGTGATACTATCGGGTGGTTGGGTGTCTAACCAATGCTTAGCGGGTCCCTCTAGTGAAAATGGCACTAATATCAACTTAATAGCATCATGTGGAACTCCATTGTACTTAAGGGTATTGCAAAGAGCAAGGAATCTCTTAAGGTGATCATGAGGATCATCATTCTTGTGACCATAGAAAGGTGTGTTTGGAACCAAGGTAATCATAGCCGTTTTTAGCTCAAATGAATTTGCGGGAATATCGGGAATCCTAATAGCATTGGCATATCCATGAACATTGGATTGCAAACGTTCCATCAAAGAACGATTATCAACAGCCATGGCTTCTTGTTGTGGGTGAATCAAAGCACGATTCTCGTGATCGGCTTGATGGACGGTGGTGGTCTTACTCTTTCTCTTTTTCTTCCTTTTCGGAGGAAGAGGTTGTAACCAATCGGTATTTATGCACGCCCGCGAGTGAGCATGCAACTCAATACGAGGAATGAGAGAGAAGCTCTCGTGTGACTTTGAAAAGAAAAAGATTATCCTCTTCAAGTTTCAATATGAAATATCCACAAGAAAATAATAATATACGTATGTACTACTTGGGTGCAAGACCCCCAATGAAGCCTTCCTTCTTAGAATACTCACAAGTGAACGGTGGGTTAGGTGGCGCGAAGCACTTAAGTACCTATTGACCCTTAGATGGCATTTTATAGCACATCGCCTTTCTATTCACTTAATTGTTTGTATTCTTCGAATTGTTGCTTATTGAGAGTATTTATCTATTCTTGCTTTATTTTGTTTGATCGATACACGTGTCAAGGACCGAAACGCCCCTCAACACGGTGTATTGCCTTGGCAATACTTATGGAGAATATGTAGATTGGTTGTTCTTATACGTATACGTATTTACTTATAATAATATATGGAAAATATTTTTGTATTTATTGGGGTTTTTTAAAGAAAATACTATATGTACATAAAAACCGAGGAAATCCAATAATATATATTTTTGGGTGTAATCTTGTAGGAAAAAGATTACTTTTTGGATTTTTTAATTTGTTTGGTCAATTCTTTAGGAAAAGAATTGTTTTGTTAATTTTTTAGTTTTTATATATTTTTATATTTTTGATTTTTGATTTGTTTTTTATTTATGATACGTAAAAATAACGTTCACTAGGTGAACGGATCCCAAAAGCCAATGAAAACCGTCAATCGATAGTCTCTCGTAAAGTCAAAGAACCGGCAGCGGCACCATTTGAAATGTGTATAGTTGAAGTTCGTTTTTCTCAGTTCTTAATAAATTGAAAGTCCTAACAAGATCGGGTTTTTAATTGTTCTTGGTTGGTAATGTTTTTTGGATATTCTATTGCTAATTCAAACAAGCCTTGCAAAAATAAAAAAAATATCGTCTACTTATATGTAAAACACAGTGCAAATACCAAGTTTTTATTCAATTAAAATGCAAAATGTAAATTCTATAAACTATAAGGACTGGAAATGTAAATTCTATGAAATTTAAATGCTCAAAATATAAAGCTGAAAAGTATAAGGACTAAATGTGTAAAATCAGTAAACTATAAGGACTAAAAATGAAAACTATCCAAACAAGTAACCAATTTTCCAACTAATTCAAAACTTCCTAACTGATTATTAACAAATTTGAAAGTTAAAGGACTGGATTATTGCAAACCCTAAAAAGTAGCAAGTTTAGCCATGATTAAGAACAGTTTAAAACTTCAAGGACTATAATGCAATTTTTGAAAACTATTAACCAAAAACGGGCTTAACACTTCAATAAGCTCGTTTGAGCTTATTTTTCAACCAAATTCGACCAAACCACTTGCAAATGACTCAAAATCAGATTTAAGCTAGACCTATCCAAGGAAATTGGCTAAAAGTTACTGAAAAGCTGATAAGCTAATTTCAATAAGCACAAAATAAGCTATAAGCTAATCCAGACTTGCACAAGTAGATTTCTATGGAAATTCTTGTTAATAAGCTCAAAATAAGGACGGGAAATCAAGTCTCATGAAAAGTCATCCAGTAATAAGCTCAGAATTCTAAAATAAGCAAAAAGAGTGCTTATGTTGACTTTCGTTGACCAAGAATTTTCAATAAGCTCAAATTCTCAGAATTCAACTAGGAACACTTATTGATTGATTTTGTGAAAGAAAATTGACCAATTAATGAAGTAGAAATTGAGATATGAAAAAGCAGTTCACCAAGTTACAGTAACTTGCATTTGCTTAATGGTTCAAACTTTTGCTTATTCCTACTTGAATACTTGATACTGTACACATTCCTTATAGACTTTGAAACTTCATATATTGAGTGAAAATTGAGAGCTGATTTGGAGTAATTTCATCAAGTAACAAAAGAATGCCAAGCAAATCAAATTGACAACTTTCCGAAACTATACTAGCTAAGAACTGACCCAGACTTTTTAGATGGCCATTTGCCTTTTTGACCAAATGTTTGACTTAAAAGTGTTTAATATGACTAGTAAACTGAAAATGAACCAAAGCTTGCCAAATTCTATCACTTAAAATCTGAATCAAGGCTAATGCCAAACACCACTTTCTGATCTTTTAGAAATCTTTGTGAATGATTATTGAGCAAAGGACTAAACTGAGTAAAAAGCTTTAGCAATCTAAGTTTATCAGTCAAAATGAAGTATATGAGAACTGGTTACAAGTACTCTAACCAACTAGAACACTAAATGATTAACAATGCTAAACTGACTGAAATAAGCTGAAAACAGGTCAAGTAACAAAGCTAATAAGCAGATTAAGCTATAATGAAACTACACAATCACTAAGATCAGATCAATTAAAGACTTTAACACATTTTATCATGAAATCAAGCAAGATTATCTAGGAATGAAGCATGCATCAACTGTTTAGTGGAACTGAAATCAGAACATGTAAACCTTAAGCAAAGGCCTCCTTTGGGGAGTAGAGGAGCGCTGAGCTCTCTATTCTAGTGCTAACCACCACCTTAGCACTAGAAAACACTATCAACAACCAATCAACAGTAATCAATCAACTAATCTGCCATTAATGAATCTGAAATCTTCAAAATCTACTAGAAATGGAACTGGATGATCAAACAGCTACAATCTTCAAACTTAGCCAGTTATGATCAAGATATGATCATAACAAACTAACAACAGCAACAAGAGGAATCAATGAAGCAAGGATGAACAGTAGAGTAGTATTAGAACTTTTGGAGGGAAAATGGAAATTTGAATTTTATTGAATGAAAAGTAGTTACAAGGCTGTTAAACTGTTACAACTAACTATAACAGACTCAAGAGTGTGTCAAACTCTTGAGTTGTTAAGCTGAAACTAAGAAATGAGTTGAGAGGAAAAACTAAGTGTGTGTGATTTCACACTTTCTACAACTACAAGAAATGAGAACTAAACATGGTATTTATAGACATTAGGAGTAGAGCAGTTGGGGTTGGTGACGTGTTGGAACCAATGGGAGAGTGACAGGTGTCTTCATCATCTTAATTTCAAATTCGGCTCATGAACACAAAGAGGGATTTTTGATTGAATCAATTTCAGTCTAATTGACCAATTGGGATAGCTTCGTTGTTGGATTTAGAGTCTTTTTCATGTTTATTGCTTGTTCTGAAATGCAGTGTAGCTCTTTATCCATTTTGGACTCGTCTTTGTTAAAGATGACACGTGGAGGCTTTTGATTTGTTCTCCTTTGGTCACACACATCATTATCCAAAAGTGGATAATTGATTATTGAATGGCGAAGTGCTATTTGCTGAAAAGAGATATAGTGGGACTACTGTGCTGGTTCGGTTATTAAATGCAAAGTGGAGTTAGTGGCCAGCTGTCAAGTGAGCTGGTGATCCAAGTACTATTTTTCAAGCATTCTCATTGGTCCATTCTCCTTTCACATGGATTAAGCATAAATCAATATGAATTTTGTCAATTTCAGTCCCTATTCTTAGCAGAATCTTCATTTAAGCTCTTTTCTTCATTCTTTTGGCAATTTAAGTCCTTCAAACTTCATTCTTGAACAAATTTGATCCTTTGACTTGATAGTTGACCAGGTTTTACTTTGATCTTGACTTTTACAAAATTGCACTTTTGGTCCTTCATCTTTGGCAGAATGTCAAGATAGGTCCTTTGTCTTCAAAGTCTTGTCACTTTTGATCCTTCTTTGTCTTTTTCATCAAATAAAGCTTGATTTTTCTTTGTTTGCTTGAAAATGTATTCTTCTTACCTATTTGAGCACAAACACAAAACATACCACATAATTCCGCTTTATAGCACAAAGTTTAGGTATTTTTATTGTGTTTTAGGGTGATTTGTTGATAAACTGATATGAGTTTTTGCTCATATCAGCGCCATTTAAAATTAAGTATATTGAAGTTCGTTTTCTCTCGATTCTTGACAAACTGAAAGTCCTAAAAATCTCAAGTCTTTAATTGTTCTTGGTTGTTAGCGTATTTGGAAATTCTATGTTTATTTCAATCAACAAGTAAAAAGTGAAAAATAATAAACCTACGTATCCGTAAAACACTTTGCAAATACCAATTAATATTCACAAAAGTTTAAAATTAAAATTCATAAAAGTAAATGTGCTAAAAATGTAAGCTAAATGAAAGTTAAAGGATTAGAATGTAAAGTTTAGAAATTATAAGGACTAAAAGAGTAAATTCTAACAAACTAGTAACCACTATTAACCAACTTAACAAACTTCCTAACAGAAATTGACAAAATCTGAAAATACAAGGGTTGTAAACTTGAAAACCCTAAATACAAGGAAGATTAGCCTCAATTGAAAACAGTTACAAACCAAAATGACTAAAGTGCAATTGATGAAAACATTTTAACAAAAAACGGGCTAAGTAAATGAATAAGCTCATATAAGCTTATTACTGGACCAAATAAGCTCTAGTTTGTTTTAAAAGTCTTAAAATTTAATTTTAGCTAGACATGGGTAAGGAAACAGCTTAAAAATCATTAAAACTCAAGTTAGCTTATTCTAATAAGCCAAGAATAAGCAAACTAGCAAACCAAACATCCACAATCAGATTTTAATGCTCAGTCTTGTTAAACAGCTGACAAGGAGTATGGAATGTCTTTCCAATTTGAAAATGATTAACTAGATAAGCTGGAAACTGATTTTAAGCTAAAAAGGGCTTATTTGACCAACGTTGACCAAATTTTTCAATAAGCTGAAAACTTCAAAACCCACTCATGACATGTTTGTAACAAGGTTTGTGAAATAAAATGAGTACATTTATGAACTAGAAATGGAGATATGAGAAAACAATGGAGCTTTTATCACAGAAACATGCATTTGGTAATGAGCTTATTAAAAAGCTGATTTCTAACTGAAAACTTGAAACTGTAGATCTTCCTCTTACAAACTTAATCTTTGGATGTTAGACAGAGAACTGGTTTCAAGCAAATGGTTAAGTAATGAAGTCATGGCATAGATTTGAATCTAGCAATTTTTCTGAATGAACTAATGAAAATACTTGACCCAAACCTTTTTCTAACCAATTGCCTTTTTTACTGATGTTTTGACTATAAAATGAACCAAGACTGATCACACAGTGCTACTAAATGTAAATGAACAAGAATCAACAATTTTAACAGACTTGAATTATCAAAATCATTTAAATCCAAACACTACTTTATTAATCTGAACAAGACTTTTTCAAAGGAATTTTAAGCACAACTATGAATCAAGTTATGACTCTAATCAGGATATGTTTAGATGACAAAATGAGATGTATTAAGACTGAAAGTAAGCTAGAAAACACACTTGACTGCAAAATGAAACTAAAGACCATCTACTGATGAAAAACAAAGCTAAAAACCAAGTGAACTCAAAGTAAATATGCAATAACACTCAAAAGCTATCAAACTAACTCAATTACACTAACATCAAACTAAACACATGATCATAGCAGCAGGTAATGTTTACACTAGGAATTTAGCATGTAATTCAATTCAGGGGAACAAAAATCAGAAATATGACACCTTCTAGCTTGAAGCCTCCATTGATGGAGTAGAGGAGTGTTGTACTCTCTAATATTACTTCCTTTAAACCAATTCAGCTACAATCAACTACCAAATCACCTCCATAAGCTATCTCTGATTCAAATCAACAAGATCTGCTACTAAACTGCTACAATAGGAACTGGAATGAACTGCTAGGCTGAATTAAACTGGATAGCTTCCAAAACGTCTCAAACACACTTCATTGATCAATGATGATCAATGACATCACAATATAACAACAGTAATGCAGGATTGAGTAGAGTAAATGAAAATGAGAATATGAAATGAATATTTTTGTGCTTTTATTGATTTAGGAGGGAAAAGTGGTTACAAATCTAATAGAATAACTACCTCTCAAGTGTGTGTCAAACACTTGAGAGAAGCTAACTATGAAAGGTTAACTAGATATTGAGAGAGAAACTAAAAGTGTGTGTTTTTTCACACTTAACTACACTAAATAAATGAAAGGCCTAGCTGCTATTTATAGAGGTTTGATGACAAGTTGTTGGAGATTATGACGTGTTACAACGAATGGGGAGATGCCAGGTGTCAAGAACTGGTGAATTGTAGATTCTTCATCAAGAGCACCAAAGGGGGTTTTTTAGTCCTCCAATTTCAGTCTAATTCACTTGTGTAGTTGGATTTGTCTTCTTATTCTGAGTCTTTTTCATGTAAAAAGTATTTCATGAAATGCCTTGTAGCTCAAATTCGATCCTAGGTTTGTTGATAGTTGACGTTGACACGTGTCATGATTTTATTCTTCCTTAGCCTCACACACGGATCATTATCCGTAATTGGATAATTGGATTATTGCATGTAGCATTCTGATTGGCCAAAGGGAAGTAAGTGCGCTCCACTGTTCTTGGATTCGTTCATTTAATGTACTGGTGAGCTGGCGTAATAGGTGGCCATCCGCACCTTATTTTCCTTGCAATTTGATTGGTGGAAAGGAGTGTGACATGGATCAATCCAAAAGTTTGTGTAAAGTTAACACTTTCAGCCCTTGGACTTTTACAGCTTCTTCATTTGAGCTCATTTATTCATTTTGATGGGAATTTCAGTCCTTTGACTTGTATTCTTGCTTATTTGACTCCCTTGATTTGTTTGACTTGAAGTTTGACCAAGTTTGACTTTAATCTTGACTTTTTCCAAACTTTGCATTTAAGTCCCTCAACTTTTGAGTATTGTCAAGATAGGTCCTTGATCTTCAAATGGCTTGTCATCTTTGATCCTTCTCTTGTCTTTTCATCATAAATGAGCTTGATTTCCTCTTATTTGCTTGAAATTGTATCCTTATTACCTATTTAAGCACAAACACCAAACATACCACATAATAATGCTTTATAGCACAAAAGTTAGGTATTTTCTATGTGTTTTAGGGTGATTTGTTAATTAATTGATATGAGATTTTGCTCATATCAACTTTCATGTTGTTTATAATGCCCGACTTCCTGCTAAGGGCATCTGCCACTACATTCGCCTTGCGAGGATGATACTAAAGATTGATGTCATAATCCTTGAGTAGTTCCAACCATCTCCTCTGCCTTGTGTTAAGTTCCCTCTGAGTGAAAATATACTTGAGACTCTTGTGATCAGTAAAGATACCACATGATTCACCATAAATGTAGTGTCTCCAGATATTAAGTGTAAAGACTGCTGCTGCTAGCTCCAAATCATGTGTAGGATAATTTTCCTCATAAGGCTTTACGTGATGCGTATGCAATAACTTTCCCATGTTGTATGAGTACACAGCCTAATCCTTTACCCAAAGCATCGCTGTAGATCTAAAATCCACCCGTGCCCGATGGGAGAGTAAGAATAGGTGCAGATACTAACGCTTCTTGAGTTCTTCAAAGCTCTTCTCCCGCTCATCAGTACAAACGAATTTCTCTCCTTTCCGCATCAACTTGGTCAAAGGTAAGGCTAGTCTTGAAAAATTCTCCACGAATCAGCGATAATAACCAGCTAAGCCTAGGAGACTATGAACCTTAGTTGTAGATGTCGGTCTTGGACATTTAATGATAGCTTCAACCTTCGTAGGATCCATAGTAATCCCTTATGCGGAGACAATGTGGCCTATGAACGCCACCTTTTTTAGCCAAAATTCACACTTAGAAAATTTGGCATATAATTGTTTCTGACGAAGAATCTGTCGTATAATACGTAGATATTCTTCATGTTCTTCCTTGGATTTAGAGAAGATAAGGATGTCATCGATGAAGACGATAACAAACTTGTCTAAGTATTCGTGGAAGACGCGATTCATAAGGTCCATGAAAACAACAAGAGCATTAGTGATTCCGAAAGGCATGACAACGAACTCATAATGGCCATATCTGGTGCGAAAAGCAGTCTTGAGAATATCCTGCTCTTTCACTCGCAGCTGATTATAACCGGATCTTAGATCAATCTTGGAGAAATGTTTGGCACCCTGAAGTTGGTCAAACCGATCATCGATTCTTGGTAATGGATAATGGTTCCTAATCGTGATCTTATTCATCTCACGATAGTCCATGGACGCATACTTCCATCCTTTGTAGGATATTGTAAATCTTCCTTATATTCTAGAGAGAGAAAGAGATAGAAAGATGGTGAGAACACACACACTTAGAGAGAGAAACTATGAAAAACACACTTTAACTATGTGAAATTGTGAAGTGAACCACACCCTCTCCAACTAAGGAGAGGGTTTATATACCAAGCCCATGAGATGGGCTTGGGCTTACAATGGGCCGCCGGCCTACACATGTTGTAGGCTTGGTTTGGCCTTGTTTGTTTACTATTACGATTCTAGACTACGAGCTACTAAGTTATATATTGTGAGAGTGACCGAACCTTTCTAAATACGTAAAGGATTTTCATCAATCTCCCCCTAAGGGAGGTCACTCCAAACAAGGGTGTTAACCAAGTTACAATAATAAAATAAACCTAGCATTATATGCTTGTCTTGAGCTCGTAGTCTTCGTCTTTCTTTTCTTTTTCTTTTTTGGTGAACATGTTGATGTGATCTTTGATATCAATCTTAAACATTAATCTCTTGCCTTGATCTTGTGCATCATTACTTTTGATATTCGCCTCTTCGTAACTTCATGTCCCAGATACTTATACCTTTGTAATTCTTGAAAGCTTCAGAGTTCGATACAGCGGAAGACTTGACTTTTAGGCTTTCTTGAATTTGATGAAGTATTAAGTGCAAAAAGTATAAGCATGCGGGGACGAATTCTTCTCGGACATCGCAACGCCACTGTCTTCAAATGTAGTAACATAAGTAGACACGAACGAAATGGCTTTGAACATTCATTCTAATTCGGTTGCATTTTACCTCCGGTCGTTGAAGACCGTTGGACGATATAAAATATCGTACTTGTGGTAGGTAGATTTAATTAAAAATTTCCTTGACAAGATTTCGCGGGTAAACCCGTTCTCTTTACTCGACTGTCCAAAGCTGTAGAAATATGATAATCTTAGATCTAATCAAGAGGGTTGTTGTTTTCTAGAGAGATAAACTAGAGAGAGAAAGGAAGAAAACTTGTATTATGTAAAATGAGAAGTAAACAACCAACACCCCTTTCCATGGTGGAAAGGGGTTTATATATCCAAGTCCCTAAGTGGACATGGGCCTCCGGCCCATGAACATGCTCATGGGTCGGGCTAAACATAAACATTAATTAAACAATACTACGAGCCTATAACTATATTGTTGGAGTGACCGAGACTTTCTAAATACAATAAACATATTTCTAACAATCTCCCCCAAAGGGAGGTCACTCCAATTTACAAAGTCCTAATCTAGCATGTTAGATCTTCGTTCTTGTGCTCGTAGTTCACTTTTTCTTTTCTTCTTTTTCCTTTTCGGCTTGTGAATATGTTGTAATAATCTTTGAGCTTTGGCTTGCAACATGTTCTTTTGGTTTTGACTTGTCTTGTAACTTGAGATCATCTTCACGTGTAGTCTTTACCTTCTTGTGATGTTTGCCTCTTTGTGACTTCATGTCCCACATACCTATCCTTTGTTGAATTCTTGAAAGTTTAGAGTTGATATAGCGGAAGACTTTTAGGTCATACTTTCTTGAATTTTTCTGAAATAGTTGATGCAGAAGGAATAAGTATGTGAGGACGACTTCATCTGGTACACCGCAACGCCACCATCTTCAAATGCAGCAACATAATAAGACACGAATAAAATGGCTTTGACATTTTATTCTTATTCGGTATCATTTTACCTCTGGTCGGTGAAGACCTTTGGACGATAATAAATATCGTACTTGTGACAGGTAGCTCTAATTAAAGATCTCCTTGACAAGATTTCGTGGGTAAACTCCTTCTCTTTATTCGACAGTCCAAAGCTGACTACAAACATAAAGAGTGAATCACTTGGACATTAGATATCCTTATCATTAAAGCAGTCAATTCATGAATCCTGGAACAAGTGAATTTCAATTAACATTTTCACCATCGTTGCTTTCCAGTTGTCACGAGCTTGATTCAAATAGAATCTTGCTTGTCACCTACCGTAGTGTTGTTTGATGTTGACACTGGAAGGATTTTGTAAAACCTCTGATTTTACCTTATTGACTTTGTCAACTGTTGTACTATTTCTTTTTGGAATCTATATAATTCCACTTTTATATGACTTATTATTAATCATATACCTTTGTCATACTATCTTTCATATTTATTGTTATAGTTATATGGACCTTTAGTCATTATTGACTACTCTGGCAACTGACTGGCCACTTGAATGAACAAGGACTCATCACCTCGGTACATATTTTGAGATAAACTATAACTTTACTTAATTAATTTATTAAGTACTTGGACCTTATTTTATATGTATATATTTACATATATTTCATAATAGGAATAAACACCTAACACATTAAAACAATGTACATTATTTTACATTGACATTTATTTACTTTATTCAAGTAAAATATTTATAATGATGTATTCATTATATACTTTCACTAAATTACCTAAAGGTTTAACTAAAATACCTATAAACTTAACAAATTGATAGTTGTAAAATTACGTCTTTTAGGAAAAAGAGCGTAAAAATAGGGCAAGTGAGCACGACGATTTAGGAAAACCGTGTGTGAATGACCCAAAGTGAGTTCGTTCTCGAGGAGGCTAGTGCGTTGTGTATTGAATTGATATTGATTTGTGATTATATTGATTAAGAAAGAAATGGGATTAGAAGAGAAAGACGGTTACAAAGACGAATTAAACTACGACGAAAAAGGCGAACACGTAAAATCGTAAATAGTGCCAAAATTAAAATTTTAACCTAAAAATCCCTAAAAATTTCTAAAAATCCTAAATAATAGTCTAAGAGTTTACAAAAAATCCAAACTTGCTAAAACCTTTTAATTAATTAGATAATGACTTTTTAATGCTAATTAAAGCCCTAAAAATCACTTTTAATTATTAAAAAGCCTTAAACAAGATCTAATAGTTTGTAAACCTCAAAAATATCCTAATTAAGCTAAAAACTATTTTTAAAAATTTTTAAACCAAATTAAACTATTTTTAAACACTTAAAAACTATTAAAATCTATTAAATCTTAAATTAATTCTAGAAATTAAATGAAAAGTCCTAAAAATATTTGGAAAGTGACAAAACTCCTAATTAAGTGTCCTTAACCTAGGAAAAATGTAAAAACTAAAAAAAATAAAACTTCAATTTTTAATAATAAAATAATATTAAAATATTCAAAAAAAATAAAAAGTTTACAAATAAATTCTAAAAAATTACCAAAAATCTAGAATATTATAACTAAAACAAAAATGCAATCCAAATTTTCTGAAACCTATTTAATAATTTTATATTAAATTTTAAAGTTGCTTAAAAACCCTAAAATCCTATAAAATCAAAAATAAGCTAACTTGAAAACTTAAAAGGTTGTAAACCTCAAAAATGTAATTCAAAACCTAAAAACTATTTTTTCAGATTTTTAAATTACCTTTTTCTATTTTTTAATGACTTTTTAAAATTAAAACTTAAAATAATCCTAATTAATTAATTAATAATGGGAAAATTATACTTTTTGCTCAGAAAAGTCAAAAACCCTAATATAAACCTAAGAAAAATGCTAAACAGGAAAAAGCTACAAGAAATAAGCTAGAAATAGCTTATTTATAAGTTGTTAATCAAATAAGCTACAAATCCAATAACACTTAAATAGATAATGAAATGCAACTTAAACGTAAAAAACCATCCGGATCACTGGTAAACAGGTTACTCCTTCGAAAGGAAGGTCGCGTGTTCGAGACAAGGCCAGGTGAGTTTTTGCACTTTTTTTTTTTTTACTTTTAAAAATACAATCCAAGTACTTAATTAACTCTAAAACACACTTAAAATCCAAAAACAAGCTATAATCAAGCTGCTAGAAAGCAAAACGTACCCAGATTTGTAATTTCTAATGAACACAAGGTGAAATCTTCACAAGTGAAAAGTATCAAGAGGACTTGATTTGTTGGCGTTTTGATGATGTTTAATGGACAAATGGGGCACCCTTATACTCTTTGGAGTATAAGGAGTCAAGCAAATGCACAAAACCAACAAGTAAAACACAATATCAAGCACAAATTCACCCAAATGTTACTGAAAAAAGTTATGCACAGGTCTGAGAGTGTTTAGCTGATAAACTTGGCACCAAAATGATTTTCAATGGCTAATATCTATCATACAAACTCTCCAAATGACATATGAGCAATCACAAACCCTCAAGCAACCTTAAATCTAACAAATATAATGAATTAGAGGCACAAATTTCCACAATTTCAGTCACAAAAGCAGTTTACTGGATTTTTGCTATGTTTCTCAAATTTTAACATGCAATTTGTTTTAAAACTCTTCCAAAATGAAATACAACCAGCATACAACCTATATATCACCTAAAAGGTATTCTTAGACAGGTTTTAACTCATAAATTTGTCACAAATTCTACTTAAAACACAAATCCAAACACCCCTTTAAGTTCTTGAAATCAAATTTTTTCTAACCAAATCACATCAAATCTATACCAAACTGATTTTAAACCTTCTAAACATGCATAACAATCATCAATAAAGCAATATCAAACCATATTAACAACACTTAACACTTTTCATGCACAATCACACAAATCACATAAAATTTTAGAAAACTGAAAATGGAAAAGAGAAACAAGGAGCTACCTTAAGGGTCCTACATCCAGGACCCTTAGTGGTTGAAAAACCACCTCCCTATAGGTTGGGGCCTATGCTGAACACTTGGGCTTATGAAATGCAAAAATACTTGGTGCCAAAAAGAATGAAAAGAACTAAATAAGAAAGGGGACTTCTTGCCTTCTTGTTTTCCTGCACAATCACCACTAAACCAGGAAAAGAACAAGTAAAGTGAGCTGGTCACAAAGCAAATAAGCTATAAGCCAGCTTATTAGTTAAGCTACCTATGGCTTATTTGACTGAAAATAAAAAAAACGGATTTTTTCTTGATTTTCTTAAAACTTGAGTAACAAATATATCAACAAGGCTTTACCCCTCACTTAAGCTTGATAATCAACAAGATTATCAGGCTTATGTGATCAGCTTAAAGCACTTGGACCCAATGCTTAAAAACTTAACACTTTTGTCACCAAACAGAAACTTAAAAGAGAACTTGAGCTTTGGAAAAATTAAAATTGCAAGAATGTAAAAGAGGTTCTTTGCTTCTCATCAACAACACTTAACCCATTTCATTAACAAAAGAGGATTTACAAGCTTGTGACAAAACGGAGAAAAAAGAACAAAAAAAAGCTAAGTCCTATCATTCCTTTATATAGAGGCTACAATTGTTCTAGAAGTGAATAGAAGCTAAAAACCCTAATGTGTAAACTTCCTGTAATGCCCTTGAAGATTCTTCAGCATATGCCATTTTTTGAATTTTGTCAAGAACACCATGTGAATTTCTTGGCTTGTAGCTAAGATGCCAGTTGTGAAAAATGATCTTGGCCGTTTGTAGACTCCTTTGGGAGCACGAAATTGTTGTGAGTTGTAGATTTTCTGCTGTGAATTTGTCTTGGAGCCAAAGTGTGGGTCAGGGGAGGTTTGGAGAGTCACATGGGTGAGAGTGATGGGTAATTTGGGGGTTGGGTTTGGTTTATGTGATGGTAAATTAGCAATCTGGAAGGTTATAGCCATAACCCCTTTGTTTTAGTCATTATTCTTCCTGGGGATTAGCTAGGGTTTATATTGGTTTAAGGAGTGTTTAATCTGAAAAAAGGGATTAAGTATTTAAAATGTGTGTTTGCCACCAAAATTCAAACCGGGTTTAAGTTAATTAAATAAAGGGGTGAGTGGATTTGTGATGTGGAGGGGGGGAAGTATCTGATTAGTTGGTTGTTTAAGGTTGGTGATGTGGCAGTTTGTGAGTGGGTGGATGGACTTAGGTTGTCTGGGCAGATTAGGTCCCTCACTTTTACTTCTTCTTTCACTTTGTATTAAATGGCAATAAACTCAATTTCCTTTGTAAATCAACTTTGGCAGATTGACACTTTTGGCACAAGTACTTTTAAAATCTTGAAACAAGGACTAAACATGTAATTTCTTCTTTCTTCAAGGACTGTTTTTGACATGTTCTCATACTTCAAGGCTTTGACTTGTTTGTTGACTTCTTGGAGGACCATTATTGACAATTTAGATTTGTTGAGGGACTAAATTTGCCAATTCTTCAAAGTTAAGGGTCCTATTTGTAATTTTGACAAACTTTAGGGACCAAACTTGTAATTATGAAGATACAAGGGTATAAAGTGTAAATTCTTCAAACTTGGAGGACCAATCTTCATAATTCTTCAAATCTTCAAGGGTTTTCTTTGGAAAATTCTTCATTAGGGCTTGGTTCATCGTGCGGCTTCGTTTCCCGTGTTCGTTTTTGCATGATTCTTGTGATCTTTTGTCATTTTCTCAATATCCGTACATAAAATACACAAGCAACAAACACAAGCATATATTTGGGTATTTTGATGATATTTAATGCATTTTAAGCCCAATTTGGACGATGAGACTATGTATAAAAGCAGTCTCATCACTCCCCCATACTAAACCATTGCCGTGCCCTCACGCAATGCTAGAATAAAGTATCATAGCACCTCCAAAATTCAATTTTATTCACTTTATTGGAATGATAAACTAGCTATACTACTACTATTGCTATTACTACTTGCGTTTTAGACATAATGTATGATTTTCATCGCAAAATGGGACGTTTAGGTTCATAGAATAAGAACACGTGAATGCTTCGTTAGAAATAATTTCATCGTCCTCGATTTTCACTCCAATTCCATGCCAAGCGTGCAACGAGATCATTGTCATTATAAGTTAGTAATGCTAACACTACTCATATGCCCTAATCACGTACTTATCCTCCCATTATTCCTAAGTTGTATCTCTTATATTTTATTTTGTCTTGAATGTTTCACGAGGATACATTGTTTGACTTATGCGATAATAGAGATTTAGGTCTAAAAATAGAGTCCTAACGGTGTAACTAAGATCATCAAATCAATAACCCCTCCTAATAGACAACGATGTCAAAAAATTAAGTCAACAAGAAGAATCGATAAACACGGTTTTATAACGGTTTTGAACATGAGACTTATTACCAAGACTTTTATACGCCCCCTAACGGAAGGGCCTTATTATCTTTGGTTTACCTCCATCTTTTATTCAACTTCGCCATGAAGCTTTTATTATGACTTCGGTCTTGCCTTGCCTTTTATTATCCGCCTCATCGGTGGTTTTATTAGCCAAAGACGTATATCCTCACGCTAAAGCGAATTTTGGATCTTTAAAGCTTCGAAGATTAAGGCTTGATTCACTTTCAATTTTTGCATAGATTTTAGGCCTTGTGGGGCTTCAAATTGTTTGCTAGATTTAGGTGAGCACTTGAAATCTTATTATTGGGTGAAGCTTTCGATTATTGGGGTGCCAATACTTCAAAACCGTGACGCTGGCGATACCTTAATGTCTTCCCAATTTAATTACACGGAAGCTACTAGAAAAGACTAGAAACCCAACAATCCTAACTAAACCGCTAAGTCAATATTTATTAAGCAAAAAATATTTACATGCGAAGGGAGAATAAGCAAACAACGAGAACACATGAGTTTTTGAAAGAATACGAGTACTCTACGTTTAGCATAGTAACTTATAATTAACTCTATCATTTCTCGTCCTCATTTAAGAGACTTAGCCTAATGTGTAGTTAAGGAATCAAAGCTAAGTGCTCAACACGCACGGTCGAGTCAAAAATTACTCTTATTCTCGCCATCGGAAAATCTACATTCGTGTCTTCAAACACTTATAAAACATGAGAAAAATTTTAAAATTTGGCTATTTTTAGCCTTATTTTGCAACAAAACGATAAACAAAAAGATAAACTTTGGAAAGCGTGAAGGTTTGGCAAGGCAAGTATCTATTCACCCCCCCCCCCATACTAAAGTTAAACATTGTCCTCAATGTTTCGAGTCTAGGGGTGCAAACACCCCCATACTAGAGACGTAGTCGAATGCCTAATCTAGCATGGAAAGGGTGTAACCATTAAATTAATAGCCGTTTATGAAGTGTGCTAAAAACCTAAGGTTAGAACATCAAAAGGATATATCATGGATATTGAGAAATGTCTCCAAAGCAAACGATTGAGTGCTCCCATAAAACGAACACGAGAGGCTCCAATCGTGAAGATCATGATCATCTAAAGTTCACAATTCACAAACAACCACGGAACAAAGGTTGGAAGGGCACAAATCCCCACACGTAAGCTACATTAGAAAGCAATAATATGTACATAGGATAAGCATGGGACTCCCCCACGAGGCACCTCGTTTTTGATTACCGAGTCATGAGCTCGACTCGATCCCCTCAATACTAATTATCATTGGGGAAGGTGACTTGGTCGAGGTAGTTCAAGGATGGAACTTCCCCGCCAAAGTAGTGCTTCAACCTATGTCCATTCACCTTGAAGTTAGGACCATCATCTTGAGCTAGCTCGATGGTCCCATACGGAAACACTTGAGTCACGGTGAATGGACCGGACCAACGGATTTCAACTTACCGGAAAAGATTTTTAATCTTGAATTAAAAAGCAAAACTTGATCCCCAATGTTAAAAACCCGGTTTTTAATTTTAGAATCATGCAACTTATTAGTTTTCTCTTTATAAATCAATGAATTTTCATAAGCAATATCCCTCAATTCATCCAATTCATTTAATTGCATTTTCCGGTGTTTTCCCGCGGTCTCCATATCATCATTACAATGCTTTAGGGCCCAATAAGCCTTGTGTTCTAACTCGATAGGCAAATGACAATTCTTTCCATACACAAGCTTATAGGGAGTGCACCCAATGGGCGTCTTATGAGCGGTCTAAAGGCCCATAAAGCATCGTCTAACTTATCCGACCAAGATTGTCGGTTTTCCCCAACGGATCTCTCCAAGATCCTCTTCAACGCTCGGTTTGAAACCTCGACTTGCCCACTCGTTTGTGAGTGATAAGCCGTAGAAAGACGATGTGTAACCCCATATTTCCTTAGAACCCTTTCAAATTGGTCGTTACAAAAATGGGTTCCACGATCGCTGATGATAGCACGAGGGGTTCCAAACCGAGAAAACAATTGCTTCAAAAACTTGACTACCACACGAGCATCATTGGTGGGCAAGGCCTTTGCCTGCACCCACTTAGAAAGGTAGTCAACCGCAACAAGGATGTACTTATTACCACGAGATGATGGGAACGGCCCCATAAAGTCTATACCCCAAACGTCAAAGATCTCACACACTTGGATGATATTTTGTGGCATTTCATCTTTTTGTGAGGCTTTTCCTTGTCGTTGGCATGCATCACACGACTTCACAAGATCTTGTGCATCTAGGTAAATAGTAGGCCAAAAGAAGCCGGCATCAAACACCTTTTTAGCCGTGAGATTAGCACCGTGGTGACCACCCATGGGTCCCTCATGGCAAGCTCTAAGGATGTTAGAAGCTTCGGTGCCAAATACACAACGTCGGATGATTTGATCCGCACAAGTTCGAAACAAGTAAGGGTCGTTCCAAAAGTAGAACTTGACATCACGAAAGAATTTTCGTTTTTCTTGAGTCATCATACCCTTAATGATGAAGTTACCCGCATGGTAATTTGCAAAATCCGCAAACCATGGGGTGGAAGAATCAAGCTTAGAATTCACTACACCATGTGTCTCGAGCGGAAATGTTTCGGTGATTTCCTTGGACTCGTAAAATACTTTGGTGAGGATCTTCCAAACGAGAGAGATGATCGGCCGCTAGATTCTCGGCTCCTTTTTTGTCAACGATTTTGTGATCAAATTCTTGAAGGAGGAGAATCCAACGAAGTAATCTCGGCTTAGCATCTTGCTTTGCCATGAGATACTTAATAGCCGAATGGTCCGTATACACTATGCATTTCGTCAAGACGAGATAAGGTCGGAATTTCTCAAATGCATACACCACGGCAAGGAATTCCTTTTCCGTTGTAGTGTATTTAAGTTGAGCCTCGGTCATTGTCTTGCTAGCATAGTGAATAGGCAAGAAGTGCTTATCATGACGTTGCCCCAAAACGGCCCCTATAGCATAATCACTAGCATCACACATAAGCTCAAAGGTGAGGTTCCAATTGGGAGCAACAAGAATGGGAGCTTCGGTAAGTTTCCTCTTAAGGATCTCAAAGGCTTGTACACAATCTTCGTCAAAGACAAAACGTGCCTCTTTTTCAAGAAGATGTGTAATGGGTCGAGAAATCTTTGAAAAGTCCTTGATGAATCGACGATAAAAGCCCGCATGGCCTAGGAAACTCCTAACTCCCTTGACGGTTTTGGGATGAGGTAATCTGGCGATGACGTCTACCTTAGCTTGATCTACCTCAATCCCCGCTTTCGAGACCTTGTGCCCTAAGACGATTCCACTCTTAACCATAAAATGAAATTTTTCCCAATTGAGCACAAGGTTGGTTTCCTCATAACGTTTTAACATTCTCTCTAGGTTCGACAAACACGAAGTGAAAGAATCACCAAACACGAAAAAGTCATCCATGAAGACTTCCATCGTCTTCTCGATCATATCATGAAAAATAGCCATCATGCACCTTTGAAAGGTTCCCGGTGCATTACAAAGTCCGAATGGCATTCTACGATAGGCAAACGTTCCATATGGACACGTAAACGTAGTTTTTTCTTGATCACGAGGATCGATGGGAATTTGGAAGTAACCGGAAAAACCATCTAAAAAGCAATAGAAATCGTTTCCCGCAAGACGCTCCAACATTTGGTCCATGAAGGGCAAGGGAAAATGGTCTTTTCGAGTGGCTTCATTCAACTTTCGATAGTCAATGCACACTCTCCATCCGGTCACGAGTCTAGTGGGAATCAACTCGTTGGCATCGTTTGGCACAACGGTCATCCCTCCCTTTTTAGGGACACAATGAATAGGACTCACCCAAGGGCTATCGGAAATAGGGTAAATCATTCCCGCGTCAAGGAGTTTAAGGACCTCCTTTTTGATGACGTTGTAAATTTTGGGGTTCACCTTCCTATGACTTTGGATTGTGGGCTTGAAATCCTCCTCCATTAAGATTTTGTGGGTACAAAACTTGGGATTGATTCCCTTAATGTCGGATAACTTCCACGCAATCGCCCCTTTGTGGTCCTTTAGAACATCGACAAGTGCGGTTTTTTCATCATTCGAAAGATCCTTCGCAATAATAACCGGCAACTTGTCGTCCTGCTCCAAATAGACATATTCGAGGTGAGGAGGTAAATCTTTCAACTCGAGGATAGGTGGTTCCTCAAGTGAAGATTTGGGCTCGATACTCATAACCTCCTCGGGTGGAGGAAATGGGAAATCGTTGAGAAAATCCTTGATAATCGAGAAGTCCTCATTGTTGTCGAGGTCTTCGTCACAAGTACGTAGAAGATTGCATTCTTCCAACGTAAAACCACCACCTTCGAATGGAGTGAAGGTTGGTGTCGAATTATCAAGAATTGGATCTAACATAGTGGGATTGCCACTAGTTTCTTCATCACCAAACCCTAAAACTTCTTGTGAAAATTCCTCGCAAACCACGTCGATCATATCAACGAGGTTTATGGTAGCAACGGAATAAACATGAGAAAGTTGAGAGTTTTGAGTTGCGTTTATAACAAGTTCCTCGTCGTTGAAACGTAAGGTGATCTTTCTAGCATGCACATCAATTAAAGCCATAGACGTATCTAAAAACGAACGACCTAAAATAAGAGGAACTTGAGGATCCGTGGAGATATCAACAACGATAAAGTCTACGGGATAGTAGAACTTCCCCACTTTCACAAAAACGTCTTCCGCCAAACCACATGCAAGAATCGTGGAATGGTCGGCCAACTCAATAGACATTCGTGAAGGAGTAAGATTAGGAAGATTGAGCGACTTGAAGATTGCAAGTGGCATCAAGTTAATGCTAGCACCAAGAGCGGCCAAGGCATAGCATTCTTCCATATCTTGAATTGCACAAGGGATCAAAAATTTACCAGGATCACCGACTTTTTGAGGTATGCGATTAAGATAAACCGACGAACAACTAGACATTTGGTGCAATTTCTCCTTGTTGTTCAACATACTCTTAAAGTTAGCGGCAAATCGAGGCATCATGACCAAAGCATCGGCGAAACTTACATTAAGGTGCAACTCACGAAACATTTTCATAAAAAGCTCAAATTGGTAGTTGCCGCGCTCTTGTTGTTTCTCCTTCCTAAGTCTCGATGGGTAAGGCAAGGGTGGTGTGGGTTGGGGCATAGGCATAGCCTTTGGAATCTCGGGTTCCAATGTTGGTAAAGGGTCGACCATAGGTGTGGCATGAGCGGTACTTTGTGGGATTGAAATATGCTCCTTTTCGACCACCACCTCGGGTTCTTCCTCAATTTCCTCCACCGTTGGAGTAATTGGTTGAGGAGTCGGTTCTTTAAGTGTCTTACCACTTCGTGTGGTAATCACTTTCATCTCTCCCTTCGGGTTTGAAACGGTGTTACTAGGTAGACCACTCGAAGTAGAGGCTTTGTTTCCCATAACGGCTTCTAAAATTGCATTAATCTTAGCATCTTGACTATTAAACTTCAAATCTTGACTAGCGGCTTTTTGGTCAATTCTTTGTTCAAGCCTAGCATGACTTTGTTCAATCTTATTGTTTTGACCTCTAATTTGATTAGCAAAATCATTTTTCAACTCATTTCTCATGTTAAGATTTTCTTTCACAAAGTTAGCCAACTCCTTAGTGTTTTTAGCCGTGTCCCTAGCTTGACTAGCCAATTGCTCTTGTATGTTTTCCAAAATCTTATCATTTGCCGTGGCGTAATTCAAAAAGTCCATTGGTAGTTCTTTAGTGTAAACATTTTGAAGACCTTGACTTGTGTTTTGAAAATTACGGTTTTGATTTTGATTTTGCAATTGGCTACTAGTTCCTTGATTCCCATAGTTGTTATTACCCTTGAAATTGTTCCTTTGATTGCTTTTGTAACCAACTTGATTGTTTCGATAATTGTTAGCATTTTGATTTGGTGGAAAACCCGGTGGAGTCAATTGATTAGTGCGAGGAACTTGACCGTTTTGGTTATAAGTTCTCGCGGCCGCGAAGGCACTTGAAGTGTTACCACCGTTGGTAATGCACTCGGAATAATCGTGAGCTCCACCACAATACATACAAGAAACCTCAACCGCTTTAGCCGTAGCGGGAGCGGGTTGTTCACCAACTTTAAACTCAATTAACAATCCTTTCAACTTATCAAAAATTTTGTTCTCCAAATTAGCCTCGATTTGACAAGCATCAACGGTGTGTGACAATGAAGGCGAAGGCGAAGACAAAGCCTTACGAACAATCGACGTGCTACGAGGACTATAGACCTTAGACCTATTCTCAATGATTAACAATGCTTCCTCGACCGTCTTACACAAAAAATTACCACCCGCGGCGGCATTAAGATAATCACGCTCATGATCGTTCAAGCCATTGTAAAACGTTTCATTTTGATGCAAGTCGGAAAAACCATGATGAGGACATTCGTGCAACATTTCCTTAAACCTATTCCAAGCCATTGAAAAACTCTCATTATACTCTTGTGAAAACTTTGAAATCTCGTTTTTCAAGTGCGTAGTCTTAGAGGGCGGAAAAAATTGGTTCACGAATTTTGAAACGAGATCCTTCCACGTCAATATTGAATTGGGTGGCTCTTTCTCTAACCAAATTTTTACGGGCCCCGCTAAGGAATACGGAAAAAGCATCATCTTTATCGAGTCGTTTGAGACGTCCTTAAACTTACAAGTGGCGGTGAGACGATTAAATTGGCGAATGTGGTTATGAGGGTTGTCCTTTTCGTCACCTCAAATCTTGTTATTTTGAATCATGGACAATAAACCCGTCTTAACCTCAAAATTCTCCGCAAGGATAGCGGGAATCACAATCGCTTCTCCATAACCCTCGGTGGGTGCTTGAAGCAACTCCATCATAGTTCGATTAGCCATGGGTGCTTCTTTCACTACAATGGGTTCGTCAATAGGAGACTCCTCACTAGAAGGAGTGATTGATTTGTTTCTTCGTTTACGAGCACGTCTTGCTTTAGAGAGAGTTTGCATAAACGTCACGTACAACGAGAAGGCGAGCAAAGAAGATTATTTTTGGTGTTTTTACTTTTTCAATTTTTTTGTGGTTTTTGATTGTTTTTACTTTTTTTTTTTGGATTTTTGGAATGTATTAGGTAGACACAAATCTAAAAATCTCCTCCTTAATCAAATCTCTCGATTAAAGAAGCCTCAAGGAATGAAAACGATCACGTGAAGTGAACGCCTTCGATGACTTTAGAACGATGGTGGAACACCAAATCGTTCAAGAGGGTTTAATCAATAGAAACCAAGAAAATATATATGATACTTAGTAATACTTTGGGCGGCAAAACCCTCGATTAGCTTTCAAAATCAAAATACGCACAAGCAAGCGGAGGAAACGAGGCGGCGCGAAACACTTAAGAGCCTTTTTCCTTTAGGTCGTGAAATACAACCGCCTTATACACACCTTATAGTTTGTATTTCTCAAAATCGAGCTTCACGAAAGTATTTATCTATTTTTGCCTTTTCTTTGGTTTGAGATTCGAATACAATGATTGGGTAATGACCTCCCAAGTCAAGGTTGTGATTTCTCACGTATTTGGAGTACTTGTAAATTTATTGTTCTACGTATACAATATAGTAATAATATTCACAAAAAACGAAAAACCGATAATACGTATTAGTAGAGTGCTACTAATACAATTAGCTAATTATGGCTATATAAAAACAACAATGGTTCAACCAAAACACAACACGCCTCCCCGGCAGCGGCGCCAAAATGATAGTTGTAAAATTACGTCTTTTAAGAAAAAGAGCGTAAAAATAGGGCAAGTGAGCACGACGATTTAGGAAAACCGTGTGTGAATGACCCAAAGTGAGTTCATTCTCGAGGAGGCTAGTGCGTTGTGTATTGAATTGATATTGATTTGTGATTATATGATTGAGAAAGAAATGGGATTAGAAGAGAAAGACGGTTACAAAGACGAATTAAACTACGACGAAAAAGGCGAACACGTAAAATCGTAAATAGTGCCAAAATTAAAATTTTAACCTAAAAATCCCTAAAACTTTCTAAAAATCCCAAATAATATTCTAAGAGTTTACAAAAAATCCAAACTTGCTAAAACCTTTTAATTAATTAGATAATGACTTTTTAATGCTAATTAAAGCCCTAAAAATCACTTTTAATTATTAAAAAGCCTTAAACAAGATCTAATAGTTTGTAAACCTCAAAAATATCCTAATTAAGCTAAAAACTATTTTTAAAAAATTTAAAACCAAATTAAACAATTTTTAAACACTTAAAAACTATTAAAATCTATTAAATCTTAAATTAATTCTAGAAATTAAATGAAAAGTTCTAAAAATATTTGGAAAGTGACAAAACTCCTAATTAAGTGTCCTTAACCTAGGAAAAATGTAAAAACTAAAAAAAATAAAACTTCAATTTTTAATAATAAAATAATATTAAAATATTTAAAAAAATAAAAAGATTACAAATAAATTCTAAAAAATTACCAAAAATCTAGAATATTATAACTAAAACAAAAATGCAATCCAAATTTTCTGAAACCTATTTAATAATTTTATATTAAATTTTAAAGTTGCTTAAAAACCCTAAAATCCTATAAAATCAAAAATAAGCTAACCTGAAAACTTAAAAGGTTGTAAACCTCAAAAATGTAATTCAAAACCTATAAACTATTTTTTCAGATTTTTAAATTACCTTTTTCTATTTTTAATGAGTTTTTAAAATTAAAACTTAAAATAATCCTAATTAATTAATTAATAATGGGAAAATTATACTTTTTGCTCAGAAAAGTCAAAAACCCTAATATAAACCTAAGAAAAATGCTAAACAGGAAAAAGCTACAAGAAATAAGGTAGAAATAGCTTATTTATAAGTTGTGAATCAAATAAGCTACAAATCCAATAACCCTTAAATAGATAATGAAATGAAACTTAAACGTAAAAAACCATCCGGATCACTGGTAAACACGTTACTCCTTCGAAAGAAGGTCGCGTGTTCGAGCCCAGGCCAGGTGAGTTTTTGCACTTTCTTTTTTTTTTTTTTACTTTTAAAAACACAATCCAGGTACTTAATTAACTCTAAAACACACTTAAAATCCAAAAACAAGCTATAATCAAGCTGCTAGAAACCAAAACGTACCCAGATTTGTATAAATTTCTGATGAACACAAGGTGAAATCTTCACAAGTGAAAAGTATCAAGAGGACTTGATTTGTTGGCGTTTTGATGATGTTTGATGGACAAATGGGGCACCCTTATACTCTTTGGAGTATAAGGAGTCAAGAAAATGCACAAAACCAACAAGTAAAACACAATATCAAGCACAAATTCACCCAAATGTTACTGAAAAAAGTTATGCACAGGTCTGAGAGTGTTTAGCTGATAAACTTGGCACCAAAATGATTTTCAATGGCTAATATCTATCATACAAACTCTCCAAATGACATATGAGCAATCACAAACCCTCAAGCAACCTTAAATCTAACAAATATAATGAATTAGAGGCACAAATTTCCACAATTTCAGTCACAAAAGCAGTTTACTGGATTTTTGCTATGTTTCTCAAATTTTAACATGCAATTTGTTTTAAAACTCTTCCAAAATGAAATACAACCAGCATACAACCTATATATCACCTAAAAAGTATTCTTAGACAGGTTTTAACTCATAAATTTGTCACAAATTCTGCTTAAAACACAAATCCAAACACCCCTTTAAGTTCTTGAAATCAAATTTTTTCTAACCAAATCACATCAAATCTATACCAAACTGATTTTAAACCTTCTAAACATGCATAACAATCATCAATAAAGCAATATCAAACCATATTAACAACACTTAACACTTTTCATGCACAATCACACAAATCACATAAAATTTTAGAAAACTGAAAATGGAAAAGAGAAACAAGGAGCTACCTTAAGGGTCCTACATCCAGGACCCTTAGTGGTTGAAAAACCACCTCCCTATAGGTGGGGGCCTATGCTGAACACTTGGGCTTATGAAATGCAAAAATACTTGGTGCCAAAAAGAATGAAAAGAACTGAATAAGAAAGGGGACTTCTTGCCTTCTTGTTTTCCTACACAATCACCACTAAACCAGGAAAAGAACAAGTAAAGTGAGCTGGTCACAAAGAAAATAAGCTATAAGCCAGCTTATTAGTTAAGCTGCCTATGGCTTATTTGACTGAAAATAAAATAAACGGATTTTTTCTTGATTTTCTTAAAACTTGAGTAACAAATATATCAACAAGGATTTACCCCTAACTTAAGCTTGATAATCAACAAGATTATCAGGCTTATGTGATCAGCTTAAAGCACTTGGACCCAATGCTTAAAAACTTAACACTTTTGTCACCAAACAGAAACTTAAAAGAGAACTTGAGCTTTGGAAAAATTAAAATTGCAAGAATGTAAAAGAGGTTCTTTGCTTCTCATCAACAACACTTAACCCATTTCATTAACAAAAGAGGATTTACAAGCTTGTGACAAAACGGAGAAAAAAGAACAGAAAAAAGCTAAGTCCTATCATGCCTTTATATAGAGGCTACAACTGTTCTAGAAGTGAATAGAAGCTAAAAACCCTAATGTGTAAACTTCCTGTAATGCCCTTGAAGATTCTTCAGCATATGCCATTTTTTGAATTTTGTCAAGAACACCATGTGAATTTCTTGGCTTGTAGCTAAGATGCCAGTTGTGAAAAATGATCTTGGCCGTTTGTAGACTCCTTTGGGAGCACGAAATTGTTGTGAGTTGTAGATTTTCTGCTGTGAATTTGTCTTGGAGCCAAAGTGTGGGTCAAGGGAGGTTTGGAGAGTCACATGGGTGAGAGTGATGGGTAATTTGGGGGTTGGGTTTGGTTTATGTGATGGTAAATTAGCAATCTGGAAGGTTATAGCCATAACCCCTTTGTTTTAGTCATTGTTTTTCCTGGGGATTAGCTAGGGTTTATATTGGTTTAGGGAGTGTTTAATCTGAAAAAAGGGATTAAGTATTTAAAATGTGTGTTTGCCACCAAAATTCAAACCGGGTTTAAGTTAATTAAATAAAGGGGTGAGTGGATTTGTGATGTGGAGGGGGGGGAAGTATCTGATTGGTTGGTTGTTTAAGGTTGGTGATGTGGCAGTTTGTGAGTGGGTGGATGGACTTAGGTTGTCTGGGCAGATTAGGTCCCTCACTTTTACTTCTTCTTTCACTTTGTATTAAATGGCAATAAACTCCAATTCCTTTGTAAATCAACTTTGGCAGATTGACACTTTTGGCATAAGTACTTTTAAAAACTTGAAACAAGGACTAAACATGTAATTTCTTCTTTCTTCAAGGACTGTTTTTGACATGTTCTCATACTTCAAGGCTTTGACTTGTTTGTTGACTTCTTGGAGGACCATTATTGACAATTTAGATTTTTTGAGGGACTAAATTTGCCAATTCTTCAAAGTTAAGGGTCCTTTTTGTAATTTTGACAAACTTTAGGGACCAAACTTGTAATTATGAAGATACAAGGGTATAAAGTGTCAATTCTTCAAACTTGGAGGACCAATCTTCATAATTCTTCAAATCTTCAAGGGTTTTCTTTGAAAAATTCTTCATTAGGGCTTGGTTCATCGTGCGGCTTCGTTTCCCGTGTTCGTTTTTGCATGATTCGTGTGATCTTTTGTCATTTTCTCAATATCTGTACCTAAAATACACAAGCAACAAACACAAGCATATATTTGGGTATTTTGATGATATTTAATGCATTTTAAGCCCAATTTGGACGATGAGACTATGTATAAAAGCAGTCTCATCACAAATGCATACAATACCATACAAGGACCATTATTTTCATTCAACACTTGATAAAAATTATCACAACCCTCCCACCATGCATGTTGGTGCCGTGTATAGGCATGCATGCACCAAAACTAAATAAGTTACTTAACTTGTAACTAGGAACTAATCATTAGGACTTTAAAAGTCAAACCCCCCATGCATCCCATACACCAATCACTATTAAGTCATAGTTTGTCCCCCCTTGGCTTACTTACACACGGCAACAAAGATGGAAGAAAGAAATAGCATGTGTTTTGCTATTTGAGGTATACAACCATGCATATCTTACACAATCCAACAAGGATACTTCCTAAGATCCTAAGTACTATTGAGGGATACACCAAATCTTTCCAAATCCTTATTATATCCGAAACTTCACTTCTCACTTTTCAAAACACACAACATATAACACTTGATGCTCATCACCTCACTCTCTCTCTAAGAACACACGACTACAAACTTTCCTCCATAACCAAGATCTTCAAGCTCATTAACTATGTCTCTTCCACTATGAATACTAATCATTGTCAACTCCTACAAGTATCTTGATCTTCAAAACAAGAAAAGAAGCCCTAGCTACACCCTTGAAGCCCACGGCTATATTTTTGGTTACAAGAATCTCCATTGTTGAAACCAAGTTCTCATCCCTAATCATCCTCCTATTCATTCTTTGATCCATCTAAACAAGTAAGTAACTTAAAACCTATCTTTCAATATACTTATATTTCATACACATAAACATACACATGATTGTTACTAGTAACTTAATCTTAAAACAAAAACATAAAACCCTAAACCTAAATGGGTCAAAGCTTAAAATGATTTGTGTATTAAGATGATGTAAAATCTTGATAACCATGATGAACATAACCATGCATATATTGGACGTGGGGTTTTAAACCCTATGGTTCAATATTGGTTAATCTTGTAATATTTAAACAAGCCTAGAAACATTAGATCTATATTACTAGTTGCCTTAAAATGATAAGCTCGCTATTTTTGCCTTATAGGATTTAGTTTTTAAGCCCACTATAATAAGCTTGCCTAAATAAACTTCATTGTTACCAAATAATGTTTTCATAAAACTTTTGGTGTCAAAATTGTAACTTTATAAAGTTTCGGGTTAAAAACATAGATCTATAAATATTTTGGACTAAAATGATAGATCTATGAAGTTTTGGGTTAAAATGGTAAGTCCAAAATGTTTCGGATTAAAAATAGTAAAAATAATACTTTCGGGTTAATATTGTAATTTTATTAAGTTTAGGGATCTAAATGAACTTGTATAGAAACTCACTTTCCGAAAATATAAACATAAGGGTTACTTTTGTAAAATGCCGAGAGTTGAGGGTAGTGTTTTGACACTATCCGAAACTCCAAATTTAACAACAAGGACTTAAATGAGATTACTAACATGTTAGGGTAACTTGTGGAACTTAGTAAGGACCTAGGGATCCCTTTTGCCCATTGTTGAAACTTAATAGAAGCCCTAGGGACCTATTTTGCCAACCTGGTAAACTTTTATAATCCCTAGATAAACCCTAGGGGTTTTTTTGGCATAAGCCGAAAGTTAATGGAGCCCTAGGGGGCATTTTTGTAACTTGTTGTAAACCTAAAATGAGCCGAATAATAGGAGGACTAAAATTGACATTTTGTGAAACTTTTACAAACCCTAGTTACACGTGTAACTAAGGAGGGACCAATGTTGTAAATACTAGAAATGTTTAGGAACCCTAGGGGTATAAAGGTAAATAACCGCGGGTAATTATACAAGTAGAGGGACTAAAATGTAATTTATATAAAAGTATTACAAACCCTAAATTTACTAATATTTATACCCGATATTTAATACGTAAAACTTAAAGAAACATAACATTCGTTATTTTTCCAAACTAATAATTTAATAGTTATAAACACTATGAGAACGGGGAATTTAATTAAAATGTTATACGTTTTGTAAACCCTATTTATATATAAGATATAAATTAAAAATGATTAACTTAAAGAATAAATATATTAATTATATTTATTTTCTATTACTTTAAATATATATAAAACTTCCATTTATAATTATTAAATTATTTTATAAACAATACAAGTACAAGAATATTAATTAAGCAGATTAATTTGTTTAATAATATTATTTATTTTATACTTAAAATAAATACTACTATAACTAGTACAACGATGAACTAAAATACAAATATCGTAATAAAATGCTTAAAACCAGTATAAGCATGCACAGACTTGTTCTGAAACTTTTATGCATTATGTTATGCATTTATTGAGACCTTATAATTATTTAGGTCGTTGACTGTATCGTGAGCATCATATCAGATTTACTTGTGACTATTTGCTGTACTACTGAGGTGAGTTCATGGCCCCACTTTATATATTGACAAACTTTTAAACCTTTTAATGGGAAAGAAAACATGCAACATATTTTATTTTATGGACATAAATTGAACTGTGAAACCTTTGATTACATTTGCCTATTGTAGATGAACCCGCATGACCCGTGCATCTAAAATTGTTAGAATTATTGAATTACCTGAATGTTATAAATAGATCTATTTGGGATTGACCATCCCCATCTGGGTGAGTCATGCTCACTGTGCCTAGGCCAGGACAACAGATATTTCACATGTCAGCACTTATTATTTTTGGGTGCCTTTTTATAAGGCGAAGGGTCCTTATTTGTTAAGGACTTAACTGTCAAGTCTCAGTTTCAGGCAATATGGGAATGTAATTACTTTTAAGTATTGATGCTTTGTGCATTACTACTTCAGTGAATGTTTATTGTCCAAACTTATTTTATTAAACCTGTGAATTCACCAACTTTATGTTGACTCTCTAAGCATGTTTTCTCAGGAAACTGAAGCAGGTATTGGTGTGCATGGAGTCAAGCATCATGATAGGCTGCATTTATAGAGCTCATCTGGGGTTTTATAAACTGGGAAATAATTCAAACTGTTGAATAATGTTTAAGACAATTTTAATAACATTTTCACTTTTATCCATGTAATAAATGTAATGATAATCTTTTATATGCTGCTCTATACGCTATCTGCTGTTGATCCACCTACGTGACACCCAAATATTATTTCCGCTGCATTTGACTCAATTTGGGGGTGTCATAGAATGGTATCAGAGCGATAGTTATAGAGAACCAGAACAAAATTTAAATAAATATAAAAATAAATTTTTTATATAAACTGGACTATAACTGCTTTAAAAATCTTTTGGGATTTTCGGGACTAGAATAGTTAAGCATATAGAGTGTAGGGCATACATTCTTACGTGGCTATCTGTGCATTGATTATTAACATTCAGTTAATTAATCTCATAAGTATTAACGTAACCTTTAACATCGTCATGTTAAAAGGCACTATTATATAATTTAATCATTATTTCCCAAAAACTTTTAACTTGAGTAAGTTTATACTTATGTAAATTAAAACGATATTATTTTCAGATTACTATGACATCACCTATTGATACTCCTGCTGCCGTATCACCGACGTCCGTCTTGTGTGGATGGATATATGCCAGTGACACAGACGACAGT
Organism: Glebionis coronaria; assembly: GCA_025667525.1. Classification (NCBI taxonomy): domain Eukaryota; kingdom Viridiplantae; phylum Streptophyta; class Magnoliopsida; order Asterales; family Asteraceae; genus Glebionis; species Glebionis coronaria. The sequence goes on along the minus strand of CM046882.1, from coordinate 224,914,374 downwards.
CACACTTCGGGTGACACCGCTCTCGTTGCTGCACTCATCGCTACTCCATCTGTTTCACCTATTTCCCCCGCTGGGGACGAGGTTCAGCCGACTGCTGCCATACCACCTTTACCACCAGTTTCTTCACTACGGGATTACGCACCCGAGTCTCTGCCGCCTCGTAAGAGGAGGTATGAGGCACCTGTCGACTCTACTTTTGAGGTCGGCGAGGGTTCGGGTACGAGGCGCGTGGATCATGTCCGGGCCCAGATCACTGCACTGACTGCACGCCAGGCACAGGATGTTACAAAGATTCATGCTCTGCTGGCTGATGGACAGCTTGGACGCACTGCTTTGTAGTCGCGTCAGGACCTTCTATGCTGGACTGTTAGTGCTGAGGCACACGCTGCCCGTGGAGCATGGTCCACGACTTACCATTCTCTCCAGTGGTTGCTGGAGGAGAATGAGTTCCTCCGCGGGCAGATCTACCTACTACAAAGTCAGCAGACGAAGACTCACACCGCTCTCATGACCATGGAGCAGACGCTTACCATCTTCTTCGATCTCCAGGACGTCCGTCACCAGGGATTGACATCAGAGACCACTCATCTTCGGGGAGTTCAGCAGACCCTCAGAGACCAGTTCTTGGAGGCACTCCGACTCCTTAAGGAGACCCCGGAGGCCATGACTTCGATGCAGGATGCCATGCAGGCATCAACCGTCTCATCACCACCAGTGGCACCAGCCGTATCTGAGGAGTCTGTTAGACATGAGTAGACTAGGTGTACTAGATCTTTTGTACATCATGATAAGCTATTAGGGTTGCATCCCGGCTATCATGATATAGGACTCATGTATTTGTACTTTCTTTTATCAATTGTATCATTGTACTGTACTATTTAGATTAGGGATTCCTAGATGATGTACTTTATATTATGTGTACCACCATCCCAGACAGGCGGTATGTGCTCTGTCTTGGATTGGTTGTGCAATTTGTACTGTATTCCTATTCTAGACATATGGCATGTACTCATTAGCTTTTGTTATATCCTGTACTGTATTATATTATGAACTTTTAAACAGGTTATCCTATTTGTTGTAAAGTCTATGCATGAATTTCTTTTCATGTATTTATATAAAACTGTGCTAACACCTTAAACTAATGCTTTCATTTTTGTGTATAATTATAGAAAAATGGTAATCACTAGAACGAACCCCAACAATGCTGACACTACCCAAAACGTCACTGCTGCCCAACTAAGGGAGATGATTGATCAAGGCATCGCAACTGCAATGGCCGCCAGTAGAAATGTGGACGATAGTCAAAACTGTAACACCCGAGAAATTTTCGTACTTTAAATAATAATAAATTATATTTCGAAATCATTTTTGAGCGATACCAAGCTTATTGGGTTTGAAAACAGGTTATATTTTCCAAAATTTGAATAATCACAGAGTCTGCGTATTGATACAGTCAAAAATTAAATTTTTATATTTAATTGTCACGAGGTATTTAATAAAATGATTTATTAAACTATTTAATATTTTATTGACGTTTATTAAAAACGAGAACATTTAAGTGAAGTACGTTTTTGTTAAATTTAAGTTTGACTGTTATACTAGATAAATAATCAACTTTTTAAAGAGTTTTAAAAAAAAATTCTATGAAACAGTGATCAAGTGAACACTCATTTTCAAAAGAAAGATTATTTAGAACGCAACGGCGAAAGTTTCGTGTCTTGAATTATCCGTTAACTACCCTAAATGAGTCCCGAACAATTAATTTACAAAATTTATTACAAAATTGCACCTTTGGTCCCTGTGTAATATTTACAAAAATAACCCTAAACTATTACACTCTTGCTACCTATTCTTTTCAATAACCAAACCCTGGTAGGGTTTCTCATTTACCAACTAGCCACCAAATTTAGTAACACACACATAAACCTAATCTTCTCTATATATTTTCTACCGTCGTCATCTACTTTCCGGCCGCTGGAATTCTTCAGCCACCACCACCACAGAAATAAACCACCACCATATCTAATATATAACAACATCATGACCACCACCAGCAACCCGTCACCACCAACTGTCGTGGTTTCAACCACCACCGCTGCCTCTAAAAGCAACATCACCACAAGCCGGTATTCACTATAACCGTGGCTCACCACCAGCCACCAGAAACCACCATCATATTTGATATCTCCTATTCGCCTCACCAGATCTGTCCCCACCATCAGCACACCATCGACACGGCCATCACCACCCACGAATCATTGTCGTGGTCTTCAACCTCACAACCACCAATGGCTGTTGACTTCCGCTGCTCAACCGTTCGCCGCCACTAATCTACATCACCACCTAGACCACCCCAACGCCTCCACTCCCATCATCCTCGTCACCTACATAAACTGCCCCTACCAGAACCACCATGACCAGTCGCCGTCTTGGCTACCATTAACATCAGCCGACGAGATCTTTGACCTGCCATCACGAAAGGTGTGTTTGTTTTATTGTTATAGATCGGGTAAAGGGGTGACTGTTTTGGAAGAAGGACCATCCGAGGGTGTTCGCGTCAGCCTAGGGTGTTTGTTTACAACAGCAGCACCACGAAGGTGCGTAGGTTTACGGCAGCAACAGCACAAAGGGTGCGTTCGTTTACGACGGTAGCACCACCAAAGGCGCGTCGTGTTACAATAGCAGCGAGTAAATGGGGTGTTGGTTTGGATAGATGAAAAACGCAGCAGGAGGTTGTTGGTTCAGGCAGAAACGCAACAGGTGCGTTTGGGTTTTGCAGAAACTTGTTAAGGGTGCGTTTGGGATTGCGGCAGTGGGTTAAGGAGCGTTTGAGTTTGCAGAAAGTTATATAGGGGCGTTTGGTTGCTGATTTATAGCTTTGAGTGCGTTTGGACGCGGATTTACAAGGGTTTAGAGTATCGGGCGTAATTACGATCTATGGTTGGTTGTGGTTTAGGAATCGGCTAATAACGGATCTAACTTTATTAATTATTAAAGACGGATTAAACGGTGGTATACAAATATAAGTATATATAAACGGTTAAATAAATATGTCTAATACTATTATTATCGCAAGATCTATAAAAATGATTATACATTTAAATATGTGTTTAAATAGCTCACATCGAGCGTTTGACTTCTAATTTATAACACATAGTTTGTGTTTGGTTCTATTTAATTATGGTGATTAAATTGTCTGGTTTGGATATACATTAAAATGTGATTTACGTAACTTAGATTAGTTGTAAAATATTGCGAATTGGCTAATATGGAAAAGGTTGCATAAACGAATCGGTCATGTCGAAATTTCTATAAAATTCTAAACTTTATATTTTGTTCGCTATAAACTATCATTATACTTGTAAACCAATAAAACAAATAAGTACTATTAGATTTGTAAACTGATAAAATAGATAAATATATTATATTTTTAAACCGATAAAACATATTATTTTATGGTATTGATAAACCGATGAAAATTATACTTTTTACCAAAAAGTGACAATTATTAATTAAGTTGTGATTTTTTTAAGATGTGTCGAACTGTGTTGTCTAATTATTTTTATACGATCTTTATACCATAAATACAAACTAAATATATACCTTGATTTATTTTGTAAGATTATTATCTCTATTATATAATTCAACATATGAATTATATAATCGTCTAATTATACATAATGTGTACGGAATACATTTTACACTTGATGTATGCTTATTTTATCCATATTATTTAACCACACACCAAACTATTATAACTTGGAACTTAAATATTTTATCAATGGGTCGCGTTGATGTAAATATCTATCAGGAACCCGAATACACATTTTTAATATTTAGCTGATTAGTTAAACCATAACACCATGGCCGAGCCGTTTTGATTTACGGTTGCGCGAAGCATATTATTAGCATCACTATCGTTTGCGCTACTACGTCGAGGTGAGTTCATACCCCCTCTTTCTATTTTTGGAATCGCTTTAATAATGTTTTAATCTCTTTTGGGGGAGATGCACGCTTGTTGATGTCAAATACGTGTTTATACATTTTGCTGATTGTTTGTGATCCATACGTGGTTATATTATGCAAGTATAGTCATGTTACATATTGTGAATATGCGAGTGAGCCTTTGATTCTTTTAATCTGTCATATATGTTGAATCTATTTGGGGAGAGATACTGCTTTGTTATTTGCTTGCGGATGCAAACTGTGTTTGTATTAATACTTTGCTGAGATATTGTTTATCTATGAGATATTGCTTTGTCACTTGCTTGGACGCAAAATGTTCTCTCGTTGTATACTTCGCTGAAGTTGGTTTATGAATATGCCTAAGTAGCTTTAACCCACGTTCTTCTTAGTCCCCTTCATGAACCGTTAATCACTTCTGGATGACCGGTAAAGTGAACTTGATGTTATGGATAGATCTATTGGAGTTTTGGCAACTCCCGTCCGGGGATTTGTAAATCGCCACTGCCAAACAGACGTATACCATTTGATGTTGTGCTAGGTGGTCTTGGGTTATACACGTATTGGGGCAATTGTATTTCATGCGCGCGATGTTTCGGCGTACTTTCCATAGTTCGGTTTCATGAGCTTAGTGCTATCATAAACACTGTGTTGTACCCAATATGCTTGACGTCATATCTCCCATGATGGTCTTGCATATCTTATCTATGTTTTTGCGGTCCATTGCTTCCTATGATTCGGAACTTGAATTGCTCTTGTGATCCATTGTGCTATGATCTTTTATTGATCTAGAAGAATCTTGCTATGATCTCGTATTGATCTTGGAATTTTAATCTTTCTATGATCTTGTATGATCTTGATATGCTTCTTATATGTGATCTTGATATGAATTGTGCATGTGATCTTGACATGAATCTTGCATGTGATGTTGATATGAATCTTGATTATGAACTGGATTATTTTGTGTTGACTATGATGTTTTTGGCTAATGACTGAACTTTGTGGTAAGTGCTACTTGTATTGCGAAACTCTGGATTTCTAAACGCTTTTACGATACCACTTTTGATAGTGGACTTTATAAACTTTTGGAGTGTCATAAACATTTTAATAAAACTTATGAACTCACCAACTTTATGTTGACCGTTTTAAGCATGTATTCTCAGGTACTTGACTGTATGATTATTTGGAGTCTGCGTTGTGATATTTAGCATAGAAGTCGTTCTCTCGGATCAAGACTCGAGTAATCATGACGTAACACGCCCCAAAACTAGCGTGCTTCCGCTGGGCCTATTTTGGGGGTGTTACAGATTGGTATCAGAGCCTTGGTTATAGAGAACTAGGTGTTATTGTATAGGCCTAGACAATAACCGATGTTCTAGTGTGTTTTATCATGTTATCATGCTATTTCCGCTGCTATATGAAGGTGTACTTTACATATTATGATTGCCTTATCCGCTGCTATATGAATATCTCGCTTGCATGTTTGTGATTTCTTTATCCGTTGATGCATGATTGCTTGTTTTATCACTTTATCATTGCTTTATATGCTGATTGTTCCTTTTATCTATTTGATAATTGTTGTAATATATCATTATTTTATATATGAGCTCCTTGTTTGATACGTATTCTTGCGCACGTTATCGCTCGTCAATATTTATTTTCTTCTGCTTATAATTTTGGACGTCTACTTACTGGACACGACTTATTGCCGACTCTTACAATTTGCTTTTGGTAATTTCATGTGGTATTATTTGGATAGTTTGCATGTCTGAATGGTGCCGGTGGGGCTTCAATCAGGGTACTTATAAACTCAATATTTAAATGGAATGGGACGTTTGAATATGGAACATGAGTCTCCTGACCATAAGTTGATTATGATTTCGTCTTTAGATAGAATGGGACGTTTAAATGGGAAATCTTAAGCCACCGGACTAGAAGCTTATTTATGGTTCCGTATTGAGATGGAATGGGACGTCTTAATACGAAATTTATAAATAAACTGACTGTAATCTCTCTTGGTAATATCTATTTTCTTAGATATTTTATATATTTTGATGATAAACCTTGTCAGGAATATTTAACTAGGATGGGCTATGAAATCTTTATTCAAACGAATTGGGACGCCTTTTCCTTTGAATAAAGAAATCATAGGTCACCGAACCATGAGGTTATAAATTTTTATTTACATGGATTCGGACGCTTCTCGATGTAAATAATGATTTATAAACAAGTGGGCTTAAGTGCATTAGACGTGTCTCATTATTTATATTATTTTATTAATCCAGCTATGGAACGTGTTCCTTTTTACTCACGGTTCGCCCATACGATTTAATCTTTATTTTATCCTTTTACTGTTACCATTATTGCATTTTGGCGAATGATTTCTCAAACTTCAACTGACTCGTGAATTGTCTCACATATTTTTCGAATGAACATCGACCGACGTGAGCTTAACCAACTAACTGTAGTTAATCCTATATTGACTTTTCAAAGTTGACGACTTGCTAGATTCTTCACTTCTAATTGTCCTTTAATAGTTCTATGAACCGTTACCGCTTTGTCAGATTGACCTGTCATACCTTTCGGATACATTCCAGTTACTTATTCTTTTCCGACATTCTTGACACTTCTCAACCTAGTAACAACGATCGAGTTTCGAGGACGAAACTCAAAATGGCACGTGGATGATGTAACACCCGAGAAATTTTCGTACTTTAAATAATAATAAATTATATTTCGAAATCATTTTTGAGCGATACCAAGCTTATTGGGTTTGAAAACGGGTTATATTTTCCAAAATCTGAATAATCACATAGTCTGCGTATTGATACAGTAAAAATTAAATTTTTATATTTAATAGTCGCGAGGTATTTAATAAAATGATTTATTAAATTATTTAATATTTTATTGACGTTTATTAAAAACGAGAACATTTAAGTGAAGTACATTTTTGTTAAATTTAAGTTTGACCGTTATACTAGATAAATAATCAACTTTTTTAAAGAGTTTATAAAAAATCTATGAAACAATGATCAATTGAACACCCATTTGCAAAAGAAAAATTATTTATAACTCAACGGCGAAAGTTTCATGTCTTGAATTATCCGTTAACTACCCTAAATGAGTCCCGAACAGTTAATTTACAAAATTTATTACAAAATTGCACCTTTGGTCCCTGTGTAATATTTACGCAAATAACCCTAAACTATCACACTCTTGCTACCTATTCTTTTGAATAACCAAACCCTGGATAGGGTTTCTCATTTACCAACTAGCCACCAAATTTAGTAACACACACATAAACCTAATATTCTCTATATATTTTCCGCCGTCGTCATCTACTTTCCGGCCGCCGGAATTCTTCAGCCACCACCACCACAGAAATAAACCACCACCATATCTAATATATAACAACATCATGACCACCACCTGCAACCCGTCACCACCAACCGTCGTAGTTTCAACCACCACCGCTGCCTCTAAAAGCAACATCACCACAAGCCGGTCTTCACTATAACCGTGGCTCACCACCAGCCACCAGAAACCACCATCATATTTGATATCTCCTATTCGCCTCACCAGATCTGTCCCCACCATCAGCACACCATCAAAACGACCATCACCACCCACGAATCATTGTCGTGGTCTTCAACCTCACAGCCACCAATGGCTGTTTACTTCCGCCGCTCAACCGTTCGTCGCCACTAATCTACATCACCACCTAGACCACCCCAACGCCTCCACTCCCATCATCCCCGTCACCTACATAAACTGCCCCTACCATAACTACCATAACCAGTCGCCGTCTTGGCTACCATTAACATCAGCCGACGAGATCTTTGACCTGCCATCACGAAAGGTGTGTTTGTTTTATTGTTATAGATTCGGTAAAGGGGTGACTGTTTTGGAAGAAGGACCAGCCGAGGGTGTTCGCGTCAGCCTATGGTGTTTGTTTACAACAGCAGCACCACGAATGTGCGTAGGTTTACGGCAGCAGCAGCACCAAGGGTGCGTTCGTTTACGACGGTAGCACCACCAAAGGCGCGTCGTGTTACAACAGCAGCGAGTAAAGGGGGTGTTGGTTTAGATAGATGAAAAACGCAGCAGGAGGCTGTTGGTTCAGGCAAAAACGCAGCAGGTGCGTTTGGGTTTTGCAGAAACTTGTTAAGGGTGCATTTGGGATTGCGGCAGTGGGTTAAGGAGCGTTTGAGTTTGCAGAAAGTTATATAGGGGCGTTTGGCTGCTAATTTATAACTTTGAGTGAGTTTGGACGCGGATTTGCAAGGGTTTAGAGTACCGGGCGCGATTACGATCTATGGTTGGTTGTGGTTTAGGAATCGGCTAATAACGGATCTAACTTTATTAATTATTAAAGACGGATTAAATGGTGGTATACAAATATAAGTACATATAAACGGTTAAATAAATATGTCTGATACTATTATTATCGCGAGATCTATAAAAATGATTATACATTTAAACATGTGTTTAAATAGCTCACATCGAGCGTTTGACTTTTAATATATAACACATAGTTTGTGTTTGGTTCTATTTAATTATGGTGATTAAATAGTCTAGTTTTGATATACATCAAAACGTGATTTGCGTAACTTAGATTAGTTGGAAAATATTGAGAATTGGCTAATATGGAAAAGGTTGCATAAACGAATCGGTCATGTCGAAATTTCTATAAAATTCTATACTTTATATTTTGTTCGCTATAAACTATCATTATACTTGTAAACCAATAAAACAAATAAGTACTATTAGATTTGTAAACCGATAAAATAGATAAATATATTATATTTGTAAACTGATAAAACATATTATTTTATGGTATTGATAAACTGATGAAAATTATACTTTTTACCAAAAAGTGACAATTATTAATTAAGTTGTGATTTTTTTAAGATGTGTCGAACTGTGTTGTCTAATTATTTTTATACGATCTTTATACCATAAATATAAACTAAATATATACCTTGATTTATTTTGTAAGATTATTATCTCTATTATATAATTCAACATATAAATTATATTATCGTCTAATTATACATAATGTGTACGGAATACATTTTACACTTGATGTATGCTTATTTTATCCATATTATTTAACCACCCACCAAAATATTATAACTTGGAACTTAAATATTTTATCAATGGGTCGCGTTTATGTAAATATCTATCGGGAACCCGAATACACATTTTTAATATTTAGCTGATTAGTTAAACCACAACACCATGGCCGAGACGTTTTGATTTATGGTTGTGCGGAGCATATTATTAGCATCACTATCGTTTGCGCTACTACGTCGAGGTGAGTTCATACCCCCTCTTTCTATTTTTGGAATCGCTTTAATAATGTTTTAATCTCTTTTGGGGGAGATGCATACTTGTTGATGTCAAATACGTGTTTATACATTTTGCTGATTGTTTGTGATCCATACGTGGTTATATTGTGCAAGTATTGTCATGTTACATATTGTGAATATGCGAGTGAGCCTTTGATTCATTTAATCTGCCATATATGCTGAATCTATTTGGGGAGAGATACTGCTTTGTTATTTGCTTGCGGATGCAAACTGTGTTTGTATTAATACTTTGCTGAGATATTGTTTATCTATGAGATATTGCTTTGTCACTTGCTTGGACGCAAAATGTGCTCTCGTTGTATACTTCGCTGAAGTTGGTTTATGGATATGCCTAAGTAGCTTTAACCCATGTTCTTCTTAGTCCCCTTCATGAACCGTTAATCACTTCTGGATGACCGGTAAAGTGAACTTGATGTTATGGATAGATCTATTGGAGTTTTGGCAACTCCCGTCCGGGGATTTGTAAATCGCCACTGCCAAACGGACGTATACCATTTGATGTTGTGCTAGGTGGTCTTGGGTTAGACACATATTGGGGCAATTGTATTTCATGCGCGCGATGTTTCGGCGTACTTGCCATAGTTCGGTTTCATGAGCTTAGTGCTATCATAAATACTGTGTTGTACCCAATATGCCTGACGTCATATCTCCCATGATGATCTTGCATATCTTATCTATGTTTTTGCGGTCCATTGCTTGCTATGATTCGGAACTTGAATTGCTCTTGTGATCCATTGTGCTATGATCTTGTATTGATCTAGAATTGAATCTTTCTATGATCTCGTATTGATCGTGGAATTTGAATCTTGCTATGATCTTGTATGATCTTGATATGCTTCTTATATGTGATCTTGATATGAATTGGGCATGTGATCTTGACATGAATCTTGCATGTGATGTTGATATGAATCTTGATTATGAACTGGATTATTTTGTGTTGACTGTGATGTTTTTGGCTAATGGCTGAACTTTGTGGTAAGTGCTGCTTATATTGCGAAACTCTGGATTTCTAAACGCTTTTACGATACCACTTTTGATAGTGGAATTTATAAACTTTTGGAGTGTCATAAACATTTTAATAAAACTTATGAACTCACCAACTTTATGTTGACCGTTTTAAGCATGTATTCTCAGGTACTTGATTGTATGATTATTTGGAGTCTGTGTTGTGATATTTGGCATTGAAGTCGTTCTCTCGGATCAAGACTCGGGTAATCATGACGTAACACGCCCCAAAACTAGCGTGCTTCCGCTGGGCCTATTTTGGGGGTGTTACAAAAACTCCAACAACCGCTGGAATAATCATACCACCAAGGGTTGCTCTTACCCCTACTTCTTGAAATGTAAGCCTTCCTACTACAAGGGAAAGGAAGGAGTGGTGGAACTGATGTAGTGGTTTGAAAGGTTAGAGACTGTGTTCCGCATCAGCGACTGTGCAGAAGAGAACAAAGTAAAGGTTTCCACCTGCACCTTACTTGAGAGTGCTCTTACTTGGTAGAACTCTGTAGTTGCTACTCTTGGACACGACGCGGCCTATGCTCTCAACTGGACTGAACTGAAGGAAAGAATGACAGAGAAATACTTTCCAAGGGGAGAAATGAAGAAACTTGAAATCGAATTATGGGATCTCAGATGCAAGAACAATGACATCACCACATACAACCAAAGATTCCAAGAGTTGACTCTAATGTGTACCAGAATGTTTGTGGAAGAGGAAGATAAGATTGAGAAGTATGTTGGTGGACTCCTAGACGCCATTCATGATAGTGTGCTCGCATCTCGACCTACTACCGTCGAGAATGCCATCGAGTTCGCTACATAATTGATCAACAAAAGAGTCCGTACCATATCCGATAGGAAAACTGACAACAAGCGAAAGGCAGATGAATATTTCCGTAGTCAGCACCAGCAGCATCCTAAAAAGCAAAATGCTGGGCAGGTTTACAGTGCTACCACTGCAAGGACTAAGTCGTACGTGGGCGCAAAACCTTTGTGCCCCAAGTGAAACTATCATCATACTGTTGATAGCCCATGCTAGACCTGCTACAGATGTGGACAAGTGGGTCATTTTGCTAAAACCTGTCGAGTTAATGCTGTCACTCAGGCCCGACCCAATCAAAACATTGGGAACTACAACAACAGGGGCAGATACAATGCCCGTGGGAACGGGAACGGACAGCAGGGAAACCACAATGCTACTGGAGGAAACAACAACGGACCCAAGAAGGGAGTTGTGTGCTATGAGTGTGGAGCACCAGGACACGTGAGACCAGGTTGTCCTAAGCGGGCCAACCAGAATAAGAACAGTGGAGGATCTTCGTCAAGAGTGTACGTGATCGGCAATGCAAAAGCCAACCCTGATTCAACTGTCGTTACTGGTACGTTCCTACTAAACAATCGTTATGCATCTGTTTTGTTTGATACTGGAGTAGACCGAAGTTTTATATCTACTTAATTTAGCCAAGTACTGGAAGTTGTTCCTACAACTTTAGATCACCATTACTCCGTAGAATTAGCTGACGGTAAGACTGTAGATGTTGACACCATCATTAGAGGTTGTACCTTAAATCTTTCCAAACATCCGTTCAACATTGACCTTATTCCAGTAAACCTTGGTAGTTTTGATGTTATTATTGGTATGGACTGGTTAGCGAGATACCGCGCAGTCATTGTTTGTGATGAAAAACTAGTTCGTATTCCATGGGGCAACGAAACTCTAATCATCCGAGGAGACGGTAACACCGACCTCACTGACACTAGACTTAGTGTCATCTCTTGTACTAAAGCTCAGAAATATTTGTTGAGAGGATGTCCTATCTTCTTGGCCCATATTTCTCAAACAGATGAAGAGGACAAGCCCGAGAAGAAACAAATCAAGGACGTACCCATCGTCCGAGATTTTCCAGAAGTCTTTCCTGATGAGTTGCCAGGCTTACCACCGACCCGACAAGTGGAATTTCAAATTGATTTGATTCCCGGAGCTGCACCTGTAGCTAAAGCTCCATACCGGTTGGCACCATCAGAAATGAAAGAACTAGCTTAACAACTCCAGGAACTATCTTACAAAGGATTTATTTGACCCAGTTCCTCACCATGGGGAGCTCATGTGTTATTTTTCAAAAAGAAAGACGGTTCCTTTCGAATGTGCATCGATTACAAAGAACTGAATATGCTATCTGTGAAGAATCGTTATCCGCTTCCTCGCATTGACGACCTATTTGACCAACTGCAAGGGTCAAGTGTGTATTCCAAGATTGACTTGAGATCTGGATACCATCAACTAAGGGTCAGGGAGGAAGATATTCCAAAAACAGCTTTTAGAACCCATTACGGTCATTACGAATTCCAGGTTATGCCATTTAGGTTGACCAATGCACCGGCTATTTTCATGGACCTTATGAACCGTGTGTGCAGACCCTACCTGGATAAATTCGTGATAGTCTTCATTGACGATATACTCATTTATTCTAAGAACGAACAAGAACATGGGGAACACCTTGCACAAGTACTAAAGGTACTCAAGGAGGAGCAGCTCTATGCTAAATTCTCCAAATGTGAATTCTGGATTCCCAGAGTGTAATTCCTCGGTCATGTCATCGATTGTGATGGTATTCACGTAGATCCAGCAAAGGTCGAATCTGTCAAAGATTGGGTATCTCCTAAATCACCGACAGAGATCCGCCAATTTCTAGGCCTTGCCGGGTACTACCGTCGATTTATTGAAGATTTCTCCAAAATAGCCAAACCAATGACCAAACTCACACAGAAGGGAATAAAGTTCGATTGGGGAGAGAAAGAAGAATCAGCTTTTCAGCTGGTCAACCAGAAGTTATGCAGTGCACCTATATTAGCCTTGCCTGAAGGCAACAATGATTTCGTTGTATAGTGTGATGTTTCACATAAAGGTCTAGGTGCAGTATTAATGCAAAGGATGAAAGTGATTGCCTATGGTTCAAGACAACTAAAGAAGCATGAGAAGAACTACACCACTCACGATCTAGAACTTGGATCCATAGTTTTTGCTCTAAAAATCTGGAGACATTACCTCTACGGTACGAAGTACACAGTGCATACTGACCACAAAAGTTTGCAACACATATTGGACCAGAAGGAGCTGAACATGAGGCAACGCTGTTGGATTGAGCTGTTAAGTGACTACGACTACGAGATCAAATACCACCATGGTAAAGAGAATGTGGTTGCTGATGCTTTAAGTCGTAAGGAAACGGACCCTCCTTTGAGAATTCGGGCATTAGTTATGACAATCAGTTTGGATCTACCCAAACAGATTTTGGAAGCTCAGACTCAGGCCCAATTACCTGAAAACCTCGTGAAGGAAGACGTCGGGGGAATGCTCAGAACCGACCTTAGTAAGGAGAAGCTAGAACCAAGAGCAGATGGAACCCTATGCCTTCACGGACGAAGTTGGTTAGCTTGCTATGGAGATTTGAGGAACGTGATCATGCACGAATCTCATAAGTCTAAATATTCTATACATCCAGGATCTAAAAAGATGTACCAGGATATGAAGAAATTATACTGGTGGCCGAATATGAAAGCTGACATCGCCACCTACGTGTAGAAGTGTTTGGCATGTTCACGTGTCAAAACTGAACACCAGAGACCATCGGGTTTACTTGTACAACCCGAGATACCGAAATGGAAGTGGGACAACATCACCATGGACTTTGTCACCAAACTCCCAAAGTCATCTCACGGTTACGATACTATCTGGGTAATCGTCGACCGACTTACCAAGTCCGCTTATTTCCTGCCGATTAGGGAGAACGATTCCCTTGCAAGACTAGCAAAAACGTACCTGAAGGAGATTGTGACCAAACATGGAATACCAGTGTCGATAATTTGTGATCGAGACGGTAGGTTCACATCAAACTTTTGGAAGGCTTTCCAACGAGCCTTAGGTACCAATTTTGACATGAGCACTGCTTATCATCCGCAGACTGACGGTCAAATTGAATGAACCATCCAGACTTTAGAAGATATGCTACGGGCATGTGTGATCAATTTTGGAAATGGATGGGTTGACCACATTCCTTTAGTGGAATTCTCCTACAACAACAGTAATCATGCCAGTATTAAGGCTGCCCCTTTTGAAGCACTATACGGTCGAAAATGTCGTTCACCTGTGTGCTGGGCAGAAGTAGGTGAATTTCCGCTCACTGGACCAGAATTAATCCAGGAGACTACAGACAAGATCGTCCTCATCAAGCAAAGAATTCAAGCTGCTCGCGACCGACAAAAGAGCTACGCGGACCTGAAACGCAAACCTATGCAATTTGAGGTAGGCGACCGTGTTATGCTCAAGGTATCACCTTGGAAGGGTGTTGTACGCTTTGGCAAACGTGGAAAACTGAATCCACGTTATGTTGGCCCTTTCAAAGTAATAGCCAGGATCAGGGAAGTAGCATATCGTTTAGAGTTTCCCCAGTAACTGAGTCGGGTACACTCTACCTTTCATGTGTCTAACCTGAAGAAGTGCTATGCTGAAGAACCATTGGCTATGCCATTGGAGGGAGTTCAGTTTGACGACAAACTTCAGTTCATAGAAGAACCAGTGGAAATCATGGAGAGGACAGTTAAGAAATTGAAACGCAGTCGCATCCCGTTGGTCAAAGTACGTTGGAACTCGAGGAGAGGCCCTGAGTTCAGTTGGGAACGAGAATACTCGTTCAAAACCAAGTACCCACACTTGTTCACCTGACCAATGACTTCATCCTAAGCTTTGAGGACAAAGCTAAAATAACGGGATGGTGCTGTAGAACCTCTGATTTTACCTTATTGACTTTGTCAACTGTTGTACTCTTTATTTTTGGAATCTATATAATTCCACTTTTATATAACTTATTATTAATCATATACCTTTGTCATACTATCTTTCATATTTATTTTTATAATTATATGGACCTTTAGTCATTATTGACTACTCTGGCAACTAACTGGCCACTTGAATGAACAAGGACTCATCACCTCAGTACATATTTTGAGATAAACTATAACTTTACTTAATTAATTTATTAAGTACTTGGACTTATTTTATATGTATATATTTACATATATTTCATAATAGGAATAAACACCTAACACTTTAAAATAATGTATATTATTTTACATTGACATTTATTTACTTAATTCAAGTAAAATATTTATAATGATGTATTCATTATATACTTTCACTAAATTACCTAAAGGTTTAACTAAAATACCTATAAACTTAACAAATGCATACAATACCATACAAGGACCATTATTTTCATTCAACACTGGATAAAAATTATCAAAACCCTCCCACCATGCATGTTGGTGCCGTGTATAGGCATGCATGCACCAAAACTAAATAAGTTACTTAACTTGTAACTAGGAACTAATCATTGGGACTTTAAAAGTCAAACCCTCCATGCATCCCATACAACAATCACTATTAAGTCATAGTTTGTCCCCCTTGGCTTACTTACACACGGCAACAAAGATGGAAGAAAGAAAGAGCATGTGTTTTGCTATTTGAGGTATACAATCATGCATATCTTACACAATCCAACAAGGATACTTCCTAAGATCCTAAGTACTATTGTGGGATACACTAAATCTTACCAAATCCTTATTATATCCGAAACTTCACTTCTCACTTTTCAAAACACACAACCTATAACACTTGATGCTCATCACCTCACACTCTCTCTAAGAACACACGGCTAAAAACTTTCCTCCATAACCAAGATCTTCAAGCTCATTAACTATGTCTCTTCCACTATGAATGCTAATCATTGTCAACTCCTACAAGTATCTTGATCTTTAAAACAAGAAAAGAAGCCCTAGCTACACCTTGAAGCCCACGACTATATTTTTGGTTACAAGAATCTCCATTGTTGAAACCAAGTTCTCATCCCTACTCATCCTCCTATTCATTCCTTGATCCATCTAAACAAGTAACTAACTTAAAACCTATCTTTCAATATACTTATTTTTCATACACATAAACATACACATGATTATTACTAGTAAAACTTAATCTTAAAACAAAAACATAAAGCCCTAAACCTAAATGGGTCACGGCTTAAAATGATTTGTGTGTTAAGATGATGTAAAATCTTGATAACCATGATGAACATAACCTTATGTACTTGTTGAACTAGTAAAACTATGAAAAACATAACCATGCATATATTGGACGTGGGGTTTTAAACCCTATGGTTCAATATTGGTTAATCTTGTAATATTTAAACAAGCCTAGAAACATTAGATCTATATCACTAGTTGCCTTAAAATGATAAGCTCACTATTTTTTCCTTATGGGATTTAGTTTTTAAGCCCACTATAATAATCTTGCCTAAATAAACTTCACTGTTACCAAATAATGTTTTCATAAAACTTTTGGTGTCAAAATTGTAACTTTATAAAGTTTCGGGTTAAAAACATAGATCTATAAATATTTTGGACTAAAATGATAGATCTATGAAGTTTTGGGTTAAAATGGTAAGTCCAAAATGTTTCGGATTAAAAATAGTAAAAATAATACTTTCGGGTTAATATTGTAATTTATTAAGTATAGGGATCTAAAGGAACTTGTATAGAAACTTACTTTCCAAAAATACAAACATAAGGGTTACTTTTGTAAAATGCCGAGACCTGAGGGTAGTGTTTTGACACTATCCAAAACTCCAAATTTAACAACAAGGACTTAAATAGGATTACTAACATGTTAGGGTAACTTGTGGAACTTAGTAAGGACCTAGGGATCCCTTTTGCCCATTGCCAAAACTTAATAGAAGCCATAGGGACCTATTTTGCCAACCTAGTAAACTTTTATAAACCCTAGATAAACCCTAGGGGTTGTTTTGGCATAAGCCGAAAGTTAATGGAGCCCTAGGGGGCATTTTTTTCACTTGTTGTAAACCTAAAATTAGCCGAATAATAGGAGGACTAAAATTGACATTTTGTGAAACTTTTACAAACCCTAGTTACACGTGTAACTAGGGAGGGACCAATGTTGTAAATACTAGAAATGTTTAGGAACCCTAGGGGTATAAAGGTAAATAACCGCGGGTAATTATACAAGTAGAGGGACTAAAATGTAATTTATACAAAGTATAACAAACCCTAAATTCACTATATATTTATACCCGATATTTAAAACGTAAAACTTAAATAACATTCGTTATTTTTCCAAACTAATAATTTAATAGTTATAAACACTACGAGAACGGGGAATTTAATTAAAATGTTATACGTTTTGTAAACCATATTTATATATAAGATGTAAATTAAAAATGATTAACTTATAAAAATAAATATATTAATTATATTTATTTTCTATTACTTTAAATATATATAAAACTTCCTTTTATAATTATTAAATTATTTTATAAACAATACAAGTACAAGAATATTAATTAAACAGATTAATTTATTTAATAATATTATTTATTTTATACTTAAAATAAATACTACTATAACTAGTACAACGATGAACTAAAATACAAATATCGTAATAAAATGCTTAAAACCAGTATAAGCTTGCACAGACTTGTTCTGAAACTTTTATGCATTATGTTATTCATTTACTGAGACCTTATAATTATTTAGGTCGTTGACTGTATCGTGAGCATCATATCAGATTTACTTATGACTATTTGATGTACTACTGAGGTGAGTTCATGGCCCCACTTTATATATTGACAAAATTTTAAACCTTTTAATGGGGAAAAAACATGCACCATATTTTATTTTATGGACATAAATTGAACTGTGAAACCTTTGATTACATTTGCCTATTGTAGATGAACCCGCATGACCCGTGCATCTGAAACTGTTAGAGTTATTGAATTACCTGAATGTTATAAATAGATCTATTTGGGATTGACCATCCCTATCTGGGTGAGTCATGCTCACTGTGCCTAGGCCAGGACAACAGATGTTTCATATGTCAGCACTTATTATTTTTTGGTGCCTTTTTATTAGGCGAAGGTTCCTTATTTGTTAAGGACTTAACTGTCAAGTCTCAGTTTCAGGCAATATGGGAATGTAATTACTTGCATTACTACTTTAGTGAATGTTTATTGTCCAAACTTATTTTATTAAACCTGTGAATTCACCAACTTTATGTTGACTCTCTAAGCATGTTTTCTCAGGAAACTGAAGCAGGTATTGGTGTGCATGGAGTCAAGCATCATGATAGGCTTCATTTATAGAGCTTATCTGGGGTTTTATAAACTGGGGAATAATTCAAACTGTTGAATAATGTTTAAGACAATTTTAATAACATTTGCACTTTTATCCATGGGATAATCTTTTATCTGCTGCTCTATACGCTATCTGATGTTGATCCACCTACGTGACACCCAAATATTATTTCCGCTGCATTTGACTCAATTTGGGGGTGTCACAGATTTCCACTCTTCACTGTGAACACTAAAGAGTGCCACTATGAGTGTTCTGGCAAGATCACTTGGATTTTGCGTAGAGGCCCTGGAACAAGTTTAATCTCAATTAAGAGTTAAATCATCGTTTCTTTCTAGTTTTCACAAGATTAGTTCTTAAAGAACCGCACGTGTCACCTACCATGAGCTTGTTTGATGTTGGCTCAAGCAGGACTTCCATCGTCATTGTAATACATTCGTATTACTCAGATGTTCTGGCAATATTACAAGAATATTGCGTAGGACTCCTAAAAATCTTTCTTGTTTTTAAAATTGTGTCCTAATGAGACTTTTGATGATCTCGTGGCTCTAGACTCAATAGTGCATTTTTTTGGTGAGCGGAGGCTGGAGAGGATTGCCACCTTTTTAATATCAATTTATTCGGAGTGAATAAACCGATAGAAATGTGTTGAACTCCGTGACATTAAAACAAATACCTTTTGAGAGATATTTGAGTTGGCTGGGAGGGGTTGTGCATCGCATTACTAGGTCTATGATACTTTGTCTTCAAGATGAGTTGACCCGGTTTCGCCTAAGTTGTAAGGAGGGCTTCTTTCTTTACACCCTTTATCTTTACATTTCTTTTTCATTCTTCAACCCCTTCAATGCTTACTAATGCATCATCACTAGCACCTTGTTGTGATTGTTCTAGTGCTAGCATCAGTACTTGGTCGGCATTCAGCTACATTCACAATCCATTCTCCATCTTTCCTAAGGACTTCTATTTTCTAACTATGGAATTGTCCTTGAGAAGATTCCTCTGGTTCTGGAAGAATCATTGGACTAGCACCTAATCCTACCACCCTTTTGTCACCACATCCGTCGTGAATTAAGTGTGTTTTGGGTAAGTATTCTTCCTCAGGAAAATTCCTTAAAAATCACTGATGTACTTGTGATATGAATATCAAGAGTGTTTTGTACCTTCAGTGTTTTTGATAACAAAATGCTCCCCCTTAACATATGCATAGCATATATCAAGTTGAGTTTACCATTAATGCTCATTTCAATTTTAGCCACATATATTTACAAGTCTCCTTAATCCTATTTTCTCCCCTTATCCAAAATGTTAACCATCAATATTTTGGATATTAATGGATTAACCGGTCTTTGGGTAACAAAATGAAATTAGTTGCTGGCCATAGAACATATCAATGCTCCCCCTCAAGTTAATGAGGGTTAGTTGTAGTGCTTGAGTTTGATAGATTTTGAAAGATTTAGAATCTCGTGAGAAATTCTTGAAACATTATCATACTTTCACACTACAACAAGCCATAAAAGCACAATATTCACAGTATTTACATATTCACAAGAAATATATGGAGTAGACATGAGATAGTACGACCCATTTTAAATGGATCGTTCCATTAGCTTGTGGTGCGCTCCATATGGTCTTCCACCAACGAATCGTTCTAGACTTCTTATAAGACGTCTTTCCCTCAGCTTTTCATCAATCTTCTTGATCGTATAGGTAGCACTCTGTTGAAAAACCGTATGCCATTCTATAGTAACCTCTGGAAGAGTCTTGTACTTGTTGAGATGCACCAACTTTTCCCGAATATGGTTGAGAGTCCTGTCACAAAATTTGTTGATCTCTGGAATTCTCATGAACTTCATTAGACCACGACCATTCAAGTAGAAAATGCCAGGCATC
The DNA here is from genome assembly GCA_025667525.1 of Glebionis coronaria. Taxonomy (NCBI): domain Eukaryota; kingdom Viridiplantae; phylum Streptophyta; class Magnoliopsida; order Asterales; family Asteraceae; genus Glebionis; species Glebionis coronaria. The sequence continues at coordinate 224,893,954 of CM046882.1, read as the reverse complement.
GGGTCAGTGGTACTGGTGTATGGAGATTTGTCTGTATGCCTTTGCAAGACTTGAGTACGTGGTTTTGAAAGATTGAGCTTCTTTTGATAACTTTCTACTCCAAGTTGCAGATCTTTAACTCTTTTCTTGATGACAACTCGACGTGTGCACATTCTAAGAGCTGAATTCAAGGCAATGAGTTCTTCAGAGTTCAAGTGTCTGAGCGCGTTGTGAGTAATCAAAAGCAGCATGTCTTCAATATCTTCGAGACGAAGAAGCGGAAAATCTCCTTCCTAGATAGTGTAGATATTATCATCTTCTCTTTTGATTCTGATCCTTGTCAAGTGTTGATAGCCAGTTTTGGGTTCAATCCTAACTCCTTGGATGCTTTTGATTCGAATTAGAGAGAAGACTTGAGAACCTGAGTTGTGCATACATGCATAGTTGTAGGTGCGTCGCACACGCTCATCCCAATGTGAAGCACCCAATTCGGTATATCGATCATATTCGGGATATACTTGTGGAACCCAGAGACGATTAACTTTTTCCTCTATCCAGGGTATCAAATCCCAAGTTGAAGCTTTTACCAATGTTAAGGAGGTCGCATACTTGTTTGCTCCATTGACCAAGTATTCGAGATCCTTGCTGACGAAGAATTCAAGTGCGATTTGATCATTATCTGCAGCTGTGGGGAGAGGAGGTTTTTCAGGTGCATGAAGATCGTCCCTTTGAGTAGTTCTTAATGCTTTCAGAAGCTCATTTACGTTGTACTCGTATTCCATATTGCTGATCTTGGATTTAACACGAAGTTTGGGATTTTTTAGTCCTCTCACAACCATTGCTTGAGTTATGTTAGACCCATAGTTGTACTCCAAGAATCTTGAAAAATCTATTGGATTGCTTAGGAATTGGGAGAATTCAACTTCATTAGCCTTTGTCAGTGGACGAAGTGCAGCAGCGTTTGAAACCCAAGGTTGAACAGGTGCATTTTCATCTTCCTCGAGTGTATCTACCCATGTTGGTTCACTTGACTCTAGAACAACAGGAACTTGAGTAGATATAGGAACCTCGACAATAGGTATGGCTACGTCTTCAGTTTCTGGTATGTCTTGGATTGGATCAGATGCTGGAAAATCTGGTACAGGTTGAGCGGGTTCCGTTAGTTATTGATTCAGTAAAGGTGTGGTAACTGAAGCAGCGGTAATTGGAGCAGATGTGACAAGGACAGATGTGATTATAAAAGCGGTTGTGGCTGGAGTATGTGATGAGGCTGTATTAGCATCTACATCATGGAACTTCTTGGTGCGTTTTCCTTGACGGGGTGGAGGTGTCTTAGTTTTTGGAGTTGATTTATCCTTGGTAGCATCATCCTTGTGAGATTTGTCACCTTTGGACTTGTCTTCCTTATCTCCATCCTTGTTCCCTGTATCACCGTCCCCTTCTTCATCATTACCATTTTTGTCGTCACCATCACCATTGTCATCACCATCACTGTGTTTATCACTTACGTCTTCTCATTACTACCGTCTTCGTCATCACTACCTCCTTCTTCATCACTTCCTCCTTCTTCATCACCACCTTCGTCGTCATCACCATTGTCATCATCATCATTGTCATCATCAGCATCATCGTCATCATTGTCGGATTCGTCTTCCTCTTTCTCTTCATTTAGGATATTATAAGGAACGACGGTACCATGTTTCTTGAATATCTCAGTATCTTCATCCATAGCCATTTTAAGAGCTTTGTGAAGGTTCTTTTGAGCTTTGGTTTGGTTGTAGGACCCGACTTGAATCATTCGAGCATGTAAGAGTTTCTTCAACTCATAATCCGTGAGCCTTTGAGCAATGAGAAAATCTGACTTTTGAGTGTCAAAAGACTGGATCATGACTTTGCTTGCAGCAATTTGTTTCAACTCGTCTCGCAGAATGTCAATAGATTCCTTAACCTTGTCATCAAGTGATTCAACAATTGAGTCGTTAGCTTTGACAAGAATCTCTTTCTCATCTTGGTACCTCTTTTTGAGTTCTTGAAGACGAATTAACTTTGTTTCATTTTTGGCGGTTTCATTTGCTTTGACTTGAGCTAGTTCTTATGCATGTAGTTTGCGAGATAATTCTAACTCTTCTTGGAATTTAGCAATTGCGTCTTCTTGAGATTTTCTTGTGGATTCTTCACTTTGTTGTCTACGAGCTAACTCCTCTTTAATTCGAACCATCTCTTCTTGTTGAGCTGTCATGAGTTGTTCCATTTGAATCATGAACATTGCTGGTAATGATGGAATCAACGATATCGATGTTGTTGGTGTTTGTTGTGTAGGAACAATGGTCATGGCAGTGTTGACAAAATATAGCTCGATCACTCCATTTTCCACTTGCTCTTTGATGAAGTGGTAGCGTATGTCAATGTGCTTCGCCCGGGAATGTTGAACATAGTTGCAGCAAAGGGCAATTGCACTTTTGTTATCACAGTACATCGGGATTTTGTTGAATCCAAGACCGTAGTCAGTTAATTGTGATCTCATCCAAAGAACTTGAGCACAACAACCGAACATAGCAATGTATTCAGCCTTTGTACTGGATATCACAACGCTTTTCTGTCTTTTGGATGCCCAACTAATCAGTCTATCTCCAAGAAGTTACACACTACCAGAAGTGCTACGTTTAGTATCTTGACACCCAGCATAATCCGCATCTGCATATGATATTAGTGCAATAGAGGAATCCTTCGGATACCACAGACAACGATGAAGTGTTCCTTTAAGATAACGAAATATCCTTTTCACAACATGTAAGTTCTTTTCGGTAGGCCGAGCCTGATACCGGGCACACATGCATGTAGCAAATTGCAAATTAGGCCTGCTAGCAGTCAGATAGAGAAGCGTGCTGATCATTCTACGGTAAAGTTTAGGATCGACAGCAATCCCATCCCTATCCTCATCTAACTTGGATCGCTCCACCATTGGAGTATCCACGGGGTCATGATGAGATGGCATTTATACATGATCTCATCGTTCTTTTCGGGCTTTTTATGCACTAATATGTCATAAAATACCATATATATGCTTGTGTTTGTTTACTTGTGTGTTTTAGGTATGGATATCGTGAAAAAGACAAAAGATCACAAGATACAAGGAAAAACGAACACGAGAAACGAAGCCGTACAAAGAACCGGGCCCTAATCATGGAATTTTCATCAAATACCCTTGAAGACTTGAAGACAAAACAAGATTGATCCTCCATTAATGAAGAAATGACACTTAAAACCCTTGTATATTAGTAATTACAAGTTTGGTCCCTTAAGTTTGTCAAAATTGCAAAAAAGGTCCTTCAACTTTGAAGAAATGGCAAGAATAGTCCCTCAACAATTCAAAATTGCCAATTATGGTCCCTCATAAAGTGAAAGACACATTGAAGACCTATGAAGATCATCATTGTCCAAGATTAGCCCTTGAAATATTTCCAAATGGCAAAAATAACCTTTGAAAAAGGTTATGAAAAGTTTTTGTGCCAAAAGTGACAATAGGGGAAAGTTTTTAACAAAGGAAAGAAGAATTTTAGGGCTGAAAACCTTTAATGCCAAAAATCTCAAAAGAAAAGGGCTAAAGTTGTCAACTTTGAAAGATTTAAATAAACTGGCGCCTAACATATCCTTTTCCCCTAAAATCGGATTGAAATTCTTACTGTTCATCTTTTTTACAACCCAGATTTTACCTCCACTTATCCTGGGTAAAAACCCAATTAAACGTGCACACGAGTAATTCACACATACTAAAACCTAACCCACACACAAACTTCCCAATCCCACGCGTGTGTACCAAACCCCCAATTCCCCAATCCACCAATCACATCAATCCTTGGTCCCCAAGCTTATGACGTGGCCATAATCAACAGTGGAGATGCAATGCTTCATCACAACGCAAAAATGAATGGATGAGATCAAAAAGGACAGCAAATTCGTCTAGAAGACTTTAAGGGCAATTTAGAGATTTTCTACTGTTAGGGTTTGTGTTTTTAGTCTTCTAGGCTCTTCTATAGAGTAGTATAAATAGAGGCTCCAGTATGTGGATGTCCCTTGTTCCAGTTTTCCTTCTAAATTTTGTAATCCCTTTTAATTGAAATAAAAAGTTTGGTTTTTGTTTAAAGAGCAAATTAATTCCTTTTTTATTTGTTAAAGTTGGTATTTATTTGAGAAGGAATTCTGAGTTCCACTTTTGATATTTGGTTGAATAATTTTGAGTTTCAAAATTATTCAAAAGTTTCTGAAAACTTGAAAATCTTTGGTAAGGATTGTTTCAGGTTTTGGTTGTTTAAGAGTTTGATGTTAGTTGGTTATTAGGTGATTAGAAAACGTGTTTTCAAAGTTTGAAGAAGTTTGGAAAGTTTTTAAGAAAGAAAAAAAAAAAGAAACAGAATAGTATCTTGCATATTATCCTTGTTTTTCTTGTTTTTGTTTGATCTTCTTAAACAGGTAAAGAAGGTGTTGATTTTTGTGTCTGCATGCACCCGGGTGCATAAGGAGGTGGTTAAGCAACCACAAGGACCCTTGGATGTAAGGGTCCTTAGGTAAATTACTTTTACTCTTGAAAAAATTTCAGAAAAAGCATTTTGTATGATCCTAGTTGATTTTGTGCTTTAGTGTGTTAAAAGGTGATTGATCTGTGTTCATTTAAGTTTTTATGCATGATTGATGCTTGTTGGATCAATTTGGAGTAAGTTTGTAAGGTTTTGATTTGTTAAAAGATGGTTTTCAGATTTTAAAAGGGTGTTTGGCAATAAGGTTTAGCAGGGTAATTTGATTTGATTTGTTTTTGAAAACGTGTTAGAGTCTTAAAAAAGGATTAAGATAGGTTTGTTGTTAGTTGGTAAGCAAATTTGATCAAGTTTTGAGCTAGTTGATGTGATAAAAAAGGATAAGTGTAGCTTGAATACTGCATATCCACATTTTGCTTGTTTTGGTCATGTTCTTGTGCTTAATCTTGGTTTTCTGTTAAAGAGTTAGGGTAATTTAGGTTTGATATTGATTAAGTGCCATTGGGTGAGTGTGCATGCTAAGTTTTGGCTTTTGAATCTCACTAGATTGCAAGTAACAAGCCCCAAAGTCCACCAGACCTAGATAATCAGTCACAGAAACTTGCTGTTGCTTTTGTGTGCTTTGTTTTGAGTATTTGGTGTGCTAAGTGGTAGTTGCTTGTTAATCTTGACTCCTTGTGCTTAAATAAGCACAAGGGTGCCCCTATTGTCCCAATACATTCACCAAATAAGCATTGCCAAGCCCCTCTTGGCTGAATCAAAAAGCAAGAACCACAAGCCAATTCTGCTTGTGATAATATTGAAGTCTGCATACGTTTTTGATTCACAATCTGGTTGAATCTAGCTAAAAAAGTGAAGTGATTGGAATTAAGCTTGTGCAAGTGTGTTAGTTTGGATTTAAAAAGAGAAAAAAAAAAGAAAAAAAAAATGCAAAAACCACTAGCCTGGCTTCGAACCCCTGACCTCTCGTTGGAGGGTTCAAGGCTCTTACCAGTGTGCTAGCTTTAATCTTGTTTATAGAAGGGGCAAGGTTTAATACTTAAGGTCATTTGGCTTGTTGCTTATTTAAAAAGCCGTAGCATTAATCCCTCTTTTCTAGCTTATTTAGTAAGCTAAATTTCATTTAGCTTATTTTTCCTGAGTTAGTGTTAGGGTTTTTGATTTTTCAAAATTGGTTTCACATTTTTCCGTTTATTACATTAATTTCTAGAATTTATTTATTAGACGTATTTTAGAAAATCATTAAAAAATACCAAAAAGATTTTAAATTTTTAGGAAAAATAGTTTTTAGCTTTTTAATATATAACTTGAGGTTTACATCTTATTATGGTTTTATAAACTTTAATTTTTAATTTTATATTATTTTAAGGTTTTTTATAAACTTTAAACATTTTTATAAAATTATTAAAAAAGGTTTAGGAGCTTAAATTTGTGATTTTCTCTTAGTTATATTAATTAGGATTTTTAGAAATTTTTTATTTCAAATTTTAGAAACTTTTTATTTTTAGTAATATTTTAATATTATTTTATTATTAATTTTTCAAAATTTTATTTTTCTTTATTTTTCATTTTTCTTAAGTTCTTTAGCATTAATTAGGACTATTTCCATTTTTAGAATATTTTTATAGCTTTTAGATTTATTTTTTATAATTATTTTAAGTTTAATTAGGTTTTAATCAATTTTAATCATTTTTAGAGTTTTAAAAATAGTTTTAATTGGTTTTAATTTTTAGAAAATTACTTTTTAGTCATATAATAATATAAGTTAAGTGATTATTCAATAAAATCATATTTTAGACATTTGAATTAGTTATATTTAATTTTAGGGCTTTAATTAGCATTTAAAATTAAATATTTAATTAATAAAAGTTTTTAAAATATCTTTGTTGGATTTTTATCTTTGTTTATATTATTTAAGACTTGTTTTTAGCCTTTTTGATATTTTGTTTTTAGTTTTAATAATTTTTAATTTGGGTAGTTTTTCACGGCTTTACGTTTTCGTCGTAGTTTAATTTTAACGTATCCGTCTTTCATCTTCTCATCCCCATTCTTCTCAATATTAATCTCAAATACATACAAGTTAATTCACAACACATATACCTCCTTGGGAAACGAACTTCTTCATCTCTTTTAAGTGATTGGGTCATTAGTGTTGATTTTTCCTAAAATCATCACTCGATACTTACCGCTATTTACGCTCTTTTCCTAAAGAGTAGTAAAACACTACAATCATTTTTGGCGCCGCTGCCGGGGAGGTGTGTTGTGCTTTAATTTGGAAGCTTTTGTTTTTGATATTATCCATAATAAGTATTTGTGTTAAGTGGAACTCCCTTAACACGTATTATCGGTTTTCTTGGTTTTTCTTGTACAAATATTATTAATATATTGTATTAAGTATCACAACCAATATACAATATCTCCAAAAGTGTGAAAACACAACCTTAATTGGGATTTGATCTCCTAATTATTGTATTCGAATCTCAAACAAAAAGAAAAGGCAAAAATAGATAAATACTTTCGTGAAGCTCGATTTTGAAAAATACAAACTATAAGGTGGGTATAAGGCGGGTATTATAAAATATACCCTAAGGAAAAAGGCTCTTAAGTGCTTCGCGCCGCCTCGTTTCCCCGCTTGCTTGTGAGTATTTTGACATTGAAGGCTAATCGAGGGTTTTGCCGCCCAAAGTATTAATACGTATACTATATTTGCTTGGTTTTCTTTGTGATTAAACCCTCGTGAACAATTTGGTTTTCACCAAAGTTCTAAAGTCATTCGAAGGCGTTCACTCCACGTGATCGTTTTCATTCCTTTGAGGCTTCTTTAATCAAGAGTTTGATTCGAGGAGAGATTTTGTAGATTGTTGTCTACGAAGATACACCAAAATCCAAAAAAAAATTAAATATCATCAAAAACATAAAAAAATTTAAAATCCACAAAACAACCAAAAAGAATCTTCTTTGCTCACCTCCCATTCTTCGTGAAGTTTATGATCACTCGTAATCAAGCTAAACGAGCTCGTAAACGTCTTCAAAAGCAAGCAAATCAAGGATCGTTGATTGTTGAAGAACCTCCAATTGTTGAACCTATTGTAGAACAAGAAGTCGTCATGGCTAATCGTACTATGATGGAGTTGCTACAAGCACCCACCGAGGGTTTTGGAGAGGCCATTGTGATTCCCGCCATCCTTGCGGAGAATTTCGAGATTAAGACGGGTTTAATGTCGATGTTGCAAGCAAATAAGTTTAGAGGTCACGAGAAAGACAACCCGCATTACCACATTAGGAATTTCAACCGTCTCACCGCTGCTAGCAAATTCAAAGATGTTCCACATGATGCCATTAAGATGATGTTGTTTCCATATTCGTTGGATGGACCCGCAAAAATTTGGCTCGAGAAAGAACCGCCAAATTTGATTTTGACATGGGCCGATCTCGTTTCTAAGTTTGTGAACAAATTTTTTCCACCATCGAAAACAACACACTTAAAAAATGAGATTTCACGATTTGTGCAACGTAATAATGAAAGTTTTTCAATGGCATGGGAACGATTCAAAGAGATGTTACATGAATGTCCTCACCATGATTTTTCGGAATTGCATCAAATTGATACTTTTTATAATGGGCTTAATGATCATGAACGAGATTATTTGAATGCCGCCGCGGGTGGTAATTTTTTGTGCAAGACGACAAATGAGGCTTTACAAATCATTGAAAATCGATCTAAGGTTTATAGCCCTCGTAACACACCGAGTGTTGCCAATATGGGTTCGTCATCGTCATCACAATCGTCTCGTAGCATTAACGCCTTACATGATGAAGCTAATGAGGAAAATCGGTTTTTTGATAGATTTGCTAATCTAATGTCCCATTGGAAGGCTCAAGAAGCTTCCAATTCCGCTTCGGTTAAAGCGGTTGCTAAGAGTTGTTTATCTTGTGGGGGAGCTCATGATCTTTCCGAGTGCATTACCGCGGATGGTAACACTTCGAGTGCTTATGTAGCAACGGGAACTTTCAACCAAAACGGCCAAGGTTCCCGCCAAAATCAAGCTCCACCAAATCAAAATGTTAACAATTATCGAAACAACAACCAAGGTAATTACCAAGGCAACACACGCAATTACAACAAAGGGAATTATCAAAGTGGGAATGGACAAATCTCTAATCAAAACCAAAACCGTGATTTTCAAAACACTACACAAGGTTTTCAAAATGCTCACACGAAAAATTTGCAAGGAGAATTTTTAGATTATGCAAAAGCAAATGATGCTAAATTTGATAACATGCAACGTGAGATGATTAGCTTAAGATCCGAGTTGAAAAACGAGCTCAAAAATGAACTTGCTAATGAACTTAAAACTCATGCAAACAAAATGGAAGGAAATGTCCAACGTCTTCAACAAAACCAACAAAAGATGGAATTAGGACAACATGAGATTAAGAAAGAGTTATTGAAAGCGGATGCTAGGCAATCTAAATTTGAGGACCGAATGGCTAAGATGTTCGAAGCTATCATGTGTAAGCCCTCTTCTTCGGGTGGTCTTCCTAGTGATACCATTAATAACCCGAGGGGAGAATTGAAAGTTGTTGCTACACGAAGTGGTAAAACTTTCAAGGAACCAATCTCTCGTCCAAGTACTTCTACGGAGAAGGAAATCGAGAAAGAACCCGAGGTGATGGTCGAAAAGGAGCACATTACAATCCCACGAAGTACCGCTCAAACCACACCTACGGTTGAACCAATACCAATTGTGGAACCCGAGTTTCCAAGGCCGTTGCCTAATGACCAACCCACACCACCTTTACCATACCCTTCGAGACGAAACAAAGAGAAAGCACAAGAAAGGAACAATTATCAATTTGAGCTATTTATGAAAATGTTTCGTGATTTGCACTTTAACATAAGTTTTGCCGATGCTTTAATCATGATGCCTCGATTCGCCGCAAACTTCAAAAGTATGCTTAACAACAAAGAGAAGTTACAACAATCGTCTAGTTGTTCATCGGTTTTTCTAAGCCGCATACCACAAAAAGTCGGTGATCCCGGTAAATTTTTGATTCCGTGTGCAATACAAGATATGGAGGAATGCTACGCCTTGGCCGATCTTGGCGCTAGTATTAATTTAATGCCTCTCGAGATTTTCAAATCGCTTTCGCTTCCGGCTCTTACTCCTTCGAACATGTCCATCGAGATGGCCGATCATTCTACGATCATGGCATGTGGAGTAGCCGAGGATGTTTTCGTTAAAGTCGGAAAATTTTACTATCCCGTTGACTTTATCGTTGTAGACATTCCTATCGATCGAAAAGTTCCTCTCATTTTGGGTCGTTCATTTTTGGATACATCAAGAGCACTTATCGATGTTCATGCTCGAAAAATCACCCTTCGTTTCAATGAAGAAGAACTTGTCATCAATGCAACACAAAACTCCAATCTTTCTCATGTATATTCTATTGCAACTTTAAACCATGGTGACTCGACCAATGTCGTTTGCAAAGAATTTTCGCCAAGAGTTTTAGGGAATGTCGCTAAAAACAATTTACCATTTCCTCCGCCGGTGGAGGTTATGAGTGCAAAGCCTACAAAGAAGAAACCATCAATACTTGAATCGAAAAACCCTTCACATTCATTCTTGAAAAGTGTTGATAAGTTGCCGGTTTCTACGGAAGATCTTTCGGATGATGAATATGTTGACCCCAATGGGGAGGTTTTCTTCGTCGATAAACGTTTTGAGAACTTGCCACCACCAAAACCAAAACGGTTTCAAAATGTGAGAATTTTTAGTGTGACTAACATCGTCTTAGAAACACCGAATATTTTCGACATAATCAAAAAGGGTTTTCATAAGGAGAGTTTAAAAGATAACAAAGGAAAAGATCTTAAATGTGATTTAATTGATTTTTCTACAAATCTAACTCCGTCATCACCACGTGATTTGAGTGCTACAAACTCGTCTACTCCTCTTGACGATGTTTTGTGTGGTTCTAGTATGGGGGAAACCCCTTATGTTACCTCATCCTTGTCCACCGAGGACGAGATATTCGATCCCGGAATTTCTTATAAAGGGAAATCTCGGTCTTCCACCGATGCAATAAATGGAAACTATATCTATTTGCTTGGTGTGAGTCTACCTCGAGTAGCTCAAACGTTTGTCTTACCAATTGTCTCACCCTTCTACTTCTCATCTATTTTCTTCAAACTCTATGAGTTTATGGCACGTGATGAAGTGGCGTTGATTTGTTTTTCCAATGGAAACGAGAACGCCATTTTCGACCCCGGTATTTTGCATCATCTAAGGACTTAGTCCTTTTTACCGGTTGCTTTTTGGGCCTTGTTTATCATGTAAGCCCCATTAAAAATTGACCACACCATGATTTTCCCTAAATGTTCACATTTTGAGGGGATCGAGTCGAGCTCATGACTCGGTAATCAAAAACGAGGTGCCTCGTGGGGGAGATCCCATGCTTATCTTTATGCTTTATGTTCACTAATAAGGGGACTTGTACCCTTCCAACTCGTTGTCTCGTGGTTGTTTGTGATTGTGTTATCTAGATCATCATCGTCTACGATTGAAGACTCTCGTGTTCGTTTACGTGAGCCTCCATCGTTCGTTTGAAGAAGTTTTTCACGAATCCATGACATATCCTTTATTGTTCTAACAATTATCTTTTAGCATAATTAATAAACGGCTTTAGATATATTGTTGATCACCCTTTCCATGCTAGATCCTAAGCATTCGATTCTTCGTCTCTAGTATGGGGTTGCTCCACCTTTAGACTCTAAACATTGAGGACAATGTTTATTTTTAGTATGGGGGGGTGAATAGGTACTTGCTTTGCTACGCCCTCACGTTTTCCAACTTTCAATGTTTTGTTTTGCTAATAAGGCTAAAAATGGCCAAATTTTAAAATTTTTCTTAGTTTTCATAAGTGTTTTTAAGACACGAATGTATATTTTCCGATGGGTAGAATAAGAGTTAATTTTTGACTTGATGGGCATTTGAAGCCATTTACATTCCTTAACCCGCTCAATTCAAGTTTTGCTAGACTTTTATATAGGGAGCTTTAAAACGCGAAAGTCTTAATTCATTCGGGTTAAGAACAAGAACTTTTCGCAAGTTCCTATAATTGATTCTAGAAAGTCACTTATCAAGGGAACTTTAAAACGCATTCTCTAAACTTGAAAAAGTCCAAGAAAGTGCAAGATCCTATAGGTGGCTTGAAAACCCAAAACTTTGATTTGATATAGTCTTAATGAAAGCTAATCCAAATTTGGCTTAATTTTGACTTGCATGGCTAAGTATTCACGAGTCTCTTTAATTAGAGGTCTTTATATAGTGAAGAACGAGAAATGATAGAGTTAGACAAGTGATCATGCTAAACGTAGAACATGAAAGTGTTCTTTCAAAAACTCATATGTTTTTAATTGTGGCTTTTTCTTCCCATAAGATCAATGCATTAGGAATAAATCATAATTGCAATAAGTAAGGTCGTACGATTTGAAAAGGTTACTTAGCCTCTAGCGCAAGATCGTTTAAAAGTTGCTCGGGGTTGAATAGAGTTCATAGCCAAGGCATAACTTATTGAAGCGGGACGCGAAGATTGGCGATCATCCAAAAAGGCCCTAACAAGGCATGAGGAGCTCTATTTTTGCTAAAGATCCAAAGATGATGTGAAGTATCATTATTCCAAAATCAATATGAAGGATCGAGACACACGACGAGAAGCAATTACTCCCCTAAAGAATGGAGAAAGTCTATCCAAAAAGACCCTAACAAGGTATGAGGATAAATATATCCAAGTCCGAAAAGGAGGCGGATCGTTGTATATCAAAATCCAAAGTAAAGATTGAAGAAAAATGATGAAGTCGTGGTCCTATATGAAGAATCTCTCAAAAACGTCAAGTGAAGAAATTCCAAAATATGAAGAGAAGACCATAATTTCAAGAACGTCTTCCCAAGATTTGAAGTATGAAGTACATGCCAAATATCGGTCCGAGAAAGGTCTCAAATCGTGAAACGAGTTATGCCAAGATATGAACTTAAGGAGATACACGAGAAGCCGTTTTAAAAGATTTTGTCCTTCGGCTAACTATTGATCAAACCGTGCTACTTTGCTTTCGGACTAATAACTACTCAAATAAGTCAATATGAATCACTTGTGATCCATGACAAATAGATAAAAAATGCTAGTAACCCATTTCCTTTTATAATAACTAGGATTGCGGGGAGAAAAAGTATTACACAATTTGAACGTATGAGTAGTGTTAGCATTGTGACTTGTACCAACAATGATCTTGTTTTTGCACTTAGCATGGAATGTATGACAATCAAGGATGACGAAGTTTACTCTAAGAGACATTAACTTGTTTCTATTCTTTGACCCTAAAAGTCACTTTTTGGTGATGAAAATCATACATTATGTCTTTACACATCATCGTAGTATGTTGCAAGTCTTTTACTCTTCAATAAAGGTTAATAAAATTGAACTTTGGTGATGCTTAGATACTTTATTCTAGCATTGCGTGAGGGCACGGCAATGGCTTAGTATGGGGGAGTGATGAGATGGCATTTATACATGATCTCATCGTTCTTTTCGGGCTTTTTATGCACTAATATGTCATAAAATACCATATATATGCTTGTGTTTGTTTACTTGTGTGTTTTAGGTATGGATATCGTGAAAAAGACAAAAGATCACAAGATACAAGGAAAAACGAACACGAGAAACGAAGCCGTACAAAGAACCGGGCCCTAATCATGGAATTTTCATCAAATACCCTTGAAGACTTGAAGACAAAACAAGATTGATCCTCCATTAATGAAGAAATGACACTTAAAACCCTTGTATATTAATAATTACAAGTTTGGTCCCTTAAGTTTGTCAAAATTGCAAAAAAGGTCCTTCAACTTTGAAGAAATGGCAAGAATAGTCCCTCAACAATTCAAAATTGCCAATTATGGTCCCTCATAAAGTGAAAGACACATTGAAGACCTTTGAAGATCATCATTGTCCAAGATTAGCCCTTGAAATATTTCCAAATGGCAAAAATAACCTTTGAAAAAGGTTATGAAAAGTTTTTGTGCCAAAAGTGACAATAGGGGAAAGTTTTAACAAAGGAAAGAAGAATTTTAGGGCTGAAAACCTTTAATGCCAAAAATCTCAAAAGAAAAGGGCTAAAGTTGTCAACTTTGAAAGATTTAAATAAACTGGCGCCTAACATATCCTTTTCCCCTAAAATCGGATTGAAATTCTTACTGTTCATCTTTTTTACAACCCAGATTTTACCTCCACTTATCCTGGGTAAAAACCCAATTAAACGTGCACACGAGTAATTCACACATACTAAAACCTAACCCACACACAAACTTCCCAATCCCACGCGTGTGTACCAAACCCCCAATTCCCCAATCCACCAATCACATCAATCCTTGGTCCCCAAGCTTATGACGTGGCCATAATCAACAGTGGAGATGCAATGCTTCATCACAACGCAAAAATGAATGGATGAGATCAAAAAGGACAGCAAATTCGTCTAGAAGACTTTAAGGGCAATTTAGAGATTTTCTACTGTTAGGGTTTGTGTTTTTAGTCTTCTAGGCTCTTCTATAAAGTAGTATAAATAGAGGCTCCAGTATGTGGATGTCCCTTGTTCCAGTTTTCCTTCTAAATTTTGTAATCCCTTTTAATTGAAATAAAAAGTTTGGTTTTTGTTTAAAGAGCAAATTAATTCCTTTTTTATTTGTTAAAGTTGGTATTTATTTGAGAAGGAATTCTGAGTTCCACTTTTGATATTTGGTTGAATAATTTTGAGTTTCAAAATTATTCAAAAGTTTCTGAAAACTTGAAAATCTTTGGTAAGGATTGTTTCAGGTTTTGGTTGTTTAAGAGTTTGATGTTAGTTGGTTATTAGGTGATTAGAAAACGTGTTTTCAAAGTTTGAAGAAGTTTGGAAAGTTTTTAAGAAAGAAAAAAAAAAAGAAACAGAATAGTATCTTGCATGTTATCCTTGTTTTTCTTGTTTTTGTTTGATCTTCTTAAACAGGTAAAGAAGGTGTTGATTTTTGTGTCTGCATGCACCCGGGTGCATAAGGAGGTGGTTAAGCAACCACAAGGACCCTTGGATGTAAGGGTCCTTAGGTAAATTACTTTTACTCTTGAAAAAATTTCAGAAAAAGCATTTTGTATGATCCTAGTTGATTTTGTGCTTTAGTGTGTTAAAAGGTGATTGATCTGTGTTCATTTAAGTTTTTATGCATGATTGATGCTTGTTGGATCAATTTGGAGTAAGTTTGTAAGGTTTTGATTTGTTAAAAGATGGTTTTCAGATTTTAAAAGGGTGTTTGGCAATAAGGTTTAGCAGGGTAATTTGATTTGATTTGTTTTTGAAAACGTGTTAGAGTCTTAAAAAAGGATTAAGATAGGTTTGTTGTTAGTTGGTAAGCAAATTTGATCAAGTTTTGAGCTAGTTGATGTGATAAAAAAGGATAAGTGTAGCTTGAATACTGCATATCCACATTTTGCTTGTTTTGGTCATGTTCTTGTGCTTAATCTTGGTTTTCTGTTAAAGAGTTAGGGTAATTTAGGTTTGATATTGATTAAGTGCCATTGGGTGAGTGTGCATGCTAAGTTTTGTCTTTTGAATCTCACTAGATTGCAAGTAACAAGCCCCAAAGTCCACCAGACCTAGATAATCAGTCACAGAAACTTGCTGTTGCTTTTGTGTGCTTTGTTTTGAGTATTTGGTGTGCTAAGTGGTAGTTGCTTGTTAATCTTGACTCCTTGTGCTTAAATAAGCACAAGGGTGCCCCTATTGTCCCAATACATTCACCAAATAAGCATTGCCAAGCCCCTCTTGGCTGAATCAAAAAGCAAGAACCACAAGCCAATTCTGCTTGTGATAATATTGAAGTCTGCATACGTTTTTGATTCACAATCTGGTTGAATCTAGCTAAAAAAGTGAAGTGATTGGAATTAAGCTTGTACAAGTGTGTTAGTTTGGATTTAAAAAGAGAAAAAAAAAGAAAAAAAAAATGCAAAAACCACTAGCCTGGCTTCGAACCCCTGACCTCTCGTTGGAGGGTTCAAGGCTCTTACCAGTGTGCTAGCTTTAATCTTGTTTATAGAAGGGGCAAGGTTTAATACTTAAGGTCATTTGGCTTGTTGCTTATTTAAAAAGCCGTAGCATTAATCCCTCTTTTCTAGCTTATTTAGTAAGCTAAATTTCATTTAGCTTATTTTTCCTGAGTTAGTGTTAGGGTTTTTGATTTTTCAAAATTGGTTTCACATTTTTCCGTTTATTAAATTAATTTCTATAATTTATTTATTAGACGTATTTTAGAAAATCATTAAAAAATACCAAAAAGATTTTAAATTTTTAGGAAAAATAGTTTTTAGCTTTTTAATATATAACTTGAGGTTTACATCTTATTTTGGTTTTATAAACTTTAATTTTTAATTTTATATTATTTTAAGGTTTTTTATAAACTTTAAACATTTTTATAAAATTATTAAAAAAGGTTTAGGAGCTTAAATTTGTGATTTTCTCTTAGTTATATTAATTAGGATTTTTAGAAATTTTTTATTTCAAATTTTAGAAACTTTTTATTTTTAGTAATATTTTAATATTATTTTATTATTAATTTTTCAAAATTTTATTTTTCTTTATTTTTCATTTTTCTTAAGTTCTTTAGCATTAATTAGGACTATTTCCATTTTTAGAATATTTTTATAGCTTTTAGATTTATTTTTTATAATTATTTTAAGTTTAATTAGGTTTTAATCAATTTTAATCATTTTTAGAGTTTTAAAAATAGTTTTAATTGGTTTTAATTTTTAGAAAATTACTTTTTAGTCATATAATAATATAAGTTAAGTGATTATTCAATAAAATCATATTTTAGACATTTGAATTAGTTAAATTTAATTTTAGGGCTTTAATTAGCATTTAAAATTAATTATTTAATTAATAAAAGGTTTTAAAATATCTTTGTTGGATTCTTGTCTTTATTTATATTATTTTAGACTTCTTTTTAGTCTTGTTAATTATTGATTTTGTTTTTGGTCTTAGTATAATAATTTTTAATTTGAGTAGTTTTTTTTTTTACGGTTTTACGTTTACGTCGTAGTTTAATTTTAACGTAACCGTCTTTTTCTCATCCCCATTCTTCTCAATATTAATCTCAAAGAAATACAAGTTAATTCACACACATATACCTCCTTGGGAAACGAACTTTTTCTCTCATTTTATTTGATTGTGGGTCATTTGTGCACGGTTTTCCTAAACCGTCGTACTTAATACTTTCCGCTATTTACGCTCTTTTCCTAAAGAGTAGTAAAACACTACAATCAGGTCACAGTTTTTAAAATGATACTTTTTCAAAGATTCTAGAGCATATTTGGATTGATTAATGAAGATGCCTCTGGGATTTTGAGAAATTTGCAACCCTAAGAAAAATGAAATTTTTCCCATCATCGACATCTTAAAACGTGTGGACATGATTTTCTCAAAATGGTCAGACAGTCTTTGAGTAGTGGCAGCAAATATTATATCGTCAACATAAATTTGTACCAGTATCATGTCGTTGTCCTCCTTGAGAATGAATAATGTTGGATCCAATTTGCCTTTGGAGAAGCCTTCCGATATCAGATAAGACGATAGGAGATCGTACCATGCGCGTGGAGCTTGTTTCAACCCATAAATAGTCCTCTTGAGCTTGTACACGTGATAAGGATACTCTGAGTTGAAGAATCCATTCGACTGGCTTATGTAGACATCTTCCCTTAATTCACCATTAAGAAATGCCGTCTTAACATCCATTTGGTATACGATCATGTTCATGTGAGCAGCATAGGCAAGGAATAGTCTAATCGCCTCCAATCGTGCAACAGGAGCAAAGGATTCTTCAAAGTCAATACCCAAAGCTTGTTTGTAACCTCTAGCAACCAATCTAGTTTTTTTCTTTAACACTCCACCTAACTCATCAAGTTTAACCTTATATACCCACAATAATGTAAGGAGTTCAACGTTTTCGGGTAAAGGAACTAATTCCCATACTTCAAGACGTTGAAATTCATTAAGTTCCTCTTGCATGGATTCAATCCAAGATGATTGTGCCATGGCTTGTTGCCAATTTTTAGGTTTAATATCTGAAAGAAATGCATCAAAGTAGCAATATAATGCATGTTCTTGGAGTTGGTGGCGTGTTAAGACTGGTCGATCGATGTCACCAATAATATTGCGGATTGGGTGATCCTTTGTCCATTTGGTGTTGTGATTTTCAATTCGTGGTGGTCCGGAGTGAACGATTGCAGGAGCTTCCTCTGAGGTAGACGCACCGTTAGGGTTTTCGAGTATTTGTGAACCAAATAATGGAAGCTCTTGTAAGTGAGCAATTTCTAAATCGTGATCATAGTAATCCTCTTCAACATCATTAGGAACGAGTGGGGGTGTTGATTCGGGTGTAGTTTGAGAATTGTAGGAGATGGTGCATCTGGTTCAATAGTAACTGTAGATACATCTGATTGATTTCCATTATCTTGAGTAACAACTTCGGGAATCGGAGCTACTGCCGCAGGTGCTGGAGAATCATCACTTGGAGGATCAAAGAATTCATCAAACATAGGTTGAAATAACTCATCCCACTCGGACCTTGTAGGTGGTGTAAATGATGGAGAAACAGGATTGTTGGGAGTTAATCTGGAACTAATCGTACCGATTCCCATCTCATGTAATGCGGGTTCATAGTTGTGTTGCTCATAATCCATCATTGTCAGCTCACCAAAATCGGCATCCAAAGTTTCTACTATCTTGCCAAGACGACGGTTATAAATTTGGTAAGCTTTCTTTGCGGGTGAGTAACCAATGAAAATTCCAATATCAGCCTTCGGTTGAAGTTTGCCCAAATTCTCACTATTAGTATTTGGATAACACAAAGCACCAAACACATGAAGAAATGAAATATCGGGTTTAAGTCCATGAAGTAGCTCATATGGAGTTTTTCCATGGCGTTTACGAATGACGGAGCGGTTTTGGGTATAACATGTGGTTGCCACTGCTTCAGCCCATAAGAATAAAGGAGCATTCGCATAAATCAACATAGTTCTAGCAGCTTCCATTAGTGTATGGTTACGTCTTTCCACGACACCGTTTTGTTGTGGAGTGCGAGCAACTGAAGTTTCATGTGAAATACCGACCTCTTCATAATAATCTCGTAGAGTCTGATTAACGAACTCAGTTCCATTATCAGTTTGAATGCGACGAACAGTAGCGTTAAGACACACCTGAATCATCTTAAGGAAAGTAATCATATATGCTGGTTTTTGTGGCTAAAACGAGACTAAAACACGTATTTAATATCATTTGTTTGGAATTATGCGTGGTTTTTGTGTTTATTGTGTTTTTAGAGTCAACCGGATGAATATTGAAGAAAACATGGGATTGCACGGGTTTTATCGAAGAAAAAGACTCAAGACGAAGTCTATTGTCCAAGAGATGCAAAAGATTTGAAGTCATTGTGCCTATTTGAAGATTTATCGAAGAAAAGGTCCAAAGATGGAAGATTCTTATATGTCGAAGAACTCGAGTTTATTAAACAAAAGATTATAAGACGAGTTGGAATTATTCACCGACACTTCTCAAAATCCAAAGTCGGAAACGTTTATTTAGAGAGACGTAAAGACTAAAGAAGAAAGAAGAAGAAAAGCCCATGTACAAGCCCATTTACAATCCCACAAGCAAACACCTATAAATAGGCCTTCTCTTTACAATTTGAAGTTAGTTTTTAGTAGTTAGTTTCACTTTTCATTTTCCTTTCTAGTTTTAGAGAGAGAAAGTTCTAAACTTTCTCTCACTAAGTTTTCATCTTTCTTTCTTTTAATCTTTCAAGATTAAACCTTTGTATTGTTGATTTCATTAATCAAGTTTAAGTTTAAGCTTTTAATCTTTCATCTCTTTCTACCTTTCTTTGATTTTTAGATTAATTTTGGTGCGAATTTCATTTGATCCGTGTTGTTCTTAATGATTTCGTGCTTAAAAAGTTAATCTTTTTATGCTTACTTAAGTTTTCATACGAATAAGCTTTAAGATCTTTGTACTTGTTGGCTTATTTATATGTTTAGCTTATTTACTTTTTAAAAGTTTTCTTTAAAAGTTCATATTTTTATGGTTTGATTTAAAAGTTTGCTTATTTTAAGTTTGGATAAGTTGTTATTTGAGCTTATTTAGTCCTTTTCACTTTAAATTCGTTCAAGTTTTGGTGAGAGCTTATAAAAATAGCTTATCACCTTTGCTTAATTTTCGAATCAATATAAATCGGAAAGGGTAAAACCCTTTTCCGATCATAACATTCCGATTAGTGCCCCTCCTTATTCCGATCATCAAGATCGGACTAGGGTTATTGTATTCCGATTTGCAGCATTTATTCTGATCGTATTGATCGGATTATGGTTTAGATATTCCGACGGTGGGGTTTTGTGACATTCCGTTTGGGTTGGTTTCTAAACATTCCGATCGGAATCTCTTCGTACATTCCGATTTGACTAGATTTTATGCTATTCCGATTGTCTTTGTTTTCTAGCATTCTGATTGCCTTATTCCGACAACAACATTCCGACCAGAATTTCTTTTTGCATATTCCGATCAGTGTCATTTTGTTTATTCCAATTACATCTTTCCGATGGACTTTCCGACAGCATATTCCGATCTGACTTCAAATTTAGCATTCCGATGGATTAGTTTCTTGTTTTTATAAAGTTTCCAAGTTTTAGATTTGTTAAGTGTTCAAGTATTTTTTCTAATCTTGCCTTTAAGTTTTCAAACATTTATTTTTAACTCGTTATTTTAGTTTAATCTTTAAAACTCTTTTCACTCAACGACATTTACATTTAATTACCATTAGTTTAATAGATAACAAACCAACCCCTTTTTAGTAACCAAGAACAAACTATTCCACTTTGAACCGTGATCAATTCGAGAAGATTCCAAGATCTAAATCTGAACCCAATGAAAATCAGTGTATCAAATGGCGCCGCTGCCGGCTCTTCTCGTTAAGATTAACATTTTTTGTGAGAACTTGCATTTTGGGATCCGTTCACCGTGAACGTTACTTTTTCATAAAAAAATTCAAAAAAAACCCTAAAAATACAAAATTTTCAAAAATCCTAAAAATTAAAAAACATAAAAACCAAAAATATTTCTTTTTTTCTTTGTTAGTTCTTTTGCAGGTGCATGCGTACACGATCAACGTCTTATCAAGAGCCCGAGCCTCTCGAAGACTTAGACATGGCCGGTGTACACAACAACAACAATAACCCACCTCAAAACAATAATAACAACAACAATAACAATCCACCTCTCAACAACAATAATAACAACAACAATGAGCCTCTACCGGATAATCGCCCTATGATTGAACTTTTGCAAGCACATGTAGATGGCAACAATGATCCAATTGTCATACCCGCGATTGCAGCCAACAACTTTGAGCTCAAATCCGGCTTTATCCAGATGGTCTCCGCTCAACCATTCTTGGGGCGTACCATTGATGATCCTCATGACCACATCAAACGGTTCTTGAAACTCACGAATACGGTCAAATTCAATGGTGTTCCACAAGAGGTAATCCGTTTACAACTTTTTCCCTTTTCTTTAGAGGGACAAGCCCGGCATTGGCTTGCAAAGGAACCGCCACAAAGTATTCTAACGTGGACGGATTTGAAGACCAAATTTATCAACTACTTTTTCCCACCCTCTCGTACTACCGCTTTGCGGAATGAAATTATCAATTTTGAACAAAAGTACGATGAGTCTTTTAGTGAATCCTGGGACCGTTCAAAGATCTTTTAAGAAAGTGCCCACAACATGGTTTTACCAAAGTGCACCAAATTAATACTTTTTACAATGGTTTAATATGAATGACCAAGATTCACTAAATAGTGCCTCAGGGGGTAATATTTTGGTTAAGACTTCTAATGCCGCTTGGGATATCATTGAGAATAAGTCTCGTGTGCAAACCAAGAGTGTGCGGACCAATGCCGCTAGTGCTAGTACTAGTGACAGCGACAAGCGACTTGACAAAATTACTACGCTTCTTGAATCGCTTGTTACCCACACCGCTAACAACACCAACATCATCAACGCTAAAAACGCTCAAGACGCTCAAGTCAATGCTGTTAGCCAACCATGTGAAATATGCGGGGGTCCTCACTCTTACACCACTTGTACCGCCACCCAAGACTATCCTTCTGAGAATGTTAATGCAGCATACGGTACCTATCCTCCGGCCGCTTATCAAGCTCGTCCTCAAGGTGACCGCAACTTGCTTAGCTACCGCTCAAACAACTTTCTCTCATCGCCCGGTTTTCCTCCTAACAACCCAAACCTACAACAAAACCTCAATCGCCCTCCTCAACAACAACCTCGTGCACCATACCAACCACCTCACAAACAACCATATCCACCTCAAAGAAACAACCAAGTTTACCAACAACCTGCTTATCAACCACCCGCCTACAATGCTCCTCCCAACCAACCCACCGCATTACACCAAGATATTGGAACATGAGGACTAATGATGTGATCGTGGACAATCTCCAACGAGAAGTGCTCAACTTGAAAGCAGACATGGTGAAACAAGGGAACGATCTGTGAGCTGATATGAGAAACACTTTGGCAAGTCAAACGAATGACTTAAGGAACATGATGGCTAGTTTCTTCCAATGTAATCAACCCTCTTCTTCGGGTACTCTTCCGAGTAACACCGTTGCGAATCCAAAAGGGGAGATGAAAGCAATCACCACTCGCAATGGCAAAGGTACCAAGGAACCCGAGCTTCCTATACCTCCACCGGTGATTGTGACTAAGGAAAATGAGTCACCTGCTCATATTCCTCAACCTTCTATTTCCCCAATTCCTCCACCTCTTACTTCTACCCCTCCTCCACCCAAGGATGTGAGTGACCCTATTCTCCCAAAGCCTTCCACTTCTTCTGATATACCTTATCCATCAAGGTTGAGGAAAGAGAAGCTTAAAAGCAAGGACGATATTCAGGTTTCGAACTTTCTCAAAATGTTTAAACAATTGAATTTCAACATCTCCTTCGCTGAGGCTCTCGCTCACATGCCTAAGTATGCAAAAATGTTCAAAGATCTTCTTAGCGACAAGGAGAAGCTTCTTGATATTGCTAATATCCAACTTAATGAGAATTGCTCTGCAGTGCTCTTAAGGAAATTGCCAACTAAACTTGGTGATCCGGGTCGTTTCTTAATCCCTTGCAACTTCCCGGGAGTAGAGAATTGCATGGCCCTAGCCGATCTAGGTGCCAGTATTAACTTAATGCCCTTAAGCGTTTGGAAGCAATTATCTCTCCCTGAGCTAGTCCCCACCAAAATGACTCTGGAATTAGCTAACCGTACGGTTGCTTATCCAGTGGGGATAGCCGAAGACGTTTTTGTAGGAGTCGACAAATTCACTTTTCCTGCCGATTTCGTTGTCGTTGACTACGACATAGACCCTCGTGTGCCATTGATCGTTGGTCGTCCGTTCCTGAGGACCGGTCGCACTCTCATCGATGTTGAAGCAGGTGAGCTTATCATGAGAGTGGGTGACGATAAAATCGTCTTCAACATGGGAAAGCTTTCTAAACAGCCTTATTCATACGAGAGTGTTAATTATATCGACGTTCTTGATGAGGCTTGTGAAGAACACTTCAAAGATGCTTGTAAAAGTATTCCTACCTCTCCTCCCAATGTTGAGACCGTTTCCTCTATTGATTCATCACTATCTCTATTTGGAGAAAGTGATTTCCTTTGGAAAGATTTGGAAGCCACCATGGGAGATGTGAACTTAGAACATGACGATTCTCCCACCGATTAGGATGAAGATCTTCGCCTCATTGAGAACCTTCTTAAAGAAGACAATATTTCTCTACCATCTCCCAAGGCTATTGCTATCGACACTCCGACTTTGAATACGTCTCCCATCGAAAATCCTCCGGATTTAGAACTTAAGGAGTTGCCGCCCCATCTCGAGTATGTGTTCCTTGAAGATAAGAAGAAGTTGCTCGTCATCATCGCGAAGGACTTGAAAGAAGAAGAGAAATCTCGCCTCATCGTCGTGCTTAAAGCTCATAAGAAGGCAATTGCTTGGAAAATTTCCGACATCCACGGAATTGATCCAAACTTTTGTACTCACAAGATTCTCATGGAAGATGACTTTAAACCCGTAATCCAGAGCCAAAAAAGGGTTAATCCTTGCATTCATGACGTCATCAAACAAGAGGTTATCAAACTTCTTGATGCCGGCTTGATTTACCCTATCTCGGATTCGCCTTGGGTAAGTCCCGTCCATTGTGTGCCCAAGAAGGGCGGAATAACCGTTGTTCCCAATGAACACAACGAGTTGATTCCCACTCGTCTCGTTACTGGGTGGAGAGTTTGTATCGACTATCGTAAGCTCAATGATGCCACGAGAAAAGATCACTTTCCTCTTCCTTTCATGGATCAAATGCTCGAACGTCTAGCGGGTAATGACTATTACTGCTTATTAGATGGTTTCTCCGGGTATTTTCAAATTCCCATCGATCCCAAGGACCAAGAAAAGACCACATTCACTTGTCCCTATGGAACATTTGCTTACAAATGTATGCCTTTCGGTTTATGCAATGCTCCTGGGACGTTCCAAAGGTGTATGATAGCTATCTTCCATGACATGGTTGAAGAAACTATGGAAGTATTCATGGATGATTTCTTAGTTTATGGCGATTCATTCTCTGCTTGCCTTGCCAATTTAGAACGTATGCTTAAGCGGTGTGAAGACACTCGCCTTGTTCTTAATTGGGAAAAATGCCATTTCATGGTAAAAGAGGGCATCATGCTAGGACACAAGATCTCCAAAGCCGGTCTTGAAGTGGACCGTGCTAAAGTCGATGTTATTTCAAAGTTGCCTCCACTTTCAACCGTGAAGGGTGTGAGAAGTTTCCTGGGTCATGCGAGCTTCTACCGTCGCTTTATCAAAGATTTTTCTAAAATCGCTCGCCCGGTGACCCACCTCTTGGAAAAAGATACTCCTTTTATCTTTTCCAACGAGTGTATTGAAGCCTTCAACTTGCTTAAGGATAAGCTAACTAAGGCACCCGTCTTGGTTACCCCTAATTGGGAGCTTCCTTTCGAGTTGATATGCGATGCTAGCGACTTTGCTATTGGAGCGGTTTTGGGCCAAAGAGTAAATAAACACTTCCAACCGATCCATTACGCTAGCAAGACAATGACTGGGGCTCAATTGCATTACACGACAACCGAAAAAGAGCTTTTAGCTGTTGTCTATGCCTTTGAAAAATTTCGCCCCTATCTTGTCCTCTCTACCACAATCGTGTATACCAATCATTCCCCGTTGAAGTACTTGTTAACTAAACAAGATTCCAAACCAAGACTTCTTCGCTGGGTTTTGCTACTCTAAGAATTTAAAATCGAAATTCGTGATAAGAAAGGAGCTGAAAACCTAACCGCAGATCATCTCAGTAGACTTGAGGATCCTTATCAAGGGGATCATCCGAACAAAGAGATCAATGACTCTTTTCCCCTGGAGACCTTAATGTCTATCAACTCGACTTCTGATGAAACCCCGTGGTTTGCGGACATTGCAAACTACTTGGCTGGTGGAATTCTCATTGACGGGCTAACATTGATATGAGCTTAAACTCATATCCTTTTATCAACAAATAACCCTAAAACATGAAGCAAAATACCCATTTATCTTGTAAAAAGCAGTGTTATGTGGTATGTTGTGTTTGTGTGATCTTTTGTAGGTAAGAAGATACAATTCCAAGCAAACAAGGAAAAACCAAGCTCAAATGGATGAAAAAGACAAAAGAGGATCAAAAGTGACAAGACTTTGAAGTTCAAGGACCTATCTTGACAAGTTGTGAAAGTTGAAGGACTAGAAGTGCAAATTATGAAAAGTCAAGATTCAAGTCAAACCTGGTCAACTATCAAGTCAACTCAGTCAAAGGGCCATTTTGTACAAATTATGGAAGTTAGAGGACCAAAAATGACAAAGGAATGAAGATCCTAACTTGAAATGGGAATCTGCCAAGTATAGGGACCAAATCTGCCAACTTTGGAAAGAAATGCAAGTTTAATCCAAGTGGAAAGAATTCAACCAATGGGAAAAGAGAATACACCTCACACGGATCACCACATAAGCCCACTACTGCCGCCTTTCATTTATTACCATATCTCAACAGTGTAATCCGCAACACATCTCCTCAACCAATAAGAAGATGACACGTGTCATCTTCTTTAACAAGAAATATTTCCAGGATCGGGTTTTTGATAGAGGGCGTTTCATGAGAAGATCAAAACATCAATTTTGCTCGTTTTGAAGAGAGGAATTCAACGGTGCAATCCAATTAACAAACCATTGAGTGGATCAAAAAACCCCAAATCATTGTTCATACCTTCAAGTGCCAAATGCAGAATTTTTCCACGTGGCAAGATATTACTGGTTCTGACACGTCACCAATCCCAACTAATTCTCCTATCATGCCTATAAATAGATAGCTTGTACCTCATTTCTCATGGTAGCTTAAAATTGTAAAAACACATAGTTCAATTTCCCTTTCCTTTTTCTCTCACTTTTACTCTAACTACTCAAGAGTCTGACAAACTCTTGAGTCAGTTAGTTAGTTAGTAGCTTGTAACTACCTTTGTAACTGAATTCCTGCAATAAAATTCAAATTTCCTTTTCCCGCCAAATTCTGTTCTTCAAATTCCTGTTGATTCTTGTTGCTGTTGGATATAATTGTTGTTGTTTGATGTTTGTTATGATCAACCATTGATCATAGCTTACATTGGTGAAGTTTTGTAGCTGTTTGATCAGAATTCAAGTTTTTCCATTGTTCTTGAAGATTTGTAGCAGAATGTTGATTCCAGATGAATTGCAGTTGATTGTTGATTGATTTTAGTAGAATACTAGTGATAGGTGGTGGTTATCACTAGTGCAAGAGAGCTCAGCGCTCCTCTTCTTCCCAAAGGATCTCTTCATTAGGTTCTATAGTTTTTGTTTTTTGTTCCTCTAAATCAGTCAATTGCATGCTCAATTTCCTAGTTTAATCTTGATGGCTGCATGTTTTACTTGATAGTAGTTGAAGTTTGATTGATCTTGGTTCATTTGTAGCTTAATCTTGCCTTCTTGTTTACTGAATTGATAGCCTTAGTAGTTACTGCATACTTTCAGTAACTTGTTAGCCTTATAGCTTACTTTCAGTTCTAGCCTTGGTTATTGTTTGTTCTCAGCTTGAATACACTTCATTTTGTCCATTGAAACTAGTCTGCTATAGCTTTTGTATCAGCTTAATCCAGAACTTAAAAAGCCTTTGTAAAATCTTGTTCATAACAGATAAAGGTGTGTTTGGGAGTAGCTTAGAATCAGTTTTCAAGAGTTGGAAATTTGTGTTTAATAGTTCATTTCTAGTCCTTAGTTGATAACAAGTGGTATTATACCTTTTACAAGTCATAAAAACAGTCAAACAGGCAATTGGCATAAAAATTGTTTGGGTTAGCTTATTTCAGCTTTGTTCTTTAAAAACTTGTCATTTTCAATTGCTTGTTTCTTATTCATTCCTTGATGAAATTTACTCAAACTTGTTCTCAATCTTAGCTTACATCATAAAGTTTCAGTTTCTAAAAGGAAATTCTACAGTTTTAGGAATTAAGCTAGAAAATAGCTTATTGGTCAAGGACTTAGCATTTGTCATTCTCTAAGATAAAGAGGTGACTGTTTTCTTAGTTCTCATTATCCACTTCATAAAACTTATGATTTTCTTTCACCAATCCATTTAGAAAGTACTGAATATTAAGTTTTGAAGTTTTGAGCTTTTTGCAAAAAGTTGGTCAAACTTGGTCAACATAAGCTCAAAAGAGCTTATTTCAGATTTCTCATTCATTACTGGATGAAAATGGTTCTAGTTTGATTTCCCGTTCTTGTAATCAAGTGATTAATCAGTTTCATCACAAAAATCAAGTTGTGACTGATTGGAATAAGCTGTAGCTTATTTTGTGCTTATCAATAAGCACTCAATTGCTTATTTTTGACTTTTAGCAAAATTCCTTAGATACACGTAGCTAAGATTGGATTATAAGAGTTTTGCAAGTTGTTTCAGCTGAATTGGTTGAGTAATAAGCTCAAACGAGCTTATTCTTCATAGTGTCCCGTTTTTGGTTAAAAATTTAGATTAATTGCACTTTAGTCCCTAGAAGTTTAATCAGTTTAAAAACCTAGCTAAACTTCCTAATTTTGTGGTATTTGCAAAATTTAGTCCTTTACATTTGAAAGTTGTTAGTTTTCAGTTATAAGTTTGTTGGTTTGTTACTATTTGGTTAGTTAGTTATCAGTTTTACAAGTTTGGTCCTTATAGTTAACAGTTTTGCATATTTAGTCCCTAAAGTTGTTAGAATTTAATTTTCAAGCATTTAATTTTCCTTGAAATTACATTTTCAGTCCTTTTAGTTTTATATTTTGCAATTTTAATTTTGTTTGAATAAAATCTTGGTATTTGCAACTTGTTTTACGTATAAGTAGGTTTATATTTTTCATTTTTAAATAGTGTTGTTTGAATTAGCAATAGATTACCAAGCAAGCTTGAACAACCAAGAACAATAATAAATCTGATATTGATTGGACTTTCTATTGGTTAAGAACTGAGAAAACGAACTTGCATTATACACATTTCAAATGGCGCCGCTGCCGGTTCTTTGACTACACGAGAGACTATCGATTGACGGTTTTCATTGGCTTTTGGGATCCGTTCATTTGGTGAACGTTATTTTTACGTATCATAAATCAAAAACAAATAAAAAATCAAAAATATAAAAATATATAAAAACTAAAAAATTAACAAAACAATTCTTTTCCTAAAGAATTGACCAAAAAAAAAATTAAAAAATCCAAAAAGCAATCTTTTTCCTAAGAGATTGCACCCAAAAATATATATTATTGGATTCTCTCGGTTTTTTATGTACATATAGTATTTTCCTTTAAAAAATTCATAAATACAAAAATATTTTCCATATATTATTATAAGTAAATACGTATACGTATAAGAACAATCAATCTACATATCTTCCATAAGTATTGCCGAGGCAATACACCGTGTTGAGGGGCGTTCCGGTCCTTGACACGCGTATCGATCAAACAAAATAAAGCAAGAATAGATAAATACTCTCAATAAGCAACAATTCGAAGAATACGAACATTTAAGTGAATAGAAAGGCGATGTGCTATAAAATGCCATCTAAGGGTCAATAGGTACTTAAGTGCTTCGCGCCACCTAACCCCCCGTTCACTTGGGAGTATTCTAAGAAGGAAGGCTTCATTGAGGGTCTTGCACCCAAAGTAGTAAATACATATATTGTTACTTTCTTGTGGATATTTAATATTGAAACTCGAAGAGGATAATCTTATTCTTTTCAAAGTCACACGAGAGCTTCTCTCTCATTCCTCGTATTGAGTTGCATGCTCACTCGCGGGCGTGCACAAATACCGATTGGTGTACAACCTCTTCCTCCGAAAAGGAAGAAAAAGAGAAAGAGTAAGACCACCATCGTCCACCAAGCCGATCACGAGAATCGTGCTTTGTCACCACCACAAGAAGCCATGGCTATTGATAACCGTACTTTGTATGAACGTATGCAATCCAACATTCATGGATATGTTAGTGCCATTAAGATTCCCGACTTTCCCGCTAACACATTTGAGCTACATACATCTATGATCAATATGGTTTCTTCATCACCTTTCTTTGGAAAACAAAATGAGGATCCCCATGCTCACCTTAAGAGATTCCTTTCACTTTGCAATACCATTAAGCATAATGGGGTTCCACCTGAGGTCATTAGATTGATGTTAGTGTCATTTTCATTAGATGGGAGTGCTAAGCATTGGTTAGACACCCAACCACCCGATAGTATCACCACATGGGATGATTTTACCACTAAGTTTTTGAACAAATTCTTTCCTCCACAAAAGACTATGGTTTTGAGGAATTTGATTATGGGCTTTACACAAAAACCTAGTCAATCTTTTGGTGATGCTTGGGAAGAGTATAGTGAGTTGTTGAGGCGATGCCCTAACCATGGAATGGATGATCTAAGCCAAATCAATACCTTCTATAATGGCCTTAAACCTCACCACCAAGATTCACTAAATGCTTCCGCGGGAGGGAGTATTCTTTTCAAGACATACCACGAGGCTTTGAACATTATTGAGACTAAGGCAATGGTTCAAACAAACAATCCATTTGAAGAAAAGGTTCATGTCATCCAAAACACTTCTCAAACACCTTGTGATAACCAATTCCTTAAATATCACCAAGAGATCCTTCAACAAGTCAAACAAGGACAACAAGAAATGACTCAAGAGATAGTTCAAGCCTTTAAGAGCATGACATTGAACAATTCCTCAAATAATGTGAATGCTATCACCATTTCTTGTGTTACTTGTGGAGGCCCCCACTCTTATGAACAATGTGACAAGGTGCAAGGGTATCAAGGGGAATTCTATGCTTATCAAGAGGAACACCGTGAACACTTCAAGCCTAACATCAATCCAAATAACCTTTCTTACAAATCCCAAAATTACCTTACTCCACCCGGATTCCCACCCCAACCACCCACCCAAATTCCACAAAATCCTCCTCAAATTTTAGCAAGGAATCAAGGGCAAAGACAACCATACCAAGGAAATAACTACAAGGCACCCAATCAATTTCAACCTCAAGCAAATACCCTTTATCCACCAAATCAAGGATTTAACTCCCAACCTTTACCTTTCCAACCTCAAGGTTTTCAAGGTTATGTGCCACAAGAGTTTAACACAATGGATCTTTTGCAAAAGATGAATCAAGAGAATGAAAGGAAATTCCAAGCTATAGAAAAGAAAATCAATGACCAATTCAATAAGGTTTTAATGGCGGTAACTCAAAGACCACAAGGGGCTTTACCCTCCAACACACAAACAAACCCTAGGGCCAATGTCAATGCTATTACAACAAGGAGTGGAACAACAACAAAGAATCCTTCACCTCCTAAACCTACTATTGTTCCACCCACTTGTGCTCCTACTTGTGACAAGCCCTCTACCTCTACTTCACCACCTCAAAATGTTCCCATTGCTCCACTTTCAAAGCCTATTCATGAAACACTCAATAAGGAAAATCCTTTATCCACACCTCAACCACAACCAAAACCAAGTCTTCCTTATCCCTCAAGATTGAGAAAAGAAAAGCTTAAGAACAAGGATGATATCCAAGTTTCTAACTTTTTGAGGATGTTCAAGCAACTTAACATCAATATCTCCTTTGCGGAAGCCTTAGCCAATATGCCGAAGTTTGCTAAGATGATTAAGGATTTGCTTTCTAACAAGGAAAGATTGGTGGATTTGCCTAATGCTTCTTTGAATGAAAATTGTTCCGCGGTTTTGCTTAAGAAGTTGCCTACTAAGCTTGGAGATCCGGGGCGATTTTTGATTCCTTGCAATTTCCCGGGGGTGGAAAATTGTATGGCTTTAGCGGATTTAGGAGCAAGCATAAATCTTATGCCATTATCGGTTTGGAAGAGACTTTCACTTCCCGAGCTTACTCCTACTAAGATGACTCTTGAGTTGGCTAACCGTACTATAGCTTATCCGGTGGGAATTGCGGAGGATGTTTTTGTTGGGGTTGATAGATTTACATTTCCCGCGGATTTTGTGGTGGTTGATTATGATGTAGATCCTAGAGTGCCTTTGATTGTTGGTAGGCCATTTTTGAGAACGGGTCGTACCTTGATAGATGTGGCGGAAGGAGAACTTACAATGCGGGTAGGAGATGAGAGAGTGGTGTTTAACATGGGGAAGTTGTCCAAAAAGTCTAATGAGCCCGAAGCGGTAAAACATATTGATGTTGTACATGAGGAGGAAACACAAGATGATCTTCTTGATGAAGTTTGTGATGAGTACTTTTATGAAGCTTGCTCAAGTGGAGACTATGATTACCCTCATATTGAGACCATTGCTTCCATTACTTCCTCTTTGGATTTTCATGAACCTCAAGAGCTCAACTTTAGTGAAATTCCTTATGACACCCCACTTTTCCACAATACTAATCATTTTGATGAGGACTTAAGTATTGAGGGATCTTTTCTTTGTGATTCACCAACATATGATCACTATAGTGATGATGAGCTTTCTACTTGTGACTCTCCATTTGTTGATGATCATACTTCCTTTGGTTTTGAGGGATCACCCATCTTTGATAGACCAATCTATGATGTTTATGGTGATGAGGAGGATTCTATCATTGATGAGAGTAATGAGTTTTTATTGGAGGATATATCTTTTGAGTATACTCTTGGTTACCTTGATGAGGAGGGGGACATACTCTATCTAGAATCTTTATTGCTTGAAGATCCTTTACCTTCTTTGTCCACCCAAACCTTTTTACAACCAATCACTTCACAACCTTTCTCTCACCATGTGACCTACAAAGGAGAATCTTTTAAGGCAATCAACACTTGTTGTTTTCCCATTAAGGAACGGATTTTTGATCCTGGCATAGAGCTTGCTAAATCATCTCAGTATCCTTCTGATGCAACAAAAGGAAACCTTGTGAAAGATTTGAGAACTTTACACCATCACCTTGGAAAGAACATATGGGAAACCACTTTAGAGAACTACACCTCATTCTTGTCACCATTGATTGGGAAGCTAGTTGTTGGCTTGTGTTATAAGTGGGAGGGTAATTATGTATTTGATCCTGGGGGATATTTATGGAGTTTTGATAAATGAACACTTGTTTTACCTCATCATGGAGATTTTTCTTAAAAAGGGCAAACATTTTCTTCTCCATGATAGGTTTTAGACACTTTTAAGTGTGGGACGAGTCGAGCTAGAGACTCATTAACTCAAGCATCGTATAACTAGGTTTAGAGTGTTGTAGGTTAGAAATAAAGGCATAGATTTGGAGATAAGTGTAGGGGAGACCTTCTTTTGTCTTCTTGATTGTTTGTAGGGTTGCTCACTCATCTCATGCTTTGGAGCTTATGGAGGAGGCCCTTGTATCCGGTTCACTTCGTTACTTTAAGTGATTTTTCATTGACACCTTGTGCTTAAACATGCTTTCACTAATAGTCGTCCTTTCCTTAACTTGGGTTAAGCAAAGTCTATTCATTGTCATAAGTGTAGGGGAAGTATTTATACTTCCATGCTCTTAAACATTGAGGACAATGTTTAGCTTAAGTGTAGGGGGGTCTTCTATCGAAGTGACCTTACCTAGAACTTGTCAATGTCTTGCATGATAACATGATAAAAATGAATTTTCAACATTTTTCAAATTTTTGATCTACTTTGGCCAACAAAAATATGCATTCATAATTTTTGCATCAATCATTTTTCATTTGCATAACACATTTGCATTGTATATATTTCTTCTTTTATTTTTCATCAAAAATATATAAAAAGAAAAAATATAATAAAACATGGTTTTAACAAATTTAGACTTCTTTGACATATTAGGCCCGCCATGGATATTTTGACTCAACCCGAGTTTGCTTATTTTAGCACTCTCTAGCTAGTATCCTTAACCATGTAGTCCTTCATTGGTCTATTAGGCTAAGCTTCCACCAATTTCATTCTTTGAAATTTTAAATTTGTGGAGAATGGGAAATGATAGAGTTGAAGCAAGTGTAAAAGGGCTAGATAGACTTCATGGCAATTACTTGTGGCTAAACCCTTCTCTTCTTTACCTCTACTTTCTTCGCATGTATATAATTGTTAATAAATAATCAAGTACGGTTTTAATTGGTTCGTAATCTCTTATGCATTTTTGGCTAATCATTTATGGTTGATGTGAGTACGTCTTAAGATTCTAAGTTAGCACGTTTTATGTGTACTAGACTTGTGTCATGCTCCATATTTAGCGGGTGTTTTTCCTTTTCTTCTTTTCAAATTTCTTTGTGAGGAATAAAGAAAAATAAGAGCGGCTTATGAAAAATAATGAGTGGCTAGAAAAAAAAAAGAAAAAGAAAAAAAAATAATGCAAGACTCCCAAGAGGGGCAGTGTGGGGTTAATTATAGTGACTATTGAGTTCCAATATTACCTTGACGGGTTGCGGGGATTCAATAGATTGCTCCAATCCAATATTACCTTGACGGGTTGCGGGGTTGAAGATCCAAAATCTCAAAAAGATGCGGATGTAAATTATTGCGTGAGTTTTATTTTTCTTTCCTTAGCGAGTGTGTGGTTACTTATGAAAGCATGACATGAGGATTTTACACATAAGGCGAATGACTTATTACTCTTAATACGGACTTATATTAATTGTGAGCGGTTTTTCAAGTAATGGATGAGAAGATTACTTAGGATTAAAACCGTGCTTCCTTATTTTCGGATTTTACATTTCTTATATTTCACGCTTGAATAATGACAAATTTGCCCACAAGCAATTTGCTCAATTAATAACCGTTTCCACATTTAATTGTCATGAATAAGTTGATGCACTTTTTATTTGTGAATGCAATGATCCCATTTATTAGCTTGGTATGGGGAAAGTGAAACTTGAGGGTGATAAATGTTCATGGTATCCAAGCCCTAATCTAAGTCATTGAATTCTTTATGAGTTATTTCCATCAAAACCATTTCAAGAAAAATCAAAAAGATATAGATAGAATTGTATTTTGATTCATTGCATTATTAAAAGTCAAAATCATGCATCATCTAGTTTAGAGTAGTGTAGATGCATCTCATATGGCCAAGGTGGATTAATTATGAGGGAAATGTAAATTTTTAAGCCTTGAAATATAATATTGCATGAGGACATGGCAATGCTCAAGTGTAGGGGAATTTGATATGAGCTTAAACTCATATCCTTTTATCAACAAATAACCCTAAAACATGAAGCAAAATACCCATTTATCTTGTAAAAAGCAGTGTTATGTGGTATGTTGTGTTTGTGTGATCTTTTGTAGGTAAGAAGATACAATTCCAAGCAAACAAGGAAAAACCAAGCTCAAATGGATGAAAAAGACAAAAGAGGATCAAAAGTGACAAGACTTTGAAGTTCAAGGACCTATCTTGACAAGTTGTGAAAGTTGAAGGACTAGAAGTGCAAATTATGAAAAGTCAAGATTCAAGTCAAACCTGGTCAACTATCAAGTCAACTCAGTCAAAGGGCCATTTTGTACAAATTATGGAAGTTAGAGGACCAAAAATGACAAAGGAATGAAGATCCTAACTTGAAATGGGAATCTGCCAAGTATAGGGACCAAATCTGCCAACTTTGGAAAGAAATGCAAGTTTAATCCAAGTGGAAAGAATTCAACCAATGGGAAAAGAGAATACACCTCACACGGATCACCACATAAGCCCACTACTGCCGCCTTTCATTTATTACCATATCTCAACAGTGTAATCCGCAACACATCTCCTCAACCAATAAGAAGATGACACGTGTCATCTTCTTTAACAAGAAATATTTCCAGGATCGGGTTTTTGATAGAGGGCGTTTCATGAGAAGATCAAAACATCAATTTTGCTCGTTTTGAAGAGAGGAATTCAACGGTGCAATCCAATTAACAAACCATTGAGTGGATCAAAAAACCCCAAATCATTGTTCATACCTTCAAGTGCCAAATGCAGAATTTTTCCACGTGGCAAGATATTACTGGTTCTGACACGTCACCAATCCCAACTAATTCTCCTATCATGCCTATAAATAGATAGCTTGTACCTCATTTCTCATGGTAGCTTAAAATTGTAAAAACACATAGTTCAATTTCCCTTTCCTTTTTCTCTCACTTTTACCCTAACTACTCAAGAGTCTGACAAACTCTTGAGTCAGTTAGTTAGTTAGTAGCTTGTAACTACCTTTGTAACTGAATTCCTGCAATAAAATTCAAATTTCCTTTTCCCGCCAAATTCTGTTCTTCAAATTCCTGTTGATTCTTGTTGCTGTTGGATATAATTGTTGCTGTTTGATGTTTGTTATGATCAACCATTGATCATAGCTTACATTGGTGAAGTTTTGTAGCTGTTTGATCAGAATTCAAGTTTTTCCATTGTTCTTGAAGATTTGTAGCAGAATGTTGATTCCAGATGAATTGCAGTTGATTGTTGATTGATTTTAGTAGAATACTAGTGATAGGTGGTGGTTATCACTAGTGCAAGAGAGCTCAGCGCTCCTCTTCTTCCCAAAGGATCTCTTCATTAGGTTCTATAGTTTTTGTTTTTTGTTCCTCTAAATCAGTCAATTGCATGCTCAATTTCCTAGTTTAATCTTGATGGCTGCATGTTTTACTTGATAGTAGTTGAAGTTTGATTGATCTTGGTTCATTTGTAGCTTAATCTTGCCTTCTTGTTTACTGAATTGATAGCCTTAGTAGTTACTGCATACTTTCAGTAACTTGTTAGCCTTATAGCTTACTTTAAGTTCTAGCCTTGGTTATTGTTTGTTCTCAGCTTGAATACACTTCATTTTGTCCATTGAAACTAGTCTGCTATAGCTTTTGTATCAGCTTAATCCAGAACTTAAAAAGCCTTTGTAAAATCTTGTTCATAACAGATAAAGGTGTGTTTGGGAGTAGCTTAGAATCAGTTTTCAAGAGTTGGAAATTTGTGTTTAATAGTTCATTTCTAGTCCTTAGTTGATAACAAGTGGTATTATACCTTTTACAAGTCATAAAAACAGTCAAACAGGCAATTGGCATAAAAATTGTTTGGGTTAGCTTATTTCAGCTTTGTTCTTTAAAAACTTGTCATTTTCAATTGCTTGTTTCTTATTCATTCCTTGATGAAATTTACTCAAACTTGTTCTCAATCTTAGCTTACATCATAAAGTTTCAGTTTCTAAAAGGAAATTCTACAGTTTTAGGAATTAAGCTAGAAAATAGCTTATTGGTCAAGGACTTAGCATTTGTCATTCTCTAAGATAAAGAGGTGACTGTTTTCTTAGTTCTCATTATCCACTTCATAAAACTTATGATTTTCTTTCACCAATCCATTTAGAAAGTACTGAATATTAAGTTTTGAAGTTTTGAGCTTTTTGCAAAAAGTTGGTCAAACTTGGTCAACATAAGCTCAAAAGAGCTTATTTCAGATTTCTCATTCATTACTGGATGAAAATGGTTCTAGTTTGATTTCCCGTTCTTGTAATCAAGTGCTTAATCAGTTTCATCACAAAAATCAAGTTGTGACTGATTGGAATAAGCTGTAGCTTATTTTGTGCTTATCAATAAGCACTCAATTGCTTATTTTTGACTTTTAGCAAAATTCCTTAGATACACGTAGCTAAGATTGGATTATAAGAGTTTTGCAAGTTGTTTCAGCTGAATTGGTTGAGTAATAAGCTCAAACGAGCTTATTCTTCATAGTGTCCCGTTTTTGGTTAAAAATTTAGATTAATTGCACTTTAGTCCCTAGAAGTTTAATCAGTTTAAAAACCTAGCTAAACTTCCTAATTTTGTGGTATTTGCAAAATTTAGTCCTTTACATTTGAAAGTTGTTAGTTTTCAGTTATAAGTTTGTTGGTTTGTTACTATTTGGTTAGTTAGTTATCAGTTTTACAAGTTTGGTCCTTATAGTTAACAGTTTTGCATATTTAGTCCCTAAAGTTGTTAGAATTTAATTTTCAAGCATTTAATTTTCCTAGAAATTACATTTTTAGTCCTTTTAGTTTTATATTTTGCAATTTTAATTTTGTTTGAATAAAATCTTGGTATTTGCAACTTGTTTTACGTATAAGTAGGTTTATATTTTTCATTTTTAAATAGTGTTGTTTGAATTAGCAATAGATTACCAAGCAAGCTTGAACAACCAAGAACAATAATAAATCTGATATTGATTGGACTTTCTATTGGTTAAGAACTGAGAAAACGAACTTGCATTATACACATTTCAAATGGCGCCGCTGCCGGTTCTTTGACTACACGAGAGACTATCGATTGACGGTTTTCATTGGCTTTTGGGATCCGTTCATTTGGTGAACGTTATTTTTACGTATCATAAATCAAAAACAAATAAAAAATCAAAAATATAAAAATATATAAAAACTAAAAAATTAACAAAACAATTCTTTTCCTAAAGAATTGACCAAAAAAAAATTAAAAAATCCAAAAAGCAATCTTTTTCCTAAGAGATTGCACCCAAAAATATATATTATTGGATTCTCTCGGTTTTTTATGTACATATAGTATTTTCCTTTAAAAAATTCATAAATACAAAAATATTTTCCATATATTATTATAAGTAAATACGTATACGTATAAGAACAATCAATCTACATATCTTCCATAAGTATTGCCGAGGCAATACACCGTGTTGAGGGGCGTTCCGGTCCTTGACACGCGTATCGATCAAACAAAATAAAGCAAGAATAGATAAATACTCTCAATAAGCAACAATTCGAAGAATACGAACATTTAAGTGAATAGAAAGGCGATGTGCTATAAAATGCCATCTAAGGGTCAATAGGTACTTAAGTGCTTCGCGCCACCTAACCCCCCGTTCACTTGGGAGTATTCTAAGAAGGAAGGCTTCATTGAGGGTCTTGCACCCAAAGTAGTAAATACATATATTGTTACTTTCTTGTGGATATTTAATATTGAAACTCGAAGAGGATAATCTTATTCTTTTCAAAGTCACACGAGAGCTTCTCTCTCATTCCTCGTATTGAGTTGCATGCTCACTCGCGGGCGTGCACAAATACCGATTGGTGTACAACCTCTTCCTCCGAAAAGGAAGAAAAAGAGAAAGAGTAAGACCACCATCGTCCACCAAGCCGATCACGAGAATCGTGCTTTGTCACCACCACAAGAAGCCATGGCTATTGATAACCGTACTTTGTATGAACGTATGCAATCCAACATTCATGGATATGTTAGTGCCATTAAGATTCCCGACTTTCCCGCTAACACATTTGAGCTACATACATCTATGATCAATATGGTTTCTTCATCACCTTTCTTTGGAAAACAAAATGAGGATCCCCATGCTCACCTTAAGAGATTCCTTTCACTTTGCAATACCATTAAGCATAATGGGGTTCCACCTGAGGTCATTAGATTGATGTTAGTGTCATTTTCATTAGATGGGAGTGCTAAGCATTGGTTAGACACCCAACCACCCGATAGTATCACCACATGGGATGATTTTACCACTAAGTTTTTGAACAAATTCTTTCCTCCACAAAAGACTATGGTTTTGAGGAATTTGATTATGGGCTTTACACAAAAACCTAGTCAATCTTTTGGTGATGCTTGGGAAGAGTATAGTGAGTTGTTGAGGCGATGCCCTAACCATGGAATGGATGATCTAAGCCAACTCAATACCTTCTATAATGGCCTTAAACCTCACCACCAAGATTCACTAAATGCTTCCGCGGGAGGGAGTATTCTTTTCAAGACATACCACGAGGCTTTGAACATTATTGAGACTAAGGCAATTGTTCAAACAAACAATCCATTTGAAGAAAAGGTTCATGTCATCCAAAACACTTCTCAAACACCTTGTGATAACCAATTCCTTAAATATCACCAAGAGATCCTTCAACAAGTCAAACAAGGACAACAAGAAATGACTCAAGAGATAGTTCAAGCCTTTAAGAGCATGACATTGAACAATTCCTCAAATAATGTGAATGCTATCACCATTTCTTGTGTTACTTGTGGAGGCCCCCACTCTTATGAACAATGTGACAAGGTGCAAGGGTATCAAGGGGAATTCTATGCTTATCAAGAGGAACACCGTGAACACTTCAAGCCTAACATCAATCCAAATAACCTTTCTTACAAATCCCAAAATTACCTTACTCCACCCGGATTCCCACCCCAACCACCCACCCAAATTCCACAAAATCCTCCTCAAATTTTAGCAAGGAATCAAGGGCAAAGACAACCATACCAAGGAAATAACTACAAGGCACCTAATCAATTTCAACCTCAAGCAAATACCCTTTATCCACCAAATCAAGGATTTAACTCCCAACCTTTACCTTTCCAACCTCAAGGTTTTCAAGGTTATGTGCCACAAGAGTTTAACACAATGGATCTTTTGCAAAAGATGAATCAAGAGAATGAAAGGAAATTCCAAGCTATAGAAAAGAAAATCAATGACCAATTCAATAAGGTTTTAATGGCGGTAACTCAAAGACCACAAGGGGCTTTACCCTCCAACACACAAACAAACCCTAGGGCCAATGTCAATGCTATTACAACAAGGAGTGGAACAACAACAAAGAATCCTTCACCTCCTAAACCTACTATTGTTCCACCCACTTGTGCTCCTACTTGTGACAAGCCCTCTACCTCTACTTCACCACCTCAAAATGTTCCCATTGCTCCACTTTCAAAGCCTATTCATGAAACACTCAATAAGGAAAATCCTTTATCCACACCTCAACCACAACCAAAACCAAGTCTTCCTTATCCCTCAAGATTGAGAAAAGAAAAGCTTAAGAACAAGGATGATATCCAAGTTTCTAACTTTTTGAGGATGTTCAAGCAACTTAACATCAATATCTCCTTTGCGGAAGCCTTAGCCAATATGCCGAAGTTTGCTAAGATGATTAAGGATTTGCTTTCTAACAAGGAAAGATTGGTGGATTTGCCTAATGCTTCTTTGAATGAAAATTGTTCCGCGGTTTTGCTTAAGAAGTTGCCTACTAAGCTTGGAGATCCGGGGCGATTTTTGATTCCTTGCAATTTCCCGGGGGTGGAAAATTGTATGGCTTTAGCGGATTTAGGAGCAAGCATAAATCTTATGCCATTATCGGTTTGGAAGAGACTTTCACTTCCCGAGCTTACTCCTACTAAGATGACTCTTGAGTTGGCTAACCGTACTATAGCTTATCCGGTGGGAATTGCGGAGGATGTTTTTGTTGGGGTTGATAGATTTACATTTCCCGCGGATTTTGTGGTGGTTGATTATGATGTAGATCCTAGAGTGCCTTTGATTGTTGGTAGGCCATTTTTGAGAACGGGTCGTACCTTGATAGATGTGGCGGAAGGAGAACTTACAATGCGGGTAGGAGATGAGAAAGTGGTGTTTAACATGGGGAAGTTGTCCAAAAAGTCTAATGAGCCCGAAGCGGTAAAACATATTGATGTTGTACATGAGGAGGAAACACAAGATGATCTTCTTGATGAAGTTTGTGATGAGTACTTTTATGAAGCTTGCTCAAGTGGAGACTATGATTACCCTCATATTGAGACCATTGCTTCCATTACTTCCTCTTTGGATTTTCATGAACCTCAAGAGCTCAACTTTAGTGAAATTCTTTATGACACCCCACTTTTCCACAATACTAATCATTTTGATGAGGACTTAAGTATTGAGGGATCTTTTCTTTGTGATTCACCAACATATGATGACTATAGTGATGATGAGCTTTCTACTTGTGACTCTCCATTTGTTGATGATCATACTTCCTTTGGTTTTGAGGGATCACCCATCTTTGATAGACCAATCTATGATGTTTATGGTGATGAGGAGGATTCTATCATTGATGAGAGTAATGAGTTTTTATTGGAGGATATATCTTTTGAGTATACTCTTGGTTACCTTGATGAGGAGGGGGACATACTCTATCTAGAATCTTTATTGCTTGAAGATCCTTTACCTTCTTTGTCCACCCAAACCTTTTTACAACCAATCACTTCACAACCTTTCTCTCACCATGTGACCTACAAAGGAGAATCTTTTAAGGCAATCAACACTTGTTGTTTTCCCATTAAGGAACGGATTTTTGATCCTGGCATAGAGCTTGCTAAATCATCTCAGTATCCTTCTGATGCAACAAAAGGAAACCTTGTGAAAGATTTGAGAACTTTACACCATCACCTTGGAAAGAACATATGGGAAACCACTTTAGAGAACTACACCTCATTCTTGTCACCATTGATTGGGAAGCTAGTTGTTGGCTTGTATTATAAGTGGGAGGGTAATTATGTATTTGATCCTGGGGGATATTTATGGAGTTTTGATAAATGAACACTTGTTTTACCTCATCATGGAGATTTTTCTTAAAAAGGGCAAACATTTTCTTCTCCATGATAGGTTTTAGACACTTTTAAGTGTGGGACGAGTCGAGCTAGAGACTCATTAACTCAAGCATCGTATAACTAGGTTTAGAGTGTTGTAGGTTAGAAATAAAGGCATAGATTTGGAGATAAGTGTAGGGGAGACCTTCTTTTGTCTTCTTGATTGTTTGTAGGGTTGCTCACTCATCTCATGCTTTGGAGCTTATGGAGGAGGCCCTTGTATCCGGTTCACTTCGTTACTTTAAGTGATTTTTCATTGACACCTTGTGCTTAAACATGCTTTCACTAATAGTCGTCCTTTCCTTAACTTGGGTTAAGCAAAGTCTATTCATTGTCATAAGTGTAGGGGAAGTTTTTATACTTCCATGCTCTTAAACATTGAGGACAATGTTTAGCTTAAGTGTAGGGGGTCTTCTATCGAAGTGACCTTACCTAGAACTTGTCATTGTCTTGCATGATAACATGATAAAAATGAATTTTCAACATTTTTCAAATTTTTGATCTACTTTGGCCAACAAAAATATGCATTCATAATTTTTGCATCAATCATTTTTCATTTACATAACACATTTGCATTGTATATATTTCTTCTTTTATTTTTCATCAAAAATATATAAAAAGAAAAAATATAATAAAACATGGTTTTAACAAATTTAGACTTCTTTGACATATTAGGCCCGCTATGGATATTTTGACTCAACCCGAGTTTGCTTATTTTAGCACTCTCTAGCTAGTATCCTTAACCATGTAGTCCTTCATTGGTCTATTAGGCTAAGCTTCCACCAATTTCATTCTTTGAAATTTTAAATTTATGGAGAATGGGAAATGATAGAGTTGAAGCAAGTGTAAAAGGGCTAGATAGACTTCATGGCAATTACTTGTGGCTAAACCCTTCTCTTCTTTACCTCTACTTTCTTCGCATGTATATAATTGTTAATAAATAATCAAGTACGGTTTTAATTGGTTCGTAATCTCTTATGCATTTTTGGCTAATCATTTATGGTTGATGTGAGTACGTCTTAAGATTCTAAGTTAGCACGTTTTATGTGTACTAGACTTGTGTCATGCTCCATATTTAGCGGGTGTTTTTCCTTTTCTTCTTTTCAAATTTCTTTGTGAGGAATAAAGAAAAATAAGAGCGGCTTATGAAAAATAATGAGTGGCTAGAAAAAAAAAGAAAAAGAAAAAAAAAATAATGCAAGACTCCCAAGAGGGGCAGTGTGGGGTTAATTATAGTGACTATTGAGTTCCAATATTACCTTGACGGGTTGCGGGGATTCAATAGATTGCTCCAATCCAATATTACCTTGACGGGTTGCGGGGTTGAAGATCCAAAATCTCAAAAAGATGCGGATGTAAATTATTGCGTGAGTTTTATTTTTCTTTCCTTAGCGAGTGTGTGGTTACTTATGAAAGCATGACATGAGGATTTTACACATAAGGCGAATGACTTATTACTCTTAATACGGACTTATATTAATTGTGAGCGGTTTTTTTAAGTAATGGATGAGAAGATTACTTAGGATTAAAACCGTGCTTCCTTATTTTCGGATTTTACATTTCTTATATTTCACGCTTGAATAATGACAAATTTTCCCACAAGCAATTTGCTCAATTAATAACCGTTTCCACATTTAATTGTCATGAATAAGTTGATGCACTTTTTATTTGTGAATGCAATGATCCCATTTATTAGCTTGGTATGGGGAAAGTGAAACTTGAGGGTGATAAATGTTCATGGTATCCAAGCCCTAATCTAAGTCATTGAATTCTTTATGAGTTATTTCCATCAAAACCATTTCAAGAAAAATCAAAAAGATATAGATAGAATTGTATTTTGATTCATTGCATTATTAAAAGTCAAAATCATGCATCATCTAGTTTAGAGTAGTGTAGATGCATCTCATATGGCCAAGGTGGATTAATTATGAGGGAAATGTAAATTTTTAAGCCTTGAAATATAATATTGCATGAGGACATGGCAATGCTCAAGTGTAGGGGAATTTGATATGAGCTTAAACTCATATCCTTTTATCAACAAATAACCCTAAAACATGAAGCAAAATACCCATTTATCTTGTAAAAAGCAGTGTTATGTGGTATGTTGTGTTTGTGTGATCTTTTGTAGGTAAGAAGATACAATTCCAAGCAAACAAGGAAAAACCAAGCTCAAATGGATGAAAAAGACAAAAGAGGATCAAAAGTGACAAGACTTTGAAGTTCAAGGACCTATCTTGACAAGTTGTGAAAGTTGAAGGACTAGAAGTGCAAATTATGAAAAGTCAAGATTCAAGTCAAACCTGGTCAACTATCAAGTCAACTCAGTCAAAGGGCCATTTTGTACAAATTATGGAAGTTAGAGGACCAAAAATGACAAAGGAATGAAGATCCTAACTTGAAATGGGAATCTGCCAAGTATAGGGACCAAATCTGCCAACTTTGGAAAGAAATGCAAGTTTAATCCAAGTGGAAAGAATTCAACCAATGGGAAAAGAGAATACACCTCACACGGATCACCACATAAGCCCACTACTGCCGCCTTTCATTTATTACCATATCTCAACAGTGTAATCCGCAACACATCTCCTCAACCAATAAGAAGATGACACGTGTCATCTTCTTTAACAAGAAATATTTCCAGGATCGGGTTTTTGATAGAGGGCGTTTCATGAGAAGATCAAAACATCAATTTTGCTCGTTTTGAAGAGAGGAATTCAACGGTGCAATCCAATTAACAAACCATTGAGTGGATCAAAAAACCCCAAATCATTGTTCATACCTTCAAGTGCCAAATGCAGAATTTTTCCACGTGGCAAGATATTACTGGTTCTGACACGTCACCAA
This sequence comes from Glebionis coronaria, assembly GCA_025667525.1. NCBI lineage: Eukaryota > Viridiplantae > Streptophyta > Magnoliopsida > Asterales > Asteraceae > Glebionis > Glebionis coronaria. The sequence goes on along the minus strand of CM046882.1, from coordinate 224,849,539 downwards.
TCCCAACTAATTCTCCTATCATGCCTATAAATAGATAGCTTGTACCTCATTTCTCATGGTAGCTTAAAATTGTAAAAACACATAGTTCAATTTCCCTTTCCTTTTTCTCTCACTTTTACCCTAACTACTCAAGAGTCTGACAAACTCTTGAGTCAGTTAGTTAGTTAGTAGCTTGTAACTACCTTTGTAACTGAATTCCTGCAATAAAATTCAAATTTCCTTTTCCCGCCAAATTCTGTTCTTCAAATTCCTGTTGATTCTTGTTGCTGTTGGATATAATTGTTGCTGTTTGATGTTTGTTATGATCAACCATTGATCATAGCTTACATTGGTGAAGTTTTGTAGCTGTTTGATCAGAATTCAAGTTTTTCCATTGTTCTTGAAGATTTGTAGCAGAATGTTGATTCCAGATGAATTGCAGTTGATTGTTGATTGATTTTAGTAGAATACTAGTGATAGGTGGTGGTTATCACTAGTGCAAGAGAGCTCAGCGCTCCTCTTCTTCCCAAAGGATCTCTTCATTAGGTTCTATAGTTTTTGTTTTTTGTTCCTCTAAATCAGTCAATTGCATGCTCAATTTCCTAGTTTAATCTTGATGGCTGCATGTTTTACTTGATAGTAGTTGAAGTTTGATTGATCTTGGTTCATTTGTAGCTTAATCTTGCCTTCTTGTTTACTGAATTGATAGCCTTAGTAGTTACTGCATACTTTCAGTAACTTGTTAGCCTTATAGCTTACTTTCAGTTCTAGCCTTGGTTATTGTTTGTTCTCAGCTTGAATACACTTCATTTTGTCCATTGAAACTAGTCTGCTATAGCTTTTGTATCAGCTTAATCCAGAACTTAAAAAGCCTTTGTAAAATCTTGTTCATAACAGATAAAGGTGTGTTTGGGAGTAGCTTAGAATCAGTTTTCAAGAGTTGGAAATTTGTGTTTAATAGTTCATTTCTAGTCCTTAGTTGATAACAAGTGGTATTATACCTTTTACAAGTCATAAAAACAGTCAAACAGGCAATTGGCATAAAAATTGTTTGGGTTAGCTTATTTCAGCTTTGTTCTTTAAAAACTTGTCATTTTCAATTGCTTGTTTCTTATTCATTCCTTGATGAAATTTACTCAAACTTGTTCTCAATCTTAGCTTACATCATAAAGTTTCAGTTTCTAAAAGGAAATTCTACAGTTTTAGGAATTAAGCTAGAAAATAGCTTATTGGTCAAGGACTTAGCATTTGTCATTCTCTGAGATAAAGAGGTGACTGTTTTCTTAGTTCTCATTATCCACTTCATAAAACTTATGATTTTCTTTCACCAATCCATTTAGAAAGTACTGAATATTAAGTTTTGAAGTTTTGAGCTTTTTGCAAAAAGTTGGTCAAACTTGGTCAACATAAGCTCAAAAGAGCTTATTTCAGATTTCTCATTCATTACTGGATGAAAATGGTTCTAGTTTGATTTCCCGTTCTTGTAATCAAGTGCTTAATCAGTTTCATCACAAAAATCAAGTTGTGACTGATTGGAATAAGCTGTAGCTTATTTTGTGCTTATCAATAAGCACTCAATTGCTTATTTTTGACTTTTAGCAAAATTCCTTAGATACACGTAGCTAAGATTGGATTATAAGAGTTTTGCAAGTTGTTTCAGCTGAATTGGTTGAGTAATAAGCTCAAACGAGCTTATTCTTCATAGTGTCCCGTTTTTGGTTAAAAATTTAGATTAATTGCACTTTAGTCCCTAGAAGTTTAATCAGTTTAAAAACCTAGCTAAACTTCCTAATTTTGTGGTATTTGCAAAATTTAGTCCTTTACATTTGAAAGTTGTTAGTTTTCAGTTATAAGTTTGTTGGTTTGTTACTATTTGGTTAGTTAGTTATCAGTTTTACAAGTTTGGTCCTTATAGTTAACAGTTTTGCATATTTAGTCCCTAAAGTTGTTAGAATTTAATTTTCAAGCATTTAATTTTCCTAGAAATTACATTTTCAGTCCTTTTAGTTTTATATTTTGCAATTTTAATTTTGTTTGAATAAAATCTTGGTATTTGCAACTTGTTTTACGTATAAGTAGGTTTATATTTTTCATTTTTAAATAGTGTTGTTTGAATTAGCAATAGATTACCAAGCAAGCTTGAACAACCAAGAACAATAATAAATCTGATATTGATTGGACTTTCTATTGGTTAAGAACTGAGAAAACGAACTTGCATTATACACATTTCAAACATCCCAACAAAAGAAGAAGTTCTTCAAAGACATTAAGACTTACTTTTGGGATGACCCGTATCTATTCAAACAATGTGCTGATTTGATTATTCGCCGATGTGTTGATGAACCAGCAGCTTTAGAAATCCTTGACGCTTGCCGCAAAGGACCCACCGATGGTCACTTTGGTCCCAACTACACCACCAAAAAAGTGTTTGACTCGGGATTTTATTGGCCCACCATCTATCGTGACGCTCACGAGATGGTTAAACATTGTGATGCTTGCCAAAAACAAGGCAAGATCACACATAAAGACGAGATGCCTCAGAATTTCATACAAGAATGGGAAATCTTTGATGTTTGGGTATCGACTTTATGGGGCCATTCCCTCCATACATCCTTGTAGCCGTCGACTACGTGTCTAAATGGGTTGAAGCCAAAGCTTTACCTACTAATGACGCAAGGGTGGTTTGTAACTTTTTGAAATCGTTGTTCGCTAGATTCGGTGTGCCTCATGCCATTATTAGTGATCGCGGGACTCATTTTTGCAATGACCAATTCGCAAGAGTCATGGCTAAGTATGGTGTCAATCGTCGTCTTTCCACCGCCTACCACCCACAAACTAATGGCCAGGCTGAAATCTCTAACCGAGGATTAAAGTGAATTCTTGAAAGAACCGTGGGAGATCATCGTGCCTCATGGGCTGATAAACTTGATGATGCTTTGTGGGCTTTTCGTACCGCTTACAAGACTCCGATTGGTTGTACACCATATCGTCTCATGTACGGAAAAGCATGCCACCTCCCCATTGAGTTGGAGCACAAGGCTTACTGGGCCTTGAAGTGGGCTAATTTTGATATCAACAAAGCCGATGACCTACGTAAGATCCAACTCAATGAGCTGAATGAACTCCGTAATGAGGCTTATGAAAATTCTTTGATCTATAAGGAAAAGACTAAGCTCATTCACGACTCTAAGATTAAAAACCGAGAGTTCCAAGTTGGAGACAAAGTTTTACTCTTTAACTCTCGGTTGAAAATCTTTTCGGGCAAGCTGAAATCTCGTTGGTCTGGCTCATTCACCATTGCCCAAATTTTTCCATATGGTACTCTCGAGCTCGCTCAACCTAATGGACCTAATTTTAAGGTGAATGGCCAACGAGTGAAGTTGTACTTTGGTGAGGACATCTCTCCGGAGATGATTCCATCCCTCACCATGTTTCCCATAAACTAGTTTTGGGTCGAGTCAGGCTCGTGACTCGGTTATCATAAACAAGCGCTCCTCGGGAGGCAACCCGAGTATCTATCCTTTTCTGTTTTAACCTCCTAAGTGTAGGGGGACCTATATAGGTGTTTGTATTTGTGTGGTGATGTGATTACAGGGATGAATGCACTTTTGGAACCTTTGAAGAACCGTGCTCCCGTGTTATCCGAAATCTGGTTCTATCTCTCAACTATCGTGATTCAATTTTCTTCATACTCACATTTGAAATTGATCACGTTAGTCGTCTCTTCCTTAACTTGATTTAACCAACGTGCACAATGTCATAAGTGTAGGGGAGACTTCTCCCACATGCTTAAACATTGAGGACAATGTTTATCTTAAGTGTAGGGGGACTTCTATCGAAGTTTTAAGTGGACTTTTCCATGAAAATGCCTTCATTTAACCGGAAAATCATCTTTTTCAACATTTTTCAAATTTTTAATTAACTTTGGCCATATAGTCGTAATTTTTAAATTTTTATCGTTGCTTTCATATGTATATATCCCGCAATAAAGTCAAAAATATTAATAAAGTGGTGTAGCTAGTTTTGAAGTCTTTGACATATTAGGCCTGTTGCGATTATTTTGACTCAACCCGAATAGACTTATCCAAGTTTATTCTAGCTAGTATCCTTAACCATGTAGACCTTAATTGGTTTATTAGGCTAAGCATCCACGAGTCTCATTACTTGAGATTTTAAATTATGGAGAACGAGAAATGATAGAGTCAATTATAAGTCGGTATTCTTGCACAAGCTCACTTGGTGTAATTATTTGCCTATTCTCCCATCACTTGCTAATAATTTATCTAGAATAAGTAAGGTCGTACGATTTGAAAAGTTACTTAGCTTCTAGCCCAAGATCGTTTAAAAGTTGCTCGGTAATGATAAGAGTTCATAGCCAAGGCATAACTTATGAAGCGGGGCGCGGAGATTGGCGAGTCTGAAAAGGCCCTAACAAGGCATGAGGATTCCATTTTATTGCTGAAGATCCAAAGTGATGTGTAAAGCATTATTCCCAAAATCAATATGAAGGATCAAGACTCACGACGAAAAGCAATCAACTCCTATAAAGATCATGGAGAAGTCTATCCGAAAAGACCCTAACAAGGTATAAGGATAAATAGATCCAAGTCCGAAAAGGAGGCGGATCGTTGTATCTCAAAATCCCAATTAGCGATTGAAGAAATAATCATGAAGTCGTGGTCAACAAAGTTGGAGTACCCCTCAAAAGTCTCCAAGTGAAGAAACCCTATTAACGAAGAGAAGACCATTATCTCAAGAACGTCTCTCAAGATATGAAGTATGAAGTACATGCCAAATATCGGCCCGAGAAAGGTCTCAAATCGTGAACCGAGTTATGCCAAGATATGAACTTTTTGATATCCCGAGAAGCAGTTTTAAGAGATTTTGTCCTTTAGCTAACTATTGATCAAATCGTCCTACTTTGCTTTCAGCCTAAATAAACTATCGAAATAAGTCCAAAAATGCATCTTCATGATCATTCTAAGACAAAAATAAAATATAAGAGATACACCTAGGAATAAGGGAGTTTAAGCATATAATTAAGCCATGTGTGTAAGTGTTTGATTTGCTAACTTATAATAACAATGATCTCATTTTTAAGCTTAGTTTGGGGAACGTGAAACTTGAGGGTGATAAATCTTCGCAGCACCAAAGCCCTAATGTAAGTCCTTGATCTCTTTGCAAGTTATTTCCATATAGCTATTTTCAAGTGAAAATGGTTTTCTATCCTTTTGTTTACTTTAAAGATTTTAATTTCTCTTAGTACTTTAATTTTTGTTTAGTTGTATTTTAATAAGGCCAAGGTTGATTGATTATGAGAAAAGTGTAAATTTGCTTTATCACTAAGCATTGCATGAGGGCATGGCAATGGTTAAGTGTAGGGGATTTGATAGGTGTGAAAACACCCATCCTTTTACCACTTATTTCTGGCTAAAACGAGACCAAAACACGTATTTAATATCATTTGTTTGGAATTATGCGTGGTTTTTGTGTTTATTGTGTTTTTAGAGTCAACCGGATGAATATTGAAGAAAACATGGGATTGCACGGGTTTTATCGAAGAAAAAGACTCAAGACGAAGTCTATTGTCCAAGAGATGCAAAAGATTTGAAGTCATAGTGCCTATTTGAAGATTTATCGAAGAAAAGGGTCAAAGATGGAAGATTCTTATATGTCGAAGAACTCGAGTCTATTAAACAAAAGATTATAAGACGAGTTGGAATTATTCACCGACACTTCTCAAAATCCAAAGTCGGGAACGTTTATTTAGAGAGACGTAAAGACTAAAGAAGAAAGAAGAAGAAAAGCCTAGTACAAGCCCATTTACAAGCCCACAAGCAAACACCTATAAATAGGCCTTCTCTTTACAATTTGAAGTTAGTTTTTAGTAGTTAGTTTCACTTTTCATTTTCCTTTCTAGTTTTAGAGAGAGAAAGTTCTAAACTTTCTCTCACTAAGTTTTCATCTTTCTTTCTTTTAATCTTTCAAGATTAAACCTTTGTATTTTTTATTTCATTAATCAAGTTTAAGTTTAAGCTTTTAATCTTTCATCTCTTTCTACCTTTCTTTGATTTTTAGATTAATTTTGGTGCGAATTTCATTTGATCCGTGTTGTTCTTAATGATTTCGTGCTTAAAAAGTTAATCTTTTTATGCTTACTTAAGTTTTCATACGAATAAGCTTTAAGATCTTTGTGCTTATTGGCTTATTTATATGTTTAGCTTATTTACTTTTTAAAAGTTTTCTTTAAAAGTTCATCTTTTTATGGTTTGATTTAAAAGTTTGCTTATTTTAAGTTTGGATAAGTTGTTATTTGAGCTTATTTAGTCCTTTTCACTTTAGATTCGTTCAAGTTTTGGTGAGAGCTTATAAAAATAGCTTATCACCTTTGCTTAATTTTCGAATCAATATAAATCGGAAAGGGTAAAACCCTTTTCCGATCATAACATTCCGATTAGTGCCCCTCCTTATTCCGATCATCAAGATCGGATTAGGGTTATTGTATTCCGATTTGCAGCATTTATTCTGATCGGATTAGGGTTTAGATATTCCGACGGTGGGGTTTTATGACATTCCGATTGGGTTGGTTTCTAAACATTCCGATCGGAATCTCTTCGTACATTCCGATTTGACTAGATTTTATGCTATTCCGATTGTCTTTGTTTTCTAGCATTCCGATTGCCTTATTCTGACAACAACATTCCGACCATAATTTCTTTTTGCATATTCCGATCAGTGTCATTTTGTTTATTCCGATTACATCTTTCCGATGGACTTTCCGACAGCATATTCCGACTGACTTCAAATTTAGCATTCCGATGGATTAGTTTCTTGTTTTTATAAAGTTTCCAAGTTTTAGATTTGTTAAGTGTTCAAGTATTTTTTTCTAATCTTGCCTTTAAGTTTTCAAACATTTATTTTTAACTCGTTATTTTAGTTTAATCTTTAAAACTCTTTTCACTCAACGACATTTACATTTAATTACCATTAGTTTAAAATAGATAACAAACCAACCCCTTTTTAGTAACCAAGAACAAACTATTCCACTTTGAACCGTGATCGAGAAGATTCCGAGATCTAAATCTAAACCCAATGAAAATCAGTGTATCAGTAGTTCTATTAGCAGTGAAGGTCCTACCAGTGGGTTTCCATTGCCAACCAACTTGGGTGAATTTCTTCCCCGTTGGAGTCCATTCAAGATTGTTCCTAATTGCATACATTTCATGCACGTGATCAACTAGGCATAAATCATGACGCTGAGAAAACATGCATTCATTACAATTCCAACATCGCAAATTAGAATTCAAATTTTGCTTAGGCTGCTGCACAAACGCAGGGCCTTTAGTCTTAGTTACATGATTCTTTTTATTCAAATTTAAAATAACATTCCTAGGATGAACTTCTACTTTCTTCTTCGCAGTCCTACTAGTGGAAGGCTTGACCCTATTCTTCTTGTCTTGAGATCCTTTAGCCTTAGTAGATCAATTACTCCTTTAGAAGACAAGGTAACATTAGTGACAGATTTTGATTTAGCCTTGATGGGTGTGTTTAATATAGGCTTAGATCCTGGGTTCTTATTTAATGAAGTCATGGCAATGGTGGGGGTTTGTTGTTTAAGTGGTGCAGAACCCGGTTGTCCTATGTAATTCAAATGCTCTAAGCATTGTTGTACCTTCTCAATGTAAGCATGAGCAGAGTAATAGTGACTATTCATAGGATCTAGTTCATAGAGATCATCTACCACATCCCTAGCAAGATCCGCGTGCTTAACTACATGCTCCATATATAACTTATATGATAGTGGATTGTTCTTATTGTACGGGTTCTTAGTGATCACCACCTTGTTGGTTTTTGGAGCACTAGAGGTCGGGGTAGAGATTGTAGTTGGATTATCAACAACTTCTTGTCCTTTGAGTTGAAGTGTCTCCTTTAATTCAGCCAAAACCATGTTTTTGTCTATGAGTTGAATATTTAAGTCAGAGATTTCCTCACACTTATGGTTCAGTTGTTCAACAAGTTACTTTTGCTCTGCCGCATTAATAGTGAAGCGCTCTTCTAACGAACCATAAATTTGTGAAAAAACCTGCTTTACTTTATCAAACTCCCCTAGCATAGAAGTAATTCTATCTTTTAGGGCATGATTTTTAATCTCTGTAGCCTCTAGTTCCAATTTCTTTGTCAATGATTCTCTCTTAAGTCTCATAATTTCTTCCTCTAATACCTGAACCACCTGAATCATCTTGTCACTAGTCTCAACGGAGTTTTCACAACCATTTGTTTTTGAAGGAGTTTCATTTTTAGATTGATTTTCAATTTCAAGAGATATACAATGTTGTTGAAGCTCATCAAAACGTTTTGAAAGTGAGTTATAAGAATCTTGAAGCTTTAAAAATTCAGCGTTAGATTCGTGACAAGAATGATTATCTACATTATTCACAGGTTCAACAATATGCACATCATCACATTTATTCATAGCAGATGTCATCTCAAAAGCATATTCAATAGTAACAACTTGCATCACTTCGAGAGACACTATATGTGTGACAATCCTTCAATTTATGGTTGATATTTTATTCTCAATATTTATTTGAAAACATTATTTTAATGTTACATTATGAACTCACTTATTTTTGGGAAGAAATTTGGATTTACATCTTGAAGTAGCATCGACTACGTCTAAACCGGAGGATTCAACGTTACGTGCTTACGTTTACATACACCATTTTGGTGACAGACCGACATTTCAGAAAATAAATTTATCCGTGAATATTATTTTGGAGTTTTAAATTTGTGTTAGTTTATAAACTCATAAATTTACCAGAAGAGACTAGGACTTACGATTTTATTTTAACGTCCTTTACGACTAAACCGGAAACCTTAGGATTACGTATTTACGTTTTCGAACTCCGTTTTTGATGAGACAATTTTTATTAGATTCGTTTTGTGCCGTTGATTCACAATTTATAAAAACGTTTTTCGTAAAACGACCCGAGGGCACGCAAATCGAGGAAACTAGAATCGAGGAGTACCCGTAAATAAATGGGGATGAGACAAGTGGGACACTTGCCCCACCCCCACTATAACCATCCCACACAACACCACCACACCATATTTGGTGTCAAGTTGTAAGCTAAGCTTACACTTGTCATTCTAGCTTACAAAGTAAGCCATTCTTCCATCAAAACTAGCTACCAAAACCTACTACCTTCATTACATACATGCAAATCAACCAAAACTCTCTCTTCCTCTCTCTATAATTTCGTCCCATATCATCACCACAACACCCCATTCATACAAAATTTAACCACAAACATTTGTTATACTTAAGATATGTTAATCTCCATTCAAAGAGATGAAGATTGGTACAAGTTTTAACATCCAAGGAGAAGTTTTCAAGGGATTCAAGGGCTGATTTTCCACAAGGTGTTCATGAAGATAGGTGATCTTGAAGATGGTCTTGCTTATTCATAAGTTTCTCCATCAAAATCCATGTCCAAATCACAACCTACATCAACTTGGTGGTATAAAGATTGTCCTCCTCATCTTCTTGTTATTTTGATTATGTAATCATGTATTTTATTTCCTATTGTATATGTATATGATGATTATATGATGATAAAAGTATTGTGTGGGGATTTGGTGTTAATAATCATGGATAAAAAAATGAAAAACTATAAGTAAAAATGGGTTAATCTTGCTTAAATTAGTAGGCTGTATAAAACAGTAAAGAATCATATGATGAACTGATAAAATGGCATAGATTAATTGATATACAGTAAACTATGAGTCTTGTACACATGTGAGAGTTGGCCATGCAATGGAATCATTGTAATGAGTGAGATATGATCAAAACAAGTTTAAAGTACAAATCTGGGTTCACTGTTTCGGACGATTTTTAGAAAATACATAGAAGATGATTCAACAGTAGCTATAGTAGAGCTAAATGGAGCAAATATCATGTAGTTTATGTCATAAAAATTTGAGCTTCTATCTCCATATAGAACTCTAGATATGGCAGTTTTGGTGAAGATGAAAATAAAAATCAGATTTTGTAAATTAAAGTATAATAGTATTATATAAGCACTCAAATAAAAATAGTATAAAATGTAAATAAAAACCCACTAACTCATATAATACATTTATATAAATATGTACAATGGTAAATAAGTGGACATTTTATAAAAATGGTAACTTGTTAAGTTTTATAAGTTATAAAACTATAAACTTGATTTTTACGACTTTTTCGGCTATTACCGTAAAATTAACGTTTTTCGCCAATTAAAACTTAGACGATCAAACCCGTCTAATGTAAAGTTTTTAAAAGTCATATACTGATATATATATAAGTATCTAATACAAGTAAAAACCCATAAAACCCGAACTATAGGACATACGGACATTAACGAGCTAAGTAAACATATTGGACTAATGATTGGACTAAATAAGTTAAACTCTTATAAAAAAGAACTTATTGGGCTTAACCCATTTGGGCCCAACTTGTAAAGTTTAAATACTGATAATATAAGTATAAAATGGATTAAAACAAGTTAAAGAACCTATAATAAGTTTATTGGACTTAAAATACGTAAATAGGTAAAACTAGTAAACTAGTATAAAAGTTATCGACACATAAACACAAAAATGAGTAAATGAGAATATGTAAACCCACTTGATCATCATATATATATAAAATCATCATATGTATACATAATTGTTATTTTTATAAATTCATTGGACAAGAGTCTAAGACGAGTATTATTTGTCTAGGTTTCCGTGATTGAAGCACGTACCGTACGTCCGAACTGCCGATAACCCGCCTTCCCACATCAACGTGAGTTCATAGCCTCGCAATCTTTTAAATGTTTTTATGAAATGTTTTATAAACCCGCGAGGGAGATAACATGTTAGTTTTTATAAAATAGGACACCATTTGTCCCGATTGTTTGTTTATTGATTTGGACCCAAATGATTGTATGACCCGATTGTATGACCCGATAAATGATTAAAGGACCCGATAGATGAAACAAAATGGATTATTAAAGTTAGGTTATGTCACTAAAAGTCCCATTAGCATGAATTGTGAACTACCGGTATTTGGTAGACGCTTATGCATATAATAGTACTATTTGGGGACGATCACCCCAGTTCGCGCCTTGACGGTTGATCCCCGTCGTGCCACATTGATTGGTAAGCAAATTTATGTATGAGAAGATTTCCATAGCGTGACCTTTGTGACGACACGCTACTTTAGATGGGCAAATTGAGTATCGGGTTAGCTACCCGTTGTTGTTTTAGTAAGGTAACAATGTCATGCGGCTTATAATAATCCAAACTAACGAAATACTACTAGACGCACCGAATTACGATGTATTGTCTGACTAGCAATACAGGGTCATACTATTGATATTATGTTCATGTTTTAGTTTTCATAACCATATTCATATAACGGTTTTTATTTTCATACAACGTCATAAGACGTACTGTATGATGTTTTTACGACATTGGCTCGTATAATGATTTTTAAGGCAAACGCCTATATTATGATTTTGATGAAGATTTGTATAAAATGACTTTGGCTATTTTATGGCCTATTAAAATGATTTGTACAAAATGATTTTCAGTAATAATTTTATACTGATATTATATTGATGGATTTTATTAAACTCTATGAATTCACTCGGCGTTATCGTTGACCTTTTCTTTTAACATGTTTTATCTCAGGTACTTGAAGGTAATTCTCGGGAAGACAACAAGAATTCATGGCCCGCACTTAAACAACAATTTCCATTCAAATACTTTGTAAAACTTTGTATGAAATAATATGACTTGGGACCGATGTAACTTTGATATTTATGAATGGAAATGCTTTATTATTAAACGACGCGATTTTTATGCGTTGTCTATGATGTGAGTAATGTGCTATCCCGTAACACCAACTAGTCTTCCGCTGTATTGAGTTGTATAAATTTGGGGGTGTTACAGTTTGGTATCAGAGCTCTCGTTATAGAGAACGAAAGATTTTTAAAACCAAGGTTTTGAATAAAAATTTTCAAAATCTTTTAACTATAAACATTTTCTAAAAATGTCTAAAAATCTTTTGACTATAACGGTGCCGAAGAATTCCCGAGTTACCGACAAGGCCAGACTGAGAAGTGTTATTTTAATATATATATATATAACTTGGATTATATATGTATGATGTAATTTTATTACATGATTGTTTGATGATTATTTTGATTTTTATACGAGGTATTTATACGACGTAGATTGTCACAAGTAACCCTAAATCCCCTAGTAAATTAGTCGAAGCTATTCTCGTAGGAATTCTAGCTATCCTAGATTTGAACCAAGTTGTGGATATTTATGATCCCAAAAAATGGTTAATATTCGTAGAAATGTAGATATTAGTTGATTATGATATTAAAGAAGAATTGGCGAGATTAAATCTGATATCGATGTCATGACGATCTTTTCTTATAGAGTGGAGTTTGACAAAACGTTACCACCTAGAAAGATGTCATCTGATTCGTTGTCATCCAATTCTTAAATTGAAATCGAAAGGGTGAATGTTGCACTTGAGGCTGTAATTGGAGCCTATACCCAAAAGCCTCATGCCACTAGTACCTTTCCGAGAAGTCTAGTTGAATGATCAAGTCATTTCATACTAGTGACTCATTTGATAATTTTTGTTGTAAGAGCTATAGGATTGGAAATTAAGTGTTGTTCATATCGAGCTTTTATTTCCCTATTAAGGCCTAAGAATAAAGTTGGAGTATTGGGAAATGAGGTAGGATATCGAATTGAGTATAAGTTAATTGAAAACTTGAATAAAGTAAAATTTAACCTGTATGGAATCTGAGATTGTTAAGAGGAAGTCGTTAAGTTCTGTGATTGAATTATAAGGTTTTAATTGATTGTAGGTTTGTGTTAAGTGTTGTTCCTAGACCATTGTACACTAACGAGGATGCCCAGTGTCCAATAAATAAATTGAAGAAATCTTCTTCTGAATTGGGACCGATGGATCTTCCGGGACAGGCAGGTGATACTATGTTTTTCAATGGGTTCAAGATTTGTCTCGGTATCCTCTCGAATTGATTACAGTTCTAAGTGGAATGATTGTTCTTGGTTACTAAAAAAGGGGGTTTGGTTTTCTAATCTACTAAAAGGTTTAAATGCATTAAGATGAAAACTTAAATTAAAAGCAATTAATTTAATAACAATTAATAAAACTAGAATAAAAATTAGAATATAAATATAAAATGAAGAAGCAGTAAGTATCACTTAAAAATGCTCAAAAGAAAATTGATTCGGAAGTTTACCTTGATTCGGAAGTTCACTCGGAACTTGGTTCGGAACATTTGATCCGGAACTTCGTTCGGAACTTTACTCGGAAGATTTGATTCGGAACTTTGGTCGGAACTTCACCCGGAAGTTTATCCGGAACTTCACCCGGAAGTTTATCCGGAACTTCACCCGGAAGTTTATCCGGAACTTCACCTGGAAGTTTATCTAGAACTTCACCCGGAAGTTTATCCGGAACTTCACCCGGAAGTTTATCCGGAACTTCACCCGGAACTTTTTTTAAAACAAATTGATTCGGAACTTTTAACTAAGATGCTTCATTCGGAACTTTTTGTTCATTCGGAACCTGGGAAACTCAAGAACAGTACTATTTCTGAAAAACAGGGGAATGTGATTTAAAGCCAAAATCAACCAAGTTTTTCACTAAAACTTAAATAAAACTAACCACGAATCATATGCTAACCATAAACTACAAATCCTATCAATAAAAACTTAAAACCCAATAACTTTTAAAGATCAAACTCAACAAAATAAACTTTAAGACTTGGAATCAAAAAGAAGAAAGATGAACAAGATGAAATGAAAGATGATATTGATTGATTAATGTTGAACAAACAAAGACAAAGATTAAACTACAAGATTGAAAAATCAAGAAAATAAAATCACCAAACACCCTAATGGTGTTGGTGAAAACCTCGAACAGAAAGGAGAAAAAAAAGGGAAAATAAAAACTCGGCTAAAAGTGTGAAGGGAATCCTTTATATAGGTGTTCCCTTTGGTTGGTGAGTGGGCTTTCTCCCTTTCTTCTTGTCTTCTCGTCTTTTCAGAAAATTCGACGTTTTCGATTCTGATTTGGGATTTGTCGACGATTAAATTCAACTCGTCTTTTAATTTCTTTGTTTAATAGTCTTGAGTTTCTTCGACATATGTAAATCTTCAATCTTTGGTCCTTTTCTTCGATAAATCTTCAAATAGGCCAAATGACTTCAAATCTTTTGCATCTCTTGGACAATAAACTTTGTCTTGAGTCTTTTTCTTCGATAAAACCCGTGCAATCCCATGTTTTCGTCAATATTCATCCGGTTGGCTCTGAAAACACAATAAACACAAAAACCACGCATAATTCCAAACAAATGATATTAAATACGCGTTTTGGTCTCGTTTTAGCCAGAATTAAGTGGAAAAAGGATGGGTGTTTACACACCTATCAAATCCCCTACACTTAACCATTGCCATGCCCTCATGCAATGCTTAGTGATAAAGCAAATTTACACTTTCCTCATAGTCAATCAACCTTGGCCTTATTAAAATACTACTAAACAAAAATTAAAGTACTAAGAGAAATTAAAATCTTTAAAGTAAACAAAAGGATAGAAAACCCTTTTCACTTGAAAATAGATATATGGAAATAACTTGCAAAGAGATCAAGGACTTACATTAGGGCTTCGGTGCTGCGAAGATTTATCATCCTCAAGTTTCACGTTCCCCAAACTAAGCTTAAAAACGAGATCATTGTTATTATAAGTTAGTAAATCAAACACTTACACACATGGCTTAATTATATGCTTAAACTCCCTTATTCCTAGGTGTATCTCTTATATTTTATTTTTGTCTTAGAATGATCATGAAGATGCATTTTTGGACTTATTTCGATAGTTTATTTAGGCTGAAAGCAAAGTAGGACGATTTGATCCATAGTTAGCTAAAGGACAAAATCTCTTAAAACTGCTTCTCGGGATATCAAAAAGTTCATATCTTGGCATAACTCGGTTCACGATTTGAGACCTTTCTCGGACCGATATTTGGCATGTACTTCATACTTCATATCTTGAGAGACGTGCTTGAGATAATGGTCTTCTCATCGTTAATAGAGTTTTTTCACTTGGAGACTTTTGAGGGGTACTCCAACTTTGTTGACCACGACTTCATGATTATTTCTTCAATCTCTATTTGGGATTTTGAGATACAACGATCCGCCTCCTTTTCGGACATGGATCTATTTATCCTCATACCTTGTTAGGGTCTTTTCGGATAGACTTCTCCATGATCTTTATGGGAGTTGATTGCTTTTCGTCGTGAGTCTTGATCCTTCATATTGATTTTGGGAATAATGCTTTTCACATCACCTTGGATCTTTAGCAATAAGATTGAATCCTCATACCTTGTTAGGGCCTTTTCGGACTCGCCAATCTTCGCGCCCCGCTTCATAAGTTATGCCTTGGCTATGAACTCTTATCATTACCGAGCAACTTTTAAACGATATTGGGCTAGAAGCTAAGTAACTTTTCAAATCGTACGACCTTACTTATTTCAGATAATCTATTAGCAAGTGATGGGAGATTAGGCAAATAATTACACCAAGTGAGCTTGTGCAAGAATACCGACTTATAATTGACTCTATCATTTCTCGTCCTCCACAATTTAAAATCTCAAGTAATGAGACTCGTGGATACTTAGCCTAATAAACCAATTAAGGTCTACATGGTTAAGGATACTAGCTAGAATAAACTTGGATAAGTCTATTCGGGTTGAGTCAAAATAATCGCAACGGGCCTAATATGTCAAAGATTTCTAAACTAGCTACACCACTTTATTAATATTTTGACTTTATTACAGGATATATACATATGAAAGCAACGATAAAAATTTAAAAATTACGACTAAATGGCCAAAGTTAATAAAAAATTTGAAAAATGTTGAAAAAGATGATTTTCCGGTTAAATGAAGGCATTTTCATGGAAAAGTCCACTTAAAACTTCGATAGAAGTCCCCCCTACACTTAAGATGAACATTGTCCTCAATGTTTAAGCATGTGGGAAAAGAAGTCTCCCCTACACTTATGACATTGTGCACGTTGGTTAAATCAAGTTAAGGAAGAGACGACTAAAGTGATCAATTTCAAATGTGAGTATGAAGAAAATTGAATCACGATAGTTGAGAGATAGAACCGGATTTTGGATAACACGGGAGCACGATTCTTCAAAGGTTCCAAAAGTGCATTCATCCCTGTAATCACATCACCACACAAATACAAACACCTATATAGGTCCCCTACACTTAGGAGGTTAAAACAGAAAAGGATAGATACTCGGGCTGCCTCCCGAGGAGCGCTTGTTTTTGGTAACCGAGTCACGAGCCTGACTCGACCCAAAATTAGTTCATGGGGAACGTGGTGAGGGATGGAATCATCTCCTGAGAGATGTCCACACCAAAGTACAACTTCACTCGTTGGCCATTCACCTTAAAATTAGGTCCATTAGGTTGAGCGAGCTCGAGAGTACCATATGGAAAAATTTGGGCAATGGTGAATGGGCCGGACCAATGAGATTTCAGCTTGCCCGAAAAGATTTTCAACCGAGAGTTAAAGAGTAAAACTTTGTCTCCAACTTGGAACTCTCGGTTTTTAATCTTAGAATCGTGAATGAGCTTAGTCTTCTCCTTATAGATCAAAGAATTTTCATAAGCCTCATTACGGAGTTCATTCAGCTCATTGAGTTGGATCTTACGTAGGTCACCGGCTTTGTTGATATCAAAATTAGCCCACTTCAAGGCCCAGTAAGCCTTGTGCTCCAACTCAATGGGGAGGTGGCATGCTTTTCCGTACATGAGACGATATGGTGTACAACCAATCGGAGTCTTGTAAGCGGTACGAAAAGCCCACAAAGCATCATCAAGTTTATCAGCCCATGAGGCACGATGCTCTCCCACGGTTCTTTCCAGAATTCTCTTTAATCCTCGGTTGGATATTTCAGCCTGGCCATTAGTTTGTGGGTGGTAGGCGGTGGAAAGACGATGATTTACACCTTACTTAGCCATGACTCTTGCGAATTGGTCATTGCAAAAATGAGTCCCGCGATCACTAATAATGGCACGAGGCACACCGAATCTAGCGAATAGCGATTTCAAAAAGTTACAAACCACCCTTGCGTCATTAGTAGGTAAAGATTTGGCTTCAACCCACTTTGAAACGTAGTCAACGGCAACAAGGATGTATTTGTTTCCTTTAGATGAGGGGAATGGCCCCATAAAGTCGATACCCCAAACATCAAAGATTTCACATTCTTGAATGAAATTCTGAGGCATCTCGTCTTTATGTGTGATCTTGCCTTGTTTTTGGCAAGCATCACAATGTTTAACCATCTCGTGAGCGTCACGATAGATGGTGGGCAAATAAAATCCCGAGTCAAATACTTTTTTGGCGGTGTAGTTGGGACCAAAGTGACCACCGGTGGGTCCTTTGTGGCAAGCGTCAAGGATTTCTAAAGTTGCCGGTCCATCAACACATCGTCGAATAATCAAATCGGCACATTGTTTGAATAGATACGGGTCATCCCAAAAGTAAGTCTTAATGTCGGTGAAGAACTTTTTCTTTTGTTGGGATGTTAACCCATCTTTGAGAATTCCACCCGCTAAGTAGTTTGCAATGTCTGCAAACCACGGGGTTTCATCAGAAGTCGAGTTGATAGACATTAAGGTCTCCAAGGGAAAAGAATCATTGATTTCTTTGTTCGGATGATCCCCTTGGTAAGGATCCTCAAGTCTACTGAGATGATCCGTGGCTAGGTTTTCAGCTCCTTTTTTATCGCGAAATTTGATTTTAAATTCTTGGAGTAGCAAAACCCAGCGAAGAAGTCTTGGTTTGGAATCTTGTTTAGTTAACAAGTACTTCAACGCGGAATGATCGGTGTAAACGATTTTGGTAGAAAGGACAAGATAGGGGCGGAACTTTTCAAAAGCATAGACAACAGCTAAAAGCTCTTTTTCGGTTGTCGTGTAATGCAATTGGGCCCCCGTCATTGTCTTGCTAGCGTAATGGATCGGTTGGAAGTGTTTGTTCACTCTTTGTCCCAGAACCGCTCCAATAGCAAAATCACTAGCATCGCACATCAATTCAAAGGGAAGCTCCCAATTAGGGGTAACCAAGACGGGTGCCTTAGTTAGCTTATCCTTAAGCAAGTTGAAGGCTTCAATACACTCTTTGGAAAAGATAAAAGGAGTATCTTTTTCCAAGAGGTGGGTCATCGGGCGAGCGATTTGAGAAAAATCTTTGATGAATCGACGGTAGAAGCCCGCATGACCAAGGAAACTTCTCACACCCTTCACGGTTGAAGGTGGAGGCAACTTAGCGATAACATCGACTTTAGCACGGTCTACTTCAAGACCGGCTTTGGAGATCTTGTGTCCTAGCACGATGCCCTCTTTTACCATGAAATGGCATTTTTCCCAATTAAGAACAAGGCGAGTGTCTTCACACCGCTTCAGCATACGTTCTAAATTAGCAAGGCAAGCAGAGAATGAATCGCCATAAACCGAGAAATCATCCATGAGTACTTCCATAGTGTCTTCCACCATGTCATGGAATATAGCCATCATACACCTTTGGAACGTCCCAGGAGCATTGCATAAACCAAAAGGCATGCGTTTGTAAGCAAATGTTCCATAGGGACAAGTGAATGTGGTCTTTTCTTGGTCCTTGGGATCGATGGGAATTTGAAAATACCCGGAGAAACCGTCTAATAAGCAGTAATAGTCATTACCCGCAAGACGTTCGAGCATTTGATCCATGAAGGGAAGAGGAAAGTGGTCTTTTCTCGTGGCATCATTGAGCTTGCGATAATCAATACAAACTCTCCACCCAGTAACAAGACGAGTGGGAATCAACTCGTTGTGTTCATTGGGAACAACGGTTATTCCGCCCTTCTTGGGCACACAATGGACGGGACTTACCCACGGCGAATCCGAAATAGGGTAAATCAAGCCGGCATCTAGAAGTTTGATAACCTCTTGTTTGATGACATCATGAATTTTAGGATTAACCCTTCTTTGGCTATGGATTGCGGGTTTAAAGTCATCTTCCATGAGAATCTTGTGAGTACAAAATTTCGGATCAATTCCGCGGATATCGGAAATTTTCCAAGCAATTGCCTTCTTATGATCTTTAAGCACGGCGATGAGGCGTGTTTTCTCTTCATCTTTCAAGTCCTTCGCGATAATGACGGGCGACTTCTTCTCTTCTTCAAGGAACACGTACTCAAGATGGGGCGGCAACTCCTTAAGTTCTAAATCCGGAGGATTTTCGATGGGAGGCATTTTCAAAGGCGGAGTATCGATAGCAATAACCTTGGGAGATGGTGGAGAAAGATTGTCTTCGTTGAGAAGGTTATCAAAGAAATGCATGTCTTCATCCCAATTGGTGGGAGAATCGTCATTTGCTAAGTTCACATCTCCCATGGTGGTTTCAAGATCTTTCCAAAACAAATCACTTTCTCCAAATAGAGACAGTGATGAATCAATAGAGGAAACGGTTTCAACATTGGGAAGAGAGGTAGGAATATTTTTACAAGCATCATTAAAGTGTTCTTCACAAGCCTCATCCAGAACGTCAATACAATTAACACTCTCGTATGAATAAGGTTGTTTAGACAACTTTCCCATGTTGAAGACGATTTTATCGTCACCCACTCTCATGATAAGCTCACCGGCTTCAACATCGATGAGAGTGCGACCGGTCCTCAGGAATGGACGACCCACGATCAAGGGAACACGAGGGTCCATCTCGTAGTCGACGACGACGAAATCGGCAGGAAAAGTGAATTTGTCGACT
Organism: Glebionis coronaria; assembly: GCA_025667525.1. NCBI lineage: Eukaryota > Viridiplantae > Streptophyta > Magnoliopsida > Asterales > Asteraceae > Glebionis > Glebionis coronaria. The sequence continues at coordinate 224,829,654 of CM046882.1, read as the reverse complement.
CCTACAAAGACGTCTTCGGCTATCCCCACTAGATAAGCAACCGTACGGTTAGCTAATTCCAAATTCATTTTGGTGGGGACTAGCTCTGGGAGAGATAATTGCTTCCAAACGCTTAGAGGCATTAGATTAATACTGGCACCTAGATCGGCTAAGGCCATGCAATTCTCTACTCCCGGGAAATTACAAGGGATTAAGAAACGACCCAGATCACCAAGCTTGGTTGGCAATTTTCTTAAGAGCACTGCAGAGCAATTCTCATTAAGTTGTGTGTTGGCAATATCAAGAAGCTTTTCCTTGTCACTCAGAAGATCTTTAAACATTTTTGCGTACTTAGGCATGTGAGCGAGAGCCTCAGCGAAGGAGATGTTGAAATTCAATTGTTTGAACATTTTAAGAAAGTTCGAAACCTGAATATCGTCCTTGCTTTTGAGCTTCTATTTCCTCAAGCTAGATGGATAAGGTATATTGGAAGAAGAGGAAGGCTTTGGGATCGAAGGATCACTCACATCCTTGGGTGGAGGAGGGGTAGAAGTAAGAGGTGGAGAAATTGGGGAAGTAGAAGGATGAGGAATAGAAGCAGGTGACTCGTTTTCCTTAGTCACAATCACCGGTGGAGGTATAGGAAGCTCGGGTTCCTTGGTACCTTTGCCACTGCGAGTAGTGATTGCTTTCATCTCCCCTCTTGGATTCGCAACGGTGTTACTCGGAAGAGTACCCGAAGAAGAGGGTTGATTACCTTGGAAGAAACTAGCCATCATGTTCTTTAAGTCATTTGTTTGACTATCCAAAGTGTTTCTCATATCAGCTCTCAGATCGTTCCCTTGTTTCACCAGGTCTGCTTTCAAGTTGAGCACTTCTCGCTGAAGATTTCCCACGATCACATCGTTAGTCCTCATATAGGTTTCCACTTCTTGGTGTAAAGCGGTGGGTTGGTTGGGAGGAGCATTGTATGCGGGTGGTTGATAAGCAGGTTGCTGGTAAACTTGGTTGTTTCTTTGAGGTGGTTGTGGTTGTTTGTGAGGTGGTATGTATGGTGTACGAGGTTGTTTTTGTTGTTGAGGAGGGCGATTGAGGGTTTGTTGTTGGTTTGGGTTGTTAGGAGGAAAACCGGGTGGTGAGAGATAGTTGTTAGAGCGGTAGCTAAGCAAGTTGCGGTCACCTTGAGGACGAGCTTGATAAGAGGGCTGAGGATAGGTGCCATAAGCTGCATTCACATTCTCAGAAGGGTAGTCTTGGGTGGCATTACAAGTGGTGTAAGAGTGAGGACCCCCGCATATTTCACATGGTTGGCTGACAGCATTGACTTGAGCGTCTTTAGCGTTTCTAGCGTTGATGCTGTTGGTGTTGCTGGCGGTTTGATTAGCAAGCGATTCAAGAAGCGCGGTGATTTTGTCAAGTCGCTTATCGCTGTCACTAGTACTAGCACTAGCGACATTAGTCCGAACACTCTTAGTTTGCACACGAGACTTATTCTCAATGATATCCCAAGCAGCATTGGAAGTCTTAGCCAAAAGATTACCCCCCGAGGCACTGTTTAGTGAATCTTGGTCATTCATGTTTAAACCATTATAAAAAGTATTAATTTGATGCACTTTGGTAAAACCATGTTGTGGGCATTTTCTCAAAAGGTCTTTGAAACGGTCCCAAGATTCACTAAACGACTCATCGTACTTTTGTTCAAAATTGATAATTTCATTCCGCAAAGCGGTAGTACGAGAGGGTGGGAAAAAGTAATTGATAAACTTGGTCTCCAAATCCGTCCACGAAAGAATACTCTGTGGCGGTTCCTTAGCAAGCCAATGTCGGGCTTGTCCCTCTAAAGAAAAGGGAAAAAGTTGTAAAAGGATTACCTCTTGTGGAACACCATTGAATTTGACCGTATTGGTGAGTTGCAAGAATCTCTTGATGTGGTCATGTGGATTATCAATGGTACGCCCCAAGAATGGTTGAGTAGAGACCATCTGGATAAAGCCGGATTTGAGCTCAAAGTTGTTGGCTGCAATCGCGGGTATGACAATTGGATCATTGTTGCCATCTACATGTGCTTGCAGATGTTCAATCATCGGGCGATTATCCGGTAGAGGTTCATTGTTGTTGTTATTATTGTTGTTGAAAGGTGGGTTGTTGTTATTATTGTTTTGAGGTGGGTTATTGTTGTTGTTTTGTACACCGGCCATGTCTAAGTCTTCGAGAGGCTCGGGCTCTTGATAAGACGTGGATCGTGTACGCATGCACCTGCAAAAGAACTAACAAGGCAAAAACAAAGCAAAAATATTTTTGGTTTTTATGTTTTTCAATTTTTAGGATTTTTGAAAATTTTATATTTTTTTTGGATTTTTTGAAAATTTTTATGAAAAAGTAACGTTCACGGGGAACGGATCCCAAAATCCAAGTTCTCACAAAAAACTGTTGATCTTAACGAGAAGAGCCGGCAGCGGCGCCATTTGATACTATGTTTTTCAATGGGTTCAAGATTTGTCTCGGTATCCTCTCGAATTGATTTCAGTTCTAAGTGGAATGATTGTTCTTGGTTACTAAAAAAGGGGGTTTGGTTTTCTAATCTACTAAAAGGTTTAAATGCATTAAGATGAAAACTTAAATTAAAAGCAATTAATTTAATAACAATTAATAAAACTAGAATTAAAATTAAAATATAAATATAAAATGAAAAACAGTAAGTATCACTTAAAAATGCTCAAAAGAAAATTAATTCGGAAGTTTACCTTGATTAGGAAGTTCACTCGGAACTTGGTTCGGAACTTTTGATCCGGAACTTCGTTCGGAACTTTACTCGGAAGATTTGATTCGGAACTTTGGTCGGAACTTCACCCGGAAGTTTATCCGGAAGTTTATCCGGAACTTCACCCGGAAGTTTATCCGGAACTTCACCCGGAAGTTTATCCGGAACTTCACCCGGAAGTTTATCCGGAACTTCACCCGGAAGTTTATCCGGAACTTCACTCGGAAGTTTATCCGGAACTTCACCCGGAACTTTTTTTAAAACAAATTGATTCGGAACTTTTAACTAAGATGCTTCATTCGGAACTTTTTGTTCATTCGGAACCTGGGAAACTCAAGAACAGTACTATTTCTGAAAAACAGGGGAATGCGATTTAAAGCCAAAATCAACCAAGTTTTTCACTAAAACTTAAATAAAACTAACCACGAATCATATGCTAACCATAAACTACAAATCCCATCAATAAAAACTTAAAACCCAATAACTTTTAAAGATCAAACTCAACAAAATAAACTTTAAGACTTGGAATCAAAAAGAAGAAAGATGAACAAGATGAAATGAAAGATGATATTGATTGATTAATGTTGAACAAACAAAGACAAAGATTAAACTACAAGATTGAAAAATCAAGAAAATAAAATCACCAAACACCCTAATGGTGTTGGTGAAAACCTCGAACAGAAAGGAGAAAAAAAAAGGGAAAATAAAAACTCGGCTAAAAGTGTGAAGGGAATCCTTTATATAGTTGTTCCCTTTGGTTGGTGAGTGGGCTTTCTCCCTTTCTTCTTGTCTTCTCGTCTTTTCAGAAAAGTCGACGTTTTCGATTCTGATTCGGGATTTGTCGACGATTAAATTCAACTCGTCTTTTAATTTCTTCGTTTAATAGTCTTGAGTTTCTTCGACATATGTAAATCTTCAATCTTTGGTCCTTTTCTTCGATAAATCTTCAAATAGGCCAAATGACTTCAAATCTTTTGCATCTCTTGGACAATAAACTTTGTCTTGAGTCTTTTTCTTCGATAAAACCCGTGCAATCCCATGTTTTCGTCAATATTCATCCGGTTGGCTCTGAAAACACAATAAACACAAAAACCACGCATAATTCCAAACAAATGATATTAAATACGCGTTTTGGTCTCGTTTTAGCCAGAATTAAGTGGAAAAAGGATGGGTGTTTACACACCTATCAGCAGGACACCTAATGACTCTTGTAGATTAGTATTCATTGTGGTATCTTTTAAAAATCCCTAACTTAACTGAGATATCAGTTGGTAGGATGAGTTTTGAGAATTGTATGACATAGTGACATGCAATGTGTTATGGTACAATTTTGACTTGTTTGTGATTAATGAAAAGACTACCTTTGATTGCTAAATTCTAAATGTATCGATGTTATCTATCTTTTATTGCTTCATCCTAATGTTCGCATTAGTGATGCAACCATTGAACAAGTACTCATCTTGATTTGAGTTACGTTGTGCATTATTCTTTTGAGTGCCATCGAGATCATGAACCTCATGATTATTTGGCTAAAGCTCATTTCCTATCATATTGTAGTTAGTTCTTGGTGAACAAGCTTTCATCACTCTTCTGCAGATCACTCATTGTTTTTATAAAGATAAAACAGTATTCCTTGAGAAAAATTGAATTTTCATCACTAAAAGGATTACTCAAAGTAAGATTTATAAGTGATTGTTATCGAAATGAAGTTGTTTATAAAACATCTTGGAAAACTTAATTGTTTTCATAATAAAAAAAAATCTTTGTAAATGTATTCTTGATTCTTATCTAAGAATTAAGCATGAAAATGATTTTACTATAAACATGGATGATAAAATTTTGACGAACTGAGTATTGCATTGTTAATCTTGAAATTGTATATAGTTGCGCGCCTACATACAATTTGGAATGGACCATGCAAGACTGACTAGTAGTCACCATAAAACTAATGAATAAACACTACAGTTTCTTTGAAGATTGTGAAAGATTAAATTTTATGAGATCCGCAAGAAGTGAAAAATAGGGACATAGTGTTAGGGACACCTACATATGTGCCTGTAGCATCTATTCTTCTGAGTCGAATTTACTCATCTGTGGAAATTGTCTTATTTGACAATTGATATTCCCTTCTTGTCCAATTCTCCCGTAGTGAGATTCTTAGGAAAAGTATTTGATTACCGAATGTTGATACCCGACTGGATGTATCGACGTTCCTATCATTTCTTTTGATTTGATTTCATTTGAATGACCTGGGTAATGATCCGAGGAGCTTTCGAATGCGTACTCAAATTATGAAAACATGGGATATATTCATATTCGTTAAATGTTTTCGTCTGTGTCTGATTTGAAATTCTCTCGCATAGATTATGCATTGACCTTACTCTTTTTAAGGTTAGTTATGTCTCCTGGTATCCTTGAAATTGCGAATGATTATGAATTATTATTAGTCTTTTGAGAAGTTCACATCTTATCGACGGCAATAAAAACTGGAAAGTTGATAGTGCCAGTGGAATGGATTGATTGATTATGACATAACGACATTGTCTAAATTAATGGGAACTCAAGTAGAATTCCCTAAATGATAAGATGTTGATTATCAAAAGTGATCTGAATAATTCTTGATGGATGACTATATCCTGCATTTAGACTTGAAATTATATTGTGAATGGTTGTGAATTAGTCATAGATATTATAATCTAGAAAGAACCTAATATGAATTTATTAAAAGATATTTCTGTTATCTGAAATTTTTAGAAGGTATTTATTGGTAAATTACCTAGACTTTCGCCATTAAGGCAAGTCGAATTTGGTATTGATTATATTTCTGGTGCTGCACCTGTGGCTTGTGCACTATACGTCAGCACCATCTGGATTAAAGGAACTACCGTACAACTGAGAGAGTTGTCGGAAAAAGCTTTTATTCTACCAAGCTCGTCATTATGAAGAGCTATGGTGTTATCATTCCTTATATTTATAGATTACTGTGAACTGAGTAAATTGACAATCCAAAACGATATCCATAATTCGAAATGGAAGATTTGTTCGATCATTTACAAGGTTTTAGCAATTTGATCCATGGCATGGTTATCATCAACTTCGCATCTGCGAAAAAGATTATGTATTCCAATCACTACATTCGGTGCTTGTAATGAACATTACGAGTTTCACGTGGTGACGTTTGGATTGACTAATACACATGTAGCAATCATAAATTTGGTGAATCACGTGTGTAGGCTGTAATTTGATAAATTCATGCTTGTGATCATTAAGGATCGTCTGTTTGTTTATAAGAATAAGAATGAGTTAATAATTAGTTATAGACTGCCCTAAATTGGTCGAACGATAAAAACTTGTACCTTAAATATTTAACATATGATTAAAGGCTAAATCCTTTATATTTTGACCATGTGAATAATAGATAATGGAATATAAATTGACTCTTTAAAATTTAGAAGTCATTTAAGACTTTGAGTTATACTAAAAAGAAAGTGCAAATATATTTTGACAAATGTTTTAACAAAGGATTTTTAGGGATTATTCCCTTATACACAAACCATTTAACTAAACTTCTGTTTAGGGGTAAATGTTCGTGTATACTTCTAGATAACTTAAGAAGAATTTAGGAAATATGACTTGAAATTTGAAACGACAATTTTTGCTTTTCAACTAAGAAAACTTTGACCAAAGTATAAACAAAGATTTTTCGAACGTTTACGAATCTTACTAATTATTTTCGATAAATCAACAAAAATCTTGTTAGTAAAATTCAAATTTATTTTGAATATTTTATATAATTGGTCGAACTAAGAAATTTAAAATTTTTACGTTTACGTTTCATAAAAATTAAACAATTATTGTTAATTTACATGTAATAATTATCGACGCTTTAGACGTCGGATTGAGTAAAACAGATAAAGATAATACTAAAGACGAAATTAAAACATAGAAGATATGAAGAAAGAATTTTGAATAAATACGGTTATGATATTTATTTCATCAGGAAAGTGAACGTAATTACTGACACATTATGCATAAAAGATAAAGAACCAATTAGGACATGTTCCTTAATAATGAAGGTGCAAAATAAATTGCCGAACAATTTAAAATATAACCGATGCTTATAAAAAGGATAATATAGATAATAAAAGTGGTTCGCGGCTAATGTGAACCATTAAAATTGGGAAGCCAATAGCGTTAAATGTTTTAAAGGCCACTTGTGGTTGCCTAAATATGGAGATTGTGAGATATAGTTATGTTGGAATTTGTAAGTATAAGTATTCTATTTATGTCATTTATGACTAAAAGTATTCTTGTCTGAAGAAGTTGTACTGATGGCAATTATGAAGGCAAGCATCGCCTCATACATTAGTAAACATCTAGCTATTGCAAAGGTCATCATCTGAATTTGATTCGATTTGGGTCATCGTCGACAGACTGACCAAATCTGCTAATATCATTCCCGTTAATGATAAATGCAAAAGAGTTATGTAAACATAGTGTGCCTGTATCGAACATATTTATCAAGCTTCTCGCTTCGCATCGAATTTCTAGAGATTTGCTCAGAAATCATTGAGAACGAACCTTGATGAGAGTACTATGTACCACCCCAATCGAAGGGACGAGGTAAAGTAACGATACAAAGTAATATAAGTGTTGTTTTATGTTTGAATGATTGACCTTTGGTAATGAACCGTATAATCGTTTTCCTTTGGAAGGATTATCATTGATAATCATCGTACTAGGATTGAGATCTAATCTTGTTAGGATCTAAATATTAGAGCATCTGTAAGCAGGAGTTGAGATAAAGACACCCGACATACACCCACTATGAGTTGGACATGTCTTTTAGGTTTAAGGTTTCCTATGATGGCGAACCTAACCTTACAAAATACCTGACCCGCGAGACCTGAAATGATTGTTGAAATTAGGATCTGATTATTGACTGCCGGTAGTGGGCAAGAGATTATGTGAATATGAAATGTAGATCTTGAAGTGCCAAATGGGTAGCAAAGTTATGCCACAATTTTTAACCTTGGAAAAATGAATTCATGATCTGACAAATCATGGGATATAAGTCCCCGTTGTATGGGACCATTGAGATGATGTAAAAGATTTGGTTTGAAAGGCATATAAGCTGGATCTACCCTAGGACTTCAAGGACTGCATGAATTATGTTCGTAAATCGAACTTGATAAATGTCTATCAAGTGAAAATCTGAATTCTTCTTAGTAAATCTTAGATCGGCGAAAAGTTGCATTCATCAAAAACCCATGAACATCATGGATAGAGAAAGTAAGTCAACATTAAGCCTGATCTTATTCCCGTAGTTATGTTTGATGAAACTCGCGTATTGTAATAGATTACACTTGTGAGAAAAGACCGAATGTGGAGGAAATGCCCACATGGCTTTAACTCAATAAGAAGAGAGTAGTAAGATGATCTTTGAGGACAAAGATCCTGTTTAGGGGTAAATGCTGTGACAATCCGTCAATTTATGGTTGATATTTTATTCTCAATATTTATTTGAAAACATTATTTTAATGTTACATTATGAACTCACTTATTTTTGGGAAGAAATTTGGATTTACGTCTTGAAGTAGCATCGACTACGTCTAAACCGGAGGATTCAACGTTACGTGCTTACGTTTACATACACCGTTTTGGTGACAGTCCGACATTTCAGAAAATAAATTTATCCGTGAATATTATTTTGGAGTTTTAAATTTGTGTTAGTTCATAAACTCACAAATTTACCAGAAGAGACTAGGACTTACGATTTTATTTTAACGTCCTTTACGACTAAACCGGAAACCTTAGGATTACGTATTTACGTTTTCGAACTCCGTTTTTGATGAGACAATTTTTATTAGATTCGTTTTGTGCCGTTGATTCACAATTTATAAAAACGTTTTTCGTAAAACGACCCGAGGGCACGCAAATCGAGGAAACTAGAATCGAGGAGTACCCGTAAATAAATGGGGATGAGACAAGTGGGATACTTGCCCCACCCCCACTATAACCATCCCACACAACACCACCACACCACATTTGGTGTCAAGTTGTAAGCTAAGCTTACACTTGTCATTCTAGCTTACAAAGTAAGCCATTCTTCCATCAAAACTAGCTACCAAAAACTACTACCTTCATTACATAAATGCAAATCAACCAAAACTCTCTCTTCCTCTCTCTATAATTTCGTCCCATATCATCACCACAACACCCCATTCATACAAAATTTAACCACAAACATTTGTTATACTTAAGATATGTTAATCTACATTCAAAGAGATGAAGATTGGTGTAAGTTTTAACATCCAAGGAGAAGTTTTCAAGGGATTCAAGGGCTGATTTTCCACAAGGTGTTCATGAAGATAGGTGATCTTGAAGATGGTCTTGTTTATTCATAAGTTTCTCCATCAAAATCCATGTCCAAATCACAACCTACATCAACTTGGTGGTATAAAGATTGTCCTCCTCATCTTCTTGTTATTTTGATTATGTAATCATGTATTTTATTTCCTATTGTATATATATATGATGATTATATGATGATAAAAGTATTGTGTGGGGATTTGGTGTTAATAATCATGGATAAAAAAATGAAAAACTATAAGTAAAAATGGGTTAATCTTGCTTAAATTAGTAGGCTGTATAAAACAGTAAGGAATCATATTATGAACTGATAAAATGGCATAGATTAATTGATATACAGTAAGCTATGAGTCTTGTACACATGTGAGAGTTGGCCATGCAATGGAATCATTGTAATGAGTGAGATATGATCAAAACAAGTTTAAAGTACAAATCTGAGTTCACTGTTTTGGACGATTTTTAGAAAATACTTAGAAGATGATTCAATACTAGCTATAGTAGAGCTAAATGAAGCACATATCATGTAGTTTATGTCATAAAAATTTGAGCTTCTATCTCCATATATAACTCTAGATATGGCAGTTTTGGTGAAGATGAAAATAAAATCAGATTTTGGAAATTAAAGTATAATAGTATTATATAAGCACTCAAATAAAAATAGTATAAAATGTAAATAAAAACCCACTAACTCATATAATACATTTATATAAATATGTACAATGGTTAATAAGTGGACATTTTATAAAAATGGTAACTTGTTAAGTTTTATAAGTTATAAAACTATAAACTTGATTTTTACGACTTTTTCGGCTATTATCGTAAAATTAACGTTTTTCGCCAATTAAAACTTAGACGATCAAACCCGTCTAATGTAAAGTTTTTAAAAGTCATATACTGATATATAAGTATCTAATACAAGTAAAAACCGATAAAACCCGAACTATAGGACATACGGACATTAACGAGCTAAGTAAACATATTGGACTAATAATTGGACTAAATAAGTTAAACTCTTATAAAAAAGAACTTATTGGGCTTAGCCCATTTGGGCCCAACTTGTAAAGTTTAAATACTGATAATAAGTATAAAATGGATTAAAACAAGTTAACGAACCTATAATAAGTTTATTGGACTTAAAATACGTAAATAGGTAAAACTAGTAAACTAGTATAAAAGTTATCGACACATAAACACAAAAATGAGTAAATGAGAATATGTAAACCCACTTGATCATCATATATATATAAAATCATAATATGTATACATAATTGTTATTTTTATAAAGTCATTGGACAAAATTCTAAGACGAGTATTATTTGTCTAGGTTTCCGTGATTGAAGCACATACCGTACGTCCGAATTGCCGATAACCCGCCTTCCCACATCAACGTGAGTTCATAGCCTCGCACTCTTTTAAATGTTTTTATGAAATGTTTTATAAACCCGCGAGGGAGATAACATGTTAGTTTTTATAAAATAGGACACCATTTGTCCCGATTGTTTGTTTATTGATTTGGACCCGAATGATTGTATGACCCGATTGTATGACCCGATAAATGATTAAAGGACCCGATAGATGAAACAAAATGGATTATTAAAGTTAGGTTATGTCACTAAAAGTCCCATTAGCATGAATTGTGAACTACCGGTATTTGGTAGACGCTTATGCATATAATAGTACTATTTGGGGACGATCACCCCAGTTCGCGCCTTGACGGTTGATCCCCGTCGTGCCACATTGATTGGTAAGCGAATTTATGTATGAGAAGATTTCCATATCGTGACCTTTGTGACGACACGCTACTTTAGATGGGCAAATTGAGTATCGGGTTAGCTACCCGTTGTTGTTTTAGTAAGGTAACAATGTCATGCGGCTTATAATAATCCAAACTAACGAAATACTACTAGACGCACCGAATTACGATGTATTGTCTGACTAGCAATACAGGGTCATACTATTGATATTATGTTCATGTTTTAGTTTTCATAACCATATTTATATAACGGTTTTTATTTTCATACAACGTCATAAGACGTACTGTATGATGTTTTTACGACATTGGCTCGTATAATGATTTTTAAGGCAGACGCCTATATTATGATTTTGATGAAGATTTGTATAAAATGACTTTGGCTATTTTATGGCCTATTAAAATGATTTGTACAAAATGATTTTCAGTAATAATATTATATACTGTGATGGATTTTATTAAACTCTATGAATTCACTCGGCGTTATCGCTGACCTTTTCTTTTAACATGTTTTATCTCAGGTACTTGAAGGTAATTCTCGGGAAGACAACAAGAATTCATGGCCCGCACTTAAACAACAATTTCCATTCAAATACTTTGTAAAACTTTGTATGAAATAATATGACTTGGGACCGATGTAACTTTGATATTTATGAATGGAAATGCTTTATTATTAAACGACGCGATTTTTATGCGTTGTCTATGATGTGAGTAATGTGCTATCCCGTAACACCAACTAGTCTTCCGCTGTATTGAGTTGTATAAATTTGGGGGTGTTACAATATGTTCCAAGAATCGGTCATATTCGGACAAAATCTTTTCTTTCTCAATTAGATGTTGCTCATAAGCGTCATCCATTTCATAGAAAACTTTTCAAACTTCACCCACTTCAAAGTTAAGATTGTCCCCAAGATCTAGAAGACCTTCTTTAACATCGTTTACAAACGGAACGATCTCTTTCTCAAACACCGTTTTCATGTGTTCGAAAGCCCATTATCCAGCGGTTTAAGCCGTTGAAGTCGTACATTCCGTGATGACCTTGTCAAAGTTTGTAAGATATCGCCTAATCTCTTTCAAGCTTAGCAATACCGTACTTACCGGTGGAAGATCCTTTGGAATTTCCTTAGGTTCATCCAAATTGACAAGTGTAGGAAATATACTAAGGCTTTCTCTAGTAGGCATGTAAGTTGGTGTATGGATAAATTCCCTTTGCATATTAAAGCGAATTCTAAGATCGGTTTTTACATTCTCTTTATTAAGCTGTTGATAATCATACTCAGGATATGTATAAATTACTTTTGACCGATTCTCTTCATGTAGTGACATATTCTCAGATTCATTTGAAAACACAATCGGATCTAAGACCAATCCTAACTTTGTTTCATCATAAAGTCGTGGGTTGTGGTTAAATGCTTGCTTTGCATACCTCGGGTTAGGTGGTAGGTCTATTAGACGCGATAGAGTGAATTCCTTAAAAGAAGAATGAAACAAGTGTACTAAATGTGAAGCAGAGTATTGTTTTAAAAGAAAAACTTCAGTCTTTTTAACTTTCTCAGACGCCTCTGTTTCAACCCTTTTAGACTCGAGAATTTCGAAATCTGTTTGTAGTTTTTGAAAATTATTAACGACTGACTCTTTTTATTTAAGTTCTTTCGAAAGATTTGCTCTTAAACTCTCAATATCTAACAAATTATCCATTTGGACTTTCCTAAACCTATCAAATTCAGGATTGGTTAAGGTAGTGGTCACTGGAGTTAATTCCAAGGTTTTAACCTTTTTCTTATACAAAGCAAGCTCGGCAGATAAAGTCTGATTAACATCGAGGGTTTCAAGGACCGCATTATTCATTTGGCCAAGCATAGATGCCGATACCATAACCAAATCTTGTTGAGCAAACGAATTTGTAGACGTAATAGCTCCCGGTTGTGTTTCACTCAAAGTCTGGGGACTTGCATTGATATTTATATCATTGTTTATCTCCTCGTTTGAGTTACTAACCACCAGAGGCTGTTCCGAATACTCAGACCCTTGCTCAACTTGATAAGGTACAATACTAGTAGCATTAGCAATATTTGGTACCTCATAAATTGTGTCAGCTCCATAAAGTGAAAGATTTGCCATGAGAGTTGCCTTGGCGGTATTGAGATCATCACAGTCGGAATTGTATGCATCAAGATCATCACATTGATATGCGGCATTGTTCGTGATGGCTGCTATGAGTCCGTCAGTGTCCGCAACTCCTGGATCTGCTAGAAATGCTAACTCTTCTTCATCGAGCTCTCGTCCTTGTGCTTGAGCATTAACCAAGTAGATCTTTTCCTGAAACCATGTGCTATCCCTTTTCCTCTTTGGCTGCTTACACTCTCGAGTCATGTGTCCTTCCCCTTTACAATTATAGCAGATAATCATCTTGACTTTGCCACTGTTGTTTCCTCTTGAAGCAGTATTGAATGGGCGTGCAGCAGTATTAGATGATCTTGGTCTCCTCTGAAGTGGTTGCACGGTAACTCTCCCATCTTGAATTGTTGCTTGTTGACGAGAGTTAGAAGAAGTTCTCAACTGATTGTTTGTTGGAGATGGTCCTCTATAACCTCTTTTGTTCAACGTTTGAGTTATGTAGGCAAACATTTGTGCAAGAACATCAGTAAGATTATCCCCTTGTCTGAACTCAGAAATTAGAACTTCATCATCACAGTAGAAAACCGGTGCTGGTGGAGCCACATGCACACTGGAAGGAGTACTAACATGTTGTGAGTAGTGAGGTTAAGGAACTTCATGTTGCTGATAAGTGATAGCAGGATTTGTTGGTGGTTGGTAAGGAGAGTATGGTTGTTGAGCATGTTGTGATGATGATGATAATGCTGGTTGTTGAAATTGTTGATATGATGTAGGTGGTTGTAGAAGAATCGAATACTGCGAAAAGCTTAGAGTTTGATAGAATGGCTGATAGGAAGATTGGTGTCCCATAGCATACGGAGAGTTGTGATATGACAAAGTTGGATGATTTGACATTAACGCCAATGATTCGGAATAAGATCCTTGAGAGATGCGTTTCTGGATCACGTGCTTCTCGTGTTGCTGCAAGAAAGCATAGAGTTGATCTAAATTTGACTTGTGCAAATCCCGAATCATTTTAACATCAGTGACATATTGGCTCCACTCTTGGGGTAACGTATTCAAGAACTTGGTTTTGAGTTGAAACTGAGCAATCCTTAGACTATACACGTTCAAATCATTCATCAAAGTAGTGAAACGCCAGTAGTAGTCATGAAGTGTTTCCCCTGGAATGTATGTGAACCTATCAAACAAGTCATACAGTTGACACTCTCGTTCCTGCTTAGTTAGTGAAGTCCCTTGTAACAAAACAGTTAAGCGATCCTAAAGATCCTTTTCCACTGTGTGTTCGCTTACCATTTGATAAATATCGGGTGGAAGAGCTTGAAGTATGGTCTGAACAACCCTTTCATCCGAATCGGCAATGATTTTGTTAGCATCCGTTAATTCATGAAACAACCTTGGCCGCGTCACATTGTTGACAGTAACTTCTCCCCAATCGAGTGGACCTTGCTCAATGGATTGAACCATAAGTCTCCCATTGGGTTTACCCATAATGTAAGTTCTCATGCGACCTTGCCATGCTTCAAATAAGTCTTTGATGAGCAACGGTGGGTGGGTATCGGTACCTGAGATAATAGAAATATCGGTAAACGATGTCATTGTCGGCATAAATGAATGAGGATTCATTTTTTATCACTTGAAAGAAACAAAGATTATCTTTTGATCGTCCAATGAAGTAAAGTTATGAAACAGTGTTGTTTTTGTCAGTTTTGGATGTTGTGAAACTTTCGTAACAATTGATATTGTGGAGCTTTCGTAACTGTTTTTGAGATTGCGAAACCTTTGTAACAATCTTGATGCTTTCGTAACAGATTGACCTTTCATAACTTGAAGCTTTCGTAACAATTGCTTTCGTAACTTGAAGCTTTTGTAACAATTGCTTTTGTAACTTGAAGCTTTCGTAACAATTGCTTTCGTAACTTGAAGCTTTCGTAACAAATTGCTTCGTAACTATATGAAGGCTTTCGTTACAAATTGCTTTTGTAACTATATGAAGGCTTTCGTAACAAATTCCTTTCGTAACTTGAAGCTTTCGTAACAAATGAAGGCTTTCGTAACAAATTGCTTTCTTGAAGATTTCGTAACAAATTCCTTTCGTAACTTGAAGCTTTCGTAACAAATGAAGTCTTTCGTAACAATCTTGAAGCTTTCGTAACAGATTGCTTTCTTGAAGCTTTCGTAACAAATGAAGGCTTTCGTAACTAATCAAGCCCTTTTACAAAACCCTTTTACGAAACCAAACTTTCAGACTTAATCCTAAAATCCTTTTACGAAAGGCCACTTTCGGAAGTATTCCTAAAACCCTTTTACGAAAAGATAAAACAGTACGCTTAACAGTAACACAAATATCTCAAACGAATACCACTAAAACACCACTCGAATCGAAAAAAAAAATTGTGATTTCTTTCAAAACACATAAACCAAATCAATACAACTTTGTAGATGATTTGTTTACAAACCTAAACCATAAAATCACAAAAGAATTAAAGATTTGAGATAAACTAGCCTAAAACCACTAATACAATCGAAAACTAAATAACAACACTAATCAAAACCTTAAATCACCTCATGGCTCTTGATACCAATTGTAGAAATATGATAATCTTAGATCTAATCAAGAGGGTTATTGTTTTGTAAAATGAGAAGTAAAAAACTAACACCCCTTTCCATGGTGGAAAGGGGTTTATATATCCAAGTCCCTAAGTGGACTTGGGCCTCCGGCCCATGAACATGCTCATGGGTCGGGCTAAACATAAAGATTAATTAAACAATACTACGAGCCTATAACTATATTGTTGGAGTGACCGAGACTTTCTAAATACAAAAAACATATTTCCAACAAAAGCTGACTGTGAACGTAAAGAGTAAATCATTTGGATAAAATTATCCGCATGATTGAAGCCGTCAATTTCGATTCCTGGAACAAGTTTGATTCATTAAAGAATCGCACCATCGTTGCTTTCCAGTTGTCACGAGCTTGATTCATATTGAATCTTGCAAGCTACCTACCAAGTGTTGTTTGACGTTAACACTAGAAGGATTTCCACTCATCACTATGAACACTAAGGTGTCACTCTGAGTGTTCTGGCAAGATCAATGAGATGTTGCGTAGAGGCTTGGAACATGTTTAAATTCAATTAAGAATTAAACAATTGTTGCTTTCCAGTTATCACAGGTTTGATTCTTAAAGAATCGCACAAGTCACCTACCATGAGCTTTTTAATGTTCACTCAAGAAGGGTTTCCATCTTCATTGTAAATACTTGCGTATTACTCGGATGTTCAGGCAAGATCCTGAAGATTTTGTGTAGGACTCTTAAAATCTTTCTTACTTTTCACAGTGTGTGAGGAAGCAAGGAAATATGGAAATGTGTCCTAATGAGATATTTGATGATCTCAAATGGCTCTAGACTCGATCTTGCACTTTAGATTTTTAGTGATCGGAGGCTGGAGAGGAGTGCCACCATTTCAATACCAATATATTCGGAGTGAATAAATCGATAGATAATGTGTTGTCTCTGTGTGATTAAAACAAATACCTTTTGAGAGATATCTGAGTTAGCTAGGATGGGTTGTGCATTGCATCACTGGGTCCATGATGTCTATCTTTAATATCATATTAGTTTACCTGGTTTCTGCCTAAGGTATTAAGGAAGGCTTCTTTCTTTAGACCCTTTATCTTTACAATTCTTTTTCATTCTTCAACCCCTTCAATGCTTACCAATACGTCATAACTAGCACCTTGTTGTGATTGTTCCAGTTCTAACTTAAGTACTTGGTCGGCATTCAGCTATATTCACAAACTTTCTCCATCTTTCCTAAGGACTACTATTTCTAGCTATGGAATGTCCTTGGGAAGATTCCTCCAGTTTTTGAAGAATCATTGGACTTAACCTATCCTACCTTCCTTATGTCACCACAATCCATTTTTGATATAGCAATTCAATTTTTCTCCCCCTTAACATATGCCGCGTTATTCGAAAACATTTCACACATGTCGAGATGAGCTATCACGTTAAGTCAATCCATTTGTGATTCATCATTTCCCATATTAAATCATATTTTCTCCCCCATATTAAAAATATTAACCCAACCAATATTTTTGATATCAATTGATTTAATGAAGTTTTAACAAAGTTTTTGGGAAGAAAAATGCAAGTCCATTTATCTTCATGATACCAATGTGTGAGATATGATACCAATTTGTAAAATAATCACATATTCACCATTTAAGAATAAATTGACAAGGTTGGACCTGATTGATGAGAACATCATATGATAAGATCACATGGTTCTTGTCAGCAAATGTTGGTCGCCTTGTCATATCTGAAGTCATCTCTTGGCACCACATGTATGATTGGTATTGTTGTCTTGACACCAATTTGTAAACTTGGCACTTTCGGCATCAAATATTCTGAATGCTTGACTATTGCTCCCCCTCAATTGTTGACCCGTGTTCTATCGAAAGAGCTGTAGTCGTCGTTTATTAGTCGCATCGTCTAGTATGTAGATACCAATTGTAGATTGCTATGATTGTAGAGATGATAACTTCATAAAAACAAGATTTCTCTTGTTTTGACAAATAAATGCACTGATGCGTACATATATTCGTGTTAGATTGTGCTATAACTTAAACACAATCCCTTACATGGTTATAAAGTAAACCATGACTGAGAAAATTAATTCCCGTTGTGAGCCAAAGCTTTCATAAGAAATACTTCACTTTGATATGAAAAGCGGGTTGCAGTCTGAAATAACTACAACCCATATAGGCATGTTTATGAAATATATACAAATTTTATACGAACTCTATTTATGACGCCGTGTCAATATTAATCAACATTTCTAAGGCCGTAAATATTATCGTACCAAAATACATGCCTTTGAAAAATAAAATAAAAATATTTTTGGATTTTTCTGAATTTTTCAATTTTTATGGTTTTATATTTTTGTATTTTGATTTTGTGGATAAAAATATAAACAATATATACCGATGATCACCAAGGATATGAAGAATAGTTTACCACCACTATTCTTTCGCTTCATCTGCCAATTCCTTTAGAGTCTCGGGTGAGAATGTTCTCAAACCTAGTTTGTCAGCCAAAAATTCAATTCGGGCGCGATCTAAAGCCTTCTTGAAAATATCCGCCAACTGATACTCAGATCTGATAAAGTAAAGCTCGATCACTCCATTTCCACTTGCTCCTTGATAAAGTGGTAGCGAATGTCAATATGCTTCGACTGGGAGAATTGAACATTGTTGCAGCATAAGGCAATTGCACTTCGCAATACATCGGAATTTTGTTGAAACCTAGACCATAGTCAGTTAATTACGATCTCATCCAAAGAATTTGAGCACAACAACCAGACATAGCTATGTATTTTGCTTCCGTACTTGAAATGGCCACGCTTTTCTGCCTTTTGATGCCCAACTGATCAGTCGATCTCCTAGTAGTTACAAAGTTCCACTTGTGCTATGCCTTGTATCTTGACAACCCGCGTGATCCGCATCTGCATAAGCCATTAGTGCAATCAAAGAGTCTTTCGAATACCAAAGTCCCTGATTAATGGTTCCTTTAATATACCGAAAGATCCGTTTAACAGTAGCTAAGTGTAACTCAGTAGGCCTAGTTTGATACCGAGCACACATACATATAGCAAACTGAAGATCAGGTTGACTAGCTGTGATATATAGAAGGGTACCGATCATTCCACGATACAGTGTCGGATCAACGGCAATCCCATGTGGATCTGCATCTAGCTTAGTTCTTTCCACCATTGGAGTATCCACGGGGTCACAAGATTCCATCTTATATTTCTTAAGCGATTCAAGGGCATACTTGGATTGATTGATAAAGATGCCTCTAGGACTCTGAGATACCTGAAGACCAAAGAAGAATGATACCTTGCCCATCATTCACATCTTAAATTTGGAATACATGAGTGTCCTAAACTCATCCGATAAGGTTTGGGTCGAGGCAGCAAATATAATATCATCAACATATATTTGTACCATAATCATATCTTTACCTCGTTTCTGAATGAACAATGTGGGATCTACCTTGCCTTTAGCGAAGCCTTGCGTAATGAGTAATTGTGACAATATATCATACCATGCGCGTGGAGCTTGCTTCAACCCATAGAGAGCCTTCTTAAGCTTGTACACGTGATTAGGATATTTAGAGTTTACAAAACCATCCGGCTGTTGAACATAGACCTCTTCCTTGATTTCACCATTGAGAAATGTCGTCTTCACATCCATCTTATAGACGATCATATTCATGTGGGCTGTATAAGCGAGGAATAGTCTAATAGCTTCCAAACGGGAAACAGGTGCAAAGGATTCCATAAAGTCGATGCCCAATAATTGCTTGTATCCACGAGCTACGAGTCGAGCCTTATTCTTCAATATTCCGCCTAACTCGTCGAGTTTCACCTTGTAAACCCATTTCAAACTGAGCAATTTCACTTGATCCGGGCATGGGACAAGCTCCCATACTTCAACACGTACAAATATATTAAGTTCTTCTTGCATAGCTTTTATCCAACAAGATTGGGTAAATGCTTGTTGCCACGTCTTAGGTTCAACTTCACTGAGAAAAGCATCAAAATAACAAAACATTGCACTTTCTTCTAACTGACTTCGTGTGGATACCGGACTATTAGGGTCACCAATAATAGAATCTATAGGATGATCCTTTGTCCACTTGCTGTCATCTTCACGAATCCGTAGATTGAAGTAGACCGTAGTAGGAGCTTCCTATGAGGTGGACGACCCGGCTTGATTATGGTCGGGAATTGGTACACCAAAGAATGGAAGTTCACGCATTTGAGCGAATTCCAAGTCATGATCATCATCATCCTCTTCATCATCAACAGGCATGACATGGGTAGTTGATTCGGGTGTTGGTTGAGAATTACTTGTTGAAGGCATATCTTGACCAATTGTAGGTGTAGACGTATCTGATTGTGCTTCGGTTGCTGGAGCTACAACTTCGGTAACCGGAGTTATTACCTTAGGTTCTGGAGAAACAATACTTGGAGGAGTAAAGAATTCATCAAAGAACGGTTGAAACAGCGTATCCCATTCATTCCTAGAAGGTGGTGTAAATGATGATGAAGTAGGATTGTTTGGGACAAGACCAGAGCTGATGCTACTGGGTCCCATTTCATGAAGTGCGGGTTCAGAGCTGCTTTGCTCAG
This sequence comes from Glebionis coronaria, assembly GCA_025667525.1. NCBI lineage: Eukaryota > Viridiplantae > Streptophyta > Magnoliopsida > Asterales > Asteraceae > Glebionis > Glebionis coronaria. The sequence goes on along the minus strand of CM046882.1, from coordinate 224,809,472 downwards.
AAGCCATTGTCGTCAGCTCATCAAAATCAATGTTCATAGTTTCTAGGATCTTGCGAGAATTACGATTGTAGATTCAGTATGCTTTCTTTGTGGGTGCATAACCAATGAAAATACCAATATCAGCCTTTGGTTGAAGTTTTCCCAAATTGTCACCATCATTATTTGGATAGAAAAGAGAACCAAATACATGAAAATATGATAAATCTGGTACTTTTCCATGTAGAAGCTCATAAGGTGTTTTACCATGGTGTTTTCGAATTAGTGACCGGTTTTGGGTAAAAATTGTTGTAGATACTGCTTCTGCCCATAAAAACAATGGAGCCTTTGTGTGAATTAACATCGTTCGAGCAGCTTCCATAAGTGTGCAATTTCGCCTTTCAACGACGCCGTTTTTTTGTGGAGTGCGAGCGACGGATGTTTCATGAGATATGCCAACTTCTTCATAATAATTACACAAGATTTGATTCACAAATTCGGTTCCATTATCTATGTGAATGCGTCAGACAGTAGTGTTGAGACGCACTTGAATCATCTTGAGAAACTCGATGATGAATTTAGGTGCCACATTTTTTGTTGAAAGAAATTTCACCCATGTAAACCAAGAGTAATCATTGACAATGACGAGGATGTACCTTTTACCACTAAGACTTTCAACACGCATTGGCCCACAAAGAACCATATCCAACAAATAAAGTTTCTCTTGGTTGGTGTCTTCAGTCTTGGGTTTGTATGATTTCTTGGTGCTTTTCCCCATTGTACACGCGGAACACAAATGGTCCTTGTTAAATGTAAGTTTAGGAAGACCACGAACAAGTTCGTTTTTCGCCAAATGATTAATAGCGTCAAAGTTAAAATGAGATAACCGTCGATGCCATAACCATGACTTAGTCTTTGATGCTTTGGAGAGAAGACATACGAGAGAAGCGGCCATCATATCTTGTAGAGACAAAGTGTACAAATTATTCCCTCGAGTCCCTTTCAATAAATCAACCCCTTCCAAATTACGAATGAAGCATGTATGCTCTCGAAAAGTAATTTCTAGGTTTGCATCACAAAATTATCCCACAGAAAATAAGTTGTGACCGAGACCTTCCACATAATACACTCTTGAAATAATAACATTCCCAATAGGATACTCACCGTAACCCATTATCTTTGCAATATGATCATTTCCAAATTGAACCGTACCAAGAAACTTGCTGACGAAATTTATGAGCTGAGAGCGATCTCCGGTCATATGCTTAGAGCAACCAGAGTCCAAATACCAGAGAACAAGTTAGACCACCTGTTTTCATCAACAACAGTAGACAATGCATTGGAAACTATTGGTTCCGGAGTGTTAGCAGATACATATACAATATTATCATAATTGTTAACATTTGTGTTATCCTTAGACTTACAGATTTTTCTAATGTGAGTTTTACCAATAATAGATTTATTGTTCCAACTTTCTAAGGTTTTAGAGTATTAGCGGGCACTACAGTAGGAGTAGACCTATTTAAAGGTCACTTGGTTCCTACAGTAGTGTCGGTATTCCTAGTTAAAGGACACGCTTGTGTTTTGGTAGCCTTGGTACTCCTAGTTAAAGGGCACGTTTTCTTCGCTTTAGTGGGCCTAGTTAAAGGGCACACATTTCCTACTATAGTGAAAGTTCTACCAGTGGGGCGTCACATCCAACCAACGTGGGTTAACACTTTCCCAGTCGGTTTCCATTCTAAACCATTTTTCTGGGCATTCATCTCATTCACATGGTCAATAAGTCAAGAATCATGACGACTAGAAAACATACATTCATTGCTATTCCAACATTTCAGATTAGAATTCACAGTAGGCTTAGAACGCTGCACAAATGCAGAGCCATTAGGTTTTGCTACATGATTCTTTTTATTCAAAACAGAAATAACATTCCTAGGGTGGGCTTCTACTTTCTTCTTCACTTGACTACTAGATTGGGGCAAGATCCTATCATTCTTCGAGTTTCTTTTAAGCTTAGATCTTTGAGCCTTAGTAGTGGTGTTTACTCCTGTAGAAGGCAACACGGGAATATTAGAAGCTGGTTTTGATTTTGCCTAGTGACCAATGTTTGAGATGGTTTAGTCTTAGAGCCCTTGTTAAGTGGTGCGACGGCGATGAGGTTCCTTTTGATTGCACTAGAAGACGATGTTGAGACAGTGGATGCGTTATCCAAAACATTCTTACCTTTTAGGGTACGAAGTGTTTCCTTTAACTCAGCCAAAGTCAATTTTTATCACAAATTTGTTCCCTCAAATCAAATGTTTCCACCGACTTTCGATTCAATTATTCAATCAATGATTGATTCTGTGCAGTGGTATTAGCACATGCTGGCTTTACTGAATTGAAGAGTTGTGTATTTTTCTGTTTTAAGTTATCAACTTTGGACAAAATCTTGGAAACTCGATTATCTAGATCAAGTTTAAGATTCTCAGCGGCCTCAAGTATGTTCACACAGTTAATCTCCTTAGATTTCTCTATGTCTATCGGCAATGATTTAGCAACCTTCTCACTTGGCTGACGCTGTGTTGATTGTAAATTCAGTCGAAAATTCTTTTGAAAATTTTCATCATCTATATTAACACCTTCGAATGACATTTCAAAAAGCTCTTGAATAAATTTTTGTTTACATTCAAGTGAAATACAATGTTTTTTAATCTCATCAAAACGTTTTGAAAGTGAAGAATAAGAATCTTGAAGCTTTAAAAATTCAGCGTCAGATTTGTGACAAGTACTATCTACCACATTATCCACAGATTCAACATTGTGCACAATAGAATCATTATCAACACTATTATTCACACAGGCGGAAACAATATCATGCGACATCACTTGCTTCGGAAGCTAATAATTTTGGCGTGAAATTCGTTCTATTTCAAGTAAATTGTTTTCATAAGCATCATCCATTTCATTGAAAACACGTCTAACTTCTTCTATTTCCAAAAGCAAATCTTGATCAGTATTTCTAAGACAAGCTTTAATATTGTTTACAAACAGAACAATTTCGTCTCGAAACGCAGCTCGAGTGTGCTCAAAATTCCGTTCACCTTCCGTTATGGCCGAAGCCATCATACGTTCCTCAATGACCTTGTCAAAATTGGCAAAGTGTTGGTGCACAGCATTTAAGCTATCTGACACCTTGCTTACCGGTGGAACTAACTTAGTTAAATCCTTTTTGACAAGTGTAGGAGACGTACTAGGAAGGTTTTCATTTGACAAACTTGGGGCACAAAAGCTGATAATTGAGCTAATTTATTTTGTAATTGAATACGGTCTTTTTATCAAATTGATCTTTATTATGCTTATCATAATCAAGCTTATGGAATGTTGAAAGCATTTTAGATCGATTTTCTTTCGCATGTGACATTGTGTCCTCAATATCACGAACATAAAGTGCTTCTTTTGATTTGCCAATTAGGGTCACATCATAAAGACAAGGAATATATTCTTGAGCTTGTTTTGCATAACCGGGATTAGGTGGTAAATCTTGCAGACGCTTAAGTTCTAGTTCTTTAAACGATTTAGTTAAAAGATGAATCTTTTCTGTGGAAGCGTATTGTTTTAAAAGTTGTTGTTCCTTGAATTTAAGAAGTTTGGTATCATTAATTTCTGATTCAAACTTTTTAGACTCGAGAGTTTCGAAATCCTTTTTAAGTTTTTGAAAATCATTTACAACCGACTCTTTTTCTTTTGATTCATTGGAAAGATTAGCTCTTAATGATTCTGTTTCCTTTAAGTGTTCTATCTTTTCAAAACGAAATTGATCAAATTCAGAACAAGTTATTTTCTCTGCTTGAGGGACCATTTCAAAAGTTTTGACCTTTTCCTTATACAGCGCAAGCTCAACAGTTAGATTGGCATTCAAATCTACGGTTTGTAGAAGGCCACATTCATGTTATGAATAATATGTTTAGGCACCATTACCAAATCATGTTGATCATAATATTCCATACCCGTCGTAGCATTTGGTTGAGGTTCACTCAAATGTGTTGGATTGGATACCACATCATTTGAGTTACTAGTTCCCGAATGTTGTTCGAGGTTGTCATGTTCATGCTCAACTTGATGTGGATTATCATGAACAATATTAGATGTGGTTGGTACCTCACTAACGACATCAGAACCGTAGTGAGAGAGATTAGCAACGAGAGCAGCTTGGGCTGAGTGAATGTCATCACAATCCGAATCATATGCATCAAGATCATCTACTTGATATGTTGTATTAGAAGTAGAGACGACTGCAATGCCTTCATTATCTGTTGCCCCTGGGTCTGCAAGAAATGTTAATTCCTCTGAATCCAAAATCTTTCCCTTAGATTGAGCATCAACCAAATACATATTCTCACGAAACCACGTTGCATCCCTTATCTATTTCGGCTGAATGCATTCCCTGGACATATGACCTTGTCCTTGGCAATTGTAGCAAGTCACAACTTTTTGAGGACCAAAAGTGCTTCCATTTCCACTAGCTTGAGAATTCACAGCTTGAGCGTTCGTGGTCCTTGTTGTGGGTCCATATGACTTTTGCCTTCCCTGAATAGATTGCACCGTCACTTGACCATCTTGAATAGTGGCTTGTTGTCGAGGATTTGAAGAAGTGCGGAGCTGATCGTTTGTTGGTGGAAAACCTCTAGTAGCAACAAGTTTTGACAAGTAGGCAGTGAGATGGTTTAAGACATCAGTAGGCGTATCATTTGGAGTAAAGACCGGTGCTTGAATTGGTGGAAATTCATTGGAGTAGAAGGCTTGTACTTGTAGTGCTTCAATTGGAAAATATCCTTGCTGAGGAGTATAGCTCATTGGATAAGTGATAGCTTGTGATGGTGATGCCTGATGTGCTGGTTGCTGTAGATAAGACTGTTGAAGAACACTTTGTTGAAATGCTTGTTGTGGCATCATTAGTGGTTGATAAGATGGTTTTTGTGGTTGTTGATAGTTTTGTTGTGGTGGCTGCTGCAAGTATGATGGTTGTTGATAAGTATAAGCCATGTTTTGTTGGGGAGTCATCTGTTGAGAAGCATACATGGCAAGTGGATCATGAACTTGAGGTATAGACAACCGAGCCTCGATCACGTGGCATTCGTGTTGTTGAAGAAAAGCTGGAAGTTGATCCAAGTTGGTTTGATGCAAATCTTTAGCCAATTTAACAGCCGTCACGTACTTGCTCCATTCAGAAGGGAGAGTGTTCAAATACTTGGTGTTTAATTGAAACGTAGGAATTGCCAGGCCATAGATGTTGAGCTCATTCATCAATAGAGTGAACCTAAAATAGTAATCATTGACAGTCTCCCCGGGGACATAGGCAAACTTATCAAACATATCATATAGCTTACACTCTCGTTCTTGTTTAGTTAACGAGGTGCCTTGCATTAGAACGCGAATTCTATCCCATAACTCTTTGGCAACTTTATGTTTACTCACAAGTTTGTAGACATCTGGAGGAAGGGCTTGGAGAATGATGTTTGTGGCTTGTTTATCACACTTGTCTTGAATCTTAGCATCTCCAGTTAATTCACCCATTGTGTGAGGACGAGTAACAGTACCTTCCGTCACAGTACCATATACCAATGGTCCATTGAGCACTGATGCCCATGAGATGTCTGTTCTCTTTGTTCAACATATAAAGTTCCATTCGGGAAGCCCAATCCTCATACATAGTCTTTACCAACATTGGTGGGCGATTATCCATACCCGAGAGGATGGACTTATGCGTAAGTAAAGTAAAATCCATTTCGATAAGTTGAGATTTACAAAAGTTGATCGAACAATGAGAGAAAGTAAATGTGTTTGTTGTCGTGTGTAGAAGTCGAGAAAAATGTTGAAATCCCCTAAAATATGGTCTCGATAAACCAAAAAATTCCAAGACTAACAAAAACTCACGATTAAAAAAATTTCAAAAACACGTTTTTGAAAAATCTTGGAATACTTGTCGCAATGTATAGGAATCTTTCGCAATGTCACCTGTCGCAATAGACAAATCTATCGCAATAACAAAATCTATCTCAATAACACCTATCGCAATAACGGATCTGTCGCAATAACACCTATTGCAATAACAAATCTGTCACAATCACCAATCTATCGCAATGACACTTATCGCAATAAAAAATCTGTCGCAATACACCTATCGCAATAACAAAGCTGTCGCAATACACCTATCGTAATAACAAAGTTGTCGCAATACACCTATCGCAATAATGGTCGCAATAAACTGTCACAATACTGGTCGCAATAACTGTCGCAATGTGAAAACCCTAGCCTTTGAGATGGAAAAATAGGCAATTGTGTCGCAATAGTACAAAAAACATCCCAATTTCCACTTTTCTCGGATAAAACCCAACCAATTCGAGATTTTAAGCCAAAAAATGATCCAAACACCCAAAAAATTTGTGTTTTTAGCTAAAGTAAATATACCAAATCTCTACCACAACTATGTAGAAGATTTGTATCAAGAAAAAACCATAAAAACACAAAAAAAAATTAGATCGAATGATTTGAATCAAAAAGGACACAAAAATCAAGAACACAAACACTTAAATAATACAATCATCCCATGGCTCTTGATACCATTTGTAGGATATTTTAAATCTTTCTTATATTCTAGAAAGAGAAAGAGATAAAAAGATGGTGAGAACACACACACACACACTCAGAGAGAGAAAGTATAAAAAACATACTTTAACTATGTGAAATTAAGAAGTGAACCACACCCTTTCCAACTAAGGAGAGGGTTTATATACCCAAGCCCGTGAGATGGGCTTGGGCTTACAATGGGCCGCCGACCTACACATGTTGTAGGCTTGGCTTGGCCTTGTTTGTTTACTATTACGATGCTAGACTACGAGATACTAACTTATATATTGTTGGAGTGACCGAACATTTCTAAATACGTAAAACGTATTTCCAACATCCTTCTTCTTGACGAAAAGTACCGGTTCACCCCACGGTGATACACTTGATCGGATGAAACCCCGCTCCAGTAATTCCTGCAGCTGATCTTTTAACTCCTTGAGCTCTATGGGAGCCATGCGATAAGGAGCCTTAGAGATTGGTTGAGCTCCTAGGATGAGCTCTAGTTAAACCCTACTTCTCGAGTAGGTGGTATACCTGGAAGTTATTCTGGGAATACATCAGGAAATTTTGAAACAACTGGTTGATCTTGAATCGATGGAACTTCGGCAGTGATATCCTCAATTGAAGCTAAGAAGCCCTCGCATCCATAAGATAGTAATGCACGAGCTTCTAATGTAGAGATGATTCGTACGAACTTTCTTGGTATAAAACTATTTTGAACGTAGTCTGGTGCTTGAACATCACCGAAGATAACACGATAAGTATGACAATCGATAGTAGCATGATGCTTGGATAACCAATCAATGCCTAAGATGAGATCAAATTCGCACATATCCAAAGGAAGTGCGTCTACTGGTCGAATCTTGTCATCGAATTCTAGTGGAAGATCTCTGTACACCTGGGTAATGCGTATAGAGTCTCGAATAGGCGTAGGTATACTTATAATATTCTCTAGTGGCGTGGGGATTTTATTAATACTAGTGGCATACGTAGTGGATATAACTGAATGAGTAGCACCAGTATCGAATAAAACGCAAGCAGCATGACCGTTCATAAAGAGGATGCCAGTGATAGTACCTGAAGACTTATTGGCTTGGTCCCTTGTGGTAGTGTAGACACGACCCGAAGTTGGTGGCTTAGGAAGATCAGCACTAGAAGTACCAACAGTATCCCCCTTCTTGCAATCTTTCAACATGTGGTCGGATTGTCCATACTTGAAGCAAACTTCGGCAGCCTTGCGGCATGGTCCGGGATGTCTATGACTATAAGTCGTGTTGTTGATCCCAAACTTAGATTGATTTAGCTTTATGTATACGAGATTAGATCAAGTAATACACTTAGAGAAACCTTTGTATATGTATATGACAATCTAAGTGTTATGCGGAATTAACACTTAAACAAGAACACACAAGATATAAACAAACTTTCACTTTGATTAATGATATCAAACTTGCTTACAATGAAAGTAGTTTACGTATGAAAACTTATATTAAACATTAACCTAAAGGTCTTCTTTTATAGACATAAGAAGCCTTGTACAATAATCTACGTATCAACTATCCTAGGTAAAGATAAATATAGAAAATACATTGTTGTTCCTATCTTTACTAGAAGTAATCTAGAATACAATAAACGCGTAGAGTATATCCTTCCATCAGTTCTTGTCTTCAATGTATCAATGCTTGACTTTGTCTTGTCAACGCTTGAGCTGTCGTATTACTCCTGACAACGCTTGTTTTACTCTTGTCAGCGCTCAAGTAGACTGGCTATAATTTATTCCCAACAATCCTCCCCTAAACTTGATATCTACTCTAGTGATCAAGTTTTTGAATAAACATTAAGAACTAGGAGGAATCTTACAAACCTTCTCATATTGGTAATAAATAAATCTGATCAAGTCTTTTGCCACGTCACTTGAATAATCAATTTCCAGCTGAGTGTTCTTCCTCTTCTCCAAGACTTCCTTGGACATGAAGTACTGACCATCCACAAGTAGATACTCAGCAAACTTTGTAGAACTCAAATAATAAACACCAGCAGCTGAATACAACCTCCATTGAAGACCACTAAGATCATCTTCAAGATCCTTCCAGATAGCAGGATCTTCATCAATTGGTCCACACATTCTCTTGAATGTTGACCACAGTTTTATTCCATTGACTGAAGTTGGTGCTTCAGTCACATACTTGGCTTCTAATAACCTCCATAGATCTACCAAGTCTTCTCTATCAAAACTTGCAAACAAAGATATGAGGGTGGTAAAAGTGTGCACCTCTTTTCCATACCTGCCAATCTTCCAAAACCCACATTCATCTTCTTCATAACTTACAATTGGGTTTCTGGAATCAAGTGGTAACACTTGTACCATATCTGAAGCTTCTAATGGTGAGAGCTTGAGGCTCTTTCTTATGACAGCTTCACTTGGATGTAATGGATCCATATCTTTGGGAAACTCAAGAGAAACTCCCTTTTTCACTGGTCTGGGAACAAACATTGCCTTCTTGAGCTCCATTTCCTCTGCAAGTTCTTCTTTTCTTTCATAAGAAAGAAGTCTTAGAGTGTTCTCTTCCTGCACTCTAACCCAAATGGGATAAGCTCTACATTCCAACTCATCAAATGTCAACCCAGTCAATTTCTTATAAGTCCAACCTGTTCCATGACATCTGAGCAGCATAAAGTACAACTCCTTTCTATCCCTTTTCAAATTTGAGAGAACATTGCTTGATTTGTGTTTTAGTATGACCTTGCAATCCTTTTGTACTCTGAGAAGAATCTCCAAACCCCATATCTGATCTGAAATGGTCAAATGTGGATTCTCTATACACCTTTCTTCCCAAGCATGGTACATCTGAACCACCTCTGGCATATCAAATCAACCTACAATTTCAACTCATTCAATTTCTCCTTGGCCAGCTCATCGCCATACTCAAGTCTTTCTGGTTGTTCTATGATCATAACACTTGAGTCTGAACTAGCTTCATCACTTCCTTATTGCTCTTCTGAAGTGATAACAAAAGGGGATTCACCCACCTGCTTTCTTTCTTGTTCTACAATTTGTGCAGCCAACCTTCTATCAAATTCAACTTGTGCTGCATTCTTTAGAACAACTTCTTCTACCATAATACCCTTACCCTTATCTAATGGATCAAGTGTTGGTAAGGTAGATGGTAATACCTGTGAAGAAACCTCCTTGATGATGGATGATGACTGGAATACATCAACCTCATTTGCAGGTCTGTCAACGCCCAATTCTGCTTTGTCAGTGCCCAAGATACTCATGTCATCGTTCAAATTCTCCTTGTCAACGCTTAAATTTCATGCCTCAACGCCTTTTGCAATTTCCTCCAACATGGCTGTAAATGATAAATTTAAGTTTGTAGGAGAGACTAGAGACGTATCAAAACCTGTCTGTTTCTTCAAACTTGTTAGGGCCTCAGCAACATCCAAAGATTGACCATCATGGCTGCCCTTATCACTCACATTTATTTGTTCATCCTCCCCTTTGGAAGATTCCTCCATCCCTCTCCTTGTACTAGCAGTCTCCAAGATAACAATCCTCTCCCTTAATTGCTTGAGTTCAAGGCCTTGTGTGCTGACAACTTGTACCAAGTCTGCATTTTGCTTTTGCAAGCTCATGCAGACAGCCATCAATTCCATTAGGGTCATTGGTTCCAATTTGCCCTCTTCGAAAATGGGTATTTGACCTCCCAAGTTAGATTCATTGGGCATTGATGAGGTCTTAATGATGGTAGGACTGTCTTAGCCAGCTTCTAAGCCAGAACCAATAGTCCCAGCCTCATCCATAACACCAACCACACTTGTGGTGGTGGTTCTCTCTGCTACATGGCTAGGACCACTAGAGGAGAACACTCCAGTAGTCCTTTGGCATTTTTGTAACCGATATTGTGTTGGGGGAGAAGAAGATGTGGATTGGGTGGATGTGGGTTGGTTAAGGGGTGTTTGGGTCTGTGAAGGTTGTGTGCCAACGTTTGAAATAGACACATCAACGCCAACATTTAACGTGTCAGCGTCGAAGGGTTCTTGGTCAATTTGCATATGTTGTGGTGAAGGTAATGGTTCATGTATTGGGTCAATTTGGGGTTGGGGGTCTGGTTGGGGTTGAGCTGCATCAATGACAGCAAGCATAGCTGGGGTTAGGGGTAGGTCACGATGTGGGGGTGAGTTCATCTTCATAAAAATTGCTTTCTTTTGCACAGGGATCTCATAAAAATCATCATGATCCCTTGTTCAGTATCCTTGGACATCAAAAACCATTTGTAAAAATCTGGGATAAGCTAAAGTCATTTTGTTCCCTTTATTTTTACACATGCCCTCAAAAATCATTTTGGAATAATTAAACTTTTGCCCAGTAGCAATGCACACAATAGCACTTGCAATAGATCTATTGATCTCATTGTGTGCAGTGCACTTGGGACTCAAACATTGTAGGAGGACATGTATTAGGTACTTCCAGGCTGGGGGAAACTCCTGTTTATGATATTTATTTAAAGTTCCTTGAGAAGGAAAAGGATAACCCAAAGCCCTTAGTCCTTGTTCTATTTCACTAATGGTAAGGGTGGTTATACCATCAGCATCATCAAGATGCAAAGCTTGGCGTACCAAAGCTTCAGTAACCACCAATGTTCTCCCATTAACAATAGAAGATAATGTAGTCACTCTATTAACTGTTGAGGAACTGACATTGTTCCAAAACTGTTTAATATGTGTGACAGGAATGAGTGGTGCATGAGAAAAAGCATACCTAAAAGGAGATGTGTTCAAATACGCCACCATTTGTGTGTATTGGGGAAACAGAGTATCATCAGCTTCAAGATACGCGACCATGTTGTGTTGACTTCTGAACCCCAATTCCAAATCTGATGGTTTAAACTTTGGTGTCATTGTGGAAAGCTGTGAAAATGATTGATAAAGATGAAGTTGATAAGAGAAAATTGTGTTAGACAAGAATAATAGGTACCCTGTTTAAAAATAGGAGCCAAATATATAGGAGAAGAAAATGCATGTGATTGGCCCAAAAATAGGCAAGTATTTTCAAAATGTAATCATGAAAATATTGAAAAAGAATAAGTTTATCTCATGCATTAAATGAAAGTTATCAGCTCCCAAAATTACGGCCTAAAAATATGTCAAAAAGTAACAACTGGGTTGGTCCCATTGAGTGTCAACGGTCAAAAATAACCTATCAACGCCCAACGGCTATATTCTTGTCAACGTTTGCCATAGCCATGTCAGCGTCTAAATTGGTCACAACAACGCTTGGAAAAATACTTGTCAGCGTCCAAAAATAAAAATGTTTAAAAATGAAAAATGACCTTAACAAAGTAATTTATCCTAGAGAAGATAACCAAAAAGTTGATAATTATTATAGGGCGGCAAGCACTGTCCAGTTATGCACACTTGCTTATGCAAGATAGACATAACAGTCCTTTAGTGTCCCTTGCTAACCAAAACTCTTAAAACCCAAGTTACCTTATAAAATTCCTTGTTACTCCCAGGTAAAACCCATGACAAAATCATTTCCTAGTCTCCCAACAGACCACAACCAATTCTAGGCCAAAAATGTCTTGGCAGCATGCATAGTATATCAACTTTGCATGCTACAGTGCCTCATGATTTAGTAAAACTAACTCATACTCACCTGTGGACACAATCTAGAATTGTGATAAGAGTATCATATGGATACCCAAACATCCTAAAGGTTCCTAAAACCTCCCCTTAAACTATGATACATAAGTTGCTAAAAATATGCATGAACAAAAAAAAATTATGTCAAGATAGGAATTAAAAATTCCAACCATCATCCATAAATATAAACATGTCCAAATGCTTCTCCAATGATCCATAAGCAACTCTGTATCCAATGGTATACTGCTAACACCACCTGCACATTTAGATTGAAAACCACAAAACTAACATTGTTGCTGACAACGCCCCGATAACACATAACAGCGTTGAGGGAAGCTTTGTCAGCGTTAGACAAATATATTGCTGACAACATCACAAAAACACTTATCAGCGTTCAAGCAATCTTTGTTAGTGTTAGAAAAATATAGTGGAAACTCTAAATCCTCAAAAAGACCAATAACAATGCATTATCCTGTACATACTTTTACAAAAAGACTCCAAAACACATATTATGTGAGATTGATCATTCCAATACTTGTTACCAAGTATTGAAACCTTCCAGCATCAAAAGGTTTAGTTAGTAAATCTGACACATTCTCCTCTGTGTCAACCCTATCTGGTTGTATTAAACCCTTTTCAAAACAATCTCTTATAAAATGGTATCTAATTTCTATGTGTTTAGTTTTAGAATGATGTACAGGATTCTTAATAATGCATAATGTGCTGTTATTGTCAACAAATATCTTGGTATGCATGAAATTATACCCATAGTCCAACAGCTGGTTCTGAATCCACAAAACTTGTCCACAACAAGCAGCTGCAGCCACATACTCAGCTTCAGTTGTAGAATTAGCCACCACTGTTTGTTTTTTGCATTACCAAGATATTAATCTGCTCCCAAGAAACTGACATCCACCAGTTGTGGATTTTCTATCAAACTTATCACCTCCATAGTCACTGTCTGAATATGCAATCAGCTCCAATGGTGAATCCTTTGGGTACCACAAACCAAGACTAGGATAGCATCTTAGGTACCTAAAGATCCTCTTGACAGCATAAAGGTGACATTCTTTGGGAGTCACTTGATGGCGTGCTCAAGCACACACAGCAAACATGATGTCAGGTCTAGAGGTTGTGGGATACATCAATGAACCAATCATTGATCTATAGTGCCTGACATCAACATCCTTTCCATCTCCAATCTTTCCCCAAGGGTGTTCTCTATCCATAGGAGTAGTAGCCCTCTTTTCATGTGTAGAAAATCCAAACTTCTTCAAGATCTCAGCCACATACTTATTCTGGGAGATGAAGATACCATCTTCTTTCTGCTGAACTTGTAAACCAAGAAAGAAGTTCATCTCTCCCATAGCACTCATCTTGAATTTGTCTGTCATCAGCTTGGAGAACTCCTCACTCATCTTTGGATTAGTAGACCCAAAAATGATATCATCAACATAGACCTGAACAAGCAACACATCCTTACCTTTCTTCTTTGTAAATAGTGTCTGATCTGTGGTGCCCCTCTTGAAGCCATTGTCCACTAAATAAGTAGACAAAGTACCATACCATGCTCTTGGGGCTTGATGAAGTCCATACATAGCCTTCTTGACTCTATACACCTTGTCTGGATTCTCTGGATCCTCAAAACCAGGAGGCTGCATCACATTTACCTCCTCAACAAATGTTCCATAGAGGAAGGCACTCTTGACATCCATTTGATAGACAGTGAAGCCCATGTAGGATGCATAGGCTAAGAAGATCCTAATAGCTTCAATCCTTGCAACTGGTGCAAAGACCTCCTCATAGTCTATCCCCTCCTCTTGTGTATATCCCTGAGCCACTAATCTTGCCTTGTTTCTGACCTCAATACCTCTTTCATCTCTCTTGTTTCTTAGAACTCATCTTGTCCCTATAGGTCTGACATATCTGGGACAATCAACCAGCTCCCAAACATCCTGGATTGCAAATTGGTGAAGCTCATCCTGCATTGCTTCCACCCAACTTGGTTCTTTGAGAGCATCAAATATTTTCTTGGGTTCCTGTTGTGACAGAAAACAGGCAAACAAACATGCTTGCACAAGAGGGGTATCAACCTTCTTGTGAATATTGGCAATAAATCCACCAAGACCTTGATGAGATCTTCTAGTCTGAACAGGAGTCATAATATCACCAATGATCTGAGAAGTAGGGTGATTCTTCATAGTAGAAGTGAGAACTCCTCCTTCAAAAAGTCTGGTGTCCTCAATTTCATTCTCCAAGTTGCCAATATCTTCTTCTTCAGACTCTCTTTCATCAACATGAGGATGAACCTCTTCATATAAATTGGAAGGTCCACCCTGTTCAAAAGTGGAAGAGAAAAGATGTTCAGAAGTGTTGTCAACGCCTGAACCTTGGTTGTCAGCGTGGGAGCTAACAACGCTTGAACTGTTGTTATCAACGTCTGAGCCATCAACGTCTGAATTGGTCTTGTCAGCGCTAGATTTGCCTTTGTCAGCGCCTAAAGGACCATGCATGTTGTTATCTGGTGGTACTTGGGGACCACCATTATCTTTTCCAGCAGCAGCAGCAGCAAAAGCATCTGTCCATATGGGGATTGTAACATATTCTTGTATAGGAGATGACTTTTCTACATGTGATCCAACCTTTTCATGAACCTATGTACCTGAAACATCAACAACTTGTTTTTCATAACATTTGAAGTTACCTTCACAATGTCTGGATTAGTGACAGGCATATAATTTAAAGTCCTAGATAAAGGTTCCAAGTCAAACAACCAATTTGGACCACTTTCAGGATCACTAGGTTTATTCTCTAAAAACCTAACATGTACTCTTTCAAGTATACGTTTTTCCTTTTTAAGATAAACCCTATACCCCTTGCTCTGCACTGAATACCCCATGAAGTAGCCTTCATCACCTTTTGAACTAAATTTACCTAAGGCATCACTAGTATCTAAAACTACTACATGACAACCAAAAGGTCTGAGAAAACCAATATTAGGTCTTCTTCCCCAAAGTAACTCATAAGGTGTTTTGTTCTGAATTTTGTTGACCAATGCTCTATTTTGAACATAGCAAGCTGTATTAACAGCCTCAGCCCAAAAGGCTATAGGGAAATGAGCATCAGCCAACATGGTTCTAGCTGCTTCAACTAGGGTTCTATTCTTTCTTTCTACAACCCCATTTTGCTAAGGGATTCTGGCAACACTAAATTGCCTAGTAATTCCTTTCCTGGCACAAAAATCATCTAACACTTTATTCCTAAATTCACCACCATTATCACTCCTAAGAATTTTAACTTCATTGCCTGTTTTCTTCTCAATCTGAGTGATAAAATCAATTAAAGTGTCAGCTGTATCACTCTTCATAGCTAGAAAGAAGGTCCAAGTAAACCTAGAAAAGTCATCTGTGATAACAAAATAGTATGACTTACCATTCAAACTTTCTATATTGGTTGGACCAAAGAGGTCCATATGAAGCAAGTGAAGAGGTCTAGTACTAGAGTGCACCTGTTTAGACTTGAATGAGACCTTGTGCTGCTTGCCTTTAAGACATGCAACACAACAGTGGTCATTATGGAAGGCCTTTTCAGGCAAACCATCAACCAAGCCAAGTCTCACAAGCCTGTTTATATTCTTAAAATTTATGTGCCTTAGTCTCTTGTGCCATAAATTACTCTCATATACTGAAGCTTTAGCATAAAAACAAGACATATTGTTATTCATTCTAATCCCATTCAGATTCACATTGTATATGTCTTTATGCCTAGGTGTTCTATAGTCAATATATTTCTCATCAGGGATCTTATAATCCTTGCTTAACACCAAACATTCAGTATCAGTAAACAGAACTTTATTTTTGTTATCACAAACTTGTGATACACTAAAAAGATGGTAATCAAGTTCCTTTACCAGAAATACGTTCTCAAAACGCAAGTTCTTGGTGAGAAGTGTTCCTTTGCCTGTGATAGTACCATATCCGCCTCCAAAGTAAACCTTATCACCATCCTTAATGGGAGTGAAGTTCGTTAGATAATCTTCCTTCCCTGTCATGTGCCTTGAGCATCCACTATCCCAATATCCAAAATCATTGACCTGTCTTTGAATGCCCTGCACATAAAGAAAACAAGTTAGTTTTATTTGGGAACCCAAGCCTTGGAAGACTTGGATTCATCTGGTTGTTCAACAAGAACAGACTTAGTTCTCATAACAACCCCATTTTCATCCTTCTTTGGATGAAATACCCAGTTAACCCCAATAGGTTTTGTAATGACCTTTGAAATGTAATTAAATCTGTTGCAATTCATTGAAATCCCATTATCATTAGGGTTTTGATATTTCTTGGGTCTCCATGTTAAGCTTGAAGAAGCTTTAGACCCCTTACCCTGTGGTTGTAAATATTTAGGTCTGATCACGTTTCTGTCAGCGTTGGAATTTGTCTTGTCAACGCTGAAATTTCCCTTGTCAGCGTTGAACCTAGGGTTTGTTACAGAAACCCATTGCCTATTAGACCAAGTATTTGTCTTTTGAAATGGTCTTTGTCCATGAGTGTTAGACCCTCTAGTGAATAATGGGGCAGGTCTAACAACTTGTGGACTTTGTTGCACACAAGGTTTGGGTCTGACAACGTTTGACTTTCTAACAACGTTGACTTTTGGAGCGTTGACACACTTATATGCTAAATGTGAAAAGCTACCACAAGTGTAACAGGCTTTTCTAGACACAACCCTAGGTCTAGAAGAGAAGAAGCCTGTTCCATTATTGCTAACTTGGCTCTTAGGTGACCTAGTATTCCTATACATCTCTGCATACTTAATGCTAGGTTTTCTAACAGTGTTTGAGCCAAGGTCAACAGCTTTACCAGTGATTGGGTTAGTAACTTTAATGGAAGTTGACTCATTAGGACTTTCACATAATAAGCCACCCTTAACAAATAAGGTAGGGTTAGCTTTCTTCCATTCATTCAAGTCAGTCAACTTTTGTTGATACTCTTCAACTGGGGTGACAACTCTTGGTGGAGGAATGAATTCCTCCTCTTGGAGTTCTGGCAAACCAGTCCAAGATAGGTCCTTTTGTTAGACACCATAGAAGTCACCAGCTGGTGGTGGAACCACAGAGTAGTCTTTCATCCCAATCCCAGTCATGTCCTTAGGATCCCTTTGTTTATTCACACATTCTCCTAGGGTTTGTGTGGCTCTATCAAATCTCTGAATTTTAAGGCCAACATTGTCTTTATTCTTAATGGCCTCATCTAACTTAGCTTGTAAATCACTATTAACCCTTTCCATGATGTTTCTAACATCATTACTAGCATCTAACTCATGTTTTAAGATATTTATTTTATCTTTTAAATCAAATTCCATTTTCTTGTATTCAGAGACTGTTTTCTCAGTTTGAGTGAGAGCTAATTGATAATTGGACAGTTTGCATCTCTCAGTGCTCACATCATCTAATAACCTTAACACCTCTTTATTAAGTTTCTCAGTATTTAACCTACAGTCCTTACTACAAAAAGTATCATTGTATACCTCATTATCTGATGAAGAGGAGGAGTGTGCCATGAGAGCATATTGAACATGCTCTTCTTCAATTTCAGCAACTAAAGCTTTATCCTCTTCTACATCTTTAGCCAAATAGATCCAATCCCATCCCATACCATCAATTCCTTGAACTGCAACCATGGCCTTAGGATCCTGAGATTTAACAATTTGACTTGAGGGTTTACCAGCATCAGATCTTCTAGGAGATATGCATTCCCTCATGAAATGCCCCATACGATGACAGTTGTAGCATTCAACTTTGGATTTATCAAATCCAGCTGTGTCCTTTGCATTGAAGGTCATCTTCTTCTTAAACCTTCTATTCTACTTGTTTGCTCTTATACTAGCAAGAGCCATATTCCACTTGATATCCATTTCTTCCAAGTGCTCATCACTTATCTGCTCAAGATCCTCATATGTAATCACTGAACCATTGGGCAAAGAAGCAATATAAGCACATACAGTATCCAGATCCAAGCCAGCATGTTTAACTGTTGGTGAGTCACTTTTGTATGTGTCAGCGTCTGAATAGGAGGCGTTGACAGGACATGTTCCAGCGTTGACACATGATGATCCAGTAACTGGATGCATGTAAGAGTCCTTCTGATCAAATTGGCCTTCACTATGTGAGAAGAAAGCCATGTTACTATTAGTAGACTTACTTCCATGCTCCAGAAGGGTTTCATTCTCCAACAGCCTTAGTTTGTTGTAGGTATCATCAAAAGTAGAACTTTTGTGAGTGTTGTTGGCAAGTATAGATCTTGCCTCAATCTTCCACACTTCACCAAGACTTTTAAGAAAGGTAGCATTGATGTCAACATCACCAAGTTGTGTCCCCATGAAGGACAATTTGCTTGTAATATCAAGCAATTTGCTTCTCACACTGCTAAGCTTCTCATTGGGTTGAGCTTTGAAAACAGCATAATCATGCATGAGTTGTTTCTTCTTCTCTTCCCTAGTATTTTCATTGCCACCATATGCAACTTCAAGAGCTACCCAAAGGTCTTTAGCAGAATCATAACCTCTATATTTATGCTGGTTCTCTTGTCCCAAAGAGACTTTCAGAAAATTTAGGGTTTTCATATCAACCCTTCTTTTTGCTATGTCTTCAGCAGACACAACTCTACCATCACCAGGTTTTTCTTTCTTATCTGCTTCTGGACATCCAGCAAAAGCAGTTCTTGTAGCAATAGCAGCAGCAACCTTTTCAGCTCTATTGAATGTGTTTCCATATTCAATGATTTCCCAGAGAGTGTAGTCATAGATCCCCAGATATTGCTCAAAGTTGAATTTCCACAATTCAAAGTTGGTTGCATCAAGCATGGGAATCTTTATGTTTGGCAAAGGTTGGGAGGAAGAGGTTATTTCTGGATTTGACATGATGTTGTTTAGGGTATTGAGAAAATTAGGGTTTTGGTGTTTTTAGGGTTCTTGTGTTCTTTAAGATCAAAAGTTCCTCAACAAGCTCTGATACCACTTGTTGATCCCAAACTTAGGTCGATTTAGCTTTATGTATACGAGATTAGATCAAGTAATACACTTAGAGAAACCTTTGTATATGTATATGACAATCTAAGTGTTATGCGGAATTAACACTTAAACAAGAACACACAAGATATAAACCAACTTTCACTTTGATTAATGATATCAAACTTGCTTACAATGAAAGTAGTTTACGTATGAAAACTTATATTAAACATTAACCTAAAGGTCTTCTTTTATAGACATAAGAAGCCTTGTACAATAATCTACGTATCAACTATTCTAGGTAAAGGTAAATATAGAAAATACATTGTTGTTCCTATCTTTACTAGAAGTAATCTAGAATACAATAAACGCGTAGAGTATATCCTTCCATCAGTGCTTGTCTTCAATGTATCAACGCTTGACTTTGTCTTGTCAATGCTTGAGCTGTCAGCGTTTGTATTACTCTTGTCGATGCTTGTTTTACTCTTGTCAGCGCTCAAGTAGACTGGCTATAATTTATTCCCAACACCTGCAGATGGGGTAGGTGTAACCTCCTGGAGGTACCCTTTCTACCTGAGAGCCTGTGTAAGAAATATGTGTGAGACATGATTACTTGGCATAAACATGATTGCACTGAAGTTTAAAAAGAATAGTTTACTAGATGAAGACGAGTTGTTGGAATGCTGACCCTTAGCATTTTGTTCACGTCCACTCACAGAGTTCTTATTTAGGATGATGACATGTTAGTATGTAAAAACATACAGCAACTTAACATAAAAGAGTTTAAGAATTTAGGGACCTGTTGTTGTTAGACTGGTTGTTGTTGTTACGGTAATTGTCATTACCGTTCCTCTTGTCAGATCCATAACGGTCGTTAGATTGATCGTGCCCTTTGTTGGCATTCTGCTGAGTGGCCGGTTGGGACCGGTCTCCACCCTTCTGCCTGAAGATACAATTTGTTAGAAAAAGGTATAAATGAACATAAAGATTGAAATGAAATGATAACGCTTGATGACTGAAATTTATACCTCTTCTCAGGACGAGCTTGATCCTCGTAGTCATCACGTTCAAGTAGCATTTCCAAGCTACGTGCTGAATCATTAACTTGTGCCACATTAGTGTAGGTAGCATTAAGTAAACGAGCTGTTGTAGAGGCGTGCAGAGCCCAGTGAAAGTGCTTAGCTTGTTCTTCCGTAGTACCCGCAGTCGCACCTAGAAATCCAGCCAACCTAAGAAACCTCTGCATGAACTCAGTGCTAGTCTCTCTAGTTCTCTGACGAATAGAGTGATAGTCCCTCTTGAGTCCTTCCTACTCAGATGTCAGAAAGAACTGCCCATAAAACAAAGTCTTGAACTGATCCCAAGTCAATGCAGCTAGCCAATCATCACCTCTATTAGCTAACTTGTAAACTCTCCACCAATGCATGACATCACCTTCAAACTTATAGCAAGCCAACCTTGCCTTGTAGGCACCACCGCATCCTATAGCGTCAAAAATATTCTCCATATGTGAAATCCAGTCTTCTGCATCAGATGAAGTCTCAGCCTTGTCAAAAGATCTTGGCTTCCGCTTGTTAAAACTCTTAAGACAAGTGTGCAAAGTAACCGGTGGAGGAGAAGGAGGATTGTTGTTTGATTCGGGGAGACTTGGTATTCAGCCCGAATTTTGTTCTTGATTTGGAGAAGCATGGCTTGCAGAGCTGCTTGGACAGCTGCTGCTAACTCTTGTTCGCGTGTCATGACCATCTAACAGTTTAAAAATGAAAAATGAAAAATGAAATGATTAATCTGATTAGAACATATGATAAACGTAATAAAATGATGCATGAAAACAGTTTATGAAGGCATAGCCAAATGCAAATAACATGAAACAAAATGATATAGTGAAGATGAACGCCTATGGGTCGGTTCATCAAAACGAAAAGCCATGAGCTAATGTGAACGCCTATGGGTCGGTTCACCAAGCAAAATGATTCGATTAAAAGCACATGCGACTAAATAAGGCCAGTCTGTCCCAACCATTACTTAGTCAAAATTACTGCAACAATGATACATGAAATAAATGCATGAAAACAAACTGTCAGTTCTAGGAAGATGCTAATGACTACCCACTAGTCACAGGTCAATTTTAAGAGCCTACAGGTCGAAACCTTGGCTCTGATACCATAGTTGTAACATCCCATTTTAATAAATGGAATATCACAGGATAATTATGACATATCATCAAAGCATACAAGGTAATGTCTAAAACATTAGACCATAAAAGAATCCGGAAACAAACATCGGATCCAACATAAGCTCCACACACGAAATACATAAGTACAATGTAAGGGAAAAGGACTAAACAATGTCCAGCAAAGCAAAAGTATGTAAATTCATTAAAGAATGAAAGAAGAATGACGCCTCTTTCCATGCACGTACTCTTGAATCCTAGCTTCGCCCTTTAGTACCTGCAGTATTGGGACTCGGAAAAAGAGTACGGCTGAGCAATACGCTCAGTGTGCGGATATATAACAGTGATATGGAATAACATAAACGTAGGTAAAGACTGAAATGGAAACATAAGAATGAAAATGCAGCGGAAAACTATAAGTCCTGGGAAAACCTGGTGACATGTAATAAACTGGTTTATTCTGAAAAGATTAGGCTTATATCATAAAAACTGAATTTTAAATGTCCAAGAGCCCATATAGATCATGAATATAACAACGTGCATGAATACATAGAGGGGTGACCTCGTCATGCAATTAGAGGGGTTGCCTCTAATTATAATAGTCTGGGTAGGAGGGATCAACTCCTTGTGAAGGATGCAAGGCTGATAGGTGTGTAAACATCCATCTTTTCTACCACTTAATTACAATAATAACCGGACCAAAACGTGTATTTTATGTCTTTTATGTCGGAATTATGCGTGGTTTGTGTTTTTGTTGTAATTTAGGACGAAATTGTGAAAAGTGGAGAAAACACGGGAATTCACGGGCATTCACGGCTTTTATTGAAGAAAAAGATGAAAGACGGAGTCGAGAAGTCGAAAGTGGAAAAAGAACGGAAGTCCAAGACCAATTCTGAAGATTTATCGAAGAAAAAGTCAAAAGACGGAAGTTTATCAAAAGTCGAGAAACTCAAGTCTATTTTACTGAAGAAATTAAAGACGAGTTCAAAAGATATCCCGAGCCACAAGTCCTTAAAGTCCAAATTTAAAAGAAAGATTAAAAGAAAAGGACTAATGGTGCAATTAAAAGAAGATTAAAGAAGGAGGGACTAAGCATGCAATTAAGGAAGCTTCCTAAGCAAGCCTTAATCTCCCCTATATATAGATTAGATCATTTTCATTTTCCTCTTGTTGGCTAATCGTGACAATTAGTCCTTCCACCTTTAATTACCTTGTCAATTTAAATACTTGTCCATTTAATTACCTTGTCTTGCACTTAATTACCATTTAATTCAAGTAAGTTTTTCTTTTTAATTCTTGTCAAGCTTTATCTTTATCTTGTTAATCTCATTCTTCCTTTCTTAGTCTTTGATTGTTATTGTTTATGTTTATGTTCTTGATTTTGATTGATTTATGTAAGTGGGTTTTAATTGATTTGATCTTTATTGTTTGATTTGTTGTTTTGGATTGATTGTTTATGATTATTAGTTGTTTATTTACGTGTTTGATTTAATCTTGCGTTTATTTTAGCTTTGTTTTATCTAAATTCGTGCTTCATTCTTTGTCCGTGTTCTTCGCTGTTATTCCTGTCCAGGTACTGATCTTCATTTATTCCGAGTAAAGGGTTCTCTGAGTGTTCTATGCGGAATAATCTTTATTCCGTATAAAGGTTTTTGCTAAGCTTGTCCATGCGGAATATTTGATATTCCGCATAAGGTGAATATTCCGAATAGACTTGGTTTTCCGCATAAGGTCTGGATATTCCGAATAGGACTTCCGAATAGCAATTTATTCCGAGTAAGGCTCACATTCTGAATAGGGTGACAATATTCCGAATAGGGAGTATTATTCCGAATAGACTTGATATTCCGAATAGAGCTATATTCCGCATAGGAGGATATTCCGAATAGGTGACAATATTCCGAATAGGCCAATTATTCCGAGTAGGGACTTTATTCCGAATAGCAAGGACTTTCCGCATAAGAACAATATTCCGAATAGACAAATATTCCGAATAGGGCTAATCTTTCCGAATAGGTGACAGATATTCCGAATAGCATTTATTCAGAATAGGAGTTTATTCCGGATAGGGAAATCTTAGTTTTTAGTTTTCTGCCTTTTCATTTTAAGCTTTATTTTTCCCGCCTTTTTCTTAATTGCACTTTAAGTTTATTTACCTTAGTTTAAGATTTAGTTTTAGTTGCGTTTTAAGTTTGCCTTAGTTAGATTTAAGTTTGCGTTATTTACTTTATTGCCCTTTAATTCTCGTCTCGCTTTTAAATACTTGCACTTTATTTCAATTAGACTTAGATTTACTTTAACTGCACTTTTACTTTAATTGTTCTGCACCCTTTATTTTCAAAACTACAACGACACATCTTTATTTTACCAAAGTTCAACTGAGTCACACATTAAACAACAAGTTTTTCAATTCGAAGAGATTGGTACAACGAATAATTTTTAACCTGAGTAAAAGCAGAGTTATCAAATGGCGCCGCTGCCGGCTCTTTTCATAAAGATCAACAGTTTTTTATGAGAGACACGTTGCTTTTTGGGATCCGTTCACTTGTGAACGTTATTTTTCTTGCATAAAAAAATTCAAAAATCATAAAAATTAAAAAATTGATAAAAAACCATAAAAATTAAAAATTTTAAAAATCCAAAAAGATTTTATCTTTATTGTGTATATATATTGTTTTTGTGTTTGGTTTTGTTTTCTTTTGCATTTTCAGGTGTATGCGTACTAGATCTTCTAATTATCAAGAGCCCGAGCCTCAAGAAGATTTAGATATGGCAGGTGTCAACAACAACAACATGCCACCGCACCTCAATAATAATAATAATAACAACAATGCTCTTCCACAGCCCGATCTTCGGACCATGGAGGAACTTTGTCAACCAACCATGTTTGGACGAGGAGGACCGATTGCGCCGATGCAAATCAACGCTCCTGAGTTTTCGATGAAGCACCACATGATTCAGCAAGTGCAAACAAACCCATTTAGAGGATTGCCTGATGATGATGCCAACAAACACCTCGACAAGTTCATTACAATCACCCAAAGCATGAAGTTGGCTGGTGCCACAATGGATGAGCTTCACCTACAACTCTTTCCACACACTCTATTACATCATGCCGAGAAATGGTTTGATCGTCTCCCGAAGAATTCTATTCACACTTGGGATGACATGACTCAACGCTTTCTTTCGCGCTACTTTCCACCATCCATGGTCACAAGCCTTCGCAATCAGATCAGCGGTTTCATGCAAGATCCCGATGAATCTCTTTTTGATGCATGGGAGAGATATAATGTCTTGATCGACCGTTGTCCAAACCACAACATGCTTCCGGTCACCTTGATCGATACTTTCTACAACGGATTGACTTTTCGAGATCGTGATACGATAAATGCAGCCGCCGGTGGCACATTCATGAAAAGGAGACCCGAGGAGTGTAGAGAGTTAATTGAAAACATGACTACTCATCATAAGAACTGGGATTCCTCTGCTTCTTCTAGAAACAACACGAGAGTCAATGTTTCTTCTACCTCAGCAAACCTTGAGATGACCGAACTCACCCGCATGATGGCCGAAATGAGCAAAAGTATTACGCTTCTCGCTTCAAACCAACAACAACAACAAGTTAAAGCGGTTGCTAATCCTTGTGAAACATGTGGCGGTCCTCACTCATACACCGATTGTCCTTCGACACAAGGAAATCCGGAAAATGTGTATGCTGCTTACGGTAATTATTCACCGGAAAATTACCAAGCTAGACAACAAGGGGATAGAAATCTGCTGAGCTACCGTTCCAACAACTACCTTTCACCCGGTTTTTCTCCTCAAAACCAAAATCCCGCCAACAACTACAATAGAAGCAACCAAATCCCACCTCGTGCTTCTAACCCTTATCAACCACCCACCCAACAACACCCACCCATTAATCCCGATGTTGACACAATCATGAGAACTCAAGGTGAGCAAATCAAGAATCTACAGAGCCAAATAATCAATTTGAAAGGAGATATCTTGAAGCAAGGTAATGACATCAGAACCGAGGTTCGTGATAATCTTCAATCCTCTTTCATCACTCAAACAACTGAATTGAAGAATCTATTGGCTAGTTTCTTGCCCGAAGCTCAACCTTCTTCTTCTTCGGGTCCTCTACCTTCAAACACCGTCACTAATCCGCGAGCTAATGTGAGTGCTATAACTACGCGTAGTGGAATTACCATTGTCAATCCACCTACCCCACCACCATCATCTACACCTCCTCTACCACCATGTATCCCTACTCCTCCTACACCTAGTAGTAGTACAACATTACCGTCTCCGCCTCGTCATGACGATGTATCTTGAAAGGACCCTTCAACATCTCAACCTTCACCTTCTCCCTATCAACCAAGAATCCCATACCCTTCTCGTATAGGCAAGACCAATGATCTAACAAAGGAGGACTCGCAAATAACCAAATATATCAATATGATTTCTCAAATGGGATTCAGCATTAGTTTCCTTGAAGCACTTGTCCACATGCCCAAATTTGTTAAAGCATTTAAGGAATTGCTTAACAAGAAGGAGAAGCTGCTTGAACTCGCCAACACACGATTAAATGAAAACTGCTCTGCAGTTATTCTTAAAGAACTTCCGGAAAAGCTTGGAGATCCCGGTCGTTTTGTGTTGCCTTGCGTGTTCAACAAAACTGAAGAATTTACTGCCCTTGCCGATCTCGGGGCTAGTATTAATCTTATGCCACTGAGTGTTTGGAAAACACTATCTTTACCCGACCTCAATCCAACAAAGATGACTCTTGAACTTGTAAATCGCACTCTCGCTTACCCCGTCGGTATAGCTGAAGACGTGTTTATTAAAGTTGGCGCATTTACTTTCCCGGTCGATTTTGTCGTAGTTGATTATGAAATGGACCCTCGTATTCCTTTAATACTTGGTCGACCATTCTTGAGATCCGGACGTGCTTTAGTAGATGTAGCCGAAGGTGAGTTAATCTTAAGAGTCGGGAAAGATTCACAAATTTTCAAAATGGGGCAGCTTATAGGCAAATCTTTTGGACGAGAATCAGTCAATATGATTAATGTGCTCGATGACTTTGTCATCTACGACAATCCTCTATTCCACTCTTGCATTGATAATCCACTTTTTAAAGATGATGTGGATGATTCTCGCCCCAATTTGGAAGCTTCTCCCATTTATGATTCGCCACCGGTCTTTGACGCTTATGATGATGATGATTCTGGCTCAGATTCGGATGATTTTGATTGTACTTCTGAGTATCCCGAGCTGCCCACTTTCGATGATTTTGATGAGGCTGATACTCTCTCGAGCGATTCTTCACATGCTGAAGATCCTCCGCCATCACTCGATCCTACTTTGGACGATTATTCATTTGAGGAAGATTTTTCTGAATTTCTTAACACATACTTCCCTCATGAGAGTGATGCTCCTCCTTATGACTTTGAAGATTATCGTCTTGATCCTACTTTGGATTTGAAGAGCATTTTGTCAAAGGAGAAGAAACCAGTCGACACCGAAATCCGTTGCACGTATGATTTGACACCTCTTTGTCCCACTTCTGAGGACGAGGTTGTGCTTCTTTGCGGATCTTCTTCACACTCGGCTGAGCCGGAGTGCTATTTTCCCCTGAAGGAAAAGGTGTTCGACCCCGGTATTGCAATCTTAGAGCCATCTCAGTATCCACCTGATTAAATAAAAGGAAAAATCTTTGGAAATCTTCAAGACAAGCTTGCACTTCACCCTTGCTTCCACCGTGCTCCATCGCTGCTTAAGGGAACCCTGCCACTTCTTCTTTGGCTTGTCTTGTTCGCCTTAAGCTTGTGCTTATTGATGGATGAAAACTATGTCTTTGATCCTGGTGGATTTGTTTCCTGTTTCTTCCGTTGATGATCAAGGTCGAGTCAGGCTCACGACTCGGTAAACAAAAACCAAGCGCTTCTTGGGAGGCAACCCATGCATCTATCTTTTCGCTTTCTTTACCATAAGTGTAGGGGGACCCTTTGGTTTGCTATTTCCTCCCCTCCCTTCTTATCAGGGATTCGAGCTTCACTGATCTACTCTTAATGATTCTTGACGACCCGTGATTCCGTGTTCTACTTCTTCCCGGTTCTATCCTAAACTCTTTTCGATTCACTATTTTTATATTTTCTCAATGTTAAAATAGGAATCTCTTTAGTGGTCTTTTCCTTAGCGAGATTTAAACAACGTGCACAATGTCCTAAGTGTAGGGGAGTTTACTCCCACATGCTTAAACATTGAGGACAATGTTTATCTTAAGTGTAGGGGGGACTTCTATCGAAGTTAAGTGGTCTTTTCCTTGTATTTGTCCTCATTTTAACCGGAAAATCAATTTTTCGACATTTTTCAAAATTTTTGACCTATTTTGGCCTATTAGTTTTTCCTATGTATAATTAATTTCTTTCTTTGCTAGAATAAATGTTTAATAAGTGGTTTTAATTTTCAAACGTTGTGAATCTTTTGACTCAATCCGAGTTTACTCTAGCTAGTATCCTTAACGTGTTTAAGTCAAGTTTTGCTAGGCTTTTATATAGGGAGCTATAAAACGCGAAAGTCTTAACTCTCACGGGATAAGAACAAGAACTTTTCGCAAGTTCCTATAATTGATCCTAGAGAGTCGTTTATCAAAGGAACTATAAAATGCGATTTCTAAACTTGAAAAAGTCTAAGAATTTGCAAGATCCTATAGGCGACTCGAAAACCCAAAACTTTGATTTAATAGGCTAAGCATCCACGAGTCTTATTCCTTGAGATTTTAAACTGTGGAGAACGAGAGATGATAGAGCCAATTATAAGTTCGGTATTCTTTCGTGAATTTATGTGAGTTAATTATAAGCTTATTCTCCCATCGCTTGCTAATAAATTTATCTGCTAATAAATAAGGTTGAACGATTTGAAAAGTTACTTAGCTTCTAGCCCCAGATCGTTTAAAAGTTGCTCGGTAATGACGAGAGTTCATAGCCAAGGCATAACTTATGAAGCGGGGCGCGAAGATTGGCGAGTCCGAAAAGGCCCTAACAAGGCATGAGGGCTATGTTTTGTTGCTAAAGATCCGAAAGTGATGTGAAGAATCATTTATCGAAAATCAATATGAAGAATCGAGACACACGGCGAAAAGCAAAAACTCCCAAAAAGTCATGGAGAAGTGTATCCGAAAAGACCCTAACAAGGTATGAGGATAAATAGATCCAAGTCAATAAAGGAGGCGGATCGTTGTATATCAAAATCCAAAATAAAGATTGGAGAAAAATGAAGAAGTCGTGGTCCATATATGAAGAATATCTCAAAAATTCCAAGTGAAGAAATTCCAATTATGAAGAGAAGACCATTATTTCATGAACGTCTCTCAAAGATTTGAAGTATGAAGTCGCTGCCAAATATCGGCCCGAGAAAGGTCTCAAATCGCGAACCAAGTTATGCCAAGATATGAACTTTTTGATATCCCGAGAAGCAGTTTTAAAAGATTTGGTCCTTTAGCTAACTATTGATTAAATCGTTCACCTTATTTTCAGACTAAATAATTATTGAAATAAGTCAAACAATGCATCTTCGTGATCATTCAAGACAAATAATAAAATATAAGAGATACCCATAGGAATAAGGGAGTCTAAGTGAATAATTGGCCCACATGAGTTTGTGTTAGTTTACTAACTTATAATAACAATGATCTCGTTTTTAAGCTTGGTTTGGAGAAAGTGAAAAGTTGAGGATGATGATTATTCACGACATGTTCAAAACCCAAGGTATGCTTTTAATTTCTTTGCTTTGCATTTTTATAATTTTCTATCTCTTTAATAAAGGCCAATGAGGATTGATTATGATGAAAAGTGTAAACATGCTTTGTAACTAATGCATTGCATGAGGACATTGCAATGGTCAAGTGTAGGGGATTTGATAGGTGTGTAAACACCCATCTTTTCTACCACTTAATTACAATAATAACCGGACCAAAACGTGTATTTTATGTCTTTTATGTCGGAATTATGCGTGGTTTGTGTTTTTGTTGTAATTTAGGACGAAATTGTGAAAAGTGGAGAAAACACGGGAATTCACGGGCATTCACGGCTTTTATTGAAGAAAAATATGAAAGACGGAGTCGAGAAGTCGAAAGTGGAAAAAGAACGGAAGTCCAAGACCAATTCTGAAGATTTATCGAAGAAAAAGTCAAAAGACGGAAGTTTATCAAAAGTCGAGAAACTCAAGTCTATTTTACTGAAGAAATTAAAGACGAGTTCAAAAGATATCCCGAGCCACAAGTCCTTAAAGTCCAAATTTAAAAGAAAGATTAGAAGAAAAGGACTAATGGTGCAATTAAAAGAAGATTAAAGAAGGAGGGACTAAGCATGCAATTAAGGAAGCTTCCTAAGCAAGCCTTAATCTCCCCTATATATAGATTAGATCATTTTCATTTTCCTCTTGTTGGCTAATCGTGACAATTAGTCCTTCCACCTTTAATTACCTTGTCAATTTAAATACTTGTCCATTTAATTACCTTGTCTTGCACTTAATTACCATTTAATTCAAGTAAGTTTTTCTTTTTAATTCTTGTCAAGCTTTATCTTTATCTTGTTAATCTCATTCTTCCTTTCTTAGTCTTTGATTGTTATTGTTTATGTTTATGTTCTTGATTTTGATTGATTTATTTAAGTGGGTTTTAATTGATTTGATCTTTATTGTTTGATTTGTTGTTTTGGATTGATTGTTTATGATTATTAGTTGTTTATTTACGTGTTTGATTTAATCTTGCGTTTATTTTAGCTTTGTTTTATCTAAATTCGTGCTTCATTCTTTGTCCGTGTTCTTCGCTGTTATTCCTGTCCAGGTACTGATCTTCATTTATTCCGAGTAAAGGGTTCTCTGAGTGTTCTATGCGGAATAATCTTTATTCCGTATAAAGGTTTTTGCTAAGCTTGTCCATGCGGAATATTTGATATTCCGCATAAGGTGAATATTCCGAATAGACTTGGTTTTCCGCATAAGGTCTGGATATTCCGAATAGGACTTCCGAATAGCAATTTATTCCGAGTAAGGCTCACATTCCGAATAGGGTCACAATATTCCGAATAGGGAGTATTATTCCGAATAGACTTGATATTCCGAATAGAGCTAATATTCCGCATAGGAGGATATTCCGAATAGGTGACAATATTCTGAATAGGCCAATTATTCCGAGTAGGGACTTTATTCTGAATAGCAAGGACTT
The DNA here is from genome assembly GCA_025667525.1 of Glebionis coronaria. Taxonomy (NCBI): domain Eukaryota; kingdom Viridiplantae; phylum Streptophyta; class Magnoliopsida; order Asterales; family Asteraceae; genus Glebionis; species Glebionis coronaria. The sequence goes on along the minus strand of CM046882.1, from coordinate 224,778,831 downwards.
TCCGCATAAGAACAATATTCCGAATAGACAAATATTCCGAATAGGGCTAATCTTTCCGAATAGGTGACAGATATTCCGAATAGCATTTATTCCGAATAGGAGTTTATTCCGGATAGGGAAATCTTAGTTTTTAGTTTTCTGCCTTTTCATTTTAAGCTTTATTTTTCCCGCCTTTTTCTTAATTGCACTTTAAGTTTATTTACCTTAGTTTAAGATTTAGTTTTAGTTGCGTTTTAAGTTTGCCCTAGTTAGATTTAAGTTTGCGTTATTTACTTTATTGCCCTTTAATTCTCGTCTCGCTTTTAAATACTTGCACTTTATTTTAATTAGACTTAGATTTACTTTAACTGCACTTTTACTTTAATTGTTCTGCACCCTTTATTTTCAAAACTACAACGACACATCTTTATTTTACCAAAGTTCAACTGGGTCACACATTAAACAACAAGTTTTTCAATTCGAAGAGATTGGTACAACGAATAATTTTTAACCTGAGTAAAAGCAGAGTTATCAAAGGCACACACCACATTCACCATGAAAATCTTGTCTGAAAACATGTAACTAGGATGCACCAATTCGCCCCACATGATAATAGTAACACAGGCCAAAATACTATAAAGGGACGCTGGGAGCAATCACTCTCACCGCAGAAGAGTCATAATACCGATGTCTCTAGTGCTATGGTTATGGGACTCCCATAACTAGGTGAAACTGGCATGCATGTATATAGCTCAGGCAATTAAAATAAACATAACATTTCCTGGCATGGTTAAGACACATGACTATAGGGAAAACAGATGGCATAGCAAACGGGAAAACCTAATCAAACATGCAAAGGGAGTTGTCCATACTAAAGGACGGAATATCCGTACCTTGTGTCTAGTAATGTGAACGAAGAGAACGCGGAGAATCCTACTCAAACCTCGCAAGTGCTACATAATAAAATAGACGTGTATAAGTTATCTGATTAACCTATACTTAACTGATTATTAATTACTTGACGTTTCCTTAACTTGTTTTACTTGATCTTGTATTGCCTTAAATGTTCTTACTTATATTACTAATTCATGTTAAAGCATGTATTATGATTAGTGTAATTCATGTTCTTATGTGTTAATAAGCATAAAATATATATAACCCATGATCATATAGTAAAGTTTATAAAATAAATACTTTAAGCTAATATGGTAATTATTAATTAATAATAAAATGTATGGTTTATATTTGGGATTATTAATTAATAATAAAATAAGCCTAAGTTAATAATCGTTACTTAAGCTTGATAATTACGTAATTAATCTATATATCAATTTAACTACGCAATGATTACTTAGGCTAATTCCGTTAACTAAAACATAACCTAAGTTGCATAAATAATTTAATTATAACATGAAATAATAATTAAATCAACTTGATTTGAAAACATATACATGTGTACCCGAGCCTACCGAGACATCCATGTCTCGGTCGCACTTAAACATAACAAACTAGAAAAACAACCTAAAACAGTGTTGTCCCATATATACCCTTTTAGTTCTGTCCCACATATGCCCTAGTTCTGTCCAATATCATGTTTAAACAATACTATCCTATATCTTAAACTGTAGTGCTGTCCAAGATCCGTCCAGCCCTATACTGTGTCCCTGTTGTTTGTTATTAACTACCTACCGTCTTTATTATATACCTGACGTTGGTTAATCTTACCCACTGTTTAACATATATACCTGTTGTTTATTAAATGTACCCACTGTCTCGATTATATTAAATGTACCCACTGAGTTAAACCGAATCCCCCTGTTTGGGGGTTTGGGGTCGCCACTGTTTGACCTATAACCACCCTACTGGTGGCATTAAACCCCCAGTGAGACCATAGAATGGTCTCGGTTTTTCGTGTAGGCTGAAAACAACAACCCCCGATACTAAATCTTGATAACCCCACGTTTATGATATGTTAATAATCTATTTTATGGATTTCTTGATTAATAACTTAACTTAATCAAAAGAAAACAAAAATTTAAACCTACCTAAATGCGTTTATGGTTTAAGGAGTAAACACGCGAACACAACCTTGATTCTTGAATGGGAAAACTTACGTTTGTTCTTGTTTTCTTGGGTGAACAGCGATGGCAGAAGAAAGCAAGAGGAAAATAATAAAACGATCGAATAGTTTTTGTTTAGGGTTTGTTTAGATACGTTTTCCTAATATATATGTATTACTCCTTCTGTATCATGTTTTAGTCGGTCTTGGAGTCTTACTTGGGCCTTGGCCCATACCTTGGCCCTTTTCCACTCGTCCAAACAAAACAGCCCTCATACTTTCCTTTTTAGATTTCTTACTTTGTTATTTATACGCGTAATCGTGTTTTAAATATCGTGAATATTTATAGTTACCTTTATACATGTTATACGTAAGTAAATACTTATCGTTTTTTATTAATATACTATATGTACATAATAATATTCATGTCGCGTGCAGTATATTAATGAATCGTGTTGGTTTAATTTTCTACGTGATTTCATGTATTTAACGTACTGAGGTATTTTTAAAACAGGTTTTACATCACCAAACATCACAACATTCAATCTCATCAAAAATTTCAAAAATATTCGTAAAACATAATTAAATAATGACCATAGGTTCGGGTTATCACACCCATTCCCCTTTTAACATCATTTTGTCTAGCAATTATGTCCTCATGAAGCAATTCGTAAAACATAATTAAATAATGACCATAGGTTCGGGTTATCACACCCATTCCCCTTTTAACATCATTTTGTCTAGCAATTATGTCCTCATGAAGAGTACAGTCCTTAATAAAATGACTTAAGCTACCACACACAAAGCATCCTCTCTTTTTTTCATGATAGAACCAAAAGGAAAGTCTGTCCTAGTGTTTTCAAATCCTAGACCACCGCTTTTAATACTACCATGATATTTAGGGTCCTTATCCATTATCTTCCTAGTATTTTTTACCTGCTTGAGAGAAGAATTAGGTGATGACACATATCCTTCATTAACAAAGTTGTTCATTAAAGGTGGATAAACCACCCTTTTGGTCACACTTGGTTCTGGTTGTGTCAAAACACTAGAGTCAGAGGTGCAAGAGGTATAATTACTTGAGTCAGAGTCTGAGTCAATTGAAACATTAGTTTGTTTAACCTTCACAATATTGGACTCATCTAACTCTAAAATTTCTCATAAGGCATATATATTCCTAACAAGGGTGGTGCCTTCATTCCCTTTGCATATCTATCATTTTCAAGGACACCCTCATTATCACTACTAGAACTATCAAAAATACCTTTTGAATGATCTTTATCAGTTAAAACTTGCCCAGGTTTTTCATCCATATACCCCAAACCAGTTTTGTCATATTCTCCCATTTGAGTGTTCAACAGCTTTCCAATACCCTTTAAAAAGTTATACCAATTTTTAATAGTTTCTTTTTCATTAGATAATTTAATATTTAAATCCTTATTTTTGTTGAAACTTTTAAAAGTTGTCTTCCAAAGGCTTGGATTTTTGTTTCCTTCTCTTTTAGGCTAAGAGACATAATTTTTTTTCTCTTCATAGTTTTATTAAGCCTTTTGATACCAAACTATGTTAGCTTCTAATTTCTGTAAACCTTTTTCATAGGAAAATCCTTCTACATTATAAGGATTAACCTTTTGATATTGTTCCTCTAATTATATTCTAAGATTGTTAAACTTAAGCACGCAATCTTTAGAACAAGAATGTACCTCACAATATTCCTAAGAAACTACCATCAATACATGCTCCTCATCTTCCTAATCCAGAGTGTAGTTGATAGTGCCATCTACTAAAACCATAGCCTTGACATCTTTTCCCTTCCATGGACTCCTGTTATCACTCTTTGAGATAGTTTCTTTACTTCTGATGTTGCTACTACTGTTGTAAGACCTTTTACTTCCTTCAGCACTGTCTTGCTTGCATTCCTTGGCAAAGTTCCATGTTTCCCACAGTTGTAGCACTCTATCTTTGATTTATCAAAACCTAAAGGCTTCCTTCGATTAACTTGCACAGTTCTTCTTGTCTTCCTAAATAGTCTGTTCATTCTAATAGATATCAACATCATCCATTTGATATAGATATTTAAGGTTTATCTTTGGTCTACCATTTTGATTAGCAAAGAAGAATGAGACCTTATCATCATTGAATGATGATTGATTCCCTCTTTGAGTATTGGGGGTGGAATATGAACCGTTGGCGGTACTTTAGTAGTAAGTACCGCTAGACTCTTCTGACACAAATGCAAGACTTGGCTTTGATGTTGAAGGTGGTATAGCTGTATTAGTTCCTCTAACATCAACCTCATAAATCCTGAGGTTATTATAGAGATGATCAAAAGGTGTAGCATCTATATCATCTTCAATAATGAAGTGCATAGCCATAGGCTTCCACTCTGGTGCAACTCCTCTTAGAAACTTTGGTTTGCTTCATCAGTTGGAATAGGAGCACCAATAGCTGCTAGTTAAATAAGCAACTTGCTAAATCTTCCATAGCCTTTATGGATGCCTTTTGAGCTAGAGATTGAAAAGCTATCAAACTCTTACTTCAACAAAATCTTCTTTATCTTCTTAGATTTGTCGTTTTCTCCAAATCTAAGCTTAATTGCTTCTCACATAACTTTGGCATCTTTATAGTGATGAAAGCTAGGTAAAATGTCTTCTGAAATTGCCATGTAAAGAGTAGTCCTAGCCTTTGTTTCCCTTATAGTAGGTTAGATATCTACTGTAGTTTTGGGAGGAAAAACTTGTATAGTACCATCAGCTAAGGAGGTGACTTGATTTCAACTGTTTCCATTCTTAATGACATCATACATAGTGTAAACTGTGTGATTCAAAAAGTGGTCCATCTGCATAGCACAAGTTTCATAGTTGTAGGTTTTGATAATTAGGAGTTTAACAACAAAAAGAGTGTGTGGAACAGATTTAGAAGCTTGAAATTTAGGTTCAACTTCTATTGTTGCTTCAGCTAGTGCAACTAGCTAAAGAGGATCAGAATTCTGAATAACATCGTCTAAGTGAGGGTTTTCATCACCATGGAGAGACATGGTGAGGTTTGTTTGGTGAGAGTGAGATTATCGGTTTGGGATAGTTCTTCTTATTAAGAGTTTCTCAACAATCTCTGATACCACTTGTTGATCCCAATGAATAGATTGTAATCCTGTTAAGGATTGTATTTATAGCTTGTAAACAAGCTAGAGCACGAGGGAGAATAATTGTAACACCCCACTTGGATAAGTGGATCGTTACGTGTATTTATGGCGTGTCATTAATAATTTGTTTTTAGTACATTCGTTTTCTCTCGGTCTTATTGAATTGATATAACGATTTTAAGCTTGACTTTATTGTTTTTGGTTGTAAGATCTTTTTTTAGAATTTATGTCTAATTGGCACAAAACAAGTAAAAATGTAAAAATATTATCTAGTGATACATATACGTTTAATCTAAAAACACATTGCAATTATGACATCTAAGTGCACTAATTACAATTTAAACAGAGTACCAATTTAATTCTACAAAATACAAATTTATTCTATGAATGAAAAACGTAAAATACAAAATATAAATCTAATACAAATCTATCTCAACTACACAATTACAACCGATTAAATCTAGGAGTATAAACTAGTCCTAAATGCAACTAGCCCCGTAAATGAGTATAAGCCCAATAGTCCTAAATGCAACTAGCCCCGTAAATGAGTATAAGCCCAATGAACCTACGGTCCAATTACACAAATCCATCATCCTAACTGACAAACTTAACGAGAAGGATAACTATTGAAAACAGACTTAACAGAATATCGGCTAATAAACTAGCAAATGACTTGTACCGAAAGAGGCATATACAAGTTGAAGGTTCTAAAGTGAAAACTTACTAAACTTCTACAAACTTCAATTCAATGCCTATGAACATCAGATCTGTAACCAAATTCAACTAAGAAGCTACTTAACTTTTCTAAAAAAACAGTTTAATTTTTGAGCTTCTTCTAGTCGAATTCTTAGCTTATCTTTTACGATAATAGCGATAGTTTCTTACGCAGTAATTGCAACTACTGATGTATTGAAAATTCAAGTAATCAAATTGCCTATAGAAATCTCAAATTGCCATCCAACTTTAAAGTAGATATTATGAAAGCTAAACTATCTGGATCAAAATCAGCTTTATCCTATCAGATATATTCTAACTTCAACCAACTACAACTCACTCATCCAAACACTAGTTATGTCATTCAAAATCTCAATTCTGCTATCTATTATTAATCCTATTAGACTGATAAAAAGAAGCATTTTGCTTCAAGATATCTAGGCTGCAACTTCTACCACACACTGAATGTAAAATAATAAGCTGTCAAAATTCAAATGACTAGCTAATAACAGAACGTAAATGAGCAGATTAGTAGGTCACGATCAAATGGAATACGACAAACAAGCACTATCAGATATTGATCATACAAAAAATAGCGAAATGAACAAGTTTACACTACTATGATTAAACACCTACAGATTATTCTAAAAGGAATGCAGAAAATATAACAAAGCTTAACCAAGAATTATCAAGGCCTCCGTTGAGGAGAAGCGGAGCGCTGAGCTCGCTTAAATCCCGAACACACCTCCACGTCTCTCAACTGTTCTAACTGACAACTTTAATATCAACGAACACCAATTGCATCTATCTGAGCTATAATTCTGAATTCAATAGCTCAAATTCTATGAACTGATATCGAGGCGAAAGATCCAACTGAAAGCCAACTGTTCTACCAATCGGTTCCAAAACTCATATACCTGCAAGATCAAACAAACCGAATACCAAATATATTCTTCCTATATTAACAACTAAGTGTTTAAGCTAAACAGAAAGCTTATTATCCTCTAATCGAAATCTAGTGAATTCTGTCATCCAAAGTCTAAACTAAAGATTAATTACAAAAGTTGTTGATCTATTACTATTTATTCTACTCCATAGAACTGATTGCAAATCTAAACTTCTAACCGAAAATTTCAACTAAACATTCGCTTAAAACCGGACTGAGTGTAACTGAATATTATAGAATGAACGATGATTTAACTCTCTTTCTAACAGACAATAACAGAAAACTCAAAACTGAATATAACAAAGATTAACTGATTATATCGAAACAGTAACGGTTTTTATACAATCTTAAAAAACAGTTTAAGAGACGAAATCGAATCTTGATTACAAGTTGTAGCAGTAATGCAAAAGTATTCAAAACAGAATAAAGAAGATGATTTCGAAAAAGTAAACTCAAGCTTTCATTAATGGTGAAAAAGAAAGGATTCGGTTACAAGAGATTAACTATTTAACAGATTCTAACAAACTTGTATCTAACTAATTAACTGAAAATCGGAAAACTAACTATCTAACCTAACTAACTATGTGTAAATCTACACCTAGCTAACCATCTTCAAATGAGGAGATCCCTTGGTATTTATAGGCGACTGAGAGGAGGAGTATGACGTGGCTCTACCAATCAGAATCATCCACGTGTTTAATACGAGGATTAGGGTTCTTCATCATTCTTCATCCAATTTGGGCGTTTCTTCGTTTCTTCCTCTTGATCCAATTAAGTCATATCATAATGTAGAGGAGATTCTGATGAGCATTTTTTCTTCTTTAAGTTTATCTTGAATCCTTCTTGATTGTACATGAAATTGATTTGCAGGTTTATGGTGGAAAGTGTTCATGAATGATTGTTTTTGGTCTCTGAACTTTCTCTCTCTTCGTTTGGAGAAGAAAGACAGACGCGTGTGTTTGTATCCCTTTGACCGTGACTTGGTCATTTGACCAAGTCAATAAACTTTCCGCCTACTTTGCCTTTTAGTCATTCATTTTCTTCTTTCTTCCAAATGTGTTTAAAAACTTTTTAAGTTATTTCCATTTCGTCCTTTGTCTTATGAAAGTTACAAGTCTAGTCCTCCATCTTGATAATATTGGCAAGTAAGGTCCTTGAAGCTTGATTCGTCATTTTCTTCGTCTTTTCATCAAATAAGTCCTTGAAACCGCGTGATTGCTCAAAAATGTATCTTGTTTACCTGAAAACACATGAAACACAAATACCCACGTAATTCTGATATTTTCAGTTAAATATTATGTATTTGACTGTGTTTTGAGTGGTTTTTGGATCATTATTGATGAGTTTTTCACACTAATCAACTCCCCTCCACTTGACCATTGACATGGCCTCATGCAATGCAGCATTTTAAAGCTCTTGAGTGCACTTTTGTCATAATTAACCCACCTTGGCTATTTTATGATTTAATAAACTATACTATACTACATGATGAATGATTTTGAATATATACAATGCAATGCAAAGAAAACAATTCTATTTATATATTTTTGGATTTTTCATAAATGGTTTTGATGGAAAAACTCATAAAGAAATCAATGACTTAAATTAGGGCTTTTGGTACCATGAACACTTATCACCCTCAAGTTTCACTTTCCCCATACCAAGCTTAAAAATGGGATCATTGTATTCACAAGTAAAAAGTGCATCAACTTATTCATGACAATTAAATGTGAAACCGGTTATTATTTGAGCAAATTGCTTTTGGGCAAATTTGTCATTATTTAAAGCGTGAAATATAAGAAATGTAAAATCCAAAAATAAGGAAGCACAGTTTTAACCCTAAGTAATCCTCTCATCCATTACTTGAAAAACCGCTCACAATTAATATAAGTCCGTTTCAAGAGTAATAAGCCATTCGCCTTATGTGTAAAATCCTCATGTCATGCATTAATAAGTAGCTACACACTCGCTAAGGAAAGAAAAAATAAAACTCACGCAATAATCTACATCCGCCATCTTTTTGAGACTTTGGATCTTCAAACCCGCAACCCGTCAAGGTAATATTGAATTGGAGCAACTATTAAATCCCCGCAACCTGTCAAGGTAATATTGGAATCTAATAGTTACTATAATTAACATTTCACTGCCCCTCTTGGGAGTCTTGTATAATTATTTATTTTTCTTTTCTTTTTTCTTCTTTTTTTTCTAGCCACTCATTTTTTTCATAAGCCGCTCTTATTTTTCTTTATTCCTCACAAAGAAAGTTGAAAAGAATAAAAGGAAAAATACCCGCTAAGTATTAAGCATGACATAAGTCTAGTACACATAAAACGTTATAACTTAGAATCTTAAGACGTACTTATACCAACCTTGAATGATTAGACAAAAATGCATAAGAGACTACAAACCGATTAAAACCGTTCTTGATTATTTATTAACATATATACATGCAAAGAAATTAGAGGCAAATAAGAGAAGGGTTTAGCCACAAGTAATTATCATGAAGTTTACCTAGCCCTTTTATACTTGCTTCAACTCTATCATTTCCCATTCTCCACAAATTTAAAATCTCAAAAAATGAGATTGGTGGATGCTTAGCCTAATAGACCAATGAAGGACTACATGGTTAAGGATACTAGCTAGAGAATGCTAAGATAAGCAAACTCGGGTTGAGTCAAAATATCCATGGCGGGCCTAATATGTCGAAGAAGTCTAAATTTGTTGAACCATGTTCTTTATTATATTTTTTCTTTTTATATATTTTTGATGAAAAATAAACGAAGAAATATATACAATGAAAATGTGTTATGCAAATGAAAAATGATTTATGCAAAAATTATGAATGCATATTTTTGGTGGCCAAAGTGAATCAAAAATTTGAAAAATGTTTGAAAAATTAATTTTCCAAGTTATCATGAAGTTAAGGGAATGGTCTATGTAAGGTCACTTCGATAGAAGTCTCCCCTACACTTAAGATAAACATTGTCCTCAATGTTTAAGAGTATTGGAGTAAACTCCCCTACACTTATTACATTGAATAGACTTTGCTTAACCCAAGCTAAGGAATGAACAACTAAAGGGTATTTATTTTAAACACAATTGTTGAATATCACAATAGCAAAAACTAATCGAAGTGAACCAGATACACGGGCCACCTCCATGAGCTCCAAGCATGAAATGAGAGAGATCAACCCTTGAAGCAAACACCAAAAGACGAAGAACGGCCACCCCTCCACTTCAACTCTACTATAACATCCTCTTAATTAAACCTAACCTATTTAGATCTACTCTATGTTTTCTAACCTAGTTATTCAATGCTTGAGTTTTTTTAACCCTAAGTCTCTAGCTCGACTCGGCCCCGAATTAAGTTGTCCTTGGGGAAACCATCATGGAGAATAAAGAATATCCACTTGGAAGCAAGTCTCACATGATACACTCAAACTTAGCACGTTGCCATTTACTATAAGATATACAATATCCGCCTCGATAAATGGAACGGTCCAACGTGTCTCAAGTTTGTCCAACATATGAAATCTCTCATATAGGAAGCACACCAGGATCAAATACATAGTTTCCATCTCTACATTCGAACAACTCCAAAATAGGTAGCATCACCAAAGTAAGCTCATACGAGAAACGCATATCAATCGAAGTCACACTCTTAAGTGGAGTAGATGAAAACCAATATTTCCCAAATATACGTATCCCAGGATCAAAAACCTTTCCCTTCATGGGAAAATAAGAAGATGAACTCGTATCAACCATATAAGATTCCCCCTTAGATATCAAAGCATCATGAGACAATGAAGGTGTAGGTATCAAAACATTCATAACTATTATGTCCATGTTGGGCTCCTCATCATCATCAAAAGGTGGGTAATCTTCCATAGAAGGCGTAGAAAAAGGAGGATCAAGATGAATAGTGTCTTGTGGTGGAGGTGTAGGCTCTATGGTCCCAAAAGGCAAGTTCTCACTAAGACGAATCTCCTCTTCCCAATTAGAATCACTATCATCAACCTCAATATCAATATTAGCAAGATAAGCCTCTATGGTGGCATCAATATCCATATGAGAATCCATATCAAAGGTTTTGGGTTCTAAAGGTGCCTTAGGTGAAAAAGGATCAATCTCTAAGAGTATAAGATCTTCATCAATAACCAACTTCAAGGGTGGAAGGGTGGGAATAGAAGGCTCAAAAGAAGGTGTATTAAGAGAATCACTCAAAGGGATAATATGACCATAAAAATCAATAGGTGCAACCTCAAAAACCGGTGAAGAAATGTCAATGAAAGGTTCTTCTTCTATGGAATCATCATTATGGTTTTTATTCAATGCTTCAATCAAGGAGATAAGATGATAAACATTTGATAAAACCTCACGAATATGAACATCTTCCACTACTTCTATATGAGCAACATCTTCATCCAAATTAGGAATGTCATCTTGACATGAAAAGTCATCGGATGATATATCATAAGATGCCTCACTAGAATCACAATCATCATCCTCTATTTGTGGCAGGTCTTGCATAAACTCTTCCTCAATCTCAATATCCTTTTCTTTAAACAATTCATCAAGATCAAAGTCACCAAAATCACTAGTAGTAGCATGAAGGTCAACATGGGATGAAATCTCAATGTGATCATGAGGAGAAGAGGTATCAATACAAAGCCTGTCACATGGTTCATTGGAAACACCCTCAAGCTCTCTTTGGATTGGGATAAGGTTCTCAACACTATGAGAAGTTAATTCATCCAAATCGGTGTTTGTATTAGTGCTAAGAGGCTCGTCCCCTATGGTTAAAGAGTCGGTGGGTTCCACGTGAGGTAAAGGTGATGAAGGTGTGTCATCATTAAATGTCATACAAACCGGAGGATCGTCATCATCGTCATATAAGCATTGTTTAAGCAAACGAGCACGATTAGCAAAAAATTGTTCTTCTTCTTCTTTTTTATCAATCTTAAAGAGGAAATCATTTAAATATATCCTGAGGCGACAAGAAAATTTGTTCAACAATTCACGATACAAATCACCGATCTCCTTGTCATCATATTGCCAAGACTTAATTTCCTCTTCCTCAGTAGACTTAATTCTTTTCTTTAACCATCGATGCGTGTCTTTCATTTCCTCGAGGCTCATGTCTTTCATACTATCAAGCATCTTATAAACGTCATCGTTCGACTTGTTTGTTGTCTCAAGTAAAGAATGAAACTTCTTGACAAGATTAGGGTCATCGGATGGCGGATCCCTCGGTCTACAATCATAACCATAATGGGAAGCGTTTCCACAAAACTCACATGAAAAAGTCGAAGAACATGGTGGAGGTGGATTTCCATAATTAGGTGAATTATAGGTTTGAAAAGAGTCTTGATTATGAAAGTTCTCATGATTGTAACCTTGAAAATTTCCTTCATTTTGAAAACCCTCATAATGTGAAAATCCTTGATTTTGAAAAGTATCTTGATTATAGCATGGGAAATTTTCATCATTTTGAAAGCCTTCATAACTGGAAAATCCTTGGTTTTGGCATGGCTCATTAAAGGGTTGATCATGAAATGATGGTGGAGTTTGTGATGAAAAACCGGAATATCCCATATAGTCATTACAAGTATAGTCCATTTGAAGGTTAGGTTGAAAATTAGGGTTCTCGGTTCCATTGTAAGCATATCCCTCCCCATAATAGCCGTTTTTTTATCACATAAATAAGTATCGTGCGGACCACCACAAGTCGAACAAGGAGAATAATTAGTGTTGGCGGATCGTTGTTGAAAAATCTCCAACATGGAACGAGTATCCATGTGTAACAAGGTGGCTGAATGTATATACAAGTAAAATGACGTTTAAAAGCTTCCTCGGCGAAGGAAGTAATACACCAAAGGTGGTATGGTTACACGCGTGCGAGTACACGTGTAAGTAAACTCGAGGAGTGAGAGATAAGCTCTCGGTCGCCTTTTGAAGGAGAAGAGATTATCTCCCTCGAGGTTCGATAATTAATATCCACAAGAAAATATAATATATGTAATTACTACTTGGGTGCAAGACCCCCATTAAAGCCTTCCTTCTTAGAATACGCACTAGTGAACGGGGGTTAGGTGGCGCGAAGCACTTAGGTACCTATTAACCCTTAGATGGCATTTTATAGCACATCGCCTTTCTATTCACTTTGTAGTTTGTATTCTTCGAATTATTGCCTATTGGAAGTATTTATCTATTCTTGCTTAATTAAATTTGATCGATACGCGTGTCAAGGACCGGAACGCCCCCTAACATGGTGTATTGCCTCGGCAATACTTATGGAAGATATGTGTGCTGGTTGTTCTTATACGTATACGTATTTACATATAATAATATAGAGAAAATACTTTTGTATTTATTGGGGTTTTTTTTAATAAAATACTATATGTACATAAAAACCGAGGAAATCTAATAATATATATTTTTGGGTGTAATCTTTTAGGAAAAAGATTACTTTTTGGATTTTTTTATTTTTTTAGTTCAATTCTTTAGGAAAAGAATTGATTTTGTGGTTTTTTATTTTTTATATTTTATCTTTTTGATTTTTTTTTTTTTATCTTTTTGATTTATAATACGTAAAAATAACGTTCACAAAGTGAACGGATCCCAAAATCCAATACGTCTCACTCGAAACCGTTAATCTTCACGAATAGAACCGGCAGCGGCGCCATTTAATAATTCGTTTTTAGTACATTCGTTTTCTCTCGGTCTTATCGAATTGATATAACAATTTTAAGCTTGACTTGATTGTTTTTGGTTGTAAGATCTTTTTTTGGAATTTATGTCTAATTGGCACAAAACAAGTAAAAATGTAAAAATATTATCTAGTGCTACATATACGTATTAATCTAAAAACACATTGCAATTATGACATCTAAGTGCACTAATTACAATTTAAACAAAGTACCAATTTAATTCTACAAAATACAAATTTATTCTATGAATGAAAAACGTAAAATACAAAATATAAATCTAATACAAATCTATCTCAACTACACAATTACAACCGATTAAATCTAGGAGTATAAACTAGTCCTAAATGCAACTAGCCCCGTAAATGACTATAAGCCCAATAGTCCTAAATGCAACTAGCCCCGTAAATGAGTATAAGCCCAATGAACCTACGGTCCAATTATACAAATCCATCATCCTAACTGACAAACTTAACGAGAAGGATAACTATTAAAAACAGACTTAACCGAATATCGGCTAATAAACTAACAAAGGACTTGTACCGAAAGAGGCATATACAAGTTGAAGGTTCTAAAGTGAAAACTTACTAAACTTCTACAAACTTCAATTCAATGCCTATGAACATCAGATCTGTAACCAAATTCAACTAAGAAGCTACTTAACTTTTCTAAAAAAACAGTTTAATTTTTGAGCTTCTTCTAGTCGAATTCCTAGCTTATCTTTTACGATAATAGCGATAGTTTCTTACGCAGTAATTGCAACTACTGATGTAATGAAAATTCAAGTAATCAAATTGCCCATAGAAATCTCAAATTGCCATCCAACTTTAAAGTAGATTTTATGAAAGCTAAACTATCTGGATCAAAATCAGCTTTATCCTATCAGATATATTCTAACTTCAACCAACTACAACTCACTCATCCAAACACTAGTTATGTCATTCAAAATCTCAATTCTGCTATCTATTATTAATCCTATTAGACTGATAAAAAGAAGCATTTTGCTTTAAGATATCTAGGCTGCAACTTCTACCACAGACTGAATGTAAAATAATAAGCTGTCAAAATTCAAATGACTAGCTAATAACAGAACGTAAATGAGTAGATTAGTAGGTCACGAACAAATGCAATACGACAAACAAGCACTATCAAATATTGATCATACAACAAATAGCGAAATGAACAAGTTTACACTACTGTGATTAAACACCTACAGATTATTCTAAAAGGAATGCAGAAAATATAACAAAGCTTAACCAAGAAATATCAAGGCCCCCGTTGAGGAGAAGCGGAGCGCTGAGCTTGCTTAAATCCCGAACACACCTCCACGTCTCTCAACTATTCTGACTGACAACTTTAATATCAACGAACACCGATTGCATCTATCTGAGCTATAATTCTGAATTCAATATCTCAAATTCTATGAACTGATATCGAGGCGAAAGATCCAACTGAAAGCCAACTGTTCTACCAATTGGTTCCAAAACTCATATACCTGCAAGATCAAACAAACCGAATACCAAATATATTCTTCCTATATTAACAACTAAGTGTTTAAGCTAAACAAAAAGCTTATTATCCTCTAATCGAAATCTAATGAATTCTGTCATCCAAAGTCTGAACTAAAGATTACTTACAAAAGCTGTTGATCTATTACTATTTATTCTACTCCATAGAACTGATTGCAAATCTAAACTTCTAACCGAAAATTTCAACTAAACATTCGCTTAAAACCGGACTGAGTGTAACTGAATATTATAGAATGAACGATGATTTAACTCTCTTTCTAACAGACAGTAACAGAAAACTCAAAACAAATATAACAAAGATTAACTGATTATATCGAAACAGTAACGGTTTTTATACAATCTTTAAAAACAGTTTAAGAGACGAAATCGAATCTTGATTGCAAGTTGTAACAGTAATGCAAAAGTATTCAAAACAGAATAAAGAAGATGTTTTCGACAAAAGTAAACTCAAGCTTTCATTAATGGTGAAAAAGAAAGGATTCGATTACAAGAGATTAACTATTTAACAGATTCTAACAAACTTTTATCTAACTGATTAACTGAAAATCAGAAAACTAACTATCTAACCTAACTAACTATGTGTAAATCTACACCTAGCTAACCATCTTCAAATGAGGAGATCCCTTGGTATTTATAGGCGACTGAGAGGAGGAGTATGACGTGGCTCTACCAATCAGAATCATCCACGTGTTTAATACGAGGATTAGGGTTCTTCATCATTCTTCATCCAATTTGGGCGTTTCTTCGTTTTTTCCTCTTGATCCAATTAAGTCATATCATAATGTAGAGGAGATGCTGATGAGCATTTTTTCTTCTTTAAGTTTATGTTGAATCGTTCTTGATTGTACATGAAGTTGATTTGCAGGTTTATGGTGGAAAGTGTTCATGAATGATTGTTTTTGGTCTCTGAACTTTCTCTCTCTTCGTTTGGAGAAGAAAGACAGACGCGTGTGTTTGTATCCCTTTGACCGTGACTTGGTCATTTGACCAAGTTAATAAACTTTCCACCTATTTTGCCTTTTAGTCCTTCATTTTCTTCTTTCTTTCCAAATGTGTTTAAAAACTTTTTAAGTTATTTCCATTTCGTCCTTTGTCTTATGAAAGTTACAAGTCTAGTCCTCCATCTTGATAATATTAGCAAGTAAGGTCCTTGAAGCTTGATTTGTCATTTTATTCGTCTTTTCATCAAATAAGTCCTTGAAACCGCATGATTGCTCAAAAATGTATCTTGTTTACCTGAAAACACATGAAACACAAATACCCACGTAATTCTGATATTTTTAGTTAAATATTATGTATTTGACTGTGTTTTGAGTGGTTTTTGGATCATTATTGATGAGTTTTTTCACACTTATCAGTCATCAAAGCATAAGGTGAATGTCCTAAAACATTAACTGACCATAAAGGAAATACCGGAATCAAACATCGGTAATTCAAACATAAGCTCAAAATATAAAAAGTAAATGCTGAAGGAAAGGACTAAACAATGTCCAAATAAGCAGAATAATGTAAGTACATAAAGTAAGAAGTCTGGATAGCTTCCATCCAAATGCACATGCTCTCAGAATCCTAAGAGCGTCCTGGTGTACCTGTCGTTAGAACATCAAAGGGAACTACGACTGAGCATAACGCTCAGTGAACGGATATAAAGCATGATAATGAATTACTGAAAAGAAACAGATGATGAAATACTAGAGTTGTAAGACTGATATGTAAAGTTGCAGCGGAAATCTGTGTATAATCTGTAAAGTCTGATTTATAAATAATAAAGCTGAACTGTTATCTGTTAAATCTGAAAACATGCATTACTGTATTTTAATTGCCAGAGCTTATATAGGTCATGTGTTGTAACAACGGTGCATGAATAATTGGAGGGGTGACCTCGTCATGTTGTAGAGGGGTGACCTCTAAATAACTGTAGAGGGGTGACCTCTAAATACTGTGCTGGGTGGAGGGATCAGCTCCAATGTGAAGGATGTAGAGCACGCACCACATTCACCCTGATAACTTGTAAACCGATAAGCCTAGGATGCATCCATACGCCCCACATGACATGATAATAATAATGGCCAAAACGTGAAGGGAAGATGCAGGATATCACTCTCCTGCATGTGAGTCACGACACCGGTGCCTGTAGTGCCATGGTTACGGTACCTTCGTAACTAGTACATAAACTGGTCATGCTTGTATATAATGCTCAGGCAATTTATTTAGTTATTAACATGATTACTGATAAGCTTAAACATATACTAGGGAAAAACATTTGGCTGCAGACGGGGAATCCTAAGCATGCATAGGAAAGGAAGTCCTTACTGAAAGGACGGGAAATCCCTACCTCGTGTCCAGTAATGAAATAAGAATGAAAGCTGAAAGATCTACTCCGACTTTATGGTTACTACATAAATAAGAGACGTGGTATGAGTTGTCTGATTATTGTTTGCTGTTACTGATTCTTAACTGTTCTTAGTTTGATTTATTTTATTCTTGTATTACTGTTTGTGTATAATCTGATAACATCTGACTGTTCTAATATTATTACTAATTAACGTATTCTCTGTATTCCTGATTATGGTATAATATGTATTCTGATATAATAATATTACTTTAAATAGTAAATTTTAATAGTCAAAATTAATTAAGCCCATTTTAATATAAGTTGAAATAATAACTACCGATTATTCGCTACATGGCTAAATTAACTCATGATCATTACAAGTTTTATAAGATACCTAATAGTTTAAGATATTATATTCATTATCTAAGAAAATAAATGTCGTATGTATGGAAATCACTTTACCATGCGTAGGAAATATACACATTTGAAAATACGACTTACTAGCCAATGATGTTAAAAGATTTATGCAATGGTTCTTGCTCATTTGGTTATACACATGTTCTAACTAATTATTGTGATAACAATATCATCAATTAATAACAAGATTCTTGACGTAATAATAAGACACCACGCATGATTATGTATCGGAATTACGGTTCGATATATACCTCAATGATTGGTCGAGTTGAATAGAATGATAGCACCGATTCGAAACCAATACGAATTAAACTTAAACATAACATTGAACCAACATGAACATGAACTCTAGCAGAATCTCGATCTGTAATCTCCTTTAGCTTTACCGTTTGCAGCTTCTTTTGATGCATTGTTTTAAGAGCTTCATTTTGATATTTTTTTTTCTTATGTGTCGTCCATTAGTTTTCCATGGGTTAGGGTTTTTATATTTTATCTAATTATATGAATGATGTAGTTTATGAAGTAATTAATGAAAAGTTAATCATGGGCCAAGTTATGGGTCATATATTGCCGTGTTTAACTCTGTCTGTTACAAGTTTAACATTGTAACTTTCATATCTAACTTCCTTGATCTTGTACATTATATATAGATACTTGTATAGCACAAAAAAAAGCCAATTATAGCTAATAAGTAGGGTTATATACTAAGTCACTATACTACCGAATCTTAAGTATAAACTAGATGAGCCAATTATATGTGACAAATCTAACATTTTCAGGTAGTGAAATATTTTCTCGTATAATATTTTGAAACTTATTTTTATGTTGGTTGACGAACTCACAATTTACGGATTTAAATTTGGGCTTACGTGCATAATTTGGCGTCTTTTACGACTAAACCGGAAACCTTAGGATTACGTATTTACGTTTTTGAACTCCGTTTTTGATGAGACAATTTTTATTGGATTCGTTTTGTGACGGTGATTCATAATTTATAAAAACGTTTTTCGTAAAACGACCCGAGGGCACGCAAATCGAGAAAACTAGAATCGAGAAATACCCGTAAACTAGTGAGATGGGACAAAACACTTTGCCCCATCCAACTAGCTTATATGGGACGGCATTATGGACACCACCACACATAGGTGGCATCAAGTTAGCAAAGTATTCACAAGTGTAAGCTTGTGCTTACACCTTAAGCTAACTACTTCCACCTTAACACAAAACCAACAAATGGTTTTCATTCTTACCATTTCATCCATGCAATTCACTCTCAAACTCTCTCTACTTCTCCCTTTGTGCCGTCCCAAATCAAGCAACCAACACCATCTTTGATCTTTTCTAGCTACAAACCACATGTTTACTAGTCCTATTAAGGTGTTTCCTTGAAGCCTTGATCATTTGGTGGCCATATAAACAACTTTGGAGGTGATTTACTTGTGTCCTAGGGCTGATTTTCCAACATATGATCTTGATATTTGATGGTCTTGGAGATACTTGTTGTGTTCATCAAGTTCTTGTCTTCCTAAAACAAGAAATCCACTTGGATTGGTAAAGAAGATCATCCTCTACATTTTTCTCTTATTATTTTGTAAAGAACAAATGTATTTTCTTTCATTTTGTATATGTATATGATGTATATATGATGATAAAAATGTTGTGTGGGGATCAAGTGTTGATAAACATGCTTAAAAATGATGATAACCATAAGAAATGAAGCTAAAATCATGACTAATTAGTTGGCTGTATAAAAACAGTAGATAACTAAATGATGAACTGATAAAAATGCATGGTTTGATCTATTTACAGTAAATAGATGATGTTATACACATGTGAGAGTTGGCCATGCAATGGAATCAAAATAATGAGTGAGATATGATCAAAACAAGTTAGGTGGTACAATCTGAATAAGCAGTTTTGTAGGGACTGTTAAGGCAACTTAGACTCAAAATGGGCAGTAGCTATAACTAAGTTATATGTAGCACATATTATGAGTAAGTTTTCATCCAAAAATGAGCTTCTTAGTCATTGTAGAACTCTAGATATGGTAAAAATGGTGAACATGAAGTTAAAAATCAGATTTTGGAAATAATGTTTATTATTATTATATAAGCACTCACTTTATAATGTATAAAATGTAAAATGTAAACCCACTAACTTATAAAACTTATTTATATAAATATATAAAAGGTTAATTAAATGGGTAATTTATATAAATGGTGGTAAAAATAATATTTATAAGTAATAAAAACTATAAACTTGATTTTTACGACTTTTTCGGCTATTGCCGTGAAATTAACGTTTTTCATCAAATAAAACTTAGACGACCAAACCCGTCTAATGTAAAGTTTATAAAAGTTATATACTGATGTATAAGTAACTAAGACAAGTAAAAACCGATAAAACCCGAACTATAAGAATTACGGACATTTACGAGCTAACTAAACCTATTAGACTAATAATTGGACTTAATAAGATAAAAACTTGTAAAAAGAATTATTTGGGCTTAACCCATTTGGGCCCAACATGAAAGATATATATACTGATCATGTAGGTATAAAATGGGTAAAAACAAGTAAAAGAACTTATAAAAGATTTAATGAACTTAAAATAGGTAAAATCGGTAAAACTAGTGAACTAGTAAGACGATACTAAAACGTAAACGCTAAAATGAGTAAATGAGGATTTATAAACCCACTTGATCATCATCATATGTACAAAAATCATATATATGTATATTGTTATTTTGATAAAAGTCATTGGACCGAGTCTAAGACCGATTATTATTTATATAGGTTTCCGTGACCGAAGCACGCCCGTAGCCGATAATCCGCCTTTCATTAACAATGTGAGTTCATAGCCTCGCACTCTTTTAAATGTTTTATAAAATGATTTGTAAACCCGCGAGGGAGATAACATGCTAGATTTTTTATAAAAATAGAACACAAGTAGTCCCGATTGTATGCTAAATGATATGGACCCGAATGATGCTATGACCCTATATTCGAGACTAAAAGGATTATTAGTAGTTAGGTTATGTCACTTAAAGTCCCATTAGCATGAATTGTGAACTACCGGGTTTTGGTAGACGCTTATGCATTTGATAGTACTATTTGGGGACGATCACCCCAGTTCGCGCCTTGACGGTTGATCCCCGTCGTACCACATTGATTGGTAAGCGAATTTATGTATGAGAAGATTCCATAGCGTGATTTTTGTGACGACACGCTAACTTAGATGGGCAAATTGTTTGTCGGGTTCGCGGCCCGCTGTTTTCACAGTAAGGTAACAATGTCATGCGGCTAATAATAATCCTACAACCTATACAATATACAACGTATGCTATAAGGCATAAATAATAAACGATGACGACGCTATTACGATGAATATATTACCTATCATGGTAATATAGAGACTACGGTCTCATGGACGGTTTCAGATGTATGCTTGATATATATTGCCTGACTAGCAATATGTGGACTTACTTCCGATATTATACTTGTGTTCTGATTTTAATGATTGTAAATGATTGTTTTTATATAACGGTTTTCATTAAACTCTATGAATTCACTCGGCATTCGCTGATATGATTTTTGCATGTTTTCTATCTCAGGTGCTTGAAGGTAATCCGGATGGAGATCGACTCTGATGGCCCACACTTAATATTAAAAATGTTCATTCGATCTATGTTTTGTAAACTTAATGACCTGTATAATTTGGGACCTGTTGTACACTTTTGAAACTTTTTATCGAATGAATGTTTGTTAAACCTTGTACAACCATTTTTATGTGTTGTCTATGATTGGAGTTATTGTGCTATCCCGTAACACTCTGAAAGACCCTTCCGCTGTACCGATACGAAAAATGAGAGTGTTACAGTTTGGTACCAGAGCTCTCGTTGTAGAGAACAAAAGATTTTAAAAACCAAGGTTTTGAACAAAACTTTTCAAAATCTTTTGACAATGAACATTTAAGAAAATATTTGAAAAATCTTTTGACTATAACGGTGCCAGAGATCTCCGACGTTACCAACAAGCCCTATTGAGAAGATATATATTTTGATATATATAATATAATTTATATATATGTATATATCGTGATTTCATTATGTAATTGTTTAACTAGTATGTTATCCTAATACGAGATATATATATAAATGCAGATTGTCATGGCTGACCCTAATATTCCTGTAGAGAACCATGTTATTCCTGAACCTAATATAGAAGATGATCCTTATTTAGACTTAGTAGATTTTGATATTGATGATGAGGAGGAACCATTTGAGGATCCCGAGCCCGAGTTAGGACTAGGAGATCAGATTGCCCCTCAGGTTGACTTAGTAGAGAATGAGATTGAGAATGTGGGTAATGAGAATGTGGATATTGAGAATGTGGGTAATGAGAATGTGGATATTGACAATGTGGGTAATGAGAATGTGGATATTGAGAATGTGGGTAATGAGGACGTGGATATTGAGAACGATGATGAGATTGGGTTAGATGAGTTAGATGACGAGATTGACGACGAGGATGTCGAGTAGGATGTAGGTATAGATGTTGAGGTTGATGACGATGAGGAAGCTGAGCTTATTTATCCGTATGATGTTCCAGAGGGCGAGCCTTTGCCCCCACCAGTTTGTTTGTCTGATTCTGAGGATGAGTTACCTAGGGACGAAATGTCTGAATCGTCTGAATCTGATTCTGAATCAGAGGAGGATGAGGATGACGATGCACCTGACGGTACTAATTGTATTGCTACTCGTAGACGTGAGATAGGAGAGTCGTCTAGTACTCGAGAGGCTACTCATATTGATGGTCTTGCACCATGGGCCTTGAGACGTGATCTAGATGCTTCCCGTGTTAAGAGTTGTGTGACAGAGGTTGGATTAGGTGTTGTTCAGACTCAGGTTGCTTATTTGGAGTCGAAGACTAAGATTGGTGAGAAAGAGCGAGAATTGCTTAGTTTGGATTTGAGTGATGTAGAACGTGGTTTGAATGAGGATTTTAGGAGATTATCGGTGTTGGAAAGCCGTGAGTATGTTGATATGAAGAGAAAAGTGAATTCTATGGAGATTCAGTTGAGTGTGGCTCGTGCGATGCGTGAGAAAGCTGAAAAGGAGTTGAATATATCTGTGGGTTGGAACAGTAGATTTTATGCCGACATGGTTGAAAGAGGAGTAATCCGTAAGCGCCCAGCTGAAGATGTGTCTAGTGATCGTCCGACGAAGATCCAAAAGACGATGGATGATGGACCATCTGGCGGTTCTCAGTAGACCAGTCTGTGTTTAGTAGTGACCTTTATATCTTTTGCGCTTTTGTAGCTTTGACTGAACCGACTTGTTAGTAGTAGACTTGGCACGAATTTTGAGTGTATATAGTGTTAGAACTTTGATATGGATGTACTAAGACAATACTTTTGTTTCAGATCGAATGAAATATGTATCTTGTCTTGAATTCCATATTGTGCCTTATTTGTATCATGATTATGAATTCGATCCATATTATATGAATCCTTTGTTGGATGAATGCTTAATACTTTGAAATTGTGGAATTATAGAACTATGCCGCCCAAGAAGGTTGTGACTGAGGATGATGTACGTAGGATTATTACGGAGCAAGTTACCGCATCTATGACAGAATTTATGGCAAATGCTAGAAATGAAGCTGGCGGTAGTGGAGCTGGCGGTAGTGGAGCTGGCGGTAGTGGAGCTGGCGGTAGTGGAGCTGGCGGTAGTGGAGCTGGCGGTAGTGGAATTGGCGGTACAAATGTGAATGTGAACGCTAATAATGTGAATGCTAATGCTGGAGGAAATATAGGAGGACTTGGAACGAATGCACCTGAAGTTGGTGGCTGTACTTATGTGACGTTCATGAAGTGTGAACCTCTACCTTTTAATGGAACTGAAGGTGCTGTAGGACTAAGCCAGTGGATCGAGAAGATTGAATCGGTGTTTAGGATTAGTAAGTGTAAGAGGAAGATAAGGTGACTTTTGCTATGGCTACTCTTAAAGGTCGTGCGTTGACTTGGTGGAACGGGAGAATTGCTTTCATGGGTCTTGATGCTGCTAATGCTACTCCTTGGGCTGAAATCAAGAAGTGGATGACTTTGGAGTTTTGTCCTCGTAGTGTGATCATTAGGTTAGAACAAGAGTTGATTCATCTGAGAATGAAAGGTGTGGATATTGATAGTTACACGAATCGATTCCATGAGTTGGCCTTGCTATGTCCTCGATTGGTTGAACCCGAAGAGATCCGAATTGAGCAATATGTGAAAGGGTTAACCAGGAATATCCGGGGGGACGTAACATCATCGAAACCACTGACCATTGATGATGCTGTTCGAATGGCTTACCAACTCATTGGACAGATAATTCAGGATAAGGAAGATGAAGCCCGTGTAGGTGAGAAAAGAAAGGGAGACGGTGAGCGTGTAGATAGAGGTGATAATAGGAAGAATTTCAATCGCCGTCAGAACAAGAGAAAGGGGAATGCAAATGCTCTTACCAACAATGCACCGCGCAACGATGATAGATGTCCTAAGTGTGGCAACAAGAGGCATCCTAGCGACTGCTGGAAGTGCCGAAATTGCGGAAAGCTTGGACACAAGGTTGAAAGGTGTAAGAAGGGAACGATTTGCTTCAACTGTAATGAAGAAGGTCATAGGAAATCGGAATGCCCCAAGTTGAAAGCGATTGTACCTGGAAGAAATCCCCAGGGTGGTATCTACCAACTTGGAACAATTGAGGTGAAGAAAGAGGATCCGAATGTCGTTACCGGTACGTTTTTACTCAACAATCATTATGTTGTTGCTTTATTCGATTCGGGTGCCGATAGGAGCTTTGTATCCACTAAATTTAGTGCCCTTATTGATATTGAACCTGTTGAGATAAGTACCAGTTACGAGGTGGAATTGGCTGATGGTAAATTAGTGAAAACTAATAAGCTATTAGAAGGATGCTCTCTAAATCTCTTGAACCATTCCTTTCCGATTGATTTGATGTTGATAGAATTAGGTAGTTTTGATATTATTATTGGTATGGATTGGTTGTCGTTGAATAATGCTACTATTTTATGTGGAGAGAAGAAGGTTAAGATTCCTCTTAGGAATAGGACGTTAGTAATTGATGGTAGTCGAGGTGAATCCCGTTTGAAAATCGTTTCATGTATTAAAATCCAAAAGTACATCAGGAACGGTTGTGAGTTATTCTTAGCTCAAGTGACCGGGAATGAGTCTAGGGAGAAACGATTGGAAGATGTACCTATTATTTGTGAATTTCCTGAGGTATTTCCTAAAGATTTACCCGGACTTCCACCGATAAGGCAAGTAGAGTTTCGAATCGATTTAATTCCTGGTGCTGCACCGGTGGCACGTGGGCCTTACCGATTAGCCCCTTCTGAATTAAAGGAGTTATCTGAGCAACTTAAGGAGTTATCTGATAAAGGTTTTATTCGACCGAGCTCGTCGCCTTGGGGAGCTCCAGTCTTGTTCGTTAAGAAGAAGGATGGATCTTTTCGTATGTGCATTGATTATAGGGAACTGAATAAGTTGACAATTAAAAATCGATATCCTTTACCTAGGATTGATGATTTGTTTGATCAACTGCAAGGATCTAGTGTGTATTCTAAGATAGATTTGCGGTCAGGATATCACCAACTTCGCGTCCGTGAAGAAGATATTCCTATAACTGCATTTAGAACTCGTTATGGACACTATGAATTTCAAGTAATGCCATTTGGGTTAACTAACGCACCTGCGGTTTTCATGGATTTAATGAATCGAGTGTGCAAGCCCTACTTGGATAAATTTGTGATTGTGTTTATTGACGATATTCTGATCTATTCTAAGAATGAAGATGAACATAGAGAACATTTGAGGATTGTTTTGAAGTTGTTGAAGGATGAAAGGTTGTATGCTAAGTTTTTGAAGTGTGATTTCTGGTTGGATTCTGTGCAATTTCTTGGTCATGTGATTAACAGAGATGGAATTCATGTTGATCCTACAAAGGTTGAAGCTATTAAGAATTGGTCTGCACCGACAACGCCAACGGAAGTGCGACAGTTCTTAGGATTGGCTGGCTATTATAGGCGATTCATTAAAGAATTTTCTTTGATAGCTAAACCCTTGACTAAGCTTACTCAGAAGAATAAACCTTTCGTTTGGGGAAGTGATGAAGATGGAGCATTTCAGACATTGAAGCAAAAATTATGTAGTGCGCCAATCTTATCATTACCCGACGGGAGTGAAGATTTTGTAGTGTATTGTGATGCATCTCTTAGAGGTTATGGAGCTGCTTTGATGCAGAGGGAGAAAGTGATAGCTTATGCTTCTAGGCAATTAAGGAAGAATGAGGAGAATTATCCTACTCATGATCTTGAGTTAGGAGCTGTAGTCTTTGCTCTTAGGTTGTGGAGACATTATTTGTATGGCACCAAGTGTACGGTATTCACCGATCACAAAAGCCTACAGTATATTCTCGACCAGAAGGAATTGAACATGAGGCAACGAAGATGGATAGAGTTGTTAAGTGATTATGATTGTGATATAAAGTATCACCCAGGAAAAGCCAATGTTGTTGCTGATGCGTTGAGTAGGAAAGATAGAGAGCCTATCAGGGTGCGTTCTCTAGTCTTGACCGTGCACAATAATTTGCCCGAGCAAATTAGAAATGCGCAAATAGAAGCTTGTAAGAAGGAGAATTTTGTTAATGAAGGGTTCCGATGAGAAGGAGATCCTTTAGAGGTTAGAGCTGATGGAGTGAAATGTTTAAGAGGTCGTATGTGGATACCTAAGTTTGGAGGCTTAAGAGATTTGGTTATGTTAGAATCCCATAAATCTAAGTATTCCATTCATCCGGGATCTGATAAGATGTACCATGATTTGAAGAAGTTGTACTGGTGGCCGAATATGAAAGATGGCATAGCTATATATGTTCTTCAATGCTTGACTTGTGCTAGAGTTAAAGCTGAACATCAAAAGCCATCAGGACTACTTCAACAACCAAAGATTCCTGAATGGAAGTGGGAGCGAATTACGATGGACTTTATCACCAAGCTTCCTTGAACATCATCTGGAAACAATTCGATTTGGGTTATTGTCGATAGACTGACCAAATCAGCACACTTCATTCCGGTTAAGGAGCAGTTCTCACTGGAGAAGCTGACTCGAATATACCTTGATAATGTTGTATGCAAGCATGGAGTGCCTGTATCGATCATTTCAGATCGAGATCCTAGATTCGCATCGAATTTTTGGAAATCTCTCCAAAGATCTTTGGGAACGAATCTCGACATGAGCACTGCTTATCACCCCCAGACTGATGGGCAGAGTGAAAGGACGATACAAACACTGGAAGATATGTTGAGAGCTTGTGTGTTAGACTTTGGTAAGAATTGGGATAAACATTTGTCGTTAGCAGAGTTTTCGTATAACAATAGTTACCATTCTAGTATTAAGGCTGCACCTTTTGAAGCTTTGTATGGTAGGAAGTGTAGATCTCCTGTATGTTGGAGTGAAGTTGGGGATACCCAGCTCACGGGACCGGAATTGATCCGGGAGACTACGGAGATGATAGTTCAGATTAAGAAAAGGTTGTTGACTGCCCGTAGTAGACAGAAAAGTTACGCGGATGTGCGGCGGAAGCCAATGGAGTTTGAAGTGGGTGACCGAATAATGCTGAAAGTATCGCCATGGAAAGGCGTTATCAGATTTGGAAAACGAGGAAAATTGAATCCCCGTTATATTGGACCCTTTAAGATTTTATCTAGAGTAGGTCCGGTGGCTTACAAACTAGAGTTACCCCCAGAACTTCATGGTGTTCACAACACATTCCATGTATCTAATCTGAAGAAATGTCTAGCAGTGAGTGATGAGAAAATTCCGTTAGGTAAGGTTCGAATAGATGGGAAGTTGCATTTTATCGAAGAGCCCGTAGAAGTTATGGACCGTGAGGTAAAGCAACTGAAACAAAGTCGGATACCTATTGTCAAGATCCGATGGAATTAAAAGCATGGACCGGAGTATACTTGGGAACGAGAGGATGAAATGTGGAAGAAATATCCGCACCTCTTCGATTTCAATAAGAAACGGACATCCAAATGAAATGGATCACGAGGACGTTGATCCCTTTTAGGAGGAAAAGCTGTGACAAATCTAACATTTTCAGGTAGTGAAATATTTTCTCGTATAATATTTTGAAACTTATTTTTATGTTGGTTGATGAACTCACAATTTACGGATTTAAATTTGGGCTTACGTGCATAATTTGGCGTCTTTTACGACTAAACCGGAAACCTTAGGATTACGTATTTACGTTTTTGAACTCCGTTTTTGATGAGACAATTTTTATTGGATTCGTTTTGTGACGGTGATTCATAATTTATAAAAACGTTTTTCGTAAAACGACCCGAGGACACGCAAATCGAGAAAACTAGAATCGAGAAATACCCGTAAACTAGTGAGATGGGACAAAACACTTTGCCCCATCCCACTAGCTTATATGGGACGGCATTATGGACACCACCACACATAGGTGGCATCAAGTTAGCAAAGTATTCACAAGTGTAAGCTTGTGCTTACACCTTAAGCTAACTACTTCCACCTTAACACAAAACTAACAAATGGTTTTCATTCTTACCATTTCATCCATGCAATTCACTCTCAAACTCTCTCTACTTCTCCCTTTGTGCCGTCCCAAATCAAGCAACCAACACCATCTTTGATCTTTTCTAGCTACAAACCACATGTTTACTAGTCCTATTAAGGTGTTTCCTTGAAGCCTTGATCATTTGGTGGCCATATAAACAACTTTGGAGGTGATTTGCTTGTGTCCTAGGGCTGATTTTCCAACATATGATCTTGATATTTGATGGTCTTGGAGATACTTGTTGTGTTCATCAAGTTCTTGTCTTCCTAAAACAAGAAATCCACTTGGATTGGTAAAGAAGAACATCCTCTACATTTTTCTCTTATTAATTTGTAAAGAACAAATGTATTTTCTTTCATTTTGTATATGTATATGATGTATATATGATGATAAAAATGTTGTGTGGGGATCAAGTGTTGATAAACATGCTTAAAAATGATGATAACCATAAGAAATGAAGCTAAAATCATGACTAATTAGTTGGCTGTATAAAATAGTAGATAACTAAATGATGAACTGATACAAATGCATGGTTTGATCTATTTACAGTAAATAGATGATGTTATACACATGTGAGAGTTGGCCATGCAATGGAATCAAAATAATGAGTGAGATATGATCAAAACAAGTTAGGTGGTACAATCTGAATAAGCAGTTTTGTAGGGACTGTTAAGGCAACTTAGACTCAAAATGGGCAGTAGCTATAACTAAGTTATATGTAGCACATATTATGAAGAAGTTGTCATCCAAAAATGAGCTTCTAAGTCATTGTAGAACTCTAGATATGGTAAAAATGGTGAACATGAAGTTAAAAATCAGATTTTGGAAATAATGTTTATTATTATTATATAAGCACTCACTTTATAATGTATAAAATATAAAATGTAAACCCACTAACTTATAAAACTTATTTATATAAATGTATAAAAGGTTAATTAAATGGGTAATTTATATAAATGGTGGTAAAAATAATATTTATAAGTAATAAAAACTATAAACTTGATTTTTACGACTTTTTCGGCTATTGCCGTGAAATTAACGTTTTTCATCAAATAAAACTTAGACGACCAAACCCGTCTAATGTAAAGTTTATAAAAGTTATATACTGATGTATAAGTAACTAAGACAAGTAAAAACCGATAAAACCCGAACTATAAGAATTACGGACATTTACGAGCTAACTAAACCTATTAGACTAATAATTGGACTTAATAAGATAAAAACTTGTAAAAAGAATTATTTGGGCTTAACCCATTTGGGCCCAACATGAAAGATATATATATACTGATCATATAGGTATAAAATGGGTAAAAACAAGTAAAAGAACTTATAAAAGATTTAATGAACTTAAAATAGGTAAAATCGGTAAAACTAGTGAACTAGTAAGACGATACTAAAACGTAAACGCTAAAATGAGTAAATGAGGATTTATAAACCCACTTGATCATCATCATATGTACAAAAATCATATATATGTATATTGTTATTTTGATAAAAGTCATTGGACCGAGTCTAAGACCGATTATTATTTATATAGGTTTCCGTGACCGAAGCACGCCCGTAGCCGATAATCCGCCTTTCATTAACAACGTGAGTTCATAGCCTCGCACTCTTTTAAATGTTTTATAAAATGACTTGTAAACCCGCGAGGGAGATAACATGCTAGATTTTTTATAAAAATAGAACACAAGTAGTCCCGATTGTATACTAAATGATATGGACCCGAATGATGCTATGACCCTATATTCGAGACTAAAAGGATTATTAGTAGTTAGGTTATGTCACTTAAAGTCCCATTAGCATGAATTGTGAACTACCGGGTTTTGGTAGACGCTTATGCATTTGATAGTACTATTTGGGGACGATCACCCCAGTTCGCGCCTTGACGGTTGATCCCCGTCGTACCACATTGATTGGTAAGCGAATTTATGTATGAGAAGATTCCATAGCGTGATTTTTGTGACGACACGCTAACTTAGATGGGCAAATTGTTTGTCGGGTTCGCGGCCCGCTGTTTTCACAGTAAGGTAACAATGTCATGCGGCTAATAATAATCCTACAACCTATACAATATACAACGTATGCTATAAGGCATAAATAATAAACGATGACGACGCTATTACGATGAATATATTACCTATCATGGTAATATAGAGACTACGGTCTCATGGACGGTTTCAGATGTATGCTTGATATATATTGCCTGACTAGCAATATGTGGACTTACTTCCGATATTATACTTGTGTTCTGATTTTAATGATTGTAAATGATTGTTTTTATATAACGGTTTTCATTAAACTCTATGAATTCACTCGGCATTCGCTGATATGATTTTTGCATGTTTTCTATCTCAGGTGCTTGAAGGTAATCCGGATGGAGATCGACTCTGATGGCCCACACTTAATATTAAAAATGTTCATTCGATCTGTGTTTTGTAAACTTAATGACCTGTATAATTTGGGACATGTTGTACACTTTTGAAACTTTTTATCGAATGATTGTTTGTTAAACCTTGTACAACCATTTTTATGTGTTGTCTATGATTGGAGTTATTGTGCTATCCCGTAACACTCTGAAAGACCCTTCCGCTGTACCGATACGAAAAATGAGAGTGTTACATTATATATTCTTACTATTATTAAGATTAATTAGTTTAACTAAGCCATTTGAATTCTTTATCACACGTCTAATAATACTAAAAACTTGTATTTTCAAATAATGATACTATTTAATAATATGCATCTTAAAAAACATCGGGTATTACATGATTACACTCCAAAATAATTTAGTTTTATATCTTGTCATTTCGTATTTAATATCCGTTATTACTAGTCTTGGATTAATTTAATATTAAAAGCTTCAATTTAATAGTATTTTCATGCGGGTTTTACAATTCTTCCCCTCTAAAAAAATAATTCGTCCTCGAATTAAGGATGCGATTATGCCGTGGTTTTACAATTCTTCCCCTCTAAAAGGAGAAATTTGTCCTCGAATTAAAGATAATAGGCTGATGAAGTTATAAAAACTGAAATGGCACATATGCTGAAAGAGCATGAACGCTCAAAAGACATATAAGCTGAAGGATCATTCGTCCTTAATTTAGAACATGATGCTGCTGAAAGGATATAAACGTGACATGACTGAAGTGAACATGGAACGAAACATGACTTTAATTGGATTTATTGAAGGAAAAAGGAATGAGAGGTCCGGATGGACTCCTCTGTTCCAAGTGGCTTCCTGCTCGAAACGGTTCCTTCAAACGTCTAAACACACTGAAAATCTTGGTCATAATGACCCTGTCCTGGCGATGTTGAATAGTTTCTGGTTCCATACTTGAGCTTGATTTTCTAAATCTGATTGAATGAATCAAATATAACACATAGGATACATGAAACGGTACATATGAATATCCTGAAAAGATAACATTTATATCTCTGAGAAAATTGCTGAAAACATATTTGAACGAACTACGCGAATAATTGTGAACGTATTACGTGAGAAATTGTGAACGTGGTTCACGATTATATGAGGAACGCTGGGCATGGAATATATTGCGAACGAGGATACGTGAAACATACTGTGAACGTGATACTAGGACATATCATGAATGTATGCCGACTGAGGAAGGAATGCCAAACGATACAGTCTGAGGTGTGAAACGTCTGCTTGGTTATGAAAAGTTGTGTTAAACTTGAATCTGGTTTCTTAAGTTTTTTGTGACCATATACTCATTAAAAAGCTGGGAAACGTGTATGGTGAGATGGAACACAAATCTGAACGTAAACAATGTTATGAACGCTAACGTGAGCTTAAATCATGAGATAGCACAAAACATGAACTAAAACAGCATCATACTGCGAATGAGACGTAAACGTGAAAATGAAAATAAACGTGAACGTGAATGTGAACGTACACGTGATCGTGAACATGAATGTGAGCGTGATTCACGAACGCTAAATTCCATCTGACAAGGTTGTTGATGGAATACCATGGAATCATACGATCTATTGCTAAATTTCCTGCAAATTTGTTACTGCGTAATCATTTCGGATAAAAGAAGACATGTAGGCTGGGTTAACTGGTTAACTACGACTTAGATAGCATCATGCTTCGTCTGAGTCTGTGATAACTGACAATAACCTCCATGGAATCTTATCTCATTTCTGTTCAGAAATTTCTAATGGTTGTAATAGCTCATTAGCATGTCGGTGTCCTATCTTGAACCTGAGGTATGTTAGGCATCCAGATATGAACATTGCTGCATCAATTGTGTTATACTGCTTCTATCAAAATTCTGCCTAGGATTATGGTACATTCTGGTAGAATCTGTGGAATCTAGGTGAATAGTCATGAAAGAATTTTAAGTCTGGGTAAAATAGATCTTCCTTAGCGTAGGACTTTATGTGATACAAAATTTTAGTGTAGGTCCCCTTCTTTATGCGTAAGCTTAGTCATGGAAGGCTGATCATGAGAACTGTCGGGGATTTCTGCAGTTGTAGTTTTTTTTAGTTCTAGAAATTTTGTATGTTTGTCACCGATGTCGGTCTTGACCATTTGGTGATGGCCTTCACCTTCGCAGGACTGTCTGAAATTTTTCCTGCTGAAATAGGGTGGCTCAGAAATGCCACCTTGTTCATATGAAACTCACATTTGGAAAGCTGCGTATATAATTTCCTCCTATCGGAGAATCTACGGGGTCGTGGAAAGATGCTTCTCATGTTCTTCTCTAAAATTTAGGAGATCAGAATGTGATCAATGAATATACTGACGATTGTGTCTGAGAATTCATGGGAAAGATTTTATTCATAAATTTTATAATATAACTGGAGCATTAGGGAGCTCAGAAGTAGAAATCAAACTTTGGAGAGACTATAACGTGTGAAAAAGCAGTCTTGGAAACATCATGTTCCTTCACTCGCCACTAATGGTAGTATGATCGTGAATTATTCTGAAAACACGTTTAGGACTTTATAACAGCTCAGGTATGGGATGGTGATCGTATTAAACTTTTGGTGGTCGATCCATGATCTCATGTTACCAACCTTCTATCTGATAGGCAGGAATGGTGCACCATCTGGTGGTGCGCTAGAGCGAACAAAATCTCGTCCTGGTAACTCTTGCAGCAATCGCTGCAACTCTTTTAACTTAGCTGAAGCCATGGAATAAAGAGTTTTGAAAACATGTTCGGTTCTTGAGACAAGCTTGATGTTAAATTCTGTCTCGTGGTTAGAAAGGAATTTCTAGAAACGTTCTGAAATTACACCTGGAAATAATGAAGAAAGGAAATCTGCTGATCATAAATTTTAAGAGCTTCAGAAGTGGATCATAACTGGCGGTTAGAAGGTCTTTGTAGCCGTGGACTGATAAGTCACGCGCTTGTAAGGCAGAAATGATTTGTACTGATTTTTCTAGCAGAAGTAAAATGAATATGTCCAGGAGTTAGTAAGACGGATCTCGTCGTTAACTACAAGGAGAACTTTAATAAACATGGGTGGTACTGTAGAGTCTTTGTTGGCTGAGAGACAGGTAACTACCTGATTTGAGATAAAGCTGACATAGGAATACGTGAAGTGAACATGGCGACTTCCACTGAGTAGGTTCGTTTGTAACCTCACAGAATGAATACTACGTGTTTAATTTAGATAATACTCAAGTGGTGGTGACTGAATTTTAATGATCTGATTCATGCGTGGCAAAATAGAACGGGTATACCCCTTTCTTAAAGGTACCCTGAATTACTGAGGGCCTGGTTTAGAAACATACTGGAGTTATGAGTTCTAACTTGTATTTTGAGAAAAGATTCGTATGACGTGTACCATGACTGGTGTCCTGATATGTGTCTTCCGAAATGATACCTGAGACCTATGTCTCGATTGATGTCTTGACATGTGTTTTAGTGTATGAATCTGAATAAGGTAAAAATTTTCTGGTATCTGCTAGGGTTGGCGGACTAGTTAGACTGCTGACCTCTGTATTTCTGGTCACGTTCATACCGGAGTTTCGATGGTTATTGACTGATTAATTATAAATACGGTGGTTGAACTACTGCTTGGTATGTCAATTAATGACGGTTATTATCATGACCGTGATTCATGTAACTATTATGTTGAGTGGCCGGCTGGGTTCCGGTTCCCACTCTTCTGAATGAAAGGTTAGCAGAGTGAAGTGTGACATCTAGCTGAGAAGGTAAAAGCATGAAATGGAATGGTAGTGTCCGATGATTGAAATTTATTTTTGTCAGAAATTTCAAATTTATAGTTTTTGTCCTTGTTCTATAGAGTCTTCATAGTACAAGCAGCATAAACATCTTCATAAATCTCTAAAGTATCAGCAGCATCAGCATTTGTGAGGTCTTCTAAGTGTTAGCGGCATCAGCATCTGGCAAAATCTTCAACTCACGAGCAGCATCAGCATCTGGTAGAATATCGACAAGCGGAAATGCCTGAGGTGATTAAGGATCGATTAACGGTACACATGGTGTAAGGTGCATGGGGTACACCTGAAATACTGTACGTGAAGTACACGATGAATACTATTCATGTGGTACCGCTGAAGGTTTGTTGATATGATCGATACTGGTGTAAACAGTCTGACACGATCAACGGAAGATAATTTGATTTAACTGGTTAGCAACTGAACCGAAACAGTTAACATGATAGGCTGAAAATTTCTGCGTAGACTTAATGCTGGTTGTATAGAGGCTGAAAAGTATGATTAAACGGAGTTTCAACAATGTTCAGTATAAGGACATGATTGATAAAGACCAGAACATGATTTATCATGAAATAAGATTTTTACTGTAATTCTTCTGTATCTTAGCATAAAAACATCATCACCTTACTAAGAACGTAATCCTTATAAAGAGACTTGAACTTAATCAGCATGAAAACGACATCCACTTGAGAGTACAACTTAACTGATACAAAGAACATAAAAAGATAATCGACTGCAGTTTAACATCAACTAGTGTGGATGGCTATGCTTCAATCCACATAATTCAAGGAACAAAACATGTGACTAAGTATGGGCGATTCTGGTTTCGATTCATATTTGTCAAAAAAATTTAAGAACTGTCATGTATAGAATTTACAATCTATGACTAAATATGAATGGTTGTAGTCCAATCCATACTTGTCAAAACTTTATAAAATGTCTTGATATGAGCAAAAGTGAACATCTATGGTCTAGTTCACAAAACAATATTCGACTAAAAGCATGAAAATTTGACCTGAGAAGTGGTGAACGCATATGGGTCAGTTCACCTAATAACATTCGACATGAAACATGAATCTATCATGAGTAAGGATGAACGCCTATGGGTCGGTTCACCAATACAAAAATCTGAACGGGCAAGGGTGGACGCCTATGGGTCGGTTTACCAGAATAAAATTCGCAGAAAAGCACATACGACTAAATATGGCCAGTCCTGTACCAACCTTTTACTTAGTCAAAAAATTTAAGAAAACCGACTGATAACTAAAGAAAACTGACTGATAAATGAAAACAATTGACTGATAATTTCATGAGGAACATGAAAGATAACAGCGCCAAAAATCGAAGAAGTTCCTGGTGACTACCCACTATCACAGGTCACGTTTTAGAGCCTACAGGTCGAACCTATATCTCTGATACCATAATTGTAACACCCCACTTGGATAAGTGGATCGTTACGTGTATTTATGGCGTGTCATCAAAGCATAAGGTGAATGTCCTAGAACATTAACTAACCATAAAGGAAATACCGGAATCAAACATCGGTAATTCAAACATAAGCTCAAAATATAAAAAGTAAATGCTGAAGGAAAGGACTAAACAATGTCCAAATAAGTAGAATAATGTAAGTACATAAAGTAAGAAGTCTGGATAGCTTCCATCCAAATGCACATGCTCTCAGAATCCTAAGAGCGTCCTGGTGTACCTGCCGTTAGAACATGAAAGGGAACTACGGCTGAGCATAACGCTCATTGAACGGATATAAAGCATGATAATGAATTACTGAAAAGAAACAGATGATGAAATACTGGAGTTGTAAGACTGATATGTAAAGTTGCAACGAAAATCTGTGTATAATCTGTAAAGTCTGATTTATAAATAATAAAGCTGAATTGTTATCTGTTAAATCTGAAAACATGCATTTACTGTATTTTAATTGCCAGAGCTTATATAGGTCATGTGCTGTAACAACGGTGCATGAATAATTGGAGGGGTGACCTCGTCATGCTGTAGAGGGTGACATCTAAATAACTGTAGAGGGGTGACCTCTAAATACTGTGCTGGGTGGAGGGATCAGCTCCAATGTGAAGATGTAGAGCACACACCACATTCACGCTGATAACTTGTAAACTGATAAGCCTTGGATGCATCCATACGCCCCACATGACATGATAATAATAATGGCCAAAACGTGAAGGGACAATGTAGGATATCACTCTCCTGCATGTGAGTCACGACACCGGTGCCTCTAGTGCCACGGTTATGGTACCTCCGTAACTAGTACATAAACTGGTCATGCTTGTATATAATGCTCAGGCAATTTATTTAGTTATTAACATGATTACTGATGAGCTTAAACATATACTGGGGAAAAACATTTGGCTGCAGACGGGGAATCCTAAGCATGCATAGGAAAGGAAGTCCTTACTAAAAGGACAGGAAATCCCTACCTCGTGTCCAGTAATGAAATAAGAATGAAAGCTGAAAGATCTACTCCGACTTTATGGTTACTACATAAATAAGAGACGTGGTATGAGTTGTCTGATTATTGTTTGCTGTTACTGATTCTTAACTGTTCTTAGTTTGATTTATTTTATTCTTGTATTACTGTTTGTGTATAATCTGATAAGACTGTTCTAATATTATTACTGATTAACGTATTCTCTATATTCCTGATTATGGTATAATATGTATTCTGATATAATAATATTACTTTAAATAGTAAATTTTAATAGTCAAAATTAATTAAGCCCATTTTAATATAAGTTGAAATAATAACTACCGGTTATTCGCTACATGGCTAAATTAACTCATGATCATTACAAGTTTTATAAGATACCTAATAGTTTAAGATATTATATTCATTATCTAAGAAAATAAATGTCTTATGTATGGAAATCACTTTACCATGCGTAGGAAATATACACATTTGAAAATACGACTTACTAGCCAATGATGTTAAAAGATTTATGCAATGGTTCTTGTTCATTTGGTTATACACATGTTCTAACTAATTATTGTGATAACAATATTATCAATTAATAACAAGATTCTTGACGTAATAATAAGACACCACGCATGATTATGTATCGGAATTACGGTTCGATATATACCTCAATGATTGGCCGAGTTGAATAGAATGATAGCACCGATTCGAAACCAATACGAATAAAACTTAAACATAACATGGAACCAACATGAACATGAACTCTAGCAGAATCTCGATCTGTAATCTCCTTTAGCTTTACCGTTTGCGGCTTCTTTTGATGCATTGTTTTAAGAGCTTCATTTTGATGTTTTTTTCTTATGTGTCGTCCATTAGTTTGCCATGGGTTAGGGGTTTTATATTTTATTTAATTATATGAATGATGTAGTTTATGAAGTAATTAATGAAAAGTTAATCATGGGCCAATATATGGGTCATATATTGTCGTGTTTAACTCTGTCTGTTACATGTTTAACATTGTAACTTTCATATCTAACTTCCTTGATCTTGTACATTATATATAGATACTTGTATAGCACCAAAAAAAGCCAATTATAGCTAATAAGTAGGGTTATATACTAAGTCACTATACTACCGAATCTTAAGTATAAACTAGATGGGCCAATTATATATTCTTACTATTATTAAGATTAATTAGTTTAACTAAGCCATTTGAATTCTTTATCACATGTCTAATAATACTAAAAACTTGTATTTTCAAATAATGATACTAATTAATAATATGCATCTTAAAAAATATCGGGTATTACATGATTACACTCCAAAATAATTTAGTTTTATATCTTGTCATGTCGTATTTAATATTCGTTATTACTAGTCCTGGA
Source organism: Glebionis coronaria (assembly GCA_025667525.1). Classification (NCBI taxonomy): domain Eukaryota; kingdom Viridiplantae; phylum Streptophyta; class Magnoliopsida; order Asterales; family Asteraceae; genus Glebionis; species Glebionis coronaria. The sequence continues at coordinate 224,740,316 of CM046882.1, read as the reverse complement.
TTAATTTAATATTAAAAGTTTTAATTTATTGGTATTTTCATGCGGGTTTTACAATTCTTCCCCTCTAAAAAAAATAATTCGTCCTCGAATTAAGGATGCGATTATGCCGTGGTTTTACAATCTTACTAGACCTAGATAAGTTATGCGGAATCTAACTTATCAAAGCTAAGAAGAACAAGGATTATACTAACTATTCGATTCTTTATTAATCGTAAAGTTTGTGTTGAGGTACAATAACTCAACGATCCTATGTTCCTTTTATACTTGCAATGAACTCTAGAATATTCTATTATGATACGTATATCACACACGATATACTCTTATAATAACTAGAATATATCTTTACCTAAGATATAACTATCCATATCAAACTAGCAATACTTAACATTACAACCAATGGTACTTGCATGTATCGCACTATTACTAAGAGTACTTGCTATAACTAACGGTACATGGTATAATACTAACGGTACTTGGTACAAGTACAAATAATTCCCAACAAACCAGTTATTAAAACAATGAATTTCCCATATTTTTTAAACTTTACATAAATAAAATATATGTCTCGGTTTCACGAATACATCGGTAATCCAAAACCGAGCTACCCATTGTTTAAAACGTTATACTATGCTTTATAAAGTGCCATAGGTTTGTTCGAATGGGTTTTCCTCACATCTTTTTTGAGCACCAATGGAAAACTCAACCGAACCTTGCTATGGTCACATTAGACTCTATGGCGTCTTGAAAGATACATAGAAAAGAATCAGAGAAGCTGGCCATCTGTAAAAGCTTGTTAATAAGCACTTCTTGTTTAGGAAATCAGGAAGATCCGCCTTTTCTAGTCTAGTGATATCTAACTAAAACACTACAGAAATAAAATAAAAGCTAGTTTTCTATATAGCTCTAGAGTAAATAAGATATTTAGTCAAAAGACCAAATATTTACTTACCCTGGTTAGTCTGGTTTAATTCTTGAAAATAATTTGCATTTATTCACAAAATAAATAATCTATAGTAATAAATCAAACAAATAAAGCAAGAATATAAAGACAACTAATATATCACATGTAAACTATATATAAGCAAGATATTTTCCAAAAATAACTTATTTTAGGGCACTAAATTAGAAAATCTAGAAAATCCAATTTTAAGATTTTAGGCAGATTCTGTTTTTCATGGGGAAATTGATCAGCAGAAGTCTTCCCCGGCTTTCGGCTAAAACTAAACATTTGTGCAGAATCGAGTTTTTAGTGTCTAACAAATAATTGGCCTTCAAAAGTGTACATATTATTTATAAAAGTTATTTTATGTTCGGGTGTCAAAAATTGCAGCACTAAAATAATTTTATAAAACTCCCTTTAAGCATGCATACACCAATCTAATTATCGTTTTCTTAATATCATAACAACCCTAAACATGTTAAGCATCTAAATCATGCATTATAACAATTAGTAATCATGGTTCATGGGTTTGAACAATTTAAACATGCATAACATATCCGTAAATCGCACACGTAGTTGTAATTAACGGTTTGCAATAACCTAAAAAACATGAAAACTCATTTTTCTAAAAAATTATGGATCTAATAACATCTAATTAAATAATTTAAAGATCTTCAATTAGATCATAATTAACACTCAAGAAAAAAATGTTATTGCATCGGTTTTAGGCATTTTTTTATGTAATTACATGGCATAGATTTGGCTCGTGATGCCACTGTTGGAATTTAACAACCCTAATGAATCATATATTCATGTATCAAGAGTAAATGCAGCGGATAGGATCATATAACTATGCACATAATGTAATTAACATAAAAATAAATAATTCATACCTTTAGTCTAAGAACGGATGATCAAGAACATAAATAATCAACCAACTAACCCTAACTTTTATACACCAAAACCGATTCACCAATAAACCAAAGATCAAGTAAGATCTTCTCTAAAATATTCCACACAACACCTCAATCAACGACCTTAGATTGCTAGATCATGATTAATTTTATATTTAATAAAAAGACCTTTGGGGGTGTTTGTCGCCATCGATCACCAAGAGAAAGAGGGAGAAAAAGTTTAGCTTAATTCTTTGAAACAATGAATCACATTCATGTGTTTATATAGTTAAGCCTTGGAATATTTATTGTAAAGATCTCATCTTAACCTCCAAGTAATAAATCTTTCTAGAAGAAAAATTCCTTCCCCTTGTTTCTTTAGCTTCGTCGGCCGTATACTCCACCCTGGGAGTATTCGTTTGACTTTTTGACTTTCTATATACTTAAACATGTAATTACACTAATCACCTTAAGCTATTAAGTCATATTAATTAATCCTTGTTAAATCTTTTAACTTATTAATTAATTACCAATAAGTATACACTTTTATCAAACTAAGTTTACACAACAAAAAAGCCATATTATATTATATAACTTAATAAAATATGATCTCGATGTCTAAGTGTGTGATCCTTAGACCCACGTACTCCAGCCTGTATAAAATCCTAACTATGAATTACGCACATCCCAACATGATTTACAAAGGACAGGTTGACAGTTGTCCCAGGTATATTGGGGTTTAACAATTACTTCCTTTTCTAAGCTTTATACTTAAAAAAAATCAAGAAGCCTTGTGGGAGGGTTTGAATAAATAGGCCATATGGGTAGTTAGGTTCTATCAATTTCGAATTTATAATGGCTAGTCGCAAAAGCGGTAGATGGGACTTAGAATACATAAGGCAATGGTTATTGAAAAAATAGACTTGTTGAGTCCATGACCACTAAACAGTTAACATAAACACTAGGTTATTAGTAATTTATGTAGTATGCTCCTTACCGTTAGTTCCTTGTAATTGTTAGGAGTTTGAGTCATGTTTTTCATGCACTTAACATATCTTTTAAGTCACTGATACCTAGATAATAATCACAACTAGATAATAATAAAGTAGCTAGGCTAGTACATTTTCTCCCTATTGATCTATCTTGTCATTTATTTTTAGCATTTATTTTTAGTATTTATTTCTTTCCAGTTTTTATTATTATTATTATTTTCGAGACAATCCAAACTAAGACAAATCCACACCTATCTTCTTTGATGACATCGGATTTACCAGTTCAATACATTAGCGGTCGGGTTCTCTGCCCGTTAGTGCATTGTAGGTAGAAACGAGTTCTTATAAGTTTAAAACTTGATTAAAAACATTTCGAAAGAAAATACGCATCAATGACAAAGGTAAACTAAATGATCAAGAACGATACCAAACATCAAACGTGTAATCCAGGTAAAGGAATTTACAAGTGTATCTTATGGAATTGTTTGGCTTCTTGATCTTTTGGCATTTTTTGGCTTCAGAAATTCGACCTTTTAGGGTTTAGAATTCAACTTTTGGAGATAAGTACACTAAAATTAGTTTTCTGAATTCGTGTATGTACGGGTCACATATGACGTACATACGTAACTTAGAGTGAGGTTCACGATCTTACTTTATATAACTCTCGAGTATTTATCTTCAAACTTTCATGCGGTGTATTCGCCCTCTAGATGCGGTGTATTCGCCCTTTAGATGCGACGTGTGTGGGAATTTGTCCGGACAAGTCTTGACAACATCTAGAATAATCTTGTAAAAATCCCTATACGGCGTATTGGGTATTCAAACACGGCGTATGCGTCCTTGAGTTAACGTGGCCAATACGGTGGAATCTTACGCATATACGTCGTATGCTTATGATGCATACGACGTATATCTTCAGAAATAAGTAATCTTCAAATATTCTTCAGTTAAGATCCATAATGCGCCTTAATTCACCATGCACTTCATAATTACTACAATACTAAATATATTCAAATGAATACAAATATCATGCAACAATAATACCAAATGTGTAAAATCTTGGGAATAATTGATGCAATAAATATGTCTTTGTTAGATGTCATGACTTGACTAGTTTGAAACGCGGTAGCTGAGATTTACGAGATATAGGGCCCGAATGATGGCGTATAGTGGCTACGCTCACTATTCGCAATCCCAACCCATCATCTTTTTGCTAAAGGAATCCCATTACGAGTGGAGCCATATGTTACGGACGACCAACGAGGATGTCCTAGCAGCAAGCCGCACGCGGTTGTTTAGTGAGCATGATACATGAATGAGTCTAGCATAACATGATCATGGACCATATCATACTAGACTGGGGGACATGTCGACGTACAGTCGGTATTCGGCCCGGCCCAACAGGCCCGCGGCCCACACACACCTAACTTATCCTTCAAGAAACCCTAAGCCTATATAAACAGGGGTAGGGGTCTCATTATAATCAGGTTTTTCACTCACAACTACACCTCATATACTACGTATTAATCCGATACTAACTTGACTGTCGGAGGTGGACCCCGGGGCTCCGGCCTCGGGTCCACGTCTAACCGGTTTACCTTTGTTTGCAGCATTACTCAGGATTCGGGAAGACGACAAACGGCCCAGGAGTGTCGTCGAACCGGCCCAGCCAAATTATGCTCCAACAAGTTGGCGCCATCCGTGGGACACGACTAAAACATACTTCGTGTTCCTTCGCGAGTTCGTTTATTCTCCCATACAGGTATCTAGACCAATGTCGAACGGGGTAACTCTAAAACCTTCGCTTTAATATTTTCGTTCGCATAAAAAAGAGATGCCATGTGCAGTTTTTGCGATTTACCTATATCATCTTTTATTAATCACGATTCCAAAATCATCTTTTATTAATCACGATTCTTAAAAAGATATACCATGTGCAGTTTTTGCAATATTCTCTAGACTACATTAATTGCTAAATCAGGCTATATGTATGTTTTTTCGCTGCTTGTTGTATTGTGCTATATATTATGTCATGTATACGATCACCTCTACGACGTATAATGTACCCACACTCTAATTCCGTAAAACATGCGGCTTTTAGATCTATTGTTGCGGCTATGTTATTTTGATTTAGCAATATATTAATTAAAGTATTATGCGATCTTTTAAATTTATACAAAGATATTTTAAATTGGGTAAAATATATTATGATATATTTAAATTTATAAGATATTACGTGTATCTATTAATTTAATAAAAAGATAAATTCAATATCTTTTAGATGAGCGTCACAATATTACCTATATTAGTCACATGTATTATCTATATTTTTAGATTGTCAATATTTTAATAAAAGATATTACATATATCTTTCAAATCCGCAAGAGATGTATTACATATATATTTTAATATGAATAATATATTTGATCCGCGGTCGTGGTACGTCCATCCGTGCTAGTCCGTACACTCGGATATCTTCTGCCTACGGGCGTACATGTACACATCGTTCCCAGGCGGAATAAGAGGATTGAGTGAACCTAATAATTCAACTTGTCGTGTAAGAGGGATGCAACCCCAACGACCACGGATCATGTATCCTTGTTAGACACCTTGCTCACAAGACGTTGTAGTAAGTTTCAAAAACATACCGTGCCTCCCGAGCCGGACTTGTTAAAAGACACACTGTGCACGTCTAACAAAATTTTGTCAAAACTTTGACCGTCCTTATGGTAAATGCGGTACGCCACACGTAGTGGCATAGCTCATCCCATAAGTTAGTTAAGACACGTCTTATACTATATGACAATTCGCGGTTATGGCAAGACCCATCCGCGTTGGTTCGCACGTTCGAACCCAATATCTATCTTTCATACGCGACTATGGTACGTCCATTCGCGCTGGTCTACATGATCGTAATTTTTTAAATACTTGATTAAGTTTAATACTACTAATCGAGTGTAGCACCATTAAACTTGGAAGTATTAAACTTGGGGGGCTACTAGGGGTATAATAATACCACTATTTATGTGCACGTCACACAAATATCTTTGGATATATTCCTTTGCCGCAGAAGTCCGCCTTCTGCCGGTTTATTCCTTTGCCATGGAAGTATCTCTTCCATTGGCTTATTCCTTCGCCGCGGAAGTCCTCTTTCCGCGCGCTTATTTCTTTGCCATGGAAGTATCTCTTCCATTGGCTTATTCCTTCGCCGTGGAAGGACTCCTTCCGCGCGCTTGTTTCTGCGCCATGGAAGTATTTCTTCCATTGGCTTATGCCTTTGCCACGGAAGTACCTCTTCCGCTGGCTTATTTATGCGCCGTGGAAGTATCTCTTCCACGTGCTTATTATCTTCGTCGTGGAAGTATCTCTTCCACGTGCTTATTATCTTCGCCGTGGAAGTATCTCTTCCACGTGCTTATTATCTCCGCCGTGGAAGTATCTCTTCCACGTGCTCATTATTTTCGCCGTGGAAGTATCTCTTCCACGTGCTCATTATTTTCGCCGTGGAAGTATCTCTTCCACGTGCTTCTTATCTTCGCCGTGGAAGTATCTCTTCCACGTGCTCGTTATCTTCGCCGTGGAAGTATTCTTCCACGTGCTTCTTATCTTCGCCGTGGAAGTATCTCTTCCACGTGCTTCTTATTCATGCGTCGTGGAAGTATCTCTTCCACGTGCTTATTATCTTCGCCGTGGAAGTATCTCTTCCACGTGCTTATTATCTCCGCCGTGGAAGTATCTCTTCCACGTGCTCATTATTTTCGCCGTGGAAGTATCTCTTCCACGTGCTCATTATTTTCGCCGTGGAAGTATCTCTTCCACGTGCTTCTTATCTTCGCCGTGGAAGTATCTCTTCCACGTGCTCGTTATCTTCGCCGTGGAAGTATTCTTCCACGTGCTTCTTATCTTCGCCGTGGAAGTATCTCTTCCACGTGCTTCTTATTCATGCGCCGTGGAAGTATCTCTTCCACGTGCTTATTATCTTCGCCGTGGAAGTATCTCTTCCACGTGCTTATTATCTCCGCCGCGGAAGTATCTCTTCCACGTGCTCATTATTTTCGCCGTGGAAGTATCTCTTCCACGTGCTCATTATTTTCGTCGTGGAAGTATCTCTTCCACGTGCTTCTTATCTTCGCCGTGGAAGTATCTCTTCCACGTGCTCGTTATTTTCGCCGTGGAAGTATCTCTTCCACGTGCTCATTATTTTCGCCGTGGAAGTATCTCTTCCACGTGCTTCTTATCTTCGCCGTGGAAGTATCTCTTCCAGGTGCTTATTATCTTCGTCGTGGAAGTATCTCTTCCACGTGTTTATTATCTCCGCCGTGGAAGTATCTCTTCCACGTGCTCATTATTTTCGCCGTGGAAGTATCTCTTCCACGTGCTCATTATTTTCGCCGTGGAAGTATCTCTTCCACGTGCTTCTTATCTTCGTCGTGGAAGTATCTCTTCCACGTGCTCGTTATCTTTGCCGTGGAAGTATTCTTCCACGTGCTTCTTATCTTCGCCGTGGAAGTATCTCTTCCACGTGCTTCTTATTCATGCGCCGTGGAAGTATCTCTTCCACGTACTTATTATCTTCGCCGTGGAAGTATCTCTTCCACGTGCTTATTATCTCCGCCGTGGAAGTATCTCTTCCACGTGCTCATTATTTTCGCCGTGGAAGTATCTCTTCCACGTGCTCATTATTTTCGCCGTGGAAGTATCTCTTCCACGTGCTTCTTATCTTCGCCGTGGAAGTATCTCTTCCACGTGCTCGTTATCTTCGCCGTGGAAGTATTCTTCCACGTGCTTCTTATCTTCGCCGTGGAAGTATCTCTTCCACGTGCTTCTTATTCATGCGCCGTGGAAGTATCTCTTCCACGTGCTTATTATCTTCGCCGTGGAAGTATCTCTTCCACGTGCTTATTATCTCCGCCGTGGAAGTATCTCTTCCACGTGCTCATTATTTTCGCCATGGAAGTATCTCTTCCACGTGCTCATTATTTTCGCCGTGGAAGTATCTCTTCCACGTGCTCATTATTTTCGCCGTGGAAGGATCTCTTCCACGTGCTTATTATCTTCGCCTTGGAAGTATCTCTTCCACGTGCTCATTGTTTCGCCGTGGAAGTATCTCTTCCACGTGCTCATTCTCTTCCGCCGTGGAAGTATTCTTCCACGGGCTCATTATCTTTGCCACGAAAGTAATTCTTTCGTTGGATCATTCTCTTTCACCGTGGAAGTATTCTTCCACGGGCTCATTATCTTTGCCACGAAATTAATTCTTTCGTTGGCTCATTCTCTTTCGTCGTGGAAGTATTTTTCCACGGGCTCATTATCTTTGCCACGAAAGTACCTCTTTCGTTAGCTCATTATCCTTCGCCGTGGAAGTATTCTTCCACGTGCTCCTTATCTTTTGCCGTGGAAATATCTCTTCCACGTGCTCATTGTTTCGCCGTGGAAGTATCTCTTCCACGTGCTCATTCTCTTTCGCCGTGGAAGTATTCTTCAACGGGCTTATTATCTTTGCCACGAAAGTACCTCTTTCGTTGAATCATTATCTTTCGCCGTGGAAGTATTCTTCCACGTGCTCATATCTTTGCCACGAAAGTACCTCTTTCGTTGTATCATTATCTTTTACCGTGGTAGTACGTCTTCCACTGGCTCATTCTGCCACACAAGTACGTCTTCTGTTGGTTCATATTTTTGTTACGGAAGTACGTCTTCCGTGATGAATTACTTGGCCCGGCTAAGAGTGAATTTCCAAAATTTATATCGTTTATACTTAATTAGATGGAGCCTGATCAACTATGTTTAATCCAGGAAAAACTGTGACAAATTTTGGAAGTGGTTATCAAATGCCGTGGCCGCAAGACGGATGTAATATCCGCATCACTTTGCCACAGAAGTACGAATTCTGTTGGCCTTAAGACGAATGCAATATTCGCACTATGCTGCATCATTAGTGGGTATTAGAAGTACGTCTTCAAATGTTCACGACGCAGCATACGGGTTCCACCTTCACCTTCACAAAACCTTCTTATCGTCCTCACGTTAGAGATGAATAAGAATGATACCTTGCCAATGCCAGTGTTACCCCGGCTATAGAAACACGTTTTCTTCTTACGGGGTCCTTACCGTCCAAACACGGGAAACCAAGCATTCGAGCGCTACCACCCGTCTTACGTATACATGTTTTCCCATTTCTTTCGACGTGGATATGGTTACAGGTAGCGGATATGGTGTAAAGTCTAGTAACCTCGGTGACAACCTCGCATACTAGACTGGGGGGACATGATGGCGTATAGTGGCTACGCTCACTATTCGCAATCCCAGCCCATCATCTTTTTGCTAAAGGAAGCCCATTACGAGTGGAGCCATATGTTACGGACGACCCACGAGGATGTCCTAGCAGCAAGCCGCACGCGGTTGTTTAGTGAGCATGATACATGAATGAGTCTAGCATAACATGATCATGGACCATATCATACTAGACTGGGGGACATGTAGACGTACAGTCGGTATTCGGCCCGGCCCAACAGGCCCGCGGCCCACACACACCTAACTTATCCTTCAAGAAACCCTAAGCCTATATAAACAGGGGTAGGGTCTCATTATAATCAGGTTTTTCACTCACAACTACACCTCATATACTACGTATTAATCCGATACTAACTTGACCGTCGGAGGTGGACCCCGGGGCTCCGGCCTCGGGTCCACGTCTAACCGGTTTACCTTTGTTTGCAGCATTACTCAGGATTCGGGAAGACGACAAACGGCCCAGGAGTGTCGTCGAAGGAGTGTCGTCGAACCGGTCCAGCCAAATTATGTTCCAACACCGAACGAAGTAAGAAGTGGGATTGTTGATTCTATGGCCACTAAACAGTTAATAACTAGACATTACATTTAGAAACAATGTCACAACTAGATAACAATGGATTAAGTAAGCTATTACATTTTCTCTCTCTGATCTAAAACCAATCTTTTATTTGCTTTATGTTATATCTGTTTCTAGTTCAATAAATTATTTGCCTGTTAGTGCGTTATAGGTAGAAACAAGTTCTTATAAATTTAAAACTTGATTAAAAATATTTCAAAAGAAAATACGCACCAATGACAAAGGTAAACTAAATGATCAAGAACGATGCCAAACATCAAACGTGTAATCGACGTAAAGAAATTTACAAGTGTTTCTTATGGAATCGTTTGGCTTCTTAATCTTTTGGCATTTAAGAAATTCGACCTTTTAGGGTTTAGAATTCAACTTTTAGGGATAAGAACACTAAAATTAGTTTTCTGAATTTGTGTATGTGTGGGTCACATATGACGTACATACATAACTTGGAGTGAGGTTCACGATCTTACTTCATATAACTCTCGAGTATTTATCTTCAAACTCTCATGCGGTGTATTCGCCCTCTAGATGCGGTGTGTTCGCCCTTTATATGCGACGTATGTGGGAGTTTGTCCGTACAAGTCTTGACGACATCTAGAATAATCTTGTATAAATCCCTATACGGCGTATTGGGTATTCAAATACGGCGTATGCGTCTTGAGTCAATGCGGCGATGTATGGTGGAATCTTGCGCATATACGTCGTATGCTTATGATGCATACGACGTATCTCTTCAGAAATAAGTAATCTTAAAATATTCTTCAATTAATGTAACACCCCCACAATTGCTATGCGCAGCGGAACTACAACAATGGGTGCTACACAGTATTCATTGCACACAAGATATATCAAACGACGCTAAAAAGACGTCACTTAAAACTTGAATTTAAAATTGTTAGATGATACATGTCCACGGTTTTTCCAACCCCAATTTGGTACACAGAGTTTAGCGTTTTCGGTCCCCATGAATCTCAACCCAAAAACTTCAGTTTTACAACAACATAACATTAAACTTAAAAAATTTTCAAGTAGAAAAGGAGGGAAAAACAAGCGGACTCCAAGCCATACACACAACGTCCATCCCATGCATGCTCCATCCTACACCTCAGCGGTTACCTGAAACACATGCCAAAATTTTGGTCAACGAAAACGTTGAGTGGAATTCATAGGTTTTACAATCCATTTGAACGTATATATAATAAAAACCATTCGTGATCATTTATAGTCTTGTCGATCAAACAAACTATAATCAGGATACTGACAATTGTGTTTAAGCTCATGACACTAATCCGTTAACTCAATCACCCGCGTAATAAATACCGGCGTGATTTAGATGAAACTAGTGCCCCTTCTAAAGGCATCAGTTGCAATTATACCTTATTTCTCATACAAAATAATCTACCGCAGAACTTACTAAAAGTACAGCTTCTCGGCTAGCATTGGGTCGTTAACCCCGTAGTACTACAAATTGCATAAGCGGCTATTTCCCCCTACTCGAGGGCAGGACAATAGTTAATAGTTCATGATTTTAGGGACTTTTGCAACTTTGGTACTCAACACAATTTCTAAGGAAACTTTCGGGTCTAACAATCATTCATGATATACGTTCCTTTTAAAAACTAGCATGCATTTCCCTCGCGGGTAAAACAATTTGAAATAAATATAAGCGAGGCTATAAATTCACACCTTATATCTTAAGTAGTCGGTAGTTCGAGGGATGATCACTGACGACGAAACGGATGCCCGGTTAAATCAACACCTATCACAAATAACGCGTAATGAGTATTCTCATTTTAAATACTTACGGTACTGTATAAAATACATATATACTAGTCACTTAGGACAAGTATAACTCACGCCAAAAACAAAATAACAAGTATCACTCATTTTATACCATTCGTTCTCATTATCTACGCTATCCATTTTTACTCGTTCTCGCCGGTACTTGACTAAAGTACGGGCTGTTTTACCATGTTTACCCACACTTATAAAATTTGACAAAATTCTCAAAAATCCTATAAGACCTGTAGATAACATGTTTTTAAGCCCAATAAATGTTTTTACTTTTACGACCCGTTACTCGACGCTTTTCTACGACTACATTTTACGGGCTGAAATTGCACTTCGACCAATTTTGACCTCTTTGACCTATATGAAAAGTACCTTTGACTTCTTTGACTCCTAAGTCAACATATAGACCCATTTATACAGGTTTGGGACCAAATTTTGACCCTTGACCATTTACCAATTTATACTTGTGACCCTCGGGATTTGACTAAAACTTTACACAAATCCGGATTATGAAAGTCCTCGTCTCCCGGTACTCGATCTTTAAAATGTCATAACTTTTAGCTCGTTTTGAGTCACGGGCTATACCTTATACCAAATTAAAGACAAGAAAACCCTCTACAACTACATTTTGTTTTCAAGACCTGGAACAAAAATAATTTTTATGAAATGGACCTAAAGTTTCTGCCTAAAAATGACCATACCAAAAACACACTTAGACTCGATTCCAAACCTTCTAACCACCTCTAGGCAACATCCTAAGCCTCCCTAAACATATCCAAACACCAATAATCAGTCCTACCCCTATTGATCAACCAAACTCAAAATCAAAATCAAAGAAATTAAACATGCAACCCATTATACCTACTTAAATCATCACTAAACACATAACCAAACACTAGGATAAGCTCAAATTTCAACAACCACCATGGCTCCCCAAACACCCCTTGTGCCGTGGGGTTTGGGTGCCCCAATCACCACAACCAAATTGATTTTTAGTGGGTTTTCTTGGTGTTTATACTTCCATAACTCATAAAATTAACATGCATTACAACATTTAGCCACAAAAACGAATTTGGATCATCTTGAAAAATCTTGGAAAATTTTTGTTAGTGCATGTGGGATTTGAGCACATAGAAATGTAGGGAATGACCAAATTAGATGTGGTCTAACCTTAGTTTTTATGAAAATCAAGTGAAAAAAGTTTTTGATGGATTTTCTTGGTGGTTTGGGGGTGTCCGTCGGCTATGGAGACAAGAGAGGGAGAGAGAGTTTAATTTTTGGGTGATGTGTTCTATGTGTTTGTGTGTGTGTCCATTTTGGGCTTTTTGGTGGATTGGGAGGGACCTAAATGGTAAATTTTGCTTTCTTTTGGCCTTAAGTAAAAACGCCACTATAACTTTGCGGTTTCGACTCATTTGTCAATTTTGAAAATTTTACGGGAGTCGGAAATCTTCCCGAACGCTCCAAAATATTTTTGGGATACTTTAAATGTACTCGGAAGGCTATAAAACTCACCCGACTCAACTTAACACGAACCGTAAATAAAATTCTCGAAAAATTACATTATCGATAAATCGTCAATAATTTATATAAAATTGGGCATCCCTCGGGATCGTAATCGTCATCGTCCTTCTTAAAACGTCAATCGTAAAAATTATAACCTCGAACATCGGCTTTAACCAAAATACTTATAAATATAGAAATTAAAATTTATTAAAAATTTCAAAAATTAGCGTAATTTAGGGTAACGTTAATGACCTCGATTCTAGGGTGTCACATCCACCCCTCCTTAAAGAGAGCGACGTCCCGGCGCTCGCCTCTTCTTGTACTCACATTTCGTCTACTGGAACAGATGAGGGTACCTTTCCTTGAAAAAGTCCTCACGTTCCCAGGTGTATTCCGGTCCACGCTTAGAATTCCATCGGACCTTCACAATAGGAATCCTACTACGCTTCAACCGCTTGACCTCCCGGTCCATAATTTCCACAGGTTCTTCCACAAAGTGCATTTTGTCGTCTAGTCGAATCTCGTCCAAAGGAATCACCAATTCCTTATCCGCCAAACTCTTCTTCAGGTTCGATACGTGAAACGTGTCGTGAATAGCACTAAGCTCGGTCGGCAATTCTAACTTGTACGCTACTGGTCCAATTCGTTCAACGATCTTAAACGGTCCAATATACCTCGGACTCAACTTTCCTTTCTTCCCAAAACGAATTACACCCTTCCACGGCGATACCTTGAGCATAACCATATCCCCAACTTCAAACTCCAACGGTTTCCTTCGGTTATCGGCATAACTCTTCTGTCGGCTTCTCGCAGCAAGTAGTCGGTTCTTGATCTGCACGATCTTCTCTGTCGTTTCTAAAACCATTTCGGGTCCAGTCAATTGACTTTCCCCTACTTCACTCCAACACACAGGCGATCTACACTTCCTTCCATACAATGCTTCAAACGGTGCCGCTTTGATACTCGCATGATAACTATTATTGTACGAAAATTCCACCAGAGGCAAGTGGCGTTCCCAACTTCCTCCAAAATCAATCACGCATGCTCGGAGCATGTCCTCCATCGTTTGAATAGTTCGTTCACTCTGGCCGTCAGTTTCCGGGTGATAAGCCGTGCTTAAACTCAATTCAGTGCCCATCGCACGTTGAAGCGATTTCCAAAATTCCGACGTAAATCTACTATCGCGATCCGAAATGATCGATAACGGCACTCCATGTCTACAGACGATCTCCTTCACGTACACGCTGGCGAGTTTTTCCATGCTATCCGTCTTCTTCATAGGTAAGAAATGAGAAGATTTCGTCAACCTATCCACAATTACCCATATCATATCGCATCCACTAGGAGTCTTAGGTAAACCCGTCACAAAATCCATTGCGATTTTCTCCCATTTCCATTCTGGGATTTCTGGTTGTACCAACAATCCAGATGGTTTCTTATGTTCTGCCTGAACCTTTGCGCAAGTCAAACACTTACTAACGTAACGAGCAATATCTGCCTTCATATTCGGCCACCAATAGACTTTCTTCAGGTCGTGGTACATTTTGTCCGATCCAGGATGTATCGAATACTTCGACTTATGCGACTCATTCATAACCAATTCTCGAACTCCAGGCTTTCCTTCCTCAGATGAACACAGTGGTAACCAAATCCGATTCTCAAAATATCTCAGTCCGTCTGACCTAATTACGAAAAGAGGTTTCAACATTCGTCCCAAATTCTCGGCTTCAACATTCCCTTTCATTAGTCCTCTCTCCTGAGCCTTCAGTATGGTTTCGGTTAAGTCAACGCTCTCACTCATCACTAAAGCTCTAACCCTCAAAGGTTTCTCCCGTTCCTTCCTACTCAGTGCATCCGCTACAACATTCGCCTTTCCAGGGTGGTAGCGAATTTCGCAGTCATAATCACTCAGTAGTTCAACCCATCGTCTTTGTCGCATATTCAACTCCTTTTGATCTAAAATGTGCTGCAAACTCTTGTGGTCAGTGAATACAACACACTTTGTCCCATACAGATAGTGTCTCCACAACTTCAACGCAAAAACTACAGCTCCTAATTCCAAATCGTGCGTCGTGTAGTTCTCCTCATTTTTCCTCAGTTGCCTCGACGCGTAAGCTATCACCTTTTCACGTTGCATTAACACTGCTCCATAACCCTTACGAGACGCATCACAATACACTACGAAGTCTTCGGTTCCTTCAGGCAATGACAAAATCGGCGCGGAACATAACTTATCCTTAAGCGTTTCTAAAGCAAGTTCTTCCTCAATTCCCCATTCATACGCCCTATTCTTTTCGGTAAGCCTCGTCAATGGTTTTGCAATCAAAGAAAATCCTTCAATGAACCTTCGATAATACCCCGCTAAACCCAGAAATTGTCGAACTTCAGTCGGCGTCGTCGGTGCCGACCATTCCCTGATCGCTTCGACCTTAGCAGGATCTACACGAACTCCCTCACTATCAATCACATGACCTAGAAACTGCACTGATTCCAACCAAAATTCACACTTAGAGAATTTTGCATACAGCTTCTCCTTCCTTAACAACTCCAAAATCTTTCTTAGGTTCTTCTCGTGCTCCTCCTTACTCTTAGAGTAAATAAGTATATCGTCGATGAAAACAATAACAAACTTATCTAGATACGGCTTGCACACGCGATTCATAAGGTCCATGAATACAGCAGGCGCGTTCGTCAACCCAAACGGCATCACTCGAAATTCAAAGTGTCCATACCGCGTACGAAAGGCAGTTACAGGAATATCCTCCTCTCTTACACGCAGTTGATGATACCCTGATCTTAGATCGATCTTAGAGTATACGCTGGAACCTTGCAATTGATCAAATAAATCGTCAATCCTCGGCAATGGGTACCGATTCTTAACCGTCAGCTTATTGAGTTCCCTATAGTCGATACACATCCTAAACGAACCATCTTTCTTCTTTACGAACAACACTGGCGCTCCCCACGGTGATGAGCTCGGCCTAATAAATCCTTTGTCCATCAATTCCTTCAATTGATCCGCTAATTCCTTTAACTCAGATGGTGCTAAGCGATAAGGTGCACGTGCAACCGGCGCAGCTCCTGGCACTAAATCAATTCGAAACTCGACCTCACGGGTAGGCGGTAAACCTGGCAACTCGTCTGGAAAAACGTCCGGGTACTCGCAAATAACTGGTACCTCCTCGATCCTTGCCTCTAAATCACCATCACTCGAAACTTGTGCCAAAAACACATCGCATCCGCTCTCTACGTACTTCATCATTTTCATACACGAAATCACCTTCAAACGAGAAGTGCATTCGTCTCCCTTTATCGTCAAAACCTTATTCCTCAACGGAATCTGAACCAATCTCTCGCCACAGACGATCATATCACTGTGCGCCATTAGCCAATCCATTCCCACAATCACGTCAAACGATCCTAGCTCTATAGGCATCAAGTCGATTTTAAAAGCGTAATTTCCTAACTTCAAGGTACACCCTTTCAGTATAGAATTCGTACTAACAATTTTTCCATCGGCTAATTCAACGTTATAACTAGTCGCTAACAACACCGGTTCCCTATCAATATGACGACTAAATCTAACGTCTACAAAACTCTTGTCGGAGCCAGAATCAAATAAAATACTAGCATAACAAGCGTCTAGCAAAAACGTACCGGTAACCACATTGGGACCTTGTGGTTTATCCGCCGTTCCCACTTGATACACAGCAGCCGCATTATTACCTCCCCGCCTGTTTCCTGCCTTCGGGCAATTCGCTTGCACATGACCCCTTTCTCCACAACTATAACATCCCCTCATTCTAATAGCATTAGCCCCAGTGGCTACTCCTCCCGTTCGACAACCAGATGTCCTATGACCTGCCTTCCCACACTTGCCGCATGCAGGCAGGCAATTTCCAACATGATACAAATTGCACTTACCACAATGGGGGTTCACTTTCACACCTCTAGGGTTCGTCACTGCCCTCATCCCTTCGTTCCTTCTCTGATTAAACTGCTGATTACGGTTCGGCCCATGGTTGTTTCGATTTCCACCTCGGTTCTGGCCTTGGGATTGATTACTTTGTGCCGCTTCCCATTTCCTCTTGTTGCCCTCAGCAATGTAGTTCTGCTTGTCCTGAAGCTTAACGTCCATCAATGCGTGTGCCATTTGAACCGCTTCATCAAACGTTCCAGGTTTTGACGAAGTTGTTTCACCTTTAATATTGCTGGATAAACCCTTAATATACTGCTTCATTTTCTTGGCATCATTGGCAAATATGTCTGGACACAACAGGCTTAACTCATTGAATCTCCTGGTGTAAGCAGCTATATCGTTGTTCTTCAAGGTCAAGTGCCTCAATTCGTCCTCCAATTGCCCCAATTCCTCCTCTGGGCAAAACTTCTTAGTCAACAAAGCTTTCGTCGCATTCCACGTCCTTGCATTCGCTACAGCCAATCCAACCGTAGCTACCTGGGTATTCCACCAACTTAACGCATCATCAAGAAACGTAGCCGCTGCAAACTTCACTTTATCCGCTTCTGCACAACCACTGATTTCGAACGTACTTTCAACCTTTTCCAACCATCGTCTAAGTTCTAAAGCTCCACCCGTTCCACGGAACTGCGTGGGACCGCACTTCATAAAGCTAGAATAGGTACACACTCTCGGGGCTTGCTGTCTCCCCGCGTTCCTTCCTTGATCCTGATTTCTCCCGGCTCGGTCCGCTTCCAACGCATTTGCTATAGCTTCCTGAATCATGGTGTTAACACGATCGGCGGTCAACTTTGGAGGCATGGTGTTATCGAATATCTCTTTCTGCAAGACAAGAAAAATAGAAAAACAATGTAAGTATACATATCAAGTTTCCCAGACATAATATACATACAACGACACATCACTACGGAGTTACTAATATTCATCAATTCACATCACAAAAGATCAAATTTAAGACATATCACAGATCATGAAAGGTAACATAGATTGTATTGATAATTAACCAAAATTGTGACAAGTATTGCCACTACAATCGTTCACCATAAAACTTCAAGTACTTGAGTTTCTCGTCATAATACCATCATACAAAGGTCCAAAATAGTTCTATTACAATGATCAAAGAAAATACAAAACAAGTAACTAGGCATGTGGTGATCCACACGGCCTCTTGGATGGCGGCTCGTCGTCGTCTTCCTCGGTTTCCTCATCACTGTCGTCCTCATCCACATCATCCATTTTTCTTTTTCCTTTCTCATCCGGCCCACATTCCGTTTCCTTTTTCGTCCCTGATGTGGATCCACACTCAATCGCTACCTGACTTCCCACCGTAATACAAGCACCTCTAGTAGGCGGCTGAATCATGAAGTCGTTCGCCTCCATCTCCAAATCGTCCACGAATCTCCAATCCGGGGGCAATGAATCTCTCACACGATGCTCCCAACTCTGCATCCTCGACAACCTCATCTGATCCTCCCTAACACGGTCAAGACTAGCACTTAAATTTGCAACCATTGATCTTAAACTGTTGATGTCACTTTTGTTCACATTCCCATCATACTCAATTCTTGCCGTCCTTTCCAACAGTCTTTGGTGTTCCCTTTCAGTCTTATCAAACTTCTTAATTACCCTAGTCTCGACTACAAACCGCTCATACATCAGCCTTTCCATCCTCCCTAAACGACCTGCGGGATCCCAGTAGTGTCTCGGTCTCGGAAAATAGACCCTTGCAATATTCTCATGAATCGATGGCGACTTGGATGATTTGCTGGACTCTCCACTGCTCCCATTACTTACTCGAACAAATCCTGGCACTGTTCTCAAATAATCCTTACAATTGTCCATTGGGCGATTAAAGGGTTGCTGCTCATAACGACCGGTCGGTGGTACCTCATAACCCTTCGGCGAATTCGGAGATTGAAACAAATCAGGTTCGGTCTGGCCTATAGCATCCTCGGGAATGGCATCATCCATTAGCTCCTCGGGCTCTTCTTCGGAATCCTCACTCTCGTCACTACTCATGCTGAAATTATCCACCTCACTTTCGTCATTGTCGTTTTCCGGCCCTATTTCGTCTTCTGGAGCGATCCATCCATTATCATTGTCCGGCGGGTTCGGAGGAAACGGTCCCCCTTCGCGACCTACGACGTAATCGTTTCCGTTATCGTTAGGCGGTACCTCGGCCATTCCTGCAATAACAGCGAATTTCGGAGGGTACATAAGTAATTATACAATAGTTATAAATACATGCATGCAAATGCAATGCAAAGGTGGTACATATGCCCGAAATGTAATAATATGATGCTCATGCATGATTAATACAAAAATTACGATGTCGGATATTTCTCGTAAAATTCAACGTCTACATATAGTAATTCCATACTTACGTAATAATTACCCACATATATACTTTACTCAAAAGTATACGTCAAATGCCATAAATAAAACAATAAATCTTACCGGAGCCATGCAGGATAGTTGTGTGTGCTCGGACCATTTCTTACGACACCAAAAGTTATAGTTTAGGATTTTCAAAAACGACCTAGTTCTCTATAACTCGTGGCTCTGATTACCAATCTGTAACACCCCCACAATTGCTATGCGCAGCGGAACAACAACAATGGGTGCTACACAGTATTCATTGCACACAAGATATAACGACGCTAAAAAGACGTCACTTAAAACTTGAATTTAAAATTGTTAGATGATACATGTCCACGGTTTTTCCAACCCCAATTTGGTACACAGAGTTTAGCGTTTTCGGTCCCCATGAATCTCAACCCAAAAACTTCAGTTTTACAACAACATAACATTAAACTTAAAAATTTTTCAAGTAGAAAAGGAGGGAAAAACAAGCGGACTCCAAGCCATACACACAACGTCCATCCCATGCATGCTCCATCCTACACCTCAGCGGTTACCTGAAACACATGCCAAAATTTTGGTCAACGAAAACGTTGAGTGGAATTCATAGGTTTTACAATCCATTTGAACGTATATATAATAAAAACCATTCGTGATCATTTATAGTCTTGTCGATCAAACAAACTATAATCAGGATACTGACAATTGTGTTTAAGCTCATGACACTAATCCGTTAACTCAATCACCCGCGTAATAAATACCGGCGTGATTTAGATGAAACCAGTGCCCCTTCTAAAGGCATCAGTTGCAATTATACCTTATTTCTCATACAAAATAATCTACCGCAGAACTTACTAAAAGTACAGCTTCTCGGCTAGCATTGGGTCGTTAACCCCGTAGTACTACAAATTGCATAAGCGGCTATTTCCCCCTACTCGAGGGCAGGACAATAGTTAATAGTTCATGATTTTAGGGACTTTTGCAACTTTGGTACTCAACACAATTTCTAAGGCAACTTTCGGGTCTAACAATCATTCATGATATACGTTCCTTTTAAAAACTAGCATGCATTTCCCTCGCGGGTAAAACAATTTGAAATAAATATAAGCGAGGCTATAAATTCACACCTTATATCTTAAGTAGTCGGTAGTTCGAGGGATGATCACTGACGACGAAACGGATGCCCGGTTAAATCAACACCTATCACAAATAACGCGTAATGAGTATTCTCATTTTAAATACTTACGGTACTGTATAAAATACATATATACTAGTCACTTAGGACAAGTATAACTCACGCCAAAAACAAAATAACAAGTATCACTCATTTTATACCATTCGTTCTCATTATCTACGCTATCCATTTTTACTCGTTCTCGCCGGTACTTGACTAAAGTACGGGCTGTTTTACCATGTTTACCCACACTTATAAAATTTGACAAAATTCTCAAAAATCCTATAAGACCTGTAGATAACATGTTTTTAAGCCCAATAAATGTTTTTACTTTTACGACCCGTTACTCGACGCTTTTCTACGACTACATTTTACGGGCTGAAATTGCACTTCGACCAATTTTGACCTCTTTGACCTATATGAAAAGTACCTTTGACTTCTTTGACTCCTAAGTCAACATATAGACCCATTTATACAGGTTTGGGACCAAATTTTGACCCTTGACCATTTACCAATTTATACTTGTGACCCTCGGGATTTGACTAAAACTTTACACAAATCCGGATTATGAAAGTCCTCGTCTCCCGGTACTCGATCTTTAAAATGTCATAACTTTTAGCTCGTTTTGAGTCACGGGCTCTACCTTATACCAAATTAAAGACAAGAAAACCCTCTACAACTACATTTTGTTTTCAAGACCTGGAACAAAAATAATTTTTATGAAATGGACCTAAAGTTTCTGCCTAAAAATGACCATACCAAAAACACACTTAGACTCGATTCCAAACCTTCTAACCACCTCTAGGCAACATCCTAAGCCTCCCTAAACATATCCAAACACCAATAATCAGTCCTACCCCTATTGATCAACCAAACTCAAAATCAAAATCAAAGAAATTAAACATGCAACCCATTATACCTACTTAAATCATCACTAAACACATAACCAAACACTAGGATAAGCTCAAATTTCAACAACCACCATGGCTCCCCAAACACCCCTTGTGCCGTGGGGTTTGGGTGCCCCAATCACCACAACCAAATTGATTTTTAGTGGGTTTTCTTGGTGTTTATACTTCCATAACTAATAAAATTAACATGCATTACAACATTTAGCCACAAAAACGAATTTGGATCATCTTGAAAAATCTTGGAAAATTTTTGTTAGTGCATGTGGGATTTGAGCACATAGAAATGTAGGGAATGACCAAATTAGATGTGGTCTAACCTTAGTTTTTATGAAAATCAAGTGAAAAAAGTTTTTGATGGATTTTCTTGGTGGTTTGGGGGTGTCCGTCGGCTATGGAGACAAGAGAGGGAGAGAGAGTTTAATTTTTGGGTGATGTGTTCTATGTGTTTGTGTGTGTGTCCATTTTGGGCTTTTTGGTGGATTGGGAGGGACCTAAATGGTAAATTTTGCTTTCTTTTGGCCTTAAGTAAAAACGCCACTATAACTTTGCGGTTTCGACTCATTTGTCAATTTTGAAAATTTTACGAGAGTCGGAAATCTTCCCGAACGCTCCAAAATATTTTTGGGATACTTTAAATGTACTCGGAAGGCTATAAAACTCACCCGACTTAACTTAACACGAACCGTAAATAAAATTCTCGAAAAATTACATTATCGATAAATCGTCAATAATTTATATAAAATTGGGCATCCCTCGGGATCGTAATCGTCATCGTCCTTCTTAAAACGTCAATCGTAAAAATTATAACCTCGAACATCGGCTTTAACCAAAATACTTATAAATATAGAAATTAAAATTTATTAAAAATTTCAAAAATTAGCGTAATTTAGGGTAACGTTAATGACCTCGATTCTAGGGTGTCACAATTAAGCTCCATAATGCGCCTTAATTCACCATGCACTTCATAATTACTACAAAACTACACATATTCAATTAAATACAAATATCATGCAACAATAATACCAAATGTGTAAAATCTTAAGAATAATTGATGCAATAAATATGTCTTTGTTTGATGTCATGACTTGACTAGTTTGAAACGCGATAGTTGAGATTTACGAGATATAGGGCCCGAACGAAATAAGAAGTGGGATTGTTGATTCTATGGCCACTAAATAGTTAATAACTAGACATTATACTTAGAAACACCGTCAAAACTAGATAACAATGGATAAATTTTATTTCTAAAATTTTGTGCTCTTTAATTTAATATCAGTTTCGATAAATTTTATTAACTTTTAGTTTTTATTTTTATTTTTGGCGAGTTTATTTTTATTTCACTTTTTTACCCTTTTAACATTAATGTTAATACAAACTTGATAGGTAATACTGAAACATATATTCGCATTAAAAATTATCACTGAGTATTCGTCGTCGCATTACGCGAGCAGCAATGGTGATTTAAAAATAAAATATAGTAAAACGATGATAACTTAACTTCCAAGTAGTTGCTATAAATAAAAATCACAATAACCCTAGCTAGTCCTTTAAAAAGAAACTTATGCCCATATTGAGATGAGATCCACAAGGAATATGTACTCAAAAAAGAATAAAGGAAGCCATCTTAGCCATTCATTTAATCTTCATCCAATGACCAATATCTAACACTAACAATCTCATATAAATCATTACCCACTATTTATTAAATTCACTTTCTCTTTCTAAAAAACACATACACACCGTACCTTTCACCCACAGCCACCAACCACCAGAAAACCACCTTCCCAACCACCAGAAACCACCGCACCACCACCACCACATCCTCCTCGCCAGAAATCAAGCACCACCACCATCGAACATCAACGAACCACCACCACCACCACATCCTACCTTCAAGTTTTGTATCAGCCTGTCGCACATATAGATCTGAAGAAATATCTTAAATATGATGTTATGGATGTGGTTAAACAAATGGATCTGAACAAACATCTTGAATATGATGTTGTTAAACAAATGGATCTGAATAAAGATGTTGAATCAAGGAAAAATTGCGTTATGAAAGAAGTTGAAGGTGGAGATGCTGATGTGCAATAAATAACACGGAAAATTACATAATCTTGATTCATATTTGTTATGTTAATAATTAATATAAATCACATGTGATTAGGGTGAATGTGATTGTTCTCTATATTTTTCACTTATTAACTGCCGAGAATCACATGTGATTTTGACATAATTACATGTAACTTGTATGAAAGTTACATGTGATTTGGTTGAGTTACTTAGTGATTTTGATATGAAGTTGTATTTTGGTCTGAAATTGTTAGATTATTATTAAATAAAAATTACATGTAATTATGTCGAATCACATGTGATTGAGTTTTTATTTTGTGGACAAATTTCACGTGATTCTATTTCTTGATCTACAGGTATGAATACACCAAGATCAACTGTATATGAGCATAAGGAAACACCTGGTGGATATCTATATTGGAGGAAATGAAAGTTAAAAAAAGATGAACATTTCTAGATACTATAAAGTGAAGACGAACGAGCATACCAACATAACTTGTCCAAATAATCCAAAAAGCAAGGAAAAGAAGAAGATGATACTAATTATTGATGTTAATAACTTTTTTTTTATTTTTATGTATTATCGAATAGTTACTTGATCAGATTTAAATTTATTATATAAAATACAACTGTTTATTACTTGAATAAAATAACATATTTTTTAGGTTAATTGGTCAGAAGATAAGTAAAAATGGATTACATGAAATTCAAACATAATTACATGAATCACATGTAATTCAAGCAGAATTACATGTGATTCAAACAAAATCGCATGTAATTTAAAAACCAATTTGTTTTTCGGAATGCTTGCATCACATTTAACGCAAGCAAAATCACATATAATTATCACCGAATCACATGTAATTCATGTAGAATTACATGTGATTCAACCAAAATCACATGTAATTCAGAAGCCAAATTGTTTTATACTTTTACCAAAATGACAACAAACATTATCATATATTGACAGAATTACATGTGATTCAAACAAAATCACATGTGATTCATCTAAAGTGGATTTGTTTTAAGAAGTTAAAGTTTCGAAATGCTTGAATCACATGTAACACAAGCAAAATCACAAGTATCACTGAATCACATGTAATTCATGCATAATTACATGTGATTCAACCAAAATCACATGTAATTCATAAGCCAATTTGTTTTATATGTTTACAAAAACGACAACAAGCATTATCATATATTGACATAATTACATGTGATTCAAACAAAATCACACGTGATTCATCTAAAGTGGGTTTATTAAAAAAAGTTAAAGTTTTGAAATGCTTGAATCACATGTAACGCAAGCAAAATCACATGTAATTATCACCGAATCTGTAAAACCCGTATTTAAATCGAGAATATAAATACGCGGTTTATTATTAATACGCGGGTTATTTTTATTTTAAACCATTCACGTAGAAATTTATCGACGGAACAAACGCGAAAAATTTTACAAGTAGTAGTATTATATACAAGTTTTTTAAAAAAAAAATATATATAAATAAATAAATGTAAGAGAGGGGCCGGTTATAAAAAAAAAGAAAGGAAGTAATGGGCTTTAGCCCATTTTGTTTGCACACAAAAACCATACGGGAGTTCTTCTTTTTCTAAAACAGTCGAACAAAAGAAAAAAAAATAAATTAGGGTTTTTCCTTGTGTTGGCCGCCGGAAGAAAAAAAAAGGAAGAAAGTCCGGCCGTGTTTTTGATCTAGCAATCCTTATACGTATCTTCCGTTTATCAACTATTACGGTATTGTTCTTTTCATATATCAAATTATATAAATCACGAAATAGATTATACAAATCAAAGAGAGAATGTTTTGCTTTTATAAAAATCAAAACCAACACAAGAACCTATGTATAGGAGCGTCGGGTTTGAATTAATGATCAAACCGAGACCACAGTGGGTCTCGGTGTGGGCTGTGTCGGGCGACCGAGGGTCAAGAGACCCAAGGATGGGGTGTTCGTTAAGCTTAGGATGGTCGGGACTGTTTGGTTTAGATGAAACCGAGACCTAGAGTCTTGATGAATTCTTTCCCTGCCCAGCCGTGACCCACACAGGGGCGGCTAGGGCCAGTTACAACATAAGGGTGCGTTTGGGGGCTGTAAAACATAAGGGTGCGTTTGGTTTATAATAACAGTGGGAACGGCATAGAATAGCAGTGGGAAAAAGTGGGTAAAAACAGTGGGAAAAGATGGGTCAGAAACACATTATATTCATCACATTAGCGACAGTTTAGCGACAGTTTTTCTGTCGCAAAACTGTTAGATATTATGCAGTTTTTTTTAAGAAGCAGCTTTAGCGACAGTTTTCTTTAGTGACACAGAAATTCTGTCACTAATTATTGCGGACAGATTTTTGTATATTATGTTGGTTCGGTTAGTGCGACCGAGATGGGCTCGGTAGGCTCGGGACATGTTTATAAATAGTAAAATAAATATTTTTATATTATACCTTTTAAATTAAATAATTTTACAAATATTTTATATATATTTCAAGTGTATTAAATTAAATAAATTCATAAAGATTTAAAAGGGTATATTATTAGAAAACGAATTAAACAATTTAAGAACTTTCTAAATTAAGGAACTTCTATTTTTAGCGAAATACTTATTATAGAAATAATTATCGTCAAAAATACGTTGTACGTAGCTATTAGTAGAACGTTAATACATTAAAAAGGAATTATTATAAGACCGGATTTAGCCGTTAATATGCGTATGAAATTTCAGAAATAAATAAATAAGAAACCAATAAGATCAGTAAAATTTAATAACGGATATCTGTTAACTTATTCGCGTCCTTTATTTATGTAGCACGCGTGAAGCCCGAGTAGTTTTCGTTCAGTTTTCCATTCAGTCAGTTACTAGACTAGAGGTACGGATTTTCCGTCCTTTCAGTAAGGACTTCCTTTCTATGCATGATTAGGGTTTCCCATCTTCAGCCAAATGTTTTCCCCAGTATATGTTTAAATTTCTCAGTAATCATGTAATAACTAAATGGAATTGCCTGAGCGTTATATACAAGCACGACCAGTTTATGTACTAGTTACGGAGGTACCGTAACCACGACACTAGAGGCACCGGTGTCGTGACTCACATGCAGGAGAGTGATATCCTGCATCGTCCCACTCATGTTCAGTTTGGCCATTTTTATATGTATGTTTTAGTGGGGCGTATGGATGCATCCTAGGCTTATATGTGTTACAAGTTATCAGGGTGAATGTGGTGTGTGCTCTACATCCTTCACATTGGAGCTGATCCCTCCACCCAGCACAGTTATTTAAAGGCCACCCCTCTACAGCATGACGAGGTCACCCCTCCAGTTATTCATGCACGGTTGTTACAGCACGTGACCTATATAAGCTCTGGCAAATAAAATACAGTAAATGCATGTTTTCAGAATTTAGAGTTATATTTCAGTATCAGTATATATGAACCAGGTCTTACAGATTTTATGCAAGGTTATACCACATGTTACATATCAGTCTTATAGCTTCATTGTTGACTTCTATTTCATTACCTTCCAGTACATTCTTATCATGCTATATCCGTCCACTGAGCGTTATGCTCAGCCGTAGTTTCCTTTCATGTTTCCAAACGGCAGGTACACAAGGACGATCTTAGGACTTCTAGGAGAGTACGTGCATTTGGATGGGAGCTATCCAGACTCCTTTATTTTTATGCATACCTTACGTTACTTTACTTTGGTTGTTTGGACACTGTTTCGTCCTTTTCCTTTCAGTACTTAATCTTTATATTTTGGGCTTGTTGGACTACCGATGTTTGATTCCGGTATTTCCGTTTGGTCAGTTAATGTTTAATACATTGCCTTGCATGCTTTGATGACACGCCATAAATACACGTAACGGTCCATTTATCCAAGTGGGGTGTTACAATTATGGTATCAGAGCACAAGGTTCGACCTGTAGGCTCTAAAACTTGACCTGTGACTAGTGGGTAGTCACCAAGAACTTCTTGTATTTTGGCGTCATTATTTTCCATGCTACTCATGAATTTATCAGTCGGATTTTCAAAATTTTGATTAAGTAAACGGTTGGTACAGGACTGGCCATACTTAATCGCATGTGCTTTTCAAGAACATTTCGTTTTGGTGAACTGACCATAGGCGTTCACCCTTTCCCGCTTAAGTTTTGTATGGATGAACTGACCATAGGCGTTCATGCTTACTCATGTCAGATTTATGTTTCAGAAATTGTCATTTTGTGAACTGACCCTAGGCGTTCACCAGTATTCATGTCATGTTTTGTTAGCTATACCTTCATGAATTACACTAAGCATATTCAGATTTATTACTTCAGGTTCTTACGTTTTTGTCGATTTATCCTCTTATATTTCAGATGCCACCCAGGCGAGACACCGAGAATGATCCTAACGCAGCTGCCATTGCTGCTGCTGTTCAGGCTGCTATACAGGCCATGTTACCCCAAATTCGTGATGAGATCCGAGCTGAGTATCAAAATGGACCTCAGCAGAATAACAACCCTCCTGCTCCACCACCTGCCACTTTACCCGCTTGGCTGGATCTGTTCAACAAGCAGAAGCCCCGACTGTTTGAGCAGACTGTAGCTCCAACTGATGCAGAAGACTGGATCTACCATATAGAGAAAATTTTTGGAGCTATGGTTTGTGGTGATGTTTTCAAAGTTAGGCTTGCAGTTTACAAGCTGGAGGGTCCTGCTCTACATTGGTGGAGGTCTCAGAAACTGTCCAATGGGGGAGATGCTTGGGAGCTTGCATTGACCTGGGCACGTTTCAAGACGATGTTCTATGACCAGTTTTTCCCGCATGCGGAGCAAGCTAAGATGAAGAGGGACTTTCATGTTATTCGTCAGAATAATGGCGAGAATAGTATAGAGTTCATGCACCGATACCTCAAGATGGCTGGATTCTTAGGGGAGGCTGCGGGTACCGTAGAGGAGCAAGTGAAGCAATTCCGCTGGGCTTTTCACACTAGGACCGCAAATAGATTGATGAGTGCCACATTCACTAATGTGTCACAAGTAGCTAATGCAGCTCGGGACATCGAGATGCTTTTTGAGAGGGACGAGCTCGAGAATGTAGAGCGCCCGGAGAAGAGGTACAGCTCACCCAACAGACTTAAACAACCTAGCCATTATTGCTTGGCAACTTATATGTTATTAAAATCTTACAGACACAGAGGAGGAGACCGATCCTAATCGGCTACTCCGCATCAGAACTACAGGAACCACGGTCAGTCATATGACCGTAATCGGTCAGATAGGAGGAACGGCGGTGATAATTACCGCGGTAGCTCCAACTCCTCTGGCAGCTACAGGTGAGCCTTTAAGCTCCAAGAATACTAAACTATCGTGTAAAACAGATCTTAAATTTATTTGTAAATTCCAACAGAGATGCTGGACAGGGGCGTGACCAAAACAACAGGGGTCAACAGGTTGCCCGATCGGCAAATTCTGGTAATTTTAAAATTCAGTCAGTCAGCCTTATTTCAGTTAAGTTATCAGAATCGTGACACATATATATCATCGTAAATCAGGTTCTCAGCAAACCAGAGCTACTTCCACCGGGTATACATATCCCACTTGCATCACGTGTGGGAAGAAACACTCGGGACCTTGTCGTCGTGGTTCGGGTAATTGCTACAAGTGTGGTCAGCCGGGCCATTTGAAGAGGGATTGCAAGAGCGGGGATGCTGCCGGTACCTCAGGCCAGATTCCTCAGATTTTACCTCCCCCACCACCGATACCACCAACCACTGGTCGTGTCTATACTACTACCCGTGAACAAGCAAATAAGACAGCAGGTACCATTACTGGCATTTTGTTTATACACGGACAGTCTGTATGCGTGCTTTTCGATACAGGCGCCACGCACTCGGTTATATCTACTTCATATGCCGTTAGAATAAACATGACCCCTACGCCACTAGACAACGCACTTAGTATATCTACCCCCATGCGAGACTCCGTACTCATTACCCAGGTGTATAAGGATCTCCCTCTTGAGTTTGATGATAAAATCCGTCCAGTCAGTGCTCTTCCTTTGGATATGTGTGAATTCGATATTATTCTGGGTATGGATTGGTTATCGGCTCATCATGCCACCATAGATTGCCATGCTCACCAGGTCATCTTTGGTGATGTCCAGACACCAGAGTATATTCACCGAGGCTTCCTACCAGGAAAACATGTTCAGATCATTTCAGCCTTACAGGCTCGTACCTTACTATATCATGGTTGCGAGGGCTTCCTAGCCACAGTTCATGACACGACTTCGGAGACACCTTCAATTCATGATCAGCCAGTTGTGTCAGACTTTCCAGATGTCTTTCCCGAGGAACTTCCAGGTTTACCTCCCATGAGAGAGGTAGAATTTGGTATCGATCTCATTCCAGGTGCAGAACCAGTATCTAAAGCTCCTTACCGTATGGCTCCTGTAGAGCTTAAGGAACTGAAGGATCAACTTCAGGAACTTCTCGAAAGGGGTTTCATTCGTCCCAGCGTATCACCATGGGGCGCTCCAGTTTTGTTTGTCAAGAAGAAGGATGGTAGTATGCGTTTGTGTATTGACTACCGTGAGTTGAATAAGCTCACTATTCGTAACCGTTATCCACTTCCTCGTATTGACGATTTATTCGATCAGCTTCAGGGTGCCAAGCACTTCTCAAAAATCGATCTGCGATCAGGCTACCATCAGCTGCGTGTAAAAGAGCAGGATATATCTAAAACTGCTTTTCGCACGAGGTACGGTCATTACGAGTTTGTCGTTATGCCATTCGGTCTCACGAATGCGCCCGCAGTATTTATGGACTTAATGAACAGAGTCTTCCACGAATTTTTAGACAAGTTTGTGATCGTATTCATCGATGATATCCTCATTTTCTCCAAATCCAAAGAGGAACATGAGAACCATCTCCGTACAGTTTTGCAGATTCTAAGACGAGAAAAACTATATGCTAAATTTTCGAAGTGCGAGTTTTGGCTGAATACAGTGGCGTTTCTAGGCCATATTGTTTCCGCAGAAGGAATAACTATGGATCCTGCAAAGGTGGAGGCTATCACCAAATGGCCAAGACCGACATCTGTCACAGAGATACGTAGTTTTCTTGGGTTGGCGGGTTATTACCGCAGGTTTGTGGAAAACTTCTCACGTTTGGCGTTACCATTGACCCAACTTATGCGAAAGGGTGAGAAGTTCATATGGACCGAGGAGCGAGAAAAGAGTTTTGAGGAACTCAAGCATCGATTGATCTCGGCACCGATACTTACTCTTCCATCCGGTACAGGCGGTTATCAGATTTACAGTGACGCATCAGGAAAGGGCTTAGGTTGTGTTCTTATGCAGCATGGGAAAGTCATTGCTTATGCTTCGCGTCAACTGAAGCCGTATGAGAAAAATTACCCTACTCATGATCTAGAGCTCGCAGCAGTCGTTTTCGCCCTTAAAATCTGGAGGCATTATTTATACGGTGAGTCGTGTGATATCTTCACCGATCACAAAAGTCTCAAGTATATATTTACACAGCGAGAGCTGAACATGAGATAGAGGCGATGGTTAGAACTACTGAAAGACTACGACACTAATATCCAGTATCACCCAGGTAAAGCGAATGTAGTGGCAGATGCCCTTAGCAGAAAGTCGGGTATGGTAAATGGCATCAAAGTTCAGGAAGAAATTATTCAGGACTTAGAGCGTTACGATATTGAACTCTTAGTACGCGGTCAAAGAGGATACTGGGCTAGTTTGAGGGTAGAACCAGATTTGCTCTCTAGGATTAAAGCCGCACAAGAGGATGATGGTGAAATCTGGGCGATTATCCAGAACATTGACCGGCAGACCGAATTTCGCATCGATGACGATGGTATCGTATGGCAGGGTACCAAACTCTGCGTTCCAGAAGACCCTGCTCTCAGAGAAGCCTTAATGACTGAGGCTCACAGCTCTCCGTTCTCTATCCATCCGGGTTCCACCAAAATGTACCACGATCTTAAGCAGCATTTCTGGTGGAGCGGTATGAAACAGGATGTTGCAACATTTGTGTCTAAATGCTTAACCTGTCAGCAGGTTAAGATAGAGCACCAGCGTTCCAGTGGTCTTCTCCAGCCATTAGATATTCCAATGTGGAAGTGGGACAAGATCTCTATGGATTTTGTCACCGGACTACCACAGACTCAGCGAAGACATGATGCAATCTGGGTAGTTGTCGATCGTTTGACCAAGTCAGCACATTTCATTCCTATTCGTAAAGATTACACAGTCAGTAAATTAGCAAAACTATTCACCGAGGAGATCGTACGATTACACGGTACACCTTCGGAAATTATATCAGATAGGGATCCCCGTTTCACTTCTCATTTCTGGGGAGGTCTGCATAAAGCTTGGGGAACTAGGCTCAAGCTCAGCACAGCTTTCCATCCACAGACGGACGGTCAATCAGAGCGTACCATCCAGACCTTGGAGGACATGCTACGCGCCTGTGCATTAGAATGGACTGGACATTGGGATGACTATATTTGCTTGGTCGAGTTTGCTTACAACAACAGTTGGCATGCTAGTATCAAGCGTGCTCCATTCGAGATGTTATACGGCAGAAAATGCCGTGCTCCTATTTGTTGGGATCAGGTGGGAGAACGTTTGATTGAAGGACCTGAACTGATAGAACTGACCAATGAAAAGGTCGCCATCGCTAGGGCAAAGCTGCAAGAAGCGCGTACTCGCCAGAAGAGTTACGCCGACAAGCATCGCAGAGATCTATCTTTTCAGACTGGGGATCGTGTGTTCCTCAAAGTATCACCCGCACGCGGTGTCAGACGTTTTGGCCTCAAAGGCAAACTTAGCCCTCGTTACATCGGACCGTTCGAAATCCTTGAACGTATTGGTGAAGTGTCATATCGATTGGCGTTACCGCCTCAGCTTTCACACGTTCACAACGTGTTTCATGTATCATTACTCAGGGGGTACAACTATCATGAGCTTCACAAAGTGAATTATCCACTCGATCAGATTCGGGAGGACTTGTCTTATATCGAGGAACCCGAAGCAGTCTTAGATCGGCAGGATCGAGTTATGAGAAGGAAGACCATTCCTTTAGTTAAAATCCTGTGGAGGAACCATACCGAGCGGGAGGCCACGTGGGAAACAGAGGAGTCTATACGGACTTCTTATCCTCACTTTCAGTTTTAATTCGGGTATGTCCTTTCAGCTTCTACGTTTTCCAGCTTATTAGCATTTTCGGCTTTTACCAGTCAGTTTAAATACCCTATAATTCGGGGACGAATTCTTCTTTTAGAGGGGAAGAATTGTAAAACCCAGTACGGCCGTATTTTAATTCGGGGACGAATTATTCCTTTTAGAGGGGAAGAATTGTAAAACACGTATTTAAATCGAGAATATAAATACGCGGTTTATTATTAATACGCGGGTTATTTTTATTTTAAACCATTCACGTAGAAATTTATCGACGGAACAAACGCGAAAATTTTTACAAGTAGTAGTATTATATACAAGTTTTAAAAAAAAATATAAAAATAAATAAATGTAAGAGAGGGGCCGGTTATAAAAAAAAAAGGAAGTAATGGGCTTTAGCCCATTTTGTTTGCACACAAAAACCATACGGGAGTTCTTCTTTTTCCAAAACAGTCGAACAAAAGAAAAAAAAATAATTAGGGTTTTTCCTTGTGTTGGCCGCCGGAAGAAAAAAAAAGGAAGAAAGTCCGGCCGTGTTTTTGATCTAGCAATCCTTATACGTATCTTCCGTTTATCAACTATTACGGTATTGTTCTTTTCATATATCAAATTATATAAATCACGAAATAGATTATACAAATCAAAGAGAGAATGTTTTGCTTTTATAAAAATCAAAACCAACACAAGAACCTACGTATAGGAGCGTCGGGTTTGAATTAATGATCAAACCGAGACCACAGTGGGTCTCGGTGTGGGCTGTGTCGGGCGACCGAGGGTCAAGAGACCCAAGGATGGGGTGTTCGTTAAGCTTAGGATGGTCGGGACTGTTTGGTTTAGATGAAACCGAGACCTAGAGTCTTGATGAATTCTTTCCCTGCCCAGCCGTGACCCACACAGGGGCAGCTAGGGCCAGTTACAACATAAGGGTGCGTTTGGGGGCTGTAAAACATAAGGGTGCGTTTGGTTTATAATAACAGTGGGAACGGCATAGAATAGCAGTGGGAAAAAGTGGGTAAAAACAGTGGGAAAAGATGGGTCAGAAACACATTATATTCATCACATTAGCGACATTTTAGCGACAGTTTTTCTGTCGCAAAACTGTTAGATATTATGCAGTTTTTTTTAAGAAGCAGCTTTAGCGACAGTTTTCTTTAGTGACACAGAAATTCTGTCACTAATTATTGCGGACAGATTTTTGTATATTATGTTGGTTCGGTTAGTGCGACCGAGATGGGCTCGGTAGGCTCGGGACATGTTTATAAATAGTAAAATAAATATTTTTATATTATACCTTTTAAATTAAATAATTTTACAAATATTTTATATATATTTCAAGTGTATTAAATTAAATAAATTCATAAAGATTTAAAAGGGTATATTATTAGAAAACGAATTAAACAATTTAAGAACTTTCTAAATTAAGGAACTTCTATTTTTAGCGAAATACTTATTATAGAAATAATTATCGTCAGAAATACGTTGTACGTAGCTATTAGTAGAACGTTAATACATTAAAAAGGAATTATTATAAGAC
This sequence comes from Glebionis coronaria, assembly GCA_025667525.1. Lineage (NCBI taxonomy): Eukaryota > Viridiplantae > Streptophyta > Magnoliopsida > Asterales > Asteraceae > Glebionis > Glebionis coronaria. The sequence continues at coordinate 224,706,102 of CM046882.1, read as the reverse complement.
CGGATTTAGCCGTTAATATGCGTATGAAATTTTAGAAATAAATAAATAAGAAACCAATAAGATCAGTAAAATTTAATAACGGATATCTGTTAACTTATTCGCGTCCTTTATTTATGTAGCACGCGTGAAGCCCGAGTAGTTTTTGTTCAGTTTTCCATTCAGTCAGTTACTGGACTAGAGGTACGGATTTTCCGTCCTTTCAGTAAAGACTTCCTTTCTATGCATGATTAGGGTTTCCCATCTTCAGCCAAATGCTTTCCCCATTATATGTTTAAATTTATCAGTAATCATGTAATAACTAAATGGAATTGCCTGAGCGTTATATACAAGCACGACCAGTTTATGTACTAGTTACGGAGGTACCGTAACCACGGCACTAGAGGCACCGGTGTCGTGACTCACATGCAGGAGAGTGATATCCTGCATCGTCCCACTCATGTTCAGTTTGGCCATTTTTATATGTATGTTTTAGTGGGGCGTATGGATGCATCCTAGGCTTATATGTGTTACAAGTTATCAGGGTGAATGTGGTGTGTGCTCTACATCCTTCACATTGGAGCTGATCCCTCCACCCAGCACAGTTATTTAGAGGCCACCCCTCTACAGCATGACGAGGTCACCCCTCCAGTTATTCATGCACGGTTGTTACAGCACGTGACCTATATAAGCTCTGGCAAATAAAATACAGTAAATGCATGTTTTCAGAATTTAGAGTTATATTTCAGTATCAGTATATATGAACCAGGTCTTACAGATTTTATGCAAGGTTATACCACATGTTACATATCAGTCTTATAGCTTCATTGTTGACTTCTATTTCATTACCTTCCAGTACATTCTTATCATGCTATATCCGTCCACTGAGCGTTATGCTCAGCCGTAGTTTCCTTTCATGTTTCCAAACGGCAGGTACACAGGGACGATCTTAGGACTTCTAGGAGAGTACGCGCATTTGGATGGGAGCTATCCAGACTCCTTTATTTTTATGCATACCTTACGTTACTTTACTTTGGTTGTTTGGACACTATTTCGTCCTTTTCCTTTCAGTACTTAATCTTTATATTTTGGGCTTGTTGGACTACCGATGTTTGATTCCGGTATTTCCGTTTGGTCAGTTAATGTTTAATACATTGCCTTGCATGCTTTGATGACACGCCATAAATACACGTAACGGTCCATTTATCCAAGTGGGGTGTTACAGAATCACATGTAATTCATGTAGAATTACATGTGATTCAACCAAAATCACATGTAATTCAGAAGCCAATTTATTTTATACTTTTACCAAAATGACAACAAACATTATCATATATTGAAAGAATTACATGTGATTCAAACAAAATCACATGTGATTCATCTAAAGTGGATTTGTTTTAAGAAGTTAAAGTTTCGAAATGCTTGAATCACATGTAACACAAGCAAAATCACAAGTATCACTGAATCACATGTAATTCATGCATAATTACATGTGATTCAACCAAAATCACATGTAATTCATAAGCCAATTTATTTTATATGATTACAAAAACGACAACAAGCATTATCATATATTGACATAATTACATGTGACTCAAACAAAATCACACGTGATGCATCTAAAGTGGGTTTGTTAAAAGAAGTTAAAGTTTCGAAATGCTTGAATCACATGTAACACAAGCAAAATCGCATGTGATTATCACCCCATCATGTAATTCAAGCAGAATTACATGTGATCAAACAAAATTACGTGTAATCGAGAAGCCAATTTGTTTTATATATTTTATATAAATGACAACAGTCATTTTAACATATTGACAGGATTACATGTGATTCAAAACAAAATCACATGTGATTCGTCTAAAATAAGATACATTTAAACTGTATGAAATAAAACTGAATATAGTCTCAATTAAAATAAGATACATTTAAGTATTAAAAAAAATCAATACAATCTAATGTGATTTACACAAATTATATGTGATTTTACAGCCCAAGCGAATTGCTTAACTTGATCCTGAACTTATTCACGCACTTGCACCTAAATTGCCCAACAACATGAACCACGACCTCTACCTGACCATCTTCATATTAACACCATCTTACAGCTTGGGAAGCTCATTTCTTCCCCATATCAACCTCCTAAATCGGCTCATGGTCTCACCATACCCACGTCATAAATTTCTCACTATCTAACCATAACCATGACACAAAGCTTATAACGATCTCACTATACCCATCATTACTAGAACCATCTCGCGACCCCACCATACTAACGAGGAGAACCATCTCACAACCACAATATCGATACTTAAGTGTATATGTTATGGTTGGTTCTCGTCCCCCTTATATCTTCGAGCAATCTGATTATGGACTCAAAGTCTTTAAGCTTCTCTTCAACTTTAGTATGCACTCTTCTATTTTCTTCTCAAATTCAACAACTTATCTAGTCGATCTGAATATAACAGTTTCAAAGATGTTCCTCTTTGCTTTTATACCATCTAAACAAGCATTTTATAGTTGAGGCATTACATCAAACAGTTGGTGGGTGTGTCCGAGGATGATGATATGATGGTGATGTGATGTTGATGCATACCAGATCGATGTTGTATTCACATGGCATATGTGCTCGACCGCAGAGAAGAGTGGTGGATCACAACTGTTACCCACGACGGTTTTGCGACGGTGCGGTTTGATTGGGGTTTTAATGGAGTGTGTGGTTTGTAGCACGTAGGGTGGGTGCGATCGACGGTGTTGGATGACAGTGTTGGGTGCGATGGCGGTGTTGTGTTGGTGGTGCGATGGCAATAGTGGTGGTGATTGTTGTTATTGTGTGTGTTTGGTTCGTACTTTCAGTTTCAGTGTGTTTTGTAAGAAAAAACTCTTTTTATATATAAAGTATTAGATGATAGAGATTAATTTGAAATCGAGGGTTAAGTTGATTCCTTTATACTTTTCTGAGGGCGCTCTCGAACTTTTCTCTATAAATGAAAAATATTGTATAGCCAAACAACAACCACAATTCAGAAAAACGTATTCGGGTCACACAAGGAAAGCAATCTCAACCGTCGGATCAAAACTCATCTTAACAACACATCTCCTTAAAAACGCTTCGATCTGACGCATAAACACTTGCGAAGAAAAAAAACCTATCTTGTTGATTCGTTGATAATAACCTTAAGCAAAAACATGGCGGCAACTGTAACAACAAGCGTGTGGGCAAAACCAGGCGCGTGGGCTCTTGATTCCGAAGAGCATGAAGAGGAACTGAAACAAGAAACACCGGCTGCCCCAACCTCTGATTTCCCAGATTTAATGACGGCTGCTGCTACAAAAACTAAGAAAAAGAAGGCTCCAAAGATGCATCTTGGTGAGTTTATGACAAGCAGTGGCCCCAAGGGTTTGACTCCTGAAGATATGATGATGTTACCCACAGGTCCCAGACAAAGATCTGCTGAGGAGATGGAGAGGACTAGGCCTGGTAATGGTTTCAGATCTTATGGGGATAGGAATGAGTCTAATTCATCCCGGTGGGGCCCAAAGGGTGGTGATGATGGTCCTAGGAAGGCTCCTAGGGAGCCTTTGGGCCCTTCTCGTGCTGATGAGATTAGTGATTGGGGCGCCCAGAAGAAATCGGTTACTGGCTTTGACAGGAGGGATAATCGGGGGAGTTCGGGCTTTTTTGAGAATTCGCATTCTCGTGCTGATGAATCTGATAGGTGGGCTTCCAACAAGACTAGTTTTGAAGGGAGAAGGAACGTGGGGGGGTTTGATAGGGAGAGGAGACCTGGAATGGGGTTTGAGTCTAATGGCGTTGCGGATAGTTCGGATAATTGGGCTAGGAAGAAGGAAGCTGAGCCTCGTAGGTTTGGTACTGGGGGTGGGAGTGCCTTTGATAGTTTGAGAGATAGGAGAGGTGGCAATGATTCTTCGGACCCGGATACATGGGGAAAAAAGAGGGAAGACGTGAGTGGTGGTGGTGGGAGTATGAGTAGGCCTAAGTTGAATTTGCAGCCAAGGAAGTTGCCTGTTGGTGAGGTTGAGACTGTGAAAGTCACTAAAGGGTCGAATCCTTTTGGTGATGCCAGGCCTAGAGAAGAAGTGTTGAAGGAAAAGGGTGAGGATTGGAAGGAGATGGATGAGAAGCTTGAGGCTATGAAAATTAAGGATTTGAGTTCGGGTGATAGGATGAAGAGAGGTGTTGGGAGGCCAAAGTCGAATGACGATTTGCCCGAGGGAAGCTGGAGAAAGAACCAAAGTGTTGAGGGTGATGTTGTTCCTTCAAGGTTTGATGTTTTGGCTACTTGTGACTAAACTTTTAATATACTATGACTGACATTATATGATATGTTTAGTTTGCTAATATGCATTATTGGTTTGGATTTGAATTGCATGGTTTATTGTTCAATGTGAATTGCATTATGAGTAGACATTGACACAAATGATTGTGTGGCTAATTAGTATATATTTAAGCATCCGTCTAGTATTAGTAACTGGTGTTGGTGATCGTTTGATGTTATTCTTGAAGGGCTATTATTAGATGCTTTTTCATTGCAAACTTATCATTGTGATTCTAATCTTCATAGAAAAGAACTATGTCTGCAATGGAAATTAAGAATCAACACATGAAAGGTGTATTTGTTTCTTTCTTCTTTTCCGATGCTTCTGTTAAGGTGGAGACCAGCTTGTTGGCTTTTGGAGTCTATGCCAAACTTATTTAAGATATATTAGGTTTACTTAATATATATACAGTTTTGCAGCACATAGCGTTCCTTGGCAGACTGACTTTAAAGTTGCAATGAAAAGAAAGGTGATATATGTAAATGAGTTACAGAATAGTCATAATCGAAAATTTGAAATTTCACGGTTCTATTAGAGTATTAGGTGCTTGTTTGAACTTTGAACAAAGAAAATTCATCAGAGATGATCTTAGATAATATAGTTCTTAGAATATGATCTTTTTGTGTTTAGAGTTGCAACTGTATGAACCATGAGAATACAAGTATTTGGCCAAGTGATTTTCTGTTCTTGATGTCCTCGCGAATGATTTTCTTTCCTACATCCTTAGTTTCTCTTCCTTTCCCCCTTTTTTTTTTTTTTTTAAGAATTAAGTTATGCAGATGATGGCTTATCATATCTTGATGCCATCTTTGTTTTGTCTTTGTTTTTCGAGTAACAGAGGTAAGTTCTAAAACCACGTGTGAAGCCTTGAATATCACTCCTTTGGTCATCTGTTAGTTGTCATCTGGCTAACTAATAGATACGTAGTTATCTAATTTATTACAGTGTTAAGTGTTAACATCTGATTTTTTTTTATCTTTGTATTTCCGGTACTTATAAGTTCTAATTTAGGTCATATAAGTGATGATATTGAAACATGGTTTAAAGCTATCTAACTTGTATAATGTAATTATGGTGTGTAGCGACGAGAACAATGAAAATGGACATACAGAAGAACTACCTGGAGAAGAAGATGCACAGAAGTAATAATCCAGATTGAAGAAAAGAGAAAAAAAATGCAACTGATGGATTTGCAAGTTTTGTGTTCTGTTTTTGTTGGTACTATTACAAGAGTTTTGATAGACTTGATAAGTAGAGTAATTTTGGTAGGACTGAATGCATACTTTGTGTTAACTTAATATGTTTTTTCTATCGTCGTGATGACCTCAGTTTTGTTCTTTCATTCTTTCAAACGTGAGTGGGTGTATCAGACTGAATAGATACACTTGGTTTCATTTAAATTATATATTGGAATTAGATGCGTTTTCAGGTCGTTTATGAATACAATATGGTTGAAGATAAGTTTGTTGGGTGCATCACATGGTTGTATTTGAATGAACCATGCGTCTCTGGCAGTTAATTTGCTTTTCTTTTATTCTCTGATATCATGGGTCAGTGTTTTCATTCGAATGAACCATGTGTCTTCGGCAGTTGATTTGGTTATCATTTAGTTTTTCCCGGATGTCGAAAGAGTGTGACTACGACGATAATGGAGCTCTTGAATAGACACACAAAGGCTATTCCCTTTTTTGGAGGTACTTGTAGGATACTTATTATTACTTGGCCTTCACATTCTTTCCATTCTTCAACATCTTATTGTTGTGCAGTTGAAACTCACACATTACACCAACGCCTTCTCTCTTTCCTGAGAAACCGCCATACCCAAAACTGAATATTATACTGTATGCATCAAAAGTGATGAAAAATATATAGCAGTTTGTGAATGTAATGTTCTAAGTATGTTGATGGATTGGTTGATGATAACTCTTTTGTTGGTTGCTGCTGCAACCATTGATGTAGCTCGTGGTGATACAATGGTTAGTGGCACTGTCTTTTGTGACCAATGCAGAGATGGGGCGATAAACAGGCTTGATTATCCTCTCGGTGGTGAGTCTGTCTTTTTTTAATTAAATATCTCTAAACACGTCTTGACGCTTTATATATAATCCACAATCAACTTGCATTGAGCTAAAATAGTATCATCAGTAATCACGTTATGCTAAAGTTGATATGTTTCATAGGAGTAAGAGTGTCGCTCGCATGCCCAGGAGAGAATGGGCAATTTGTAGTGATGAGGGAAGAAACTACCAATTGGTTAGGACAGTACACAACGTCATTTGCAGGTACATTAGACTTGAACAATTGTCGGGCACAGATTACGAGTAATGGGCAGGGATGTGGGGCAGCAGCCGGTCCTGCTCAAGACTTTAGACTTATGATCAAGATGTTTGATACTCAAATGTATACGGTGGAACCTTTGATTGCTCAACCTGCCACACCTTCACCCCTCTGCTCTCAACCCTCACCCTCGCCCGGAACACCATCCACGCCTTCGCAAGATTCCCCACCTGTTCCTTCCCCACAGTATGCACCACAGCAGCCACAACCTCCTCCGTTGATACAACTTCCTCCATTGCCACAATTGCCTCCTTTGCCACCACTGCCTTTTTTTCCACCATTCCCTCCTTCGTCACCATTGCAGCCACAGCCATCGTTGCCACCACAGCCTTCGGCGTCTCCGCAACCGGCTCCATTCTTGCCACTCCTGCCTCCTTTGCCACAGTTGCCTCCTTTGCCACGACTGCCTCCATTCTCGTCACAACCTCCAATGACATCAGAGCCTCCATTGTCACCACAGCCTCCGTCGTCACCGCAACTGCCTCCATTCTTGCCACGACTGCCTCCCTTGCCTCGACTGCCTCCATTCTTGTCACAGCCTCCAATGACATCAGAGCCTCCATTGTTGCCACAGCCTCCGTTATCGTCACAACCGCCGTCTTCCCCACCGCGCCAATTGCCACCTATGTCTCCGTTGCCTATGCTACCTCCATTGCCCCCCTTGCCTCCGATGCCACCGAATCCCTTCTTTGAAGAAGCTTCAGCTTGTTCATACCAGTAAGTTTGATCATACATTTGACATTATATACAAATGTAGTCGGGTATTCAACTTAAAAAAGTTTTGAAATGGATGATACCTGACCTACCATAGAATATCCGATCTGGGAACTGGAAAAGATACTATCGGTGGGTCTGGTTTGTTACGGTTTAGAACTGGTTTAGTCTTAAACGATGTTATAAACTGGATTCAGAATTCAGTGTTAATCTAGGAATAATTTGTTGACCAAAGAGTGACAAGACCAGGCAAAATAAACATTTTTCTTTTTCATATAGTAAATGGAGAAGCAGATGCTACATTTTAACACGGATCCCAGATAGTGTCGATCTGTTTTTGCAAAATAATTACCACAGAATAAATTGAACTTCTGTATAACAATTTATAAGGATTTAAAGCACGTTGTTGCCATTAAAAAAACAGTTATTAGATATAAAGTATTTGTGTCATTTCAGCCCTTTTACATCCAACTCTAAAGCTGTTTTTTAACCTGAATACCTAAAACGACCGTAGTCAGGTTGGCACTATATCCAGGTAATGTTCATCCAAATCATAGGAAATTGTTGGGGTTGCATGATGAAATTGGGGTAAACACTCTAAAATGAAAGTTAAAAACGTTTCAAGTGTAAAACAACATTTATTTTGTCACGTTTTGAACTAGGATGTGGATGATGCCCCGGCATAGATGCTACTGGAATGTGTTGAACCCAGACATGAAAATCTCACGTATATTTGGGCGGGTGGCTGCAAACAGATACGGGCCAAACACTACTTTACGTCAAAGCATGCATGGGAGAGGGGATCCATATTTGACACTTCTCAGGGAAGGAACAACAGCTGTCTTAAATTCCTACACCAGCAAACAATTTGTCTACCAACCTGAAGAGATCGTTCAGCGCTTAAACTTAGCATTGATGAGTGGATCTACACGACAAGTGTATATGACAGCATATCGCTTTATTCAGGCAAATTCAGGAGAAACTGGTTGCAAATTTACATCATGTGGGTAGTCACAAATTTAACCAACTTGATACTAGTTGCAACTAGTTGCAAATTTACATTGTGCATGTTGAATAGTTTATTTATGATTATACGATTACGAATTGCCCCATTGCATTATAATGTCAAATCATTTTTATCTTTTGTTTCCGGTGAATGGTTTAATACGAAATCTTGATTAGTAAGTAAAGCTTTATAATTTCAAGATTGTGATTATATGAAAACCTTAGGGTACGCTTACCACTTTCCCGAGCAATCTTTGTCATTGTACTAAATGGGTTATTCAGCTGATATATAACAATATGGTCGAATGTTATATCTTGAAAACATTTCTGTTTGTTCTAAACTTGAGTTGTTGATCCTTAACCTCAAAAATCATGGATTAATTTGTAATTTTAATTAAGATGGATTAATTTGTAATTTTAATTGATTTTTTTTTTTTGGATACATCTAATTACTACAGTACTAATTTGCACCAATGTTTGAAGCTGTGGAACAGTTTCCCAAACATTCAAACAGTGAATATTGGAAATTCCAATTACGCTCATCTACCTGGGTTTTTTCATATCTTTAGTTCCAATGTTATGTTGGTTCAAAAGTGCAAAACCCAAAACTCTATTTCAGTTGCAATGAAAAAGATAGAAGTGATTACAAGAAACAATGTGTTTAATGGAAAAACACCACATCATAGCTGTCTCGGCCTTTTAAATAATAGGAACCGTCTCTGCTAACATGTTTAAGAAAAGCACCAACTGTGGTAATATATTTCCACATATGCTTGGGCTAGCTACAATCACAAACCAAAATCGACCACAGGATCCAATTTAAACTCAAGGTACAAAGTGTACTAGAAATATCAAGTGCACAATAAAACAATGCAAGATACAAAAAAGGTCTCCAAGATTACATATACTGATGAAACAAAAGGACGAGGTTTTTGAAAACCTATTAGTGTTGACACAGCACATACTTTGATATTTTAAACCATTGGACACCCATTGTATGAATCCACCCACACTGTCACCAGAATCACAGCAGAACCAGTGAACCTGAAAAGGTCACAAACATTAATATTACTATTCTATCAAATTAAGAAATTAGCATTGTAACTTAACACTTTGTTCCTAAACAACCACATGTACATGATTGTTGTCACTTATGTAGTATCTAAAATATCCCTGTTGTTCCCTAGGAACATATGTAGAAAAGTTTTTAGACTCTTGAATGACTGGGAATTGGTTTGTAGTCACAGGGTAAAACTAACTAGTTTTGTGTTGTGTATTCATTTGCTATTTAACCGCCCTTGCTTATTTTCTGACAACGATTAAGAAAGGTTCATATGTTACAGACTAGATGTAAGAGATATATCAATTCTCATCCATTTGTACTCTACTTGGAGGATCATAAGCTTCTCAACTTCTAACTCGATTTGTTTTTTTAACTAAGTAGACTTGAAGAATGTTGATTCCCTAAAATCAACCAACAAATGACTTGCCCTTAACAAAGCTATTTCAAAATCTAGTGTCATTAGCTTCCATTTTCACAACCTCTTACTTATTAGTGTATGTATTTTATCAGTAAGGGGATAACAAGCAAGCACAAGACATACCTAAAAAAGAAAAAAAAAACACATTTGCGTCTTATTGCTTATGCATACGCCTTCGAAGGTACGCTACATGTAAACACGCAAGCCAAACAAAACTACGAAACTATCTCAAAAACAGCTCCGCAGCGACGACGCGCGGGTGAAAAACTACTCTCTGTAATTAAAAACATCGTAGTATTACTTGCAGATGTCATGTTCACCATCTCTGGTGATTTGAGTGTTATAATGCGTTTACACAAGTATGTGTGGCTTCATTAAAGCAGACTAGATCTCATACAACTTATAGAAACTTCACTAAAGCAGACTACATTAGGATTTATGTACACAGGCTTTTCGAAGTGGATTCTAAATAATCATATAGCATCTTAATGACCATATTAACTTCAGAAGACACAGACTGTGCAATTGAGAAATTTAATTAAATATAGCTCTTTGTCCCATGTTCTATGATTAATAAATGCAATCCTAAACTTCTAGTCATGCTTTGGGGGTATTGTAAAGGTGCAAATTAGATTTGCTAACATAGAGAACAGGAGTATACAAATCATCATTTAACTAAAAGTGACATGATAGCAAGGCAACTTTGATTACGATTTTTGCTTCATAAATCAGAACAGGTTTATCAATTTTTAACTTGTACACAAATTACTGTCATTTTTCCATCCATGTCGCCCTAGAAAACTTCTAAGTTATGTACTAATAATTGTTTAAGGAAGAGATCAGTGTACTAAGGCTATCTTACATGAACACTGAGATGCAATTACCACTTGCTCTGAACATTTATTACTTACCACCGACGTTGCGGCGTTTCCAGACTGTCGCATACTGGACAACGAAATCCCTGACTATGATTTTATTCATCGGAACTCTCCCCCACATATTACTATATCATCTCTAAATGAGTGGAAAATGAATGACTTTTATCAAATACTTTTAGTGAGCATATATGATCAAGCAACGGAAGATAAAGAAATAGAACACATTTGAACTCAAATGTAATACTTTTGACGTATTCCACTAGGCTTGTTTCCAACTGTTACCCATGGTTCTTATAGAAATTTTCTAACTAAAAAGCAAGGCTTCAGCACTTGTCAAATAGTGCTTAGACTTTAGAATCCAGCCCCACAATTTGCATATTCTACATTTAGTAATGAAAGTGCAATCTAGTTCCGATCAATGAAAGAGCTGACAATTAGGAAAATCGCCATGCTTAATATCTAACATCTACAACTTAAAATATGCGGTGCTAAAGCAAGCAATCATCAAACAAACTGCAACTCTTTAAGATAAATAGCATTCAAACAAAGAATCAAGTGCGGAAAAGGCACCATGTAATTAACAGATGAAACCAAATAAATAATAGGCATAAAATGTATTGTAAGATGAGCCAAACTCACAATTATGTTAAAGGATCAGTGCCTGGAGCGTCCACCATCATGCCTCCTCTCACTATCATATCTGGTCCTCTTCGAGTTGTCAGCATATCTATCCCTATCACCTCTTCTGCTTTCACGCTCTTCGTCACGCTCTCTGCTATATTTTGACTCACGAAGCTCCCTACCTTTTTCAGGTTTTTCGTGTTTTTCGTCGTCATCATCTCTTTTGTGCTTTCTACCCCGGCGCTCTTCTTCATCCCTATTTTCTTTTCTGCCTTCTAGATACTTTTCATCTTTATCATCACTAGTCTTGCTCCTATGTCTTTGTTCATCTCTAGTAGGGATATTTGTCGTTTTTTCATAATTAACACCCTCTTGCCTTTTTCCACCCCTATCAACTTTTGCGTGTTTTATATCTATGTCAGAATCCCCATCATCATCACTGTCATGCCTCCTCCTCCAAGCACTTTCAACTCGTTCTTTTTTGTTCTCTTCAATACCACTCTGCCTACTTCCACCTGTTCTGATCTCCTTTTTATTTAACTCTTCACGGTCATCATCATTTCGCCTTCTTCCATCCCTTTCAACTTTTTGTTTCGTGCCTCTAGCATCTATGTCATCATCATCATCGCTATCATGCCTTCTTCCACCACCTTCAACTCTCTCTTTCTTGTGCTCTTCAATATCACGCTGCCTCTTTTCACCTGTTCTGATCTTTTTATCAAACGGTTCAAAATCGGCATCATGTTGCCTTCTTCCATCCCTCTCAACATTGTCTCTTCTGCGTCTATCATCTATGTCGTCATCATCATCATCGCTGTCATGCCTTCTTCTTCCACCACTTTCAACTCTTTCAGTTTTTCGCTCTTCAATATGCCTTTTTTCACCTGATTTGATATCCTTTCTGTTAGAATATTCATTTCTTCCACCCTTTACAGCTTCGCGTTCTTCAAGCCTTATGTCATTTTTGTCAATGACCTCATAATCTCTTCCATGTCGCCTCCTACCACCTCTTTCGACTTCCTCTTTCTTGTGGTGTATGTCTTCATCTGATTCTTCATCATCAGTATCATGTCTCCTTCTTACTGTCCTTCCTAGTCTGTCTTTTTCAAGTGTTCTGCCTCTGACGGGACTGGTATCACGTGGCACATCACGCTTACTGCTACCTCCATCCCACCTATCACTGATGCCTCTTCCATAGTCATTGTGGGTGGATATATCTTTTTCCACTTTGCTTTCCATTCTCTTCTCTTTTCTCTTCTCCTCCATTTGTCTTCTCCCATACTTATCCACAGGAGAAGCATCAGAGTCAGAGTCAGTGTCATCATCTGAATCATGCCGCCTGCTCCTGGAAGAGAGCTGCTTCCCCTTTCTACTTTTTATGTTCGGTCTGTCATCAGAGCTAGACTTACTGTCAGACTCTGGCCGATATCTTTTCACAGTGCGGACATGTTTTTTGGCATCACGAGAATCGTCGCTGTCATGTCTTTTGCTTTTGCTGTGTTTACTAGATAACTTTCTTCTGTTGTTTCTTATATCAACATCAGAGTCTGAGTCAGAGTCCGATCCAGAGTTAGATTCAGTATCACTTCTTCCCCTACTTTTCTGCTGTTTCTTCTTGGACACTTTCACATTTTCCCGATCTGTTTTTTTAGTATTTCCTGCTTTATCACCATAATCAATCTTTTCATCGTCAGATTCAGGAAGATACTTCTTTAAATCATCTTCATGGACTATCCCAAGAGCATTTTTTAAGTTCTCCATCTGCTTCTCCTTACGTGCTGCAAGTTGATGAGTCTGTGTATCTGAATACCTGCATAAACACAATCATACATTAGAAAAAATCAAAAAAAAAGAAAAACAAAGAAAGAGGACTATATACAATTTTGTACCATCAAAACGGTAATAAATTATGTAGAAACACAACCGAAATACAGTAGAAACTCGATAAATTACTACTCGACTAATTGATCAACTCGTTAAAATAATACTTTTTGCAGGTCCCGATTTATCAATGTATACATTGACATCTAGAAATTAATAACTCTTTCAAATAAATAAACTTAGGTGGTCCCATGAGTATTACTTTATAGAGTTTCTACTGTAAAAGGAATACAAAATAACTCTGACAAGAGAATCATGATATAATGATGCCTCAGCTTTTGGCGGTTTCGACAAGGCCTAACAATGTAAAATACATAAGCACCACCAAAGAAAAGCTTGTCTAACCACTCAGGGGTGGCCTAGTGGCAAAAGGGCTTGTGACTATCACTCTAAAATGTGTGAGATCTCAAGTAAAATTTCTGCTAGGTGCAAACAACCTTGAAGTTGCCACGCCAACCTCCTGAAAAGGGAGGGCTTTACCTGGTTTGAGTCTGTGTGGCGGTTGGTTCATTCCTCAGTTGACTCATTAACATCAAATTTGTATCAGCTATATATAAGAGAAGATCTTGGCTGCAAATACATGCAACCGGTTTGCTAAAATAACAGTCAAATACTCAGTACTACAGTTCTCTGTATTGTTTCCATCGTGTATCTTAACAAACCAAACTGCCTACCTATATTTGCGATAATATCAATACATTGACAAATAAATACAACAGCTATTGTGGTTTCTTTGTTAAGAAATGGATCACATGACATACTTTAATCTGAATAAGGAAGCCATCTTAATTGTTACACAGTTGTTCTTTTATAGTTATGATTGCAGCAAATTGTTCTTCACTTGCAGGCAAGATATCCACTTATATTTAAGAGTAATGAGGGAGACCTAACTTATATGACTAAATTTATGCCTGAACAAATCATCATGTGACGAGTGCAATGTATATTTTCTCCTTCATAATCCTCACAACTGATCTTTCCATGTGTCGTGATCTTAAGAGTGTTCCCAATCAATCTCTAGTTCTATACATGTAGCAAGACATACGTTCATTGGGCAAGGCAACATCCTAAAAAACAAACTAGAACCGGGTTAATATCAATCTGATCATTGTGTTAACTATATTAAGTAACATTGGCCTGGCAAACATATGACTCGTATATAATCACCGTCTGTTATCCTCCGATAGCAAACTTACGTTAGCTTAAAATATTAGTCTAAATTATAAACAACATCTATAATCGCTACACATGTTAACTCATAATACCTTCAACTAATATCACTGTTCTCAACATTCAGGCCCTAATGTTAACGTTACACATCTGTTCTTGTGCGATAGACGGACCTACTAAAAAGATTTAGCTTCATACATTACATAAGACATAAAACAAACAAATAAGCAACAAAAAATTGTAAAAGCTCATATCAAATAATGTAACAACATATATGATTTCGATACACCGCCAATTAAACTAGTTCCAAATGTATGAATTGGCATAATAAACAAAAAAGTAACAATAATTTGCATCTGAATACTACTTCAAGGTCCCTTATTATCGCCGTCATTTAACATCCGATATCAAACTCATATTAGCTAATAGATAAAATAAGATACACAATTTACTTGGCATCAGGCAGTTATTTTACACATAAGACAAATGGTCTTATTTTGGGCTTCTGAAATACAACCGAAATCAAATAAGCCCAGATATAAGGTGAAAGAAACAGCCCCTAAGTAAATAATTAGAAATAAACATGACAATGAGGCAGTTATTAAATAAGAAAAAACAATTAACAAAAGAAATTACTGTACTAGAGAAGAAAATTAACTGAATGGACATAAATGAGAAAAACAAAAAAAAAAGTACTTGTGATGAGGATTGAAAACGACTGCAGTGGAGCCACCAGCATCTTCGGACGCCATCGCGGCCTCAAGCGTCTTGCGAACCTCATCTAACTTAACAGCAATCTCATCATCGGTATAACCTTGATCAATGAGCTTATCTTCCAAGACAACAAGCTTAAGGTGAATCTGACGCTTACGATCGTGTTCCAAAATCTCCTTATTGGGCCCGCGGCTTAAGCCACCGGAGCCTTGACCGGTTTCGAAGCTTTTGGAGGTGCGTTTGTTTGTCTTGGGTTTTATGAAGAATTTGTTGGTTTGGATGTAGCCGTTTGTGCCGGAGCCGCGGGCGGTTTGGAGTCCGATTCCGTTGTACATTATTGATTGATTGATTGATTGGAGGGTTTCAGTCGTGACCTAAGTAAGATGTATCTGATTTGGGAAAATATTATAGAGATCTTTTATGTTTATGTTTATGACGGTGGTTTCTCGCGATAATGGGATTTTACGCTTTTCTCCCTCGCATAAGGATGATTTATAAGGTCGGTTGATTTGGGCAGAATATGTCTTATCGGGTTTATTTGGTGGTGGCAAATACTAGAGGTGGCAAAATGGTTGGGTTGGGTTGGGTTGGGTCATAGCTTTTAGATGGGTTTGGGTTTAGATGAATCTTTTAAGAGGTTGGGTTTAGATGGGTTGGGTTTAGATGGGTTTAGTTTTAAATGGGTTTGGGTGTAAATGGGTCTTTAGGAAAAGTTTGAGTTTTTTGGGTTTTTTTTGGGTTTAAATGGGTTTTTGGGTTTTTTTTTTTTTTTTAAATGGGTTTTTAGGAGGTTAGCCTTTTACTTTTTGACGTTTTTTTAATAACTTTACGTTTTCATCAGTAAATTTACGTTTTCGTCAGAAATTTTACGTTTTCGTCAGTAAATTTACGTCTTCATCAAAAAATTTAAGTTTTCATCCGTATTTTTACGTTTTCGTCAGAAATTTTACGTTTTCATCAAAAAATTTACGTGTTCGTCAGAAGTTTTACGTTTTCATCAGGAATTTTACATTTTCGTCAGAAATTTTACGATTTAGTCAGAAACTTTACGTTTTCGTCAGAAATTTTACGTTTTCGTCAGGAATTTTACGTTTTCGTCAGAAGTTTTACTTTTTCTTCCGTATTTTTACGTTTTCATCAGAAATTTTACGATTTCGTTAGAAATTTTACGTTTTCGTAAGGAAATTTACGTTTTCATCAGGAATTTTACGTTTTCGTCAGAAATTTTACGTTTTCATCAAAAAAAAAATTACGTTTTCGTCAGAAGTTTTACGTTTTCATCATAAATTTTACGTTTTCGTCAGAAATTTTACGTTTTCGTCAGAAATTTTACGTTTTCATCATAAATTTTACGTTTTCGTCAGCAATTTTACATTTTCATCAAAAATTTAAAGTTTTCGTCAGAAAATTTACGATTTCGTCAGGAATTTTACGTTTTCATCAGAAATTTTACGTTTTCGTCAAAAATTTTACTTTTTGTCAGAAGTTTTACGTTTTCTTCATAAATTTTACGTTTTCGTCAGAAAATTTACGTTTTCATCAGAAATTTTACGTTTTCGTCAGTAAATTTACGTTTTCGTCTGAAATTTTACGTTTTAGTCCATAAATTTACGTTTTCGTCAAAAATTTTAAGTTTTCATCCGTATTTTTATGTTTTCGTCAGAAATTTTACGTTTTCATAAAAAAAAATTACGTGTTCGTCAGAAGTTTTACGTTTTCATCAGGAATTTTACATTTTCATCAGAAATTTTACGATTTCGTCAGAAACTTTACGTTTTCCTCAGAAATTTTACGTTTTCGTCAGAAATTTTACGTTTTCATCAGAAATTTTACGTTTTCGTCAGCAATTTTACATTTTCATCAAAAATTTAAAGTTTTCGTCAGAAAATTTACGATTTCGTCAGGAATTTTACGTTTTCATCAGAAATTTTATGTTTTCGTCAAAAATTTTACTTTTTGTCAGAAGTTTTACGTTTTCTTCATAAATTTTACGTTTTCGTCAGAAATTTTACGTTTTCATCAGAAATTTTACGTTTTCGTCAGTAAATTTACGTTTTCGTCTGAAATTTTACGTTTTAGTCCATAAATTTAAGTTTTCGTCAAAAATTTTAAGTTTTCATCCGTATTTTTATGTTTTCGTCAGAAATTTTACGTTTTCATAAAAAAAAAATTACGTGTTCGTCAGAAGTTTTACGTTTTCATCAGGAATTTTACATTTTCGTCAGAAATTTTACGATTTCGTCAGAAACTTTACGTTTTCCTCAGAAATTTTACGTTTTCGTCAGAAATTTTACGTTTTCATCAGAAATTTTACGTTTTTGTCAGCAATTCTACGTTTTCATCAGTAAATTTTAAGTTTTCGTCAGAAATTTTACGTTTTCATCAGAAATTTTACGTTCTCGTAAAAAATTTTACTTTTTGTCAGAAGTTTTACGTTTTCTTCAGAAATTTTACGTTTTCATCAGTAAATTTACGTTTTCGTCAGTAAATTTACGTTTTGGTCTGAAATTTTACGTTTTAGTCTATAAATTTACGTTTTCGTCAAAAATTTTAAGTTTTCGTCATAAATTTTACGTTTTCATCCGTATTTTTACGTAATCAGAACTTATGACGAAAACGTAAAAATTTTGAAAACGTAATTTTTTGATGAAAACGTAAAATTTCTGACGAAAACGTAAAATTTCTGAAGAAAACGTAATATTTACTGACGAAAACGTAGAGTTTCTGACGAAAACGTAAAATTTATGAAGAAAACGTAAAATTTACTGACGAAATCGTAGAATTTCTGACGAAAACGTAAAATTTCTGATGAAAATGTAAAATTTATGACAAAAACGTAAATTTACTGACGAAAACTTAAAATTTCTGACGAAAACGTAAATTTACTGACGAAAACGTAAAATTTACTGACGAAAACGTAATTTTTTTTAAGAAAACGTAAAATTTCTGACGAAAACGTAAATTTACTGACGAAAACGTAAAATTTCTGACGAAAACGTAAATTTACTGACGAAAACTTAAATTTGACGAAAACGTAAAATTTATGACGAAAACGTAAAATTTACTGACAAAATCGTAGAATTTCTGACGAAAACGTAAAATTCTGACGAAATTGTAAAAAAACTGATAAAAATGTAAAATTTCTGACAAAAACGTAAATTTACTGATGAAAAAGTAAAATTTCTGACGAAAACATAAAATTTCTTACGAAAACCTAAATTTACTGACGAAAACGTAAATTTACTGATGAGAACGTAAAACTTCTGAAGAAAACGTAAAATTTCTGACGAAAACGTATAATTTACCGACGAAAACGTAATTTTTGAAGAAAACGTAAAATTTCTGACGAAAACGTAAAATTACTGACGAAAACGTAAAATTTCTAACGAAAACGTAAATTTACTGACGAAAACTTAAATTTACTGACGAAAACGTAAAGTTTATGACGAAAACGTAAAATTTACTGACAAAATCGTAGAATTTCTGACGAAATCGTAAAATTCTGACGAAATCGTAAAATTTCTGATGAAAATGTAAAATTTCTAACAAAAACGTAAATTTACTGACGAAAACGTAAAATTTCTGACGAAAACGTACGATTTCTTACGAAAACCTAAATTTACTGACGAAAACGTAATTTACTGACGAAAACGTAAATTTACTGATGAGAACGTAAAACTTCTGAAGAAAACGTAAAATTTCTGACGAAAACGTAATTTACTGACGAAAACGTAAATTTACTGATGAGAACGTAAAACTTCTGAAGAAAGTAAAATTTCTGACGAAAACGTAAAATTTCTGACGAAAACGTAAATTTACCGACGAAAACGTAAAATTTCTGAAGAAAACGTAAAATTTCTGACAAAAACGTAAAATTTCTAATGAAAATGTAAAATTTCTGACAAAAACGTAAATTTACTAACGAAAACGTAAAATTTCTGATGAAAACGTAAAATTCCTGACGAAAACGTAGAATACTTTTATGAAAACGTAAAATTTCTGACGAAAACGTAAATTTTTTGACCAAAACGTAAATTTATGATGAAACGTAAAAATACGGTGAAGACGTAAAAAAATAACAAGTGTGTGAAATTTTGACAAGCTTGTGAAAAAAAATGGAAAAAAAAACACTTTTGATATTACTAAACCTATTGGGTGACCCATCTTGACCCATTAGTAATATAAAGGGAGACCCATTTAGACCCATGTGACAAATGAGGAGACCCAAGTAAACCCATTTATAATTTTAAGAAGGGGCTTGTTTGACCCATCTAAGATTTTAAGGGAAACCCAACTAGACCCCTTTCTTTTTCTAATTTAACCAAGTTGACCCAAAAATTAACCATGGGTCAAAAATTGCCACCTCTAGCAAATAGGGGTGTTATCGGGTCGGGTTATCGGGTTGTCGGATCTTATCAGGTCGGGTTGAGTCGGGTTTTGATTTTAAAAAACTCACCCGTAACCCGACCCGATAAAGGTTCGGGTTATCGGGTTCGGGTGATAATCGGGTCGGGTTATATCGGGTCGGGTTATATTGGGTTATCGGGTGATATTACAAATGTGCTTATTGTTTTCTTTTTATCATTAGATTATCATCGTCGTAGTCCGTAGTCGTTAATTATATGCAAGTGCATGTAGTTTTGGGTCCTTTTTATCAACAAGTGGTTTTAATATATTCATTCATATCGTCGAGAAAATCCAAAACTTATTCACAGTAGGATCAGATCACTAAAGTTAAGCACCAACTAGTGTTAGACTATTAACATATACAAAAAGTCAGGAGTAATTTTTTTATATAAGAACAAGTTAAGACTTTTGTTTTGAAGATACATAGTATGAACACTACAGTAATAATACTAACAAGCCAATGTATAGTTCGTTTCACACATTATCATTGTTAAGTAAATAATTTAACTTAATACTAGTAGTTAAATTAGAAAGATACTAAGCAAAGTTGCAAATTTTATGCAAATGGCTCTAAAAATTAACAAACGTATTTCAAAACTAATTTTCAATGAATATAGCATACTAATTTAGTAAAAAGATTACTTATAAAAAAAATTTAAAACTAATTTTCGGGTCTTATCGGGTTAACCCGTGAACCCGATAAAAAATTAATTCAACCCTAACCCGACCCGCTAATACAATCAGGTTAGCGGGTCGGGTCAAAAAACAACCCGACAAAATTTATAACCCGACCCGACCCGACCCGATTAGCCTAATCGGGTTCGGGTTCGGGTCGGGTCAACCCGACCCTACTAACACCCCTAGTGGCAAATAGGTTGGGTGGTTATAGGTCAAATCGGTAATTAAACGGTTTGGGTCAGGTTAACCTACTAACTTAAAATGTTTTCATATTTTTTAACATTGTTCATATGTTTTTATCTGTATTCGTTCGATGTTTACGTTTCATTCAGTTTTTTAGCGTTTTTCTCCGATATTTTACGTTTTCGTCAGTAAATTTACGTCTTCATCAGTATTTTTACGTTTTCGTTATTAAATTTACGTTTTCGTCAGTAATTATAAGTTTTCGTCAGTAATTTTACGTTTTCGTCAGTAAATTTATGTTGGGAATCTAATTTTGTTAGATTCCCTGCATCATAAATTTAAACACAAATTAAGTTGTTAGATAGTCACTTGCCTGTGCCTAGGAGGCAGGCAAGCATCGCAAGACTCACAGAGATCCAAGTCTCTATGAGCAACCTCAGAGGAGTCCATGTCAGAGACATTGTCAAGGAAGTCGAAGATTACTTGAAGACATACTCATTGGCTGTGATGGATAACAGCCAAGATGTATCAGGGACTCTGAGGGGTTGAGGGTTAACAGGGGTGGCAATACCCTGTTAACACTCAGCACACTTTGGACATGCCATTTGTGTGTACGAGACTATGAAGAAAAAGAAAACTGTTTCAAGATCTGGTTCCTTAAAGCATTATGGCAGACTACCAAGAATAGAAGAGCATCTTGTGACAGATGTCTGGAAAGTGAATGTCTTGTGTAGTCACCATCAACTAGTACTTAGGTCAACCTCGTATCACTATAAATAGGATGTGTAGCCCAACATTAATGTTTAACACTTTGAGAATATTTACACAATTAATGCTTAGAACTTATTGAATCAAACAGCTGTGACTGTATTCATAAGTTAGGGTTTTAGTTGTTCAAAGTGTGCACAACACATTGTCATCAAACGGTGTTATCCATAACACTTGTAATTCTTTATTATACTGTAATAAGATTACGTTTGAAAAGTAATAACTTGTGTTGATTAGTTAAGTTTAGTGTTTATAGCATTGATTAGGGACTTTCAATTGGTATCAGAGCGGTGTTTGATATTAACACCTTCAAGAAACATCGTTCTCAGTTTTATAATCAAGATCCACCATGCCAGAAACATCCAACCCACCACAATCGCCTTCTGGAAACAACAACAATGCATCACCATCTTCACCAAGACTCACCCCTCCACCTCATAATGACGATGATCTGCCCCAACTTCTTGACTCAAGAGGCGGATCACATGTCACCAGCGTCCCAGTCTTTGATGAAGAAGATTTTGCTAGTTGGAAGAGTCAATTCCTTGTGTATCTCGATGGACTTGAACCATTTCTTCTAGAAATTCTAGAAAATGGTCCTTATGTTCCCATGGCGCTTACCTCTACTAAAGAAAACCCTCTTCCAAACCTCTCAAACAATGGACTCCAGCTGATAGAAAATTGGCAAACCAAGATAAACGTCTCAAAATCATCATCATATCCTGTCTTCCCAAACACATCATGAAGTCTGTCATTCAGTGTCCCACAGCCAAACAAATGTGGACAGACCTCATCCTTGGCCATGAAGGACCCTCTGAAACCAGAGAAACCAAGATTCAGGCACTCAGATTTCAGTTCAATGCTTTCAAGGCACTTGAAGGTGAAAAGGTTCAACAAACCTATACAAGGCTGAAGATTCTTCTCAATGACCTCGCTATGAATGATGTCACCATTGGTCAAGCTGAGATTAATGCCACATTTGTCAACAGCCTTCCAAGAAAATGGCTGAGTATGAATCAGACTCAGAGAGCCAATAACTCAATCAAGAATGACACCTTAGCTCAGCTTTATGGAAAGTATAATTATGAAGAAGGGCTGATTGATACTATATACAAATCAGAGACTGAAACATTTGTAGTTCAAGGAGCAACTTCCAAAGCCTTGATCTCTGCCCCACATCCTCATGACAGCGACTCTGATGTTGAAGAAGACACCCGCAACAGCCAAGAGTTCTTGACAGACCTTAATGTTGAGTTTCATGAAAGAGCCTTGCTAGCCAATCAAAGAAGATTCTTCAAAAGATCAGGGAGAATTGGATCAACTAGTAAACAAACTGACAGATCAAAAGAAACTTGTTTTGCCTGTGGAAAGCTTGGACACTTCCAAAAAGATTTTCCTTCCACCAAGACATCCTCACCTTCCTATCCATCATCTTCCACCAAACCTTACAAGTTCAAACCACAACACAACAACTCATCTCACCAATCTAACTCATCAGACAATGAGAAGAAGGATTACAAGAACAAGTACAAGGCACTTAAAGCTGAGTTAGAACATATGAATTTGAAGCTTGAAGCTCTGTCTAAGAAGAAAGGAGGTGATAAAAGACAAAGAAAGGGTTGGTAGCTGAAGCATATGATTGGAATGATGAGCCGTTGACTTCAGATGAGGAAGATACTACTAGAGTCAGGGCTTTCATGGCTATAGCTGAGGATGAACCAGCTGTTGGGAAAGGTGATGCAAGATCAGGACAATGGGTTGACATCACAATGAAAAAGGTACACAGGCTTTTATCTATGTCTGATAGTGATGAACGCAAACATGTCCTTGATTACACCATTGTTGATTTGCACTTTGTTGAGGAACAAAGAAAGAACCTGCTTGATAAGTTTCACTCTGTTAAAAATGAACTGTTGAATGCTAATTCTGAATGTGAAACTCTCAAACGGGTTAATTTAGAGAAAATATCCCTTCAAAATGAAGTCAGTAGGTTAACCTTGAAGAATAGTGCCTTAAATGATCAAGTATCTGAGTTAAACAAGGTTATTGAAAAATGGCTGTGTAGTAGGTTCACTATAGATCAATTGCTTAATGATGAACTGCCTGCTGACATTAAAAGGGATGTATCTGCTAAGAAAAATAAGCTAAAAATTCTCACCAAACCCAAAGAGATTGTTTTTAAATCTACAAAGACTATTCATATGTCAGATCCCATTTTGACTGATTACCCTGTCTCTGAAGATGTGGCTGAATTACCACCTTTACCCAAACTCTCAGGAGTTGAACCCAGCAGTTCCTCAAGAGGAGCTAAGGGTGAACTTAAAACAGATGTTGAGAAACCACCAGCTAAAATATTTTATGTACCTGCTAAACAATCTGTTAAGCAAGTTGCATTTAAGCCTGTCTCAACAAAAGCTGTGAACAAAGTTGACTCCTCAACTGAAGAACGCCTGTTGTCATTAATGAAAGAAGTAGAACTCTTAAAACAACACATTAAGCCTTCCGCTGAATGCTCTACTTCTCGTGAACCGAAGTCTGTTCTAGGTGAACCCAAGGGGGAAAGGTTAGTCAAACCTTATTGCAATATCTGTAAGAACTCTCATCACATGACCTTAGACCATGATAGAAAAATGGCTGCTACGAGAGCTCATACACCTTCTAGGGAAAGACAACAGAGTTCTAAAAGACAACTAGGGAACTACAGACCTTATCCTCCCTATAAATTCTGTGGATTCACAGACCATCACTTAGATGAGTGTGGTGACTTCCCAGGTTGTGATATATGTGGAAGTTTTACCCATGAGACAGCTAATTGTCCTTCTCATCGCCAAAATTTCTACAGGAACTCAAGAGTTGCTAATCAGCAATTCAGAGAACCCACTGGAAAGTGGGTTCACCATAGGAACTAACTTGTTTCTATGTATCTGTGCAGAAACATCTTAAGGAATCGGTATGGTATCTAGACAGTGGTTGTTCTAGACACATGACAGGGATTCAACAATACCTGCATAGATACTCAAGGGAGCCAGGTCCTAAAGTGGTGTTTGGAGATAATTCTTCAGGCGACACAGAGGGATATGGCTCAGTGAACTGTAATGGGATAACTTTTATGAGGGTTGCATATGTGAATGGTCTTAAACACAATCTCATTAGCATCAACTAATTGTGTGATACTGACTACAAGGTTTTGTTTACTAAGACTCAGGGAACCATATTCAACAAGAACAATGATGTAGTGCTAATTGCACCTAGAAGGAGAGATGTTTATGTCATCAACATGGTTGTTTGCTCTGAAGACAGCTCAAATTGTTTTCTTGCTAAAGCCTCTGAAAGTGCTAATTGGCTGTGGCACAAAAGACTGTCTCATCTCAACTTCAAGAACATCAACAAGATAGCCACACAAAACCTGGTTGCTGGTCTACCTTCAGTGATGTTTTTTAAAGACAAGACTTGTTCTGCTTGTGTCAAGGGAAAGCATCACAGGTCTTCTTTCAAGACCAGGCAATCATTTTCTATTGACAAGTGCTTACATCTCCTTCACATGGATTTGTTTGGGCCTGTCAAACCTCAGACCATTAATCACAACAAATACACCTTGATCATAGTTGATGAGTTTTCAAGGTATACATGGGTTTTCTTCCTTAGAAGGAAAAGTGATGCAGCTGATACCATCATGTCCTTCATCAGACAGGTTGAAAATATGAATGATGTTAGAGTCAAATCTCTAAGAAGTGATAATGGTACTGAATTCAAGAATCATCAACTTGAATCTTTTTGTGATGAAAAGGGAATATCACAAAACTTCTCTTCATCTGGCACCCCTGAACAAAATGGTATGGCTGAAAGAAGAAACAAGACTTTGATTGAAGCAGCCAGAACTATGTTAAATGGTGCAGCTTTACCAAAGCAATTTTGGGGAGAAGCTGTTCACACTGCCTGCTATGCTCAAAATAGATCAATCATTGTCAAAAGACATGGTAAAACTTCCTATGAAGTTTTTAGAAACATAGCTCCAGATGTCAGCTATTTTCATGTTTTTGGATGCCCTGTGTTCATTTATAACTACAGGGATAAACTTGGAAAATTTGATGAAAAAGCTGATGATGGTTTCTTCTTGGGATACTCTCCAACAACCAAAGCCTTCAGAGTGTTTAACATCAGAAGACAAGAAGTAGAAGAAACCTTTCATGTCAGATTCAATGAAGATGATGTCATACAGAGAACTGGAACAGAGGGTGATGAAATTGATTTTAATGAAAATGTGTCATTCCCAAGTGATGAATTCTCCGAACCAAGACCTGCTTGTCATCACTATCATCACTCCAACACTCTCACTCCTTATGTTCCTGCGTTTGAACCTCTGTCTACACACAACATTGAAGTTCCCACCTCTCAGGAACTTGATAAAGAAGAACCACATCCTTCTTGTAGTCCTTCTTCATCAACTGCTATTGATGACTCACCAATTCTTCAAATCCCTGAAGAATCTCCTGCTGATAATGAATTTGTACCCCTTGATATGGCTGAAGTAGACTCAGACACTGAAGTAATCTTTGAAGAAAGCCCTCCTAGTCAGCAGGATGAAACTCAAATAGTACCAGCTATACCCACAATTGTCCCTGTCCATGATTCCCCAGCTCCTCAAACCAAGTGGTCAAGAGATCAACACATTCTTCTTGTCAACATCATTGGGGAACCTAATGCAGGGGTTACTACTAGACAGCGAATTCATGACTCAGAGTCTACCTCAGCCAATGCATGTCTCTTTGCTGAATTTCTCTCTCAAATTGAACCTAAGAGAGTAGTTGAGGCTCTTTGTAGAAGATGGGTGGGTAGTTGCTATGCAGGAAGAAATCAATCAGTTCAAAAGGAACAAGGTATGGACACAAGTGCCAGCTCCACCTGGTAAGAACATCACAGGCACTAGATGGATCTATAGAAATAAGATGGATGAAATTGGAAACATCATCAGAAACAAGGCAAGACTGGTGGCACATGGGTATACACAGACTGAAGGAATTGATTATGATGAAACATTTGCTCCTATAGCAAGACTTGAAGCCATTAGAATCTTCCTGGCTTATGCTGCTTATATGAACTTCACTGTGTATCAGATGGATGTTAAGAGTGCCTTCCTCAATGGAGATTTGGCTGAGGAAGTATATGTTGAACAACCTGAAGGATTCGAGAACAGCGAGTTTCCCAATCATGTGTACAGATTACACAAAGCCATGTATGGGCTGAAACAAGCTCCAAGAGCATGGTATGAAACTCTTTCTAATTTCTTAACTGAAAACAAATTTGTCAGGGGTTCTATTGATAAAACACTCTTTACCTTTAAGGATAAGAGTGATCTCATCATTGTGCAGATTTATGTGGATGATATCATCTTTGGGTCAACAAATGTTAATCTTAGTTAACGTTTTGCTAAATTAATGACCAAGAAATATGAGATGAGTATGACGGGTGAATTAACTTACTTTTTAGGTTTTCAAATTAAACAATGTCCTAAGGGAATTTCAATTTGTCAAGAAAAGTATGTTAAAGATTTACTTAAAAAATATGACTTAGCTGATTGTGCATCAGTGAAATGCCCCATGCTTCTACCCAACAACTTGGGTCCTGATGAGTCAGGGGTCTCTGTTAATGAGACTTTATACACAGACATGATTGGGTCACTCATGTATCTAACAGCTAGTCGTCCTGATATCCAATTCTCCACATGTCTCTGTGCAAGGTACCAAGCTAACCCAAAAGAATCCCATCTAGTGGCTGTTAAGAAAATTTTCAGGTAACTCAAAGGAACGCCCTCCCTAGGTCTATGGTATCCCAAGGAATCAGGCTTTGATCTCAAGGCCTATTCAGATTCAGACTATGTTGGATGCTGTATTGACAGGAAAAGCACCTCAGGTAGCTATCAAATCCTAGGAGGAAAATTGGTTAGATGGAGTGCTAAGAAGCAAAATTCTGTGGCCATGTCATCAGCTGAAGCAGAATATGTCGCTGCTGCCAGCTGTTGTGCTCAGGTGCTCTTGATGAAAAGTCAATTGGCTGACTATGAAATCTTATATGACAAAGTGCCAATCTTTTGTGACAACACCAGCACCACTGCCATCTCCAACAACCCTGTTCTTCACTCTCGTACAAAACACATTGATATCAGGTATCATTTTATCAGGGATCACATAATGAAGGGAGATATTGAGCTGCACTTTGTTCCCACAGAGCTGCAACTAGCTGATATTTTCACAAAGCCTTTGGCTGAACCTTCGTTCAATAGGCTAGTTGCTGGGTTAGGGATGCTCAATATCTCAAAGTCTGCGGCTTGATAATAAATGTGTTCATTAAATGACTGATTCTATATTAAATGTTTTTCACATGAAACTAGGTAGTTACTTTCCAAGTAAATGCTAAAAAAACATTCTCAATATTTAATCATTTATTTTCGAATAACGAGGAGACAAATAAGTTTTGAAAGGTCAAGGGACCCACATGTGTAGTCATTTTCCTACTTTGCATTAAATGCGGTTGAATAACTGTTTTCACATTTGAATATATATATTGTCTCTCGTCTCTCCTCACCTACCACTATTCTCATTTCACAATTATCTCTCTCTCTCTAAGCTTTCTCTCTCTAAACCCATCCTCCATTTTCGCTCTTCTTCAACCTTGAATCCATGGCATTCCCAGTTCCCACGGCAACAAACGTCAACTTTGAACTCAACGAAAGCATTCTTGCATCGAACAACTCCATTGGATGGCTCAAGGCTCCAAACGAATCCTACTCAGATCTGGTAAACTTCATGAAACATTGTGATGCAAGTGAAGCATTCACAAAATCCCCAACCACCTTCTACCAAGAATACCTTAGGGAATTCTGGTACTCTACTGAAGTCGTTGATGACACCATTACCTTTAGCCTCTCATGCAACGAACACCCATTTGCCTTCTCCTTAAAAGACTTTGCTAGTGTGGCTGGGTTAAAACATGGTGATGAATGCCTGAAGGTGATTGACAAAAAGGCTGCTAAGGACGCCCTGGCTACACTTAAACCCTTTCATGATGTGAACCCTGCTCTTACACCCGCTGAGGTCCTCTCTAAGTCTCCTCTGAAGATTAAGTATTTTTCCCCTATGTGGTGTGTCCTCTTCACCCACATAGTTAAATCCCTGGGAGGAATGCAGGGATCCCAAGATCAGATGTCCTTCAAACACGAATCTATTGCATATGGGCTGATTTGGGGAGCTGATGTGGATGTAGGAAGTATTCTCTTCTCCAATCTAGTTGAACAGCTGAAAGGACGGAACCATGTCAGGGAGAAGAACATATGCTACGTTCGCTTTCTATCTCTGATCTTCGAAAGCCTGTTGGGTGACAGCTATCATAACTCTGCACTCACTTCTCTGAAGCCCTATCGCATCACTGGTGCCATCTACAAGGAAATTGGAGCTGAAGATGTCCCTGTCACCTCCCACATGATAAACATTGCAAACAAACAACCCACTGCTGAGAAGTCCTTTCTCCCTTCATCAGAGAAGGTGAATACCTCTGGTGCGTCCGGTAAGTCTACGTCTTTGACCTCTAGGCAGCACACCACGACGTCCAAGGCTTCAACTGGCCAACAGCCTAAGAAAAAAAAACCATCTTCTTCCCACACCAAAACTGTTGCAAAGGCCAGGGGGGAAAGAAGACTGTGAACCTCGACACCTCCTCTGTTCCAGAGACTCATGTGGAATCAGAGACTTCAGCTGACTAACAACAAGGGTCTAGTGTCTCGAGAAACAGGCTGAGGAATTCAAAAGGCTAAATGAAATCAAGAAAGCCAAGGAGCTAAATGAGGCAACTCTAAGGAAGATGACTCCACCTGAAAGGGAGAAACAGAGACAAAGGTTGAGGGAAATGGAAGCTAAACGCACAGAGGCACTAAGAAAAGTTAAAGCTGATTATGATGCCTGCGTTAACAACAGGTATGCACCTGGCAAGATAACCAAGTTCAAATACACAATTCACAAGTCCACCAACACACCACAAATGATTTTATGGAGAGACAACCAACAGGGTAATATGAATGTATTTGAGGACTTCAGGTTAAAGCAACTTGGGTTATCTGAATGGTTTGAACTTGAAGCCTTGGCTGCCAAAAGAACTGGTCAAGCAAATTTCCTTCTGCTTAAACTCTTAAGGTTAAGTTCACCTAGATCAAAGAAACAGCAGCCAAACTCAAAATAGATCCCCCACCACAGCTATTTGAACAAGAACCCCCAAAGTCTGGCAAGAAAAGAAGAAGGGTTTCTCAACTTGTTAAGGAAACCTTTGTCACAGATGATGTTCAAGTAAATGGAATGCACAGGGATTTGATACTACCAAATGGAATTGTTGGTCCTGTTGATGGTCAGACCTACACAGAGCTTGAAAGAGGTATGGCCTTCATGAACAGAGCTTGCCAGTATGCATTCCAAAGAGAAGATGAGCTTGGCTTAGCATCAACAATTCATCTGCTTTGTCTCAAAAAGGGACTCAAGATTAACTCAGAGTATTCCAAAGTTTTTGCACAAGCTTTACAGGCAGAATTGGATACTAGAACAGACATCGCTGAAGCTGAAGAAAAGATAAAAAATGATGACTATTGAAGAACTTCACAACTCAATTTTACCTTCACATTTTATTTCACTTTTGTAATGTACTTGTAATTTTCTTTAAGTATGAATAAAATCACGAGGTATGTTTGTTTAGATCTATTATGAGTAAGAAGAAGCTGTTATCTCACTTACCTTAACTTAGTTGGATCTAGCTATATTTATGTTTAAATAGGGGGAGATTGTTGGGAATCTAAGTTTGTTAGATTCTCTGCATCATAGATTTAAACACAAATTAAGCTGTTAGATAGTCACTTGCCTGTGTCTAGGAGGCAGGCAAGCATCGCAAGACTCACAGAGATCCAAGTCTCTGTGAGCAACCTCAAAGGAGTCCATGTCAGAGACATTGTCAAGGAAGTCAAAGATTACTTGAAGACATACTTATTGGCTGTGATGGATAACAACCAAGATGTATCAGGGACTCTGAGGGGTTGAGGGTTAACAGGGGTGGCAATACCCTGTTAACACTCAGCACACTTTGGACATGCCATTTGTGTGTACGAGACTATGAAGAAAAAGGAAACTGTTTCAAGATCTGTTTCTTTAAAGCATTATGGCAGACTACCAAGAATAGAAGAGCATCTTGTGACAGATGTCTGAAAAGTGAATGTCTTGTGTAGTCACCATCAACTAGTACTTAGGTCAACCTCGTATCACTATAAATAGGATGTGTAGCCCAACATTAATATTTAACACTTTGAGAATATTTACACCATTAATGCTTAGAACTTATTGAATCAAACAGCTGTGACTGTATTCATAAGTTAGGGTTTTTAGTTGTTCAAAGTGTGCACAACACATTGTCATCAAACGGTGTTATCCATAACACTTGTAATTCTTTATTATACTATAATAAGATTATGTTTGAAAAGTAATAACTTGTGTTGATTAGTTAAGTTTAGTGTTTCTAGCATTGATTAGGGACTTTCAATTTACGTCTTCGTCACTATTTTTACGTTTTCGTTTGTAAATTTACGTTTTCATCAGTAATTTTATGTTTTCCTCAGTAAGTTTACGTTTTCGTCAATAATTTTACGTTTCGTCGGTAAACTTACGTTTTTGTCAGTAATTATACATTTTCACCAGTAATTTTACATTTTCGTCAGTAAATTTACGTTTTCGTCAGTAAATTTACGTTTTCGTTAGTAATTTTACGTTTTCGTCAGTAATTTTACGTTTTCGTCAGTAAATTTACGTCTTCGTCAGTATTTTTATGTTTCCATTAGTAAATTTACGTTTTCGTCAATAATTTTACGTTTTCGTTAGTAATTTTACGTTTACGTAAGTAATTATACTTTTTCGTCAGTAAATTCACGTTTTCGTCAGTAATTTTACGTTTTCGTCAGTAATTTTACGTTTCCTCAGTAAATTTACGTCTTCGTCAGTAAATTTACGTTTTCTTCAGTAATTTTACGTTTTCGTTAGTAAATTTACGTTCTCGTCGGTAATTTTATGTTTTCGTCAGTAATTTTACGTTCTCGTCAGTAATTTTACGTTCTCGTCAGTAATTTTACGTTTTTTTCAGTAAATTTAACTTTTCGTCAACAATTTTACATTTTCGTTAGTAAATTTACGTTTTCTTCGGTAATTTTACGTTTTCGGCAGTAAATTTACGTTTTCGGTAGTATTTTTACGTTTTCATCAGTAAATTTACGTTTTTGTCAGTAATTTTACGTTTTCGTCAGTAAAATCACGTTTTGTCAGTAAATTTACGTTTTTCATAAGTAAATTTATTGAAGAAAACCTTAAATTTATTGACGAGAACTTGAAAGTACTGACGAAAATGTAAATATACTGACGAAAACGTAAAATTACTAAGGAAAACGTAAATTTACTGACGAAATCGTAAAAATACTGATAAAAACATAAATTTACAGAAAAAACATAAATTTACTGATGAAAACGTAAGTAAACTGACGAAAACGTAAATTTACTTGTAGAAACTAGAAGAGGAGGGGGGTTGAATAGTTTCTCTTGGTTAAGGACCTAATTAAAAATCATTTCAATTAGGTTTGTCCCAAAATTACCTTGTACTTGAAAACTAGTTTCATAGTTGTTAGTAGAGGTGGCAATTTTTGACCCATGCTTAATTTTTAGGTCAACATGGTTAAATTGAAAAAAGAAATGGGTCTAGTTGGGTTTTCCTTAATATTTTAGATGGGTCTAGATGGGTCAAACAATATCCTACTTAAAATTATAAATGGGTCTACTTCGGTCTCCTTATATGTCATATGGGTCTAGATGGGTCTCCCTTTATATTACTAATGGGTCTTGATGGGTCACCCAATAGGTCTAGTAATATCAAAAGTGTTTTTTTCCAATTTTTTTCATAAGCTTGTCAAATTTTCACACTTGTTAGTTTTTACGTCTTCACTGTTTTTTGCGTTTTCACTGTTTTTTGTGTTTTTCGGTTCTTTTACGCTTTCTCTAGTATTTTTACCTTTTCGTAAATTTTTTTACGTTTTCGTTAATTTTTTTACGTTTTTGTCAATATTTTGACGTTTTTGTTAGTAAATTTACATTTTCATCAATATTTTTACGTTTTCGTCATTAAATTTACGTTTTCGTCAATAAATTTAGAGTAAATTACACCGTTCGTTCTTGTGGTATACGTTGACTGACGAGTTTCGTCCTTTGACCAAAAATAATGCACCGTGCGTCCTTAAGTCTAAAACCTTATTTGTCGTTGGTCCGTCTCACTAATAGCGTTCACTAACGTTTGTTAAGTGTTCACACGTGGTATTCACGTGAGGGTATTTTAGTATTTTCATTTAATTATTGTTTTCATCTTTGTCACCATCCCACAGTTTACCCAAATCATTATTCCTTCATAGTGTATTTTAACCTTAAAAGTTAAAACCATTTACAAACCATTTTTCATTGGGAAAATCACCTAAAAATGTAGTAAACTTACCACTTTTTATGGTTGTGTGTATTAGACTAATTTTTTCTGATTGTGTGCATTAAACTTTCAAATTCATATCATTGTGTGTATTTTATGACTATTTTACCCCTACTTTTTTCAAATTTTAAGGGTAAAATAGTAATTTTACAACGCAAAATCGTCTCAAAATACACATAATGATCGAAATTAAAAAGTTTAATACACACAATAAGAAAAAAATAGTTTAGTACACACAACCATAAAAAGTGGCAAGTTTACTACATTTTTAAGTGATTTTCCCTTTTTCATATATTCTCATTGTAGAAACTAGAGGGGGGGGGGGGTGAATAGTGTCTTATATTTACTTGTTAAATGATGGTTTTCAAAAATCCTTTTTCTCAAAAACTTAGACTTGAGGAAATAAGTGAAATATTCTTATGCACAATATGAACAATGATAGTGAAATTAAACTAATACTAACTAATATATATATGCACAAAGAATAAAGAATGTAAAGAGTTAAGGGTAAAGAAATATCAAACCAAACACCAAGGATTTATAGTGGTTCGGCAACCAAGCTCACTCCTCGTTCCTACTCCACTCCTCGAGTACTCCTTACTCGAGAGTTCACTACACAACAAGCTCCTTGTGGTGGAGAAAACTGTACACGTCGCTTAACCAATTTCCGACTCTAAGCTAAAAGTCGAGCCCTAATCGTAGCTAGGACCAATCTACACAACTATACTTAGTACATACACAACTTCCAAATAGACACAACTACTTGGATCTTCATAACTATTACACAACAACAAATATATAAGATTTGATCTTCAAAGGATCTTTGGTGGTGGACTCAACACTTCACAATGATAGTGTTCTTCTCTTTGCACTTGAAGAGGAAGAGATGGATGATATATATTCACTTCTAAACAAGTAGTAATCAATCAAATGATCAAGGATTTGAGTGATTTAAGAAGTATGTTTGAATCTGGAATTTTGTGTGCAAAAGAGGTGGATTGAAAATCTGAGAAAGGTCCACTATTTATAGGACAAAGGGCCAACGACTATATCTGCCCGCGGTTCCTTATCTCAGCCGGCGGTACCTTTTCGATAAGGAACCGCCTAGGCGCTAGGGAACCGCCGGACTAGACTCCGCTCCCTTTTTGTCCTTTAGTGGTGGAGGTCTTATCTGATTATAAAAATATCCAGAAAGGATATTCCAAATCAAAAGGGAATATGCCATTTTCAAATTTTCAAATATTTAATTTAATAAAACATTTTCTTAAAAATAAAGTTTAATTAAAAACTTGTCACACTTAATAAAAAGTGAGTTTTAAGAAAGGATTAAATCATTTGATCACTTGATTAAGGTTAGTACTTGTTTATTCATACCTTAAGTAAAAATGGGTAAAATGAAAAATACTTGAACTCAAGAATTCGTTTTTCGTTGTTTTAGTAAATGCTTGTTTTTACATATTGTCGTAATCAAAACTAAGCGAGACCGAAAAAATGCAAGTAACGTTTTAGGTATTATTGCATTAACAATCTCCCCTTTTTTGATTCCGATAATACATAAACTCAATCACACAAAAAACAAGATTTTCGAAGACGAGTTTATTCATTTCTCCCCCTTTGTCGAAGCAAAAAGGTTGCACAAGTCGGTGTTGAAGAGACGGACTTTGCAAAGACTCCCCATTGGTGCTTACTCCCCCTTGCTTGGGACACCGAGGAATCGAGATATGGTGACAAGCTACATAGAAGGGTTAGTTGAACAAAAGAAACAACCAACAAGAGATAGCTATAGGTCACACAAAAAAAAGAGAAGAAAACACAAAGACTAAGATCCAAGTAAAGTCATATAAAATAAAAAGAGTCATACAAAAGATGTATGAAAGAGAAGACAAGCCAAAAGCATAAATCTAATCCTAGTTAATCTAGAATTCTAAGATTTGCTTGAATAAGGTGTCTTGTGGATAAGCAACCAATGCTTATATGAAAGACAAGGTAGTGGCGGAATGTGGTGGTGGTGGCTTGGTGGACATCTCATAATCAAAGTGAAGAGGAGGCTTGATTAAGAGACTCTTGATGTAGCTCAAATCCTCATAGATGTGTGCCATAGCAAGATGTTGATATTGACAACAATGACAATATGTCCCATGGTGCATGACATTATCATGAGAAGGAGGAAGAACACTAAAGGGTGGTGGTGGAAGAAAAGATGTTCCACAATCAACATTCTTGGTAGGAGAGATGTGATTAAGAGTGTTCTTGGGTGAGTTGGGATTGAAAGCAATTGGGGAAAATGGAGGAGAATCAAGGCTTTCATTAGGAGGGTAATACATTTTGGGATGTGAAGTAAGGCAAAATGCTTATGGTTAAATAGGGAAGGCTCAAGGTATTTTTGGGGTGGTCAAAGGGTTGAAGCAAAGATTCTCAAAAATGTTAGAACAAATTTGGAATTTCAGAAATACCCGGAAAAAAAAGCACTGTACGCAGTTTCTTATTGCTTCCCGCGGTTCCTTATTGATAAGGGACCGCGGTTCATATATGGAACCGCCTACAGTGGCTGAGTTTTGGTGGTGAAGGAAGATTTTTCAGCAAATCTTATTTTTCTAGTCTAACTTATCATAGGGATATGCTTAACAGCAAAGATAGACAAAGAGAACACATACTAACTCACCAAATAGGGATTGACCAAAATACATGGATTTTAAAAATCGATGTAGGAGGTGTGTAAGACAAGACCTTAAGTCATGACACAATGATCCTCCATGATTCTATCTTGTTCTTGCTATGTTTGAGAGAATCATACATATGAATTATGTAAGCTCGAGATTAATAGCAAGAATCTATGAAAAACGTTTTTAGATTGAATTAACAATGTCAAAACATTTCTTGACCATTTTCTAAAGAGACTTTGAGGATTTTGAAAAGGAGAAGAGAAGATTTTCAAGAAGAGTTTAGGAGACTCAATGACTCAAAGTAATAAAAGACTCAAAAGAAAGTAAGTGACTCAATAAAGGGAAATCAATTAAGGAATATGTTCCATTAATCCTAGACCTAGACGCAAGTAATTAAAAGGTTCCCTCATAAGTGGCTTAGTGAAGATGTCGGCTAAGTTATCCTCGGAGGGTACCTTCTCAATTGAAATGTTCCCCTTTTGAACATTATCCCTTAGAAAATGGTGACGAATTTCTATGTGCTTGGTTCACGAATGTTGCACGGAATTCTTGCTAAGGTCTATAGCACCTTTATTGTCGCACATGATGGGAACATCATCAAGACAAATCCCGTAATCAACAAGCGCTTGCTTCATCCATAGAGCTTGTTGGCATTCTTTTCTGGCACTCACATACTCGGCTTCCGTGGTGGATATCGCAAGAGCAGTTTGTTTCTTGGAGAACCAAGAAGTTAAACAACAACCCATGAAGGTACAAACACCACTAGTGCTTTTCCGGTCCACATAGTCTCCCGCATGATCCGAGTCCGTAGACAATGGTTTCTACGCCGGTCCCTTTAGGATACCATAATCCTAAATGTATAGTGCCCTTAATGTATCAGAAGATACGCTTAACCGCTTCAAGGTGAGAGGTTTTGGGAGCCTTTTGGAAGCGAGCACAAAGGCAAACACTAAACATGATATCCGGTCGATTCCCGTTAGGTACAACAAACTACCAATCATACCTCTATATTTGGTGTTGTGTACCGACTCACAATCATCATCTACGGTGAGTTTAGTATCCGAGGCCATTGGGGTCTTCATTGGTCTAGATTCTTCTAATCCAAATTTCTTTAGCATTTCTTTAGCATACTTAGATTGACTAAAGAAAATACCATCGTCCATTTGTTTAATTTGGAGTCCTAAAAAGAAGTTAAGTTCTTCCATCATACTCATTTCAAACTCATCATGCATGATTTTGGCAAAGTCATCACACAATTCTTGACAAGTTGAGCCAAATATAATGTCATCAATATATATTTGCACGATTATGAGGTGGGAACCTTTCTTCTTTGTAAAGAGAGTGTTGTCTACCATTCCCATGGTATACTCATGTTTAACAAGAAACGCTTTAAGTCTATCATACCAAGCTTTGGGTGCTTGTTTAAGACCATAAAGTGCCTTCTTAAGCTTGTAAACATGATCCGGTTTCTCAAAATCAATGAAGCCGGGAGGTTGAGCCACATATACCTCCTCATTGATCAAACCGTTAAGAAATGCACTCTTTACATCCATTTGTTGAAGCTTAACATCTAAGGCACAAGCGTAGGCTAAAAGGATTCTAATGGATTCTAATCTTGCTACCGGTGCATATGTCTCGTCATAATCAATCCCTTCTTGTTGATTATAGCCTTGTGCTACAAGTCTAGCTTTGTTACGAGACACAACAACATTTTCATCTAGCTTATTCCTATATACCCATTTGGTTCCTATAATGGTAGAACTTCTAGGTGGAGGAACAAGTTCCCAAACATCATTAGCAACGAATTGATTTAATTCTTCTTGCATCGCAATGACCCAACTCTCATCCGTCAAAGCTTCTTTAACATTCTTTGGTTCAATCAAGGAGACGAAACAAAAGAAGTTGCTTTGGTTTTGGACTTGAGATCTTAGGGTTCTTTGATTTAAGTCACCAATGATATTATTGAGAGTATGATCCTTAGACTCCTTAATGTTTACTTACTTTTCAACACTAAGGTCTTCAACTACTATTTTTCTGACCTCTTTGGCTTTAACTACTTCTACTTCATCCAAGTCATCGTCAACGAATGGAGGTGTTTTGGTTGAAGGAGGGGTTTCATCAAAAGTCACGTTAAGTGATTCTTTAATTACGCCCGAGGTTCTATTGAGGACTATGTAGGCTTTGCTAGTTTGGGAATAACCTAAAAAGATACCTTCATAAGACTTTGGGTCAAACTTGTAAGGTAGTCTTTGGTGTTGAGGATAAAGCACTTGCTTTCAAACACCCTAAAGTATTCCAATGAGGGTTTCTTACCTTTAAGAATCTCATAGGGGGTCTTTCCTAGGAAAGGTCGAATAAGAATTCGGTTGAGAATATAAGTCGATATGTCCACGACATTGCACCAAAACTTTTGAGGCAAAGATTGCTCGTTTAACATCGTCCTACTCATCTCTTGGATGGTCCTATTCTTCCTTGCAACTACCCCATTTGATTGTGGAGTGCGAGGAGCCGAGAAGTTATGGGTAATACCATGAGCTTCACAAAAGTCACCAAATTGCACTTCATTATCAAATTCCCTGCCATGATCCGTCCTAATAGAGACAATTGGACATCCTAGTTGATTTTGAATTCTTCGACTAAAGATTTCGAAATGATCGAAAGCTTCATTCTTAGATGCCGAAAATCTAGTCCAAGTGAATCTAGAGTAGTCATCAACTATAACTAGGGTATAAAGGTTACCTCCAT
This sequence comes from Glebionis coronaria, assembly GCA_025667525.1. Lineage (NCBI taxonomy): Eukaryota > Viridiplantae > Streptophyta > Magnoliopsida > Asterales > Asteraceae > Glebionis > Glebionis coronaria. The sequence goes on along the minus strand of CM046882.1, from coordinate 224,668,002 downwards.
AACTCCGTATGACGGTAGGTCCAAAGAGATCCATATGTAGGAGTTCTAAGCAGCGAGAGGTTGAAACCAAATTCTTGGCTTTGTGACTTGAGTGAACTTGCTTTCCAACTTTTCAAGCATCACAAAAGTGACTATCAAACTTCATCTTGGGGAGGTGTCTTACCAACTCCTTAGAGACTAAAGATTGAATTAGACGCATATTAGCGTGACCTAATCTCCTATGCCAAAGCGTAGAACTATCATCTATAGTCGCAAGACATATGTTGTCTTTTGACTTCTTATTGACCTTCATGACATAAAGCCCATGCTTTCTAACACCTTTTCCAATGACCTTTCCATATTTTACGATTTCACTATCATTTTCCGAAAAGATGACCTTACACTTATTGTCACAAATTTGACCTATGCTTAAAAGGTTAAACCCTAAATTATCTCTGTGCTAAACATTTTCAATAGTCATTGAGTCAAGAGAAACCGTACCTTTGCCAATGATATTACCACGTAGACTACTAGCGAATGTGACGTTACCTCCATCATATGCTTTGTACCATGAGAACAAACATCGATTACCCGTCATGTGTTTAGAACAACCACTATCCTTAATCCACTCGTCGGGTTCTAAATCAATTCCCAAGCATATCTAGGTAACAACATACACGATCAAACATTTGGTCCCCAATATCTCATGGGTCCAAAATTTTTAGTTCCAAACATCCCTTGCATTTGGTTGGGATGCATGAATGGAGGAGGGTTTCCCCATGGGGAACAAAAAGGAGGAGGATAACAATTCATATAACCATTTTGTTGTTTATTATTTCTTCTAGGTGTATTTGATCTTGGTTTAGAGTTATGGTCATTCCTTCTAGGTGTTGGAGTTTTACTTCTAGGTCGTGAATTGTTTTGACTATCTCTTCTAGGTGTTGTCGTTCTACTTCTAGGCCTAGACTCATTTCGTACTCTTGGTGGAGTAGAAGATGGTCTTGATAAACTTCTATTTCCCATTAGAGGTTTACTCAAAGGCTTATAGAACTTATCAACGGCATTGTCGTCAAGTATGGGTAATTTGACTTTGTTAACAATAAGATGCTTAGGATGTTCACCTAAATTTGACTTTTCAGAAAATTCAAGATTTTCATCAAAAACACTTTCTGGCCACGGTTCCTTATCTACGGCGGCGGTTCCATAGTGATAAGGAACCGCCCCATACAATCGGGGACCGCGTACAACAGATGGTTTTTCTGAAAATATGACTTGTTTAGGTTCACTGGTTGATGCTTCATTTGAGTTAAAACCTACACCAAGTCTTTCCTTAGAATGAATTTGTTTGTTAACATATCATCAAGAGCACTAGTACCTTTCATGAACTTTTCCAGTTTAATGGAGGTGCTCTTGAGATCTTCATTCTCTAATCTAAATTTCTCACAACTTAAGCAACCTACATCAACTTCTTTATTTTTCTCAAGCTTGGCTAATTTTTTACTAAGTTCATTAATCTCATTTTCAAGCTTAGTTTTAGTTGATTTTAATGTTTTGTTCTTTTCTATGAATTTAAGGCTAAGTTTGTGTAAATTGTCATATTGGCCTTCTAATTCAATATCATCTAAGGTGGACCTATCATTGCTATAAAATTCGGTTTCGGAATGTACCTCTTTAGAAGTGTGAGCCATGAGACATTTCTCCTCTTTGGGGTTGTCATCAACATCTTCACCGCTATCGCTCCAAGAACCACTAACGAATGCCGTGTGATTCTTATCGCGCGAAGGCTTTGGACACTCACTAATGAAATGATTTGGATCACCACATCTAAAGCAATTCCTATCACCTTTTTCATTCTTGGCAAACCGATTCTTTGAGAATGGTTTCTTGTCATTGTTGGGTTGCCTCACGTGTTGACCTCGTCTTTTGAAGAACCTCTTGAAATCTCTAACCGCCAATGCATACTCCTCGTCATCACTATCCGAGGAACTATCATGATCGATTTGTGCCTTTTTGGCTTTGAGTGCGAGAGACTTCCTTTCACTCTTGGTTTTCACCAATTCTGAGTCCTTCAAAATTATCATCTCATGAACCTTCAAGTTGCCTATGAGTTCATCAAGTGATAAAGTTGAGAGATCTTTCGATTCTTCGATCGCCGTGACTTTTGCTCTCCACTTTGGATGTAAGGCCCTTAGAAACTTCCTAACATTGTTCTTGCTAGAAAAACCTTCATCAAGTGGTTTTAGACTAGTAATAATAGTGTTAAAGCTAGCAAAAGCACTATCAATAGCTTCATCTTCTAAGATGACAAATTGTTCATATTGTTGGACAAGAAGATCGATTTTGCTTTCTTTGACTTGGCTATTACCTTGGTGGGTTACTAAAAGAGTGTTCCAAATATCTTTAGCGGTTTCACACATAATAATCCTTTCATACTCTTCTTAGGTAAAGCATTATAAATCACCATTTTAGCCTCATTATTTTTCGAAAGTTTCTTTTTAGTATCGTCATAAGCTTTGTCAAAAGTGACCAATTCCTTTGTTTTAGAAACTTAATTAAATTGATAAGGTAAAAAATCACCATTGGTAATAACATGCCAACGATCTAAATCTTTTGATTTCTGATAGGTGTGAAAACACCCATCTTTTCTACCACTTAATTACAATAATAACCGAGCCAAAACGTGTATTTTATGTCTTTTATGTCAGAATTATGCGTGGTTTGTGTTTTTGTTGTGATTTAGGACGAAATTGTGAAAAGTGGAGAAAACACGGCATTTACGGGCTTTTATTGAAGAAAAAGATGAAAGACGAAGCCAAGAAGTCAAGAGTGCAAAAAGAACGAAAGTCCAAGACCAATTCTGAAGATTTATCGAAGGAAAAGTCAAAAGACGGAAGTTTACCAAAAGCCGAAGAACTCGACTCTTATTTATTGAAGAATTAAAAGACGAGTTTAAAGAAATCCCAAGCCAAAAGTCCTTAAAGTCCAAGATTAACAAAAGACTAAGAAGGAAGGACTTAATGGTGCAATTAACAAGAAAGGAAGGAGAGGAGGAAGCTTCCTATAACCACTCTCCTAATCTCCTATAAATAGACCATTAGTATCTCATTTTTATTTTGTTGGCTAACTTGACAAATTAGCTCTTCCACTTTTATTTTATGCACCTTTAATTTCTTGTCATTTTTAATACATGTTTTGCTCTTTAATTATCCTTTTAATTCCAAGTAAGTTTTTAATTTGTGTTCTTTAAATTCGTGTCTTTAATCTTTCTTTATCATTTGATCAAGTTTATTTTTACCAATCTCATTCTACTCTTCTTCTTTTGATTCGGTTTGAATTTCGGATTAAGCAAGGTTTTGCTTAATCCATTGCTCATTTGATTAAAAGTCTTGTCTTTTCTTTTTCCTTTTAGCTTCCATACGAAATAGCCATAAGTTTGACAATCTTATGTGCTTATTTGGTATTTAGCTTAATTGATTTCAAGTTTTCTTAAAAGTTTTACTTTTTACGTTTTTAATTTCATTAAGTTTCGTCTTTTAAATTTTGAAAGGTTTTAACTTTTTAGCTTATTGTTTCGTTTCTCTTCATTTCATTTAAGTCTTTATTATTGCTTATTAGTTATAGCTTATTTGGATTTGTGCTTATTACGAATTTGGTACTCCATCGGAAAGTAAGGTAAACACTCATTGCGACGGCTTGCTTCTCCACATTCCGATAGTGACAGTTTTGGCCTAAGGGTTTTGCATTCCGATCCGGGATTGCGATAGGAGTAACATCACCCTCATTCCGATCTGGGATTGCGATCGCACATTGCGATCGCACATTCCGACGGCTCTTGAGGTTTACTTAGTCGAATTGCTGCCCAATTTTTCTTAGCATCATTGCGATCTGGAGGATTCCGATCTGAACTGCATTGCGATCTGGACCTCATTCCGATAGGCGACATTCCGATCAAAGGGGTTGTTTGGACATTCCGATCTGAATAAGTGACAGGGTATTCCGATCTAAGGTTCCGATCAACATTCCGATTGTGAGGTTTGTATACATTCCGATGGTAAGTCTGATCGGAATGTATTCCGATGGTGGGTTATTTTCTATGTTTTGCCTTGTTTAATTTTTACATTCTCATTTTAATTCTTGTCCAATTTTAATTTCCGTCACGCTTTAATTTTAAGTCATTTAATTAATTTACTTTAAAAAGTTTTAAATATTGCACCCTTTCGTTTAATTAGACTTAGTTTAATTTTCACGCCATTTTACTTTTACGTCATTTACATTTAAGTCTTTGCACATTTTAATTATACTACAACGACACATTTTTGTTTCCACCAAAGAACGACTGAGTCGCACACAGAACCTAGATCAATTCGATTAGACCAACACAACGAACATAATTTTTATACGGGGTGTCAAAAGCCTAAGTATCAAATGGCGCCGTTGCCGGCTCTTTTCGTAAAGATTAACGGTTTTCTGTGAGAGACGCGTTGCTTTTTGGGATCCGTTCACTTGTGAGCGTTATTTTTCTTGCATAAAAAATTCAAAAACCATAAAAATTAAAAATTGATAAAAATCCATAAAAATTAAAAATTTCAAAAATCCAAAAAGATTTTATCTTTATTGTGTATATATATTGTCTTTGTGTTTGGTTTCTTTTTCTTTTGCATTTTCAGGTGTATGCGTACTAGATCTTCTAATTATCAAGAGCCCGAGACTCAAGAAGATTTTAGTATGTCAGGTGTTAACAACAACAATATTCCACCGCACCTCAACAATAATAACAACAATGTTCTTCCACAGCCCGATCTTCGGACAATGGAAGAGCTTTGTCAACCCACCATGTTTGGACGAGGAGGACCGATTGCGCCGATGCAAATCAACGCTCCTGAGTTTTCGTTGAAGCACCACATGATTCAGCAAGTGCAAACTAACCCATTCCGTGGATTGCCTGATGATGATGCCAACAAACACCTCGACAAGTTCATTACAATCACCCAAAGCATGAAGTTGCCTGGTGCCACAATGGATGTTCTTCGCCTACAACTCTTTCCACATACTTTATCACATCATGCCGACAAATGGTTTGATCGTCTCCCGAAGAATTCTATTCACACTTGGGATGACATGACTCAACGCTTTTTGTCGCGCTACTTTCCACCATCCATGGTCACAAGCCTTCGCAATCAAATCAGCGGTTTCATGCAAGATCCCGATGAATCTCTTTTTGATGCTTGGGAAAGATATAATGTCTTGATTGATCATTGTCCAAACTACAACATGCTTCCCGTCACGTTGATTGATACTTTCTACAACGGATTGACTTTTCGAGATCGTGATACGATCAATGCAGCCGCCGGTGGCACATTCATGAAAAGGAGACCCGAGGAGTGGAGAGAGTTAATCGAGAACATGACTACTCACCACAAAAACTGGGATTCCTCTGCTTCTTCAAGGAACAACCCGAGAGTCAATGTTTCTTCTACTTCAGCAAACCCTGAGATGACCGAACTCACCCGCATGATGACTGAAATGAGCAAAAGTATTACGCTTCTCGCTTCAAACCAACAACAACAACAAGTTAAAGCGGTTGCTAATCCTTGTGAAACATGCGGCGGTCCTCACTCATACACCGATTGTCCTTCTACACAAGGAAATCCGGAAAATGTGTATGCAGCTTATGGTAAGTATTCACCGGAAAATTACCAAGCTCGACCTCAAGGGGATAGAAATCTGCTAAGTTACCGTTCCAACAACTACCTTTCACCCGGGTTTTCTCCTCAAAACCAAAACCCCGCCAAAAACTACAATAGAATCAACCAAATCCCACCAAGAGCTTATAATCCTTATCACCCACCCGCCCAACAAACCCCACCCATCAACACCGATGTTGAAGCCATCATGAGAACCCACGGTGAGCAAATCAAGAATCTGCAGAGCCAAATTATCAATTTTAAAGGAGATATTACCAAGCAAGGAAATGAGATAAGATCCGATCTTAGAGATAATATTCAATCCTCCTTCAGCAATCAAACAAATGATTTGAAGAATATGCTTGCTAGTTTCTTGCCCGCAGCTCAACCTTCTTCTTCGAGTTCTCTACCTTCAAACACCGTCACCAATCCGCGAGCAAATGTGAGTGCTATTACTACTCGTAGTGGAATTACCATTGTCGATCCACCAATCCCACCCCCATCATCTACACCTCCTCCACCACCATTTATCCCTACTCCTCCTACACCTAGTATTAGTGCACCATTACCGTCTCCGCCTCACCATGACGATGTTCCTAGGAAGGACCCTTTAACATCTCAACCTTTACCTGCTACACCTGCACCTTCACCACCCAACCCAATATCCCTTATCCCTCTCGTTTAGGCAAGACCAAAATGCTAACCAAGGAGGACTCCGAAGTGACACGCTATGTGAAGATGATTGCTCAAATGAACTTCAACATTAGCTTTCTTGAAGCACTTGTCCACATGCCCAAATTTGTTAAAGCATTTAAGGAATTGCTTAACAAGAAGGAGAAGCTGATTGAGCTCGCCAACACACGCTTAAATGAAAACTGCTCTGCAGTTATTCTTAAAGAACTTCCGGAAAAACTTGGAGATCTCGGTCGTTTTGTGTTGCCTTGCGTGTTCAACAAAACTGAAGAATTTACTGCCCTTGCTGATCTCGGGGCCAGTATTAATCTTATGCCTTTGAGTGTTTGGAAAACACTATCATTACCCGACCTCACTCCAACAAAGATGACTCTTGAACTGGCAAACCGCACTCTCGCTTACCCCGTTGGTATAGCCGAAGACGTGTTCATAAAAGTTGGCACATTTACTTTCTCGGTCGATTTTGTCGTTGTTGATTATGAAATGGACCCTCGTATTCCTTTAATACTTGGTCGGCCATTCTTGAGAACCGGACGAGCTTTAGTGGATGTGGCCAAAGGTGAGTTAATCTTAAAAGTCAGGGATGATGCACAAGTTTTTAAAATGGGGAAGCTTACAAGTACAACCTTTGGAGGCCGCGAATCAGTGAATATGCTTAATGTGCTCGATGACTTTACCGTCTACGACAATCCTCTATTCGACTCTTGCATCGATAATCCACTTTTTCAAGATGATGTGGATGATTCTCGCTCCACTTTGGACGCTTCTCCCATTTATGATTCTCCACCAGTCTTTGATGCTTATGACGATGAGTCTAGCTCAGATTCGGATAATTATGATGACCTTACTTCTGAGTATCCCGAGCTGCCCACGTATGATGATTTCGATGAGGCCGATACTCTTTCGAGCGATTCTTCACATGATGAAGATCCTCCGCCATCACTCGATCCTACTTTGGACGATTACTCATTTGAGGAATACTTCTCTACGTTTCTCAACACTTACTTCCCTCATGAGAGTGATGCACCTCCTTTGGACTTTGAAGATTATCGACTCGATCCTACTTTGGATTTGAAGAACATACTTTCTAAGGAGAAGAAACTGGTCGACACCAATATCCGCAGCATGTATGAGTTAACACCTCTTTTTCCCCCTTCTGAGGACGAGGTTGTGCTTCTTCGCGGATCTTCTTCACACTCTGCTGAGCCTGAGTGCTATTTTCCCTTAAAGGAAAAGGTGTTCGACCCCGGTATTGCAATCTTTAAGCCATCTCAGTATCCACCTGATGAAATAAAAGGAAAAATCCTTGGAAATTTTGAAGACATGCTTTCACCTCACCATACTTGCTTCCACCGTGGTCCATCGCTGCTTAAGGGAACCTTGCCTCTTCTTCTTTGGCTTGCCTTGTTTGCTTTAAGCCTCTGCTATTTGCTGGACGAAAACTATGTCTTTGATCCTGGTGGATATGTTTCATGCTTCTTCCGTTGATGATCAAGGTCGAGTCAGGCTCACGACTCGGTTAACAAAAATCAAGCGCTTCTTGGGAGGCAACCCATGCATCTATCTTTTCTTTCTTTATCATAAGTGTAGGGGGAGACCCGTTGGTTTGCTATTTCCTTTCCTCACTTCTTAATCAGGGATTCGAGCTTCAATGATCCACTCTTGATGATTCTTGACGACCCGTGATTCCGTGTCCACTTCTTCCCGGTTCTATCCTAAACTCTTTTCGATTCACTATTTTATATTTTCTCAATATTAAAATAGGAATCTCTTTAGTTGTCCTTTCCTTAGCGAGATTTAAACAAAGTGCACAATGTCCTAAGTGTAGGGGAGTTTACTCCCACATGCTTAAACATTGAGGACAATGTTTATCCTAAGTGTAGGGGGGACTTCTATCGAAGTTAAGTGATCTTTTCCTTGTATTTGTCCTCATTTTAACCGGAAAATCAATTTTTCGACATTTTTCAAAAATTTTGATCTATTTTGGCCTATTAGTTTGTCCCTTTGTATAGTTATTTTCTTTCTTTGCTAGAATAAATCTTTAATAAAGTGGTTTTAATTTTCAAACGTTGTGAATCTTTTGACTCAACCCGAGTTTACTTATCTAAGTTACTCTAGCTAGTATCCTTAACGTGTTTAAGTCAAGTTTTGCTAGGCTTTTATATAGGGAGCTATAAAACGCGAAAGTCTCAACGCTCACGGGTTAAGAACAAGAACTTTTCGCAAGTTCCCATAATTGATCCTAGAGAGTCGTTTATCAAGGGAACTTTAAAACGCGATTTCTAAACTTGAAAAAGTCTAAGAATTTGCAAGATCCTATAGGCGACTCGAAAACCCAAAACTTTGACTTAATAGGCTAAGCATCCACGAGTCTCATTCCTTGAGATTTTAAACTGTGGAGAACGAGAGATGATAGAGCCAATTATAAGTTTGGTATTCTTTCGTGAATTTATGTGAGTTAATTATAAGCCTATTCTCCCATCGCTTGTTAATAAATTTATCTGCAATAAATAAGGTTGTACGATTTGAAAAGTTACTTAGCTTCTAGCCCAAGATCGTTTAAAAGTTGCTCGGTATGGATTAGAGTTCATAGCCAAGGCATAACTTATTGAAGCGGGACGCGAAGATTGGCGAGTCCGAAAAGGCCCTAACAAGGCATGAGGGCTATATTTTGTTGCTAAAGATCCAAGTGATGTGAAGAATCATTTATCGAAAATCAATATGAAGGATCGAGACACACGACGTAAAGCAAAAACTCCCCAAAAGTCATGGAGAAGTGTATCCGAAAAGACCCTAGCAAGGTATGAGGATAAATAGATCCAAGTCATAAAAGGAGGCGGATCGTTGTATATCAAAATCCCAAATAAAGATTGGAGAAAAATGAAGAAGTCGTGGTCCAAGTATGAATCTCTCAAAATTTCAAGTGAAGAAATTCCTATTATGAAGAGAAGACCATTATTTCATGAGCGTCTCTCAAGGTTTGAAGTATGAAGTCGCTGCCAAATATCGGTCCGAGAAAGGTCTCAAATCGCGAAGCGAGTTATGCCAAGATATGAACTTTATGAGGTCCCGAGAAGCAGTTTTAAAAGATTTTGTCCTTTAGCTAACTATTGATTAAATCGTTCACTTTATTTTCGGACTAAATAACTATCGAAATAAGTCAACAATGCATCCTCGTGATCATTCAAGACAAAAATAAAATATAAGAGATACACCTAGGAATAAGGGAGTCTAAGTGAATAATTGGCCCACATGAGTTCGTGTTAGTTTGCTAACTTATAATAACAATGATCTCATTTTTAAGCTTGGTTTGGAGAAAGTGAAAACTTGAGGATGATGATTATTCATAACATTTCCAAAACCCAAGGTATGCTTTTGATTTCTTTAGTTTGAATATTTATAGTTTTCTATCTCTTTAATAAAGGCCACTATGGATTGATTATGATGGAAAGTGTAAACATTCTTTGTAACTAATGCATTGCATGAGGACATTGCAATGGTCAAGTGTAGGGGATTTGATAGGTGTGAAAACACCCATCTTTTCTACCACTTAATTACAATAATAACCGAGCCAAAACGTGTATTTTATGTCGGAATTATGCGTGGTTTGTGTTTTTGTTGTGATTTAGGACGAAATTGTGAAAAGTGGAGAAAACACGGCATTTACGGGCTTTTATTGAAGAAAAAGATGAAAGACGAAGCCAAGAAGTCAAGAGTGCAAAAAGAACGGAAGTCCAAGACCAATTCTGAAGATTTATCGAAGGAAAAGTCAAAAGACGGAAGTTTACCAAAAGCCGAAGAACTCGAGTCTTATTTATTGAAGAATTAAAAGACGAGTTTAAAGAAATCCCAAGCCAAAAGTCCTTAAAGTCCAAGATTAACAAAAGACTAAGAAGGAATGACTTAATGGTGCAATTAACAAGAAAGGAAGGAGAGGAGGAAGCTTCCTCTAACCACTCTCCTAATCTCCTATAAATAGACCATTAGTATCTCATTTTCATTTTGTTGGCTAACTTGACAAATTAGCTCTTCCACTTTTATTTTATGCACCTTTAATTTCTTGTCATTTTTAATACATGTTTTGCACTTTAATTATCCTTTTAATTCCAAGTAAGTTTTTAATTTGTGTTCTTTAAATTCGTGTCTTTAATCTTTCTTTATCATTTGATCAAGTTTATTTTTACCAATCTCATTCTACTCTTCTTCTTTTGATTCGGTTTGAATTTCGGATTAAGCAAGGTTTTGCTTAATCCATTGCTCATTTGATTAAAAGTCTTGTCTTTTCTTTTTCCTTTTAGCTTCCATACGAAATATCCATAAGTTTGACAATCTTATGTGCTTATTTGGTATTTAGCTTAATTGATTTCAAGTTTTCTTAAAAGTTTTACTTTTTACGTTTTTAATTTCATTAAGTTTCGTCTTTTAAATTTTGAAAGGTTTTAACTTTTTAGCTTATTGTTTCGTTTCTCTTCATTTCATTTAAGTCTTTATTATTGCTTATTAGTTATAGCTTATTTGGATTTGTGCTTATTACGAATTTGGTACTCCATCGGAAAGTAAGGTAAACACTCATTGCGACGGCTTGCTTCTCCACATTCTGATAGTGACAGTTTTGGCCTAAGGGTTTTGCATTCCGATCCGGGATTGCGATAGGAGTAACATCACCCTCATTCCGATCTGGGATTGCGATCGCACATTGCGATCGCACATTCCGACGGCTCTTGAGGTTTACTTAGTGATGAGACGGCTTTTATACATGGTCTCATCGTTCTTTTTTGACTTAAAATGCATTAAATATCACCAAAATGCCCAAATATATGCTTGTGTTTGTTGCTTGTGTAATTTAGGTACGGATATTGAGAAAATGACAAAAGATCACAAGAATCACGCAAAAACGAACACGGGAAACGAAGCCGCACGATGAACCAAGCCCTAGTGAGAAATTTTCCAAAGAAAACCCTTGAAGATTTGAAGAATATTGAAGATTGGTCCTCCAAGTTTGAAGAATTGACACTTTATACCCTTGTATCTTCATAATTACAAGTTTGGTCCCTAAAGTTTGTCAAAATTACAAAAAGGACCCTTAACTTTGAAGAATTGGCAAATTTAGTCCCTCATCAAATCTAAATTGTCAAATATGGTCCTCCAAGAAGTCAACCAACAAGTCAAAGCCTTGATGTTTGAAGATTGTTCAAGATCAGTCCCTGGAATTTGAAGATAATACAAGTTAAGCCCTTGGAAAAGTTTTTGGAAACCTTTGTGCCAGTTTTGACAACTTGGCAAAAGTTGATAAGGCTAAATCAAGCACTGATGGGTATTTAATACAAAATGAAGAGAAAAGAAAACATGAGGGGGCAATCTTGGGAGACAACCAAACTTCACCAGCCAACCCCCATCTGACACGTCATCCCTGCCAGTCCACCAAGCCAACTCAACCAGTCCATAACCTTTTTGACCCTATCACAACCTTTTTTTTTGAACCCACTCACTTACTTAAACACATTTAATTAACTAAAAGTGGGAAACCTGTTATTTAAAAAGTAATCCCCCAAAAATGAATCAAAAACTCCACTGTTTATCTTTCCCACCCTTATAAACCCTAATCACCAGATTATTTAAATCAAGGGGGTTTTGAGATTAAATGTCCAGAATGAAGATTAAGCTCATCTTAAACCCATCCCACATCCCAAAACCCATCACCATCCACTCTTGGGTCCCCCACATGGCTCCCCTGCTACCCCAAGACAAAATTCGACAGCCAATCCAACGCCCCAAAGGAATTTCGTGCTCCCAAAGCATTGATAAACGTCCAAGATCGAATGTACCTCACTGGCACCCTCACAATCTTCCAAAAAACCTCACATGATGCAGTTGACGAATTTCAAAATGGGCATCTTCAAAGGCATATTCTCAAAAGATCCAAGGGCACAATTGGGAACTTAGAATTAGGGTTTCTAGGTTCTAGAAATTTCATTGTAAGCCTATAAAAAGGCATTAGGTTTAGCATTTGTTTTTTGTCTCAGTTTTTTTAAAAACCCTTGTAATTTATTTTAATTAATGAAAAAGTGTTTTGCTAGACTGAGTACCATTTAAATTCCAGTTCTAAGTTATTTGTTGTGGTTTTGTTTTAGGTTCTATTTTTAATTCGTGAAGTGTTTGCTTATTTTTCAAAAGGTTTCTGAAAATTGAAGTTTGTGACAGAATTTGTTCTAAAGTTTTTGGTGTTAAGAGATTTGAAGTTTTTGGTGATTTAGTGTTGAGAAAACGTATTAAAGAGGTTTAAAAAGTTTTGAAAGAGGTTAAGAAAGTGAAAAAGTAAAAACAGGTTATAATACATTGTTTGTATTTTGTTTGTTTTTCTTTAATTTCTTCTTAGCAGGTGTGATGTTTGGTTGATATTGTTCAGCACCAACTCGAGTTGGTAGGGAGGTGGTTAAGCAACCACAAAGAATCTTGGAAGTAAGATTCTTAGGTAATTTTCTTTTTCCTTGTTAAAATTTCAGAAAAATATGCTTGTTTGATTTTGGATGAAAGCTGTTTAATTGGTAGTAAGATCTGTTGGATTGATGTTATCCAAGTGTTGTATGCTTATAGGAACCAGTTTTGAGCATGCCTTGATGTGATTTGTTGGTTAAAAACGTTTTTATAAGATTTAAAGGGGTGTTTGGAAACAGGTATAAGCAGGACATAAATTTCAATTTGTGGTTTAAAAAGGTGTTATAAGGTTAATATAGGTTAAGACAGGTTTTTGGTTAATTGGTAGGTTAGTTTGGGAAAGTTTGGAAGCAATTTGAGTGACTGAAAAGTGAAAAGTATAGCTAAAATTTGCTTAGCCATTTTTCTGATGATTTTTCCTTAAATTTGATGCATGAACTTGTAATTTTGTTTGGTATTAGTGCTTAATAGGATTGTGGTTCATTTGTATGTTAGTTTTTGTAAGTGTGTGCAAGCTGTGTGGATTTGAAAGTTGTTTGAGTGCAATCTGTTAAGCAAACTACCACCAGACTTTCATCTTTTACAGCAACTCACTTTTGCTTTTGAGTGCTTGGTTTTGCTTGAATTGTTGTGCTAAGTGCTTATATTTGCTAAGTGACTGACTTCTTGTGCTCAAAAGAGCACAAGAGTGCCTTTGTACCAAGAAAAATAATCATCACATAATCATTGCCAAATCCCTTTTGGCTCACAAGTGTGCACTCACACTTATTCATCAAGTGTTCAAGTACTGTCCACGTTTTTTTGTTATTATTTGGCTTAATCAGTGTAAAAAAGGAAATTGGTGTGAGTTTTCAAGCTATAGAAGGTCTGTGATTGATTTGCACAAGTTTAAAAAGAAAAAAATATACAAGCTGCGCCGCAAGACCCAACCTGTTGCGGCGCAACTGAAGGAGTTACTGACCAAAGGTGCTCACGTTTCACTAGTTGCGGCGCAAGACCTACTAGTTGCGGCGCAACTAAGTGAGCTACAGGTCTTGGTGCTCTCGCAACACTAGTTGCGGCGCAAGTACTACCTGTTGCGGCGCAACTAAGTGATAAAAAGGGGGGGTTTCAGGATTCGAACCCTGGTCACCACGTTCACACCACACCACACTCACCACTGCGCCCTGGGGACTTTGACTGATAGCTTTGGTTTGGTTTAATATATAAGGTATTTTTGGTTTAAGCTTTGTTAAATAAGCCGTGAGCTTTTTAGCTTATTCTGGCTTATTTAATAAGCTTCTTGGCTTATTATCATTTTTCCTAGGTTTTACATAGGCTTTAGGACTTTTTTGGTCAAAAATATCATTTTTCCTTTTATTTAATTATTTAATAGGATTATTTTTAGTTTTTAAATTAAAAAGTCTTTAAAAATTAGTAAACAGTAGTATAAAAATACAAAAAAATAGTTTTTAGGTTTCTATTCTTATTTTTGAGGTTTACATGTGAAAAAGTTTTCAAAAACTTTAATTTTTGATTTTATTTGATTTTAGGTTTTTTATTAAACTTTGAAAATTAATATAAAATTCATTAAAAGGTTTCAGAAACTTTTGTTTACATTTTCTTCTTAGTTAGAATATTTAGGATTTTTGAGAATTTTTTAGAATTTATTTGAGGACTTTTAATTTTTTAATAATATTTTAATATTATTTTATTCAATAAAATAAAAAGTTTTATTTTAATTTCTTTTTCATTTTTCCTAGGTTCTATATCATTAATTAGGACTTTTCCCATTTGTAGAAAAATTTTTAGGCTTTTCAATTAATTTTTAGAATTAATTTAAGATTTAATAGATTTTAATAGTTTTTAGGAGTTTAAAAATAGTTTAAATTGGTTTAATAATTTTTAAAAATAGTTTTTAGTTTAATTAGGTTATTTTTAAGGTTTACAAACTATAAAATCTTGTTTAGGGCTTTTTAATATTTAAAAGTGATTTTTAGGGCTTTAATTAGCATTAAAAAGTCATTATTAAATTAATTAAAAGGTTTTGGCAAGTTTGGATTTTTTGTAAACTCTTAGAACATTATTTGGGAGTTTTTAGTAATTTTTAGGAATTTTTAGGTTTAAATTTTAAATTTTGCACTTTTTCACGTTCTACGTCGTAGCTTTCTAATAGTATTTTTGCCTTATTTTTCTATTTTTTTCGTCTTCGTCATTATCTCTTCTTTTCTTCTAGTTAATAATCAAAAACATAATCAATCATTCATTACACAACACACGTGCCTCCTTGGGAAACGAACTTGCTTGGTCATTGGTGCTCGGTTTTCCTAAACCGACACGTAACGCTTACCACTATTTTACCTCCTTTTCCTAAAGGTCGCATTTTACTACAATCATTTTGGCGCCGCTGCCGGGGAGGCGTGTTGTGTTTTGGTTGAACCATTGTTGTTTTTCTTATTAGCCATAAAAGTATTTGTATTAATAGCACTCTATTAATACGTATTATCGTTTTTCGATTTTTGTGTGAATATTATTACTATATTGTATACGTAGAACAATAAATTTACAAGTACTCCAAATACGTGAGCAATCACAACCTTGACTTGGGAGGTCATTACCCAATCATTGTATTCGAATCTCAAACCAAAGAAAAAAGGCAAAAATAGATAAATACTTTCGTGAAGCTTGATTTTGATAATACAAACTATAAGGTGGGTATAAGGCGGTTGTATTTCACGACCTAAAGGAAAAAGGCTCTTAAGTGCTTCGCGCCGCCTCGTTTCCTCCGCTTGCTTGTGCGTATTTGATTTTGAGAGTGAATCGAGGGTTTTGCCACCCAAAGTATTACTAAGTATCATATATATTTTCTTGGTTTCATTTG
Organism: Glebionis coronaria; assembly: GCA_025667525.1. Lineage (NCBI taxonomy): Eukaryota > Viridiplantae > Streptophyta > Magnoliopsida > Asterales > Asteraceae > Glebionis > Glebionis coronaria. The sequence goes on along the minus strand of CM046882.1, from coordinate 224,652,351 downwards.
ATTAAACCCTCTTGAACGATTTGGTGTTCCACCATCGTTCTAAAGTCATCGAAGACGTTCACTTCACGTGTTCGTTTTCATTCCTTGAGGCTTCGTTAATCAAGAGATTTGATTAGTGAGGAGATTTGTAGATTTTGGTCTACTTAATACATTCCAAAAAATCCAAAAAAGTTAAAAACAATCAAAAACCACAAAAAAAAAAATTGAAAAAGTAAAAATACCAAAAAGAATCTTCTTTGCTCGCCTTCTCGTTGTACGTGACGTTTATGCAAACTCGCTCTAAAGCAAGACGTGCTCGTAAACGAAGAAACAAATCACTCACTCCCACTAGTGAGGACTCTCCTATTGACGAACCCATTGTAGTGAAAGAAGCACCCATGGCTAATCGAACTATGATGGAGTTGCTTCAAGCACCCACCGAGGGTTATGGAGAAGCGATTGTGATTCCCGCTATCCTTGCGGAGAATTTTGAGGTTAAGACGGGTTTGTTGTCCATGATTCAAAACAACAAGTTTCGAGGGGACGAAAAGGACAACCCGCATAACCACATTCGCCAATTTAATCGTCTCACCGCCACGTGCAAGTTTAAGGACGTCTCAAACGACTCGATTAAGATGATGCTTTTTCCGTATTCCTTAGCGGGGCCCGCAAAAATTTGGTTAGAGAAAGAGCCACCCAATTCTATATTGACGTGGAAGGATCTCGTTTCAAAATTCGTGAACCAATTTTTTCCGCCCTCTAAGACTACGCACTTGAAAAACGAGATTTCAAAGTTTTCGCAAGAGTTTAATGAGAGTTTTTCAACGGCTTGGAATAGGTTTAAGGAAATGTTGCACGAATGTCCTCATCATGGTTTTTCCGACTTGCATCAAATAGACACGTTTTACAATGGCTTGAACGATCATGAGCGTGATTATCTTAATGCCGCCGCGGGTGGTAATTTCTTGTGTAAGACGGTCGAGGAAGCATTGGTAATTATTGAGAATAGGTCTAAGGTGTATAATCCTCGTAGCACGTCGAGTGTTCGTAAGGCTTCGTCTTCATCTTCACCTAGTTTGTCACACACCGTTGATGCTTGCCAAGTAGAGGCTAATTTGGAGAACAAAATTTTTGACATAGTGAAAGGCTTGTTAGTTGAGTTTAAAGTTGGTGAACAACCCGCTCCCGCTACGATTAAAGCGGTTGAGGTTTCTTGTATGTATTGTGGTGGAGCTCACGATTATTCCGAGTGCATTACCAACGGTGGTAACACTTCGAGTGCCTTCGCGGCCGCGGGAACTTATAACCAAAACGGTCAAGTTCCTCGCACTAATCAATTGACTCCACCGGGTTTTTCACCAAATCAAAATGCTAACAATTATCGAAACAATCAAGTTGGTTACCAAAGCAATCAAAGGAACAATTACAAGGGTAATAACAACTATGGGAATCAAGGGAGTAGTAGTAATAGCCAATTGCAAAATCAAAATCAAAACCGTAATTTTCAAAATGCAAGTCAAGCTCTTCAAAATAACAAAGAACTTCCATTGGAATTTTTGAATTACACTACTTCAAATGATAAGATTATGGAAAACATTCAAGAGCAAATGGCTAATCAAGCTAAGGAAACGGCTAAGAATGCAAAGGAGTTAGCTAATTTCATTAAGGAAAATCTAGCCATGAGGAATGAATTGAAAAATGATTTTGCTAACCAAATTCGAGGTCAAAACAACAAGATAGAGCAAAGTCATGCTAGGCTTGAACAAAGAATTGACCAAAAAGCCGCTAGCCAAGATGTGAAGTTTAATAATTTTGATGCTAAGCTTAATACAATTTTAGAATGTGTAATGGTGAACAAAGCCTCTACTTCGGGTGGTTTGCCTAGTAACACCGTTTCAAACCCGAAGGGAGAGATGAAAGTGATTACCACACGTAGTGGTAAGGCACTTAAAGAACCAACTCCTCAACCAATTACTCCAACGGTGGAGGAAATTGAGGAAGAACCCGAGGTGGTGGTCGAAAAGGAGCATATTTCTAGCCCACAAAGTACCGCTCATGCCACACCTACGGTTGACCCATCACCCATATTGGAACCCGAGATTCCAAAGGCTATGCCTATGCCCCAACCCACACCACCCTTGCCTTACCCATCGAGACTTAGGAAGGAGAAACGACAAGAGCGCGATAACTATCAATTTGAGCTTTTTATGAAAATGTTTCGTGATTTGCACTTTAATGTGAGTTTCGCCGACGCCTTGGTCATGATGCCCCGATTTGCCGCTAACTTTAAGAGTATGTTGAACAACAAGGAGAAATTACAACAAAAGTCTAGTTGTTCGTCGGTTTATCTTAATCGCATACCTCAAAAAGTCGGTGATCCCGGTAAATTTTTGATCCCTTGTGCAATTCAAGATATGGAAGAATGCTATGCCTTGGCCGATCTTGGTGCTAGCATTAACTTGATGCCACTTGCAATCTACAAGTCGCTTAATCTTCCTAATCTTACTCCTTCACGAATGTCTATTGAGTTGGCCGACCATTCCACGATTCTTGCATGTGGTTTGGCGGAAGACGTTTTTGTGAAAGTGGGGAAGTTCTACTATCCCGTAGACTTTATTGTTGTTGACATCCCCACGGATCCTCAAGTTCCTCTTATTTTAGGTCGTTCGTTTTTAGATACGTCTATGGCTTTGATTGATGTGCATGCTAGAAAGATCACCTTACGTTTCAACGACGAGGAACTTGTTATAAACGCAACTCAAAATTCTCAACTTTCTCATGTTTATTCCGTTGCAACCATAAACCTCGTTGATATGATCGACGTGGTTTGCGAGGAATTTTCACAAGAAGTTTTAGGGTTTGGTGATGAAGAAACTAGTGGCAATCCCACTATGTTAGATCCTATTCTTGATAAATCGACACCAACCTTCACTCCTTTCGAAGGTGGTGGTTTTACGTTGGAAGAATTCGATGTTCCACGTACTTGTGACGAAGACCTCGACAACTATGAGGACTTCTCGATTATCAAGGATTTTCTCAACGATTTCCCATTTCCTCCACCCGAGGAGGTTATGAGTATCGAGCCCAAATCTTCACTTGAGGAACCACCTATTCTCGAGTTGAAAGATTTACCTCCTCACCTCGAGTATGTCTATTTGGAGGAGGACGACAAGTTGCCGGTTATTATTGCGAAGGAACTTTCGAATGATGAAAAAACCGCACTTGTCGATGTTCTTAAGGATCACAAAGGGGCGATTGCGTGGAAGTTATCCGACATTAAGGGAATCGATCCCAAATTTTGTACACACAAAATATTAATGGAGGAAGATTTCAAGCCAACAATCCAAAGTCAAAGGAGGGTGAACCCCAAAATTCACGACGTCATCAAAAAGGAGGTCCTTAAACTCCTTGACGCGGGAATGATTTACCCTATTTCCGATAGCCCTTGGGTGAGTCCTATTCATTGTGTCCCTAAAAAGGGAGGGATGACCGTTGTGCCAAACGATGCCAACGAGTTGATTCCCACTAGACTCGTGACCGGATGGAGAGTGTGCATTGACTATCGAAAGTTGAATGAAGCCACTCGAAAAGACCATTTTCCCTTGCCCTTCATGGACCAAATGTTGGAGCGTCTTGCGGGAAACGATTTCTATTGCTTTTTAGATGGTTTTTCCGGTTACTTCCAAATTCCCATCGATCCTCGTGATCAAGAAAAAACTACGTTTACGTGTCCATATGGAACGTTTGCTTATCGTAGAATGCCATTCGGACTTTGCAATGCACCGGGAACTTTTCAACGATGCATGATGGCTATTTTTCATGATATGATCGAGAAGACGATGGAAGTCTTCATGGATGACTTTTCCGTGTTTGGTGATTCCTTTACTTCGTGTTTGTCGAACCTTGAGAGAATGTTAAAGCGTTGTGAGGAAACCAACCTTGTGCTCAATTGGGAAAAGTGTCATTTTATGGTTAAGAGTGGAATCGTCTTAGGGCACAAGGTCTCGAAAGCGGGGATTGAGGTAGATCAAGCTAAGGTAGACGTCATCGCCAAATTACCTCATCCCAAAACCGTCAAGGGAGTTAGGAGTTTCCTAGGCCACGCGGGCTTTTATCGACGATTCATCAAGGATTTCTCGAAGATTTCTCGACCCATTACACATCTTCTTGAAAAAGAGGCACGTTTCGTTTTTGACGAAGATTGTGTACGAGCCTTTGAGATCCTTAAGAGGAAACTAACCGAAGCTCCCATTCTTGTTGCTCCAAATTGGAACCTCCCCTTTGAACTTATGTGTGATGCAAGTGATTACGCTATAGGGGCCGTCTTGGGGCAACGTCATGATAAGCATTTCTTGCCTATACACTATGCTAGCAAGACGATGACCGAGGCTCAACTTAAATACACTACAACGGAAAATGAGTTCCTTGCCGTGGTGTATGCATTTGAGAAATTCCGACCTTATCTCGTCTTGACAAAATGCATAGTGTATACGGACCATTCGGCTATTAAGTATCTCATGGCTAAACAAGATGCAAAGCCGAGATTACTTCGTTGGATTCTCCTCCTTCAAGAATTTGATCACAAAATCATTGACAAAAAAGGAGCCGAGAATCTAGCGGCCGATCATCTCTCTCGTTTGGAAGATCCTCACCAAAGTGTTTACGAGCCTAAGGAAATCACCGAAACATTTCCGCTTGAAACACTTGGTGTAGTGAATTCTAAGCTTGATTCTTCTACCCCATGGTTTGCGGATTTTGCAAATTACCATGCGGGTAACTTCATCATTAAGGGTATGACAACTCAAGAAAAACGAAAATTCTTTCGTGATGTCAAGTTCTATTTTTGGAACGACCCTTACTTGTTTCGAACGTGTGCGGATCAAATCATCCGCCGTTGTGCATTTGGCACCGAAGCTTCTAACATCCTTAGAGCTTGCCATGAGGGACCTACGGGTGGTCACCACGGTGCTAATCTCACGGCTAAAAAGGTGTTTGATGCCGGCTTCTTTTGGCCCACTATTTACCGAGATGCACAAATTCTTGTGAAGTCGTGTGATGCATGCCAACGACAAGGAAAAGCCTCACAAAAAGATGAAATGCCACAAAATATCATTCAAGTATGTGAGATCTTTGACGTTTGGGGCATCGACTTTATGGGGCCGTTCCCATCATCTCGTGGTAATAAGTATATTCTTGTTGCGGTTGACTACCTTTCTAAGTGGGTGGAGGCGAAGGCCTTGCCCACTAATGATGCTCGTGTGGTAGTTAAATTCTTGAAAAGTTTGTTTGCTAGGTTTGGAACCCCTCGTGCTATCATAAGCGATCGTGGAACCCATTTTTGTAATGACCAATTTGAAAGGGTTCTAAGGAAATATGGGGTTACACATCGTCTTTCTACGGCTTATCACCCACAAACGAGTGGGCAAGTCGAGGTTTCAAACCGAGCATTGAAGAGGATCTTGGAGAGATCCGTGGGGGAAAACCGACAATCTTGGTCGGATAAGTTAGACGATGCTTTATGGGCCTTTAGGACCGCTCATAAAACACCCATTGGGTGCACTCCCTATAAGCTTGTGTATGGAAAAAATTGTCATTTGCCTATCGAGTTAGAACACAAGGCTTATTGGGCCCTAAAGCATTGTAATGATGACATGGAGACCGCGGGAAAACACCGGAAAATGCAATTAAATGAATTGGATGAATTAAGGGACATTGCTTATGAAAATTCATTGATTTACAAAGAGAAAACTAAAAAGTTGCATGATTCAAAAATTAAAAACCGGGTTTTTAACATAGGGGATCAAGTTTTACTTTTTAATTCAAGATTGAAAATATTTTCCGGTAAATTGAAATCCCGTTGGTCCGGTCCATTCACCGTAACTCAAGTGTTTCCTTATGGGACCATCGAGCTAGCTCAAGATGATGGTCCTAACTTCAAGGTGAATGGACATAGGTTGAAGCACTACTTTGGTGGGGAAGTTCCATCCTTGAACTACCTCGACCAAGTCACCTTCCCCAATGATAATTAGTATTGAGGGGATCGAGTCGAGCTCATGACTCGGTAATCAAAAACGAGGTGCCTCGTGGGGGAGTCCCATGCTTATCCTATGTACATATTATCGCTTTCTTAGTCTAATGTAGCTTATGTGTGGGGATTCGTGCCCTTCCAACCTTTGTTCCGTGGTTGTTTGTGATATGTGGCTTTTAGATCATGATCTTCACGATTGGAGCCTCTCGTGTTCGTTTTATGGGAGCACTCGATCATTTGCTTTGGAGACATTTCTCAATATCCATGATATATCCTTTATTGTTCTAACCTTAGGTTTTTAGCACACTTCATAAACGGCTTTAAATTTAACGGTTACACCCTTTCCATGCTAGATTAGGCATTCGACTACGTCTCTAGTATGGGGGTGTTTGCACCCCTAGACTCGAAACATTGAGGACAATGTTTAACTTTAGTATGGGGGGGTGAATAGATACTTGCCTTGCCAAACCTTCACGCTTTCCAAAGTTTATCTTTTTGTTATCATTTTGTTGCAAAATGAGGCTAAAAATGGCCAAATTTTAAAATTTTTCTCATGTTTTATAAGTGTTTGAAGACACGAATGTAGATTTTCCGATGGCGAGAATAAGAGTAATTTTTGACTCGACCGTGCGTGTTGAGCACTTAGCTTTGATTCCTTAACTACATTAGGCTAAGTCTCTTAAATGAGGACGAGAAATGATAGAGTTAATTATAAGTTACTATGCTAAACGTAGAGTACTCGTATTCTTTCAAAAACTCATGTGTTCTCGTTGCTTGCTTATTCTCCCTTCGCATGTAAATATTTTTTGCTTAATAAATATTGACTTAGCGGTTTAGTTAGGATTGTTGGGTTTCTAGTCTTTTCTAGTAGCTTCCGTGTAATTAAATTGGGAAGACATTAAGGTATCGCCAGCGTCACGGTTTTGAAGTAGTGGCAACACGAATAATCGAAAGCTTCACCCAATAATAAGATTTCAAGTGCTCACCTAAATCAAGCAAACAATTTGAAAGCCCCACAAGGCCTAAAATCTATGCAAAATTGAAAGTGAATCAAGCCTTAATCTTCGAAGCTTTAAAGATCCAAAATTCGCTTTAGCGTGAGGATATACGTCTTTGGCTAATAAAACCACCGATGAGGCGGATAATAAAAGGCAAGGCAAGACCGAAGTCATAATAAAAGCTTCATGGCGAAGTTGAATAAAAGATGGAGGTAAACCAAAGATAATAAGGTCCTTCCGTTAGGGGGCGTATAAAAGTCTTGGTAATAAGTCTCATGTTCAAAACCGTTATAAAACCGTGTTTATCGATTCTTCTTGTCAACTTAATTTTTTAACATCGTCGTCTATTAGGAGGGGTTATTGATTTGATGGTCTTAGTTACACCGTTAGGACTCTATTTTTAGACCTAAATCTCTATTATCACATAAGTCAAACAATGTATCCTCGTGAAACATTCAAGACATCATAAAATATAAGAGATACAACTTAGGAATAATGGGAGGATAAGTACGTGATTAGGGCATATGAGTAGTGTTAGCATTACTAACTTATAATGACAATGATCTCGTTGCACGCTTAGCATGGAATTGAAGTGAAAATCGAGGACGATGAAATTATTTCTAACGAAGCATTCACGTGTTCTTATTCTATGAACCTAAACGTCCCATTTTGCGATGAAAATCATACATTATGTCTAAAACACAAGTAGTAGCAATAGTAGTAGTGTAGCTAGTTTATCATTCCAATAAAGTGTATAAAAATGAATTTTGGAGATGCTACGATACTTTATTCTAGCATTGCGTGAGGGCACGGCAATGGTTTAGTATGGGGGAGTGGTGAATAGATACTTGCCTTGCCAAACCTTCACGCTTTCCAAAGTTTATCTTTTTGTTATCGTTTTGTTGCAAAATGAGGCTAAAAATGGCCAAATTTTAAAATTTTTCTCATGTTTTATAAGTGTTTGAAGACACGAATGTAGATTTTCCGATGGCGAGAATAAGAGTAATTTTTGACTCGACCGTGCGTGTTGAGCACTTAGCTTTGATTCCTTAACTACATTAGGCTAAGTCTCTTAAATGAGGACGAGAAATGATAGAGTTAATTATAAGTTACTATGCTAAACGTAGAGTACTCGTATTCTTTCAAAAACTCATGTGTTCTCGTTGCTTGCTTATTCTCCCTTCGCATGTAAATATTTTTTGCTTAATAAATATTGACTTAGCGGTTTAGTTAGGATTGTTGGGTTTCTAGTCTTTTCTAGTAGCTTCCGTGTAATTAAATTGGGAAGACATTAAGGTATCGCCAGCGTCACGGTTTTGAAGTAGTGGCAACACGAATAATCGAAAGCTTCACCCAATAATAAGATTTCAAGTGCTCACCTAAATCAAGCAAACAATTTGAAAGCCCCACAAGGCCTAAAATCTATGCAAAATTGAAAGTGAATCAAGCCTTAATCTTCGAAGCTTTAAAGATCCAAAATTCGCTTTAGCGTGAGGATATACGTCTTTGGCTAATAAAACCACCGATGAGGCGGATAATAAAAGGCAAGGCAAGACCGAAGTCATAATAAAAGCTTCATGGCGAAGTTGAATAAAAGATGGAGGTAAACCAAAGATAATAAGGTCCTTCCGTTAGGGGGCGTATAAAAGTCTTGGTAATAAGTCTCATGTTCAAAACCGTTATAAAACCGTGTTTATCGATTCTTCTTGTCAACTTAATTTTTTAACATCGTCGTCTATTAGGAGGGGTTATTGATTTGATGGTCTTAGTTACACCGTTAGGACTCTATTTTTAGACCTAAATCTCTATTATCACATAAGTCAAACAATGTATCCTCGTGAAACATTCAAGACATCATAAAATATAAGAGATACAACTTAGGAATAATGGGAGGATAAGTACGTGATTAGGGCATATGAGTAGTGTTAGCATTACTAACTTATAATGACAATGATCTCGTTGCACGCTTAGCATGGAATTGAAGTGAAAATCGAGGACGATGAAATTATTTCTAACGAAGCATTCACGTGTTCTTATTCTATGAACCTAAACGTCCCATTTTGCGATGAAAATCATACATTATGTCTAAAACACAAGTAGTAGCAATAGTAGTAGTGTAGCTAGTTTATCATTCCAATAAAGTGTATAAAAATGAATTTTGGAGATGCTACGATACTTTATTCTAGCATTGCGTGAGGGCACGGCAATGGTTTAGTATGGGGGAGTGATGAGACGGCTTTTATACATGGTCTCATCGTTCTTTTTTGACTTAAAATGCATTAAATATCACCAAAATGCCCAAATATATGCTTGTGTTTGTTGCTTGTGTAATTTAGGTACGGATATTGAGAAAATGACAAAAGATCACAAGAATCACGCAAAAACGAACACGGGAAACGAAGCCGCACGATGAACCAAGCCCTAGTGAGAAATTTTCCAAAGAAAACCCTTGAAGATTTGAAGAATATTGAAGATTGGTCCTCCAAGTTTGAAGAATTGACACTTTATACCCTTGTATCTTCATAATTACAAGTTTGGTCCCTAAAGTTTGTCAAAATTACAAAAAGGACCCTTAACTTTGAAGAATTGGCAAATTTAGTCCCTCATCAAATCTAAATTGTCAAATATGGTCCTCCAAGAAGTCAACCAACAAGTCAAAGCCTTGATGTTTGAAGATTGTTCAAGATCAGTCCCTGGAATTTGAAGATAATACAAGTTAAGCCCTTGGAAAAGTTTTTGGAAACCTTTGTGCCAGTTTTGACAACTTGGCAAAAGTTGATAAGGCTAAATCAAGCACTGATGGGTATTTAATACAAAATGAAGAGAAAAGAAAACATGAGGGGGCAATCTTGGGAGACAACCAAACTTCACCAGCCAACCCCCATCTGACACGTCATCCCTGCCAGTCCACCAAGCCAACTCAACCAGTCCATAACCTTTTTGACCCTATCACAACCTTTTTTTTTGAACCCACTCACTTACTTAAACACATTTAATTAACTAAAAGTGGGAAACCTGTTATTTAAAAAGTAATCCCCCAAAAATGAATCAAAAACTCCACTGTTTATCTTTCCCACCCTTATAAACCCTAATCACCAGATTATTTAAATCAAGGGGGTTTTGAGATTAAATGTCCAGAATGAAGATTAAGCTCATCTTAAACCCATCCCACATCCCAAAACCCATCACCATCCACTCTTGGGTCCCCCACATGGCTCCCCTGCTACCCCAAGACAAAATTCGACAGCCAATCCAACGCCCCAAAGGAATTTCGTGCTCCCAAAGCATTGATAAACGTCCAAGATCGAATGTACCTCACTGGCACCCTCACAATCTTCCAAAAAACCTCACATGATGCAGTTGACGAATTTCAAAATGGGCATCTTCAAAGGCATATTCTCAAAAGATCCAAGGGCACAATTGGGAACTTAGAATTAGGGTTTCTAGGTTCTAGAAATTTCATTGTAAGCCTATAAAAAGGCATTAGGTTTAGCATTTGTTTTTTGTCTCAGTTTTTTTAAAAACCCTTGTAATTTATTTTAATTAATGAAAAAGTGTTTTGCTAGACTGAGTACCATTTAAATTCCAGTTCTAAGTTATTTGTTGTGGTTTTGTTTTAGGTTCTATTTTTAATTCGTGAAGTGTTTGCTTATTTTTCAAAAGGTTTCTGAAAATTGAAGTTTGTGACAGAATTTGTTCTAAAGTTTTTGGTGTTAAGAGATTTGAAGTTTTTGGTGATTTAGTGTTGAGAAAACGTATTAAAGAGGTTTAAAAAGTTTTGAAAGAGGTTAAGAAAGTGAAAAAGTAAAAACAGGTTATAATACATTGTTTGTATTTTGTTTGTTTTTCTTTAATTTCTTCTTAGCAGGTGTGATGTTTGGTTGATATTGTTCAGCACCAACCCGAGTTGGTAGGGAGGTGGTTAAGCAACCACAAAGAATCTTGGAAGTAAGATTCTTAGGTAATTTTCTTTTTCCTTGTTAAAATTTCAGAAAAATATGCTTGTTTGATTTTGGATGAAAGCTGTTTAATTGGTAGTAAGATCTGTTGGATTGATGTTATCCAAGTGTTGTATGCTTATAGGAACCAGTTTTGAGCATGCCTTGATGTGATTTGTTGGTTAAAAACGTTTTTATAAGATTTAAAGGGGTGTTTGGAAACAGGTATAAGCAGGACATAAATTTCAATTTGTGGTTTAAAAAGGTGTTATAAGGTTAATATAGGTTAAGACAGGTTTTTGGTTAATTGGTAGGTTAGTTTGGGAAAGTTTGGAAGCAATTTGAGTGACTGAAAAGTGAAAAGTATAGCTAAAATTTGCTTAGCCATTTTTCTGATGATTTTTCCTTAAATTTGATGCATGAACTTGTAATTTTGTTTGGTATTAGTGCTTAATAGGATTGTGGTTCATTTGTATGTTAGTTTTTGTAAATGTGTGCAAGCTGTGTGGATTTGAAAGTTGTTTGAGTGCAATCTGTTAAGCAAACTACCACCAGACTTTCATCTTTTACAGCAACTCACTTTTGCTTTTGAGTGCTTGGTTTTGCTTGAATTGTTGTGCTAAGTGCTTATATTTGCTAAGTGACTGACTTCTTGTGCTCAAAAGAGCACAAGAGTGCCTTTGTACCAAGAAAAATAATCATCACATAATCATTGCCAAATCCCTTTTGGCTCACAAGTGTGCACTCACACTTATTCATCAAGTGTTCAAGTACTGTCCACGTTTTTTTGTTATTATTTGGCTTAATCAGTGTAAAAAAGGAAATTGGTGTGAGTTTTCAAGCTATAGAAGGTCTGTGATTGATTTGCACAAGTTTAAAAAGAAAAAAATATACAAGCTGCGCCGCAAGACCCAACCTGTTGCGGCGCAACTGAAGGAGTTACTGACCAAAGGTGCTCACGTTTCACTAGTTGCGGCGCAAGACCTACTAGTTGCGGCGCAACTAAGTGAGCTACAGGTCTTGGTGCTCTCGCAACACTAGTTGCGGCGCAAGTACTACCTGTTGCGGCGCAACTAAGTGATAAAAAGGGGGGGTTTCAGGATTCGAACCCTGGTCACCACGTTCACACCACACCACACTCACCACTGCGCCCTGGGGACTTTGACTGATAGCTTTGGTTTGGTTTAATATATAAGGTATTTTTGGTTTAAGCTTTGTTAAATAAGCCGTGAGCTTTTTAGCTTATTCTGGCTTATTTAATAAGCTTCTTGGCTTATTATCATTTTTCCTAGGTTTTACATAGGCTTTAGGACTTTTTTGGTCAAAAATATCATTTTTCCTTTTATTTAATTATTTAATAGGATTATTTTTAGTTTTTAAATTAAAAAGTCTTTAAAAATTAGTAAACAGTAGTATAAAAATACAAAAAAATAGTTTTTAGGTTTCTATTCTTATTTTTGAGGTTTACATGTGAAAAAGTTTTCAAAAACTTTAATTTTTGATTTTATTTGATTTTAGGTTTTTTATTAAACTTTGAAAATTAATATAAAATTCATTAAAAGGTTTCAGAAACTTTTGTTTACATTTTCTTCTTAGTTAGAATATTTAGGATTTTTGAGAATTTTTTAGAATTTATTTGAGGACTTTTAATTTTTTAATAATATTTTAATATTATTTTATTCAATAAAATAAAAAGTTTTATTTTAATTTCTTTTTCATTTTTCCTAGGTTCTATATCATTAATTAGGACTTTTCCCATTTGTAGAAAAATTTTTAGGCTTTTCAATTAATTTTTAGAATTAATTTAAGATTTAATAGATTTTAATAGTTTTTAGGAGTTTAAAAATAGTTTAAATTGGTTTAATAATTTTTAAAAATAGTTTTTAGTTTAATTAGGTTATTTTTAAGGTTTACAAACTATAAAATCTTGTTTAGGGCTTTTTAATATTTAAAAGTGATTTTTAGGGCTTTAATTAGCATTAAAAAGTCATTATTAAATTAATTAAAAGGTTTTGGCAAGTTTGGATTTTTTGTAAACTCTTAGAACATTATTTGGGAGTTTTTAGTAATTTTTAGGAATTTTTAGGTTTAAATTTTAAATTTTGCACTTTTTCACGTTCTACGTCGTAGCTTTCTAATAGTATTTTTGCCTTATTTTTCTATTTTTTTCGTCTTCGTCATTATCTCTTCTTTTCTTCTAGTTAATAATCAAAAACATAATCAATCATTCATTACACAACACACGTGCCTCCTTGGGAAACGAACTTGCTTGGTCATTGGTGCTCGGTTTTCCTAAACCGACACGTAACGCTTACCACTATTTTACCTCCTTTTCCTAAAGGTCGCATTTTACTACAATCACTTAGTCGAATTGCTGCCCAATTTTTCTTAGCATCATTGCGATATGGAGGATTCCGATCTGAACTGCATTGCGATCTGGACCTCATTCCGATAGGCGACATTCCGATCAAAGGGGTTGTTTGGACATTCCGATCTGAATAAGTGACAGGGTATTCCGATCTAAGGTTCCGATCAACATTCCGATTGTGAGGTTTGTATACATTCCGATGGTGAGTCTGATCGGAATGTATTCCGATGGTGGGTTATTTTCTATGTTTTGCCTTGTTTAATTTTTACATTCTCATTTTAATTCTTGTCCAATTTTAATTTCCGTCACACTTTAATTTTAAGTCATTTAATTAATTTACTTTAAAAAGTTTTAAATATTGCACCCTTTCGTTTAATTAGACTTAGTTTAATTTTCACGCCATTTTACTTTTACGTCATTTACATTTAAGTCTTTGCACATTTTAATTATACTACAACGACACATTTTTGTTTCCACCAAAGAACGACTGAGTCGCACACAGAACCTAGATCAATTCGATTAGACCAACACAACGAACATAATTTTTATACGGGGTGTCAAAAGCATAAGTATCAATTTCACATAAGTCTCAAATCTATTTTTCCAATAAATAAAACTATCAGTTTCAAAAAGTGTTGGTCTTTGCATAGATTGCCCTTCTAGGTACTTGTTGGAATCCATAGATCGATTCAAGTTTTAAAATACAATATACTTTAAAAATACTTGAGCAACCCGCTCTGATGCCAATTGTAGAAACTAGAAGGGGGGGGGGTTGAATAGTTTCTTATATTTACTTGTTAAATGATGGTTTTCAAAAATCCTTTTTCTCAAAAACTTAGACTTGAGGAAATAAGTGAAATCTTCTTATGCACAATATGAACAATGATAGTGAAATTAAACTAATTCTAACTAATATATATATGCACAAAGAATAAAGAATGTAAAGAGTTAAGGGTAAAGAAAGATCAAACCAAACACCAAGGATTTATAGTTGTTCGGCAATGAAGCTCACTCCTCGTTCCTACTCCACTCCTCGAGTACTCCTTACTCGAGAGTTCACTACACAACAAGCTCCTTGTGGTGGAGAAAACCGTACACGTCGCTTAACCAATTTCCGACTCTAAGCTAAAAGTCGAGCCCTAATCGTAGCTAGGACCAATCTACAACTATACTTAGTACATACACAACTTCCAAATAGACACAACTACTTGGATCTTCACAACTATTACACAACAACAAATATATAAGATTTGATCTTCAAAGGATCTTTGGTGGTAGACTCAACACTTCACAATGATAGTGTTCTTCTCTTTTCACTTGAAGAGGAAGAGATGGATGAGATATATTCACTTCTAAACAAGTAGTATTCAATCAAATGATCAAGGATTTGAGTAATTTAAAAAGTATGTTTGAATCTGGAAATTTGTGTGCAAAAGAGGTGGATTGAAAATTTGAGAAAGGTCCACTATTTATAGGACAAAGGTTCAACGACTATATCTGCCCGCGGTTCCTTATGTCAGCCGGCGGTACCTTATCGATAAGGAACCGCCTAGGCGCTAGGGAACCGCTGGACTAGACTCTTCTCCCTTTTTGTCCTTTAGTGGTGGAGGTCTTATCTGATTATAAAAATATACAGAAAGGATATTCCAAATCAAAAGGGAATATGCCATTTTCAAATTTTCAAATATTTAATTTAATAAAACATTTTCTTAAAAATAAAGTTTAATTAAAAACTTGTCACACTTAATAAAAAGTGAGTTTTAAGAAAGGATTAAATCATTTGATCGCTTGATTAAGGTTAGTACTTGTTTATTCATACCTTAAGTGAAAATTGGTAAAATGAAAAATACTTGAACTCAAGAATTCGTTTTTCGTTATTTTTGTAAATGCTTGTTTTTACATAGTGTCGCAATCAAAACTAAGCGAGACCGAAAAAATGCAAGTAACATTTTTAGGTATTATTGCATTAACACTCATAAATTAGTAATCTACTTCCAAATCAAACTCAAATAAAAAATTAATATTTACAACAATAGTTAATATACTTGTTAACTCTTTTTTTTACCTTTGCCGTCCAAAACACCAAACACAATCCTTTTTTTTGGTTCAGCCATAGATTTTTATCAAATAATTAATGATGATCAATTTGATTTAGCTAATTTCTAATTTTCTATAAAGGGAATGAACAGATTTAATGGTGAGATACAAAATACGTGATAGTTGTCAAAATAATTTATGGGCTCGAAGTTTGTGATGATGGATCGATGTATAACATAAATATCATATTAAATTAGTTGGATGATATTGTTGATAACTAAAAGGAATTATGAATTTTTTTGGATATGTTTGAGTTTTCATATACAGTGATATAGTGTTTTAATCTTTGGTATTTGTTGGTCTCTTGTAATTTGTTATTATTTATCAACCTTAAGTAATAACTCCTTACCAAGACTCAAGTGAGTTGTTTTAACAATTGATAATAACTAAGAACAATTAAAACAACAATACCAATAACTTTCAACGTATAGACTTTTATTAAAACTCAATAAAGAATCTATAACCCACTTTGTTTGCGGAATAACAAAGTGGTTGAATGACAATGTATGGTGATCTCCTATACTTAAACTTATAACCAAAGTTAATAGTCTAAGCTCCAATCTAAACGTTCATATGCTTCTTGGCTATATGGTTTAGTTGGTATTAAGAGAGAAGGTTTTTCCAGAGTTTCTACTCTTGTAATGATTAACCTTTTCTCTCTCAATAAGCACTGCTTAAATAGGCAGTGTGAAATTAGGGTTTTCATTTTACAAGTTCCTATGCATGGGTTTATCCTGTGGGTGGTTGATGCCCATGCTGGATAAACAGTAAAAAGTACATAATAAACTATTCTAGAGAATATAAAGGTTGTACTTATAGCTAACTATACAAGCAACCTACTTTGACTTAAAGTTATCTTTTCCCGCCTAATGTAAACCATTAGAATACTGAAGTGTCTTCAGCATTCTAGAGGAGATCGACATCATTTAGTTTGGTATTGTCAAACCAAACTGAACTGAAAGCTCTTCTTCAGTACTTGTTCTTCAGCAACTAGACCGCCTAGTATATGAAGCAAAGACTCCTTTGTCTTCTAAGTTTACTAGAAGAGGAAAGTTGAACATCCTTTAGCAACATAGTCTTCAGTAGGAACTTTTTTCATCTGGTCATGCTTCAGCAGACTCACCTTACTGCTGAACATGAAACACTTAGGGGGATTTTATATTCAAATCCTAGAGTTGCTTCAGGGTCAGTACATACTGACCCAACAATCTCCCCTATTTGGATATACAAATAGCCTAAGTCTAAAGTCAGTAGTAAGTGAACATAACAACTTCTTCTTACTTGCATTGAATAATAAATTACTTATAAACATCAGATAATCATTTATCCATAAAACATTACAAATTACAGCAAAAGCAATAAAAATGATTATTCAATCTTCCCTAGGCCTAAGTTCTTCAATGATGGAAGTCTGAATTAATGGATCTGAGTTTCTGCGGTCCAGTATAGTAAGTAAGCACATGTTGAAGGTTCTTGCATCATCAGTACGTCCTGGGCCTCCATGCTGAGAGTAAAAGATCCTTTGAACATTCCCAAGAAGTTCATTGTTCATGTCATCGAGGTCACTGATGCCAATAAAGTCTTGACGTTCACGATGGTTGAACATTATCATTCCCAACTCAGGTTCGTCTAGTACATGCCTAGGGAGATGATTTTACCCACACCAGGTTTGATCAGATTGGCCCTTTTGTTCAGCTCTAATATAGGATCTTGATCCTCTAGAGAAACTTCAATGCTGATATTGAGAACCTCACCCAGTTTTTCATGATTTCTCATGAAGTGTCCAATTATGGTGCGGACTTCATCCCATCTCTTAGATTTTCTTTTCTCAATCTTCTCACTCATTTCAATCCATTCAGTGTAAGAAAGCTCCTTCCCTTGGAAGTCTTCTAAGATCTCATCAGTCCCATCGCCCCTATAAAATTTGAGATGAATATCACCTCTGCTAGTAAGCTATCAACATTGGTGATTGGTGAGAGATTTCTTCTGTTTAGTCTTGTTATACAAAAATTTTCATATAACATCTTCTTCTTGAAAAGGCTTTCAACTTCAGATTTCCCAATTTGTTCATACAAGCTCAGCTTCAGATCTCTTAGCTTTTCTTCTTGCTGGAGCTTGTACAATATATCAAGTTCTTCTTGAGTGGCCACCCCAGCTTTGATTAGTCGACCATTCAGTGTAAAATCTTCTTTATTCTTGGGTATAAAGGGAGGTGTACCACTATCAGTTGTATCTTAACTTGTGGTTAGTCCATCCACATGACCGTCCTTGGCTAAAGACTCCCCCTTAGCCTTAGCTGGTGACTCATAGACAACAGGTTGTTTCTGAGCTTCTTTTGGGCATGTTTTTGGAATAGCTGCTAGATGATGATTTTCTCCCCCTCAGCAGAAGACTGCCCAACAGCTTCTGATGACCCACCAGCAGGGAAGAGACCACAAATATGATCAAGAGTGGAGGATACCTTGGCCAGCATTGCTGGTACATTTTCAAGGGCATTCAGCTTCTATTGAACCTCTTCAGATAAGGTCAAGTTTTGTTTCTCCAACAACGCCACCCTATCCTTTATCTTGGACACAGATTCACACAAGTTATTTACTTGGCCAGGCATTGGTGTGAACTCTGGTGGAAACTCCATGGTAGCACTATTGAGGGAGTCCATAAGAGATGATATTTCTTGCTTAAGGGAAGTGGTGGTGGCCACATCTGTGACTAATGGCTTTAGAGCAGCAAGAATGACATCCTTGATTTGATCAGCAGTAGGAGGAATTGGTCTTGCTTTAAGAGTTGTGAGTTCAGCATTAGGAAGCACCTTTTCCTCCTTAAGTTTAGCCACCTTTGATTGAAGAATTAACACTTGATTTGTCATTTATTTTACCTGTTCAGATCTGGGGGGATGGTGGCTTTGGTGTCACTTTAGCAGTATCATCTTCAGCTTCACTATCATCAAGATTGACTGGAACTCTTTCATTGAACCCAAGCTCTTTTTCCAAGTCATCTGAAGACATACTGAACATATAAGTAGGCAAGTGTCCCACCCTTGCGCCAATGGTGAGAGGCACTTCCTTGTTTGTCTTCTCAGCATCACCTCTAGTGTGAAGGTCAGTTTCTACTCCTTCACCACCGGGGTTGGTTTTACCTGATGGATCCTGAGAAAAAGTCCCTGATGAGTTAAGATTAATGAATGTGTTTTTGGTTCCTTTAGTAGGACCCTGTTGTGGGGGTGCTACATCATTAGAAACAGATAGTCCAGGGTCAGCGTCAGCTGTTGTATTCGTTGACGCCTTATGCCCCGATGCTGACTCAGAGTGACAAATGATAGAGATTGGTAATGAAATTTGAAATGTGTTCAGATTTAAATTACTTACCAATGCTGACTCAACACTACTAAGCTGAGGGTGCGCTCCATCTTCACCCGTATCTCCTAAAGAGGTTGAGATAGGGGTTGCCTCCTGGGCCTCTTTATGCATGTCACCTCTAGCAGAGACTAAAGGTGACGACTAGTTTGTGTTCTTGTCCTTGGCCGATGACTTATGTTTCTTCAAATCTTGGCCTTTGGGATCATCAACAACCTTCTTCGATGAAGATTGCGTGAGGGCTCTCCTCTTTCTGGACTCACGTCTAACCTTCTTGTAGAATCTTGATAACCTATGAATCTATGAAGTGGGTTGATATTTTCTAGAGAGAGAAACTAGAGAGAGAAAGTGAGAGAAACTATGTGTCCTTTTTTTCAATGAAAACTAGAAATGAACAACAACCAACCCCTTTCCATGGTGGAAAGGGGTTTATATATCCAAGGCCTTATTTGGACTTGGGCCGGCCCATGACAAGCCCATGGGCCGGTTTCTTACTTAACTAAATAAGTAACACTAACTACGAACTATTACAACATATATAATATTGTGGAGTGACCGATACTTCTAATATACGTAAAAACGTATTTCTAACAATCTCCCCCTAAGGGAGGTCACTCCACGTTACAAAGTACTAAACCTAGCATACTATACTAAGTCTTCGTTCTTTAGCTCGTAGTCTTTTCTTCTTTCTTTTTGTTGTGAATATTTTGATTTGATCTTTTAGGCTTTGGCTTGAGAGCATTGTTCTTTTGGCCTTTCACGTGCGATCTTTGCCTTCTTGTGAAACTTGCCTCCTCGTGACTTCATGTTCCACACACTTATGTCTTTTTGTTGAATTCTCGAAAGCTTCAGAGTTTAGTACAGCGGAAGACTTCATTTTGCACTTTCTTGAATTTTGCTGAACTTTGATGCAGAAAAACATAAGCATGTGGGAACGACTTCTACAGGTACACCGCAACACCACCGTATTCAACAGGTACACAGCAACGCCACCGTCTTCAACAGGTACACAGCAACGCCACCGTCTTTAACAGGTACACAACAACGACACGAATAAAATGGCTTTGACATTTTATTCTAATTAGGTAGCATTTTACCTCCGGTCGGTGAAGACCGTTGGACGATATTAGATATCGTACCCGTGACGGATAGTTTCAATTAAGTAACTTCCTGACAGGATTTCGCGGGTAAACCCGTTCTCTTTATTCGACCGTCCAAAGCTGACTGCGAACATAAAGAGTGAATCACTTGGATAAATTATCCTTGTGATTTGAAGCCGTCAATTCATGAAACCTGGAACAAGTGAATTTCAATTAAGATTTTCACCATCGTTGCTTTCCAGTTATCACGAGCTCAATTCATAAAGAATCTTGCACGTCACCTACCAAGTGCTGTTTGATGTTAACACTAGAAGGATTTCCACTCGTCACTGTGATCAATAAAGAGTCACTCTGAGTGTTCTGGCAAGATCATATGATAATGCGTAGAGGCCTGGAACGAGTTTAAGTTCAATTAAGAATTAAACCACTGTTTCTTTCCAGTTTTTCACAAGATTGGTTCTAAAAGAACCGCACGTGTAACCTACCATGAGCTTGTTTGATGTTGGCTCAAGCAGGATTTCCATCTTCATTGTAATACTTGCGTATTACTCGGATGTTCTGGCAATATTACAAGAATACTGCGTAGGACTCATAAAAATCTCTTACTTTTCACAGTGTGTGAGAAAGCAAGGAATAAATGGAAAGTGTCCTAATGAGACTTTTGATGATCTCTTGGCTCTAGACTCGATAGTGCGTTTTGATTTAGTGAGCGATGGCTGGAGAGGAGTGCCACCTTTTCAATACCAGTCTATTCGGAGTGAATAAACCAATAGATAACGTGTTGATCTCCGTGTGATTAAAACAAATACCTTTTGAGAGATATTTGAGTTAGCTGGGAAGGGTTGTGCATTGCATCACTGGGTCCATGATGTCTTTCTTCAATACCGAGAATCATTAACAAAAATGATCTCAATAGCATATGTATTGACCCGGTTTCTGCCTTAAGTTGTAAGGAGGGCTTCTTTCTTTACACCCTTTATCTTTACAATTCTTTTTCATTCTTCAACCCCTTCAGTACTTACCAATACATCATCACTAGCACCTTGTTGTGATTGTTCCAGTGCTAGCATCAGTAATTAGTCAGTACTCAGCTACGTTCACATTCTTTCTCCAACTTTCCTAGGACTTCTAATTCTAACTAGGGAATTGTCCTTGGGAAGATTCCATCGGCTCTGATGAATCATTGGACTAAACCTATTCCTACCACCCTTTTGTCACCACATTCGTCGTGAATTAAGCGTGTTTTGGGAAAGTATAGCCACCATGAAAAATAATTGAAAATCACTTAAGGTACTTGTGATATTGAAATCAAAAGTTTTGTACCTTAGGTGTTTTGTTCATCAAAAACACTCCCCCTTAACATGTGCTTTACACATATTAAGTTGGATTATCGTTAAGTCTTTTTCATCTTTTAGCCATGTATCATTTAAGTCTCCTTAATCCCATTTTTCTCCCCTTATCCAAAATGTTAACCATTAATATTTGGGATATTGAATGGATTAACCGGTCTTTGGGTAAAAAATGAAATCGATGTTTGGCCATAGAACATGTTAATGCTCCCCCTTAAATTAATAAGGGATAGTTGTAGTGCTTTAGTACGATATATTTTGAAAGATTTAGAATCTCGTGAGAAATTCTTGAAAAATTATCATACCTTAACACTACATCAAGCCGCAAAAGCACAATATTCACAAATATACATATTCACAATTGAAAACCAATATAAAGTGGACCTGAAATGTACGACCCATTAGATGGATCGTTGCAGTAGCTTGTGGTGCACTAAATATGGTCTACCACCAACGAATCTTTCTAAACTCCTCATCAATCTACGTTCACGGAGCTTTTGATCAATCTTCTTGATCACATACTTCGCCATCTGCCGATAACCCTGATGCCAATCCTCAGTCATCTCTGGTAAAGTCCCACCCGAATTAAGATGCTCCAACTTTCCTCTGACGTATAGGAGAGTCCCATCACTGTACTTATAAAGCTCACCCACCCTCATAAACTTCATTAACCCTCGACTGTTCAAGTAGAAAATGCCGCAATTCGGGACAGAAATGCCGGTATAGGGACATCTATCTACATGTTGAGGTAACACTTGATTCACTGGACGGGTTAGGTTAAGCTTCCTTTGGTAGCTTTCGACTCCCAACTGAAGATGTTTAACTCGTTTCTTGATTACAACGCTTCGTGTGAACATACGAAGTGCTGTATTCAAGGCAATGATGTCTTCACGAGGAATATGTGTGAGTTGATCACGGGTCATCATAAGTAACATGTCTTCGATATCCTCAAGGCGAATGATAGAAAAATCTCCCTGCTGGATTTTGTATTCTCTATCATCCTCCCTTTTTAGTCGAATCTCCGTTACATGATAATAGCCATTCTTGGCTTCAGTTTTCAGCCCTAAAATACTGGAGATGCGGATATCGGATCTAACGTTACTTCCTGAATTGGCTAAGCAGCAACCCCTGTACGCCCTTCGAACTCGTTCGTCCCAGTGTGATGCACCTATGACAGCATACATATCATAATTACGATTTACCTTTGGGACCCAGAGTCGGTTTACCTTTTCCTCGATAAAGGGTATTGTCCCCCAGTTGGCAGCTTTCAGCAAGGTCAAGGAGGTTGCGTACTTTGATGAACCCTTCAGAAGATAAACAAGATCATTGGTGACGAAGAAGTCAAGAGCAATCTGATTATCTTGAGAAGGATCAAGTGGAGGTGGAGCTCTTTCTGATTCACGAAGACCTGGCCGTTGAACGGTATTCAGAGCTTTCAGGATCTCATCAGCATAATACTCGAACTCCATTCGGGTTAACCTGGTTTTGGCGCGAATCCTCTTATCCTTTTGCGCTCTCTTCACCAAAGACGGAGTAACCGAAGTCTTGTATTCATGAGCCAGAAATGCGCACAAGTCAATCGGACTATGGATACGGAGATATAAAACATCTCTGTCAGCGTCTGTGATTGGATCATATTGCGCAGCTGCCGTGATCCAAGCCTGTGGCGGTGCAGTCTCGTCAATTTCCAACGTGTCTGCCCAGTCTCGTGTGCTTGATTCAAGAACAGTAGATTGTGGTTCTTGTTGTAGAGGAGTGGAAACGTGAACATCTGCTGGTTCTGATTCAGGCATCTCGGCGGTGTCATGAACGGGTGAGTGTTGTGCAGCTTCAGGTTCAGTTACCGATTCTGCAATCACAGGAGCAACAACAGAACTAATAGGGTTAGTGGTAACAGGTATAGACACAGCAATAGATGTACCAGGAATCGATGACGCCGTAGTAGCATTCACATCGTGGCGCCACTTGGATCGTCTTGATTCTGTTGAGGTGGATTTTTCTTTATCCGCAGCATCTCTCTTAGACTTGGTTCCAGACTTAGCAGGTTTCTTTGAGCTGGCAACCTTATCCCCCTTTTCAGGCTGTTTACCCCCATCATCCTTATCGCTATCCTCGTTACTTCCCTTAGCACTCTCCTCATTTCCATCACCACCATCATCACCATCATCATCATCATCATCATCCTCATCATCATCACCATCATCGTCATCGTCATCATCCTTTTCTTCTTCTTCTTCTTCTTCACCTTCTTCTTCACCGGTACCCTCTTCTTCTTCACTTTCTTCCCTTTCTTCCTCAGGCAGAATGTGGTATGGTACCACACTTCCAAACGTTTTAAATAACCTATCATCCTCCATGATAGCGTCATTCAGGGATTTGTAGAGAGCCCGTTGAATCCTAGATTTATCAAAAGATCCAAGTTCCCTCATACGAGCTTTGAGAATCTTCTTTAATTCAAAATCCGTCAAGTCATAGGCAATTTTGTAGGCGGATTCAGAAGGATTGGATGACTTGATCATCAAGTTATCAGCCGCGAGTGTCTTCAACTCATCACGCAGTTTTGGCATAATAGACTCAACGGATTCTTTCACTCTCTCTTCAACAGAAGCTTCAAGTGCTTCTTTTTGCTCCTTGTATTTATCCCTCATGGCTTGAAGTCTCGTGATACGTGCAGCATGCTTATCAGCCTCAGCCTGCTTAACCTGAGCTAGTTCTTCTGCATGAGCTTTTCGTGTCAACTCCATCTCTGCAGCGAACTTAGCAAGCATATCTTCTTGGGCTTTCTTAGATGCTTCTTCACTTTGAGCTCGTCTATGTAGCTCTTGGCGAAGTTCATCCATCTCTCTTTTGTGATTATCCGTATGTTTATCCAACATTTCGGCCATTACAAATACAGCCATTGAAGACGTTGCAGAGCTGCTCTGGGTTGAGTGAAGAGGCTCGGTTGTTACTACGGTACTAAGGATGGGAGTTATTGGTGGTGGAAGGAATGGTGTTGAAACCGGTCTGGTTGGTAAAGGTTGTATTGGTGGAGGTTGAGTTGCTAAAGGTTGAGTTACTAAAGGTTGAGTAGACACCATGATTGTAGGAGCACCAAACTCCTTTTCAACACTTGCTGAAACAGGGATTGATGTCTCCTTCGAAGTAGAATATCGTTCAGGTGACCCAAACTCATCAATATCCTCTGGTTCCTCGTACTCTTCTTCAATATTTATCCTTGCACCCGAACCACTACCGCCCGTATCTTTCCTACTCCTTTCAATAGCTATCTTCATTAATTTCCTCTCAGCCTTGTCAAGAGTAGGATCAACAACATCTTCTTCGTCACGTAGAACTAACTCATCAGCCTTACCCTTTCCCTTCTTAACCTCAGTCTTCTTCTTCTTGGTTTCGGGTTCAGGTAAAGCAGCTGGTTGCTTGCGTTTACCTTTACTCTTGACCGTAGTAGACGAGTCTTCTCCAGTCTGAAGGCTTGCTTTTAGCTTCTTGATTTCTAGCAGCAGTAGCTTGTAATCAGCAGAACCTTTAATTCTATCCGTCAGAAGGTAATCGGGAATAGGACCAGGAATAACACCACCAGATGGTCCTTCATGCCTTAGATCTACAGTGTGATCAGCCTCTTCTGTGTGATGACGACTTGCTGCACGCCTATCAATAGTAACATCATTCTTCATACAATAGTTAATGATAAGCTTGATAAACCGAGGGTAAGGAAAGAAATTAGTCTTCAGCTTCTTGTTTTGGAAGAGTTGAAAGGTGAATTCTTCCCACAACAATAATGCATAATCTGCATTTGCGCCTTTGTACATTCCATGGAAGATGTTCATAATTGGACTTCGCAAAGCATCATGCCCACTTGTTTTCGGTGTAAGACATCTACTGAGAATACCCAACATTGCTCTCCAAGGTTGACCTACTTTAGCAGTGGTAAACTCAGACACAACTCGTATGTCAGGACATCCAATAGCATTGAACAACTCCATGAGTTCGTCTTTAGTAGGATCCCTCGAAAATGCCATACCTTTTGGTGTATCCCTAATGCCAAATATCTTACGGAAGTCGGAAACAGTAAGTGTCTGCTGCTTGTTGTCGAGAGTGAAGGTGATCTTGTTTGAAGTGCTTTCCTTGGTGGCCCAGAACTCATACATGTAATCATATGGCACCGAGGCAGTACTTCTTAAAGCATTCTTGAAATGAGATTGATCAAGGATTGCTATGGCGACTTTAAATCCATGGTGAGTGGATTTTGAAACTGGCTTCAGCCGGTAGTTGTTTGGTATGAACTTGAGTGTTCGTGCTTCGGCAATTGCGGCTGCTCGAGAGTCTTGGATTGCTTGTACTGTTGGATTAGTCATCGTATCTGCCTAAGATAAGACATGAAGGTTGATGCAAAAAAATATATAGATATGTATCATTATTACTTCTAAGCATAACACATTTCATAACATAATTCAACAAGTACTTATAACAGGCAAACACTATTAATCAAACAACTCTTCATCCGGAACTTTACTTCATTCGGAACTCTTCATTCGGAAGTCCTTCATTCGGAACTTCTTCATTCGGAAGTTCTTCATTCGGAACTTCTTCATTCGGAAGTTCTTCGTTCGGAACTTCTTCATTCGGAAGTTCTTCATTCGGAACTTCTTCATTCGGAACTTCTTTCATTCGGAACTTCTTTCATTCGGAACTTCTTTCATTCGGAAGTCCTTCATTCGGAACTTCCTTCATTCGGAAGTCCTTCAATCGGAACTTCTTTCATTCGGAAGTCCTTCATTCGGAACTTCCTTCATTCGGAAGTCCTTCATTCGGAACTTCCTTCATTCGGAAGTTCACTCGGAACTCCTTCATTCGGAAGTCCTTCATTCGGAACTTCTTTCATTCGGAAGTCCTTCATTCGGAACTTCCTTCATTCGGAAGTCCTTCATTCGGAACTTCCTTCATTCGGAAGTTCGTCCGGAACTTCCTTCATTCGGAAGTTCGTTCGGAACTTCCTTCATTCGGAAGTTCGTCCGGAACTTCCTTCATTCGGAAGTTCGTTCGGAACATTCCTTCATTCGGAAGTTTGTTCAAAACTTCCTTCATTCGGAAGTTGTTATCCATGTTCATCCAGAACTTTACAAACGAAGCCTATTAGTGATTAATCTAGTCGCGTTTGTGTGTTCTAAGGCAATCTAAGGCAACACAACATCTTTTAATGATATTCCGAGCAAAACCCATCTAAAACCCTAATCAATTAACCCTAAATTAAGGCAAGCGAACCCTAATTAGATTAAGTTGATTATCCGAATCAATTAACAGGATTTAAAGATGAATTAGGCGAATTATAAGTTAAAGATAGATGTTATTACCTTTTAAATCGAATGAAACAGGTTGAATGATTAATAACGAGAGATTTGAGAGCTTGTGTGTGAGTTTTAATGGCGGCAAGAAGGAAAATGAACAGTGAAGAAGAATAAAGTAAAAAGGGACGGGGGGTTTTGGATTTGACATAGGTCAAATTTGAACAACTTTCTCAAATAGTCACTTAAGTCCCCTATACTTTTCACTCTTATCCTTTTTAGATGTTAACTCCTTTTCTTTTCTAGTTACCCTAACCATAGTTAAATTTCGCCAACTTAACCTACACACAACTTAAGCAACTCAACCTATTAGCATATCTCCAAGATCTTAAAGCAATGCCTATCACATTGGACGAGCACAAGTCGTATTCTAAAGCAAGACCACTCATAACCCATTTAGCCAATTAATTTTCCACAAACACTTTTGAAAATCATTTTGATGACGAAGATAATTTAATATTTTCTCCCCCTTAAACGATGACCCGTTTTCTATTTAAAGAGCTGTAGTCATTGTTTAAAGAGTCAAATATTGATGAAAGCATTTCCAATTGATGTTTTGAAAAAGATTGATTCGTGGTGGCAATAAGATTTCTCTTATTTTGACAAATTAATGCACTAAGACGTACACTAATTCGTGTTTGACCAAGTTATAAAGTAAACTTGATCCCTTTGCATGATTTGGCTTGTAAATCATGCCCGAGAAAATTAATTCCCGTTGTGAGCCAACGTTTTCCAAGGAAATACGTGACTTTAATATGAAAACCGGGTTGCAGTCTGAAATAACTACAAGCCATTATGGGCATGTTTTAAAAATGTACAACTTTTATACGGACTCTATTTATGGCGTCGTGTCAATATTGATCGACATTTCTAAAGCCGTAAATGTTACCGTACTAAAAGACATGCCCGATTTAAAAACGAAAAATATTTTTGGTTTTTCTTGATTTTATAATTTTTATGGTTTTTCTAGTTTTTATATTTTTTATGGTTTTTCTTGGTTTTATATTTTTTATGGTTTTTCTTGGTTTTATATTTTTGTATTTTTCTTTTTGTGGTTTATATATTTACGATAATATACATGATCACGAACAAAGGATACTCTGAATAGTTTACCACCACTATTCAGTTGATTCTTCTGCCAATTCTTTGAGAGTCGCTGGAGTAAATGATTTCATGCCAAGCTTGTCGATCAAAAACTCGATTCGTCCTCGATCTAAGGCTTTGGTGAACATATCCGCCAGCTGATACTCAGTAGTGACAAAATACAGCTCGATCACTCCGTTCTCCACCTGCTCTTTAATGAAATGGTAGCGAATGTCTATGTGCTTGGCTCGGGAGTGTTGAACATAGTTGCAGCAAAGGGCAATGGCGCTCTTGTTGTCACAATACATCGGGATTTTGTTAAATCCCAAACCGTAGTCAGTTAATTGTGATCTCATCCAAAGGACTTGAGCACAACAACCGGACATGGCGATGTATTCAGCCTCCGTGCTAGAAATTGCAGCGCTTTTCTGCCTTTTTGAAGACAACTGATCAATCTATCTCCAAGGAGTTGCACAGATCCAGAAGTGCCACGCCTCGTGTCTTGACATCCAGCATGATCGGCATCTGCGTATGATATTAAAGCAATAGAGGAATCTTTCGGATACCATAGACCACGATGAAGTGTTCCTTTTAAATACCGAAAGATCCTTTTAACAACATGTAGGTGCTTTTCAGTAGGCCGAGCCTGATACCGGGCACACATGCATACAACAAATTGCAAATCAGGCCTGCTAGCAGTCAGATATAGAAGGGTGCCGATCATCCCACGGTAAAGTTTTGGATCGACAATAATCCCATTCCTATCTTCATCTAACTTGGATTTCTCCACCATTGGAGTGTCCACGGGGTCACAATTTTCAAAGTTATACTTCTTTAAAGATTCTAGAGCATATTTGGATTGATTAATAAAGATGCCTCTGGGATTCTGAGAAATCTGTAATCCTAAGAAAAATGAAAGTTTTCCCATCATTGACATATGAAAGCGTGTGGACATTATCTTCTCAAAGCGATTTGACAATTCTATGTTAGTGGCAGCAAATATTATATCATCAACATAAATTTGTACCAGAATCATGTCGTTGTCCTCCTTTAGAGTGAATAGCGTGGGGTCCACCTTGCCTTTGGAGAAGCCTTCCGAGATGAGATATGTTGAAAGGAGATCATACCACGCGCGTGGAGCTTGTTTCAACCCATAGAGAGCCTTCTTAAGCTTGTACACATGATTAGGAAACTCCGTGCTAACGAACCCATCCGGCTGACTAACATAGACTTCTTCCCTTAGTTCACCGTTCAAAAATGCCGTCTTCACATCCATTTGATAGACGATCATGTTCATATGAGCAGCATACGCAAGGAATAGTCTAATAGCCTCCAATCTCGCAACAGGAGCAAAAGATTCTTCAAAGTCTATACCCAAGGCTTGTTTATATCCTCTAGCAACCAATCTAGCCTTATTCTTCAAGACTGCACCCATCTCATCTAGTTTAACCTTATAAACCCACAACAAAGTAAGGATGTTAACCTTGTCAGGGAGAGGAACTAATTCCCATACTTCAAGTCTTTGGAATTTATTTAGTTCCTCCTGCATGGCTTCAATCCAAGATGATTGAGTCATAGCCTGCTGCCAATTTTTAGGTTCAACTTCGGAGAGAAATGCATCAAAGTAGCAATAGAGTGCACTCTCTTGTAATTGATGGCGTGTAGAGATTGGTCGATCTAGATATCCAATGACATTCCTAATTGGGTGATCTTTTGTCCATTTGGTGCTATGATTTTCGATCCTAGGTGGTCTGGAGTGAACAATAGAAGGAGCTTCTTCTGAGGTAGACGCGGCTGAAGGGTTTTCAGGTATCGCTACACCAAATAAAGGAAGCTCTTGCAGGTGAGCATATTCCAAATCGTGATCAATAGAATCCTCTTCAACATCATTAGGCACAAGTAAGGGAGACGATTCAGGTGTAGTTTGAGAATCACTTGGTAAAGGTGCATCCGGTTCAATGTTAATTGAAGTTGCATTAGATAAAGCTTCATTAGCAGGAGCAACAACTTCAGGGATTGGAGCTATCACTGCAGGTGCTGGAACTTCATCATTTGGGGGATCAAAGAATTCATCAAACAACGGTTGAAACAGTTTATTCCACTCGGGCCTTGAAGGTGGTAAAAATGATGTAGAAGTAGGATTATTGGGAACTAATCCAAAACTAATAGCACCGGTTCCCATCTCATGAAGTGCGGGTTCAGAGCTGCGTTGCTCAGAAGCCATCGCTGTCAGCTCATCGAAATCTGCGTCCATAGTTTCTACTATCTTACCAAGATGACGGTTGTAAATTCGGTAGGCTTTCTTGGAGGGTGAGTAACCAATGAAAATACCTATATCGGCTTTCGGTTGAAGCTTGCCCAAGTTCTCACTATTAATGTTTGGATAACAAAGAGCACCAAACACATGAAAGAATGAAACATCGGGTTTACGATCATGCAGAAGCTCGTAAGGTGTTTTTCCATGGCGTTTCCGAATGATAGAACGGTTTTGGGTGAAACATGCAGTAGATATAGCTTCTGCCAACAAGAACAATGGAGCGTTCGCATAAATCAGCATAGTCCTAGCAGCTTCCATAAGCGTACGATTCCGTCTTTCAACGACACCGTTTTGTTGTGGAGTACGTGCAGCGGATGTTTCATGAGAGATACCAACTCCTTCATAGTAATCACGAAGAGTCTGGTTGACGAACTCTGTTCCATTGTCTGTACGAATACGGCGGACAGTAGTATTCAAACGTACCTAAATGAATTTCAGAAAAGTGATGATAGCCTTCGGTGCTTCATCCTTTGTACGTAGAAATCTAACCCATGTAAACCTGGAGAAATCATCCACAATGACAAGAATGAATTTCTTACCGCTCACACTTTCAGTTCTCATTGGCCCACAAAGATCCATATGCAAAAGATGAAGTTTTTCTTGATTGGTGTCTTCAGCTTTGGGCTTGTATGATTTCTTGGTACTTTTCCCCCTTGAACACGCGGAACATAAATGGTCCTTGTGAAATTTGAGCTTTGGAAGACCACGAACTAATTCGTTTTTAGCCAGATGATTAATAGCATCAAAGTTTAGATGAGATAATCTACGATGCCATAACCATGACTTGGTCTTAGATGCTTTAGAGAGAAGACATACTGGAGAGGCGGCCATCATGTCTTGTAAGGACAAGGTATAAAGATTTGCACCACGAGATCCCTTCAACAAATCTTTTCCTTCCAAGTTGCGGATGAAACAAGTGTGTTGTCGAAAAGCAACCTCTAGGTTGGAATCACAAAACTGTCCTACTGAGAATAAATTATGACCAAGACCTTCTACATAGTATACCCTTGAAATCGTAACGTTTCCAATCTGATATTCACCATACCCCATTATTTTTGCAATATGATCATTACCGAATTTAACCGTACCAAGAAACTTGCTGACGAAATTTCGGAGCATCGAGCGATCTCCGGTCATATGCTTTGAACAACCGCAGTCCAAATACCAGAGGATGATTTGGACCACCTGAAAATATCACCACACGAAGACAATGTAGAGGTATCGGAATCTGAATGTTCCTTGTTATTAGCAGGTACAGATTTAATAATCTTAGATTTGCTAATTTTAGGTTTCTTAGATTTCCTAGCCTTCTTCTTCCTAGTTGGTGGTGTAGATTCTAGTTGGCTTAAATCCTGAGGTATTTCTTCACTGATAGGCACTATAGTGGGGGCTGACCTAATTAAAGGGCGCTGTTTCCATACTTTAGTGCTAGTGTGCCTAACTAAAGGACGCTCAGACCTAACCTCAATGGATGCATTCCTAGTTAAAGGGCACATTTTTCCATCTAATGTAAAGGTCCTACCAGTGGGACGCCATTGCCAGCCAACTTGGGCACGAGTTCTACCAGTTGGCTTCCATTCAAGATTATTCCTAATGGCATTCATTTCATTCACATGATCAATAAGACACAAATCATGACGTTGGGAAAACATACATTCATTACAATTCCAACAATTCAAATTAGAATTCACGAATGGTTTAGGCTTCTGCACAGGCGCAGAGCTTTTAGTCTTAACATGATTCTTTTTATTTAAAACTGAACTAGCATTCCTATGGTGAGCTTCTACTTTCTTCTTGTTGGTACTACTAGTGGAGGGCTTGATCTTATCTTTCTTGAGTGGCGATCCTTTAGCCTTAGTAGACTCTTTTACTCCTATAGAAGGCAAAGTGGGAATATTAGCAACAGATTTTAAAGGTGCCTTACTTGATAGTGCCAATGAAGGTTTTGCTCCTGGGGTCTTATTGAATGGAGTTACAGCAATGGGTCTATTAGTGAGTAGTGCAGAACCTGGTTTACCTATGTATTGCAAATATGCTAAGCAATATTGAACTCGCTTAATATATTCATGAGCCGAATAATAGTAGCTACTTGAGGGATCTAAGGCATAAAGATCGTCTAAAATATCCCTAACAAGATCTACATGCTTAATGGCATTCCTCATATAATCATCGTAGGTAACCGGGTTTCTCTTATGGAGCGGGTTCTTATAGAGCACTACTGACTTGGTTGTTGGAGCACTAGTGGACGGTGCAGAGTCGGTAGCTAAGTTATCAACAACTTCTTGTCGGGTGAGAAGAAGTGTCTCCTTTAACTCGGCCAAAACCATGTTTTTTTCAATGAGCAGGATGTTTAAGTCAGAGATTTCCTCACATTTTTGGTTCAATTGTTCAACATAAGATTGTTGCTGTGCCGCATTAAAAGCGAAGCGTTCTTCTAGTGAACCATAAAGTTTGGACATTCCCTGTCTTGCACGATCCATCTCCCCTAGAATAGATGAAAGTCTAATTTCTAAGTCCTGGTTTTTAGACTCTGCAGCCTCTAGTTCCAATTTTAGTGTTTCATTTGATGACACATCTCTCTTCAATCTCATAATCTCTTCCTCTAATGCCTTAACAATTGCAATCATCTTGTCACTCGTCTCAACACCGTTTTCACAACTATTTGTTATCAAAAGATCCTCATTTTGAGTTTGTTGTTTTAATTCTAAAGATATACAATGTTGTTCTAGTTGATTAAAGCGTTTTGAAAGTAAATTGTAAGAATCTTGTAGCTTTAAAAACTCAGCGTTAGATTCGTGACAAGAATGATTATCTACCTCATTTACAGTATCAGCAACATTTACAGAGAGATCACACACATCATCACATATATTCACATCATCACAATTAATCATAGCGGATGTAAGCTCATTCGAATAATTAACATTTACAGTAGTAAGCACATCACACGAAATTACTTCGGACAAGAATCGGTCATATTCGGATAAAATCTTTTCCTTTTCAATTAGTTGTAGTTCGTAAGCGGTGTCCATTTCATAAAACACTTTTTGAACTTCTCCAATTTCAAATTCAAGATTTTCCTTAAGAGATGCAAAACTTCCTTTTAGACTTTCGACAAATGGATTGATCTCATTTTTAAACACCTCGTTCATGTGTTCGAAAGCCCATTCTCTGGCGTTTAGGCCATTTGAAGTCGTACATTCCAAAATGACCTTGTCAAAATTAGTAAAGTATTGATTAATCTCTTGCAAGTTTAACCATACAGTGCTAACAGGTGGAAGATCCTTTGGAATTTCCTTAGGACCTTCCATGTTGACAAGTGTAGGAAATGTACTAGGGTTTTCTTCATTCAACATGTAGGTTGGTGCTGTAATGAGATCTTTGTCCATATGGAAGCGAATTCTAAAATCCGTTTTAGCAAGCTCCTGATTCATTTTAAAATAATCACAATCTGGATATTTTGCAGAGTTGTATGACCGATTCTCATCAACTAGATCCTTATTGGTGCGATCATCGAAAATATTAATCGGGTCTAAGACCAATCCTAATTGGGTTGCATTATAAAGTCTAGGACTATGGATTAGAGCTTGTTTTGCATACCGTGGATTAGGGGGAAGGTCTTTTTGACGCGATAAGTTAAATTCTCTAAACGAAGCATCAAATAAGTGCACTAGTTGAGAGGCAGCGTATTGTCTTAAAAGCAAATAATCTAGACTTCTAATCTTATTAGCCGCATTAATTTCCATTTCATTCTTCTTAGACTCGAGTAATTCAAAATCCATTTGAAGTTTTTGAAAATTAGTGACCACTAACTCTTTTTCTTTAAGTTCATTAGAAAGATCTGCTCTTAAGGTTTCAATTTCTTGCAAATGACCCATTTGTTTGTTTCGAAAATGATCATACTCGGGATTTGTTAGAACACTAGACGAAGGCACTAATTCCAAAGTTTGAACTTTCTAGTTGCTTAAGGCAAGCTCATCAGACAAATTCTTATTCTTAGCTAGGGTTTCTAAGAGTGCAGCATTCATTTGGCTAAGTAATGTAGCAGGAACCATGACCAAATCTTGTTGAGCAGGAGTATGCGTATGCGAAATGGCTCCCGGTTGTGATTCACTCAAAGTCTGGGGACTCACATTGATATTACTATCATTGATTGTCTCCTCATTTGAAAGACTCACCACCGAAGATTCATTCGAATCAGCACGCTCTTGCACAACTTGATTTGGTTGAATACTAGCATCAGTGGTATTATCAGTGGTATTAATAAGTACCTCAGATCTCTTTTCTGGCCCTAAGCTGGAGATAGTTGCCATAAGAGCTGCCTTTGCAGATTGAAATTCATCACAGTCTGAGTCATACGCATCAAGATCATCTGCTTGGTATGCTGCATTCTGTGTGGTGACAACGTCTTGTTCAGCAATCCCTGGATCAGCAAGAAATGCAAGCTCCTCTTCATCAAGTTCCCTTCCTTGTGCCTGAGCATTCACCAGATAAATCTTCTCTGCAAACCACTGACCATCCCTTCTCCTCTTGGGTTTCTTGCAATCCCTGGACATGTGACCTTCTTCCTTGCAGTTGTAGCATGTAATCATTCTCAACTTGCCTGTGGAATTAGCCCGTGGAGGAGTGTTGACCATTGGAGCAGGATTGACTGTGCGAGCATTGGTAGTTGATGTAGTAGGTCTCCCCTGATAAGGTTGAATAGGTTGAACCATTACCCTGCCATTCTCAATAGTAGCTTGTTGGCGAGAATTGGATGAATTCCTCAACTGATTGTTAGTAGGAGCTGATCCCCTAAATCCTCGTTTGCTTAATGTCCTTGTGAGAT
This sequence comes from Glebionis coronaria, assembly GCA_025667525.1. Classification (NCBI taxonomy): domain Eukaryota; kingdom Viridiplantae; phylum Streptophyta; class Magnoliopsida; order Asterales; family Asteraceae; genus Glebionis; species Glebionis coronaria. The sequence goes on along the minus strand of CM046882.1, from coordinate 224,617,571 downwards.
AAGCAGACATAGTGGTTAACACTTCAACTGGGTCAGTTCCTTGTTTGAACACAGGAATGGGGACTTCATCATCATCACAATACATTGCTTGGTCTTGATGAGCTGCATAATCACTAGAAGGAATACTCATGTGGTCAGGGTAGCTTGTTGGATATGCTGCATTCTCTTGATAAGAAGAATATGAAGACTGAGCATAAGGTGCAATGCTTGCTGGGTGAGGTTGTGTAGCATATTGTGATGAAGGTGCATTAAACCGATATTGTTGCTGATGTGAGGTGGGTGGTTGCGGTAGAATCGAGTATTGGGGAAAGGTTGGTGTCATGTAAGGTGATGGATGATAGGCTTGATGTCCCATGATATAAGGAGTGTTGTTGTGTGACAAGCTTGGTTGATTCTCCATCAAAGCTAAAGAATCAGGGTACATACCTCGAGGCGAACGGTGCATGATCACATGTTTCTCATGCTGCTGAAGAAAAGCATAGAGTTGATCCAAATTGCACTTATGCAAATCCCTGGTTAACTTAACATCGGTAATATACTCACCTCATTCAGCTTGAGGTAAAGTATTCAAAAATTTGGTGTTAACCTGGAATGGAGCAATCACGAGATTGTATACATTCAGATCATTCGTGAGAGTAGTGAATCTGAAGTAATAGTCGTGAAGCGTTTCCCCTGGGTTGTACGTGAATCTATCAAACAGATCATACAACTGACATTTCCTTTCCTGTTTGGTAAGAGACGTACCTTGTAGCAACACCTTTTGACGTTCCCATAAATCCTTTGCCACCGTATACTGACTTACCATCCGATAGATGTCATGTGGAAGAGCTTGGAGAATGGTTTGAAGAGCCTTTTCGTCTGCATCGGCAACAAGTTGTTGAGCTGGTGTAAGTTCTTCAAACTCTCTTGGTCGAGTCACATTGTTAACCACGATGGTACCATAGTCAAGTGGACCATTTAAAATTGACTTAACCATAAGCCTCCCATATACCGGTTTTCCCTTAAGGTAAGACATCATCCGGCCTTTCCATGCTTCAAAAACTTCTTTGATGAGCATTGGAGGGCGATTATCCGTTCCCGTAATGACGGAAATATCCGTAAGTGATGTCATCTGAGGCATTACTGAATTCGGATTTATTTTGTTCACTTTAAAGAGACAAAGATTATCGGTTGATCGAGCAGTGAAGTAAAGCTTGTGAATTGTGTTGAGTTTTTGTTGTAAGAAACCAAGATTAAATCCTCTAAAAAATCGTCGAAAAAACAAGTAAAATATCCCTTGATTCGGAACTTTTGTTGATTCGGAAGTGTTGATTCGGAAGATTTTGGCTTGGAATACCTTGATTCGGAACTTTTGGTTCGGAAGATTTGATCCGGAACTTTCCCTTGATCCGGAAATTTTTCCTTGATCCGGAACTTTCCTTGATCCGGAACTTTCCCTTGATCCGGAACTTTTACCTTGATCCGGAACTTTCCTTGATCCGGAACTTTCCCTTGATCCGGAACTTTTTCCTTGATCCGGAACTTTCCTTGATCCGGAACTTTTGGTTCGGAACTTTCCTTGATCCGGAACTTTCCTTGATCCAGAACTTTTGGTTCGGAACTTCTTGATCCGGAACTTTTCTTGATCCGGAACTTTTGGTTCGGAACTTTTTGTCCGGAACTTTTGTTGATCCGGAACTTTTTGATCCGGATGTTTTTGGTTCGGAACTTTGCTGGGTAAACAGAAACTTGTTTCGAGTATGAACAGTCGATAAAAAATGAAGATTAAACCCAGATTTTTACCAAATAACCCAAAAAGTTTTGTGATTTCTACAATAATAAGTAAAAACTAATACTTATCTACTAATCCCAATCACAAAAACACCAAAAACTCCAAGAATCAAGATGAATCTTCTTAAAGAACACTAATACAATCAAAAACTAAAAAACCACACAAATCATTACCTTAAATCACCCCATAGCTCTTGATACCAAATGTAGAATCCTGATAACCTATGAATCTATGAAGTGGGTTGATGTTTTCTAGAGAGAGAAACTAGAGAGAGAAAGTGAGAGAAACTATGTGTCCTTTTATTCAATGAAAACTAGAAATGAACAACAACCAACCCCTTTCCATGGTGGAAAGGGGTTTATATATCCAAGGCCTTATTTGGACTTGGGCCGGCCCATGACAAGCCCATGGGCCGGTTTCTTACTTAACTAAATAAGTAACACTAACTACGAACTATTACAACATATATAATATTGTGGAGTGACCGATACTTCTAATATACCTAAAAACGTATTTCTAACACTTCTCAGTACTAATAGACGTTTGCTTCTGACGTGGTCCAGAAGTAGCTCCAGGCTTTTTGCCCTTCAGATCCCCTTCTCTAGTTGGAGGAGTGTCTTGTGGAGCTTTGTACACTACTGGAGCATCTGCTAAGCAGATGTCCAACATGGGTTGTGTAAGAGGAGGATCAATGGTGCTGACTGGAATGTTCCAGCGTGTAAGATCAAAGGGTCGAAAAACTAGTTTATCTCCATGGAGTTTAGAAAAGTCATCACCAAGATGGTCAACAAATATGAGAGATATAAATCTGGTGTAAACAACATTTTTCTCCCTAGTCTTTTTCTCCAACTTCCCATGGAGATCTTCAAAGATAAGCTTCCAAAATCAGCTTTTATTCCCTTGGCCAAACAGTATAAAATTATAGCATCCTTTTGGTTTATTCTGGTCAAGGCCTCCAGTCCCCCCCCCCCCCCCCCCCCCCCCCCTCAAACACTCAGTCTGTAAAACCCGCATTAAAAACCCATGAACAGTACACATGAACAGTAACTTACGAAAACACGGTAAAATTTAAAATTTCCATTCATAATATTAATACACGTGTCACGACAATAAATAACAAACAATCATGAATATTATAAATGTGACACGATCACGAATACCAAAATCTTGAATATTAAATCACGAACACACTAAATAAATAATTAGACTCGAGAAAAGCTACGGGTACCCATTGTGGGCCCCATAGCCGTGGCAACAAGAGAGAAAGGACCCAGGTGGGCCTTTTGGCCCATAACCAAATTTAATAAAACACCAGGAGATCATATTTTTCTCATATTTTAGGTTTTACAAAAAATACAATCTCTCTCTCTCTTGGTGGTGCCGCCAGCCTACACACAAAACAAGGCAAACCCGAACAATATTGGTGATTGATTAATTATTTGTGATCATCTCGTGATTCTACGCATAGTGGTTGATAGTTGTAAGTTCCCGTCTTTTAGGAAAAAGAGCGTAATTAGGGTAAGTACACAAGTGATTTAGGAAAATCACAAGTTATGACCCAAAGTGGGGATCGTTCTCAAGGAGGCTTGGTGTGTGTGTGTTAAGAGATGATTAATGATGTGATTATGATTATGAGAAAAGAAAATAGAAATGAAATAAGAAGAGAATGACAGTTACGATGACGAATTAAACTAAGACGAAATGTCGTACACGTAAAACCGTAAAAAGTAGCAAAATTAAAAAATTACCCTAAAAATTCCTAGAAAATTACAATAAATACTAAATAATGTAATTAGAGTTTACAAAAAATCAAAAATAACCCAAATCTTTTATTTAATTAAATAATAATTTTTAATGCTAATTAAAGCCCAAAAAATCAATTTAATTAACAAAAAGCCCAAAATGAGATTTTTTTAATTGTAAACCTATAAAATGACTTAACTTGATTTAAAACTATTTTTGAAAATTTTAAAGTTAATTAAAACTGTTTAAAAACAATTAAAAACTATTTAAAACTTAAAATAATTATAAAAATTAATCTAATGACAAAAAAATATTCTAAAAATTGTAAAATTCCTAACTCAATGTATTTAACCTAAGAAAAATATAAAAACTTGAAAAATCCAAATTTTAATTTTTAATAATAAAATAATAATAAAATAATATTAAAAATCCAAAATTTAAAAAAAATTCTAAAAACTTGCAAACTAGCTTATTTTGACCTAATAAACACAAAATGAAGTTGAAATTACCTAAATACCCCTAATGGGCCTAGAGTGGGCCAAAAGTCCAAACATAAAGCTTAATGGGCTTATTAAGGCCCAATAAGAAAAATGTTGTCCAAATAAGCCCAAAAACTCCTATCTGACTCAAAATTTGATTTTAAACACAAAACTCTGAAGGCCCAAAAGCTGAAAATGAGTATAAGCTAGCTTATTTCAAAGCAGCTTATCCTTAATGGGCTTTTTGGCCCATTAAGCTATACGCTGATGCCATAAGCTCAAATTAGACACACAAGCTTCGTTTGAGTTACTTAAGAGTTCTGTAAAAAGAAATTTGAAATAAGCACAAGGAATAAGCTTGAAAAAGCAATAAGTTATCTTCACAAAACGACAAAATAGTCGTTTTTGAGTTCTAGGCCACCCCAAGAGCTGATTCAAGTTTCAAAAGCTTTTAAATGACTTAACTAAGCTTGATCAACAAAACGTTTTCAAATAAGTTCACTTAATAAGCTGAAATAAGCAAATAAACACTTAATTAAAAGTCAACTTTATGAGTTTTCTAGCAAAAAGTCAAAGTCAAGGTCTGATAAGCTCTAGTTCAATCAAAGGGTCAAATGATGAAGATTGATCACAAAAAGTAAGTTGTTGCAGGTCTTGATAAGCCAATATGGCTTATTAATAAGCTAACTGAAAATTAACACTAGCAGGGGCTAGTTTTTGATGTTGAGCAGTGGAAACTTTTTTCACTGCTTGACTTCTTTGACTATTTGTCTTATATGACTTTTTTGTGGATTCAAGTTTCACAAAGGCACCCAAATGATCAGTTAATCATAAGGAGTCAATAGCAATCACAAAAACACAATCTCAATCAGCCAATTTGTACAGTTAATTCAAAACATCACCAGATCTAGCCCAAACATGAACAAATAAGCAGTTATGGTTCAATAAGCACTTTTAGCACAATTCAGCCAGCCAAACCTCACCAAATGCATACATAGGCTGTAATAAACTTATATGAACAAGTTTAAACAGGTTCCATGCAAGGATTCAAAGTCTAGATCAAGATTCAAGCACAATAAGGTTACTGATGAACACTAACACAAGCAGATTTTTACTTTGCTGATGTATTTGACCACCAAGCCAAATTCAAACCCCCAAATCTTGTTAACAAATTATATTAACTATGTTTAAACACTTTTTAGCCCTAAGCATGCATACACTCTAGGTGTTCCCAAAGTCTTAGGTCAAAATCATTCAAAACAAGCAAATTATAGCACAATCTTTGATTCAAGGTTTTAAACCTGAAAACTTGCAGCAAATAGCACACAAACAAGTATTTTGCAGATACAAAGCACAAACACAAGCTTCCAACAACACAATATCAACTTATGATCTAAAACAAGTAATCCCAAACACCGCTTTAAATTTTCAAATCAAAAATTTCAAATCAAAAGTGTATTCCAAGGTTACCCAAGCCCAAATCAACACAATAACAAATGTAATATGTAGATTTTAGCAAGATTAAGCCACAAACTTCACTAGAACACAAGCAACACACAGATATCACAAATATCCAATTTTTTATCAGATTTTGAGATTAAGGGTGCAAAACTCATGGATGTGCATCCACACCTACGAATTTTAAGCTTATGTGCTAGCAAGAACAAGCACAAACTTCCACAATAAAGCCTGCTAAGATGGAACAAAGTTAGAAGCACAAGTTATCAAAACAGAAAAGTGAAAATCCTTGATTAATGCAACCTTAGTTCCCCACAATTGATTATCCCCAAGTTATAAGCTTCACAACACCTTGATATCACAATATCAAGATGCTATGATCAGCTTTATAGCCCAAGAATTCCAAGGTTTGAACAAGACTTAGCAAAATATCAAGATTATAAGAAAATATGCAAACTTTTGCACACTCCTTTGCAAACAGGTTTTAAGATTAAAGATTAGTAAACAAAGAACAATAACAAGCAGATATAATGATTGACACTTAAGCTTTCTTCACAATTTCAAACACATTTCATTAAACTGAATATATGATTTACAAGAAAGTGAACAAGGAAAATTCAAGAGCAAAAGCTAAGTGACTGAGTCCTATGCCTTTTATAGGCGTACAATGATGTCTAGAAAATATAAAAATGAAACCCTAATGCTTGGTGAAGTCCCAGAAATGCCCTTGAGGGTTTTGGCAATTTGACATATTTAAAGGACCAAATTTGTAATTTCTTCTAACTTGAAGTCCTTCCTGGTATGTTTGACTTTGAGGAGGATAGTTATTGACAATTTAGTTTTGTTGAGGGACTAAATTTGCCAATTCTTCAAAGTGGAGGGCCCTTTTTGTAATTTTGACAAACTTTAGGGACCAATCTTGTAATTATGAAGATACAAGGGTATAAAGTGTCAATTCTTCAATATTGGAGGACCCTTCTTCATAAATCTCCAAATCTTCAAGGGTTTGTCTTGGAAAATTCTTCATTAGGGCTTGGTTCAATGTGCGGCTTCGTTTCCCGTGTTCGTTTTTGTATGATTCTTGTGATTTTTTGTCATTTTCTCAATATCCGTACCTTAAATACACAAGCAACAAACACAAGCATATATTTGGCCATTTTCATGATATTCAATGCATTTAAAGCCCTTTTTGGATGATGAGACTATGTATAAAAGCAGTCTCATCACTCCCCCATACTAAACCATTGCCGTGTCCTCACGCAATGCTAGAATAAAGTATCGTAGCACCTCCAAAATTCATTTTTATTCACTTTTATTGAATGATAAACTAGCTATACTGCTACTATTACTACTACTTGCGTTTTAGACATAATGTATGATTTTCATCGCAAAATGGCACGTTTAGATTCATAGAACAAGAACACGTGAATGCTTCGTTAGAAATAATTTCGTCGTCCTCGATTTTCACCCCAATTCCATGCTAAGCGTGCAACGAGATCATTGTCATTATAAGTTAGTAATGCTAACACTACTCATATGCCCTAATCACGTACTTATCCTCCCATTTTCCTAAGTTGTATCTCTTATATTTTATTTTTGTCTTTAATGTTTCACGAGGATACATTGTTTAACTTATGCGATGATAGAGATTTAGGTCTAAAAATAGAGTCCTAACGGTGTAACCAAGACCATCAAATTAATAACCCCTCCTAATATACAACGATGTCAAAAAATAAGTCAACAAGAAGGATCGATAAACATGGTTTTATAACGGTTTTGAACATGAGACTTATTACCAAGACTTTTATACGCCCCTAACGGAAGGGCCTTATTATCATAGGTTTACCTCCATCTTTTATTCAAATTCGCCATGAAGATTTTATTATGACTTCGGTCTTGCCTTGCCTTTTATTATCCACCTCATCGGTGGTTTTATTAGCCAAAGACGTATATCCTCACGCTAAGGCGAATTTTGGATCTTTAAAGCTTCAAAGATTAAGGCTTGATTCACTTTCAATTTTGCATAGGTTTTTCGGCCTTGTGAGCTTCAAATTGTTTGCTTGATTTAGGTGAGCACTTGAAATCTTATTATTGGGTGAAGATTTCGATTATTTGGGTTGCCAATACTTCAAAACCGTGACGCTGACGATACCTTAATGTCTTCCTAATTTTATTACACGGAAGCTACTAGAAAATACTAGAAACCAACAATCAAGACTTAACCGCTAAGTCAATATTTATTAAGAAAAAAAATATTTACAAGCGAAGGGAGAATAAGCAAATAACGAGAAGACATGAGTTTTTGAAAGAATACGAGTACTCTACGTTTAGCATAGTAACTTATAATTAACTCTATCATTTCCCGTCCTCATTTAAGAGACTTAGCCTAATGTGAAGTTAAGGAATCGAAGCTAAGTGCTCAACACGTACGGTCGAGTAAAAAATTACTCTAATTCTCGCCATCGGAAAACCTATATTCGTGTCTTCAAACACTTATAAAACATGAGAAAAATTTAAAATTTGGCCATTTTTAGCCTTATTTTGCAACAAAACGATAAACAAAAAGATAAACTTTGGAAAGCGTGAAGGTTTGGCAAGGCAAGTATCTATTCACCCCCATACTAAAGTTAAACATTGTCCTAAATGTTTCGAGTCTAGGGGTGCAAACACCCCTATACTAGAGACGTAGTTAAATGCCTAATCTAGCATGGAAAGGGTGTAACCGTTAAATTTAAAGCCGTTTATGAAGTGTGCTAAAAACCTAAGGTTAGAACATCAAAGGATATATAATGGATATTGAGAAAGTCTTCAAAACAAACGATCAAGTGCTCCCATGAAACGAACACGAGAGGCTCTAATCGTGAAGATAATGATCATCTAAAATCCATAATTCACAAACAACCACGGAACAAAGGTTGGAAGGGCACAAATCCCCACACGTTGCTATATTAGAAAGCAATAATATGTACATAGGATAAGCATGGGACTCCCTCACGAGGCACCTCGTTTTTGATTACCGAGTCATGAGCTCGGCTCGATCCCCTCAATACTAATTATCATTGGGGAAGGTGATTTGGTCGAGGTAGTTCAAGGATGGAACTTCCCCGCCAAAGTAGTGCTTCAACCTATGTCCATTCACCTTGAAATTGGGGCCATCATCTTGAGCTAGCTCGATGGTCCCATATGGAAAAACTTGAGTCACGGTAAATGGACCGGACCAACGGGATTTCAACTTACCGGAAAAGATTTTCAAACGAGAGTTAAAAAGCAAAACTTGATCCCCAATGTTAAAAACCCGGGTTTTAATTTTTGAATCATGCAACTTTTTAGTCTTTTCTTTATAACTCAATGAATTTTCATAAGCAATATCCCTTAATTCATCCAATTCATTTAATTGCATTTTCCGGTGTTTTCCCGCGGTCTCCATATCATCATTACAATGCTTTAGGTCCCAATAAGCCTTGTGTTCGAGTTCAATTGGCAAGTGACAATTCTTCCCATACACTAGCTTATAAGGAGTGCACCCGATGGGCGTCTTATGAGCGGTCCTAAAAGCCCATAAAGCAACGTCTAACTTATCCGACCAAGATTGTCGGTTTTCCCCAATGGATCTCTCCAAGATCCTCTTCAACGCTCGGTTTGAAACCTCGACTTGCCCACTCGTTTGTGGGTGATAAGCCGTAGAAAGCCGATGTGTAACCCCATATTTCCTTAGGACCCTTTCGAATTGGTCGTTACAAAAATGGGTTCCACGATCGCTTATGATCGCACGAGGGGTTCCAAACCGAGAAAACAAGCTTTTCAAAAACTTGACTACCACACGAGCATCATTGGTGGGCAAAGCCTTAGCTTCCACCCACTTAGATAGGTAGTCAACGACGATAAGGATGTACTTATTACCACGAGATGATGGGAACGGCCCCATAAAGTCAATGCCCCAAACGTCATAGATCTCACACACTTGGATGATATTTTGTGGCATTTCATCTTTTTGTGAGGCTTTTCCTTGTCGTTGGCATGAGTCACATGACTTCACAAGTGATAGTTGTAAAATTACCCCTTTAGGAAAAGGATGGCAAATATAGGGCAAGCACGACGATTTAGGAAAACCGTGTATAAATGACCCTAAAATGAGTTCGTTCTCAAGGAGGCTAGTGTGCTATGTGTGTAATGACTTGGATTATCGTTGTGATTATATTTTTGAGAAAGAAAAATAGAAATGAGATTAGAAGAGAATGACGGTTACGAAGACGGATTTAAACTAAGTCGAAAAAGGTGTACACGTAAAATCGTAAAAAGTACCAAAATTAAAATTTTACCCTAAAAATTCCTAACAATTACCAAAAATCCACAATAATATTCTAAGAGTTTACAAAAAATCAAAACTTGCCAAAACCTTTTAATTAATTAGATAATGACTTTTTAATGCTAATTAAAGCCCTAAAAATCAAAGTTAATTATCAAAAAGTCCCAAACAAGATTTTAAAGTTTGTAAACCTCAAAATACCCTAATTAAGCTAAAAAGTATTTTTCAAAAATTTAAAATCACTAAAAACTATTTTTAAACAATTAAAAAATACTAAAATCAATTAAAACTTAAATTAATTCTAGAAAATAATTAAAAGACTCTAAAAATATTTGGAAAGTTGCAAAATTCCTAATTAAGTGATTAGAACCTAGGAAAAATATAAAACTTAGAAAATCAGACTTTTAATTTTTAATAATAAAATAATAATAAAATAATATTAAAAATCCAATAATCATAAAAAATTCTAAAAACTTGCAAACTAGCTTAATTTAACCTAAATAACTCAGAAATGAAAGTGAAATTACCTAAATACCCCTAATGGGCCTAGAAAATGGGCTAAACCCAAAACAGTCCCTTATTGGGCCAAATTTGGGCCCAATAGCAAAAAGTGTTCAAAATAAGCCCAAAAAGCACAGGTTGACTCAAAATTTGATTTTAAACAACTTTTTCCAAAGGCCCAAAAGCTGAAAGTGTGAAATAAGCTAGCTTATAATAAGCAGCTTATTCTTAATGGGCTTTTTGGCCCATTAAGCTATAAGCCAATGCCATAAGCTGAAATTTGACACACAAGCTTCTTTTGACCTAAATAAGACTTCTGCAAAAAGAAATTTGAAATAAGTCTAAGGAATAAGCCTGAAAATGAAATAAGCAATCTACAGAAAACGACAAAATAGTCGTTTTTGAGTTCTAGGCCACCCCAAGTGCTGATTCAAGTTCCAAAAGCTTTGAAATGACTTAATTAAGCAAAATCAACAAAGAGTTTTCAAATAATCTGACTCAATAAGCTAGAAAAAGCAAATAAGCACTTATGTAAAAGTCAAAGAAGTTGGTTTTCTAGTAAAAAGTCAAAGTCAAAGTCCAATAAGCTCCAGTCTACTTAAATGGGTCAAATAATGAGGACCTATCACAAAAAATAAGTTGTTGCAAGTATGGATAAGATAGAATAGCTTATTGATAAGCTGAGTTCAAAATTACACTAGCAGGGGCTAGTTTTGGGTGTTGAGCAGTGGGAACTTTTCCCATTGCTTGACTTGTTTGACTTTTTGTCTTTAGTGGCTGTTTTGGAGATTCAGATTACACAAAGGCACCCAAATGATCTTTGGATCATAAGGAGTCAAGAACAATCAACAAATCACAACAAGAAACAGCCAAATGATACAGTCAATTAAAACAAGTACCAGATCTGGGCAAAATAAGAACAAGTATAGCAGATATGACCAATAAGCTGTTTTAGAAAGAATAAGCTAACCAAATTGCACCAAAAGCATACACAAACTAAAATAAACTTAAATGAGCAAGTCTAAACAAGTTTCATGCAAAACTTACAAGATTTGAACAAGATCTAAGCAATTAAAGTTACTGATGAACAAGTTTTAGCCAAATGGTGTTCTTGCTGATATACTTGACCCAAGGCTCAGATTCAAACACTCAAATCTTTCAAGTATGTTATATTAATGAGCTTTAAACAACTTTTACACCTAAGCATGCATAAACCCTAGGTTTTCCCAAAATCTTAGGCAAAAATCAGTAAAACTCAACAAGTTATAGCAGATTGAACAATTCAAGGTTTCAAGTCCAAATATTTGTAGGTTTGTGGTCTATTATGAGCATACAACAGATAATAAGCACAAACACAAACTTCCCTTAACACAATAACACAAAATCAACACAAACAGGTAGACCCAAACACCCCTTTATCTTTTCAAAATCAAATTTTCCAAAGAAAAAGTAAGATTCAAGACCACCCAAGCATCAATTAACACAAAAACAAGTAAGATAAACAGATTCAAGCAAGATCAAGCCACAAAACACACAAGAACAAAGGCAACACTCAAATATCACAAAAATCCAAAGTTTTACCAGATTTTGGGATTAAGGGTGTATACCTCATGGATGTACATCCACACCCACGGATTTTGAGCTTATGTGCTAGCAAGAACAAGCACAAGCTTCCACAACAAAGCCTGCTAAGATTGAACAAGGTTAAAGCACAATAAATTCAGAATAATTTCAGAAAATGAAACTTGCTTGATTAATGCAACCAATTGATCCCACACTTGATTATCCCTAAACTTTGAGCTCACAACACCTTGATATTAACAATATCAGGATGTATAGATCACTCTTAGCCCAGAAATTCCAAGATTTGATCAATGCTTAGCAAAATATCAAGAATGAGGAAAATTGCAAACTTTTGCAACCTCCAAGTGAAAACAGGTTTTTAACTTCTAAACTACAATCATATAACAATAATAAGCAGTAATAAAGATTGGCCAATGACTTTTCTTCAATGCTTCAAAAACAATTTCATTAAACTGAAATGGGATTTACAGAAGTTGAACAAGGAAAAAATCAAAAGCAAACATTTATGTTGGACCCTATACCCTTTATATAGAGGGTGTACATGGTCTGCATAAGCTTAAAAACTAAAAACCCTAGCTTGTGGAAGTCCCAAAATGCCCTTGAGGTTTTGTCTTATTGGAAGAATCATGTGACTTGTTTTGGAGTTATGTAAGAGCTGGCAAGTGTAAAGTTGATCCAAAGGTGTGTGTGAAGCTTAGAAAGTAAGCACAATTCTCCAACGTTGGATTGCTGGTTTGTTTTTGTTTGGACGTGAAGAGTGGGGCAGGGGAGGGTTGGCATTGTCACATGCATGAGAGTGATGGGAGTTTAGGGGTTGGGTTTTGATTAAGAGGCCATTAATCAAGATTCTGGAGGTTATTAGGGCTTAATTACAAGAAATTAAGAAACCCCTAATTTTATCAAGAACATGAAGAACAGGTTGTTTGATCTTGTTTGGGATTTAAATATGTGTTTAGGCGCGAGTTAATACTTAATTAATAATTAAGTTTTAACCGAGTGAGTGGATTGGTGAGATGGCAAAATGGAGAGAGGGGATTGGTGGAAATTGTGAGTGGGGTGAGGTGGTAGTGAATGATTGGTTAAGGTTACTAGGTTGTCTGGCCAGCTTTGAACCTCCATCTTTTAGCAACTTGCTACTTTGTAAATAAAAGGCCAAAACTCAGTTTCCTTTGTTATGGAAGTTTTGGTTTTCACACTTTTGCACCAAAAAGTTTCATAAAGTAAATTCAGGGGTATTTCTTGCCATTTTTGCATTCTTGAAGGACTGGTTTGGTATTTTTATCAATGATAATGGTCTAGACTTGTATAATTGACATTTTGGAGGACTGAAATTGCCAAGTCTTGATGATTGAGGGACCATTCTTGCCAAATATTGAAAGTTTAGGGTCCTTTTTGTAATTTTGGGATTTTCAAAGGACCAAACTTATAATTCCTTGTACTTTGAAGAACTTCATGATATGTTTGACTTTGTGGATGATATTGGTTGACAATTTAGCTTTGTTGAGGGGCTAAACTTGCCAAATCTTCAAAGTGGAGGGCCCTTTTTGTAATTTTGACAAACTTTAGGGACCAAACTTGTAATTATGAGGATACAAGGGTATAAAGTGTCAATTCTTCCATATTGGAGGACCCTTCTTCATAATTCTTCAAGTCTTCAAGGGTTGATCTTGGGAAAGTCTTCATTAGGGCTTGGTTCATTGTGCGGCTTCGTTTCCTATGTTCGTTTTTGCATGATTCTTGTGATCTTTTGTCATTTTCTCAATATCCGTACCTAAAATACACAAGTAACAAACACAAGCATATATATGGGTATTTTGATGATATTTAGATGCATTTTAAGCCTTAATTGGAAGATGAGACTATGTATAAAAGCAATCTCATCACTCCCCCATACTAAACCATTGTCGTGCCCTCACGCAATGCTAGAATAAAGTATCTTAGCATCTCCAAAATTCATTTTTATTCACTTTATTGAATGATAAACTACACTACACTACTACTATTGCTACTACTACTTGTGTTATAGACATAATGTATGATTTTCATCGCAAAAATGGGACGTTTAGGTTCATAGAATAAGAACACGTGAATGCTTCGTTAGAAATAATTTCATCGTCCTCGATTTTCACCCCAATTCCATGCCAAGCGTGCAACGAGATCATTGTCATTATAAGTTAGTAATGCTAACACTACTCATATGCCCTAATCACGTACTTATCCTCCCATTATTCCTAAGTTATATCTCTTATATTTTATATTGTCTTGAATGTTTCACGAGGATACATTGTTTGACTTATGCGATAATAGAGATTTAGGTCTAAAAATAGATTCCTAACGGTGTAACTAAGACCATCAAATCAATAACCCCTCCTAATAGACAACGATGTTAAAAAATTAAGTTGACAAGAAGAATCGATAAACACAGTTTTATAACGGTTTTGAACATGAGACTTATTACCAAGACTTTTATACGCCCCCTAACGGAAGGGCCTTATTATCTTTAGTTTACCTCCATCTTTTATTCAACTTCGCCATGAAGCTTTTATTATGACTTCGGTCTTGCCTTGCCTTTTATTATCCGCCTCATCGGTGGTTTTATTAGCCAAAGACGTATATCCTCACGCTAAGGCGAATTTTGGATCTTTAAAGCTTCGAAGATTAAGGCTTGATTCACTTTCAATTTTGCATAGATTTTTCGGCCTTGTGCGGCTTCAAATTGTTTGCTTGATTTAGGTGAGCACTTGAAATCTTATTATTGGGTGAAGCTTTTGATTATTCGGGTGCCAATACTTCAAAACCGTGACGCTGGCGATACCTTAATGTCTTCCCAATTTAATCACACGGAAGCTACTAGGAAAGACTAGAAACCTAACAATCCCAATTAAACCGCTAAGTCAATATTTATTAAGCAAAAAAAATATTTACATGCGAAGGGAGAATAAGCAAACAACGAGAACACATGAGTTTTTGAAAGAATACGAGTACTCTACGTTTAGGATAGTAACTTATAATTAACCCTATCATTTCTCGCCCTCATTTAAGAGACTTAGCCTAATGTGTAGTTAAGGAATCAAAGCTAAGTGCTCAACACGCACGGTCGAGTCAAAAATTACTCTTATTCTCGCCATCAGAAAACCTACATTCGTGTCTTCAAACACTTATAAAACATGAGAAAAAATTTAAAATTTGGCCATTTTTAGCCTTATTTTGCAACAAAAACGATAAACAAAACGATAAACTTTGGAAAGCGTGAAGGTTTGGCAAGACAAGTATCTATTCACCCCCCCATACTAAAGTTAAACATTGTCCTCAATGTTTTGAGTCTAGGGGTGCAAAACACCCCCATACTAGAGACGTAGTCGAATGCCTAATCTAGCATGGAAAGGGTGTAACCAATAAATTAATAGCCGTTTATGAAGTGTGCTAAAAACCTAAGGTTAGAACATCAAAAGGATATATCATGGATATTGAGAAAGTCTTCAAAGCAAACGATAGAGTGCTCCCATAGAACGAACACGAGAGGCTCCAATCGTGAAGATCATGATCATCTAAAGTCCACAATTCACAAACAACCACGGAACAAAGGTCGGAAGGGCACAAATCCCCACACGTTAACTACATTAGAAAGCGATAATATGTACATAGGATAAGCATGGGACTCCCCCACGAGGCTTCTTGTTTTTGATTACCGAGTCATGAGCTCGAGTCGATCCCCTCTATACTAATTATCATTGGGGAAGGTGACTTGGTCGAGGTAGTTCAAGGATGGAACTTCCCCGCCAAAGTAGTGCTTCAACCTATGTCCATTCACCTTGAAGTTAGGACCATCATCTTGAGCTAGCTCGATGGTCCCATATGGAAACACTTGAGTCACGGTGAATGGACCGGACCAACGGGATTTCAACTTACCGGAAAAGATTTTCAATCGAGAATTAAAAAGAAAAACTTGATCCCCAATGTTAAAAACCCGGTTTCTAATTTTAGAATCATGCAACTTTTTAGTTTTTTCTTTATAAATCAATGAATTTTCATAAGCAATGTCCCTCAATTCATCCAATTCATTTAATTGCATTTTCTGGTGTTTTCCCGCAGTCTCCATATCATCATTACAATGGTTTAGGGCCCAATAAGCCTTGTGTTCTAACTCGATAGGCAAATGACAATTCTTTCCATACACAAGCTTATAGGGAGTGCACCCAATGGGCGTCTTATGAGTGGTCCTAAAGGCCCATAAAGCATCGTCCAACTTATCTGACCACAATTGTCGGTTTTCCCCAACGGATCTCTCCAAGATCCTCTTCAACGCTCGGTTTGAAACCTCGACTTGCCCACTCGTTTGTGGGTGATAAGCCGTAGAAAGCGGACGTGTAACCCCATATTTCCTTAGGACCCTTTCGAATTGGTCGTTACAAAAATGGGTTCCACGATCGCTTATGATAGCACGAGGGGTTCCAAACCGAGAAAACAAGCTTTTCAAAAACTTGACTACCACACGAGCATCATTGGTGGGCAAGGCTTTGGCCTCCACCCACTTAGATAGGTAGTCAACCGCAACGAGAATGTACTTATTACCACGAGATGCTGGGAACGGTCCCATAAAGTCTATACCCCAAACGTCAAAGATCTCACACACTTGGATGATATTTTGTGGCATTTCATCTTTTTGTGAGGCTTTTCCTTGTCGTTGGCATGAACCACATGACTTCAAAAGATCTTGTGCAGCTCAGTAAATAGTAGGCCAAAAGAAGCCGGCATCAAACACCTTCTTAGCCATGAGATTAGCACCGTGGTGACCACCCGTGGGTCCCTCATGGCAAGCTCTAAGGATGTTAGAAGCTTCGGTGAACGTCGGATGATTTGATCCGCACAAGTCCGAAACAAGTAAGGGTCGTTCCAAAAGTAGAACTTGACGTCACGAAAGAATTTTTGTTTTTCTTGAGTCGTCCTACCCTTAACGATGAAGTTACCCGCATGGTAATTTGCAAAATCCGCAAACCATGGGGTGGAAGGATCAAGCTTAGAATTCACTACACCAAGTGTCTCAAGCGGAAATGTTTCGGTGATTTCCTTAGGCTCGTAAACACTTTGGTGAGGATCTTCCAAACGAGAAAGATGATCGGCCGCTAGATTCTCGGCTCCTTTTTTGTCAACGATGGTGTGATCAAATTCTTGAAGGAGGAGAATCCAACGAAGTAATCTAGGCTTAGCATCTTGCTTTGCCATGAGATACTTGATAGCCGAATGATCCGTATACACTATGCATTTAGCTAAGACGAGGTAAGGTCGGAACTTCTAAAATGCATACACCACGGCAAGGAACTCCTTTTCCGTTGTAGTGTATTTTAGTTGAGCCTCGGTCATCGTCTTGCTAGCATAGTGAATAGGCAAGAAGTGCTTATCATGACGTTGCCCCAAAACGGCCCCAATAGCGTAATCACTAGCATCACACATGAGCTCAAAGGGGAGGTTCCAATTGGGAGCAACAAGAATGGGAGCTTCGGTAAGTTTCCTCTTAAGGATTTCAAAGGCTCGTACACAATCTTCGTCAAAGACAAAACGTGCCTCTTTTTTCAAGAAGATGTGTAATGGGTCGAGAGATCTTTGAAAAATCCTTGATGAATCGACGATAAAAGCCCGCGTGGCCAAGGAAACTCCTAACTCCCTTAACGGTTTTGGGATGAGGTAATTTGGCGATGACGTCTACCTTAGCTTGATCTACCTCAATCACCGCTTTCGAGACCTTGTGCCCTAAGACGATTCCACTCTTAACCATAAAATGACACTTTTCCCATTTGAGCACAAGGTTGGTTTCCTCACAACGTTTCAACATTCTCTCAAGATTCGACAAACACGAATTGAACGAATTTCCAAACACGGAAAAGTCATCCATGAAGACTTCCATCGTCTTCTCGATCATGTCATGAAAAATAGCCATCATGCACCTTTGAAAGGTTCCCGGTGCATTGCAAAGTCCGAATGGCATTCTACGATAGGCAAACGTTCCATATGGACATGTAAACGTAGTTTTGTCTTGATCACGAGGATCGATGGGAATTTGGAAGTAACCGGAAAAACCATCTAAAAAGCAATAGAAATCGTTTCCCGCAAGACGCTCCAACATTTGGTCCATGAAGGGCAAGGGAAAATGGTCTTTTCGAGTGGCTTCATTCAACTTACGATAGTCAATGCACACTCTCCATCCGGTCACGAGTCTAGTGGGAATTAACTCGTTGGCATCGTTTGGCACAACGGTCATCCCTCCCTTTTTAGGGACACAATGAATGGTACTCACCCAAAGGATATCGGAAATGGGGTAAATCATTCCCGCGTCAAGGAGTTTAAGGACCTCCTTTTTGATGACGTCGTGAATTTTGGGGTTCACCCTTCTTTGACTTTGGATTGCGGGCTTGTAATCCTCCTCCATTAAGATTTTGTGGGTACAAAACTTGGGATCGATTCCCTTAATGTCGGATAACTTCCACGCAATTGCCCTCTTGTGGTCCTTTAGAACATCGACAAGTGCGGTTTTTTCATCATTCGAAAGTTCCTTCGCAATAATAACCGGCAACTTGTCGTCCTCCTCCAAATAGACATATTCGAGATGAGGAGGTAAATCTTTCAACTCGAGGATAGGTGGTTCCTCAAGTGAAGATTTGGGCTCGATACTCATAACCTCCTCGGGTGGAGGCAATGGGAAATCGTTAAGAAAATCCTTGATAATCGAGAAGTCCTCATCGTTGTCGAGGTCTTCGTCACAAGTACGTGGAACATCGAATTCTTCCAACGTAAAACCACCACCTTCAAATGGAGTGAAGGTTGGTGTCGAATTATCAAGAATTGGATCTAACATAGTGGGATTGCCACTAGTTTCTTCATCACCAAAACCTAGAACTTCTTGTGAAAATTCCTCGCAAACCACGTCAATCATATCAACGAGGTTTATGGTTGCAACGGAATAAACATGAGAAATTTGAGAGTTTTGAGTTGCGTTTATAACAAGTTCCTCGTCGTTGAAACGTAAGGTGATCTTTCTAGCATGAACATCGATCAAAGCTATAGACGTATCTAAAAACGAACGACCTAAAATGAGAGGAACTTGAGGATCCGTGGGGATATCAACAACGATAAAGTCTACGGGATAGTAGAACTTCCCCACTTTCACAAAAACGTCTTCCGCCAAACCACATGCGGGAATCATGGAATGGTCGGCCAACTCGATAGACATTAGTGAAGGAGTAAGATTAGGAAGATTGAGCGATTTGAAGATTGCAAGTGGCATCAAGTTAATGCTAGCACCAAGATCGGCCAAGGCGAAGCATTCCTCCATATCTTGGATTGCACAAGGGATCAAAAATTTACCGGGATCACCTACTTTTTGAGGTATGCGATTAAGATAAACCGATGAACAACTAGACAATTGGTGCAATTTCTCCTTGTTGTTCAACATACTCTTAAAGTTAGCGGCAAATCGAGGCATCATGACCAAAGCATCGACGAAACTCACATTAAGGTGCAAATCACGAAACATTTTCATAAAAAGCTCAAATTGATAATTGTCGCGCTCTTGACCTTCTCCTTCCTAAGTCTCGATGGATAGGGCAAATGTGGTGTGGGTTGAGGCATAGTAGGAATAACCTTTGGAATCTCGGGTTCCAATGATGGTAATGGGTCAACCGTAGGTGTGGCATGAGCGGTACATCGTGGGATTAGGACATGCTCCTTTTGGACCACCACCTCGGGTTCTTCCTCAATTGCTTCCTCCGTAGGAGCAATTGGTTGAGGAGTCGGTTCCTTAAGTGTCTTACCACTACGTGTGGTAATCACTTTCATCTCACCCTTAGGGTTGGATATGGTGTTGCTAGGAAGACTACTCAAAGACGGTTTACACATTATTGCCTCAAACATAGACGAGATTTTATCTTCAAAATTGGATTGCCTTAATACGGCCTCGGTTTGCTTTTTCTCGGCCTTAATAATCTCTTGTTTAATCTCATGTTTCCCTTGTTCCATTTTTTGTTGGTTTTGTTGCAACCTAGTGACATTTCCTTCCATCTTGTTGGTGTGGATTTTAAGTTCATTAGCTAACTCATTTTTCAACTCTTTCTTCAAGTCGTTCTTGAACTCGGATCTTAGGCTAATGATTTCTCTTTGAATATTGTCAAACCTAGCATCATTCCCACTAGCGTACTCAACAAACTCACTTGGAAGATCTTTCAATGTTTGCAAACCTTTGTTGTTGTTTTGAAAATCATTTTTGTTTGAAACTTGATTATTAGCCCCTTGATTCCCATAGTTTACTTTGTTGTAATTGTTTTTGAAACCAACTTGATTGTTGCGATAGTTGTTGTTAGCATTTTGATTTGAACCAAAACCCGGTGGAGTCATTTGATTAGAGTGGGAAACTTGACTGTTTTGGTTGTAATTTCCCGTGGCCGCGAAGGCACTCGAAGTGTTACCACCGTTGGTAATGCACTCGGTGAAATCATGACCTCCACCACAATACATGCAAGAAACCTCAACCGCTTTAGCCGTAGCGGGAGCACTTTGTTCACCAACTTTAAATTCAATCAGAAGTCCTTTAAGCTTATCAAAAATCTTGTTTTCCAAGTTTGCTTCAATTTGGCAAGCATCGATGGTAGTAGACAAAGAAGGTGAAGCCGAAGACGAAGCCTTACGAACACTAGACGTGCTACGAGGACTATACACCTTAGATCTATTTTCAATTATCACCAAAGCTTCCTCAACCGTTTTACACAAAAAATTACCACCCGCGGCAGCATTCCAATAATCCCTTTCATGATCATTAAGTCCATTGTAAAACGTGTCAATTTGATGCAAGTCGGAAAAACCTTGATGAGGACATTCATGTAACATTTCCTTAAACCTATTCCAAGCCGTTGAAAAACTTTCATTAAATTCTTGTGAAAACTTTGAAATCTCGTTTTTCAAGTGCGTAGTCTTAGAGGGCAGAAAAAATTGGTTCACAAACTTAGACACGAGATCCTTCCACGTCAATATAGAATTGGGTGGCTCTTTCTCTAACCAAATTTTAGCGGGCCCCGCTAAGGAATACGGAAAAAGCATCATCTTAATCGAGTCATTCGAGACATCCTTAAACTTGCAAGTGGCGGTAAGACGATTGAATTGGCGGATATGGTTGTGTGGATTGTCCTTCTCATCACCACGGAATTTGTTGTTTTGGATCATCGACAACAAACCCGTTTTCACCTCAAAATTCTCCGCAAGGATAGCGGGAATCACAATAGCCTCTCCATAACCCTCGGTGGGTGCTTGAAGTAACTCCATCATAGTTCGATTTGCCATGGTTGGTGCTTCTCTTACAATGGGTTCGTCAATAGGAGACTCCTCACTAGAAAGATTGGGAGTGGGAGTTTTGTTCTTTCGTTTACGTGCACGTCTTGCTTGATTATGAGTTAGCATAAACGTCACGTACAACGAGGGGACGAGCAAAGAAGATTCTTTTGGTGTTTTGTATTTTTCAATTTTTTTGTGGTTTTTGATTGTATTAACCTTTTTAGATTTTGGTGAATGTATTAAGTAGATACAAATCTAAAAATCTCCTCCTTAATCAAATCTTTCGATTAAAGAAGCCTCAAGGAATGAAAACGATCACGTGAAGTGAACGCCATCGATGACTTTAGAACGTTGGTGGAACACCAAAACGTTCAAGAGGGTTTAATCAAATGAAACCAAGAAAATATATATGATACTTAGTAATACTTTGGGCGGCAAAACCCTCGATTAACTCTCAAAATCAAATACTCACAAGCAAGCGGGGAACGAGGCGGCGCGAAGCACTTAAGAGCCTTTTTCCTTAGGATATATTTTATTATATCCGCCTTATACCCACCTTATAGTTTGTATTTTTCAAGATTAAGTTTCACGAAAGTATTTATCTATTTTTGCCTTTTTCTTTGGTTTGAGATTCGAATACAATGATTGGGTAATGACCTCCCAAGTCAAGGTTGTGATTTCTCACGTATTTGGAGTACTTGTGAATTTATTGTCTACATATATACTATAGTAATAGTATTCACACAAAAACCGAAAACCGATAATACGTATTAGTAGAGTGCTACTAATACAAATACTAATTATGGTTAGTATATAAAAACAACAATTCCAATCAAAACACAACACGCCTCCCCGGTAGCGACGCCAAAATGATAGTTGTAAAATTACCCTTTTAGAAAAAGGATGGCAAATATAGGGCAAGCACGACGATTTAGGAAAACCGTGTGTAAATGACCCTAAAATGAGTTCGTTCTCAAGGAGGCTAGTGTGCTATGTGTGTAATGACTTGGATTATCGTTGTGATTATATTTTTGAGAAAGAAAAATAGAAATGAGATTAGAAGAGAATGACGGTTACGAAGACGGATTTAAACTAAGTCGAAAAAGGTGTACACGTAAAATCGTAAAAAGTACCAAAATTAAAATTTTACCCTAAAAATTCCTAAAAATTACCAAAAATCCACAATAATATTCTAAGAGTTTACAAAAAATCAAAACTTGCCAAAACCTTTTAATTAATTAGATAATGACTTTTAATGCTAATTAAAGTCCTAAAAATCAAAATTAATTATCAAAAAGTCCCAAACAAGATTTTAAAGTTTGTAAACCTCAAAAATACCCTAATTAAGCTAAAAAGTATTTTTCAAAATTTTAAAATCACTAAAAACTATTTTTAAACAATTAAAAACTACTAAAATCAATTAAAACTTAAATTAATTCTAGAAAATAATTAAAAGACTCTAAAAATATTTGGAAAGTTACAAAATTCCTAATTAAGTGATTAGAACCTAGGAAAAATATAAAAACTTAGATAATCAGACTTTTAATTTTTAATAATAAAATAATAATAAAATAATATTAAAAATCCAAAAATCATAAAAAATTCTAAAAACTTGCAAACTAGCTTAATTTAACCTAAATAACTCAGAAATGAAATTGAAATTACCTAAATACCCCTAATGGGCCTAGAAAATGGGCTAAACCCAAAACAATCCCTTATTGGGCCAAATTTGGGCCCAATAACAAAAAGTGTTCAAAATAAGCCCAAAAAGCACAGGTTGACTCAAAATTTGATTTTAAACAACTTTTTCGAAAGGCCCAAAAGTTGAAAGTGTGAAATAAGCTAGCTTATAATAAGCAGCTTATTCTTAATGGGCTTTTTGGCCCATTAAGCTATAAGCCAATGCCATAAGCTGAAATTTGACACACAAGCTTCTTTTGACCTAAATAAGACTTCTGCAAAAAGAAATTTGAAATAAGCCCAAGGAATAAGCCTGAAAATGCAATAAGCAATCTACAGAAAACGACAAAATAGTCGTTTTTGAGTTCTAGGCCACCCCAAGTGCTGATTCAAGTTCCAAAAGCTTTGAAATGACTTAATTAAGCAAAATCAACAAAGAGCTTTCAAATAAGCTGACTCAATAAGCTGGAAAAAGCAAATAAGCACTTATGTAAAAGTCAAAGAAGTTGGTTTTCTAGTAAAAAGTCAAAGTCAAAGTCCAATAAGCTCTAGTCTACTTAAATGGGTCAAATAATGAGGACCTATCACAAAAAATAAGTTGTTGCAAGTCTGGATAAGGTAGAATAGCTTATTGATAAGTTGAGTTCAAAATTACACTAGCAGGGTCTAGTTTTAGGTGTTGAGCAGTGGGAACTTTTCCCACTGCTTGACTTGTTTGACTTTTTGTCTTTAGTGGCTGTTTTGGAGATTCAGATTACACAAAGGCACCCAAATGATCTTTGGATCATAAGGAGTCAAGAACAATCAACAAATCACAACAAGAAACAGCCAAATGATACAGTCAATTCAAACAAGTACCAGATCTGGGCAAAATAAGAACAAGTATAGCAGATATGACCAATAAGCTGTTTTAGCAAGAATAAGCTAACCAAATTGCACCAAAAGCATACACAGGCTAAAATAAACTTAAATGAGCAAGTCTAAACAAGTTTCATGCAAAACTTATAAGATTTGAACAAGATCTAAGCAATTAAAGTTACTGATGAACAAGTTTTAGCCAAATGGTGTTCTTGCTGATATACTTGACCCAAGGCTCAGATTCAAACACTCAAATCTTTCAAGTATGTTATATTAATGAGCTTTAAACAACTTTTACACCTAAGCATGCATAAACCCTAGGTTTTCCCAAAATCTTAGGCAAAAATCAGTAAAACTCAACAAGTTATAGCAAATTTAACAATTCAAGGTTTCAAGTCCAAATATTTGCAGGTTTGTGGTCTATTATGAGCATACAACAGATAATAAGCACAAACACAAACTTCCCTTAACACAATAACACAAAATCAACACAAACAGGTAGACCCAAACACCCCTTTATCTTTTCATAATCAAATTTTCCAAAGAAAAAGTAAGATTCAAGACCACCCAAGCATCAATTAACACAAAAACAAGTAAGATAAACAGATTCAAGCAAGATCAAGCCACAAAACACACAAGAACAAAGGCAACACTCAAATATCACAAAAATCCAAAGTTTTATCAGATTTTGGGATTAAGGGTGTGTACCTCATGGATGTACATCCACACCCACGGATTTTAAGCTTATGTGCTAGCAAGAACAAGCACAAGCTTCCACAACAAAGCCTGCTAAGATTGAACAAGGTTAAAGCACAATAAATTCAGAATAATTTCAGAAAATGAAACTTGCTTGATTAATGCAACCAATTGATCCCACACTTGATTATCCCCAAACTTTGAGCTCACAACACCTTGATATTAACAATATCAGGATGTATAGATCACTCTTAGCCCAGAAATTCCAAGATTTGATCAATGACTTAGCAAAATATCAAGAATGAGGAAAATTGCAAACTTTTGCAACCTCCAAGTGAAAACAGGTTTTTAACTTCTAAAATACAATCATATAACAATAATAAGCAGTAATAAAGATTGGCCAATGACTTTTCTTCAATGCTTCAAACACAATTTCATTAAACTGAAATGGGATTTACAGAAGTTGAACAAGGAAAAAATCAAAAGCAAACGTTTATGTTGGACCCTATACCCTTTATATAGAGGGTGTACATGGTCTGCATAAGCTTAAAAACTAAAAACCCTAGCTTGTGGAAGTCCCAAAATGCCCTTGAGGTTTTGTCTTCTTGGAAGAATCATGTGACTTGTTTTGGAGTTATGTAAGAGCTGGCAAGTGCAAAGTTGATCCAAAGGTGTGTGTGAAGCTTAGAAAGTAAGCACAATTCTCCAACGTTGGATTGCTGGTTTGTTTTTGTTTGGACGTGAAGAGTGGGGCAGGGGAGGGTTGGCATTGTCACATGCATGAGAGTGATGGGAGTTTAGGGGTTGGGTTTTGATTAAGAGGCCATTAATCAAGATTCTGGAGGTTATTAGGGCTTAATTACAAGAAATTAAGAAACCCATAATTTTATCAAGAACATGAAGAACAGGTTGTTTGATCTTGTTTGGGATTTAAATATGTGTTTAGGAGCGAGTTAATACTTAATTAATAATTAAGTTTTAACCGGGTGAGTGGATTGGTGAGATGGCAAAATGGAGAGAGGGGATTGGTGGAAATTGTGAGTGGGGTGAGGTGGCAGTGAATGATTGGTTAAGGTTACTAGGTTGTCTGGCCAGCTTTGAACCTCCATCTTTTAGCAACTTGCTACTTTGTAAATAAAAGGCCAAAACTCAGTTTCCTTTGTTATGGAAGTTTTGGTTTTCACACTTTTGCCCCAAAAAGTTTCATAAAGTAAATTCAGGGGTATTTCTTGCCATTTTTGCATTCTTGAAGGACTGGTTTGGTATTTTCATCAATGATAATGGTCTAGACTTGTATAATTGACATTTTGGAGGACTGAAATTGCCAAGTCTTGATGATTGAGGGACCATTCTTGCCAAATATTGAAAGTTTAGGGTCCTTTTTGTAATTTTGGGATTTTCAAAGGACCAAACTTGTAATTCCTTGTACTTTGAAGAACTTCATGATATGTTTGACTTTGTGGATGATATTGGTTGACAATTTAGCTTTGTTGAGGGGCTAAACTTGCCAAATCTTCAAAGTGGAGGGCCCTTTTTGTAATTTTGACAAACTTTAGGGACCAAACTTGTAATTATGAGGATACAAGGGTATAAAGTGTCAATTATTCCATATTGGATGACCCTTCTTCATAATTCTTCAAGTCTTCAAGGGTTGATCTTGGGAAAGTCTTCATTAGGGCTTGGTTCATTGTGCGGCTTCGTTTCCCGTGTTCGTTTTTGCATGATTCTTGTGATCTTTTGTCATTTTCTCAATATCCGTACCTAAAATACACAAGTAAAAAACACAAGCATATATATGGGTATTTTGATGATATTTAGATGCATTTTAAGCCCTAACTGGAAGATGAGACTATGTATAAAGGCAGTCTCATCAACAAGCTCATGTGCATCTCGGTAAATAGTAGGCCAAAAGAAACCGGCATCAAAGACCTTCTTAGCCGTGAGATTAGCACCGTGGTGACCACCCGTGGGTCTCTCGTGACAAGCTCTAAGGATGTTAGAAGCTTCGGTACCAAAGACACAACGTCGAATAATTTGATCCGCACAAGTCCGAAACAAGTAAGGTTCGTTCCAAAAATAGAACTTGACGTCACGAAAGAATTTTCGTTTTTCTTGAGTCGTCATACCCTTGATGATAAAGTTACCCGTATGGTAATTTGCAATGTCCGCAAACCATGGGGTGGAAGAATCAAGCTTAGAATTCACTACACCAAGTGTCTCGAGCGGAAATGTTTCGATGATTTCCTTGGGCTCATAAACACTTTGGTGAGGATCTTCCAAACGAGAAAGATGATCGGCCGCTAGATTCTCGGATCCTTTTTTGTCAACGATTTTGTGATCAAATTCTTGAAGGAGGAGAATCCAATGAAGTAATCTTGGCTTAGCATCTTGTTTAGCCATAAGATACTTGATAGCCGAATGATCCGTATACACTATGCATTTTGTCAAGACGAGATAAGGTCGGAATTTCTCAAATGCATACACCACGGCAAGGAACTCCTTCTCCGTTGTAGTGTATTTTAGTTGAGCCTCGGTCATTGTCTTGCTAGCATAGTGAATAGGTAAGAAGTGTTTTTCATGACGTTGCCCCAATACGGCCCCAATAGCATAGTCACTAGCATCATACATGAGCTCAAAGGGGAGGTTCCAATTGGGAGCAACAAGAACGGGAGCTTCGGTAAGTTTCCTCTTAAGGATTTCAAAGGCTCGTACACAATCGTCGTCAAAGACAAAACGTGCATCTTTTTCAAGGAGATGTGTAATAGGTCGAGAGATCTTTGAAAAATCCTTGATGAATCGACGATAAAAGCCCGCGTGGCCTAGGAAACTCCTAACTCCCTTAACGGTTTTGGGATGAGGTAATTTGGCGATGACGTCTACCTTAGCTTGATCTACCTCAATCCTTGCTTTCGAAACCTTTTGCCCTAAGACGATTCCACTTTTAACCATAAAATGACATTTTTCCCAATTAAGCACAAGGTTGGTTTCCTCACAACGCTTCAACATTCTCTCAAGATTCGACAAACACGAAGTGAACGAATTACCAAACACGGAAAAGTCATCCATGAAGACTTCCATCGTCTTCTCGATCATATCATGAAAAATAGCCATCATGCACCTTTGAAAGGTTCCCGGTGCATTGCAAAGTCCGAATGGCATTCTACGATAGGCAAACATTCCATATGGACACGTAAACGTAGTTTTTTCTTGATCATGAGGATCGATGGGGATTTGGAAGTAACCGTAAAAACCATCTAAAAAGCAATAGAAATCATTTCCCGCAAGACGCTCCAACATTTGGTCCATGAAGGGAAAGGGAAAATGGTCTTTTTGAGTGGCATCATTCAACTTTCGATAGTCAATGCACACTCTCCATCCGGTCACGAGTCTAGTGGGAATTAACTCGTTGGCATCGTTTGGCACAACGGTCATTCCTCCCTTTTTAGGGACACAATGAATAAGACTCACCCAAGGGCTATCGGAAATAGGGTAAATCATTCCCGCGTCAAGGAGTTTTAGGACTTCCTTTTTGATGACTTTGTGAATTTTGGGATTCACCCTTCTTTGATATTGGATTGCGGGCTTGTAATCCTCCTCCATTAAGATTTTGTGGGTACAAAATTTGGGATTGATCCCCTTAATGTCGGATAACTTCCACGCAATTGCCCCTTTGTGATCCTTTAGAACATCGACAAGTGCGGTTTTTTCATCATTTGAAAGTTCTTTCGAAATAATAACCGGTAACTTGTCTTCCTCCTCCAAAAAGACATATTCGAGATGAGGAGGTAAGTCTTTCAACTCGAGGATAGGTGGTCCCTCAATTGAAGATTTGGGCTCGATACTCATAACCTCCTCGGGTGGAGGAAATAGGAAATCGTTAAGAAAATCCTTGATAATCGAGAAGTCCTCATCATTGTCGAGGTCTTCGTCACAAGTACGTGGAACATCGAATTCTTCCAACGTAAAACCACCACCTTCAAATGGAGTGAAGGTTGGTGTCGAGTTATCAAGAATGGGATCTAACATAGTGGGATTGCCACTATTTTCATCATCACCAAAACCTAGAACTTCTTGTGAAAATTCCTCGCAAACAACGTCAATCATATCAACGAGGTTTATGGTTGCAACGGAATAAACATGAGAAATTTGAGAGTTTTGAGTTGCGTTTATAACAAGTTCCTCGTCGTTGAAACGTAAGGTGATCTTTCTAGCATGAACATCAATCAAAGCCATAGACGTATCTAAAAACGAACGACCTAAAATGAGAGGAACTTAAGGATCCGTGGGAATATCGACAACGATAAAGTCTACCGGATAATAGAACTTTCCCACTTTCACAAAAACGTCTTCCGCCAATCCACATGCGGGAATTGTGGAATGGTCGGCCAACTCGATAGACATTAGTGAAGGAGTAAGATAAGGAATATTGAGCGACTTGAAGATAGCAAGTGGCATCAAGTTAATGCTAGCACCAAGATCGGACAAGGCATGACATTCTTCCATATCTTGGATTGCACAAGGAATCAAGAATTTACCGGGATCACCGACTTTTTGAGGTATGCAGTTAAGATAAACCGATGAACAACTAGACAATTGTTGCAATTTCTCCTTGTTGTTCAACATACTCTTAAAGTTAGCGGCAAATCGAGGCATCATGACCAAAGCATCGGCGAAACTCACATTAAAGTGCAAATCACGAAACATTTTCATAAAAAGCTCAAATTGATAATTGTTGCGCTCTTGACGTTTCTCCTTCCTAAGTCTCGATGGATAGGGCAAAGGTGGTGTGGGTTGAGGCATAGGCATAGCCTTTGGAATCTCGGGTTCCAAATGAGATAATGGGTCAACCGTAGGTGTGGCATGAGCAGTACTTCGTGGGATTTGGACATGCTCCTTTTCGACCACCACCTCGGGTTCTTCCTCAATTGCATCCTCCGTAGGAGAAATTGGTTGAGGAGTCGGTTCCTTAAGTGTCTTACCACTTCGTGTGGTAATCACTTTCATCTCTCCCTTAGGGTTCGATATGGTGTTGCTAGGAAGACTACTCCAAGATGGTTTGCACATAATTGCCTCAAACATAGATGAAATTTTGTCCTCAAACATGGATTGCCTCTTCTCGGCCTTAATCATTTCTTGCTTAATTTCATGTTGCCCTTGCTCCATTTTTTGTTGGTTTTGTTGTAACCTAGTTACATTTCTTTCCATTTTGTTTGTATGGATTTTAAGCTCATTTGCTAACTCATTTTTCAACTCTTTCTTCAAGTCGTTCTTAAACTCGGATCTTAGGCTAATGATTTCTTTTTGAATGTTGTCAAACCTAGCATCGTTCCATTAGCGTATTCAAAATATTCATTTGGAAGATCTTTCAAAGTTTGCAAACCTTTGTTGTTGTTTTGAAAATTACTTTGATTTTTGTTTAAAACTTGATTATTAGCCCCTTGATTCCCATATTTTCCTTTGTAATTGCTTTTAAAACCAACTTGATTGTTTCGATAGTTGTTGTTAGCATTTTGATTTGAAGCAAAACCCGATGGAGTCAATTGATTAGAGCGGGTAACTTGACCGTTTTGGTTGTAAGTTCCCGTGGCCGCGTAGGCACTCGAAGTGTTACCACCGTTGGTAATACACTCGGAGAAATCATGACCTCCACCACAATACATACATGAAGCCTCAACCGCTTTAGCCGTAGTGGGAGCACTTTGTTCTCCAACTTTGAATTCAATTAAAAGTCCTTTAAGCTTATCAAAGATTTTGTTTTCCAAGTTCGCCTCAATTTGACAAGCATCGATGGTATTAGACAAAGAAGGTGAAGCCGAAGACGAAGCCTTACGAACACTCGACGTGCTACGAGGACTATACACCTTAGATCTATTCTCAATTATCACCAAAGCTTCCTCAACCGTTTTACACAAAAATTACCACCCGCGGCGGCATTTAGATAATCCCTTTCATGATCATTAAGTCCATTGTAAAACGTGTCAATTTGATGCAAGTCGGAAAAACCGTGATGAGGACACTCATGTAAAATTTCCTTAAACCTATTCCAAACCGTTAAAAAACTCTCATTAAATTCTTGTGAAAATTTTGAAATCTCGTTTTTCAAATGCATAGTCTTAGAGGGCGGGAAAAATTGGTTCACAAGTTTTGAAACGAGATCCTTCCACGTCAATATAGAATTGGGTGGCTCTTTCTCTAACCAAATTTTAGCGGGCCCCGCTAAGGAATACGGAAAAAGAATCATCTTAATCGAGTCATTAGCAACATCCTTAAATTTGCAAGTGGCGGTAAGACGATTGAATTGGCGGATATGGTTGTGCGGGTTATCCTTTTAATCACCACGGAATTTGTTGTTTTGGATCATCGACAATAAACCCGTTTTCACTTCAAAATTCTCCGCAAGGATAGCGGGAATTACAATAGCCTCTCCATAACCCTCGGTGGGTGCTTGAAGTAACTCCATCATAGTTCGATTCTCCATGGTTGGTTCCTCTCTTACGATAGGTTCGTCAATAGGAGACTCCTCACTAGAAAGATTAGGAGTAGGTGTTGACTCCTTTCGGTTTCTTCTTTTACGTGAACGTCTTGCTTGGTTGCGGGTTTGCATAAACGTCACGTACAACGAGGGGATGAGCAAAGAAGATTCTTTTTGGTGTTTTTTATTTTTCCAATTTTTTGTGGTTTTTGATTGTTTTTACTTTTTTTTGGATTTTTGTGATTGTATTAAGTAGACCAAAATCTACAAATCTCCTCCTTAATCAAATCTCTTGATTAAAGAAGCCTCAAGGAATGAAAACGATCACGTGAAGTGAACGCCTTCCATGACTTTAGAACGTTGGTGGAACACCAAAACGTCCAAGAGGGTTTAATCAAATGAAACCAAGAAAGTATATATGATACTTAATAATACTTTGGGCGGCAAAACCCTCGATTAGCCTTCAATCTCAAAATACTCACAAGCAAGCGGGGAAACGAGGCGGCGCGAAGCACTTAAGAGCCTTTTTCCTTAGGGTATATTTTATAATACCCGCCTTATACCCACCTTATAGTTTGTATGTTTCAAAATCGAGCTTCACGAAAGTATTTATCTATTTTTGCCTTTTTCTTTTGGTTTGAGATCCGAATACAATGATTGGGTAATGACCTCCCAAGTCAAGGTTGTGTTTTCACACTTTTGGAGTACTTGTTAATTTATTGTTCTACGTATACAATATATTAATAATATTCACACAAAAAACGAAGAACCGATAATACATATTAGTAGAGTGCTACTAATACAAATAGATATTATGGCTATATATAAAAACAACAATTGCCAAATCAAAACACAACACGCCTCCCCGGCAGCGGCGCCAAAATTGATAGTTGTAAGTTCCCGTCTTTTAGGAAAAAGAGCGTAATTAGGGTAAGTACACAAGTGATTTAGGAAAATCACAAGTTATGACCCAAAGTGGGGATCGTTCTCAAGGAGGCTTGGTGTGTGTGTTAAGAGATGATTAATGATGTGATTATGATTATGAGAAAAGAAAATAGAAATGAGATAAGAAGAGAATGACGGTTACGATGACGAATTAAACTAAGACGAAATGTCGTACACGTAAAACCGTAAAAAGTAGCAAAATTAAAAAATTACCCTAAAAATTCCTAGAAAATTGTAATAAATCCTAAATAATGTAATTAGAGTTTACAAAAAATCAAAAATCACCCAAACCTTTTATTTAATTAAATAATAATTTTTTAATGCTAATTAAATCCCAAAAAATCAATTTAATTAACAAAAAGCCCAAAATGAGATTTTTTCAATTGTAAACCTCTAAAATGACTTAACTTAATTTAAAACTACTTTTGAAAATTTTAAAATTAATTAAAACTGTTTAAAAAAAATTTAAAACTATTTAAACTTAAAATAATTATAAAAATTAATCTAATGACAAAAAAATATTCTAAAAATTGTAAAATTCCTAACTTAATGTATTTAACTTAAGAAAAATATAAAAACTTGAAAAACCTAAATTTTAATTTTTAGTAATAAAATAATATTAAAAACCCAAAATTTATAAAAAATTCTAAGAACTTGCAAACTAGCTTATTTTGACCTAATAAACACATAAATGAAGTTGAAATTACCTAAATACCCCTAATGGGCCTAGAATGGGCCAAAAGTCCAAACAGAAAGCTTAATGGGCTTATTAAGGCCCAATAAGAAAAATGTTGTCCAAATAAGCCCAAAAACTCCTATCTGACTCAAAATTTGATTTTAAACACAAAACTCTGAAGGCCCAAAAGCTGAAAATGAGTATAAGCTAGCTTATTTCAAAGCAACTTATCCTTAATGGGCTTTTTGGCGCATTAAGCTATAAGCTGATGCCATAAGCTCAAATTAGAACATACAAGCTTATTTTAAGTTACTTAAGAGTTTTGTAAAAAGAAATTTGAAATAAGCGCAAGGAATAAGCTTGAAAAAACAATAAGCTATCTTCACAAAACGACAAAATAGTCGTTTTCGAGTTCTAGGCCACCCCAATAGCTGATTCAAGTTTCAAAAGCTTTTAAATGACTTAACTAAGCTTAATCAACAAAACGTTTTCAAATAAGTTCACTCAATAAGCTGAAATAAGCAAATAAGCACTTAATTAAAAGTCAACTTTATGAGTTTTCTAGCAAAAAGTCAAAGTCAAGGTCTGATAAGCTCCAGTTCAATCAAACGGGTCAAATGATGAAGATTGATCACAAAAAGTAAGTTGTTGCAGGTCTGGATAAGCCAATATGGCTTATTAATAAGCTAACTGAAAATTAACACTAGCAGGGGCTAGTTTTGGATGTTGAGCAGTGGAAACTTTTTCCACTGCTTGACTTCTTTGACTATTTGTCTTATATGACTTTTTTGTGGATTCAAGTTTCACAAAGGCACCCAAATGATCAGTTAATCATAAGGAGTCAATAGCAATCACAAAAACACAATCACAATCAGCCAATTTGTACAGTTAATTCAAAACATCACCAGATCTAGCCCAGACATGAACAAATAAGCAGTTATGGTTCAATAAGCACTTTTAGCACAATTCAGCCAGCCAAACTTCACCAAATGCATACACAAGCTGTAATAAACTTATATGAACAAGTTTAAACAGGTTTCATGCAAGGATTCAAAGTCTAGATCAAGATTCAAACACAATAAGGTTACTGATGAACACTAACACAAGCCGATTTTTACTTTGTTGATGTATTTGACCACCAAGCCAAATTCAAACCCCCAAATCTTGTTAACAGGTTATATTAACTATGTTTAAACACTGTTTAGCCCTAAGCATGCATACACTCTATGTGTTCCCAAAGTCTTAGGTCAAAATCAGTCAAAACAAGCAAATTATAGCACAATCTTAGATTCAAGGTTTTTAACCTGAAAACTTGCAGCAAATAGCACACAAACAAGTATTTTGCAGATACAAAGCACAAACACAAGCTTCCAACAACATAATATCAACTTATGATCTAAAACAAGTAATCCCAAACACCCCTTTAAATTTTCAAATCAAAATTTTCAAATCAAAAGTGTATTCCAAGGTTACCCAAGCCCAAATCAAAAAAATAACAGAGGTAATATGTAGATTTTAGCAAGATTAAGCCACAAACTTCACTAGAACACAAGCAACACACAAATATCACAAATATCCAACTTTTTATCAGATTTTGAGATTAAGGGTGCAAACCTCATGGATGTACATCCACACCCACGAATTTTGAGCTTATGTGCTAGCAAGAACTAGCACAAGCTTCCACAATAAAGCCTGCTAAGATGGAACAAAGTTAGAAGCACAAGTTATCAAAACAGAAAAGTGAAAATCCTTGATTAATGCAACCTTAGTTCCCCACACTTGATTATCCCCAAGTTATAAGCTTCACAACACCTTGATATCACAATATCAGGATGCTATGATCAGCTTTATTGCCTAAGAATTCCAAGGTTTGAACAAGACTTAGCAAAATATCAAGATTATAGGAAAATATGCAAACTTTTGCACACTCCTTTGAAAACAGGTTTTAAGATTAAAGATTAGTAAACAAAGAACAATAACAAGCAGATACAATGATTGGCACTTGAGCTTTCTTCATAATTTCAAACACATTTCATTAAACTGAATATATGATTTACAGAAAAGTGAACAAGGAGAACTCAAGAGCAAAAGCTAAGTGACTGAGTCCTATGCCTTTTATAGGCATACAATGATGTCTAGAAAATATAAAAATGAAACCCTAATGCTTGGTGAAGTCCCAGAAATGCCCTTGAGGGTTTTGGCATTTTAAAGATCATGTGACATTTCTTGGCTGGTTGTGTGAGTTGTCAAAGGTAAAAACGTATCCAAGGGCTTACAATGAGCTTAGAAAGTAAGCAAGAATCATGCACGTTGGATGACTGGTGTAGTTTTGGCAGCTTCTTCTTTTTTGCAGCAGGGGAATCTTGTGTGGGACTATTGAGTGATGAGGTGGCCAGTTTAAAGGGTGGGTTATGTTTATAATACCCTTAATTATAAATCTGCACAAGATTAGGGCCTAATTACAACTGGATTAAGAAAACCCAATTGTGTTCTTGAGGTGAATAGTTGTGTGTTTGATCCGGTTTAGTGTTTAAAAATGTGTTAGGCGCCCATTTTAAACTTAATAAATTAAGCTGTTAATCCGGTTATGAGTGGATTGTGATGTGGCACAAAGCTGAGTGGTGATTGGTTGTTTTGGTTGAGTGGGGCACGTGTCACCATGACACTGGCCTATTATCTTCCTTGTCTTGGCAGTTTACTCCCGTCATCTTTTATACTCATTTCATTCCCATTTTAAATGCACAAAATCAGATTTCCCATTATAATGAAGTTTTGGTTTTCACACTTTTGCCCCAAAAAGTTTTGTAAAATGATTTCAGGGGTATTTCTTGCCATTTCTTGATTCTTGAAGGACTGATTTGGCATTTTATTCATAGATAATGGTCTTGACTTGTCTTGTTGACTTCTTAGAGGACTGAATTTGACAAATCATGATTTATGAGGGACCATTATTGCCATTTCTTCAAAGTCAAGGGTCCTTTTGGTAATTTGACATATTTAAAGGACCAAATTTGTAATTTCTTGTAACTTGAAGTCCTTCATGGTATGTTTGACTTTGAGGAGGATAGTTATTGACAATTTAGTTTTGTTGAGGGACTAAAATTGCCAATTCTTCAAAGTGGAGGGCCCTTTTTGTAATTTTGACAAACTTTAGGGACCAATCTTGTAATTATGAAGATACAAGGGTATAAAGTGTCAATTCTTCAATATTGGAGGACCCTTATTCATAAATCTTCAAATCTTCAAGGGTTAGTCTTGGAAAATTCTTCATTAGGGCTTGGTTCAATGTGCGGCTTCGTTTCCCGTGTTTGTTTTTGTATGATTCTTGTGATCTGTTGTCATTTTCTCAATATCCGTACCGAAAATACACAAGCAACAAACACAAGCATATATTTGGCCATTTTCATGATATTTATGCATTTAAAGCCCTTTTTGGATGATGAGACTATGTATAAAAGCAGTCTCATAAGTGGTATATTCAAAAACCTTGTCTTTTCATTTTCTTTTCTTATGATTTCATGAACATTTAATTTAATATTCAAGAAAACAATGCATAAAAATTTTAAGGATTAAATTAAATTATGTTTTAGGTTTGGTTTGGTGTTGTTTGGTTCGACCGAGACACCGAGATCCCAAAGGGGGTGCTCGACTTGTTTATTATCACCACCACCGAGACCTTTAGGTCTCGGATTGGTTGGTCTTCGGTCGGCGCAGCAAGGGAACCCCGACCATGGGGTCGGGGTGTGTTTATGTTCGGTTTTTGTGTGAACCGAGACACCACCGAGACCCGTAAGGGTGCTCGGTTGGTTTTGTTTGATCGGACCCGAGACCAAAGAAACCCTGACACTAGGTCGGGGTATGTTTACATGTTTAGTTGATTAAGTAATGTCAACCGAGTTCCTTTCCAAGGTCTCGGTGGGACTTGTTTATAGCTTATTGATTCGGCTTATATTAAAACACGGGCTCGGGATTCGGGTTTTTATAAAAACTGTTTTTATAAAACATGTCATATTAAACTTTAGGTTAATTTATTTATTTAATTAGTTCATGTATAACCTAAGGTAATTATACTTAGTTATTTTAATTAAACATGTATTTTAATTAAAATTATATAACGTATAGTTAATTAAATTTAACCAGTTATTTAATTAACCAACTATAACCATGACTTGTATTGTACTAATTTGACTTCATTTAATATTTATAATTTAGCTTAATTCTAATTATGGAAACTTACTAATTTTGGGAACTTTCTATTTTTGGAAACTTTCTATTTTTAGAAACTTACTATTTATGGAAACCTACTATTTTTAGAAAGTTACTTAGTGTAGAAACTAGAAGGGGGGGTTGAATAGTTTCTCTTCGATTAGTCACCTAATTAAAAGTACTTTCAATTAGGTTTGTATCAAAACTATCTTTTACTTGAAGCTAAGTTGCATAATGATTAGGTTCAATTCAAATGCATTAGCAATGGTAATAGGTAAGTGTAATGATAATGAAATAAGTAAAGAGTAAGGAAAGAGACAACCTAATGACAAGACACCAAGATTTATAGTGGTTCGACAACGAGGCTCTATCCTTGTTTCTACTCCACTCCTCGAGTACACCTACTCGAGATTTCCACTATATCCACAAGCTCCCTTCTTGGCGGAGAAAACCTTACATCGTCGCTTACATTATTTTCCGACACTAAGCTAAATGTCGAGACCTAATCTTTAGCTAGGACCAATCTACACAACGTTGCCTACTTCACAATTTAACGACACACTGCTAGATGTCGAGTTCTAATCTAAAGCTAGAACCAATCTTCACGACTCTTCACTTTGAAGCTAAGTGAGAACTTCACACAACACAACTACTAATAACTTTCAAGTTTAGTGAGAACTCACAAGACACAACCACATCACTTTATAGTTTAGTGAGAACTACTACACAATCTATTACAACTCAACTAGACATATCCAAGTACACACATGTAGCTTGGATCTACACAACATAAATCCAAGTAAACACATATGCAATGGATGTACACAACAAATCCAAGTATTGACAAATAACTTGGATGAACACAACTAGTCCAAGTATTCATAAATACAAATGGATCAACATAAAACAAAAAGGCTAACATGATGAACATGACTAATTCATGGATTCATCTTTATCACAACACTAGTGAGTGAGTGATCTTCTCTTTGGACAAGGTAAAGGAGGGGATCAAGAGGATAATCATATGTAAACATACTTAACACATTAAGTGATCATTTACTAATGATTATGCTATAGAAAAGAGAAAGGGGGCTGAGAAAAACGTCCAAGAGGGTTGTTGGAAAATGAGATTTGATCCACTATTTATAGGAGACAAAGTGCAATGGCTAGCTGGGCGCGGTTCTTTATCTAGCCCGACGGTTCCATATCGCTAGAGAACCGCCTAGCTATTTAAGGTACCGCCTAGTAGACTACGCTCCTTTTTTTGTCTTTTAGTGGGGTAGGAATATCTGAGGTTTTTTAAACCTTCAAAGGATATTCTTGTGGCATATGGAATATGCCATTTTCAAATTTACATTTTCCATTTTAATAAAACATTTTCTTAAAAAGAAAGTTTATTAAAAAATCTTTTGTCATATTAACAAAAGTGAGTTTTAAGGATAATCACTTTGATGATCACTAAGTATGATTAAGAAAAGTTAGTGATATGATTATTACCGTGATGATAGTGTTAGTTAAATAATTCGTTTTGTGTTTTACACTTAAATGTGTTGTATAGTTTGTTGTGATCAAAACTAAGAAAGATTAGTTAACACTAATAATGTTTTCAGGCATCACTTGCATTAACACTTAGTATTACAATAAAATTATTATAATACACTAATACATAAATAATACACAACATAATATCAGAATAACGATAGTTAACACAGTAAACAGTAAAACATGACAAAATACGTACAACAAGCTAATAACATACGGAACCAGTAAAACACATGTAATTCAGACAACTCACACACGTCCATACTTCTTATGTAGTGTTATCCGTCAAGGTGGATTAGTCTTCATCGTTCTCGTTAGCTTCTACTGGATATAAGGTATGAATTTCCCGTCCTTCAGTAAGGGCAATCTCTTCCTTCATTAAGATTTCCCGTATGCAGCCAACTATTTTCCCCAGTAGTTACAAATTAAATGCTTAAGTTTATTAGTTATCTTTGCCATATACATGCATGACCAGTTTCACCTAGTTATGGAGGTATCATAACCATAACACTAGAGGCACTAGTGTTATGACTTCACCACGGCGGAGTGATAGCTCGTGGCATCCCTTTTCAGTTATTTGGCCATTATATTATTATATTATCATGTGGGGCGTATGGGTGCATCCTAGTTACATGTTTCAGTCAGGATTTCATGGTAAATGTGGTGTGTGCCTTGCATCCTTCACAAGGAGATGATCCCTCCTACCCGCTGACCAGTTTTTTTGAACGACAGTTTGGTGCAGCGGAATATCTTACGTGCCACCGAGGCACCAAGTCTCTCGACCCGAGTTCTAATCATCTCACGACGAGAATATCAACCCCCATGCTAGCCATCCAGTTTCCCATTAAGGGGCTTCAAGGCATTGCGATGGGATTCAAACCTGGCTGCCAATTCTGGGAAAATCCCCCACATGGGGAATGACAGGAGTCAAACCCCTGACCTCCCCTACATGGAGACTATAACCAAATGATCCATCCAACTGAGCTAGACTTCATTTTCACCCACTGACCAGTTAATTAGAGGCAACCCCTCTAATTGCATGATGAGGTCTCCCCTCCAAGTATTCATGCACGTTGTTGACCTCATGACCTATATTGGCTATAATGGTACATTAACTAATACAAATTTTCATAAGTAACATAAGCTATGTTTTCAGAACTAAAACCAGTTAACATGACAGTCAACTAGGTTTTCCAGGACTTATTCATTTCCGCTGCCATTCATGCTTTATACTCTTTATATGCTTCCATATTCTATGTTTCCATGCTTTATTGTATATCCGTGCACTGAGCGTTATGCTCAGCCGTCTACTTTTCCATGTTCTTAAACGACAGGTACCCAAGGACGCAAGTAGGAACTCCAGAGTATGTGCATTCGGATTGGAAGCTATCCGGCCTCTTTTACCTTATGCATTTATTCCTACTTTATCATACTTTACATCTTTTGCACATTTTTTAGTCCTTTCCATTTACAGTACTTATATTGCTTGTTTGTGAGTTACTAGACTATCGATGTTTGATTCCGGTATTTATATTTATGGTCATGAATGTTTAGACATTTACCTTGCATGCTTTGATGATACGCCATAATTTACTATAGCACTCTATCCTATTAAATGGGGTGTTACAATTATGGTATCAGAGCCAATGTTTCGACCTGTAGCTTTATAAAAATGACCTGTGACTTACGGGTAGTCACCAGTG
The DNA here is from genome assembly GCA_025667525.1 of Glebionis coronaria. Taxonomy (NCBI): domain Eukaryota; kingdom Viridiplantae; phylum Streptophyta; class Magnoliopsida; order Asterales; family Asteraceae; genus Glebionis; species Glebionis coronaria. Next base: position 224,577,636 of record CM046882.1, on the reverse strand, counting down.
TCTTCCTAGAACTAACAGTTGGTTTTCATGCTTTCATTTATTTTCACTTATTTCATGCATTCATATCATTGTAACAGGTTTATGACTAAGTAATGGTTGGTACAGGACTGTCCCTATTTAGTCGCATGTGCTTTTATCGAAACTTTTAACTTCGGGACCGACCCATTGGCGTCCCCGCGCCATGTCTTTTGTTTTGGGTGAATTGACCATAGGCGTTCACTCTCGTTCATATAAAAGTTTTATAAACTACATCATGAATTTTTATACATTGTTTCATGCATTATAAACTGCTTCTTGATTTATACATTTTTCATGCATTCTTATGTTATCTATTTCAGATTTATTATTTATGTTGCATTTTGTTGTTTTAAACTGTCAGATGGTGAACAATCGCAATACTCCAGATTTGACAGCAGCTGTCAATGCAGCTCTACAAGCCCTCCTTCCCCAACTTCGCAATGAAATCAGGGATGAACTTCAGGTGGAATTCCAGGCTCATGGTAATCAAAAAAACCTCCTCCTCCTCTACCGGTTACTTTTATGACTTGGTTGGAGAGATTCAACAAACAACGACCCCGTTCGTTTGAGCAGACTAACAGACCCAACGAGGCTAAAGCTTGGATTTCTCACATCGAGAAGATTTTCGATGCAATGGGTTGTGATGGTATTTACAAGGCAAGACTGGCTTGCTATAAGTTTGAAGGTGATGTGCTGCAGTGGTGGAAATCGGTCAAGCAGTCCAAGGGTGGTGACAATTGGGTTGCACAGCTGACATGGGACCGGTTTAAGGAGCTCTTCCTTAATCAGTACTTTCGACATGCTGAGCAAGAGAAGCTCAAGAGGGACTACCATAACATTCGGTAGATTTCTGGTGAAAACAGCAATGAAATCATGCAAAGGTTTCTCCGGTTAGCAGGTTTTCTGGGTCCAGCCGCAGGAACTGTTGTGGAGCAGGCTGAGAAGTTTCGCTGTGCACATCGCACTTCGGTTGCCAACAACCTGGTATGTGCTACTTTCACTACAGTGGCACAGGTGGCCAATGCAGCCCGTAAGCTCGAGATGCTTTGGGAACGAGAGGAGTTCGGTGATGACAGAGTTGTGAAGAGGTATCTTCAATCACCAATCGTAAACAATTCATTTCCATCAGTATTATTTATTTCATATAAACCTCTGTTCAATGATATATATATTCCAGGCAGAATACTGACGACCGTAAGCATGCAACCGCTCAGCAACAAGCATCCAAGGGAAATGGTCAGACTAACGACCGTTCTGGTTCTAAGAGGCGTGGCGGTAACGATAGTTACCGTAACAACGCTAACAACTCGAACAACAACAGGTCCCTACATTAACCTTCTTTCATGTTCAACTATTTTATTTTATGATATTCTGACACTCCAACGATTGTTAAATCAGGGACAATGGTAACAGCAGGGATCAGGACCGTAGGGGTTTACAGCCTAACCGTTCTACCTCATCTGGTAAATTTTACACCTTCTATGTAATCATGTTTATGCACCACGATCATGTCTCATGCATGTAATCCTTGAACAGGCTCTCAGATAATTAGGATGCCTGCTAGAGGATTCACGCATCCTATCTGTCCTACTTGTTCACGCAGACATTCGGGTATTTGTCACCAAGGTACTGGTGGTTGCTTCAAGTGTGGCCAACAAGGCCATCAGTAGAAGGATTGTCGCCAGGGTGAGATAGAAGGCACCTCTGGACACGCCGATACCAAGCCACCTCCTACTTCTGGTCGCGTGTTCACTACTACTCGAGATCAGGTAAATAAGACCTCAGGTACTATCACCGAAAATCTCTTTATGAATGGTTTGGCAACATGTGTTCTATTTGATACTGGAGCGACGCATTCAGTCATGTCCACTACTTTTGCTGTACGTGTTAGGATTTCCCCAATGCCATTAGATAATGCCTTATGCATTTCCACGCCACTTAGGGACTCTGTACGAATCACTCAAGTGTACAGAGATCTTCCCCTAGAATTTGATGACAAGATCCGTAGAGTTGACGCACTTCCTTTGGACATGTGCGATTTTGACTTGATTTTGGGCATGGAATGGTTATCCAAACACCAGGCCACAATTGACTGCCACACTTATCGGGTTATATTCGGTGATGTTAAATCCCCAGAGTACATACACCATGGTTTTCTGCCAGGGAGGTCAGTACAGATTATTTCATCCATGGAGGCGCGTGCATTGCTATCACACGGCTGTCAGGGCTTCATAGCCAATATTCATGACATTTCTGCCGAGTCTCCATCGATCCAAGATCAGCCTATTGTGTCAAAGTTTCTTGACGTATTTCAAGATGCACTTCCGGGCATACCACCTATTCGTGAAGTCGAGTTTGGAATCGAGCTCATACCAGGTGTAGAGCCAATTTCCAAAGCTCCTTACCGTATGGCTCCTATAGAGCTTAAGGAACTAAAAGATCAGCTGCAGGAACTTCTGGAACGAGGTTTCATCCGTCCTAGTGCATCGCCATGGGGTGCACCGGTACTGTTCGTGAAGAAGAAAGACGGCAACATGCGTTTATGTATAGACTATCGTGAGCTGAACAAGATCACGATCAGGAATCGTTATCCCTTGCCGCGGATTGATGACCTATTCGATCAACTTCAGGGCGCCATGCATTTCTCCAAGATCGAGCTGAGGTCCGGCTACCATTAGTTACAGGTTAAAGAGCAGGATATCTCCAAGACTGCTTTCCGTACATGTTATGGGCACTACGAGTTCGTAGTCATGCCATTCGGACTCACTAATGCTCCAGCTGTCTTCATGGATTTGATGAACCGTATTTTCCATGAGTTTCTGGAAAAGTTCGTTATTGTGTTCATTGATGACATCCTGATATTCTCTAAATCTAAGGAGGAACATGAGGAAACTTCGTACATTCTTACAGATTCTTTGTCAGAAGCAGTTGTACGCCAAGTTCTCTAAGTGTGAGTTCTGGTTAACCAAGGTGGCATTTCTGGGCCATATTGTATCTACAGAGGGGATCACCATGGATCCTACCAAGGTTGAAGCTATCATTAGATGGCCGAGACCTACATCTGCAACAGAAGTTAGAAGTTTTCTGGGTTTAGCTGGTTACTACCGCAGGTTTGTAGAGAACTTCTCATGGTTAGCCTTACCATTGACTAAGCTGATTAGGAAATGAGAGAAATTCGTCTGGACGGAAGAGCGAGAGAAGAGCTTTGAAGATCTTAAGTAGAAGTTAGTGAATGCAACTATTCTTACTCTCCCACATGGCTCAGGTGGATTTCAGATATATAGTGACGCTTCAGGAAAGGGATTAGGCTACGTTCTTATGCAACATGGGAAGGTTATTGTATACGCATCACGACAGCTGAAACCTTATGAAGAAAACTATCCTACCCACGATTTAGAGCTTGCGTCAGTTGTTTTTGCATTGAAGATCTGGAGACATTATTTGTATGGTGAATCATGTGACATATTCACCGACCACAAGATTCTCAAGTATATCTTCACCCAGAAGGAGCTGAACATGAGACAGAGGAGATGGTTAGAGCTATTGAAGGATTACGACACCAACATTCAAAACCATCTTGGTAAGGCGAATGTGGTGGCAGATGCTCTAAGCAAAAGGTCGGGTATGATTGCTGTCATATAGATTGCAAAGGAGATCATTCGTGACCTAGAGATGACTGACATTGAGTTTTGTGTACGAGGACAGCACGGTAACTGGGCTAATCTTAGAGTGGAACCAGAATTACATTCTAGGATCAAGGAAGCTCAGAAGGACGATGGTGAGATTTGGTCTATCATTCAGAACCTTGATCAACAGACGGAGTTTCGTGTTGACGACGACGGTATCTTATGGCAGGGCACTAGATTAGTAGTTCCTGATAACTCTACTCTCAGGGAAGCTGTGTTGACTGAAGCTCGCAGTTCTCCATTTACTATACATCCTGGTTCTACCAAGATGTAACACGACATAAAGCAACACTTTTGGTGGAGTGGTATGAAGCAGGATGTTGCCACCTTCGTTTCTAAGTGTATGATCTGCCAACAGGTGAAGATCGAACATCAGCGTGCTAGTGGTTTACAACAACCATTAGACATTCCAGCATGGAAGTGGGACAAAATCTCCATGGATTTTGTTACTGGTCTTCCAGTTAATCAGAAGAAGAATGACGCAATCTGGGTCATTGTGGATAGATTGACTAATCTGCTCATTTTCTGCCGATTTGCAAGGAGCATCCGGTCAGCAAATTAGCAGACACATTCTAGATGGAGATCATGAGACTACATGGTACTCCATAAGAAATCATCTATGACAGAGATCCCCGTTTCACATCACGTTTCTGGCAGAGTCTTCAGAAAGCTTGGGGCACCAAACTTAATCTCAACACTGCCTTCCATTCTCAGACCGACGGACAGTCGGAACGTAACATTCAGACATTAGAGGACATTCTGCGATCGTGTGCTCTAGAATGGTTAGGAAGCTGGGATGATTATATATTCCTAGTAGAATTCGCATACAACAACAGCTGGCACGCTAGCATCAAGTGGGCTCCCTTTGAGATGTTGTATGCTAGAAAGTGTCGAGCCCCAATCTGCTGGGATCAAGTGGGCGAACGACTGCTTGAAGGTCCAGAGATGATTGAAGTGACTAATGAGAAGGTCGCTGTCGCCAAGGCAAAACTTCAGGAAGCTTGTGCTCGTCAAAAGAGCTATGCTGATAAACGTCATAGAGATGTGTCTTTCAACGTAGGTGACCATGTTTTCCTCAAGGTATCACCTGCACATGGATTTAGACGTTTTGGAATCAGAGGGAAGCTCAGTCCTCGCTTCATCAGACCGTTCGACATCATAAAATGCGTTGGTGAAGTGTCATTGTAAAACCCGCATCCTTTTATCATGAATAGTACCCTTAAGATCGTACGTACTAGATTAAAACTTCCCTTTTATAGTACGATTACGTTTACGTGTTAGGATTTTACGTATTACGTACGTGTTAGAACACGATAAGTATTTATTACGCACGAACACGCAATAATTATTTAAACAATAATTAATCACGAACATGCGATCATGAAATCATGAACGTAATTAAATCACGAGCTAATATGAATTACGTATATATATTTATTACAACACGAATAAATATATTAGGCCACGGTAATTATTTAACGAGAACACACAAAACGCGAACACAAATAAACACGAACACGAGAACACACTTATTAATTAGACACGGAAAATGATCGGGTTACCCCATGTGGGCCCATATGCCACGAAATTAGGAAGGAGGATGGGCCAAGCCCATCAAAATTTACTAAAGGGGGGGGGGGGGGTTAAGGGAAAAAACACTACTCATATTTTTTTACAGAAGATTTTAGAAAACCTAAAAGTTCTCCTCCTCCTCTTCCTTGTCTTTTGGCCGCCACCCATACAACACACCAAGAGGGTGTTGATTGATCTTGGATCTTGGAATTATTGCTAGTGTTCGTGTTTGTTCATCATTGTTTAGATCCACGCATTCGGTAAATCCTTTAACCCTTTTCTTTTAATTTAATCTTTTAAATAATTAAGAACATGTTATGTTTTTTTATAAAACCTAATTAAATCATAGATCTAACATGGAATTGGATTTGGAATAAATCAAAAAGTAATGTTTTAGGGGTGTTTTGTTCTTGGCCGCGCCTAAACCGAACCCGAGAGGGTCTCGGTTTGGCTACATGACCACCACCGAGACCATATGGCCCTGGTTGGTTGGTGTGGGTCCCACGGCAGCAACAAGAAAAGGGTAACCCCGAATTGGTTCGGGGTATGGTGTCGATTTCATGTCCGGTTCATAGTTCTTAGTCAAGATCCGGTTCACGTTGTATGTTATGATTATTTTCTTTTATAATCTTATGTTAAAATTAAATTAATGAACATGACATGATTAATTTAATAACATGACTTAGGTTATATTAATTATTAAAATCATGAAATTACTAACCTAAGTATTATATATTTTTAAGACTTATAATTAATTAATTATTTAAAAACCATGGTTATAATTAATTAATTAACATGACTTAGGTTATATTATTAATAAATAATAATACATGTTTTAACCTAAGTATTTAACTTTATTTAATTAAAAACATGTTATACTTTAATTAAATATTTTAACCTATAGTTTATTTTAATTACATGAAATAATTAATAAACTATACATTATATCATATGATTTAGAAAATAATCATGAAAACACTTAGGCTTATATACTTAGCTTATTTAACCAGCTTATTTCTAATTATGGAAACTTTCTATTTTCAGAAACTTAATTAAATAAGGTAGCTAATCTATTTATGGAAACTATCTATTTTTAGAAACTTATTTATTTTAGGCAGCTAATCTATTTATGGAAACTTATTTAATTAAGGCAGCTGATCTATTTATGGAAACTTTCTATTTTTAGAAACTTATCTATTTTAAGCAGTAATTCTATTTTTGGAAACTTTCTATTTTGGAAACTTTCTATTTTTGGAAACTTTCTATTTTTGGAAACTTTCTATTTTTGGTAACTTTCTATTTTTTTGAAACTTTCTATTTTAGGAAACCTGCTATTTTTAGAAAGTTACTTATTATTACACAGTAAGTATAATAATACATGAAATACCAAAAATACTTAGTCAGAGTAAACAGAATATAAGATAAACACAGTTTAAGGCTTTAAAACAGTAAAACATGATAAGAACATATAAAATAAGCTAAGACATGACATAGAACCAGTTACGTATTTAGTAAGCAGATACTTATTCATGTATGTATTTATGTAGCATTAGTGATACGGAAGTAGGATTCCTCTCAGTTCATCTTCTTCGTTCACTGGACATAAGGTACAGATTCCCGTCCTTTCAGTATGGACATTCTTTCCTTATTAGGATTCCCCGTATGCAGCCAACTGTTTTCCTAGTATTTGTTTTATATGTTTTTGAATTGCTTATGTTTAATCAGAATACCTAAAGCCATATACATGCATGACCAGTTTCACCTAGTTATGGAGGTACCATAACCATAACATTAGAGGCACTGATGTTATGACTTCACCACGGCGGAGTGATTGCTCGTGGCGTCCCTTCAGCTTTTGGCCATTTACTATATTTATCATGTGGGGCGTATGGGTGCATCCTAGTTACATGTTTTCAGTCAGGATTTCATGGTGAATGTGGTGTGTGCCTTGCATCCTTCACAAGGAGCTGATCCCTCCTACCCAAAAACTAGTATATTAAATTAGAGGCAGCCCCTCTAATTTGCATGATAAGGTCACCCCTCCAAGTATTCATGCACGGTGGATTTTCATGACCTATATTGGCTAATGGTAAAATATGTTAAACAGTTTTCATAAGATAAACATAAGGCTTTTCAAACTATAAAACCAGTTTTATGAACATGTTCCAGGTTTTCCAAGACTTATACATTTCCGCTGCTATTAAGTCTCTATTATGTTTTAGTCACTTATACTATGTCTATATCCGTGCACTGAGCGTTTTGCTCAGCCGTTACTTTCCTTTCCATGTCCCAAAACGGCAGGTACCCTAGGAAAGACTCGAGCATTTGGAGGACGTGCATAGGATGGAAGGTGCCAGAGACTTCTTTTCCTTTTTGCCTTCATATACTTATGCTTGTTTAGTATTTCATTCATTTCCTTTGCTTTATTATGTTTTGGGATTATGTTTGGGAACCGATGTTTGATTCTGGTTTACCCTATGGTCATGTAATGCTTTAGACATTTATCCTTGTATGCTTTGATGACACGCCATAATTACGCGTGACATTCCATTATCAAAATGGGGTGTTACAATTATGGTATCAGAGCCAAGGCTTCGACCTGTAGGCTCTAAAACTCGACCTGTGACTAGTGGGTAGTCACCAGGAGCTTCCTAAGCCAACGTTTGTTATTCCACGTATTGATGTTTTCAGTGCATTGTTGTTTCAACCATGATGTTTTCAGCACCTTGAGGTTTTAACCTTGATGTTTTCATCGATATTGTTTTACTAATATGGATGGACAACCGTCATTCATATTTAGTTATGTGTCATTGTTTCATGCATAATGTTCCTCGTGAACTGTGGTTATGTGGACTGAACCCCAATAGTTCATAATTAGTCACATAAAACTTTTTCTGATAAGTTTTGACAGATGAGTTTCATTTATTTATGTTTCATGTATCATTGTTGCAGGGATTATGACTAAGTAATGGTTGGTACAGGACTGACCCTATTTAGTCGCATGTGCTTTTATCGAAACTTTTAACTTTGGGACCGACCCATAGGCGTCCCCTCGCCATGTCTTTTGTTTTGGAACCGACCCATAGGTGTTTCCTCGCACACATAAAGGTTTTATAAACTACATTACGCATTCATGCACTGTTTTTCATGCATAAAACTTTTCTCATGATTTAAATTGGCATAAATTTTTTCATGTCCCCTCATAAGTTATTATGTTTTTATGTCAAGTATGTTTTCATACTGTCATGGTTAACTTTAGTTTCATGCTGATTATGTTATACACTTCTTCGTGATAGATGGTTTCATGTTTCTTCATGATAATTCCGTCTTCATGTTGATTATGTTTTACGCCTCTTTTGTTATTTACGTTGTCCTGCAAGACATTGTTAGATTTCATTGAATCATGCTCTCATGATAGTCATGGTTGGTTTTCATTGATCATGCTGTCAGGCAAATCATCGTTGAATTTTGTGTAACCACACTTTAACGTTTCCATTATAACCAGAATGATGTCTATGCTAATACTGGCAGGTTATCATGATGGTTTTCCTAACCGTTTAACCGGTGTACTTTCCTTAAATCATGACAAATGATCGACCCCATACCGATCATTTCATGTGCATTCAACGTGTACTCCATGTACCGTGTTCCATGTGTATTACACGTACCTAAATCCATGTGTATTTCACTTGCAATACTGCACGAGTATTCGCTAGTCGATTCTGAATCATCTCAGGCATATGTCCACTTGCTAATACTCTACAAATTGCTGATGCCGCTCATAACTTGGAAATGTTACTAAAGGTTGATGTTGCTGACGTTCGGAGACGCTACGAGATGCGGATGCTGTTCACAACCTGGAGATCCTACAAGACGAAGACAAAGGCGTCAGAGCAAAGCAATTGGACGAGAAGATGCTTCACCATCAGACGATTCCCATCAATCATTGTCCCTAATTCTTAGTTACATGTCACACGTCATTCGGCTGTCATTTCAGCCATATGAGTGTAAACCGGTACCAGCCGGCCACTCAGCTGAATAGTTACATGAATCACGGTCATGAGAATGACCATCATAGAACTGATAGACAGGACGATAGTAACCACTACTATGACAGCAACTATCCTAGAAATCGCAACCAAAACTCTGGCCACGGACGTGATCAGAAATACAAGGATTAGTAGTCCAACCAATCCGCCAATTCTAGCATAATAACCTTATATTGTGGTTATATTCGTTTCACATCTCGAGACACATGTCAAGACATCAGTCAAGACACATGTCTCATATATACTTTCTGAAGACACATGTCAAGACATCAGTCAAGACACATGTCTCACGTATACCTCCTGAAGACACATGTCAAGACACCAGTCAAGACATATGTCATGCTTATAGTTCCAAGAAATGAGTCAAGACACATGACTCACGTCCAACTATGGAACATTTCTAAGAAATTCAGGGTACCCTCCAAGGGTATATCTATTTTGTTGTGCCATGTATTAATCAGGCCACAAGAATTTCAATACCATTATCGGCGCATCAGTGAGAACTGTCACGTTGCCGATGTCACTTTCATTTCTTTCACCATAGTTCATATATTCATGACCATGAAGGACGCCTTTCGTATTCCCACGCATATGAAGGTTTTCCTTCAGCTTAATGATGAGATCCAAGCTGCTAACGCATTTCCTCGGACAGACACGAGATGAATTTTATCCTAATTATGGACTATGAACAACACACCATGCTACGATTCATAATTATGTACAGTAGTGTTCAGGCCCCTGAATACATTCAGCTTGATTCTCCATCAGGAAAATCTATACAAATTATCTATGCTTCCCAAGCATGTGCTTTGTTAGCCATGATTGCTAAAATTTTCTAGTGGTCAGTAAGACACGACTACTAAAGTCCTTTTACGCATAACCAACGGATTATTCCAAAATTGTTCCTTACACTCCAGAAGAACCTTCAAGGAGAAGGACGGTAACATAAGATTATGTATCAACTACCGTCGATTTTTTTTAAACAAATCACCATTTACGACCGTTACTCTCCTCCATGTATTGACAAGATCGGATTCATGATCATGCTGCCAATAGTGACGGGTGAAAGAGCAGGACATGTCCATGACTGCTATTCGTGCACGACTCGGTCATGCTAGATTTATGATTTTGAATTAGTCTCATCAATGCTCCAACAGCATTATGGACTTAATAAATTGAGTTTCCATGAACTCATAAGCAAATTCATCAGCGTTTTCATTAAGGATAACCTAATTTCCTCTAAGCCTAGAGAAGAACAGGAAGACCATATCTGCACTATATTACAAATTCTATGACATGAGAAATTTTACCCTGGAAATTTTTTTATTCCAATATCAATTCTGTTTGATTTCAGTGACACGCTGAATCACATGGCTTTCTACGGTTAATCTTACCATGACTCAGCTTATGCGTAAAGGAGAGAACCCTACACTACATTAGGTGTTCTAGAAAATCCTACGCTAAGAGAAGTTTCGATTCATAGACTCAAGAGTTTCGCAAACTCCTATGTATCAAGTTCGATGAAGCAAGATACAGTTACGTTCATATCTTCATACCTGTCATACAAACAGGTTAAGATAGGACACCAACAGACTGGGATGTTTTCATCATATGAAATTGTGAATCGAAAAGGGACAAGATCTCCATGGATTTTAGTTACCAGATTTCAGCAAACTCAGAAGAAGCATGATGCTATCTGGTTATTGTCAACAGTTTGATCAAGTCTGCAGAATCCTTACATCCGTACGGATTTCAGAACCAACAGATTGATTGGACATGTTCCAGCCAAGGCTCATCCGATCACTTGGCAATCCCTCAGTTATCGGGTCAGACAAATATTCATAATTGTGCTCCTAATTTACTTCACATCCTTGTTCAAATTTCACGACTTGCTTTCACGCTCGTGTTCATGACACTATTTACGTTCATGATCGTATCTTGGCTTACGATTTTACGTTCATTTTTCTCATTTGGGAAGTTTTGCAAGAACTTGAGAGACCAGACCCAAGTTTAGTATAACTCTCCATCATCAGATAGACGTTTCACGTCATATTCCACGTCTCACCTTGTAGCGTTTGGCGTTACCGCCATTATATTCTATGATCACGATATGTTTCACATGTCATGTTCATTCTACGTTCCTCATATCATGATCAAGAAATGTTACGCGTATCATGGATCACGATATGTTTACTCATACTACACTCGCCATATCTCCACGTAGCACGTTTAAAATGTTTCACGTATCAAGTTCAAAAATTTTCACGTACTACGTTTCTTTATGTCTCGCGCATCGTTTCTAATTATCAGTTAAGTCAGATTGTCTTGCATCGTAACGTTTCAGTTACCCTAGCACGTTAACTCTTATTTTCCTCGATCGAATTTAGGGGATCTACCTTCCGTTGATAACCAAGAATTTCTTCGTATTCCAAGTCAAGGTCAGGAGGACCAAGATTTATCATTAGTGTCAAGATCTTCTGAAGGAACCGTTCTAAGAGGGAGGCCACTTGGAAACGGACAAGTTCATCCGGACTTTTATCCGTTTTCTCTCATCAATTAGATATGTCCTTTCAGTCACGTCACGTTCCATGTCCTTCCAAGACATGTCACGTTCCGCGTTCCTTCTGCCAGGAAACCCGCACGTTCAATTATCTTACATACCCTCTCAGTTTGATTCCGGTATGTTTCTCTTTCAGTTAGGTTACCTATAATTCGGGGACGAACTATTCTTTTTAGGGGGAAGAGTTGTAAAACCCGCATCCTTTTATCATGAATAGTACCCTTAAGATCGTACGTACTAGATTAAAACTTTCCTTTTATAGTACGATTACGTTTACGTGTTACGATTTTACGTATTACGTACGTGTTAGAACACGATAAGTATTTATTACGCACGAACACGCAATAATTATTTAAACAATAATTAATCACGAACATGCGATCATGAAATCATGAACGTAATTAAATCACGAGCTAATATGAATTACGTATATATATTTATTACAAGACGAATAAATATATTAGGTCACGGTAATTATTTAACGAGAACACACAAAACGCGAACACAAATAAACACGAACAAACACGTAAAACACGAACACGAGAACACACTTATTAATTAGACACGGAAAATGATCGGGTTACCCCATGTGGGCCCATATGCCACGAAATTAGGAAGGAGGATGGGCCAAGCCCATCAAAATTTACTAAAGGGGGGAGGGGTTAAGGGAAAAAACACTACTCATATTTTTTTTACAGAAGATTTTAGAAAACCTAAAAGTTCTCCTCCTCCTCTTCCTTGTCTTTTGGCCGCCACCCATACAACACACCAAGAGGGTGTTGATTGATCTTGGATCTTGGAATTATTTCTAGTGTTCGTGTTTGTTCATCATTGTTTAAATCCACGCATTCGGTAAATCCTTTAACCCTTTTCTTTTAATTTAATCTTTTAAATAATTAAGAACATGTTATGTTTTTTATAAAACCTAATTAAATCATAGATCTAACATGGAATTAGATTTGGAATAAATCAAAAAGTAATGTTTTAGGGGTGTTTTGTTCTTGGCCGCACCTAAACCGAACCCGAGAGGGTCTCGGTTTGGCTACATGACCACCATCGAGACCATATGGCCCCGGTTGGTTGGTGTGGGTCTCACGGCAGCAACAAGACAAGGGTAACCCCGAATTGGTTCGGGGTATGGTGTCGATTTCATGTCCGGTTCATAGTTCTTAGTCAAGATCCGGTTCACGGTGTATGTTATGATTATTTTCTTTTATAATCTTATGTTAAAATTAAATTAATGAACATGACATGATTAATTTAATAACATGACTTAGGTTATATTAATTATTAAAATCATGAAATTACTAACCTAAGTATTATATATTTTTAAGACTTATAATTAATTAATTATTTAAAAACCATGGTTATAATTAATTAATTAACATGACTTAGGTTATATTATTAATAAATAATAATACATGTTTTAACCTAAGTATTTAACTTTATTTAATTAAAAACATGTTATACTTTAATTAAATATTTTAACCTATAGTTTATTTTAATTACATGAAATAATTGATAAACTATACATTATATCATATGACTTAGAAAATAATCATAAAAACACTTAGGCTTATATACTTAGCTTATTTAACCAGCTTATTTCTAATTATGGAAACTTTCTATTTTAAGAAACTTAATTAAATAAGGCAGCTAATCTATTTATGGAAACTATCTATTTTTAGAAACTTATTTATTTCAGGCAGCTAATCTATTTATGGAAACTTATTTAATTAAGGCAGCTGATCTATTTATGGAAACTTTCTATTTTTAGAAACTTATCTATTTTAAGCAGTAATTCTATTTTTGGAAACTTTCTATTTTTGGAAACTTTCTATTTTTGGAAACTTTCTATTTTTGGAAACTTTCTATTTTTGGTAACTTTCTATTTTTTGAAACTTTCTATTTTAGGAAACCTGCTATTTTTGGAAAGTTACTTATTATTACACAGTAAGTATAATAATACATGAAATACCAAAAATACTTAATCAGCGTAAACAGAATATAAGATAAACACAGTTTACGGCTTTAAAACAGTAAAACATGATAAGAACATATAAAATAAGCTAAGACATGACATAGAACCAGTTACGTATTTAGTAAGCAGATACTTATTCATGTATGTATTTATGTAGCATTAGTGATACGGAAGTAGGATTCCTCTCAGTTCATCTTCTTCGTTCACTGGACATAAGGTACGGATTCTCGTCCTTTCAGTATGGACATTCTTTCCTTATTAGGATTCCCCGTATGCAGCCAACTGTTTTCCTAGTATTTGTTTTATATGTTTTTGAATTGCTTATGTTTAATCAGAATACCTAAAGCCATATACATGCATGACTAGTTTCACCTAGTTATGGAGGTACCATAACCATAACATTAGAGGCACTGATGTTATGACTTCACCACGGCGGAGTGATTGCTCGTGGCGTCCCTTCAGCTTTTGGCCATTTACTATATTTATCATGTGGGGCGTATGGGTGCATCCTAGTTACATGTTTTCAGTCAGGATTTCTTGGTGAATGTGGTGTGTGCCTTGCATCCTTCACAAGGAGCTGATGATCCCTCCTACCCAAAAACCAGTATATTAAACTAGAGGCAGCCCCTCTAATTTGCATGATGAGGTCACCCCTCCAAGTATTCATGTACAGTGGATTTTCATGACCTATATTGGCTAATGGTAAAATATGTTAAGCAATTTTCATAAGATAAACATAAGGCTTTTCAAACTATTAAACCAGTTTTATGAACATGTTCCAGGTTTTCCAGGACTTATACATTTCCGCTGCTATTAAGTCTCTATTATGTTTTAGTCACTTATACTATGTATATATCCGTGCACTGAGCGTTTTGCTCAGCCGTTACTTTCCTTTCCATGTCCCAAAACGGCAGGTACCCTAGGAAAGACTCGAGCATTTGGAGGACGTGCATAGGATGGAAGCTGCCAGAGACTTCTTTTCCTTTTTGCCTTCATATACTTATGCTTGTTTAGTCTTTCATTCATTTCCTTTGCTTTATTATGTTTTGGGCTTATGTTTGGGAACCGATGTTTGATTCCGGTTTACCCTATGGTCATGTAATGTTTTAGAAATTTATCCTTGTATGCTTTGATGACACGCCATAATTACGCGTGACATTCCATTATCAAAATGGGGTGTTACAGTCATACCGTTTAGCGTTACCGCCTCAGCTATCACACGTTCACAACGTGTTCCATGTGTCCTTACTCAGAGGATACAACTATCATCCAGTTCATGTTGTCTAATATCCACTTGATCAGATTCGAGAAGATCTTTCATATGTCGAAGAACCCGAGAGAGTTCTTGAGCGACAAGATCGTGTCATGCGAAGGAAGACGATTCCTTTCGTCAAAATCCTCTGGAGGGATCATCCTGAGCGGGAAGCCACTAGGGAGACGGAGGAGTCTATACGGACTTTTTACCCTCATTTCCAGTTCTAATTCGGGTATGTTTTCTTTCAGTTTACTTTCTCCAATTCGAGGACGAATTGTTCTTTTAGAGGGGAAGAGTTGTAAAACCCGCATTAAAAACCCATGAATAGTACACGTGAACAGTAACTTACGAAAACACGGTAAAATTTAAACTTTCCATTTATAATATTAATACACGTGTCACGACAATAAATAACGAACAATCATGAATATTATAAATGTGACACGATCACGAATACCAAAATCTTGAATATTAAATCACGAACACACTCGATAAATAATGAGACTCGAGAAAAGCTACGGGTTACCCATTATGGGCCCCATAGCCGCGACAACAAGAGAGAAAGGACCCAGGTGGGCCTTTTGGCCCATAACCAAATTTAATAAAACATTAGGAGATCATATTTTTCTCATATTTTAGGTTTTACAAAAAAATACGATCTCTCTCTCTCTCTTGGTGGTGCCGCCGGCCTACACACAAAACAAGGCAAACCCGAACAATTTTGGTGATTGATTAGTTATTTGTGATCATCTCGTGATTCTACGCATAGTGGTATATTCAAAAACCTTGTCTTCTCATTTTCTTTTCTTATGATTTCATGAACATTTAATTTAATCTTCAAGAAAACAATGCATAAATATGTTAAGGATTAAACTAAATTATGTTTTAGGTTTGGTTTGGTGTTGTTTGGTTCGGCCGAGACACCGAGACCCCAATGGGGGTGCTCGACTTGTTTGTTATCACCACCACCGAGACCTTTAGGTCTCGGCTTGGTTGGTCTTCGGTCGACGCAACAAGGGAACCCCGACCATGGGGTCGGGGTGTGTTTGTGTTCGGTTTTTGTGTGAACCGAGACACCACAGAGACCCGTAAGGGTGCTCGGTTGGTTTTGTTTGATCGGTCCCGAGACCAAAGAAACCCCGACACTAGGTCAGGGTATGTTTACATGTTTAGTTGATTAAGTAGTGTCAACCGAGATCCTTTCCAAGGTCTCGGTGGGACTTGTTTATAGCTTATTGATTCGGCTTATTTTAAAATACGGGCTCGGGATTTGGGTTTTTATAAAAACTATTTTTATAAAACATGTCATATTAAACATTAGGTTAATTAATTAATTTAATTAATTCATGTATAACCTAAGGTAATTATACTTAGTCATTTTAGTTAAACATGTATTTTAATTAAAATCATATAACGTATAGTTAATTAAATTAACCAACTATAACCATGACTTGTATTGTACTAATTTGACTTCATTTAATATTTATAATTCAGCTTAATTCTAATTATGGAAACTTACTAATTTTGGGAACTTTCTATTTTTGGAAACTTACTATTTATGGAAACCTACTATTTTTAGAAAGTTACTTAGTATTATAATAAAAGTATTATAATACACTAATACATAAATAATACACAACAGAATATCAGAATAACGACAGTTAACATAGTAAACAGTAAAACATGACAGAATACGTACAACAAGCTAATAACACAAGGAACCAGTAAAACACATGTAATTCAGACAACTCACACACGTCCATACTTCTTATGTAGTGTTATCCGTCAAGGCGGATTAGTCTTCATCGTTCCCGTTAGCTTCTACTGGACATAAGGTACAGATTTCCCGCCCTTTAGTAAGGACAATCTCTTCCTTCATTAGGATTTCCCGTATGCAACCAACTGTTTTCCCCAGTAGTTACAGATTAAATTTCTTATGTTTATTAGTTACCTTATCCATATACATGCATGACCAGTTTCACCTAGTTATGGAGGTACCATAACCATAACACTAGAGGCACTAGTGTTATGACTTCACCACGGCGGAGTGATAGCTCGTGGCGTCCCTTTTTAGTTATTTGGCCATTATATTATTATATTATCATGTGGGGCGTATGGGTGCATCCTAGTTACATGTTTCAGTCAGGATTTCATGGTGAATGTGGTGTGTGCCTTGCATCCTTCACAAGGAGCTGATCCCTCCTACCCACTGACCAATTAATTAGAGGCAACCCCTCTAATTGCATGATGAGGTCTTCCCTCCAAGTATTCATGTACGTTGTTGACATCATGACCTATATTGGCTATAATGGTACATTAACTAATATAGATTTTCATAAGTAACATAAGCTATGTTTTTAGAACTAAAACCAGTTAACATGACAGACAACTAGGTTTTCCAGGACTTATTCATTTCCGCTGCCATTCATGCTTTATACTCTTTATATGCTTCCATATTCTATGTTTCCATGCTTTATTGTATATCCGTGCACTAAGCATTATGCTCAGCCGTCTACTTTTCCATGTTCCCAAACGGCAGGTACCCAAGGACGCAAGTAGGAACTCCAGAGTATGTGCATTCGGATTGGAAGCTATCCGGACTCTTTTACCTTATGAATTTATTCCTACTTTTTCATACTTTACATCTTTTGGACATTGTTTAGTCCTTTCCATTTACAGTACTTATATTGCTTGTTTATGAGTTAATAGAATACCGATGTTTGATTCCGGTATTTCTATTTATGGTCATGTATGTTTAGACATTTACCTTGCATGCTTTAATGATACGCCATAATTTACTGTAGCACTCTATCCTATTAAATGGGGTGTTACACAATCAGTATGGTCATAAGCAATTTCCACTCTGGTGGCAAACAACTCCTTTTCAAACCCCCCTTCTCAGTGATCTCTTAAGTATACCCAATTTCTTTAAAGAAATTTTTAACAATAGAAAAATCATCAGGTATAGCTTCATAGTCACTAGGGTTTTCTAAATAGTTTAGACCCAAAACCCTTCTAAATAATTTCAAACCGATTTTTCATGAATCCCAACATTAGTAGAATCAAACTCTATTGATTTTTTGTTGTGAGAAGCTTGTGCTGTGAACCAAAACTCTTTTAAAACATTTTGGAACATCATTCCAGGATCCTTAAACAATGCATCACGTAGAACACTTTTGGACAAGTAAGTCATTACTTGATCCCCAGGAACAGATTTAATGGTGTCTGGTTTGATTAGGGTGATGTTGTTGGGATAGAAGATGATATCTTTAATGGGAAAGGCGACATGAGTGGATGGGTTAAGTGTGATTTCTACAACTTTGTGGGAAGAAGACTCAACCATTGTTATGTTTTGTGTTTCTTTAGAGAGAAAGAGTTTGTGTGTGTTTTTTTATGAAAAGATTTGTAAGCGTGGAATGAAATCCAAATGCAAGGGATTATATAAAAACTTAGACTGATTTGTGAAATTTTTTTAAAACCATTTGAAAAAGTTATAAATCTTTTAGGGTTGCTTTTGAACATTTGGCACAAACTCTCTCATTAATGTTCTTGATAGGTGTGTAAACACCCATCCTTTTTACCACTTAACTACAATAGTAACCGAGCCAAAACATGTATTTTATGTCGTAAATGTCGGAATTATGCGTGGTTTGTGTTTTTGTTGTGATTTAGGACGAAAAAGTGAAAAGGGGAGAAAACACGGGCATTCACGGGATTTTATCGAAGAAAAAGACAAAAGACGAAGTCAAGAAATCAAGAGTGCAAAAAGAACGGAAGTCCAAGACCAATTCTTAAGATTTATCGAAGAAAAAGTCAAAAAGACGAAAGTTTACTAAAAGCCGAAGAACTCAAGTCTAATTTATTGAAGAAATTATAAGACGAGTTTATTAATCCCGAGACAAAAGTCGAAGAATTTGGAAGATTAAAGACTAATCAAGCAATTAAAGGAAGAAGAAAGAGGGGAGGAGGCTTCCACTAAGCACCTCCCTAGTCTCCTATAAATAGATGTCATTTCCTTTCATTTTTTTTGTTGGCTAGAGTGACACTCGTTCTTCCATTTTCATTTCCTTGCACTTTAATTACATGTCATTTACTTTAATGTCAAATTTAATTACCTTGCACCTTTAAATTCAAGTAAGTTTTCTTTAATTGTTATTGAATCTTTATCTTTATTGTTAATCTCTTATCTTCCTTTCTTGATTAATCTTTAACTTTTATGCTTTATTGTTTATGTTTATTTTCTTTGATTTTTATTGATTTGATTAAGTGGGTTTTGATTATTTTGATTATTATTGTTATTGTTTTTGATTAGGATTGATAGATTATCATTAGTTGATTATTTGTGATTAGTCTTGCTTAATCTTTTGGTTTGATTTGATTAGTTTTGGTTAGATTCGTGTTTCTTTTTGTTTCCTTGTTCTTCGCTACTGTTCCTTTCCCCAGTTTATTCCGAATCAAGGATCAGACAAACATTCCGAATGAAGGGTGTGTTGTGATTATTCCGAACCAAGCAATTATTCCGGATAAGTGACATATTCCAGATCAGTTGGTTATTCCGGATCAGCAACATATTCCGAATCAGTTATATATTCTGGATCAAGTGATATTCCGAATGAGCATCTTTTATTCCGAATAAGTGACTATTCCGGATCAGCAAGTTTATTCCGGACGAAGCAATCATTCCGGATCAAGACTTTTATTCCGAATCAAGCCAACATTCCGAACCAACAGTTTATTCCGGATGAATATTTATTCCGGATAAAGACATTATTCCGAATCAAATATTATTCCGGATGAACGTTTGTTCCAAATGAGTTTGATATTCCGAATAAAGGAATTTTCCGCATGAGCAGTTTATTCCGGATCAACTGTTATTCCGAATAAACATTTATTCCGGATGAAGGTTCTCTTTTGGATATTCCGAATGAAGGATCTATTTAATTATTCCGAATGAGCTGTTCTCTTATTCGACATGAAGATGATACTCCGAATGAAGGTAATCTTTCCGAATGAAGGTGACATTCCGAACGAAGGGTTATTCCGAATGAAGGGTTGATTCCGAATGAGTGTTTTTCTTATTTTTTGTAATTTCAGTTTTAGTTTATTTTAAATTTATGTTTTTAAATTTTAAACTTTATTTTTCCCGCCCTTTTACTTAGTCGCACTTTAAGTTTACCTGCCTTAGATTTATTTTAAGCTTGCCTTAGTTTAAGTTTTAGTTGCGTTTTAAGTTTGCCTCTAGGATAGTTTTAAGTTCGCGTCATTTACTTTAATTGCCTTTTAATTTTTGTCACACTTTAATTTCTTGTCATTTATTTTCATTTAGATTTAAATTACCGTCATTTACTTTTAAGCTTTGCATTTTAATTTTACTACAACGATACAACATTTGTTTCCACCAAAGACAACTGAGTCGCACTTAAACCAGTAATCAATTCGAAGAGACTGGAACAACAATAATTTTCATACTAGGTGAAAGCCAGTTATTAAATGGCGCCGCTGCCGGCTCTTTTCGTAAAGATTAACGGTTTTCTGCGAGAGACGCGTTGCTTTTTGGGATCCGTTCATTCGTGAGCGTTATTTTTCTTGCTTAAAAATTGTTAAAAATCCATAAAAATAAAAAATTCTCAAAAATAAAAAAAAAATTTATTTTCTTTATAGTGTATATATATATTCTCTTTGTGTTTGTATTGTTTTCTTTTGCTTTAGCATGTGTATGCGTACTAGATCTTCAACTTATCAAGAGCCCGAGACTCGTGAAGATTTAGCTATGGCAGGTGTGAACAACAAAAATAATCCACCGCACCTTAATAATAACAACAACAATATTCTTCCACAGCCCGATCTTCGGACAATGGAGGAGCTTTGTCAACCCATAATGTTTGGAAGAGGAGGAGAGATTGCGCCGATGCAAATCACGGCTCCGGAGTTTTCGTTGAAGCATCACATGATTCAGCAAGTGCAAACTAATCCATTCCGCGGAATGCCTGATGATGATGCCAACAAACACCTCGACAAATTCATTACAATCACTCAAAGCATGAAGCTGCCCGGTGCTACTATGGATGTTTTTCGCCTACAACTCTTTCCACACACTTTATCACACCACGCCGAGAAATGGTTTGATCGTCTTCCAAAGAATTCAATTCATACTTGGGATGACATGACTCAACGCTTTTTGTCGCGCTACTTTCCACCATCCATGGTCACGAGCCTTCGCAATCAAATCCGCGGTTTCATGCAAGAACCTGATGAATCTCTCTTTGATGCTTGGGAAAGATATAATGTTTTGATCGATCGATGTCCAAACCACAACATGCTCCCCGTTACCTTAATTGATACTTTCTACAACGGTTTGACTTTTCGTGATCGTGATACGATTAATGCAGCCGCCGGTGGCACATTTATGAAAAGAAGACCCGAGGAGTGTAGAGAGCTTATTGAGAACATGACTACTCATCACAAAAACTGGGATTCCTCCGCTTCTTCAAGGAACAACCCGAGAGTCAATGTTTCTTCAACTTCAGCAAACCCCGACATGACCGAATTCACCCGCATGATGGCCGAAATGAACAAAAATATCTTGCTCATCGCTTCAAATCAACAACAAGTTAGAGCGGTAGCCAATCCTTGTGAGACATGCGGCGGTCCTCACTCATACACTGATTGTCCTTCTACTCAAGGAAATCTGGAAAACGTGTATGCGGCTTATGGTAATTATTCACCGGAAAATTACCAAGCCCGACCTCAAGAGGATAGAAATTTGCTAAGTTACCGGTCCAAAAACTATCTTTCACCCGGTTTTTCTCCTCAAAACCAAAACCCCAACAACAATTACAATAGAAGCAACCAAATCCCACCTACAGCTTCTAATCCTTATCACCCACCCGCTCAACAAGCCCCACCCATTAATCAAGATGTTGAAGCCTTAATGAGAACCCAAGGAGAGCAAATTAAGAATATGCAAAGCCAAATTTTCAATTGGGAAAGGGGATATCACCAAGCAAGGGAATGACATTAGATCCGAGCTTCGAAATGATATACAATCCTCCTTCAGCAATCAAACGAATGATTTGAAGAATATGCTGGCTAGTTTCTTACCAACCACTCAACCCTCTTCTTTGAGTTCTCTACCTTCAAACACCGTCACCAATCCGAGAGCGAATGTGAGTGCTATTACTACCCGTAGTGGAGTTACTTTAGTAGGACCATCTATCCCACCCCCAGTTACACCATCTACACCTCCTCCACCACCATTTATCCCTACTACTCCCACACCTAGTATTAGTACACCATTACCGTCTCCGCCTCGTCGTGAAGAAGTACCCAATACGACTCCTCCACCAACCCCACCTTCCACCTTTAATCCCTCACCATCTCAACCTTCACCTTCTACACCTCCACCACCCAACCCAAGCATTCCTTACCCTTATCGACTCAACAAGGCTAGAATCCAGACTAAGAATGACGTTCACGTCTCCAACTTTTTGAAGACGCTTTCGGGAATAAACATCACCTTTACCCTTGTTGAAGCTCTTAACCAAATGCCACAATTTGTCAAGATGTTTAAGGAATTGCTTAGTAAGAAGGAGAAGATGGTCGAGTTTGTTAATACTCGCTTGAATGAAAATTGCTCTGCAATCCTTCTTAAAGAACCTCCAGAAAAACTTGGAGATCCCGGTCGTTTTGTGCTACCTTGTACTTTTAACCAAACCGACAAATTTACTGCCTTAGCCGATCTCGGGGCAAGTATTAATTTGATGCCTTTAAGTGTTTGGAAAAAGTTATCATTGCCCGACCTTACACCCACCAAAATGACTCTTGAGCTTGCAAATCGCACTCTCGCTTACCCCGTTGGTATTGCCGAAGATGTGTTCATTAAAGTTGGCACATTCACTTTCCCGGTCGACTTTGTCGTTGTTGAATATGAAATGGACCCTCGTATTCCGTTAATACTTGAACGCCCATTTTTGAGAATCGGTAGAGCTTTAATAGATGTGGATAAGTGTGAACTTATCTTAAGAGTCGGGGATGATGCCCAAGTTTTTGAAATGGGGAAGCTTACAAGCAAATCCTTTGGAAGAGAATCAGCGGATATGATAAATGTGCTTGATGATTTTGTCGTCTACAACAATCCTCTATTCGATTCTTGCAATGATAATCCACTGTTTCAAGATGATGTGGATGATTCTCTCTCTAATTTGGAACCTTTACCCATATATGATTCTCTACCGATCTTTGATGCTTATGATGATGATTCTAGCTTCGATGGAGATGATTATTTTACTTACGAGTATCCCGACATGCCCACTTATGATGATTTTGATGAGGCTGATACTCTCTCGAGTGATTCTTCTCATGATGAAGATCCTCCACCTACATCACTTGATCCTACTTTGGATGACTACTCATTTGAGGAAGACTTTTCTACTTTTCTCAATACTTACTTCCCTCATGAGAGTGATGCACCTCCTTTAGATTTTGATGATTATGGTCTTGATCCTACTTCGGATTTGAAGAAAATTCTTTCAAAGGAGAAGCAACCGGACGACACCAACATCCACAGCACGTATGTTTTGACACCTCTTTGTCCACCTTCTGAGGACGAGGTTGTGCATTTTCTTAGTGGATCTTCTTCAAATTCTGCTGAGCCTGAGTGCTATTTTCCCCTAAAGGGAAAGGTGTTCGACCCCGGTATCGATATTCTTCAGCCATCTCAGTATCCGTCTGATGAAATAAAAGGAAAGATTTTTGGAACTTATGATGATATGCTTGCACCTCTTCACCCTTGCTCCCACCGTGCTCCATCTTTGCTTAAGGGAACCTTGCCTACTCTTCTTTGGCTTGCCTTGTTCGCCTTAAGCTTGTGCTATTTGATGGACGAAAACTATGTATTTGATCCCGGTGGATATGTTTCATGCTTCTTCCTATGATAATCAAGGACGAGCCAGGCTCGTGACTCGGTTAACAAAAACAAGCGATTTTGGGAGGCAACCCAATTATTTATCTATCTTTCCTTATTTTCACCAAAAGTGTAGGGGGAGCCCCGTGGTGTTTCTTGTTTTCTTTCTTATCATGTGCAGGGATTAGAGCTTCAAAGACACACTCTTGATGACTTTTGACGAACCGTGATTCCGTGTTCCCTTCTTCCCGGTTCTATCCTAAACTCTTTTCGATTCACTATTTTATATTTCTCAATATTAAAATAGGAATCTCGTTAGTTGTCTCTTCCTTAGCAAGATTTAAATAACGTGCACAATGTCCTAAGTGTAGGGGAGTTTACTCCCACATGCTTAAACATTGAGGACAATGTTTATATCAAGTGTAGGGGGGACTTCTATCGAAGTTAAGTGGTCTTTTCCTTGTATTTGTCCTCATTTTAACCGAAAAATCAATTTTTCGACATTTTTCAAAATTTTTGATCTATTTTGGCCTATTAGTTTTTCCTTTTGTATAGTTATTTTTCGTTCTTTGCTAGAATAAATTTTAATAAAGTGGTTTTAATTTTCAAACGTTGTGATTCTTTTGACTCAACCCGAGTTTACTTATCTAAGTTTACTCTAGCTAGTATCCTTAACGTGTTTAAGTCAAGTTTTGCTAGGCTTTTATATATGGAGCTTTAAAACGCGAAAGTATTAACTCTCACGGGTTAAGAACAAGAACTTTTCGCAAGTTCCTATAATTGATCCTAGAGAGTCGTTTATCAAGGGAACTTCAAAATGCGGTTTCTAAACTTGAAAAAGTCTAAGAATTTGCAAGATCCTATAGATGACTCGAAAACCCAAAACTTTGATTTAATAGGCTAAGCATCCACGAGTCTCATTCTTTGAGATTTTAAACTGTGGAGAACGAGAGATGATAGAGTCAATTATAAGTTTGGTATTCTTTCGTAAATTTATGTGAGTTAATTATAAGCCTATTCTCCCATCGTTTGCTAACAGATTTATCTGCAATAAATAAGGTTGTACGATTTAAAAAGTTACTTAGCTTCTAGCCCAAGATCGTTTAAAAGTTGCTCGGTATGGATTAGAGTTCATAGCCAAGGCATAACTTATTGAAGCGGGATGCGAAGATTGGCGAGTCCGAAAAGGCCCTAACAAGGCATGAGGGCTACATTTTGTTGCTAAAGATCCAAAGTGATGTGAAGAATCATTTATCAAAGATCAATATGAAGGATCGAGACACACGAAGAAAAGCAAATACTCCCCAAAAGATCATGGAGAAGTCTATCCAAAAAGGCCCTAACAAGGTATGAGGATAAATAGATCCAAGTCCAAAAAGGAGGCGGATCGTTATATATCAAAATCCCAAATAAAGATTGGAGAAAAATGAAGAAGTCGTGGTCCAAGTATGAAGAATCTCTCAAAACGTCAAGTGAAGAAATTCCAATTATGAAGAGAAGACCATTATTTCATGAACGTCTCTCAAGATTTGAAGTATGAAGTCGCTGCCAAATATCGGTCCGAGAAAGGTCTCAAATCGCGAAGCGAGTTATGCCAAGATATGAACTTTATGAGGTCCCGAGAAGCAGTTTTAAAAGATTTTGTCCTTTAGCTAACTATTGGTTAAATCGTCCCACTTTATTTTCAGCCTAAATAACTATCGAAATAAGTCAACAATGCATCCTCGTGATCATTCAAGACAACAATAAAATATAAGAGATACACCTAGGAATAAGGGAGTTTAAGTGAATAATTGGCCCACATGAGTTCGTGTTAGTTTGCTAACTTATAATAACAATGATCTCGTTTTTAAGCTTGGTTTGGAGAAAGTGAAAACTTGAGGATGATGATCATTCATGACATTTCCAAAACCCTAAGGTAAGTTTTTGTTTTCCTTACTTGTTTTGTTATTTCCCATCTCTTTAATAAATGCCAATGTAGATTGATTATGATGAAAAATGTAAATCGTGCTTTGTAACTAATGCATTGCATGAGGACATTGCAATGGTCAAGTATAGGGGATTTGATAGGTGTGTAAACACCCATCCTTTTTACTACTTAACTACAATAATAACCGAGTCAAAACGTGTATTTTATGTCGTAAATGTCAGAATTATGTGTGGTTTGTGTTTTTGTTGTGATTTAGGACGAAAATGTGAAAAGGGGAGAAAACATGGGCATTCACGGGCTTTTATCGAAGAAAAAGACAAAAGACGAAGTCAAGAAATCAAGAGTGCAAAAAGAACAGAAGTCCAAGACCAATTCTGAAGATTTATCGAAGAAAAAGTCAAAAGACGGAAGTTTACTAAAAGTCGAAGAACTCAAGTCTAATTTATTGAAGAAATTATAAGACGAGTTTATTAATACCGAGACAAAAGTCGAAGAATTTGGAAGATTAAGGACTAATCAAGCAATTAAAGGAAGAAGAAAGAGGGGAGGAAGCTTCCACTAAGCACCTCCCTAATCTCCTATAAATAGATGTCATTTCCTTTCATTTTTTTTGTTGGGACACTAGTTCTTCCATTTTCATTTCCTTGCACTTTAATTACATGTCATTTACTTTAATGTCAAATTTAATTACCTTGCACCTTTAAATTCAAGTAAGTTTTCTTTAATTGTTATTGAATCTTTATCTTTATTGTTAATCTCTTATCTTCCTTTCTTGATTAATCTTTAATTTTTATGCTTTATTGTTTATGTTTATGTTCTTTGATTTTTATTGATTTGATTAAGTGGGTTTTGATTATTTTGATTATTATTGTTATTGTTTTTGATTAGGATTGATAGATTATCATTAGTTGATTATTTGTGATTAGTCTTGCTTAATCTTTTGGTTTGATTTGATTAGTTTTGGTTAGATTCGTGTTTCTTTTTGTTTCCTTGTTCTTCGCTACTGTTCCTTTCCCCAGTTTATTCCGAATCAAGGATCAGACAAACATTCCGAATGAAGGGTGTGTTGTGATTATTCCGAACCAAGCAATTATTCCGGATAAGTGACATATTCCGGATCAGTTGGTTATTCCGGATCAGCAACATATTCCGAATCAATTAGATATTCCGGATCAAGTGATATTCCGAATGAGCATCTTTTATTCCGAATAAGTGACTATTCTGGATCAGCAAGTTTATTCCGGACGAAGCAATCATTCTGGATCAAGACTTTTATTCCGAATCAAGCCAACATTTCGAACCAACAGTTTATTCCGGATGAATATTTATTCCGGATAAAGACATTATTCCGAATCAAATATTATTCCGGATGAACGTTTGTTCCGAATGAGTTTGATATTCCGAATAAAGGAATTTTCTGCATGAGCAGTTTATTCCGGATCAACTGTTATTCCGAATAAACATTTATTCCGGATGAAGGTTCTCTTTTGGATATTCCGAATGAAGGATCTGTTTAATTATTCCGAATGAGCTGTTCTCTTATTCCGCATGAAGATGATACTCCGAATGAAGGTAATCTTTCTGAATGAAGGTGACATTCCGAACGAAGGGTTATTCCGAATGAAGGGCTGATTTCGAATGAGTGTTTTTCTTATTTTTTGTAATTTCAGTTTTAGTTTATTTTAAATTTATGTTTTTAAATTTTAAACTTTATTTTTCCCACCCTTTTACTTAGTCGCACTTTAAGTTTACTTGCCTTTAGTTTAAGTTTGCCTTATTTACTTTAAGTGCCTTTTAATTTCTAGTCTCGTTTTTAATTTCTCGTCATTAATTTCCCGTCAAGTTTTTATCTTTTATTATTTATTTTTACCGTCTTTATTTTTATTGTTTCAAGTCTTTATTTTTACTTAGTTTACTACACCAAACAATTTCCTTTAGTTACCAAGAACGTCTGAGTCACACTTAAACCAGTAATCAATTCGAGGAGATCGGACGATAATATTTTCTTACTAGGTAAAATCCTCGTATTAGTTCTACAAAAAGGTATGATTTTCTGTTGCTTTGAACAGTGAAATGCCTCATGTGTCAAGAAGTTGTTGACTGTGTATGGGGACGTTTGAAATTTCCTTAATTAACAAATGAGACCTTTAGAAAGAATGTTTGTTTTATTCACAAGAAAATTCAATGCCATTTAATACTTTTTGACTCATGATTGATTTGTTATAAAAGCTGTTGCTCAGATATGCTGAAGCTGATGGCAATACTTGTGAGCTTCAGTGCGTCAGATGAGGCGACAAAACCCCATATACATGTTCACATAAGTGAACAAGACATATGACATTGCACGCTCCTCTACTCAGGCCTAGCTACTCATTTGTATTAAAATTTTGTTCAGATTTTGCTGAAGAAAAAAATAATTTTGATGACTTGTGATTGTTTGTTCAGCTTCAGTGAATCAGATAAGGCGACAAAACATCATATACACAATCAAATATTATGAGATAGACATATGACATTGCACACTCCTTTACTCAGACACTACTACTTATCATTAATTAAAAATAGTTTAGAAAAATGTTGAACCTTAAAGCTTCTTCAGTGAATGTTGAAGTTTCAGGTTTTGTATCATCATTGTTCAACATACCAAGCTCCATTATCAATATTTTGAAAGTTGGTTCATCCAGTGGTTTGGTGAAGATATCAGCCAATTGGTATTGAGTGGGGATGAAATGTAATTCAATGTCCCCTTTCACAATGTGATCTCTGATAAAGTGATATCTGATATCAATGTGTTTTGTTCTTGAGTAAAGGACTGGATTGTTGGAAATTGCAATAGCACTAGTGTTATCACAAAAGATTGGTACCTTTTCATATTCAATATCATAATCAACTAGTTGGCTTTTCATCCAAAGAACATTAGCACAACATCTAGCAGCTGCCACATATTCAGCTTCTGCAGAAGACATTGCAACTGTTTGTTGCTTTTTAGCTCTCTAACACACAAGTTTGCCACCCAGCAATTCGCAAGCACCATAAGTGATTTTTCTGTCCATATTGCATCCAGCATAGTCAGAATCTGAATACCCCTTTAGATCAAACCCTGAGGATTTGGGGTACCAAAGACCTAGACTTGGTGTACCTTTTAGGTATCTAAAGATTCTCTTTACAACAATAAGGTGTGATTCCTTTGGGTTTGCTTAGTATCTTTGTAACACCCCATTTTGATAAATGGAATGTCACGCGTAATTATGGCGTGTCATCAAAGCATGCAAGGTAAATGTAGTAAAACATACATGACCATAGGGAAAACCGGAATCAAACATCGGTTCCTAAACATAAGCCCAAAACATAAGAAAGTAAATGAACTGAATGAAAGACTAAACAAGCATAAATATATGAAGGAAACAGGAGAAGAAGTGTATGGCAGCTTCCATCCTATGCATGTCCTCCAAATGCTCGAGTCTTGGGTACCTGCCGTTTTGGGACATGGAAAGGAAAGTAACGGCTGAGCAAAACGCTCAGTGCACGGATATACAATATAGCATGAAATAGGATAAGCATGTAACATATAACAGCGGAAGACTAAGTTCTGAGTAAACTGGTTAAGTATTAAGAAAACTGGTTTTATAGTTCGAAAAGCCTTATGTTTATCTTATGAAAACTGTTTTAACATAAATATACCATAGCCCATATAGGTCATGAAAAGGTCACGTGCATGAATACTTGGAGGGGTGACCTCATCATGCTGATTAGAGGGGATGCCTCTAATTAATATACTGGTTTGGGTAGGAGGGATCAACTCCTTGTGAAGGATGCAAGGCACACACCACATTCACCATGAAATACTGAATAAAACACGTAACTAGGATGCACCCATACGCCCCACCTGATATAATAATATGGCCAAAACTGAAAGGGACGCCACGAGCAATCACTCCGCCGTGGGGAAGTCATAACATCGGTGCCTCCAATGCTATGGTTATGGTACCTCCATAACTAGGTGAAACTGGTCATGCTTGTATATGGCTATAGATTATGCTAATTAAACATAAGCAGTTCAAAACAATAAAACAAATACTGGGGAAAACAGTTGGCTGCATACGGGGAAATCCTAATAAGGAAAGAATGTCCATACTGAAAGGACGGGAATCCGTACCTCAAGTCCAGTGAATGAACGGAAGAAGGACTCCTACTTCTGGATCACTAACGCTACATGAATACACACGTGTATAAGTATCGATTCACTGATTACGTACTGGGTTTTATGTCTCATTTTAGCTGACTTGGTATGTTTTAGGTCTTGGTTCACCGTTTAAAGCCTTAAACTGTGTTTATCTTGTATTCTGATTAATCTGATTAAGTATTACTGGTATTTCATGTATTATTATACTTACTGTGTAATAATAAGTAACTTTCCAAAAATAGCAGGTTTCCAAAAATAGAAAGTTTCCAAAAATAGAAAGTTCCCAAAAATAGAAAGTTACCAAAAATAGAAAGTTTCCAAAAATAGAAAGTTTCCAAAAACAGAAAGTTTCCAAAAATAGAAAGTTTCCAAAAATAGAAAGTTTCCAAAAATAGAAAGTTTCCAAAAATAGAAAGTTTCCGAAAATAGATCAGCTGCCTTAATTAAATAAGTTTCCATATATAGAAGGTTTCCATGATTAGATTAGCTGTCTGATTTAGATAGATTTCCATATGTAGAAGGTTTCCATTAATAGATTAGTTGTCTTATTTAATTAAGTTTCTATAAATAGAAGTTTCCATATTTAGAATTAAGCTGGTTACGTAAGCTAACATATAAGTCTACGTGTTTATAAGCTGATTTCTTAAGTCATATGATATAGTATATAGTTTAATTATTATTTCATGTATTTTAATTAAACTATAGGTTAAGCATTTTAATTAAAGTATAACATGTTTTAATTAAAATGAAATGAAAATACTTAGGTTAAAATGTGTATTATTATTATTAATAATATAACCTAAGTCATGTCTAAATTAATTAATTATAGGCATGTTTTAAATAATTAATTAATTATAACTTATAACATAAAATACTTAGGTTAAATTAATATCATGCTAAATTAATAATTAGAATAACCTAAGTCATGATTTAATTAATATCTCATGTTATTAATTAATTTATATCCTAAGTTCATGATTCATAAAAATTAACATGTAACATAGATCACGATTTAACCAACGAACCGTGAACCGGGCATGATATCGACACCGTACCCCGAACCAAATCGGGGTTCCCCTTGGTTCCTTGCTGCCGTGGGACCCACACCACCAAACCGGGACCATACGGTCTCGGTGGTGGTTTCTAGGCCAAGCCGTGACCCCCTTGGGGCACGGTCTAGGCGTCGGCTAAACCAAACACCCGTAAAACACCCTTTTGATTTTACTTCTTAACCAAATACATGTTTATTTTATGTTTTAAAAATAGGTTTTAAAAACATCATGTTCTTAATCAATTTTACCAAATCAAATCAAAAGAAGGAATTAAAAAGAAAGGTTAAAAAAAAATATACCGAATGTGTAGATGAATTAAGGATGAACAAACACTAATACTTGTACAATATCCAAGATCAAAATCAACAAGAACACCCCTCTTATGTGTGTTATAGGTGGCGGCTACAAAAGGGAAAAGGGAGGAGAGGAGAAAACTTTTTAGGGTTTTATGTTTAATTTCTTGAAAAGTGAAAATGAATGCATTTTTCCCTTAACCCCTTGTTTAGTAAAAATGATGGGCTAGGCCCATTTCTCCTCCTTAATTTCGTGGTTCATGGGGCCCACATGGGGTAACCCAAATGTTTTTCGTGTCCCGATGTTTCGTGTTCGTTCGTGGTTAAACGTGTTCGTGTTTAAAGTGTTTCTGTTTATTTTATCATGTAGTTTATCGTATTCTTAACGCTCGTAATTATATTATATGTATTTACGTAATTATTTTAGTTCGTGTTTTAAAATGGTGATCATGATTTAATTATGTTCACGTGAAATATCTATTAACTGTTTATCATGAGTTCGTACGTAATCGATACTTGTCATGTCATACACGTATGCACTTGCTTGATTATTAGCACATGAATGTGATCAATACTAAATGAGGCAAGTTTTAATCTAGGACGTACGATCTTAAGGGCACTATTCATGGTAAAAGCATGCGGGTTTTACAATTCTTCCCCCCTAAAAAGAATAATTCGTCCCCGAATTATAGATAAAGTAACTGGAAGCGAAACATACCCGAATCAAACTGGAAAGGTATGCAAAATAACAGAAATGAAGGTGACATGGTAGAAGGGAACGTGGAACATGACATGTCTTGAAAAGACATGGAACGTGACGTGACTGAAAGGACATATCTAAACGATAAGAGAAAAATGGATAAGAAGTCCGGATGAACTTGTCCGTTTCCAAGTGGCCTCCCTCTTGGAACGGTTCTTTCAGAAGATCCTGACACAAATGATAAATCTTGGTCCTCCTGACCTTGACTTGGAATACGAAGAAATTCTTGGTTATCAACGGAAGGTAGATCCCCTAAATTCGATCGAGAAAAATAAGAGTTAACGTGCAAGGGTAACTGAAACGTTACGATGCAAGACCATCTGACTTAACTGATAATTAGAAACGATGCGCGAGACATAAAGAAACGTAGTACGTGAACAATTTTGAACGTGATACGTGAAAAATTTTGAACGTGCTACGTGGAGATATGGCGAGTGTAGTATGAGAAAACATATCGTGATCCATGATACGTGTAACCTAATTTGATCATGATATGAGGAACGTGGAATGAACATGACATGTGAGACATATCGTGATCATATAATATAATGGCGGTGACGCCAAACGCTACAAGGTGAAACGTGGAATATGACGTGAAACGTCTATCTGATGATGGAGAGTTATACTAAACTTGGGTCTGGTCTCACAAGTTCTTGCAACTTCCAGAACGAGAAAAGAAATGAACGTAGAATCGTAAGCCAAAATACGATCATGACCGTGAATAGTGTCATGAACGTGAGCGCGAAAGCAAGTCGTGGAATTAGAATGAAGACGTGAAGTAAGTTAGGAGTACAATTACGAATCTTTGTCTGACCCGATAGCTGAGGGATTGCCAAGTGATCGGATGAGCCTTGGCTGGAACATGTTTGTTCAATCTGTTGGTTCTGAAATCCGTACGGATGTAAGGATTCTGCAGACTTGATCAAACTGTTGATAATAACCCAGATAGCATCCTGCTTCTTCTGAGTTTGCTGAAGTCTGGTAACCAAAATCCGTGTAGATCTTGTCCCATTTTAGTTCACAATTTCAGATGACGAAACATCCCAGTTTGTTGGTGTCCTATCTTAGCCTGTTGGTATGTCAGGTACACAGATATGGACGTAGCTGTATCCTGCTTCGTAGAAACTTGATACATAGAAGGTTGCGAAACTCTTAGTCTTTGAATCAGACTTCTCCCAGCGTAGGATTTTCTAGAACACCTAATGCAGTGTGGGGTTCTCTCCTTTACGCATAAGCTGAGTCATGGTAAGATTAACCGTAGAATGCCATGTGATTCAGCGTGTCACTGTAATCAAACAGAATTGATATTGGAAAAATTTCCAGGGTGAAATTTCTCTTGTCATAGAATTTGCAACATAGTGCAGATATGGTCTTCCTGTTCTTCTCTAGGCTTAGAGGAAATCAGGTTATCCTCAATGAAAATGCTGATGAATTTGTTTAGGAGTTCATGGAAACTCAATTTATTAAGTCCATAATGCGGTTGGAGCATTGATGAGACTAATTCAAAATCATAAATCTAGCATGACCGAGTCGTGTACGAATAGCAGTCATGGACATGTCCTGCTTTTTCACTCGTCACTGTTGGCAGCATGATCGTGAGTTCGATCTTGGAAAAGTGATTAACACCATACGGTTGATTGGACATGTTGTCAATATGTGGAGGAGAATAACGGTCATGAATGGTGATTTGTTTAAGTCAACGGTAGTCGACACATAATCTCATGGTACCATCCTTCTCCTTGTAGGTTCTGCTGGAATGTATAGGAAGACTTTGGAATAATCAACTGGCTGTGCGTAAAAGAGTTAAGTGGTTGTGTCTTACTGACAGCTAGAAAATTTTAGCGACCATGGCTAACAATGCACATGCTTGTAAGCGTAGAAAATTTGCACAGATATTCCGATGGAAAATCAAGCTGAAGTATTCAGGAGCCTGAACATTACTGTACATAATTATGAATCGTAGCATGGTGTGCTGTTCATAGTCCATAATTAGGATAAAATTCATCTCGTGTCTGTCCGAGGAAATGCGTTAGCAGCTTGGATCTTATCATTAAGCTGAAGGAAAACCTTCGTATGCGTGGGGATACGAAAGGCGTCCTTCATGGTTATGAATATATGAACTATGGTGAAAGAAATGAAAGTGACATCGGCAATGTGACAGTTCTCACTGATGCGCTGATAATGGTATTGAAATTCTTATGGCCTGATTAATACATGGCACAACAAATAGATGTACCCTTGGAGGGTACCCTGAATTTCTTAGAAATGTTCCATAAATAGACGTGAGTCATGTGTCTTGACTCGTGTCTTGAGAAATGTAAGCGTGACATATGTCTTGATTGGTATCTTGACATGTGTCCTCAGAAAGTATACGTGAGACATGTGTCTTGACTGATGTCTTGACATGTGTCTCGAGATGTGAAACAATTAGAACTACAAATATTAGGTTAATATGCCAGAATTGGCGGATCGGTTGGACTACTGATCATTTGTATGTCTGTTCACGTCTGCGGCCAGAGCCTCGGTTGCAATTTCTAGGATATTTTCTGTCATGGTAGTGGTTACTATAGTCCTGTCTGTCAGTTCCGTGACGGCCATTCTCATGACCGTGATTCATGTAACTATTCAGCTGAGTGGCCGGTTGGTACCGGTTTGCACTCATATGGCTGACATAACAGCCGAATGACGTGTGACATGTAACTATGAATTAGGGACAATGATTGATGGGAATCGTCTGATGGTGAAGCATCTTCTCGTCCAATTGCTTTGCTCCGACGCCTTTGTCTTCGTCTTTTTGGATCTCCAGGTTGTGAACAGCATCAGCATCAGCATCTCGTAGCGTCTCCCAACATCAGCAGCGTCAACCTTCAGTAATATCTCCAAGCTATGAGCGGCATCGACAATCTTGTAGAATCTCAGCAAGTGAACCTACGCCTGACATGATTAGAATCGACTAGCGAATACTCGTGAAGTATTGCAAGTGGAATACACATGGATTAAGGTACATGTAATACACATGAAATACGGTACGTGGAGTACACATGGAATACACATGAAATGATCGGTATGGGGTCGGTCATTTATCATGATTTAAGGGAAGTATAACGGTTGAACAGTTAGAAAAACCATCATGATAACCTGGCAGTATTAGCATAGACATCATTCTGGTTGCATAAAGAAACGCTAAAGTGTGGTTACACAAAATTCAACGATGATTTGCTTGACAACATGATCAATGAAAACCAACCATGACTATCATGAAAGCATGATTTAAGAAATCTAACAATGTCTTGCAGGACAACGTAAATAACAAAAGAGGCGTGAAACATAATCAACATGAAGACGGAATTATCATGAGGAAACATGAAACCATCCATTACGAAGAAGTGTATAACATAATCAGCATGAAACTGAAGTTAACCATGACAGTATGAAGGCATACCTGACATAAAAACATAATAACTTATGATGGGACACAAAAAATTTTTATGCCAATTTAAATCATGAGAAAAATTTTATGCAAGAAAAACAGTGCATGAATGCGTAATGTAGTTTATAAAACCTTTATATGTGCGAGGGAACGCCTATGGGTCGGTTCCAAAACAAAAGACATGGCGAGGGGACGCCTATGGGTCGGTCCCAAAGTTAAAAGTTTCGATAAAAGCACATGAGACTAAATAGGGCCAGTCCTGTACCAACCATTACTTAGTCAAAATTCCTGCAACAGATGACATATGATATAAATACATGAATGCATGAAACATAATAATTAAAAATCATTGTCAAAACTTAACAGAAAAAATTTTATGTGAAAATTATGAACTACTGGGGTCAGTCCACATCGTCACAGTTCACGAGGAACATCATGCATAGACAATGACACATAACTAAGTATGGATGACGGTTGTTCAATCCATATTAGTAAGACGATACTGGTGAAAACATCATGGTGAAAACAACAAGGTGCTGAAAACGTCATGGCTAAAACAAAAAGGTGCTGAAAACATAATGGTTAAAACAACAACGCGCTAAAACATCAATACGTGGAATAACAATCGTTGGCTTAGGAAGCTCCTGGTGACTACCCACTAGTCACAGGTCGAGTTTTAGAGCCTACAGGTCGAAACCTTGGCTCTGATACCATAATTGTAACACCCCATTTTGATAAATGGAATGTCACGCGTAATTATGGCGTGTCATCAAAGCATGCAAGGTAAATGTAGTAAAACATACATGACCATAGGGAAAACCGGAATCAAACATCGGTTCCCAAACATAAGCCCAAAACATAAGAAAGTAAATGAACTGAATGAAAGACTAAACAAGCATAAATATATGAAGGAAACAGGAGAAGAAGTCTATGGCAGCTTCCATCCTATGCATGTCCTCCAAATGCTCGAGTCTTGGGTACCTGCCGTTTTGGGACATGGAAAGGAAAGTAACGGCTGAGCAAAACGCTCAGTGCACGGATATACAATATAGCATGAAATAGGATAAGCATGTAACATATAACAGCGGAAGACTAAGTTCTGAGTAAACTGGTTAAGTATTAAGAAAACTGGTTTTATAGTTCGAAAAGCCTTATGTTTATCTTATGAAAACTGTTTTAACATAAATATACCATAGCCCATATAGGTCATGAAAAGGTCACGTGCATGAATACTTGGAGGGGTGACCTCATCATGCTGATTAGAGGGGATGCCTCTAATTAATATACTGGTTTGGGTAGGAGGGATCAACTCCTTGTGAAGGATGCAAGGCACACACCACATTCACCATGAAATACTGAATAAAACACGTAACTAGGATGCACCCATACGCCCCACCTGATATAATAATATGGCCAAAACTGAAAGGGACGCCACGAGCAATCACTCCGCCGTGGGGAAGTCATAACATCGGTGCCTCCAATGCTATGGTTATGGTACCTCCATAACTAGGTGAAACTGGTCATGCTTGTATATGGCTATAGATTATGCTAATTAAACATAAGCAGTTCAAAACAATAAAACAAATACTGGGGAAAACAGTTGGCTGCATACGGGGAAATCCTAATAAGGAAAGAATGTCCATACTGAAAGGACGGGAATCCGTACCTCAAGTCCAGTGAATGAACGGAAGAAGGACTCCTACTTCTGGATCACTAACGCTACATGAATACACACGTGTATAAGTATCGATTCACTGATTACGTACTGGGTTTTATGTCTCATTTTAGCTGACTTGGTATGTTTTAGGTCTTGGTTCACCGTTTAAAGCCTTAAACCGTGTTTATCTTGTATTCTGATTAATCTGATTAAGTATTACTGGTATTTCATGTATTATTATACTTACTGTGTAACAATAAGTAACTTTCCAAAAATAGCAGGTTTCCAAAAATAGAAAGTTTCCAAAAATAGAAAGTTCCCAAAAATAGAAAGTTACCAAAAATAGAAAGTTTCCAAAAATAGAAAGTTTCCAAAAATAGAAAGTTTCCAAAAATAGAAAGTTTCCAAAAATAGAAAGTTTCCAAAAATAGAAAGTTTCCAAAAATAGAAAGTTTCCGAAAATAGATCAGCTGCCTTAATTAAATAAGTTTCCATATATAGAAGGTTTCCATGATTAGATTAGCTGTCTGATTTAGATAGATTTCCATATGTAGAAGGTTTCCATTAATAGATTAGTTGTCTTATTTAATTAAGTTTCTATAAATAGAAGTTTCCATATTTAGAATTAAGCTGGTTACGTAAGCTAACATATAAGTCTACGTGTTTATAAGCTGATTTCTTAAGTCATATGATATAGTATATAGTTTAATTATTATTTCATGTATTTTAATTAAACTATAGGTTAAGCATTTTAATTAAAGTATAACATGTTTTAATTAAAATGAAATGAAAATACTTAGGTTAAAATGTGTATTATTATTATTAATAATATAACCTAAGTCATGTCTAAATTAATTAATTATAGGCATGTTTTAAATAATTAATTAATTATAACTTATAACATAAAATACTTAGGTTAAATTAATATCATGCTAAATTAATAATTAGAATAACCTAAGTCATGATTTAATTAATATCTCATGTTATTAATTAATTTATATCCTAAGTTCATGATTCATAAAAATTAACATGTAACATAGATCATGATTTAACCAACGAACCGTGAACCGGGCATGATATCGACACCGTACCCCGAACCAAATCGGGGTTCCCCTTGGTTCCTTGCTGCCGTGGGACCCACACCACCAAACCGGGACCATACGGTCTCGGTGGTGGTTTCTAGGCCAAGCCGTGACCCCCTTGGGGCACGGTCTAGGCGTCGGCTAAACCAAACACCCGTAAAACACCCTTTTGATTTTACTTCTTAACCAAATACATGTTTATTTTATGTTTTTAAAATAGGTTTTAAAAACATCATGTTCTTAATCAATTTTACCAAATCAAATCAAAAGAAGGAATTAAAAAGAAAGGTTAAAAAAAATATACCGAATGTGTAGATGAATTAAGGATGAACAAACACTAATACTTGTACAATATCCAAGATCAAAATCAACAAGAACACCCCTCTTATGTGTGTTATAGGTGGCGGCTACAAAAGGGAAAAGGGAGGAGAGGAGAAAACTTTTTAGGGTTTTATGTTTAATTTCTTGAAAAGTGAAAATGAATGCATTTTTCCCTTAACCCCTTGTTTAGTAAAAATGATGGGCTAGGCCCATTTCTCCTCCTTAATTTCGTGGTTCATGGGGCCCACATGGGGTAACCCAAATGTTTTTCGTGTCCCGATGTTTCGTGTTCGTTCGTGGTTAAACGTGTTCGTGTTTAAAGTGTTTCTGTTTATTTTATCATGTAGTTTATCGTATTCTTAACGCTCGTAATTATATTATATGTATTTACGTAATTATTTTAGTTCGTGTTTTAAAATGGTGATCATGATTTAATTATGTTCACGTGAAATATCTATTAACTGTTTATCATGAGTTCGTACGTAATCGATACTTGTCAAGTCATACACGTATGCACTTGCTTGATTATTAGCACATGAATGTGATCAATACTAAATGAGGCAAGTTTTAATCTAGGACGTACGATCTTAAGGGCACTATTCATGGTAAAAGCATACGGGTTTTACAATCTTGCACAAAGGCATGTAGAGAATTGAATGTCAGGTTTGCTTGCAGTTAAATACATGAGTGGCCCAACTAATGAGACTGCTTTTATACATAGTCTCATCGTCCAAAACGGGCTTTAAACGCATTAAATATCATGAAAAATGCCAGATATATTCTTGTGTTTGTTACTTGTGAATTTTAGGTACGGATATTGAGAAAATGACAAAAGATCACAAGAAACATGAAAAAACGAACACGGGAAACGAAGCCTCACAATGAACCAAGCCCTAATGAAGATTTTCCAAGAAAAACCCTTGAAGATTTGAAGATTATGCAAGAAGGGTCCTCCAATATTGAAGAATTGACACTTTAAACCCTTGTATGTTCATAATTACAAGTTTGGTCCTTAAAGTTTGTCAAATTGCAAAAAGGACCCTCCACTTTGAAGAGTTGGCAAAAATGGTCCCTCAACAATCAAGACTTGTCAATATTAGTCCTCCAAAAAGTCAATCATACAAGTCAAGACCATTATCTATGAAGAAAATGCCAAAACAACCCTTCAAGAATCAACAAATGGCTAGAAATACCCCTGAAAATACTTTGGAAAAGTATTTAGGGCAAAAGTGTGAAAATGGAAACTTGATTAACAAAGGAATCCAGTTTTATTACCATTTATCACAAAGTGAAAGGAGTTTGAAAACTAAGGGCCTTAAGTTGGCAGACAAGGAAAGTAACCTAGACCAACCACCATCCTCCACGTGTCCCACTAACCTAAATCAACCAATCACCACCCACCCTTCCTCTACCTCAGCCTTCCACTCACAACGTATTTAACTAATCTCTGATTAGTTAAATATATTGGGCTAAACACATCTTTCAAACACAAAACTGGATTAAACTACCACTATTCATGTTCATAATCCAAATTGGGTTTTTCCAAACTACTTGAAATTAAGCCACCAAAGTGTCCAGATTTATGATTAAGCTAATCATAATCATAACCCAACCTCTAAAACCCTTGCCACGTCACTCATGTGCTCATATGATAAACCCTCCCTACACGGTTTTGGGAGAAAATGCCAAAACCTGCCAGACATCCAACGAATTGCATCCAGCTTCATATCTAAGCTTCATTTTGAGCCCTTGATCACTTTCCAACAACACACCACTCAACAAATTGCCAAATTCAGTCACATGATCAAGCAAAATGCCAAAACTCTCAAGGGCATTTCAGGGACTTTACACATTAGGGTTTTACGTTTTTATGCATTGTAGTAGTTCACTTGTAGCCTATATAAAGGCATCTAGGCTTAACATTTCAGTTTGCTCTTGGTTTTTCCTTTGTTCAAGTTCTGTAAATCCATTTTCATGTTTAATGAATTGTGTTTGAATCTTTGAAGAAATCCAAGTGCCAATCTTTCTAGTTACTTGTTATTGTTATATGTTTGCTAAAACTGAATCTCAAAACATTTTCTTTAAGATTTGTGCAAGAAATTGCTCAAAGTTCTAAAACCTTGATATTTTGCTAAGTTCCTTGGTACACCTTGGAATTCTTGGGCTATAAGTGGATCATAGCATCCTGATATTGTGTTATCAAGGTGTTGTGAGGCTTATAACTTGGGGATAATCAAGTGTGGGGTACAAGGGTTGCATTAATCAAGATTTTGTCACCTTTCTGTT
The DNA here is from genome assembly GCA_025667525.1 of Glebionis coronaria. Classification (NCBI taxonomy): domain Eukaryota; kingdom Viridiplantae; phylum Streptophyta; class Magnoliopsida; order Asterales; family Asteraceae; genus Glebionis; species Glebionis coronaria. The sequence goes on along the minus strand of CM046882.1, from coordinate 224,536,619 downwards.
TTATATTTTTGCTTCTAACTTTGTTCCATCTTAGCAGCTTGATATTGGAAGCTTGTGCTTGTTCTTGCTATCATATCAGCTTAAACATACGTGGGTGTGGATGTACATCCATGAGGTTTGAAACCTTAATCTCAAAATCTGTCAAAAATTTGGATATGTGTGATATTTGAGTTCTGCTTGTGTATGTGTTGTTCTTGGGCTCCAAATCTTGTTGTTTCTGTTTAAGTTTGATGTTTTGATGCTTATGTATGCATGTGCTAACCTAAATCCAACTTTTGATTTGAAAATCTTGATTAGAAAATATAAAGGGGTGTTTGGGTCAACTGCATATTGAAGTCATAGTGTTATTGGTTAAGTGTTTGTTGTTGTATGTTGCTAGTTCTTGTTTAAGAAGTGTAGTAGAGTGATAATCTACAAGTTATATGCTTTTGAACAACTAAATCAAACATATGCTTATAAAATCTTGATTAAGTGATATTTTGGACTGTGATTTGGTGCACACCTAGTTCTAGGCTTAGACTTAGGATAAAAAGTGATAAATCATATCCAACATAACCTGTTAAGAAGATTTAAGTGTTTGAATTTGGCTGTGTGGTCAAGTATATCAGCAAGTGTTCATAACTACATGTTCTTAGTTCATCAGTAACTTTTTTGTGCTTGAATCTTGATCTAGACCTTGAACCATTGCATGAAACCTGTTTAAATTTGTTCACTTGAATTAATTATAGCTTGTGTATGCTTTTGGTGCAATTTGGTTGGCTGATTTTTGCTAAAAGTGCTTATTGAACCCAAACTGCTTATTGTTCATATCTGGTGCTTATCTGGTGATAAATTGAATTAACTGCACTGATTGGCTGATTGGAAGTGTGATATTTTTGTTACTCTTGTCTCCTTGTGATTCACTGATCACAAGGGTGCCTTGTTTGTAACTTGAATCCAACAAAAAGTCATATAAGACAAAAAGTCAAAAAGGTCAAGCAGGGGGAAAAGTTCCCACTGCTCAACCTCTAAAACTAGCCCCTACTAGTGTAAAACATCATTTCGCTTATTCATAAGCCATATTGGCTTATCCAGACTTGCAACAACTTATTTTTTGTGATAGATCTTCCTCATTTGACCCATTTATTTGATCTGGAGCTTATTAGACTTTGACTTTGACTTTTTACTAGAAAACTCATTAAGTTGACTTTTAAACAAGTTCTTATCTGCTTATTCTGGCTTATTGCTTGTGCTTTTTTGAAAACTTTTTGATTATTTTGCTTAGTTAAGTCATTTAAAAGCTTTTGAAAGTTGAATCATTGAGGTGGTCTAGAACTCAAAAACGACTATTTTGTCGTTTTGTGAAGAGAGTCTTGGCTTATTTCAGGCTTATTTCTTGTGCTTTTTCCAATTTTCTTTTTACAGATCTCTTAAGTAACTCAAAAGAAGCTCGTGTGTCAAATTTGAGCTTATGGCATCAGCTTATAGCTTAATGGGCCAAAAAGCCCATTAAGAATATGCTGCTTTGAAATAAGCTAGCTTAAACACATTTTCAGCTTTTGGGCCTTCAGAGTTTTGTTCTTAAAATCAAATTTTAAGTCAGATAGGAGCTTTTGGGCTTAATTGGACAAAATTTTTCTTATTGGGCCTTAAAAAGCCCATTAAAGGGACTGTTTGGACTTTTAGCCCATTTCTAGGCCCAATGGGGGTATTTTTGTAGTTTCAACTTCATTTATGTATTATTTAGGTTAAAATAAACTAGTATGCAACTTTTTAGATTTTTTTATAAATTTTGGATTTTTATTAATATTTATTATTATTTTATTTTTAAAAATTAAAATTTAGATTTTTCAAAGTTTTTCATTTTTCTTAGATCAAATAAATTAAGTTAGGAATTTTACAATTTTTAGAATATTTTTATTGTAATTAGATTAATTTTTAGAATTATTTTAAGTTTTAATAGCTTTTAAGTGTTTTTAAATAGTTTTAATTAATTTTAAAATTTTCAAAAATAGTTTTAAATTTAGTTAAGTCATTTTAGAGGTTTACAAGTAAAAAAAAATCTCATTTTGGGCTTTTTGCTAATTAAATTGATTTTTTGGGCTTTAATTAGCATTAAAAAATTATTATTTAATGAAATAAAAGGTTTGAGTAATTTTTGATTTTTTGTAAACTCTAATTACATTTTTTGGATTTTTTCCAATTTTCAAGGAAATTTTTAGGATAAATTTTAATTTTGTCACTTTTTACGGTTTTACGTGCACGACTATTCGTCTTAGTTTAATTCGTAATCGTAACCGTCACTCTCTTCTAATCTCTTTTCTTCTTTTAATTTCTCGTCAATATAATCACAAACCATTAATCATCTCTCTACACAACACACAAGCCTCCTTGAGAACGATCCCCACTTTTGGGTCATAAGTGCTTTGGTTTTCCTAAACCGACACTTAATACTTGTCCTAATTACGCTCTTTTTCCTAAAAGACGTATTTTACTACTATCACCAATCATACCTCTATAGTGAGTCTCATTGATTGATTGTCCATTGAGATCAGGTCCTAGGTTGTTAGGGGGTACCATTGGTGTTTTTACTGAAGCATAATTGATATCATACTTAGATCCTTGACATATTTTTCTTGATTGATAGAGACGCCTTGGTCAGATTGTTTAATCTGAAGACCAAGGAAGTATGTGAGTTCTCCCATCATACTCATCTCAAACTTGCTGGTCATAAGCTTGGCAAATTGTTTGCATAGTTTCAGCTTGATGAGCCAAAGATGATGTCATCCACATAAATTTGTACCATAATGGTGTCAGTTTTGGATTTATAGATAAACAATATGCTATCTATTTTTCCTCTGACAAATTTATGTTCAATGAGAAATGTTGAGAGAGTTTCATACCAAGCCCTTGGGGCTTTCTTTAGTCCATACAAAGCTTTGTAAAGCTTGTTGACATGGTTTGGGTATTTAGTACTCTCAAAGCCAGGAGGCTGTGTAACATACACTTCTTCTTTTAGGTTACCATTTAGGAATGCACTTTTGACATCCATTTGGTAGATGGTTAAGTTCATGTAAGTGGCATAAGCAAGGAAGATTCGTATGGCTTCCATACATGTAACTGGAGCAAAGGTCTGATCAAAATCAACACCAGGCTCTTGATTGAATCCTTGGGCCACCAGCCTAGCTTTGTTTTGGTCACCACATTGGTTCATCTCTTTTGAGTTTGTAAACCCATTTGGTGCCAGTGTTTGATTTACCAAATGGAAGAGGAACCAACCAGTCTTTATTTCTTTCAAATTGATTTAGTTCCTCTTGTATGTCATCTACCCATCGAGGGTGAGTGAGTGCTTCAGAAATCTTTGTAGGTTCAATTTTTGAAAGAAAGTTTGCATAGAGGCATTCTCTAGGTGAAGCAGCACTCAATTTCTTTGCCATAGATCTAGTCAGTCTACCTTCTCCAAGATTGCCTATTATGTTCACCAGCTGTATGTGACTATTATTAGTCCAAGATTTCTGTGGAGCTGGAGAATAAGCACTGGTATCATGATGAGAGCTAGAGACTGGAAGTCCAAAACATAGACTTGGACTTGGGATATCTCTAGTGTCTACAGAAGGATATTCAATAGACAAATGTTCAGTCAATGGAGGGCTTCCTTCTTGGTCAGAAGCAACACATCCAAGACCTAGTTCTCTAGAGATAGTTGGGGAATTTTGAGTAGGAGGCTCAGATTTTTCATCAGCAACATCATTTGATTGATCAAGTGTGTGATCATGCTGATCATTTTGAGACTAACCATTTTGGTCATTTGCGTTATCTTGTTGATCATTTTGATCATTTGATTGACATCCATCAGTATTTGATACTAAAGGATTTCCTTTTGTAGGACTTGTCATATCCTCAAATGGATCAATATGAGGGACTGAATTGCTTGTTTGATATCTTTGAGAACGCTCGTAATGCTGAAATTCATTAGTTGGATAATTGTGAGATTCATGAATATGAAGTTCATCATCTGATGGATTTGCAAATTTGAGAGCTTCAGAACTTTCATTAAAAGTGATGTGTTAAGTTTCTACAATACATTGTCTTCTTATGTTGAAGACTCTGTATGCTTTGGATACTAGAGAGTATCCAAGGAAGTAACCATCGTCAGATTTTTCATCAAACTTACCAAGGTTATCCTTGTGATTGTCAATGAATATTGGACACCCAAACACATGTAAAAATGAGATGTTTGGAATTATCCCCCTGAAGACTTCATAGGGAGTCTTCATGTGTCTCTTCACTGTGATGGATCTATTTTGAGTGTAGCAAGCAGTGGCTACAATATCAGTCCAGAAGTGCTTAGAGAGAGCTGATCCAGCGAGCATTATCCTTGCTGCTTCAATCAAAGTTTTGTTCCTTCTTTCAGCCACACCATTTTGTTCAGGTGTGTAAGGTGATGAGAAATTTTGTGAAATTCCTTTGTCATCACATAACTTGATTATAGTATGATTTTTGAATTCAGCGCCATTGTCAGTTCTAAGTTGTTTGACATGAGTGTCATTTTGATTTTCAACTCTTATGATGAAAGACATAATGGAATCTGGTGCATGGCTTTTCTTTATCAGAAAATATACCCAGGTGTACCTAGAGTACTCATCAATAATGACAAGTGTATATTTTTCATGACAAATGGCCCTAGGTGATAGTGGGCCAAATAAGTCCATGTGAAGCAAGTAAAGACTTTCTTTGATTGAAAAAGTTTGCTTTGTTTTGAAACTGGCCCTATGGTGCTTTCCTTTTACATATGTTGAGCATGGTTTGTTCTTGGAATAAACAATTGAAGGAAGACCAATAACACGTTTTTGTTTTGCCAGCAGAGTTATTGTTTTGAAATTTAGATGTAAGAGCCTCTTATGCCAAAGCCAGTTAGTAATGTTGGAAGCTCTAGCAAAGAAACATGTCTCCTGAGTAGAGTTCATGTTCATGACATAAACATCTTTGACTCTGGGAGCAATCATCACAATTTCATGATTGGAGTTAAAGATTGTACCTTTTTTGTCATCAAACAAGAATAGATACTTTGCATCACAAAGCTGGCTGATGATGATGAGTTTGTGCTTCAATCCATTGACATATGCTACCCTTGTGAAAACTATACCATTGCATTTCACTGAACCAAATCCTTCAGTAGTAGCTGATGAGTTATCACCAAAAACAACTTTAGGCACTATTTTCTCCTTATACTTGTGCAGATGACTTTTGGTGCCAGTCATATGCCTCGAGCAACCACTATCCTGGTACCAAATAGGCTTCTTGAGATCATACTACACAAGTTAAGGAAATGGTCAGTTTTGTTTTGAAACCCACCTTTGATGGGTGGGTGTTTTAGATCTGGAAGGTGTTCTAAATCTGAATGATCCTTTTGATGAGGAAGAATAAGATTGCTCAGAAGAAGAAGGATAGGTTTGAACAACATTTGCTTTCTTAGCCTGAAGGGCTTCACCTCTTGTGAACCACTATATATGATTGTGATCAGATGTAGTGTGGACATTACTTCCACAAGTTTCACAATAGAGTTAGGGTTCCTAGATTTGATGCCTCTTCTAAGAGAGATTACTCGATTATGTCCATGAGTGTCATGATCATAACTTCCACAAATATCACAAACAAAATAGTAGTGATAGTCATCTGAGTGATGATTGCCCATACCACAATGAATGCATGGTGGGAAAGGCATTTTTCTCCTAGAATGAGATGCTTCAGTGTTGTGAGCATCAACACTAGTTTTAGCAAGCATATATTGAGTATGTTCACAAGTACGATGGTCAGTCCTCTCACATTTAGTACAATAAATCACTTTTAGGCAAGTTTCAGTGAGATGGTTGTTTAAACCACATAGATCACAAGCCCTTTTAAATTGTGTCTTGTGCTTATAATGTAGAGAGTTTGAAGGTTCATCTCTGAATCGAGTTGGTGTTTGCTGTTGCCTGAGTTATAATTTGAGATCATTGATCTCTTGCATGACAAGAGACATTCTCTCATCTTTGTCAGTTCTAGCATTCTTTAGTTTATTTGTCAAAACTGAAGAGGTAGTTCCCTTATGTGAACCTTCAGCAGGAGCTGAAGAGTTTTTTGATGTGTCAATTTTGACATGCTTGGGAGACCTATCTTTGTGTGTTGTGTGAGACTTGATGATTGTCTAGATTGATTTTGGTCCAGTAGAGGGTTCAGCACCAGCCAACTTATCCAAAGGAGGAAGTGAGGTACTTACTTCATTCTCTAAATCATCATCTAAGTCATCTTCAGTAACTGAAGAATCAACAGGGGCTGAAGTGTCAGCATCTGCTTGCAACTCAGGAAGGAGGATACGTCTAGTGTCATGATTTGGTAAATTCTCTTCACCTTACCTTACAACATGAGGGATTGAGATGCCATCCTCATTTGAGGATTTGACAAAGACAATATCAATTGAGTTGGTGCTGGAGGATCCTTCAGCACTAAGCATTTTCCTCTTTTGAGCTAGAATTTGTTAATTTATGGATTGATTTACCCTATCAGAATTTCTAAGCCAAGATTTAACAATATATCTTGCTTCTTTTAGTTCAACCCTTAGGGAGTTATTTTCATCCAGAATCTCTTTGTTCAGTTATTGAAAAGTAAGTACATCAAGTTTAGCTTCTTTTAGTTCAATAAGCTTACTTTCAAAATCATCAAGTTTAAGAACAATTTTAAGATATTTTTCAAGTAGATTGTTTCTTTGTTCTTCAACAAATTTTAGATCAATGCAAAGGTAATTAAAGATAAATTTAATGTCTTCCTTATCTTCTAATTCAAGAAGAGTTTGTACCTTTTTGATAGTGATGTTGACCCATTCACCATTTCGAGCACCTTCTTTGGCAACAACATTTTAATTAGAGCCTTCATCATCAGCAAGTGCCATTAGCACTTTCACATTAACCATTTCATCATCATCTGAAGAGACTTCCTCTTCATCCCATTCATAAGCTTCAACAATAAGTCCTTTGTTCTTATCTTGCTTGGGAGCCTTAGAGGAAGAACCTTCAGTGCTCATGAGAGCCAGTCTAGCCTTGATTTCTTTATACTTTGCCTCAAAGTCTTTTGCTGGTCGAAGTTCAGCCCTGTTTTGCTGAAAGGAAGTTGAAGCAATTTGTTTCTATTGAAATGATGATTGACCAGATGGTCTTGATTGAGCTGGTGAGGAATAAGAAGGAATGAATGTTTTGGAAAAACAATCCCTAGCAAAGTGACCAGCCTTTCGACATTTGTAGCATTCAATGTCAGCTGAAGCTTTTGTGGTGCTGGAGAACTTGCCTCCTTTCTTAAAGAACCTTCTAGACTTGGCCAGAAGAGCTCTTTCATGAAATTCCTCTTTGAGGTCATTCAGATATTCCTCACTAGTTCTTGTGTCTTCTTCATCATCAGGACTATCTTGGTAGTCTTGGATGACAGCCTCACTGAAGAAGGCTGTAGACAAGGGTGTAGCAATGGTTAATGATTTACTCTTGCTTGAGCCTCCATAAATCCTATCAACTAGGTTTTCTTCATATTTTAGTTTCCCGAAAAGAGAGGCCAGATCACAATCTTTAATGTGATTAGCATTTCTCAAGCTTTGGCAGAAACTGAGTCACTTCTTTGTAATGCATTAACAAAAACTGTGTTGATTTCAAGTTTTGAAAGCTCAACACCATCATTCATCAGTGCTTTGTATCTGGTGAATGTCCGTGTGAGGGTTTCCCCTTCTTTGTGTTTGAAGGCGTTGTATTGAAGCTTTAAATCTATTATTCTTGTTTCTTTGACATCAGAGGGTCCCTCATGATAAAGAATAAGGTCATCCTATGTAGATTTAGCTGTTTTACAATTCACAACAGATTCATTTGGTCATCTGGAAGTATAGACATGATGCGACTTTTGAGTCGCTGATCTAGGTTAGAAACTTTTCTATCATCAGCAGTCCATTATAATTCAGGTTTTTTATTATCCCCAACCATGGGAACAAATTGACCATTTTCAATGATTCCAAGGAACTGAGGTTCAATCACAACCATGTGGACAAGGAACCTTTTCTTCCAGTTGGTGAAATTAGCTACCTCTAGGACATGAGCAGCATTGAGTTGGCCACCCCTATACTCTAGGGTTTGTGGTATTACTTGAGCCATTTTGGATCTTGATTTGAAAACTTTTAATGAGCAGAGTTTTGCTAATCAAACTGCTCTGATACCACTTGTTGGTCCCTTGTAATTCGTTATTACTTATTAACCTTAAGTAATAACTCTTTACCAAGACTCAAGTGAGTTGTTTTAACAATTGATAAGAACTAAGAACAATTAAAACAACAATACCAATAACTTTCAACGTATAGACTTTTATTAAAACTCAATAAAGAATCTATAACCCACTTTGTTTGCGGAATAACAAAGTGGTTGAATGACAATGTATGGTGATCTCCTCTACTTAAACTTATAACCAAAGTTAATAGTCTAAGCTCCAATCTAAACGTTCATATTCTTCTTGGCTATATGGTTTAGTTGGTATTGAGAGAGAAGGTTTTTCTAGAGTTTCTACTCTTGTAATGGTTAACCTTTTCTATCTCAATAAGCACTCCTTAAATAGGCAGTGTGAAATTAGGGTTTGCATTTTACAGGTTCCTATGCATGGGTTTATCCCGTGGGTGGTTGATGCCCACGCTGGATAAACAGTACAAAGTACATAATAAACTATTCTAGAAAAGATAAAGGTTGTACTTATAGCTAACTATACAAGCAACCTACTTTGACTTAAAGTTATCTTTTCCCGCCTAATACAAACCATCAGAATACCGAAGTGTCTTCAACATTCTAGAGGAGATCGACATCAATCATTTTGGTATTGTCAAACCAAACTGAACTGAAAGCTCTTCTTCAGTACTTGTTCTTCAGCAACTAGACCGCCTAGTATATGAAGCAAAGACTCCTTTGTCTTCTAAGTTTACTGGAAGAGGAAAGCTGAACATCCTTCAACAACATAGTCTTGAGTAGGAACTTTGTTTTTCTGGTCATGCTTCAGCAGACTCACCTTGCTGCTGAACATGAAACACTTAGGGGGATTTTATATTCAAATCCTAGAGTTGCTTCATGGTCACTAAATACTGACCCAACAATATTTTTTTTAAATATAATGATTTAGGTTTTTGAAGGCGGTCGGAGGTGGTGAGGGTGATTGTGTAGGGTGGTGATGGTTTATGGATGAATATGATGAGATATTTAAAGAAGAAGACAAAGTTTATGGTAAAAAGACTAAAATGCCTTCATGTGTGGACATTTAAAGAGCATTAGTGAATCTTGTTAAACTGAAGGACCAATGATGCATAACGTTTCACACTTAAGGACGTACAGTGCATTATTTTTGGTCAAAGGCTGAAACTCGTCGGTCAACGTATACCACAAGGACGAACGGTGTAATTTACTCATAAATTTACGTTTTCGTCAATAAATTTACGTTTTCGTCAGTAAATTTAGGTTTTCGTCAGTACTTTGACGTTTTCGCAAGTAATTTGACGTTTTCATCAGAAAATTTACTTTTTCGTCAAAAACTTTACGTTTTCATCCGTATTTTTACGTTTTAGTAAGAAATTCTACGTTTTCGTTAGAAATTTTACGTTTTCATCATAAATTTACGTTTTTTGTTAGTAAATTTACGTTTTCGTCATTACTTTGACGCTTTCGCCAGTAATTTGACGTTTTCATCTAAAAAATTACGTTTTCGTCACAAATTTTACGTTTTCATTAGAAATTTTACGTTTTAATCATAAATTTTACGTTTTCGTCAGTATTTTTACGTTTTCATCAGAAATTTTATGTTTTTGTCAGAAATTTTATGTTTTCATCAGAAATTTTACGTTTTCATCCGTATTTTTACGTTTTTATCATAAATTTTACGTTTTCATCAGAATTTTTACTTTTTCGTCAGAAATTTTACGCTTACATCAAAAATTTTACGTTTTCGTCAGTATTTTTACGTTTTCGTCAGTATTTTGACGTTTTCGCTAGTAATTTGCCGTTTTCATCAGAAAATTTACGTTTTCGTCAGAAATTTTACGTTTTCATCATAAATGTAAGTTTTCGTCAGAAATTTTACGTTTTCAACCGTATTTTTACGTTTTAATAAGAAAGTTTACGTTTTCATCACAAATTTAACGTTTTCGTCTGAAAATTTAATGTTTTTGGTAGAAATTTTACGTTTTCGATAGTAATTTTTACGTTTTCGTTAGAAAATTTACGTTTTCGTCAGTATTTTTAAGTTTTCGTCAGTATTTTTACGTTTTATCACTATTTTTAAGCTTTCGGCAGTTTTTTACATTTTGAAATTTTTTTTGAGGAAAACATAAAAAATCAGACGAAGATGGAAAAACTGACGAAAGTGTAAGATATCGGACGAAAATGCAAAATTATGGAAGAAAAGTAAAATTTCTGATGTAAAACGTAATATTTCGGATGAAAACCTAAAATTTCTGAAGAAAACGTAAAATTTCTGATGAAAACGTAAAATTTTTAACAAAAACGTAAAATTTATGATAAAAACGTCAAATTGCAGATGAAAACGTAAAATTTCTGACGAAAACGTACCATTTCTGATGAAAAAGTAAAAATACGGATGAAAAAGTAAATTTTCTGACGAAAACATAAAATTTCTGACAAAAACGTTAAGTATCTGATGAAAACGTAAGAATACGGATGGAAACGTAAATATACGGATGAAAACGTAAAAATAATGATGAAAACGTAATATTTCTTGTGAAAACGTAAAAATACGGATGAAAACGTAATATTTCTGATGAAAACGTAAATTTTCTGATGAAAACGTAACTTTTCTGATGAAAACGTAAAATTTATGAGGAAAAGGTAATATTTCTGATGAAAACGTAACATTTCTGACAATAACCTAAAGTTTTTGCAGAAAACGTAAAAACACGGATGAAAACATAAAAATACTGACACAAACGTATAACTTCTTACGAAAACGTAAAATTTCTTACGGAAACGCAAAATTTCTTACGATAACGTAAAATCTCTTACGAAAACGTAAATTTATGACGAAAACATAGAATTTCTGACGAAAACATAAAATTTTTGACGAATATGTAAAAAATACGGATGAAAACGTAAAAATACTGATGAAAACGTAAAATTTCGGCCGAAAACATAAAATTTCTTATGAAAACGTAATATTTCTGATGAAAACGTAAAATTTATGAGGAAAACGTAAAGTTTCTGAAGAAAACGTAAAATTCCCGATGAAAACGTAAAAATACGGATCGTAATATTTATGATGAAACCGTAAAATTTATTAAAAACGTAATGTTTTTGATGAATACGTAATTTTTTTGACGAAAATGTAATATTTTTGATGAAAACGTAAAAGTTTTGATGAAAACGTAATATTTCTTATGAAAACGTAAAATTTCTGATGAATACGTAATATTTCTGATTAAAACGTATTTTTTTTAATGAAAACATAATATTTCTGATGAAAACGTAAAAGTTCTGATGAAAACGTAATATTTCTTATGTAAACGTAATATTTCTGATGAAAACGTAATATTTCTGATGAAAACGTAATTTTTTGATAGAAAACGTAATATTTATGATGAAAACGTAAAAATACGGATGAAAACGTAATATTTCTGATGAAAACGTAATCTACGGATGAAAACATAATAGTTCTGATGAAAACGTAATATTTCTGATGAAAACATAATTTGTTTGATGAAAACGTAATATTTATGATGAAAACGTAATATTTCTGATGAAAACGTAATATTTCTAATGAAAATGTAATTTTTTTATGAATAAACGTAATATTTCTGATGAAAACGTAAAAATACGGATGAAAACGTAATATTTCTGATGAAAACCGACCTTACCAGCACCGGGGGTGTACTAATCAATGAAAACGTAAATAATTCTGATGAAAACGTAAATTTTCAGATGAAAACGTAAAATTTCTGATGAAAACGTAATATTTCTATTGAAAACGTAATTTTTTGATGAAGACGTAATATTTCTTGTGAAAACGTAAAAATACGGATGAAAACGTAAATTTATGATGAAAACGTAATATTTCTGATGAAAACATGATATTTCTAATGAAAACGTAAAATTTCTGCCGAAAACGTACAATTTCTGATGAAAACATAAAATTTATGATACAAACGTAAAATTCATGATGAAAACGTAAAATTTCTGACGAAAACGTAAAGTATAAAAAAATATTGTTGTATAAAAAATGTAACGAGAGTTATTGAGAATTTTTATACTAATTTTATGATTAAAATAAAAGATGTTTAAACAAACTTCACTATCCTTATAAATATCTATAGAGACCTAAAACCTAACCTCTTTCTAAAGACCCATATAGACCCAAACCCATCTAAACCTAAACTCATCTAGACACATCCTTCTAAAAATCCATCTAAACCCAAACCCATCTAGATCCATGACCCAAACCCAATCCAACCCATCCATTTGCTACCTCTAGTTGTTAGGTTCAATTCTAATGCATTAACAATATATAGTGACAATGAAATGCAATGTAAGAATGAAAGCATAAGTAAAGAGCAGGGAAAGAAACAACCAAAGGTACGATACCAAGATTTATAGTGGTTCGGCAACGAAGCGCTCTCTTCGTTCCTACTCCACTCCTCGAGTACACCTTACTCGAGATTTCCACTATATCCACAAGCTCCCTTCTTGACGGAGAAAACCTTACAACGTTGCTCACATTATTTTCCGACACTAAGCTAAATTTCGAGACCTAATCTTAGCTAGGACCAATCTACACACGTCACCTACTTCACCATTTTCTGACACAAGGCTAGATGTCGAGTTCTAATCGAAAGCTATAACCAATCTTTGTCGCCCATCTTCTTTTTCGACACAAGGCTAGATGGTCGAGTCCTAATCCAAAGCTAGAACCAATCTTCACAACTCTTCACTTTCAAGTTTAGTGAGAACTCACAAGACACATACACACATCACTTTGTAGTTTAGTCAGAACTAACACACAACACTTATTACAACTCAAAAACACATATTCAAGTATACACATGTAACTTGGATCTACACAAGACAAATCCAAGTATACACATGTACAATGGATTTACACAAGACTAATCCAAGTATTCACAAATACCTTGGATCAACAACACTAATCCAAGTATACACAAATACATTGGATCTACACAAGACTCAGTTTAAACAAAATGATGAAAATGACTAGATCTAAGGAAATATTTCATCAAAGCTTCATCTTTTATCACATCACAAATGTGTGAGTGATTTTCTCTTTGGACAAGTAAAGAAGAGGATCAAGAGGATACTCATAAGTAAACATACTTAACAAATTAAGTGATCATTTACTAATTAAGTGGCTATCAAACAACCCCTAAGTTTATGTAAGCTATCATAATTACTATAAGAAGAAAACCCTAATTTTCTCCCTCTAATGGAGATCGCCGGCGGCTCCTTCTTTTCCCACTTTTTCTGATCTACTCTTGTTTATTCCGATCATTCTAATGTATGTGGCTGGTCCTCTCTGAGTTTTGGTAGCGACTAAGAGTTTGTTGGGTGACGGCTCCATTGGATTAGGGTTTCTGCGATCTACATTTGTAGGATCGTTGTAACATTGATTTTTTGTTAACTAATCCAATCTAATCTTGGTTTTACACAAGCTCATTGTTTTCCTGATCCACATTACGTTTTTCTGATTTGTGAATTTCTAGGGTTTGTATTAGTTTATTGGTCGGTTGTAGGGCTGCTACGGTTTTTCTATTATTTTTTAATTCTTGCATTCATTAATATGATAGGGTTTGGAGCTGTGTTTCGTTGTAAACCCTCTTAGGGTTTGCAATTTTTATTGTCCTAGTTCGTGGGTTTTTTGGTTTCATTGTTCGTGGGTGAGACGGTGATGGAGAAGGGTTTTTTGAACAATCCTGTAATTGACAAGGACGATGGTAAGACGATGAAGGGTGCTACCAGATCACGTGTTCCTGAATTAGCCACTAAGGTGAAGAAGATTGATGGTAAGTTTCTAGGTAAGGATGACAATCCTTTACGACCAATTAGGGGCACGGCTAATCGTGATTTGCGGGAGGAAGGGTTGGCTAATGTAAGGAGTGAACCACATAATCCCAAAGGACAACTATAAAACCCGTATTTAAAATCCTTGAATATTAAATACGCAGTCTCTGTTTATTTTAAATACTAAAATAAAATAATTATTCGGAAAATAATTATTAAGTTCAGAAAATATTACGTATGTATTAATTATTACACAGAAAATAATTAAACGTTAATAGTAATTACGTAGTCTCAGTGTTATTTAAATATTTCAAATAGATAAATATTCAGAAAATATTTATTAAGTTTCAGAAACTATTACGTAGGTATTATATTTTTTACAGAAAAGAGTTTTACAATTTTCAGAAAATAAATAAACACATGACGAGTATTTAAACACGCGCACGCGCGTTATTTATTTAACCGTAAAACGAAAAATTAAAAAGAAAAAAATATATGTTGGGCCACAACTTTTAAATAAAGGAAAGAGGAAGAATATTGAGCCTTGGAGCCCATCCCAACCCCAAAAACAAAAACACGGGAGTTTTATTCCCTTGTGGTCAACAGTAACGATAAAAAAAGAAGACATAATTAAGGTTGATACATGGAGGCCGCCGACTGAAAACCAAAGAAAGGAGGGACGTGATGTTGATTATTTCGCGTATGTGGATTCAATTATTTCTTTATCATCAAATAAACCGTAAGCATCCTTAATCCTCTTTCTTTTTTACTGATTAAAACACAAATTAAGGAAAGTATATAACAAGAACATATGAATCATGTGAATCAATAATTAGTCGGGTTAAGGGCGTGTTGCACGCAGACCGAGACTCACTAGGTGTTTCGGTGTTCATGTTCTGTGACCCAGCCGTATGGCTGTGGGTTTGGGGTTGAACAACAGCGAAGAAAGACCAGGGAAGGGATGTTTGGGTTTAGGTTTTACTATAGGGGTGTTTGTGTTTAACAGTGTGAACGAACAGGGGAAACAAAGACATGGCAGTGGGAGTTTAACAGTGGGAACGAACGGGGGAAACAAAGACAGGGAAGTGGGGGTTTTTTTGACCAGACCAATGGCAACCGACACATGTCGGTGGGAACGTTTGGAAGACAGTGGCAACCGGCTGTCGGGCAGTGGGACCACAGCCAATCGGCTGTGGTGGTTGTTTGGCTCACGGTTAACCCGAGACACGATGTCTCGGGGAAAGGTTGACTCGGGATGTCGGGAACGCGCACATTAAAGTAAAAGAAAAGAAACGTTACTAGGATAAAATCATTTTAGGAATTTAGGCTTATTTTGGTTAACATTTTATAAACAATAATTTAATTTAATAAGACATTTAACTAACAAAGTCTTAGATAGTTTATAAATTAAACTTATAATTGTATTTTAATGATTTAAGCCTCTTGGGATTTATTTATATTTCGAAATTCATTAACCAAGCTTAACAATTTTGGAAACGTTTTATTTTGGGAAACTTTCTATTTATGGCAAGTTGCTATATAAAGTGATATTATAATACCAGATTACAGTATATTACCATATCAGAATACAGTATAATATACAAGTAATCAGAAATATAGGATACGCATTAAGCAGTAAATATTTAAAGACATTCGGAGTGATAAAATTATATACAGAACAAAACAAAAATATAAGAATAAAATAAATTAAACTGAAAACAGTTAAGATCAGTAAAAATAAACCGATATCAGTCAGCTCACTTCACGTCCCATATTTATGTAGTAAACTTGAAGTCGAAATTGATCTTTCAGCTTTCATTCATTTTTCATTACTGGACAGGAGGTACGGATTTTCCGTCCTTTCAGTAAGGCTTCCTTTCTATGCATGATTAGGATTTCCCATCTACAGCCAATTTTTTTCCCCGTATATGTTATAAATTATCAGAAATTATTTTAATAACTAAGATATTGCCTGAGCCTTATATACAAGCATGACCAGTTAGTTGTACTAGTTACAGAGGTACCGTAACCATGACACTTGAGGCACCGGTGTCATGACTCACCTATAGGAGAGTGATATCCTGCAGCGTCCCATTCAGTTCTGCTTGGCTATTTTATCAGTATTATTAGTGGGGCGTATGGATGCATCCTAGGCTTATCAGTTACAGTTATCAGGTGAATGTGATGTGTGCTCTACATCCTTCACATTGGAGCTAATCCCTCCACCCAACATAGTAATTAGAGGTCACCCCTCTACAACATGACGAGGTCACCCCTCTAGTTATTCATGCAACAGTTGTTACAACACATGACCTATATAAACTCTTGGCAATTAAAATATAGTAAATGCATTTTTTCAGATTTAACAGATAATAGTTCAGTTTTATTATTTATAAATCAGACTTATCAGATTTTCTACAGTTTCATCACACTCCACATATCAGTCTTTCAGCTTCAGTAATTATTAATTATTTCAAGTTCAGTATATTCTCATCATGCATTATATTCGTTCACTGAGCATCATGCTCAGCCGTAGTTCCTTTCATGTTCTAACGGCAGGTACACCAGGACGCTCTTAGGATTCTGAGAGCATGTGCGTTGGATGGAAGCTATTCAGACTTCTTACTTTATGCACTTCTTACATTATTCTGCTTAGTTGAACATTTTTTA
Source organism: Glebionis coronaria (assembly GCA_025667525.1). Taxonomy (NCBI): domain Eukaryota; kingdom Viridiplantae; phylum Streptophyta; class Magnoliopsida; order Asterales; family Asteraceae; genus Glebionis; species Glebionis coronaria. The sequence goes on along the minus strand of CM046882.1, from coordinate 224,519,907 downwards.
ATCCTTTCCTTCAGTACTTACTTTTCATGTTTTGAGCTCATGTTTGGATTACTGATGTTTGATTCCGGTATTTCCTTTATGGTCAGTTAATGTTTTAGGACATTTATCTTATGCTTTGATGACACGCCATAAATACACGTAACGGTCCACTTATCCATGTGGGGTGTTACAATTATGGTATCAGAGGTATATGTTCGACCTGTAGGCTCTAAAACGTGACCTGTGACTAGTGGGTAGTCACCAAGAACATCCCAGATTTTGGCGTTGTTATCCTTCATGTTTCTCATACAATTATCATTCAGTTTCTTCATTCATCAATCAGTTTTCTTAAAGTTTTTGACTAAGTAAAAGGTTGGTACAGGACCAGCCATATTTAGTCGCATCTGCTTTCCATTCGAATTTTGTTTTGGTGAACCGACCCATAAGCGTTCATGTTGATCCCAAACTTAGATCGATTAAGCTTGTGTATACGAGATTAGATCAAGTTATACACGTAGAGAAACTTTGTTTATGTATAAAGTAATCTAAGTGTTATGCGGAATTAACACTTAAACAAGAACACACAAAGATGTAAAACAAACTTTCACTTGATTAATAATAACGAACTTGCTTACAATGAAAGTGTTTAACGTATGAAAACTTATATGAAACATAACCTAAAGGTCTTCTTTTATAGACATAAGAAGCCTTGTACAAGAGTCTACGTATCAACTATTCTAGGTAAAGATAATTATAGAAAATACAATGTTGAACTTATCTTTACTAGAAACAAACTAGAAACATAATACGCGTAGACCATATCTTTCTATCAGTGCTTGTCTTCAACCTATCAACGCTTGACTTCTTCTGGTCAACGCTTGATCTGTCAGCGTTTGTTTTCTTCTTATCAACGCTTGTTTTCTTCTTGTCAGCGCTCAAGTGGATTGGCTACATTTTATTCCCAACAATCCTCCCCTAAACTTGATATCTACTCTAGTAATCAAGTTTCTGAATAAAAATTAAGAACTAGGAGGAATCTTACAAATCTTATCATATTGGTAATAAACATGTCTGATCAAATCTTTGGCCACGTCACTTGAATAATCAATCTTCAGCTGTGTTGTCTTCATCTTTTCCAAAACTTCTTTGGACATGGGATACTGACCAGCTACAAGAAGATACTTAGCAAACTTTGTAGAGCTCAAGTAGTACACACCAGCAGTTGAATACAAACACCATTGAAGACCACTAAGATCATCCTCAAGATCCTTCTAAACAGTAGGATCTTCTTCTCTTGGTCCACACATTCTCTTGAATGTTGACCAAAGTTTTATTCCATTGACTGAAGTAGGAGCTTCAGTCTCATACTTGGCTTCCAACAACCTCCAAAGATCTACCAAGTCTTCTCTATCCACACTTGCAAAGAGAGACACAAGAGTGGTAAATGTGTGTACCTCTTTCCCATACCTGCCAATCTTCCAAAACCCACTTGCATCTTCTTCATAGCTTATGATAGGGTTTCTGGCATCAAGAGGTAACACTTGTACCATATCTGAAGCTTCCAGGGGTGAGAGCTTGATACTTAATAAGTGTGAAAACACTTATCCTTTTACCATTTATTTCCAATAATAACAAGACCAAAACGTGTGATTTATGTCGTAAAAGTCGGAATTATGCGTGGTTTGTGTTTTTATTGTGTTTTAGGACCAAAATATTAAAAAGGAAGAAAACACGGGCTTTCACGGGCTTTTATCGAAGAAAACGGGAAAAGACGAAGTCAAAAGATCAAGAGTGCAAAAAGAACGGAAGTCCAAGGCCTATTCTGAAGATTTATCGAAGAACAAGTCAAAAGACGGAAGTTTAACGAAGTCGAAGAACTTAAGTCTAATAGAAGAAGAAAATTAAAAGACAAGTTCAAATCCCGAGACGACAAAGACGAAGAATTAAAGTCGAGTCGAGAAAACGTGAAGAAAGCAAGAAAGAAGATGCAACACATGCACTCCTTCCACCTTCCCTATAAATACCCTCCTAATAGTCATTAGGAGGGTAGTTAGAGTTTTTAGTTAATTTTCACTTTTTCTTAGTTTTCTCTAGTTTTAGAGAGAGAAAGTCTTAAACTTTCTCTCACTAAATTTCATCTTTTTCTTAATCTTTCAAGATTAAACTCTTTGTATTGCTTATTGTTATTAATCAAGTTCTATTTTAAGCTTTTATTTCTTAATCTCATTCTACTTTTCTTTAATTTAAGATTGATTTTGGTACGATTATCATGTGATCCGTGTTGTTCTAATTAATTTCGTGCTTAAAAAGTTAATCTCTTGTTCATTTCATAAGTTTTCATTTGATTAAGCTTTAAGACTTTTGAGCTTATTGGCTTATTTTTATGATTAGCTTAATTTGTTTATAAAAATCTTCATTAAAAAGTTTATGTTTTTATTGTTTGATCCAAAAAGTTGATTAATTTCGAGTCAAATAAGTTGATCAAAGTGCTTATTTGATTTGGTTTTGTCATTGATTCGGGTTGGTTTTGGTATTAGCTTATTAAAGTTAGCTTATTACCTAGCTTAACCTTTTTCCACAATTTTCAGAAAGGGTTGTAAAACCCCTTTCCGATTGGCTTTTTCCGACCGAGTACACCATCCTAACCGATTTCCTTAATTTTAGGAAAGGGTTTAAAACCCCTTTCCGATTGGTCTTTATATTCCGACGGCAGGGCATTTGTCCTGTATTCCGATTGGGATTTTGAGTGACATTCTGATTGGGTTGTTTAGCATGTATTCCGATTTGAGCCAGTTTAAGATTCCGATTGACTGTATCATTTCACATTCCGATTGTGTGAAGTTTGTGTTATTCCGATTAGGTCTTGCTCTATATTCCGATTAGTATGTTTTGAAATATTCCGATTGGGAATTTTAGCATTATTCCGATTTCAGGACTCTTGTCCAACTTTCCGATCAACCGATCGGAATACATTCCGATCGGGCCTCTTTTGGCTTGTTTTGGTTTCTTTCGATCTTACTTTCTTATAGTACTTTTTATTTTCAGAAAATTTTCCAAGTGTTAGTTTTATTTAGCGTGTTAGTACTTTTCCATTGTCACTTTTAAGTTTCCATGCATTTATTTTACTTGTCATTTTAATATTAATCTTTTAACTTCCTTTTTACTCAACGACACTTTAATTACTTGCTAATAGTTTAAAACAAACAAACCAAACCATTCTCTTGATTCACCAAAATACAAATGAGTCGCACTTAAGACCGGTTTTCAATTCGAAAAGATTCGGTTTAACGAACTTTCATACTAGGCCTAAAAACCGAGTATTAAATGGCGCCGCTGCCGGCTCTTTTCGTTAAGATAAACAGTTTTTAGTGAGAGACGCATTGAATTTTGGGATCCGTTCTTTGAACGTTATTTTCATTGCTATAAGAATTTCCAAAAATCCGTAAAAAAATATAAAACTCTTCAAAAATACAAAAACATTAAAAAACCTATAAAAACCAAAAATATTATATAGATATTCTCTTTGTGTATATTTTTCTTCTGCAGGTGCATGCGTACTAGATCTACGAACTATTCTGAGCCCGAGACTCTTGAAGATTTAGATATGGCTGGTGTTAACAACAACAATAATCACCCACCTCAACACAATTTTGAATAACAACAACAACAACAACAACAATGTCCTTCTACCTGATTTACGAACCATGGAGGAATTGTGTCAACCCACCATGAACGGACGCGGAGGCCCGATTGCGCCGATGCATATCACGGCTCAAGAGTTTTCGTTGAAGCATCACATGATCCAACAAGTGCAAACTAATCCATTCGCCGGAATGCCTAATGATGATGCCAACAAACACCTCGACAAATTCATTACTATCACTCAGAGCATGAAGTCCCCCGGTGTTTCTATGGATGACCTTCGCCTCCAACTTTTTCCACACTAGCTTTCTCACCATGCCGAAAAATGGTTTGACCGTCTTCCTAAGAATTCTATTCATACGTGGAATGACATGACTCAACGCTTTTTATCGCGCTACTTTCCCCCATCCATGGTCACTAGCCTTCGTAACCAAATCAGTGGATTTATGCAAGAGAATGATGAATCGCTTTTCGATGCTTGGGAACGTTACAATGATTTGATCGACCGCTGTCCTAATCACAATATGCTCCCCGTCACTCTCATTGACACCTTTTACAATGGTCTCACTTTTCGTGATCGTGACACGATCAATGCCGCCGCCGGTGGTACTTTTATGAAAAGGAGACCGGAGGAGTGTCGAGAGTTGATTGAAAACATGACTACTCACCACAAGAATTGGGATTCTTCCGCATCCTCAAGATCTAATCAGAGAGTCAATGTTTCATCTACTTCTTCCACCACCAACTCGTCTGTTTTGGAACGTGCTATTCTTGATATTAACAAAAGTCTCCAAATTTTGACTTCTAACCAAACTCAACAAGCTAAAGCCGTTGCTATTTCTTGTGACACATGTGGTGGTCCTCATTCCTACAATGAGTGTCCTTCTACTCACGGCAATTATTCTGAAGACGTTAACGCAGCATATGGTACTTATCCCACGGGAGGCTATCAAGCTCGCCCTCAAGGAGACCGTAACTTGCTAAGCTATCGCTCCAACAATTATCTTGCTCCTCCCAGTTTCCCTCCTGTAAACCAATCCCAACCTCGTGCAAACAATCAGTATCAATCCCAAAGAAACCCATACCCAACTCAAGGAAATTCTCAAGCTTACCAAGCTCCACCTCTCAATCAACCGATGGCCGTAAACCAAGACGTCGAGACGTTCATGAAGACTAATCGTGAGTTGGTGACGAATCTTCAGAGTCAAGTCCGCAACTTGAAGGGAGAAATGGCAAAACAAGGGAACGATATTCGAGCCGAGCTAAGGAATGATATGGCCAAACACAGTGATGCAATTAATGCAAACATGCAAAACTCTTTTAACAATCAAGCTCTTCACCTTCGTGATATGATTGGTTCGCTCATCCAAAGTAATCAACCCTCTTCTTCGGGTACTCTTCCGAGTAATACCGTTGCGAATCCAAGAGGGGAGATGAAAGCAATCACCACTCGTAGTGGAAAAGGTTATATGGAACCCGAGCTTCCTACACCTCCACCCGTGATTGTGAACAAGGTAAAAGAGCAACTTTCCCCACCTCCTTCACCTTCTATCCCCATTTCCCCACCACCCGTGGTTGTGAGTGATCCTATTCCCTTAAAGCCTTCTTCTTCATCCAATATACCTTATCCTTCAAGGTTGAGGAAAGAGAAGCAAAAGAGCAAGGATGATATTCAGGTTTCAAACTTTCTAAAAATGTTTAAACAATTGAATTTTAACATCTCCTTTGCCGAGGCTCTCGCTCACATGCCCAAATACGCTAAGATGTTTAAAGATCTTCTAAGTGATAAGGAAAAGCTTCTTGATATCGCTCAGACCCAACTTAATGAGAACTGCTCTGCAGTGCTCTTAAGGAAATTGCCCACCAAACTTGGTGATCCGGGTCGCTTCTTGATTCCTTGCAACTTCCCGGGAGTAGAGAATTGCATGGCCCTATCCGATCTAGGTGCTAGTATAAACTTAATGCCTTTAAGTGTTTGGAAGCAATTATCTCTCCCCGAGCTAGTCCCCACCAAAATGACTTTGGAATTAGCCAACCGTACGGTTGCTTATCCAGTGGGGATAGCCGAAGATGTCTTTGTTGACGTCGACAAATTCAACTTCCCGGCGGATTTTGTTGTCGTTGACTACGAGATGGATCCCCGTGTTCCATTAATCGTTGGACGTCCCTTCCTGAGGACCGGTCGCACTCTCATTGATGTAGCCGCAGGCGAAATAATCATGAGAGTTGGTGACGATAAAATTGTCTTCAACATGGGTAAGATTTCTAAGCAACCTTATTCGTATGAGAGTGTTAATGCTATTGATGTTCTCGATGAGGCTTGTGAAGAACATTTTCATGATGCTTGCAAAAGTACTCCTTCTTCTCTACCCAATGTTGAGACCGTTGCCTCAATTGCTCCAGCATTGACTCCTTTTGGAGAAAGTGACTTGGATGATTTCGAAGCTAGCTTGGGTCCTCTCGATATTAAGTATGATAATTTGTCCACCAATTGGGATGAAGACATTCGTACTATTGAGAGACTTCTCAATGAGGACCCGTTTTCTCCTCCTGCTCCTAAAGAGGTGACTAATGATGACCCATCGTTAGTTTCACCATCTATTGAGAATCCTCCCACTCTTGAGCTTAAGGACCTACCTCCTCATCTTGAGTACGTTTTTCTGGAAGACGACGAGAAGCTACCGGTAATCATCGCAAAGGATCTGAAAGAAGACGAAAAAGCCCGACTTGTCGCTGTGTTGAAGAAGCATAAACGAGCTATCGCTTGGAAAATCTCTGACATCCGTGGAATTGATCCTCACTTCTGCACACATAAAATTCTCATGGAGGACGACTTTAAGCCCACAATTCAAAGTCAACGAAGGGTGAATCCCAAAATCCATGAAGTCATCAAAACAGAGGTTATCAAACTTCTTGATGCAGGTATGATTTACCCTATTTCGGATTCACCATGGGTTAGTCCAGTCCATTGTGTGCCTAAGAAAGGCGGAATCACCGTTGTGCGCAATGCAAACAACGAGTTAATTCCTACCCATCTCGTTACTGGGTGGAGAGTTTGTATAGACTACCGCAAACTCAATGATGCCACGAGAAAGGATCATTTCCCTCTACCTTTTATGGACCAAATGCTTGAACGTTTAGCGGGTAATGAATATTACTGCTTTCTTGATGGTTTCTCGAGTTATTTTCAAATACCCATCGATCCCCAAGATCAAGAGAAGACAACATTCACTTGTCCCTACAGCACATTTGCTTATAAAAGAATGCCATTTGGCTTATGCAATGCCCCCGGGACTTTCCAAAGGTGCATGTTAGCTATCTTCCATGACATGGTTGAGCAAACCATGGAAGTCTTCATGGATGATTTCTCGGTCTTCGGGGATTCCTTCTCTTCTTGCCTTGCCAATTTGGAACGTATGCTTAAGCGGTGCGAAGACACTCGCCTTGTTCTGAATTGGGAAAAATGCCATTTTATGGTCAAAGAAGGCATTGTGCTAGGACACAAAATCTCTAAAGCCGGTCTTGAAGTCGACCGTGCTAAAGTAGATGTCATAGCCAAATTACCTCTACCTTCAACCGTGAAGGGTGTGAGAAGTTTTCTGGGTCATGCGGGCTTCTATCGTCGATTCATTCAGGATTTCTCTAAAATCGCTCGCCCGATGACCCACCTCTTGGAAAAAGATACTCCTTTTATCTTTTCTAAAGAGTGTCTTGAAGCCTTCAATCTTCTTAAGGATAAGATAACTAAGGCACCGGTCTTGGTTACCCCTAATTGGGAGCTGCCTTTTGGATTGATGTGCGATGCTAGCGACTTTGCTATTGGTGCGGTTTTGGGCCAACGAGTGAATAAACACTTCCAACCAATCCACTACGCTAGCAAAACAATGACAGGGGCTCAATTGCATTATACGACAACCGAAAAAGAACTTTTAGCTGTTGTCTATGCTTTTGAGAAATTTCGCCCCTATCTTGTTTTATCCACCACCATCGTATACACGGACCATTCCGCGTTGAAGTACTTGATGAATAAGAACGATTCTAAGCCAAGACTTCTTCGCTAGGTTTTGCTCCTTCAAGAATTCAACATTGAAATTCGTGACAAGAAGGGAGCCGAAAACCTGGCCACGGATCATCTGAGCAGACTTGAGGATCCATATCAAGGGGATCATCCGAACAAAGAGATAAATGACTCTTTCCCCCTTGAGACCTTAATGTCTATAAATCTCAATCTTGATGGCACCCCGTGGTTTGCGGACATTGCAAACTACTTAGCGGGTGGTATTCTCATCAAAGGGTTAACATCCCAACAAAAGAAGAAGTTCTTGAATGATGTTAAGACTTACTTTTGGGATGACCCTTATCTATTCAAACAGTGTGCTGATCTGATTATTCGTCGATGTGTTGACGGACCGGCAGCTTTTGACATCCTCCAAGCTTGCCACAAAGGACCCACCAGTGGTCACTTTGGTCCCAACTACACCGCTAAGAAAGTGTTTGATTCAGGATTCTACTGGCCCACCATTTATCGTGACGCTCACGAAATGGTTAAGCATTGTGATGCTTGCCAACGTCAAGGCAAGATCACACATAAGGATGAGATGCCTCAAAATTTCATACAGGAATGTGAAATCTTTGACGTATGGGGCATCGACTTTATGGGGCCATTTCCATCATCCAAAGGGAACAAGTACATCCTCGTCGCCGTCGACTACGTTTCTAAATGGGTTGAAGCTAAGGCTCTTCCTACGAATGATGCGAGGGTGGTTGTGAACTTTTTGAAGCAGCTTTTCGCTCGATTTGGCGTTCCTCGTGCTATCATCAGTGACCGCGGGACTCATTTTTGCAACGATCAATTTGCTCGAGTCATGGCAAAGTATGGTGTCAATCACCGTCTTTCCACCGCCTATCATCCCCAAACCAATAGGCAAGCCGAAATTTACAATCGTGGCTTGAAGAGAATTTTGGAGCGTACTGTGGGAGAGCATCGCGCCGCGTGGGCCGATAAGTTAGATGATGCTCTGTGGGCTTTTCGTACTGCTTACAAGACCCCGATCGGTTGTACACCTTATCGTCTTGTGTACGGGAAAGCCTGCCACCTACCCATCGAGCTGGAACACAAGGCGCACTGGGCCTTGAAGTGGGCTAACTTCGACATCATCAAAGTCGGTGATCATCGCAAGGTTCAACTCAACAAGCTAAATGAACTGAGGAATGAAGCTTATGAGAACTCGCTGATCTACAAGGAGAAGACGAAGATGATCCACGATGCTAAAATCAAGAACCGAGAGTTCCACGTTGGTGATCAAGTCTTACTCTTTAACTCTCGGTTGAAGATCTTCTCTGGCAAGTTGAAGAGCCGCTGGTCTGGTCCATTCACCGTCGCCAAAGTCTTTCCTTATGGGACCATTGAGCTTTCTCAGCCGAATGGACCCAATTTCAAGGTGAATGGCCAGCGTCTGAAGCTGTACTTTGGTGAGGACATCTCTCAAGAGATGATTCCATCCCTCACCATGTTCCCCATGAACTAAAATTGGGTCGAGTCAGGCTCATGACTCGGTGAACAAAAACAAGCGCTTCTCGGGAGGCAACCCGTGTTCTATCCTTTACTGCTTTCATAATAAGTGTAGGGGGAGCCCCGCATATGTTTGTTGTCTTGTTTCTTGTGCTGTGCAGGGATTAAAGCTTCAGAGAGCATCTCGATGACTTTTGACGAACCGTGATACCGTGTTTCCCATCTTCCCGGTTCTATCCTAAACTCTTGTGATTCAATACTTCATATTTTATATGTTCACATTGAATTCACTTTAGTTGTCCCTTCCTTAGCAAGATTTAAACAAAGTGCACAATGTCCTAAGTGTAGGGGAGTTTACTCCCACATGCTTAAACATTGAGGACAATGTTTATCTCAAGTATAGGGGGGACTTCTATCGAAGTAAGTGGTCTTTTCCATGAATTTGCCCTCATTTTAACCGGAAAATTTGATTTTTCGACATTTTTCAAAATTTTTAATCTACTTTGGCCAAGTTGTATAGTTGTATTTTCCTTTATCATGATTAGTTTCTTGCCATTTCTAGAATAAATTTTCAATAAAGTGGTTTTAGATTTTTCTTAGTCGTGAACATTTTGACTCAACCCGAGTTTACTTACCTAAGTTTACTCTAGCTAGTATCCTTAACGTGTTTAAGTCAAGTTTTGCTAGGCTTTTATATAGGGAGCTATAATACGCGAAAGTCTTAACTCTCACGGGTTAAGAACAAGAACTTTTCGCAAGTTCCCATAATTGATCCTAGAGAGTCGTTTATCAAGGGAACTTTAAAACGCGATTTCTAAACTTGAAAAAGTCTAAGAATTTGCAAGATCCTATAGGCGACTCGAAAACCCAAAACTTTGATTTAATAGGCTAAGCATCCACGAGTCTCATTCCTTGAGATTTTTGAACTGTGGAGAACGAGAGATGATAGAGTCAATTATAAGTTCGGTATTCTTTCGTAAATTTATGTGAGTTAATTATAAGCCGATTCTCCCTCCGCTTGTTAATAAATTTATCTGCAATAAATAAGGTTGTACGATTTAAAAGGTTACTTAGCTTCTAGCCCCAGATCGTTTAAAAGTTGCTCGGTAATGACGAGAGTTCATAGCCAAGGCATAACTTATGAAGCGGGGCGCGAAGATTGGCGAGTCCGAAAAGGCCCTAACAAGGCATGAGGGCTACGTTTTGTTGCTAAAGATCCAAAAGTGATGTGAAGAATCATTTATCGAAAATCAATACGAAGGATCGAGACACACGACGAAAAGCAAGAACTCCCCAAAAGTCATGGAGAAATCTATCCGAAAAGACCCTAACAAGGTATGAGGATAAATAGATCCAAGTCCTAAAAGGAGGCGGATCGTTGTATATCAAAGTCCAAAATAAAGATTGGAGAAAAATGAAGAAGTCGTGGTCCAAAGATGAAGAATCTCTCAAAAACTTCAAGTGAAGAAATTCCTATTATGAAGAGAAGACCATAATTTCAAGAACGTCTCTCGAAGATTCGAAGTATGAAGTCGCTGCCAAATATCGGCCCGAGAAAGGTCTCAAATCGCGAACCAAGTTATGCCAAGATATGAACTTTTTGATATCCCGAGAAGCAGTTTTAAAAGATTTGGTCCTTTAGCTAACTATTGATTAAATCGTTCACTTTATTTTCGGACTAAATAACTATCGAAATAAGTCAAACAATGCATCCTCGTGATCATTCAAGACAAAAATAAAATATAAGAGATACACCTAGGAATAAGGGAGTCTAAGTGAGTAATTGGCCCACATGAGTTCGTGATAGTTTGCTAACTTATAATAACAATGATCTCGTTTTTAAGCTTGGTATGGGGAACGTGAAACTTGAGGATGATAAATGTTCATGGCCGCCAAAACCCAATGTAAGTTTTTAATTTCTTTACTTATTTCTATCTTTTATGTTTAGTATTTAATAAAGGCCAAGGTGGGTTATTTATGATGGAAAAAGTAAACCGTGCTTTAAAATTAATGCATTGCATGAGGGCATTGCAATGGTCAAGTGTAGGGGATTTAATAAGTGTGAAAACACTTATCCTTTTACCACTTATTTCCAATAATAACAAGACCAAAACGTGTGATTTATGTCGTAAAAGTCGGAATTATGCGTGGTTTGTGTTTTTATTGTGTTTTAGGACCAAAATATTAAAAAGGAAGAAAACACGGGCTTTCACGGGCTTTTATCGAAGAAAACGGGAAAAGACGAAGTCAAAAGATCAAGAGTGCAAAAGGAACGAAAGTCCAAGGCCTATTCTGAATATTTATCGAAGAACAAGTCAAAAGACGGAAGTTTAACGAAGTCGAAGAACTTAAGTCTAATAGAAGAAGAAAATTAAAAGACAAGTTCAAATCCCGAGACGACAAAGACGAAGAATTAAAGTCGAGTCGAGAAAACGTGAAGAAAGCAAGAAAGAAGATGCAACACATGCACTCCTTCCACCTTCCCTATAAATACCCTCCTAATAGTCATTAGGAGGGTAGTTAGAGTTTTTAGTTAATTTTCACTTTTTCTTAGTTTTCTCTAGTTTTAGAGAGAGAAAGTCTTAAACTTTCTCTCACTAAATTTCATCTTTTTCTTAATCTTTCAAGATTAAACTCTTTGTATTGCTTATTGTTATTAATCAAGTTCTATTTTAAGCTTTTATTTCTTAATCTCATTCTACTTTTCTTTGATTTAAGATTGATTTTGGTACGATTATCATGTGATCCGTGTTGTTCTAATTGATTTCGTGCTTAAAAAGTTAATCTCTTGTTCATTTCATAAGTTTTCATTTGATTAAGCTTTAAGACTTTTGAGCTTATTGGCTTATTTTTATGATTAGCTTAATTTGTTTATAAAAATCTTCATTAAAAAGTTTATGTTTTTATTGTTTGATCCAAAAAGTTGATTAATTTCGAGTCAAATAAGTTGATCAAAGTGCTTATTTGATTTGGTTTTGTCATTGATTCGGGTTAGTTTTGGTATTAGCTTATTAAAGTTAGCTTATTACCTAGCTTAACCTTTTTCCACAATTTTCGGAAAGGGTTGTAAAACCCCTTTCCGATTGGCTTTTTCCGACCGAGTACACCATCCTAACCGATTTCCTTAATTTTAGGAAAGGGTTTAAAACCCCTTTCCGATTGGTCTTTATATTCCGACGGCAGGGCATTTGTCCTGTATTCCGATTGGGATTTTGAGTGACATTCCGATTGGGTTGTTTTGCATGTATTCCGATTTCAGCCAGTTTAAGATTCCGATTGAGTGTATCATTTCACATTCCGATTGTGTGAAGTTTGTGTTATTCTGATTAGGTCTTGCTCTATATTCCGATTAGTATGTTTTGAAATATTCCGATTGGGAATTTTAGCATTATTCTGATTTCAGGACTCTTGTCCAACTTTCCGATCAACCGATCGGAATACATTCCGATCGGTCCTCTTTTGGCTTGTTTTGGTTTCTTTCGATCTTACTTTCTTATAGTACTTTTTATTTTCAGAAAATTTTCCAAGTGTTAGTTTTATTTAGTGTGTTAGTACTTTTCCATTGTCACTTTCAAGTTTCCATGCATTTATTTTACTTGTCATTTTAATATTAATCTTTTAACTTCCTTTTTACTCAACGACACTTTAATTACTTGCTAATAGTTTAAAACAAACAAACCAAACCATTCTCTTGATTCACCAAAAGACAAATGAGTCGCACTTAAGACCGGTTTTCAACTCGAAAGGACTTTGGGAACAACGAAATTATTTTATACAAGGGTAAAACCGAGTATTAATACTCCTTCTTATAACAGCTTCACTGGGCTTCAATCTATCCATATCTTTAGGAAACTCAAGAGGAACTCCCTTCTTCAAAGGTCTTGGAACAATCATTGCCTTCTTAAGCTCCATCTCTTCTGCAAGTTCTTCTTTCCTTTCATCTGAAAGAAGTCTTAGAATGTTCATTTCCTGCACTTTTACCCAAATGGGATAAGCCTTGTACTCCTACTCTTCAAAGGATAATCCCAACAATTTCTTATAGGTCCATCCTGTTCCATGACATCTGAGTAGCATGTAGTAAAGCTCCCTTCTATCCATTTTCAGCAGTGAAAGAACATTGCTAGCTTTGTGTTTCAGAATTACCTTGCAGTCTTTTTGAACTCTTAGAAGAATCTCCAAACCCCAAATCTGGTCTGAAATAGTCAAATCTGGATTCTCCATACACCTATCCTCCCAAGCATGGTACATCTGAACAACTTCTGGCATATCAAAATCTACTTGCAATTTCAACTCTCTAAGCTTCTCTCTTGCCAAATCATCACCATACTCAAGTCTTTCTGGTTGTTCTATTACCATCACACTTGAATCTAAACTTGCTTCATCACTTCCTTCTTGTTCCTCTAAAGTGACAACAAATGGTGATTCACCAACCTTCTTTCTTTCTTGTTCCACAAGTTGTGCAACCAACCTTCTATCAAACTCTACCTGTGCTGCATCCTTTAGAACTTCTACTTCTACCATGATTCCTTTCCCTTATCTAATGGATCAATGATGGGTAATGATGATGGTAATACGTGTGAAGATACTTCTTTGATGATAGCTGATGACTGGAACACATCAACCTCATCTGCAGGTCTGTCAACGCTCAAATTCCTTGTGTTAGTGCCTAATTTTCTCATGTCAGCGCTTGGTGTGTCAGCGTTCAAATTTTGCTTGTCAACGCCCAAATTACTTGTCTCAGCGCCTCTTGTAAATTGCTCCAACATAGCTGTAAAAGATAAGTTTAAATTGGTAGGAGTAACCAGAGATGTGTCAAAACCTGGTTGCTTCTTCAATTCAGTGAGGGCTTCAGCAACACCCAAAGATTCACCACCATGTGAGCCTTTATCACTCACATTAATCTGCTCATCCCCCCCCTTTGGAAGATTCCTCCATACCACTCCTTGTGCTACATTCTCCAAAATGACAATCCTTTCCCTCAATTACTTGAGTTCAAGGCCTTGTGTACTGACAATTTGTACCAAGTCTGCATTTTGCTTTTGCAAGCTAATGCAGACAGCCGTCAATTCCATTAATGTGTATGGTTCCAATCTGCCCTCCTCTAAAATGGGTATTTGACCTCCCAAGTTAGATTCATGGGGCATGGATGAGGTCTTAAAGATGTTAGGACTGTCTTGGCCTGCATCTAAGCCAGAACCAATAGTCCCAGCCTCATCCATAGCACCAACCACACTTGTGGTGGTGGTTCTCTCTGCTACATGGCTAGGACCACTAGAGGAGAACACTCCAGTTGTCCTTTGGCGTTTTTGCAACCTATATTGGGGTGGGGTAGAAGATGATGTGGATTGGGTGGCTGTGGGAAGGTTAAGGGTGTTTGGGTCTGTGAAGGGAAGGTGTCAACGTCTGGATTACGTGTGTCAACGCCAACATTTAAGGTGTCAGCGTTGAAGGGTTCTTGGTCAATTTCCATGCGTTGAGGTGAAGGTAAAGGTTCTGGTATTGGGTCAAGCTGTGGTTGTGGGTCTGGTTGGGGTTGTGCTGCTGCAATAACAGCAAGCATAGCTGGGGTGAGGGGTAATTCACGGTGAGGGGGTGATTTCATCTTTGTAAAAATAGCTTTCTTTTGCACAGGGATCTCATAAAAGTCATCATGATCCCTTGTGCAGTAATTTTGCACATCAAAAACCATTTGTAAAAATCTGGGATAAGCCAAAGTCATCTTATTCCCTTTGTTTTTACACATGCCATCAAAAATCATTTTAGAATAATTAAAGTCTTGCCCATTTGCAATGCACACAATTGCACTAGCAATTGATCTATTAATTTCATTGTGTGCAGTACACTTGGGACTCAAACATTACAAGATGACATGTATGAGGTACTTCCAGGCTGGGGGAAACTCTTGTTTATGATATTTGTTTAAAGTGCCCTCATCAGGGAAAGGATACCCCAAAGCCCTTAGTCCTTGTTCTATTTCATTAATGGGAAGGGTGGTTATACCATCAGCATCATCAAGATGCAAAGCCTGGCGAACCAAGGCTTCAGTAACCACCCAAGTACGCCCATGAACAATAGATGATAATGTAGTCACATTATTAACTGTTGAGGAACTAACAGTTCCAAAACTGTTTAATATGCGTGATAGAGATGAGAGGAGCATGAGAAAGAGCATACCTAATAGGAGATGCATTCAAATACGCCACCATCTGGGTGTATTGTGGAAACATAGTGTCATCAGCGTCCAAATATGCAATCATGTTGTGTTGACTCCTGAATCCCAATACCAAATCACTTGGTTTAAATTTTGGTGCCATTGTTGAAGAAAGCTGTTTGTGAATGATTTAGAAAGATGAATTATAGGAGAAAATTGTTAGACAAGAATATGAGGTACCCTGTTTAAAAATAGGAGCCAAATATATAGGAGAGATAGGTGCATGTGATTGGTAAAAAATGAGGCAACTATTTTCAAAATATAATGATGAAAATATTGAAAAGAAAATAAGTTATCTCATGCATTAATTAAAAGTTATCTGCTCCCAAAATTACGGCCCCAAAATTCGTCAAAAATAACAATTGGGTAGGTCCCAATGAGTGTCAACGGTCAAAAATAACCCATCAACGCCCAACGGCTATATTCTTGTCAACGTTTGCCAAAGCCATGTCAGCGTCTAAATTGGTCATAACAACGCTTGGAAAAATACTTGTCAGCGTCCAAAAATAAAAGTAATAAAAATGAAAAAGGACCTTAACAAAGTAATTTATCCTAGTGAAGATAACCTATAAGTTGATAATTATTATAGGGCGGCAAGCACTGTCCAGTTATGCACACTTGCTTATGCAAGATAGACATAACAGTCCTCTAGTGTCCCTTGCTAACCAAAACTCTTAACAACTAAGTAATCTCATAAAATTCCTTGTAACTCCCAGGTAAATCCATGATAAAATCATTTCCAAGCCTCCCAACAGACAACAACCAATTCTAAGCCAAAAATGTCTTGGCAGCATGCATAGTATATCAACTTTGCATGCTACAGTGCCTCATGATTTAGTAAAACTAACTCATACTCACCTGTGGACACAATATAGAATTGTGATAAGAGTACTATAAGAATACCCAAAAGTCCTAAAGGTTCCTAAAACCTCCCCTTAAAGTGTGATACATATGTTGCCCAAAAATATGCATGAACATAAAAAAATATGTCAAGATAGAAATATAAATATTCCAACCATCATCCATAAATGAAAAAATGCTCAAACGATTCTCCAAGGATCCATAAGAAACTCTGTATCCAATGGTACAATGCTAACACCACCTGCACACTTAGATCAAAAACCACAAAACTAACATTGTTACTGACAACGTCACGATAACACTTGTCAGCGTTAAAATAACCTTTGTTAGCGTTAGAAAAATATAGTGGAAAATCTAACTTCAAAAAGACCAATAACAATGCATTATCCTTTACATACTTCTACAATAAGACCCCAAAACACATATTATGTGAGACTGATCATTCCAATACTTGTTACCAAGTATTGAAACCTTCCAGCATCAAAAGGTTTAGTTAATAAATCAGACACATTTTCTTTTGTGTCAACCCTATCTGGTTGTATTAAACCTTTTTCAAAACAATCCCTTATAAAATGATGTCTAATTTCTATGTGTTTTGTTTTAGAATGATGTACAAGATTTTTAATAATGCATAAAGTGTTGTTATTGTCTACAAAAATCTTGGTATGCATGAAATTATACCCATAATCCAACAGCTGGTTCTGAATCCATAAGACTTGTCTACAACAAGCAGCTGCAACAACATACTCTGCTTCAGTTGTAGAATTGGCCACCACTGTTTGTTTCTTGCATTGCCAAGATATCAACCTACTCCCAAGAAACTGACATCCACCAGTTGTGGATTTTCTATCAAACTTATCACCACCATAGTCACTGTCTGAATATGCAATAAGCTCCAATGGTGAATCTTTTAGGTACTACAAGCCAAGATCTGGATAGCATCTAAGGTACCTAAAGATTCTCTTAATAGCATAAAGGTGACATTCTTTGGGAGTCACTTGATGGCGTGCACATGCACACACTGCAAACATAATGTCAGGTCTTGAGGTTGTTAGATACATCAATGAACCAATCATTGATCTATAGTGCCTGACATCCACTTCTTTTCCATCTCCAACTTTTCCCCAAGGGTGTTCTCTATCCATAGGAGTAGTAGCCCTCTTTTCATGTGGAGAAAAGCCAAACTTCTTCAAGATCTCTGCTACATACTTATCCTGAGAGATGAAGATACCATCTTCTTTCTGCTGAACTTGTATCCCTAGAAAGAAGTTCATCTCCCCCATTGCACTCATCTTGAGTTTGTCTGTCATAAGCTTGGAAAAGTCTTCACTCATCTTTGAATTGGTGGAACCAAAGATGATATCATCAACATAAACCTGAACAAGTAAGACATCCGTACCAGCCTTCTTTGTAAATAATGTCTGGTCTATGGTGCCCCTTTTGAATCCATTTTCCACCAGATAAGTAGATAATGTGCCATACCATGCTCTTGGGGCTTGATGAAGTCCATACATAGCTTTCTTGACTCTATGCACCTTGTCTGGATTCTCTGGATCTTTAAAACCAGGAGGCTGCATAACATACACCTCCTCAACAATTGTGCCATATAGGAAATCACTCTTCACATCCATTTGACAGACAGTGAAGCCCATGCAGGAAGCATAGGCTAGAAATATCCTTATAGCCTCAATCCTTGCAACTGGTGCAAAGACCTCCTCATAGTCTATCCCTTCCTCTTGTGTATATCCCTGAGCCACTAAACGTGCCTTGTTTCTGACCACAATGCCTCTTTCATCTTTCTTGTTTCTTAGAACCCATCTTGTCCCAATAGGTTTGACATATCTGGGACAATCAACCAACTCCCAAACATCCTGAATAGCAAATTGGTGAAGCTCATCCTGCATTGCTTCCACCCAACTTGGTTCTTTGAGAGCATAAAAGATCTTCTTGGGTTCTTATTGTGACAGAAAACAGGCAAACAAACATGCTTGAACAAGAGGGGTATCAACCTTCTTGTGTATATTGGCAATAAATCCACCAAGACTCTAATGAGATCTTCTAGTCTGAACAGGAGACAAGACATCCCTAATAATTTGAGAAGTAGGGTGATTCTTCATAGTAGAAGTGAGAACTCCTCCCTCAAAAAGTATGTTGTCTTCAATCTCATCCTCTAAGTTGCCAATATTTTCTTCAGACTCTCTTCCATCAATATTTGTATGAACCTCTTCATTCCTGCTTGAAGGTTCACCTTGTTCAAAATTTGAAGAGAAAATATGCTCAAAAGTGTTGTCAACGCCTGAACCAAGGTTGTCAGCGTTTGGATCATCAACGCCTGAAATGGTGTTGTCAACGTTTGAGCCATCAACGCCTGAATTTGTCCTGTCAGCGCCAGATTTTCCTTTGTCAGCGCCTGAAGGACCATGCATGTTGTTAACTGGTGATACTTGGGGACCACCATTTTCCTTTCCATCAGCAGCAACAGCAGCAGCAAAAGCATCTGTCCATATGGGAATAGTGACATACTCTTGTATGGGAGATGACTTGTCTGCTTGTGATCCAACCTCTTCATTAACTTGTGTACCTGAAACATCAACAACTGGTTCTTCCACAACATTTGAAGTTACCTTCACAATGTCTGGATTAGTAACATGTATATAATTTAAAGTCCTAGATAGAGGTTCCAAGTCAAACAACCAATTTGGACCACTTTCAGGATCACTAGGTTTACTCTCTAAAAACCTAACATGTACTTTCTCAAGTATACATTTTTCCTTCTTAAGGTAAACCCTATATCCCTTACTCTGCACTGAATAACCCATGAAATAGCCTTCATCACCTTTAGCACTAAATTTACCTAAGGCATCACTAGTATCTAAGACAACTACATGACAGCCAAAAGGTTTAAGAAAACCAATATTAGGTTTCCTTCCCCAAAGTAACTCATAAGGTGTTTTGTTATGTATCTTGTTGACCAATGCTCTATTCTGAACATAACAAGCTGTATTCACAGCCTCAGCCCAAAAAGCAATGGGAAAGTGAGCATCAGCCAACATAGTCCTGGCTGCTTCAATTAGGGTTCTATTCTTTCTCTCAACAACCCCATTTTGCTGTGGGGTTCTGACAACACTAAACTGCCTAGTAATCCCTTTCTTGGCACAAAATCATCCAACAGTTTATTTCTAAACTCACCACCATTATCACTTCTAAGGATTTTAACTTCATTACCAGTTTTCTTCTTAATCTGAGTAATAAAGCTAATTAAAGTATCAGCAGTGTCACTTTTCATAGCTAAAAAGAAAGTCCAAGTAAACCTAGAAAAGTCATTTGTGATGACAAAGCAGTATGATTTACCATTCAAACTCTCTATATTAGTTGGACCAAACAGGTCCATATGCAGCAAGTGAAGTGGTTTAGAACTAGAGTGCACCTGTTTAGACTTAAATGAGACCTTGTGCTGCTTGCCTTTAAGGCATGCAACACAAGAGTGGTCATTGTGGAAAGCCTTTCAGGCAAACCATCAACCAAGCGAAGTCTCACAAGCCTGTTTATATTTTTGAAGTTTATGTGCCCTAGTCTCCTGTGTCATAGATTACTCTCATCAACTAAAGTTTTAGCATAAAAACATGACATATTATTATTCATCCTAATACCATTAAGATTTACATTATAAATGTCCTTATGCCTAGGTGTTCTATAATCAATATATTTCTCATCTGGTATTTTAAAATCCTTGCTTAACACCAAGCATTCAGTATCAGTGAAAAGAACCTTATTTTTGTTATCACAAACTTGTGATACACTAAAAAGATTGTAATCAAGTTCTTTTACCAGAAACACGTTTTCAAAACGCAAGTTCTTGGTGAGAAGAGTTCCTTTGCCTATGATAGTTCCATATCCGCCTCCAAAGTAAACTTTATCACCATCCTTAATGGGAGTGAAGTTAGTTAGATAATCTTCCTTCCCAGTCATGTGCCTAGAGAATCCACTATCCCAATAGCCATAGTCATTTACCTGTTTTTGAATGCCCTGCACATAAAGAAAACAAATTAGTTTTCTTTGGGAACCCAAGCCTGAGCAGACTTGGATTCATCTGGTTGTTCAACAAGAACATACTTAGTTCTCATAACAACCCTTTGTTCATCTCTTTTTGGATGAAATACCCAGTTAACCCCAATTGGTTTTGTGATGACCTTTGAAATATAATTAAATCTGTTAAAGGTCATAGAAATCCCATTAGAATTAGGGTTTTGATCTTGCTTAGGTCTCTATGTCAAGCTAGAAGAAGCTTTAGACCCCTTTCCCTGTGGTTGCAAATATTTAGGTCTGGCAACGTTTCTGTCAGCGTTGGATTTGGTCTTGTCAACGCTGAAATTACCCTTATCAGCATTGAACCTAGGGTTTGCTACAGGAACCCATTGCCTATTAGACCAGGTATTGGTCTTCTGAAAAGGTCTTTGTCCATGATGAGACTGCTTTTATACATAGTCTCATCGTCCAAATTGGGCTTAAAATGCATTAAATATCATCAAAATACCCATATATATGCTTGTGTTTGTTGCTTGTGTATTTTAGGTACGGATATTGAGAAAATGACAAAAGATCACAAGAATCATACAAAAACGAACACGGGAAACGAAGCCGCACTTTGAACCAAGCCCTAATGAAGAATTTTCCAAGAAAACCCTTGAAGACTTGAAGAATTATAAAGAAGGGTCCTCTAATATGGAAGAATTGACACTTTATACTCTTGTATCTTCATAATTACAAGTTTGGTCCCTAAAGTTTGTCAAAAGTACAAAAAGGACCCTTAACTTTGAAGAGTTGGCAAATTTAGTCCCTCAACTAAACTAAATTGTCAATATTGGTCCTCCAAGAAGTCAACAAACAAGTCAAAACCTTGAAGAATGAAGACATGAAAAGTTAAGCCCTTGAAGATTGAAGAAATTGCATTTAAAGTCCTTGTGATAAACTTTGTGTTGGGAATAAATTAAGGCCAGATCACTTGAGCGCTGACAAGAACAAAACAAGCATTGATAGGAACAAAGCAAGCTCTGACAGCTCAAGTGTTGACAAGTTAAAGTCAAGCGTTGACAGATTGAAGACAAGCACTGATGGAAGATATAAGCTACACGTTTATTATATTCTAGAATACTTCTAGTAAGGATAGAAACGACAATGTATTTTCTATGTTTATCTTTACCTAGAATAGTTGATACGTAGCTTATTGTACAAGGCTTCTTAGTCTATAAAAGAAGGCCTTTAGGTTAATGTTTAATATCAAGTTTTATATAAGTTTTCATTCGTAAACATCTTTCATTGTAAGCAAGTTCGACATTCATAATCAAAGTGAAAGTTTGTTTACATCTTGTGTTCTTGTTTAAGTGTTAAATTCCGCATAACACTTAGATTCACAAAGCATATAACAAAGGTTTCTCTACGTGTTATACTTGATCTAATCTCGTATGCACAAAGCTAATCGATCTAAGTTTGGGATCAACAAGTGGTATCAGAGCTTGTTGAGGAACTTTTGATCTTTGAAGAACACCAGAACGATACACGAACACCAAAACCCTAATTTTCTCAGAAACCCTAAAAACACCAAAATCCTAACAACATCATGTCTGAAGCAATAACCACCTCCAATTCACCCTTACCAAACATCAGGATTCCCATGCTTGATGCAACCAACTTTGACTTATGGAAGTTCAACTTTGAACAATATCTGGGGATCTATGATTACACACTCTGGGAGATTATTGAATATGGAAACTCATTCAATAAGGCTCAAAAGATTCTTGATGCCATTAGTCAAAGAACAGCTGTTGAAGGATGCCCTGAAGAGGATAAGAAAGAAAAACCTGGAGATGGTAGAGCTATAGGTGCTGAAGATATTGCAAAGAAAAGGGTTGACATGAAAGCCCTAAATATTTTAAAAGTCTCTTTGGGAGAAGAAAACCAGCACAAATATAGAGGCTATGAATCTGCTAAGGATCTTTGGGAAGCACTTGAAGTTGCATATGGTGGCAATGCAGACACTAAGGAAGAAAAGAAAAAGCAACTTCTGCATGATTATGCTGTCTTCAAAGCTCAACCCAATGAGAAACTGAGTAGTGTCAGAAGCAGATTGCTTGACATCACAAGCAAGTTGTCCTTCATGGGGACACAAGTTGGTGATGTTGACACCAATGCTACCTTTCTTAAAAGTCTTGGTGAGGCATGGAAAATTGAGGCAAGATCTATTCTTGCCAATAATACTTATAAGAGCTCCTCGTTTGATGACATCTACAACAAACTAAGACTATTGGAAGATGAAACTCTTTCAGCACATGGAAGCAAACCTAGCACCAGCAACATGGCCTTCTTCTCTCATAGTGAAGGTCAATTCAATCAGAAGGACTCTTTTATGCATCCAGTTACTGGATCATCATTTGTCAGCGCTGGAACAAGTCCTGTCAACGTCTCCTTCTCAGACGCTGACACATTCATGAATGACTCCCCAAGAGTTAAACCAGCTGGTTTGGATTTGGATACTGTGTGTGCTTACATTGCTTCTTTGCCCAATGGTTCAGTGATTACATATGAGGACCTTGAGCAGATAAGTGATGAGCACTTGGAAGAGATGGACATCAAATGGAACATGGCTCTTGCTAGTATAAGAGCACATAGGTGGAATAGAAGGTTCAAGAAGAAGATGACCTTCAATGCTAAAGACACAGCTGGATTTGATAAATCCAAAGTTGAATGCTACAACTGTCATCGTATAGGGCACTTCATGAGGGAATGCAGATCTCCTAGAAGATCTGATGCTGGTAAACCCTCAAGTCAGGTTGTTAAAGCTCAAGATTCCAAAGCCATGGTTGCAGTTCAAGGAATTGATGGTACTGGATGGGATTGGAGCTATCTGGCTAAGAATGCTGAAGAGGACAAAGCTTTGGTTGCTGATATTGAAGAAGAAGAGCATGTTGAATATGCTCTCATGGCACACTCCTCCTCTTCATCTGATAATGAGGTATATGATGATGCTTTTTGTAGCAAAGGTTGTAGGTTAAACACTGATAGACTTAACAAAGAGGTGTTAAAACTAAAAGATGATATGAGCACTGAAAGGTGTAAATTGTCCAATTACCAACTAGCTCTTACTGAAACTGAGAAAACCGTTTCTGAATACAAGAAAATGGAATTTGATTTAAAAGATAAGATAAATATCTTAAAACATGAGCTAGAGGGTAGTATGGATATTAGAAATATCATGACAAAGGTCAATAGAGACCTACATGCTAAGTTAGATGAGGCAACTAAGAATAAAGATAATGTTGACCTCAAAATTCAAAGATTTGATAGAGCCACCCAAACCCTAGGAGACTGTGTAGCTAAACAAAGGGATCCTAAGGACATGACTGGGATTGGGATGAATGATTACTCTCTGGTTCCACCACCAGCTGGTGACTTCTATGGTGTCCTTAGAAAGGATTTATCTTGGACTGATATACCAGAATGCCAAGAAGAGGAATTCATTCCTCCACCAAGAGTTGTCACTCCAGTGGAAGAGTATCAACAAAAACTGACTGACCTAAATGAGTGGAAGAAAGCTAACCCTACTTTATTTGTTAAGGGAGGTTTGCTATGTGAAAGTCCCAATGAATCACCACCCATTAAGGTTACTCACCCAGTCACTGGTAAAGCTGTTGACCTAGGCTCAAACACTGTTAGAAGACCTACCATTAAATATGCAGAGATGTATAGGAATAATAGGTCACCCAAGAGCCAAGTTAACAATCATGGAACAGGTTTCTTCTCTTCTAGACCTAAGGTTGTGTCTAAGAAAGCCTGTTATACTTGTGGTAGCTTTTCACATTTGGCATACAAGTGTGTCAACGCTCCCAAAGCCAGCGCTGATAGGAACAATTTCAACGTTGATAGGAAGAAAGTCAACGTTGTTAGGAAGTCAAACGTTGTCAGACCCAAACCTTGTGTGCAGCAAAGTCCACAAGTGATTAGACCTGCCCCATTCTTCTCTAGAAGGTCTAACACTCATGGACAAAGACCTTTTCAAAAGACAAACACCTGGTCAAATAGGCAATGGGTTCCTGTAGCAAACCCTAGGTTCAACGCTGACAAGGGTAATTTCAGCGTTGACAGGACAAAATCCAACGCTGACAGAAACGTGACCAGACCTAAATATTTGCAGCCACAAGGTAAGGGGTCTAAAGCTTCTTCAAGCTTAACATGGAGACCCAAGAAAGATCAAAACCCTAATAATAATGGAATTTCAATGACTTGAAATAGATTTAATTATATTTCAAAGGTCATTACAAAACCTATTGGGGTTAACTGGGTATTTCATCCTAAAAGGGATGAGAATAGGGTTGTTGTGAGAACTAAGTCTGTTCTTATTGAACAACCAGATGAATCCAAGTCTTCTGAGACTTGGGTTCCCAAAGAAAACTAATTTGTTTTCTTTATGTGTAGGGCATTCAAAGACAGATCAATGACTATGGATATTGGGATAGTGGATGCTCAAGGCACATGACAGGAAAGGAAGACTATCTGACGAACTTCACTCCTATTAAAGATGGTGATAAGGTATACTTTGGAGGGGGCTACGGCACCATTACCGGCAAAGGAACCCTTCTCACCAATAATCTATGTTTTGAGAATGTCTTCCCGGTAAAAGAACTGGATTATAATCTGTTTAGTGTATCACAAGTTTGTGATAACAAAAATAAGGTTCTTTTCACTGATACTGAGTGTTTGGTGTTAAGCAAGGATTTTAAGAT
The DNA here is from genome assembly GCA_025667525.1 of Glebionis coronaria. Classification (NCBI taxonomy): domain Eukaryota; kingdom Viridiplantae; phylum Streptophyta; class Magnoliopsida; order Asterales; family Asteraceae; genus Glebionis; species Glebionis coronaria. Next base: position 224,494,925 of record CM046882.1, on the reverse strand, counting down.
CCCTGATGAGAAGTATATTGAGTATAGAACACCTAGGCATAAGGACATATATAATGTGAATTTAAATGGGATTAAAGTGAATACAAATATGTCTTGTTTTTATGCTAAGGCCTCAGTAGATGAAAGTAATTTGTGGCACAGGAGACTAGGGCACATAAATTTTAAAGATATAAATAGACTTGTGAGGCTTGGTTTAGTTGATGGTTTGCCTGAGAAGGCTTTCCACAATGACCACTCTTGTGTTGCATGTCTTAAAGGCAAGCAGCACAAGGTCTCATTCAAGTCCAAGCAGGTGCATACTAGTTCCAGACCTCTTCATATGCTTCACATGGACCTCTTTGGTCCAACAAATATAGAGAGTTTGAATGGCAAGTCATATTGTTTTGTTGTCACTGATGACTTTTCTAGGTTTACTTGGACATTCTTTCTAGCTATGAAGAGTGACACAGCTGATGTTCTTGTTGAATTTATCACTCAAATTGAGAAAAGGTCTGGCAATGAGGTTAAAATGCTTAGGAGTGATAATGGTGGAGAATTTAGGAACAAGAAGCTAGATGATTTCTGTGCCAGGAAGGGAATTACTAGGCAATTTAGTATTGCTAGAACCCCACAACAAAATGGGGTTGCTGAAAGGAAAAATGGAACCCTAATTGAAGCAGCTAGAACAATGTTGGCTGATGCTCACTTTCCTATAGCCTTTTGGGCTGAGGCTGTTAATATAGCATGCTATGTGCAGAATAGAGCATTGGTTAACAAAATTCAGAACAAAACACCTTATGAGTTACTTTGGGGAAGAAAACCTAATATTGGTTTTCTCAGACCTTTTGGATGTCATGTAGTAGTCTTAGACACTAGTGATGCCTTAGGTAAATTTAGTGCAAAAGGTGATGAAGGTTACTTCATGGGGTATTCAGTCCAGAGCAAGGGTTATCGAGTTTATCTTAAGGAGGACAAACGTATTGTTGAGAGAGTACACGTTAGGTTATTAGAGAATAAACCTAGTGATCCTGAGAGTGGTCCTAATTGGTTGTTTGATTTGGAACCCTTATCTAGAACTTTAAATTATATGCCTGTCACTAATACAGACATTGTGAAGGTAACTTCAAATGTTGTGGAGGAACACGTTGTTAATGTTTCAGGTACACAGGTTCATGAGAAGGTTGGATCACAAGCAGAAAAGGCATCTCCTACATTTGAATATGTCACAATTCCCATTTGGACAGATGCTTTTGCTGCTGCTGCTGCTGCTGGACAAGATAATGGTGGTCTCCAAATACCACCAGATACAAACATGCATGGTTCTTCAGGCGCTGACAAAGGCAAATCTAGCGCTGACAAGACCAATTCAGACGTTGATGGCTCAGACGTTGACAACAACAGTTCAAGCGTCGTCAGCCCAAGCGCTGACAAACAAGGTTCATACGTTGACAACACCTTTGCACATCTTTTCTCTTCCACTTTTGAACAAGGAGGACCTTCCAATGTTTATGAAGAGGTTCCTGTTGATCAAAGAGAGTCTGATGAAGAAGATATTGGGAACATGGAGCGTGAAGTTGAGGACACCAGACTTTTTGAAGGAGGAGTTCTCACTTCCACAATGAAGAATAACCCCACATCTCAGATCATTGGTGATATTATGACTCCAGTTCAGACCAGAAGATCTCACCAAGGTCTTGGTGGGTTTATTGCCAATATACACAAGAAGGTTGATACCCCTCTTGTGCAAGCATGTTTGTTTGCATGTTTTCTGTCACAATAAGAACCCAAGAAGATATTTGATGCTCTCAAAGAACCAAGTTGGGTGGAAGCAATGCAGGATGAGCTTCACCAATTTGCAATTCAGGATGTTTGGGAGCTGGTTGATTGTCCTAGATATGTCAGACCTATAGGGACAAGATGGGTTCTCATGAACAAAAGAGATGAAAGAGGTATTGTGGTCAGAAACAAGGCAAGGTTAGTGGCTCAAGGTTAGACACAAGAGAAGGGGATAGACTATGAGGAGGTCTTTGCACCAGTTGCAAGGATTGAGGCTATTAGAATTTTTCTAGCCTATGCTTCATGCATGGGCTTCACAGTCTACCAAATGGATGTCAAAAGTGCATTCTTGTATGGCACCATTGTTGAGGAAGTTTATGTCATGCAACCTCCTGGTTTTGAGGATCCAGAGCATCCAGATAAAGTGTATAGAGTCAAAGAGGCTATGTATGGCCTTCATCAAGCCCCTAGAGCATGGTATGGTACTTTGTCTACATATTTGGTGGACAATGGATTCAAGAGGGGCACCATAGATCAGACACTATTTACAAAGAAGAAAGGCAAAGATGTGTTGCTTGTGCAGGTCTATGTTGATGATATCATTTTTGGGTCTACTGATCCAAAGATGAGTGAGGATTTCTCCAAGCTTATGACAGACAAATTCAAGATGAGTGCTATGGGGGAGATGAACTTCTTTCTTGGTTTACAAGTTCAGCAGAAAGAAGATGGTATCTTCATCTCCCAGGACAAATATGTTGCTGAAATCTTGAAGAAGTTTGGCTTTTCTCCACATGAAAAGAGGGCTTCTACTCCTATGGATAGAGAACACCCTTGGGGAAAGATTGGAGATGGGAAAGATGTTGATGTCAGGCATTATAGATCCATGATTGGATCCTTGATGTATCTTACTGCTTCCAGACCTGATATCATGTTTGCTGTGTGTGCTTGTGCACGCCATCAAGTGACTCCCAAAGAATGTCACCTTTATGCTGTGAAGAGGATCTTTAGGTACCTAAGATGTTTCACTAGTCTTGGTTTGTGGTACCTAAAGGATTCACCATTGGAGCTGATTGCATATTCAGATAGTGATTATGGAGGTGATAAGTTTGATAGGAAATCCACAACTGGTGGATGTCAGTTTCTTGGGAGCAGATTAATATCTTGGCAATGCAAGAAACAAACAGTGGTGGCTAACTCTACAACTGAAGCAGAGTATGTGGCTGCAGCAGCATGTTGTGGTCAAGTGTTGTGGATTCAGAACCAGCTGTTGGACTATGGGTATAATTTCATGCATACTAAGATATTTGTTGACAATAATAGTACTTTATGCATAATTAAGAATCCTGTACATCATTCTAAAACTAAACACATAGAAATTAGACACCATTTTATAAGAGATTGCTTTAAGAAAGGTTTAATACAACCAGATAGGGTTGACACTGAGGAAAATGTGTCAGATTTATTAACTAAACCTTTTGATACTGGAAGATTTCAATACTTGGTAACAAGTATTGGAATGGTTAATCTCACTTAATATGTGTTTTGGATTCTTTTTGTAAAAGTATGTACAGGATGATGCATTATTATTATTGGTCTTGTTGATGATTTAGATTTTCCACTATATTTTTCTAACACTGACAAAGGTTGTTTGAACACTGATAAGGGTTTTTGCAACGTTGTCAGCAATATAATTGTCTAACGCTGACAAAGCTTCCTTCAACGCTGTTGTGTGTTATCGGGGCGTTGTCAGCAACAATGTTAGTTTTGTGGTTTTCAATCTAAATGTAAAGATGGTGTTAGCAGTATACCATTGGATACAGAGTTGCTTATGGATCAATGGAGAAGCATTTGGACAAGTTTTTATTTATGGATGATGGTTGGAATGTTTCATTCCTATCTTGACATAAATTTTTTATGTTCATGCATGATTTTAGCAAACTTTTTGTATCATTGTTTAAGGGGAGGTTTTAGGAACCTTTAGGATTTTTGGGTATCCATATGATATTCTTATCACAATTCTAGATTGTGTCCACAGGTGAGTATGGGTTAGTTTTACTAAACCATGAGGCACTGTAGCATGCATAGTATATCAACTTTGCATGCTGCCAAGACATTTTTTGGCCTAGAATTGGTTGTGGTCTGTTGGGAGACTTGGGAATGATTTTGATATGGGATTTACCTGGGAGTAACAAGGATTTTATAAGGTAACTTGGTTGTTAAGAATTTTGGTTAGCAAGGGACACTCGAGGACTGTTATGTCTATCTTGCTTATGCAAGTGTGCATAACTGGACAGTGCTTGCCGCCCTATGATAATTATCAGCTTTTGGTTATCTTCTCTAGGATAAATTACTTGTTAAGGTCATTTTTCACTTTTTAAAACAATTTTATTTTTGGACGCTGACAAGATTTTTCCAAGCGTTGTTGTGACCGAATTGGACGCTGACATGGCTTTAGGCGAACGTCGACAAGATTATAGCCGTTGGGCGTTGATGGGTTATTTTTGACCGTTGACACTCAATGGGACCTACCTAGTTGTTACTTTTTGACATATTTTCAAGCCGTATTTTTAGGAGTTGTTACTTTCATTAAATGCATGAGATAACTTATAACTTTTTCAATATTTTCATGATTAGTTTTTGAAAATCTTTGCCTATTTTTGGGCCAATCACGTGCATTTTTTATCTCCTATAAATTTGGCTCCTATTTTAAAACAGGGTATCTATAATTCTTGTCTAACACTTTTCTCTTATCAACCTTCATCTTCTACACTTCAAATTAACAGCTTTCATCAATGGCACCAAAGTTTAACTCAGCAGAATTGGATTTGGGGTTCAAGTCTCAACACAACATGATTGCTTATCTTCTTGCTGATAATGATTTGTTTCCTCAATACACACAAATGGTGGCGTATTTGAACGCATCCCCCTTAAGGTATGCTCTTTCTCATGCACCACTCATTTCAGTCACACACATTAAGCAGTTTTGGAACACTGTCAGTTCCTCAACAGTTAATGGAGTGACCACATTGACTTCTATTGTTCATGGGAGATCTTGGGTGGTTACTGAGGCCTTGGTACGCCAGGCCTTGCATCTTGATGATGTTGATGGTGTAGCCATCCTTCCCATAAATGAAATAGAATAAGGGCTTAGGGCTTTGGGATATCCTTTTCCTGATGAAGGTACTCTTAACAAGTACCATAAGCAGGAATTTCCCCCAGCCTGGAAGTACCTCATCCACATCCTCCTTCAATGTTTGAGTCCCAAATGTACTGCACACAATGAGATCAATAGATCCATTGCAAGTGCTATTGTGTGCATTGCAACAGGGCAAAAATATAACTATTCTAAAATGATTTTTGAAGGGATGTGTAAAAACAAGGGGACAAAAATGACTTTAGCTTATCCCCGTTTTCTGCAAATGATTTTTGATGATCAAGGTTATTGTTCAAGGGATCACAATGATTTGTATAAGATCCCTGAACAAAAGAAAGCTATTTTTACAAAGATGAATTCACCACCTCTTAGAGATTTACCTTTAACCCCAACCATGCTTGCTGTTATTGCAGCAGCACAACCCCAACCAGACCCTCAACCTCAAATTGACCCTCAACCACAACTTGAACCCATTCCTGAACCTTTACCCTCACCTGAGCAAATGCAAATTGACCAAGAACCCTTTGACGCTGACACATCAAATGTTGACGTTGATGTGCCTATTTCCAACGCTGACACACAACCATCACAATCCCAAACACCCCTTAACCAACCCACATCTACCCATTCTTCCACACCATCTTCCACACCACCTGAATATAGGTTGATAAAACGCCAAAGGACTACTGGAGTGTTCTCCTCTGGTGGTCCTAGCCATGAAGCAGAGAGAACCACCACCACAAGTGTGGCTGGTGACCTGGATGAGGCTGGGATTATTGGTTCTGGCTTAGATGCTGGCCAAGGCAGTCCCACCATAATTAAGTCCTCATCCATGCCCAATGAATCTGACTTGGGAGGTCAAATCCCCATTTCAGAAGAGGGCAGACTGGAACCAATGACTCTTTTGGAATTGACGGCAGTCTGCATTAGCTTGCAAAAGCAAAATGCAGACTTAGTACAAATTGTCAGCTCACAAGGCCTTGAACTCAAGCAATTGAGGGAGAGGATTGTTGTTTTGGAGAGTGATCATGCTAGGAGGGGTATGGAGGAGTCTTCCAAAGGGGAGGAAGATCAAAGAAATCTGAGTGATAAGGGCAGCCAAGATGGTCAATCAATGGATGTTGCTGAAGCCCTTACAACTTTGAAGGAACAAACAGGTTTTGATACGTCCTTAATCTCTCCAACCAATCTAAATTTATCATTTACAGCTATGTTGAGAGAGGTTACACAAGGCGCTGAGGGAAAATATTTGAGCGTTGACAAGACAAATTTGGACGCTGATAGAAGTATTTTGGGCGCTGATAGAGGAAATTTGGGCGTTGACAGACCTGCACATGAAGGTGATGTATTCCAATCATCATCTATCATCAAAGAAGTTTCTACTCAAGTATTACCATCTACCTTACCAACCATTGCACCATCAGATAAGGGTAAGGGTAAATTGGTAAGAAGAAATTGTTCCAAAGGATGCAGCTCAAGTTGAATTTGATAGAAGATTGGCTGAACAAATGATGGAACAAGGTGAAAAGGAAAAGTCACCATTTGTTGTGACTTCTGAAGAAGAAAGTGATGAAGCTAGCTCAGACTCAAGTGTGATGATTATAGAACCAGAAAGGCTTGAGTATGGTGATGAGCTTGCTAGGGAAAAGTTGAGAGATTTAAAATTGCAGGTTGACTTTGACATGCCAGAGGTGGTTCAAATGTACAATTCTTGGGAAGAAAGCTGTATGGATAATCCAGACTTGACCATTTCAGATCAAATATGGGGTTTGGAGCTTCTTCTTAGAGTTCAAAAGGATTGTAAGGTGATTTTGAAGCACAAGGCAAGCAATATTCTCTCAGAATTGAAAAGGGATAGAAGAGAGCTCTACTTTATGTTGCTCAGATGTCATGGAGTTGGATGGACACATCAGAAGTTGAAGGCTTTGACATTTGATGAGTTGGAACATAGGGCTTATCCTATTTGGGTGAGAGTGCAAGAAGAAAACACTCTCAGACTTCTTTCAGATGAAAGAAAGGAGCAACTTGCAGAAGAGATGGAAATCAAGAAAGCTATGATAGTTCCCAGGCCAGTGAAGAAGGGATTTACACTTGAGTTTCCAAAAGATATGAATCCACTATATCCAAGTGAAGCAGTTATTAGAAAGAGCCTCAAGCTCTCCCCATTAGAAGCTTCAGATATGGTGCAAGTGTTACCATTAGATTCCAGGAATCCAATTGTGAGTTATGATGAGGATGAATGTGGATTCTGGAAGATTGGCAGATTTGGCAAGGAGGTACACACTTTTACCACTCTCATATCTTTATTTGCAAGTTGTGATAGAGAAGACTTGGTGGACCTTTGGAGGTTACTAGAGACCAAGTATGAGGCTGAAGCACCAACTTCAACTAATGGTATAAAACTTTGGACCACATTCAAAAGAATGTGTGGGACAAATGAGGAAGATCCTGAAATATGGAAGGATCTTGAAGATGACCTTAGTGGTCTTCAATGGAGGTTATATTCAGCTGCTGGTGTATACCATTTGAGTTCTACTAAGTTTGCTGAGTATCTACTTGTGGATGATCAATATTTCATATCCAAGGCTGTTTTGGAAAAGATGAAGGACACTCAGCTGGAGATAGATTATTCAAGTGACGTGGCAAAGAATTTGATCAGATTTATTCATTACCAATATGAGAAGGTTTGTCAGACTCCTCCAAGTTCTTAATGCTTATTCAGAAACTTGATCATAAGAGTGGATATCAAGTTTAGGGGAGGATTGTTGGGAATAAATTAAGGCCAAATCACTTGAGCGCTGACAAGAACAAAACAAGCATTGACAGGAACAAAGCAAGCGCTGACAACTCAAGCGTTGACAAGTTAAAGTCAAGCGTTGACAGATTGAAGACAAGCACTGATGGAAGATATAAGCTACACGTTTATTATATTCTAGAATACTTCTAGTAAGGATAGAAACGACAATGTATTTTCTATGTTTATCTTTACCTAGAATAGTTGATACGTAGCTTATTGTACAAGGCTTCTTAGTCTATAAAAGAAGGCCTTTAGGTTAATGTTAAATATCAAGTTTTATATAAGTTTTCATTCGTAAACATCTTTCATTGTAAGCAAGTTCGACATTCATAATCAAAGTGAAAGTTTGTTTACATCTTGTGTTCTTGTTTAAGTGTTAAATTCCGCATAACACTTAGATTCACAAAGCATATAACAAAGGTTTCTCTACGTGTTATACTTGATCTAATCTCGTATACACAAAGCTAATCGATCTAAGTTTGGGATCAACACTTTGATAAGTCTTTGTGCCATTTTTGACAACACAGCCAAACTTTTTACAAAGGAATTAAAGATATTGAGCTGTTATTACAAGGTAGCAACATCAAAGAAAGCAGGGGGCAAAGCTGTTAAAACCAAACCCATACCTGTTTTAAACCCGAAACTAGCCCAACAAAAACCCAAACCCACCCAATAACCGGCCCAAGTCAAACTCCAGTCAACCCCCCCATTAACTTTTAAACTCGTTTTAATATTAATAAAAATGGGGGGAAACAGATACTATTCACCCTCCACCCCTAATCACCCCTTAATCTTCAGACATAAACCCTAATCCCCATTTACACAAATCAAAGGGGTTTTGTCCTATTGTTTCCAGATCGCTAATCAACCCGACCTTACACCAAACCCATAACCCAGAAAACCCTCACAATCACCCATGTGATACCCTGGCCCTCCCCTGCACAAGCAAACAAAAGGGGTGACAACAGATCAACAGCTCATAGCAATTTCGTGTTCCCCAAAGGTTTATTGAACGCCTAGGATCATTTCTACACTACTGGCATCCCACAACAATCCAAAAGATCATCACATGGAGCTCTTGACCAAATTCAAAAACAAGAATCTTCAAAGAGATATCCGAATATCTCAAGGGCAAAGATGGAAGTTCATACCATTAGGGTTAATTCTTCTTTTCAGTTCTAGAATGTTTTGTAAGCCTCTATATAAAGGCAAATAGGATTTCATTTTTATTGTTCTTGTTTTCTCTTTCCTTGGTCAAGCATTGTAAATCCCTTTCAAGTGAATGAAATAGGTGTTTGTTGTGACGAAAAAGAACAAGAGCCATTTACTTTTCCATTGCATCTTTAAATTTTGAAGTTGAAATCCCATTTTTAGTCCTTGTTTATTTTTGGAAACTCAAGTTATTTAGTCCGTATGTTCTCTGTCCAAGCTTTTTAAATTGATCATATGAGCCTGATATTCTTGTTGAATATCAAGCTCAAGTGAAATTTAAATTGTTTGTTGATTTAGTTGTTGTTAAGATTTTCAGAAAACCAAAAATCAGTTTTTTTTATTTTGTCAAATAAGCCATAGGTAGCTTAACTGATAAGCTGCCTTATTAGCTTATTTGACTTGTGAACAGGTCACTCTTCTGTTTACTTTCTTTCTTAGCAAGTTCATAAAATCTCAACCATCTTGAAGACATATTGGGTGCATGTGTCTATTTAGACCATCACCAGCAACTCTCTACTAAGCATCCTTGTTCTATAAGCCATAAGCCTAGCTATACGCTAATGGGAGATGGCATTGCTGCCATAGTGGGGCCTGGATGTGGGTCCCACAAGGTATAAACCTTCAATTCTCTTGTTTTCAAGTTTTATATATGATTTGTGTGATTTTGTGAAATTTGTGGGAAATCTGGTGTTTGTTCATTTAATTTGTTGGTTTATGCTTATTTGATGTTAGTATGCATGTTAGAGGTGATTAGGACAAGTTTGATTAAGTTTAAAAAGCATTTGGTTTGAAAAAAGTTGATTTCTGAAATTAAAAGGGTGTTTGGGTCTAGGGTTCAAAATAGGTTTGAGTGACACAAACCTAAGAAACTAGGCTTAACATACTTAAGTTATTGGTTATAGTTGTTTTCTTTGTTCAGTTTTTTAGTTTGATGGGATTTAAAAGGGATTTGTATGCTACATTTTTGCTAAAACTTGATATAAATCAGTAAGCATACATCACTGCTTTGATCTTGTGAATTTGTCCACCAAATCATGAAAATTGTTAGAGATTAGGCTAATACAGGATTCTTGCTAGCTTATTGGTGATTTGGTTTAGTTTTGTGCAAGATTTTGAGCTTTAAAATTCACCTTTGTGCACATTAAACCAGCTAACTGTTCATCAGAAACATCATAGGTTTAACAGTCACTTGAATTGGCCTGCTTTGTGTAATTTGTGTTATCAACTTGCATTTTTCTTGTTTATTTGACTTCCCACAACCCAACTGGTTGTGGGAGTGCCTTATTGTCCAAAGAAAAGCCACCTATAAGCTTTCCTAAGCTTATAAGTCAAAAGACTGAAATTTTGCACTAACAGTGGGAACTCCTTTCCCACTGCTTTCATTAACACACTTGCCACTGCTAGTGTTATTTTTTACTCAGCTTATTAATAAGCTTTTTCAGCTTAAACGTTCCACAACTCTGTTTTGATAATTAATCTTGCTTAATTCACCTATTTGACTAATCTGGAGGTTGGTAGGTCTTGACTTTTAGGTTTGATTAGAAAAAGACTTAGTTGACATTTTAGCAAGTGCTTAGTTGAGCTTTTCAGCTTATTTCATGTGCTTATTTGTGATTGTTCTTGTTATTAAGCTTATTTTGGTCATTACAAACGTTTTGCAAGTTAAATCAGCTTCTGAGGTTGTCTAGATCACAAATACGACTATTTTGTCGTTTTGTGAATAAGCTTTTGAGTTGTTTCTGGCTTATCCAGTTGACTTATTTGAAAATTCTTTTTGCAAAACGTTTTATAACCTCAAAATAATGATGTGTATTGAATTTCAGCTCATGGCACAAGCTGATGGCTTAATGGGCCAAAAAGCCCATTAAGAATTTTGAGGTGAAAACGGGTTTGTTGTCGATGATCCAAAACAACAAATTCTGAGGTGATGAGAAGGACAATCCCCACAACCATATCCGCCAATTTAATCGTCTTACCGCCACGTGCAAATTTAAGGATGTCTCGAATGACTCGATTAAGATGATGCTTTTTCCGTATTCCTTAGCGGGGCGCGCTAAAATTTGGTTAGAGAAAGAGCCACCCAATTCTATATTGACGTGGAAGGATCTCGTTTCAAAGTTTGTGAACCAATTTTTTCCGCCCTCTAAGACTACGCATTTGAAAAATGAGATTTCTAAATTTTCAAAAGAATCAAATGAAAGTTTTTCTACGGCTTGGAATAGGTTTAAGGAGATGTTACATGAATGTCCTCATCACTGTTTTTCCGATTTACACCAAATCGACACGTTTTACAATGGACTTAACGATCATGAAAGAGATTATTTAAATGCCGACGCGGGTGGTAATTTTTTGTGTAAAACGGTTGAAGAAGCTTTGGTCATAATCGAGAATAGGTCTAAAGTTTATAGCCCTCGTCACACACCGAGTGTTGCCAAAAGGGGCTCATCATCGTCTCAAAGTATCAATGCATTACATGATGAAGCAAATGAAGAAAACCGATTTTTTGATAGATTTGCTAACCTTATGTCCCATTGGAAGGCTCAAGAAGCTTCCAACACCGCTTCGGTCAAAGCGGTTTCTAAAAGTTGTTTGTCGTGTGGGGGAGCTCATGATCTTTCCGAGTGCATTACCGCGGATGGTAACACTTCGAATGCTTTTGTAGCCACGGGAACTTATAACCAAATCGGTCAAGGTTCTCGTTCAAATCAAGCTCCACCCAATCAAAATGCTAATAATTATCGCAACAACAACAACCAAGGTGGAAATTACCAAGGAAATCAAAGAAATTATAACAAAGGTAATTACCAAAGTGGAAATGGGCAAATTTCAAACCAAAACCAAAAACGTGATTTTCAAAACAATGCCCAAGGTTTTCAAAACGATCACACCAAAAATCTTCAAGGAGAATTTTTGAATTATGCAAAGGCTAATGATGCTAAGTTTGATAATATGCAACGTGAAATGGTTAGCTTAAGGTTCGAGTTGAAAAACGAGCTTAAGAACGAACTTGCTAATGAACTTAAAACTCATGCTAATAAAATGGAAGGAAATGTCACACGACTCCAACAAAATCAACAAAAAATGGAGCAAGGACAACATGAGATTAAGCAAGAGTTGTTAAAAGCGGATGCTAGGCAATCTAAGTTTGAAGACCGTATGGCTAAAATGTTTGAAGCTATCATGTGTAAGCCCTCTTCTTCGGGTGGTCTTCCTAGTGATACCATCGTAAACCCGAAAGGAGAATTGAATGTTATTACTACACGAAGTGGTAAAACTTTCAAAGAACCCATTTCTCGTCCAAGTACTTCTATGGAGAAGGAAAAAGAGAAAGAACCCGAGGTTGTGGTTGAAAAGGAGCAAATTACAAGCCCACGAAGTACCGCTCAAACCACACCTACGGTTGAACCAATACCCATTATGGAACCCGAGATTCCAAGGCCGATGCCTATGCCTACTTTTCCCCAACCCACACCACCTTTACCCTACCCTTCAAGACGAGACAAGGAAAAGGCACAAGAACGAAATAATTATCAATTTGAACTCTTTATGAAAATGTTTCGTGACTTGCATTTTAATATAAGTTTTGCCGACGCCTTAGTCATGATGCCTCGATTTGCCGCGAACTTCAAAAGTATGTTGAATAACAAAGAAAAATTGCAAAAATCGTCTAGTTGTTCTTCGGTTTTTCTAAGCCGCATACCTCAAAAAGTCGGTGATCCTGGAAAGTTTTTAATCCCATGTGCTATCCAAGACATGGAAGAATGCTACGCCTTGGCCGATCTTGGTGCTAGTATTAATTTGATGCCTCTCGAGATTTTTAAATCGCTCAATCTTCCAAATCTCACTCCTTCAAGAATGTCAATCGAAATGGCCGATCATTCTACGATTCTAGCTTGTGGAGTTGCCGAGGACGTCTTTGTGAAAGTTGGAAAGTTCTACTATCCTGTAGACTTTATTGTTGTTGATATTCCCATCGATCCTAAAGTTCCGTTAATTTTAGGTCGATCTTTTTTGGATACCTCGAGAGCACTTATCGATGTGCATGCAAGAAAAATCACTCTTCGTTTCAATGAGGAAGAACTCGTCATTAATGCAACCCAAAACTCCACTCTTTCTCATGTGTATTCTATCACATCTTTGTACAATGTCAATCCCATCAAAAACATTTGCAAAAAGATTTCAAATAGAGTTTTAGGAGTTGTTGATAAAAATGAAGTTCCGTCCCCTCCGCCGATGGAGGATAAGAGTGTTAAGCCTATGATTCCAATCTCGAGTGATTCTTCGGATGATGAATACGTTGATCCCGATGGGGAGGTTTTCTTTGTTGACAAAAGATTTGAAAACTTACCACCACCCAAACCAAAAAGATTTCAAAATGTGAGAATTTTTAGTGTGACTAACATTGCTTTAGATACACCAAATATTTTTGACATAATTAAATCGGGTTTTCACAAGGAGAGTGTTAAAGATGAAAAAGGAAAAGATTTTGAATTGAGTTTAAAAGATTTTTCTACAATTCTAACTCCGTCATCACCACGTGTATTGAGCACTACAAGCTCGTCTTCTCCTTTTGACGATGCTTTGTGTGGACTTAGTGTGGGGGAAGCCCCTTATGTTCCCTTCCCTTTCTCCACCGAGGACGAGATATTTGATCCTGGAATTGCTTATATAGGGAAATCTCGGTCTTCCACCGATGCAATAAATGGAAAATCTTTTCATTTGATTGGTGCGGGTCTACCTCGAGTAGCTCAATGTTTTGACTTACCCATTGTCCCACCCTTCTATTTCTTCTCTCCTATTTTCTTCTACCCCATTGGGGTTTGTGTTGAAGAAGCGTTGTCTCGTCTTTCATCCGAAAACGAAGACGCTATCTTTGACCCCGGTATACGTTTATCGGGTTTTTAAAGTACTCCACGTACTTTTGGGCCTTGTTTATCATGTAAGCCCCACCAAAAATTGACCATACCATGATTATCCCTAAATGATCACATTTATGGGGATTCGAGTCGAGCTTTTGACTCGGTTATCAAAAACAAGGTGCCTCGTGGGGGAGACCCATGCTTATCCATGTACATATTATTGCTTTCTAATTAGTTTAATGTGAGGGGATTTGTGCCCTTCAAACCTTTGTTTCGTGGTTGTTTGTGCATTGTGATTTTTAGATCATGATCTTCACGATTGGAGCCTCTCGTGTTCGTTTTATGGGAGCACTCGATCGTTTGCTTTGGAGGCCTTTCCCAATATCCAAATGATATATCCTTTTATGTTCTAACCTTAGGTTTTTAGCACACTTCATAAACGGCTTTAAATTTAACGGTTACACCCTTTCCATGCTAGATTAGGCATTCGACTACGTCTCTAGTATGGGGGTGTTTGCACCCCTAGACTCGAAACATTGAGGACAATGTTTAACTTTAGTATGGGTGGGTGAATAGATACTTGCCTTGCCAAACCTTCACGCTTTCCAAATTTTATCGTTTTGTTTATCGTTTTGTTGCAAAATAAGGCTAAAAATGGCCAAATTTTAAAATTTTCTCATGTTTTGTAAGTGTTTGAAGACACGAATGTAGATTTTCCGATGGCGAGAATAAGAGTAATTTTTGACTCGACCGTGCGTGTTGAGCACTTAGCATTGATTCCTTAACTACACATTAGGCTAAGTCTCTTAAATGAGGACGAGAAATGATAGAGTTAATTATAAGTTACTATGCTAAACGTAGAGTACTCGTATTCTTTCAAAAACTCATGTGTTCTCATTGTTTGCTTATTCTCCCTTCGCTTGTAAATACTTTTGCTTAATAAATATTGACTTGGCGGTTTAGTTAGGATTGTTGGGTTTCTAGTCTTTTCTAGTAGCTTCCGTGTAATTAAATTGGGAAGACATTAAGGTATCGCCAGCGTCACGGTTTTGAAGTATTGGCACCCGAATAATCGAAAGCTTCACCCAATAATAAGATTTCAAGTGCTCACCTAAATCTAGCAAACAATTTGAAGCCCCACAAGGCCTAAAATCTATGCAAAAAATTGAAAGTGAATCAAGCCTTAATCTTCGAAGCTTTAAAGATCCAAAATTCGCTTTAGCGTGAGGATATACGTCTTTGGCTAATAAAACCACCGATGAGGCGGATAATAAAAGGCAAGGCAAGACCGAAGTCATAATAAAAGCTTCATGGCGAAGTTGAATAAAAGATGGAGGTAAACCAAAGATAATAAGGTCCTTCCGTTAGGGGGCGTATACAAGTCTTGGTAATAAGTCTCATGTTCAAAACCGTTATAAAACCTGTTTATCGATTCTTCTTGTCAACTTAATTTTTTAACATCGTTGTCTATTAGGAGGGGTTATTGATTTGATGGTCTTAGTTACACCGTTAGGACTCTATTTTTAGACCTAAATCTCTATTATCGCATAAGTCAATGATGTATCCTCGTGATCATTAAGACAAAATAAAATATAAGAGATACAACTTAGGAATAATGGGAGGATAAGTACGTGATTAGGGCATATGAGTAGTGTTAGCATTACTAACTTATAATGACAATGATCTCGTTGCACGCTTGGCATGGAATTAAAGTGAAAATCGAGGACGATGAAATTATTTCTAACAAAGCATTCACGTGTTCTTATTCTATGAACCTAAACATCCCATTTTGCGATGAAAATCATACATTATGTCTAAAACGCAAGTAGTAGCAATAGTAGTAGTGTAGTTAGTTTATCATTTCAATAAAGTGAATAAAATAAATTTTGGAGATGCTACGATACTTTATTCTAGCATTGCGTGAGGGCACGGCAATGGTTTAGTATGGGGGAGTGATGATACTGCTTTTATACATGGTCTCATCGTCCAAATCAGGCTTAAAATCAATTAAATATCATCAAATATGCCAAATATATGCTCGTGTTTGTTACTTGTGTATTTTTAGGTACGGATATTGAGGAATTGGCAAAAGATCACAAGAATCAATAAAAAACGAACACGGGAAACGAAGACGCACAATGAACCGAGCTCATTTATGGAATTTTGCAAAAAGACCCCTCAAGTTTGAAGAATTGGCAAGAATGGCCCCTCATCTTTGAAGAACTTGTCATATTTGACCCTCCAAATATCAATTGTACAAGTATGGTCCTTAATGTTTGAAGATTGTACAAGACCAGTCCTTGGAGAATCAAGAATATACATTAAAGACCCTTGGAAAAGTTTTTGGAAGAATTTGTGCCATATTTGACAACTTGGCCAAAGTTGTCAAGTGAAAAACAGGCGCTGATGGGATTTATAACAAAGTGGAAGAAGTATGATAGCTTGGGGACTCTTTTTGCCAAACCAACAAACCCCCACCACCAGTCACAACTTTCCACCTCATCATGATCCACCCATTTACCCAATACCCTACCCAAACCCGTATCCCATTAACCCACCAACCCGGTTTTAATATTAAACTGGTCAAACCCCAGTCAACACCCCATTTATTTCCCACCAAAACACCTTTTTGAAATACTTTTTACCAAAAACAGATTAAACCACCACTAATCCCCACTTAAACCCTAATCCCCACCCAGATTAATTAAACCCTAAACCAAAGGGTTATTCCCCAATTACCTCCAGAACCCAAATTTACCTCATCCTCACTTGATCCCACACCAAAGATGTGACCCTGGACACACCCATGTGAGGGTAGGACCCTCCCCTGCCCATCGTTTTCACCCCAAACCCCAAAACCCGACCACATTAATGTTTGGGATGATTCTCCTTGGTCCCCAAGTATAAACAGACGTCCAAGATCATTTTATGCAGCTGTCCATCACATGTTTCCACCTTGACCCAAAATTCGTCAAAGACTTCAAAGGGCAATTTGGGGCATTTCCATACTAGGGTTTCTATCTTGTATTATTTTAATCCTAGTTCTAGAATCATCTTTTGAGTAGTATAAAAGGAGGACCAAATGTGTGGTATCCCCTTGTTCCAGTTTTAGCAATTCGCCCTTGTAATTCCTTTTTTAAGAAATAGAGTTGGTATTTTTTAATTAAAACTGTAATTCCTTTTATGTTTTTGAAAAGTTGGTAGGTGGTGATAGCTAAACTGAGTTCCACATTAATCATTTGTACTCTTTGTGTGTTTGAAATTTTTAAAAAAAAAAGGGTTTGGAAAGATTTTTATAAATTTCAGAAATCAAAAGGTGTTGTGAAGTGAAAGTGGAATAGCACACTTTGGTTTGTGACTTATAAGAGTTTTTAAATCGTGTTTTTAAAGGTTTGAAAGTTTGTGGAAAAGATTTTTAAGAAAGAAAAAAAAGAAAACAGAATATATAGACTATTGCTTGTTTTTTTTTTGATTTTTTCTTAAACAGGGTTGTTAAGCTTTGTTGATCAAGGTCTGCACAAACCACCAGTTTGTGGGAGGTGGATTAACATCCACAAAGGGACCTGGATGTAGGTCCCTTAGGTAAAATCACTTTCCCTTTTTATTTTCAGTTTTGTTAAATTTATTGGAGATTTATGTGATTTGATTGAAATTGCATGCTGTATGGTTTGGTTTGTGTTCAAATGGTATATTATGCATGTTAGGGTTGGTAGAAATTAATTTGGGAGTGTTTTGATTCAAGTAGGTTTGAAAAAAGTGGAAAACTGCTTTTAAAGGGTTGTTTGGATACGGGTTTAAGTAAGGAGAAAAATCATTGCCTATGCTTAAAACTTGTTAGAATCAATTCATTAGGTGAAAAATAGGAAGTGTGTTAGTTGGTAGTGAGTTTAGAAAAGGTTTGAAGCAAGTTGTGTGTTTTTAAGAGTGAAAAATAGCTTAAAAGTAGAAATCTGCCATATGTGCCTATTTTTGGTTGAATTTTGGTTTTGATTCTTGAAATCTGTTAGGTGGTAGGTAATTCTAGGATTGTTTATCAGTTTAATGTTGATTGGGTGAATTGTGTGAAAGATCTTTGGCTTTGAAACTCGCTTTTGTGCATTCAAAATAGCATCTAAATACCACCAGACCATAAAAATTGTCTCAACAACTTTCATTTGCCCAAGGTGTGCATTTTTTGTGTTTTGCTTGATTTGCTGCTTGATTCTTGCTTGTTTATTGTTAACTTGTGACTCCCTATACTCCAAAGAGTATAGGGGTGCCCTTGCTCCCAACAAAAACACCACCACAAGCAGATCCAAGTCCTCTTGGATTCTATATGCATATGTGAAGAAACATAGAACAAACCATGTGTTCTTGAGAACTGGATACGATTTTTGATTATAATCCTATTTAAATTTGGCTAAAAAGGAATTGGATTGTGTTTTGAGGCTAAAAAGGAGTCACAGTTTGGTTTGGAGAGTTAAAAAAGAAAAAAAAAAGTGTAAAAAGGGTTCACTCAGCCTCGAACCCTCGTCATCACACTCACACCACACACACTCTACCACTGCGCCCTTGGGTCTTTTACTGACCAAGGGTGCATTTGAATATAACTTAAGGTCATTTTAAGTTTGAGATTATTTAATAAGCCGTAGCTTCTTTGAGCTATTCCAGCTTATTCATTAAGTGTTTTCAGCTTATTTGATTTTTCCTAGGACTAATGTGAGGTGAGTGATTTTTCTGGCACAAAATATTATTTTTCCTTTTATTTAATTATTTATTAGGATTATTTTTAGGTTTAAATTTAGAAAGTGTATTAAAAATAGTAAACAGTAATTAAAAAATCCAAAAAAATAGTTTTTAAGTTTTAATTTATATTTTTGAGGTTTACATATCATAAAGTTTTCAAAAACTTTAATTTTTAATTTTATTTGATTTTAGGTTTTTTATTAAACTTTAAAAATTAATATAAAATTAACTAAAAGGTTTTAGGAACTTTAATTTGCACTTTCTTCTTAGTTAGAATATTTAGAATTTTTGAGAATTTATTTAAGAACTTTTTATTTTTTAGATTATTTTAATATTATTTTATTAGAAAAAATTCAAAGTTTTATTTTTAACTTTTTTTCATTTTTCCTAGGTTATAGACATTAAAATAGGAACTTTTTCACTTTCCAAATATTTTTTAGGCTTTTCATTTATTTTCTAGATTTAATTTAAGATTTAATAGATTTTAATAGTTTTTAGGAGTTTAAAAATAGTTTAATTTGGTTTTAAAATTTTTAAAAATATTTTTTAGCTTAATTAGGTTATTTTTGAGGTTTACAAACTATAGAATCTTGTTTAGGGATTTTTAATATTTAAAAGTGATTTTTAGGGCTTTAATTAGCATTAAAAAGTCATTATTAAATTAATTAAAAGGTTTTGGCAAGTTTTGATTTTTTGTAAACTCTTAGAATAATATTGTGGATTTTTAGTAATTTTTAGGAATTTTTAGGTTAAAATTTTAATTTTTGTGTTCTTTTACGTTTCTACGTCTTAACTTTCTAGTAGTGTTTTTGTCATTTTTCTATTTTTTTTCGTCTTCGTCATTTTCCCTTCTCTTTTCTTGTTAATAATCAAAAACATTAATCAATCATTCATTACACAACGTACGTGCCTCCTTGGGAAACGAACTTGGACTTCACTTGGGTCATTAGTGCTCGGTTTTCCTAAACCGACACTTAACGCTTACCACTACTTTGTTGCCTCTTTTTCCTAAAAGGGTATACAAAACTCTACATCAATTTTGGCGCCGCTGCCGGGGAGGCGTGTTGTGTTTTGATTGAACATTGTTGTTTTCTATATTAGCCATAATAGTATTTGTATTAGTAGCACTCTACTAATACGTATTATCGTTTTTCAGTTTTTGTGTGAATATTATTACTATATAGTATACGTAGAACAATAAATTCACAAGTACTCCAAATACGTGAGCAATCACAACCTTGATTCGGGATTTCATCACTCGATCATTGTATTCGAATCGCAAACCAAATAAAAAAGGCAAAAATAGATAAATACTTTCGTGAAGCTTAATTTTGATAATACAAACTATAAGGTGGGTATAAGGCGGTTGTATTTCACAACCTAAAGGAAAAAGGCTCTTAAGTGCTTCGCGCCGCCTCATTTCCTCCGCTTGCTTGTGCGTATTTGATTTTGAGAGTGAATCGAGGGTTTTGCCGCCCAAAGTATTATTACATATCATATATATTTTCTTGGTTTCTATTTGATTAAACCCTCTTGAACGATTTGGTGTTCCACCATCGTTCTAAAGTCATCGAAGGCGTTCACTCCACGTGATCGTTTTCATTCCTTGAGGCCTTGTTAATCAAGAGATTTGATTGAGGAGGAGATTTGTGGACTTTTTGTCTACTTAATACATTCATCAATTTCCAAAAAAGTTAATACCATCAAAAACAACAAAAAAAAAAATTTGAAAAACACAAAATACCAAAAAGAATCTTCTTTGCTCGTCTCCACGTTGTACGTGACGTTTATGCTCACTCGTAATCAAGCAAAACGTGCACGCAAACGAAAGAACAAAACTCCCACTCCAACTCATTCTAGTGAGGAGTCTCCTATTGACGAACCCATTGTACGAGAAGAACCAACCATGGCGAATCGAACTATGATGGAGTTACTTCAAGCACCCACCGAGGGTTATGGAGAAGCTATTGTGATTCCCGCAATCCTTGCGGAGAATTTTGAGGTGAAAACGGGTTTGTTGTCGATGATCCAAAACAACAAATTCCGAGGTGATGAGAAGGACAATCCCCACAACCATATCCGCCAATTTAATCGTCTTACCGCCACGTGCAAATTTAAGGATGTCTCGAATGACTCGATTAAGATGATGCTTTTTCCGTATTCCTTAGCGGGGCGCGCTAAAATTTGGTTAGAGAAAGAGCCACCCAATTCTATATTGACGTGGAAGGATCTCGTTTCAAAGTTTGTGAACCAATTTTTTCCGCCCTCTAAGACTACGCATTTGAAAAATGAGATTTCTAAATTTTCACAAGAATCAAATGAAAGTTTTTCTACGGCTTGGAATAGGTTTAAGGAGATGTTACATGAATGTCCTCATCACTGTTTTTCCGATTTACACCAAATCGACACGTTTTACAATGGACTTAACGATCATGAAAGAGATTATTTAAATGCCGACGCGGGTGGTAATTTTTTGTGTAAAACGGTTGAAGAAGCTTTGGTCATAATCGAGAATAGGTCTAAAGTTTATAGCCCTCGTCACACACCGAGTGTTGCCAAAAGGGGCTCATCATCGTCTCAAAGTATCAATGCATTACATGATGAAGCAAATGAAGAAAACCGATTTTTTGATAGATTTGCTAACCTTATGTCCCATTGGAAGGCTCAAGAAGCTTCCAACACCGCTTCGGTCAAAGCGGTTTCTAAAAGTTGTTTGTCGTGTGGGGGAGCTCATGATCTTTCCGAGTGCATTACCGCGGATGGTAACACTTCGAATGCTTTTGTAGCCACGGGAACTTATAACCAAATCGGTCAAGGTTCTCGTTCAAATCAAGCTCCACCCAATCAAAATGCTAATAATTATCGCAACAACAACAACCAAGGTGGAAATTACCAAGGAAATCAAAGAAATTATAACAAAGGTAATTACCAAAGTGGAAATGGGCAAATTTCAAACCAAAACCAAAAACGTGATTTTCAAAACAATGCCCAAGGTTTTCAAAACGATCACACCAAAAATCTTCAAGGAGAATTTTTGAATTATGCAAAGGCTAATGATGCTAAGTTTGATAATATGCAACGTGAAATGGTTAGCTTAAGGTTCGAGTTGAAAAACGAGCTTAAGAACGAACTTGCTAATGAACTTAAAACTCATGCTAATAAAATGGAAGGAAATGTCACACGACTCCAACAAAATCAACAAAAAATGGAGCAAGGACAACATGAGATTAAGCAAGAGTTGTTAAAAGCGGATGCTAGGCAATCTAAGTTTGAAGACCGTATGGCTAAAATGTTTGAAGCTATCATGTGTAAGCCCTCTTCTTCGGGTGGTCTTCCTAGTGATACCATCGTAAACCCGAAAGGAGAATTGAATGTTATTACTACACGAAGTGGTAAAACTTTCAAAGAACCCATTTCTCGTCCAAGTACTTCTATGGAGAAGGAAAAAGAGAAAGAACCCGAGGTTGTGGTTGAAAAGGAGCAAATTACAAGCCCACGAAGTACCGCTCAAACCACACCTACGGTTGAACCAATACCCATTATGGAACCCGAGATTCCAAGGCCGATGCCTATGCCTACTTTGCCCCAACCCACACCACCTTTACCCTACCCTTCAAGACGAGACAAGGAAAAGGCACAAGAACGAAATAATTATCAATTTGAACTCTTTATGAAAATGTTTCGTGACTTGCATTTTAATATAAGTTTTGTCGACGCCTTAGTCATGATGCCTCGATTTGCCGCGAACTTCAAAAGTATGTTGAATAACAAAGAAAAATTGCAAAAATCGTCTAGTTGTTCTTCGGTTTTTCTAAGCCGCATACCTCAAAAAGTCGGTGATCCTGGAAAGTTTTTAATCCCATGTGCTATCCAAGACATGGAAGAATGCTACGCCTTCGCCGATCTTGGTGCTAGTATTAATTTGATGCCTCTCGAGATTTTTAAATCGCTCAATCTTCCAAATCTCACTCCTTCAAGAATGTCAATCGAAATGGCCGATCATTCTACGATTCTAGCTTGTGGAGTTGCCGAGGACGTCTTTGTGAAAGTTGGATAGTTCTACTATCCTGTAGACTTTATTGTTGTTGATATTCCCATCGATCCTAAAGTTCCGTTAATTTTAGGTCGATCTTTTTTGGATACCTCGAGAGCACTTATCGATGTGCATGCAAGAAAAATCACTCTTCGTTTCAATGAGGAAGAACTCGTCATTAATGCAACCCAAAACTCCACTCTTTCTCATGTGTATTCTATCACATCTTTGTACAATGTCAATCCCATCAAAAACATTTGCAAAAAGATTTCAAATAGAGTTTTAGGAGTTGTTGATAAAAATGAAGTTCCGTCCCCTCCGCCGATGGAGGATAAGAGTGTTAAGCCTATGATTCCAATCTCGAGTGATTCTTCGGATGATGAATACGTTGATCCCGATGGGGAGGTTTTCTTTGTTGACAAAAGATTTGAAAACTTACCACCACCCAAACCAAAAAGATTTCAAAATGTGAGAATTTTTAGTGTGACTAACATTGCTTTAGATACACCAAATTTTTGACATAATTAAATCGGGTTTTCACAAGGAGAGTGTTAAAGATGAAAAAGGAAAAGATTTTGAATTGAATTTAAAATATTTTTCTACAATTCTAACTCCGTCATCACCACGTGTATTGAGCACTACAAGCTCGTCTTCTCCTTTTGACGAGGCTTTGTGTGGACTTAGTGTGGGGGAAGCCCCTTATGTTCCCTTCCCTTTCTCCACCGAGGACGAGATATTTGATCCTGGAATTGCTTATATAGGGAAATCTCGGTCTTCCACCGATGCAATAAATGGAAAATCTTTTCATTTGATTGGTGCGAGTCTACCTCGAGTAGCTCAATGTTTTGACTTACCCATTGTCCCACCCTTCTATTTCTTCTCTCCTATTTTCTTCTACCCCATTGGGGTTTGTGTTGAAGAAGCGTTGTCTCGTCTTTCATCCGAAAACGAAGACGCTATCTTTGACCCCGGTATACGTTTATCGGGTTTTTAAAGTACTCCACGTACTTTTGGGCCTTGTTTATCATGTAAGCCCCACCAAAAATTGACCATACCATGATTATCCCTAAATGATCACATTTATGGGGATTCGAGTTGAGATTTTGACTCGGTTATCAAAAACAAGGTGCCTCGTGGGGGAGACCCATGCTTATCCATGTACATATTATTGCTTTCTAATTAGTTTAATGTGAGGGGATTTGTGCCCTTCCAACATTTGTTTCGTGGTTGTTTGTGCATTGTGATTTTTAGATCATGATCTTCACGATTGGAGCCTCTCGTGTTCGTTTTATGGGAGCACTCGATCGTTTGCTTTGGAGGCCTTTCCCAATATCCAAATGATATATCCTTTTATGTTCTAACCTTAGGTTTTTAGCACACTTCATAAACGGCTTTAAATTTAACGGTTACACCCTTTCCATGCTAGATTAGGCATTCGACTACGTCTCTAGTATGGGGGTGTTTGCACCCCTAGACTCGAAACATTGAGGACAATGTTTAACTTTAGTATGAGGGGTGAATAGATACTTGCCTTGCCAAACCTTCACGCTTTCCAAAGTTTATCGTTTTGTTTATAGTTTTGTTGCAAAATAAGGCTAAAAATGGCCAAATTTTAAAATTTTCTCATGTTTTATAAGTGTTTGAAGACACGAATGTAGATTTTCCGATGGCGAGAATAAGAGTAATTTTTGACTCGACCGTGCGTGTTGAGCACTTAGCTTTGATTCCTTAACTACACATTAGGCTAAGTCTCTTAAATGAGGACGAGAAATGATAGAGTTAATTATAAGTTACTATGCTAAACGTAGAGTTCTCGTATTCTTTCAAAAACTCATGTGTTCTCATTGTTTGCTTATTCTCCCTTCGCTTGTAAATATTTTTGCTTAATAAATATTGACTTGGCGGTTTAGTTAGGATTGTTGGGTTTCTAGTCTTTTCTAGTAGCTTCCGTGTAATTAAATTGGGAAGACATTAAGGTATCGCCAGCGTCACGGTTTTGAAGTATTGGCACCCGAATAATCGAAAGCTTCAACCAATAATAAGATTTCAAGTGCTCACCTAAATCTAGCAAACAATTTGAAGCCCCACAAGGCCTAAAATCTATGCAAAAAATTGAAAGTGAATCAAGCCTTAATCTTCGAAGCTTTAAAGATCCAAAATTCGCTTTAGCGTGAGGATATACGTCTTTGGCTAATAAAACCACCGATGAGGCGGATAATAAAAGGCAAGGCAAGACCGAAGTCATAATAAAAGCTTCATGGCGAAGTTGAATAAAAGATGGAGGTAAACCAAAGATAATAAGGTCCTTCCGTTAGGGGGCGTATAAAAGTCTTGGTAATAAGTCTCATGTTCAAAACCGTTATAAAACTGTGTTTATCGATTCTTCTTGTCAACTTAATTTTTTAACATCGTTGTCTATTAGGAGGGCTTATTGATTTGATGGTCTTAGTTACACCGTTAGGACTCTATTTTTAGACCTAAATCTCTATTATCGCATAAGTCAATGATGTATCCTCGTGATCATTAAGACAAAATAAAATATAAGAGATACAACTTAGGAATAATGGGAGGATAAGTACGTGATTAGGGCATATGAGTAGTGTTAGCATTACTAACTTATAATGACAATGATCTCGTTGCACGCTTGGCATGGAATTAAGGTGAAAATCGAGGACGATGAAATTATTTCTAACAAAGCATTCACGTGTTCTTATTCTATGAACCTAAACGTCCCATTTTGCGATGAAAATCATACATTATGTCTAAAACGCAAGTAGTAGCAATAGTAGTAGTGTAGTTAGTTTATCATTTCAATAAAGTGAATAAAATAAATTTTGGAGATGCTACGATACTTTATTCTAGCATTGCGTGAGGGCACGACAATGGTTTAGTATGGGGGAGTGATGAGACTGCTTTTATACATGGTCTCATCGTCCAAATCGGGCTTAAAATCAATTAAATATCATCAAATATGCCAAATATATGCTCGTGTTTGTTACTTGTGTATTTTTAGGTACGGATATTGAGGAATTGGCAAAAGATCACAAGAATCAATCAAAAACGAACACGGGAAACGAAGACGCACAATGAACCAAGCTCATTTATGGAATTTTGCAAAAAGACCCCTCAAGTTTGAAGAATTGGCAAGAATGGCCCCTCATCTTTGAAGAACTTTTCATATTTGACCCTCCAAATATCAATTGTACAAGTATGGTCCTTAATGTTTGAAGATTGTACAAGACCAGTCCTTGGAGAATCAAGAATATACATTAAAGACCCTTGGAAAAGTTTTTGGAAGAATTTGTGCCATATTTGACAACTTGGCCAAAGTTGTCAAGTGAAAAACAGGCGCTGATGGGATTTATAACAAAGTGGAAGAAGTATGATAGCTTGGGGACTGTTTCTGCCAAACCAACAAACCCACACCACCAGTCACAACTTGCCACCTCATCATGATCCACCCATTTACCCAATACCCTACCCAAACCCGTATCCCATTAACCCACCAACCCGGTTTTAATATTAAACTGGTCAAACCCCAGTCAACACCCCATTTATTTCCCACCAAAACACCTTTTTGAAATACTTTTTACCAAAAACAGATTAAACCACCACTAATCCCGACTTAAACCCTAATCCCCACCCAGATTAATTAAACCCTAAACCAAAGGGTTATTCCCCAATTACCTCCAGAACCCAAATTTACCTCATCCTCACTTGATCCCACACCAAAGATGTGACCCTGGACACACCCATGTGAGGGTAGGACCCTCCCCTGCCCATCGTTTTCACCCCAAACCCCAAAACCCGACCACATTAACGTTTGGGATGATTCTCCTTGGTCCCCAAGTATAAACAGACGTCCAAGATCATTTTATGCAGCTGTCCATCACATGTTTCCACCTTGACCCAAAATTCGTCAAAGACTTCAAAGGGCAATTTGGGGCATTTCCATACTAGGGTTTCTATCTTGTATTATTTTAATCCTAGTTCTAGAATCATCTTTTGAGTAGTATAAAAGGAGGACCAAATGTGTGGTATCCCCTTGTTCCAGTTTTAGCAATTCGCCCTTGTAATTCCTTTTTTAAGAAATAGAGTTGGTATTTTTTAATTAAAACTGTAATTCCTTTTATGTTTTTGAAAAGTTGGTAGGTGGTGATAGCTAAACTGAGTTCCACATTAATCATTTGTACTCTTTGTGTGTTTGAAATTTATCAAAAAAAAAAAGGTTTGGAAAGATTTTTATAAATTTCAGAAATCAAAAGGTGTTGTGAAGTGAAAGTGGAATAACACACTTTGGTTTGTGACTTATAAGAGTTTTTAAATCATGTTTTTAAAGGTTTGAAAGTTTGTGGAAAAGATTTTTAAGAAAGAAAAAAAAGAAAACATAATATATAGACTATTGCTTGTTTTTTTTTTTTGATTTTTTCTTAAACAGGGTTGTTAAGCTTTGTTGATCAAGGTCTGCACAAACCACCAGTTTGTGGGAGGTGGATTAACATCCACAAAGGGACCTGGATGTAGGTCCCTTAGGTAAAATCATTTTCCCTTTTTATTTTCAGTTTTGTTTAATTTATTGGAGATTTATGTGATTTGATTGAAATTGCATGCTGTATGGTTTGGTTTGTGTTCAAATGGTATATTATGCATGTTAGAGGTGGTAGAAATTAATTTGGGAGTGTTTTGATTCAAGTAGGTTTGAAAAAAGTGGAAAACTACTTTTAAAGGGTTGTTTGGATATGGGTTTAAGTAAGGAGAAAAATCATTGCCTATGCTTAAAACTTGTTAGAATCAATTCATTAGGTGAAAAATAGGAAGTATGTTAGTTGGTAGTGAGTTTAGAAAAGGTTTGAAGCAAGTTGTGTGTTTTTAAGAGTGAAAAATAGCTTAAAAGTAGAAATTTGCCATATGTGCCTATTTTTGTTGAATTTTGGTTTTGATTCTTGAAATCTGTTAGGTGGTAGGTAATTCTAGGATTGTTTATCAGTTTAATGTTGATTGGGTGAATTGTGTGAAAGATCTTTGGCTTTGAAACTCGCTTTTGTGCATTCAAAATAGCATCTAAATACCACCAGACCATAAAAATTGTCTCAGCAACTTTCATTTGCCCAAGGTGTGCATTTTTTGTGTTTTGCTTGATTTGCTGCTTGATTCTTGCTTGTTTAGTGTTAACTTGTGACTCCCTATACTCCAAAGAGTATAGGGGTGCCCTTGCTCCCAACAAAAACACCACCACAAGCAGATCCAAGTCCTCTTGGATTCTGTATGCATATGTGAAGAAACATAGAACAAACCATGTGTTCTTGAGAACTAGATACGATTTTTGATTATAATCCTGTTTAAATTTGGCTAAAAAGGAATTGGATTGTGTTTTGAGGCTAAAAAGGAGTCACAGTTTGGTTTGGAGAGTTAAAAAAGAAAAAAAAAATAAAAAGTGTTAAAAGGGTTCACTCAGCCTCGAACCCTCGTCATCACACTCACACCACACACACTCTACCACTGCGCCCTTAGGTCTTTTACTGACCAAGGGTGCATTTGAATATAACTTAAGGTCATTTTGAGTTTGAGCTTATTTAATAAGCCGTAGCTTCTTTGAGCTATTCCAGCTTATTCATTAAGTGTTTTCAGCTTATTTGATTTTTCCTAGGACTAATGTGAGGTGAGTGATTTTTCTGGCACAAAATATTATTTTTCCTTTTATTTAATTATTTATTAGGATTATTTTTAGGTTTAAATTTAGAAAGTGTATTAAAAATAGTAAACAGTAATTAAAAAATCCAAAAAAATAGTTTTTAAGTTTTAATTTATATTTTTGAGGTTTACATATCATGAAGTTTTCAAAAACTTTAATTTTTAATTTATTTGATTTTAGGTTTTTTATTAAACTTTAAAAATTAATATAAAATTAACTAAAAGGTTTTAGGAACTTTAATTTGCATTTTCTTCTTAGTTAGAATATTTAGAATTTTTGAGAATTTTTTAGAATTTATTTAAGAACTTTTTATTTTTTAGATTATTTTAATATTATTTTATTAGAAAAAATTCAAAGTTTTATTTTTAACTTTTTTTCATTTTTCCTAGGTTATAGACATTAAAATAGGAACTTTTTCACTTTCCAAATATTTTTTAGGCTTTTCATTTATTTTCTAGATTTAATTTAAGATTTAATAGATTTTAATAGTTTTTAGGAGTTTAAAAATAGTTTAATTTGGTTTTAAAATTTTTAAAAATAGTTTTTAGCTTAATTAGGTTATTTTTGAGGTTTACAAACTATATAATCTTGTTTAGGGCTTTTTAATATTTAAAAGTGATTTTTAGGGCTTTAATTAGCATTAAAAAGTCATTATTAAATTAATTAAAAGGTTTTGGCAAGTTTTGATTTTTTGTAAACTCTTAGAATAATATTGTGGATTTTTAGTAATTTTTAGGAATTTTTAGGTTAAAATTTTAATTTTTGTGTTCTTTTACGTTTCTACGTCTTAACTTTCTAGTAGTGTTTTTGTCATTTTTCTATTTTTTTCGTCTTCGTCATTTTCCCTTCTCTTTTCTTGTTAATAATCAAAAACATTAATCAATCATTCATTACACAACGCACGTGCCTCCTTGGGAAACGAACTTGGACTTCACTTGGGTCATTAGTGCTCGGTTTTCCTAAACCGACACTTAACGCTTACCACTACTTTGTTGCCTCTTTTTCCTAAAAGGGTATACAAAACTCTACATCAGAGAGGCTATTGTGATTCCCGCTATCCTTGCGGAGAATTTTGAGGTGAAAACGGGTTTGTTGTCCATGATTCAAAACAACAAGTTTCGTGGTGACGAAAAAGACAACCCTCATAACCACATTCGCCAATTTAATCGTCTTACCGCCACTTACAAGTTTAAGGACATCTCTAACGACTCGATTAAGATGATGCTTTTTCCGTATTCCTTAGCGGGGCCCGCAAAAATTTGGTTAGAGAAAGAGCCACCCAATTCTATATTGACGTGGAAGGATCTCATTTCAAAATTCGTGAACCAATTTTTTCCGCCCTCTAAGACTACGCATTTAAAAAACGAGATTTCAAAGTTTTCACAAGAGTATAATGAGAGTTTTTCGACGGCTTGGAATAGGTTTAAGGAAATGTTGCATGAATGTCCTCATCATGGTTTTTCCGACTTGCATCAAATTGACACGTTTTACAATGGCTTGAACGATCATGAGCGTGATTATCTTAATGCCGCCGCGGGTGGTAATTTTTTGTGTAAGACGGTCGAGGAAGCATTGTTAATCATTGAGAATAGGTCTAAGGTTTATAGTCCTCGTAGCACGTCGAGTGTTCGTAAGACTTCGTCTACACCTTCGCCTTCATTGTCGCATACCATTGATGCTTGCCAAATCGAGGCTAATTTGGAGAACAAGATTTTTGATAAGCTTAAGGGATTGTTAATAGAGTTTAAAGTTGGTGAACAACCCACTCCCGCTACGGCTAAAGCGGTTGAGGTTTCTTGTATGTATTGTGGTGGAGCTCACGATTACTCTGAGTGCATTACCAACAGTGGTAACACTTCGAGTGCCTACGCGGCCGCGAGAACTTATAACCAAAACGGTCAAGTTACCCGCACTAATCAATTGACTCCACCGGGTTTTCCACCAAATCAAAATGCTAACAATTATCGAAACAATCAAGTTGGTTACCAAAAAAATCAAA
Source organism: Glebionis coronaria (assembly GCA_025667525.1). NCBI lineage: Eukaryota > Viridiplantae > Streptophyta > Magnoliopsida > Asterales > Asteraceae > Glebionis > Glebionis coronaria. The sequence continues at coordinate 224,464,699 of CM046882.1, read as the reverse complement.
GAAACAATTACAAGGGTAATAACAACTATGGGAATCAAGGAAGTAGTAGCCAATTGCAAAATCAAAACCGTAATTTTCAAAACACAAGTCAAGGTCTTCAAAATGTTTACACTAAAGAACTTCCAATGGACTTTTTGAATTACGCTACGGCAAATGATAAGATTTTGGAAAACATTCAAGAGCAATTGGCTATTCAAGCTAGGAAAACGGCTAAAAACACAAAGGAGTTAGCTAATTTTGTTAAGGAAAATGTTAACATGAGAAATGAGTTGAAAAATGATTTTGCTAATCAAATTAGAGGTCAAAAAAATAAAATTGAGCAAAGTCATGCTAGGCTTGAACAAAGGATTGACCAAAAAGCCGCTAGTCAAGATGTTAAGCTTAATGCTATTTTAGAAGCGGCCATGGGGAACAAAGCCTCTACTTCGGGTAGTTTACCTAGTAACACCATATCAAACCCGAAGGGAGAGATGAAAGTGATTACCACACGAAGTGGTAAGACACTTAAAGAACCGACTCCTCAACCAATTACTCCAACGGTGGAGGAAATTGAGGAAGAACCCGAGGTGGTGGTCGAAAAGGAGCATATCTCAAGCCCACAAAGTACCACTCATGCCACACCTACGGTTGACCCATTACCAACATTGGAACCCGAGATTCCAAAGGCTATGCCTATGCCCCAACCCACACCACCCTTACCTTACCCATCGAGACTTAGAAAGGAGAAACGACAAGAGCGCGACAATTATCAATTTGAGCTTTTTATGAAAATGTTTCGTGATTTGCACCTTAATGTGAGTTTCGCCGATGCTTTGGTCATGATGCCTCGATTTGCCGCTAACTTTAAGAGTATGTTGAACAACAAGGAGAAATTGCACCAATTGTCTAGTTGTTCATCGGTTTATCTTAATCGCATACCTCAAAAAGTCGGTGATCCCGGTAAATTTTTGATCCCTTGTGCAATTCAAGATATGGAAGAATGCTATGCCTTGGCCGATCTTGGTGCTAGCATTTACTTGATGCCACTTGCAATCTTCAAGTCGCTCAATCTTCCTAATCTTACTCCTTCACTAATGTCTATTGAGATGTCCGACCATTCCACGATTCGTGCATGTGGATTGGCGGAAGACGTTTTTGTGAAAGTGGGAAAGTTCTACTATCCCGTAGACTTTATCGTTGTCGATATTCCCACGGATCCTCAAGTTCCTCTCATTTTAGGTCGTTCGTTTTTAGATACGTCTATGGCTTTAATTGATGTGCATGCTAGAAAGATCACCTAACGTTTCAACGATGAGGAACTTGTTATAAACGCAACTCAAAATTCTCAACTTTCTCATGTTTATTCCGTTGCTACCATAAACCTCGTTGATATGATCGACGTGGTTTGCGAGGAATTTTCACAAGAAGTTCTAGGTTTTGGTGATGAAGAAACTAGTGGCAATCCCACTATGTTAGATCCAATTCTTGATAATTCGACACCAACCTTCACTCCATTTGAAGGTGGTGGTTTTACGTTGGAAGAATTCGATGTTCCACGTACTTGTAACGAAGACCTCGACAACGATGAGGACTTCTCGATTATCAAGGATTTTCTTAATGATTTCCCATTTCCTCCACCCGAGGAGGTTATGAGTATCGAGCCCAAATCTTCACTTGAGGAACCACCTATCCTCGAGTTGAAAGATTTACCTCCTCATCTCGAATATGTCTATTTGGAGGAGGATGACAAGTTGCCGGTTATTATTGCGAAAGAACTTTCGAATGATGAAAAAACCGCACTTGTCGATGTTCTAAAGGATCACAAAGGGGAAATTGCGTGGAAGTTATCCGACATTAAGGGAATCGATCCCAAGTTTTGTACCCACAAAATCTTAATGGAGGAGGATTACAAGCCCGCAATCCAATGTCAAAGAAAGGTGAACCACAAAATTCACGACGTCATAAAAAAGGAGGTCCTTAAACTCCTTGACGCGGGAATGATTTACCCTATTTCCGATAGCCCTTGGGTGAGTCCTATTCATTGTGTCCCTAAAAAGGGAGGGATGACCGTTGTGCCAAACGATGCCAACGAGTTAGTTCCCACTAGACTCGTGACCGGATGGAGAGTGTGCATTGACTATCGAAAGTTGAATGAAGCCACTCGTAAAGACCATTTTCCCTTGCCCTTCATGGACCAAATGTTGGAGCGTCTTGCAGGAAACGATTTCTATTGCTTTCTAGATGGTTTTTCCGGTTACTTCCAAATTCCCATCGATCCTCGTGATCAAGAAAAAACTACGTTTACGTGTCCATATGGAACGTTTGCCTATCGTAGAATGCCATTCGGACTTTGCAATGCACCGAGAACCTTCCAACGGTGCATGATGGCTATTTTTCATGACATGATCGAGAAGACGATGGAAGTCTTCATGGATGACTTTTCCATATTTGGTAACTCGTTCACTTCGTGTTTGTCGAACCTAGAGAGAATGTTGAAACGTTGTGAGGAAACCAACCTTGTGCTCAATTGGGAAAAGTGTCATTTTATGGTTAAGAGTGGAATCATCTTAGGGCACAAGGTCTCGAAAGCGGAGATTGAGGTAGATCAAGCTAAGGTAGACTTCATCGCCAAATTACCTCATCCCAAAACCGTTAAGGGAGTTAGGAGTTTCCTAGGCCACGCGGGCTTTTATCGTCGATTCATCAAGGATTTTTTGAAGATTTCTCGACCCATTACACATCTTCTTGAAAAAGAGGCACGTTTTGTCTTTGACGAAGATTGTGTACGAGCCTTGGAAATCCTTAAGAGGAAACTTACCGAAGCTCCCATTCTTGTTGCTCCCAATTGGAACCTCCCCTTTGAGCTCATGTGTGATGCTAGTGATTACGCTATTGGGGCCGTATTGGGGCAACATCATGATAAGCACTTCTTGCCTATTCACTATGCTAGCAAGACGATGACCGAGGCTCAACTTAAATACACTACAACGGAGAAGGAATTCCTTGCCGTGGTGTATGCATTTGAGAAATTTCGACCTTATCTCGTCTTAGCTAAATGCATAGTGTATACGGACCATTCGGCTATCAAGAATCTCATGGCAAAGCAAGATGCTAAGCCTAGATTACTTCGTTGGATTCTCCACCTTCAAGAATTTTATCACACCATCGTTGACAAAAAAGGAGCCGAGAATCTACCGGCCGACCATCTTTCTCGTTTGGAAGATCCTCACCAAAGTGTTTACGAGCCCAAGGAAATCACCGAAACATTTCCGCTCGAGACACTTGGTGTAGTGAATTCTAAGCTTGATTCTTCCCCCCCATGGTTTGCGGATTTTGCAAATTACCATGCGGGTAACTTCATCATTAAAGGTATGACGACTCAAGAAAAACGAAAATTCTTTCGTGACGTCAAGTTCTACTTTTGGAACGACCCTTACTTGTTTCGAACTTGTGCGGATCAAATCATCCGACGTTGTGTATTTGGCACCGAAGCTTCTAACATCCTTAGAGCTTGTCACGAGGGACCCACGGGTGGTCACCATGGTGCTAATCTCACGGCTAAGAAGGTGTTTGATGCCTGCTTCTTTTGGCCTACTATTTACTGAGATGCACAAGATCTTGTGAAGTCGTGTGATGCATGCCAACGACAAGGAAAAGCCTCACAAAAAGATGAAATGCCACAAAGTATCATCCAAGTGTGTGAGATCTTTGACGTTTGGGGTATAGACTTTATGGGGTCGTTCCCATCATCTCGTGGTAATAAGTACATTCTTGTTGCGGTTGACTACCTATCTAAATGGGTGGAGGCCAAAGCCTTGCCCACTAATGATGCTCGTGTGGTAGTCAAGTTCTTGAAAAGCTTGTTTTCTCGGTTTGGAACCCCTCGTGCGATCATAAGCGATCGTGGAACCCATTTTTGTAACGACCAATTCGAAAGGGTCCTAAGGAAATATGGGGTTACACATCGGCTTTCTACGGCTTATCACCCACAAACGAGTGGGCAAGTCGAGGTTTCAAACCGAGCTTTGAAGAGGATTTTGGAGAGATCCGTTGGGGAAAACCGACAATCTTGGTCGGATAAGTTGGATGATGCTTTATGGGCCTTTAGGACCGCTCATAAGACGCCCATTGGGTGCACTCCCTATAAGCTTGTGTATGGAAAGAATTGTCATTTGCCTGTCGAGTTAGAACACAAGGCTTATTGGGCCCTAAAGCATTGTAATGATGATATGGAGACCGCGGGAAAATACCGGAATGAATTAGATGAATTGAGGGACATTGCTTATGAAAATTCATTGATTTACAAAGAAAAAACTAAAAAGTTGCATGATTCTAAAATTAAAAGCCGGGTTTTTAAGATTGGGGATCATGTTTTGCTTTTTAAGATTGGGGATCATGTTTTTCTTTTTAATTCAAGATTAAAAATCTTTTCCGGTAAGTTGAAATCCCGTTGGTCCGGTCCATTCACCGTGACCCAAGTTTTTCCGTATGGGACCATCGAGCTAGCTCAAGATGATGGTCCTAACTTCAAGGTGAATGGACATAGGTTGAAGCACTACTTTGGCGGGGAAGTTCCATCCTTGAACTACCTCGACCAAGTCACCTTCCCCAATGATAATTAGTATTGAGGGGATCGAGTCGAGCTCATGACTCGGTAATCAAAAACGAGGTGCCTCGTGGGGGAGTCCCATGCTTATCCTATGTACATTTTATCGCTTTCTAATGTAGTTAACGTGTGGGGATTTGTGCCCTTCCAACCTTTGTTCCGTGGTTGTTTGTGAATTGTGGACTTTAGTTGATCATGATCTTCAGGATTGGAGCCTCTCGTGTTCGTTTTATGGGAGCACTCGATCGTTTGCTTTGAAGACTTTCTCAATATCCATGATATATCCTTTTGATGTTCTAACCTTAGGTTTTTAGCACACTTCATAAACGGCTATTAATTTATTGGATACACCCTTTCCATGCTAAATTAGGCATTCGACTACGTCTCTAGTATGGGGGTGTTTGCACCCCTAGACTCGAAACATTGCGGACAATGTTAACTTTAGTATGGGGGGGGGGGGGGGGTGAATAGATACTTGCCTTGCCAAACCTTCACGCTTTCCAAAATTTATCTTTTTGTTTATCGTTTTTGTTGCAAAATAAGGCTAAAAATGGCCAAATTTTAATTTTTTTCTCATGTTTCATAAGTGTTTGAAGACACGAATGTAGGTTTTCCGATGGCGAGAATAACAGTAATTTTTGACTCGACCGTACGTGTTGAGCACTTAGCTTTGATTCCTTAACTACACATTAGGCTAAGTCTCTTAAATGAGGACGAGAAATGATAGGGTTAATTATAAGTTACTATGCTAAACGTAGAGTACTCGTATTCTTTCAAAAACTCATGTGTTCTCGTTGTTTGCTTGTTCTCCCTTCGCATGTAAATATTTTTTGCTTAATAAATATTGACTTAGCGGTTTAGTTGGGATTGTTGGGTTTCTAGTCTTTTCTAGTAGCTTCCGTGTAATTAAATTGGGAAGACATTAAGGTATCGCCAGCGTCACGGTTTTGAAGTATTGGCACCCGAATAATCAAAAGCTTCACCCAATAATAAGATTTCAAGTGCTCACCTAAATCTAGCAAACAATTTGAAGCCCCACAAGGCCGAAAAATCTATGCAAAATTGAAAGTGAATCAAGCCTTAATCTTCGAAGCTTTAAAGATCCAAAATTCGCCTTAGCGTGAGGATATACGTCGTTGGCTAATAAAACCACCGATGAGGCGGATAATAAAAGGCAAGGCAAGACCGAAGTCATAATAAAAGCTTCATGGCGAAGTTGAATAAAAGATGGAGGTAAACCAAAGATAATAAGGCCCTTCCGTTAGGGGGCGTATAAAAGTCTTGGTAATAAGTCTCATGTTCAAAACCGTTATAAAACCGTGTTTATCGATCCTTCTTGTTGACTTAATTTTTTGACATCGTTGTCTATTAGGAGGGGTTATTGATTTGATGGTCTTGGTTACACCGTTAGGACTCTATTTTTAGACCTAAATCTCTTTTATCGCATAAGTCAAACAATGTATCCTCGTGAAACATTCAAGATATAATAAAATATAAGAGATACAACTTAGGAATAATGGGAGAATAAGTACGTGATTAGGGCATATGAGTAGTGTTAGCATTACTAACTTATAATGTCAATGATCTCGTTGCACGCTTGGCATGGAATTGGGGTGAAAATCGAGGATGATGAAATTATTTTTAAACGAAGCATTCACGTGTTCTTATTCTATGAACCTAAACGTCCCATTTTGCGATGAAAATCATACATTATGTCTAAAGCGCAAGTAGTAGTAATAGTAGTAGTGTAGCTAGATTATCATTCAATAAAGTGAATAAAAATGAATTTTGGAGACGCTCCGATACTTTATTCTAGCAGTGCGTGAGGGCACGACAATGGTTTAGTATGGGGGAGTGATGAGACTGCTTTTATACATAGTCTCATCGTCCAAAATGGGCTTAAAATGCATTAAATATCATCAAAATACCCATATATATGCTTGTGTTTGTTGCTTGTGTATTTTAGGTATGGATATTGAGAAAATGACAAAAGATCACAAGAATCATACAAAAACGAACACGTGAAACGAAGCCGCACTTTGAACCAAGCCCTAATGAAGAATTTTCCAAGAAAACCCTTGAAGACTTGAAGAATTATGAAGAAGGGTCCTCTAATATGGAAGAATTGACACTTTATACCCTTGTATCTTCATAATTACAAGTTTGGTCCCTAAAGTTTGTCAAAATTACAAAAAGGACCCTTAACTTTGAAGAGTTGTCAAATTTGGTCCCTCAACTAAACTAAATTGTCAATATTGGTCCTCCAAGAAGTCAACAAACAAGTAAAAACCTTGAAGAATGAAGACATGACAAGTTAAGCCCTTGAAGATTAAACTTTTTACAAAGGAATTAAAGATATTGAGCTGTTATTACAAGGTAGCAACATCAAAGAAAGCAGGGGGGCAAAGCTGTTAAAACCAAACCCATACCCATTTTAAACCCGAAACTAGCCCAACAAAAACCCAAACCCACCCAATACCCGGCCCAAGTCAAACTCCAGTCAACCCCCCCCCCCCCCATTAACTTTTAAACTCGTTTTAATATTAATAAAAATTGGGGGAAACGGATACTATTCACCCTCCACCCCTAATCACCCCCTAATCTTCAGACATAAACCCTAATCCCCATTTACACAAATCAAAGGGGTTTTGTCCTATTGTTTCCAAATCGCTAATCAACCCGACCCTACACCAAACCCATAACCCAGAAAACCCTCACAATCACCCATGTGATACCCTGGCCCTCCCCTGCACAAGCAAACAAAAGGGGTGACAGCAGATCAACAGCTCATAGCAATTTCGTGTTCCCCAAAGGTTTATTGAACGCCTTGGATCATTTCTACACTACTGGCATCCCACAACAATCCAAAAGATCATCACATGGAGATCTTGACCAAATTCAAAAACAAGAATCTTCAAAGAGATATCCGAATATCTCAAGGGCAAAGATGGAAGTTCACACCATTAGGGTTAATTCTTCTTTTCAGTTCTAGAATGTTTTGTAAGCCTCTATATAAAGGCAAATAGGATTTCATTTTTATTGTTCTTGTTTTCTCTTTCCTTGGTCAAGCATTGTAAATCCCTTTCAAGTGAATGAAATAGGTGTTTGTTGTGACGAAAAAGAACAAGAGCCATTTACTTTTCCATTGCATCTTTAAATTTTGATTGAAATCCCATTTTCAGTCCTTGTTTATTTTTGGAAACTCAAGTTATTTAGTCCTTAAGTTCTTTGTCCAAGCTTTTTAAATTGATCATATGAGCCTGATATTCTTGTTGAATATCAACCTCAAGTGAAATTTAAATTGTTTGTTGATTTAGTTGTTGTTAAGATTTTCAGAAAACCAAAAATTAGTTTTTTTTATTTTGTCAAATAAGCCATAGGTAGCTTAATTGATAAGCTGGCTTATTAGCTTATTTGACTTGTGAACAGGTCACTCTTCTGTTTACTTTCTTTCTTAGCAGGTTCATAAAATCTCAACCATCTTGAAGACATATTGGGTGCATGCGTCTATTTAGACCATCACCAACAACTCTCTACTAAGCATCCTTGTTCTATAAGCCATAAGCCCAACTATAAGCTGATGGGAGATGGCATTGCTGCCATAGTGGGGCCTGGATGTGGGTCCCACAAGGTATAAACCTTGAACTCTCTTGTTTTCAAGTTTTATATATGATTTGTGTGATTTTGTGAAATTTGTGAGAAATATGGTGTTTGTTCATTTAATTTGTTGGTTTATGCTTATTTGATGTTAGTATGCATGTTAGAGGTGATTAGGACAAGTTTGATTAAGTTTAAAAAGCATTTGGTTTGAAAAAAGTTGATTTCTGAAATTAAAAGGGTGTTTGGGTCTAGGGTTCAAAATAGGTTTGAGTGACACAAACCTAAGAAACTAGGCTTAACATACTTGAGTTATTGGTTATAGTTGTTTTCTTTGTTCAGTATTTAGTTTGAAGGGATTTAAAAGGGATTTGTATGCTACATTTTTGCTAAAACTTGATATAAATCAGTAAGCATACATCACTGCTTTGATCTTGTGAATTTGTTCACCAAATCATGAAAATTGTTAGAGATTAGGCTAATACAGGATTCTTGCTAGCTTATTTGTGATTTGGTTTAGTTTTGTGCAAGATTTTGAGCTTTAAAATTCACCTTTGTGCACATTAAACTAGCTAACTGTTCATCGAAAACATCATAGGTTTAACAGTCACTTGAATTGGCCTGCTTTGTGTAATTTGTGTTATCAACTTGCATTTTTCTTGTTTATTTGACTTCCCACAACCCAAATGGTTGTGGGAGTGCCTTATTGTCCAAAGAAAAGCCACCTATAAGCTTTCCTAAGCTTATAAGTCAAAAGACTGAAATTTTGCACTAACAGTGGGAACTCCTTTCCCACTGCTTTCATTAACACACTTGCCACTGCTAGTGTTATTTTTTACTCAGCTTATTAATAAGCTTTTTCAGCTTATTTAAACGTGCCACAACTTTGTTTTGATAATTAATCTTGCTTAATTCACCTATTTGACTAATCTGGAGGTTGGTAGGTCTTGACTTTTAGGTTTGACTAGAAAACGACTTAGTTGACTTTTTAGCAAGTGCTTATTTGACTTTTTCAGATTATTTCATGTGCTTATTTGTGATTATTCTTGGTTATTAAGCTTATTTTGGTCATTACAAACGTTTTGCAAGTTAAATCAGCTTTTGAGGTTGTCTAGATCACAAATACGACTATTTTGTCGTTTTGTGAATAAGCTTTTGAGTTATTTCTAGCTTATCCAGTTGACTTATTTGAAAATTCTTTTTGCAAAACGTTTTATAACCTCAAAATAATGATGTGTATTGTATTTCAGCTCATGGCACAAGCTGATGGCTTAATGGGCCAAAAAGCCCATTAAGAATAAGCTTTGTGTTGATTAAGCTGTGATAAGCTACATTTCAGCTTTTGGTCCTTTGAAATATTTTGTTTAAAATTAAATTTTGAGCTTAACTGGGAATTTTGGGCTTATTTGGTGGATTTTAGCTTATTGGGCCTTTTAGCCCATTAAGAGTGGACTGTTTTAGTTACTGGCATTCAGAGGCCCATTAGGGGCATTTAGGTAATTTCACTTGCATTTTCTGTTTAATTAGGTTAAATTAAGTAGGTTTGCAACTTTTTAGAATTTTTTAGGATTTTTGGATTTTATTTAATATTTTAATATTATTTTATTATTAAAAATTAAAAGTGTGATTTTTTAGGTTTTTATATTTTTCCTAGGTTCTAAACACTTAATTAGGAATTTTGCAACTTTCCAAATATTTTTAGTGCCTTTTAATTATTTTCTAGAATTAATTTAAGTTTTAATTGATTTTAATAGATTTTAATTGTTTAAAAATAGTTTTATTTGGTTTTAAATTTTTTAAAAATACTTTTTAGCTCAATTAGGTTATTTTTGAGGTTTACAAACTCTAAAATCTTGTTTGGGACTTTTTAATAATTAATTTTGATTTTTAGGGCTTTAATTAGCATTAAAAAGTCATTATCTAATTAATTAAAAGGTTTTGGCAAGTTTGGATTTTTTGTAAACTCTTAGAATATTATTGTGGATTTTTGGTAATTGTTAGGAATTTTTAGGTTAAAATTTTAATTTTGGTGCTTTTCACGGTTTTACGTGAACACCTTTTTCGTCTTAGCTTAATCCGTCTTTGTAACCGCCATTCTCTTCTAATCTCTTTTCTACTTTTATTTCTCAAAAGTGTAATCACAAATTAATCCAAGTCATTACACACATAACACACTAGCCTCCTTGAGAACGAACTCATTTTAGGGTCATTTACACACGGCTTTCCTAAATCGTCGTGCTTACCCTTTTTGCTCTCTTTTCCTGAAGAGTAGTAAAACTCAACTATCAGTCCATTAGTGTTAGACCCTTTGGTAAAGAATGGGGCTGGTCTAACAACTTTTGGACTTTGCTCCACAAAAGTTTTGGGTCTGACAGTGTTTGACCTTTTAACAGCGTTGACCTTGGAAGCGTTGACACACTTATATGCTAAATGTGAGAAGCTACCACAAGTGTAACAGGCTTTTCTAGACACAACTCTAGGTCTAGAAGAGAAGAAGCGTGTTCCATTATCACCAACTTGGCTTTTAGGTGACCTAGTATTCCTATACATTTCTACATACTTAATGTTAGGTTTTCTAACAGTGTTTGAGCCAAGGTCAACAGTCTTGCCAGTGATTGGGTTTGTTACTTTTATAGGGGTCGACTCATTTGGACTATCACAAAGCATGCCACCCTTGACAAATAAGGTAGGGTTGGCTTTCTTCCATTCATTCAAGTCAGTCAACTTTTGCCTATACTCCTCAACTGGGGTAAGGACTCTTGGTGGAGGAATAAATTCCTCTTAGAGTTCTTGTAAACCAGTCCAAGATAAGTCCTTTCTTTGGACACCATAGAAGTCCCCAGCTGGTGGTGGAACACCAGTATAGTCTTTCATCCTAATCCCAGTCATGTCCTTAGGATCCCTCTGGTTATTAACACATTCTCCTAGGGTTTGTGAGGCCTTATCAAATCTCTGAATTTTAAGGTCTACATTATCCTTATTCTTAATAGCCTCATCTAACTTAGCATGTAGTTCAGCATTGACCCTTTCCATGATGTTTCTAACATCATTACTAGCATTTAACTTATGTTTTAAGATATTTATTTTATCTTTTAGGTCAAACTCCATTTTCTTATACTCAGAAACTGTCTTCCCAGTTTGAGTGAGCAATTTGATAGTTAGACAACTTGCATCTCTCAGTACTCACATCACTTAACAATATTAAAACCTATTTGTTAAGATTTTTAGTATTTAAAAGACAACCCTTACTACAAAAAGCATCATCGTATACCTCATTGTCTGATGAAGATGAGGAGTGTGCCATGAGAGCATATTGAACATGCTCTTCTTCTTCTATTTCAGCAACCAAAGCTTTATCCTCTTCCTCATCCTTAGCCAAATAGCTCCAGTCCCATCCAATGCCATCAATTTCTTGCACTGCCACCATGGCCTTAGGATCTTGAACCTTAACAATTTGGCTTGAGGGTTTTCCAGCATCAGATCTCTTGGAGATTTGCATTCCCTCATAAAGTGCCCCATATGATGACAATTGTAGCACTTAACCTTGGATTTGTCAAATCCAGCAGTGTCCTTTGCATTAAAGGTCATCTTCTTCTTGAACCTTCTATTCCACCTGTTTTCTCTTATACTTGCAAGAGCCATGTTCCACTTTATATCCATCTCCTCCAAGTGCTCATCACTTATTTGCTCAAGGTCCTCATATGTAATCACTGAACCATTGGGCAATGAAGCAATGTATGCACACACAGTATCCAGATCCAAACCAACAGGCTTAACTCTTGGAGAGTCAATTTTGTATGTGTCAGCGTCTGAATATGAGGCGTTGACAGGGTATGATCCATCGTTGACACATGTTGATCCAGTAACTGGGTGCATGTATGAGTCCTTCTGATCAAATTGACCTTCACTATGTGAGAAGAAGGCCATGTTACTATTGGTAGACTTACTTCCATGCTCCAAAAGAGTTTCATTCTCCAACAACCTCAGTTTGTTGTAGATATCATCAAAAGTAGAACTTTTGTGAGTGTTGTTGGCAATTATAGATCTTGCCTCAATCTTCCACGCATCACCAAGGCTTTTAAGAAAAGTGGCAATAATTTCAATATCACCAACTTGTGTCCCCATGAAGGACAGCTTGCTTGTAATGTCAAGCAGTCTGCTTCTCACACTACTAAGCTTCTCATTAGGTTGAGCCTTAAAAACAACATACTCATGCAAGAGTTGCTTCTTCTTCTCTTCTTTAGTATCAGCATTACCACCATATGCAACTTCAAGGGCTGCCCAAAGGTCTTTTGCAGACTCATAACCTCTGTATTTGTGCTGATTTTTTTGTCCCAAGGAGAGTTTCAGAATGTTTAGGGTTTTCATATCAACCCTTTTCTTTGCTATGTCTTCAGCAGACACAGCTCTACCATCATCAGGTTTTTCTTTCTTATCTTCTTCTGAACATCCTTGAACAGCTGATCTTGTAGCAATGGCATTAGCAATCTTTTGAGCTTTATTGAATGTGTTTCCATATTCGATAATCTCCCAGAGAGTGTAGTCATAGATCCCCAGATATTGCTCAAAGTTGAATTTCCACAGCTCAAAGTTGTTTGCATCTAGCATGGGAATCTTGATGTTCCGGTTTGAGGAGGAGGAGGTTGCTTCTGGAGTGGACATGATGTTTTTAGGGTTTTGTGAAAATTAGGGTTTTGGTGATTTTTAGGGTTCTTGTGTTCTTTTAGATCTAAGTTTCTCAACAAGCTCTGATACCACTTGTTGATCCCAAACTTAGATCGATTAAGCTTGTGTATACGAGATTAGATCAAGTTATACACGTAGAGAAACTTTGTTTAGGAATAAAATCTAAGTGTTATGCGGAATTAACACTTAAACAAGAACACACAAAGATGTAAAACAAACTTTCACATGATTGATAATAACGAACTTGCTTACAATGAAAGTGTTTAACGTATGAAAACTTATATGAAACATAACCTAAAGGTCTTCTTTTATAGACATAAGAAGCCTTGTACAAGAGTCTACGTATCAACTATTATAGGTAAAGATAATTATAGATAATACAATGTTGAACTTATCTTTACTAGAAACAAACTAGAAACATAATACGCGTAGACCATATCTTTCTATCAGTGCTTGTCTTCAACCTATCAACGCTTGACTTCTTCTTGTAAACGCTTGATCTGTCAGCGTTTGTTTTCTTCTTATCAACGCTTGTTTTCTTCTTGTCAGCGCTCAAGTGGAATGGCTACATTTTATTCCCAACAGTTCACCCTTGCCGTTCAGATATATTTTTATATTGATGAACTGACCATAGGCGTTCATCCTTACTCATGTCAGATTCATGTTTTTAGTCAAATATTACTGGGTGAACCAGCCAAAAACGTTCACCATTATTCAGGCCAAAATTTTCATGTTTTCAGTCAAATATTGTATTGTGAACCGAACCATAGACGTTCACATTTGCTCATATCATGACACTTTATAAGATTTTGACAAGTGTGGATCGAAACAGAATCACCCATACTTAGTCACATGTTTTCTTCTTTGAATTCTGTGGATTGAACCATAGCCATCCACATCAGTTGATGTTAAAACTTCAGTTGATGTTAAAACTTCAGTTGATTATACTTTTAAGTTCTTTGTAACAATCATGTTCTCACAATTTCACGTTAATATCATATTCATGCTAATTCAACCTCATGTCTCCTTGTGAGGATTCTGATATCATCAGGGTGGTGATGTTTTCATACTAAGACACGGAAGGATTTCAGTAAAATCCTGTTTCATGATAAATCATGTTGGTCTTCATCAGTCATGTCTTCATGCTGAGCATTGTTGAAATTCCGTTTAATCATACTTTTTAGCCTCTATACAACCAACATTAAATCTATGCAGAAATTATCAGCATATCATGTTAACCGTTTCAGTTCAGTTTGCTACGAGTTAAATCAATTATCTTTCGTTGACCATGTCAGGCGGTTGACACCAGTATCGATCATATCAGCAAACCTTCAGCAGTATTGCATGAACAGTATTCATCGTGTACTTCACGTATAGTATTTCAGGTGTACTCCATGTACCTTACTCCATGTGTACCGTTAATCGATCCTTAACCACCTCAGGCATTTCCACTTGTCGATACTCTACCAGATGCCGATGCTGCTCGAGTGTTGAAGATTTTACCAGACATCGTTGCTGCTAATATTTTGGAGCCCTCACGAATGCTGATGCTGCTAATACTTTGGAGATTACCCAAGATATTGATGCTGTTTATACTATGAAGACTCTTCAAGAGCAAGGACAAGAACTATAAATTGAAATTCCCGACAAGACTATATTTCAACCATCAGATGCTACCTTTCCATTCCAGATTTTACTTCCTCAGTTAGATGTCACACTTCACCCAGCTGTTTTTTAGTCAGAAGAGTGGGAACCGATACCCAGCCGGCTACTCAGCAAATTAGTTATAGAAATCACGGTCGTTATAATGACCGTCATGAAACTGACAGACAAAGCGGTGATAACAACCATCATGCTTATATTAACTAGCCAGTAGCCATCGGAACTCCGAAACGGACTTGACCAGAGATACATTGGTCAGCAGTCTAACTGGCCCACCAACCCTAGCAGTTACCAAAAGATTCAACCTTGTTTAGTTTCACCTACTAAAACACGTGCCAAGATATCGATCAAGACACATACCTCAGGTATCCTTTCTGAAAAAATTTGTCATGACACCAGTCATGGTACATGTCATAAGAGTGTTGTCTCTAGGTACGAGTCAAGACTCATAATTTCAGTATATCTTCTAAACCAGACCCTCAGAAATTCAGGGTACCATCCACGGGGGTATACCCGTTTTGACATGCCACGCATAAATCAAACCATAAAAAATTCAGCCACCACCACTAGAGTATTATTCAGATGAGACACGCCGTATTCATTCTGTGAAGTTACAAACGAACACAATCAGTGAGATCTGCCACATTTACTTCACGTATTCCTATGACAGCTCTACCTTAAATAAAATATTTACCTATCTCCCAGCCAGAAGGGGGATCCACAGTATCACCATATTTATAAAGGCTTTTCCTTCCTGTTTAAGACAAGATCCGTCTTACGAACTCCCAAAGATAGCAATGTTATTTTCTGCCATAAAATCAGTACAAGTTGTTATGCTTTATAGCAAGTGACTTATCATTCCAAGATACTAAGACCTTTATAGCTATCAGATATAAATCCACTTATGAAGTTCCTTAAATTCATGATCAACAGATTATTCCAGAGTTTTTAGATAAAAATTTCAGAAGGTTTCCCAGAAATTCCTTCCTAACCACAAGACAGGGTTTAACATAGAGCTTGTCTTAAGTACATAACCTATTTTCAGAACTCTTTATCGCAGGGCTTCAGCTGAGTTTAAAAGAGTTTCAACATTGCTGCAAGAATTACAGAATGAGGCTTTATTCGCCCTAGCGCACCACTAGGAAGTGCACCGTTTATGTCTATCAGGAAGAAGGCCGGTATCATGAGATCATGTATCGACCACTAATTTTTTTTGACAAGATCACCATTCTTAATCAATGTTCATTCCATAAATAACAGGTTTATCTGATCTGCTACGATGTTTTAAACATTTTCCTGAACGAATTTCCGATCATGCTACCATCAGTTGTGAGAGAAAGAACATGACGTTTCCAGACTGCTGTTGCACATATTACAGTCTCTCTAAAAATTTTGATTTTATAATTCTGAGCTCCCTAATGCTCTAGCTATATTATGAAATTATGAATAAAATGTTTTCCCATGATTCTTAGACAAAATCGTTAGTATATTCATTGATCACATTCTGATCTGCTAATTCTAGAGAAGAATACGAGAATCATCTTCTCATAGTTGTACAGAATCTTCAATAGGAGTAATTTTGATACACAACTTCCAGATATAAATTCCAATTGAACAAAGTGGCGTTTTTGAGCCATCCTATTTCAGCATAAAGAAATTTCAGACAATCCTGCGAAGGTGAAGGCCATTACCAGATGGTCAAGACCGACGTCTGTGACTAAAGTATAAAATTTTCTAGAACTTGGTTGACTACTACCGCAGAAATTGCTGACAATTCGCACGATTAGCCTTCCATGGGTAAGCATACGCATAAAGGAGATGACCTAGACTAAAATTTTGTATCACATAAGATCCTACGCTAGGAGAGATCTATTTTATCCAGACTCAAAGTTCTTTCATGACTATTCACCCAGATTCCACCAGAATGTATGTAAGATATTGTAAATCTATGCTTAATCTAGAGAGAGAAAGAGATAGAAAGATGGTGAGATCACACACACTTTTAGAGAGAGAAAGTGAAAGAAAACACCTTTTCACTATGTGTAAATTATGTGAACCACCACCCTCTCCAACTAAGGAGAGGGTTTATATACCCAAGCCCATGAGATGGGCTTGGGCTTACAATGGGCTGCCGACCTCACACAAGTTGTGGGCTTGGCTTGGCCTTATTTGAATAATAAAGTAAAACTAAACTACGAGCTATTACTTAGACTATTGTTGGAGTGACCGATCCTTTCTAATACGTAAAATGTATTTCCAACAATCTCCCCCTAAGGGAGGTCACTCCAAACAAGGGCGTTACCCAAGTTAAAATAATAAAATAAACCTAACATACTATGCTTGTCTTGAGCTTGTAGTCTTCGTCTTTCTTTTCTTTTTCTTTTCTGGTGAACATGTTGATGTGATCTTTGATATCAATCTTGAGCATTAATCTCTTGCCTTGATCTTGTGTATTATCACTTGTGATATTCACCACTTCGTGACTTCATGTCCCTAATACTTATACCTTCGTAATTCTTGAAAGCTTCAGAGTTCGATACAGCAGAAGACTTGACTTTTGAGCTTTCTTGAATTAGATGAAGTATTAAGTGCATAAAGTATAAGCATGTGGGGACGACTTCTTCTCGGACACCGCAACGCCACCGTCTTCAAATGTAGTAACATAAGTAGATACGAACGAAATGGCTTTGAACATTTCATTCGAATTCGGTAGAATTTTACCTCTGGTCGGTGAAGACCGTTGGACGATATAAAATATCGTACTTGTGGCAGGTAGATTTAATTAAAAAATCTCCTTTTAAACCCGTTATCTTTACGCGACCGTCCAAAGCTGACTGCGAACGTAAAGAGTGGATCATTTGGATAAAATTATCCGCATGATTGAAGTCGACAATTCTGATTCCTGGAACAAGTTTGATTCATTAAAGAATCGCACCATCGTTGCTTTCCAGTTTTCACGAGCTTGATTCATATTGAATCTTGCAAGTTACCTACCAAGTGCTGTTTGAGGTTAACACTAGAAGGATTTCCACTCATCACTGTGAACACTATAGAGTGTCACTCTGAGTGTTCTGGCAAGATCACTAAGATATTACGTAGAGGCCTGGAACGTGTTTAAGTTCAGTTAAGAATTAAACCACTATTGCTTTCCAGTTATCACAAGCTTGATTCATAAAGAATCACACAAGTCACCTACCATGAGCTTTTTGATATTCGCTCAAGAAGGATCTCCATCTTCATTGTAAATACTTTCGTATTACTCGGATGTTCAGGCAAGATCATGAAGATTTTGCGTAGGACTCTTAATAGTCTTCTTACTTTTCACGGTGTGTGAAGAAGCAAGGAAATATGGAAGTGTGTCCTAATGATATATTTGATGATCTCAAATGGATCTAGACTCGATTGGGCATTTGGGATTTTAGTGATCGGAGGCTGGAGAGGAGTGTCACTGTTTCAATACCTATTTATTCAGAGTGAACAAATCGATAGATAATGCGTTGTCTCCGTGTGATTAAAACAAATACCTTTTGAGAGAAAACTGAGTTAGCTGGGATGGGTTGTGCATTGCATCACTAGGTCCATGATGTCTATCTTCAATATCAAGCATCATTAAAAATGATCTCAATAGCATATGTGTTGACCCGGTTTCTGCCTAAGGTTGTATGGAGGGCTTCTTTCTTTAGACCCTTTATCTTTACAATTCTTTTTCATTCTTCAACCCCTTCAATGCTTACCAATACGTCATAACTAGCACCTTGTTGTGATTGTTCCAGTGCTAGCTTAAGTACTTGGTCGGCATTCAGCTACATTCACAATCTTTCTCCATCTTTCCTAAGGACTACTATTTCTAGCTATGGAATGTCCTTGGGAAGATTCCTCCAGTTTTGGAAGAATCATTGGACTTAACCTATCCTACCATCCTTATTTTACCACAATCTTCATCGTCATGAAATAAATAGGTTCAGGGTAAGTATATGTCACCATGAAATCCATTTTAGACGTGCAAATCCGTTTTGCTCCCCTTTAACATATGCCACGATATCCGAAACATTTCACACATATCAGGATGAGCCATCATGTTAAGTCAAACCATTTTTGAATAATCATGTCCCATATTAAATCACATTTTCTCTCCCATATTAAAAATATTAATCCAATCGATGTTTTTAATATCAATTGATTTAATAAAATTTTCATGATACCAATGTGTGATATATGATACTTTTTTGTAAAATAATCACATATTCACAATATTAGAATGAATTGACAAGGTTGGACCTGATTTATGAGAACATCATATGATAAGATCAAATGGTTCTTGTCGGCAAATGTTGGTCGCCTCGTCACGTCTAAAGTCATCTCTTAAAACCACATGTACGGTTGGTATTGTTCTCTTGACACCAATTAGTGAACTTGGCACTTTCGGCATCAAAGATTCTGAATGCTTGACAATTGCTCCCCCTCAATTGTTGACCCGTGTTCTATTGAAAGAGCTGTAGTCGTTGTTTGAGTAGTCGCATCGTCGAGTATGTAGATACCAATTGTAGAGTGCTATGGTTGTAGAGATGATAACTTCACAAAAACAAGATTTCTCTTGTGTTAACAAATAAATGCACTGATGCGTACATAGATTTGTGCTAGACCAAGTTATAAAGTAAACTTGATCCCTTGCAAGGTATTAAAGTAAACCTTGCCGGAGAAAATTAATTCCCGTTGAGAGCCAAATCTTTCATAAGAAATACTTGACTTAAATATGAAAAACGGGTTGCAGTAAAAAATAACTACAAGCCATATAGGCATGTTTTATGAAATATTTACAAATTTTGTACGAACTCTATTTATTGCGCCGTGTCAATATTAATCGACATTCTTAAGGCCGTAAATATTATCGTACAAAAATACATGCCTTTGAAAAATAAAGTAAAAATATTTTTGGATTTTTCTAAATTTTTCAATTTTTATGGTTTTTATATGGTTTTATATTTTTGTATTTTGCTTTTGTGGATAAAAATATAAGCAATTTATACAAATTATCACCAAGGATACGGAGAATAGTTTACCCCCACTATTCTTTCGCTTCATCTGCCAATTCCTTTAGAGTCTCGGGCGAGAATGTTCTAAAACCTAGCTTGTCGGCCAAAAATTCCATTCGAGCGCGATCTAAGGCCTTTGTGAAAATATCCGCTAATTGATACTCAGATCGGACAAACTAAAGCTCGATCACTCCATTTTCCACTTGCTCCTTGATGAAGTGGTAGCGAATGTCAATATGCTTCGACCGGGAGAATTGAACATTATTGCAGCATAAGGAAATTGCACTTTTGTTGTCACAGTATATCTGAATTTTGTTGAAACCTAGACCATAATCGGTTAATTGCGATCTCATCCAAAGAATTTGAGCACAGCAACCAGACATAGCTATGTATTCTGCTTGCATACTTGAAATTGCTATGCTTTTCTACCTTTTCGATGCCCAACTGATTAGTCGATCTCCTAGTAGTTGCAAAGTTCCACTTGTGCTACGCTGTGTATCTTGACAACCCGCGTGATCAGCGTCTGCATATGCCATAAGTGCAATAGAAGAGTCCTTCGAATACTAAAGTCCCCGATTAAGGTTCCTTTAAGATACCGAAAGATCCGTTTAATAGTAGCTAAGTGTAACTTAGTAGGCCGAGTTTGATACCTAGCACACATACATATAGCAAATTGAAGATCAAGTCGACTAGCTGTGATATACAGAAGGGTACCGATCATTCCACGATAAAGTGTCGAATCAACGGCAACTCCATGTGGATCTGCATCAAGCTTAGTTCGTTCCACCATTGGAGTATCCACGGGGTCGCAAGATTCCATCTTATATTTCTTAAGAGATTCAAGGGCATACTTGGATTGATTGATAAAGATGCCTCTGGGACTCTGAGATATCTGAATTCCTCAGAAGAATGATATCTTGCCCATCATTGACATCTTAAACTTGGAAGACATGAGTGTCCCAAACTCATCAGATAAGGTTTGGGTCGAGGCAGCAAATATAATATCATCAACATATATTTGTACCATAATCATATCTTTACCTCGTTTCTGAATGAACAACTAGGATCCACCTTGCCTTTAGCGAAACCTTGTGTAATGAGGAATTGTGACAATAGATCATACCATGCGCGTGGAGCTTGCTTCAACCCATAGAGAGCCTTCTTAAGCTTGTACACATGATTAGGATATTTAGAATTCACAAAACCATCCGGCTGTTGAACATAGACCTCTTCCTTGATTTCACCATTAAGAAATGCCGTCTTCACATCCATCTGATAGACGATCATATTCATGTGGGCTACATAAGCAAGGAATAGTCTAATAGATTCCAAACGGGCAACAGGTGCAAAGGATTCCATAAAGTCGATGCCCACTAATTGCTTGTATCCACGAGCTACTAGTCGAGATTTGTTCTTCAATATTTCGCCTAACTCGTCGAGTTTCACCTTGTAAACCCATATCAAAGTGAGTAACTGCACTTGATCCGAGCATTGGACAAGTTCCCATACTTTAAGACGTACAAATTCATTAAGTTCTTCTTGCATGGCTGTCACACCCCACCATGGCGGAATATGGGGCACGTCGTATGGATATCATCACAACAATAGCGTGTCTATAGAGATAACTAAATGATATAAGAAATGTCATAAATGGCGACACAAATGTCATGACAATATCTCAACATGCAGGAGTCTAGGTAAGTAGGTAACAGTCCTACCTCTTACCCAAGACAAACAAGTAACACAAATAAAACAAACATATAGGTGCCAACAATATCACTTATTAAAAAAAAACATAAAGGTAAACTAAGAAGGAACGGGGATCTCCTTCTATATGCAATCCTAAGGCATCCAAGTCTAGCCACTTCTATCCTCACGCTTAACCATATTCACACCTGAAAGAGACACTAAAACACGTCAACATAATGTTGGTGAGAGTCATAGGTTTAGACTCCAACGCCAAAAATAGTTATAAGATGTGAATAACAACCATCAACAAAATAACATATGGACAATGTGTTACAATTATGTATTAACAACTAACATTCAAGATCAATCGTTCCAAACCAAAATCCAAGGCCCACAGCCTTACCAAAAACCATGGTACCATAGATGATCACACTATGTACCTATCCCAAGGCCACTACCTTGTCATTATCCATTCGTCCCATAGACAATCACGCTATGTACCTATCCCAATGCCCCTACCTTGTCAACATCCCCTTGGTCCAAGTCAAACCACAATAACTGAGACGGCACGTGTCCCCCGATCTAAATCATACACAATCAAGAATCACATAGCAGTTAATCACATAATGTACACACAAGTCCATCACAAACCTTAAAAACATTCACAACATCATTTTATAAATAACTCAACACAGTGTCTCTTCCATCCCATCTGGAAGTCAAAATCAATAGTAAACATGGGACTATGAAACTCACCTGATTGAGCTTCTCCAAATGTCCTCGCACTAGCAAAAAGCTAACAAACCAAAAACACGCAATCAAAATATGAACCAATCACTAAGATGGCTCATCAACCTATGATGGACATCTAGCCTACTCCCATATAAATACCTCATTGATAAGCTCTAATCACCCCATTACCCTTCCTTAACAAGTCCTTAACTTGGTTAAGTTTAATAACTATCCCGTTCATATTTTACACAAAACAGTCCCAGTTTTTAGGTCTCAAAACTTTAAGTCAAAAGTCCACTTAAACATACCCATGGTTTCTGTAAAAGGAATATTCGTACTTTTACATATGTTATCTAACACCTCCCACTTGCCCTAACCTTAAAGCTACTGTTAAGGCCCCAATATATGTATATATATTGCTACCTATCCAGAATTCACTGACTTTAAACGTATGAAAAGTTTGTTACAATTAGGGGTCTTACCCTAAACCACAACCTTAGCCCAAGTGAAGATACTTAATATAATATATAAACCATCTCTCATATTCGTGATAGGATCCCAATGCAACCCTAAGTACCCCAAACAACCCAAAACATAAAAAGAAAATAGGCTGACTTTAAAACTGTTTTGACCTCCGACTGTTGTAACCTGTTTTTGACCTACTTCCCGACCTCCAATTTAGTTCTAGTTTCTTGAATTGGAAATCCACTTCAATTAGCTTTCCAGGGATATGTGGATCGCAAAATAAGAGTTTGTAGAGCTCCCTATATGATCAAAACAATGGCCCAAAATTCTGTCCAGTTTTTAAAAACGGGTTTAGTTAATTTAACCTAATTAATTACCCATAACCCCATTAATTACAAACCCTAAACCATCTAATCATTATAATATCATTAAAATACAGATTATTATTTAAATCCTAACCTAAATCCATCATAAGATGATTGAGAAAGAATTAAAACACTTTAATTAAAAAGAGTATTAAAGATTTTACCTTAGAATTTTTGAAAGAAGAAAAATTAATGAAGAACCCTAAAACCACCATTGATGCCGACTTGAAGGTGATCTCCAGGGGTTTTATGAAGTGTTTTGGTTAATAAAAAGTACTTATATAGTTTCCTAACAAGTCCTTGGCCCATTACAAAAGCCCGGTTCCCTTTTTCCTTTTTTTCCCTTTTCTTTTCTTTTGATTCGTCCTAAACCGCCTCATATATATATTTTTTTATTTTTTTTTTCTTTTTATTGTTAATTAATATCTTATTAATATTACCTTAATTTACCTTAATTTATTTCAGCTCCTAAAGCCTCCAAAACCTCAAAACCGTAAAACTAGTCAAATTTACACGTTTTACCGTAAAAGTCGTAAAATATACACTTTTAAAAAAATCTCAAATTTTGAAATAAACTTTATAGTTAAGTCCTAAATGACTTAAAACCATCCCGAAAAATATTTATATGACTAATTACCTCATCCGAGACCTCTAAATGCTAAACCGTAAATCGTAAAAATACGATTTTCTATAATACATATACGTATACGTAAAACCACTAAATAACACCATCTCATTTCATAGTCACTACCATGTGAACTCATGAACATGAAATCATCACACATCGTTTCACTTACAAGGTACCCCGTACCGGAAACG
Source organism: Glebionis coronaria (assembly GCA_025667525.1). Lineage (NCBI taxonomy): Eukaryota > Viridiplantae > Streptophyta > Magnoliopsida > Asterales > Asteraceae > Glebionis > Glebionis coronaria. Next base: position 224,441,066 of record CM046882.1, on the reverse strand, counting down.
ATATCCAAACCACAATCTATACACTCCAATTAGCACATCAACACGTAAAGACACGTAACTAGCACAAAATAAAACTAAGTGACGAACCTCAAAACCAGGGTTGTCACATCACTCCCTCCTAATAGAAATCTCGTCCTGAGATTTACTCCTTAGGATCAAACATACAAAAAACACATCACACGAGGATACTTGTTCTAAATGAACTCCTCTCATTCCCACGTGAACTTTAGTTCAAGTTTCAAAATACCACATATACAAACCAAAAATAATTAAACTCATTTCCAAACTCTTGCCCTCACAGTCAATAAATCTCACAAATGACTCTTTGATAAAACAAAGACTCTTTTTAATACAAGTCCCGAATAACCGTACATGCAAAATGCATTCTCAACCAACCTTTACCAAATCTCAATACATGAAATGTATCATGTATACAACTCATTCACCCCAGGTAATTCTATGCTCATAAGCTAATGGTCCGATCTTTCCAAAGATCATAAATGGACCTACAAAACTCTACATCAACTCTTCCATTTTACCAAAACATACCACCCGCTACTATGGGTGAAACTCCCTACATAACTTTGTCACTAACTCTAGTGGTTTCCCCCTTTTCTACATCATTACCGCATTGGTAGCCTCTTTTACCAATTCTAGTCCACCATGGGGACAACTCACCCGATCCTTTCATATAGTGCCTCAAATGGCATTTATCGACCTCTAGTATGATAACTATCATTATACGAAAAACTCAGCCATCGCTAATGAGTTTCCTAATTCCCTCTTATCAATCACTCATGCCCTCAGTGTAACTCCTAAGGTTGTATAAATATCTCACTTGCCTATCATTTTCCCAGTTCGCTGGATATACTCATATCCAATCATGTTCATCAACTCCCTTCAGTCCGTACCCCAAACTACTTAAAGATTCAAATCTCCTTACAAAGTGACCTATGGTGGTCTTTCACATATCCATTATTTCTTCCAATCCAGATCAACTTATGATCTATACACATCATCAAAAGGACGGTTATCTCAGTTAGACCAAGCCCTTCGTCCCTATGGCATATCACACCTATAACTCCTCATCCATTTGATTATCGATACTAAGCCTCCCAAACAATCAGTATAGGTCAGTGCCATTTCCTTTTCTACACCACGACAGTATTAGCCTGCGTTGTGCTTTATTCTACTCATTAGGCTCTACCAAAGTTTTACCTTCGGTTCCTATCTCGACCTATTTTATTCTTGCTTCGCTTCTATACACACTTCCTTCTCTTTCCTCAACTCATACCATACATCACGATGTGATGCTTCCCATCGTTTTTTCCCTTGCCATAATCCTTCATAAGGCATTCCATACGTATTAGGCTAACTTTTACGCCAAAACCCTCTATTCCATCACATTCGTACGCAATCCTTCCAACTTCTCAACTACGTGACTTCTCATTCCTCTTGAATATGAGATGAATTAGTCTGTCTATCGACTATCACCCAACTCTCGTCGTACTTATTCCTCCACCGCATTATGTATCCCTTTCACCAACTTCGTCCTTACATCGCCCTTTCTAAGCTACTCCTATCTATGTAGGAAGTATAGTCTACGTCCCTTTTCTCCATATGATTGTCCAAGCCACGCAACATACATGTTGACGCGTTCTCTGCTTTAGACAACTCAACTCGTGCAACCTACATCCTTCATCCAAACCACCATAATACGCCATCCATATAGTCTTAGCTTCACTTCATTCTTCTTATTCCAGGTCTCATCAACCATGCTTGCCTTTCCTAGATGGTACTTGGCCTTGCAATTTTCTTTCACCACTTAACCCCACCCATCACCTTTGTCAAATGTTCAATCAAGATGATTGAGTATGTGTTGGAGACGTTCATGATCCGTATAGATCATTCTCTACGTCTCGTACACCAAATGCCTCTAGCATTCTAGGCAGATATAACAATCCAGCTCCACTAATTAAGTCATATCTAGTTCTTCCAAATCTTCAGTTCTTGCAACATATAAGCAATCGCCTTTCTTTGTCGTTCTCGTACACATCCAAATCATTGCTCCACGTATCGTCATGCTTCGCGAACTCATCCAGTCCTTCCGATAATGCCAAGATCGGCTCATTATCTAATCCACCTCTTCAGCCTCCAAAATGCTTCCTCATCCTTCTTCACTTCGCCCCTTGCTGGTTCCATGATATGCCATCATCTCTAACTACTCATCATGGTAAACTTAATACTAAAAACTCACACTCGAAAATCTCACGTATAAATCCTCTCCAAAACCAACACATAATTCGCCTCACTCTCTGTTGGGTCTACTAGATGTAAATCTTGCAGCCTGTCAGGACCGGTGAATGACTTCTATAATCACAAGTCAAATCACAAAGAGACTCTATACACAATATGAATGTAGAATATAAATATAATCAAGAAGAACAGAATAACTATAAAGACTTGATCCTTTCTAAGGATTTCTAATATTGATAATGACTAGAACTATGTTTTGTGAAGGTGTGTCTAACCCTTCTGCCTAAGGTTCCTTTTATACTGCCAGGAAACCCTAATACATCATTAAAGAAAACGTGTAAAACTGATATGCATATCCTTTCCTAACATATCTCATGCATATCCTAACAGAATATTAAGTAAATAATAAAGTTTGACTTCGACTAGGACCAGGAGCAGGACTTGCTCATACTACGACTAGGACCAGGAGGAACTACATACCTCCTAGTCTACCTATTACATATAACTATTACAATAGTCCTAACAATCCTCCCCTAAACTTAAATTTGACCTGTTGAGTTCAAGTTTCCTGGAAAACGTACAAAGAAAGCCCGAGGATTGTATCAGCAAAACAAATAGCAGCATCAACAAGATAAGAATCAGAAGAACAGCCGCAACATGAAACACTAGAAGCTTCTCCAAAGCTTGTAACAAATCAGCATCGTGTTGAATCTTTTCAGCAACATGAGCAGATTTGATGAGCCTTTACCAAGTAGCTGCTCGCTCTTGGGCTAGCTAGTCATTCTGGTGGAATAAGCATCACCCTGGGAGACTAGAACCCAGCCCAACTCTTAGAACGTGAATCAATGGTGAGTGGGAGTACCCTGATGATTTTAGGCAAACCATCACAGCCGTCAACGGATTTGATGCGTCTTTACCAGAAGCCGTACCCCTCTGGACTCGCCAACTCTTTGCAATGAAGCATCGGTGAGTTGAACACCCTATAGCTTTAAGCAAGCTATTACAGCTATCAACGGATTTGATAAGATCTTTACCAAGAGCCGTACCCCCTTGGATTAGCCACTTTTCAGTCCAAGACTATGGCAAGTGAAAACCATCCAGTTTTGGGTAACCTGGCAACCATCAACGGATTTGAGAATCGCACCAGGAGCCGTACCCTCAAGGTGAATCAACTTTTTCTTGTCGATTAGACATGGTAAGTTGAGAACCATTTGTTGTGTGGACCACGTCCAACACCAAGTGAAACCAAGTACCAGAACAAACTCAAACCAGGAACCACATTGTGAACCAACCAAGGGATATTATGTACAAGTATAAAAGCTAAACTGTGTGCAAAGTATAAGCAGATATTATATAAAAAGTAATTTTTTTTTTTTTTAACTATAAAGAATGAAATTCACCAATCACTGTACATATTGGTGAAAAGAATAAAAAAATAATAACAAAAATTCAAAGTATAAACACTTACAACCCAATCACCTTACATACCAGAAGCTGCCTTCTTATCCGCTAGCAACCGTGCCTGAATACCCTCTACCAAAGCCGTGGCCATACTCGACTCATTCCCAGAAGGATCAGTAGAAATTTACAAGTGACTTGCCAACATCGCCTCCATGGACGAAATAGTCAAAGGATACTCCACATCCGTCAGCATAAACACCATATGACCAGATTCTAATTCCAACATATGAACTCCACATCCATCATATAGCTTCCATCGCAGAATCTCCCATTGGAATTGATCCTTCCATATGCCCGAAACAGGAGCATTTGGAGGAGGATCCAACATTAGCTTGAGATCAGCCCAGATACGGAGACCAGGCCAGGAAGACACCGCCATGGGGTCAAACGGCATACTAGAATCAACAAGCCCAAACAACGCCATAAGATCCATACGATCAGCCCAAGATAACACACCCGGCAAACCCGTTGCCAATCGCACAGACCCATCACTCAAAGTAATCCGATGGGAGACGCCACCAGGAAGTGTTGTAGAACTCTCAACCGTATAACCCGTAATGCTCCCATTGCCCAAGGGTAAGTCAGAATCGCTATCAGAAGCTGCATCAATTAAATTCTCAGGATCACGCTTCTCAAAAGGAACTGTCTTACCACGGCGAACACGACGAGCAAGTTTCTGGCGATTGGAACGTTGAGGTGTGGGAGCCGAAGGTGTTGATTCAACCTATACCTTAACTCCAGCAACAGCAGGGGAAGCAGTAGAAGTAGACTCATGAACATGTCCACCCAATGGACCACTAGGAGCTGCATAAGAAGTAGGATTAGGTTGTGTTGCAGGAACTGGTGGAGATGGAGATGGCACATCAGATGTAGCAGCAGTAGGTGCGGTGGTAGAAGCATGAGTGGTGGTGGTAGTAACAAAGATGGTAGTAGCAGGACCAGCAGTAGAACCCATAGGAGCAACCAAGGGTGTAGTAGAAGGACCAACAGAAGTAGCAACAGAACCAGAAGGACTACCAACATAACCAGGAGTGGGTGCAGACGAAGGACCAGTAGAATCAGCAGGCATAGAAGCAGTCACACCACGAGGATGGTAAATAAATCTTTCCGGAATAGGTTGACTCTGACGCTTCACCATCTTTTCATAAAGGGCCTTAAGCTCATCAAAAGTCAACGCCCTCACTCGAGCCCAAGACCACGGAGCATTGAAATGAGCAGCAGATGGATATTTCACATAACGTTGCATCTGCTGGCGCTCCTCAGCCCAAGATAGAGGTCTGTTCCTTCGCTGTTTCTTTAGTTCTTCAGCAAGAGCCAACTGGTGCTTACGCATCATCACCATAGCACGCGGAATACAATTGTGTTCATCAACATCATCACCCAACAGATCTTTAAACTGAGCATAATCCCTAGAGAGAACAATCAACATTTGCATCCATTCACCATCAGTCCAATGCATGGCATCATGTTGAATTTGTGCACGCCTTCGCTCTCGAAGCTCTTCCTCAGCAGCCCTATCCGCCTCATCAATCTCAGCTTGAACTCGACGAGCAGCCTCTTCACCAAGCCTTTCTTCTTCAATCTGTCGACGAGTACGCCTGCGAGTTGGAGATGGAGAATCTGTCATTGGGGCTTTTCCCTTCGGATCATGAGAGGGACCAGCATGAGAACCATCAGCAGGATCAGAAGCACCACCCATAGCAGGGGGAATAGCACCAGGAGAAGGAACATTGGAGGACATTGGAGGAACCGGCAAATCATCATATACTTTATCAGCAAAGGCAGCCTTTTCCAACAACGTCAAGCCATCCTCAACATTCTCCGCACCCTCATCCTCAGAATCTGAATGAACCACATGCTTCTTGCGACGACGTTGTTGATTCTCCAACACCTTTATGCGATCAGCCAGAGGAAGAACAAACTCCCTTGTAAGCTTCCGATGTTGGTTTAAGTCAGCTTCCAAACAAATCATCCTCTCATGGTACCTGTGCATAAGATCGAGCAAAGATGTCAGTGTAGTAGGCTCCTCCGCCTGCCCACCAAGAGAACTTGGATCAGGGAAAGCATCACGGGAGCCCGAAGCAACATGTGGGTCAACCTGTGGAGAACTAGCATCAAACGGGATATCAGTCGAATGTGGGGCAGGACTAGGAGGTGGAGTCTCCACAAATGGAGACCTTTGTGGACCTGAGGAAGGACCAGCCTTGGTAGGAGATGGTTTTTCAACCACCACTTCCTCAACTAGCTCCTCCTCTACCACAGGAGTGGCACCAACAGTAGGAGCCTCCTCCTCCATGGGGTCATCATCTATCACAACAAACTCAGGAGCCTCCTCCTCCTGACCCATAGGACCCTGAGCCAACCCTAACATGGCTTCAGTCAGGGGCCTCCAATCCCCAGTAAACCCATGCATCATATTGTAATACACTTTAGCGGTAAATTTAGATGGCACATGCTCAGTCCTATCACGTGGAATGCAAACAAGGATTTGTTGAAGAAACCTAGGGTACATAAGAAATTTCTTCCTCGAACCAGCAGTAGACAAATTACTAGCCATCCCCTCAAATAGATAATGAGAAAAATTAAACACTCTACCCTGGGCTAAACATATAAGAACAGTAGCCAAAGGAGTAGGGAAAGCATCCCAACTCCCAGACTTGGGACTCATACAATGGATTAAAAAGTGAACCAGAAGCTTCCATTGGGGGGAAAACCTATTCTTCTGGAAGTTAAACTTCCCCCCATGTTCATAACCTATGGCAGCCATACCCTCCAATACTTCCGAATTGGGGATTGATACAACACCCCCTCATCCTGAAGATGAAGAGAAGAGCGAATAGACGCTTCAGTCACCACATATGCATGTCCATCTATGGTAGCATGGAGTGCACGTGGACGTCCAGCCACATTCACAAGTTGAGCAGACGCCCAAAATTGACGTATCACACTATCATATATGGTGGGACAGATAGTAAATGCAAACCTTAAGTTAGAAGCTTCAATGAAATCCAAGATGTCAGCAAAATGTTCACGATTCGGACCATCACCCAGATAAGCAACACGATTGTGAGCAGGTTGGTAAGCAAGAGCAGCCATGGATCTTGATGAATTGATGGAAGAAGGATTGGGATTGGGATGTAGAGAGTAGAAGCGGTTTTTGTGTGTATGTTAATTGTAATGAGTGAGTCAAGGGTGTATGTTGACCATATATGAAGAAAGTAGTAACTGTTCATTGACCCCTATTAATGGGGGGTTGCCCTTTCAAATTAAACCATAATGGCATAATAACCACTTGCCCTTTTTAACATAATAACCAACCCCCAATTTACTTGCTTAATTCAAACTTGTAAATACCAGTATTGGGAGCGTTGACCAAAAGTCAAAGCACACAATGGTCAGACCAGGAGCAAAACGTGATTAACAAAGGACAAAAGGAATGAACAGTATGCCAGACCAGTACCAGTACCAGTAGCCAAACACCACTAGACATGGAAGGATTTTAAACCACCAGAAGGCAACCAAGCATAACTAGAAGCTGACCAAAGAGGACCAGAAGCCAGTCATGTAAGGCCATATCCACCAGAAGAGAGCAAAAATCCTCCATCAGAAGCACCACACACCATCATAACCAAGAAATTATGTTGTTAAATACTATGAATACGTTAGACTGACCTAATATGTACACAAAGCCTCCCCTTAGGCTTTGCCTCCCCTCAATCCTAGACCTCAAGGATTGACCATCCCAATATGAACCACCAAGTGGTTAAACCGAGGACCATCAAAAGCTTTAGTCAGCAAATCAGCAACATTGTCATCCGTATGAACTTTAAGAACCTGTATCAGCTTCTTCTCATTGGCATCGCGTATAAAATGATGCCGAATCTCAATATGCTTCGTCCGCTGATGAAATAGAGGATTCTTCACAATGCAAATAGTGCTTTGATTGTCAATAAAAATTTTGGTATTCATAAAATTGAAACCATAGTCCAACATCTGATTTTGGATCCATAAAACTTGTCCACAACAACTAGCAGCAGCTACATATTCAGCTTCTGTTGAAGAAGTAGCTACGATTGTCTGTTTCCTACATTGCCATGAAATAAGCCGACGACCCAAAAATTGACAACCACTAGTAGTAAACTTCCTATCATTATTAGCACCAGCATAATCACTATCACTATATGCTTCAAGAACAAAGGGAGATTCTCTAGGATACCATAGACCCAATTTAGGTTGAGCCTTGATATACTTGAAAATCTTCTTTACTGCATTTAAGTTCGAAACCGTTGGAGTCACCTGGTATCTAGAACAAGCACTTACTGCAAACATAATGTCCGGACGTGATGCAGTCAAATACATGAGAGAGCCAATCATAGACCTGTACATGTGAACATTTACCGGGGGATCTGGCTCATTCTTAAGTTTGATTTTAGCAACTTCATAAGGAGTTGCTGCTGGTCTAAGAGGATCCATGTCAAACTTCTGAAGAATCTCATGAACATATTTATCTTGACTGATGAAAATCCCATCCGATTGTTGCTTGACCTGAAGACCAAGGAAAAATGACAGTTCTCCCATGGCACTCATCTGAAATTCGCCTTTCATTAAGTGTTCAAACTCATCACACCACTCCTTCCTTGTAGAACCAAAGATAATGTCGTCCACATAAACCTGAACAAGGATAATATCCTTGGAATTCCACCGAAGAAATAGTGTTTTGTCAATAGTACCTCTTCTATAGCCATTCTTTAACAAGAAAGTGGAAAGACGCTCATACCAAGCTCTAGGAGCCTGATGTAACCCATAAAGAGCCTTGACCACCTTGTAGACTTTCTTGGGATGAAGTGGATCTACAAACCCCTTAGGTTGAGTAACATACACTTCCTCGTCAATTTTTCCATAGAGAAATGCACTCTTGACATCCATCTGGAACACCGTAAAGCCAACATACGAAGCAAAGGCCAAAAACAGACGAATGGCCTCGATCCTGGCAACAGGCGCAAAGACTTCAGTATAGTCAATGCCCTTAATTTGAGTGTGTCCTTGTGCGACAAGCCTAGCTTTATTCCTGACAACAATTCCCCGTGCATCCTTCTTGTTTTTGAGAATCCATTTGGTATTGATAGCTGTCTTCCCATCTGGTAAGTCAACCAGAAACCAAACATTCTGAAACAAGAATTGCTGCATTTCCTCCTGCATAGCCTCCACCCAACTTTGATCCTCAAGTGCATGAGAAACAGACCTAGGTTCCACCTGTGAAAGAAAACAAGCAAACAAACAGTGTTGAAAGTCCGTATGATTATTACGCTTTTGATCCTCAATATAGCCCACAAGAGCATGATGATCAGACGAGGCCTTCTGCTGCATTCTACGTGTCTTGACGGTAGAACCAGGATCTCCAATAATTCGAGTGGTAGGATGATCTTTATGTGATTGCAAGACTGGATTGGAAGAAACCTCCACTTCTGGTGCCAAGTTATTGAGATGACCAACAAAATCAGCATCATATGAAGCATTTTGGAAAATCCCGTCTACCGGTTGTTTAAGTATATCATCCAGCTTGGTAGAAGACTTCTTTTTATGGTTCCCCAAATCAGAAGGACTTGAGAAAGGTGTATTGGAAGCAGACTCACTAGCCGGAGTACCAGTAGTTGAGAGGCTAGCACTAGGAGCAGAAGCTGGAGTACCAGGAGCAACTTTGTCAGTAGGCTCAACCAAGGGAAACTCAAAACTGAGCAGCTGCTTTAGTAGCTTCTTGTTGTTGCTTGAGAAGAGTGTCAAGAGCTGCTTGGGAATCCTGTACATCCAATGGAGTTGCATCACTAGGAGGAGTAGGAGAAACCGTGGTGGAATAGGATGGAACCACAAAAATGTCATCCTCATCATCTGAATCAGAAAGACTAGAAGGAACACCAGTACTAGAAGTTGCAAACACTTATGGTCCTGCATCATGGTTAGTTTTGAAACGAAAATATCCTAACGAATCACTAAGATAATCAAGATCAAAATACCATTCTGGACCTTTGCCTTGGATGTTTGACTTCTCCTCAAAATACCTGAGATTAATAGTTTCAATTATCCGTTTGGCTTGAAGATTGTAGACACGATACGCCTGAGAATGAGCTGAATATCCCACAATGTATCCTTCATCTGCCTTGCCATCAAACGTCCCCAAATAGTCACTAGTATTCAGAATGGTGACTGGACACCCAAAAGGCTTCAAATGAGCAATATTTGGGACTTTGCCCATGAGCAGCTCATAAGGAGTCTTCTTGTAAGAATTGGTAATAGAAACCCTATTCAAAACATAACTTGCAGTATTAACAGCTTCTGTCCAGAACATGGTTGGAAGCTTGGAATCGGCAAGCATAGTTCTTGCTGCTTCTATTAGTGTTCGGTTCTTTCTTTCTGCCACACCATTCTGTTGAGGAGTCCTAGCAGCACTATAATCTCGTTTGATGCCCTTAGCATTGCAAAGTGCGATGAGGTCTCTATTTTTAAACTCGGTTCCATTGTCGCAACGAATACCTTTAACTTTCTTGGACAACTGATTCTCTATTAAGGTAAGAAAATCTCGAAGAATTGAGTAGGTCTCACTCTTGGCAGCCATGAAGAACACCCACGTAAACCTGCTATAACCATCAGTCACCACCAAACAGAATTGCTTGTGGTCAATGCTTCTGATGGAAGTAGGACCAAATAAGTCCATGTGTAGAAGCTGCAATGGTTCAGTAATAAGGCTTAAAGCAGTAATGGCCTTGAAGGATGCTTTGTGTTGTTTGCCTTTGCTGCAGGCAATACAATTTATATTATTTCTAAACGTCTTGGGAGGTAAACCAGAGACCAGATTCAGATTTGCAAGTTTGTGAATGGTCTTGAAGTTCACATGTCCCATCCTTCGGTGCCATTTAGTGGCTTCATCTTCTGAGGCTTTTGCAACCAGACATGCTAGTTGACAAGTAGGGTTGACTTCATTCAACTTGATGCTATATAGATTGTGTCTTCTAGGGATTCTGAGTAAAACTTGTGAGTCATCCGGAAGCTGAAAATCTTTGGAAAGCACAAGTGCATCAGTATCGGTGAAGAGTACAAACTGCTTCTTGTCACAAATCTGAGAGACCGATATCAAGTTGAAGTGTTGAAGTGCTTCCACATAGTAGACCTGCTCAAAATTTAGATTAGGAGTCTTTATCGTTCCTTTGCCAGTGATTCTGCCTTCACCTCCACCAAAATAGACCTTGCCTCCATGAAATGGTACAAAGTTAGAGAGAAGACTTTTATTGCCAGTCATGCTCCTGGAGCAACCACTATCAACAATGCCTAGACTAGGATCCTGGTATGGAGTAACCTACAACAACAAGATAATAAAAATGCAAAAGTTAGTGTCTTAAGGGGACCCAAACCTTTTCAGGTTTGAGCCTGCCTTGTGGATCATTAGAAGAATGCCAAGAAGATTGATGAGATCCACCATTGTTCCTTGGTTGCCTATGCATCATATGGGAATTATTATTTGACCAAGAACAACCTGCTGAGGGCTTAACAGCAGTTCCCAAATTTCCCAAACCAAAATACGTGTGGTCTAAATGATGCGGATATATTGGATTAAAATTTTGAAAATAATTACTGGTTGTTTGGAATCCACTATCTCTCCAATAATCAGACGTGAAAGGAGAGGATACTCTAGAAGTATTAAACATTGGAGCACTAGGATTAAGTCTTCTAGAAGCATAGGAAGCAGCTCCTGGTGAACCAGGAGCTAGAAAAGCATGATTAACAGATGCACGTGTGTCATAATAATCACAATCTTTAATTAAATGAAAGGAACTGCCACAAACAAAACATGTTTTGAAAGACCTTTTATTAGAATGAGATTGTTTCATACTGCCTACTTTATTACACACATTTCTAGGAAAAACATTCTTCCTAGGACTCAATAAACAAGGACCAGACACACTTGACTTGACAGCAACTTTTTCTTCACACTTCCTAGCACCAGTAGCAGCATGTTCATTCGACTTGGAACTTGTAGGTCTTGACTCTTCACTTGAACCATTAGATGCAGAGTCACCGGCTTTGTCACTGAAAGTACATGAGACAAAGTCATTAGTATTAGTAGAACTTGTTGGGGACTCAAGCATCTGTGATCCATCCGAGTCATTATGCCATGAGGTGGGCATAAAAGTTCCAGTAAGAGGAGGAGGGACAGCATGCATTTCTGCTGCTGGTTTAAACCTATTGTAACTAGGTGTGCCCTCATCCTCTTTGTCGGCATCAAAGACACTTGAGAAAGATAAATCAAATACATCTTCAGAATCAATATATTTTTCAAATCCTAAGCCTCTTTTAGTTCTGCCAGACATGCTACTATCAATTAATTTTGAAAGATTTTTAGGTGCCTTTTGCCATTTGTCAAATCTTAACATTGTAGCATCTAATTTAGCTTGCATTTCCTCTTTTTCTTTGATACTAGCATCTCTTTCAGTTTCTGTATATTTAAGCATATTTGTAGTGTTTTCTAAATCAATGCTTAGTATCCTGATTTTATCCTCATACGCACGTTGTGTATCTTGTAACCACCTCTTTTGTTGTTCCAATGTGTTTAATGAAGCCTTATAGGCTTGAACCTCTAAAAAATACTTATCATTTTGATCATTTACTTCATTAAATTGGGACAACAATTCTGTGTATTTATCATGACAACCAAGAGGACAATGTTGTACCTGAGGTGAGATGCCCATAAGAGCAAACTCGTCTGCTTCTTCTGCATCAGAGAGATTCCCAGCAATCATTGCTAACACGTCAGTCGAGGATTCAGCTGATTCCAGAGTAGAAGCCTGATGATCATTCCAGTTGACCATAGAGTCAACAGATACCAATGCCTTCCTGTCATCTTTAACCTCCTGAACCTTGAAAGCGGAGTACCTGCTCTTCTCCTGATCATTCTTGCTAGGGCACTCTCTTGCAAAGTGACCCTGTTGCTGGCAGTTATAGCATCGTACCTTGCTTATATCGAATCGTGCTGGCTCCCGAGGGTTGTAATTAAATTTCCTTCCTGCTTTCTTCTCAAACTTGTGAACCCTAAGAGTAAGCATGGCCATCTGCCATTTAAGATCCATCTCATCCAGGTCAAGTTTATCGACCTGTTTGAAGTCATCAAAAGCAAGTTGTTGTTCAGCATTAAGATCAGTCACAAAAGAATGAAAAACAGCTTCTACCATACAACCAGACCTGGCAGCAGGATCAGGAGCAGAAGTATGCTGAATAGTATGCTGGGAGGAGACAGTATTGCTTGGGCTACTTGCATATGACATGGGACTAGATGCCATAGAGCTCACAAAGGCTGAATTAGCAGGGGTGTTAAAAGAGTCACTAGGATATCCTCTCACATGAGGTTCGAATGTTCTGAGCCTATGAAACAGATCATCAAAGGTGAGATAGTCAAGCCCACCTTTGGCTTTGAGAGAGATCACCACCTGGTTCCATGAGTAGGGTAAGGCTTTAAGAAACCTTGCATTAATGTCACCATCATCAGGTTTTGACCGAAGTTGATTCAATTGGCTCAAGATCTTCTGGAACCTATCATACCCTTGATTTAGACCTTCAGTTTCTGAGATTTTGAATTCGGTAAATTCATCTCTCAGCATGGACCTTCGCATTTTCTTTGACTCCTCATTCCCGCCGAACCTTGCTTTTATGCCATTCCAGATCTCTCTGGCATCATCCAAATGGTAGAAGTCACCCATGTGATCTTCAGGAAGAGATTGAAGCAGAATTGTTTTTGCTTTTACCTCCTTCTGAATAGCTATGTTTTCCTCATGAGATTTAGGGTCAAGAAGAGTAATATTACCGTTCTTGTCTCGTCCAGTAAGCTTCCTGCTGTTTCCATTCAGAATGATCTTCCAAAGATCTTGATCAGTGTTGGTGATCCACCATTCCATGTTCATTGCCCAGTTATCATATTCACCCTTCTTCAGAAGAGGGAATTTTCCATTCGTGTTGGAGACCGTAGCCAGGATCTGCTGAGGTTGCATAATTTTTGGAGTGCTTTCTTCTCCTGTTTGAGTAGAAGTTGAGGCAGACATGATAAACAGATTGGGAGTAATAAGAGAACTTGATTCTTCTTGTATAGAGACCCTTCCACGCTCTGATACCACTTCTTGGGTCTACTAGATGTAAATCTTGCAGCCTGTCAGGACCGGTGAATGACTTCTGTAATCACAAGTCAAATCACAAAGAGACTCTATACACAATATGAATGTAGAATATAAATATAATCAAGAAGAACAGAATAACTATAAAGACTTGATCCTTTCTAAGGATTTCTAATATTGATAATGACTAGAACTATGTTTTGTGAAGGTGTGTCTAACCCTTCTGCCTAAGGTTCCTTTTATACTTCCAGGAAACCCTAATACATCATTAAAGAAAACGTGTAAAACTGATATGCATATCCTTTCCTAACATATCTCATGCATATCCTAACAGAATATTAAGTAAATAATAAAGTTTGACTTCGACTAGGACCAAGAGCAGGACTTGCTCCTACTACGACTAGGACCAGGAGGAACTACATACCTCCTAGTCTACCTATTACATATAACTATTACAATAGTCCTAACAATCCTCCCCTAAACTTAAATTTGACCTGTTGAGTTCAAGTTTCCTGGAAAACGTACAAAGAAAGCCCGAGGATTGTATCAGCAAAACAAATAGCAGCATCAACAAGATAAGAATCAGAAGAACAGCCGCAACATGTAACACTAGAAGCTTCTCCAAAGCTTGTAACAAATCAGCATCGTGTTGAATCTTTTCAGCAACATGAGCAGATTTGATGAGCCTTTACCAAGTAGCTGCTCGCTCTTGGGCTAGCTAGTCATTCTGGTGGAATAAGCATCACCCTGGGAGACTAGAACCCAGCCCAACTCTTAGAACGTGAATCAATGGTGAGTGGGAGTACCCTGATGATTTTAGGCAAACCATCACAGCCGTCAACGGATTTGATGCGTCTTTACCAGAAGCCGTACCCCTCTGGACTCGCCAACTCTTTGCAATGAAGCATCGGTGAGTTGAACACCCTATAGCTTTAAGCAAGCTATTACAGCTATCAACGGATTTGATAAGATCTTTACCAAGAGCCGTACCCCCTTGGATTAGCCACTTTTCAGTCCAAGACTATGGCAAGTGAAAACCATCCAGTTTTGGGTAACCTGGCAACCATCAACGGATTTGAGAATCGCACCAGGAGCCGTACCCTCAAGGTGAATCAACTTTTTCTTGTCGATTAGACATGGTAAGTTGAGAACCATTTGTTGTGTGGACCACGTCCAACACCAAGTGAAACCAAGTACCATTTGTCGACGCTCCCGATGACAACTCGTTTATACACGTTCATGCACACTTGGTTCATTGACACCATGAAAACCGCTAGTGCTTTGGCGAAACCAAATGCATAACCGTAAACCCAAAGCGTTCATACAACATCCTTAGCAGTTTCAACTATGTCCTCCTTGCACCCTCTCTTAGCGGAAATACGAATAAATTCCTACCTCGTTCTACTTGCAAAATTCTACACGCATCTTAAAAGACCGGTACTTCCTCTCATCAGACCACTCAACCTCTTTCCACATCCAATATACTACTAAGCAACTCAACTTTTATCGTGCATTCCTTGCAATCTCTAACAGCTCTTGTTTTTAAATCACTCTGTCAACGATTTGCCTTGGAAGGGCACTAACTACAACTCATCTCACTTCTCTTACTTGCTCTATTTATGGTTCTACCTCACAGTAATATGCAAACCTACTAAATTTCAGGAAATTTTCGGAAAACTTACATGCCCTACGAACAATCATAAATACCTTTGAGGTATTGTATCCCCTTCCAACACCCTCTATGGCACGTTACTTGTGCTAGTATCCCACAAATCTCTATTCATCTCATTGGTACTCCAAAGAGACCTCATGACCACATTAGTTTGTCTACGAACTTTTAACTCTTTCATCCCCACTAAGGGCATTGCGACCATTCTCCCAGGGCCACCTACTTAATCGTGTAGGCACGACCAATTCTTTCATATTACCACTTCAATGCTCTCAATCAATACTAAACCAAAACTACATCCTGAATCCACCAGATATGATCAACGAATCAAACCCACGGATAACTAACGACATTTCACGTGCACCAGTTAAAACAAGTCAAAAACCATGAGACTCAAAAGAAAACTCAAACCCAAAACGTGTATCAATTCAAAATGACCCATGACAATGAAAAATAATCAAAGAAATACCCAATGGCAACCAAACATATTACGCCCCGTGACATATTATTTAAACCGTGCAAAAGATCGACCTTTCCAAAAGAATATATATCTTTTTTTATATATTATTACCTCCCACATCTATGTGACTCAAACAATCTACAAACAACCATCTTGACGAACTCAAAAACTCAACTAAAAAACTAGGTACCCCGTGCATCCCAAATCATAAAAATAAACTATTATTCAAACTCAACCTTTAACCCGACACTTGTAAAATAATTTCGGCCAAGATACTGACCTCCCATGACTATACATTCTGAATATTTGAAAAGTACGTTCCGAGTACATAACTTTAGGCTTTTGAATCATCCAAAAATCTTTAAAAACGAACAAGTTATGACCAAAACAGTTTTATATTAATGAAAGGTAAAATTTTATGTGAAATCTTCATAAACTCAATTTAACCTTGTATTAATAATTATAAATAACATAAATCGGTTAAACCCAATTATATAAACTATGTAAGTAGAAAGAAATTTTACTTCGCTTAATTTTCAAAGAAAGTCTTTTAGAATTTGAAATATATAAGTGTCGATTAAAAAGAAATCTTATGTTACATCTTGTTTCAAACACGAATCCAACAACTTACCCTTATTTTACCGAATACAACTAACCATCTAACTCAATATATACCGACCAAAAGAAATGCAAGACCCAACACAAAAGATTTCATTATCTCAAAGAAATCCCAAGTTATTTCAATAGACTTGAAACCGACCACACCATTTTAAAACGTACACGTGAAATACGAAACTCAAAGAATACGCTACAAGACACACTTCAAAAGATTCAGTACATCGTTGAAACTCCACCAAACTCGAGCTCTAATAAATTGTTTAAACACAAGAGAGTACTAGGTACGTTCAAGTTATAATAACTATTGAACGACCGTAAATCATAACATCTACTAGTATAAATACATTCGCATATGTATACCTATTGAATCCCCCAAACATACTCGTTATCATACACGTCAAGTCAATCAATCGCTTTATACGCTCGTTTTTTCCATACGAGTAATCACCATCTCACCGTGTCACAACAAGGCACAAAACCCATATATTATACGTATACCCAAATTCTACATCTCATCATATACAAGCATGTACTAACCCTCTTTCATGCAATCATACTTGAGAACCCATTGAAGTTGTGGTACTTGTATAACTATGTTGGCCACCATACTTATACAATCACCCTTCCCCCAATGCACTCCCTCCTATGATGATACTTATAAGAATCAATACAACATATAACACATAATCCATCTACTTACATAAGCTCATAACCACATAAACAATAAAGTCCAAAACTCCATCTATTAAAATAACATAGTAATACTCTTGGAATAAAAAAATCCATAGTCTAGCTAAAACAGCATAGAGCCATAGACTAAATCCAAAACGAAAACATCATCATTTATAAGTCATGTCGCCCGTAAGAGTGGAAACAGCTTAAAACCCTTCCTATCCACCTACTCCTAGTAACTCGAACCACCACACGATTCTTAGGGAACATGACTTAAACATCAAAAGAAAAATAACATACCTCAGGTATGTAAAATAACTCGATAAAAGATAGAAACTACCTTGTACTAAATTATGTACTATAATGTACAATTTAAGCAAAATAAAACAGTGACTAGCGTGGACGATTATGGTTCAACCCGCACTAGTCACAAACCCGAAAAGAAAATAACATGTGACTAAGTTTGAACATACTACGGTTCAATTCATACTAGTCAAAACATCGCAATAAATAACATCCAAACACATCAATTATTATAAAATGCACACATACTCCTATGACGCCTATATGCAGGGACCCTTAATCTATAGACTAGGCTACGCGACTAGGCAACCTAATTCTCTATAACCATTGTCTCTGATACCATTCTGTCACACCCCACCATGGCGGAATATGGGGCACGACGTATGGATATCATCACAACAATAGCGTGTCTATAGAGATAACTAAATGATATAAGAAATGTCATAAATGGCGACACAAATGTCATGACAATATCTCAACATGCAGGAGTCTAGGTAAGTAGGTAACAGTCCTAGATCTTACCCAAGACAAACAAGTAACACAAACAAAACAAACATATAGGTGCCAACAGTATCACTTCTTCAAAAAAACATAAAGGTAAACTAAGAAGGAATGGGGATCTACTTCTATATGCAATCCTAAGGCATCCATGTCTAGCCACTTCTATCCTCACGCTTAACCACATTCACACCTGAAAGAGACACTAAAACACGTGAACATAATGTTGGTGAGAGTCATAGGTTTAGACTTCAACGCCAAAAATAGTTATAAGCTGTGAATAACAACCATCAACAAAATAACATATGGACAATATGTTACAATTATGTATTAACAACTAACATTCAAGATCAATCGTTCCAAACCAAAATCCAAGGCCCACAGCCTTACCAAAAACCATGGTACCATAGATGATCACACTATGTACCTATCCCAAGGCCACTACCTTGTCATTATCCATTGGTCCCATAGACAATCACGCTATGTACCTATCCCAAGGACCCTACCTTGTCAACATCCCCTTGGTACCAAGTCAAACCACAATAACTGAGACGGCACGTGTCCCCCGATCCAAATCATACACAATCAAGAATCACATAGCAGTTAATCACATAATGTACACACAAGTCCATCACAAACCTTAAAAACATTCACAGCATCAGTTTATAAATAACTCAACACAGTGTCTCTTCCATCCCATCTGGAAGTCAAAATCAATAACATGGGACTATGAAACTCACCTGATTGAGCTTCTCCAAATGTCCTCGCACTAGCAAAAAGCTAACAAACCAAAAACACGCAATCAAAATATGAACCAATCACTAAGATGGCTCATCAACCTATGATGGACATCTAGCCTACTCCCATATAAATACCTCATTGATAAGCTCTAATCACCCCATTACCCTTCCTTAACAAGTCCTTAACTTGGTTAAGTTTAATAACTATCCCGTTCATATTTTACACAAAACAATCCCAGTTTTTAGGTCTCAAAACATTAAGTCAAACGTCCACTTAAACATACCCATGGTTTCTGTAAAAGAAATATTAATACTTTTATATATGTTAGCTAAAACCTCCCACTTGCCCTAACCTTAAAGCTACTGTTAAGGCCCCGATATATGTATATATATTGATACCTATCCAGAATTCAATGATTTTAAACGTATGAAAAGTTTGTTACAATTAGGGGGTCTTACCCTAAACCACAACCTTAGCCCAAGTGCAGATACTTACTATAATATATAAACCATCTCTCATATTCGTGATAAGATCCCAATGCAACCCTAAGTACCCCAAACAACCCAAAACTTGAAAAGAAAATAGGATGACTTCAAAACTGTTTTGACCTCCGACTGTTGTAACCTGTTTTTGACCTACTTCCCGACCTCCAATTTAGTTATAGTTTCTTGAATTGGAAAGCCACTTCAATTAGCTTTCCAGAGATATGTGGATCGCAAAATAAGAGTTTGTAGAACTCCGTATATGATCAAAACAATGGCCCAAAATTCTGCCCAGTTTTTAAAAACGGGTTTAATTAATTTAACCTAATTAATTACCCATAACCCCATTAATTACAAACCCTAAACCATCTAATCATTATAATATCATTAAAATACAGATTCCTCTTTAAACCCTAACCTAAATCCATCATAAGATGATTGAGAAAGAATTAAAACACTTTAATTAAAAAGAGTATTAAAAATTTTACCTTAGAATTTTTGAAAGAAGAAAAATTAATGAAGAACCCTAAAACCACCATTGATGCCGACTTGAAGGTGATCTCCAGGGGTTTTATGAAGTGTTTTGGTTAATAAAAAGTATTTATATAGTTTCCTAACAAGTCCTTGGCCCATTACAAAAGCCCGGTTCCCTTTTTCCTTTTTTCCCCTTTTCTTTTCTTTTGATTCGTCCCAAACCGCCTCATATATATATATATATATATATATATATATATATATATATATATATATATATATATATATATATATATATATATATATATATATATATATATATATATATATATATATATATATATATATATATATATATATATATATATATATATATATATATATATATATATATATATTTTTTTTTTTCTTTTTATTGTTAATTAATATCTTATTAATATTACCTTAATTTACCTTAATTTATTTCAGCTCCTAAAGCCTCCAAAACCTCAAAACCGTAAAACTAGTCAAATTTACGCGTTTTACCGTAAAAGTCGTAAAATATACACTTTTAAAAAAAATCTCAAATTTTGAAATAAACTTTATAATTAAGTCCTAAATGACTTAAAACCATCCCGAAAAATATTCATATGACTAATTCACTCATCCGAGACCTCTAAATGCTAAACCGTAAATCGTAAAAATACGATTTTTTATAATACATATACGTATACGTAAAACCACTAAATAACACCATCTCATTTCATAGTCACTACCATGTGAACTCATGAACATGAAATCATCACACATCGTTTCACTCACAAGGTACCCCGTACCGGAAACGATATCCAAACCACAATCTATACACTCTAATTAGCACATCAACACGTAAAGACACGTAACTAGCACAAAATAAAACTAAGTGACGAACCTCAAAACCAGGGTTGTCACAATGGCTTCTATCCAACAAGATTGGGTAAATGCTTGTTGCCACATCTTAGGTTCAACTTCACCGAGAAAAACATCAAGATGACAAAACATTTCACTTTCTTGTAACTGACTTCGTGTGGATACCAGACGATTAGGGTCACCAATAATAGAATCTATAAGATGATCCTTTGTCCACTTGCTGTCATGTTCTCGAATCCGTGGTTTGGAGTAGAACGTAGTAGGAGGTTCCTCTGAGGTGGATGACCCGACTTGATTAGAGTCAGGAATTGGTACACCAAAGAATGGAAGTTCAGCATTTTAGCGAATTCCAAATCGTGATTATCATCATCCTCTTCATCATCAATAGGCATGACATGGGTAGTTGATTCGGGTGTTGGTTGAGAATTACTCGTTGAAGGTATATCTAGACCAATTGTAGGTGTAGACGTATCTGATTGTGCTTCGGTTGTTGGAGCGACCACTTCGGTAACCAGATCTATTACCTCAGGTTCTGGAGCAACAATACTTGGAGGAGTAATGAATTCATCAAAGAACGGTTGAAACAGCGTATCCCATTCTTCCTAGAAGGTGGTGTAAATGATGATGAAGAAGGGTTGTTTGGGACAAGACCAAAGCTAATGTTATTGGGTCCCATTTCATGAAGTACGGGTTCAGAGCTGCTTTGCTCAGAAGCCATTGCCGTTAGCTCATCAAAATCAACATTCATAGTTTCGAGGATCTTATGAGGATTACGATTTTAGATTTGGTATGCCTTCTTTATGGGTGCATAACCAATGAAAACACCAATATCAGCCTTTGGTTGAAGTTTTTCCAAATTGTCACCATCATTATTTGGATAGAAAAGAGAACCAAATACATGAAGATATGATAAATCTGGTACTTTTCCATGGAGAAGATCATAAGGTGTTTTACCATGGCGTTTTCGAATTAGTGACCGATTTTGGGTGAAAACTGCTGTAGATACCGCTTCTGCCCATAAAAACAATGGAGCCTTTGCGTAAATTAACATCGTTCGAGCAACTTCCATAAGTGTGCGATTTCGCCTTTCAACGACACTGTTTTGTTGTGGAGTTCGAGCAACGGATGTTTCATGAGATATGCCAACTTCTTCATAATAATCACGCAAATTTTGATTCACAAATTCGGTTCCAATATCTGTACGAATGCGTCAGACAGTAGTGTTGAGACGCACTTGAATCATCTTTAGAAATCCGATGATGAATTTAGGTGCCTCATTTTTTGTTGTAAGAAATTTCACCCATGTAAACCGAGAGTAATCATCGACACGTATTGGCCCACAAAGATTCATATGCAACAAATAAAGTTTCTCTTGGTTGGTGTCTTTAGTCTTGGGTTTGTATGATTTCTTGGTGCTTTTCCCTATTGTACACGCGGAACACAAATGGTCCTTGTGAAATGTAAGTTTAGGAAGACCACGAACAAGTTCGCTTTTCGCCAAATGATTAATAGCGTCAAAGTTAAGATGAGATAACCGTCGATGCCATAACCATGACTTAGTCTTCGATGCTTTGGAGTGAAGACATACGGTAGAAGCGGCCATCATATCTTGTAGAGACAAAGTGTACAAATTATTCCCTCGAGTACCTTTAAATAAATCAACCCCTTCCAAATTACGAATGAAGCATGTATGCTCTCGAAATGCAACTTCTAGGTTTGCATCACAAAATTGTCCCACAGAAAATAAGTTGTGACCGAGACCTTCCACATAATACACTCTTGAAATTATAACATTCCCAATATGATATTCACCGTAGCCCATTATCTTTGCAATATGATCATTTCCAAATCGAACCGTACCAAGAAACTTGCTGACAAAATTTCTAAGATAAGAGCGATCTCCGGTCATATGCTTGGAGAAACCAGAGTCCAAATACCAGAGAACAATTTGGACCACCTGTTTTCATCAACAACAGTAGACAATGCATTGGAAACTATTGGTTCCAGAGTGTTAGCAGATATAGATATAATATTATCAGAATTGCTAACATTTGTGTTATCCTTAAATTTCCTGCGTTTTCTAATGTGAGTTTTACCACTAACAGGTTTTATTGTTCCAACTTTCTGAGGTTTTGGAGTATTAGCGGGCACTACAGTGGGAGTAGACCTATTTAAAGGGCACTTGGTTCCTACAGTAGTGTCAGTGTTCCTAGTTAAAGGACACGCTTGTGTTTTGGTAGCCTTGGTACTCCTAGTTAAAGGGCAGGCTTTCTTCGCTTTAGTAGGAGTGAACCTAGTTAAAGGGCATGCATTTCCTACTATAGTGAAAGTTCTACCAGTGGGGCGCCATATCCAACCAACTTGGGTTAACACTTTCCCAGTCAGTTTCCATTCTAAACCATTTTCCGGGCATTCATCTCATTCACATGGTCAATAAGGCAAGAATCATGACGACTAGAAAACATACATTCATTGAAATTCCAACATTTCAAATTAGAATTCACAGTAGGCTTAGAACGCTGCACAACCGCAGAGCCTTTAGGTTTAGCTACATGATTCTTTTTATTCAAAACAGAAATAACACTCCTAGGGTGGGCTTCTACTTTCTTCTTCACTTGACTACTAGATGGGGTCAAGATCCTATCATTCTTCTTGTTTCTTTTAAGCTTAGATCTTTGAGCCTTTGTAGTGGTGTTTACTCCTGTAGAAGGCAACACGGGAATATTAGAAGCTGGTTTTGATTTTCCCTTATCTTTAGTGACCAATGTTTGAGATGGTTTAGTTTTAGAGCCCTTGTTAAGTGGTGTGACGGCGATGAGGTTCCTTTTGATTGCACTAGAGGACGATGCTGAGACAGTGGCTGCGTTATCCACAACATTCTTACCTTTTAGGGTACGAAGTGTTTCCTTTAACTCATCCAAAGCCAATTTTTATCACAAATTTGTTCCCTCAAATCAAATGTTTCCACCGAAGTTCGATTCAATCGCTCAATCAATTATTGATTATGTGCAGTGGTATTAGCAGATGCAGGCTTTACTGAATCGAAGAGTTGTGTATTTTTTTATGTTTTAAGTTATCAACTTTGGACAAAATCTTGGAAACTCGATTATCTAGATCAAGTTTAATATTCTCAGCGGCCTCAAGTACGTTCACACAGTTAATCTCCTTAGATTTCTCTATGTCTATCGACAAAGATTTAGCAACCTTGTCACTTGGTTGACGTTGTTTTGATTGTAAATTCAATCGAAAATTCTTTTGAAAATTTGAATCAACTATATTAACAACTTCGAATGACGTTTAAACAAGCTCTTGAAGAAATTGTTGTTTACATTCAATCGAAATACAATGTTTTTGAATCTCATCAAAACGTTAAAAGAGAAGAATAAGAATCTTGAAGCTTTAAAAATTCACCGTCAGATTTGTGACACGTACTATCTACCACATTATCCACAAATTCAACATTATGCATAATAGAATCATTATCAACACTTTTATTCACATAGACGGAAACAATATCATGAGACATCAGTTTCTTCAGAAGCTGATCATTTTGGCGTGAAATTCGTTCTGTTTCAAGTAAACTGTTTTCATAAGCATCATCCATTTCATTGAAACCACGTCTAACGTCTTCTATTTCCAAAAGCATATCTTAATCAATATTGCTAAGACAAGATTTAATATTGTTTACAAATGGAATAATTTCGTCTCGAAACGCAGCTCTAGTGTGCTCAAAATTCCATTCACCTTCCGTTATGGCTGTAGCCGTCATACATTCCATAATGACCTTGTCAAAATAGGCAAAGTGTTAGTGCACCGCATTTAAGCTATCTGATACCTTACTTACCGGTGGAATTAACTTAGTTAAATCCTTTTTGACAAGTGTAGGAGACGTACTAGGAAGGTTTTCCGTTGACAAACTTTGGGGCACAAAAGCTGATAATTGAGCTAGTTCCTTTTTGTAAGAGAATACGGGTCTTTTTATTAAATTGATCTCTATTATGCTTATCATAGTCAAGATTATGGAATTTTGAAAGCATTTTAGATCGAGTTTCTTCCGCAAGTGACATTGTCTCCTCAGTACTATGAACATAAGGTGCTTCTTTCGATGTGCCAATTAGGGTCACATCATAAAGACAAGGAATATATTCCTGAGCTTGTTTTGCATAACCAGGATTAGGTAGTAAATCTTGAAGACGCTTAAGTTCGAGTTTTATAAACGATTTAGTTAAAAGATGAACCTTTTTGTGGAAGCATATTGTTTTAAAAGCTGTTGTTCCTTGAATTTAAGAGGTTTGGTAGCATTAATTTCTGATTCAAACTTTTTAGATTCGAGAGTTTCGAAATCCATTTTAAGTTTCTGAAAATCATTTACAACCGACTCTTTTTCTTTTAATTCATTGGAAAGATTAACTTTTAATGATTCTATTTCTTTTAAGTGTTCAATCTTTTATAAATAAAATTGGTCAAATTCAGAATAAGTTACTTTTTCTGCTTGAGGGACCATTTCAAAAGTTTTGACCTTTTCCTTATACAGCGCAAGCTCAGCGGTTAGGTTGGCATTCATATCTATGGTTTGTAGAACAGCCACATTCATGTTGTCAATAATATGTTTAGGCACCATTACCAGAATATGTTGATCATAAGATTCCATACCCGTCGTAGCATTTGGTTGAGGTTCACTCAAATGTGTTGGATTGGATACCACATCATTTGAGTTACTAGTTCGCGAATGTTATTCGAGGTTGTCATTTTCATGCTTAACTTGATGTGGATTATCATGAACATTATTAGATGTGGTTGGTACCTCACTGACGACATCAGAACCGTAGTGAGAGAGATTAACAACGAGAGCAGCTTGGGCTGAGTGAATGTCATCATAATCCGAATCATATGCGTCAAGATCATCTGCTTGATATGCTGCATTAGAAGTAGAGACGAAAGTAATTCCTTCATTATCTACTGCCCCTGGGTCTGCAAGAAATGCTAATTCCTCTGAATCCAAAATATTTCCTTTAGACTGAGCATCAACCAAATACATCTTCTCACGAAACCATGTTGCATCCCTTCTCCTTTTCGGCTGAGTGCATTCCCTAGCCATATGACCTTGTCCTCGGCAATTGTAGCAAGTCACAACCTTTTGAGGACCAATAGTGCTTCCATTTCCACTAGCTTGAGAATTCATAGCTTGAGCGTTCACGGTCCTTGTTGTGGGTCCATATGAATTTTGCCTTCCCTTAATGGATTAGACCGTCACTTGACCATCTTGAATAGTGGCTTGTTGTCGAGGATTTGAAGAGGTGCGGAGTTGATTGTTCATTGCTGGAAATCCTCTAGTTGCAACAAGTTTTGACAAGTAGGCAGTGAGGTGATTTAAGACATCAGTAGGCTTATCATTTGGAGTAAAGACCGATGCTTAAATTAGTGGGAGTTCATTGGAATAAAAGGCTTGTGCTGGTTATGCTTTAATTGGAAAATATCCTTGCTGAGGAGTATAGCCCATTGGAGAAGTGATAGTTTGTGATGGTGATGACTGATGTGTTGGTTGCTGTGGATAAGGCTGTTGATGAACACTTTCTTGAAATGCTTGTTGTGTCATCATTAGTGGTTGATAAAATGGTTGTTGTGGTTGCTGATATGTGTATAGTGGTGGCTGTTGCAATTACGATGGTTGTTGATAAGTGTAAGCCATGTTTTGTTGGGGGGTCATTTATTGAGATGCATACATGGCAAGTGAATCACGAACTTGTGGTGTAAACAACCGAGCCTCGATCACGTGGCATTCATGTTATTGAAGAAAAGCTTGATGTTGATCCACATTGGTTTTATGAAAATCCTTAGCCAATTTAACAGCCGTCACGTACTTACTCCATTTAGAAGGAAGAGTGTTCAAATACTTGGTGTTTAATTGAAACATATGAATTGCCAAGCCATAGATATTGAGCTTATTCATCAATAGCATGAATCTCAAATAGGAATCTTTGAGAGTCTCCCCAGGAACGTAGGCAAATTTATCAAACTTATCATATAGCTTACACTCTCGTTCTTGTGTAGTTAACGAAGTGCCTTGCATTAGAACAAGAATTCTATCCCATAACTCTTTGGCAACTTTATGTTCACTCACGAGTTTGTAGACATCCGGAGGAAGGGTTTGGAGAATGATGTTTGTAGTTTGTTTATCTTTCTTATCTTGAATCTTCATATCTCCAGTTAATTAACCCGTTGTGTGAGGACGAGTAACTGTACCTTCCGTCACAATACCATAATCTACTGGTCCATTGAGCACCGATGCCCAAATGAGATGTCCTTTCTCTTTGTTCAACATGTAAAGTTCCATTCGAGAAGCCCAATCCTCGTACATAGTGTTCACGAACATTGGTGGACGATTATCCGTACCAGAAAGGATGGACTTATCCGTAAAAGACGTGTACTCCATTTTGATAAGTTAAGATTTACAAAAGTTGATCGAACAATGAGAGAAAGTAAATGTGCTTGTTTTCGTGTGTTGAAGTCGAGAAAAATGTTGAATTCCTTTAATAATTGTTCTCGAGAAACCAAAAATTCCAAGGCAAACAAAAACTCACAATTTTCAAAAACACGTTTTTGAAAAAAATCTTAGAATACTTGTCACTCTATCGCAGTGCCATCAGAATACTGATCGGAATGCTATCGGAATGCTATCGCAATGATATCGGAATGCCCGATCGTAATGTAGATCGGAATGTCTGATCGCAATTTAGATCAGAATGTCTGATCGTAATGTAGATCGGAATGTCTGATCGCAATATGTATGATCGCAATATGTATGATCGCAATGTCTGATCGCAATAACCGATCAGAATAGCCTATCGCAATATCCTTATCGCAATATAGCTATCAGAATAAGCAATCGCAATAATGGATCGCAAAAACGGATCGCAATGTTGGATCGCAATAACCGATCGCAATATGGATCGGAATGTTGAAACCCTATCAGAATGTTGGATCGTAATACCCGATCGGAATGTTGATCGCAAACCAAAACCCTTATACATTCCGATGTGCACTTTTCTCGGATAATACACAACCAAGTCGAGATTTTAAGCCAAAAAAGATCCAAACACCCAAAAATTTTGTGTTTTTAACCAAAGTAACAATACCAAATCACTACCACAAGTATGTAGATGATTTGTATCAAGATTAAACCATAAAAACAAAAAAAAAATTTGGTACGAATGATTTAGATCAAAATAGGCACAAAAATCAAGAACAAAAACACATAAACAATACAATCATCCTATGGCTCTTGATAACATTTGTAAGATATTGTAAATCTATGCTTAATCTAGAGAGAGAAAGAGATAGAAAGATGGTGAGAGCATACACACTTTTAGAGAGAGAAAGTGAAAGAAAATACCTTTTCACTATGTGTAAATTATGTGAACCACCACCCTCTCCAACTAACGAGAGGGTTTATATACCCAAGCCCATGAGATGGGCTTGGGCTTACGATGGGCCAACGGCCTCATACAAGTTGTGGGCTTGGCTTGGCATTGTTTGAATAATAAAGTAAAGCTAAACTACGAGCTATTACTTAGACTATTGTTGGAGTGACCGATCCTTTCTAATACGTAAAACGTATTTCCAACAATGTACCATAATCCCAGACAAAATTTTGATAGAAGCAGTATAACACAATTGATGCAGCTATGTTCATATCTGGATGCCTGACATACCTCAAGTTCAAGATAGGACACCGACATGCTAATGAGTTATTTCAACCATTAGAAATTTCTGAACATAAATGAGATAAGATTCCATGGAGGTTATTTTCAGTTAACACATACTCAAACGAAGCATGATGCTATCTAAGTCGTTGTTAACCAGTTAACCCAGCCTACACGTCTTCTTTTATCCGAGATGCATACGAAGTAACAAATCCGCAGAAAATTCAGCAATAGATCGTATGATTCTAGGGTATTCCATCAACAATCTTGTCAGATGGAAATTAGCGTTCGCGAATCGCGCTCACGTTCATGTTCACGATCACGTGTACGTTCACATTCACGTTCACGTTTTCACTTTCACATTTACGCCTCATTTGTAGCATGATGCTGTTTCAGTTCATGTTTCTTGTTATCTCATGATTTAAGCTCACGTCAGCATTCATAACATTTTTCACGTTCAAGCTCGTGTGCCATTTCGCGATACACGTTTCACAGTTTATTACCGAATTCGGTTACAGAAAGCTTAAGAAACCAAACTCAAGTTAGCAGAGCTTCTCCATACCTAGGCAGACGTTTCACGTCTTAGACCGTATCGTTTGGCATTCTTTACTCAGTCAGCATATGTTCATGATATTTCCTAGCATCACGTTCACTAAATGTTTCATGTATTATCGTGCACAATATATTCCATGCCCATCATTCCTCATATAGTCGTGAACCACGTTCATAATTTCTCACATAGCACGTTCACAATGGTTCACGTAGTTAGTCCCTATGTATTTTCAGCAGCTTGCTAAGATATATAAATGTTATCTTTCCGGATATTTACTCGTACCGTTTCATGTATCCTACATGCTATAGCTTATTCATTCTATCAGATTAAGAAAATCCATCTTAAATATGGAACCAGAAACTATTCAGCATCATTAGAACAGGGTCATCAGGACCAAGATTGTCATTATGCTTAAACCCTTTTAAGGAATCGTTTCGAGCGGGAAGCCACTCGAAACGGAGGAGTCCATACGGACCTCTCATTCCTTTTCCTTTAATAAATCCAGTTAAGTCCTTTCAGTCATGTCATATTCCATGTTCTCTTCAGCCATGTCACGTTACATAATCATTTCAGTCATGTCATGCTTATACCTATTAGCAGTATTATGTCTTAATTAGAAGACGAATTATTCTTCAGCTTATTTGTCTTTTCAGTTTACGTGCTCTTTCAGTTCTTATAATCAACTTATTACCTCTAATTCGAGGACAAAATTTTCCTTTTTAGAGGGGAAGAATTGTAAAACCACGGCATAATCGCATCCTTAATTCGAGGACGAATTATTTTTTTAGAGGGGAAGAATTGTAAAACCCGTATTTAAAATCCTCGAATATTAAATACGCAGTCTCAGTTTATTTTAAATACTAAATAAAATAATTATTCGGAAAATAATTATTAATTTCAGAAAATATTACGTATGTATTAATTATTACACAGAAAATAATTAAACGTTAATAGTAATTACGCAGTCTCAGTGTTATTTAATATTTCAAATACATAATTATTCAGAAAATATTTATTAAGTTTCAGAAACTATTACGTAGGTATTATATTTTTTTTACAGAAAAGAGTTTTACAATTTTCAGAAAATAAATAAACACATGACGAGTACTTAAACACGTGCACGCGCGTTATTTATTTAACCGCGAAACGAAAAATTAAAAAGAAAAATATATGTTGGGCCACAACTTTTAAATAAAGGAAAAAGGAAGAATATTGGGCCTTGGAGCCCATCCCAACCCCAAAAACAAAAACACGGGAGTTTTATTCCCTTGTGGTCAACAGTAACGATAAAAAAAAGACAAAATTAGGGTTGAGACATGGAGGTCGCCGGCTGAAAACCAAAGAAAGGAGGGACGTGATGTTGATTATTTCGTGTATGTAGATTCAATTATTTCTTTATGATCAAATAAACCGTAAGCATCCTTAATCCTCTTTCTTTTTGACTGATTAAAACACGAATTAAGGAAAGTATATAACAAGAACATATGAATCATGTGAATCAATAATCAGTCGGGTTAAGGGGGTGTTGCACATAGACCGAGACACACTAGGTGTCTCGGTGTTCGTGTTCTGTTACCCAGCCATATGGCTGTGGGTTTGGGGTTGTACAACAGCGACCAAAGACCAGGGAAGGGATGTTTGGGTTTAGGTTTTACTGCAGGGGTGTTTGTGCTTAATAGTGGGAACGAACGGGGGAAACAAAGACAGGGCAGTGGGAGTTTAACAGTGGGAACGAACGGGGGAAACAAAGACAGGGCAGTGGGGGTTTTATTGACCAGACCAGTGGCAACCGACACATGTTGGTAGGAACGTTTGGAAGACAGTGGCAACCGGTGGCCACTGTTAGTGTCAGGAAGTGGGACCATAGCCAATCGGCTGTGGTGGTTGTTTGGCTCACGGTTAACCTGATACATGGTGTCTCGGGGAAAGGTTGACTCGGGATGTCGGGAACGCGCACGTTAAAGTAAATGAAAAGAAACGTTACTAGGATAAAATCATTTTAGGAATTTAGGCTTTTTTTGGTTAACATTTTATAAACGATAAATTAATTTAATAAGACATTTAACTAACAAAGTCTTAGATAGTTATAAATTAAACTTATAATTGTATTTTAACGATTTAAGCCTCTTGGGATTTATTTATATTTAGAAACTTATCAACCAAGCTTAACAATTTTGGAAACATTTTATTTTGGGAAACTTTCTATTTATGGCAAGTTGCTATATATAGTGATATTATAATACCAGATTATAGTATATTACCATATCAGAATACAGTATAATATACAAGTAATAAGAAATACAGGATACGCATTAAGCAGTAAATATTTAAAGACAGTCGGAGTGATAAAATTATATACTATACAAAACAGTAATATAATAATAAAATAAATTAAACTGAGAACAGTTAAGATCAGTAAAAATAAACCGATATCAGTCAGCTCACGTCACGCCCCTTATTTATGTAGTAACCTTGAAGTCGGAATCGATCTTTCAGCTTTCATTCATTTTTCATTACTGGACACGAGGTACGGATTTTCCGTCCTTTAAGTAAGGACTTTCTTTCTATGCATGATTAGGATTCCCGTCTGCAGCCAAATGTTTTCCCCAGTATATGTTATAAATTATCAGAAATTATTTTAATAACTAAGATATTGCCTGAGCCTTATATACAAGCATGACCAGTTAGTTTTACTAGTTACGGAGGTACCGTAACCATGACACTTGAGGCACCGGTGTCATGACTCACCTGTAGGAGAGTGATATCCTACAGCGTCCCATTCAGTTCAGCTTGGCCATTTTATCAGTATTATTAGTGGGGCGTATGGATGCATCCTAGGCTTATCATTTTATAGTTATCGGGTGAATGTGGTGTGTGCTCTACATCCTTCACATTGGAGCTGATCCCTCCACCCAACACAGTAATTAGAGGTCACCCCTCTACAACATGACGAGGTCACCCCTCTAGTTATTCATGCAACAGTTGTTACAACACATGACCTATATAAGCTCTTGATAATTAAAATTTAGTAAATGCATGTTTTCAGATTTAACAGATAAAAGTTCAGTTTTATTATTTATAAATCAGACTTATCAGATTTTCTACAGTTTTCATCACACTCCGCATATCAGTCTTTCAGCTTCAGTAATTATTAATTATTTCAAGTTCATTATATTCTCATCATGCATTATATCCGTTCACTGAGCGTCATGCTCAACCGTAGCTCCTTTCATGTTCTAACGGGAGGTACACCAGGACGCTCTTAGGATTCTGAGAGCATGTGCGTTGGATGGAAGCTATCAAGACTTCTTACTTTATGAACTTCTTACATTATTCTGCTTAGTTGGACATTGTTTAGTCCTTTCCTTCAACACTTACTTTTCATGTTTTGTGCTTATGTTTAGATTACCGATGTTTGATTCTAGTATTTCCTTTATGGTCAGTTAATGTTTTAGGAAATTTACCTTATGCTTTGATGACACGCCATAAATACACGTAACGGTCCACTTATCCAAGTGGGGTGTTACAACAACCTATAAGGTCGATCTTAAAGAAACCTGCTGTTGTAAGTACTAATGAAGGGGATGATCTAATTGACGCTACTGTTGGTACGACTCAACCTCTTGTGTCAGAACAACAACATGCTTAGGAA
This sequence comes from Glebionis coronaria, assembly GCA_025667525.1. Classification (NCBI taxonomy): domain Eukaryota; kingdom Viridiplantae; phylum Streptophyta; class Magnoliopsida; order Asterales; family Asteraceae; genus Glebionis; species Glebionis coronaria. The sequence continues at coordinate 224,408,485 of CM046882.1, read as the reverse complement.
AAGAAAGACTCTTGCTTATTTGTTTAAGCCTAAACAGAATACTACTAAGACGAATGTAAAACTTTCTTTCATTACTCGTTTCAAGGAGGTGAATGATGCGGATGTAGCTATTCCAAAGGCAGTTGTTGATGATGTTAGGGCGCACTTCTCAAATACCCTTTATGGGTATTTCCTTGGTAAGAAAATTGCCTTTCCCATTGTTGAGAAGTATGTTATGGATACATGGGCAAAGTCTGGTATTGATCGTGTTATAATGCGTAATGGGTTCTACCTTTTCAAGTTTCTAACAAAGGAGGGTATGAAACAAGTTATGGAAAAGGACGATTCAGTTATCTCCTATTTTACTTAACATTTGGAAGACTACTACTAAATTGATAAAAGAGGAAGTATTGTCGATTCCTGTATGGGTTAAATCACATAGAATCCCTATGTAGCTTACTCATAAGTATGTCTTAGCCATATCGCTTCTAAATTGGGCAGGCCAATTATGCTTGCTAGTTACACGGGCGATATGTACCTTAACCCTTGGGGTCGAAGTACGTATGCACGAGTACTCATTGAGATGCCTGCAGATAGGATGTTTGTGGACTCGTTAGTTGTGGCTATTCCTTCGGAGGATGAATCTGGTTACTCTAGGGAGCAAATTGATGTCGAATATGAATGGAGGCCGCCTCATTATGGTGATTGCAATTTTTTTGGACATAACACCAATATGTGTCCAAAACGTGTGAAAGTCCCTTAATATGACAATTGTCAAAACTATAACTCGTATAAACACAAAAACACAACGAAATACTTTTCAAACACGTAATGCTTTATTAACTGTTATAAACAAAGTATTACAAAGTGCTATGAATGCACCCGTTGAATGACAATAAGAAATGAACCCTAGAACAAGTAAACTAGATTCGAGACTTAAGTTTACAAGGGAACCAATGAGACACTGGTAGACAGCCGAGGGCTCAGTGGTTCCAAAGTGAGAAAGAACTTAGATAATCTATCCAAGCACAAGGGTTGCATGAACTCTTCTTTCTCACTCCTATTTGTAGTAGTACGAGGTTGCTTCCTTAGTGGGAGTAGTTGATACGTGTCATCTTCTGAATGGAAGAGTACAACGTATTAAATTCATGTCCAAATTGAGACATACCTTTAAAAATCTTTAGGTGAACAGTTCTGCCAACTGTTAACCTTTTGTCCCACTAGGTCGTACTAGGTTTTATCTTGAATCTCTTGTTTTGTCCCACTCAAAACACTTAGTAGATTATCCAGCCTAAACTATAAAGGATTAGAAAAGCTTTGCTTGTATCAGACTTCTAGGGTTCTTAAGTGATCTCTAAGTATTATCAACTTAGAGATCCTTGAACACCAACTAATTCCTTCTACATCCCAGCTATCCATAATCGCTGGTGAGTATGACTTCAGATTGTCTTCGACTTGTCTGATGTTGTCTTTGACTTGAATGTTCCTGGTGTGCCAGCTGAGGCTTTGCCTTCCACTAGTCTGGTCTCTGTCGCTGGTTCTCTCAACGATCAGTAACACTTAGTCTAATTTATACAAATCAAGACTGGGCCATAGTTAAAACTTTCATTGGCCCAACAATCTCCCCTTATTTGTTTATAAATTATACTAAGCCTAAAATTATTGTAAGTGAGTACACAGCTTCTTCTTACACATAAATTAACAAACATACCTCAAAGTTTTATTAAACATAAAGAACCTAGTCTATTACAAGAACACCCAGTGGTGTAAACATAGAACAAAATAAAAGGTTCTTCAGCGATCGAGGCCTTGGACAATTCTCTGAGCTTCAACTTTGTCACTCCTAGAGTTAATGATCAGCTCAACTTTAAACTCAAAATCATCAGCTAATTTGTAGTTCCTTAGGATGCCCTGTTTGAGTATGATGAGTTGGATAGTTGAGGCCAGATGTAGTTCATTCATCCGCTGAAGCAATACACACAATTACCATTAAAGAAGACCATTCCTGTCTCTGGTTCTGAGTATACTTGGCCTCCCACTGGTTTAGTGATCTCCTCGGGAAGTACAAGGTTTCTGTACATTCTATCTACCACAACATTCTCAGTGACTAGCTTCTCTACCAGAGGCCCCATTTGGGTTTTCCTTTTTCTTTGTCCTTGAGAAGATTGTTGTTGTGATAGTTGAGGAGGCAGAGGTACCTTCAGCTTCTTTGTAGTGTCTCTTACCCAATTCAGCTTAGCTTGAATGTTTTTTATCATTTGGGCAGCACCAGGCCCAGTCTTCTTTTGGGCAAGAGACAACATTTCTAACCATTCAGAGAGGCCCAGATCTCTGAGTTTAAAGTCACTGAAGACTTTGTAGTTGGTCAGTTGGTTTTCTCTGTATAAGGTCATTACTACTCTTTTGTCTTTGTCAGTGTAACATGCGTATTTGGTGATTTGACCGGGCTCTGCTCTTTGGTCCACTATTCTCTCATATTCCTTTTGAAGGTTGCTCCTTTTAACATTAAGTTCTTTGAGCTTATTCAACTGATCTTCCTTTACAGCTGGAGAGAGTAGTTTGTTCAGAGCTTCTTTGCTCTTGATTTCAGCAGCTCTAATGTTTGCTAACCTTTTTTGTTCCAAGATTTAAGCCTTTGCCTGCTCTGGGGTTAGTGGTGGTTCATCATCACTTTTAAATTTGTTCAAGTCAGAGTGCCTGGCTGTGGATCCACCTTCTTCTTAGAGGGAGTGCAGGGTTGTTTCAGGTACCACAAAGGCAATACCTTTTCCCTTGTCCTGTGCCACCTCAGTGATGGGGTTGAAGGATCTGATGGATTTTGGTGTTGGGATCTCTTTTGAGGGTGCTGGTTGTTTAAGTGATTACTCCCCCTTAGGTGGAGCAGTATCTACTTCTTCTTTATAGGTAGAGGTTGCTGAATTCTCCCCCTCAGGCATAGCGCCGGCAGAAGCTGTGCCTGATCCAGGTTTGAGGAACTTAACAAATTCTTGATGGACAAATAAGCATATTTCTTTAAATTCCTCCTGTAAGAGCTCTTAAAGAAGTTATCTGGAAGTCTCAGATGCCTTGGCAATTGTGGATTTGCTTTTTAGTAATCCGGTGGTCTAGTAGGGTGGTAGATGGTTGTGGAAGCCATGGATGAAGTTGAGAGAGAAGGTTGTGTGTGAAAAAAAAAGAAAAGTGTATTAAAGTGAAAATGAAACACAAGCAACACCCCTCCTTGGAATCCTTGGAGGGGTATATATAGTCACACACCGCACCTAAACTATACATTGTTTTCTAGTCTAGTCTAAGCGTGTGTGACTATGATAACTAATGGGAATTCTTAAATGTCGTCACATAAAATGAATTTCCAACAGCAATAACAGCAACATTTGCTTTGACAGCTACAGTGAGGACTGATGGCATGTATTGCTGAAGACTTTGGTTTAGAACTACTGGGAGTTGAGTTTTCAAGGCATTTCTCAGCAGTTGCGGAGGCAGTGTAGTCATAGAGGATTCCATAGATGAAGTTAGTGATGTCTCTAGGGTGGTGGTGAGTTCCTCAGCAGCATGAGTGAGTGTTTGTAATTCAGAGAGGATGACATCATTTTTGACTTTAGGCTTGGTGATACTGATGTCTCCCCTCTTGACCTAGAGTTCCTCAGCGGCTAGTTCCTGAACATCTTTCATTCTAGGAACATGGACAGGCTTGAGGTGTTTCAAATGTTCCAAGTGTTTTATAGCCCCCAGTTCCATGACATTTGGCAAAGTGGGGAAGGGAACTGGGGTTGGTGTACTGAGCCTCTGGTCCCGTAGCTGCTTGGCAGCTAGTTCTTGAACATTTGCCATTGATGGGAAGGAAATGGGCTTTAATTCTGATGTGACTTGGTCATCATCAGCATCCATATCAACATAGTCTGAAATGGTCAGGTCATCTTCAATGATAAATACCTCATCTTCTGGCATGGAGTCAATGTCTGACATGACATCCAGATCAATGTGGGGGGCTTCAGCATTATCATCACCAACAATGGAATAGGCATCATCATTTTTCTATTCTTCATGAAGATTATGAGCCTGTTATGACATTTTTTAGTAACCAGCGTGAAATAAATATGAAGTTAGAGATCGCCATTCGCTGCCCCTAGGAAAACTGGGTGTGATTATCCAGCCCCCCCCCCCCCCCCCCCCCAAGGATTTCTCCTTGGGACTCTTTTAGTGTGAAACAGATATGTTGAAGGGTCTCCATTCGCTGCCCCTAGGATAGTTGGGTGTGATTATCCAGCTCCCCCATAAGGATTAATCCTTGGGACTCTTTTGATTTGTGAAAACTATGTGGTGAATGGTCACCGTTCACTGCCCCTAGGATAGCTGGGTGTGATTATCCAGCTCCCCTAAAGGATTGCTCCTTGAGACTCTTTTAATTGTGAGTTAATGGAAGTTAAAGGTCGCCTTTTATCACTTCCCCTAGGAAGACTGAGGGTGATTATTCAGTCCCCCCAAAAGAATAAATTCTTTGGGACTCTTTTAGTTGTGACATATTTGAAGATAAGGGTCGCCTTTTATCGCTGCCGCTAGGAAGACTGAGGGTGATTATTCAGTCCCCCCAAAAGAATAAATTCTTTGGGACTCTTTTACATATGAGGGGACCTAGAGACTACGTGAGGTGCAGAGACTTTGGGTCGGGACCTATAGCATGCTCAAGTTGTTATGGACAAGAGCACAGTCCAGAGGGTGAAGGATCATCGGGGTGCGTTATGAGCACAAGTGAATCATATCCTAGTGTTAAGACAGAGTGTACAGATAATCCTAAGAGATCTAGGTGCTGACACAAACACTCTATGGGTTGAGGCAAACCCTAAGACTTCATCACTCTCTCCTACAGAATTTTGAGAGTGATTGTATGTGATCCTCCAAGAGAAAAAAAGGCGAACTAATACCTGAGAGATATCAGCGTTGAGAAGGTTCTTAGTCGTCTCTGCTGACAAAGAGACGCTAGACTTTGGTTGTTTGTCAGCTGTAGGCTCTTTAACCACATCCTCCAGAGAAGGGGATGGGTTCTTCTTGGTCTTCTTTGTCTTGGAAGGATTAACAGAAGGGGTTTCAGAGGAAGGGGGATGTCTTTCCTCTTCTTCTTCTTTTCCTTAGGTACCTTGGGCTGAGAAGTGGACTGCACAGAGGCCTTGGACAAAGACTTGTCAGTTTGTCTTTCAGCATTCACCTCATTGTGAGGGATCAAGGGCTCTCCATCATCAGCGAGTAACCCAGCAACCTGCATCATATGCCTGCTGAGAGGCACTTCATCCTCCAAGGGAGTCTTTAGAGGGGCAGGAGTGATGCGATAGGGAGAGAAGGAGTGAAGTTCATCATTTGTGTAGGTTTCACCAATCATATCCTCTATTTGGAGAGAGAGATATCTTGTGTAGCAGATGGTGGCCAGTCGATGCTTCTTCCCTTTGTTTTCCAGCTTTGCAATGAGGTCAGTGTAAAGTATGTGGGCGATCCCTATATCTTGTCCCCATATTAAGCTGTAAGCAATTGCTTGCTGAGCACCATTGAGCTTATCATGTGACCCCTGGTTTCCTCCCAGACATTTCACGATGTACATCATCAGCGTCCTCCAAGTGGGTGAAAATTAATTCACTTTGATCAGTGATTTGTTTTGGAAGCCTTGGGTGGTGAATGGTTTGTCATCGTCATCATGAGGACGAAGAGTAGCCAGAGCCTTCTTCACTGTGGCGCTGGCAGGCACAACGGACATGCCTTCATTGACTGGAAGTCCAATGACTATGGAAAAAGTGTGGAAATCAAAGGTGAGGGGTTGTGGATGTGTAGAAAGGTTGAAGGTGATGTGTGATGAGGTTTGATTAACTTCAGCGCTGTAACAGAACTCCCTCAAGTATTGGTGGTAGCATGTAGAAGGTTCTCTAGTAATGGCTTCAAAAATGGTGGAGTTCTTGAGGAAGGATAACAAAGGATGGTAGAGAGGATTATTATGTTCCAAGAGTGCTACATAGTTTTTCTGGGCGATCTTTCCATCGTTTATCCCAAAATCTACATTTGAGGCGGCCAAAATGGTGACCGAGGTGTTTGTTGATGAAGACGCCATTGTTGATGGAAGGAAGAAATGGAGGATGTGAAGAAGACGAATAGTATGTGTGTGTGAAAGTAATGAGTAATGTGATGTTTGAAAAATGATTCAAGGGTTTTGATAAAAGGTTTTGCCATTTTTAATTAAAGCATTAAATCCGAATGTTTACCTTTTAGGAAAAGTGGGACCTCTTGACTCTTCATGTGATTTTTCTGTCCCCTTGGAAAGTGGGAAAGTTGTTGACAATGAAGGACAATCATTAGAATTAAATAAGGGAATATATTAACTCCCATTGAAATGTAACTACCTCGTTACATTCAATTCCCTTAAATGCCCAGAGGCAGAGATCGTTTATTAAATTTTTTTGCCAATATTAAGCATACCCAGCTCAGCAACCAGCCTAGTAAAACTTGGCTCAGCCAAAGGCTTGGTGAAAATATTAGCGAGCTGGTATTCAGCGGGTATAAAATGAAGCTCAATATCACCTTTTAAAATATGGTATCTGATAAAGTGATACCTGATGTCAATATGCTTAGTTCTGGAATGAAGTACCGGATTATTGGAGATGGCTATAGCACTTGTGTTGTCACAGAATATGGGAACCTTTTCATAAATGATACCATAATCAGCCAGCTAACTTTTCATCCAGAGAAATTGAGCACAACAACCTGTGGCAGCTACATATTCAGCTTCAGCTGACGACATGGCCACTAAGTTTTGTTTCTTAGCACTCCAGCATACTAATTTTCCTCCAAGGATTTGACAACTCCCAGAGGTGCTTTTTTATCAAGACAGCACCCAACATAGTCAGAGTCTGAGTAGGCTTTGAGGTCGAAGCCTGATCCATTTGGATACCAGAGACCCAATGTGGGAGATCCTGTTAAGTACCTAAAAATTCTTTTGATAGCAACAAGGTGGGATTCCTTGGGGTTAGCTTGGTACCTAGCACAGAGACATGTGGCAAATTGTATGTCTTGTCTGCTTGCTTTGAGGTACATCAGTGACCCAATCATGCCTCTATATAAGGTCTCGTTAACAGAGACCCCTGAGTCATCAGCTCCCAAGTTATTGGGAGGAAGCATGGGGCATTTCACTGATGCACAATCAGACAGATCATACTTCTTGAGCAAATCCTTAACATATTTTTCTTGACAAATGGAAATTCCTTTTGAATTTTGTTTAATTTGAAAACCCAAGAAAAAAGTTAATTCCCCCATCATGCTCATTTCATACTTTTTGGTCATAAGTTTGGCAAATTGTTTGCTCAAGGTAACATTGGTTAAACCAAAAATTATATCATCCACATAAATCTCTACTAAAATGACATCACCCTTGGACCTATAAGTGAACAGGGTTTGATCAATGGTACCTCTGACAAATTTGTTTTCAAGTAAAAATTTTGATAGGGTTTCATACCAGGCACTAGGCGCTTGTTTCAGCCCATAGAGTGCTTTGTGAAGTCTGTAGACGTGATCAGGATACTCATTGCTTTCAAACCCAGGGGGTTGATAGACATAAACTTCCTCTACAAGCTTTCCATTTAGAAAAGCACTCTTCACATCCATCTGGTATACAGTAAAGCCCATATAAGCTGTAAAGGCTAGAAAGATTCTGATAGCTTCCAATCTGGCTACTGGTGCAAACGTTTCATCATAGTCAATACCCTCAAATTGATTGTATCCTAGCACCACAAGCCTAGCCTTGTTTTTAACAATCATACCAGCTTCATCCCTCTTGTTTCTGTAGACCCACTTATTCCAACCACATGTTTTCTAGCTGGAGCTTTTACCAGAGTCTACACCTTGTTCCTCTTGATCTGATTCAACTCATCTTGCATGGCAACAACCCACCCTTCATCTAGAAGCGCAACAGCCACATTCTTAGGTTCATCTTCAGAGAGAAAATCAGCGAAAAGGCATTCATTCGCTGAGGCGGTTTCTAGAGATCTCAATTTGCCTCTGGTGGTGACTCCCTCAGAGGGTTCACCAAGAATATTCTACAGAAGAATATCTTTGTTCCTACTCCATTTGGATTGAGGAGCAGGAGTCTCTGTGGGTTTAGGAGTCACTGCAGGTTCAATGAATGCTGGGGGATCTTCACATGTTATTTCTTCATCCATAATCTCTTCATCAAGGTGAGAGATTGGTTCGATAAGATCAGCATTCACTACAGTGGGTAGAGTGATAGGTTCAACATTTTCAACCTCTAGAGTGATGTCAGAGATTGAGTGAGGATCAAATGCATGAACATAAGGAAAGTCCTTGTGACAGGCCTGAGATGATTCCTTGGGATTTGAGAAATCATCCTCTGGATATGATTTGACTTCATCGAAATCAATGTCACATTCTTCTGTGTTGGTATGAGTAATGAACGCATCTGCTTCATTAAAGGTGACATGGATGGATTCTTCTAGTTCTTGCCTGCGAATGTTGAATACTCTATAGGCTCTGGAGGTGGGAGAGTAGCCAACAAAGAATCCATCGTCTGACTTTTCATCAAATTTTCCCAGGTGATCTCTATAGTTGTGAATGAAAATAGGGCAACCAAAGACATGGAAGTAGCTTACATCAGGGGCTCTCTTCCTGTACACTTCATAAGATGTATTGCCGTGTCTCTTCACAATATTATATCTGTTTTGTGTGTAACAAGTTGTGTTCACAGCTTCACCCCAAAATTGTTTTGGAAGTCTTGATTAGCTGAGCATGGTTCTAGCAGCCTCTATGAAAGTTCTGTTTCTTCTTTCAGCGACACCATTTTGTTCAGGGGTGCCTGGGTTAGAAAAGTTCTGTGATATTCCTTTTTCATCACAAAAGGCTTCCATGGCATGGTTCTTGATTTTAGTACCATTGTCACTTCTGATAGCCTTGACTCTATAGTCATTAAAGTTCTCTATTTCTCTGATGAAAGACATTATTCTTTCAGCAACATCACTCTTTCTTTTGAGAAAGAATACCCATGTGAATCTGAAGAATTCATCTAAAATGACTAGTGTATATTTGTTGTGATTAAGGGATTGAGGTTTTACTGGTCCAAATAAGTCTATGTGAAGAAGATGGAGGCACTTATTTATGGAGAATGATTTCTTTGTCTTAAATGAGGCTCTGTGGTGCTTCCCTTTCTCGCAGACTGAGCATGGTCTGTCTTTGGTGAAGGTCAGAGAGGAAAGCCCAGCCACTAAATCATTCTTGGCTAGTTTGTTGATGTTCTTGAAGTTAAGGTGGGAGAGTATCTTATGTCATAGCCAATTTTCACTATCAGATGCTTTGGCAAAGAGACAGGTGTTCATCCCTTCTGGACATGATGTCATGTCAATGACATACACATCCCTTCTTCTGGGTGCAATTAGAACAACATCATCATTTTAATTGAAGATTGTTCCTTGGGTCTTAGTGAACATAACTTTGAAACCAGCATCGCAGAGTTGACTAATGCTGATTAAGTTGTGCTGCAGTCCATTGACATAATCGACCCTTGTGAAGGTTATACCGTTGCAATCCACTAAGCCATAACCCTCAGTATCCCCTGAGGAGTCATCTCCAAAGACTACTTTTGGACCAGACTCCTTCTTATATCTATGAAGATATTGTTTAACCCCTGTCATATGTCTGGAGCACCCACTATCCAGATACCAAACATATTTCTTAAGATATTCTTGCATAGATATAATAAAGCCAGATTAGTTTCAATGACGAACCCACTTTCCAGTGGGTCCATGTTGTCGCTGACCAGCGACATTGGGTCTTCTTTGTTTTCTATCTCCCCCTCTTTGGTTGCAGTCTCTGGGTTCATGACGCATACTTCCACAGATGTCACATCCGGGATAATGCTCACACTCATAAGAGTGATGGTCAAAGAAGCCATAGTACTTGCATGGAGGATTTGGTTTGTAACCCTGAGAATTGTCTCTTGGTTTGGGCTCAGCTCTTCTACAGGGCATGTGAGGAGTTTTAGACCTTAATTGAGTTCTGGTTCTTTGAACAACAATAATCTCCTCATGCTCTCTAGAGCTATGTTCAGTAGACAAGCATGTGATACATTTTGGTTTCTTTGAGCAGTCCTCAGAAGAATGATTTTTGAAACCGCAATGCTTGCAAGGCCTGAATAAAGCTCTCCCCTTAGAGCTACTAGATCCTTCACCAAGAGAGTTAACAGATGGACTATTAACTCTGGGGTTGATTTGTTCTTTCAGCCCCTTTACTTCTTCCATCAAGGTGAGGAGAAGTTATTTGGTGGGTGAAAGCTCTTCAGTGGGAGGAGTGGGTTTGTTGGAGTCCTTGGCCACAAAAACCTTTTTGTGCGCTTTATCAGCGACTTTGAGAATTGAATTCCCTGGGGTTTTGGTTAGAGGTTTTGGGCCAACCAAGGAATCAGATGGGACAGCACCAGCGAGTCTTGGTAAAGCTGATACCTTTGATTTCTTGTCAGAGTTTATCTCATCCACAGAGGTGGAAGATGGAGAAGAAACACCTAAAGGGACAAATTTAACACTGGGTACATGTATATGATTTTTGTATCTACCCTTTCCCCCAATAACCTGAACCACATCACCTGGTATGGCTTCAGCAACTATTTCTTCACTATGGATTGAGCCAAATTCCATTTTTCAATGGTTTTTCTGAGTTCAGTATTTTCATCAGTTAAAGACTCATTTTCAATGGACAATTTGCTTACTTCATTTTGAAGTTGATTTGCAAGATTCACAAACGGTTTAAGATTTTTTAATTCAGATTGACAAAGATTTAACTCTGTTTTAAGACTATGAAACTTGTTTAACAAGTTTTTTCTTTGCTCTTTCACAAAGTGGAGGTCAACTAAGGTATAGTCACTGACATGGTCTCTATCAGGACCTTCAGGCATAGATAGCAGTCTTTGTACCTTTTTCATGGTGATGTCCACCCATTGACCAGATCTTGCTTCGCTTTTTCCCACAACAGGTTCTTCATCAGCGACAGCCATAAAAGCTCTGACGGTAGTGGTTCCTTCATCCTCAGATGTAAGGGGTTCATCATCCCAGTCGAATGAAGTAGCAATCAGACCTTTTTCAGTCTTCTTAACATCCTTTTTCTTAGCTGCATCTTCAGCTTTCTGGTTGAGTTTCAACAGCTCAGCTTTCAAGGCTTTGTACTTAACTTTGTAGTCCTTCTTTCCCTCTGAGTCAGAGTGGGAGGTTTTCTTGAAAGGTGAGGTAGAAAACTTCTTCTTGCTGCTGTGGTTATTGCTGGATGAAGGAAATCTTGGAGAGGAGGTTTTGTGTGACCAACAATCTTTCTAAAAGTGACCAGTCTTTCCACAAGTGTAGCATGACACCTTGGATTTATCAACCTTAGTAGCTCCAACTCTACCAGATCTCTTGTAGTACCTCTTTTGGTCAGCTAGAAGGGCTCTGTCATGGAACTCGGCATGTAATTCATCAAGAAATTCTTGATTGCTTCTGGTGTCCTCTTCTATGTTAGAGTCGCTGTCCTGAAAAGAATGGTTAGCAACAAGACCTTTTGATCCAGTGATATTGGTGGTAAACCTATCAATCTCTGATTTGTAAATGGAGTCAATTAGCCTTTCTTCATAGTTATATCTACCAAACAGTTGGGCTAAAGTACCATTTTTGATAGCATTATTTGCTTTAAGGTCTGGTTTAGGCTAAGCCATTTTCTAGGTAAACTATTGACAAATGTAGCATTAGCCTCAGCCTTAGGTAGAACAACTCCATTGTTTCCCAAGTCATTCAGCAAAATATTAGGCCTAGTATAAGTTTGAGCAACAGTTTATGTTTCTAAAGCTTTAAAAGCATTAAGCTTAAGTCTAAGGGCTTGGATTTTGGTTTCTTTTGTTTCCTCTAGACCTTCATACCCTAGAACTAACTCGGTCCACATCTCCTTAGCAGAGTTGCATTTTATGATGGACTTCATAATGTTCTTGGGTAGGCAAGAGACTATGATACTTTTGAGTCTCTTGTCCTAGTTAGCCAGACGTCTATCCGCTGGAGACCATTGCTTCTTTATGGGTCTCTCAGGGGTAGAGGAAACGGCCAGTGGTACATAGGGACCATCTTCTAAGATTTCTATCAAGAAGGGTTCTAAGCCATCTAAATATATAAGAAATTCACTTTTCCAACTTGAAAAATCTTCTTTATCAAACGCTGGAACATTAGACACATGTGACCCCCCACGAACATCAAGTAGTTGGGGAAGGTCATCATCATTATTACCAGTGCTTACAACCGGTGTAGGCATGGTAGTAGATGTGGTGGCTGGTGCGGTGGTCGAAGTGGTACCTTGACTGGTTTGACCAAAGGGTGGTGGTATAGGATGTATAGTATCAGTCATATTAGGATCTTGATTTTAAAAACAAGAACGGTTTATAAAATGTTTTATAAATCAAACCGCTCTGATACCAATTGAAAGTCCCTTAATATGACAATTGTCAAAATTATAACTCGTATAAACACAAAAACACAACGAAATAATTTTCAAACGCGTAATGCTTTATTAACTGTTATAAACAAAGTATTACAAAGTGCTATGAATACACCTGTTGAATGACAATAAGAAATGAACCCTAGAACAAGTAAACTAGATTTGAGACTCAAGTTTACAAGGGAACCAATGAGACGCTGGTAGACAGCTGAGGGCTCAGTGGTTCCAAAGTGAGAAAGAACTTAGATAATTTATCCAAACACAAGGGTTGCATTAACTCTTCTTTCTCACTCCTATTTATAGTGGTACGAGGTTAAATGCATGTCCAAATCGAGACATACCTTTAAATGCATGTCCAAATCGAGACATACCTTTAAACAACTTTAGGTAAACAGTTCTGTCAACTGTTCACCTTTTGTCCCACTAGGTCGTACTAGTCTTTATCTTGAATCTCTTGTTTTGTCCCTGATGAGATGGCATTTATACATGATCTCATCGTTCTTTTCGGGTTTTAAATGCATTAAAATGTCATAAAATACCATATATATGCTTGTGTTTGTTTACTTGTGTATTTTAGGTATGGATATCGTGAAAAAGACAAAAGATCACAAGAATCAAGGAAAAACGGACACGAGAAACGAAGCCGTACAAAGAACCGGGCCCTAATCATGGAATTTTCATCAAAAACCCTTGAAGACTTGAAGACAAACAAGATTGATCCTCAATGAATGAAGAAATGACACTTAAAACCCTTGTATATTAATAATTACAAGTTTGGTCCCTTAAGTTTGTCAAAATTGCAAAAAGGTCCTTCAACTTTGAAGAAATGGCAAGATTGGTCCCTCAACAAATTCAAATTGCCATTTATGGTCCCTCATGAAGATTAAGATGCAAGGAAGACCTTGGAAGATCAACAATGTTCAAAAACAGCCCTTGAAATATTCAAAGATGACAAAAATTACCCTTGATAACCTTTTTGTCAAAGTTTGTGCCAAAAATGACAAACCTTGGAAGTTGATATAGGCTTAATCAGGCGCTGACAGGTTTTTAAAGTTAAAAGACAAAAGAAAGAAAAGAAAAGGGCCAAAGTTGACAAGTTGAAAGATTCAAATGGAAAAACAGGCGCCTAACATGTTTATTCCCCCAATTTCGGATCAAAGGGAGTACTATTCACCTTTTTACTTCCCCAGTTTTTACATCCACTTTTACTTGGGTAAAACTCAATTAAACTCTCACACACTTAATTCACACACTCACAAACCTTTCCCACTCCTAAAAACCTGCATCCCACTCATGTGCACCAAACCCCCAATTCCCCAATCCACCAATCACATCATTCCTTAGCCCCCAAGCTCATGACGTGTCCCAATTGAATGGCCAAGATTATTTGCTTCCTCCCAAAGCAAAATAAACGTTCAAGATCAAATGGACAGCTCATATGCACCAAAAACGTTTGAGGGTAGATTTGGGATTTTCTATGTATTAGGGTTTTATGTTTTTATGCTTCTAGGATGTTCTATAGGCTCTATAAAAGGAGACCCAAGCTGTGGTGATCCCTTTGTTCCAGTTTTTAAGCCTGCACATGTAATACCTTTTTAAAGAAATAAAAAGTTTGGTTTTTGAAATATTCAAGTGTAATTCCTTTTTTATTGTTTTTAAAAGTTGAGTGTTGTGTTAAGCTTAATTCTGAGTTCCACACTTTTATTTGGTTAAGCAACTTTGATTTTCAAAGTTGTTTAAGGTTTTGAGATTTTGAGAGATTTTGGTAAAATCTTCTCAAAAGGTTTTTGGTGTTAGGAGTTCATGTTTATTGGTGATTTAAGTATAATAGAAACGTTTTAGAAAGATTTGAAAAAAGTTTTGCAAAGTTTTTAAGAAGAAAGAAAGAAAACAGAAAAAATATATATTGTTATATTATTTTGTTGTTTTCTTGTTTTGTGATTGCAACAGGTTGAAGGCTTGTTGATTTGGTTCAGCTCCAACCCGGGTTGGATTGGAGGAGGGTTATACACCCTCTAGGGCTTTGGATGTAAAGCCCTAAGGTACAAACCTTGTTCCTTGTTTAAATTTCAGAAAAATAGCTAGTTGGTATGATCTTAAGTGATTTGGTGATTAAGAGTGTTTAAGTTACTTGATTTGTGTTCTAGTGTGTATGTTTACATGTTAGATGCACTTGGAATCAATTTGGTAGCTTTTGTAAGCATGTTGGTATGTTAAATCTTGGTTTTAGAATTTTAAAAGGGTGTTTGGCAATAGGATTAAGCAGGGTACAATCATTGCTTTGTGTTGCTAAAAGATGTTAGGTTACTAGATTAAGGTTAAGTTAGATGTTAGTAAGCTGGTAATATAGTTTGGCACACGTTTTGAGCAAACTTGTGTGGTTTAAAAGGTAAAAGGTTGTCAAAAATCTGCATGTGCCATATTATGCTTATTGGAGTTAAGTTTTTATGCATGATTATTGAAATCTGTTGAGAATTAGGGTAGTTTAGAGTTTGAATCTGCTTAAGTGCTATTTGGAGGGTGTGTGTGTCAAATTTGAGCCATTAAAATTCATTGTAGTGCTAGTAATCTGCTCAATATAGTCCACAGACCTCTCATATTGTCACAGAGACTTTGCATAGCCTGTTTATGCTTTGATTTGCTTTTGTGTGCTTGGATTTTGCTTATTTTTTGTGTGCTAGGTGTTTCTTTGTGCTAAGATTGACTCCTTGTGCTTCTATGAGCACAAGGGTGCCCCTATTGTCCCAATACAAACACCAAATAAGCATCAAGCCAAGACCTCTTGGCATCAAGTGAGCACAAGTGTGCAATCACATTTTTCCATCAGTGTTCATACTCAAACTGGCACGTTTGGTTGTTTAAATTTTGATCATATTGGGTTAAAAAAGGAATTGGTGTTGGATTCTAAGCTTATACAAGTGTAAGTGTTGGGTTGTAAAGAGTTAAAAAGAAAAAAAATAATAGCTGCGCCGCAAGACCTACTAGTTGCGGCGCAACTGTAGGAGCTACAGATCAAGGTTATCCCGTTTCACTAGTTGCGGCGCAAGACACAAGCGTTGCGGCGCAACTAAGTGAAAACAAAAAAGGGTTGCTAGGACTCGAACCCGTGACCAACCGTTCAACACACCAACAACTTAACCAATGCGCCCTGGGGACTTTGACTGAGAGACTTGGTTTCCATAACTAGTTAACACGTTTTTGATTTGAGTCAGTTTTAATAAGCCGTAGGTTTTAAGCTAAATTCCAGCTTATTTATAAGCTACTTTTTGTTCTTTTCAATTTTCCTAGGAACTTATTGGGATTAGTGATTTTTCTAGCTTATTTTCTTATTTTTCCCATTAATAGATTATTTTTTAGAATTTATTTTATATACGTATTTTATTAAATCATAAAAAAATACCAAAAATAGTTTTTATTTCTAGGAAAAATAGTTTTTAGTTTTTAAAATATATTTTTGAGGTTTACATATAATTTTGGTGTTATAAACTTTTATTTTTAATTTTATAATATTTTAAGGTTTTTTATAAACTTTAAAGATTTTTATAAAATTATTAAAAAAGGTTTAGAAGCCTAGATTTGTGTTTCTCTCTTAATTATATTATTTAGGATTTTTAGAAAATTTTTAGAATTTATTTTATAAACTTTTTATTTTTAGTAATATTTTAATATTATTTTATTATTTAATTTTCAAAATTTTCTTTTTCCTTCTTTTTCATTTTTCCTAGGTTCTTTGTCATTAATTAGGACCATTTCCATTTTTAGAATAATTTTTAAGTTTTTAGATTTATTTTTATAATTATTTTAAGTTTAATTAGGTAATAATTATTTTAAATCATTTTTAGAGTTTTAAAAATAGTTTTATTAGGTTTTAATTTTTAGAAAATTACTTTTTAATCTTATAATAATATAAGTTGAGTGATAATTCAATAAAATCATATTTTTGACATTTGAATTAATTAAATTTAATTTTAGGGCTTTAATTAGCATTTAAAATTAATTATTTAATTAACAAAAGGTTTTAAAATATCTTTGTTGGATTTTTAACTTTATTTATATTATTTTAGACTTGTTTTTAGCCTTGTTGATATTTTGTTTTTTTTGATTTTAATAATTTTTAATTTTTGTGGTTTTTCTACGGTCTTACGTTTTCGTCGTAGTTTAATTTTCACGTATCCGTCTTTTCTTCTTCTCACCCCCATTCTTCTTAATATTAATCTCAAATACATACAAGTTAATTCACAACACCATACCTCCTTGGGAAACGAATCTTTCATCTCTTTTAAGTGATTGGGTCATTAGTGTTGATTTTTCCTAAAATCATCACTCGATACTTACCGCTATTTACGCTCTTTGTTTTCCTAAACAAGAGTTGTATTTTACTACAATCATAAATGGCGCCGCTGCCGGGGAGGTGTGTCGTGATTTAATTTGGAAAATTTTGTTTTTGATATTATCCAAAATAGTATTTGTGTTAAGTGGAACTCCCTTAACACGTATTATCGGTTTTCTTGGTTTTTCTTTGTGAATATTATTAATATATTGTATTAAGTATCACAACCAAAATACAATATCTCCAAAAGTGTGAAAACACAACCTTGATTCGGGATTTCATCACTCGATCATTGTATTCGAATCTCAAACAAAAAGAAAAGGCAAAAATAGATAAATACTTTCGTGAAGCTCGATTTTGAAAAATACGAACTATAAGGTGGGTATAAGGCGGGTATTATAAAATATACCCTAAGGAAAAAGGCTCTTAAGTGCTTCGCGCCGCCTCGTTTCCCCGCTTGCTTGTGAGTATTTTGAGATTGAAGGCTAATCGAGGGTTTTGCCGCCCAAAGTATTAATACGTATACTATATTTGCTTGGTTTTCTTTGTGATTAAACCCTCGTGAACAATTTGGTTTTCACCAAAGTTCTAAAGTCATTCGAAGGCGTTCACTCCACGTGATCGTTTTCATTCCTTTGAGGCTTCTTTAATCAAGATTTTGATTCGAGGAGAGATTTTGTAGATTGTTGTCTACGAAGATACACCAAAATCCAAAAAAATTAAATATCATCAAAAACACAAAAAAATTAAAAATCCACAAAACAACCAAAAAGAATCTTCTTTGCTCACCTCCCATTCTTCGTGAAGTTTATGATCACTCGTAACCAAGCTAAACGAGCTCGTAAACGTCTCCAAAAGCAAGCAAATCAAGGATCGTTGATTGTTGAAGAACCTCCAATTGTTGAACCTATTATAGAACAAGAAGTCGTAATGGCTAATCGTACTATGATGGAGTTGCTACAAGCACCCACCGAGGGTTTTGGAGAGGCAATTGTTATTCCCGCCATCCTTGCGGAGAATTTCGAGATTAAGACGGGTTTAATGTCGATGCTACAAGCAAATAAATTTCGAGGTCACGAGAAAGACAACCCGCATTACCACATTAGGAAATTCAACCGTCTCACCGCTACTAGCAAATTCAAAGATGTTCCGCATGACGCCATTAAGATGATGTTGTTTCCATACTCGTTGGATGGACCCGCAAAAATTTGGCTCGAGAAAGAACCGCCAAATTCGATTTTGACATGGGCCGATCTCGTCTCTAAGTTTGTGAACAAGTTTTTTCCACCATCGAAAACAACACACTTAAAAAATGAGATTTCACGATTTGTGCAAAGAAACAATGAAAGTTTTTCTATGGCATGGGAACGATTTAAAGAGATGTTACATGAATGTCCTCATCATGATTTTTTGGAATTGCATCAAATTGATACCTTTTATAATGGGCTTAATGATCATGAACGAGATTATTTGAATGCCGCCGCGGGTGGTAATTTTTTGTGCAAGACGACAAATGAGGCTTTACAAATCATTGAAAATCGATCTAAGGTTTATAGCCCTCGTAACACACCGAGTGTTGCCAATATGGGTTCGTCATCTTCGTCACAATCGTCTCGTAGCATTAATGCCTTACATGATGAAGCTAATGAGGAAAATCGGTTTTTTGATAGATTTGCTAATCTTATGTCCCATTGGAAGGCTCAAGAAGCTTCCAATTCCGCTTCGGTTAAAGCGGTTGCTAAGAGTTGTTTATCGTGTGGAGGAGCTCATGATTTATCCGAGTGCATTACCGCGGATGGTAACACTTCGAGTGCTTATGTAGCAACGGGGACTTACAACCAAAACGGCCAAGGTTCCCGCCAAAATCAAGCTCCACCAAATCAAAATGCTAACAATTATCGAAACAACAACCAAGGTAATTACCAAGGCAACACACGCAATTACAACAAAGGGAATTATCAAAGTGGGAATGGACAAATCTCTAATCAAAACCAAAACCGTGATTTTCAAAATACTACACAAGGTTTTCAAAATGCTCACACGAAAAATTTGCAAGGAGAATTTTTAGATTATGCAAAAGCAAATGATGCAAAATTTGATAACATGCAACGTGAGATGATTAGCTTAAGGTCCGAGTTGAAAAACGAGCTTAAAAATGAACTTGCTAATGAACTTAAAACTCATGCTAATAAAATGGAAGGAAATGTCCAACGTCTTCAACAAAACCAACAAAAGATGGAATTAGGACAACATGAGATTAAGCAAGAATTATTAAAAGCGGATGCTAGGCAATCAAAATTTGAGGACCGAATGGCTAAGATGTTTGAAGCTATCATGTGTAAGCCCTCTTCTTCGGGTGGTCTTCCTAGTGATACCATTGCAAACCCGAAGGGAGAAATGAAGGTTATTACTACACGAAGTGGTAAAACTTTCAAGGAACCAATCTCTCGTCCAAGTACTTCTACGGAGAAGGAAATCGAGAAAGAACCCGAGGTGATGGTCGAAAAGGAGCACATTACAATCCCACGAAGTACCGCTCAAACCACACCTACGGTTACACCAATACCAATTGTGGAACCCGAGATTCCAAGACCGTTGCCTAATGACCAACCCACACCACCTTTACCTTACCCTTCGAGACGAAACAAAGAGAAAGCACAAGAAAGGAACAATTACCAATTTGAGCTATTTATGAAAATGTTTCGTGATTTGCATTTTAACATAAGTTTTGCCGATGCTTTAATCATGATGCCTCGATTCGCCGCAAACTTCAAAAGTATGCTAAACAACAAAGAGAAGTTACAACAATCGTCTAGTTGTTCATCGGTTTTTCTAAGCCGCATACCACAAAAAGTCGGTGATCCCGGTAAATTTTTGATTCCGTGTGCTATACAAGATATGGAGGAATGCTACGCCTTGGCCGATCTTGGTGCTAGTATTAATTTAATGCCTCTCGAGATTTTCAAATCACTTTCGCTTCCGGCTCTTACTCCTTCGAACATGTCCATCGAGATGGCCGATCATTCTACGATCATGGCATGTGGAGTAGCCGAGGACGTTTTCGTTAAAGTCGGAAAGTTTTACTATCCCGTTGACTTTATCGTTGTAGACATTCCCATCGATCGAAAAGTTCCTCTCATTTTGGGTCGTTCATTTTTGGATACATCACGAGCACTTATCGATGTTCATGCTCGAAAAATCACCATTCGTTTCAATGAAGAAGAACTTGTCATCAATGCAACACAAAACTCCAATCTTTCTCATGTATATTCTATTGCAACTTTAAACCATGATGACTCGACCAATGTCATTTGCAAAGAATTTTCACCAAAAATTTTAGGGAATGTCTCCAAAAACAATTTACCATTTCCTCCGCCGGTGGAGGTTATGAGTGCAAAGCCTACAAAGAAGAAACCATCAATACTTGAATCGAAAAATCCTTCACATTCGTTCTTGAAAAGTGTTGATAAGTTGCCGGTTTCTACGGAAGATCTTTCGGATGATGAATTTATGGACCCCGATGGGGAAGTTTTCTTCGTCGATAAACGTTTTGAGAACTTGCCACCACCAAAACCAAAACGGTTTCAAAATGTGAGAATTTTTAGTGTAACTAACATCGTCTTAGAAACACCGAATATTTTCGACATAATCAAAAAGGGTTTTCATAAGGAGAGTTTAAAAGATAACAAAGGAAAAGATCTTAAATGTGATTTAATTGATTTTTCTACAAATCTAACTCCGTCATCACCGCGTGCTTTGAGTACTACAAACTCGTCTACTCCTTTTGACGATGTTTTGTGTGGTTCTAGTATGGGGGAAGCCCCTTATGTTCCCTCATCCTTGTCCACCGAGGACGAGATATTCGATCCCGGAATTTCATGTAAAGGGAAATCTCGGTCTTCCACCGATGCAATAAATGGAAACTATATCTATTTGCTTGGTGCGAGTCTACCTCGAGTAGCTCAAACGTTTGTCTTACCAAATGTCTCACCCTTCTACTTCTCATCTATTTTCTTCAAACTCTTTGAGTTTATGGCACATGTTGAAGTGACGTTGAATTGTTTTTTCCATGAAAACGAGAACGCCATCTTCGACCCCGGTATTTTGCATCATATAAGGACTTAGTCCTTTTTACCGGTTGCTTTTTGGGCCTTGTTTATCATGTAAGCCCCTTTGACCATACCATGATCTCCCTAAATGTTCACATTTTGAGGGGATCGAGTCGAGCTCATGACTCGGTAATCAAAAACGAGGTGCCTCGTGGGGGAGATCCCATGCTTATCTTTATGCTTTATGTTCACTAATAAGGGGACTTGTACCCTTCCAACTCGTTGTCTCGTGGTTGTTTGTGATTGTGTTATCTAGATCATCATCTACGATTGAAGACTCTCGTGTTCGTTTACGTGAGCCTCCATCGTTCGTTTGAAGAAGTTTTTCACGATTCCATGACATATCCTTTATTGTTCTAACAATTATCTTTTAGCATAATTAATAAACGGCTTTAGATATATTGTTGATCACCCTTTCCATGCTAGATCCTAAGCATTCGATTCTTCGTCTCTAGTATGGGGGTGCTCCACCTTTAGACTCGAAACATTGAGGACAATGTTTACTTTTAGTATGGGGGGGTGAATAGGTACTTGCTTTGCTACGCCCTCACATTTTCCAACTTTCAATGTTTTGTTTTGCTAATAAGGCTAAAAATGGCCAAATTTTAAAATTTTTCTTAGTTTTCATAAGTGTTTTTTAAGACACGAATGTATATTTTCCGATGGGTAGAATAAGAGTTAATTTTTGACTTGATGGGCATTTGGAGCCATTTACATTCCTTAACCCGCTCAATTCAAGTTTGGCTAGACTTTTATATAGGGAGCTTTAAAACGCGAAAGTCTTAATTCATTCGGATTAAGAACAAGAACTTTTCGCAAGTTCCTATAATTGATTCTAGAAAGTCACTTATCAAGGGAACTTTAAAACGCATTCTCTAAACTTGAAAAAGTCCAAGAAAGTGCAAGATCCTATAGGTGGCTTGAAAACCCAAAACTTTGATTTGATATAGTCTTAATGAAAGCTAATCCAAATTTGGCTTAATTTTGACTTGCACGGCTAAGTATTCACGAGTCTCTTTAATTAGAGGTCTTTAAATAGTGAAGAACGAGAAATGATAGAGTTAGACAAGTGATCATGCTAAACGTAGAACATGAAAATGTTCTTTCAAAAACTCATGTGTTTTTAATTGTGGCTTTTTCTTCCCATAAGATCAATGCATTAGGAATAAATCATAAGTGCAATAAGTAAGGTCGTACGATTTGAAAGGTTACTTAGCCTCTAGCGCAAGATCGTTTAAAAGTTGCTCGGGGTTGAATAGAGTTCATAGCCAAGGCATAACTTATTGAAGCGGGACGCGAAGATTGGCGATCATCCAAAAAGGCCCTAACAAGGCATGAGGAGCTCTATTTTTGCTAAAGATCCAAAGATGATGTGAAGTATCATTGTTCCAAAATGAAGGATCGAGACACACGACGAGAAGCTATTACTCCCCTAAAGAATGGAGAAAGTCTATCCAAAAAGACCCTAACAAGGTATGAGGATGAATATATCCAAGTCCGAAAAGGAGGCGGATCGTTGTATATCAAAATCCAAATTAAAGATTGAAGAAAAATGATGAAGTCGTGGTCCTATATGAAGAATCTCTCAAAAACGTCAAGTGAAGAAATTCCAAATATATGAAGAGAAGACCATAATTTCGAGAACGTCTTCCCAAGATTTGAAGTATGAAGTACATGCCAAATATCGGTCCGAGAAAGGTCTCAAATCGTGAAACGAGTTATGCCAAGATATGAACTTAAGGAGATACACGAGAAGCCGTTTTAAAAGATTTTGTCCTTCGGCTAACTATTGATCAAATCGTGCTACTTTGCTTTCGGACTAATAACTACTCAAATAAGTCAATATGAATCACTTGTGATCCATGACAAATAGATAAAAAATGCTAGTAACCCATTTCCTTTTATAATAACTAGGATTGCGGGGAGAAAAAGTATTACACAATTTGAACGTATGAGTAGTGTTAGCATTGTGACTTGTACCAACAATGATCTTGTTTTTGCACTTAGCATGGAATGTATGACAATCAAGGATGACGAAGTTTACTCTAAGGGACATTAACTTGTTTCTATTCTTAGACCCTAAAAGTCACCTTTTGGTGATGAAAATCATACATTATGTCTTTACACATTCTCGTAGTATGTTGCAAGTCTTTTACTTTTCAATAAAGGATAATAAAATTGAACTTTGGTGATGCTTAGATACTTTATTCTAGCATTGCGTGAGGGCACGGCAATGGCTTAGTATGGGGGAGTGATGAGATGGCATTTATACATGATCTCATCGTTCTTTTCGGGTTTTAAATGCATTAAAATGTCATAAAATACCATATATATGCTTGTGTTTGTTTACTTGTGTATTTTAGGTATGGATATCGTGAAAAAGACAAAAGATCACAAGAATCAAGGAAAAACGGACACGAGAAACGAAGCCGTACAAAGAACCGGGCCCTAATCATGGAATTTTCATCAAATACCCTTGAAGACTTGAAGACAAACAAGATTGATCCTCAATGAATGAAGAAATGACACTTAAAACCCTTGTATATTAATAATTACAAGTTTGGTCCCTTAAGTTTGTCAAAATTGCAAAAAGGTCCTTCAACTTTGAAGAAATGGCAAGATTGGTCCCTCAACAAATTCAAATTGCCATTTATGGTCCCTCATGAAGATTAAGATGCAAGGAAGACCTTGGAAGATCAACAATGTTCAAAAACAGCCCTTGAAATATTCAAAGATGACAAAAATTACCCTTGATAACCTTTTTGTCAAAGTTTGTGCCAAAAATGACAAACCTTGGAAGTTGATATAGGCTTAATCAGGCGCTGACAGGTTTTTAAAGTTAAAAGACAAAAGAAAGAAAAGAAAAGGGCCAAAGTTGACAAGTTGAAAGATTCAAATGGAAAAACAGGCGCCTAACATGTTTATTCCCCCAATTTCGGATCAAAGGGAGTACTATTCACCTTTTTACTTCCCCAGTTTTTACATCCACTTTTACTTGGGTAAAACTCAATTAAACTCTCACACACTTAATTCACACACTCACAAACCTTTCCCACTCCTAAAAACCTGCATCCCACTCATGTGCACCAAACCCCCAATTCCCCAATCCACCAATCACATCATTCCTTAGCCCCCAAGCTCATGACGTGTCCCAATTGAATGGCCAAGATTATTTGCTTCCTCCCAAAGCAAAATAAACGTTCAAGATCAAATGGACAGCTCATATGCACCAAAAACGTTTGAGGGTAGATTTGGGATTTTCTATGTATTAGGGTTTTATGTTTTTATGCTTCTAGGATGTTCTATAGGCTCTATAAAAGGAGACCCAAGCTGTGGTGATCCCTTTGTTCCAGTTTTTAAGCTTGCACATGTAATACCTTTTTAAAGAAATAAAAAGTTTGGTTTTTGAAATATTCAAGTGTAATTCCTTTTTTATTGTTTTTAAAAGTTGAGTGTTGTGTTAAGCTTAATTCTGAGTTCCACACTTTTATTTGGTTAAGCAACTTTGATTTTCAAAGTTGTTTAAGGTTTTGAGATTTTGAGAGATTTTGGTAAAATCTTCTCAAAAGGTTTTTGGTGTTAGGAGTTCATGTTTATTGGTGATTTAAGTATAATAGAAACGTTTTAGAAAGATTTGAAAAAAGTTTTGCAAAGTTTTTAAGAAGAAAGAAAGAAAACAGAAAAAATATATATTGTTATATTATTTTGTTGTTTTCTTGTTTTGTGATTGCAACAGGTTGAAGGCTTGTTGATTTGGTTCAGCTCCAACCCGGGTTGGATTGGAGGAGGGTTATACACCCTCTAGGGCTTTGGATGTAAAGCCCTAAGGTACAAACCTTGTTCCTTGTTTAAATTTCAGAAAAATAGCTAGTTGGTATGATCTTAAGTGATTTGGTGATTAAGAGTGTTTAAGTTACTTGATTTGTGTTCTAGTGTGTATGTTTACATGTTAGATGCACTTGGAATCAATTTGGTAGCTTTTGTAAGCATGTTGGTATGTTAAATCTTGGTTTTAGAATTTTAAAAGGGTGTTTGGCAATAGGATTATGCAGGGTACAATCATTGCTTTGTGTTGCTAAAAGATGTTAGGTTACTAGATTAAGGTTAAGTTAGATGTTAGTAAGCTGGTAATATAGTTTGGCACACGTTTTGAGCAAACTTGTGTGGTTTAAAAGGTAAAAGGTTGTCAAAAATCTGCATGTGCCATATTATGCTTATTGGAGTTAAGTTTTTATGCATGATTATTGAAATCTGTTGAGAATTAGGGTAGTTTAGAGTTTGAATCTGCTTAAGTGCTATTTGGAGGGTGTGTGTGTCAAATTTGAGCCATTAAAATTCATTGTAGTGCTAGTAATCTGCTCAATATAGTCCACAGACCTCTCATATTGTCACAGAGACTTTGCATAGCCTGTTTATGCTTTGATTTGCTTTTGTGTGCTTGGATTTTGCTTATTTTTTGTGTGCTAGGTGTTTCTTTGTGCTAAGATTGACTCCTTGTGCTTCTATGAGCACAAGGGTGCCCCTATTGTCCCAATACAAACACCAAATAAGCATCAAGCCAAGACCTCTTGGCATCAAGTGAGCACAAGTGTGCAATCACATTTTTCCATCAGTGTTCATACTCAAACTGGCACGTTTGGTTGTTTAAATTTTGATCATATTGGGTTAAAAAAGGAATTGGTGTTGGATTCTAAGCTTATACAAGTGTAAGTGTTGGGTTGTAAAGAGTTAAAAAGAAAAAAAATAATAGCTGCGCCGCAAGACCTACTAGTTGCGGCGCAACTGTAGGAGCTACAGATCAAGGTTCTCCCGTTTCACTAGTTGCGGCGCAAGACACAAGCGTTGCGGCGCAACTAAGTGAAAACAAAAAAGGGTTGCTAGGACTCGAACCCGTGACCAACCGTTCAACACACCAACAACTTAACCAATGCGCCCTGGGGACTTTGACTGAGAGACTTGGTTTCCATAACTAGTTAACACGTTTTTGATTTGAGTCAGTTTTAATAAGCCGTAGGTTTTAAGCTAAATTCCAGCTTATTTATAAGCTACTTTTTGTTCTTTTCAATTTTCCTAGGAACTTATTGGGATTAGTGATTTTTCTAGCTTATTTTCTTATTTTTCCCATTAATAGATTATTTTTTAGAATTTATTTTATATACGTATTTTATTAAATCATAAAAAAATACCAAAAATAGTTTTTATTTCTAGGAAAAATAGTTTTTAGTTTTTAAAATATATTTTTGAGGTTTACATATAATTTTGGTGTTATAAACTTTTATTTTTAATTTTATAATATTTTAAGGTTTTTTATAAACTTTAAAGATTTTTATAAAATTATTAAAAAAGGTTTAGAAGCCTAGATTTGTGTTTCTCTCTTAATTATATTATTTAGGATTTTTAGAAAATTTTTAGAATTTATTTTATAAACTTTTTATTTTTAGTAATATTTTAATATTATTTTATTATTTAATTTTCAAAATTTTCTTTTTCCTTCTTTTTCATTTTTCCTAGGTTCTTTGTCATTAATTAGGACCATTTCCATTTTTAGAATAATTTTTAAGTTTTTAGATTTATTTTTATAATTATTTTAAGTTTAATTAGGTAATAATTATTTTAAATCATTTTTAGAGTTTTAAAAATAGTTTTATTAGGTTTTAATTTTTAGAAAATTACTTTTTAATCTTATAATAATATAAGTTGAGTGATAATTCAATAAAATCATATTTTTGACATTTGAATTAATTAAATTTAATTTTAGGGCTTTAATTAGCATTTAAAATTAATTATTTAATTAACAAAAGGTTTTAAAATATCTTTGTTGGATTTTTAACTTTATTTATATTATTTTAGACTTGTTTTTAGCCTTGTTGATATTTTGTTTTTTTTGATTTTAATAATTTTTAATTTTTGTGGTTTTTCTACGGTCTTACGTTTTCGTCGTAGTTTAATTTTCACGTATCCGTCTTTTCTTCTTCTCACCCCCATTCTTCTTAATATTAATCTCAAATACATACAAGTTAATTCACAACACCATACCTCCTTGGGAAACGAATCTTTCATCTCTTTTAAGTGATTGGGTCATTAGTGTTGATTTTTCCTAAAATCATCACTCGATACTTACCGCTATTTACGCTCTTTGTTTTCCTAAACAAGAGTTGTATTTTACTACAATCAGTCCCGCTCAAAACACTAAGTAGATTCTCTCGCCTAAACTATAAAGGATTAGACAAGCTTTGTTTGTATCAGACTTCTAGGGTTCTTAAGTGATCTCTAAGTATTGTCAACTCAGAGATCCTTGAACACTAGCACATTCCTTCTACATCCCAGCTATCCATAATCGCTGGTGAGTATGACTTCAGATTGTCTTCGACTTCTCTGACGTTGTCTTTGACTTGAATATTCCTGGTGTGCCAGCTGAGGCTTTGCCTTCCACTAGTCTGGTCTTTGTCGATGGTCCTCTCAGTGATCAGTAACACTTAGTCTAATTTAAACAATCTAGACTGGGCCATAGTTAAAACTTTCATTGGCCCAACAACGTGTTACTGAGGTGTCATCTAATTGTAGTGAGAATCATCATCTCAAATCTGGTAATATGAGTGATGGTGATGGTTTTACTGAGGTTAAAAATCGGAAGAATAAGTGTAACAGGTCTACAAGTATTGATGGGATTAAGTTCAATAAGCCTAAAGCTAGCTTTTATCAGGAAAAGAAAAGGTCTAAAAAACCCAAGCGAAGTCTAATGTTCCGCCGCCTCAAGCATCTTCGTCTAGGAGTGTTGTAGGTAAAGAATCTACGTCAGTGTCTAATTCATTTGAGATTTTAGATAAGCTGGTGGAGGAGGGTGTTAAAAGTGTTCCGGGTGAGAACAATGGCATCACTCTAGACGTGAATGGTGTGGTTCGGGGCAAAAAGAATGTAGGTGTATCGGTTAGGACTTCGAAATCGACTAATTGGGAATGTATTAATGAATCAGATAATGATGATGATTTCCTCTAGTCGAATTCTGGTGGTGGAGGTGAGCAGCTTGTAGTTGATGAGTTTAATTTTCAGATAGTTATGAGGCTCAAGTGTTTGATCTTCCTGGCCAAATGAATACATTTCGAGATTTCAAGCTAAGTATGCACAATAGGAAATAGTTGTTTATTTCCTAGGTTTGGGTTATTAGAGGGCATGTCCTCTTATGTAGGGTTTTTTTGTTTGTTCTTGGCTTATGCCTGGTTGTTGCCCATATAACGGGCTGAGATATAGGGCTTCTCCTATATCTGTTGTACTTAAGTGTTTTTTGGCGTAATATATCTTTTACCGGGGAGATTCCCCTTGACCAAAAAAAAAGAACAAAGAAAAAAGATAAGAAGTAGAAAGATTTGTCCAAAAAGGTTCTTTGAATATGAAAATATGATCCACTAATTATAGGAAACAAAAAATAACGGCTCTCTGGGCGCGGTTCAATATCTAGCACGCGGTTCATTATCACTAAAGAACCGCATAGCTATTTAGGGAACCGCCCCGAGTAGACTACGCTCCTTTTTTCTTTTAGTGGGGAAATGTTATCTGAGGTAGTTTATACCTTCAAAGGATATTCCTATGACATTTGGAATATGCCATATTCAAATTTTCATTTTCCATTTTAATAAAACATTTTCTTAAAAATAAAGTTTATTAAAATCTTTTGTCACATTTATCAAAATGTGAGTTTTAAGGTTAATCACTTTCTATGATCACTAAGCATGATTAAGATATGTTTGTGTAAGACTTAAATGATTATTACCTTGATGATAGTGTTTGTCAAATAATTCGTCTTTCGATTATCTTTGATAATATATGATTTTACACTTTGTCGTGATCAAAACAAAGAAAGATTAGTTAACATTAATAATACTTTTAGGCACTGGTTGCATTAACAATCTCCTCTTTTTAATTACGACAAACTATAGACTCATTTATGTAAAAACAAAAGTTTTCGAATTATTAACGAGTTTATCACTATCATTTCTCCTCTTTTTGTCGAAGCAAAAAGGTTAGCACAAGTCTTTGAAGGGGAGAAGAATCGACTTTGCTAGTAGCTCCACTTTGGTGCTTTCTCCCCTAGCTTGGGGCACCAAGTAATTGAGCTAAGGTGACTAATACGGGGCTTTTACACCAAGTATAAAATCTTTATCGTCGGATCTTTTCGAATTGATTTCCAGTCTAAAGTGCGACTCAATTGTCTTTTGGTGAACAAGAGAATGGTTTGATTGATTATCTATTTTAAACTAATAGCAATTAAATGTAAATGTCGTTGAGTAAAATAGAGCTTTTAAGATTAAACTAAACTAACGAGTAAAAAGTAAATGCTTGAAAACTTAAAGACAAGATTAGGAAAATTACTTAAACACTTAATAAATCTAGAACTTGGAAACTTTGCAAAAACAAGAAACTAAACCATCAGAAAGTTGCCAAATCGGAATCTGATCGGAATATAGGTCGAAAAGAAAGCTGATCGGAATGCAAACAAGCAATATTGGTCGAAATATTAAAGGCTTGTGATCGGAATAAGGAGAACTAATGCAATCGGAATGTTACAAAAGTACTAATCGGAATACACAAACTACTCCCGTCGGAATAATGCCAAATCAGAAAGCCCAATCGGAATAGCTGAAAAGAAGATAATAGGAATATGGTATTATATCACTAATCGGAATCCTGAGAATGAGTTGTGTCGGAATGCACAATAGGAATCCAAATCGGAATCCAATAAAAAGATAGCCGTCGGAATGTCACAAAACACCACAATCGGAAAGTTCAAAACCCTAATCCGATCATGAAGATCAGAATGAGGGGGGTTGTAATCGGAATACCAAATCGGAAAGGGGTTTACCCTTTCCGATTACCTTATGATCCGAAAAATAAGCAAAGGTGATAAGCTATTTGGAATAAGCTAATACCCAAAACTTGAACGAATCTAATATGAAACGGATTAAATAAGCACAAATAACAACTTTTACAACTTAAAATAAGCAATCTTATAAATCAAACTATAAAAAGATGAACTTTTTAAGAAAAATTTTAAAAGTAAATAAGCTAAGAGAAGCGAATAAGCCAAAAAGCACAAGAATCTTAAAGCTTAATCGTATGATAGCTTATGTAGGAACAAAAAGATTAACTTTTTAAGCACAAAAACAATAAGATCAACACGGATTAAATGTATTTTGCACCAAAAGTTAACTAAAATCAAAGAAAGGTAGAAAGAGATGAAAGATTAAAAGCTTAACTAGAACTTGATTAATGAAATCCAAAATACAAAAGGCTTAATCTTGAAAGATTAAACGAAAGAAAGATGAAAACTTAGTGAGAGAAAGTTGAGAACTTTCTCTCTATAAAACTAGAAAGAAAAATTAAAAAATGAAACTAACTACTAAAAACTAACCACCCTCCTAATGTGTATTAGGAGGGTATTTATAGGGAAAAATGGGAAGGAGTGCATGTGTTGCCTCTTCTTTCTTTCTTTCTTCACGTCTTCTCGACTCGATTTAATTCTTTGTCTTTTCTCGACGTCGTCTCGGGATTTGAACTTGTCTTGATAATTTTCTTCTTTAATTTAGACTTGAGTTCTTCGACTTCATTAAACTTCCGTCTTTAGACTTTTACTTCGATAAATCTTCAGAATAGGCCTTGGACTTCCGTTCTTTTTGCACTCTTGATCTTTTGACTTCGTCTTTTCCCGTTTTCTTCGATAAAAGCCCGTGAAAGCCCGCGGTTTCTTCCTTTTTAATCTTTTGGTCCTAAAACACAATAAAAACACAAACCACGCATAATTCCGACTTTTACGACATAAAATACACGTTTTGGTCTTGTTAATATTGGAAATAAGTGGTAAAATGATAAGTGTTTACACACTTATTAAATCCCCTACACTTGACCATTGCAATGCCCTCATGCAATGCATTAATTTTAAAGCACGGTTTATATTTTCCATCATAAATAACCCACCTTGGCCTTTATTAAATACTAAACATAAAAAGATAGAAACAAGTAAAGAAATTAAAGACTTACATTGGGTTTTGGCTGCCGTGAACGTTTATCATCCTCAAGTTTCACGTTCCCCATACCAAGCTTAAAAACGAGATCATTGTTATTATAAGTTAGCAAACTAACACGAATTCATGTGGGCCAATTATTCACTTAGACTCCCTTATTCCTAGGTGTATCTCTTATATTTTATTTTTGTCTTGAATGATCACGAGGATGCATTGTTTGACTTATTTCGATAGTTATTTAGGCCAAAAATAAAGTGCACGATTTAATCAATAGTTAGCTAAAGGACAAAATCTTTTAAAACTGCTTCTCGGAACCTCATAAAGTTCATATCTTGGCATAACTCGCTTCACGATGTGAGACCTTTCTAGGACCGATATTTGGCAGCGACTTCATAATTCGAATCTTTGAGAGACGTTCTTGGAATTATGGTCTTCTCTTCATAATAGGAATTTCTTCACTTGAAGTTTTGAGAGATTCTTCATCTTTGGACCACGACTTCTTCATTTTTCTCCAATCTTTATTTTGGACTTTGATATACAACGATCCACCTCCTTTTAGGACTTGGATCTATTTATCCTCATACCTTGTTAGGGCCTTTTTGGATAGACTTCTCCATCATCTTTTGGGGAGTTTTTTTTCTTTTCGTCGTGTGTCTCGATCCTTCATATTGATTTTCGATAAATGATTCTTCACATCACTTTTGGATCTTTAGCAACAAAATGTAGCCCTCATGCCTTGTTAGGGCCTTTTCGGACTCGCCAATCTTCGCATCCCGCTTCAATAAGTTATGCCTTGGCTATGAACTCTAATCCGTACCGAGCAACTTTTAAACGATCTTGGGCTAGAAGCTAAGTAACTTTTCAAATCGTACAACCTTATTTATTGCAGATAAATTTAATAACAAGAGATGGGAGAATAGACTCATAATTAACTCACATAAATTCACGAAAGAATACCAAACTTATAATTGACTCTATCATCTCTCGTTCTCCACAGTTTAAAATCTCAAGGAATGAGACTCGTGGATGCTTAGCCTATTAAATCAAAGTTTTGGGTTTTCGAATCATCTATAGGATTAATAACTGACTTTTGGTTGGTTAATAAAAAGGTTGCTTGCAAGATCTTTCTTTGCATTGCTCGTACCCAATTGATATATGTCGTTGTTTCATTCTCGGTATCTTCTCGAATCGATCACAGTCAAAAATGGAATCGTTTTAATTGGTAACTAAAAAGGGGGAGCTTTGGTCTAAATCTACTAAAATGATAAGTGCTAGAGGTAAATAAATTAAACTAATAGCAATAAAAATGGAATCTAAATAAAGCTAGAATTTAAAACTGGAAAAACTGGAATAAAACTGGAAATTTACCTTATTCGGAATAATGGCTATCCGAAATATTTTGCCCTACTCGGAATGTTAGCTCTACTCGGAATAAATCTCTGAGGTTATGCGGAATAATAGCTCCTATTCGGAATGTTACGGCTATGCGGAATATAGTTCCTGTGCTGAATAATGGTTATGCGGAATAAAGAACCCTACTCGGAATGTTTTTAGACATAAAACCTATGCGGAATATATTGATAAGAAACCCTATGCGGAATAACGAGCCTACGCGGAATATTTTGGCTATTCCGAATAGACAATGAAATCACTACTCTACCCGGAATAACTTGAAATTCCGAATAACCAAGAAAATCAAGCTCTACTAGGAATAATTGGTTATTCCGAATAACCAAGATAATTACAACCTTGACCCGGAATAATGAAAATTCTGAATCAACAGTAAAATCACAAACCCCTATTCGGATTCTGGGCGAACACAGTAACAAAATGCGAAGAACAGGGGATTCAGAAACACAAATTTAACACAAATTTTCACTAAGTTTTTAATCAAAACTTAAACCAATTTCACCACTAATCATTTACCTAAGGTAAACATCAATCCATAACAACAAAAATGCAAAACCCACTTACTTTTTATGATCAAACCAATAAAATAAAACTTAAGAACTTTGAATCACCAAGAGATGAAGAACAAGATGAAGGAAAGATTAAAAGTAAACTTGTATTAATGATTTAAGATTCAACAAACAAAATGAAAAGATTAAACTTACAAGATTCAAGAAGAAATCAAAGAAAAATGAAAACCACTCCTTAAGGGAGATGGTTGTTCCTACGAACTAGGAGAAAATGTAACAGAAAGTAACTAATGGAAATTTGTGAATGGGAGGAGTATTTATAGGCTTCTCCCTTGGTTGGTGAGTGGGCTTTCTCCCTTTCTTTTTGTCTTCTCGTCTTTTCAGAAAAGTTAACGTTTTTTATTTCAATTCGGGATTTGTCGACGATTAAATTCAACTCGTCTTTTAATTTCTTCATTTAATAGACTTGAGTTTCTTCGACATAGGTAAATCTTCCATCTTTGGTCCTTTTCTTCGATAAATCTTCAAATAGGCCCATTGACTTCAAATCTTTTGCATCTCTTGGACTATAGACTTCGTCTTTTCGTCTTTTTCCTTGATAAAACCCGTGCAATCCCATGTTTTCTCCAATATTTATCCGGTTGGCTCTGAAAACACAACAAACACACAAACCACGCATAATTCCAAACAAATGACATTAAATACGTGTTTTGGTCTTGTTTTAGCAAAAAATAAGTGGTAAAAGGATGGGTGTTTTCACACCTATCAAATCCCCTACACTTAACCATTGCCATGCCCTCATGCAATGCTTAGTGATAAAGCAATTATACACTTTTCTCATAATCAATCAACCTTAGCCTTATTAAAATTTTACTAAACAAAAATTTAAACACTAAGAGAAATTAAAACTTTAAAGGAGACAAAAGGATAGAAACCATTTTCACTTGAAAATAGCTATATGGAAATAACTTGCAAAGAGATCAAGGACTTACATTAGGACTTCGGTGCTGCGAAGATTTATCCTCCTCAAGTTTCACGTTCCCCATACTAAGCTTAAAAACGAGATCATTGTTATTATAAGTTAGCAAATCAAACACTTACACACATGGCTTAATTATATGCTTAAACTCCCTTATTCCTAGGTGTATCTCTGATATTTTATTTTTGTCTTAGAATGATCATGAAGATGCATTTTTGGACTTATTTCGATAGTTTATTTAGGCTGAAAGCAAAGTAGGACGATTTGATTAATAGTTAGCTAAAGGACAAAATCTCTTAAAACTGCTTCTCGGGATATCAAAAAGTTCATATCTTGGCATAACTCGCTTCACGATTTGAGACCTTTCTCGGGCCGATATTTGGCATGTACTTCATACTTCATATCTTGAGAGACGTGCTTTAGATAATGGTCTTCTCTTCGTTAATAGAGTTCTTCACTTGGAGTATTTTTGAGGGATACTCCACTTTGTTGACCACGACTTCATGATTATTTCTTCAATCTCTAGTTAGGATTTTTTAGATACAACGATCCGCCTCCTCTTCGGACTTGGATCTATTTATCCTCATACCTTGTTAGGGTCTTTTCGGATAGACTTCTCCATGATCTTTATGGGAGTTGATTGCTTTTCGTTGTGAGTCTTGATCCTTCATATTGATTTTGGGAATAATGCTTTTCACATCACCTTGGATCTTTAGCAATAAAATGGAATCCTCATGCCTTGTTAGGGCCTTTTTGGACTCGCCAATCTTCGCGCCCCGCTTCATAAGTTATGCCTTGGCTATGAACTCTTATCATTACCGAGCAACTTTTAAACGATCTTGGGCTAGAAGCTAAGTAACCTTTCAAATCGTACGACCTTACTTATTGCAGATAAATTATTAACAAGTGATGGGAGAATAGGCAAATAATTACACCAAGTGAGCTTGTGCAAGAATACTGACTTATAATTGACTCTATCATTTCTCGTTCTCCCCAATTTAAAATCTCAGTAATGAGACTCGTGGATGCTTAGCCTAATAAACCAATTAAGGTATACATGGTTAAGGATACTAGCTGGAATAAACTTAGACAAGTCTATTCGGGTTGAGTCAAAATAATCGCAACGGGCCTAGTATGTCAAAGATTTCAAAACTAGCTACACCACTTTATTAATATTTTTGACTTTATTGCGGGATATATACATATGAAAGCAACGATAAAAATTTAAAAATTACGACTAAATGGCCAAAGTTAATTAAAAATTTGAAAAATGCTGAAAAAGATGATTTTCCGGTTAAATGAAGGCATTTTAATGGAAAAGTCCACTTAAAACTTCGATAGAAGTCTCCCCTACACTTGAGTTAAACATTATCCTCAATGTTTAAGCATGTGGGAAAAATCTCCCCTACACTTATGACATTGTGCACGTTGGTTAGATCAAGCTAAGGAAGAGACGACTAAAGTGATCAATTTCGAATGTGAGTATGAAGACAATTGAATCACGATAGTTAAGAGATAGAACTGGTATTGCGGATAACATGGGAGCACGGTTCTTCAAAGGTTCCAAGAGTGCACTTATCCCTGTAATCACATCACCATCCAAATACAAGCAACCTATATAGCTCCCCCTACACTTGGGATGAAAAATGGGGAAGTGGGATAGATACTCGGGTTGCCTCCCGAGGAGCGCTTGTTTTTGTTCACCGAGTCACGAGCCTGACTCGGTCCTGAACTAATTCAAGGGAAACGTGGTGAGGGATGGAATCATCTCATGAAAGATGTCCTCACCAAAGTACAATTTCAAACGCTGGTCATTCACCTTAAAGTTGGGCCCATTTGGCTGAGAAAGCTCAATGGCGCCATAGGGAAAAACATTGGCGATGGTGAATGGACCAGACCAGCGGCTCTTCAACATTCCTGAGAAGATTTTCAACCGAGAGTTAAAGAGTAAGACTTGATCACCAACGTGGAACTCTCGGTTCTTGATTTTAGCATCATGGATAATCTTGGTCTTCTCCTTGTAGATCAATGAGTTCTTGTAAGCTTGATTCCTCAATTCTTGTAGTTCATTGAGTTGAATCTTGCGAAGATCACCGGCTTTGTTGATGTCGAAGTTAGCCCACTTCAAGGCCCAGTATGCCTTATGTTCCAGCTCGATGGGGAGGTGGCAGGCTTTCCCATGCACAAGACGATAAGGTGTACAACCAATCGGTGTCTTACAGGCGGTACGAAAAGCCCACAGAGCATCATCAAGTTTATCGACCCACGAGGCACGATGCTCTCCCACAGTACGTTCCAAAATTCTCTTCAATCCACGGTTGGATATCTCGGCTTGACCGTTGGTTTGAGGATGATAAGCGGTGGAAAGACGGTGATTGACACCATACTTAGCCATGACTCTTGCAAATTGATCGTTGCAAAAATGAGTCCCGCAGTCACTAATAATAGCACGAGGAACACCGAAACGAGCAAACAGTTGTTTCAAGAAATTACAAACCACCCTCGCGTCGTTAGTGGGTAAAGCCTTGGCTTCAACCCATTTGGAAACGTAGTCAACAACGACAAGGATGTATTTGTTTCCTTTAGAAGAAGGGAATGGCCCCATAAAGTCGATGCCCCATACATCAAAGATTTCACATTCTTGTATGAAATTTTGAGGCATCTCATCTTTATGTGTGATCTTGCCTTGTTTTTGGCAAGCATCACAATGTTTAACCATCTCGTGAGCATCCCGGTAAATGGTGGACCAATAGAATCCCGAGTCAAACACTTTTTTGGCGGTGTCGGCAAGCCTGAAGAATGTCGAAAGCTGCCGGTCCGTCAACACATCGGCGAATAATCAAGTCAGCGCATTGTTTGAATAGAAAAGGGTCATCCCAAAAGTAAGTCTTAACATCGTTCAAGAACTTCTTCTTTTGTTGGGATGTTAACCCTTTGATGAGAACACCACCCGCTAAGTAGTTTGTAATGTCGGCAAACCACTGGGTGTCATCAAGATTGAGATTTATAGACATTAAGGTCTCAAGGGGGAAAGAGTCATTGATCTCTTTGTTCGGATGATCCCCTTGATATGGATCCTCAAGTCGACTCAGATGATCCGCGGCTAGGTTTTCAGCACCCTTCTTGTCATGAATTTCAATGTTGAATTCTTGAAGGAGTAAAACCCAGCGGAGAAGTCTTGGCTTAGAGTCGTGTTTAGTCATCAAGTACTTCAACGCGGAATGGTCCGTGTATACGATGGTGGTGGATAAAACAAGATAGGGGCGGAATTTTTCAAAAGCATAGACAACAGCTAAAAGCTCTTTTTCGGTTGTCGTATAATGCAATTGAGCCGTGACATGCATCGGCGCAATCGGGCCTCCACATTCGTTCATCGTAGGTTGGCATAGCTCCTCCATGGTGCGTAGGTCGGGTAAGGGTGGATTATTCATGTTTTGGTGGGGTGGATTATTATTGTCGTTGTTTGGGAGAGGTGGTTTATTATTGTTGTTGTTGTGTACACCGGCCATGTCTAAATCTTCGAGAGTCTCGGGCTCTGAATAAGACTTTGATCGAGTACGCATACACTAAAAAGAAAATGCAAGAGAAAATATTTTTGGTTTTTATAGGTTTTTTAATGTTTTTGTATTTTTGAAAATTTTATATTTTTATAGGTTTTTTTGAAAATTGTTGTGCTTGAAAATAACGTTCCCGAAAGAACGGATCCCAAAATCCAATTTTTCTCACAAGAAACTGTTGATCTTAACGAGAAGAGCCGGCAGCGGCGCCATTTTAATAACTGACTTTTGGTTGGTTAATAAAAAGGTTGCTTGCAAGATATTTCTTTGCATTGCTCGTACCCAATTGATATATGTCGTTGTTTCGTTCTCGGTATCTTCTCGAATCGATCACGGTAAAAAATGGAATCGTTGTAATTGGTAACTAAAAAGGGGGAGCTTTGGTCTAAATCTACTAAAATGATAAGTGCTAGAGGTAAATAAATTAAACTAAAAGCAATAAAAATGGAATCTAAATAAAGCTAGAATTTAAAACTGGAAAAACTGGAATAAAACTGGAAATTTACCTTATTCGGAATAAGGGATATCCAGAATATTTTGACCTACTCGGAATGTTAGCTCTACTCGGAATAAATATCTGAGGTTATGCTGAATAATAGCTCCTATTCGGAATGTTACGGCTATGCGGAATATAGTTCCTGTGCTGAATAATGGTTATGCGGAATAAAGAACCCTACTCGGAATGTTTTTAGACATAAAACTTATGCGGAATATTTTGATAAGAAACCCTATGCGGAATAACGAGCCTACGCGGAATATTTTGGCTATTCCGAATAGACAATGAAATCACTACTCTACCCGAAATAACTTGAAATTCCGAATAACCAAGAAAATCAAGCTCTACTCGGAATAATTGGTTATTTCGAATAACCAAGATAATTACAACCTTGACCGGGAATAATGAAAATTCCGAATCAACAGTAAAATCACAAACCCCTATTCGGATTCTGGGCGAACACAGTAACAAAATGCGAAGAACAGGGGATTCAGAAACACGAATTTAACACAAATTTTCACCAAGTTTTTAATCAAAACTTAAACCAATTTCACCACTAATCATTTACCTAAGGTAAACATCAATCCATAACAACAAAAACGCAAAACCCACTTACTTTTTATGATCAAACCAATAAAATAAAACTTAAGAACTTTGAATCACCAAGAGATGAAGAACAAGATGATGGAAAGATTAAAAGTAAACTTGTATTAATGATTTAAGATTCAACAAACAAAATGAAAAGATTAAACTTACAAGATTCAAGAAGAAATCAAAGAGAAATGAAAACCACTCCTTAAGGGAGATGGTTGTTCCTACGAACTAGGAGAAAATGTAACAGAAAGGAACTAGTGGAAATTTGTGAATGGGAGGAGTATTTATAGGCTTCTCCTTTGGTTGGTGAGTGGGCTTTCTCCCTTTCTTTTTGTCTTCTCGTCTTTTCAGAAAAGTTGACGTTTTTTATTTCGATTCGGGATTTGTCGACGAATAAATTCAACTCGTCTTTTAATTTCTTCATTTAATAGACTTGAGTTTCTTCGACATAGGTAAATCTTCCATCTTTGGTCCTTTTCTTCGATAAATCTTCAAATAGGCCCATTGAATTCAAATCTTTTGCATCTCTTGGACTATAGACTTCGTCTTTTCGTCTTTTTCCTCGATAAAACCCGTGCAATCCCATGTTTTCTCCAATATTTATCCGGTTGGCTCTGAAAACACAACAAACACACAAACCACGCATAATTCCAAACAAATGACATTAAATACGCGTTTTGGTCTTGTTTTAGCAAGAAATAAGTGGTAAAAGGATGGGTGTTTTCACACCTATCAAGGATCTTGCAAATTCTTAGACTTTTTCAAGTTTAGAAATCGCCTTTTAAAGTTCCCTTGATAAACGACTCTCTAGTATCAATTATAGGAACTTGCAAAAAGTTCTTGTTCTTAACCCGTGAGAGTTAAGACTTTCGCGTTTATAGCTCCCTATATAAAAGCCTAGCAAAACTTGACTTAAACACGTTAAGGATACTAGCTAGAGTAAACTTAGATAAGTAAACTCGGGTTGAGTCAAAATATTAACGACTTTGAAAAATTTTAAAACCACTTTATTGAAAATTTATTTTAGCAAGGAAAGAAAATAACCAAAACAAAGGAAAATACAACTATACAACTAGGCCAAAATAGATTAAAAATTTTGAAAAATGTCGAAAAATCAAATTTTCCTGTTAAAATGAGGGCAAATTCAAGGAAAAGACCACTTACTTCGATAGAAGTCCCCCCTACACTTGATATAAACATTGTCCTTAATGTTTAAGCATGTGGGAGTAAACTCCCCTACACTTAGGACATTGTGAACTTTGTTTAAATCTTGCTAAAGAAAGGACAACTATAGTGAATTCAATGTGAACATATTAGATATGAAATATTGAATCACAAGAGTTTAGGATAGAACCGGGAAGATGAGAACACGGGATCACGGTTCGTCAAATGTCATCAAGAGTGGATCTTTGAAGCTTTTAATCCCTGCACAGCACAAGAAACAAGACAACAAACACATACGGAGCTCCCCCTACACTTATTATGAAAGCAGTAAAGGATAGATCACGGGTTGCCTCCCGCGATGCGCTTGTTTTTGTTCACCGAGTCGCGAGCCTGACTCGACCCAAATTTAGTTCATGGAAAACGTGGTGAGGGATGGAATCATCTCATGCGAGATGTCCTCACCAAAGTACAGCTTCAAACGCTGGCCATTCACCTTGAAATTGGGCCCATTTGGCTGAGAAAGCTCAATGGTCCCATATGGAAAGACTTTGGCGACGGTGAATGGACCAGACCAGCGGCTCTTCAACTTGCCATAGAAGATCTTCAACCGAGAGTTAAAAAGTAAGACTTGATCACCAACGTGGAACTCTCGGTTCTTAATCCTAGCATCGTGGATGATCTTGGTCTTCTCCTTGTTGATCAGCGAGTTCTCATAAGCTTCATTCCTCAGTTCATTTAGCTCGTTGAGTTGAATCTTCCGAAGATCACCGGCTTTGTTGATGTCGAAGTTAGCCCACTTCAAGGCCCAGTACGCCTTATGTTCCAGCTCGATAGGGAGGTGGCATGCTTTCCCGTACACAAGACGATAAGGTGTACAACCGATCGGGGTCTTATAAGCAGTACGGAAAGCCCATAGAGCATCATCTAACTTATCGGCCCACGCGGCACAATGCTCTCCCACAGTACGTTCCAGAATTCGCTTCAATCCACGGTTGGAAATCTTGGCTTGCCCATTGGTTTGGGGATGATAAGCGGTGGAAAGACGGTGATTGACACCATACTTAGCCATGACTCTTGCAAATTGATCATTGCAAAAATGAGTCCCGCGGTCACTGATTATAGCACGAGGAACACCGAATCGAGCAAACAGCTGCTTCAAAAAGTTCACAACCACCCTCGCATCGTTCATTGGGAGAGCCTTAGCTTCAACCCATTTAGAAACGCAGTCAACGGCTACGAGGATGTACTTGTTCCCTTTGGAGGATGGAAATGGCCCCATAAAGTCGATGCCCCATACGTCGAAGATTTCACATTCTTGTATGAAATTTTGAGGCATCTCATCTTTATGTGTGATCTTGCCTTGGAGTTGGCAAGCATCACAATGCTTAACCATTTCGTGAGCGTCACGATAAATGGTGGGCCAATAGGATCCAGAGTCAAACACTTTCTTAGCGGTGTAGTTGGGACCAAAGTGACCCCCGGTGGGTCCTTTATGGCAAGCAGTAAGGATTTGCAAAGCTGCCGGTCCATCAACACATCGACGAATAATCAGATCAGCACATTGTTTGAATAGAAAAGGGTCATCCCAAAAGTAAGTCTTAACATCATTCAAGAACTTCTTCTTTTGTTGGGATGTTATCCCTTTGATGAGAACACCACCCGCTAAGTAGTTTGCAATGTCGGCAAACCACGGGGTGTCATCCAGATTGAGATTAATAGACATTAAGGTCTCAAGGGGAAAAGAGTCATTGATCTCTTTGTTCGGATGATCCCCTTGATATGGATCCTCAAGTCTACTAAGATGATCTGTGGCTAGGTTTTCGGCACCCTTCTTGTCACGAATTTCAATGTTGAATTCTTGAAGGAGTAAAACCCAGCGAAGAAGTCTTGGCTTAGAGTCGTGCTTAGTCATCAAGTACTTCAACGCGGAATGGTCCGTGTATACGATTGTGATGGATAGAACAAGGTAGGGGCGAAATTTTTTATAAGCATAGACAACAGCTAAAGCTCTTTTTCGGTTGTCGTATAATGCAATTGATCCCCCGTCATTGTCTTGCTAGCATAATGGATTGGTTGGAAGTGTTTATTCACTCTTTGGCCCAAAACCGCACCAAGAGCAAAGTCGCAAGCATCCCACATCAACTCAAAGGGTAGCTCCCAATTAGGAGTAACCAAGACCGATGCCTTAGTTAGCTTATTCTTAAGAAGATTGAAGGCTTCGATACACTCTTTAGAAAAGATAAAAGGAGTATCTTTTTCCAAGAGGTGGGTCATCGGGCGAGCGATTTTAGAGAAATCCTGAATGAATCGACGATAGAAGCCCGCATGACCCAGAAAACTTCTCACACCCTTCACGGTTGAAGGTGGAGGTAATTTGGCTATGACATCTACTTTAGCACGGTCGACTTCAAGACCTGCTTTAGAGATTTTGTGTCCTAGAACAATGCCTTCTTTTACCATAAAATGGCATTTTTCCCAATTCAGAACAAGGCGAGTGTCTTCGCACCGCTTAAGCATACGTTCCAAATTGGCAAGGCAAGAAGAGAAGGAATCCCCAAAGACCGAGAAATCATCCATGAAGACTTCCATGGTTTGCTCAACCATGTCAAGGAAGATAGCCAACATGCACCTTTGGAAAGTCCCGGGGGTATTGCATAAGCCAAAAGGCATCCTTTTGTAAGCAAATGTGCCATAGGGACAAGTGAATGTTGTCTTCTCTTGATCTTGGGGATCAATGGGTATTTGGAAATAACCCGAGAAACCATCAAGAAAGCAGTAATATTCATTACCCGCTAAACGTTCAAGCATTTGGTCCATAAAAGGAAGACGGAAATGATCCTTTCTCGTGGCATCATTCACTTTGCAGTAGTCTATACAAACTCTCCACCCAGTAACGAGACGTGTAGGAATCAACTCGTTGTTGGCATTCGGCACAACGGTGATTCCACCTTTCTTAGGCACACAATGGACTGGATTAACCCATGGTGAATCCGACATAGGGTAAATCATACCTGATCAAGAAGTTTGATAACCTCTTTTTTGATGACTTCATGGATTTTAGGATTCACCCTTCGTTGGCTTTGAATTGTGGGCTTAAAGTAATCCTCCATGAGAATTTTATGTGTGCAAAAGTGAGGATCAATTCCGCGAATGTCGGATATTTTCCAAGCGATAGCTCTTCTACGTTTCTTCAACACGGCGATACGTCGGGATTTTTCTTCTTCTTTCAGGTCCTTTGCGATGATGACCGATAACTTCTTGTTTTCTTCAAGCAAAACGTACTCTAGATGAGGAGGTAGGTCCTTAATCTCAAGAGTAGGAGGATCCTCAATAGATGGTGTAACTAACGATGAATCATCATTAGTCACCTCTTTAGGAGAAGGAGGAGAAAAGGGGTCTTCATTGAGAAGTTT
Organism: Glebionis coronaria; assembly: GCA_025667525.1. NCBI lineage: Eukaryota > Viridiplantae > Streptophyta > Magnoliopsida > Asterales > Asteraceae > Glebionis > Glebionis coronaria. The sequence continues at coordinate 224,365,443 of CM046882.1, read as the reverse complement.
CTCAATAGTACGAATGTCTTCATCCCAATCGGTGGAAGAATCATCATACTTAATATCGAGAGGACCCAAGCTAGCTTCGAAATCATCCAAGTCACTTTCTCCAAAAGGATTCAATGACGGAGCAATTGAGGCAACGGTCTCAACATTGGGTAGAGAAGAAAGAGTACTTTTACAAGCATCATGAAAGTGTTCTTCACAAGCCTCATCGAGAACATCAATAGCATTAACACTCTCATATGAATAAGGTTGCTTAGAAATCTTACCCATGTTGAAGACAATTTTATCGTCACCAACTCTCATGATTATTTCCCGTGGCTACATCAATGAGAGTGCGACCGGTCCTCAAGAAGGGACGTCCAACGATTAATGGAACACGAGGATCCATCTCGTAGTCAACGACAACAAAATCCGCCAGGAAGGTGAATTTGTCAACGCCAACGAAAACGTCTTCGGCTATCCCCACTGGATAAGCAACCGTACGGTTAGCTATTTCCAAGGTCATTTTGGTGGGGACTAGCTCGGGGAGAGATAATTGCTTCCAAACACTTAAAGGCATTAAGTTTATACTGGCACCTAGATCGGCTAGGGCCATGTAATTCTCTACTCCCGGGAAGTTGCAAGGAATCAAGAAGCGACCCGGATCACCAAGTTTTGTGGGCAATTTCCTTAAGAGAACGGCAGAGCAATTCTCATTAAGTTGGGTCTGAGCAATGTCAAGAAGCTTCTCCTTGTCACTTAGAATATCTTTAAACATCTTAGAGTATTTAGGCATGTGAGCGAGAGCCTCGGCAAAGGAGATGTTAAAATTCAATTGTTTAAACATTTTAAGAAAGTTTGAAACTTGAATATCATCCTTGCTCTTTTGCTTCTCTTTCCTCAACCTTGAAGGATAAGGTATGTTGGATGAAGAATAAGGCTTTAGGGGAGTAGGATCACTCACAACCACGGGAGGTGGGGAAATGAGGGTAGAAGGCAAAGGAGGTGGGGAAAGTTGCTCTTTTTCCTTGTCCACAATCACGGGTGGAGGTGTAGGAAGCTCGGGTTCCGTATAACCTTTTCCACTACGAGTAGTGATTGCTTTCATCTCCCCTCTTGGATTCACAACGGTGTTACTCGGGAGAGTACCCGAAGAAGATGGTTGATTACCTTGGAAGAGCGAACCAATCATATCACGTATGTTAAGCGCTTGAGTGTTGAAAGAGTCTCTCATGTCTGCACGAATATCATTGCTTTGTTTCCCCATGTCATTCCTTAGCTCGGCTCGAATATCGTTCCCTTGTTTCGCCATTTCTCCCTTCAAGTTGACGAATTGAATCTGAAGATTCGTCACCATCTCTCTATTAGTCTTCATGAACGTCTCGACGTCTGGATTCAATGCCATCTGTTGATTGAGAGATGGAGCTTGGTAAGCTTGAGAATTTCCTTGAGTTGTGTATGGGTTTCTTTGGGATTGATATTGATTGTTAGCACGAGGTTGGAATTGGTTGTTTCGGTTATAGCTTTGTTGTTGGTTTTGGTTTGGAGGAGGGAAACCGGGTGGAGCAAGATAGTTGTTTGAACGATAACTTAGCAAGCTACGGTCTCCTTGAGGACGAGCTTGATTGCCTCCCGTGGGATAAGTACCGTATGCCGCGTTAACGTTTTCAGAAAAATTGCCTTGGGTAGAAGGAAAATCATTGTAAGAATGAGGACCACCACATGTGTTAGAAGAATTAGCAACGGCTTTAGCTTGTTGAAAGTGGTTTGTGGCCATGGTCATGAAATCCTTGTGCATATCCGCGATTTGTCGGGTAAGTTCGGTTATCTCGGGATTGGAGGTAGTAGAAGAAACATTGACTCTCGAGTTAGATCTTGAGGATGCGGATGAATCCCAATTCTTGTGGTGAGTAGTCATGTTTTCAATCAACTCTCTACACTCCTCCGGTCTCCTTTTCATAAAAGTACCATCGGCGGCGGCGTTGATCGTGTCACGATCACGAAAAGTGAGACCATTGTAGAAAGTATCAATGAGAGTGACGGGGAGCATGTTGTGATTTGGACAACGGTCGATCAAATCATTGTATCGTTCCCAAGCATCAAAGAGAGATTCATCATTGTCTTGCATGAATCCACTAATTTGGTAACGAAGGCTTGTGACCATGGATGGTGGGAAGTAGCGCGACAAAAAGCGTCGAGTCATGTCATTCCAAGTATGAATAGAATTCTTTGGGAGACGGTCAAACCATTTTTCGGCATGGTGAGAAAGCGAGTGGGGAAATAGTTGAAGGCGAAGGTCATCCATAGAAACACCGGGCGAGTTCATGCTTTGGGTGATGGTAATGAATTTGTCGAGGTGTTTGTTGGCATCATCATCCGGAATTCCGCGAAATGGGTTAGTTTGCACTTGTTGGATCATGTGATGCTTCAATGAAAACTCTTGAGCCGTGATGTGCATCGGCGCAATCGGGCCTCCGCGTCTGTTCATGGTGGGTTGACACAATTCCTCCATTGTTCGTAAATCAGGTAGGGGGACATTGTTGTTGTTGTTATTATTATTTAAATTGGGTAGAGGTGGGTTATTATTGTTGTTATGAACACCAACCATATCTAAATCTTCACGAGTCTCTGGCTCAGAATAGTTCGAAGATCTAGTACGCATACACCTGCAGAAGAAAAATATACACAAAGAGAATATCTATATAATCTTTTTGGTGTAAACTTTTGGAAAAGAATTGCTTTTTATGATTTTTCAATGTTTTTGTATTTTTGATGAATTTTATATTTTTTACGGTTTTTGAAAATTTTTGAAGCAAGGAAAATAACATTAAAAGAACGGATCCCAAAATTCAATGCGTCTCTCACTAGAAACCGTTAATCTTAACAAAAAGAGCCGGCATCGGCGCCATTTAATATGGGGCTTTTACACCAACTATAAAATCTTTATCGTCTGATCTTTCGAATTGATTTCCAGTCTAAAGTGTGACTCAATTGTCTTTTGGTGAACAAGAGAATGGTTTGATTGATTATCTATTTTAAACTAATAGCAATTAAATGTAAATGTCGTTGAGTAAAATAGAGCTTTTAAGATTAAACTAAAGTAACGAGTAAAAAGTAAATGTTTGAAAACTTAAAGACAAGATTAGGAAAATTACTTGAACACTTAATAAATCTAGAACTTGGAAACTTTGCAAAAACAAGAAACTAAACCATCGGAAAGTTGCCAAATCGGAATCTTATCGGAATATAGGTCGGAAAGAAAGCTGATCGGAATGCAAACAAGCAATACTGGTCGGAATATTAAAGGCTTGTGATCGGAATAAGGAGAACTAATGCAATCGGAATGTTACAAAAGTACTAATCGGAATACACAAACTACTCCCGTCGGAATAATGCCAAATCGGAAAGCCCAATTGGAATAGCTGAAAAGAAGATAATCGGAATATGGTATAATATCACTAATCGGAATCCTGAGAATGAGTTGCGTCAGAATGCACAATATGAATCCAAATCGGAATCCAATAAAAAGATAGCCGTCGGAATGTCACAAAAACACCACAATCGGAAAGTTCAAAACCCTAATCCGATCATGAAGATCGGAATGAGGGGGGGTGTAATCGGAATACCAAATCGGAAAGGGGTTTACCCTTTCCGATTACCTTATGATCCGAAAAATAAGCAAAGGTGATAAGCTATTTGGAATAAGCTAATACCCAAAACTTGAACGAATATAATATGAAACGGATTAAATAAGCACAAATAACAACTTTTACAACTTAAAATAAGCAATCTTATAAATCGAACTATAAAAAGATGAACTTTTTAAGAAAACTTTTAAAAGTAAATAAGCTTAAAGAAGCGAATAAGCCAAAAAGCACAAGAATCTTAAAGCTTAATCGTATGAAAGCTTATGTAGGAACAAAAATATTAACTTTTTAAGCACAAAAACATAAAGATCAACACGGACTAAATGTATTTTGCACCAAAAGTTAACTAAAATCAAAGAATGGTAGAAAGAGATGAAAGATTAAAAGCTTAACTAGAACTTGATTAATGAAATCCAAAATACAAAAGGCTTAATCTTGAAAGATTAAAAGAAAGAAAGATGAAAACTTAGTGAGAGAAAGTTGAGAACTTTCTCTCTGTAAAACTAGAAAGAAAAATTGAAAAATGAAACTAACTACTAAAAACTAACCACCCTCCTAATGTGTATTAGGAGGGTATTTATACGGAAAAATGGGAAGGAGTGCATGTGTTGCCTCTTCTTTCTTTCTTTCTTCACGTCTTCTCGACTCGATTCAATTCTTTGTCTTTTCTCGACGTCGTCTCGGGATTTGAACTTGTCTTGATAATTTTCTTCTTTAATTTAGACTTGAGTTCTTGGACTTCATTAAACTTCCGTCTTTAGACTTTTTCTTCGATAAATCTTTAGAATAGGCCTTGGACTTCCGTTCTTTTTGCACTCTTGATCTTTTGACTTCGTCTTTTCCCGTTTTCTTCGATAAAAGCCCGTGAAAGCCCGTGTTTTCTTCCTTTTTAATCTTTTGGTCCTAAAACACAATAAAAACACAAACCACGCATAATTCCGACTTTTACGACATAAAATACACGTTTTGGTCTTGTTATTATTGGAAATAAGTGGTAAAAGGATAAGTGTTTACACACTTATTAGTGACAAGCTACATACAAAGGTTAGTAGAAAGAAAAGAAACACCAATGTATATACTATAGTCACTACCTACTAACTAACTTGAGAGGGAGGAAGAAAAGAAATCTCAAATTAGAAGTAAGTATTTGCTAAGTATGTCCAAAGAGAGTGTTTTGACAAGATTAACTCACAATTGGTGGAATAAAGGTAGAAAAGAAACATCCATACCAATTGTAGTTAAACATATGTCACAAGGTTACAAACTTATAATTGTTGGAATCACCCAAAACAATTGTAGATTTTAACCATAATCAACTCTCAACAATATATGTGATAAAGAATTAGAAAAACAAGAAATAACACACATATCAATCATATTACAAAAATATGAAAGAACATACAAAAGAAAATATTCATACACAAAATATGAATATTAAAAAAACAAATATTGAAAATAAACAACAAAAGCATAAACTATTCTAGTAAAGATGATCTTCCAAGATTGCTTAGGTTTTTATTTGACTCAAACAATTAGAATACATAGTGTGCTTTAATTGGTAAAATAAGACGACGAGGCATCATTCAAAGATTTGCTCATGGGAACAAATACTTTGAGAGGAGGTCTAGTGAGAAGAAATTCAATAAAATCTAACTTGTCATAAACACGAGCAAGTTCAATTTGTTGAAATAGACAATACACACACGAGCTTCCATGATGCAAAACAAAGTCACTTGATGAGGGAGGACCATCAAAATAAGAAGGTGGTGGTAGAGAAGGAGATTGAGGATAATAGATATTTTCACAATGCCTAGTGAGGTTAGGAAAAGAAGAGAGGTCACTGAGATGAGGTGTGGTGGTGGAAGAGCTTCCCTTTCTTTGGTAATTGGATTGATTAAGAAAGTCTCATTCCAATACTCAATAAGAGAGAAAAAAGAAGTCTTGCAAGGTTTGGGAGAAGATTAATCATGATAATCCTTGTTCTTCTTGATCCAAACGGGTCGAATCGAGATTTTCGGTTTCTTAGAAAGCTTAGAAGAAGAAGCTTTGGGTTTAGAAGGTTGTGACAAAGATATGTCAAGGTTTAGATTAGAAGGAGAAGACATTATCAGGGATGAGAAAGAGAACTCCTAAAATAAGAAGATTTAAAGAAAATAGACAAGGCAAAGAATAGAATGAAAACCAAAAGTTTTCAAGGAACGTTTAACCAAAATAGGCAAACAAAGAATCTTGAAAAAGATTGAGGTCAAAGAAGAAAGACCAAAAATGAGCCAGAAAATGGCTTGTTGTCCACGGTTCTTTAAAAGAACCTGCGGTTCAATATATATATTGAGTCGCATGGCATTTATTGAGCCGCCCACAGTGGACACAAATATCCGATTTTAGAAAGTTTTGAGAAAAGACTAGATTATTTCAAAATTAAGGAAATCTTGGATTTTTACCTCTAATAGCACTAGATTAGGCTATGGTTGCAAAAAGAGAAACATACTCACAAAGAGTATCTTGACAAAGGGTGACAAAATATTTAGATAACATCTTGATCCAATTTTAGTCAAGTTTTAGAGGTTATAATAGATTAAGGTTCAATTTTAATTTAAATTGAAGTTGATTAATGTGAGAACACAAAGGTTATAACACAAAACAAAGTTAATCTATTACAATCATCTTCATGAAAAACTCATGAAGGAAACCAAGTACATGAAATGAAAAACAACTAACTACTACAATAACTAGCTAATCTAATTCTTGATTAAGCAATCTTCTTTGACTTGTTTTCTTGAAAAGATACTTTTGAAAATATCATCATTCATCTCCTATGAGGAAGAGGATTGGTGAACAAACTTAGCAAGAAACTTTGCAACCTTATGTGAGCCCCAATCATCTCCATCCTAAGAATGTCAATGAGGTTGAAATTATTTAAGCAACATGGACAATTGGTCCTATCGCTCATAAAGTAATCGAAGAAGTGTGGATCACCCATGATGTTAGAAAGAGGAACACCCAAAAGTGGAGTGTTAGGAGGAGGAGCAGGAGGTGGCACGGTGTCCAATGGTGATATAGGTGAGTTTGGTGTAGTGAAAGGTGATGTTAGCCCTACATATTATATAGTCGAACAAGAATGTAATAGGTCATCTTAGTCGTTAATGGTCTTTTATTGTAATAGGTTAGTTGGGATAACCGGGCTTGGACTTTAAGCTAATATTGTATAAGTTAGGGGCTATATGCCCAAGTCAAGCCAAGCTCGGCGCAAGAAAACAAGCCCACGATCCCACCAAGCTCGTGGGTATATAAAACCTCTTCCATGTGTGGAAGAAGGTGTTGGTTCTCATTTACTTTCTCTCTATAGTAAATTAACCTTCCACCACTTCTCTCTTGTTTCTCTCTCTACTTCTTCTCTTTCTCTCTCTAAATATTGTGTTATGGATTGATTTGGGATTAACATTTGGTATCAAAAGCCTATAGTAGATAGGTTATTGAAGATTCGTGGTTTGTTCTTATTCATTTTCGTGAGTTCGTTTGATCCAAAATACCCACGTCCCAAATTTGTTTTGTGTTTTTTGTGGTTTAGGAATCACCTACATAGTTGTGGTAGGGATTTGGTTACTTTGGATCGTCCAAAAACAAAAAATTTTGGGGCGTTTGGATCGATTTAGGCAAAACATCACTTTTTTATCATATTGCGGAATCTTCACACTGAAATATCGCAATAATTAGGATTCAGAAATCTTCATATTGCGGAATTGTTCGTTGATATTCTAGAATCTTTATTCCGAGTTCTTTTGAAAATTATTCCGGAATCTTCAGTTATTGCGAGATCTTTTCAGTTATTGCGAGATCTTTAACATTATTGCGAGATATTTTCAGTTATTGCGAGCGTTTTAAGATATTGCGAGTTCTTTTTAGTTATTGCGAGATTTTTAAGATTATTGCGAGATCTTTTAAGTTATTGCGAGATCTTTAAGATTATTGCGAGATCTTTTAGTTATTGCGAGATCTGTTAGTTATTGTGAGATCTTTGAAGTTTCGCAATATTGGGTTTATTCCGAGATTGTTCCGTCATTGCGAGATTATAACATTGCAAAATTTTGTTCGAGTACTTTTGAGATTTAACCACTATCTAGACTAGTCCCAGAACATAGTTTACCAAAAAAAAGTTAAAATTTTTAGGTCAAGTAAAATCAAAATTTTTTCTATACTAGTTTTTGGTTATTTCTAACTCTATTTCAAAATTTGGTGATACAAAATTTTTCGGTCTACCGTTTTGTCGAACTAAGGAATTTATTGTCGGACTAAAGAATCTCGGATCGCTTCGAAATTTTAACCACATCTCATCACAACAAATCTACTAAGATCTGTGATCCTTTCACAAGCATTTACCATGTCAAACAACAACAACAACAATGCGAACGCTAATCGAGTCCGTTTGGAACAAGGTGGAAACGGTAATCCACCTGTGCTGACAGTCGGTTGCTACGTTCAGTGGAGCTCTCGTTTCCTTAGCTTTCTCGACATTAAAGAGAACCAAACTGCTCTTCGTCATTGCCTTGAAAATGCACCTCCCGTCTTTGAATTCAGACCAACTACCACATCGAATGCAGATGGTACTACATCAAGTACAAGAGCCATGAAGAACTTCGACACATGTCCTCTTGAGAAAAGGAAATACTCACTATGATTGATAACGATATCTATTCCACGGTTGATGCATGTCCTAATGCTATGGAAATGTGGAATGCAATTCATCGATTGAAACAAGGTGAGTCGATCAAAGTTCAAGATCTCGAGACTAATCTACTTTGGGAGTTCGGAAAATTCACATCCGAAGATGGTGAATTCATTGACTCATATTATTTGAGATTCTACAAATTGATGAATGAGCTTGTCAGAAATCAGTGCACCATCTCCAATCATCATGCTAATGTTTAGTTTTTACTTCAACTCAAACCGGAATGGCAAAGGTTTGTGACATTGGTTAAACAAAGGGAAGATATCAAGACTATCTCTTATCACAAACTTTATGATATCTTGAAACAACATCATAATGAAGTGAATGAACTTAGGGTTGAAAAGGCAGAACGGTCTGCTAACTCTATTGCTTTTGTGGATTCTACTTCAATTAAACTCGTTCACCATCAACAAGTACCTTCTCATTTCTCAAGGCCATCAAGCTCATCCACCAAACCTCTAGCGACTGCTAGAAACAAAGCAAAAGCAATTGTCCCCACTCCACCTCCAAATTATGACACCGAGTCAGATGGAGACAGTGACGATGAACAAACTTCAAGGGACAAGAAGATTGAGGAACTCGTGTCTTGACTCACCACAACATATAAGAATATCTACAAACCTACCAACAACAACCTCAGATCATCATCCAATGCTAGATATAAGGAAGTTGACAATACCCAAGGTATGATCGTATTGAAAGGTATGATAACCAGAGGATGTCGAATCAAGTTGGGGCTAGGGAAAATGTAGGCACTCCGGTTGTGCAGAAGACTGGGATTCAATGCTTTAACTGCAAGGAATTTGGGCATATGGCTAGAGAATGCAAGAAGGCAAAACAGGTTAAGGATTCTGCATATCACAAAGAAAAGATGTTGATGTGTAAGAAAGAAGAAGTAGGGATTCCGCTCATAGCAGATGAAGTTGATGGCGTGAAGACACTGATGATGAAGCCGATGATCAAGAGTTGCAGGCACATTATGTGTACATGGCAAAGATTCAAGAAGTGATTCCAGAGCTTGGTTACAATTCTGGACCTATCTTTGATACTGAGCCGATTGAAAAGGTACCATCATACGATAACTATAATGTGTTTGCTAATACGCGACGGCATCTTGAGCAACCCGAAAGCATCAATGACACATATGTAATAGACACGGAGGATAGCAACATATGTGTAATGATGACGGTAATGTTGCTTAGGATACTGAATCGGATGAGGACCGTGATTTGCTTGCGTCTATTATTGAACTCTGAAACATGAAATTGATGAAAACAAAGAGGCTAATAAACGTTTTAAGCAAGCAAACAAATCCTTAGTCGAGGAGATAGACATGCTTAAAGAGTGTGATTATGTAAAAGAAGCTAATCGACGAGTTGCTATAGCTAATGGTTTGGTATATAAAAGTAAGGTGCTCAACGAACAATATTGTTTTGAAGTAACACATGAAATTCATATATCAAAACAAAAGATATCGGAACTTGAAGAACAACTGCTGTTACATAAACTCCAGAAATTCTGAATTAGAGTCGGTTAACAAAGAACAAACTGAGCTTTATAAAACTCGTGAAGAAAAGGATATTGAAAAATTTCTTGCTTTAGAAAAGAGAGTTGAAACATTAAACAACATTGTTTACAAAACTGGCCAGTCTATTCAAACTATGAACATGCTCAATAAAAATATGAAACGAGTTTTGTTAAGCCTTAATATCTCAAGAGAGTTCAAAGTATCATGCCTGCTCTTTTTTATATCGGTTGTTATAATGATAATCTTTCTTTTATTCTTTCCCCTGACTGCGACGGAATCATTCGTCATCATGAAGAAAGTCTATCCAACTTAAGTGATTTGATAAACCTTTCTGATTCTAAATATCATATTAAGTTTCTCCCACAAAAGGAACTTTCAAAAGAACAAGAGTTTTTTACAAATGTTCCACCAACGAGTCAAAAAACGGAAGAGAAAGATTCTTAAAAAAAGGGGTTTCAAAAAGCAATCAATTTTGTTAGAAAAACAAATTTTGGATGAAAAACATAAATGGGATGAGTAAAAGTGTTAAGCAATTTGAGTTTATAAAACAAGGGGTTTTAAATTTGTACAAAGGTGTCGTCGATTATGAAAAAGTGTCTAGAGATACTGTTTGGAATATTAAACCTAACCCACAAGTAGAAGTCATCATTCAACAATGTATTGTTCCAACCATTGATGATCTTTCAAATAATGTGGAAATGTTTTATAAAGCTCTCACCAAGGAAATGATAATTGATTTAAGATATGTTAACTCTCGTGAAGACGAAGTTGATTTTCTTCAAACTAAATTAAAAACACAAGAACACCAACTTTCTAACGAAATTGATCGACTTTTTAAGGAATACTCTTATGCTGACCATATGAATGCTATACTTGGTGTGTATACCGATCTTGATCAATATTGTCATGTAGCATGTCTAGTGTCAGAAACGGACACGAAATGTCAAAATCTTGAAGTTGATCTTTGGAAACAAATTAAGTCATATAACAAACTTTCGAAAAGTTTTTCCCAACTTGAGAAACACTCCATTTCTCTTAATCTTGCTTTACAAAGTGGTGATAAATATAATAATCATAAAAAGCGTCAAGTACTTGCCGCTTCTTCGTCTCGTCAATTAAATGAAAAAAGTTTCGAAATAAGTGATTTGAAAGCTCAGCTACAAGTAAGGGACATAGCAATCAGTGAGTTACAAAAACTCATTGAGAAAATGAAAGGAAACTCTGTTTTGGGTAAACCGTCCGTCGTTCGTCAATCGAATGCGGTTAAATGCCCTAAATCATCTGTTTTGGGAAAACCCCCACAGACTTTGCCTACGCTAGGAAATGATAAGAGCACAAATGTGATAGCACCAGGAATGTATAAGATGAACACTAGGTACACTCAAACTGGAACATCGCGGTTACCTTAGATAATTAGGAAAACTAATCAACGTGTGTCTTCTTCTACATAAGTAATTCCCGATACTAGTGTTAGCGGACCACAACTTAAGAGCACTAGAATGCAAGATATGGCCACGCCTAAAAATATTCAAGGAAAGAAGATGGAAGTAGAAGACCACTGTAGGAATTTTAAATTTTCTAAGAATAAAACATCTGTACATGTAATGACGGTTTAAATGTTAAGACCTCGGATGTTGAATTTACTTATATTAAATGTGGAAAATGTGTTCGTACTTTCAATCATGATGCTTGTGCTTTTAAATGTCTGCGTAACCAAAAGAGGTTAAAGAAGCTTTATGAGAACATGATTAGGACATGTGAACGGGGGTACTCGAGATTTACACCACCCCGGTACAAATGGGTACCTAAGATTACCACTATTGTAATTGGGTCTATGAATATTAGCTTGCCTTTAGGATTTGCATCTAGGCCTACTAATTTTTTGGAACCCACTTCTTTCAAGGGCTCCTATTTGTCAAACTCTACATTGTCTTCAAATTCTTATACAGCTCGTCGAAATCATTCTATTCATACTAGACTCCGGGTGCACAAAGCACATGACCGGCAATCTCAAGCTTCTCAGTAACTTCATGGAGAAGTTTCTGGTAAGGTGTGGTTCGGAAATGATCAATTTGCACCGATACTTGGATATGGAGATCTGGTTCAAGGGAATATCACTATCAAACGGGTTTATTATGTCGAGGGACTGAATCATATTTTATTCTCGGTTGGTCAATTTTGTGATGCGGATTTGGAAGTGGCTTTTCGGAAAAACTACTTGCTATGTTAGAGACTATGATGGGAATGACCTTCTTACAGGTTCTCGTGATTCTGATCTCTACACAGTAACTCTTTAAGACACATCTTCATCAAATCCAATTTGCTTAATGGCTAAAGCTTCATCATCTCAAGCATGGTTATGGCATCAACGATTGTCACGTCTCAACTTTGACACCATCAACTTGCTTTCGAAGAATGATATTGTGACCGGTCTTCCTAAGTTAACATTCGTCAAAGACCATCTTTGTTCTTCTTGTGAGTTGGGGAAAGAAAAACGAAAGTCTTTCAAAACCAAGACTACCCCAAGCTCAAAAGGAAGATTGGAACTTCTACACATAGATTTATGTGGCCCCATGCGTGTAGAGTATATTAATGGGAAAAAGTATATTCTCGTGATTGTTCATGATTACTCCATATATACATGGACTTACTTCTTAAGGTCCAAAGACGAAACACCGGAGGTTCTCAAAAACTTTCTCAAGATGATACAACGTAATCTTCAAGCTCAAGTCTTAACGGTTAGAACAGACAGGGGTACTGATATTTTGAACAAGACTTTGCAAGCCTACTTTCAAGAATAAGGTATCGAACACTAAACTTCAACTGTTCGAACTCCTGAAAAAAACGGCGTTGTCGAAAGACGAAACCTTACTTTGGTTGAGGCAGCTCGAACAATGCTTTCTGCATCAAAATTACCACTATTCTTTTGGGCTGAAGCAATTGCAACTGCATGTTATACTCAGAATCGTTCTCTCGTAATCCCTAGGCATGAAAAGACATCATACCACATCATCAATGGCATAAACCTACTGTTAAATTCATTCAAATATTTGGATCTTTATGCTACACTCTTAAAGATGGTGAGAATCTCGACAAGATGAAAGAAAAAGGTGATGCGTGTATTTTTGTAGGGTATGCTACACTGTCGAAAGGATATCGGGTCTATAACAAAAGAACAAGGATTATTGTCGAAACAATTCATGTGAACTTTGACGAATTGCCACACATGGTACTTGATCACAACAGCTCAAGTCCCCCACCTCAATGTCCAGCAATAGCACCTACACAAAACAGTGTACGTCCCGTGCAAGAATGTCAAGAAAATATCCCTATAGCAGACTCGACGGGTACGACCCAAATGAATGAGTTGGCTGATTTATATGATCCAATGTTTGATGAATATTACTATGGAGACAATCAAGTTGTGTCAAAGCTTTCCACTGTCAATATTTTTGATGCACCCGTACAAATTCAACAAGACACAACTGCATCTACTTCAACAACTGTTGCTCAAGAGAAAATTCCATTAGATACTCAACAAAATCAAGCAACCGTCATACAACCAACATCACCAACTGTCAATGCTGCAGGAGGAAACAACAATCAAGCAGTTGATGCACAATCTGATGAAGACGAATTTATCAACCCATTTGGTACACCGGTACGTGAAGTCGGAGGAGTCTTCTAGTCAACACGTTGATCCATCAAACATGCACACATTCTACCAACGATATCCATCCACTAACCATTGGACACATGATCGTCCATTGGTACAAGTTATTGGAAGTTCTTCACAACCGGTTCGAACACGCAGACAACTCGAAACCGATGACGATGTATGTATGTATGTATGCACTCACCGTGAGTTTCCATGTACCTACAAACATCAAACAAGCCATGACTGATCACGCGTGGATTAAATCAATTCAAGACGAACTTCATCAATTTAAAAGACTTGGAGTATGGGAACTTGTTGACAAACCATATGGAACATCGATTCTCGACTTCAAATGGATCTTGAAAAACAAATTGGATGAAGAACAAACAATCATTAAAAACAAATCTCGTCTTATGGTTAAGGGATACCGTCAACAAGAAGGAATAGAATTTGATGAATCATTTGCTCCGGTCGCTCGTTTGGAATCAGTCAGGATACTTCTTGATTATGCTGCACATAAGGGCTTCACGGTATATCAGATGGACGTGAAAACAACTTTTCTCAACGACCATTTGCAAGAAGAAGTGTATGTGAATCAGCCAGAAGGATTCGTGGATCCTCATCATCCTGACAAAGTCTACCGTCTCAAGAAGGCTGTATATGGACTTAAACAAGCTCCAAGGGCGTGGTACGAAGAACTATCAAACTTCTTGGTTTTCAAAGGATTCTCCAAAGGTTATATTTATCCTACTCTCTTTATTAATAAATATGGGAATGACATATTGCTGGTGCAGGTTTATGTTGATGACATTATTTTTAGAATCACGAACCCAAAAAATTCAAAACGTTTTGAAAAACTAATGCACAACAGATTTGAAATGTCAATGATAGGGGAGCTGAAATTCTTTTTAGGGCTCCAAATTAATCAATCCCCACGTGGTATTTTATTAACCAAGCTCAGTATGCTCAAGAGATACTTAAAAAGCATGGTTGACCTCATTTGCTCGCGTTGGTACACCATTGTCGACCTTATCCCTAGATGCTGACTTGTACTCACCTCCCATAGATCAAACGCGATATCACTGTATGATCGGGTCTCTCATGTACCTTACAGCCAGCAGACCTGATATTCATCATGCCACATGTTATTGTGCATGATATCAAGCTAGACCTACTAAAAAGCACCTTAAGGAGGTTAAACGGATCTTTCGGTACCTTAAGAATACCATTCACATGGGACTCTGGTATCCGAAGGAAACCGGTTTTCATCTAATAGCTTTTTTAGATTCTGATCATGCATGTTTCCTTGATACTAGAAAGAGCACTTTTGGTAGCGTACAATTTCTAGGGGAAGACAAGCTCGTGAGTTGGTCGTCAAAGAAGCAGGATTGCACCTCACTGTCATTCGCAGAAGCAGAGTATGTGTCTCTATCCACGTGTTGTGCTCAAGTCCTTTGGATGAGAACTCAACTCACGGATTATGGCTTCCACTTTGATAAAATACCTAGGGACTCAATGTCGGCCATAGACATCTCTTGCACTCCGGTTCAGCATTCCCGCAAGAAGCACATCGAAATCAGATATCACTTCATCAAGCAACAAGTGAAGCGCTGTATCGTGGAATTATACTTTGTCAGAACTGAGTACCAGATAGCAGACTTGTTTACAAAAGCTCTATCGCAAGATAGGTTTGAGTATCTCGTTGGCCGTCTTGGTATGAAGTATATTACTCCAAAAGACTTGGAGGTTCTAGCAAATGAATCTGCTTGATAATTTCTCACCATGACTTATAAGCGCATCACAGCTTAGGACTCGGGCCTCAAATAAGGAAAGTTTATCATGGACGATAAATTATCCTTCTCAACGAGAAATTAATATTTCTCGGTCATGAGATTCTCATAAAAACATTCCAAGTTTTTAAGTTCATGAAAAACAACTTCTAAGTAAATGTTTGCTTAGAACTCGGACTTCACCTTAAGGACAGTTTATCACGGATTATAACTTATCCTTCACAACGGGAAATTAATTTTTCTCGGTCATGAGCTAGTCACAAAACAATCAAAATTTTGAGCTCATGAAAAATGCGCCCGAAAGGGAAGTGTACGTTTCAGTGCGCTTTCCCTAAGAAATAGAAGAGAAGTCTTCTATCATGATTATTTAAAAACTGTTGAACATAATTTTTCAATAATTTCTCAAAAGGTTTTTCTAAATCTTTCAAAATTGTGTGTTCAACACTCCCTTCCTCATAATGTGGTTCTTATATCTAAAAAATATCATATGTTATTTGGATCAATTTTTGAGGGGGAGCGTTTTAAAATCAAGCCTTTAATGTTGTTGGGTACATCTCTGAAGTTTTCACATTTTATGTGTCCAAAACATTCCGAAAATGGTACAAAAGTGTCATATGTAATATATTATATTGGAAAAGGCATCTCAACTTCATACCTCAACATATTTTGTGGTGTCGTTTTTTCCAAAATATTGTCAAACTTTGTTTTAAGACACACATATATTGTTGAGAGTGTTGGAAATACGTTTTACGTATTAAGAAGGATCGATCACTCCAACGATTGTCCATGTAGTAGCTCGTAGTTTAGTTAATTATCTTTATTTAACAAACAAGAACAAGCCTAGCCTACAACATGTGTAGGCCGGCCCAAATGTAAGCCCAAGCCCATGACAAGGGCTTGGGTATATAAACCCTCTCCTTAGATGGAGAGGGTGTGTGGTTATTCATTTTACACATAGTAAACATTTGTTTCTCTCTCTAGAAGTGTGTGTTCCACCATCTCTCTATCTCTTTCTCCCTCTAAAAACATAAGAAAGATTTACATATCTAACAAATGGTATCAAGAGCCATGGGATGATTGTTTAGTTTTTGTGTTTGTGTTCTTGATTTTCTCGCCATTTTTGATCCAATTTCACACGAACCAATTTTTTTTTTGTGTTTTTATGGGTTAATCTTGATATACTTCATCTTGTTACTTGTTATAGTGATTTGCTATTGTTATTTGGGTTAAAAACACAAAAATTTTGGTTGTTTGATTCATATTTTAGCTTAGAATCTCGAATTGATTGTGTTATTGTACTGGCCGAGAAAAGTGGTAAGTTGGTATCCTTAGTATGATCTGATTTTGTGATTGCATAAACCCTGAGGGTTTCTACTTGCGATCCATAGTCACGATCTAATATTACGATCTAACTACGATCACAAGTACGATCCACGTTATGATCTGTGACTACGATAGCTCACTACGATCCTAGCTAAGACCAAGGAGTACGATAGCTTAGTACGATCTAGGCTTCGATCAGGGTACGATCACACATTGCGATCGTTGGGTACGATCACAAGTGCGATCTGAGTATGATCGTTGGGTACGATCACACGAGTGCGATCCAAGTATGATCGTTGGGTACGATCACGAGTGCGATCTGAGTACGATCGTCGGGTACGATCACACGAGTGCGATCCAAGTACGATTGTTAGGTACGATCACAAGTGCGATCTGAGTACGACCGTTGGGTATGATCAAACGAGTGCGGTCACAAATACGATCCGAGTACGATCATAGTGAGTACGATCTGAGTACAATCACCACTGCGATCAGGTGTTGCGATCCAACATTTTTTCAAAAACGTGCTTTTGAAAATTTTCGGGTGCAATTTTGACTTGGATTTTTTGGTTTATCGAGGACATAATTTAGGGGATTTCAACATTATTTCTCGGCTTTAACATACAACAACAAATACATTAACTTTCTTTCATTGACCGATCAACTTTGTAAATCTTAACTTATTGAAATGGAGTACACATCTCTAACGGATAAGTCCATCCTCTCGGGTACGGATAATCGTCCACCAATGTTGGTGAAGACTATGTATGAGGAATGGGCTTCCCGAATGGAACTTTATATGTTGAACAAGGAAAATGGACGTCTTATTTGGGCATCGGTGCTCAATGGACCATTGGTATATGGTACTGTGACGAAAGGTGCTGTTACTCGTCCTCGCACAACGGGTGAATTTACTGGAGATGCTAAGATACAAGACAAATGTGATAAACAAGCTATAAATATCATTCTCCAATCCCTTCCTCCAAATGTCTACAAACTCGTCAGCAAGCATAAAGTTGCCAAAGAGTTATGGGATAGAATTCATGTTCTAATGCAAGGCACTTCGTTAACTAAACAAGAACGAGAGTGTAAGCTTTATGATACTTTTGATAAGTTTGCCTATGTGCTAGGGGAGACTCTCAATGATTACTATCTGAGATTTACCCTATTGTTGAATGATCTCAATATCTATGGCATGGCAATTCCTACCTTTCAATTGAACACCAAGTATTTGAACACTCTTCCTTCAGAATGGAAAAAATACGTGACGGATGTTAAATTGGCTAAGGACTTGCATGATACCAATGTGGATCAACTTCAAGCTTTTCTTCAACAACACGAATGCCATGTGATCGAGGCTCGATTGTCTACACCTCAAGTTCATGATCCAATTGCCATGTATGCTTCTCAACAAAACATGGCTTATACTTATCAACAACCATCATACTTGCAGCAACCACCACCACACATCTATCAGCAACCACAACAACCATCTTATCAACCACCAATGATGCCACAACAAGCATATCAACAAAGTGTTCATCAACAATCTCTTCCACAGCAACCACCATATCAGACATCACCATCACAAGCCAACACCTCTCTAATAGGCTATACTCCTCAGCAAGGATATTTTCCAATAGAAGCACAAACAGCACAAGCTTTCTACTCTAATGAACTTCCACCAATCCAAGCACCGGTCTTTACTCCAAATGATACGCCAGCTGATGTACTAAACCATCTCACTGCCTACTTGTCAAAACTTGTTGCAACTAGAGGATTTCCACCAACAAACAATCAGCTCCACACCTCTTCAAATCCTCGACAACAAGCTACTGTTCAAGATGGTCAAGTAACAGTGCAACCTATTCCGGGAAGGCAAAATTCATATGGACCTCCTACAAGGACTGTGAATGCTCAAGCTGTGAATTCTCAAGCTAATGGAAATGGAAGCCCCATTGGTCCTCAAAAGGTTGTGACTTGCTACAATTGCCGAGGACAAGGTCATATGGCTAGGCAATGCACTCAGCTGAAGAGGAGAAGGGATGATGCATGGTTTCGTGAGAAGATGTATTTGGTTGATGCTCAGTCTGAGGGGAAGATTTTGGATTCAGAGGAGTTAGCATTTCTTGTAGACCCAGGGGCAGCAGATACTGAAGGCATTGCAGTCGTTTCTACTTCTAATGCAGCTTATCAAGCAGATGATCTTGACGCATATGATTCGGATTGTGATGACATTCACTCTGCGAAGCTGCTCTCGTTGCTAATCTCTCTCACTACGGTTCTGATGTCGTCAGTGAGGTACCAACCACATCTAATAATATTTATGATAACCAACATCAAGTTGGGCATGAAAATGACAACCTCGAACAACATTCGGGAATTAGTAACTCAAATGATGTGGTACCCAATCCAACACATTTGAGTGAACCTCAACCAAATGCTACGATGGGTATGGAATCTTATGCTCAACATGATTTGGTCATGGTACCTAAACATATTATTGATCAAATGCATATGGCCCTCAGACAATCCGTAGATACCAATTCCACCCTAACTGCTGAGCTTGCGTTGCATAAAGAAAAGGTCAAAACTTTTGAAATGGTCCCTCAAGCAGAGAAAATAACATGTTCTGAATTTGATTAATTTCATTTTGAAAAGATTGAACACTTGAAAGAAATAGAATCATTAAAAGCTAATCTTTCCAATGAATTAAAAGCAAAAGAGTCGGTTGTCAATGATTTTCAGAAACTTAAAATGGATTTCGAAACTCTCGAGTCTAAAAAGTTTGAATCGGAAATTAATGCTACCAAACTTCTTAAATTCAAAGAACAACAGCTTTTAAAACAATACGCTTCCACAGAAAAGGTTCATCTTTTAACTAAATCATTTAAAGAACTCGAACTTAAGCGTCTTCAAGATTTACCACCTAATCCCGGTTATGCAAAACAAGCTCAGGAATAGATTCTCAGTCTTTATGATATGACCATAATTGACAAATAGAAAGAAGCACCTTTTGTTCGTACTACTGAGAAGACACAATCACTTGCGGAAGAAACTCATTCTAAAATGGTTTCAAAATTCCATACGATTGCTTATGATACGTATAATAAATATCAACTTTCTAAAAAGACCCGCATTCGCTTACAAAAGGAATTAGCTGAATTGACAGTTCTTGTGCCTCAAAGTTTGTCAAATGAAAACCCTCCTAGTACGTCTCCTACACTTGTCAAAACGGATTTAACGAAGTTAATTCCATCGGTAAGTAAGGCGTCCGTTAACTTAAATACGGTACACCAACACTTAGCTGATTTTGACAAGGTCATTTTGGAACGTACGACGGCTTCGGCCATAACGGAAGGTGAATGGAACTTTGAGCACACTAGAGCTGCGTTTCGAGACGAAATTGTTCCGTTTGTAAAGAATGTTAAAGCTTGTCTTAGTAATCTTGATCAAGATTTGCTTTTGGAAATAGAAGAAGTTAGACGTGTTTTCAATGAAATGGATGATGCTTATGAAAACAATTTACTTGAAATAGAACGGGTTTCACGCCAAAATGATCAGCTTCTGAAGCAAGTGATGTCTCATGATATAGTTTCTGTCTGTGTGTATAAAAGTGTTGATAATGATTCTATTGTGCATAATGTTGAATCTGTGGATAAGGTGGTAGATAGTAATTGTCATGAATCTGACGCTGAATTTTTAAAGCTTCAAGATTCATATTCTTCGCTTTCAAAACGTTTTGATGAGATTCAAACACATTGTATTTAGCTTGAATGCAAGAAACAATTTATTCAAGAAATCTTTGAAACGTCATTCGAAGGTGTTAATATCGATGATGCAAACTTTGAAAAGAATTTTCGATTGAATTTACAATCAAAACAGCGTCAGCCAAGTGACAAAGTTGCTAAATCTTTGCCGATAGAAATAGAGAAATCTAAGGAGCTTAACTGTGTGAACGTACTTGAGGCCGCTGAGATTTGTAAACTTAATCTGGATAATCGAGTTTCCAAGATTTTGTCCAAAGTTGATAACTTAAAACAGAAAAATACACGACTCTTCGATTCAGTAAAGCCCACATGTGCTAATACCACTGCATAGAATCAATCGTTGATTTAACAATTGAATCGAAAGTCGGTGGAAATATCTGATTTGATGGAACAAATTTGTGATAAAAATCTGGTCTTGGCTGAGTTAAAAGAAACACTTCGTACTCTAAAAGGTAAGAATTTTGTGGATAACGCAGCCACTGTCTCAGCATCGTCCTCTAGTGTAATCAAAAGGAACCTAATAGCCATCACACCACTTAACAAGGGCCCTAGGACTAAACCATCTCAAACTATGGTCACTAAAGATAAGGCGGAATCAAAACCAGCTTCTAATATTCCCGTGTTGCCTTCTACAAGAGTAAGCACCACTACTAAGGCTCAAAGATCTAAGCTTAAGAGAAACAAGAAGAATGATAGGATCTTGCCCCCATCTAGTAGTCAAGTGAAGAAGAAAGTAGAAGCCCATCCTAGGAATGTTATTTCTGTTTTGAATAAAAAGAATCATGTAGCTAAACCTAAAGGCTCTGCGGTTGTGCAGCGTTCTAAGCCTAGTGTGAATTCTAATTTGAAATGTTGGAATTGCAATGAATGTATGTTTTCTAGTCGTCATGATTCTTGCCTTATTGACCATGTGAATGAGACGCATGCCCGGAAAAATGGATTAGAATGGAAACCGACTGGGAAAGTGTTAACCCAAGTTGGTTGGATGTGGCGCCCCACTGGTAGAATTTTCACTATAGTAGGAAATATGTGCCCTTTAACTAGGATCACTCTCACTAAAGTGAAGAAAGCGTGCCCTTTAACTAGGAGTACCAAGGCTACCAAAACACAAGCGTGTCCTTTAACTAGGAACACTGACACTACTGTAGGAACCAAGTGCCCTTTAAATAGGTCTACTCCCACTGTAGTGCCCGTGAATAATCCAAAACCTAAGAGAATTGGAACAGTAAAACTTGTTAGTGCTAAAACTCACATTAGAAAATGCAGGAAATCTAAAGGTCTCATAAATGCTAGCAATTCTGATAATCTTATATCTCTATCTGCTAACACTCCAGAACCAATAGTTTCCAATGCATTGTCTACTGTTGTTATTGAAAACAGGTGGTCCAAATTGTTCTCTGGTATTTGGACTCTGGTTGCTCCAAGCATATGACCGGAGATCGCTCTCAGCTCAGAAATTTCGTCAGCAAGTTTCTTGGTACGGTTAAATTTGGAAATGATCATATTGCAAAGATAATGGGTTATGGTGAATATCATATTGGGAATGTTATAATTTCAAGAGTGTATTATGTGGAAGGTCTCGGTCACAACTTATTTTCTGTGGGAAAATTTTGTGATGCAAACCTAGAAGTTGCTTTTCGAGAGCATACCTGCTTCATTCGTAATTTGGAAGGGGTTGATTTATTGAAAGGTACTCGAGGGAATAATTTGTATACTTTGTCTCTACAAGACATGATGGCCGCTTCTCCCGTATGTCTTCTCTCCAAAGCATCAAAGACTAAGTCATGGTTATGGCATCGACGGTTATCTCATCTTAACTTTGACACTATTAATCATTTGGCGAAAAATGAACTTGTTCGTGGTCTTCCTAAACTTTCATTTCACAAGGATCATTTGTGTTCCGCGTGTACAATGGGGAAAAGCACTAAGAAATCTTACAAACCCAAGACGGAAGACACCAACCAAGAGAAACTTTATCTGTTGCATATGGATCTTTGTGGGCCAATGCGTGTTGAAAGTCTTAGTGGTAAAAAGTACATCCTCGTCATTGTCGATGATTACTCTCGATTTACATGGGTGAAATTTCTTACAAAAAAAAATGAGGCACCGAAATTCATCATTGGATTTCTCAAGATGATTCAAGTGCGTCTCAACACTACTGTCCGACGCATTCGTACAGATAATGGAACCGAATTTGTGAATCAAATCTTGCGTGATTATTATGAAGAAGTTGGCATATCGCATGAAACATCCGTTGCACGCACTCCACAACAAAACGGTGTCGTTGAAAGGCGAAATCGCACACTTATGGAAGCTGCTCGAACGATGTTAATTTACGCAAAGGCTCCATTGTTTTTATGGGCAGAAGCAGTATCTACAGCAGTGTACACCCAAAACCGGTCACTAATTCGTAAACGCCATGGTAAAACACCTTATGAGCTTCTCCATGGTAAAGTACCAGATTTATCATATCTTCATGTATTTGGTTCTCTTTGCTATCCAAATAATGATGGTGACAATTTGGGAAAACTTCAACCAAAGGCTGATATTGGTATTTTCATTGGTTATCCACCCGCAAAGAAGGCATACCGAATCTACAATCATAACTCTCGTAAGATCCTCGAAACTATGAATGTTGATTTTGATGAGCTGACAGCAATGGCTTCTGAGCAAAGCAGCTCTGAACCCGCACTTCATGAAATGGGACCCAGTAACATTAGTTCTGGTCTTGTCCCAAACAACCCTACTTCATCATCATTTGCACCACCTTCTTGGACTGAATGGAATAAGTTGTTTCAACCGTTCTTTGATGAATTCTTTACTCCTCCCAGTATTGTTGCTCCAGAACCTGAGGTAATAGCTCCGGTCACCGAAGTTGTCGCTCCAACAACCGAAGCACAATCAGACACATCTGTACCTATAATTGGTCAAGATATACCATCAACAAGTAATTCCCAACCAACACCTGTTTCAACTACCCATGTCATGCCTATTGATGATGAAGAGGATGATGATGATCACGATTTGGAATTCGCTCAAATGCGTGAACTTCCATTCTTTGGTGTACCTATTCCTAACCCTAATCAAGCCGGGTCGTCCACCTCAGAGGAAGCTCCTACTACAGTTTACTCCAATCCACGGATTCGTGAACATGACAGCAAGTGGACAAAGGATCATCCTATAGATTCTATTATTAGTGACACAAATCATCCGGTATCCACACGAAGTCAACTACAAAAAAATGCAATGTTTTGTCATTTTGATGCTTTTCTCACTAAAGTTGAACCTAAGACATGGCAACAAGCTTTTACTCAATCCTGTTGGATAGAAGCTATGCAAGAAGAACTTAACGAATTCATACGTCTTGAAGTTTGGGAATTTGTCCCATGCCCGGATCAAGTGCAGTTACTCACTTTGAAATGGGTTTACAAGGTGAAACTCGATGAGTTAGGCGGAATATTGAAAAACAAAGCTCGACTAGTAGCTCGTGGATACAAGCAATTATTGGGCATCGAATTTATGGAATCTTTTGCACCTGTTGCCCGTTTGGAAGATATTAGACTATTCCTTGCTTATGCAGCCCACATGAATATGATCGTCTATCAGATGGATGTGAAGACGGAATTTCTGAATGGTGAAATAAAGGAAGAGGTCTATGTTCAATAGCCGGATGGTTTTGTGAATCCTAAATATCATAATCATGTGTACAAGCTTAAGAAGGCTCTATATGGGTTGAAGCAAGCTCCTCGCGCATGGTATGATCTATTGTCACAATTTCTCATTACGCAAGGCTTCACTAAAGGCAAGGTGGATCCCACGCTGTTCATTCAGAAACGAGGTAAAGATATGATTATGGTACAAATATATGTTGATGATATTATATTTGAAGCCTCGACCCAAACCTTATCGGATGAGTTTGGGACACTCATGTCTTCCAAGTTTAAGATGTCAATGATGGGCAAGGTATCATTCTTCTTAGGTCTTCAGATATCTCATAGTCCCAGAGGCATCTTTATCAATCAATCCAAGTATGCCCTTGAGTCTCTTAAGAAATATAAGATGGAATCTTGCGACCCCGTGGATACTCCAATGATGGAACGAACTAAACTTGATGCAGATCAACATGGAGTTGCCGTTGATCCGACACTTTATCATGGAATGATCGGTACTCTTCTGTATATCACAGCTAGTCGACCTGATCTTCAGTTTGCTATATGTATGTGTGCTCGGTATCAAACTCGACCTACTGAGTTACACTTGGCCACTGTGAAATTGATCTTTCAATATCTTAAAGGAACCATTAATCGGGGACTTTGGTATTCGAAGGACTCTTCGATTGCACTTATGGCGTATGCAGATGCGGATCATGCGGGTTGTCAAGATACCGTGCGTAACACGAGTGGAACTTTGCAACTACTAGGAGATCGACTAATCAGTTGGGCATCGAAAAGGCAGAAAAGCGCTGCAATTTCAAGTACGGAAGCAGAATACATAGCTATGTCCGGTTGCTGTGCTCAAATTCTTTGGATGAGATCGCAATTAACCGACTATGGTCTAGGTTTCAATAAAATTCCGATGTACTATGACAACAAGAGTGCAATTGCCTTATGTTGCAACAACGTTCAATTCTCCCGGTCGAAGCACATTGACATTCGCTACCACTTCATCAAGGAGCAAGTTGAAAATGGAGTAATCGAGCTTTACTTTGTCCGATCGGAGTTTCAATTGGAGGATATTTTCACGAAGGCTTTAGATCGCGCTCGAATTGAATTTTTGGCCGACAAGCTAGGAATGAGAACCTTCTCGCCTAGGACTCTAAAGGAATTGGCAGATGAAGCGAAAGAATAGTGATGGTAAAATATTCTCCGTATCCTTAGTGATCATCTGTATATATTGTTTATATTTTAATCTACAAAAGCAAAATACAAAATTATAAAACCATATAAAAACCATAAAAATTGAAAAATTTATAAAAATCCAAAAATATTTTTACTTTATTTTTCAAAGGCATGTCTTTTGGTACGATAATATTTACAGCCTTAGAAATGTTGATTAATATTGACACGATGCCATAAATAGAGTTCGTACAAAAGTTGTAAATATTTCATAAAACATGCCTAAATGGCTTGTAGTTATTTCAGACTGCAACCCGGTTTTCACATTAAAGTCAAGTATTTATTATGAAAGCTTTGGCTCACAACGGGAATTAATTTTCTCGGGCAAGGTTTACTTTAAAACCTTGTAAGGGATCAAGTTTACTTTATAACTTGGTCTAACACAAATCTATGTACGCCTCAGTGCATTTATTTGTTAAAACAAGAGAAGTCTTGTTATTATGAAGCTATCATCTCTACAACCATAGCAATCTACAATTGGTATCTACATACTCGACGGTGCAACTACTCAACCGACGACTACAACTCTTTCAATAGAACACGGGTCAACAATTAAGGGGGAGCAATTGTCAAGCATTCAGAATCTTCGATGCCGAACGTGCCTAGTTCACAAGTTGGTGTCAAGACAACAATACCAATCGTACATGTGATGTCAAGAGATGACTTCAGACGTGACGAGGCGACCAACATATGCTGACAAGAACCATTTGATCTTATCATATGATGTTCTCATCAATCAGGTCCAACCTTGTCAATTTTTTTCTAATATGGTGAATATGTGATCATGTTACAAATCGGTATCATATCTCATACATTTGGTATCATGAAGATAAAACGGATTTGCATTTTTCTTCCCAAAACATTTGTTAAAACTTCATTAAATCAATTGATATTAAAAACATCGATTGGGTTAATATTTTTAATATGGGGGAGAAAATGTGATTTAATATGGGAAATCATCAAAAATGGTTTGACTTAACGTGCTGGCTTATCCCGACATATGCGAAATGCTTTCGAATATCGTGGCATATGTTAAGGGGGAGCAAAACGGATTTGCATATCAAAATGGATTTTCATGGTGACATATACTTACCCAAAACCCATTTATTTCACGACGATGAAGATTATGGTGACATAAGGATGGTAGGATAGGTTAAGTCCGTTGATTCTTCTAGAACCAGAGGAATCTTCCCAAGGACATTCCATAGCTAGAAATAGTAGTCCTTAGGAAAAATGGAGAAAGATTGTGAACGTAGCTGAAATCCGACCAAGTACTTAAGTTAGCACTGTAAAAAGTCACAACAAGGTGCTAGTTATAACGTATTGTAAGCATTGAAGGGGTTGAAGAATGAAAAAGAATTGTAAAGATAAAGGGTGTAAAGAAAGAAGCCCTCCTTACAACTTTAGGCAGAAACCGGGTCAACACACATGCTATTGAGATCATTTTAATGATGCTCGATATTGAAGATAGACATCATGGACCCAATGATGCAATGCACAACCCATCCCAGCTAACTTAGATATCTCTCAAAAGGTATTTGTTTTAATCACACGGAGACAATGCATTATCTATTGATTTATTCACTCCGAATAAATTAGTATTGAAAAGGTGGCACTCCTTTCCAGCCTCCGATCACTAAAATCCAAAATGCACGATCGAGTCTAGAGCCATTTGAGATCGTCAAATATCGAATTAGGACACACTTCCATAATTCCTTGCTTCTTCACACACTGTGAAAAGTAAGAAAGATTTTAAGAGTCCTACGCAAAATCTTCATGATCTTGCCTGAACATCCGAGTAATACGAAAGTATTTACAATGAAGACGGAAATCCTTCTTGAGCGAACGTCAAAAAGCTCATGGTAGGTGCTTGTGCGATTCTTTATGAATCAAACTTGTGATAACTGGAAAGAAACAGTGGTTTAATTCTTAAATGAATTTAAACACGTTCCAGGCCTCTACGCAATATCTTAGTGATCTTGCCAGAACACTCATAGTGATACCTTAATGTTCACAGTGATGAGTGGAAATCCTTCTAGTGTTAACCTCAAACAGCACTTGGTAGGTAACTTGCAAGATTCAATACGAATCAAGCTCGTGACAACTGGAAAGCAACGATGGTGCGATTCTTTAATGAATCAAACTTGTTCCAGGAATCAAAATTGACGGCTTCAATCATGCGGATAATTTTATCCAAGTGATTCACTCTTTACGTTCGCAGTCAGCTTTGGACGGTCGAGTAAAGAGAACGGGTTTACCCACGAAATCTTGTCAAGGAGATTTTTAATTAAATCTACCTGTCACAAGTACGATATTTTATATCGTCCAACGGTCTTCACCGACCGGAGGTAAAATGCTACCGAATTAGAATGAAATGTTCAAAGCCATTTCGTTCATGTCTACTTATGTTGCGGCATTTGAAGACGGTGGCGTTGCGGGATCCAAGAAGAAGTCGTCCCCGCGTGCTTATACTTTATGCACTTAATACCTCATCTAATTCAAGAAAGCCTAAAAGTTAAGTCTTCCGCTGTATCGAACTCTGAAGCTTTCAAGAATTACTAAGGTATAAGTATGTGGGACATGAGGTCACGAAGAGGCGAAGATCACAAGTGATGGATGCACAAGATCAGGGAAAGAGATCAATTCTCAAAGATTGATATCAAAGATCACATCAACATGTTCACCAGAAAAGAAAAAGAAAAGAAAGACGAAGACTACGAGCTCAAGACAAGCATAGTATGCTAGGTTTATATTATTATTGTAACTTGGGTAATGCCCTTGTTTGGAGTGACCTCCCTTAGGGGGAGATTGTTGGAAATACGTTTTACGTATTAAGAAGGATCGGTCACTCCAACGATAGTCCATGTAATAGCTCGTAGTTTAGTTAATTATCTTTATTTAACAAACAAGAACAAGCCTAGCCTACAACATGTGTAGGCCGGCCCAAATGTAAGCCCAAGCCCATGACAAGGGCTTGGGTATATAAACCCTCTCCTTAGATGGATAGGGTGTGTGGTTATTCATTTTACACATAGTAAACATTTGTTTCTCTCTCTAGAAGTGTGTGTTCCACCATCTCTGTATCTCTTTCTCTCTCTAAAAACATAAGCGAGATTTACATATCCAACAGAGAGGGAGCAACCCGAAGACAAAAGTTCCATGATTCATGCGTGCACACATGTTTCTCTCCCATTCGGTTTTCAGAAATTGTCATATTTTAATATATTGGTATCTCTAATATTAAGTTTTTATATTAGAGATAGGGGAGAAAATGTGATTAAAATGTAATATATAGCAACATGTGATCTTAAAGACTCTAGTGCAACTCTTTCCTTCACATGCTAAACTATTTCGAATATCGATGCATGTGTGTAGGGGGAGTATTTCGGAAACGCAAAACTTTTAAAGTGTTAAAAGTTTTGATTTTTATCAAGTACTTTGAATGGTTTTCAATGGTTTTATGGTTACGATCTATTCCTAAAAAAACATACTATCCACGACGGAATAATGGATTCAAACGGTGGTTTAGGATAGGAAACTAAGTCCTATGATCCAACCAGAACTGGAGGGATCTACGAAGGACATTCCATAGTTAGAAATAGTTGTCCTTAGGAAAGATGGAGTTGAATGAAGATGAATGCAGACTAATTACTTAAGCTAGTACTGGAACAATCACAACAAGGTGCTAGTGATGACGTATTGGTAAGCATTGAAGGGGTTGAATATTCCATGGAACTTAGGCAGAAACCGGGTCAATACATCTATTGAAGACAAACATCATGGACCTAGTGATGCAATGCACAACCCTTCCCCAGCCATTCAAGTTTCTCTCAAAATAAACTTTTCTCATTATCACGGAGATCAACACGTATCTATTGACTTTCTTACTCCAGGTTAGTGAATTGAAAAGGTGGCAGTCTGCTCCAGCCTCTGACTACTAAAATGCACTTATCGAGTCTAGAGCAAAAAAGAGATCAATCTATCATCTCAGTAGGACAAAATCGAGTCCTACGCATTATCCCTGTGATATTGCCAGAACATCTGAGTGATACGTTTCATGATGAAGATGGAAATCCTACTTGAGTAAACATCAAATAAGCTCATGGTAGGTAGCTTGTGTGATTCTAGAATCAAACATGTGATAACTGGAATGCAACTAAGTTTAGATTCTTAATTGATTTAAACTTGATTCCAGGTCTCTTTGCAAAATCTGTGTGTTCTTACCAGAACATTCATAGTGACACTCTTTAGTGCTCAAAGTGACGAATGGAAATCCTTCCTGTGTCAACATCAAACAACATTGCGGTAGGTGACTTGCAAGATTCTCTATGAATCAAGCTTGTGACAAGCTGGAAAACAACAATGGTGCGATTCTTATAGAATCAAACTTGTTACAGGAATTCTGAATTGACGACTCTAATCAGACGGATAGTTTATCCTTATGATTCACTCTTTACGTTCGCAGTCCGCTTTGAGACGATCGAGTAAAGACAACTGGCTACTACCACCGAGAAACCCTGTCAAGGAGGTTCTTTCTCGAATCTACCCGATCACAGGTACGATATCTAATACCATCTAACAGTCTTCACCGACCGGAGGTAAAAATGCTACCGGATTAGGATGAAATGTTCAAAGCCATTTTATCCGTGTCTATATATGTTGCTGCATATCAAGAAGGTGGCGTAGCTGTGTACCAACCGAAGTCGTCTTCACATGTTCATACTATAAAGTTAAAGTCTTCCGCAACTCTAATGAATTTTTGAAGGACTAACTACAACTATATTTGTATGGGAGATTGTTAGTTTTTCGAAAAAAAAAGTATGAACATGTTGATTTAGAAGTCACAAGAGCACAAGATGGCGAAAAACAAGATTCCTAAGAATGTAATAGATCATCTTTGTCACAAAAGCACAAGATGAAGACTATCAGGAATAGATTGAAGATATCAAGCACTCAAAGTCAAATGACAAAGGCTCAAGATATAGATCACAAAAGCATGAAGGAACAAAGCCGTTACAAACAAGATCAAGACCAAGATACAAGACCCAATAAGGAATATCGCCTCCACAAGAATGTATTCACTCAATCATCTTATGCATTTTAAAGATGACCGATACATTGGGGGAGATTGTTAGCCCTATATTTTATATAGTCGAACAAGAAGGTAATAGGTCATCTTAGTCATTAATGGTCTTTTATTGTAATAGGTTAGTCAGGATAACCGGGCTTGGACTTTAAGCTAATATTGTATAAGTTAGGGGCTCTAAGCCCGAGTCAAGCCACACTCGGCCCAAGGAAACAAGCCCATGAGCCCACCAAGATCGTGGGTATATAAAGCCTCTTCCATGTGTGCAAGAGGGTGTTGGTTCTCATTTACTTTCTCTCTCTATAGTAAATACACCTTCTACCACTTCTCCTTTGTTTCTCTCTCTACTTTCTTCTCTTTCTCTTTCTAAATATTGTGTTATGGGTTGATTTGGGATTAACAAGTGAGGTTGGCAAAGGCTTAACAAAGACATTCACAAAGTGAATGCTTTGAAGAGGTTGGGGGTTCACATCCAAGAGAGGACTTAGAGTGAAGGGTGAGGACAACTCATTCATTCTTTATTGGAATGAAGAATTGGTAGAACCATGGGAGTGGTTAGTAACATTAGTTTAATTAGTCTTGCATGGAGCAAGAGGTAGTGAGGGTGATGAAGATATGAGAATAGGAGAAATATTATTCTTGGGTGTAAGGTAAGATGTAGCACCTTGTTTAGGTAGCTTAATCTTAATCTTAAGGTTTCTTTTAGTGTTTGAGTGTTTGAGTGTTTGGAAGAGTTTGAGGATCTTATGGACACCATGGTTGTGTGTTAAGGTTTAGAAGAAGGCTTAGAGCATGAAGAAGAATAATAACCAAGGGTGGTTTAAGGAGAAGATGGGATGATCCAAACTATTAATGTGTTAAAAATGATTTTGGTAAACAATGCAGTTTGCTAAGCTTATTAAGGAAAAATCTTGTTTTAGTTTAAACAAACCAAAGACAAAGTATTAGTTTAAACAAACCAAAGTCAAATGCTAGAAAATAAGAAAAAAATCTAATGAAATGAAAATATTCAACATTAAACTAAAGTTAACACCCATGTCAACCAAATGCCGTCTTCACCGTTAGCTTCAAAGAATCATCTGTTGATCCTAAACTTAGATCGGCTTAGCTTTGTATTAACGAGATTAAATCAAGTGTAATACATAGAGAAACTTTGTGTTTGAAACAATCTAAGTATTATGCGGAATTAATAACTAGAAAAAAGAACAACCAATTACCAAACTTTCAACTTTGATTATCAATAATCACGGCTTACAATACTATTAAAAGTGTTGTCTAACAATAAACCCTAAGGCCTCCTTTTATACGTGTAAGGATCCTTGAACATAAAGCTATGTATCAACTATTCTAGGAAGATATCAAACAGATAAACATAAGAAATACAATATTCGAATATATCTTCCTAACTTATACAAACATGTTGACTTAACAGCTAATGACATTTGACAGTGGCTTGATATTCTCTTGTCATCGTCTTGTTTGTCAGCGGCTTGATTACTCTTGTCAACGTCTTGACTCCCTCTGTCAGCGGCTAGATAATTTTATTCCCAACAATCCTCCCTAATCATCAAGTTTCTGAATAAAAACAAAGTACAAAGAGGATTCTTACAAATAAACCTATTCTTTAATTGGAGAGTGAAGAAACTTCATCAGATCAACACCCACACCACTAGAATAATCCACCTTCAGCTTTGTGCTCACCATCTTCTTCAATAGGTCTTGTGTCAGCGGATAAATTCTATCCACCAAAAAGTACTTTGAAAATTTTGTTGTGCAAAGATGATATACACCAACAGCTGAAAACAAACGCCACTCCATACCTGTCAAATCATCAAGATCTAGCCAAACTGGATCAGCCTCATCATGATCAAACATTCTTCCGAATGTTGACCATATCTTTATTCCACCAGATGTTGAAGGAGCTTTAGCTTCATACTTCTCCTTCAACAGACTCCAAAGAGTCTCTAAGTCTTCCCTATTTGTGTTGCCAAACAGGGACATAAGAGATGAGAACACATGTACCTTATCTACATATCTTGTGACCTTCCAAAACCTGTGGTTTGATCTTCCTCATACTTTATCACAGGGTTTCTAAAGGTACCACATCAGTAATGTCACTAACCTCCAAGTTCTTCTTTAACACACCTTCATTGAATCTTGAATCCTATGGATCAAACTCTAAAATATGAACTTTGCTCCCTTCTTCACAGGACTTGGCAATTTAGATGCCTTCTTTATCTTTAACTTTTCTTCTATTTCTTCTTATCTTTTAGCAAAAAGTTGAAAATGAGTGTTGTGATCACTAACATTGACCCAAATAGGATATGCCAAATACTCCAATTGGTCAAATGACAACGCCTGGAACTTCCTATATGTTCAACCTGCTTGGTGACCTCTGTGAAACATGTAGTACAACTCTCTTCTTGCTGTCTCTGATTTCCCCAAAACATTAGAAGCATTTGATAGTTGTAAATTCACACTCGTTTATGAAAACGAGGTAAAAGCGGTAAGTACTAAGTGAATGTTTAGGAAAACGTAAGCACTTATGACCCTTCTGTATGGGATCGTTCTCAAGGAGGCTTGTGTATTGTGTTAAGAGATGATTAAATATTTGTGATTATGATTATGAGAAAAGAAAAGAGAAAAAGATGCCGGTTACGATTAAAATTAAACTAAGACGAAAGTCGTACGCGTAAAACCGTAAAAAGTGACTAAATTTAAAAATTACCCAAAAAATTCCTATAAAATTGCAATAAATCCTAAAAAATATAATTAGAGTTTACAAAAAAATCAAAAATCACTCAAACCTTTTATTTAATTAAATAATAATTTTTTAATGCTAATTAAAGCCCAAAAAATCATTTTAATTAACAAAAAGCCCAAAATAAGATTTTTCAAATTTGTAAACCTCTAAAATAACTTAATTAAACTAAAAACTATTTTTGAAAATTTTAAAATTAAATAAAACTATTTAAAAAATGATTAAAAACTATAAAAATATCAAAATAATCCTAAAAATTAATTAAATGACAAGAAAATTAATCTAAAATTTATAAAAATCATAACTTAGTGTATTTAACCTAGGAAAAATGAAAAAGTTACAAAAATTTTAAAAAATAATTTTAATAATAAAATAATAAAAAAATAATATTAAAAATCCAAAATTTATAAAAAATTCTAAAAACTTGCAAACTAGTTTATTTTAACCTAATTTAAACAGAAATGAACTTGAAATGACCAAATTACCCCTAATGGGCCTCTATATGGGCCAAAAACCCAAACAGTGTGCTTAATGGGCTAACTTTGGCCCAATAAAAAAATGATCTCCAAATAAGCCCAAAATCACCTATCTGACTCAAAATTTGATTTTAAGAACAAAAGTCTAGAGGCCTAAAAGCTGAAAATGTGCTTATCACAACTGAATAGTCAACAACTTATTCTTAATGGGCTTTTTGGCCCATTAAGCCATAAGATAATGCCATAAGCTCTAATTTGACACACAAGCTTCTTTTGGGATACTAAAGAGATCTGTAAAAAGAAATTTTTAAAAAGCCCAACAAATAAGCCTGAAATAAGCAAAAGCTCTCTACACAAAACGACAAAATAGTCATTTTCAAGTTCTAAGCTATTTCAAGTGCTGATTCTTTTTGCAAAACGTTTCAAATGACTTAATTAAGCAAAATAAACAAAAAGATTTCAAAAAGAACCACTCATAAGCTGGAATAAGCAAATAAGCACTTATGAAAAAGTCAAGTCAATTCGTTTTTTAGTCAAACCTAAAAGTCAAACCCTAAAAAGCCCCAGAATAAAAAAATGGGTCAAATTATGAAGATTGATCATAAAATCAAAGTTGTTGCAAGTCTAAATAAGATATTATAGCTTATTGATAAGCTGATTGAAAAATTGCACTAGCAGTGGCTAGTTTTGGGTGTCCAGCAGTGGGAAAAGTTGCCACTGCTTGACTATCTTGACTTTTTGTCTTATATGGATTTTTGTTGGATTCAAAGAACACAAAGGCACCCCTATAACCATTGGGTTATAAGGAGTCAATAACAATCAAACAAACACAAATCCAACCAGCCAATTAGTACAGTTTAATCAATTTATGGCCAGATATGATACAGACTTGAACATAAGCAGTTTTGAACAAAATAAGCAGTTTAAGCAATATTCAGCCAACCAAATTGAACCAAATGCATACAATAGCTTAAATAAATTCAAATAAACACAAATCAACTTGTTTCATACACTGATTTAAATATTAGAGCAAGATTAAAGCTGATGAATGTTACTGATGAACTCAAAGATGAACACAAAATCCTTTTACTGATGTACTTGACCACAAATCCAATTTCAAACCCTAAAATCTCTTAAACAGGTGAACACTTGTTAACCCTAAACATGCATACACTCTAGGTGTCTCCAAAATTTTAGGTCAAAACAGGCAAAATCAAACAAGTTATAGCACAATGTTCAGGTTTGATGTTCAAAGCATAAAACTTGCAGATAATAGCATACAATCCAACAAGTACCTTAAATCAGTAGACCCAAACACCCCTTTCACTTTTTAATCCAAGATTTAACAAAGTAAATGTGTGTAACAGGTTTACCCAAGCCTAATCTAACATCATACCAACAATATCATGCAGTATTAACCAATTTCAAGCCACAAGAACACCTCAAATAATAGCAGATCACAAAATCACTTAATATCACTTTTTTAACAGATTTTTGGTAAGAAGGCTCAAACCTCATGAATGTACATCCATACTCACGAATTTTAGAGCTTATGTGCCTAGCTTAACAAGGCACAAGCTTCCAACAAGCTGCTAAGAACAACAAGGTTAGAACAAGCAGATTATATAAAAAAGAAAATGGAAAATAAAAGTTGATTAATTCAAGCTTGTTCCCACTCCTTGAATATCCCCAAACCACAAGCTCACTACAACTTAATAAGCTCATTATCAGGTGTTATGACCACTTGTAATCCAAAAATTTCAAAGGTTTGATCAAAGACTTAGAAAAATATCAGATTTTGGTAAACTTTGCAATTTCTTGCACAAGCTTTGAAAAAACAGGTTTTGAAACATAACAATCACAAACATATAACAATAACAAGCATAGAATAAGATTGGAACTTGGAATTCGTCAACAATATCAAACACTTTTTCATTCACTTAGAAAATAGGATTTACAGATTTGTGACTAAGGAATCCAAGAACAAAGATAAATGTATGACCCTATACCCTTTATATAGAGGGTGTACATGGTCCTAATAAGCTAAAAAACTAAAAACCCTAAGCTTTGAACTTCTAGAATTGCCCTTGTGGAATTTGAAAAATGCTAGATCATGTGAAGTTATCTTGCACGTTTGTGGAGGTGTAAAGTGGTGGAATTTGATCAAAGGGCTCCCAAAAATGCTTAGGAATGAAGCTGAATGTAGTTTGTTGATCCCACTGTTTTCTATTGTCTTCTTCTCTACTTTGTAGCAGGGGAATCTCATGTGGCCCTTTGGGGTGATGTGGCATGAAGTTTAAGGTTTGGGTTATGTTTAGTGGACCATCAATCATAAAACTGGAGGGTTTTAGGGTTTAATTGCAAGTAATTAGCAAACCCCTAATCTTGTTCTTGAGATGAATAGTGGCTGTTTAATCCAGTTTTGATTTAAAAACTTATTAACCGCATTTTTTAAAACTAATTAATAAAATTAGTTATAAATGGTTTAAGTAGATGTGTGAGTTGGCAGATTGGAGACTTGTGATTGGTGGAAAAGGTTGAGTGGGGCACGTGGCATGATGTAAGTGGTCCAGGTAAGTTTGTTTGTCGTCCACATTAAACCCCCTACTTTTCATTCTTCTTTCATTTGTGTTTAAAACGTGTATAGTCCGAATTTCTTTTATAAACAAGTTTCATTTCTCACACTTTTGCCCCAAATACTTTTGCAAAAGTATTTCAAGGACTTGTTTTGCCAATTCATGATATTTGAAGGACTGATTTTGGCATTTTCTTCATTCTTCAAGGTCTTGACTTGTATATTGATTTTGTGGAGGACTAATAATGACAAGTCTTCATTTTTGAGGGACCATTCTTGCAAATTCTTCAAAGTTAAGGGTCCTTTTTGTAATTTTGACAAACTTTAAGGACCAAACTTGTAATTATGAATATACAAGGGTTTAAAGTGTCAATTCTTCAATATTGGAGGACCCTTCTTGTACAATCTTCAATTCTTCAAGGGTTTTTCTTGGAAAATCAACTCTAGGGTCCGGTTCATTATGCGACTTCGTATCCCGTGTTCGTTTTTGCTTGTTTCTTGTGATCTTTTGCCATTTTCTCAATATCCGTACGTAAAATATACATTGAACAAACACAAGAATATATTTGGCACATTTTAAGATATTTTATGCATTTTAAGCCCATATTGGACGATGAGACTATGTATAAAAGCAGTCTCATCACTCCCCCATACTGAACCATTGTCGTGCCCTCACGCAATGCTAGAATAAAGTATCGTAGAACCTCCAAAATTCATTTTTATGCACTTTTATTGAATGATAAACTTGCTACACTACTACTACTTGCTACTACTTGTGTTATACACATAATGTATGATTTTTATCGCAAAACGGGACGTTTAGGTTCACAGAACAAGAACACGTGAATGCTTCATTAGAAATAATTTCACCATCCTCGATTTTCAGCCAATTCTATGCCAAGCGTACAACGAGATCATTGTCATTATAAGTTAGTAATGCTAACAATACTCATATGCCCTAATCATGTACTTAGACTCCCATTTTCCTAAGTGGTATCTCTTATATTTTATTTTTGTCTTGAATGTTCACGAGGATACATTTTTAACTTATGCGATGATAGAGATTTAGGTCTAAAAATAGAGTCATAACGGTGTAACCAAGACCATCGAATTAATAACCCCCCTAATAGACAACGAGGTCAAAAAATTAAGTCAACAAGAAGGATCGATAAACACGGTTTTATAACGGTTTCGAACATGAGACTTATTACCAAGACTTTTATACGGCCCCCTAACGGATGGGCCTTATTATCATAGGTTTACCTCCATCTTTTATTCAACTTCGCCATGAAGCTTTTATTATGACTTCGGTCTTGCCTTGCTTTTTATTTAACCTCGCCATGAGGTGTTTATTATGGCCAAAGACGTATATCCTCACGCTAAAGCGAATTGTGGATCTTTAAAGCTCCAAAGATTAAGGCATAATTCACTTTCAATTTCGCATAGATTTTTCGGCCTTGTGAGCTTCAAATTGTTTGCTTGATTTAGGTGAGCACTTGAAATCTTATTATTAGGTGAAGCTTTCGATTATTCGGGCTGCCAATACTTCAAAACTGTGAAGCTGGCGATACCTTAATGTCTTCCCAATTTAATTACATGGAAGCTACTAGAAAAGACTAGAAACCAACAATCAAGACTAAACAGCTAAGCCAATACTTATTAAGCAAAATATATACAAGCTAAGGGAGAATAAGCAAACAACGAGAACACATGAGTTTTTTAAAGAATACGAGTACTCTACGTTTAGCATAGTAACTTATAATTAACTTTATCATTTCTCGTCCTCATTTAAGAGACTTAGCCTAATATAAAGTTAAGGAATCGAAGTTAAGTGCTCAACACGCACGGTCGAGTCAAAAATTAATCTTATTCTCGCCATCGGAAAATCTACATTCGTGTCTTCAAACACTTATAAAACATGAGAAAATTTTAAAATTTTGGCCATTTTTAGCCTTATTTTGCAACAAAACGATAAACAAAAAGATAAACTTTGGAAAGCGTGAAGGTTTGGCAAGGCAAGTATCTATTCACCCCCATACTAAAGTTAAACGTTGTCCTTAATGTTTCAAGTCTAAGGGTAGGATACCCCCATACTAGAGACGTAGTCGAATGCTTAATCTATCATGAAAAGGGTGTAACCGTTAAATTAATAGAAGTTTATGAAGTGTGCTAAAAACCTAAGGTTAGAACATATAAGGAGATATCATGTGGATATCGAGAAATCCTTCAAAGCAAATGATCGAGTGCTCCCATAACACGAGAGGCTCCAATCGTGAAGATCATGATCATCTAAAACCACAATGCACAAACAACCATAGAACAAAGGTTGGAAGGGCATAAATCCCCTCACTTTAAACTACATTAGAAAGCGATAATATGTACATGGATAAGCATGGGACTCCCCCACGAGGCACCTCATTTTTTATTACCGAGTCATGAGCTCGACTCGATCCCCTCAATACTAATTATCATTGGGGAAGGTGACTTGGTAGAGGTAGTTCAAAGAGGGAAATTCCCCACCAAAGTAGTGCTTCAACCTATGTCCATTCACCTTGAAATTTGGACCATCATTTTGAGCTAGCTCGATGGTCCCATATGGAAAAACTTGGATAACGGTGAATGGACCGGACCAACGGGATTTCAACTTGCCGGAAAAGATTTTTAAACATGAGTTAAAAAGCAACACTTGATCTCCAATGTTAAAAACCCGGTTTTTAATTTTATAATCATGAAACTTTTTGAGTTTCTCTTTCTAAATCAATGAATTTTCATAAGCAATGTCTCTCAATTCATCCAATTCATTTAATTTCATTTTCCGGTTTTTTCCCGCGGTCTCAATGTCATCATTACAATGCTTTAGGGCCTAATTAGCTTTGTGTTCGAGTTCAATTGGCAAGTGACAATTCTTCCCATACACAAGCTTGTAAGGAGTATACCCGATGGGCGTCTTATGAGCGGTACGAAAGGCCGATAAAGCATCGTCTAACTTATCCGACCATGATTGTCGGTTCTCTCCTATCGATCTCTCCAAGATCCCCTTCAACGCTCGGTTTGAAACCTCGCCTTGCCCACTAGTTTGTGGGTGATAAGTCGTAGAAAGCCGATGTGTAACCCAATATTTTTTCAAAACTCTTTCAAATTGGTCATTGAAAAAATGGGTTCCACGATCGCCTATGATCGCACGAGGGGTTCCAAACCGAGAAAACAAACTCTTCAAAAACTTGACTACCACACAAGCATCGTTCGTAGGCAAAGCCTTACCTTCCACTCACTTGTATAGGTAGTCAACGACGACAAGGATGTACTTATTACCACGAGATGATGGGAACGGCCCCATAAAATCAATTCCTAAACGTCAAAGATCTCACACACTTGGATGATGTTTTGTGGCATTTCATCGTTTTGTGACGCTTTTCCTTGTTATTGGCATGAGTCACATGACTTGACAAGTGCATGTGCATCTAGGTAAATAGTAGGCCAAAAGAAGTCGGCATCAAAGACCTTCTTCACCGTGAGATTAGCACCATGGTGACCACCCATGGGTCCCTCGTGACAAGCTCTAAGGATATTAGAAGCTTCGGTGCCAAAAACACAACGTCGAATAATTTGATCCGCACATGTCCGAAATCGGTAAGGGTCGTTCCAAAAGTAGAACTTGACGTCACGAAAGAATTTTCTTTTTTGTTGAGTCGTCATACCCTTAATGATGAAGTTCCCCGCGTGGTAATTTGTGATGTTCGCAAACCATGGGGTGGATGAGTCAAGCTTAGAATTCACTACACCAAGTGTCTCGAGAGGAAATGTTTTGGTGATTTCCTTTTTCTCGTACACACTTTGGTGAGGATCTTCAAAGCGAGAAAGATGATCGGTCGCTAGATTCTCGGCTCCTTTTTGTCAAGGATTTTGACATCAAATTCTTGTAGGAGGATAATCCAACGAAGAAATCTCGGCTTTGCATCTTGTTTAGCCATGAGATACTTGATTTCCGAGTGATCCGTATACATTATGCGTTGGTTCAAGACGAGGTAAGGTTGGAATTTGTCAAATGCATACACCACGTCAAGGAATTCCTTTTCCGTTGTAGTGTACATAAGTTGAGCCTCGGTCATCGTCTTGCTAGCATAGTGAATAGGCAAGAAGTGCTTTTCATGAAGTTACCCCCAATACGGCCCCAATAGCGTAATCACTTGCATCACACATAAGCTCAAAGGGGAGGTTCCAACTGGGAGCAAAAAGAATGGGAGCTTCGGTAAGTTTCCTCTTAAGGATTTCAAATGCTCGTACACAATCTTCGTTAAAGACAAAAGGAGCATCTTTTTTTAGGAGATGTGTAATAGGTCGAGATATCTTTGAAAAATCCTTGATGAATCGACGATAAAAGCCCGCGTGGCCTAGGAAACTCCTAACTCCCTTGACGTTTTTTGGGATGAGGTAATTTGGTGATGACGTCAATTTTAGCTTTGTCTACCTTAATCCCCGCTTTCGAGACCTTGTGCCCTAAGACGATTCCTTCCTTAACCATAAAATGACATTTTTTCCAATTAAGCACAAGGTTGGTTTCCTGACATTGTTTCAACATTCTCTCAAGATTTAACAAACACGAAGTGAACGAACAACCAAACACGGAAAAATCATACATAAAGACTTCCATCGTCTTATCGATCATGTCATGAAAAATAGCCATCATACACCGTTGAAAAGTTCCCGGTGCATTACAAAGTCCTAATGGCATTCTACGATAGGCAAACGTTCCATATGGACACGTAAACGTATGTTTTCTTGATCACGAGGATCGATGGGGATTTGGAAGTAACCAGAAAAACAATCTAAAAAGCAATAGAAATCGTTTCCTGCAAGACGCTCCAACATTTGGTCCATGAAGGGTAAGGGAAAATGGTCTTTACGAGTGGCGCCACTCAACTTACCATAGTCGATACACACCCTCCAACCGGTCACGAGTCGAGTTGGAATTAACTCGTTGGCATCGTTTGGCACAATGGTCATTCCTCCCTTCTTAGGGACACAATGAATAGGACTCACCCAAGGGCTATCAGAAATAGGGTAAATCATTCCCGCGTCAAGGAGTTTTAGGACCTCCTATTTGATGACGTCGTGAATTTTGGGGTTCACCCTCGTTTAACATTGGATTGCGGGTTTATAGTATTCCTCCATTAAGATTTTGTGGGTACAAAATTTTGGATCGATCCCCTTAATGTCGGATAATTTCCACGCAATTGGCCTTTTGTGGTCCTTTAGAACATCGATAAGTACGGTTTTTTCATCACTCGGAAGATCTTTCTCAATAATTACCGACAACTTATCGTCTCCTTCCAAGAATACGTATTCAAGATGAGGAGGTAAATCTTTCAACTCGAGGATTGGTGGTTCCTCGATTGAAGACTTGGGTTCGATACTCATAACCTCCTCGGGCGGAGGAAATGGGATATCGTTAAGAAAATCCTTGATAATCGAGAAGTTCTCATCGTTGTCGAGGTCTTCGTTACAAGTACGAGGAACATCAAATTCTTCCAACGTAAAACCACCACCTTCAAATGGAGTGAAGGATGGTGTCGAATTATCAAGAATAGGATCGAGCATAGTGGGATTGCCACTATTTTCATCGTCACCAATACCTAAAACTTCTTGTGAAAATTACTCGCAAACGACGTCGATCATATCAACGAGGTTTATGGTCACGACGCAATAAACATGAGAAAGTTAAGAGTTTTGTGTTGCGTTTATAACAAGTTCCTCGTCGTTGAAACGTAAGGTGATTTTTCTAGCATGCACATCTATCAACGCCATTGACGTATCCAAAAATGAACGACCTAAAATAAGAGGAACTTGAGGATCTGTGGGAATATCGACAACGATTAAGTCTACCGGATAATAGAACTTTCCCACTTTTATAAAAACGTCTTCGGCCAATCCATATACGGGAATCGTGGAATGATCGGGCAATTCAATAGACATTGGTGAAGGAGTAAGATTAGGAAGATTGAGCGACTTGAAGATTGCAAGAGGCATCAAGTTAATACTAGCACCAAGATCGGCCAAGGCATAGCATTCTTCCATATCTTGAATTGCACATGGAATCAAGAATTTACCAGGATCACCGACTTTTTGAGGTATGCGGTTAAGATAAACCGATGAACAACTAGACAATTGTTGCAATTTCTCCTTTTTTTCAACATACTCTTAAAGTTAGCGGAAAATCGAGGCATCATGACCAAAGCGTCGACAAAACTTATATTGAAATGCAAATCACGAAACATTTTTATAAAAAGCTCAAATTGGTAGTTCTCACGTTCTTGTCGTTTCTCCTTACAAAGTCTCGATGGGTAAGGCAAAGGTGGTGTGGGTTGAGGCATAGGCATATCCTTTGGAATCTCGGGTTCCAATGATGGTAATGGGTCAACCGTAGGTGTGGTTTGAGCGGTACTTCGTGGGATTGGGATATGCTCCTCTTCGACCACCACCTCGGATTCTTCCTCAATTTCCTACACCGTAGGAGTAATTGGTTGAGGAGTTGGTTCC
Organism: Glebionis coronaria; assembly: GCA_025667525.1. Taxonomy (NCBI): domain Eukaryota; kingdom Viridiplantae; phylum Streptophyta; class Magnoliopsida; order Asterales; family Asteraceae; genus Glebionis; species Glebionis coronaria. Next base: position 224,322,695 of record CM046882.1, on the reverse strand, counting down.
TTAAGTGTCTTACCACTACGTGTGGTAATCACTTTCGTCTCTCCCTTAGGGTTCGGTATGGTGTTACTAGGAAGACTACTCGAAGACGGTTTACACATTATAGCCTCAAACATAGATGAAATTTTATCCTCAAACATAGATTGCCTCTTATCGGCCTTAAGCATCTCTTGTTTTATTTCATGTTGCCCTTGTTCCATCTTTTGTTGGTTTTGTTGTAATCTAGTCACATTAGCCTCCATTTTGTTGGTATGAATCTTAAGCTCATTTGCTAACTCGTTTTTCAACTCCTTTTTCAAGTCATTCTTAAACTCGGATATTAGGCTAATGATCTCCCTTTGTATATTATCAAACCTAGCATCATTTCCATTTGCATATTCAGCAAATTCATTTGGAAGATCTTTCAAGTTTTGCAAACTCTTGTTTTTGTTTTGAAAATCATTGTTTTGATTTTTGTTTTGCACTTGATTATTAGCCCCTTGATTCCCATAGTTGTTACCCTTGTAATTGTTCTTGTAACCAACTTGATTGTTTCGATAATTGTTAGCACTTTGATTGGGTGCAAAACCCGATGGAGTCAATTGATTAGTGCGGGTAACTTGACCGTTTTGGTTATAAGTTCTCGTGGCTGCGTAGGCACTCAAAGTGTTACCACCGTTGGTAATGCACTCGGAGAAATCATGACCTCCACCATAATACATACAAGAAACCTCAACCGCTTTAGCCGTAGCGGGATTAGATTGTTCACCAACTTTAAACTCCATTAAAAGTCCCTTAAGTTTATCAAAGATTTTGTTCTCCAAATTTGCCTCGGTTTGGCAAGCATAGATGGTATGAGACAATGAAGGCGAAGCCGAAGACGAAGTCTTACAAACACTCGATGTGCTACGAGGGCTATAGACCTTAGACCTATTCTCAATAATCAACAACGCTTCCTCGACCGTTTTACACAAAAATTTACCACCCACGGCGGCATTAAGATAATCTCTCTCGTGATCGTTCAATCCGTTGTAAAACGTGTCAATTTGATGCAAGTCGGAAAAACCATGATGAGGACACTCATGCAACATTTCCTTAAACCGATTCCAAGCCGCAGAAAAACTCTCATTAAACTCTTGTGAAAATTTTGAAATCTCGTTTTTCAAATGCGTAGTCTTAGAGGGCGGGAAAAATTGGTTCACGAACTTCATAACGAGATCCTTCCACGTCAATATAGAATTGGGTGGCTCTTTTTCTAACCAAATTTTAGCGGGCCCTACTAAGGAATACGGAAAAAGCATCATTTTAATCGAGTCGTTAGAGACGTCCTTAAACTTGCAAGTGGAGGTAAGACGATTGAATTGGCGGATATGGTTGTGAGGGTTGTCCTTTTCATCACCACGGAATTTGTTGTTTTGGATCATCGACAACAAACCCGTTTTAACTTCAAAATTCTCTGCAAGGATGGCGTGAATCACAATAGCCTCTCCATAACCCTCGGTGGGTGCTTGAAGTAACTCCATCATAGTACGATTAGCCATGGTTGTTTCTTGTTCTACGATAGGTTCGTCAATAGGAGATTATTCACTAGAAAGGTTAGGTGTGGTTTCCTTTCGGTATCTACGTTTACGTGCACGTCTAGCTTGGTTGCAAGTTTGCATAAACGTCACGTACAATGTGGGGATGAGCAAAGAAGATTTTTTTGGGTGTTTTTAACTTTTTCAATTTTTTTTTGTGTTTTTTATTGTTTTTACTTTTTTGGATTTTGTGATGTATTACGTAGACAAAAATCTATAAGTCTCTCCTCAAATCAAATCTCTCGATGAAAGGAGCCTCAAGGAATGAAAACGATCACGTGAAGTGAACGCCTTCGATGACTTTAGAACGTTGGTGGAACACCAAAACGTGCAAGAGGGTTTAATCTTTTGAAACCAAGAAAATATAGATACGTAGATAATACTTTGGTTGGCAAACCCTCGATTAGCCCTTTTTATCTAAACACGCACAAGCAAGCGGAGAAATGAGGCGGCGCGAAGCACTTAAGAGCCTTTTTCTTTAGGGTGTATTTTATAACACCCGCCTTATACCCACCTTATAGTTTGTGTTTTTCAAAATTAAGCTTCACGAAAGTAATTATCTATTTTGCCTTTTTTCTTTGTTTAAGATTCGAATACAATGATCGAGTGATGAAATCCCGAATCAAGGTTGTGTTTTCACACTTTTGGAGTACTTGTGAATTTATTGTTTTACGTATACAATATAGTAATACTATTCACACAAAAAACGAAAAACCGACAATACGTATGATTAGAGTGCTAATCACACAAGTAGTTATTATGGCTAATATAAAAAAGAAATTTGTTCAAATAATAACCCAACACGCCTCCCCGACAGCGACGCCAAAATGATAGTTGTAAATTCACACTCGTTTAGGAAAACGAGGTAAAGCGGTAAGTACTAAGTGAATGTTTAGGAAAACGTAAGCACTTATGACCCTTTTGTATGGGATCGTTCTCAAGGAGACTTGTGTATTGTGTTAAGAGATGATTAAATATTTGTGATTATGATTATGAAAAAAGAAAAGAGAAAAGGATGACGATTACGATTAAAATTAAACTAAGACGAAAGTCGTACACGTAAAACCGTAAAAAGTGACAAAATTTAAAAATTACCCTAAAAATTGCAATAACTCTTAAAAATGTAATTAGAGTTTAAAAAAAATCAAACATCTCTCAAACCTTTTATTTCATTAAATAATAATTTTTTAATTCTAATTAAAGCCCAAAAAATTAATTTAATTAACAAAAAGCCCAAAATGAGATTTTCAATTTGTAAACCTCTAAAATAACTTATTTAAACTAAAAACTATTTTTGGAAAATCTAAAATTAATTAAAACTATTTAAAAGAATGATTAAAAACTATAAAAATATTAAAATAATCCTAAAAATTAATTAAATTACAAGAAAATTAATCTAAAAGTTTTAAAAATCCTAACTTAATGTATTTAACCTAGGAAAAATGAAAAGGTTGCAAAAATATTAAAAAATAATTTTAATAATAAAATAATAATAAAATAATATTAAATATCCAAAATTTATAAAAAATTATAAAAACTTGCAAACTAGTTTATTTTAACCTAATTTAAACAGAAATGAACTTGAAATGACCAAATTACCCCTAATGGCCCTTCAAGTGGGCCAAAAACCCAAACAGTGTGCTTAATGGGCTAACTTTGGCCCAATAAGAAAAATGATCTCCAAATAAGCCCAAAGTCACCTATCTAACTCAAAATTTGATTTTAAGAACAAAAGTCTAAAGGCCTAAAATTTGAAAATGTGCTTATCACAGCTTATTCTTAATGGGCTTTTTGGCCCATTAAGCCATAAGCTCTAATTTGACACACAAGCTTATTTTGGGATACTAAAGAGATCTGTAAAAAGAAAATTTGAAAAATCCCAAGAAATAAGCCTGAAATAAGCAAAAGCTCTCTACATAAAACGACAAAATAGTCGTTTTCGAGTTCTAGGCTGTTTCAAGTGCTAATTCCTTTTGCAAAAGGTTTCAAATGACTTAATTAAGCAAAATCAACAAAAAGATTTCAAAAAGAACCACTCAATAAGCTGGAATAAGAAAATAAGCACTAATGAAAATAAGCTCCAGAATAAACAAATGGGTCAAATGATGAAGATTGATCACAAAATCAAAGTTGTTGCAAGTTTTGGGTGTCCAGCAGTGGGAAAAGTTGTCACTGCTTGACTATCTTGACTTTTTGTCTTATATGGGTTTTTGTTGGATTCAAAGAACACAAAGGCACCTTTATAACCAGTGGGTTATAAGGAGTCAATAACGATCAAACAAACACAAATCCAACAAGCCAATTAGTACAGTTTAATCAATTTATGCCCAGATATGATACATACTTGAACATAAGCAGTTTTGAACAAAATAAGCAGTTTAAGCAATATTCAGCCAACCAAATTGAACCAAATGCATACAACAGCTTAAATAAATTCAAATAAACACAAATCAACTTGTTTCATACACTGATTTAAAGATTAGAGCAAGATTCAAGCTGATGAATGTTACTGATGAAACTTACTGATGAACACAAAGATGAACTCAAAATCCTTTTACTGATGTACTTGACCATAAATCCAATTTCAAACCCTCAAATCTCTTAAACAGGTTATATAAACTTTGTTTAAACACTTGTTAACCCTAAACATGCATACACTCTAGGTGTTTCCAAAATTTTAGGTCAAAACAGGCAAAATCAAACAAGTTATAGCACAATGTTCAGGTTTGATGTTCAAAGCATAAAACTTGCAGATAATAGCATACAATCACTTAACAAACAGATACCAATACTTAACAACCATATACACTAACTCAAAATCCAACAAGAACCTTAAATCAGTAGACCCAAACACCCCTTTCACTTTTTAATCCAAGATTTAACAAAGTAAATGTGTGTAACAGGTTTACCCAAGCCTAATCTAACATCATACCAACAATATCATGCAGTATTAACCAAATTCAAGCCACAAGAACACCTCAAATAACAGCGGATCACAAAATCACTTAATATCACTTTTTTTAACAGATTTTTGGTAAGAAGGCTCAAACCTCATGAATGTACATCCACACTCACGAATTTTAGAGCTTATGTGCCTAGCTTAACAAGGCACAAGCTTCCAACAAGCGGCTAAGAACACAAGGTTAGAACAAGCAGATTATATAAAAAAGAAAATGGAAAATAAAAGCTGATTAATTCAAGCTTGTTCCCACTCATTGAATATCCCTAAACCACAAGCTCACTACACCTTGATAAGCTCCTTATTAGGGTGTTATGACCACTTGTAATCCAAAAGTTTCAAAGGTTTGAACCAAGACTAAGAAAAATATCAAATTTTGGAAAACTTTGCAATTTCTTGCACAAGCTTTGAAAACAGGTTTTGAAACTTAACAGTCACAAACATATAAAAATAAAAAGCATAGAATAAGATTGGAACTTGGAATTCGTCAACAATATCAACCACTTTTTCATTCACTTAGAAAATAGGATTTACAGATTTGTGACTAAGGAATCCAAGAACAAAGATAAATGTATGACCCTATACCCTTTATATAGAGGGTGTACATGGTCCTAATAAACGGAAAAACTAAAAACCCTAAGCTTTGAACTTCTAGAATTGCCTTTGTGGAATTTGAAAAATGCTAGATCATGTGAAGTTATCTTGGACGTTTGTGGAGGTGTAAAGTGGTGGAATTTGATCAAAGGGCTCCCAACAATGCTTAGGAATGAAGTTGAATGTAGTTCGTTGATCGCACTATTTTCTTTTGTCTTCTTCTCCACTTTGTAGCAGGGGAATCTCATGTGGCCCTTTGGGGTGATGTGGCATGAAATTTAAGGTTTGGGTTATGTTTAGTGGACCATCAATCATAAAATTGGAGGGTTTTAGGGTTTAATATTGGCAAACCCCTAATCTTGTTCTTGATATGAATAGTGGCTGTTTAATCCAGTTTTGATTTTAAAAACTTGTTAACCGCGTTTTTTAAAACTAATTAATAAAACAAGTTACAAATGGTTTAAGTGGATGTGTGAGTTGGCGCATCGGAGACTTGTGATTGGTGGAAAAGGTTGAGTGGGGCACGTGGCATGATGTAAGTGGTCTAGGTTAGTTTGTTTGTCATCCACATTAAACCCCCTACTTTCCATTCTTCTTTCATTTGTGTTTAAAACTTGTATAATCCGAATTTATTTTATAAACAAGTTTCATTTCTCACACTTTTGCCCCAAATACTTTTGCAAAAGTATTTTAAGGACTTGTTTTGCCAATTCATGATATTTAAAGGACTGATTTTGGCATTTTTTTTCATTCTTCAAGGTCTTGAATTTTTTGTTGACTTTGTGGAGGACTAATAATGACAAGTCTTCATTTTTGAGGGACCATTCTTGCCAATTCTTCAAAGTTAAGGGTCCTTTTTGTAATTTTGACAAACTTTAAGGACCAAACTTGTAATTATGAATATACAAGGGTTTAAAGTGTCAATTCTTCAATATTGGAGGACCCTTCTTGTACAATCATTAATTCTTCAAGGATTTTTCTTGGAAAATCAACTCTAAGGCCCGGTTCATTGTGCGGCTTCGTTTCCCGTTTTCGTTTTTGCTTGTTTCTTGTGATCTTTTGCCATTTTCTCAATATCCGTACCTAAAATACACATTGAACAAACACAAGCATATATTTGGCACATTTTATGATATTTTATGCATTTTAAGCCCATATTGGATGATGAGGCTATGTATAAAAGCAGTCTCATCAGCCTCATTTTCAAAGATTACCTTTAAAATCCTTTTGCATCCTTAACAATCCTTCCAATCCCTAGATTTCCATAGAAAGAGTAATGGTTGGATCATCCATAGATGTTTCTTCATACCTATGATGCAAAGCAGCAATTTGAGGCATATCAAAATCAATATGTAACTTCAGTTGCCTCAACTTCTCTTTGGTTGCCTCATCCTCACCATACTCAAGCCTTTCTGGTTCCTCATCATCACCTCCTTTTATGATTTCACTCTCAGAACTTGCAATCTGGGCCTCAATACTATCGTTTTGTTGCCTCTGCCTTTCCTCTTCTTGTATTTGGAGTGCCAATTGATGATCAAAAGCTTCTTGGTCACTCTTCTTTGGAACTGGCACCTCCACCAACACTGCTTTACCCTTTTCTAATGAATCAATGATTTGCAAAGTATTTGTTGATACATGTGAAGAAGCCTCTCTAATTACCAAAGGTGGTTGGGATACAGCAATGATACCTGCAGGTTAGTCAACGGATAAAATAGTTTTATCAGCAGCTTGAAAAGGCGTGTCAGTGGCTGACTTACTCGCATGCTCTTTTTCATGCAACAACTTAGTAAAAGAAAGTCTGGTGGGTGTTATCATGAATGGACCAAACTCCTTGCCTTCCTTCGTACTCTTTAGTGTATCTTCCACCTCCTTAATTCTAACAGATCCTTCATTTGAGCTCTTGTCACTCAATGAAATAAGTTTAAGGCCTTGAGAGTTGACAGTTTGTACAAGTTCTATGTTTTGATTTTGCAAGCTAACACAGATATTCGTCGATTCCATAAGAGTCATTGGTTCCATACTGCCCTCATCTATATTCGGGAACTGAATCCTCAATGAAGCTTCATGGGGCATGGATGTGGACATAGTGACAGTGGGCCTGTCTTGACCTGCTTCTAAGCTAGTGTCAATAGGCCCAGCCACATCAATAACACTAGCCACCCTTGTGGTAGTGGTTCTCTCTGCTTCATGGCTAGGACCACCAGGGGAGAACACCCAAGCAGTCCTTTGGCGCTTGGAAAACCTAAAATCTTGTGGTGGAGAGTCTGAAGAGGTGTTTGGGTCTGCAACAGATGTGTCAGCGGCTGACATGTGATTGTCAGCGGCTGTAGGGTTAGGGTCAATATCATTTGTGGGGTAGTTGGTAGTTGATCTTGTTGTGGTTGTGGTTCTGGTTGGGGGTCAGGTTGATGCAAAGCAGCTTCAATAACAGCTAATGATGCGGTATTTTTGTACACTTTATTTTAGGAAAAACAAAGCGACAAAATCGGGTAAGTATTAAGTACGTACGTTTTGTGAAAAACGTAAATACCGACAATCGAGTTCGTTCTCGAGGAGGTGTAGTTGTTTAGCCAAGAAATATAGACGTTATTTAATTGAGTTGTTACGTTTTTGGAAAGAAATAAAGAAAATAAAATAAAACGGATCGGACTACGCTCAAAACGGACGAAAACGCGCGAACGCGCGAACGTACGAACGTGAAAACGCGACCCAACGAAAAATTTCACCTAAAAAATAATTAAAAATTACTAAAAAGTCTTAAGAATTCTAATTAAAAATAATATATAAACTAAAAAATTTGAAAGTTCTTAAATTATTTTATATTAATATTTAAAGTTAATTAAAAATCCTAAAAAATGAATTAACTAAGAAAAGGACAAAATTCAAACTTTATCTAATACAAAGCTAAAGTATATTAATTAAAAGCTAAAAAATATTCTTTTAAAATTTTAAATATTACTTTCCTAATTTTAAACTAATTAAAACGAAGAAAAAAAAGATAATAATAAAAATGAATAAAAAAATATGAAAATAAAAGCAATAAATGAGAAAAAATTAATTTAAGTCCTAAACGTTATCTACTTTGTTGGAAAACTAAGTTGGACTAACCAACTTATCTAATAAACTCGAAAAGCTGCGAATAAGCTACAATATTATATAAAAAAAATTAACTAAAAAGAAAAACAAAAGCGTATACAAACTAATCAAAAGAAATTGTTTACAAAAAGAATTAGGAGAAGAGATGGTTAGGATGAGCTACTGCTGCGTCTGTTTGTAGTTTGTGGTCAGGGGTTCAATTCCCACTTGCTCCATTTTCTCCTTTTTAAGAGTTTTATCCGTCCAGTATATTTAACTCTCAAACGCATAAACTAAAAACAAAAGGACTAATAACTAACAAGTATCAATAGAGCAGATGGCTTGATTGTTGTGTGTTGCGTCTATATGGTGCAAAGGGTCAAGGGTTTAAACCCCGTCTGCTACCATTTTATTTTATTTTCTTTCTTTTTGTGTCTGGTGTTCAAAAACAACAATATAAAGGAAAGAATGGAAATACTAACAGAAAATGATGTACAACAGATGGTTATAACAGTGGGTGTTGCGTTTGTTAATGCTATTTATAAGGGTCAGGTGTTCAAGACCCACTGTGGTCTTTTTTAAGCAGATTATTTTTAACATATTACTCCCTTCATGAGCGGCAATATGGGTTACAGCCTACACCTTTTTTTACAGCAAATTGTTTGATAGTTACAACTCCACTGGGCGTTAGCTTACTGGAGAGGTGATGGTAAACAATCAAGCATCAATAATAAGCACGAATACTAAATGAAGCAACACAAATAAGCTGGCCAAAGTAAGAATCCTTTTACAAAGAATCTAACTCAGTGGGAGTTTTTCATTAGTGTAATCACTAGACAAAAGGCCAAGTTTGACCTGCCTATAAGCTACAATCCATGACCTCACAACTTAAGTCCTCCAAAACAGCAAATCCCCTATCACCAATCTCCTGATCAACTGAAATTTAGCATCTCAAACATCAAATCCAGGCAACAAGGTTGCTGAACTGGACTGCATTTATTTGGGTAAAAAAAATGAACAATTTAGGGTGTAAGTTATAGCCTAAATGCACTAACACTTCAAGATATTGACTACTTACTCAAAAAACTTAAACAAATTCATCTATAACACAACAATCACTCAGAACAAAGATATGGCTATGCTTAAGTTAACTTACTGCCTCCCTATGCTACTGACTCGGAAAGAACTCCAATTTTTGTTTTTGACCACAAAGAAAACTTCAACTACGTAAATGACTAAGTTACAAGCTAACTCAAGCGCATACACAATTAAAATCTTCAAAGATGACTCAGATTGTTGTTAACAGTCCAATCCAAACACTCCTAATAGCAGGCAGAGATTTCAAACAATGGCTTAACTAGCTTTTTGGTCACTCTTGGAATAAGCTATTAGCTTGATAATTACTTAAACCAAAACACCACACCCCTAAATCTATTCTAATTCAAACAGATTAACAAAACTAATTACCCTAAGAACAACCAAAATTAATTAAAGTGCCCACTGTTGGCTTAGTTTATGTGAGAAAACAAAACTTGTAATTTGTTCAATAGCTTCCTAGAGTGACTTAACACACCTCTGATCACCAGGGCTGTTAAACGAAACCAACAGCAAAAAGGAAATTCACACTCAACATGTATTTCTAACACAACCTATAAAAACCAATATTTTGAACTCAACCCTCAAATCTTTTGTCAAAATCAACTCCCCTAAACCCCTATAAGCTGTGCAGAATTCAACTTTAGTCTGGACGTGGAATACACAGTCCACAACAAGCTTTCCCAAACACACCTTAAAGTTTTTGCAAAATCAATTTTTCAAGCTTTTTGTATGAAAACACTTTGCAAGCATAAATTTTTCACTTACTTATGTTTAATACCTCATGAATGATAGATTTCGAACAGAAAAACACCACTCAAACACAAAATTCCTAAATCACATAAACATTACGCATATTTGCAAAAAAAAAATGAAAGTGTAGAAAAACAAACCGTCAGGGACATACAATCCATACCCCTTTGGTATTTAGAGCTTATGTGGTAGCTAAACAACCACAAGCATCCAAAAAACCTGCTAAGAACAACAAAATCAAACAATAACAATAACCACTGATTTTTCTAACTTTTCTTAAAACAAATGCTTTCTTTTGAACTTTTTCACAAACTTTCTCCTCAAACTTTTATCAATACTTTAACAACTCTAGAAACCAGAAGTTTGGAACAAATTTTCAGAAAGACACCAACTTTTCAATCTTAGAAAAAAGGAATTACAACTTTTTTTAAAAACTTGAACTCAAACCTAAAATGAATATTGTGGAACTCAGATATTAGCTAATAAAAATACCAACTTCATTCATAGAAAAGGAATTACAATTTTCCTACAACAAACACCAACTTTTTATAAATAAAAGGAATTACAATTTTTAGCTAATTCTGGAACAATGAAAACTGATGCCTATGCGTCCTTATATAATGGACTACAGGAGGTTCTAGAATCAAGAATTACTAAACCCTAATGCTTGTAAATCCGAAAATACCCTTTATGTCTTGGACTTGTTCTTGGTCAAAAGAGCATCTTGTGATTTGCCAGAGGACATGTGGGATTGCCAGCTTGTTTGAATATCATCATGGCCGTTGGAGAACCATTAAAGAGCAAGAAAACCCTGTGGGTCGTTGGATCTGCTGTCACACCTTGTTTGCTAGCCAAGAGTGGGTCAGGGATGGTTGGGTACATCACATGGGTGATGGTGATAGGTAATTAGGGGTGGGAATGAGATTGAGAAATTCTTAATCATTATCCTGGAGAAGGTTTAACCCTGATTCTTTGTCAATAAAAAGTGTAAGATTAGGGTTTATACACAAGAACAGTGTATAATTTAATCTGTGATTAGGGGTGTTTTGGTGTTTTCCGCCATGCTTTATTATTATTAAAAAAGTTTAAAACGAGCTAAAAAATAATAAACATGTGGCAGGTTTGTTGGGTCGGGTTTTGGGTAAGGGTTTGGGTCGGTTTAGGGTGAGCTGGAAACAAGGTATTGGTGGGTTTGTGTAATGGGTTTATGTAATGGGTAAATGGTTTAAATGGTTAATTAGTTTTAGGTTTTGGCAATATCAGCCCCTCCCATTAACAACAGAATAGTGTAAACTTAGCACCCTTGGTCCTTTTGACTTTTCTTCGTTAGTCCTTTGGCTGTTTCATCAATAGTCCTTTGTAACATTGGAGGACTTGTGTTGTCCTTTTTCAATCTTCAAGGGCTGGACTTGAAAATTTATCAAAGTTTAGGGACCCCAAAGTATTTTTTGGATAGTTGAGGGGTATAAAGTGTAATTCTTCAATTCTTGAGGGACAATTTTTGGACAAATCTTCAAACTTGAGGGTCTTTTTTGGAAAATTCAACACTCGGGTCCGGTTCATTGTGCGGCTTCGTTTCCCGTGTATGTCTTTGATTGATTCTTGTGATCTTTTGTCCTTTTCTCGATAGCCGTACCTACAACATACAACAACGAATACAAGTATATTTTTGGCACTTTTTATGATATTTTAACCGTTTCAAGCCCGTTTTGGACGATGAGACCATGTATAAAAGCCGTCTCATCACTCCCCCATACTAAACCATTGCCGTTCCCCCACGCAATGCTAGAATAAAGTATCGTAGCACCTCCAAAATTCATTTTTATTCACTATATTGAAAGATAAACTAGCTACACTACTACTATTGCTACTACTTGCGTTTTAGACATAGTATGATTTTCATCGCAAAATGGGACGTTTAGGTTCATAGAATAAGAACATGTAAGTGCCTCATAGAGATAAATTCATCGTCCTCGATTTTCACCCAATTCCATGCTAAGCGTGTTACGAGATCATTGTTATTACAAGTTAGCAACACAATCATTACTCATGAGTGTTAATTATGCACCTAATCTCCCTTATTCCTAATTGGTATCTCTTATATTTTATGTTGTCTTAATGATCACAAGGATACATCATAGACTTATGCATGAATAGAGATGTAGTCCAAAAATAGAGTCTTAACGGTGTAACCTAAATCATTAAATTAATAATTCACCTTAATAGACAACGATGTTAAAAAAATAAGTCAACATAGAGGATCGATAAACACGGTTTTAGAACGGTTTTGAACATGAGACTTATTACCATGACTTTTATTATCCGCCTCATTATCGGTGGTTTTATTATCTTGGTTTACCTCCATCTTTTATTCAACTTCGCCATGATGCTTTTATTATGACTTCGGTCTTGCCCTTGTCTTTTATTATCCACCATCATCGGTGGTTTTATTGACTTGACGTATATCCTCACGCTAAGGCGAATTTTAGATCTTTAAGGTTTCAAAGATTAAGGCTTGATTCACTTTCAACTTTGCATAGATTTTTCGGCTTTTGGGAGCTTCAAATTTTTGCTTGATTTAGGTGAGCACTTGAAATCTTATTATTGGGTGAAACCTTTGATTATTCGGTTGCCAATACTTCAAAACCGTGACGCTGGTGAATCCTCAATGTTTTCCCAATTTAATTACATGGAAGCTACCAAAACAAACTAGAAACCAACAATAGAGACTAAACCGCTAATTCAATATTTATTAGCAATTTGTTTATATACAAGTGTGGGGAGAATAAGTAATAATTACTACACATAAGATCGTGAATGATTACGAGACTGATAACAACGCTATCATTTCTCGTCCTCATTTAAGAGACTTAGCCTATAAAAGTTAAGGAATCAAAGCTAAGTGCTCAACACGCACGGTCGAGTCAAAAAGTACTCTTATTCTCGCCATCAGAAAATCTACATTCGTGTCTTAAACACTTATGAAAAATACGAGAAATTTTAAAATTTGGCCATTTTTAGCCTTATTTTGCAACAAAAAGAGAGACAAAAACAAAAATTTTGGAGTGCACGAGGGCGTAAGCAAGGCAAGTATCTATTCACCCCCCCATACTAAAGTTAAACATTGTCCTCAATGTTTCTAGTCTAAGGGTTAGAAACCCCCATACTAGAGACGTAGTCGAATGCTTAATCTAGCATGGAAAGGTGGAACCATTAAATTAATAGCCATTTATGAAGTGTGCTAAAAACCTAAGGTTAGAACGATAAAGGATACATCATGTGGATATCGGATTCTCCAAAGGAAACAATCTAAGCTCGAGTGCTACGTAAAACGAACACGAGAGGCTTCATTGGTGTCGATGAACCTAATGAATCACAATCACGAACAACCACGGAACAAAGGTTAGAAGGGCACAAGTCCCCTCATTAGGTTAACTAAAAAGCAATAATATTTACAAGGATAAACATGGGAACTCCCCCACGAGGCACCTTGTTTTTGATAACCGAGTTAAAAGCTCGACTCGATTCCCCATAAATGTGATCATTTAGGAACAATCATGGTTCAATCATTTTTGGTGGGACTTACATGTAATCAAGGCCCAAAAAGCAACCGTGAATAAAGGCAAAGCCTCTATACCGGGATCAAAGATCGTGTCTTTGTTTTCGGATGATAAACGAAACAACACGACTTCAAGTAACATCGTACCAATGGGACACAAGAAAATAGAAAGGGAAGAGAAGGGTGGGACATTTGTTGGCCAATGAGTTACTCGAGGTAAACTCACACCGTAAGTGTAGAAAGGATTTCTAGTGACTACTTCGGTGAAAGACCGAGATTTTATCTTAAACGAGATACCGGGGTCAAAAATCTCGTCCTCGGTGGAGAAGTGTGAGGAAACAAATGGGGCTTCCACCACACTAGATCCACACAAAACGTCGTCAAAAGGAGTAGACGCATTTGTAGCAAGTTCAATTAAACGAGGTGATGACGGAGTTATCTTTGGAAAAAAATTCAAATCAATTGTAAAATCTTTTCCTTTTTCATTTTTTAACTCTTTATTACGAAAACCCAAGTTGATTAAATTGAAAATATTTGGTGTTTCTAAAACAATTCAAGGCACACTTAAAATTTTCACATTTATCTTGAAGGCGGGAGGAGGATTAGAATTTTTAAAACGTGAATCGATTAGAAAAATATCCCCCTCCGGGCTAACGTAATGGTCCTCATCAAACTCGAAAATCGAAGGCGGGTCATCAAGAATACGTTTGATCTCGGAAAAATCGCCATCGGGATCAAAAACGTCTTCTCTTCCTCTTGGAAGAGGTTGAGCAATAAGGTCATCGATAATCGAGTCGCTAGCTTCAACCGTCGTGAAACTAGGAATAGAAGGCTCTTCGATTGAAGATTTTGCCTTTATCGTTTCGACCTCGATATCGAAAAACGTATCGATGTGAGCAAGGCCATCGGCGGACTTCTCACACGATAACTCCAAAATCTCACACGGTGTGGGATTAGGAGTAAAAGGCTCGTCTCTTGACGATTTTGCCTTTACGGTTTCAACTTTGTCCTTCGAAGGGATCGAACGTGGGTTCTCGAATATTTTAGAAAAACTACTAACACGTCCCTTCGGATTAATTTTCTTTCATCTTGTAAAAACGAGGGTTCAACGATTTCCTTTAAAACCTTGTCACATTTTTCCTTTTCAAAATCTTTTGATGGAATTTCTTCATTCAAAATTGGAGTATATTGATTTAGAAAATCCTCAATAATTTCATCCTAATTAGAAAAACTAGGTTCAAAAGGTACAAGATTCAAAGTTCCCAAGTATCCTACGAGTTTTTCTTGTGGTTTGTTTTTAACAACATTTTTCAAAACTTCGTTAGATGACGGTTTCGCTTCCTCTACGTTCTTACTAGATGACGATGGTTGCACGACTCTAAAATTCGAGAGATTGGGATCAATACGAGACGTACGAGGCTTAGGAGTCGAAATAACTTGAACCTCTCCTACGGGATTAGGATTGGTGTCATTTGACAAAGAATTGAATTTTTTCACTAAGCCCTCGAACATTAAAAGAATTTTATCTTTCTCATTAGCGTGATCATTCTTAATTTTATCTACGTATTCTCTCCACATCACTTGACTTTGGTCAAACAAGCGTTGTTGCTCTTCAAAAAGGGTTTCATAATCGTTTTCCATTTTTTTGAAAGTTTCCCCTTGGGTTGCCAATTTTTCCTTGTAATATTTATCGAGATCCACTACGTGTTCTTGAATTGATGCTACAAGTTTGTTATTACGTCTCGTATAATCACAAAAAGATTCATTTTGATTCATTTCATTATTTTGATTTTCATCACAATTAAAAGACGAATCATATGACGAAAAAGACGAATACGGTTGGTGATCTTGGTTATTAGATTGAAATTCGTTACCATAACCACATGGAGGAGAGTTATAGACATAACCCTCTTGACCTCCAATAACCTCAAAATTAAAACAATTAGCCCCATCGGGTGGGCCTCCACAATATGGACACGAGTAATAACCCTCATCATTCGACATGATGCAACGAGAAAGTCGGTTCGAGAATTAAACGTTATAGAGGGTGAAAGAAGAGAATTATGAAAATAGAGGAAGAATCGAAGATTATTTTTGTGTTTTTGGTTTTTGGAATTTTGGTGTATTACGTAGAAATTAATCTACAAAAATTATCCACGAATCGAAGTGTCGATTAATGAATCCAAGAGGAGTGAAAGTAATCACGTGAAATGAAAACCTTCGTTCGACTTTGAAACGTTGGCAGAACGCCAAAACGTTTCGAGGTTCAATAACGTAAACTCACAAAAATAGATTAATAATACTTGAGTTGGCAAACCCCTAATTAATCGTCACTTTCAAAATACGCACAAGCGAGCGGAGAAAACGAGGCGGCGCGAAGCACTTAAGAGCCTTTTTCTTTAGGTCGTGAAATACAACCGCCTTATACCCACCTTATAGTTTGTATTTATCGAGATTAAACCAATTAAGAGTATTTATCTATTTTGCCTTTTCTTTTTGCTTTAGATTCGAATACAATAATTGAGTGATGAAATCCCAATTAAGGTTGCGTTTTCACGCTTTTGGATAATTATTGTGTGTTAATTGTTCTACGTAAATACAATATATTATGCAGAAGAAAACGAGAAAATGATTTGGTGTTAATTGAGTTCAATTTAACACTATTTATTTGTATGGCTAATAGTATAAAAAAATAAAAAGAAGTATTTACGATAAAAACGTAAACACTCAAATAAACACGATAAATAAATATGGCTAAACACACCTCCCCGGAAGCGGCGCCATTTTTGATGTGGTATTTTTGTACACTTTATTTTAGGAAAAACAAAGCGACAAAATCGGGTAAGTATTAAGTACGTACGTTTTGTGAAAAACGTAAATACCGACAATCGAGTTCGTTCTCGAGGAGGTGTAGTTGTTTAGCCAAGCAATATAGACGTTATTTAATTGAGTTGTTACGTTTTTGGAAAGAAATAAAGAAAAGAAAATAAAACGGAAACGGACTACGCTCAAAACGGACGAAAACGCGCGAACGTACGAACGTGAAAACGCGACCCAACGAAAAATTTCACCTAAAAAATAATTAAAAATTACTAAAAAGTCTTAAAAATTATAATTAAAAATAAAATATAAACTAAAAAATTTGAAAGTTCTTAAATTATTTTATATTAATATTTAAAGTTAATTAAAAATCCTAAAAAATGAATTAACTAAGAGAAGGACAAAATTCAAACTTTATCTAATACAAAGCTAAAGTATATTATTTAAAAGCTAAAAAATATTTTTTTAAAATTTTAAATATTACTTTCCTATTTTTAAACTAATTAAAACGAAGAAAAAAAAGATGATAATAAAAATGAATAAAAAATATGAAAATAAAAGCAATAAATCTGAAAAAATTAATTTAAGTCCTAAACGTTATCTACTTTGTTGGAAAACTAAGCTGGACTAACCAGCTTATCTAATAAAATTGAAAAGCTGCGAATAAGCTACAATATTATATATAAAAAAAATTAACTAAAAAGAAAAAGAAAAGCGTATACAAACTAAACAAAAGAAATTGTTTACAAAAAGAATTAGGAGAAGAGATGGTTAGGATTAGCTACTGCTGCGTCTGTTTGTAGTATGTGGTCAGGGGTTCAATTCCCACTTGCTCCATTTTCTCCTTTTTAACAGTTTTATCCGTCCAGTATATGTAACTCTCAAACGCATAAACTAAAAACAAAAGGACTAATAACTAACAAGTATCAATTGAGCAGATGGATTGATTGTTGTGTGTTGCGTCTTTATGGTGCAAAGGGTCAAGGGTTCAAACCCCGTCTGCTACCATTTTCTTTTTTTTCTTTCTTTTTTGTCTGGTGTTCAAAAACAACAATATAAAGGAAAGAATGGAAATACTAACAGAAAATGATGTAGAGCAGATGGTTATAACAGTGGGTGTTGCGTTTGTTAATGCTGTTTATAAGGGTCAGGTGTTCAAGACCCACTGTGGTCTTTTTTAGGCAGATTATTTTTAACATATTACTCCCTTCATGAGCGGCAATATGGGTTACAGCCTACACCTTTTTTTACAGCAAATTGTTTGACAGTTACAACTCCACTGGGCGTTAGCTTACTAGAGAGGTGATGGTAAACAATCAAGCATCAATAATGAGCACGAATACTAAATTAAGCAACACAAATAAGCTGGCCAAAGTAAGAATCCTTTTACAAAGAATCTAACTCAGTGGGAGTTTTTCATTAGTGTAATCACTAGACAAAAGGCCAAGTTTGACCTGCCTATAAGCTACAATCCATGACCTCACAACTTAAGTCCTCCAAAACAGCAAATCCCCTATCACCAATCTCCTAATCAACTGAAATTTCGCATCTCAAACATCAAATCTAGGCAACAAGGATGCTGAACTGGACTGCATTTATTTGGGTAAAAAAAATGAACAATTGAGGGTGTAAGTTATAGCCTAAATGCACTAACACTTCAAGATATTGACTACTTACTCAAAAAACTTAAAAAATTTCATCTATAACACAACAATCACTCAGAACAAAGATATGGCTATGATTAAGTTAACTTACTGCCTCCCTATGCTACTGACTCGGAAAGAACTCCAATTTTTGTTTTTGACCACAAAGAAAACTTCAAATACGTAAATGACTAAGTTACAAGCTAACTCAAGCGCATACACAATTAAAATCTTCAAAGATGACTTAGATTGTTGTTAACAGTCCAATCCAAAAACTCTTAATAGCAGGCAGAGATTTCAAACAGTGGCTTAACTAGCTTTTTGGTTGATATTTTATTCAATAACGGATTATCATAAATTGACGGATTGTCACAATTGTAATTTGTTCAATAACTTGAACTCAAACCTAAAATGAATATTGTGGAACTCAGATATTAGCTAATAAAAAATACCAACTTCATTCATAGAAAAGGAATTACAATTGTGACAATCCGTCAATTTATGGTTGATATTTTATTATCAAGTATTATTTAAAAATATTATTTTAATGTTATATTATGAACTCACCTATTTTTGGGAAGAAATTTGGATTTACGTCTTGAAGTAGCA
This sequence comes from Glebionis coronaria, assembly GCA_025667525.1. NCBI lineage: Eukaryota > Viridiplantae > Streptophyta > Magnoliopsida > Asterales > Asteraceae > Glebionis > Glebionis coronaria. The sequence continues at coordinate 224,304,035 of CM046882.1, read as the reverse complement.
TCGACTACGTCTAAACCGGAGGATTCAACGTTACGTGCTTACGTTTACATACACCGTCTTTGGTGACAGTCCGACATTTCAGAAAATAAATTTATCCGTGAATATTATTTTGGGATTTTAAATTTGTGTTGGTTCATAAACTCACAAATTTACGAGAAGAGATTAGGACTTACGTGAATAATTTAACGTCCTTTACGATTGAACCGGAAACCTTAGGATTACGTATTTACGTTTTCGAACTCCGTTTTTGATGAGACAATTTTTATTAAATTCGTTTTGTGCCATTCATTCATAATTTATAAAAATGTTTTTCGTAAAACAACCTGAGGGCACGCAAATCGAGGAAACTGAAATCGAGGAGTACCCGTAAAATAATAGGGATGAGACAAGATAAATCTTGCCCCACCCCCACAATGGGATGGCAAGACTTAGCTAACACACTTGAGGTGTGTCAACATTTCACAAAAACACTAGGACACTTGTCCATTCAAGCTTACAATGTAAGCTAAACTTACTCAAAACCATCCAACACCTAAACCACTTCTCCAAAACTCATACATGCAAACCACTCTCTCCTTCTCTCCCTAATTTCGTCCATTCTCTCTCTAAAATACCATTTTGATCAAATTTTGATCAATTCTAGCCATAAACCATATGTTATTCACACATATGATGAAGCCCTTTTGAAGCTCTATAGATTGGTGGTGATTTTAACATCCAAGGAGAAGATTTGGTGATGTTCAAGGGCTGATTTCTACATGAAGTTTACAATTATTGGTGGCCATGAAGATTGGTGTTGATCTATCACAAGTTCTTCCATCAAAAAAATCCAAGCCTTGATGAATACCTACACAATCTTGGTGGTATAAAAATTATTCTTCCCATCCTCTTGTTAAGTTGATTATGTAATCATGTATTTTCTTTCTATTTGTATATGTATATGATGAATATATGATGATAAAAATGTTGTGTGGGGATCAAGTGTTGATAAATATGATTAAAAAGATGAAAAACCATAAGAAACAAGGCTAAAATCTTGCTTAAATTGTTGGCTGTATAAAAACTGTAAGTAACCAAGTTATGAACTGATAAAATTGTATGTGGAATCCATTTACAGTAGGTGTTAGATTTCATACACATGTGAGAGTTGGCCATGCAATGGAATCATCAAAATGAGTGAGATGTGATCAAAACAAGATTAGTGTACCAATCTGAATAGTCTGTTTTGTAGGGACTGTTAAGGATAGTTAGACATGGAATGAGCAGTAGCTATAACTAACTTATTTGTAGAACATAATATGAAGTTTATGCCATCCAAAAATGAGCTTCTATCTCCTTATAGAACTCAAGATATGAATAAAATGGTGAAGATGAAACTAAAAATCAGATTTTGAAGAATTAATGTTTAATAGTATTATATAAGCACTCAAACTAATATAGTATAAAAAGTGAATTAAAACCCACTAACTTATAAATTTAATTTATATAAATTTGTATAAGGTTAAATAAATGGACACTTTATAAAAATGGTAGTTGAATAAGATTTATAAGTTATAAAAACTATAAACATGATTTTTACGACTTTTTCGGCTATTACTGTAAAATTAACGTTTTTCGCCAATTAAAACTTAGACGATCAAACCCGTCTAATGTAAAGTTTTTAAAAGTCATATACTGATGTATAAGTACCTAATACAAGTAAAAACCGATAAACCCCGAACTATATGACATACGGACATTAACGAGCTAAGTTAGTATTATTGGACTAATAATACAACAAAATAGGCTAAACATTTATAAACTTACTCATTGGGCTTAACCCACTTGGGCCCAATATTTAAAGTATAATACTGATAATAAAAGTATAATTTGGCTAATAAAATGTATTGGGCTTGTAATGGGCCTATTGGGCCTTCAAAATGTAAACAAGTTGAGCTAGTGTAACTAGTATAAAAGTTACCAACACATAAACACTATAATGAATGAGTAAAAATGTACAATCCCACTTGATCATCATCATATGTATAAAATCATATGTATACATGATTGTTATTTTTATAAAGTCATTGGACAAGAGTCTAAGACGAGTATTATTTGTCTAGGTTTCCGTGATTGAAGTACGTACCGTACATCCAAATCGCCGATAACCGCCTTCCCACATCAACGTGAGTTCATAGCCTCGCACTCTTTTAAATGTTTTTATGAAATGTTTTATAAACCCGCGAGGGAGATAACATGTTATTTTTTATAAAATAGGACACTAGTTGTCCCGATTGTCTGTTTATTGATTTGGACCCGAATGATTGTATGACCCGATGAATGATTAAATGACCCGATAGATGAAACGAAATGGATTATTAAAGTTATGTTATGTCACTAAAAGTCCCATTAGCATGAATTGTGAACTACCGGGATTTGGTAGACGCTTATGCATATAATAGTACTATTTGGGGACGATCACCCCAGTTCGCGCCTTGACGGTTGATCCCCGTCGTGCCACATTGATTGGTAAGCGAATTTATGTATGAGAAGATTTACACAAGCGTGATTATTGTGACGACACGCTAATTTAGATGGGCAAATGATTGTCGGGTTAGCTACCCGTTGTTTGTTATAGTAAGGTAAAAATGTCATGCGGCTTATAATAATCCAAAATAACGAAATACTGCTATACGCGCCGAATTACGATATATTGCCTGACTAGCAATACGGGGTCATATTATTGATATTATGTTTGTGTTTTAGTTTTACATAACCATATTCATATAACGGTTTTTATTTAACTCTACATGACGTTATAAAACGTATTGTATGATATTTTTACGACATTGGTTCGTATAATGGTTTTGAAGGCGAAAGCCTATATTGTGATTTTGACAAGGATTTGTATAAAAATGTTTTTGGCCTATTTCATGGTCTACTATAAAGATTTGTACAAAAATGATTTTCGGTAATAATTATATACCGATGATACATTGATGGTTTTATTAAACTCTATGAATTCACTCGGCGTTATCGCTGACCTTTTCTTAACATGTTTTATCTCTGGTACTTGAAGGTAATTCTCGGGAAGACAACAAGAATTCATGGCCCGCACTTAAATTATAATTTCCATACAAATGTTTTGTAAAACCTGTATTAAATACAATGACTTGGGACCTATGTAAAATTTGGATATTTATGAATGGAAATGCTTTATTATTAAACGACGCGATTTTTAAGCATTGTCTATGATGTGAGTAATGTGCTATCCCGTAACACCAACGAGTCTTCTGCTGTATTGAGTTGTATAAATTTGGGGGTGTTACAGTTTGGTACCAGAGCTCTCGTTATAGAGAACGAAAGATTTTTAAAATTTAGGTTTTGAATAAAACATTTCAAAATCTTTTAACTATAAACATTTTTCTCAAAATGTCTAAAAATCTTTTGACTATAACGGTGCCGAAGAATTCCCGAGTTACCGACAAGGCCAGACTGAGAAATGTTATTTTAATATATATATAACTTGGATTATATATATATATATATGATGTAATTTTATTACATGATTGTTTGATGATTATTTTGATATTTATACGAGGTATTTATACGACGTAGATTGTCACAAGGAATCCTAAATCCCCTAGTAAATTAATCGAAGCTATTCTCGTAATAATTCTAGCTATCCTAGATCTAAACCAAGTTGTGGATATTTATGATCCCAACGAAATGGTTGATATTCGTAGAAATGTAGATATTATTAAAGAAGAATTGGCGAGATTAAAACTGATATCGATGTCATGACGATCTTTCCTTATAGAGTGGAGTTTGACAAAACGTTACCACCTGGAAAGGTGTCATCTGATTCGTTGTCATCCAATTCTTAAATTGAAATCGAAAGGGTGAATGTTGCACTTGAGGCTGTCATTGGAACCATTACCCAAAAGCCTCATGCCACGAGTACCTTTCCGAGAAGTCTAATTGAATGTGTGAGTCGTTTCATACCAGTGACTCATTTGATAATTATTGTTTTAAGAGCTATTGGATTGGAAATTAAGTGTTGTTTATATCGAGATTTTATTTCACTTTGAAGGTCTAAGAATAAGGATGAAAGTATTGGAGAATGAGGTAGGATATCGCATTGAGTATAATTTGGTCGAAACTTGAATAAATTTTTTTTAACCCGTATGGAATATGAGATTGTTAATATAAGTCGTTAAGTCCTGTGATTGAATTATAAGGTTTTAAATGATTGTTAGTTTGTGATAAGTGTTGTTTCTAGGCCATTTTCCACTAACGAGGATGCCCAGTGTCCAAGAAATAAATTGAAGAAATCTTTTTCTGAATTGAGACCGATGGATCTTCTGGGACATGTGGAACACCAAATGACTCTTGTAGATTAGTATTCATTATGGTATCTTTTAAAAATCCCTAACTTAACTGAGACATCAGTTGGTAGGATGAGTTCTGAGAATTGTATGGCATAGTGACACGTAATGTGTTACGGTAAAATTTTGACTTGTTTGTGATTAATGAAAAAGACTACCTTTGATTTCTAAATTCTACATGTATCGATATTATCTATCTTTTCTTGCTTCATCCTAATGTTCGCATTAGTGATGCAACCATTAAACATATACTCATCATGATTTGAGTTACGTTGTGAATTATTCTTTCTGAGTGCCATCGAGGTCATGAACCTCATGATTAAGTGGCTAAGCTCATTTCTTGATATATAGTAGTTAGTTCCTGGTGAACAACTCTTGATCACTCTTTTGCAGATCACTCGTTGTTTTATAAGTTAAAATGGTATTCCTTGAGAATAATTGGATTTTCATCACTATACGGATTATTTAAAGTGAGATTTATAAATAATCATTATCGAAGTAAAGTTGTTTTTGAAACGCTTTGGAAACTTAATTGTTTTCATAACAAAGAAAATCTTTGTAAATTTATTTTTGATTCTTATTTAAGAATTAAGCATGAAAATGTTTTTATTATAAACATGATGATAAAATTTTGACGAACTGAGTATTGCATCGTTAATCTTAAAATTGTATATCGTTGCGCGCCTACATACAATTTGGAAGTGACCATGCAAGGCTGATTAGTAGTGACCATGAAACTATTAATAAACATTAAATTTTCTTTGAAGATTGTGAAAGATTAAATTATATGAGATCTGCAAGAAGTGAAAAATAGGGACATAGTGTTAGGGACACCTACATATGTGCCTGTAGCATCTATTCTTCTGAGTCGAATTTACTCATCTGTGGAAATTGTCTTATTTGACAATTGACAATTCTTTCTTGTCCAATTCTCCCGTAGTGAGATTCTTAGGAAAAGTATTTGATTACCGAGTGTTGATACCCGACTGGATGTATCGACGTTCCTATCATTTCTTTTGATTTGGTTTCATTTGAATGACTTGGGTAACGATCCGAGGAGCTTTCGAATGCGTACTCAAATTATGAAAACATGGGATATATTCATATTCGTTAAATGTTTTCGTCTGTATCTGATTTGAAATTCTCTCGCATAGATTATGCGTTGACCTTAATCTTTTAATAGTAGTTGTGTCTCCATATATCCCTGAATTTGTGAAGGATTATGAGTTATTATTAGTCTTTTGAGAAGTTCACATCTTATCGACGGCAATGAAACTGGAAAGTTGATAGTGCCAGTAGAATGGATTGATTGATTATGACATGACGATATTGTGTTAATTGATGGGAAATCGAGTAGAATTCCCCTAAATGATAAGATGTTGATTATCAAAAGTGATCTAAATAATTCTTGATGGATGACCATATCCTGAATTTAGACTTGAAATTATACCGTGAATGGTTGTGAATTAGTCATAGATACTATAATCTAGCAAGAACCTAATATAAATGTATTAAAAGATGTTTATGTTATCTAAAACTTTAGGAGGTATTTTCTGGTGAATTGCCTAGACTTTCGCCATTAAGGCAAGTTGAAATTGGTATTGATTATATTCCCGGTGCTGCACATGTGGCTTGTGCACTGTGCGTTAGCACCATCTAGATTAAAATAATTACTGTACAACTGAGAGAGTTGTCGGAGAAAGCTTTTATTCTACCAAGCTCGTCATTATGAAGAGCTATGGTGTTATTATTTCTTATATTTATTGATTACCGTGAACTAGGTAAAATTGATGATTAAAAATGTATATCCACTACCCAAGATGATAGATTTGTTCGATCATTTACAAGGTTCTAGCGTATATTCAAAAATTTGATTCACGGCATGGTTATCATCAACTTCGCATCCGCGAAAAAGATTATCTATTCCAATCACTACATCCAGAACTTGTAATGAACATTATGAGTTTCATGTTATGTCGTTTGGATTGACTAATACACATGTAGCATTCATAAATTTGGTGAATCACGTGTGTAGGCTGTAATTTGATAAATTCATGCTTGTGATCATTAAGAACCATCTGTTTGTTTATAAGAATAAGAATAAGTTAATAATAATTTATAAACTGCCCTGAATTAGCCGAACAACGAAAACCTGTACCTTGAATATATAACGTGTGATTTAAGGCTTGACCCTTTACATAAAATGATCGTTTGATTAATGATGGTAAGATATATATATATTGACTCTTTAAAAATTTGATCCATTTGAGACTTTGGGTTTTACTAAAAAGAAAGTGCAAATATGTTTTAACAAATGTTTTATCAAAAGAACTTTTGAGGGATTATTCCCTTATACCCAGAACATTTAACTAAACTCCCGTTTAGGGGTAAATGTTTGTGTATACCTCAAGACAACCTAATAGGGATTGAGGAAACCGTTTAAACCAAGACTTGTAAATTTGAAACGATAATTTTTGCTTTTCAATTAAGAAAATTTTGACCAAAGATTTTTCAAACATTTACGAATCCTATTAATAATTTATTATTTTTGATAAATTAACAAAGATCATGTTACCTTAATTCAAATTTATGTTGAACATTTTTCTATAATTGGACAAACTAAGGAATTTAAAATTTCTACGTTTACATTTCATAAAAACTTAATATTTATTGTTAATTTACGTGTAATAATTATCGATGCTTTAAAACGTCGGATCAAGCAAAACTGATAAAAATAATAGTTGAGATAGAACTAAGACTTAGAAAATATGAAGGAATAATTTCTGAATAAATACGGTCATGATATTTATTTCATCGAGGAAGTTGAATGTAATTACTGACGCATTATGTAAAAAGGATAAAGAACCAATTAGGACATGTTCCTTAATAATGAAGGTGCAAAATAAATTGCCAAACAATTTAAAATATAGCCGATGCTTATAAAAAGGATAATATAGAAAATAAAATGGGGTTCGTGGCTAATGTGAACCATTAGAATTGAGAAGCCGATGGCGTTGGATGTATAACAGGCCACTTGAGGTTGCCTAAAAATGGAGATTTTGAGATATAGTTATGTTGGAATCTTGTAAGTATAAGTATTCTATTCTTGTCATTTCTGATTTAATGTATCTTTATCTGAAGGAGTTATATTGATGACAAATTATGAAGGCAGACATCGCCTCATACATTAGTAAACGTCTAACTATTGCAAAGGTCATCATCTGAATTTGATTCGATTTGGGTCATCGTCGACAGACTGACCAAATCTACTAATATCATTCCTGTTAATGATAGATTCTTGATGAAGAAATTGACTCTTTTGTATTTAAAGGAGTTGTGTAAACATGGTGTGCCTGTATCGATCATCTCTATCAAGATCCTCGCTTCGCATCGAATTTCTAGAGATTTGCTCAGAAGTCATTGAGAACGAATCTTGATGAGATTACTGTGTACCACCCCAATCGAAGGGACGAGGTAAAGTAACGATACATAATACTATAAGTGTTGTTTTATGTTTGAATGATTGACCTTTGGTAATAAACTGTAAAATCGTTTTCCTTTGCAGAAATTATCATTGATAATTATCGTATTAGGATCGAGATCGAATCTTGTGAGGATATATATTAGAGCATCTGTAAGTAGGAGTTGGGATGAAGACACCCAACGTACACCCATTGTGAGTTGGACATGTCTTTTAGGTTTAAGGTTTCCTATGATGACGAACCTAACCATACAAAATACCCGACCCACGAGACCTGAAATGATTGTTGAAATTAAGATCTGATTATTGACTGTCGGTAGTGGGCAGGAGGTTATGTAAATATGGAATGTATATCTTGAAGTGCCAGATGGGTAGCGAAGTTATGCCAAATATTTTAACCATGGAAAAAAGAATTGATGATCTGAAAGATCATGGGATATAAGTCCCCATTGTATGGGACCATTGAGATGATGTAAAAGATTAGTTTGAAAGGCATATAAGCTGGATCTACCCTAGGACTTCAAGAGCTGAGTGAATTATGTTTCGTATATCGAACTTGATAAAATGTCTATCAAGTGAGAATCTGATTCTTTCTTAGTAAAGTTTAGATCGGCGAAAAGTTGCATTCATCAAAAACCCGTGAACATCATGGATAGAGAAAGTAAGTCAACATTAAGCCTGATCTTATTCCCGTAGTTATGTTTGATGAAACTCGCGTATTGTAATGGGTTACACTTGTGAGAAAAGACCGAATGTGGAGGAAATACCCACATGGCTTTAACTCTATAAGAAGCGAGTAGTAAGATAAGATGGTCTTTGAGGACAAAGATCTTGTTTAGGGGTAAATGCTGTGACAATCCGTCAATTTATGGTTGATATTTTATTATCAAGTATTATTTAAAAATATTATTTTAATGTTATATTATGAACTCACTTATTTTTGGGAAGAAATTTGGATTTACGTCTTGAAGTAGCATCGACTACGTCTAAACCGGAGGATTCAACGTTACGTGCTTGCGTTTACATACACCGTCTTTGGTGACAGTTCGACATTTCATAAAATAAATTTATCCGTGAATATTATTTTGGGATTTTAAATTTGTGTTGGTTCATAAACTCACAAATTTACGAGAAGAGATTAGGACTTACGTGAATAATTTAACGTCCTTTACGATTGAACCGGAAACCTTAGGATTACGTATTTACGTTTTCGAACTCCGTTTTTGATGAGACAATTTTTATTAGATTCGTTTTGTGCCATTCATTCATAATTTATAAAAACGTTTTTCGTAAAACGACCTGAGGGCACGCAAATCGAGGAAACTGAAATCGAGGAGTACCCGTAAAATAATGGGGATGAGACAAGATAAATCTTGCCCCACCCCCACAATGGGATGGCAAGACTTAGCTAACACACTTGAGGTGTGTCAACATTTCACAAAAACACTAGGACACTTGTCCATTCAAGCTTACAATGTAAGCTAAACTTACTCAAAACCATCCAACACCTAAACCACTTCTCCAAAACTCATACATGCAAACCACTCTCTCCTTCTCTCCCTAATTTCGTCCACTCTCTCTCTAAAATACCATTTTGATCAAATTTTTATCAATTCTAGCCATAAACCATATGTTATTCACACATATGATGAAGCCCTTTTGAAGCTCTATAGACTGGTGGTGATTTTAACATCCAAGGAGAAGATTTGGTGATGTTCAAGGGCTGATTTCTACATGAAGTTTACAAGTATTGGTGGCCATGAAGATTGGTGTTGATCTATCACAAGTTCTTCCATCAAAAAAATCTAAGCCTTGATGAATACCTACACAATCTTGGTGGTATAAAGATTATTCTTCCCATCCTCTTGTTAAGTTGATTATGTAATCATGTATTTTCTTTCTATTTTTATATGTATATGATGAATATATGATGATAAAAATGTTGTGTGGGGATCAAGTGTTGATAAATATGATTAAAAAGATGAAAAACCATAAGAAACAAGGCTAAAATCTTGCTTAAATTGTTGGCTGTATAAAAACAGTAAGTAACCAAGTTATGAACTGATAAAATTGCATGGTGGAATCTATTTACAGTAAGTGTTAGATTTCATACACATGTGAGAATTGGCCATGCAATGGAATCATCAAAATGAGTGAGATATGATCAAAACAAGATTAGTGTACCAATCTGAATAGTCTGTTTTGTAGGGACTGTTAAGGATAGTTAGACATGGAATGAGCAGTAGCTATAACTAACTTATTTGTAGAACATAATATGAAGTTTATTCCATCCAAAAATTAGCTTCTATCTCCTTATATAACTCAAGATATGAATAAAATGGTGAAGATGAAACTAAAAATCAGATTTTGAAGAATTAATGTTTAATAGTATTATATAAGCACTCAAACTAATATAGTATAAAAAGTGAATTAAAACCCACTAACTTATAAATTTCATTTATATAAATATGTATAAGGTTAAATAAATGGACACTTTATAAAAATGGTAGTTGAATAAGATTTATAAGTTATAAAAACTATAAACATGATTTTTACGACTTTTTCGGCTATTACCGTAAAATTAACGTTTTTCGCCAATTAAAACTTAGACGATCAAACCCGTCTAATGTAAAGTTTTTAAAAGTCATATACTGATGAATAAGTACCTAATACAAGTAAAAACCAATAAACCCCGAACTATATGACATACGGACATTAACGAGCTAAGTTAGTATTATTGGACTAATAATACAACAAAATAGGCTAAACATTTATAAACTTACTCATTGGGCTTAACCCACTTGGGCCCAATATGTAAAGTATAATACTGATAATAAAAGTATAATTTGGCTAATAAAATGTATTGGGCTTGTAATGGGCCTATTGGGGCTTCAAAATGTAAACAAGTTGAGCTAGTGTAACTAGTATAAAAGTTACCAACACATAAACACTATAATGAATGAGTAAAAATGTAGAATCCCACTTGATCATCATCATATGTATAAAATCATATGTATACATGATTGTTATTTTTATAAAGTCATTGGACAAGAGTCTAAGACGAGTATTATTTATCTAGGTTTCCGTGATTGAAGTACGTACCGTACATCCAAATCGCCGATAACCGCCTTCCCACATCAACGTGAGTTCATAGCCTCGCACTCTTTTAAATGTTTTTATGAAATGTTTTATAAACCCGCGAGGGAGATAACATGTTAGTTTTTATAAAATAGGACACTAGTTGTCCCGGTTGTCTGTTTATTGATTTGGACCCGAATGATTGTATGACCCGATGAATGATTAAATGACTCGATACATGAAACGAAATGGATTATTAAAGTTATGTTATGTCACTAAAAGTCCCATTAGCATGAATTGTGAACTACCGGGATTTGGTAGAAGCTTATGCATATAATAGTACTATTTTGGGACGATCACCCCAGTTCGCGCCTTGACGGTTGATCCCCGTCGTGCCACATTGATTGGTAAGCGAATTTATGTATGAGAAGATTTACACAAGCGTGATTATTGTGACGACACGCTAATTTAGATGGGCAAATGATTGTCGGGTTAGCTACCCGTTGTTTGTTATAATAAGGTAACAATGTCATGTGGTTTATAATAATCCAAAATAACGAAATACTGCTATACGCGCCGAATTACGATATATTGCCTGACTAGCAATACGGGGTCATATTATTGATATTATGTTTGTGTTTTAGTTTTACATAACCATATTCATATAAAGGTTTTTATTTAACTCTACATGACGTTATAAAACGTATTGTATGATATTTTTACGACATTGGTTCGTATAATGGTTTTGAAGGCGAAAGCCTATATTGTGATTTTGACAAGGATTTGTATAAAAATGTTTTTGGCCTATTTCATGGTCTACTATAAAGATTTGTACAAAAATGATTTTCGGTAATAATTATATACCGATGATACATTGATGGTTTTATTAAACTCTATGAATTCACTCGGCGTTATCGTTGACCTTTTCTTAACATGTTTTATCTCAGGTACTTGAAGGTAATTCTCGGGAAGACAACAAGAATTCATGGCCCGCACTTAAATTATAATTTCCATTCAAATGTTTTGTAAAACCTGTATTAAATACAATGACTTGGGACCTATGTAAAATTTGGATATTTATGAATGGAAATGCTTTATTATTAAACGACGCGATTTTTAAGCGTTGTCTATGATGTGAGTAATGTGCTATCCCGTAACACCAACGAGTCTTCTGCTGTATTGATGAAAATGACACTAAAATCTGTCAACATAAAGTTGGTGAGAACATAGGTTTAAGTTGTCTAAGATATCATAAGAACTTGACATCCACTGTAAATAAGTTGAAGAAAAAGAAGTTAAAGCAATGGACTATAAAGTGATATTCATGTTACACACAACTACAAGCATAACATACCATAACAATTATGTACACAAAATAAGAACAAATGCACCTACACCTATCCGGATCTTTCCCATACCCAGTATGGAAGTTGAACGCATATACCCGTCGAGATATCTTTCCTCCGAGAAGACGCTGTACATGTACTCAGAACGCATTCCAGAAAATATAATAGAACATATAACATATCACATAAGTAGGCATATCACATAATAGCACGTTAAGTCCACACATTTGAAAAACATATTACCAAAATATTTTAAAGAACATAGTACCAAGACATTTAAAAATAGTACAAGTGTCATCTCCATCCCATACTGAAAAACATTTAAAAACTTAGTAAAAATGGGACTATGAACTCACCTAATTGAGGTCCTCCAAATATTCCGCGCACTAGCAAAAAGCTAAACAAATAAATGCACACTTATCAAAACATGAACCAAACACTAAAATGGTTCATCAATCTATGATGGATATCTAACCTTCTCCCATATATATACTCCATTCATATGATCTAAGCATCCCAATACCCCTCTCTAACAAGTCTTTAACTTGGTTAAGTGCGATACCTATCCCGTTTACTTTTTACCCAACATAGTCCTGATTTTTAGTCCCCAAACTATTATTTAAACACCCACCTGACCAAACCCATGCTTGCTGTAAAGTAAACCATATGCCCTTACATGTTTTAGATAACTACTCTCTTTTAAACCAACCCTAAAGCTACTGTTAAGGCCCCGATATACATGTATATACTTTTGTCTATCCATATTTTACTAATTTTGCACATATAAAAGGTTTGATAGTATCAGAGGGTCTTCCACTATCCCAATTGATTATCTCTCTTCCAGATATCTTATATAACATATAAAATAACTCTCATGTTCATTTAAAGGTCTATTTTTACTCCTATATACCCTAACCATCTTAAAACATTAATTTAAACCTGACTGATTTAAAAACTGTTTGACCTTCGACTGTTGTGACCTGTTTTTTAGCCACTTCCCGACCTCCAATTTAGTCTTTGTTTCTTTCAATCAAAATCCAACTCAAACCCCCTTTTTCATGAATTTTCCTAGAACTCTAGATATGATCAAAACAATAGACCTAAAATTCTGCCTAGTTTGTAGTTACGAATTTAATTAAGCTAACCTAACTAATTACCATCACCATGTTTATTTATGAACCCTAATTAATCTAAACATAATTATATAATTAAATTACATAATTAATAATTAACCTAATGCTAAATCCATCATGTATTAATTACCAATGATTTAAAAATAATTTAATTGAAAAGAGATTTGAAGGTTTTACCTTAAAATTAATGGAAGAATGAAAAACCATGAAAACCCTAAAAAAACTCCCATGACTGTAACACCCCACTTGGATAAGTGGACCATTACGTTTATTTATGGCGTGTCATCAAAGTATAAGATAAATGTCCTAAAACATTAACTGACCATAAAGGAAATACCGGAATCAAACATCGGTAATCCAAACATAAGCTCAAAACATGAAAAGTAAGTACTGAAGGAAATGACTAAACAATGTCCAACTAAGAAGAATAATGTAAGAAGTGCATAAAGTATGAAGTCTGGATAGCTTCCATCCAACGCACATGCTCTCAGAATCCTAAGAGCGTCCTGCTGTACCTGCCATTAGACCATGAAAGGAACTACGGCTGAGCATGACGCTCAGTGAACGGATATAATGCATGATGAGAATATACTGAACTTGAAATAATTAATAATTACTGAATCTGAAAGACTGATATGCGGAGTGTGATGAAAACTGTAGAAAATCTGATAAGTCTGATTTATAAATAATAAAACTGATCTATTATCTGTTAAATCTGAAAACATGCATTTACTATATTTTAATTGCCAAGAGCTTATATAGGTCATGTGCTGTAACAACTGTTGCATGAATAACTGGAGGGGTGACCTCGTCATGCTGTAGAGGGGTGACCTCTAATTATTGTGCTGGGTGGAGGGATCAGCTCTAATGTGAAGGATGTAGAGCACACACCACATTCACCTGATAGCTGTAAACTAATAAGCCTAGGATGCATCCATATGCCCCACTAATAATACTGATAAAATGGCCAAGCTGATTTGAATGGGACACTGCAGGATATCACTCTCCTATAGGTGAGTCATGATACCGGTGCCTCAAATGTCATGGTTACGTTACCTCCATAACTAGTACAACTAACTAGTCGTGCTTGTATATAAGGCTCAGGAAATATCTTAGTTATTAAATTAGTTTATGATAATTTATAACATATACCGGGGAAAACATTTGGCTGCAGACGGGAAATCCTAATCATGCATAGAAAGGAAGTCCTTACTGAAAGGACGGAAAATCCATACCTCGTGTCCAATAATGAAAAATGAATGAAAGCTGAAAGATCGATTCCGACTTCAAGGTTACTACATAAATAAGGGACGTGAAGTGAGCTGACTGATATCGGTTTATTTTTACTGGTCTTAACTGTTCTCAGTTTATTTTATTTTATTCTTATATTACTGTTTTGTTCTGTATATAATTTTATCACTCCGACTGTCTTTAAATATTTACTACTTAATGCGTATCCTGTATTTCTGATTACTTGTATATTATAGTGTATTCTGATATGGTAATATACTGTAATCTGGTATTATAATATCACAATATATAGCAACTTGCAATAAATAGAAAGTTTCCCAAAATAAATGTTTCCAAAATTGTTAATCATGGTTGATATATTTCGAAATATAAATAAATCCCAAGAGGCTTAAATCGTTATAATACAATTATAAGTTTAATTTATAAACTATCTAAGACTTTGTTAGTTAAATGTCTTATTAAATTAAATTATCGTTTATAAAATGTTATCCAAAATAAGCCTAAATTCCTAAAATGATTTTATCCTAGTAACGTTGATGCGGTATTTTTTTATATACTTTATTTTAGGAAAAACAAAGCGACAAAAGCGGGTAAGTACTAAGTATCACGTTTTGTGAAAAAACGCGAATACTCGTCGTTGAGTTCGTTCTCGGTGGAGGTATGGTGTTTAGCCAACAAATAGATACGTTATTTACTCGAGTTATTACATTTTTGGAAAGAAATAAATAAGGGAAAATGGAGATGAATTACGTTAAAAATGATTGAAAATGCTTAAACGAACGGACGTGAAAACACGACCAAACGAAAAATTTAACCTAAAAAATAACTAAAAATTACTAAAATATTCTAAAAATCCTAACTAAGAAAAATACGTAAACTAGAAAAATTGAAAACATTTAAATTATTTTATATTAATTTTTAAAGTTAAATAAAAATCCTAAAAGAATGAAATAACTAAAAGAAAAAATAAAAACTTTTTTATTGTAAACCTAAAATATATTATATAAAAGCTAAAAAATATTTTTTGAAAATTTTTATAAACTTTTTTCTATTTTTAAATGACTGTTCAAAATTAAATCGAAAAACTAATCCTAGAAAATTAATTAATAAGGCTAAAAAATTAATTCCACTTTCTGAAAATCTTAAACTATAAAATGAAATAGAAAAAAATGGAAAAGCTATAAATCAAGAACCAAATAAGCCAGGAACTGCTTATTTAAGTTCAAAAAGATTTTCAATAAGCAAAATTGAACACCCCTAATATACTACCCTAGGGAAACTTTAAACAATAAAGTCCCTAGGGCGCGTGTGGTTAGAGTGTGGTGTTATGAGGCGTTAGCTGTGGAAATGTCAAGGGTTCGAGTCCCCTGCCACCCATATTTTGTTTTCTTACACCAAAAATACCAACAACCTTCCAATTTAACACGTATGAGCTCAGATTTAATAAAAAAATTGCCCTCAGACCTTACTTTGTTCACACTTTCTTGCAGCTTTCTTTGTTTAACTGGGAAGGTGAGACTGGCTGTTTTATGGGGGAACAAAGGCACCCCTACAAGCATGTGTGCTTGTAGGAAGTCACGACAAGCACCCAATAAACACAACACTCTAATCACATCGAAAAAAAGGTAATCAATAGGCCAAAATTCGAGCATAAGATCTTGTTAAACATTAAACAAGCAGGTCACCTCTGTTTCTGTGGCTTTGATTACTAGGTGAATGGTTTCTAGGTTTGCACAGTTAAACACTCAAAGCAAGCAGGCCTACCTATTTGTTGTTTACTTTTCCTTATGATTTGTTGATAGAACAAAAGGTACCTAAACCTTTTTCTCTTATTTTTTGGGTTTTCACTTTGTTACACAATCGCTGCAAACTTACAAACTCAAAACCAAAGCACACAAACACAAATTCCCCTTTCAAAAGCACAAATTATGATGCTTGTGATGTGGGTGTTTATGGAAGCAGACTAAGCTATAGAATAAGCTAACACCAAGCCAAAATCCTAGGCGTCTACACACAGATATAATAGTAGGGACCTCAAACTTGTTTTTACTTTTGGTTTACTGTGAATGCACAATCAACAAATGCACAACATGCACACTATTTTCTACTCTCTCTTTTTTTTTCTTTTTTTTCTTTGTTCATGGATGCACAGTGGATAAAAAGACACAACAATATGCCACCAACTATCACCAAATAGTACACAGCAACAAGCTTGAGGATCAAATATGCAAACACAGTGACTGTACACACAAACACGCATGCACCCTTTTTGGTTTCACTTATTTGGTTTCACTTATTTGGTTTCTACAATCTCTTTTTCTTTGTTCGTGGTCAAGTAACAACACCAAATTCAAACGCAAATCAAATAACCACAAAACAACCACAAGTACAAACACAAAACCTCAAACACACAAATCAATTAGTGATAACACCTAAGTTAATGAGCTTTTTATAAAGAAATCTCGATAGCATACAACAGGCACTTTCTCTTTAATCCTTTTGTACGTTAGTTACTTTTTCTTTGGTAAACATTATGGTTGATGTGTGTTTTACTTCTCGGTTTGTGTGGTCAATGGGACACCCCGTTCTTTTGGTTACTGTTGGATACACAAGCAAGAAACACGACACACCAAAACTTAACAGCCTAAAATCACTAAAAAAATGAAAATAAGCAAACTGTGGGCTAAAGAAATCCTCCTGCTTACCAAAATATTCCTTCCCCTATATGAAACCTAAAAAGACTAATGCCCTAAATCAAACAGTGGTCTCGTCTTGGTTACACAGTGAACAAAATGCGATACCAAACACAAAAACACAAAACTAAAATCAAGCCTAAATTGAACGACAAATACCAGCAGGTTGCACACTTGCTTCTTTTGGGATTATTCGTTTTACTTGATAGCATACAATGGCTACAATGAAGCTAATGGGTGACTTCAAAAATGGAATAAGCACAAAATCAGCACCTAATTCAAAGACTTATAATGAAAAGACCTCAATACACCTAAGACCTACAAGACTACAGTACTAGCAGAAACTCAATTACATTAATGACAGATTTCTACCAAACTAGCAACCTATGATTTTAACTATAACCTCCAAAACTTTTGACTCAAATAAATAACCCTAAAACTCACAAAGGGTGCAGAATTTAGCTAAGTTGAGGATTGCTTACAATCTACCAACCAAGCTCTCCCAAACACCCCTTTTTAAGTTTATGGCAAGATGTTTTTCAAAAGCTTTTGTTTTAAAACTCCAAAAACCAACAATTACTCAAATGATCATGCATGAATACCACACAGAAACAGAAATCATTCAAACCGTATGAACAATTGATCATTTTTCCAATTTATAAAAAATGTAAAAAGTAACTCACCTCACGGGGCATAACATCCACATCCTTTGGTTTTGAGCTAATGTGATCGCACAATGATCACAAGCTTCCAAACCTACTGAGAGTAGTAAACAATCAAGACCTAGGGTCTTGATTTCATTAGCACAGATTATATTTTTCACTTCCTTTCTTAAAAACTTACTTGAAAACTTTGAAACCAAATCACCAAACAAAAATTTAACACAAAGTTTGAACCTATGAACAAAATCCGTTGTCACTTAATTTGTACATGGATTCAGACCTGTGGATCTCAAAAATTTAAACAAAATTCTTTGAAAAATCTTTGATACACCAAAATTTAAGAAGGACAATGTTTAAAATTACAAGTCAATTAAAAACTGATAAAGTAAATGAATTTCAAAACAATGGAACTCAAACTTGCTTTTTTCATTGAACTGTATAACATATTAAAAAGTATGAAAAATAACAAAATTTGGAACAAGAAAAAGTAAAGTTCCTACTGCCCTTTATATAATAGGGCTACAAAAGTCTAGAACAAGGAATATGCAAACCCTAGTCTGTTCTGATCTTCCAAATAAGCCCTCTTGAAGAAATTTGAAACTGGGTCAAAGGTGACACATGTGATGAATCTGAACATCCAACTGTTGTGAAGATGTCTTGGACGTTGGATGACAAGTAGGAAGCACGTCAAAGGATCCTAGCCATCAAATGCCTGGTGCAATCTTGTCTTGGAGCAAAACGTGGGTCAGGGGAGGAAGGGGTGTGGTCCTGGATTGATGATGTGTCGTTTTTGGGAGGTGGGATAGGTTGAGAGTGATGTTAAAAGTGTTTCTGGAGATTCTAAAACAAAACCCCTTTGTTCTGGTGAGGTAATCAGTTTAGGGTTCATGTGTGTGTGAGTGTGTGTTTTGATTAGGATTAGGGGTGGGGTGAATGGTTAACCGGGGTTTTATTAAAAAAATGTTTTTCAAAACATTTTTTTATCAAATGGGTGACGTGGGTAAAAAAGGTTGGGGGCTTTGACTGGTTTGACCGGTTTAAGTGGGTTAATGTTTATGAGTTTGGCAGTTTTGGTCCCCTATCTTCCAACTTTTATGCATATGAAGTATTTAACAGCCAATTCCTCCACTCCCTTGTATATAACTTTGGTTCCTTTGTCATTTATGGCACAATAATGTTGCAAACTTTTAGAACAAGGACTTGTTATGCATTTTCTTCATTTTCCGAGGACTAAACATGTATAATCTTGACACTCAAGGACCAAAATTGCACTTTTATATATTTGCAAGGGTCAAAAGTGACAAGTCTTCCAAAGTTGAGGGACCAATCTTGACAAATCTTCAAGCTTCAAGGACTTCTTTGGGATTTCATGATTCAGGTCCGGTTCCTTGTGCGGCTTCGTTTCCCGTGTTCGTTTTTTATTGATTCTTGTGATATTTTGTCATTTTCTCAATATCCATACCTAAAATACACATTGAACAAACACAAGCATATATTTGGCACTTTTTATGATATTTTAACCATTTTAAGCCCGTTTTGGACGATGAGACTATGTATAATTGCAGTCTCATCACGCCCCCATACTAAACCATTGTCGTGTCCCCACGCAATGCTAGAATAAAGTATCGTAGCACTTCCAAAATTCATTTGTATGTGACTTTTATTGAAAACGTAAACTTAAATAGCTACTACACGCGTTTTAGACATAATGTATCATTTTCATCACGATTAAGTGACTTTTAGGGTCAAAGAATAAGAACACGTGAATGCCTCATTAAGATAAGTTCGTCAACCTCGATTTTCACCCAATTCCATGCTAAACGTGTAACGAGATCATTGTTATTATAAGTTAGCAACATAATCATTACTCATGAGTGTTAATTACGAACTTAGACTCCCTTATTCCTAATTGGTATCTCTTATATTTTATTTTGTCTTAATGATCACGAGGATACATGTTTGACTTATTTCGATATTTTATTAAGGCCGAAAATAAAGTAGCACGATTTAATTGATAGTTAGCTAAAGGGGACGATCTTTTAAAACGGCTTCTCGTAATCTCCTTAAGTTCATATCTTGGCATAACTCGTTTCACGATTTGAGACCTTTCTCGGACCGATATTTGGCATATACTTCGAACTTCAAATCTTGGAAGACGTTCTTGAAATAATGGTCTTCATATATGGAATTTCTTCGCTTGACGTTTTGGACCACGACTTCGTCATTTTTCTTCAATCTTTATATGGGATTTTGATATACAACGACCCGCCTCCTTTTCGTACTTGGATATATTTATCCTCATACCTTGTTAGGGTCTTTTTTGATAGACTTCTCCATGATATTTAGGGGAGTATATTGCTTCTCGTCGTGTGTCTCGATCCTTTATATTGATTTGGGAATAATGATACTTCACATCATCTTGGATCTTTAGCAACAAAATGGAGTCCCTCATGCCTTGTTAGGGTCTTTTTGGAACTTTGCAAATCTTCGCATCCCGCTTTAATAAGTTATGCCTTGTCTATAAACTCTATTCGAACACGAGCAACTTTTAAACGATCTTGGGCTAGAAGCTAAGTAACCTTTTAAATCGTACGACCTTACTTATTGCATTTATTTAAACAAAAGAGTGGGGAGAATAAGCTAATAATGACTACACATGAGATCGTGAAAGATTACGTAACTTATAATTAACTCTATCATTTCTCGTCCTCATTTAAGAGACTTAGCCTAAAAAGTTAAGGAATCGAAGCTAAGTGCTCAACACGCACGGTCGAGTCAAAAATTACTCTTCACGATCGGAAAACCTACATTCGTGTCTTAAAAACTTATGAAAAACAAGAAAAATTTTAAAATTTGGCCATTTTTAGCATTACTAACAAAACGATAAACAAAACGATAAACTTTGGAAAGCGTGAAGGTTTAGCAAGGCAAGTATCTATTCACCCCCCATACTAAAGTTAAACATTATCCTCAATGTTTCGAGTCTAAGGGTGGAAGACCCCCATACTAGAGACGTAGTCGAATGCTTAATCTAGCATGGAAAGGGTGGAACCGTTAAATCTATAACCGTTTATGAAGTGTGCTAAAAGACCTAAGGTTAGAACATCAAAGGATATATCATATGGATATCGAGAAATTCTTCCAACAAACGATCGAGTGCTCACGTAAAACGAACACGAGAGGCTCCAATCGTGAAGAAGATCATTTAAAAACCACAATTCACAAACAACCACGGAACAAAGGTTGGAAGGGCACAAATCCCCTCACAATAAGTTAACTAAAAAGCAATAATATTTATAAGGATAAGCATGAGAATTCCCCTACGAGGCACCTTGTTTTTGATAACCGAGTCAAAATCTCGACTCGAATCCCCATAAATGTGATCATTTAAGGATTATCTTGGTTCAGACATTTTTTGGCGGGACTTATATGTAATCAAGGCCCAAAAGCAACCGTGAATAAAGGCAAAGCCTTTATACCGGCATCGAAGATCGTATCCTCACATTTTGTTAAAAAAAAATTACGCAAAGCCGGAGGATACGTCTTGTAAGGAAGAAAACTCCTTAGGACGTCGGTAAACTCATCATATCCGAGGGGGTGGGTTGGTATACTTTGAAATGAAGGTGAAATCGAAAGAGAATTAATCAAATTAGGAGTTTCAAAATTTCCCCCTGGATCAAAGGCAAAAGCCTCATTAAAATCCTCATTCTCATTGAGAGGCGGTCCATCGGTGAACCCCTCGAGAATGGAAACATTATGAGTAGAAAAAGAAGTCCCATCCGTATGAGAATTCAAGAGGGTGACTAGCAAATCCAGCTCATCAAGTTTAGGATCCTTAGAATCCTCACTCTGGATGTCCTCGAACTTCACATCAAAGAGAGGATTTACGTCACCAAAAATGAACGCGTCATCAAATTCGAATAAAGGGTTCGAAAAGATTTTAAAATCGGTATTTTGAACGTCCTCGTCGATTAGTGACTCGTCATCACTAGGGCCAAAATCATCGTCATTGAAAAGAGGGTTTGAAAAAGTCGTTGATTCTCTCCCCGAAGTGTCAATGGGAGAGACTTCATCACAAGAAATCGATTCGCACTCACTATTGTGATTTGCCTCGTTGGAATTTTCGTGGAAAAATTCATTGAGAGCAAAATCACTTACCTCATCTTTGGAAAAAATCGTAGGCTCACTTTGGATTGGAATAGGGATCTCGACACTAGGATTAGTGCTAAGATTCATCTCCCCCATACTTAGAGAGGCATCGGTTTCCATAGTGGGTATAGGAGTAAAAGGCTCTTCATTTGAAGATTTTTCCTTAGTGTTTTCGACATCGGCGTCGAAAAACGTATCAATGTGAGAAAGACCATCGGTGGACTTCTCACATGATAAATCCTTAATCTCACAGGGTGTGGGATTAGGAGTAAAAGGCTCGTCACTTGAAGTTGTAGCCTTGATGTTTTCAAATTGGTCCTTCGTAGGGATCGAATGCGGGTTCTCAAAAAACATAGAAATAGTAGTAACGCGTCCCTCCAGAATTAAATTCTAATACTAATCAAAAATCGAGGGGTCAGCGATTCTCCCTAAAACCTTATCAATTTCTTCTTTTTCAAAATCACTTAACGAAATTTCTTCGTCAAAATTTTGTGTATTTTGATTTTGAAAATCTTTGATAATTTCAACTTCATTATATAAATTAGGTTCCAAAGGTTTAACATTCATTGTTCCAACACGTGCTACGAGTTTTTCTTGTTGTTTATTTTCGAAAACATTTTCAAAAACCTCGTTCGTTGACACCCTCGTTTCCTCATCTTCGATGCTCTTTTCAACCTCTTAAACAATTGGGTTATTTATTCCTTCCATAATTAGTTGATAGAGCCTCTCAAATCGTTCATCTATGCGATTAGAACTTTTGTCGTTGCGACTACAATCGAGATCATCATCGAAAACATGTTGTGGAGATGATTGGTCAAAATCGGAATTGCAACATGGATCGGGCTCATGGGAATTTTGATGATCGAGATTGTATGGTGGGGCCTCAAAATTATGAAAATAGGAATTATTGTATGAATTGGGTTCATCATAATTCGTTGGTTGGCAAGAATAAGTATCATGAGGCCCCCCACAATTGTCGCAACACGGATTTTGAGAAAAATCCGATTCGTCGTATGGATAACCACCTCCATTGTTGTAATTGTAACCCATGTCGTGTGACTCGTCAAAACCGGAAAATTGATTGTCGAAATACGTATTTTGGTTCATCGGTTGACAATCGTACCCATAGTGAGGTTCATCTCCACAGTTCTCGCACGACGGTGAGTATTGCGAAGATTGGTCAACAAAATTTGGATTTGGCTCGTGATTATGACCATTTGGGTATTGAATTAGACATTAATCGTGCCAATGGGAAGGGCTTCCACAATACCGCAATGGATAAGACGTTCTTCGTTAGTATACAAACAATTGGTCGGATTACACGATGGACATGACCTACATATTGCCTAGTTGATATAATCTCCGCACCTTTCGCATAAACACCATGGACAAGTCACGGAACCAAACTTTCGTCTCCCACAACCTAGGCAATGAAAATCCATGAAGAATTAAAATTTAGAGGGGTTGAGAAAAAGAATTATGAAAATCGGAGATTCTTTTTGTGTTTTTGGTTTTTTTAATTTTTTTGGAATTTTGGTCTATTACGTAGAAATTAATCTACAAAAACTATTAATAAGTGTGAAAACACTTATCCTTTTACAACTTATTTCCAATAATAACAAGACCAAAACGTGTGATTTATGTCGTAAAAGTCGGAATTATGCGTGGTTTGTGTTTTTATTGTGTTTTAGGACCAAAATATGAAAAAGGAAGAAAACACGGGCTTTCACGGGCTTTTATCGAAGAAAACGGGAAAAGACGAAGTCAAAAGATCAAGAGTGCAAAAAGAACGGAAGTCCAAGGCCTATTCTAAAGATTTATTGAAGAAAAAGTCTAAAGACGGAAGTTTAACGAAGTCGAAGAACTTAAGTCTAATAGAAGAAGAAAATTAAAAAGACAAGTTCAAATCCCGAGACAACAAAGACAAAGAATTAAAGTCGAGTCGAGAAAACGTGAAGAAAGCAAGAAAGAAGATGCAACACATGCACTCCTTCCACCTTCCCTATAAATACCCTCCTAATAGTCATTAGGAGAGTAGTTAGTGGTTAGATAGTTTTAGCTAGTTTTCACTTTTTCATTTTTCTTTCTAGTTTTTAGAGAGAGAAAGTCTTAAACTTTCTCTCACTAAGTTTCATCTTTTTCTTTTAATCTTTCAAGATTAAACACTTTTGTATTGCTTATTTCATTAATCAAGTTCTATTTTTAAGCTTTTAATCCTTAATCTCCTACTTTTCTTTGATTTTAGATTGATTTTGGTGCGATTATCATATGATCCGTGTTGTTCTAATTGATTTCGTGCTTAAAAAGTTAATCTTTTGATCATTTCATAAGTTTTCATTTGATTAAGCTTTAAGACTTTTGTGCTTATTGGCTTATTTTTATGATTAGCTTATTTTCTTATAAAAAGATTTCTTTAAAAGTTCATGTTTTGATTGTTTGATCCAAAAAGTTGTTTAATTTCGAGTTAGATAAGTTGATAAGTGCTTATTTGATTCGGTTAATTATTTGGTTTGTTAAGTTTTGGATATTAGCTTATAAAAGTTAGCTTATTATCTAGCTTAACCGAATCCCTTAGATTTCGGAAAGGGTGATAAACCCCTTTCCGATTGAAGTATTCCGAGCAGCCTCCATCTTTATATTCCGATTGATCAATCGGATTAGGGCTTTCGTTTCTGATCTGACCCCTTCTTGCGTATTCCGATTGGTACTCTTAGCAACATATTTCGATTGAGACTCCTCCCACATTCCGATTGAACCTTATTTCCTTATTCCGATTTGGGTCTTTGATTGGTATTCCGATTTGGGACCTTGTGTAGTATTCCGATTGCCCCTTTTTGTTACATATTCCGATCACGGGTCCTACCAACTTTCCGATCAAACGATCGGAATACATTCCGATCGGGACACCTTTTTGGGGCTTATTCCGATTGTTTGCATTTGTTTGATATTCCGATCTTACTTTCTTTTAGTACTTTTCAACTAAGTTCTTTTTTTTGTGAGTTTTCCAAATGTTAGTTTTATTTGGTGTGCTAGTACTCTTCCATTGTTACCTTTAAGTTTAAAAGCATTTATTTTTACTCGTCATTTTAGTATTAATCTTTATTCTTCCATTTTACTCAACGACACTTAAATTTCTTGCTATTATTTTAAAATAGATAATCAAAACCAAACCATTCTCTTGATTCACCAAAAGACGATTGAGTCGCACATAAGACCGGTTTTCAATTCGAAAGGATTCAGACGATAAGATTTACATACAAGGCCTCAAAACCAAGTATTAAATGGCGCCGTTGCCGGCTCTTTTCGTTACGATTAACGGTTTCTAGTGAGAGACGCATTGAATTTTGGGATCCGTTCTTTGAACGTTATTTTCCTTGCTTTAAAAATTTCAAAAATCCAAAAAAATATAAAACTCTTCAAAAATACAAAAACATTAAAAAATCATTAAAAAGCAATTCTTTTCAAAAGGGTTTGCACCAAAAAGATTATATAGATATTCTCATTGTGTATATTTTTCTTCTGCAGGTGTATGCGTACTAGATCTTCCAACTATTCTGAGCCCGAGACTCGTGAAGATTTAGATATGGCTGGTGTTAATAACAACAATAATCACCCACCTCAACCCAATTTGAATAATAACAACAACAACAACAATGTCCACCTACCTGATTTACGAACAATGGAGGAATTGTGTCAACCCACCATGAACAGACGCGGAGGCCTGATTGCGCCAATGCACGTCACGGCTCAGGAGTTTTCGTTGAAGCATCACATGATCTAGCAAGTGCAAACGAACCCATTTCGCGGAATTCCGGATGATGATGCTAACAAACATATCGACAAATTCATTACCATAACCCAAAGCATGAAGTGCTCCGGTGTTTCTATGGATGACCTTCGCCTTCAACTCTTTCCCCACTCGCTTTCTCACCATGCCGAAAAATGGTTTGACCGTCTTCCTAAGAATTCTATTCATACGTGGAATGACATGACTCAACGCTTTTTATCGCGCTACTTCCCTCCATCCATGGTCACTAGCCTTCGTAACCAAATCAGTGGATTCATGTAAGAGAATGATGAATCGCTTTTCGATGCTTGGAACGGTACAATGATTTGATCGACCGCTGTCCAAATCACAATATGCTCCCCGTCACTCTCATTGACACCTTCTACAATGGTCTCACTTTTCGTGATCGTGACACGATCAATGCCGCCGCCGGTGGTACTTTTATGAAAAGGAGACCGGAGGAGTGTCGAGAGTTGATCGAAAACATGACTACTCACCACAAGAATTGGGATTCATCCGCATCCTCAAGATCTAACTCGAGAGTCAGTGTTTCTTCTACTACCTCCAATCCTGAGATATCCGAACTTACCCGACAAATCGCAATGATGCACAAAGATTTCATGTCCATAGCCACAAACAACTTTCAACAAGCTAAAGCCGTTGCTATTTCTTGTGACACATGCGGTGGTCCTCATTCTTACAATGATTGTCCTTCCACTCAAGGCAATTATTCTGAAAACGTTAACGCAGCTTACGGTACTTATCCCACAGGAGGCTATCAAGCCCGCCCGTAAGGAGACCGTGGCTTGCTAAGTTATCTTTCCAACAATTATCTTTCTCCTCCCGGTTTCCCTCCTACCAACCACAACCAACAACAAAGCTATAACCGAAACAATCAATCTCAACCTCGTGCTAACAATCAATATCAATCCCAAAGAAACCCATACCCAACTCAAGGAAATTCTCAAGCTTATCAAGCTCCACCTCTCAATCAACCGATGGCAGTGAGTCCAGACGTCAAGACGTTCATGAAGACTAATCGGGAGCTGGTGACGAATCTTCAGAGTCAAGTCATCAACTTGAAGGGTGAAATGGCAAAACAAGGGAACGATATTCGAGCCGAGCTAAGGAATGATATGGCCAAACACAGCAATGAAATTAATGCAAACATGCAAAACTCTTTCAATAATCAAGCGGTTCACCTTCGTGATATGATTGGTTCGCTCATCCAAGGTAATCAACCCTCTTCTTCGGGTACTCTTCCGAGTAATACCGTTGCGAATCCAAGAGGGGAGATGAAAGCAATCACCACTCGTAGTGGAAAAGGGTATATGGAACCCGAGCTTCCTACACCTCCACCCGTGATTGTGAACAAGGAAAAAGAGCAACTTCCCCACCTCCTTCACCTTCTATCCCCATTTCCCCACCACCCGTGGTTGTGAGTGATCCTATTCCCTTAAAGCCTTCTTCTTCCTCCAATATACCTTATCCTTCAAGGTTGCGGAAAGAGAAGCAAAAGAGCAAGGATGATATTCAGGTTTCAAACTTTCTAAAAATGTTTAAACAATTGAATTTTAACATCTCCTTTGCCGAGGCTCTCGCTCACATGCCCAAATATGCTAAGATGTTTAAAGATCTTCTAAGTGATAAGGAAAAGCTTCTTGACATCGCTCATACCCAACTTAATGAGAACTGCTACGCAGTGCTCTTAAGGAAATTGCCTACTAAACTTGGTGATCCGGGTCGCTTCTTGATTCCTTGCAACTTCCCGGGAGTAGAGAATTGCATGGCCCTAGCCGATCTAGGTGCCAGTATAAACTTAATGCCTTTAAGTGTTTGGAAGCAATTATCTCTCCCCGAGCTAGTCCCCACCAAAATGACTTTGGAATTAGCCAACCGTACGGTTGCTTATCCAGTAGGGATAGCCGAAGATGTCTTTGTTGGCGTCGACAAATTCACCTTCCCGGCGGATTTCGTCGTCGTTGACTACGAGATGGACCCTCGTGTTCCATTAATCGTTAGACGTCCATTCTTGAGGACCGGTCGCACTCTCATTGATGTAGCCGCGGGCGAAATAATCATGAGAGTTGGTGACGATAAAATTGTCTTCAACATGGGTAAGATTTCTAAGCAACCTTATTCATATGAGAGTGTTAATGCTATTGATGTTCTCGATGAGGCTTGTGAAGAACATTTTCATGATGCTTGCAAAAGTACTCTTTCTTCTCTACCTAATGTTGAGACCGTTGCCTCAATTGCTCCAGCATTGACTCCTTTTGGAGAGTGTGACTTGGATGATTTCGAAGCTAGCTTGGGTCCTCTCGATATTAAGTATGATAATTTGTCCACCAATTGGGACGAAGATATTCGTACTATTGAGAGACTTCTCAATGAGGACCCGCCGTCTCCTCCTTCTCCTAAAGAGGTGACTAATGATGATCCATCGTTAGTTTCACCATCTATTGAGGATCCTCCTACTCTCGAGCTTAAGGACCTACCTCCTCATCTTGAGTACGTTTTCTTGGAAGACAACGAGAAGTTACCGGTCATCATCACAAAGGATCTGAAAGAAGACGAAAAAGACCGCCTTGTCGCCGTGTTGAAGAAGCATAAAAGAGCTATCGCTTGGAAAATCTCCGACATCCGTGGAATTGATCCTCACTTCTGCACACATAAAATTCTCATGGAGGACGACTTTAAGCCCACAATTCAAAGCCAACGAAGGGTGAATCCTAAAATCCATGAAGTCATCAAAAAAGAAATTATCAAACTTCTTGATGCGGGTATGATTTACCCTATTTCGGATTCACCATGGGTTAGTCCAGTCCATTGTGCGCCTAAGAAAGGCGGTATCACCGTTGTGCCCAATGCAAAGAACGAGTTGATTCCTACCCGTCTCGTTACTGGGTGGAGAGTTTATATAGACTACCGCAAACTCAATGATGCCACGAGAAAGGATCATTTCCTTCTACCTTTTATAGACCAAATGCTTGAACGTTTAGCGGGTAATGAATATTACTGCTTTCTTGATGGTTTCTCGGGTTATTTTCAAATACCCATCGATCCCCAAGATCAAGAGAAGACAACATTCACTTGTCCCTATGGCACATTTGCTTACAAAAGGATGCCTTTTGGCTTATGCAATGCTCCTGGGACATTCCAAAGGTGCATGTTGGCTATCTTCCATGACATGGTTGAGCAAACCATGGAAGTCTTCATGGATGATTTCTCGGTCTTTGGGGATTCCTTCTCTTCATGCCTTGCCAATTTGGAACGTATGCTTAAGCGGTGCAAAGACACTCGCCTTGTTCTGAATTGGGAAAAATGCCATTTTATGGTAAAAGAAGGCATTGTGCTAGGACACAAAATCTCTAAAGCCGGTCTTGAAGTCGACCGTGCTAAAGTAGATGTCATAGCCAAATTACCTCCACCTTCAACCGTGAAGGGTGTGAGAAGTTTTCTGGGTCATGCGGGCTTCTATCGTCGATTCATTCAGGATTTCTCTAAAATCGATCGCCCGATGACCCACCTCTTGGAAAAAGATACTCCTTTTATCTTTTCTAAAGAGTGTCTTGAAGCCTTCAATCTTCTTAAGGATAAGCTAACTAAGGCACCGGTCTTGGTTACCCCTAATTGGGAGCTGCCTTTTGAATTGATGTGCGATGCTAGCGACTTTGATATTGGTGCGGTTTTGGGCCAACGAGTGAATAAACACTTCCAACCAATCCACTATGCTAGCAAAACAATGACGGGGCTCAATTGCATTATACGACAACCGAAAAAGAGCTTTTAGCTGTTGTCTATGCTTTTGAGAAATTTCGCCCCTATCTTGTTTTATCCCCCACCATCGTATACACGGACCATTCCGCGCTGAAGTACTTGATGACTAAGCATGATTCTAAGCCAAGACTTCTTCGCTGGGTTTTACTCCTTCAAGAATTCAACATTGAAATTCGCGACAAGAAGGGAGCCGAAAACCCTGGCCGCGGATCATCTGAGCAGACTTGAGGATCCATATCAAGGGGATCATCCGAACAAAGAGATCAATGACTCTTTCCCCCTTGAGACCTTAATGTCTATAAATCTCAATCTTGATGGCACCCCGTGGTTTGCGGACATTGCAAACTACTTAGCGGGTGGTATTCTCATCCAAGGGTTAACATCCCAACAAAAGAAGAAGTTCTTGAATGATGTTAAGACTTACTTTTGGGATGACCCTTTTCTATTCAAACAATGTGCTGATCTTATCATTCGTCGATGTGTTGACGGACCGGAAGCTTTTGACATCCTCCAAGCTTGCCACAAAGGACCCACCGGTGGTCACTTTGGTCCCAACTACACCACTAAAAAAGTGTTTGATTCTGGATTCTACTGGCCCACCATTTATCGTGACGCTCACGAAATGGTTAAGCATTGTGATGCTAGCCAACGCCAAGGCAAGATCACACATAAGGATGAGATGCCTCAAAATTTCATACAGGAATGTGAAATCTTTGATGTATGGGGCATCGACTTTATGGGGCCATTTCCATCCTCCAAAGGGAACAAGTACATCCTCGTCGCCGTCGACAATGTTTCTAAATAGGTTGAAGCTAAGGCTCTCCCTACGAATGATGCGAGGGTGGTTGTGAACTTTTTGAAGTAGCTTTTCGCTCGATTTGGCGTTCCTCGTGCTATAATAAGTGACCGCGGGACTCATTTTTGCAACGATCAATTTGCAAGAGTCATGGCTAAGTATGGTGTCAATCACCGTCTTTCCACCGCCTATCATCCCCAAACCAATGGACAAGCCGAGATATCCAACCGTGGCTTGAAGAGAATTTTGGAGCGTACTGTGGAAGAGCATCGCGCCGCGTGGGCCGATAAGTTAGATGATGCTCTGTGGGCTTTCCGTACTGCTTACAAGACCCCGATCGGTTGTACACCTTATCGTCTTGTGTACGGGAAACCTGCCATCTCCCAATCGAGCTGGAACATAAGGCGCACTGGGCCTTGAAGTGGGCTAACTTTGACATCAACAAAGCCGGTGATCATCGAAGGTTCAACTCAACGAGCTCAATGAACTGCGGAATGAAGCTTATGAGAACTCGCTGATCTACAAGGAGAAGACGAAGATCATTCATGACGCAAAAATCAAGAACCGAGAGTTCCACGTTGGTGATCAAGTCTTACTCTTTAACTCTCGGTTGAAGATCTTCTCTGGCAAGTTGAAGAGCCGCTGGTCTGGTCCATTCACCGTCGCCAAAGTCTTTCCTTATGGGACCATTGAGATTTCTCAACCGAATGGGCCCAATTTCAAGGTGAATGGCCAGCGTCTGAAGCTGTACTTTGGTGAGGACATCTCTCAAGAGATGATTCCATCCCTCACCACGTTCCCCATGAACTAAAATTGGGTCGAGTCAGGCTCGTGACTTGGTGAACAAAAACAAGCGCTTCTCGGGAGGCAACCCGTGTTCTATCCTTTACTGCTTTCATAATAAGTGTAAGGGGAGCCCCGTATGTGTTTGTTGTCTTGTTTCTTGTACTATGCACGGGTTAAAGCTTCACAGAGCATCTTGATTACTTTTGACGAACCGTGATACCGTGTTCCCATCTTCCCTGTTCTATCCTAAACTCTTGTGATTCAATATTTCATATTTTATATATGTTCACATTGAATTCACTTTAGTTGTCCTTCCCTTAGCAAGATTTAAACAAAGTGCACAATGTCATAAGTGTAGGGGAGTTTACTCCCACATGCTTAAACATTGAGGACAATGTTTATCTCAAGTGTAGGGGGGACTTCTATCGAAGTAAGTGGTCTTTTCCATGGACTTGCCCTCACTTTAACCGGAAAATTTGATTTTTCAACATTTTTCAAAATTTTTAATCTATTTTGGCCTAGTTGTATAGTTGCATTTTCCTTTATCATGTTTATTAAATTTTCAATAAATTGTTTTAGATTTTTCTTAGTCGTGAACATTTTGACTCAACCCGAGTTTACTTACCTAAGTTTACTCTAGCTAGTATCCTTAACGTGTTTAAGTCAAGTTTTGCTAGGCTTTTATATAGGGAGCTATAAAACGCGAAAGTCTTAACTCTCACGGGTTAAGAACAAGAACTTTTCGCAAGTTCCTATAATTGATCCTAGAGAGTCGTTTATCAAGGGAACTTTAAAATGCGATTTCTAAAACTTGAAAAAGTCTAAGAATTTGCAAGATCCTATAGATGACTCGAAAACCCAAAACTTTGATTTAATAGGCTAAGCATCCACGAGTCTCATTCCTTGAGATATTAAATTATGGATAACGAGAGATGATAGAGTCAATTATAAGTTCGGTATTCCTTCATGAATTTATGTGAGTTAATTATAAGCCTATTCTCCATCCGCGTGTTAATAAATTTATCTGCAATAAATAAGGTTGTACGATTTAAAAGGTTACTTAGCTTCTAGCCCCAGATCGTTTAAAAGTTGCTCGGTACGGATTAGAGTTCATAGCCAAGGCATAACTTATTGAAGCGGGATGCGAAGATTGGCGAGTCCGAAAAGGCCCTAACAAGGCATGAGGGCTACATTTTGTTGCTAAAGATCCAAAAGTGATGTGAAGAATCATTTATCGAAAATCAATATGAAGGATCGAGACACACGACGAAAAGCAAAAACTCCCCAAAAGTCATGGAGAAGTCTATCCAAAAAGACCCTAACAAGGTATGAGGATAAATAGATCCAAGCCCTAAAAGGAGGCGGATCGTTGTATATCGAAGTCCAAAATAAAGACTGGAGAAAAATGAAGAAGTCGTGGTCCAAAGATGAAGAATCTCTCAAAACTTCAAGTGAAGAAATTCCTATTATGAAGAGAAGACCATTATTTCAAGAACGTCTCTCTAAGATTTGAAGTATGAAGTCGCTGCCAAATATCGGTCCGAGAAAGGTCTCAAATCGTGAAGCGAGTTATGCCAAGATATGAACTTTATGAGGTCCCGAGAAGCAGTTTTAAAAGATTTGGTCCTTTAGCTAACTATTGATTAAATCGTTCACTTTATTTTTGGCCTAAATAACTATCGAAATAAGTCAAACAATGCATCCCCATGATCATTCAAGACAAAAATAAAATATAAGAGATACACCTAGGAATAAGGGAGTCTAAGTGAGTAATTGGCCCACATGAGTTCG
Source organism: Glebionis coronaria (assembly GCA_025667525.1). Lineage (NCBI taxonomy): Eukaryota > Viridiplantae > Streptophyta > Magnoliopsida > Asterales > Asteraceae > Glebionis > Glebionis coronaria. The sequence continues at coordinate 224,270,935 of CM046882.1, read as the reverse complement.
TGATAGTTTGCTAACTTATAATAACAATGATCTCGTTTTTAAGCTTGGTATGGGGAACGTGAAACATGAGGATGATAAACGTTCATGGCTGCCAAAACCAATGTAAGTTTTTCATTTCTTTACTTGTTCTATCTTTTTATGTTTAGTATTTAATAAAGGCCAAGGTGGTTTATTTATGATGGAAAATGTAAACCGCTTTAAAATTAATGCATTGCATGAGGGCATTGCAATGGTCAAGTGTAGGGGATTTAATAAGTGTGAAAACACTTATCCTTTTACCACTTATTTCCAATAATAACAAGACCAAAACGTGTGATTTATGTCGTAAAAGTCGGAATTATGCGTGGTTTGTGTTTTTATTGTGTTTTAGGACCAAAATATGAAAAAGGAAGAAAGCACGGGCTTTCACGGGCTTTTATCGAAGAAAACGGTAAAAGACGAAGTCAAAAGATCAAGAGTGCAAAAAGAACGGAAGTCCAAGGCCTATTCTGAAGATTTATCGAAGAAAAAGTCTAAAGACGGAAGTTTAACGAAGTCGAAGATCTTAAGTCTAATAGAAGAAGAAAATTAAAAAGAAAAGTTCAAATCCCGAGACAACAAAGACAAAGAATTAAAGTCGAGTCGAGAAAACGTGAAGAAAGCAAGAAAGAAGATGCAACACATGCACTCCTTCCACCTTCCCTATAAATACCCTCCTACTAGTCATTAGGAGAGTAGTTAGTGGTTAGATAGTTTTAGCTAGTTTTCACTTTTTCATTTTTCTTTCTAGTTTTTAGAGAGAGAAAGTCTTAAACTTTCTCTCACTAAGTTTCATCTTTTTCTTTTAATCTTTCAAGATTAAACACTTTTGTATTGCTTATTTCATTAATCAAGTTCTATTTTTAAGCTTTTAATCCTTAATCTCATTCTACTTTTCTTTGATTTTAGATTGATTTTGGTGCAATTATTGATAGGTGTGAAAACACACATCTTTTCTACCACTTAATTACATTAAAACGGGACCTAAACATATATTTTATGTCGTAAATGGCGGAATTATGCGTGGTTTGTGTTTTTATTGTGTTTCAGGGTCGAGAAGGTGACAAGTGGAGAAAACACGGCTTTCACGGGCTTTTATTGAAGAAAAAGACAAAAGACGAAGTCGAAAGATCAAAAGTGGAAAAAGAACGGAAGTCCAAGACCAATTCTGAAGATTTATCGAAGAAAAAGTCCAAAGACGAAAGTTTAATAAAGTCGAAGAACTCAGGTCTAATTTATAAAGAAATTACAAGACGAGTTCAAAGAAATCCCGAGACGAAGTCTGAAAAGTCGAAGAATTTAAGAAGACTGAAAGACTGGAAGACTGAGGACCAAGAAAGAAGGAAAGAAAGAGGGAGCCACCAACCACTCCCCTCTCCTATAAATACCACCCTCACAACATGTGAGAGGGGCGGTTAGTTTTTAGAATTAGATTAGGAGTAGGTAGTTTCTCTCCCTAAACTTATGCTTTCTCTCTCTAGATTAATTTGTGTTTTAAGCTTTTGTTATTGAATCCTTACTTTTTAATTAAGCTTTTAATTCATAATCTTATTCCTTTCTAGTTTGATTTGTTCTTATTCATCATTGTTCATGTTCTTGAGTTTTTATGATGTTGGTCAAGTGGGTTTTGATTAATTTGGTTATGTTTGTTAGTTTTGATGATTTGTTTCGATTGATTATTGTTAGTTGATGCTTATTGTTTGTTTTGGTTAAATCGTTCGTTTGATTTTGGTTGATTTAAGGATAAATCACGTCTACTGTTTATCCCCTGTTCTTCGGGATCATTGTTTCTGTATTTTATCATTCCCAGGTAGCTTCATCCGGAACTTCAAAAGTTCCGAATGAAGCATCCTTCATCCGGAAGTTGAAAGTTCCGAATGAAGCATCCTTCATCCGGAAGTTGAAAGTTCCGAATGAAGCATCCTTCATCCGGAAGTTGAAAGTTCCGAATGAAGCTTCCTTCATCCGAAAGTTCAAAGTTCTGAATGAAGCACCTTCATCCGGAAGTTCAAAGTTCCGAATGAAGCACCTTCATCCGGAAGTTGAATGTTCCGAATGAAGCTCTGTCAGTTTGTTTTTGTTTGTTTTTACTTTCAAGTTTTCTTCTTTCTGTTTTTATTTTTTAAGTTTTCTTCTTTTAATTTCAAGTTTGATTCTTCCCACCTTTTTATTGATTTGAATTTTTATTCACTTTTCTTTTAGTTTAAGTTTTTATTTGCATCATTTACTTTTTGTTAAGTCTTAATTTTACATCCTTTCATTTCTCGTCATTTACTTTTAAAGTTTTAAATATCGCACCGTTTACATTTTAACTTGTTTTAATTTCTCGTCATTTATTATTAAGTCTTGCTCATTTATTCTCCAAAACCAAAAATATTTGTTTCACCAAGAACAACTAATCTCACACAATTAACCGGAAATCAATTCGAAGAGATACCGAGAAACGAACTTTCAACTTAGTAAAACCTTAGCATTAAAATGGCGCCGCTGCCGGCTCTTTTCGTGAAGATCGAAGGTTTTTTGTGAGTGACGCGTTGGATTTTGGGATCCGTTCACTTGTGAACGTTATTTTTCTTGTCAAAAATTTTCAAAAATCCAAAAACATTTGATAAATCATTAAAAGCATTTCTTTTTCAAAGTTTTGCACCAAAAATATTCTTCTTGCTTATCTATCTTTCTTTATGGATTTTTATGTCCATTGCGTCCGGTGTGGGAAACAATTATCTGGGAACAACTCTTGTAAATGGTGTACATGTGAGCGGTGCGGAGACGATATCGACTACACACAATTCGGATTATGTCCCTTGTGCAACTCGACTAATTCACTCTTTTTGAACCCACCTCATGTTCCTCCGTGCATCTATTGTGGAAGCGATTCTCATTGGCATGTTTCGTGCCCGGTTCGATACCCGTATGGTCACGGGCAAGAACCGGGGTACAATTATGACAATGAAAATAGCTATCCACAAGACGCACCTGATTTTTCTCCACACCCGGTTTGCAACAACTGTGGGGGTCCTCACAATACCTATTATTGTCAACCAATGAATTATTATGAGCAAAATCCGGATCCTCAGTTTTCTTCACCTATGGATTATTATGAACCAAACTCGGTTTCTAATTATTCCCAACCGATGAACAACTATGAGCCACAACCTTGCTATAATTCAGGTTTTCAACACTATGAGCCCCCACATCACACCCTCAATCATCAATCCTCTCAGCAAATTCATCTTGACCCACAACTCACTACCTTGAATGAAGAAACACACTCCTTTGTTTTGCAACTTCAAGAAGCCGTTGTTTTGCTTAAAGAATTTAGGGACGAGGAAAAGCGACTGCAACAAGAGCAAGTATCTAATCTTAGTGATTATACCCCTCCTCTTGTGCATCAATACTATTATGATGATGACGATGATGCTGTATGCACTTTCAACTCATCTTCTGAAGTTGCTTCTCTTACTCTCGATGTTCCTACTACATCTAAGGATCTAGATTCGTTGAATGAGCTTAGTGATGTTGGTCTCGACAAAGTATTGGATGATGAGGTTTGTGACTTACCTGCTATGGAACCTGAGGACGACGTTGCTCTTACAGACGAGGTCGATCCTAGTGATGACGATTCTTCTCTCTGCTATGAGAATTTCACTTTTGAAATTTCTCAATCTCCACCGGGAGATGCAGACAATGGCGATTTATTCTCTCCGGTTTACGAGCAGTTCACCGATGAACATGATCTTGTGGATGAGGTGGAAGACGTGCTTCTTCGCGATGGATTACGGAAAGTGCACCTGCTTATTGCTCAAATCGAAGCGTTGAATTCTCCTTCTCTTTCCAAGTATTTACCTCCATCTATTCCTCCCGTTGACGATAATGACCCATTGCAGGAAGAAATCGATATTCACTCAATCCCTCCAGGTATTGATGATTCTGACACGGAGGGGGACACTTTTTATGATAATTTGCTACAGGAAAGTATTGACCCAAGACCCCTCCCGAGCACCTTTCATCCTCTCCTTTAGCCACTATCATGGAGGATGAGTACTTTGACCCGGGAGGTGACATTGATTATGCTATGATTGATACCATTACGGCTTTGCCGTTTGCTCAGCTTCCATTGCCTTTGGGGGAGGACAATGTGCTCACTATACCCAACCCACCTCCCGTGGATCTTGAATTCACATACACTACGTATGTTGAAAGGACCTTTCTCCCTTTCAAGACTTATCCCCCCGCCTCTCCTTTGTTGATGTCAACCGGGAACGAGGACAAGGTCTTTGATCCCGGTATCACATTCGAGGCTTCCCCATGGACCATTTAATTCGGGGACGAGTCAGGCTCGTGACTCGGTCAACAAAAACAAGCGCTTTTTGGGAGGCAACCCAATTATCTATCTATATTCACCATAAGTGTAGGGGGGAGCCCCGTTGGTGTTTCTTGTTCTCTTTCTTATCATATGCAGGGATTAGAGCTTCAAAGACACACTCTTGATGACTTTTGACGAACCGTGATTCCGTGTTCCCTTCTTCCCGGTTCTATCCTAAACTCTTTTCGATTCACTATTCTATATTTCTCAATATTAAAATAGGAATCCCTTTAGTCGTCTTTTCCTTAACGATATTTAAACAAAGTGCACAATTTCCTAAGTGTAGGGGAGTTTACTCCCACATGCTTACACATTGAGGACAATGTTTATATTAAGTGTAGGGGGACTTCTATCGAAGTTAAGTGGTCTTTTCCTTGTAGTTGCCCTCATTTTAACCGGAAAATCGATTTTTCGACATTTTTCAAAATTTTTAATCTATTTTGGCCTAGTTGTAGTTCCCTTTATTTTTTGCTATTTTTCTCTTATTTTAATAAAATGGTTTTAGCAAGTTTAGATATCTTAGATATATTAGGCCCGTTGTGAATATTTTGACTCAACCCGAGTTTACTTATCCAAGTTCACTCTAGCTAGTATCCTTAACCATGTAGACCTTAATTGGTTTATTAGGCTAAGCATCCACGAGTCTCATTCCTTGAGATTTTAAATTGTGGAGAACGAGAAATGATAGAGTTGGTTACAAGTTTGGTATTCTCTCATTAACTTATGTGAGTTAATTATGATCTTTTTCTCCCATCACTTGCTAATAAATTATTTGCAATAAGTAAGGTCATACGATTTGAAAAGTTACTTAGCTTCTAGCCCAAGATCGTTTAAAAGTTGCTCGGTAATGACGAGAGTTCATAGCCAAGGCATAACTTATGAAGCGGGGAGCGAAGATTGGCGAGTCCAAAAAGGCCCTAACAAGGCATGAGGATTCCATTTTATTGCTGAAGATCCAAGGTGATGTGAAAAGCATTATTCCCAAAGTCAATATGAAGGATCAAGACTCACGACGAAAAGCAATCAACTCCCATAAAGATCATGGAGAAGTCTATCGGAAAAGACCCTAACAAGGTATGAGGATAAATAGATCCAAGTCCGAAAAGGAGGCGGATCGTTGTATCTCAAAATCCCAAATAGAGATTGAAGAAATAATCATGAAGTCGTGGTCAACAAAGTTGGAGTACCCCTCAAAAGTCTCCAAAGTGAAGAAACTCTATTACGATGAGAAGACCATTATCTCAAGCACGTCTCTCAAGATATGAAGTATGAAGTACATGCCAAATATCGGCCCGAGAAAGGTCTCAAATCGTGAACCAAGTTATGCCAAGATATGAACTTTTTGATATCCCGAGAAGCAGTTTTAAGAGATTTTGTCCTTTAGCTAACTATTGATCAAATCGTCCTACTTTGCTTTCAGCCTTAATAAACTATCGAAATAAGTCCAACAATGCATCCTCGTGATCATTCAAGACATCAATAAAATATAAGAGATACCCATAGGAATAAGGGAGTTTAAGTGATTAATTGAACCGCATGAGTAAATGTTTGCTATGCTAACTTGTACTAACAATGATCTTGTTTTTAAGCTTGGCATGGGGAACGTGAAACTTGAGGGTGATAAACATTCATGACACACAAGCCCTAATGTAAGTCTTAGATTTCTTTACATCTTTCTTACTCGTTTCATCTTGTTATTTTCTATCTTTTTGATTTTCCTTAGTTGTTTAATAAAGGCCAAGGTAGGTTGATTATGATGGAAAGTGTAAACCTTGCTTTATCACTAAGCATTGCATGAGGGCATTACAATGGTTAAGTGTAGGGGATTTGACAGGTGTGAAAACACCCATCTTTTCTACCACTTAATTACATTAAAACGGGACCTAAACGTATATTTTATGTCGTAAATGGCGGAATTATGCGTGGTTTGTGTTTTTATTGTGTTTCAGGGTCGAGAAGGTGAAAAGTGGAGAAAACACGGCTTTCACGGGCTTTTATTGAAGAAAAAGACAAAAGACGAAGTCGAAAGATCAAAACTGGAAAAAGAACGGAAGTCCAAGACCAATTCTGAAGATTTATCGAAGAAAAAGTCCAAAGACGAAAGTTTAATAAAGTCGAAGAACTCAGGTCTAATTTATAAAGAAATTACAAGACGAGTTCAAAGAAATCCCGAGACGAAGTTTGAAAAGTCGAAGAATTTAAGAAGACTGAAAGACTGGAAGACTGAGGACCAAGAAAGAAGGAAAGAAAGAGGGAGCCACCAACCACTCCCCTCTCCTATAAATACCACCCTCACAACATGTGAGAGGGGTGGTTAGTTTTTAGGATTAGATTAGGAGTAGGTAGTTTCTCTCCCTAAACTTATGCTTTCTCTCTCTAGATTTATTTGTGTTTTAAGCTTTTGTTATTGAATCCTTACTTTTTAATTAAGATTTTAATTCATAATCTTCTTCCTTTCTAGTTTGATTTGTTCTTATTCATCATTGTTCATGTTCTTGAGTTTTTATGATGTTGGTCAAGTGGGTTTTGATTAAGGTTATGTTTGTTAGTTTTGATGATTTGTTTTGATTGATTATTGTTAGTTGATGCTTATTGGTTGTTTTGGTTTAATCGTTCGTTTGATTTTGGTTGATTTAAGGATAAATCGTGTCTACTGTTTATCCCCTGTTCTTCGGGATCATTGTTTCTGTATTTTATCATTCCCAGGTAGCTTCATCCGGAACTTCAAAAGTTCCGAATGAAGCATCCTTCATCCGGAAGTTGAAAGTTCCGAATGAAGCATCCTTCATCCGGAAGTTGAAAGTTCCGAATGAAGCATCCTTCATCCGGAAGTTGAAAGTTCCGAATGAAGCTTCCTTCATCCGGAAGTTCAAAGTTCCGAATGAAGCACCTTCATCCGGAAGTTCAAAGTTCCGAATGAAGCACCTTCATCCGGAAGTTGAATGTTCCGAATGAAGCTCTGTCAGTTTGTTTTTGTTTGTTTTTACTTTCAAGTTTTCTTCTTTCTGTTTTTATTTTTTAAGTTTTCTTCTTTTAATTTCAAGTTTGATTCTTCCCGCCTTTTTATTGATTTGAATTTTTATTCACTTTTCTTTTAGTTTAAGTTTTTATTTGCATCATTTACTTTTTGTTAAGTCTTAATTTTACGTCCTTTCATTTCTCGTCATTTACTTTTAAAGTTTTAAATATCGCACCGTTTACATTTTAACTTGTTTTAATTTCTCGTCATTTATTATTAAGTCTTGCTCATTTATTCTCCAAAACCAAAAATATTTGTTTCACCAAGAACAACTAATCTCACACAATTAACCGGAAATCAATTCGAAGAGATACCGAGAAACGAACTTTCAACTTAGTAAAACCTTAGCATTATTATCATATGATCCGTGTTGTTCTAATTGATTTCGTGCTTAAAAAGTTAATCTTTTGATCATTTCATAAGTTTTCATTTGATTAAGCTTTAAGACTTTTGTGCTTATTGGATTATTTTTATGATTAGCTTATTTTCTTATAAAAAGCTTTCTTTAAAAGTTCATGTTTTGATTGTTTGATCCAAAAAGTTGTTTAATTTCGAGTTAGATAAGTTGGTAAGTGCTTATTTGATCCGGTTAATTATTTACTTTGTTAAGTTTTGGATATTAGCTTATAAAAGTTAGCTTATTATCTAGCTTAACCGAATCCCTTAGATTTCGGAAAGGGTGATAAACCCCTTTCCGATTGAAGTATTCCGAGCAGCCTCCATCTTTATATTCCGATTGATCAATCGGATTAGGGCTTTCGTTTCCGATCTGACCCCTTCTTGCGTATTCCGATTGGTACTCTTAGCAACATATTCCGATTGAGACTCCTCCCACATTCCGATTGAACCTTATTTCCTTATTCCGATTTGGGTCTTTGATTGGTATTCCGATTTGGGACCTTGTGTAGTATTCCGATTGCCCCTTTTTGTTACATATTCCGATCACGGGTCCTACCAACTTTCCGATCAACCGATCGGAATACATTCCGATCGGGACACCTTTTTGGGGCTTATTCCGATTGTTTGCATTTGTTTGATATTCTGATCTTACTTTCTTTTAGTACTTTTCAACTAAATTCTTTTTTTTGTGAGTTTTCCAAATGTTAGTTTTATTTGGTGTGCTAGTACTCTTCCATTGTTACCTTTAAGTTTAAAAGCATTTATTTTTACTCGTCATTTTAGTATTAATCTTTATTCTTCCATTTTACTCAACGACACTTAAATTTCTTGCTATTATTTTAAAATAGATAATCAAAACCAAACCATTCTCTTGATTCACCAAAAGACGATTGAGTCGCACTTAAGACCGGTTTTCAATTCGAAAGGATTCAGACGATAAGATTTACATACAAGCCCTCAAAACCAAGTATTAACTATCCACTAATCAAAGGTCTCGATTAATGCATCCAAGAAGAATGAAGGTAATTATGTGAAGTAAAAACCCTCGTCGACTTTGAAACGTTGGCGGAACCCCCAAACGTTTCGAGGTGCAATAATTAAAACTCACAAAAATAGATTAATAATACTTGATGTGGCAAACCCCTAATTAATCGTCATTTTCAAATTACGCACAAGAGAGCGGAGAAAACGAGGCGGTGTGAAGCACTTAAGAGCCTTTTTCCTTAGGTCGTGAAATACAACCGCCTTATACCCACCTTATAGTTTGTATTTATCGAGATTAAATCAATTATAAGTATTTATCTATTTTGCCTTTGATTTTGTTTGAATTCGATACGCTTAATAGTGACCGGAACGCCCACTATTAAGGTGCGATTTCTCGCTTATTTGGATAATTATTGTGTATTAATTGTTCTACGTAAATACAATATATTATGCACAAGAAAACGAGAAAATGATTTTGTGTTAATAGAGTTCTATTTAACACTATTTATTTGTATGGCTAATAGTATAGAAAAATAAAAAGAAGTATTTACGATAAAAACGTAAACACTCAAATAAACACGATAAATAAATATGGCTAAACACACCTCCCAGGCAGCGGCTCTATTTTTTGATGCGGTATTTTTGTATATACTTTATTTTAGGAAAAACAAAGCGACAAAAGCGGGTAAGTATTAAGTATCACGTTTTGTGAAAACGCGAATACTCATCGTCAAGTCCGTTCTCGGTGGAGTATGGTGTTTAGCCAACAAACAGATACGTTATTTACTCTAGTTATTACGTTTTTGGAAAGAAATAAATAAGGGAAAATGGAGACGAATTACGTTAAAAATGATCGAAAACGCTTAAACGAACGAACGTGAAAACGCGGCCAAACGAAAAAATTTAACCTAAAAATAATTAAAAAATACTAAAATATTCTAAAAATCCTAACTAAGAAAATACGCAAACCAAAATAATTGAAAACTTTTAAATTATTTCTTTTTAAAGTTAAATAAAAATCCTAAAAAATGAAATAACTAAAAGAAAGACAAAATAAAAACTTTTTTATTGTAAACCTAAAATATATTATATAAAAGCTAAAAAATATTTTTTGATAATTTTTATAAACTTTTTTCTATTTTTAAATGACTTTCAAAATTAAATCTAAAAATAATCCTAGAAAATTAATTAATAGGCTAAAAAATTAATTCCACTTTCTGAAAATCTTAAACTATAAAATGAAATAGAGAAAAATGGAAAAGCTATAAATCAAGAACCAAATAAGCCAGGAACTGCTTATTTAAGTTCGAAAAGATTTTCATTAAGCAAAATTGAACACCCCTAATATACTACCCAGGGCAACTTTAATCAGTAAAGTCCCTAGGGCGCGTGTGGTTAGAGTGTGGTGTTATGAGGCGTTGGGTGTAGAAATGGTGAGGGTTCGAGTTCCCTGCCACCCAAAATTTTATTATTATTTTTTTCTTTTCTTATTATCAGCAACTCAACTTGACACCAAAAATACCAACAACATTCCAATTTAACACGTATGAGCTCAGATTTAATAGAGAAATTTGCTCTCAGACCTTACTTTTTTCACACTTTCTTGGAGCTTTCTTTTTTTAACTGGGAAGGTGAGACTGGCTATTTTATGTGGGAACAAAGGCACCCCTACAAGCGTGTGTGCTTGTAGGGAGTCACGACAAGCACCCAATAAACACAAGACTCTAATCACATCAACAAAAACGGTAATCAATAGGCCAAAATTCGAGCATAAGCTCTTGTTAAACAGTAAACAAGCAGGTCACCTCTCTTTCTGTGGCTTTGGTTACTAGGTGAATGGTTTCTAGATTTGCACAGTTAAACACTCAAAGAAAGTAGGCCTACGTATTTGCTGTTTACTTTTCCTTATGATTTGCTGATAGAACAGAAGGTACCTAAACCTTTTTCTCTTATTTTTTTGGGTTTTCACTTAGTTACACAATCGCTGCAAACTTACAAACTCAAAACCAAAGCACACAAACACAAATTCCCCTTGTAAAAGCACAGATTATGATGCATGTGATGTGGGTGTTTATGGAAGCAGATTAAGCTATAGAATAAGCTAACACCAAGCCAAAATCCTAGGCGTCTACACACAGATATAACAGTAGGGACCTCAAACTTGTTTTTACTTTTGGTTTACTGTGAATGCACAATCAACAAATGCAGAGCAGGCACACTATTTTATACTCTCTTTTTTTGTCTCTTGTATCTTTGTTCGTGAACGCACAGTGGATAAAAAGACACAACAATATGCCACCAACTATCACCAAATAGTACACAGCAACAAGCTTGAGGAGTAAATACGCAAACACAGTGACTGTACACACAAGCACGCAGGCACCCTTTTTGGTTTCACTTGTTTGGTTTCTACTATCTCTTTTTCTTTGTTCGTGGTCAAGTAACAACACAAAATTCAAACACAAAGCAAATAACCACAAAACAACCACAAAGTACAAACACAAAACTTCAAACATATCAATCAATCAGTGATTACACCTAAGTTAATGAGCTTTGCATACAGAAATCTCGATAGCATACAACAGGCACTTTCTCTCTAAACCTTTTTTACGTTGGTTACTTTTTTTTGGTAAACTTTATGGTTGCTTGATGAGACTGCAATTATAGATTGTCTCATCGTCCAAATCGGGCTTAAAACGCTTAAAATATCATCAAAATACCTGAAAATATGTTTGTGTTTGTTCATTGTGTATTTTTGACACGGATATCGTGAAACCAACAAAAGATCACAAGAATCAAGCAAAAACGAACACGGGAAACGAAGCCGTATAAAAACAGGGCCCGAAGCATGAATTTCCATTGAAGTCCTTGAAGTTTTGAAGATTGTCAAGATTGGTCCCTCTACTTTTGAAGACTTGTCATTTTAAACCCTTGTAAAACTCAAAATATACAATACGGTCCCTAAAGTAATAAGAATATACAATATTGGCTCTTGAAGTATGCCTTAATTGCATTAAAAGCCCTTGGAATATGTTTGGAAAAGTTTTGGTGGTCAAAATGAAAGATATGAAACTTTCATTACAAAGAAAGTTGGATATTAAGCTAATTAAACTTTGTATTCAAGATTATTGGAAAATGGAGGACTAATGTTGCCCAGACAACACAACTATTACCAGCCTATCACTTAGCCACCTCACCCCCACCATCCATTAACCATTCGCCACCTCATCACCCTTTTCCACCTCACCTAGTCTAAGCCCCAGTAAAAAAATCCCACTAACCCATTTTTTAAACACGTTTATTAAATTAAAAAGGGGAGGGAAACATGTCCAATTCACCATCATCACCATAAACACCCCTGATTATTTACATAAACCCTAATCCCATTACTCCTACAAACCAAGGGGTTTTTGTTCAAGAGTTTCCAGATTAGTGATTAATCACTACCTTAACCAAACCCACCAAAAAACAATCTCACGCGTGACCTGTAGTGTGTCCCACATGTCTCCCCTGCTTCACTATTTTAGGCAACAAACGAATCTTTACAACAATCCAACGTTCCAAAGGGTTTTCTTTCTCACAAAGACACAAATAAATGGCTCAGATTGGTCTTGATAACAGCTGGCTTCCAGAAATCACATGGGACGATTTGACCATTTGAAGATTTTGAAAATTTAAGGGCATAATAAGGATTTACTGTATTAGGGTTTAACTATTCTAGATAGTTCTATCTTGTGCTATATAAACCTAGTCGACCTGTGACTAAGGTTTTTTGTTCCAGTTTTTGTACTCTTTTTTTAAAGTAATGAAAATGAAAAATTAAATGTTGTGCAATCACTGTGTTCTAATTTAAATGTTTTCTTAGTGTAATCATTTTATTTATTTTCAAATCTAGTATAAAAAGTTTTTAGTATTTCACAAAGGATTTTCAGAAAATCAGTTTTTTGAGGGTTCTTGAAAAAAAAGTGTTTTCATAAGTTTGATTTCAATATCTACATGAAGTAAAAGTGGATTGTGGTTTGATTTCAGCTTTGAGTTAAGTTTATGTCAAGTTTTTGTTGGTTTCAAATCTGTTTCCTAAGATTTTATCAAAATCTTTGTCATTATTATTTGTTAACAGCTTAAGGCCATAAGCTCATCAATAAGCTCACTGACACTGAGCTTATTGATCAGCTTATTTGCCTAGTTCCTTATCTTGGTTTGTTGTTTTGGGCAGGAAAAAGAGCATAAAACAAGGTCATTATTCATTCTTTGCATTTTCTGAAGATATTGTCACCCTTGGGTCCTTTGTGGACTCCAAACAACAGGGACCTCTACTGTTACATAGGCAAACAAAAACAATCTCTCAATGGTCCAATTATGAAGGCAACAGCTCATCAGGTTGAACCCTTTTTTGTACCTTTTTGTTGAAATTTTTTGATGCTTGAGTAATTTTGTGGAATCTGTTCATTTTGTAGTAGTAAGTGTTTGTTTATGCTTCTTTGGTAGTTTTATGCATGTTTTAGTTGATTAGGATTAAGTTTGTAAAGATTTGTATGCTAGTTCTTAGTTAAGTTCAATTTCAGAATATTTAAGGGGTGTTTGGATAGACTGATTATCCAGACTTGGGTGACACAAGTGGGTTTAATACCAGTGTAAACATTCTTATATAGGTGTAGTTTGGTCACATTGTTACTTTGTTTTGAATGTGCACCATTGAAACTGAAAAAAATGCATGCTTAGCTCAAAATCAGTAATACTCTTACAACAAGATTTAATCAGTTTATTCTAGTGTTTTTTGGACATCAAATCTTTGAAATCAGTTAAGTTAGTTGTAACCTAGGGTTTTTGGTCAGTTGGGTGTGATTTGTTGTTGTGTTGAGCAAGATTTGGTGATTCAAAGTTCACCAAAAGACCAATTGCATCAGTCCTGTTCATCAGACCCCATATTACCATATCAGTAACTGAACTTGGGTTTTTTCTGTGTGATTTTTTGTTTGAGTTGTTGTTTTTATTGCTTATTTAACTCCCCACAACCCAACTGGTTGTGGGGGTGCCTTTGGTATCCAGTAAAACCCAACAACAAAGAAGCTACAAGCATTTAAAGCACCATATTTGTTTTTTTGTTAAGTCAGTGGGAACAAGGTTCCCACTGCTAGTGTTCTTTTCCCCACTGCTAGCACTACAAGACAAAAGTCCCTCACATGTCACTTTCAGCTTTGATAAGTTTTTGTCTTTAGTGGTTCATTTTTAGAGTTTTTCAGTATTTTCAATTTTCCTGACATTGTTTATTTATTTGTGATTTTTCATAAAGCTTATTTTCAATTTACTGTTCATTTACTATTTTTTTTATTAAATTAAATTTAAATTATTTTATTTAAACTGCTTTTTGTCTTTTAGTGCAAAAATTCCATATTTTTCAGTTTTTCAAATTTTGTTAGATTAGAAAAATATTTTAAGATTTTTAGTTTAAAAATTTTCATTGTTCATCTTTTTAATTAGTTTTTAGATTTAATTTAAGTTTAATTAGGATTTAAATCAAACTGTTTTGTCTTTTAGTGCGAGAAATTACTTTTTTCAACTTTTTCATTTTTCTATTGTTTAGTAATATAAACTAGGATTTTTCAAAAATTCAAATTAATTTTTGCATTATTTTATTATTTTTAATAGTTATTTTAGTTTAAAAAGAGTTTTTGTATTTTAAAAATAGAAAAATAGTCTTTAAAATTTAGGAAAAGTACTTTTTAGTATTTAAATAATATAAGTGAGTTATTAGTTCAATAAAATAATATTTTGGGCTTTCTCTTAATTATATTTAATTTTAGGGCTTTAATTAGCATTTAAAATTGAATATTTAATAAATAAAAGGTTTTAAAATTTATTTATTGAATTTATGTTCTTATTTATATTATTTTAGACTTAGTTTTGATTTTTAATTAATTTTTTAGCTTTAATTTTTAATTTTGTCACGTTTTACGTATTTACGTTCGCGTTTTACGTCATTACGTCGTAGTGTAATCATAGTCGTAGCTCATCTTTTATTTTTCTCTCTACAAACCCAAAAACGACACAAATCCAAATTTGATTCTATATAATTGGCACTTAATTCACACACCTCCTTCGAGAACGAACCCGCATTTATCGATTTTACGGTTTTTAATTAAATCGTAAGGCTTAATACTTGCCCATTATACGCTCTTTTTCCTAAAAGACGTATTTTACTACCATCATTTTGGCGCCGCTGCCGGGGAGGTGTTTTTGAGTTGGCATTATTACTATCGTGTTTGTGGGAGTAGTGCGTCTTCGCTTTTAAACTTTTGGAAAGCTTATATAACGTACATACTCATTTTTGTTTTTTTTCTCTAATATATTAAAATATCCAAATAAATCGTGTTTAATTTTCCTAAATTAAACACACAACAATCTTTTAATATATTTTAGATATATTGGTTTTCGTTTTTATTGTGAATATTATTAATATATTGTACTACGTATCACAATAAATATACAAGTACTCTAAAAGCGTGAAAACGCAACCTTAATTGGGATTTCATCACTCAATTATTGTATTCGAATCTAAAGCATTGAAAGGCAAAATAGAAAAATAAATTTGTGAGGCTTAATTTCAATTAACACAAACTATAAGGTGGTTATAAGGCGGTTGTATTTCACGACCTAAAGGAAAAAGGCTCTTAAGTGCTTAGCGCCGCCTCGTTTCCTCCGCTTGCTTGTGCGTGTTTTGAGAAAGAGGGCTAATCGAGGGTTTGCCGCCCAAGTATTATCTACGTATCATATATATTTGCTTGTGTTTTCAAGTTTAAATCCTCTTGAACGTTTTGATGTTCCACCAACGTTCTAAAGTCATCGAAGGCGTTCACTTCACGTGATCATTTTCATTCTTTGAGGCTCCTTTAATCGAGAAATCGATTCGAGGAGAGATTTGTAGATTTGTGTCTACGTAATACACCAAAATCCAAAAAAATTAAAAAACAATCAAAAACCAAAAAAATTGAAAAATCGAAAAGCCACAAAAAGAATATTCTTTGTTACCCCCTATTCTACGCTTAGTGCATGCGCACTCGATCGAAGGATTATTCTAATTCTAGCGACGCTTCGAATCGACGCAATCGTAATCGAAGAAATCGACGACGTAGACGAGAATTAGAAACCGACGTTCCTAATATCGTTGTTGAAGAGACCGTAGACGAGATGGCCGACAATCGTTCGATGATGGAATTTCTCCAAGCACCCACCGAGGGTTATGGAGACGCGATCGTAATTACCGCTATCGAAGCCGAGAATTTTAAGATTAATAGCGGAATGCTTTCGTTGATACAAGCTACTAAGTTTCGAGGTCGTGAAGACGATAATCCTCACGGCCATATTCGGAATTTTGATCGTCTTTTAGCCACGAGCAAGTTTAAGAACGTTGACACCGATGTCCTCAAGCTTATGCTTTTTCCATACTCGCTCGATGGTGCCACCAAGGATTGGTACGAGAAAGAGCCACCTAATTCTATAATTACGTGGAAGGATCTCGTTTCCAAGTTCGTTAATCATTTTTTCCCACCGTCTAAGACGACGTTTTTCAAAAATGAAATTACGAGATTTGAGCAAAAACCTAATGAATCTTTTAGAGACGCGTGGGATCGTTTTAAGGAATTGCTTAGGCAATGTCCTCACTATGGATTTTCCTAGTTGCACCAAATCGATACGTTTTACAAAGGTCTTAGTTTTCAAGAACAAGATTCGTTGAATTCCGCCGCCGGTGGCAACTTTTTGTGCAAAACTCCGAGAGACGCTTTGATGATTATCGAGAATTGATCCAAGGTTTACCAACTCCGTAACGCACCGAGTGTTGCCAATGTCACCAATGTTAGTAATTCTAATCGCGACATTGAGGGGGTTGATGTGAAAGTCGACAAGCTAACGAATGTGTTTACGTCTTTTCTCGTCGAAATGCAAAAGAAAGATGCTCCCGTTATGGTGAAAGCGGTTGAGACTTCGTGTACGTTTTGTGGTGGACCTCATAACTATTACGAGTGTGCGGCTACGGATGGCCAAACGTCGAATGTGAGTGCGTTAAACAACAATTTTTCTAATCAAAATCAAAATAACGCCGGTCCATCACAACAAGGCAATTATAACCAAGGCAACAATTTTAATCAAAACCGAAACAATTTTCAAGGAAATAATCAACATTGAAATTTTTTGAATCAAAATCAAGGTTATAATCAAGGTCGGAATTTGAATTGGCAAAATCGATACAATAATCAAAACTCGAATTTTTCAAACCAAAACAATCAAGGAAACAATTTTTCAAGTGGGAATCAAAACAATTTTCAAAGAAGTAATCAAAACCAAGGGAACTTTAATTCAAATCAAAATAGTTCGTCAAACGATTTTCAAAAATTATATGAAAACGAATGAGGCTAATATGAGACGATTAGAGGGAGAAATTGGTACTTTGAAAAACGATTTTTCCAATACTTTGAAACTTCAAAACACGAAGATTGAGCAAGGACAAATTGATATTAAAAAGATGTTTTTGGCTATTATGAACAAAGCCTCGGGTGCATCGTCGAGTTCGTTACCTAGTTACACCGTTGCAAATCTGAAGGAACAATGTAAAGCCGCCTCGTCTCGTGGAAAAATTCGTGTGATTACCCCTAACCTTGATGGATTTCGAGGTGTTCCTTCTTCTCAACCCTCGACTTCTAAGACGTCTTATTGTTCTAAAGTCGATGGGGTGAACGTGGAAACCAAGGAAAATAGTTCACACCCTCGTGTACCTCAAATTCCATCCACGGTTCAAAAATAGAGCTTTGTCGACCTAACCAAAGTAACCCTTGAAGAAACTTGTGCATCGATCCTTCTTAAAAAACCCAAAAGGCATATGCCGAGAAAGGAAGAGGATCTAGGCCAATTTCTATTACCTTGTGATTTTTCCGATATTGAGGGATGTTTAGCCCTTGCCTATTTAGGTGCTAGCATCAATCTCATACCTCATTCTCTTGGGAAATTGATGAGATTGCCTAGACTTACCCCCACAAACATGACAGTCGAGCTTGCAAATTGTACACCATTAATACCAATTGGAATAGCCGAGGATGTCTATGTCAAAGTTGGAAAGTTTGTTTTTCCCGCGGATTCCGTCATATCTGATTACGAGTGTGACCCTAAATGTCCCATTACTTTAGGTTGACCATTTTTATCGACGGCTCGAACCGTAATCGACGTTCACGAGGGGAGACTTACTATGAGATATGGGGAGGATAAAATAGACTTTTTCACGAGTAAATCCCAAGTGTCTAATGATCATGAAAAAGCCGAGGTTTCAAAACCAAATGTTTCAAATTCTAATGATTTCAAAATGTTCACTTTAGCGGAAAGTATGAGGCTTAATGCATGTTTTGAAAGAATTAAGAAAAACGGTTTTAAAAATGATGATTTTAATGATAAAGAATACGTGTACCTAATTCAAAAGGGTATGCGTAAATTTATGGATGAAAAATCACTTTGGGATGTGTTCGGTGAAACAAGTGAACGACCAATTCCGAAGGGCGACGTTAGTGCCATCACGACAATGACAAAAATGGACTCGTCTTCACCACCTTCGAAGGACCACGTCTTTGAGGCTTCAACTTCTAACTCCATCGAAGTGCCTCCATTGCCTAGCCCAACACCCATTAAGGCTAAAGGTTTTATCGACATCGATCCTCTCATCTTAGAAAAGTCACCTAAGCATAGTCATTCGACTTGTATGACCATGGTTGTGAGTACTCACATCGACTCTTTCTTTGATGATGACGATGGCGATTTTGCCGAGATTGATCACTTACTTCGAAATCCACATGCCATTTTTGAGGATTCTCCTAAAAAGACATATTCTCATGTGAAGTACGATAATTATGAGTTTGATCCCGAGATTGAGGAAATCATTGAACGAGAGCTAGCTCTTTTGCCTCCACTTCCACCTACAAGTGAGGTCGATCTTTCCAAAATCGAGGATGAACTAAATGAGTTGGAACGTATTATTTTTGATGACGAACCAACTCATGTGACCCAAAATCCAATTCTCAAAGAGTTACCTAATCAACACTCCTCAAATGAGAATTACGTTTACCACATTCGTGAGGATTTAACTTATCAACAATCCCCACAAATGAATGATGGTTTCATGCTTGATCGTGATATTTTCTAGAGAGTTTCTAAAATACTCAAGGAGGGGAATGACAAACCTTGGTTTGACAAGCCTATCTTTGATGAAGAAATCGATGAGATCGACGTTCATGAGGATGACAAATATGTAGACCCCGAGGGGGCGGTGTTCTTTGTTGACAAATGTTTTGAGAACTTATACAATCCACCACCCCCCAACCATGACTTAAATGTGAGGATTTTTAGCACGAATAATTTTGAATTTGAAACGCCAAATATTTTCGACATTATCAAATCAGGTTTTCATAAAGAGTTTTTAAAAGATGAAAAGGAAAGGATTTTAAATGTGATTTAAAAGAATTTTCTACATGTCTAACTCCGTCATCACGTCATTTTATGAGTTCTACCACCTCGTCAACTCCTTTTGACGATGATGTGTGTGGATCTAGTGTGGGGGAAGCCCCTAATGTTCCTTCACGTTTCTCCACCGAGGACGAGATTTACGATCCTGGAATTTCTTGTAAAGGGAAATCTCGGTCTTCCACCAATGCAATAAATGGAAAATATCTTCATTTTCTTGGTGTGAGTCTACCTCAAGTAGCTCATTATGTTGCCCCACCCATTGCCCCACCTTTCTACTTCTCATCTCTTTTCTTCTACTCCTTTGGGGTTCGAGCACATGTTGAGGTGGCGTTGGTTCGTTTATCCCATGAAAACAAGGACGCCATCTTCGATCCCGATATTTTGCATCATCAAAGGACTTAGTCCTTTAAACTGGTTGCTTTTGGGCATTGTTTATCATGTAAGCCCCACCAAAAATGACCATACCAAGATATCCCTAAATGATCACATTTATGGGGATTCGAGTCGAATTTTGACTCGGTTATCAAAAACAAGGTGCCTCGTGGGGGATTCTCATGCTTATCCTTGTAAATATTATTTCTTTCTAAATAGTTAATGCGAGGGGACTTGTGCTCTTCCAACCTTTGTTCCGTGGTTGTTTGTGATTGTGATTTATTAAGTTCATCGTCATCATTAAAGCCTCTCGTGTTCGGTTTATGGATCACTCGAGCTTCGATTGTTGCCTTTGGAGATTCCGATATCCGATGATATCCTTTTATGTTCTAACGTTTATCTTTTTAGCATAATTCATAAACGGCTTTTAGGTTATCCGTTTTACCCTTTCCATGCTCGAGATTAAGCATTCGACTTCGTCTCTAGTATGGGGGTGTTTCACCCCTAGACTCGAAACATTGAGGACAATGTTTAGTTTTAGTATGGGGGTGAGTAGATACTTCACCATGCTTACGTCATCACACAATCCAATTTTCATCTTTTTATTATTGTTTTGTTGCAAATAAGGCTAAAAATGGCCAAATTTTAAATTTTTTCTTGTTTTTCATAAGTGTTTAAGACACAAATGTAGGTTTTCCGATGGTGAGAATAAGAGTAATTTTTGACTCGACCGTGCGTGTTGAGCACTTAGCTTCGATTCCTTGACTTTTTAGGCTTAGTCTCTTAAATGAGGACGAGAAATGATAGAGTTATTTATAAGTCTCGTAATCTATCACGATCTCATGTGTAGTAATTATTAGCTTATTCTCCCCACGCTTTTATAATAAATTGTTAATAAATATTGATTTAGCGGTTTAGTCACTATTGTTGGCTTCTAATTTGTTTTGGTATCTTCCATGTAATTAAATTGGGAAAACATTAAGGTATCGCCAGCGTCACGGTTTTGAAGTATTGGCAACCCGAATAATTGAAAGCTTCACCCAATAATAAGATTTCAAGTGCTCACCTAAATTAAGCAAAAATTTGAAGCTCACAAGGCCGAAAAATCTATGCCCAAATTGAAAGTGAATCAAGCCTTAATCTTCGAAGCTTTAAAGATCCAAAATTCTACGTCAAGTCATAATAAAACAACCGATGATGGCAGATAATAAAAGACAAGGGCAAGACCAAAGTCATAATAAAAGCTTCATGGCGAATTTGAATAAAGATGGAGGTAAACCATGATAAACCCACCGATGATGGCGGATAATAAAAGTCATGGTAATAAGTCTCATGTTCAAAACCGTTCTAAAATCGTGTTTATCGGTCCTTCTTCTTGACTTAATTTTTTGACATCGTTGTCTATTAGGGTGAATTATTAATTCTATGATTTTGGTTACACCTTTAAGACTCTATTTTTAGACCTAATCTCTATTCACGCATAAGTCAATGATGTATCCTCGTGATCATTAAGACAAAAATAAAATATAAGACATACCAAGTAGGAATAAGGGAGTTTAGGTTTGTAATTAACACTCATGAGATATGATTGTGTTTCTAAGTTATAATAACAATGATCTCGTTACACGCTTAGCATGGAATTGGGTGAAAATCTAAGACGACGAAATTATTTCTAACGAAGTATTCACGTGTTCTTATTCTTTGACCCTAAAAGTCACTTAATCGTGATGAAAACATTACATTATGTCTAAAACATGTGTAGTGGTTTATTTAAATTTATGTCTTCAATAAATGTCATCATAAAATGAATTTTGGAAGTGCTATGATACTTAATTCTATCATTTCGTGAGGGCACGACAATGGTTTAGTATGGGGAGTGATGAGAATGCAATTATACATAGTCTCATCGTCCAAATCGGGCTTAAAACGCTTAAAATATCATCAAAATACCCAAAAAAATATGCTTGTGTTTGTTCATTGTGTATTTTAGGCACGGATATCGTGAAATCAACAAAAGATCACAAGAATCAAGCAAAAACGAACACGGGAAACGAAGCCGCATAAAAACTGGGCCCGAAGCATGAATTTCCATTGAAGTCCTTGAAGTTTTGAAGATTGTCAAGATTGGTCCCTCTACTTTTGAAGACTTGTCATTTTAAACCCTTATAAAACTCAATAATTACAATAGGGTCCCTAAAATAATAAGAATATACAATATTGGCCCTTGAAGTATGCATTAATTGCATAAAAAGCCCTTGGAATATGCTTAGAAAATTTTTGGTGGTCAAAATGAAAGAAATGAAACTTTCATTACAAAGAAAGTTGGATATTAAGCTAATTAAACTTTGTATGCAAGATTATTGGAAAATGGAGGACTAATGTTGCCCAGACAACACAACTATTACCAGCCTATCAGTTAGCCACCTCACCCCTACCATCCATTAACCATTCGCCACCTCATCACCCCTTTCCACCTCACCTAGTCTAAGCCCCAGTCAAACAATCCCACTAACCCATTTTTTAAACACGTTTAATAAATTAAAAAGGGGAGGGAAACATGTCCAATTCACCATCATCACCATAAACACCCCTGATTATTTACATAAACCCTAATCCCATTACACCTACAAACCAAGGGGTTTTTGTTCAAGAGTTTCCAGATTAGTGATTAATCACTACCTTAACCAAACCCACCAACAAACAATCTCACCCGTGACCTCCAGTATGTCCCACATGTCTCCCTGCTTCACTATTTTAGGCAACAAACGAATATTTACATCAATCCAACGTTCCAAAGGGTTTTCTTTCTCACAAAGACACAAATAAATGGCTCAGATTGGTCTTGATAACAGCTGGCTTCCAGAAATCACATGGGACGATTTGACCATTTGAAGATTTTGAAAATTTAAGGGCATAATAAGGATTTACTGTATTAGGGTTTAACTATTCTAGATAGTTCTATATTGTGCAATATAAACCTAGTCGACATGTGACTAAGGTTTTTTGTTCCAGTTTTTGTACTCTTTTTTTAAAGTAATGAAAATAAAAAATTAAATGTTGTGCAATCACTATGTTCCAATTTAAATGTTTTCTTAGTGTAATCATTTTATTTATTTGTAAATCTAGTTTAAAAAGTTTTCAGTATTTCACAAAGGATTTTCAGAAAATCAGTTTTTTGAGGGTTCTTGAAAAAAAAAGTGTTTTCATAAGTTTGATTTCAATATCTACATGAAGTGAAAGTGGATTGTGGTTTGATTTCAGCTTTGAGTTAAGTTTCTGTCAAGTTTTTGTTTGTTTCAAATCTGTTTCCTAAGATTTTATCAAAATCTTTATCATTATTATTTGTTAACAGCTTAAGGCCATAAGCTCGTCAATAAGCTCACTGACACTTAGCTTATTGATCATCTTATTAGCCTAGTTCATTCTCTTGGTTTGTTGTTTTGTGTAGGAAAAAGAGCATAAAACAAGGTCATTATTCATTCTTTGCATTTTCTGAAGATATTGTCACCCTTGGGTCCTTTGTGGACTCCAAAC
Organism: Glebionis coronaria; assembly: GCA_025667525.1. Lineage (NCBI taxonomy): Eukaryota > Viridiplantae > Streptophyta > Magnoliopsida > Asterales > Asteraceae > Glebionis > Glebionis coronaria. Next base: position 224,247,740 of record CM046882.1, on the reverse strand, counting down.
AACAGGGTCCTCTACTGTTACATAGGCTGACAAAAACAATCTCTCAATGGTCCAATTAAAAAGGCATCAGCTCATCAGGCTTGAACCCTTTTTTGTACCTTTTTGTTGAAATTTTTTGATGCTTGAGTAATTTTGTGGAATTTGATCATTTTGTAGTAGTAAGTGTTTGTTTATGCTTCTTTGGTAGTTTTATGCTTGTTTTAGTTGATTAGGATTAAGTTTGTGAAGATTTGTATGCTAGTTTTTAGTTAAGTTCAATTTCAGAATATTTAAGGGGTGTTTGGATAGACTGATTATTCAGACTTGGGTGACACAAGTGGGTTTAATACCAGTCTAAACATTCTTATATAGGTGTAGTTTGGTCACATTGTTACATTGTTTTGAATGTGCACCATTGAAACTAAAAAAATGCATGCTTAGCTCAAAATCAATAATACTCTTACAACAAGCTTTAATCAGTTTGTTCTAGTGTTTTTGGCCATCAAATCTTTGAAATCAGTTAAGTTAGTTGTAACCTAGGTTTTTTGGTCAGTTGGGTGTGATTTGTTGTTGTGTTGAGCAAGATTTGATGATTCAAAGTTCACCAAAAGATCAATTGCATCAGTCCTGTTCATCAGACCCCATATTACCATATCAGTAACTGAACTTGGGTTTTTTCTGTGTGATTTGTTTGTTTGAGTTTTTGTTTTTATTGCTTATTTGACTCCCCACAACCCAACTAGTTGTGGGGGTGCCTTTGGTATCCATTAAAACCCAACAACAAAGAAGCTACAAGCATTTAAAGCACGATATCTGTTTTTTTTGTTAAATCAGTGGGAACAAGGTTCCCACTGCTAGTGTTCTTTTCCCCAGTGCTAGCACTACAGGACAAAAGTCCCTCACATGTCACTTTCAGTTTTGATAAGTTTTTGTCTTTAGTGGCTCATGTTTAGAGTTTTTCAGTATTTTCAATTTTCCTAACATTTTTTATTTATTTTGTGATTTTTCATAAAGCTTATTTTCAATTTACTGTTCAATTATTTTATTTAAACTACTTTTTGTCTTTTAGTGCAAAAATTCCATATTTTTCAGTTTTTAAAATTTTGTTAGATTAGCAAAATATTTTAAGATTTTTAGTTTAAAAATTTTCATTGTTCATCTTTTTAATTAGTTTTTAGATTTAATTTAAGTTTAATTAGAATTTAAATCAAACTGTTTTGTCTTTTAGTGCAAGAATTTACTTTTTTTCAACTTTTTCATTTTTCTACTGTTTAGTAATATAAACTAGGATTTTTCAAAAAATCAAATTAATTTTAGCATTATTTTTTGATTTTTAATCGTTACTTTAGTTTAAAAAGAGTTTTTAGTGTTTTAAAAATAGAAAAATAGTCTTTAAAATTTAGGAAAAATACTTTTTAGTCTTTAAATAATATAAGTGATTTATTAGTTCAATAAATTAATATTTTGGGCTTTCTCTTAATTATTTAATTTTAGGGCTTTAATTAGCATTTAAAATTGAATATTTAATTAATAAAAGTTTTTAAAATTTATTTATTGAATTTTTATTCTTATTTATATTATTTTAGACTTAGTTTTGATTTTTAATTAAGTTTTTAGCTTTAATTTTTAATTTTGTCACGTTTTATGTATTTACGTTCGCGTTCTACGTCATTACGTCGTAGTGTAATCATAGTCGTAGCTCGTCTTTTATTTTTCTCTCTACAAACCCAAAAACGAACTAATCCAAATTTGATTCTATATAATTGGCACTTAATTCACACACCTCCTTCGAGAACGAACCCGCATTTATCGGTTTTACGGTTTTTTAATTAAATCGTAAGGCTTAATACTTGCCCATTATACGCTCTTTTTCCTAAAAGACGTATTTTACTACCATCATTTTGGCGCCGCTGCCGGGGAGGTGTTTTTGAGTTGCCATTATTACTATCTTGTTTGTGTGAGTAGTGAGTTTTTGCTTTTCAACTTTTGGAAAGCGTATATAACGTACATACTCATTTTTGTTTTTTTTCTCTATATATATCCAAATAAATCGTGTTTAATTTTCCTAAATTAAACACACAACAATCTTTTAATATATTGTAGATATATTGGTTTTCGTTTTTATTGTGAATATTATTAATATATTGTACTACGTATCACAATAAATATACAAGTACTCTAAAAGCGTGAAAACGCAACCTTAATTGGGATTTCATCACTCAATTATTGTATTCGAATCTAAAGCAAAAGATGAAAGTCAAAATAGATAAATAATTTCATGAGGCTTAATTGCAATTAACACAAACTATAAGGTGGGTATAAGGCGGTTGTATTTCACGACCTAAAGGAAAAAAGGCTCTTAAGTGCTTAGCACCGCCTCGTTTCCTCCGCTTGCTTGTGCGTGCTTTGAGAAAGAGGGCTAATCGAGGGTTTGCCGCCCAAGTATTATCTACGTATCATATATATTTGCTTGTGTTTTGAAGTTTAAATCCTCTTGAACGTTTTGATGTTCCACCAACGTTCTAAAGTCATCGAAGGCGTTCACTTCACGTGATCGTTTTCATTCTTTGAGGCTCCTTTAATCGAGAAATCGATTCGAGGAGAGATTTGTAGATTTGTGTCTACGTAATACACCAAAATCCAAAAAAAAAATAAAAAACAATCAAAAACCAAAAAAATTGAAAAATCGAAAAGCCACAAAAAGAATATTCTTTGTTACCCCCCATTCTACTCTTAGTGCATGCGCACTCGATCGAAGGATTATTCTAATTCTAGCGATGCTTCGAATCGACGCAATCATAATCGAAGGAATCGACGACGTAGACGAGAATTAGAAATCGACGTTACTAATATCGTTGTTGAAGAGACCGTAGACGAGATGGCCGACAATCGTTCGATGATGGAATTGCTCCAAGCACCCACCGAGGGTTATGGAGACGCGATCGTAATTCTCGCTATCGAAGCGGAGAATTTTAAGATTAAGAGCGGAATGCTTTCGTTGATACAAGCTATGAAATTTCGAGGTCGTGTAGCCGATAATCCTCACGGCCATATTCGGAATTTTGATCGTCTTTTAGCCACGAGCAAGTTTAAGAACGTTGACACCGATGTCGTCAAGCTTATGCTTTTTCCATACTCGCTCGATGGTGCCACCAAGGATTGGTACGAGAAAGAGTCACTTAATTCTATAATTATGATAGGTGTGAAAACACCCATCCTTTTACCACTTAATTATAATAAAAACAAGACAATAACGTGTATTTTATGTCGTAAATGTCGGAATTATGCGTGGTTTGTGTTTTTGTTGTGATTTTAGGATCAAAATGTAAAAAGGGAAGAAAACACGGGATTTCACGGGCTTTTATCGAAGAAAAAGACAAAAGACGAAGTCAAGAAATCAAGAGTGCAAAAAGAACGAAAGTCCAAGGCTTATTCTGAAGATTTATCGAAGAAAAAGTCCAAAGACAGAAGTTTAATTAAGCCGAAGAACTCAAGTCTAAATTAATGAAGAAATTACAAGACGAGTTTATTAATCCCGAGACAAAAGTCGAAGAATTAAGAAGACGAGGACTAAACGAGAAATAAAGAAAGAAGAAAGAGGGGAGGAAGCTTCCACTAATCACCTCCATAATCTCCTATAAATAGCATCCATTTCATTTCATTTCATTTTGTTTGCTAATAGTGACAATTAGTTCTTCCACCATTTTAATTACTTGCACTTTAAATTCATGTCATTTACTTAATTGTCTTGCACTTTAATTCCTTAAATTCAAGTAAGTTTTCTTTTATTGTTATTGAATCTTTACTTTTTCTTGTTAATCTCCTATCTACCTTTCTTGTTTAATCTTTAATCTTTATGCTTTATGTTCATGTTTATGTTCATTAATTTTTATTTGATTTAATCAAGTGGGTTTTGATTATTGTGGTTATTATTGTTAGTTTTATTGATTTGGATTGATAGATTATCATTAGTTGATTATTTGTGATTAGTCTTGCTTAATCTTTTGGTTGATTTTGATTGATTTTGTTTAGATTCGTAGCTTCTTTGTTCTTCCTTGTTCTTCGCGAATTGGTTTTCCAGGTTATTCCGGATCAAAGCCATTTATTCCGGATAAGACAGTTATTCCAGATGAACCAAACATTCCGAATAAAGGTAATATTCCGAATGAAGGGTTTATTCTAGTTTATTCCCGAACAGTGATATATTCTGAACCAAGTCTTTATTCCGGATCAAGTGGTTATTCCAGATGAACCAATATTCCGGATGAGCAACTTATTCCGGATGAAGTGATATTCCGGATGAACCTTATATTCCGAACGAAGCTTTTATTCCGCATGAGCATTTATTCCAGATGAATCCATTATTCCGCATGAAGACATCATTCCGAATCAGTAAACATTCCGGATGAACCAATTATTCCGGATCAAGGGTTTTGTCAAGTTATTCCGAACGAAGAAGAATTATTCCGGGTGAAGGTGACATTCCGAACGAGTAATTATTCCGAGTGAGGTGCTTTTAGGTTATTTTAAGTTTATGTTTTTAAGTTTGAATTTTTAAGCTTTACTTTTCCCGCCTTTTTCCTTAGTCGCACTTTAAGTTTACTTTCCTTAGATTTATTTTAAGCTTGCCTTTAGTTTAAGTTTTTAGTTGCGTTTCAAGTTTACGTTATTTACTTTAATTGCCTTTTAATTTCTTGTCACGTTTTTAATTTCTCGTCATTTATTTTTAAACATTTTTAGCTTTATTTTTCCTGCCTTTTATTTTAAAGATTTGCACTTACCTTTTACTACAACGACAAATGATTGTTTCACCAAAAACAATTGAGTCACACATTAATCCATTTTTCATTTCGAAGAGAGTGGAAAAACGATATTTTATTCTAGGTAAAATCCATGTATCAAATGGCGCCGCTGCCGGCTCTTTTCGCAAAGATTAACGGTTTTCCGTGAGAGACGCGTTGCTTTTTGGGATCCGTTCATTCGTGAGCGTTTTTTTTCTTGCTTAAAAATTTCCAAAAATCCATAAAAATTTAAAACTGTTAAAAATCCATAAAAATTAAAAATTTTCAAAAATCCAAAAAGATTTTATTTTCTTTATAGTGTATATATATTGTCTGTTTGTTTGGTATTGTTTTCTTTTGCTTTTGCAGGTGTATGCGTACTAGATCTTCAACTTATCAAGAGCCTGAGACTCGTGAAGATTTAGCTATGGCAGGTGTGAACAACAACAATAATCCACCACACCTCAACAATAACAACAACAATGTTCTTCCACAACCCGACCTTCGAACAATGGAGGAGATTTGTCAACCAACAATGTTTGGATGAGGAGGACCGATTGCGCCGATGCAAATCACGGCTCCGGAGTTTTCGTTGAAGCATCACATGATACAACAAGTTCAAACTAATCCATTCCGTGGATTGCCTGATGATGATGCCAACAAGCACCTCGACAAATTCATTACTATTACTCAAAGCATGAAGTTGCCCGGTGCTACTATGGATGTTCTTCGCCTTCAACTCTTTCCACATACTTTATCACACCACGCCGAAAAATGGTTTGGTCATCTCCCAAAGAATTACATTCATACTTGGGATGACATGACTCAACGATTTTTGTCGCGCTACTTTCCACCATCCATGGTCATGAGCCTTCGAAATCAAATCAGCGGTTTCATGCAAGAACCCGATGAATCTCTCTTTGATGCTTGGGAAAGATATAATGTTTTGATCGATCGATGTCCAAACCACAACATGCTCCTCGTTACCTTAATTGATACTTTCTACAACGGTTTGACTTTTCGTGATCGTGATACGATTAATGCAGCCGCCGGTGGCACATTTATGAAAAGAAGACCCGAGGAGTGTAGAGAGCTTATTGAAAACATGACTACTCATCACAAAAACTGGGATTCCTCCGCTTCTTCAAGGAAAAACCCGAGAGTCAATGTTTCTTCTACTTCAGCAAACCCCGATATGACCGAATTCACCCGCATGATGGTCGAAATGAACAAAAATATCTTGCTCATCGCTTCAAACCAACAACAAGTTAAAGCTATAGCAATTCCTTGTGAGACATGTGGCGGTCCTCACTCATACACTGATTGGTCTTCTACTCAGGGCAATCCGGAAAACGTGTATACGGCTTATGGTAATTATTCACCAGAAAATTACCAAGCCTGACCTCAAGGGGATCGAAATTTGCTAAGTTACCGGTCCAACAACTACCTTGCACTCGGTTTTTCTCCTCAAAACCACAATCCAAACAACAACTACACTAGAAGCAACCAAATCCCACCTAGAGCTTCTAATCCTTATCACCCACACGCTCAACAAGCCCCACCCATCAATCAAGATGTTGAAGCTTTAATGAGAACCCAAGGAGAGCAAATTAAGAATCTGCAGAGCTAAATTATCAAGTTGAAAGGGGATATCACTAAGCAAGGGAATGACATTAGATCCGAGCTTCGAAATGATATACAATCCTCCTTCAGCAATCAAACGAATGTTTTGAAGAATATGCTGGCCAGTTTCTTACCCACCACTCAACCCTCTACTTCGGGATCTCTACCTTCAAACACCGTCACCAACCCGAGAGCGAATGTGAGTGCTATTACTACCCGTAGTGGAGCAACTTTAGTAGGACCATCTATCCCACCCCCAGTTACACCATCTACACCTCCTCCACCACCATTTATCCCTACTACTCCCACACCTAGTATTAGTTCACCATTACCGTCTCCGCCTCGTCATGAAGAATTACCCAAGAAGAATCCTCCACCAACCCCACCTTCACCTTCTACACCTCCACCACCCAACCCCAACATTCCTTACCCTTCTCGACTCAACAAGGCTAGAATTTTGACTAATAATGACATTCAAGTCGCTAACTTTTTGGAAAAGATTACCGGCATGAAAGTCACCTTTACCCTTGTTGAAGCTCTTGCCCAAATGCCACAATTTGTCAAGATGTTTAAGGAATTGCTTAATAAGAAGGAGAAGATGGTCGAGTTTGTTAATACTCGCTTGAAAGAAAATTGCTCTGCAATCCTTCTTAAAGAAATTCCGGAAAAACTTGGAGATCCCGGTCGTTTTGTGCCACCTTGTACTTTTAACCAAACCGACGAATTTACTGCCTTAGCCGATCTCGGGGTCAGTATAAATTTGATGCCTTTAAGTGGTTGGAAAAAGTTATCATTGCCTGACCTTACACCCACGAAGATGACTCTTGAGCTTGCAAATCGCACTCTCGCTTACCCCATTGGTATTGCCAAAGATGTGTTCATTAAAGTTGGCACATTCACTTTTTCGGTCGACTTCGTCGTTGTTGATTATGAAATGGACCCTCGTATTCCGTTAATACATGGACGCCCATTTTTGAGAACCGGTAGAGCTTTAATAGATGTGGATAAATGTGAACTCATCTTAAGAGTCGGGGATGATGCACAAGTTTTTGAAATGGGGAAGCTTACAAGCAATTATATTGGAAGAGAATCCGCGAATATGATTAATGTGCTCGATGATTTTGTCGTCTACAACAATCCTCTATTCGATTCTTGCAATGATAATCCACTTTTTCAAGATGATGTGGATGATTCTCTCTCCAATTTGGAATCTTCACCCATATATGATTCTCCACCGATCTATGATGCTTATGATGATTCTAGTTCCGATGGAGATGATTTTGATGCTTTTACTTCTGAGTATCCCGACATGCCCACTTATGATGATTTTGATGAGGTTGATACTCTTTCGAGTGATTCTTCTCATGCTGAAGATCCTCCGTAATCCATGCTTGATCCTACTTTGGATGACTACTCATTTGAGGAAGACTTTTCTACTTTTCTCAATACTTACTTCCCTCATGAGAGTGATGCCCCTCCTTTGGACTTTGATTATTATGGTCTTCATCCTTTTACGGATTTGAAGAAAATTCTTTCAAAGGAGACGACATCGGACGACACCAACATCCGCAGCACGTATGATTTGACACCTCTTTGTCCACCTTCTGAGGACAAGGTTGTGCATTTTCTTAGCGGATCTTCTTCAAATTCTGTTGAGCCTGAGTGCTATTTTCCCCTAAAGGAAAAGGTGTTCGACCCCGGTATCGAAATTCTTCAGCCATCTCAGTATCCATCTGATGAAATAAAAGGAAAAATCTTTGGAACTTACGAAGATATGCTTGCACCTCAGCACCCTTGCTACCACCGTGCTCTATCTTTGCTTAAGGGAACCTTGCCTACTCTTCTTTGGTTTGCCTTGTTCGCCTTAAGCTTGTGCTATTTGATGGACGAAAACTATGTATTTGATCCCGGTGGATGTTTTTCAAGCTTCTTCCTATGCTAATCAAGGTCGAGTCAGGCTCACGACTCGGTGAACAAAAATCAAGCGCTTCTTGGGAGGCAACCCAAGTATCTATCTTTTAGCTATTTATATCCTAAGTGTAGGGGAGACCCGTTGGTGTTTGCTATTTCCTCTCTTCTCATATTCAGGGATTCGAGCTTTCAATGATCCACTCTTGATGATTTTTGACGACCCGTGATTCCGTGTTTTCGTCTTCCCGGTTCTATCCTAAACTCTTTTGATTCTCTATTTTATATTTCTCAATATTAAAATAGGAATCTCTTTAGTTATCTCTTCCTTAGCAAGATTTAAATAAAGTGCACAATGTCCTAAGTGTAGGGGAGTTCACTCCCACATGCTTAAACATTGAGGACAATGTTTATATCAAGTGTAGGGGGGACTTCTATCGAAGTTAAGTGGTCTTTTCCTTGTATTTGTCCTTATTTTAACCGGAAAATCAATTTTTCGACATTTTTCAGAATTTTTGATCTATTTTGCCCTATTAGTTTTTCCCCTTGTATAGTTATTTTATTTCTTTACTAGAATAAATTTTAATAAATTGGTTTTAATTTTCAAACGTTGTGAATCTTTTGACTCAAATCCGAGTTTACTTATCTAAGTTTACTCTAGCTAGTATCCTTAACGTGCTTAAGTCAAGTTTTGCTAGGCTTTTATATAGGGAGCTTTAAAACGTGAAAGTCTTAACTCTCACGGGTTAAGAACAAGAACTTTTCGCAAGTTCCTATATTTGATCCTAGAGAGTCGTTTATCAAGGGAACTTTAAAATGTGTTTTCTAAACTTGAAAGAGTCTAAGAAGATGCAAGATCCTATAGGCGACTCGAAAACCCAAAACTTTGATTTAATAGGCTAAGCATCCACGAGTCTCATTCCTTGAGATTTTAAATTGTGGAGAACGAGAGATGATAAAGTCAATTATAAGTTTGGTATTCTTTCGTGAATTTATGTGAGTTAATTATTAGCCTATTCTCCCATCGCTTGCTAATAAATTTATCTACAATAAATAAGGTTGTACGATTTGAAAAGTTACTTAGCTTCTAGCCCAAGATCGTTTAAAAGTTGCTCGGTATTGATTAGAGTTCATAGCCAAGGCATAACTTATTGAATCGGGATGCGAAGATTGGCGAGTCCGAAAAGGCCCTAACAAGGCATGAGGGCTACATTTTGTTGCTAAAGACCCAAAAGTGATGTGAAGAATCATTTATCAAGAATCAATATGAAGGATCAAGACACACGACGAAAAGCAAAAACTCCCGTAAAGATCATGGAGAAGTCTATCCAAAAAGGCCCTAACAAGGTATGAGGATAAATAGATCCAAGTCCTAAAAGGAGGCGGATCGTTGTATATCAAAATCCCTAATAAAGATTGGAGAAAAATGAAGAAGTCGTGGTCCAAATATGATGAATCTCTCAAAACTTCAAGTGAAGAAATTCCTATTATGAAGAGAAGACCATTATTTCATGAACGTCTCTCAATATTTGAAGTATGAAGTCGCTGACAAATATCGGTCCGAGAAAGGTCTCAAATCGTGAAGCGAGTTATGCCAAGATATGAACTTTATGAGGTCCCGAGAAGCAGTTTTAAAGATTTTGTCCTTTAGCTAACTATTGATTAAATCGTCCCACTTTATTTTCAGCCTAAATAACTATCGAAATAAGTCAACAATGCATCCTCGTGATCATTCAAGACAATAATAAAATATAAGAGATACACCTAGGAATAAGGGAGTCTAAGTAAATAATTGGCCCACATGAGTTCATGTTAGTTTGCTAACTTATAATAACAATGATCTCGTTTTTAAGCTTGGTATAGGGAACGTGAAACTTGAGGATGATAATCATTCATGACATCCCAAAACGTTTTAAGGAATTGCTTAGGCAATGTCCTCACCATGGATTTTCCGAGTTGCACCAAATCGATACGTTTTACAACGGTCTTAGTTTTCAAGAACAAGATTCGTTGAATTCCGCCGCCGGTGGCAACTTTTTGTGCAAAACTCCGAAAGACGCTTTGATGATTATCGAGAATCGATCCAAGGTTTACCAACTCCGCAACGCACCGAGTGTTTACAATGTTGCCAATGTTAGTAATTATAATCGCTACATTGAGGGGGTTGATGTGAAAGTCGACAAGCTAACGAATGTGTTTACGTCTTTTCTCGTCGAAATGCAAAAGAAAGACGCTCCCGCTATGGTGAAAGCGGTTAAGACTTCGTGTACTTTTTGTGGTGGACCTCATAATTATGACGAGTGTGCGGCTACGGATGGCCAAACATCGAATGTGAGTGCGTTAAACAACTATTTTTCTAATCAAAATCAAAATAACGCCGGTCCATCGCAACAAGGCAATTATAACCAAGGCAACAATTTTAATCAAAACCGAAACAATTTTCAAGGAAATAATCAACAATGAAATTTTTGAATCAAAATCAAGGTTATAATCAAGGTCGGGATTTGAATTGGCAAAATCAATACAATAATTAAAACTCGAATTTTTCAAACCAAAACAATCAAGGAAACAATTTTTCAAGTAGGAATCAAAACAATTCTCAAAGAAGTAATCAAAACCAAGGGAACTTTAATTCAAATCAAAATAGTTCATCAAACGATTTTCATAAATTACAGAAAATGAATGAGGCTAATATGAGACGATTAGAGGGAGAAATTGGTACTTTGAAAAACGATTTTTCCAATACTTTGAAACTTCAAAACACGAAGATTGAGCAAGGACGAATTGATATTAAAAAGATGTTTTTGGCTATTATGAACAAAGCCTCGGGTGCATCGTCGAGTTCGTTACCTAGTGACACCGTTGCAAATCTGAAGGAACAATGTAAAGCCGCCTCGTCTCGTGGAAAAAGTCATGTGATTACCCCTAACCTTGATGGATTTCAAGTCGTTCCTTCTTCTCAACCCTTGACTTCTAAGACGTCTTATTGTTCTAAAGTCGATGGGGTGAATGTGGCAACCAAGGAAAAGAGTTCACACCCTCGTGTACCTCAAAATCCATCCACGGTTCAAAAAGAGAGCTTTATCGACCTAACCAAAGTAACCCTCGAAGAAACTTGTGCATCGATCCATCTTAAAAAAGCCAAAAGGTATATGCCGAGAAAGGAAGAGGATCTGGGCCAATTTCTATTACCTTGTGATTTTTCCGACATTGAGGGATGTTTAGCCCTTGCCTATTTAGGTGCTAGCATCAATCTCATACCTCATTCTCTTTGGAAATTGATGAGATTGCCTAGACTTACCCCCACAAACATGACAGTCGAGCTTTCAAATTGTACACCATTAATACCAATTGGAATAGCCGAGGATGTCTATGTAAAAGTTGGAAAGTTTGTTTTTCCCGCGGATTTCGTCATATCCGATTACGAGTGTGACCCTAAATGTCCCATTATTTTAGGTCGTCCATTTTTATCGACGGCTCGAACCGTAATCGACGTTCACGAGGGGAGACTTACTATGAGATATGGGGAGGATAAAATAGACTTTTTCACGAGTTAATCCCAAGTGTCTAATGATCATGAAAAAACCGAGGTTTCAAAACCAAATGTTTCAAGTTCTAATGATTTCAAAATGTTCACTTTAGCGGAAAGTATGAGGCTTAATGCATGTTTTAAAAGAATTAAGAAAAACGGTTTTAAAAATGATGATTTTAATGATAAAGAATACGTGTACCTAATTCAAAAGGGTATGCGTAAATTTATGGATGAAAAATCACTTTGGGATGTATTCGGTGAAACAAGTGAACGACCAATTCCGAAGGCGACGTTAGTGCCATCATGACAACAACAAAAATGGACTCGTCTTCACCACCTTCGAAGGACCACGTCTTTGAGGCTTCAACTTCTAACTCCATCGATGTGCCTCTATTGCCTAGCCCAACACCCATTGAGGATAAAGGTTTTATCGACATCGATCCTCTCGTCTTAGAAAAGTCACCTAAGCATAGTCATTCGACTTGTATGACCATGGTTGTGAGTACTCACATCGACTCTTTCTTTGATGATGACGATGGCGATTTTGCCGAGATTGATCACGTACTTCGAAATCCACATGCCATTTTTGAGGATTCTCGTAAAAAGACCTCTTCTCATGTTAAGTACGATGATTATGAGTTTGATCCCGAGATTGAGGAAATCATTGAACGATAGCTAGCTCTTTTGCCTCCACTTCCACCTACAAGTGAGGTCGATCTTTCCAAAATCGAGGATGAACTAAATGAGTTGGAACGTCTTATTTTCGATGACGAACCAACTCATGTGACCCAAAATCTAATTCTCGAGGAGTTACCTAATCAACACTCCTCAAATGAGAATTATGTTTACCACATTCGTGAGGATTTAACTTATCAACAATCCCCACAAATGAATTATGTTTTCATGCTTGATCGTGATCTTTTCTAGAGAGTTTCTAAAATATTCAAGGAGGGGAATGACAAACCTTTGTTTGACAAGCCTATCTTTGATGAAGAAATCGATGAGATCAACGTTCATGAGGATGAAAAATATGTAGACCCCGAGGGGGCGGTGTTCTTGGTTGACAAACGTTTTGAGAACTTATATAATCCACCACCCCCTAACCATGACTTAAATGTGAGGACTTTTAGCACGACTAATTTTGAATTTGAAACGCCAAATATTTTGACATTATCTAATCGGGTTTTCATAAAGAGTTTTTAAAAGATGAAAAGGAAAGGATTTTAAATGTGATTTAAAAGAATTTTCTACATGTCTAACTCCGTCATCACGTATTTTTATGAGTGCTACCACTTCGTCGACTCCTTTTTACGATGGTGTGTGTGGATCTAGTGTGGGGGAAGCCCCTTATGTTCCTTCACGTTTCTCCACCGAGGACGAGATTTACGATCCCGGAATTGCTTGTAAAGTGAAATCTCGGTCTTCCACCGATGCAATAAATGGAAAATATCTTCGTTTGCTTCGTGTGAGTCTACCTCGAGTAGCTCATTATGTTGCCTCACCCATTGCCCCAGCTTTCTACTTCTCATCTCTTTTCTTCTACTCCTTTGTGGTTCGAGCACATGTTGAGGTGGCTTGGTTCGTTTATCCCATGAAAACGAGGACGCCATCTTTAATCCCGGTATTTTGCATCATCAAAGGACATAGTCCTTTATACTGGTTGCTTTTGGGCATTGTTTATCATGTTAGCCCCACCAAAAATGACCATACCAAGATTATCCCTAAATGATCATATTTATGGGGATTCGAGTCGAGCTTTTGACTCGGTTATCAAAAACAAGGTGCCTCGTGGGGGATTCTCATGCTTATCCTTGTAAATATTATTGCTTTCTAATTAGTTAATGCGAGGGGACTTGTGCTCTTCCAACCTTTGTTCCGTGGTTGTTTGTGATTGTGATTTATTAAGTTCATCGTCATCATTAAAGCCTCTCGTGTTCGTTTTATGGATCACTCGAGCTTAGATCGTTGCATTTGGAGATTCCGATATCCGATGATATCCTTTTATGTTCTAACGTTTATCTTTTTAGCATAATTCATAAGCGGCTTTTAGGTTATCCGTTTTACCCTTTCCATGCTCGAGATTAAGCATTCGACTTCGTCTCTAGTATGGGAGTGTTTCACCCCTAGACTCGAAACATTGAGGACAATGTTTAGTTTTAGTATGGGGGGTGAGTAGATACTTCACCTTGCTTACGTCATCACACAATCCAATTTTCATCTTTTTGTTATCGTTCTGTTGCAAATAAGGCTAAAAATGGCCAAATTTTAAATTTTTTCTTGTTTTTCATAAGTGTTTAAGACACAAATGTAGGTTTTCCGATGGTGAGAATAAGAGTAATTTTTGACTCAACCGTGCGTGTTGAGCACTTAGCTTCGATTCCTTGACTTTTTAGGCTAAGTCTCTTAAATGAGGACAAAAAATGATAGAGTTATTTATAAGTCTCGTAATCTTTCACGATCTCATGTGTAGTAATTATTAGCTTATTCTCCCCACGCTTTTATAATAAATTGTTATTAAATATTGATTTTGCGGTTTAGTCACTATTGTTGGTTTCTAATTTGTTTTGGTATCTTCCATGTAATTAAATTGGGAAAACATTAAGGTATCGCCAGCGTCACGGTTTTGAAGTATTGGCAACCCCAATAATCGAAAGCTTCACCCAATAATAAGATTTCAAGTGCTCACCTAAATTAAGCAAAAATTTGAAGCTCACAAGGCCGAAAAATCTATGCCCAAATTGAAAGTGAATCAAGCCTTAATCTTCGAAGCTTTAAAGATCCAAAATTCTACGTCAAGTCATAATAAAACCACCGATGATGGCGGATAATAAAAGAAAAGGGCAAGACCAAAGTCATAATAAAAGAGTCATGGCGAAGTTGAATAAAAGATGGAGGTAAACCATTATAATAAAACCACCGATGATGGCGGATAATAAAATTCATGGTAATAAGTCTCATGTTCAAAACCGTTCTAAAATCGTGTTATCGATCCTTCTTGTTTTTTTTGACATCGTTGTCTATTAGGGTGAATTATTAATTCGATGATTTTGGTTACACTGTTAAAACTCTATTTTTAGACCTAATCTCTATTCACGCATAAGTCAATGATTTATCCTCGTGATCATTAAGACAAAAATAAAATATAAGAGATACCAAATAGGAATAAGGGAGTTTAGGTGTGTAATTAACACTCATGAGATATGATTCTGTTGCTAACTTATAATAACAATGATCTCGTTACACGCTTAGCATGGAATTTGGTGAAAATCAAAGACGACGAAATTATTTCTAACGAAGCATTCACGTGTTCTTATTCTTTGACCCTATAAGTCACTTAATCGTGATGAAAACATTACATTATGTCTAAAACACGTGTAGTGGTTTATTTAAATTTATGTCTTCAATAAATGTCATCATAAATGAATTTTGGAAGTGCTATGATACTTAATTCTAGCATTGCGTGAGGGTACGTCAATGGTTTAGTATGGGAGAGTGATGAGAATGCAATTATACATAGTCTCATCGTCCAAATCGGGATTAAAACGCCTAAAATATCATCAAAATACCCAAAAAATATGCTTGTGTTTGTTCATTGTGTATTTTAGGTACGGATATCGTGAAATCAACAAAAGATCACAAGAATCAAGCAAAAACGAACACGGGTAATGAATCCGCATAAAGAACTGGGCCCAAAGCATGAATTTCCATTGAAGTCCTTGAAGTTTTGAAGATTGTCAAGATTGGTCCCTCTACTTTAGAAGACTTGTCATTTTAGACCCTTGTAAAACTCTAAAATTACAATAGGGTCCCTAAAATAACAAGAATATACAAGATTGGCCCTTTAAGTATGCATTAATTGCATAAAAAGCCCTTGGAATATGTTTGGAAAAGTTTTGGTGGTCAAAATGAAAGAAATGAAACTTTCATTACAAAGGAAGTTGGATATTAAGCTGATTAAACTTTATATGCAAGATAATTGGAAAATGGAGGACTAATGTTACCCAGGCAACACAACTATTACCAGCCTATCACTTAGCCACCTCACCCCCACCATCCATTTACCATTCGCCACCTCATCACCCCTTTCCACCTCACCTAGTCAAAGCCCTAGTCAAACAATCCCACTAACCCATTTTTTAAACACGTTTAATATATTAAAAGGGGAGGGAAACACGTCCTATTCACCATCATCACTATAAACACCCCTGATTATTTACATAAACCCTAATCCCACTACACCTACAAACCAAGGGGTTTTTGTTCAAGAGTTTCCAGATTAGTGATTAATCACTACCTTAACCAAACCCACCAACAAACAATCTCACCCGTGACCTCCAGTATGTCCCACATGTCTCCCCTGCTTCACTATTTTAAGCAACAAACGAATCTTTACAGCAATCCAACGTTCCAAAGGGTTTTCTTTCTCCCAAAGACACAAATAAATGGCTCAGATTAGTCTTGATAACAGTTGGCTTCCAAAAATCACATGGGACGATTTGACCATTTGAAGATTTTGAAAATTCAAGGGCATAATAGGGATTTACTATGTTAGGATTTAACTATTCTAGATAGTTCTATCTTGTGCTATATAAATCTAGTCGACCTGTGACTAAGGTTTTTTGTTCTAGTTTTTGTACTCTTTTTTTAAAGTAATGAAAAATTAAATGTTGTGCAATCACTGTGTTTAAGACACAAATGTAGGTTTTCCGATGGTGAGAATAAGAGTAATTTTCGACTCGACCGTGCGTGTTGAGCACTTAGCTTCGATTCCTTGACTTTTTAGGCTAAGTCTCTTAAATGAGGACGAGAAATGATAGAGTTATTTATAAGTCTCGTAATCTTTCACGATCTCATGTATAGTAATTATTAACTTATTCTCCCCACGCTTTTATAATAAATTGTTATTAAATATTGATTTAGCGGTTTAGTCAATATTGTTGGTTTCTAATTTGTTTTGGTATCTTCCATATAATTAAAATGGGAAAACATTAAGGTATCGCCAGCGTCACGGTTTTGAAGTATTGGCAACCCGAATAATCGAAAGCTTCACCCAATAATAAGATTTCAAGTTCTCACCTAAATTAAGCAAAAATTTGAAGCTCACAAGGCCGAAAAATCTATGCCCAAATTGAAAGTGAATCAAGCCTTAATCTTCGAAGCTTTAAAGATCCAAAATTCTACGTCAAGTCATAATAAAACCACCGATGATGGCGGATAATAAAAGACAAGGGCAAGACCAAAGTCATAATAAAAGCTTCATGGCGAAGTTGAATAAAAGATGGAGGTAAACAATTATAATAAAACCACCGATGATGACGGATAATAAAAGTCATGGTAATAAGTCTCATGTTCAAAACCGTTCTAAAATCGTGTTATCGATCCTTCTTGTTTTTTTTTGACATCGTTGTCTATTAGGGTGAATTATTAATTCGATGATTTTGGTTACACTGTTAAGACTCTATTTTTAGACCTAATCTCTATTCACGCATAAGTCAATGATGTATCCTCGTGATCATTAAGACAAAAATAAAATATAAGAGATACCAAATAGGAATAAGGGAGTTTAGGTGTGTAATTAACACTCATGAGATATGATTGTGTTGCTAACTTATAATAACAATGATCTCGTTACATGCTTAGCATGGAATTGGGTAAAAATCGAAGACGACGAAATTATTTCTAACGAAGCGTTCACGTGTTCTTATTCTTTGACCCTAAAAGTCACTTAATCGTGATGAAAACATTACATTATGTCTAAAACACGTGTAGTGGTTTATTTAAATTTATGTCTTCAATAAATGTCATCATAAATGAATTTTGGAAGTGCTATGATACTTAATTCTAGCATTGCGTGAGGGTACGACAATGGTTTAGTATGGGAGAGTGATGAGAATGCAATTATACATAGTCTCATCGTCCAAATCGGGATTAAAACGCCTAAAATATCATTAAAATACCCAAAAAATATGCTTGTGTTTGTTCATTGTGTATTTTAGGTACGGATATCGTGAAATCAACAAAAGATCACAAGAATCAAGCAAAAACGAACACGGGTAATGAATCCGCATAAAGAACTGGGCCCAAAGCATGAATTTCCATTGAAGTCCTTGAAGTTTTGAAGATTGTCAAGATTGGTCCCTCTACTTTAGAAGACTTGTCATTTTAGACCCTTGTAAAACTCTAAAATTACAATAGGGTCCCAAAAATAACAAGAATATACAAGATTGGCCCTTTAAGTATGCATTAATTGCATAAAAAGCCCTTGGAATATGTTTGGAAAAGTTTTGGTGGTCAAAATGAAAGAAATGAAACTTTCATTACAAAGGAAGTTGGATATTAAGCTGATTAAACTTTATATGCAAGATAATTGGAAAATGGAGGACTAATGTTACCCAGGCAACACAACTATTACCAGCCTATCACTTAGCCACCTCACCCCCACCATCCATTTACCATTCGCCACCTCATCACCCCTTTCCACCTCACCTAGTCAAAGCCCTAGTCAAACAATCCCACTAACCCATTTTTAAACACGTTTAATATATTAAAAGGGGAGGGAAACACGTCCTATTCACCATCATCACTATAAACACCCCTGATTATTTACATAAACCCTAATCCCATTACACCTACAAACCAAGGGGTTTTTGTTCAAGAGTTTCTAGATTAGTGATTAATCACTACCTTAACCAAACCCACCAACAAACAATCTCACCCGTGACCTCCAGTATGTCCCACATGTCTCCCCTACTTCACTATTTTAAGCAACAAACGAATCTTTACAGCAATCCAACGTTCCAAAGGGTTTTCTTTCTCCCAAAGACACAAATAAATGGCTCAGATTAGTCTTGATAACAGTTGGCTTCCAAAAATCACATGGGACGATTTGACCATTTGAAGATTTTGAAAATTCAAGGGCATAATAGGGATTTACTATGTTAGGATTTAACTATTCTAGATAGTTCTATCTTGTGCTATATAAATCTAGTCGACCTGTGACTAAGGTTTTTTGTTCTAGTTTTTGTACTCTTTTTTTAAAGTAATGAAAAATTAAATGTTGTGCAATCACTGTGTTTAAGACACAAATGTAGGTTTTCCGATGGTGAGAATAAGATTAATTTTCGACTCGATCGTGCGTGTTGAGCACTTAGCTTCGATTCCTTGACTTTTTAGGCTAAGTCTCTTAAATGAGGACGAGAAATGATAGAGTTATTTATAAGTCTCGTAATCTTTCACGATCTCATGTGTAGTAATTATTAACTTATTCTCCCCACGCTTTTATAATAAATTGTTATTAAATATTGATTTAGCGGTTTAGTCAATATTGTTGGTTTCTAATTTGTTTTGGTATCTTCCATATAATTAAAATGGGAAAACATTAAGGTATCGCCAGCGTCACGGTTTTGAAGTATTGGCAACCCGAATAATCGAAAGCTTCACCCAATAATAAGATTTCAAGTTCTCACCTAAATTAAGCAAAAATTTGAAGCTCACAAGGCCGAAAAATCTATGCCCAAATTGAAAGTGAATCAAGCCTTAATCTTCGAAGCTTTAAAGATCCAAAATTCTACGTCAAGTCATAATAAAACCACCGATGATGGCGGATAATAAAAGACAAGGGCAAGACCAAAGTCATAATAAAAGCTTCATGGCGAAGTTGAATAAAAGATGGAGGTAAACAATTATAATAAAACCACCGATGATGACGGATAATAAAAGTCATGGTAATAAGTCTCATGTTCAAAACCGTTCTAAAATCGTGTTATCGATCCTTCTTGTTTTTTTTTGACATCGTTGTCTATTAGGGTGAATTATTAATTCGATGATTTTGGTTACACTGTTAAGACTCTATTTTTAGACCTAATCTCTATTCACGCATAAGTCAATGATGTATCCTCGTGATCATTAAGACAAAAATAAAATATAAGAGATACCAAATAGGAATAAGGGAGTTTAGGTGTGTAATTAACACTCATGAGATATGATTGTGTTGCTAACTTATAATAACAATGATCTCGTTACATGCTTAGCATGGAATTGGGTAAAAATCGAAGACGACGAAATTATTTCTAACGAAGCGTTCACGTGTTCTTATTCTTTGACCCTAAAAGTCACTTAATCGTGATGAAAATATTACATTATGTCTAAAACACGTGTAGTGGTTTATTTAAATTTATGTCTTCAATAAATGTCATCATAAATGAATTTTGGAAGTGCTATGATACTTAATTCTAGCATTGCGTGAGGGTACGGCAATGGTTTAGTATGGGAGAGTGATGAGAATGCAATTATACATAGTCTCATCGTCCAAATCGGGATTAAAACGCCTAAAATATCATCAAAATACCCAAAAAATATGCTTGTGTTTGTTCATTGTGTATTTTAGGTACGGATATCGTGAAATCAACAAAAGATCACAAGAATCAAGCAAAAACGAACACGGGTAATGAATCCGCATAAAGAACTGGGCCCAAAGCATGAATTTCCATTGAAGTCCTTGAAGTTTTGAAGATTGTCAAGATTGGTCCCTCTACTTTAGAAGACTTGTCATTTTAGACCCTTGTAAAACTCTAAAATTACAATAGGGTCCCAAAAATAACAAGAATATACAAGATTGGCCCTTTAAGTATGCATTAATTGCATAAAAAGCCCCTGGAATATGTTTGGAAACGTTTTGGTGGTCAAAATGAAAGAAATGAAACTTTCATTACAAAGGAAGTTGGATATTAAGCTGATTAAACTTTATATGCAAGATAATTGGAAAATGGAGGACTAATGTTACCCAGGCAACACAACTATTACCAACCTATCACTTAGCCACCTCACCCCCACCATCCATTTACCATTCGCCACCTCATCACCCCTTTCCACCTCACCTAGTCAAAGCCCTAGTCAAACAATCCCACTAACCCATTTTTTAAACACGTTTAATATATTAAAAGGGGAGGGAAACACGTCCTATTCACCATCATCACTATAAACACCCCTGATTATTTACATAAACCCTAATCCCATTACACCTACAAACCAAGGGGTTTTTGTTCAAGAGTTTCCAGATTAGTGATTAATCACTACCTTAACCAAACCCACCAACAAACAATCTCACCCGTGACCTCCAGTATGTCCCACATGTCTCCCCTGCTTCACTATTTTAAGCAACAAACGAATCTTTACAGCAATCCAACGTTCCAAAGGGTTTTCTTTCTCCCAAAGACACAAATAAATGGCTCAGATTAGTCTTGATAACAGTTGGCTTCCAGAAATCACATGGGATGATTTGACCATTTGAAGATTTTGAAAATTCAAGGGCATAATAGGGATTTACTATGTTAGGATTTAACTATTCTAGATAGTTCTATCTTGTGCTATATAAATCTAGTCGACCTGTGACTAAGGTTTTTTGTTCTAGTTTTTGTACTCTTTTTTTAAAGTAATGAAAAATTAAATGTTGTGCAATCACTGTGTTTAAGACACAAATGTAGGTTTTCCGATGGTGAGAATAAGAGTAATTTTCGACTCGACCGTGCGTGTTGAGCACTTAGCTTCGATTCCTTGACTTTTTAGGCTAAGTCTCTTAAATGAGGACGAGAAATGATAGAGTTATTTATAAGTCTCGTAATCTTTCACGATCTCATGTGTAGTAATTATTAACTTATTCTCCCCACGCTTTTATAATAAATTGTTATTAAATATTGATTTAGCGGTTTAGTCAATATTGTTGGTTTCTAATTTGTTTTGGTATCTTCCATATAATTAAAATGGGAAAACATTAAGGTATCGCCAGCGTCACGGTTTTGAAGTATTGGCAACCCGAATAATCGAAAGCTTCACCCAATAATAAGATTTCAAGTTCTCACCTAAATTAAGCAAAAATTTGAAGCTCACAAGGCCGGAAAATCTATGCCCAAATTGAAAGTGAATCAAGCCTTAATCTTCGAAGCTTTAAAGATCCAAAATTCTACGTCAAGTCATAATAAAACCACCGATGATGGCGGATAATAAAAGACAAGGGCAAGACCAAAGTCATAATAAAAGCTTCATGGCGAAGTTGAATAAAAGATGGAGGTAAACAATTATAATAAAACCACCGATGATGACGGATAATAAAAGTCATGGTAATAAGTCTCATGTTCAAAACCGTTCTAAAATCGTGTTATCGATCCTTCTTGTTTTTTTTGACATCGTTGTCTATTAGGGTGAATTATTAATTCGATGATTTTGGTTACACTGTTAAGACTCTATTTTTAGACCTAATCTCTATTCACGCATAAGTCAATGATGTATCCTCGTGATCATTAAGACAAAAATAAAATATAAGAGATACCAAATAGGAATAAGGGAGTTTAGGTGTGTAATTAACACTCATGAGATATGATTGTGTTGCTAACTTATAATAACAATGATCTCGTTACATGCTTAGCATGGAATTGGGTAAAAATCGAAGACGACGAAATTATTTCTAACGAAGCGTTCACGTGTTCTTATTCTTTGACCCTAAAAGTCACTTAATCGTGATGAAAACATTACATTATGTCTAAAACACGTGTAGTGGTTTTTTAAATTTATGTCTTCAATAAATGTCATCATAAAATGAATTTTGGAAGTGCTACGATACTTAATTCTAGCATTGCGTGAGGGTACGGCAATGGTTTAGTATGGGGGAGTGATAAGAATGCAATTATACATAGTCTCATCGTCCAAATCTGGCTTAAAACGCCTAAAATATCATCAAAATACCCAAAAAATATGCTTGTGTTTGTTCATTGTGTATTTTAGGTACGGATATCGTGAAATCAACAAAAGATCACAAGAATCAAGCAAAAACGAACACGGGTAATGAATCCGCATAAAGAACTGGGCCCAAAGCATGAATTTCCATTGAAGTCCTTGAAGTTTTGAAGATTGTCAAGATTGGTCCCTCTACTTTCGAAGACTTGTCATTTTAGACCCTTGTAAAACTCAAAAATTACAATAGGGTCCCTAAAATAACAAGAATATACAAGATTGGCCCTTTAAGTATGCATTAATTGCATAAAAAGCCCTTGGAATATGTTTGGAAAAGTTTTGGTGGTCAAAATGAAAGAAATGAAACTTTCATTACAAAGGAAGTTGGATATTAAGCTGATTAAACTTTGTATGCAAGATAATTGGAAAATGGAGGACTAGTGTTACCCAGACAACACAACTATTACCAGCCTATCACTTAGCCACCTCACCCCCACCATCCATTTACCATTCGCCACCTCATCACCCCTTTCCACCTCACCTAGTCAAATCCCTAGTCAAACAATCCCACTAACCCAATTTTTAAACACGTTTAATATATTAAAAGGGGAGGGAAACACGTCCTATTCACCATCATCACTATAAACACCCCTGATTATTTACATAAACCCTAATCCCATTACACCTACAAACCAAGGGGTTTTTGTTCAAGAGTTTCCAGATTAGTGATTAATCACTACCTTAACCAAACCCACCAACAAACAATCTCACCCGTGACCTCCAGTATGTCCCACATGTCTCCCCTGCTTCACTATTTTAGGCAACAAACGAATCTTTACAGCAATCCAACGTTCCAAAGGGTTTTCTTTCTACCAAAGACACAAATAAATGGCTCAGATTAGTCTTGATAACAGTTGGCTTCCAGAAATCACATGGGACGATTTGACCATTTGAAGATTTTGAAAATTCAAGGGCATAATAGGGATTTACTGTGTTAGGGTTTAACTATTCTAGATAGTTCTATCTTGTGCTATATAAATCTAGTCGACCTGTGACTAAGGTTTTTGTTCTAGTTTTTGTACTCTTTTTTTTAAGGTAATGAAAAATTAAATGTTGTGCAATCACTGTGTTCCAATTTAAATATTTTCTTAGTGTAATCATTTTATTTATTTGCAAATCTAGTTTAAAAAGTTTTCAGTATTTCACAAAGGATTTTCAGAAAATGAGCTTTTTGAGGGTTCTTGAAAAAAAGTGTTTTCATAAGTTTGATTTCAATATCTACAGAAGTGAAAGTGGATTGTGGTTTGATTTCAGCTTTGAGTTAAGTTTCTGTCAAGTTTTTGTTGGTTTCAAATCTGTTTCCTAAGATTTTATCAAAATCTTTGTCATTATTATTTGTTAACAGCTTAAGGCCATAAGCTCGTCAATAAGCTCACTGACACTGAGCTTATTGATTAGCTTATTAGCCTAGTTCCTTCTCTTGGTTTGTTGTTTTGTGCAGGAAAAAGAGCATAAAACAAGGTCATTATTCATTCTTTGCATTTTCTGAAGATATTGTCACCCTTGGGTCCTTTGTGGACTCCAAACAACAAGGTCCTCTACTGTTACATAGGCTGACAAAAATAATCTCTCAATGGTCCAATTAAAAAGGCATCAGCTCATCAGGCTTGAACCCTTTTTTGTACCTTTTTGTTGAAATTTTTTGATGCTTGAGTAATTTTGTGGAATCTGTTCATTTTTGTAGTAGTAAGTGTTTGTTTATGCTTCTTTGATAGTTTTATGCATGTTTTAGTTGATTAGGATTTAGTTTGTGAAGATTTGTATGCTAGTTCTTAGTTAAGTTCAATTTCAGAATATTTAAAGGGTGTTTGGATAGACTGATTATTCAGACTTGGGTGACACAAGTGGGTTTAATACCAGTCTAAACATTCTTATATAGGTGTAGTTTGGTCACATTGTTACATTGCTTTGAATGTGCACCATTGAAACTAAAAAATTCATGCTTAGCTCAAAATCAGTAATACTCTTACAGCAAGCTGTAATCAGTTTGTTCTAGTGTTTTTGGCCATCAAATCTTTGAAATCAGTTAAGTTAGTTGTAACCTAGGGTTTTTGGTCAGTTGGGTGTGATTTGTTGTTGTGTTGAGCAAGATTTGGTGATTCAAAGTTCACCAAAAGACCAATTGCATCAGTCCTGTTCATCAGACCCCATATTACCATATCAGTAACTGAACTTGGATTTTTTCTGTGTGATTTTTGTGTTTGAGTTGTTGTTTTTATTGCTTATTTGACTCCCCATAACCCAACTGGTTGTGGGGGTGCCTTTGGTATCCAGTAAAACCCAACAACAAAGATGCTACAAGCATTTAAAGCACCAGATATGTTTTTCCGTTAAGTCAGTGGAAAGAAGGTTCCCACTGCTAGTGTTCTTTTCCCCACTTCTCGCACTACAGGACAAAATTCCCTCACATGTCACTTTCAGTGTTGATAAGTTTTTTCTTTGGTGGCTCATTTTTAGAGTTTTTTAGTATTTTTAATTTTCCTGATATTTGATGAGACTGTAATTATACATAGTCTCATCGTCCAAATCGGGCTTAAAACGCTTAAAATATCATCAAAATACCCAAATATATGCTTGTGTTTGTTCATTATGTATTTTAGGTACGTATATCGTGAATTCACCAAACGATTACAAGAGTCAAGCAAAAACGAACACGGGAAACGAAGCCGCACAAAGAACTGACCCGAATCATGAATTTCCTTTGAAGTCCTTGAAGTTTGAAGATTTGGCAAGAATGGTGCCTCAACTTATGAATACTTGTCACTTTTGGCCCTTGTAAATCTCAATTATACAAGTTTGGTCCATTAAGTTTCAAGATATTACCATTATAGCCCTTGAAGAATGCAAACAATGCATAAAATACCCTTTTGACAAGTTTTGCAAACATTGGGTGGACAATATAGGAAGAACGAAAGTTTACTTACAAGGGACTTGCAACTTGTCTGTTTTAAACTTCATTTAGCAAGATAAAGAAAAGTAGGGGACTAAAGTTGCCCAGACAAACAAAGTACTCTCCTCCACTCCCAAGCCGACACCTCACCTTGACTGGTCAACCCACTCACAGTCCTCCAACTCACCTCCCCACTCCACGTCAAATCCCACTAGCCCTTTATTAAACTGATTTAATTAGTTTTAAATTTTCCCACTTAAACATGTTTTTAAATTAATCCCTTCCCCTAATCAGATTAAACTCATGTTCATCACTCCTTAAACCCTAATCCTACCCAGTTACAATCAATCTTAATCTAAAGGGGTTTTGGCTATAAACTTCCAGATTGTTAATTCCCCTAGCTTAGACCAAATCCCACTCACTTTTTCCTCCACCCACTCACCCCTGGTCCCCAACCCGTTGTCCCCTGCTTCACCTTTTATGGATAAAAAACGAATCTTCAGTCCATCTAACGTTCCAAAAGCTTTACTTGGTCCCTAAAGAGTGCAATCAACAGCCAAGATCAAAAATCAAGCTGTCTCATCACATGGGACTGATTTGACCAGAAATTTTCAAAGGGCAAAATCGGATTTTTATGTATTAGGGTTTTAGCTTTGCATTATTTTATTCAGTAGCCTAGATTGTTCTACTTAGCAGTATATAAGGAGCTTGCAACTTGTGCAAAGCCCTTGTTCTAGATTTTGTACTCTTTTTCAAAAGCTATTAATGAAAATGAACGTTTTTAAGTGTACAATTCTGAGTTCCAATTTCCAGCTTTCTTAGTGTAATGGTTATTTTATCTTGCAAAATAGTTTAAAGGTTTCAAAAGGTGTTCATGTTTCAAAGAATTTTCAGAAATCAGTTTTTTTTTGGTTTTGGAAAAAGGTTTTTCAAAGTTGAATGAAACACAAGTGTAGTGGATTCAAGGTGTTGAATTCAGTTTTGGGTAAAGCTTTTGTCAAAGTTTTATTGGTTTTAAAGTTTCAGTTTACAAAGATTTTATAAAAATCTTTTGTCCATTTTTTTTATTTATATTACACTTACTGTTATACAAGCTCACCATAAGCTGTTGACAACAGCTTATGGTTAAGCTTCTATAGCTTGAACTCTGCTTTCTAGGATTTGTGGTGCTTGTGCAGGGTTTCAAGAACAACACGACCTCATCCATTTTCCATCATTTTCATTTATTCATTTTGAAGATATCATTCACCCTTGGGTCCTCCTTTGGATTCCATTCAGCAGGGTTCTCTACTGGTTCATTAGATCACATAAGCTCCTAAACCAAGCCCTTAGAAGGCATTCAACCAGGTTAGGGATTTAAACCCATTGGTTTAAGTTTTTGAAGTTTTCATGTGCATTTTATGATTTCTGTGAGTAACCTGCTATTTGTTAGTTTAATTGTTAGTTCATGCATGTTATTGGGTTACAAGCATGTTAGAATGGGTGTTAATCAGTTTTGAAGATTTTTATTAGCAAAGTGTTTGAAAAATCTTGTTTTCAGTATTTAAGGGGGTGTTTCGGTCTATGGTTTAATCTTGTTGGGTGACACATATTAGTTATAAACTAGGCTATAGGTGTTTTCAGTATTTCAGTATTTGATGTTTAGTTTGATAGGATTTAAATAGGATTTGCATGTTATATTTTTGATAAAACCTGATAAAAATCAATAAGCCTTAAAATTGCATGGTTTAAGTACATTTTGATTACAATTCTTGTGCATCTGTTAGTTTATATGTTAATCTAGGGTTGTTAATTGATAAATTGTAGTTTGGTGGGATATTGTGAGAGTTTTGGTGGATTGAAAATCACTTGGTGACCAATTAGATCAGCTATACCCACCAGACCCATAGTTTCTGTTTACAGTAACCTCATTGGCCTATTTGATTGTGATTTGTGTATTGAGGTTGTGCTTTTTTTCTTCTTATCTTGACTCCCCACAGTCCACTGAGTGTGGGGGTGCCTTTGTTTCCAAGCAAAACGCAAAAACCAAGAAATTATATGCCAAAAGGTCCACAGACCTTAATTTTTGTTAAAGCAGTGGGAACAAAGTTCCCCCTGCTAGTGTCAAAGCTCCTACTGTTTGGGATAAGGACATACCAGTCCAAGTGTCCTTTCAGTTCTCTTGATTTTTTGTTTGTAGTGAATAATTTTTGGAGTTTTTAGTTAATTTTAATTTTCTTATTTTTTTTATTTTATTTCTGAATTTTTCATAATGTTTGATTTTAAGTTACTGTTCATTTTCCATTTTTTAGAATTAATTGCATTTTAATTAGTTTTTAATTAACTATTTTTTGTCTTTTAGTGCAAAATCTTTATATTTTTCAGTTTTAACATTTTTCCTAGTTTAAGAAAAGTATTTTAAGATTTTTAGTTTAAAAAAGTTTTACTGTTCACCTTTTTAAGTATTTTTTAGAATTAATTTTAGTTTAAATTGTTTTTAATTAAAACTATTTTGTCTTTTAGTGTAAAAAAGTTATTTTTTCAACTTTTTAAATTTTTCTACTGTTTAGTAATATAATTTAGGAATTTTCAAATAGTCAAATTAATTTTAGCATTATTTTATTATTTTTAATCATTATTTTAGTTTAAAAGTTGTTTTTAGTGTTTTAAAAATAGAAAATTAGTCTTTAAAATTTAGGAAAAATACTTTTTAGTCTTTAAATAATATAACTGAGTTTTTAGTTCAATAAAATAATATTTTGTGCTTTTTATTAATTATATTTAATTTTAGGGTTTTAATTAGTATTTAAAATTGAATATTTAATTAATAAAAGGTTTTAAAATTTATTTATTGAACTTTTATTTTTATTTGAATTATTTTAGACTTAGTTTTCATTTTTAACTAACTTTTAGGTTTAATTTTTAATTTTGTCACGTTTTACGTATTTACGTTCACGTTTTACGTCACTCGCCGTAGTTTAATCGTAATCGTAGCTCGTCTTTAATTTTTCTCTCTTAAACCAAAAACGTCACTAATCCAAACTTTGATTTTACATATTGGCACTCATAATCACACACCTCCTTCGAGAACGAACCCGCATTTATTCAACTTGTCGGTTTTCTTAAACCATCGAGTTTAATACTTGCCCAATTTACGGTGTTTTCCTAAACACGTATTTTTACTATAATCATTTTGGCGCCGCTGCCGGGGAGGTGTGTTAGCCATTATTATTATCATGTTTGTGTGAGTAGTGCGCTTTTGCTTTTCATTTTTTGGAAAGCGTAAATATCGTACATACTCATTTTTGTTATTTTTCCTTAATATATTATGGTATCCAAATAAAACGTGTTTAGTTTTCCTAAACTAAACACACAACAATCTTTTTATTATATTGTAGATATCCCATTATCGTTTTCATTTTCGTTTTCCTTGTGAATATATTACTATATTGTACTTACGTAGAACAATAAATATACAAGTACTCCAAAAGCGTAAAAACGCAACCTTGATTCGGGATTTCATCACTCGATCATTGTATTCGAATCCAAAGCAAAAGTTTAAAGGCAAAATAGATAAATACTTTCGTGAGGCTTAATTTCAATTAACACAAACTATAAGGTGGGTATAAGGCGGTTGTATTTCACGACCTAAGGGAAAAAGGCTCTTAAGTGCTTATCGCCGCCTCGTTTCCCCCGCTTGCTTGTGCGTGTTTTGAGAAAGAGGGCCAATCGAGGGTTTGCCGCCCAAGTATTATCCACGTATCATATATAGTTTCTTGTTTTCAAGATTAAACCCTCTAGAACGTTTTGGTGTTCCACCAACGTTCTAAAGTCATCGAAGGCGTTCACTACACGTGATCGTTTTCATTCTTTGAGGCTCCTTTAATCGAGAAATCGATTCGAGGAGAGATTTGTAGATTTGAGTCTACGTAATACACCCAAAAATCCTAAGAAAATTAAAAACAATCAAAAACCAAAAAAAATTGAAAAATCGAAAAGCCGCAAAAAGAATCTTCTTTGCAACCACCCATTCTACGCTTAGTGCATGCACACTCGATCGAAGGATTATTCTAATTCTAGCGACGCTTCGAATCGACGCAATCGTAATCGAAGGAATCGACGACGTAGACGAGCTTTAGAAACCGACGTTCCTAATATCGTTGTTGAAGAAACCTTAGACGAGATGGCCGACAATCGTTCGATGATGGAATTGCTCCAAGCACCCACCGAGGGTTATGGAGACGCGATCGTAATTCCTGCTATCGAAGCAGAGAATTTTGAGATTAAGAGCGGAATGCTTTCGTTAATCCAAGCTACGAAGTTTCGAGGTCGTGAAGTCGATAATCCTCACGACCACATTCGGAATTTTGATTCTCTTTTAGCCACGAGCAAGTTTAAGAACGTCAACACCGATGTCGTCAAGCTTATGCTTTTTCTGTACTCGCTCGATGGTGCCGCCAAGGATTGGTACGAGAAAGAGCCACTTAATTCCATAATTACGTGGAAGGATCTCGTTTCCAAATTCGTTAATCATTTTTTCCCACCGTCTAAGACGACGTTTTTCAAAAACGAGATTACAAGATTTGAGCAAAAACCGAATGAATCTTTTAGAGACGCGTGGGATCATTTTAAGGAATTGCTTAGGCAATGTCCTCAACATGGATTTTCCTAGTTGCACCAAATTGATACGTTTTACAACGGTATTAGTTTTCAAGAACAAGATTCGTTGAATTCCGCCGCCGGTGGCAACTTTTTGTGTAAAACTCTGAAAGATGCATTGATGATTACTGAGAATCGATCCAAGGTTTACCAACTCTGCAACGCACCGAGTGTTGCCAATGTCGCCAATGTTAGTAGTTCTAATCGCGACATTGAGAGAGTTGATGTGAAAGTCGACAAGCTAACGAATGTGTTTACGTCTTTTCTCGTCGAAATGCAAAAGAAAGACGCTCTCGCTACGGTGAAAGCGGTTGAGACATCGTGTACGTTTTGTGGTGGACCTCATAATTATTACGAGTGTGCGGCTACGGATGGCCAAACGTCGAATGTGAGTGCGTTAAACAACAATTTTTCTAATCAAAATCAAAATAACACCGGTCCATCACAACAAGGCAATTATAACCAAGGCAACAATTTTAATCAAAACCGAAACAATTTTCAAGGAAATAATCAACAAAGAAATTTTTCGAATCAAAATCAAGGTTATAATCAAGGTCGGAATTTGAATTGGCAAAATCGAGACAATAATCAAAACTTGTATTTTTTAAACAACAAAAATAAAGGTAACAATTTTTCAAATGGTAATCAAGGAAATTTTCAAAGAAGTAATCAAAACCAAGGGAACTTTAATTCAAATCAAAATAGTTCGTCAAACGATTTTAAAAATTACATGAAAACGAATGAGGATAATATGGGACGATTAGAGGGAGAAATTGGTACTTGGAAAAACGATTTTTCTAATACTTTGAAACTTCAAAACACGAAGATTGAGCAAGGTCAAATCGACATTAAAAAAATGTTTTCGGCTATTATGAACAAAGCCTCGGGTGCTTCATCGAGTTCGTTACCTAGTGACACTGTTGCAAATCGGAAAGAACAATGTAAAGCCGCCTCGTCACGTGGAAAAAGTCGTGTGATTACCCCTACCCTTGATGGATTTCGTGTAGTTCCTTCTTCTCAACCCTCGACTTCTAAGACGTCTTATTGTTCTAAAGTCAATGGGGTGAACGTGGCGACCAAGGAAAAGAGTGCACACCCTTTTGTACCTCAAATTCCATCCACGGTTCGAAAAGCGAGTTTTATCGACCTAACCAAAGTAACCCTTGAAGAAACTTGTGCATCGATCCTTCTTAAAAAACCTAAAAGGCATATGCCAAGAAAGGAAGAGGATCCGGGCCAATTTCTACTACCTTGTGATTCTTTTAGATTGAGGGATGTTTAGCCCTTGCCGATTTAGGTGCTAGCATCAATCTTATGCCTCATTCTCTTTGGAATTGATGTGATTGCCTAATCTTACCCCCACGAACATGACTATCGAGCTTGCAAATTGTACACCACTTATACCAATTGGAATAGCTGAGGATGTCTATGTTAAAGTTGGAAAGGTTTTTTTTCCCGCGGATTTTGTCATATCTGATTACGAGTGTGACCCTAAATGTCCCATTATTTTAGGCCAACCATTTTTATCGACGGCTCGAACCGTAATCGACGTCCACGAGGGGAGACTTACTATGAGATATGGGGAGGATAAAATGGACTTTTTCACGAGTAAATCCCAAGTGTCTTATGATAATGAAAAAAGCGAGGTTTCAAAACCTAATGTTTCAAATTCAAATGATTTCAAAATGTTTACTTTAGCGGAAATTATGAGGCTTAATGCATGTTTTGGAAGAATTAAGAAAAATGGTTTTAAAGATGATGATTTTAACGATAAAGAATACGTGTACCTAATTCAAAAGGGTATGTGTAAATTTATGAATGAAAAATCACTTTGGGATGTATTCGATGAAAAAAGTGAACAACCAATTCCGAAGGGCGACGTTATTGCCATCACGACAATGACCAAAATGGACTCGTCTTCACCACCTTCGAAGGACCACGTCTTTGAGGCTTCAACTTCTAACTCCATCGAAGTGCCTCCTTTTCCTAGCCCAACACCCATTGAGGCTAAAGGTTTCATCGACGTCGATCCTCTCGTCTTAGAAAAGTCACCTAAGCATAGTCGTTCGACTTGTAAGACCATGGTTGTGAGTGCTCACACCGAATCTTTCTCTGACGATGACGATGGCGATTTTGCCGAGATTGATGCCGTACTTTGAAATCCACATGCCATTTTTGAGGATTCTCCCAAAAAGACCTCTTCTCATGTGAATTACGATGATTACGAATTTGATCCCGAGATTGAGGAAATCATTGAACGAGAGCTAGCTCTTTTGCCTCCACTTCCACCTACAAGTCAGGTCGATCTTACCAAAATCAAGGATGAACTAAATGAGTTGGAACGTCTTATTTTTGATGACGAACCAACTCATATGACCCCCAAAAATCCAATTCTCGAGGAGTTACCTAATCAACACTCCTGAAATGAGAATTATGTTTACCACATTCGTGAGGATTTAACTTATCAACAATCCCCACAAATGAATGATGGTTTCGTGCTTGATCGTGATCTTTTTGAGAGAGTTTCTAAGATACTCAAGGAGGGGAATGACAAACCTTGGTTTGACAAGCCTATCTTTGATGAAGAAATCGATGAGATCGACGTTCATGAGGATGACGAGTATGTTGACCCCGGGGGCGTTGTTCTTTATTGATAAACGTTTTTAGAACTTATATAATCCACCACCCCCTCCCACCAATGACTTAAATGTGAGGATTTTTAGCGAGACTAATTTTGAATTTGGCACGCCAAATATTTTCGACATTATCAAATCGGGTTTTCATAAAGAGTTTTTGAACGATGAAAAAGGAAAAGATTTTAAAAATGTTTTAAAAAGATTTTTCTACAAGTCTAACTCTGTCATCACATCGTTTCATGAGTACTACCACCTCGTCTACTCCTTTTGATGATGGTGTGTGTGGTTTTAGTGTGGGGGAAGCCCCTTATGTTCCCTCACATTTCTCCATCGAGGAAGAGATTTACGATCCCGGAATCGCTTGTAAAGGGAAATATCGGTCTTCCACCGATGTAATAAATGGAAATCTTATCTATTTGCTTGGTGTGAGCCTACCTCGAGTAGCTCATAAGTTTGACTTACCCATTGCCCCACCTTTCTACTTCTCATCTCTTTTATTCTACCCCTTTGGGGTTTTACTATCGGTTGAAGTAGTGTTGTTTCGTCCTTCATCCGAAAACGAGGACGCTATCTTTGACCCCGGTATACGTGTATCGGGTTTTTAAAGTATTCCATGTACTTTTGGGCATTTTTTATCATTTAAGCCCCACCAAAAATGACCAAACCATGATTATCCCTAAATGATCACATTTATGGGGATTCGAGTCGAGCTTTTGACTTGGTTATCAAAAACGAGGTGCCTCGTGGGGGATTCTCATGCTTATCCTTGTAAATATTATTGCTTTCTAATAGTGTAATGAGGGGACTTGTGCTCTTCCAACCTTTGTTCCGTGGTTGTTTTTTATTGTGATTTATTAGGTTCATCGTCATCATTGAAGCCTCTCGTGTTCGTTTTACGGATCACTCGAGCTTTGATCGTTGCCTCTGGAGATTCCAATATCCGATGATATCCTTTTATGTTCTAACGTTTATTTTATTAGAATAATTCATAAACGACTTTTAGGTTATTCGTTTTACCCTTTCCATGCTCGAGATTAAGCATTCGACTTCGTCTCTAGTATGGGGGTGTTTTCACCCCTAGAATCAAAACATTGAGGATAATGTTTAGTTTTAGTATGGGGGTGAGTAGATACTTCACCTTGCTCACGTCACCACGCAATCCAATATTCACCTTTTTGTTATCGTTTTGTGGAAAAATAAGGCTAAAATGGTCAAATTTTAAAAATATTCGTATTTTTCATAAGTGTTTAAGACACGAATGTAGGTTTTCCGATGGTGAGAATAACAATAATTTTTGACTCGACCGTGCGTGTTGAGCACTTAGCTCGACTCCTTAACTTTTTAGGCTAAGTCTCTTAAATGAGGACAAGAGATGATAAAGTTATTTATAAGTCTCGTAATCTTTCATGATCTCATGTGTAGTAATTATTATCTTATTCTCCTACGCTTTTGTTTAAATAAATGCAATAAGTAACGTCGTACGATTTAAAAGGTTACTTATCTTCTAGCCCAAGATCGTTTAAAAGTTGCTCGTGTTCGAATAGAGTTCATAGCCAAGGCATAACTTATTGAACCAGGATGCGAAGATTGGCAAGTTCCAAAAAGGCCCTAACAAGGCATGGGGAGCTCCCTTTTGTTGCTAAAGATCCAAGATGATGTGAACTATCATTATTCCAAAATCAATATGAAGGATCGAGACACACGACGAGAAGCAATATACTCCCCTAAAGATCATGGAGAATTCTATCCAAAAAGGACCTAACAAGGCATGAGGATAAATATATCCAAGTCCTAAAAGGAGGCGGATCGTTGTATATCACAATCCCAAATTACGATTGAAGAAAAATGATGAAGCCGTGGTCCAAAACGTCAAGTGAAGAAATTCCATATATGAAGACCATTATTTCCAGAACGTCTTACAAGATTTTAAGTTCGATACACATGCCAAATATCGGTACGAGAAAGGTCTCAAATCGTGAAACGAGTTATGCCAAGATATGAACATAAGGAGATTACGAGAAGCAGTTTTAAAATATCGTGTCCTTTGGCTAACTATCGATTAAATCGTGCTACTTTACTTTTGGCCTTAATAAAATAGCAAAATAAGTCAAACATGTATCCTCGTGGTCATTAAGACAAAAATAAAATATAAGAGATACCAAGTAGGAATAAGGGAGTATAGGTTCATAATTAAAACTCATGAGATATGATTGTGTTGCTAATTTATAATAACAATGATCTCGTTACACGCTTAGCATGGAATTAGGTGAAAATCGAGGGCGACAAAATTAACTCTATGAGTCATTCACGTGTTCTTATTCTTTGACCCTAAAAGTCACTTAATCGTGATGAAAACAATACATTATGTCTAAAACACGTGTAGTGGTTTATTTAAGTTTATGTCTTCAATAAATGTCATAATAAAATGAATTTTAGAAGTGCTATGATATTTAATTCTAGCATTACGTGAGGGCACGACAATGGCTTAGTATGGGGAAGTGATGAGACTGCAATTATACATAGTCTCATCGTCCAAATCGGGCTTAAAACGCTTAAAATATCATCAAAATACCTAAATATATGCTTGTGTTTGTTCATTGTGTACTTTAGGTACGGATATCGTGAATTCACCAAAAGATTACAAGAATCAAGCAAAAACAAACATGGGAAACGAAGTCGCACAAAGAACCGGACCCGAATCATGAATTTCCTTTGAAGTCCTTGAAGTTTGAAGATTTGGCAAGAATGGTCCCTCAACTTTTGAAAACTTGTCACTGTTGGCCCTTGTAAATCTCAATTATACAATTTTGGTCAATTAAGTTTCAATATACTACCATTATAGCCCTTGAAGAATGCAAACAATGCATAAAATACCCTTTTGACAAGTTTTGCAAACATTTGGTGGCCAATATAGGAAGAATCAAAGTTTACTTACAAGGGACATGCAAATATACTCCCCTAATCAGATTAAACTCATGTTCATCACTCCTTTAACCCTAATCCTACCCAGTTACAATCAATCTTAATCTAAAGGGGTTTTGGCTATAAACTTCCAGATTGTTAATTCCCCTAGCTTAGACCAAATCCCACTCACTTTTTCCTTCACCCACTCACCCCTGGTCCCCAACCCGTTGTCCCCTGCTTCACCTTTTATGGTAAAAAAACGAATCTTCAGTCCATCCAACGTTCCAAAAGCTTTACTTGGTCCCTAAGGAGTGCAATCAACAGCCAAGATCAAAAATCAAGCTGTCTCATCACATGGGACTGATTTGACCAGAAATTTTCAAAGGGAAAAATCGGATTTTTTTGTATTAGGGTTTTAGCTTTGAATTATTTTATTCAGTAGCCTAGATTGTTCTACTTAGCAGTATATAAGGAGCTTGCAACTTTTGCAAAGCCCTTGTTCCAGATTTTGTACTCTTTTTCAAAAGCTATTAATGAAAATGAACGTTTTTAAGTGTACAATTCTGAGTTCCAATTCCCAGCTTTCTTAGTGTAATGGTTATTTTATCTTGCAAAATAGTTTAAAGTTTCAAAAGGTGTTCACGTTTCAAAGAATTTTCAGAAATCAGTTTTTTGTAGGTTTTGGAAAAAGGTTTTTCAAAGTTGAATGAACACCTTGATGAAGTAATAGTGGATTCAAGGTGTTGAATTCAGTTTTGGGTAAAGCTTTTGTTAAAGTTTTATTGGTTTCAAAGTTTCAGTTTACAAAGATTTTATGAAAATCTTTTGTCCATTTTTTTATTTATATTACACTTACTGTTATACAAGCTCACCATAAGCTGCTGACAACAGCTTATGGTTAAGCTTCTATAGCTTGAACTCTTCTTTCTTGGATTTGTGGTGCTTGTGCAGGGTTTCAAGAACAACACGACCTCGTCCATTTTCCATCATTTTCATTTATTCAGTTTGAAGATATCATTCACCCTTGGGTCCTCCTTTGGATTCCATTCAGCAGGGTTCTCTACTGGTTCATTAGATCACATAAGCTCCTAAACCAAGCCCTTGGAAGGCATTCAGCCAGGTTAGGGATTTGAACCCCATTGGTTTAAGTTTTTGAAGTTTTCATGTGCATTTTATGATTTCTGTGAATAACTTGTTATTTGTTAGTTTAATTGTTAGTTCATGCATGTTATTGGGTTACAAGCATGTTAGAATGGATGTTAATCAGTTTTGAAGATTTTTATCTTCAAAGTGTTTGAAAATCTTGTTTTCAGTATTTAAGGGGGTGTTTGGGTCTATGGTTTAATCTGGTTGGGTGACACATATCAGTTAAAACTAGGCTAAACACACTTGATTTATTGGTTATAGGTGTTTTCAGTATTTGATGTTTAGTTTTATAGGATTTAAATAGGATTTGCATGTTATATTTTTGATAAAACCTAATAAAATCAGTAAGCCTTAAAACTGCATGGTTTTAGTACATTTTGATTTCAATTCTTGTGTATATGTTAGTTTATATGTTAATCTAGGGTTGTTGATTGATAAATTGTTGTTTGGTGGGATATTTTGAGAGTTTTGGTGGATTGAAAATCACTTGGTGACCAATTAGATCAGCTATACCCACCAGACCCATAGTTTCTGTTTATAGTAACCTCAATTGGCCTATTTGATTGTGATTTGTGTATTGAGGTTGTGCTTTTTCTTGCTTATCTTGACTCCCCACACTCCACTGGGTGTGGGGGTGCCTTTGTTTCTAAGAAAAACGCAAAAACCAAGAAATTATACGCCAAAAGGTCTACAGACCTCAATTTTTGTTAAAACAGTGGGAACAAAGTTCCCCCTGCTAGTGTCAAAGCTCCCACTGTTGGGGATAAGGACAAACCAGTCCAAGTGTACCTTTTAGTTCTCTTGATTTTTTGTCTGTAGTGAGTAATTTTTGGTGTTTTTAGTTAATTTTAATTTTCTTAATTTTGTTATTTTATTTCTGAATTTTTCATAAAGTTTGATTTTAAGTTACTGCTCATTTTCCATTTTTAGAATTAATTGCATTTTTAATTAGTTTTTAATTAACTATTTTTTGTCTTTTAGTGCAAAATCTTTATATTTTTCAGTTTTAACATTTTTCCTAGTTTAAGAAAATTATTTTAAGATTTGTAGTTTAAAAAAGTTTTACTTTTCACCTTTTTAAGTATTTTTTAGAATTAATTTAATTTAAATTGTTTTTTATTAAAACTGTTTTGTCTTTTAGTTTAAAAAATTTACTTTTTCAACTTTTTAAATTTTTCTACTGTTTAGTAATATAATTTAGGAATTTTCAAATAGTAAAATTAATTTTAGTATTATTTTATTATTTTTAATCATTATTTTAGTTTAAAAATTGTTTTTAGTGTTTTAAAAATAGAAAAATAGTCTTTAAAATTTAGGAAAAATACTTTTTAGTCTTTAAATAATGTAAGTGAGTTTTTAGTTCAATAAAATAATATTTTGGGCTTTCTCCTAATTATATTTAATTTTAGGGCTTTAATTAGCATTTAAAATTGAAAATTTATTTAATAAAAGGTTTTAAAATTTATTTGTTGAATTTTTATTCTTATTTATATTATTTTAGACTTAGTTTTCAGTTTTAATTAATTTTTAGGTTTAATTTTTAATTTTGTCATGATTTACGTATTTACGTTCGCGTTTTACGTTACTCATCGGAGTTTAATCGTAATCGTAGCTCGTCTTTAATTTTTCTCTCTTTAACCAAAAACGTAACTAATCCAAACTTTGATTTTACATATTGGCACTCATAATCACACACATCCTTCGAGAACGAACCCGCATTTATTCGACTTGTCGGTTTTCCTAAACCATCGAGTTTAATACTTGTCCATTATACGTTGTTTTCCTAAACACGTATTTTTACTATGATCAATATTGTTTATTTCTTTTGTGATTGTTCTTAAAGTTTATTTTCAATTTACTGTTCATTTACTATTTTTTAGACAAATTCAATTTAAATTAGTTTTATTTAAACTGCTTTTTGTCTTTTAGTGCAAAAATGCCATATTTTTCAGTTTTTCAAATTTTGTTAGATTCAAAAAAATATTTTAAGATTTTTAGTTTAAAAAGTTTCCCTGTTCATCTTTTTAATTATTCTTTAGATTTAATTTAAGTTTAATTAAGATTTAAATCAAACTGTTTTGTATTTTAGTGAAAGAAATTACTTTTTTCAACTTTTTCATTTTTCTACTATCTAGTAATATAAACTAGGATTTTTCAAAAATTCAAATTAATTTTAGCATTGTTTTATTATTTTTAATCATTATTTTAGTTTAAAAAGAGTTTTTAGTGTTTTAAAAATAGAAAATAGTCTTTAAAATTTAGGAAAAATACTTTTTAGTCTTTAAATAATATAAGTGAGTTATTAGTTCAATAAAATAATATTTTGGACTTTCTCTTAATTATATTTAATTTTAGGGCTTTAATTAGCATTTAAATTGACTATTTAATTAATAATACGTTTTAAAATTTATTTATTGAATTTTAGACTTAGTTTTGATTTTAAATTAATTTTTTAGCTTTAATTTTTAAATTTTTCACATTTTACGTATTTTACGTTCGCGTTTTACGTCATTACGTCGTAGTGTAATCATAGTCGTAGCTCGTCTTTTATTTTTCTCTCTACAAACCCAAAAATGACACTATTACAAATTTGATTTTATATAATTGGAAATTAATTCACACACCTCCTTCGAGAACGAACCCGCATTTATCGGTTTTACGGTTTTTAATTAAATCGTAAGGCTTAATACTTGCCCATTATACGCTCTTTTTCCTAAAAGACGTATTTTACTACCATCATTGCTGTGTGTTTTACTTTTCGGTTTGTGTGGTCAATGGGACACCCCGTTCTTCTGGTTATTGTTGGATACACAAGCAAGAAACACGACACACCAAAACTTAACAGCCTAAAACCACTAGAAAAATGAAAATAAGCAAACAGTGGGCTAAAGAAATCCTCCTGCTTACCAAAATATTCCTTCCCCTATATGAAACCTAAAAATACTAATGCCCTAAATCAAATAGTGGTCTCGTCTTGGTTACACAGTGAACAAAACGCGATACCAAACACAATAACACAAAAACTAAAATCAAGCCTAAATTGAACGACAAATACCAGCAGGTTGCACACTTGCTTCTTTTGGGATTCTTCGTTTTACTTGATAGCATACAGTGGCTACAATGAAGCTAATGGGTGACTTCAAAAACGGAATAAGCACAAAATCAACACCTAATTCAAAGACTTCTAATGAAAATACCTCAATACATCTATGACCTACAAGATTACAGTACTAGCAGAAACTCAATTACATTAACGACATATTTCTACAAAACTAGCAACCTATGATTTTAAACTATAACCTCCAAAACTTTTGACTCAAATCAATAACCCTAAACCTCACAAAGGGTGAAAAATTTAGCTAACTTGAGGATTTCTTACAATCTACCAACCACGCTCTCCCAAACACCCCTTTTTAAGTTTATGGCATGATTTTTTTCAAAAGCTTTTGTTTTAAAACTCCACAAACCAACAATTACTCAAATGATCATGCATGAATACCACACAGAAACAGAAATCATTCAAACCATATGAACAATTAATCATTTTTCCAATTTATAAAAAATATAAAAAGTAACTCACCTCACGGGGCATAACATCCACACCCCTTTGGTTTTGAGCTAATGTGATCGCACAATGATCACAAGCTTCCAAACCTGCTGAGAGTAGCAAACAATCAAGACCTATGGTCTTGATTTCATTAGCACAGATTATAGATAAACAATCCACTTATTTTTCACTTCCTTTCTTAAAAACTTACTTGAAAACTTTGAAACCAAATCACCAAACAATAATTTAACACAAAGTTTGAACCTATGAACAAAATC
Organism: Glebionis coronaria; assembly: GCA_025667525.1. Classification (NCBI taxonomy): domain Eukaryota; kingdom Viridiplantae; phylum Streptophyta; class Magnoliopsida; order Asterales; family Asteraceae; genus Glebionis; species Glebionis coronaria. The sequence goes on along the minus strand of CM046882.1, from coordinate 224,207,093 downwards.
CGTTGTCACTTCATTTGTACATGGATTCAGACATGTGGATCTCAAAATTTTAAACAAAATTCTTTGAAAAATCTTTGATACACAGAAATTTAAAAAGGACAATGTTTAAAATTGCAAGTCAATTAAAAACTTATAAAGTAAATGAATTTCGAAAATATGGAAATCAAACTTGCTTTTTTCATTAAATTGAAAAACAAATTACAAAGTATGAAAAATAACAAAATTTGGAACAAGAAAAACTAAAGTTCCTACTTCCCTTTATATAATAGGGCTACAAGAGTCTAAAAGCAAGGAATATGCAAACCCTAATTTGTTGTGATCTTCCAAATAAGCCCTCTTGAAGAAATTTGAAAATGGGTCAAAGGTGACCCATGTGATGAATCTGAGCATCCAGCTGTTTTGAAGATGTCTTGGACGTTGGATGACAACTAGGGAGCACGTCAAAGGATCCTAGCCATCAAATGCCTGGTGCAATCTTGTCTTGGAGCAAAACGTGGGTTAAGGGAGGCTGGGGTGTGGTCTTGGGTTGATGATGTGTCGTTTTTGGGAGGTGTGATAGGTTGAGAGTGATGTTAATAGTGTTTTCTGGAGATTCTAAAACAAAACCCCTTTGTTTTGGTGAGGTAATCAGTTTAGGGTTCATGTATGTGTGAGTGTGTGTTTTGATTAGGATTAGGGGAGGGGTGAATGGTTAACCGGGGTTTTATTAAAAAAATGTTTCAAAACATTTTTTTATCAATGAGGTGACGTGGGTAAAAAAGGTTGGGGGCTTTGACTGGTTTGACCGGTTTAAGTGGGTTAATGTTTATGAGTTTGGCAGTTTTGGTCCCCTATCTTCCATTTTATGCATATGAAGTATTTAACAGCCAATTCCTCCACTCCCTTGTATATAACTTCGGTTCCTTTGTCATTTATGGCAGAATCATGTTGCATACTTTTAGAACAAGGACTTGTTCTGCATTTTCTTCATTTTCCAAGGACTAAACATGTATATGTGGAAACCTTTGTTTCCTCGATCTTTTAGCTACTAGGAATGCATCATGTTCATATGATTAGATAATCAAAGCGGAATTAGAACACAACACATTAACAAGGTGTTTAGGCACAAAACACATGAATTAAACAAATGGATTGCTAACTATATTAATAATTAACAATCACTAGACGTGTATGCATTGAATCCCACGTCTAGTCGACACACGCTCTTAGGTTTACATTATGAATGAACTTATGAATAAACCTAATACCCTTGGTTCCTTTTATAGTGTAAGGATTAGGGTTTACAAGAGATAATATCAAATAAACATGTAAATCTTCTATTCAAATAAACTTATAAAGAATATATTCTGTATACTTATCTAAATAGAAGCTTCCAACAACACTTGTCAATGTTCTTGTCAATGCTTGGATTGCACATGACAATGCTTGTCAATGTTGACCTCTGTCAACGCTTGATTTGCTCTTGACAACGCCTGGATTACACTTGTCAACGCTTAGACAAATGCCTTCATGTTTTCTTCGTTTTTGAGTTTCTGCCACATCAACTTTTTGACCCAACAATCTTCCCCTAGTTGATGTTGGCAAAACTCTTTGTGTATCTCTTGTAAGTTGTACATGATCTTCAAATTGCTTCCCCTCAATTGTAGAATGTATGTCTTCCCATTTTTGTCACATCAACAGGGAAGTAAACAATGTATGCAATCTTGAAGATTCTCCAAATGTAAGCTCTATGTAATGATTTTGAAGAAAAATAAGTATAATATTCTTGATGTAGAAGTAGAATAACCCAAACCTATGTTCCATATCTTGTACGATGTGATGAAGTGTGTTGTAGATACAAAAATCCTCATCGTTTGTGAGACACTGAGCACGATAATGTAACTCCATCAAGTGATAGAAAATATGTGCATAGAGTACCATAAGAAAAATCACATATTCCTAGATCTTGTATCACTTCATCAGTAACAATGTAAGCACAAACAAGTTACCTTAAAAGTCCATGACTGGAAGTGCACGACTTTAAGATATGATAGAATATAAACTCGCGAAAATCTTCTTCGAACATCAAACTTACCATAAGAATTCTTCCCCTTAAGCCAACACCTCTTCATGACAAGTCTTAATGAACCAATATCTTCATATGTAAAAGCTGTTTGTGAATAACTCTTTCACAAGGCTATCCCGATTACATACTCTAATATCAATCAAAGTCTTCATGAATTGTTGCTAACTTACTTAAAAATCATTGACTCCTTATAAAAATATCCGAGCCATTAATATCAACTTGGTATTTTATATAAAAACAGAGATTCCATGTACCTTTGTGTGTAAATACTTCCTTTTTGTGTGCCAAAATCGTATCAATTTTCTCAAACAGCAGCTATTCCTTTGTTATCCAAGAACCTTCATTGTCCAATATCTCTGTCATGTGTATTGTCCCATATCGGACAAAACGTTCAGCGCTTGAACAAACCTTTCTCGGATAACACGTGTCAACGCTCTCTGTCAGCGTTCACTTATTCTTTGTCAGCGTTGTTCAAACTAGAAGGGGGGGGGGGGGGGGTTGAATAGTTTCTCTTCGATTGGTGACCAAATTAAAATTACTTTCAATTTGGTTTGTATCAAAACTATCTTTTACTTGAGGCTAAGTTGCATAATGATTAGGTTCAATTCAAATGCACTAGCAAAGATAATAGGTAAGTGTAATGATAATGAAATAAGTAAAGAGTAAGGAAGGAGACAACCTAGTGGGAAGACACCAATATTTATAGTGGTTCGACAACGAGGCTCTATCCTCGTTTCTACTCCACTCCTCGAGTACACCTACTCGAGATTTCCACTATATCCACAAGCTCCCTTCTCGGCGGAGAAAACCTTGCATCGTTGCTTACATTATTTTCCGACACTAAGCTAAATGTCGAGACCTAATCTTTAGCTAGGACCAATCTACACAACGTTGCCTACTTCACAATTTAACGACACAAGGCTAGATGTCGAGTTCTAATCTTAAGGTAGAACCAATCCTCACGACGTTGCCTACTTCACCATTTTACGACACAAGGCTAGGTGTCGAGTTCTAATCGAAAGCTAGAACCAATCTTCACGACTCTTCACTTTGTAGCTAAGTGATAACTTCACACAACACAACTACTAGTCACTTTATAGTTTAGTGAGAACTCACAAGACACAACCACATCACTTTATAGTTTAGTGAGAACTTCTAATCAAATCTATTACAACTCAACTAGACTTATCCAAGTACACACATGTATCTTGGATTTACACAACACAAATCCAAGCAAACACATATGCAATGGATGTATACAACAAATCCAAGTATCCACAAACAACTTGGATGAACACAACTTGTCCAAGTATTCATAAATACATTGGATTGACCTAAAACAAAAAGGGTATCATGATGAATATGACTAGCTCATAGATTCATCTTTATCACAACACTAGTGAGTGAGTGATCTTCTCATTGGACAAGGTAAAGGAGGGGATCAAGAGGATAATCATATGTAAACATCCTTAACAATTTAAGTGATCATTTACTAATGATTATGCTATAGAAAATAGAAAGAGGGCTGAGAAAAACGTCCAAGAGGCTTGCTGGAAAATGAGATTTGACCCACTATTTAAAGGAGACAAAGTATAACGGATCTATAACGGCTAGCTGTGCGCGGTACCTTATCTCACCCCGCGGTTCCATATCGCTAAGGAACCGCGTAGGTACTTAAGGTACCGCCACTAGACTACGCTCCGTTTTTTTGTCTTTTTGTGGGGTGGGAATATCTGAGGTATTTGAAACCTTCAAAGGATATTCTAACAGCATTTGGAATATGCTATTTTCAAATTTTCATTTTCCATTTTAATAAAACATTTTCTAAAAAAGAAAGTTTATTAAAAATTCTTTTGTCATATTAACAAAAGTGAGTTTTAAGGATAATCATTTTGATGATCACTAAGTATGATTAAGAAAGGTTAGTGATCTGATTATTACCTTGATGATAGTTTTAGTTAAATAATTCATTTTGTGTTTTACACTAAATGTGTTGTATGGTTTGTTGTGATCAAAACTAAGAAAGATTAGTTAACACTAATAATGTTTTTAGGCATCACTTGCATTAACAATCTCCCCCTTTTTGATTACGACAAACGATAAACTCATTTACGTAGAAACACAAAATATGGAATTATTAACTAGTTTATCACTATCATTTCTCCCCCTTTGTCGTAGCAAAAAGGTTAGGACAAGTCTTTGAAGAACATCGAACTTTGCTAGTAGCTCCCCCTTGCTTGGGGCACCAAGTTTGTGAGCTAAGGTGACATGCTACACAAAGGTTAGTAGAAAGGAAAGAAACACCAATGTATATATGATCACTACCTACTAAGTAACTTGAGAGGGAGAGAGAGAAGAAATCTCAAATTAGAAGCAAGTATTTTGCTAAGTATGTCCAAAGAGGTAATTGACAAAATCAAGCTTCAATCCGATGAAGATGATAAGCTTGTCAATGGGTTAAAGTTTAGAATTGATGGAATCACCCATAAGCAATTGTAAAAATTAACCATGATCAACTCAAAATAGAACTAATCAAATAACACACAAACAACACAAAGGTTACATAAAAGAAAAAGACACAACAAAGAAGATAGTAATACACACAATATGAGTATCTAAAAGCAATAAATATGGAAAATAAACCACTAAGCATAAGCTAGTCTAATAGTGATATTTTCCAAGATTGCAAAAAAAAATAAAAGACTAAAAAGATGACGATATATCATTCGAAGTTTTGTCCACCGGAACGAAAACTTGAATAGGAGGTCGAGTGAGGAGGAATTCAAGAAAATTTAACTTCTCATACACATGAGGAAGTTCAATTTGTTAAAATCGACAACAAGCACACGAGGATCCATGATGCAACATAAAATCGTTTGATGGGGGTATGGCATCAAACTTAGGGTTTGGTGGTGGTGGGGTAAAGGGTTTGGGAATGTTTTCACAATGACTTGTGAGGTTTGGGAAGGTTGAAAGGTCATTGAGTTGAGGGGTGTTGAAGGATTGAGGTGGTGGGGGAACATTTTCTTTAGCTCCGGTGATGGGGTTTATGGTATAAGTCTCATTCCAATACTTGATTGGAGAGAAGGTAGGGTTTTTGGGTGGTTTGGACGAAGATGGTTCATTATTCTTAACCCAAATAGGTCGAACCGAGATTTTCGGTTTCTTTGAAACCTTGGATGAGGAAGCTTTGGGTGAGTAGGGTTGTGACAAAGAAATGTCAAGGTTAGGAATGTAGGAGTTAGGCATTGTGAGAGTGTGAGAATGAAATCTCAAGGTTGTGTGAGAATGAATTCTCAAGGTTGGGAAGGTGTGAGAATGAAATCTCAAGGTTGTGTGAGAGTGAATTCTCAAGGTTGGGAAGGTGTGAGAATGAAATCTCAAGGTTGGGGTATAAGTAAAATGTAATCAAGGTAAGAATTTGAATACAAAATGTGAAGTGTCAAGGAATGTTTAGTCAATTTGAGTAAACAAGGAATCTTGACAGGGTATAGGGTTTTAAAAGTTTTGACCAAAAATTCGTCAAAAACTGATTTCTGCCCGCGGTACCTTAAAGGGACCGGTGGTTCCATATCGCTAGGGAACCGCGGGGCTTTAAGGATCCGTGTCCAGTGGACTTGAAACCAAGTTTTTGAGAAAAACTAAGACTTTTTCAAAAAGTTGCAAATCTTCGAATTTTACCTCTATTAGCACCAAATTATGCTAGGGTTGCATAAAGCAACACATTCACAAAGAATGTTTTGACAAAGGGTGACAAAATAATTTAGATATCATTTTGAACCAATTTTAGTCAAGTTTTTTAGAGGTTGTGATAGATTTAGGTTCAATTTTAATTTCAAATTAAAGTTGATTAGTGTGCACAAAAGTATAGAAACACACAAAGCTAAATCCATAGATCAACAACATGAAACATTCATGAAAGAAGCAAGTACAATGACAAATAAAACTAACTAATACATAACTAGCTTAACATTAGATCTAGATAAGTAGTCTTCTTTGGCTTGGTTTTGTTGAAAACTCTTATTAAGAAAACTCCATCATTCATCTCCTAGGAGGAGGCATGGAGAACAAGGCAAGCAATAACTCTTGCAACCTCCTATGTAGTCCATACATATCCATCCTAAGGATATGGATGATGTAGTGGTTGTAAAGACAACATGGACAACTAGGACCATGTGTTTGTTGAAACCCATAGTATGGATCACCCAAAAGGAGGGAAAGTGGAACACCCAAAATTGGAATGTTTGAGTTGGGTGGAGGTGGAGGAGGCAAGTTCTCCAAGGGTGATGTGGGTGAGAGTGGAGGCATGTTCCCTAAAGGGGAAATGGGTGAGTGTGGAGGTAAATTTTCCAAGGTTGGTGAAATGGGTGAGTTATGAGGGGTAAATGGTGAAGTCACCAAAGTGTCATCAAAGTCATTCACAAAAGGAATGCTTTGGATTGGTTGGGGTTGTGTGGTCACATCCAAGGGTGCACTTGGAGTGAAGGGTGAAGAGAGCTCATTCATTCTTGAGTTGAATGAAGAGGAGGTAGAACCAATAGAGTGGTTAGTACCATGGGTGGATGATGTCTTGCATGGTGCAAGAGGTGGGGAAGGTGATGAAGAAATGAGGATAGGAACCATCTCATTCTTAGGTGTGTGGAAAGGTGAGGAGTTAGGCTTGGCTACCTTAATCCTTATTTTGAGTGTTTTCCTTGGGGTGGAGGTCTTGGAAGTGTTTGAGGTTTTGGTACACACCATGGTTGTTTAGGGTTAAGGGAGGTATGTTTGATGTGTGAAGAACATGGCAAACAATGTGGGTTTAAATGGGTGACGGGATGATCCAAACTAGTAATGGGTTAAAATCATTTTAGGTGAATAATGAATTTAGGTAAGCTAGTTAAGGAAATGTGCAGTTTATTACAGAAAATCATGCAGTTTTTACACAGAATTGAGAAAACAGTGTAAAGCAAAGATGCTGTCGGGCACAGTGACCGGCGGTTCCTTATCTAGTACCCGCAGTTCCTTATTGATAAGGAACCGCTGGTCGATATTGAACCGCGACCAGAGGTTTCAAAAAATCTTTCATCCCAGTTTTTGTAAAACCCAGATTTTTCCCAAAAGATTCACAAGCCAAAGTTAACTACAGATCATAATCTAAGTAAGCTAACTATCACAAAGATGCACAAGGCTATGTAAATCACAAACATGATGGCATAAGCAACATTTAGGATCAAAATAAATAATAATCCAAACATGCAACAAAAGTTAATAAACAACTAAACCAAAGTGTTAATAACCAAATGTTTAACCATCAAATCCAAACTTTGACACAACTCCAAAGTCTTCACCTCCTTTTCTTTCCTAAACCTTTGATCATCTTTCCCAAATACTTGAATCCTTTTCTTGTCTCCACTCGGTGTTCATGTAATTCTCCCCGAGTTCTAAGATTCTCACGATAAAGATGCTCCATATTGAGATCTTCCGGAACATCACTAGAAGGGTGAGAAGGAGGAGCTAAGTCTTCAAAATCATCCTCGAATGGGCTTGAGGATGGATGGGAATTACTCGAAGAGTCGAAATGAGAACTAGTACCGACGCCATTACCATCACTTGTTGGCATATCGGTGTCCTCATAATCCGGCTCTTGATGATTGGATTTTCGTGAACCTCGGTCACTTCTAGGCTTTCGTTCATACACCTCTTGAATAGGTAACATAACCCGTTGAACCGGGTGAAAGCGATAAAGATCTAGATGAGGAAAATCTTCACCAACCCTTCTAAAAAGGCGAGTAAGAAGCATAGCATAGGGAAGGTTTGTTTTGGGTTTGGAAAGAGCATAATTTATACGTCGAGCGATGTAGAATGCTAAGTTGTACTCGGTTGATGTAACGATGCAAAACAACATATGCACCATACACGCCGGGATATGATCTCGGTTTCCACCAAGACAAAACACATTCTCCCTAAGGATGTTAGCCCATTGGACCATGAAGTCCTTAAGGTCGCTTGAGAGTACTTCATAGCGATTCACATTTCGCACATTAGTATGAAGGCTTCTCACAACGTTTCCAACACGCTCCTTCAAGATGATATCAAGGATGAAATTTAGATCAACTTCGGTGATGTCATCTAAAGGTTTATCGTTGGACTCCACGAGAGCATCAAGTCTCAATTTGTCCGTAAAACGACAAGTGCCTCTATATGGCACACCAAGAATATCACCAAAATCATCGAGGGAATATTGAATGATTTGATCATTCAACATGAAGCGAATAAAGATTTGGCCATTGATTTCGAGCATGGAGTAAGTGCTAAAGAATTCAAGAAGAAACAAGGGATAAATTTCTTCGTCTATGAAGAGCAAGCAATCAAATCCAATATGCTCAAACATAGAGTTGATATATCTATACCCCGTTATTCTTGTATCTACAACCCTATCCTCATGGAAATTTCGAGTGGAAAGGGACGGAAAAGAGTTTTGAAGTTGAGGGGAAGCATATGTTTGGGAAATGTCCGGCATATAGTTTCTAGTGAATTGATGATCTTTTTGATATTGAGAAGGCATGATTAGTACCTAAATAAACATAAGAAAATATTTCCCCAATCACTCATATGAAAAATAAAATCAAAGATAAAAAATATGAGAATGTGTTATATCAATTTCTTGACAAACATAGGATTGAATCCATATCATTCTCATGTTCACAATGTGTCTATTCCATCATTAACCAAGAACACATGATCTATGTTAGATCAACAATGAATTAGAACATTGGTTTTTCAAAACAAGGTTTTTAGGTAAGCATTAATGATACAAATGTTTTGCAATGGGGTTCTAGATTTGTCTCTCGGTATCCTCTCGAATTGATCACGGCTCTAAGTGGAATGATTTGTTCTTGGTTAATAAAAAGTTGTTGGTTTGTTTATCTATTTTAAACTAATGACAAATAAGTAAGTATCGATGAGTAAAATTAAAGCTTTAAAAGATTAGACGAGTTTAAAAATAAATGCTTGAAAACTTAACGACAAATTTAGAAAAAAATAAATGAACATTCAATAAAAACTAACACTTGGAAAACTTTGTAAAAATATGAACTTAGTCAGAAAATACTAAAAGAAAGTAAGATCGGAATATCTTAAAAACGATTACTGATCGGAATAATCGAACTAGGCCCAATCGGAATATATTCCGATCGTCTGATCGGAATGTTGGAAAAAGAGTTGCAATCGGAATGTTTCAATACTCACACTAATCGGAATACCCAAAAGCATCACAATCGGAATAAGCAAAGATTGAGATGATCGGAATAATCAATGAAGGGCAGATCGGAATAATCAAAAATTAACTAATCGGAATGATTGGAAATACGCCCAAATCAGAAAACAGAAAACCCTTTTCTGATCACTACGATCGGAATGAGGGTGCTGGTGCTCTGGTCGGAATGACCGAATCGAAAAAGGGTTTTACCCTTTCCGATATCCCTTTGATCCGAAATACAAGCAAGATCAATAAGCTATGGAATAAGCTTATTACCAAAACTAGGACGAATCCAATAAGAAACAGATTAAATAAGCACTAAAAACAACTTTTCTAACTTTAAATAAGCAAACTTATAAATCAAATAATAAAAAGGTGAACTTTTTATGAAAACTTTAAAAGGTAAATAAGCTAAACCAACAAATAAGCCAATAAGCACAAAGATCTTAAAGCTTATTCGGGTAAAAACTTAAGGAAACATAAAAAGATTAACTTTTTAAGCACAAAATCATTGATGAACAACACGGATCATACGAGATTTGTACCAAAATCAAACAAAATCAAAGAAAGGTAGAATAAGATTAAAGATTAAAAGGTTTGAAATTAAACTTGATTAATGAAAAATAATACAAAAGTTTGATCTTTAAGGAAAGAAAGATGAAAACTAGTGAGAGAAAGTTTAGAACTTTCTCTCTCTAAAACTAGAGAAAGTGTAAAACTAAAAACTATCTAAAAACTAACTAACTCCCAAATTGTGAAGTGGAATCATATATATATATATATATATATATATATATATATATATATATATATATATGCGTGTGGTGGTGGGCTTGTGAACGGGCTTTGGATTTGGGCTTCTTTTCTTCTTTCTTCTTTAGTCTTCACGTTTCTTTAAATAAACGTTTCCGACGTTGGATTTTGAGAAGTGTCGGTGAATAATTCCAACTCGTCTTATCATCTTTTGTTTAATAGACTCGAGTTCTTTGACATATATGAATCTTCCATCTTTGGCTCTATTCTTCGATAAATCTTTAAATAGGCACAATGACTTCAAATCTTTTGCATCTCTTGGACAATAGACTTCGTCTTGAGTCTTTTTCTTCGATAAAACCCGTGCAATCCCATGTTTTCTTCAATATTCATCCGGTTGACTCTGAAAACACAATAAACACAAAAACCACGCATAATTCCAAACAAATGATATTAAGTACGTGTTTTGGTCTTGTTTTAGCCAGAAATAAGTGGTAAAAGGATGGGTGTTTTCACACCTATCAAATCCCCTACACTTAACCATTGCCATGCCCTCATGCAATGCTTAGTGATAAAGCAAATTTACACTTTCCTCATAATCAATCAACCTTGGCCTTATTAAAACATTACTTAAACAAAAATTAAAGTACTAAGAGAAATTAAAACTTTAAAAGAAACAAAAGGATAGAAAACAGCTACGTGGAAATAACTTGCAAAGAGATCAAGGACTTACATTAGGGCTTCGGTGCTGCGAAGATTTATCACCCTTAAGTTTCACGTTCCCCAAACTAAGCTTAAAAACGAGATCATTGTTATTATAAGTTGGCAAATCAAACACTTACACACATGGCTTAATTAAATGCTTAAACTCCCTTATTCCTAGGTGTATCTCTTATATTTTATTTTTGTCTTAGAATGATCATGAAGATGCATTTTTGGACTTATTTTGATAGTTATTTAGGTTGAAAGCAAAGTAGGACGATTTGATCAATAGTTAGCTAAAGGACAAAATCTCTTAAAACTGCTTCTCGGGATATCAAAAAGTTCATATCTTGGCATAACTTGGTTCACGATTTGAGACCTTTCTCGGGCCGATATTTGGCATGTACTTCATACTTCATATCTTGAGAGACGTTCTTGAGATAATGGTCTTCTCATCGTTAATAGAGTTTCTTCACTTGGAGACTTTTGAGGGGTACTCCAACTTTGTTGACCACGACTTCATGATTATTTCTTGAATCTCTAATTGGGATTTTGAGATACAACGATCCGCCTCCTTTTCGGAATTGGATCTATTTATCCTCATACATTGTTAGGGTCTTTTCGGATAGACTACTCCATGATCTTTATGGGAGTTGATTGCTTTTCGTCGTGAGTCTTGATACTTCATATTGATTTTGGAAATAATGCTTTTCACATCACTTTGGATCTTCAGCAATAAAATGGAATCCTCATGCCTTGTTAGGGCCTTTTCGGACACGCCAATCTTCGCGCCCCGCTTCATAAGTTATGCCTTGGCTATGAACTCTTATCATTACCGAGCAACTTTTAAACGATCTTGGGCTAGAAGCTAAGTAACTTTTCAAATCGTACGACCTTACTTATTGCAGATAAATTATTAGCAAGTGATGGGAGAATAGGCAAATAATTACACCAAGTGAGCTTATGCAAGAATACCGACTTATAATTTACTCTATCATTTCTGGTTCTCCACAATTTAAAATCTCAAGTAATGAGACTCGTGGATGCTTAGCCTAATAAACCAATTAAGGTCCACATGGTTAAGGATACTAGCTAGAATAAACTTGGATAAGTCTATTCGGGTTGAGTCAAAATAATCGCAACGGGCCTAATATATCAAAGATTTCAAAACTAGCTACACCACTTTATTAATATTTTTGACTTTATTGCGGGATATATACATATGAAAGCACGATAAAAATTTAAAACTTACGACTAAATGGCCAAAGTTAATTAAAAATTTGAAAAATGTTGAAAAAGATGATTTTCCGGTTAAATGAAGGCATTTTCATGGAAAAGTCCACTTAAAACTTCGATAGAAGTCCCCCCTACACTTAAGATAAACATTGTCCTCAATGTGTAAGCATGTGGGAAAAATCTCCCCTACACTTATGACATTGTGCACGTTGGTTAAATCAAGCTAAGGAAGAGACGACTAAAGTGATCAATTTCAAATGTGAGTATGAAGAAAATTGAATCACGATAGTTGAGAGGTTGAACCGGTTCCAAGAGTGCATTCATCCCTGTAATCACATCACACACAAACACAAAGCACCTATATAGGTCCCCCTACACTTAGGAGGTTAAAACAGAAATAGGATAGATACTCGGGTTGCCTCCCGAGGAGCGCTTGTTTTTGATAACCGAGTCACAAGCCTGACTCGACCCAAAATTAGTTCATGGGGAACGTGGTGAGGGATGGAATCATCTCCTGAGAGATGACCTCACCAAAGTATAACTTCACTCGTTGTCCATTCACCTTAAAATTCGGTCCATTAGGTTGAGCGAGCTCGAGAGTACCATATGGAAAAATTTGGGCAATGGTGAATGGGCCGGACCAACGAGATTTCAGCTTGCCCGAAAAGATTTTCAACCGAGAGTTAAAGAGTAAAACTTTGTCTCCAACTTGGAACTTTCGGTTCATAATCTTAGAGTCGTGAATGAGCTTAGTCTTCTCCTTATAGATCAAAGAATTTTCATAAGCCTCATTACGGAGTTCATTCAGCTCATTGAGTTGGATCTTGCGTAGGTCACCGGCTTTGTTGATATCAAAATTAGCCCACTTAAAGGCCCAGTAAGCCTTGTGCTCCAACTCAATGGAGAGGTGGCATGCTTTCCCGTACACGAGACGATATGGTGTACAACCAATCGGAGTCTTGTATGCGGTACGAAAAGCCCACAAAGCATCATCAAGTTTATCAGCCCATGAGCCACGATGCTCTCCCACGGTTCTTTCGAGAATTCACTTTAATCCTCGGTTAGAGATTTCAGCCTGGCCATTAGTTTGTGGGTGGTATGCGGTGGAAAGACGATGATTTACACCATACTTAGCCATGACTCTTGCAAACTGGTCATTGCAAAAATGAGTCCCGCGATCACTAATAATGGCACGAGGCACACCGAATCTAGCGAATAGCGATTTCAAAAAGTTACAAACCACCCTTGCGTCATTAGTGGGTAAAGCTTTGGCTTCAACCCATTTGGAGATGTAGTCAACGGCTACAAGGATGTATTTGTTTCCTTTAGATGAAAAGAATGGCCCCATAAAGTCGATACCCCAAACATCAAAGATTTCACATTCTTGTATGAAATTCTGAGGCATCTCGTCTTTATGTGTGATCTTGCCTTGTTTTTGGCAAGCATCACAATGTTTAACCATCTCGTGAGCATCAAGGTAAATGGTGGGACAATAAAATCCCGATTCAAACACTTTTTTGGCGGTGTAGTTGGGACCAAAGTGACCAACGGTGGGTCCTTTGTGGCAAGCGTCAAGGATTTCTAAAGCTGCCGGTCCATCAACACATCGGCGAATAATCAAGTCAGCACATTGCTTGAATAGATACGGGTCATCCCAAAACTAAGTCTTAATGTCGTTAAAGAAATTCTTCTTTTTCTGGGATGTTAACCCGTCAACGAGAATCCCAACCGCCAAGTAGTTTGCAATGTCCACAAACCACGGGGTTTCATCAGAAGTCGAGTTGATAGACATTAAGGTCTCCAGTGGAAAAGAATCATTGATTTCTTTGTTCGGATGATCCCCCTGGTAAGGATCCTCAAGTCTACTGAGATGATCCACGGCTAGGTTTGGAATCTTGCTTAGTCAACAAGTACTTCAACGCGGAATGATCGGTGTAAACGATTGTGGTGGAAATGACAAGATAGGGGCGGAACTTTTCAAAAGCATAGACAACAGCTAAAAGCTCTTTTTCAGTTGTCGTATAATGCAATTGAGCCCCCGTCATTGTCTTGCTAGCATAGTGGATTGGTTGGAAGTGTTTATTCACTCTTTGGCCCAAAACCGCTCCAATAGCATAGTCGCTAGCATCGCACATCAACTCAAAGGGAAGCTCCCAATTAGGGGTAACCAAGACGGGTGCCTTTGTTAGCTTATCCTTAAGAAAGTTGAAGGCTTGAATACACTCATCGGAAAAGATAAAAGGAGTATCCTTTTCCAAGAGGTGGGTCATCGGGCGAGCGATTTGAGAAAAATCTTTGATGAATCGACGGTAGAAGCCCGCATGACCAAGGAAACTTCTCACACCCTTCACTGTTGAAGGTGGAGGCAACTTAGCGATAACATCGACTTTAGCACGGTCTACTTCGAGACCGGTTTTTTTGAGATTTTGTGTCCTAGAACGATGCCCTCTTTTACCATGAAATGGCAGTTTTCCCAATAAAGAACAAGGCGAGTGACTTCACACCGCTTAAGCATACGTTCTAAATTGGAAAGGCAAGCAGAGAAAGAATCGCCATAAACCGAGAAATCATCCATGAATACTTCCATAGTGTCTTCCACCATGTCATGGAAGATAGCCATCATACACCTTTGGAACGTCCCAGGAGCATTACATAAACCAAAAGGCATGCGTTTGTAAGCAAATGTTCCGTAGGGACAAGTGAATGTGGTCTTTTCTTGGTCTTTGGGATCGATGGGAATTTGGAAATACCCGGAGAAACCGTCTAAGAAGCAGTATTAGTCATTACCCGCAAGACGCTCGAGCATTTGATCCATGAAAGGAAGAGGAAAGTGATCTTTTCTCGTGGCATCATTGAGCTTGCGATAATCAATACAAACTCTCCACCCAGTAACGAGACGAGTGGGAATCAGCTCGTTGTGTTCATTGGGGACAACGGTTATTCCGCCCTTCTTGGGCACACAATGGACGGGACTTACCCACGGCGAATCCAAAATAGGGTAAATCAAGCCGGCATCAAGAAGTTTGATAACCTCTTGTTTGATGACGTCATGAATTCGAGGATTAACCTTTCTTTGGCTCTGGATTGCGGGTTTAAAGTCATCTTCCATGAGAATCTTGTGAGTACAAAAGTTCGGATCAATTCCGTGGATATCGGAAATTTTCCAAGCAATTGCCTTCTTATGATCTTTAAGCACGGCGATGAGGCGAGATTTTTCTTCTTCTTTCAAGTCCTTAGCAATGATGACGGGTGACTTCTTCTCTTCTTCAAGGAACACGTACTCGAGATGGGGCGGCAACTCCTTAAGTTCTAAATCCGGAGGATTTTCGATGGGAGGCGTTTTCAAAGTCAGAGCATCGATAGCAATAACCGTGGGAGATGGTGGAGAAAGATTGTCTTCTTTGAGAAGGTTTTCAAAGAAACGCATGTCTTCATCCCAATCGGTGGGAGAATCGTCATTTGCTAAGTTCACATCTCCCATGGTGGCTTCAAGATCTTTCCAAAAGAAATCACTTTCTCCAAATAGAGACAGTGATGAATCAATAGAGGAAACGGTCTCAACATTAGGAAGAGAGGTAGGAATATTTTTACAAGCATCAATAAAGTGTTCTTCACAAGCCTCATCCAGAACGTCAATACAATTAACACTCTCGTATGAATAAGGTTGTTTAGACAACTTTCCCATGTTGAAGATGATTTTATCGTCGCCCACTCTCATGATAAGCTCACCGGCTTCAACATCGATGAGAGTACGACCGGTCCTCAAGAATGGACGACCGACGATCAATGGCACACGAGGGTCCATGTCGTAGTCAACGACAACGAAATCGGCAGGAAAAGTGAATTTGTCGACTCCTACAAAGACGTCTTCGGCTATCCCCACTGGATAAGCAACCGTACGGTTAGCTAATTCCAAAGTCATTTTGGTGGGGACTAGCTCAGGGAGAGATAATTGCTTCCAAACGCTTAGAGGCATTAGATTAATATTGGCACCTAGATCGGCTAGGGACATGTGATATGAGCTTAAACTCATATCCTTTTATCAACAAATAACCCTAAAACATGAAGCAAAATACCCTTTTATATTGTAAAAAGCAGTGTTATGTGGTATGTTTGTGTTTGTGTGATCTTATGTAGGTAAAAGGATACAATTTCAAGCAAACAAGGAAAAAACAAGCTCAAATGGATGAAAAAGACAAAAGAGGATCAAAAGTGACAAGACTTTGAAGTCAAAGGACCTATCTTGACAAATTGTGAAAGTTGGAGGACTTAAAGTGCAAATTATGGAAAGTCAAGATTAAAGTCAAATTTGGTCAACTACAAAGTCAACTCAAGTCAAAGGTCAATTTTGTACAAGTTTTGGAAGTTCAAGGACCTAAAATGTCAAATGAATGAAGATATTAGCTTGAAAGTGGAATCTGCCAAGTACAAGGACCTAATCTGTCAAGATGAGAAAGTTATGCATGTTTAATCCATGTGCTTAGGCTATTAACCAATCAGGAACAAGGAAGCAAGTCACATGGATCAAACAATTAAATCCCACTCACAGCCGTCACATTTAATGCCAAATCACAACAGTGTGATCCGCAACTCTCTCTCTCTACCAATCAAAAGCTGCCACGTGTCCTTCTCTTTCAACAAAATATTTTCCAGGAACGGGATTTTGATAGAGGGCATTTCAAGTGAAGATCAAAACATCAAAGTTGCTCGTTTTGAAGAGACGAATCCAATGGTGTTAACCAATTAACAAATAATCCATTGAATCAAAAATCCCCAAAATGTGTTCATCACCTTCAAAGAAGATTTGCAGAATTCCTCCACGTGTCAAGTGATGATTGGCTCAAACACGTCACAACTCCAACAGAATCTTCCTATCTTGCCTATAAATACTTAGCTTGTACCTCATTTTTCTTTGTAGCTTAATTCTGTAAACACATAGTTCTCTAAATTTCACTTTTCCTTTTTCCCTCCTTTTCACCTAACTACTCAAGAGTCTGACAAACTCTTGAGTCAGTTAGTTAGTTAGAACCTTGTAACTACTTTTGTAACTGATTTCATCAATAAAATTTCAAATTCAAGCTTTCCCGCCAAATTCTGTTTCTCAAATTCCTGTTGAATCTTGTTGATCTTGGATACACTAGTTGCTGTTTGATGTTAGTTATGATCAACCATTGATCATAGCTTACATTGGTGGAGTTTTGTAGCAGATTGATCAAGAATTCAGTTCATACCTAGTTACTTGAAGTTTTCATGGCAGAATGATGCTTTGTAGCTGTTTTGGATGTTGAATTGAGTTGACAGCTAGTGATAGGTGGTGGTATCACTAGGGCAAGAGAGCTCAGCGCTCCTCTTCTTCCCAAAGGATCTCTACAATAGGTTTTATAGCTTCTGATTTAAGTTCCTCTAAACAAGTACTTGCATGCTCAATTCCTTAGATAACTTTGATGGCTGCTTGATTATACTTGTTTAGTTGCTGTTTGATTGTCTTTGAGTGTTGTAGTTTAGTTGTTTGATACTTGATTACTTGTGATCAGTCTTGTAGTTTTAAGCTCATTTTCAGTAACTTTTTAGTCCTATAGCTTAATTGAGTTCTAGTTGTTATAAGTGTGTGATTTCAGTTTGATTAGCTTACATTTTATCCATTAAAACAAGTTTGCTATAGCTTTTGTATCAGTTTTAATCATTACTCATTTAGTCTTTGAAATAGTTTGATTAAAATCAGATAAGGTGTGTTTGGGACTAGTGGTAAACCAGTTTTCAAGTGTTGATAATTGGAGTTTAAGTGTTCATTTCTACTCATTAGGAGTTAACAAGTAGTTTTCAGTCAATTGTAAGTCATAAAAATAGTCAAAAAGGCAATTGGTTAACAAAAAGTTTGGGTCACACTAGTTATCAGCTTTTAGTTCAAAACTTGCCAAATTCAATTGATCATTTCTCCTTCATTACTTGTTCAAATTTGCTCAAACCAGTTTCCAGTCTTAGCTTATAACATAATCTTTCAGACTTTAAGAGGAAATTCTACAGTATCAAGAAATAAGCAAGAAAACAGCTTATTAGTTAAGGCCTGAGCATTTTGCATTCTCTGATGTGAAAGGCTGACTGTTTTGCTAGATCTCATTATCCACTTCATAAAACTAGTTGTTTTCTTTCACAATTCTGTTTAGTAAAGGTTGGATATGAAGTTTTGAGATTTTGAGTTTTTTCAAAAATCTGGTCAACGTTTGGTCAACATAAGCTCATTTGAGCTTATTTTCAGATATCTAGCTTATTACTGGATGAAAATTGTTCTAATTTGATTTCCCCTTCCTTAAATCAAGTGCTTAATCAGTTTTGACAATAAAATCAAGTTGTGGATGTTTGGATTATGCTATAGCTTATTTTGAGCTTATTAATAAGCACTCTTTTGCTTATTTTGGATTTTTAGCTAAAATCCTTGAATACACGTTTCTATAATTGGATTTGAAGTTGTTTGCAAGTTGTTTCAGCTTAATTGGTTGAGAAATAAGCTCAAACGAGCTTATTCTTTCTTTGAGCCCGTTTTTACTTAAAAAGTTTGGATATTTGCACTTTAGTCCCTAGAAGTTTAAGCAGTTTCTAAACCTAGCTAATTTTCCTTATTTTGTGGAATTTGCAAAAGTTAGTCCCTGGAATTTGTTAGTTGTTAAATTTCAGTTTTGAAGTTTGTTAGTTTGTTAACATTTGGTTAGTTTGTTAAAGTTTTTACAAGTTTAGTCCTTTTAGGTAACTGTTTTACATTTTTAGTCCTTATAACTTTTAGAATTTACATTTCAAGCATTTACATTTCATAGAAATTACATTTTCAGTCCTTATACTTTTATATTTTGCAATTTAATATTTTACTTGAATTAAATTTGGAATTTGCAATTTGTTTTACGTATAAGTAGGTCTATATTTTTCATTTTTACTTAGTGTTGTTTGAATTAGCAATAGATTACCAAGCAAACTTGAACAACCAAAAACAATTATAAATTTGATATTGATTGGACTTTCTATTAGTTAAGAACTGAGAAAACGAACTTGCATTATACACATTTCAAATGGCGCCGCTGCCGGTTCTTTGACTACACGAGAGACTATCGATTGACGGTTTTCATTGGCTTTTGGGATCCGTTCACTTTGTGAACGTTATTTTTACGTATCATAAATCAAAAACAAATAAAAAATCAAAAATATAAAAATATATAAAAACTAAAACATTAACAAAACAATTCTTTTCCTAAAGAATTGACCAAAAAAATTAAAAAATCCAAAAAGCAATCTTTTTCCTAAGAGATTGCACCCAAAAATATATATTATTGGATTCTCTCGGTTTTTATGTACATATAGTATTTTCCAATAAAAACTCATATATACAAAAATATTTTCCATATATTATTATAAGTACATAAGTATACGTATAAGAACAATCAATCTACATATCTTCCATAAGTATTGCCGAGGCAATACACCGTGTTGAGGGGCGCTCCGGTCCTTGACACGCGTATCGATCAAACAAAATAAAGCAAGAATAGATAAATACTCTCAATAAGCAATAATTCGAAGAATACGAACATTTAAGTGAATAGAAAGGCGATGTGCTATAAAATGCCATCTAAGGGTCAATAGGTACTTAAGTGCTTCGCGCCACCTAACCCCCCGTTCACTTGGGAGTATTCTAAGAAGGAAAGCTTCATTGAGGGTCTTGCACCCAAAGTAGTATTACATATATTTTTACTTTCTTGTGGATATTTAATATCGACACTCGAAGAGGATAATCTTATTCTTTTCAAAGTCACACGAGAGCTTCTCTCTCATTCCTCGTATTGAGTTGCATGCTCACTCGCGGGCGTGCACAAATACCGATTGGTGTACAACCTCTTCCTCCGAAAAGGAAGAAAAAGAGAAAGAGTAAGACCACCATCGTCCACCAAGCCGATCACGAGAATCGTGCTTTGTCACCACCACGAGGAGCCATGGCTGTTGATAACCGTACTTTGTTTGAACGTATGCAAACCAACATTCATGGATTTGTTAGTGCCATTAAGATTCCCGACTATCCCGCTAACACATTTGAGCTACATACATCTATGATCAATATGGTTGCTGCATCACCTTTCTATGGAAAACAAAATGAGGATCCCCATGCTCATCTTAAGAGATTCCTTTCACTTTGCAATACCATTAAGCATAATGGGGTTCCACCGGATGTCATTAGATTGTTGTTAGTGTCATTTTCACTAGATGGGAGTGCTAAGCATTGGTTAGACACCCAACCACCCGATAGTATCACCACATGGGAAGAGTTTACCACTAAGTTTTTGAACAAATTCTTTCCTCCACAAAAGACTATGGCTTTGAGGAATTTGATTATGGGCTTTACACAAAAACCTAGTCAATCCTTTGGTGATGCTTGGGAAGAGTATAGTGAGTTGTTGAGGCGATGCCCTAATCATGGAATGGATGATCTAAGCCAAATCAATACTTTCTATAATGGCCTTAAACCTCACCACCAAGATTCACTAAATGCTTCCGCGGGAGGGAGTATTCATTTCAAGACATACCAAGAGGCTTTGACCATTATTGAGACTAAGGCAATGGTTCAAACAAACGATCCATTTGAAGAAAGAGTTCATGTTATCCAAAACACTTCTCAAACACCTTGTGATAACCAATTCCTTAAATACCACCAAGAGATCCTTCAACAAGTCAAACAAGGACAACAAGAAATGACTCAAGAGTTAGTTCAAGCCTTGAAGAGCTTGACATTGAACAATTCCTCAAACAATGTGAATGCCATCACCATTTCTTGTGTTACTTGTGGAGGTCCTCACTCTTATGAACAATGTGACAAGGTGCAAGGTTATCAAGGGGAATGCTACGCTTACCAAGAGGAACACCGTGAACACTTCAAGCCTAACATCAATCCAAATAATCTTTCTTACAAATCTCAAAATTACCTTACTCCACCCGGCTTTCCACCCCAACCACCCACCCAAATTCCACAAAATCCTCCTCAAATTTTAGCAAGGAATCAAGGGCAAAGACAACCATACCAAGGAAATAACTACAAGGCACCAAATCAATTTCAACCTCAAGCAAGTACCTTTTATCCACCAAATCAAGGATTTACCTCTCAACCTTTACCTTTCCAACCTCAAGGTTTTCAAGGTTATGTGCCACAAGAGTTAAACACAATGGATCTTTTGCAGAAGATGAATCAAGAGAATGAAAAGAAATTCCAAGCTATAGACAAGAAAATGAATGACCAATTCAATAAGCTTTTCATGGCAATAAATCAACGACCACAAGGGGCTTTACCTTCCAACACACAAACAAATCCTAGGGCCAATGTCCATGCTATTACAACAAGGAGTGGTACAACAACAAAGGATCCTTCACCTCCTAAACCTACTATTGTTCAACCCACTTTTGCTCCTACTTGTGATAAGCCTTCTACTTCTACTCCACCTCCTCAAAGTGCTCCTATTCACTCAAACACACCTTCTCAACCACCTCATACTTCTCCTTCACCTTCCACACTTCCCAATGAAGAGGCTAACAAAGACAAATCTTCCACTACAATACCTATTCCACCTACACCCAAACCTACTCTTCCATACCCTTCAAGGTTGAAAAAGGACAAGTTAAAGAACAAAGATGACATACAAGTGTCCAATTTCTTAAGGATGTTCAAGCAACTCAATATCAACATATCCTTTGCGGAAGCTCTTGCTTATATGCCAAAGTTTGCTAAGATGTTCAAGGATTTGCTCTCAAACAAAGAAAAATTGGTTGATTTGCCCAACACATCACTTAATGAAAATTGTTCCGCGGTGTTACTTAAAACCTTACCAACAAAACTTGGAGATCCGGGGCGCTTCTTGATACCTTGCAATTTTCCCGGTGTTGAAAATTGCATGGCTTTGGCGGATTTAGGGGCAAGCATAAATCTCATGCCTTTATCGGTTTGGAAACAACTCTCTCTTCCTGAGCTCACCCCCACTAGGATGACTCTTGAACTAGCCAACCGAACCATAGCTCACCCCGTAGGTATAGCGGAAGATGTGTTTGTAGGTGTGGAT
Source organism: Glebionis coronaria (assembly GCA_025667525.1). Lineage (NCBI taxonomy): Eukaryota > Viridiplantae > Streptophyta > Magnoliopsida > Asterales > Asteraceae > Glebionis > Glebionis coronaria. The sequence continues at coordinate 224,185,015 of CM046882.1, read as the reverse complement.
AAGTTTACCTTTCCGGCCGACTTTGTAGTGGTCGATTATGACATGGATCCTAGAGTTCCTTTGATTGTTGGTAGACCGTTTTTGAGAACGGGTCGTACCTTGATAGATGTGGCGGAAGGAGAATTAATTATGAGAGTAGAGGATGAGAAAGTGGTGTTTAAGTTAGGGAAAGTTTGTGATAGAAAAGAGGTTAAGGAGTCTAGACCTTGTGAGACAATTAACATTGTGGATGTGCTAGATGAAGTGTGTAATGAACACTTTCATGATGCTTGTAAGAATGCTAGTGATGAGATTCCACATGTTGAAACCGTGGCCTCAATTGCTCCCTCTTTAACACCTTTTGGAGAGAGTGATTTCCTCTTGGAGGAATTTGAGTCCAACTTTCTTGGTGATGATGATTCTCCCATTAATTGGGAAGAAGATATTCTTACAATCCAAAAGTTGCTCAATGAGGACCCTATTCCATCCCCTATTCCACAAGAAATTACCATTGAGGAACCTTCCATAGTGAAACCTTCCATAGAGAGTCCACCTCCCATTGAACTTAAGGAACTTCCATCCCACTTAGAATATGCTTTCTTAGAAGGAAAAGACCAATTACCGGTGATTATTGCTAAGGAATTGAAAGAGGATGAGAAGGAGCAACTCATTGAAGTCCTTAAGAAACATAAGAAAGCTTTAGCATGGAGAATATCCGACATAAGGGGAATTGATCCACATTTTTGTACTCACAAAATCCTTATGGAGGATGATTATAAACCCGCCATTCAAAACCAAAGGAGAGTTAACCCAAAAATTCATGAGGTTATTAAGAAAGAAGTGATTAAACTCTTAGATGCGGGTATGATTTACCCCATTTCCGACTCTCCATGGGTTAGCCCGGTTCATTGTGTTCCAAAGAAGGGTGGAATCACCGTGGTGCCTAATGAGAACAATGAGCTTATTCCCACGAGACTTGTAACCGGTTGGAGAGTTTGCATTGATTATAGAAAACTCAATGAGGCAACTAGGAAAGACCATTTCCCGCTTCCTTTTATGGATCAAATGCTTGAACGCTTAGCGGGAAATGAGTACTATTGTTTTCTTGATGGCTTTTCGGGTTATTTCCAAATCCCAATTGACCCTAAGGATCAAGAAAAGACCACATTCACTTGTCCATACGGTACATTTGCTTACAAGAGGATGCCTTTTGGCCTATGTAATGCACCGGGGACGTTTCAAAGGTGCATGATGGCAATTTTCCATGATATGATAGAGCAAACCATGGAGGTTTTTATGGATGACTTTTCCGTATTTGGGAACTCCTTTAGCTCTTGTCTCACTAATCTTGAGAGAATGCTTAAGCGTTGTGAGGAAACACGTTTGGTGCTTAATTGGGAGAAATGTCATTTTATGGTGAAAGAGGGAATTGTTTTAGGACACAAGATATCCAATAAGGGATTAGAAGTTGATCGAGCCAAAATTGATGTGATTGCTAAGCTTCCCCCACCCACCTCGGTTAAAGGTGTGAGGAGTTTCTTAGGTCATGCGGGTTTTTATAGGCTCTTTATACAAGATTTCTCTAAGATAGCTAGACCGATGACTCATCTCTTGGAGAAAGAGGCTCCTTTCATTTTTGACCAAGCTTGTTTAGAATCTTTTGAGACACTTAAGGAAAAATTGACAAAGGCTCCCGTTTTGGTTTCTCCAAATTGGGAATTACCTTTTGAGCTTATGTGTGACGCTAGTGATTATGCGGTGGGGGCCGTCTTAGGACAAAGAGTTAATAAGCATTTCCAACCTATACACTATGCGAGTAAAACCATGACCGGTGCACAACTTCATTACACTACCACGGAAAAAGAGTTGCTTGCTATAGTATATGCTTTTGAGAAGTTTAGACCATACCTTGTGCTTTCCAAGACCATAGTGTATACGGATCATTCCGCTCTCAAGTATCTTATGACAAAACAAGATGCTAAGCCTAGGCTTTTGAGATGGGTTTTGTTGCTTCAAGAGTTTAAGATAGAGATTCGTGATAAAAAAGGGGCCGAGAATTTAGCGGCGGATCATTTGAGTAGACTTGAGCATCCTTTTCAAGGAGATTTCCCACATCAAGAAATTAATGAATCCTTTCCATTAGAGGAGCTCATGTCTATCTCTTCCCAAGAGGATGCCACACCTTGGTTTGCGGATATTGCAAACTATCTTGTGGGCAATGTGCTTATTGAGGGTCTTACTTACCAACAAAAGAAAAAGTTTCTTAAGGAAGTTAAGTATTACTTTTGGGATGATCCATATCTTTTTAGGCAATGTGCGGACCAAATCATTAGACGGTGTGTAGATGGGCCCGAGGCATTTAAAATCTTAGAAGCATGTCATAAAGGACCTACGGGTGGACATTTTGGTCCTAACTACACCGCCAAGAAAGTCTTTGATTCGGGTTACTATTGGCCTTCCATTTACAAGGATGCCCAAGAGATGGTGAAATTTTGTGATGTTTGTCAAAGACAAGGAAAAATTACACAACGTGATGAGATGCCACAAAATTTTATCCAAGAGTGTGAGATATTTGATGTATGGGGAATAGATTTCATGGGACCTTTTCCATCCTCTAAGGGAAACAAGTATATACTTGTGGCGGTGGATTATGTGTCCAAATGGGTGGAGGCTAAAGCCTTACCTACTAATGATGCTAGAGTGGTTGTAAAGTTCTTGAAACAATTGTTTGCTAGATTTGGTGTACCTCGGGCCATCATAAGTGATCGTGGTACGCACTTTTGTAATGACCAATTCACGAGAGTTATGAAGAAATATGGAGTGAATCATAGACTTTCTACCGCGTATCACCCTCAAACAAATGGCCAAACCAAGGTCACAAATCGTGGTTTAAAGAGAATTTTAGAGAGAACGGTGGGAGAGCATAGAGCTTCTTGGTCGGATAAGCTTGATGATGCTTTGTGGGCGTTTAGGACGGCTTTTAAGACACCAATTGGTTGTACTCCTTATAGGCTTGTCTATGGAAAAGCGTGCCACCTCCCATTTGAGTTAGAACATAAGGCATCTTGGGCTCTCAAGTGGGCTAACTTTGATTTAAACCAAGCCGGTTCACATAGGAAAGATCAACTCAATGAGATGGATGAGTTGAGAGCCAATGCCTATGAGAATTCTTTGCTATACAAGGAAAAGACTAAGAAATTGCATGATGCCAAGATCAAGAATCGTGAGTTCAAAGTTGGAGAGCCGGTTCTCCTCTTTAACTCAAGATTGAAGCTTTTTGCGGGCAAGCTTAAGTCGAGATGGTCCGGTCCATTCACTATTGCTCAAGTGTTTCCATATGGAACTCTTGAGTTGTCTCAACCCGATGGTCCAAATTTTAAAGTGAATGGTCACCGTGTTAAGCACTACTTTGGGGAGGACATTTCCGTTGAAATGGTCCAAGAGGTCCCCATTTTCCCCATGAATTAATTCATTGAGGGACGAGTCGAGCTAGAGACTCATTAACTCAAGCATCGTATAACTAGGTTAGAGTGTTGTAGGTTAGAAATAAAGGCATAGATTTGGAGATAAGTGTAGGGGAGACCTTCTTTTGTCTTCATGCTTGTTTGTAGGGTTGCTCACTCATCTCATGCTTTGGAGCTTATGGAGGAGGCCCTTGTATCCGGTTCACTTCGTTACTTTAGTGATTTTTCATTGACACCTTGTGCTTAAACTTGATTTCACTAATAGTAGTCCTTTCCTTAACTTGGGTTAACCAAAGTCTATTCATTGTCATAAGTGTAGGGGAAGTTTTTTATACTTCCATGCTCTTAAACATTGAGGACAATGTTTAGCTTAAGTGTAGGGGGGTCTTCTATCGAAGTGACCTTACCTAGAACTTGTCATTGTCTTTCATGATAATTTGGAAAATTGAATTTTCAACATTTTTCAAATTTTTGATCTACTTTGGCCAACAAAAATATGCATTCATAATTTTTGCATCAATCATTTTTCATTTGCATAACACATTTGCATTGTATATATTTCTTCTTTTATTTTTCATCAAAAATATATAAAAGGAAAAATATAATAAAACATGGTTTTAACAAGTTTAGTCTTCTTTGACATATTAGGCCCGCCATGGATATTTTGACTCAACCCGAGTTTGCTTATCTTAGCACTCTCTAGCTAGTATCCTTAACCATGTAGTCCTTCATTGGTCTATTAGGCTAAGCTTCCACCAATTTCATTCTTTGAAATTTTAAATTTGTGGAGAATGGGAAATGATAGAGTTGAAGCAAGTGTAAAAGGGCTAGATAGACTTCATGGCAATTACTTGTGGCTAAACCCTTCTCTTCTTTATCTCTATTTTCTTCGCTTGTATATAATTGTTAATAAATAATCAAGTACGGTTTTAATTGGTTTGTAATCTCTTATGCATTTTTGGCTAATCATTCATGGTTTATATGAGTACGTCTTAAGATTCTAAGTTAGCACGTTTTATGTGTACTAGACTTGTGTCATGCTCCATATTTAGCGGGTGTTTTTTCCTTTTCTTCTTTTCAAATTTCTTTGTGAGGAATAAAGAAAAATAAGAGCGGCTTATAAAAAAAAATGAGTGGCTAGAAAAAAAAAAAAAAGAAAAAAAAGAAAAAAAATAATGCAAGACTCCCAAGAGGGGCAGTGTGGTGTTAATTATAGTGACTATTGAGTTCCAATATTACCTTGACGGGTTGCGGGGATTCAATAGATTGCTCCAATCCAATATTACCTTGACGGGTTGCGTGGTTGAAGATCCAAAATCTCAAAAAGATGCGGATGTAAATTATTGCGTGAGTTTTATTTTTCTTTTCTTAGCGAGTGTGTAGTTACTTATGAAAGCATGGCATGAGGATTTTACACATAAGGCGAATGACTTATTACTCTTAATACGGACTTATATTAATTGTGAGCGGTTTTTCAAGTAATGGATGAGAAGATTACTTAGGATTAAAACCGTCCTTCCTTATTTTTGGATTTTACACTTCTTATATTTCACGCTTGAATAATGACAAATTTGCCCACAAGCAATTTGCTCAAATAATCGGTTCCACATTTAATTGTCATGAATAAGTTGATGCACTTTTTACTTGTGAATGCAATGATCCCATTTACTAGCTTGGTTTGGGGAAAGTGAAACTTGAGGGTGATAAGTGTCCATGGTACCCAAGCCCTAATCAAAGTCATTGAGTTCTTTATGAGTTATTTCCATCAAAACCATTTCAAGAAAAATCAAAAAGATATAGATAGAATTGTATTTTGATCCATTGCATTGTTAAAAGTCAAAATCATGCATCATCTAGTTTAGAGTAGTGTAGATGCATCTCATATGGCCAAGGTGGATTAATTATGAGGGAAATGTAAATTTTTAAGCCTTGAAATATAATATTGCATGAGGACATGACAATGCTCAAGTGTAGGGGAATTTGATATGAGCTTAAACTCATATCCTTTTATCAACAAATAACCCTAAAACATGAAGCAAAATACCCTTTTATATTGTAAAAAGCAGTGTTATGTGGTATGTTTGTGTTTGTGTGATCTTATGTAGGTAAAAGGATACAATTTCAAGCAAACAAGGAAAAACCAAGCTCAAATGGATGAAAAAGACAAAAAAGGATCAAAAGTGACAAGACTTTGAAGTCAAAGGACCTATCTTGACAAATTGTGAAAGTTGGAGGACTTAAAGTGCAAATTATGGAAAGTCAAGATTAAAGTCAAATTTGGTCAACTACAAAGTCAACTCAAGTCAAAGGTCAATTTTGTACAAGTTTTGGAAGTTCAAGGACCTAAAATGTCAAATGAATGAAGATATTAGCTTGAAAGTGGAATCTGCCAAGTACAAGGACCTAATCTGTCAAGATGAGAAAGTTATGCATGTTTAATCCATGTGCTTAGGCTATTAACCAATCAGGAACAAGGAAGCAAGTCACATGGATCAAACAATTAAATCCCACTCACAGCCGTCACATTTAATGCCAAATCACAACAGTGTGATCCGCAACTCTCTCTCTCTACCAATCAAAAGCTGCCACGTGTCCTTCTCTTTCAACAAAATATTTTCCAGGAACGGGATTTTGATAGAGGGCATTTCAAGTGAAGATCAAAACATCAAAGTTGCTCGTTTTGAAGAGACGAATCCAATGGTGTTAACCAATTAACAAATAATCCATTGAATCAAAAATCCCCAAAATGTGTTCATCACCTTCAAAGAAGATTTGCAGAATTCCTCCACGTGTCAAGTGATGATTGGCTCAAACACGTCACAACTCCAACAGAATCTTCCTATCTTGCCTATAAATACTTAGCTTGTACCTCATTTTTCTTTGTAGCTTAATTCTGTAAACACATAGTTCTCTAAATTTCACTTTTCCTTTTTCCCTCCTTTTCACCTAACTACTCAAGAGTCTGACAAACTCTTGAGTCAGTTAGTTAGTTAGAACCTTGTAACTACTTTTGTAACTGATTTCATCAATAAAATTTCAAATTCAAGCTTTCCCGCCAAATTCTGTTTCTCAAATTCCTGTTGAATCTTGTTGATCTTGGATACACTAGTTGCTGTTTGATGTTAGTTATGATCAACCATTGATCATAGCTTACATTGGTGGAGTTTTGTAGCAGATTGATCAAGAATTCAGTTCATACCTAGTTACTTGAAGTTTTCATGGCAGAATGATGCTTTGTAGCTGTTTTGGATGTTGAATTGAGTTGACAGCTAGTGATAGGTGGTGGTATCACTAGGGCAAGAGAGCTCAGCGCTCCTCTTCTTCCCAAAGGATCTCTACAATAGGTTTTATAGCTTCTGATTTAAGTTCCTCTAAACAAGTACTTGCATGCTCAATTCCTTAGATAACTTTGATGGCTGCTTGATTATACTTGTTTAGTTGCTGTTTGATTGTCTTTGAGTGTTGTAGTTTAGTTGTTTGATACTTGATTACTTGTGATCAGTCTTGTAGTTTTAAGCTCATTTTCAGTAACTTTTTAGTCCTATAGCTTAATTGAGTTCTAGTTGTTATAAGTGTGTGATTTCAGTTTGATTAGCTTACATTTTATCCATTAAAACAAGTTTGCTATAGCTTTTGTATCAGTTTTAATCATTACTCATTTAGTCTTTGAAATAGTTTGATTAAAATCAGATAAGGTGTGTTTGGGACTAGTGGTAAACCAGTTTTCAAGTGTTGATAATTGGAGTTTAAGTGTTCATTTCTACTCATTAGGAGTTAACAAGTAGTTTTCAGTCAATTGTAAGTCATAAAAATAGTCAAAAAGGCAATTGGTTAACAAAAAGTTTGGGTCACACTAGTTATCAGCTTTTAGTTCAAAACTTGCCAAATTCAATTGATCATTTCTCCTTCATTACTTGTTCAAATTTGCTCAAACCAGTTTCCAGTCTTAGCTTATAACATAATCTTTCAGACTTTAAGAGGAAATTCTACAGTATCAAGAAATAAGCAAGAAAACAGCTTATTAGTTAAGGCCTGAGCATTTTGCATTCTCTGATGTGAAAGGCTGACTGTTTTGCTAGATCTCATTATCCACTTCATAAAACTAGTTGTTTTCTTTCACAATTCTGTTTAGTAAAGGTTGGATATGAAGTTTTGAGATTTTGAGTTTTTTCAAAAAATCTGGTCAACGTTTGGTCAACATAAGCTCATTTGAGCTTATTTTCAGATATCTAGCTTATTACTGGATGAAAATTGTTCTAATTTGATTTCCCCTTCCTTAAATCAAGTGCTTAATCAGTTTTGACAATAAAATCAAGTTGTGGATGTTTGGATTATGCTATAGCTTATTTTGAGCTTATTAATAAGCACTCTTTTGCTTATTTTGGATTTTTAGCTAAAATCCTTGAATACACGTTTCTATAATTGGATTTGAAGTTGTTTGCAAGTTGTTTCAGCTTAATTGGTTGAGAAATAAGCTCAAACGAGCTTATTCTTTCTTTGAGCCCGTTTTTACTTAAAAAGTTTGGATATTTGCACTTTAGTCCCTAGAAGTTTAAGCTGTTTCTAAACCTAGCTAATTTTCCTTATTTTGTGGAATTTGCAAAAGTTAGTCCCTGGAATTTGTTAGTTGTTAAATTTCAGTTTTGAAGTTTGTTAGTTTGTTAACATTTGGTTAGTTTGTTAAAGTTTTTACAAGTTTAGTCCTTTTAGTTAACTGTTTTACATTTTTAGTCCTTATAACTTTTAGAATTTACATTTCAAGCATTTACATTTCATAGAAATTACATTTTCAGTCCTTATACTTTTATATTTTGCAATTTAATATTTTACTTGAATTAAATTTGGAATTTGCAATTTGTTTTACGTATAAGTAGGTCTATATTTTTCATTTTTACTTAGTGTTGTTTGAATTAGCAATAGATTACCAAGCAAACTTGAACAACCAAAAACAATTATAAATTTGATATTGATTGGACTTTCTATTAGTTAAGAACTGAGAAAACGAACTTGCATTATACACATTTCAACATGCAATTCTCTACTCCCGGGAAGTTACAAGGGATTAAGAAACGACCCGGATCACCAAGCTTGGTTGGCAATTTCCTTAAGAGTACTGCAGAGAAATTCTCATTAAGTTGGGTGTTAGCAATATCAAGAAGCTTCTCCTTGTCGCTAAGAAGATCTTTAAACATTTTTGCGTACTTAGGCATGTGAGCGAGAGCCTCAGCGAAGGAGATGTTAAAATTCAATTGTTTAAACATTTTAAGAAAGTTCGAAACCTGAATATCATCCTTGCTTTTGAGCTTCTCTTTCCTCAACCTTGAGGGATAAGGTATATCGGAAGAAGAGGAAGGCTTTGGGATCGAAGGATCACTCACATCCTTGGGTGGAGGGGGGTAGAAGTAAAAGGTGGAGAAATTGGGGAAGTAGAAGGTTGGGGAATAGGAGCAGGGGACTCGTTCTCCTTAGTCACAAGCACCGGTGGAGGTATAGGAAGCTCGGGTTCCTTGGTACCTTTGCCACTGCGAGTGGTGATTGCTTTCATCTTCCCTCTTGGATTCGCAACGGTGTTACTCGGAAGAGTACCCGAAGAAGAGGGTTGATTACATTGGAAGAAACTAGCCATCATGTTCTTTAAGTCATTCGTTTGACTATCCAAAGTATTTCTCATATCAACTCTCAGATCGTTCCCTTGTTTCACCAGGTCTGCTTTCAAGTTGCGCACTTCCTGTTGGAGATTGTCCACGATCACATCGTTAGTCCTCATGTAGGTTCCAATGTCTTGGTGTAATGCGGTGGGTTGGTTGGGAGGAGCATTGTATGCGGGTGGTTGATAAGCAGGTTGCTGGTAAACTTGGTTGTTTCTTTGAGGTGGATGTTGTTGTTTGTGAGGTGGTATGTATGGTCCACGAGATTGTTGTTGTTGTTGAGGAGGGCGGTTGAGGTTTTGTTGCTGGTTTGGTTTGTTAGGAGTAAAAGCGGGTGGTGAGAGATAGTTGTTGGAGCGGTAGCTAAACAGGTTGCGGTCACCTTGAGGACGAGCTTGATAAGCGGGTTGAGGATAGGTACCGTATGCTGCATTCACATTCTCAGAAGGGTAGTCTTGGGTGGCGGTACAAGTGGTGTAAGAGTGAGGACCCCCACATATTTCACATGGTTGGCTAACAGCATTGAGTTGAGCGTTTTTAGCATTGATGCTGTTGGTGTTGCTGGCGGTTTGGGTAGCAAGCGATTCAAGAAGTGCAGTGATTTTGTCAATTCGCTTGTCGTTGTCACTAGTACTAGCACTAGCGACATTGGTCCGAACACTCTTGGTTTGCACACGAGACTTATTCTCAATGACATCCCAAGCAGCATTGGAAGTCTTAGCCAAAAGATTACCCCCCGAGGCACTGTTTAGTGAATCTTGGTCATTCATGCTTAAACCATTATAAAAAGTGTTAATTTGGTGCATTTTGGTAAAACCATGTTGTGGGCATTTTCTTAAAAGATCTTTGAAACGATCCCAAGATTCACTAAAAGAGTGATCGTACTTTTGTTCAAAATTGATAATTTCATTCCGCAAAGCGGTAGTACGAGAGGGTGGGAAAAAGTAGTTGATAAACTTGGTCTCCAAATCTGTCCACGTAAGAATACTTTGTGGCGGTTCCTTAGCAAGCCAATGCCGGGCTTGTCCCTCTAAAGAAAAGGGAAAAAGTTGTAAACGGATTACCTCTTGTGGGACACCATTGAATTTGACCGTGTTCGTGAGTTGTAGGAATTTCTTGATGTGGTCATGTGGATCATCAATGGTACGCCCCAAGAATGGTTGAGCAGAGACCATCTGGATAAAACCGAATTTCAGCTCAAATTTGTTGGCTGCAAAAGCGGGTATGACAATTGGATCATTGTTGCCATCTACATGTGCTTGCAGAAGTTCAATCATCGGGCGATTATCCGGTAGAGGCTCATTGTTGTTGTTATTATTGTTGTTGAAAGGTGGGTTGTTATTGTTATTATTGTTTTGAGGTGGGTTATTGTTGTTGTTTTGTACACCGGCCATGTCTAAGTCTTTGAGAGGCTCGGGCTCTTGATAAGACGTGGATCGTGTACGCATGCACCTGCAAAAGAAATAACAAGGCAAAAACAAAGCAAAAATATTTTTGGTTTTTATGTTTTTTTTAATTTTTTTGTATTTTTGAAAATTTTATATTTTTTAGGATTTTTGAAATTTTTTATGAAAAAGTAACGTTCACGGCGAACGGATCCCAAAATCCAAGTTCTCACAAAAAACTGTTGATCTTAACGAGAAGAGCCGGCAGCGGCGCCATTTCATACAAATGTTTTGCAATGGGGTTCTAGATTTGTCTCTCGTTATCCTCTCGAATTGATCACGGCTCTAAGTGGAGTGATTTATTCTTGGTTAATAAAAAGTTGTTGGTTTGTTTATCTATTTTAAACTAATGACAAATAAGTATGTATCGATGAGTAAAATTAAAGCTTTAAAAGATTAGACGAGTTTAAAAATAAATGCTTGAAAACTTAACGACAAATTTAGAAAAAAATAAATGAACATTCAATAAAAACTAACACTTGGAAAACTTTGTAAAAATATGAACTTAGTCGGAAAATACTAAAAGAAAGTAAGATCGGAATATCTTAAAAACGAGTACTGATCGGAATAATCGAACTAGGCCCAATCGGAATATATTCAGATCGTCTGATCGGAATGTTGGAAAAAGAGTTGCAATCAGAATGTTTCAATACTCACACTAATCGGAATACCCAAAAGCATCACAATCGGAATAAGCAAAGATTGAGCTGATCGGAATAATCAATGAAGGGCAGATCGGAATAATCAAAAATTAACTCATCGGAATGATTGGAAATATGCCCAAATCGGAAAACAGAAAACCCTTTTCCGATCACTGCGATCGAAATGAGGGTGTTGGTGCTCTGGTCGGAATGACCCAATCGGAAAAGGGTTTTACCCTTTCCGATATCCCTTTGATCCGAAATACAAGCAAGATCAATAAGCTATGGAATAAGCTTATTACCAAAACTAGGACGAATCCAATAAGAAACAGATTAAATAAGCACTAAAACAACTTTTCTAACTTTAAATAAGCAAACTTATAAATCAAATAATAAAAAGGTGAACTTTTTATGAAAACTTTAAAAGGTAAATAAGCTAAACCAACAAATAAGCCAATAAGCACAAAGATCTTAAAGCTTATTCGGGTAAAAACTTAAGGAAACATAAAAAGATTAACTTTTTAAGCACAAAATCATTGATGAACAACACGGATCATACGAGATTTGTACCAAAATCAAACAAAATCAAAGAAACTTAGAATAAGATTAAAGATTAAAAGGTTTGAAATTAAACTTGATTAATGAAAAATAAGACAAAAGTTTGATCTTGAAGGAAAGAAAGATGAAAACTAGTGAGAGAAAGTTTAGAACTTTCTCTCTCTAAAACTAGAGAGAGTGTAAAAACTAAAAACTATCTAAAAACTAACTAACTCCCAAATTGTGAAGTGGAATCATATATATAGGCGTGTGGTGGTGGGCTTGTGAACGGGCTTTGGATTTAGGCTTCTTTTCTTCTTTCTTCTTTAGTCTTCACGTTTCTTTAAATAAACGTTTCTGACGTTGGATTTTGAGAAGTGTCGGTGAATAATTCCAACTCGTCTTATAATATTTTGTTTAATAGACTCGAGTTCTTCGACATATATGAATCTTCCATCTTTGGCTCTATTCTTCGATAAATCTTTAAGTAGGCACAATGACTTCAAATCTTTTGCATCTCTTGGACAATAGACTTCGTCTTGAGTCTTTTTTCTTCGATAAAACCCGTGCAATCCCATGTTTTCTTCAATATTCATCTGGTTGACTCTGAAAACACAATAAACACAAAAACCACGCATAATTCCAAACAAATGATATTAAATACGTGTTTTGGTCTTGTTTTAGCCAGAAATTAGTGGTAAAAGGATGAGTGTTTTCACACCTATCAATTAACAATGTCATTACCTACTTGTTCATGGGTTCATCTCAAATCCATCTTTTAACCAAAATCATTTAGCCAAAATTCGGATTTGTTCTACAAGTAGGTTTTAGTGAAATCTTAATGAATATGAACCTAAGGAATCATAGTAAAATAACCATGTCAACCCACATTCCTATTAAGGTTTTAATTTAATTTCAATTTTTAAAAATCCCCAATTATGAAAGGATGAACCCTAGAACAAAATAGATGAAATTGAAAGAAAATACTTACAATTAATTGATGTTAGATGAAGGATGAGTGAAACCCACAACTTGGAATCAATTAATTTGAGTGATTGAAGGTTTTGGAAGCTTCAACAATGGTCGAAAACAAGAAACCCGTCGGCTGTGTGTTTTTGGGAGAGAGAGGGTTTGGTTTGAAAAAGAATAAAATACTCAAACTGGCGCTCTGACAAAAGTTTCTGCCCGCGGTTCCTTATCGATAAGCTACCGCGGGTTTGAGCCGCCTAGATAAGGAACCGCCTACAGAGGCAGGTTTTTATCTATGAAAAACGCCAAATTTTGAAAAACAAGTTTTTCTAAAATACTTAAAATTAAATCATGAGCCTTTTAGAATATCATTGGATCATCATAACACTAAGCAATATGCCTTAACGAAGGATTACGAGTTAAATCAAGATCGAAAAGAACCGAAATGGAAAAACGACTACTCGTAGCAAAACGGTAAAGTGGAGAGAAGTCAAGGGAAGTGAATCAAGACTAGGACCAATGCTCAAGGGATTAATGACAATCTTCAAATAGTGGTAACGAAGAGCTTGTGTCATATATAGTGTTTTAAGACGTGCCTTTCCGGCGAAACGTTAAACGGCTTTGGTAATGAATAAGCACAAAGCAATTATTCAAGTATAGACTAAGATCACTTTCAATAATAGTCTTAGTCTAAACCAAAATATGAGCAAGGTATTAATTCACTTCCTCTCCCACAAAGGGCCTACTAACCGTATGGGTGCAAACCATGGAAATCATGCTTGATACTTTAAGCTTCTACTAACTCACTCTACATCACCATAGTGAGTCAAGTATCCAAGCAATGAAGGTTTGAGAGGATAAAGGAAAAGAAACACAAACCACAAATAAATGTCAAGGCAAGGATGCCGAGAACAAGCACATAGTCAAGTAATGATCAAAAGAATGATCAAAAGGGCGTGTGGAAGAACGAAAGCGTACCTTGGCCACAAGAGCATTCCAATCCATCAATGCAAACCCCAAGAGTGACTATCATGAATATTAAGTCTTCAATGACTAGTATCAATCCCACTCATCATTCAAAGATATTGAAAATCGATGATGATAAGTCTTCTACAAGTGCAAGTAACTCAATCCGCGACCAATTCAATGATTGATCTTCATGAGTACCTACACAAAACAAGATGCAATCTAGTAGATACATTTCAACAGTAGATCTAAAATGTATAAAGGCTACTAATCTAAGTGGGATGCAATATTACCAATTAAAAAACCTATTTTCAAAGGAAAAAATAATTTTGACCAAAGAGAAACTTTAGTACAACTAGACCTTCTAATTTGAGGAGACAATGGATCGATCCAAATTTCAAAGTACAATATACTTCAAAGATCTTGAGTGACCATCGCTCTGATATCAATTGTAGAAACTAGAAGGGGGGGTTGAATAGTTTCTCTTCGATTGGTGACCAAATTAAAATTACTTTCAATTTGGTTTCTATCAAAACTATCTTTTACTTGAGGCTAAGTTGCATAATGATTAGGTTCAATTCAAATGCACTAGCAAAGATAATAGGTAAGTGTAATGATAATGAAATAAGTAAAGAGTAAGGAAGGAGACAACCTAGAGGGAAGACACCAAGATTTATAGTGGTTCGACAACGAGGCTCTATCCTCGTTTCTACTCCAGTCCTCGAGTACACCTACTCGAGTTTTCCACTATATCCACAAGCTCCTTTCTCGGCGGAGAAAACCTTACATCGTTGCTTACATTATTTTCTGACACTAAGCTAAATGTCGAGACCTAATCTTTAGCTAGGACCAATCTACACAACGTTGCCTACTTCACAATTTAACGACACAAGGCTAGATGTCGAGTTCTAATCTTAAGGTAGAACCAATCTTCACGATGTTGCCTACTTCACCATTTTACGACACAAGGCTAGATGTCGAGTTCTAATCGAAAGCTAGAACCAATCTTCACGACTCTTCACTTTGAAGCTAAGTGAGAACTTCACACAACACAACTACTAGTCACTTTATAGTTTAGTGAGAACTCACAAGACACAACCACATCACTTTATAGTTTAGTGAGAACTCCTAATCAAATCTATTACAACTCAACTAGACTTATCCAAGTACACACATGTATCTTGGATTTACACAACACAAATCCAAGCAAACACATATGCAATGGATGTACACAACAAATCGAAGTATCCACAAATAACTTGGATGAACACAACTAGTCCAATTATTCATAAATACATTGGATTGACCTAAAACAAAAAGGGTATCATGATGAATATGACTAGCTCATAGATTCATCTTTATCACAACAATAGTGAGTGAGTGATCTTCTTATTGGACAAGGTAAAGGAGAGGATCAAGAGGATAATCATATGTAAACATCCTTAACAATTTAAGTGATCATTTACTAATGATTATGCTATAGAAAATAGAAAGAGGGCTGAGAAAAACGTCCAAGAGGCTTGCTGGAAAATGAGATTTGACTCACTATTTAAAGGAGACAAAGTATAACGGATCTATAACGGCTAGCTGTGCGCGGTACCTTATCTCACCCCGCGGTTCCATATCGCTAAGGAACCGCATAGGTACTTAAGGTACCGCCACTTGACTACGCTCCGTTTTTTGTCTTTTAGTGGGGTGGGAATATCTGAGGTATTTGAAACCTTCAAAGGATATTCTAACAGCATTTGGAATATGCTATTTTCAAATTTTCATTTTCCATTTTAATAAAACATTTTCTAAAAAAGAAAGTTTAATAAAAAGTCTTTTGTCATATTAACAAAAGTGAGTTTTAAGGATAATCATTTTGATGATCACTAAGTATGATTAAGAAAGCTTAGTGATATGATTATTACCTTGATGATAGTTTTAGTTAAATAATTCATTTTGTGTTTTACACTAAATGTGTATTATGGTTTGTTGTGATCAAAAGTAAGAAAGATTAGTTAACACTAATAATGTTTTTAGGCATCACTTGCATTAACAAGCGTCAAATCAATAAACATCAGCGTCAACTTTATACATGTCAGTGGCTAACATCATCACACTCCTTAAGCAAAATCGTTAAAAGATAAACCAAACCAAGAGAAACCCATGTGGTTTAGTATGAATCAAGCCCAAGTAGTGCATCAAGCCCATATCTCCCACGTAAATTCACATTCTCTTTTTGATTTAACTCCACGTCTAAAATAAATCAACCCTAAAGATTAGGGATACATATGACTGACATAAAAAATTTCCCTACAAATCAGTCAATTTGGGACTCCTTTTTCTCACCCACGTCTTTTCCTTTTTCTTTGCCAACTCTGTTCTATAACTTAGGAAAAGATATTCCCAAAAATTAGCAACTATACGTATCCTTCTCTATCCAAAAATCAAGCAAATCCCAATATATTTGAAAAATACTACGACTGCTTATATATTTCCATGTTTAAAGAAAATATGGATTCATACCTTCTGTCACGTATTGTCACATACCAAACGAAGACAAACATGCTTCTATCTCACGTGAATTATCAAAGCAGCTTGTCCAATCCTTGCAGCCCATTAAACTCATATACGACGAGACCACAGGACATCCATGCTGCTAGGGTTCATAGTCGATCCATGATAGACCGATTCCCCAAAGCTAACAACACTTTGTCTTTAATCAGCAATGATGAACAATGGATCTAGGGTTTTAACAACAAATGCAAGCCCTAGAACTTCCTATCATCACGAACTTAACCCATCTGATCATGATTTCTGCTTTACAATCGAGCTAGGTTTTTTATAAAAACCCTAGTTTTAAGTTTATGATAAAAAAATAGAAAACTGCAAATCATCTCTGCAGCCAACTTTGATCTCAAATAACTTTCTGATAAAAGCTCAGATCAAAAATCCCTTCGGTGAGATTCTAGACACAAGTGCCAAGAACCTACAGTTCAAAAATCAAGATGTTACAACGGTTAACGAAGGCGAAATCGTGTTTTGAACATGGCTGTCCACAGAAAACTGCATACATCCTGCTGCTGACTTTGACGCTTAATAACTTTTTCTTGGGGATGAAACTTGACAATCCCTATGGTGGATGTCAAAATATATGTGTATAGAACAAACACAAGAAATTTCGTAACGATCCAACGGTCCATAAAAAACTTATGACCTTCTGAATACTGCTGCGCACACAAAAACGTCCAGAAAAACCCTAGACGGATTTTTCTTTTCTTCACGAAACACGAACACCTTGTTGGTCCTAGCATCACGAGCCACGAGGCTCTGATACCAACTGTGGAAACCTCAGTTTCCTCGATCTTTTAGCTACTAGGAATGCATCATGTTCATATCATTAGATAATCAAAGCGGAATTAGAGCACAACACATTAACAAGGTGTTTAGGCACAAAACACATGAATTAAACAAATGGATTACTAACTATATTAATAATTAACAATCACTAGACGTGTATGCATTGAATCCCACGTCTAGTCGACACACGCTTTTAGGTTTACATTGTGAATGAACTTATGAATAAACCTAATACCCTTGGTTCCTTTTATAGTGTAAGGATTAGGGTTTACAAGAGATAATATCAAATAAACATGTAAATCTTCTATTCAAATAAACTTATACATAATATATTCTGTATACTTATCTAAATAGAAGCTTCCAACAACACTTGTCAATGTTCTTGTCAATGCTTGGATTGCACATGACAATGCTTGTCAATGTTGACTTCTGTCAACGCTTGATTTGCTCTTGAAAACGCCAGGATTACACTTGTCAACGCTTAGACAAATGCCTTCATGTTTTCTTCGTTTTTGAGTTTCTGTCACATCAACTTTTTGACCCAACAGTATATTCTTGACATTCAAGGACCAAACTTGCACTTTAATATATTTGTAAGAGTCAAAAGTGACAAGTCTTCCAAAGTTGAGGGACCAATCTTGACAAATCTTCAAACTTTAAGGACTTCTTTAGGATTTCATGATTCGGGTCCGGTTCCTTGTGCGACTACGTTTCCCGTGTTCATTTTTGATTGATTCTTGTGATCTTTTGTCATTTTCTCAATATCCGTACCTAAAATACACATTGAACAAACACAAGCATATATTTGGCACTTTTTATGATATTTTAATCATTTTAAGCCCGTTTTGGACGATGAGACTATGTATAATTGCAGTCTCATCAAACGTTTCTTTTCATTTACTTTAAGGTGCGTGTTCCCGACATCCCGAGTCAACCTTTCCCCGAGACACCATGTCTCGTGTTAACCGTGAGCCAAACAACCACCACAGTCGATTGGTTGTGGTCCTACTGCCCGACACTAACAGTGGCCACCGCTCCCCAACCTGTTTCCACTGTCTTCAAAACGTTCCCACCGACATGTGTCGGTTGCCACTGGTCTGGTCAATAAAACCCCTATTGCCCTGTCTTTGTTTCCCTCGTTTGTTCCCACTGTTAAACTCCCACTGCCTTGTCTTTGTTTCCCCCGTTCGTTCCCACTGTTAAACACAAACACCCCTGCAGTAAAACCTAAACCCAAACATCCCTTCCCTGGTCTTTGGTCGCTGCTGTTCAACCCCAAACCCGCATCCATACGGCTGGGTCACAGAATACGAACACCGAGACACCTAGTGTGTCTCGGTCTGTGTGCAACACCCCCTTAACCCGACTGATTATTGATTCACATGATTCATATTTTCTTGTTATATACATTCCTTAATTTGTGTTTTAATCAGTAAAAAAGAAAGAGGATTAAGGTTGCTTACGGTTAATTTGATGATAAAGAAATAATTGAATCCACATACACGAAATAATCAACATCACGTCCCTCCTTTCTTTGGTTTTCAGCCGGCGGCCTCCATGTCTCAACCTAATTTTGTCTTTTGTTTTTTATCGTTAGTGTTGACCACAAGGGAATAAAACTCCTGTGTTTTTGTTTTTGGGGTTGGGATGGGCTCCAAGGCCCAATATTCTTCCTCTTTCCTTTATTTAAAAGTTGTGGCCCACCATATATTTTTTCTTTTTAATTTTTTGTTTCGCGGTTAAATAAATAACGCGCGTGCGCGTGTTTAAATACTTGTCATGTGTTTATTTATTTTCTGAAAATTGTAAAACTCTTTTCTGTAAAAAAATATAATACCTACGTAATAGTTTCTGAAACTTAATAAATATTTTCTGAATAATTATCTATTTGAAATATTTAAAAAACACTGAGACTGTGTAATTACTGTTAACGTTTAATTATTTTCTATGTAATAATTAATACATACGTAATATTTTCTGAACTTAATAATTATTTTCCGAATAGTTATTTTATTTTAGTATTTAAAATAAACTGAGACTGCGTATTTAATATTCGAGGATTTTAAATACGGGTTTGACAATTTTTCCCCTCTAAAAAAATAATTCGCCCTCGAATTAAGGATACGATTATATCGTGGTTTTACAATTCTTCCCCTCTAAAAAGGAAAAATTCGTCCTCGAATTAAAGGTAATAATCTGATGTAACTATAAGAACTGAAAGAACACTTAAACTGAAAAGACAAATAAGCTGAAGAATAATTCGTCTTTTAATTAAGACATAATACTGCTGATAGGTATAAACATGACATGACTGAAATGATCATGTAACGTGACATGGCTGAAGAGAACATGGAATGTGACATGACTAGAAGGACTTAACTGGATTTATTAAAGGAAAAGGAATGAGAGGTCCGTATGGACTCCTCCGTTTCGAGTGGCTTCACGCTCGAAACGATTCCTTAAAAGGGTTTAAGCATAATGAAAATCTTGGTCCTGATGACCCTGTTCTGATGATGCTGAATAGTTTCTAGTTCCATACATAAGATGGATTTTCTGAATCTGATAGAATGAATAAGCTATAGCATGTAGGATACATGAAACGGTACGAGTAAATATCCTGTAAGATAACATTTATATATCTGAGCAAGCTGCTAAAAAATACATAGGGACGAACTACGTGAACAATTGTGAACGTGCTATGTGAGCAATTGTGAACGTGGTTCACGACTATATGAGGAATGCTGGGCATGGAATATATTGTACACGGTAATACATGAAACATTCTGTGAACGTGATGCTAGGAAATCATGAACATATGTTGACTGAGGAAAGAATGCCAAACGATACAGCTTGAGACGTGAAACGTCTGCCTGGGTATGGAAAAGCTCTGCTAACTTGAGTTTGGTTTCTTAAGCTTTCTGTAACCGAATTCGGTAATAAACTGTGAAACGTGTATCACGAAATGGCACACGAGCTTGAACGTGAAAAATGTTATGAATGCTGACGTGAGCTTAAATCATGAGATAACAAGAAACATGAACTAAAACAGCATCATACTACGAATGAGGCGTAAACGTGAAAGTGAAAACGTGAACGTGAATGTGAACGTACATGTGATCGTGAACATGAACGTGAGTGTGATTCGCGAACGTTAATTTCCATCTGACAAGATTGTTAATGAAATACCCTGGAATCATACGATCTATTGCTGAATTTCCTATAGATTTGTTACTGCGTAATCATCTCGGATAAAAGAAGACGTGTAGGTTGGTTAACTGGTTAACAACGACTTAGATATCATCATGCTTCGTCTGAGTCTGTGGTAACTAACAATAACATCCATGGAATCTTATCTCATTTATGTTTAGAAATTTCTAATGGTTGAAATAACTCATTAGCATGTCGTTGTCCTATCTTGAACCTAAGGTATGTCAGGCATCCAGATCTGAACATAGCTGCATCAATTGTGTTATACTGCTTCTATCAAAATTCTGTCTGGGATTATGGTACATTCTGGTGGAATCTGGGTGAATAGTCATGAAAGAATTTTGAGTCTGGATAAAATAGATCTCTCCTAGCGTAGGATCTTATGTGATAAAATTTTAGTGTAGGTCCTCTCCTTTATGCGTAAGCTTAGCCATGGAAGGCTAATCATGGGAACTGTCAGCAATTTCTGCGGTAGTAGTCAACCGAGTTCTAGAAATTTTATACTTTAGTCACAGACGTCGGTCTTGACCATCTGGTAATGGCCTTCACCTTCGCAGGATTGTCTAAAATTTCTTTATGCTGAAATAGGATGGCTCAGAAACGCCACTTTGTTCTATTGGAATTTATATTTGGAAGTTCTGTATAAAAATTACTCCTATTGAAGATTTTGTACGACTGTAAAAAGATGATTCTCGTATTCTTCTCTAGAATTTAGCAGATCAGAATGTGACCAATGAATATACTAACCGATTTTGTTTGAGAATCATAGGAAAACATTTTATTCATAATTTCATAATATAGTTGGAGCATTAGGGAGCTCAGAAGTATAAAATCAAATTTTATAGAGAGACTGTAATATGTGCAACAGTAGTCTGGAATTGTCATGTTCTTTCTCTCACCACTGATGGTAGCATGCTCGGAAATTTGTTTTGGAAATTGTTTAAGACATCGTAGCAGATCAGATAAACCTGATATTTATGGAATGAACATTGATTAAGAATGGTGATCTTGTCAAAAAAATTAGTGGTCGATACATGATCTCATGATACCGGCCTTCTTCCTGATAGACATAAACGGTGCACTTCTCGGTGGTGCGCTAGGGAGAATAAAGCCTCATTCTGTAATTTTTGCAGCAATGTTGCAACTCTTTTGAACTCAGCTAAAGCCCTGCGATAAAGAGTTCTAAATATAGGTTCTATACTTGAGACAAGCTCTATGTTAAACCCTGTCTTGTGGTTAGGAAGGAATTTCTGGGAAACCTTCTGAAATTTTTATCTGAAAACTCTAGAATAATCTGCTGATCATGAATTTAAGGAACTTCAGAAGTGGATTTATATCTGATAGCTATAAAGGTCTTAGTAGCTTGGAATGATAAGTCACTTGCTGTAAAGCATAACAACTTGCACTGATTTTATTGCAGAAAATAGCGTTGCTATCTTTGGGAGTTCGTAATACGGATCTTATCTTCAACTGGAAGGAAAAGACTTTATAAATATGGTGATACTGTGGAGCCCCCTTCTGGCTGGGAGATAGGCAAATATCTGATTTAAGGTATATCTGTCATAGGAATACGTGAAGTAAACGTGGCAGATCTCACTGATTGTGTTCCTCTATAACTTCACAGAATGAATAATGCGTGTCTAATCTAAATAATACTCCAGTGGTGGTGGCTGAATCTTTTATGGTTTTATTTATGCGTGGCATGACAAAACGGGTATTACCTTGTGGATGGTACCCTGAATTTATGAGGGTCTGGTTTAGAAGATATACTGAAATTATGAGTCTTGACTCGTACCTAGAGACAACACTCTTATGACATGTACCATGACTGGTGTCCTATCAAATGTCTTCTGAAAGGATACCTGAGTTCTGTGTCTTGACTGATATCTTGACACGTGTTTTAGTAGGTGAAACTGAACAAGGCTGGAAATTTTGGTAACTGCTAGGGTTGGCGTGCCGGTTAGGCTGCTGACCTCTGTATCTCTGGTCAAGTCCGTTCTAGAGTTCCGATAGCAACTGACTGGTTAATATAAGCACGGTGGTTTTATCACCACTTTGTCTGTCAGTTTCATGACGATCATTACAACGACTGTGATTTCTGTAACTAATCTGCTGAGTAGCCGGTTGGGTATCGGTTCCCACTCTTCTGACTGAAAAACAGCTGGGTGATGTGTGACATCTAACTAAGGAAGTAAAAGCTGGAATGGAATGGTAGCGTTTGATGATTGAAATATAGTCTTGTTGGGAATTTTAATTTATAGTTCTTGTTCTTGCTCTTGAAGAGTCTTCATAGTATAAACAGCATTGATATGAGTGTAATTACTCATATCATTTATATCACAAAATGGAATTAAAATGCATAAAACATATAAATTTAGTATTGTATTTGCATGTTTTCTTGTTTCATGTGTGTAGGTACCAAGATCACGAAAACCGGCAAAACCAACATGAGATTGAAGAATTTATCAAGAGCCAAAAGACAAGTCGTTTTTATCTACGAATTCAAGTTCATAAAGGACTTTGGGCCAAGTGGGTCCGACATGTGCTTAATTGGCCTGGAAACCCATTAATATAGTTATGAAACTTATTTGGGTCAAAGCCCATATACAAGCCCAACTCATAAATGCAACGGATGGAGTATTAACATATTGGGTCACAAGCCCAAATAATTAATAAACGAATGTTTATTTACTTTGGACACAAAGCCCAACACCAAGTTAGAGACAGATTGAAATGTTAAATACATTTTGGTTAAAGCCCTTTTATAAATAAAGAGACGTATGAAAGTAATATATAGTTTCGGGTCCAAAAGCCCATCACAAGAAAGTGAGAAGGTGGAAGGATACATATAACTTTCTTTTGGTCAAGTTTGGTCAAACAACAAATAAACAAAGAAAAAGAAGAAAACGAGAGAGAGGAAACAAAATTGGGGAAAACTTTACCACAAGTCAAGAATCCTAGAATTTAGGGGTTTCTAATTAATTGAGCAAGTGCCTACACGCGCCTATGATTCAGACTATTAAGGAGGAAAGGGTGCGTGGTCTACACTTAGATTCCAAGTGCTAAGTGTCCATGTGGATCTTTGAGGCGTCACATCTCCCATCTGATTGGTCTATTTCCTGCCATACAGTCGATGAACCAGTAAGCTTTGGCCAAGTCAGCATCAAACTAACACACCTTGTGCCACGGTGGCAATCCGTGTGCACAAGGGCTGATTACAGCCTTTGGATCAAAACAGAATGGGAAGAGAAGATAGAGATGCTTATCTAAGGGCTGGAAACGAATCTTCATCAACAAACACCTCACCCCTCAACCCTCGGGTTCCCCTATAAATACCCCTTAATTTTTCATGTAAACCATCCCTCTTTTTACTTTAAGATTATAATGTTAGTTTAGTGTTAGAATTGTATTTTCTTTCAATACAAATTATACTGTTACTTTGGTAATAATAAAAAATCTCCTTTCAGTTTTGATTAATTTTGATCTCGAGTTTTATTATTTTTGTTAAAGTTTATGCAATCTACATTTATATTAAGCTGAATGTTATAACAAAAAATTGTTTGTTTAAGCTTATACAATTGCTTGAATGAATGATTAAGTAAATAGGGGTATGGTGATTATCCCACTGATAAACATAAAAAACAGAAGCTTCTGGTTCGAGTAATACTTTTGGTTTGTGAGTTTATTCGATGGTGGATGTTTATTCATGGTGTTTGGGTCGAGTTGTTTATTATGGTGGTTTGATGGTTGGGGTCGAGTTAGGAAAGCCGGCTCAACATTGATGCTTCTACATCAACGGTTATCCTAATTTGAAACAGTTAAGCACTCTTTTATTTTTTTTTGCTAATATATTCATATTAATCTGCTAGTTAGTTGTTGAATCTGCCTATCGATCTTGTTTTTAATCTGTTTTTAACTAGATGTGTTGAGTATATTAGTTGAATTTTGCTTTTAAAATTGCTTAAATTTGTAAGTTTGAGATTCTGTTTAAAGAATGATGACGGAATGTGATGATTTGTTTATTTTATCTTATTTGATTTTTCATTGTGAGGTAATGTCTAAATATTCAGATTCATGTTTTACTTGTGGAGTTATGAATAAATCAGTCACTTGTAATATTCCTAAAAAGCTGATTTGTTTTTAGTATTAAGTTTGTACTATTGGTTTTCATTGTAACATCAATAGTACAAAAATCATTAGCTTGACTGTTTGATGGATCTGCTTATGTTTAAGTGAATTAATCTGTTTATATTTATGTGAAGTTTTTGTTGAAGTACTGTTTGAATATGAGATGATGATTATCTTGCTCGCTTAAGCTGTAGTTATAGATATGCTGCTGTGATCATTATATTTGCTTGCTGTTACGTTTGTTGTGATGACTGCTATGTTAGTTTCAAGTTGCTGTAATATTTGATTTAGTTTAATTTTTGATTTGGTTGCTGTAATATTTGCTTTTCATTGTTCCTGTAGCTTTGTTACTTTTAAATTGGATATTGATTCTGATATATCTGTCATTCTGCGTGTATTTACTGTTTGGTTACCATATATAAGTACATTAAGTAAAAAAATAATAAATACCAAAAAATTGTCACTTGCAGGTCTCGAACTCGAGACCTGCCTCTCATTGTACCAACGCCTTACCATTTGAGCTGAAGGCTCATTTTGTTTATTTACCCTGTCACAATTTTATTATATATTTTATTCTTGAACTGCCATTTTAAGTTTACACGTTTTTATTACATTATAAGTTTTAATAGTTTAAATAAAAAAAAGAAAGTATAATAACTTCTTTTAAATTAGTTTATTTTAATTTTGCTACAAAATATTAGTTTAAATAAAATAAGTTTAAAAAAATAAAAAAAATTAAATAAATAGTTAATTAGTTTTAAAATCAATATTGTTTAATTAATTTGGTTACATTAAAAAGTTAAATAGAAGTAAAAGTAAAAAAAATATAGATAGATTTTAATTTGTTTTTTTAGATGTTATTTTGGGTAGACGATTCATGCACTTTAATATAATTTGTAGAATTATTTTAGATAACAACCGAAACCAATTCAAATTAATTGTCCAATTCAAAACGAAAGTATCAAATTCACAATTTCTTCGAGTACAACAAACGGGATCACTCTCGTGCTTAATTAATCCGTCTTTAGCTTATTTTGGACTATTACTTTTTCCTAAAGGTAATTTCCTTAATTTGCTCTATAATGTATTACATTAAAATACATCGACACTTTACCACACATCAAAAAATTTGGCGCCGCTGCCGGGGAAATTGTGTACGATTCTTTCGTGGCGATTTGTTGATCGTTGATTTGAAGACCCTTTCCGTCCTCGGAAAGTTTTGTTATTTTTCAATATATATTATATATATCGTTTTTCTTGTTTTTTGTTATTAATATATTGAATTATGTAGAACAATAAATTCACCTACCTCCAAAAGCGTGGAAACGCAAACCTTAGTTGGGATTTCATCACCTAGCTATTGTATTCGAATCCAAAACAACACAGAATAGAGGCAAAATAGATAAATACTAATAAAAAGTTTGAACTCGATTTATATAAACTATAAGGTGGGTATAAGGCGACGAGCTATAAAATGTTGTCTAAGGAAAAAGGTTTTTAAGTGCTTTGTGCCACCTCGTTTCCCCGCTTGCTTGTGCGTATATTGAGAGGGACGACCGATTACTGGTTTGCCAACTCAAGTAGTATTAAACATTATTTTTGTCATTGTTTACTTATTGAACCTCGAGACGTTTAGGTTTTCACCTACATTTCAAAGTCGACCGAGGGTAGTTTAATTCCATAGTAATTATCCTTACTCACTGTTTTTATCAATCTTTGATTGAACAATACCAAATAAAAATACCAAAAATAATCTTTTCTAATCTATTTTCTTTTCTTCAACCCTCTAAATTCTCGTCATTTCGGTTTATGCAATTACGTTCTGATCGAATTTTGATTAATCACGATAGACTTGAAAACATTCCTCGTAGGAATAGGAATCGTCAACAACGAGTAGTGGAACCCGAGCTTCCACCTATTGTTGTAGAGATGGTCGATAACCGAACAATGGAGGAATTACTCCGTGCACCCACCGAAGGGTATGAAGCAATCGTTGTGCCGGCTATTTTGGCGGATCATTATTAGATTAAGACGGGTCTTTTATCACTCATTCGTGCCGACCAATTTCGTGGCAATGAGACGGATTACCCGCATTCTCACATTCGGAACTTTCTTCGTATCACCTCGACTCTCAAGTTTAGAGATGTGCCGAATGACGCGATTAAGCTCATGCTTTTTCTGTACTCGCTCGAGGGAAACGCTAAGCGTTGGTATGAAAAGGAACCACCGGGTTCGATTTTCACATGGGACGATCTAGTGTCTAAGTTCATGAATTATTTCTTTCCACCATCTAAAACAACACACTTTAAGAATGAAATAACTAGATTTGAACAAAAAGTGCATGAATCGTTTGGAGATGCTTGGGAAAGGTTTAAGCATTTGTTGAGACAATGTCCACACCACGGTTTCACGGAGTTACACCAAATAAATACTTTTTTATAATGGACTTAATATGGTTGAACAAGATTCTTTAAATGCCGCCACGGGTGGTAATCTTTTAAGAAAAACTCTAAGAGACGCGTGGGGTATAATTGAGAATAAGTCTAGAGTTCAATATTCTAGGAACACACCGGTTGTTTCTAAGGTGAATTCATCTAATTCCGAGATTGCTAGATTGGACTCTAAGATTGACACGATTTTGAATGAGATTAGGAAGAATCCTCATGGATCGATTAATGCGGTTGAGAATTTTTGTGTATTGTCTGGTGGAGCACATCCGAGTTATGCTTGTTCAACCACGGGGTTTGATCAAGCTAGTGCTTTTGCGGCAACGGGAACTTATGGCCCTAACGGTCAAGCTGCTCGTCAAAACCATGTTGCTCCACCGGGTTTTCCACCGTTTTAAAATAGATACAACAATGGAAACAATGGGAATAATTTTAACCGTGGTAACCAAGGGAGTTTTAATCAAGGAAATGGATTTCATGGCAATCAAAACAATCAAGGTTTTCAAAAAAATAATCATAATTATTTGTCAAGCTATATCAAAACGAACGAGGCAAATTTGAAAGCTTTTCAAAATAATATTCAAGGACAAATGACACTTTGAAACTCGATTTTCAAAATACGATCAAGGGGCAAAATAACAAGATTGAGCAAAGCCAAAACCATATTGAGGGAAATCAAGATAAGTTTGAGAACAAAATACTTTCGATGTTTGAAGAGATAATGAACAAACCTTCCTCTTCTTTAGGTGGCTTACCTAGCAACACCATTCCAAACCCGAAGGGTGAGATGAAAGCTATTACCACAAGTAGTGGGAAGGCTTTAGACCGACCTTTGCTTCCACATATTAGTACCTCTCCGGTGAGGGAAGTGGAGCAAGAACCCGAGGTGGATAAAAAGGAAATTCCTAATCCACCAAAGGTAGACCAATTGCCTATTCCGAAACCCGAGCTTCCGAAGACTAAACCCACACTACCCTACCCTTCGAGATTTAACCAAAAGAAGCTCCGCGAAAGATCCAATGCTCAAATGTCTACATTTCTTAAGATGTTTAAGAACCTTCACCTTAATGTTAGTTTCGTGGATGCATTGCTTTATATGCCTAAATTTTCTTCGACTTTAAAGAAATTGATTAGCGATAAAGGGAAGCTTGAGAGCTTAATCATTCTCTTGATGCTAATTGTTCGGTGGTTCTCACCAAAAAGCTACCCGAAAAGCTTGGAGACCCCGGAAGATTTCTTATCCCTTGTGAATTTCCGGAAATGAAGGAATGTTTAGCATTAGCCTATCATAGCGCTAGCATTAATTTGATGCCTCTTTCCGTGTGGAAAAGGTTATCACTTCCCGAGCTCACTCCTACTAGGATGACTCTCGAGCTTGCGGATCAATCGACCGCCCTTCCGGTAGGTATAGCCGAGGATGTCTTTGTTAAGATAGGGAAGCTTCATTTTCCGGCGGATTTTGTAGTTGTGGATTACCCTGAAGATTCACGTGTGCCGTTGATTTTAGGGAGACCATTTTTAAGTATGGCTAGTGCCTTAATTAATATGAAAAGTGGTAAAATGACGAGACCGTTACCTTTGATATCGGGTGACGTTTCTAAATATTCTTATGAGCATTTCGGGGAGTCAATCAATCGAGTTGATATGATTGATGTTGCTTGTAAAGAATATTCTCAAGAAGTGCTTAGATTATCGGCTAATTCCGAAAGTGGAAATCCTTCTTTATCGGATCCTTATTGCCCTTTCTTCTCCACCCCTTACTCCATTCGGGGCTAGTGATTTCATCTTGGAGGAGGTTGATGCTTTTATTAGCACATCGGATTTGCCATCTACGTATGATGAGGATTATCATGATACGGAGGGAGATATCAACTTGCTTGAAACATTTTTGAATGAAGATCCTTTTGAATCACCACCTATGGAAATTAAAGTTGTGAACGGAAATGAAACAAAAGTGAAAACTTCTCTAGAAGAAGCACCCGAATTAGAACTTAAGGATCTTCCCACTCATTTGGAGTATGCTTTTCTTGAGGGAACGGATAAGTTATCGGTGATTATTGCAAAATGATTGAAAGTTAATGAAAAGGAGGAACTTATTAAGGTTTTAAAGAAACATAAACGGGCCATTGCATGGAAAATATCCGACATCAAGGGTATTGACCCAAAATTTTGTACTCATAAAATTTTGATGGAGGAAGATTATAAACCCGCTATCCAAAATCAAAGAAGGGTTAATCCAAAGATTCATGAGGTGAT
Organism: Glebionis coronaria; assembly: GCA_025667525.1. NCBI lineage: Eukaryota > Viridiplantae > Streptophyta > Magnoliopsida > Asterales > Asteraceae > Glebionis > Glebionis coronaria. Next base: position 224,155,983 of record CM046882.1, on the reverse strand, counting down.
CAAAAAGGAAGTTATGAAACTTCTAGACGCCAGAATGATTTACCCTATCTCCGATAGCCCATGGGTTAGCCCCGTGCATTGTGTTCCAAAGAAAGGAGGAATGACGGTACTGACTAATGAGGATAATGAATTTATTCCTACTAGACTTTAGACCGGATGGCGTGTTTGTATTGACTATAGAAAGCTTAATGATGCGACTAGGAAGGATCATTTTCCATTACCTTTTATGGATCAAATGTTAGACAGACTAGCGGGAAATGAATTCTATTGCTTTTTGGATGGATTTTCCGGCTATTTCCAAATTCCTATAGACCCTCGTGATCAAGAAAAAACCACATTCACTTGTCCTTATGGAACATTTGTTTATCGTAGAATGCATTTTGGGTTAGGCAATGCTCCGGGGACGTTCCAAAGGTGTATGATGGCCATTTTTCATGATATGATTGAGAAAACCATGGAAGTCTTCATGGATGATTTCTCGGTTTTTGGGGAGTCTTTCACTTCATGTCTCTCTAGTTTGGAACGAATGTTACAACGTTGTGAGGAAACAAATTCGTGCTTAACCATGAAAAATGCCATTTCATGTGCAAAGAAGGCATTGTTTTAGGACATAAGATCTCTAAGGCCGGTATTGAGGTAGATACGGCCAAAATCGACGTGATTTCCAAATTACCTCCACCCACCACCGTTAAGGCAGTTAGGAGTTTTCTCGGCCATGTCGGCTTCTATAGACATTTTATCCAAGACTTCTCTAAGATAGCTCGGCCTATAACCCATCTTTTAGAAAAAGAGACTCCATTCTTCTTTTCGGATGAGTGCATCAAAGCCTTTGAGATGCTTAAAAATAAATTAACCGAATCAACAATTTTAGTTGCCCCGGATTGGGATATATCTTTTGAAATAATGTGTGATGCTAGTGATTACGCGGTATGTATGGTTTTGGGGCAACGTAAGACCAAACATTTCTTTACTATACACTATGCAAGTAAGACTATGACGGATGCTCAAACTAAGTATACTATAACGTAAAAAGAGTTACTTGCCGTTGTATATGCTTTCGAAAAGTTTAGACCATACCTCGTCTTGTCTAAAACCATAGTATATACGGACCACTCAAATATCAAATATCTTCTTAATAAACAAGATGCCAAGCCGAGGTTGCTCTGGTGGATTCTCCTCCTTCAAGAATTTAATATCAAAATTCTAGACAAAAAAGGAGTCGAGAATCTCGCGGCCGATCATCTATCTAGACTTGAGAATCCTCACCAAAGCGATCGATAGAACAAGGAAATTAATGAAACATTTCCTCTCGAGACGCTTGGTATGATTTCTTTTCGTGGTGATGATAGTATCCCATGGTTTGTGGACATCGCAAATTATCATGCGGGGAAGTTCGTGATTAAGGTTATGTCGTCCCAACAAAAAGGAAGTTTTTCAAGGACATATCCTATATTTTTGGGATGACCCCTATTTGTTTCGAGTGTGCGCGGATCAAGTGATTCGTAGGTGTGTGTTTGGCAAAGAAGCTAAAGATATTCTTAAAGCTTGTCATGAAGGACCCACCGGGGGACATCATGGTGCCAACACCACCGCGAAAAAAGTCTTTGATTTCGGTTTCTTTTGGCCTTCCATATATCGAGATGCCCAAGACTTGATCAGGACTTGTGATGCTTATCAACGTCAAGGAAAGAATTCACAAAAGGATGAAATGCCCCAAAACATTATCCAAGTTTGTGAAATCTTTGACATATGGGGAATCGATTTTATGGGGCCATTTCCATCATCAAAAGGAAATAAGTATATTCTCGTAGCCGTGGACTATTTGTCAAAATGGGTTGAAACTAAGGCTTTGCCTACTAATGATGCTCGAGTTGTGGTGAAATTTTTGAAACAACTCTTTGCTAGGTTTGGAACTCCGCGGGCTATAATAAGTGATCGTGGGACCCATTTTTGTAATGAAAAATTTGAAAAAGTTCTAAAGAAATATGGTGTCACTCATCGACTTTCGACGGCTTATCACCCTCAAATGAGTGGTCAAGTGGAGGTTTCAAATCGAGCTCTTAAGAGGATTTTGGAGCGTTTTATCGGAGAAAATCGCACTTCATGGTCAGATAAATTGGACGATGCATTGTGGGCTTTCTGTACGACCTATAAGATGCCCATTGGTTGTACACCATTTAGGTTGGTCTATAGAAAAGCATGCCACTTTCCAATTGAACTCGAACATAAGGCGTATTGGGCTCTAAAACATTGTAACTTCGATTTAAGGACCGCGGGTGATTATCGCAAGGTTCAATTGAATGAACTAAGTGATTTAAGGGATCAAGCTTATGAGAATTCTTTGATCTATAAAGATAAGACTAAGAGGATTCATGACTCTAAGATCAAAAACCGCATTTTCAATGTTGGTGATCAAATCCTCTTATTCAACTCTAGACTTAAGATTTTCTCGAGCAAGCTTAAGTCCCGTTGGTCCAGCCGTTCACCATTTCACAAGTGTTCCCTTAAGGCACCATTGAGCTAGCTCAAAAAGGCGGGCCTAACTTTAAGGTGATTGGTCATCGAGTGAAGCATTACTTTGGAGGGGACATACCTACGGAGGTTGCTTCGGATCTTCAAACTTTCCTTAAGGACCAATGAATGCGGGGATCGAGTCGAGCTCATGACTCGGTTAACAAAAACGAAGTGCCTTGTGGGGGAGTCCCATACATTCTATCTTCTTTCTATTTTCTAACACTAATAAGGCTTGATCTTTTCAAGCTCGTGCTCGTGTTTTGTTGTGATGTGAATCTTAGGTATGACCCTAATCAATAAAGACTATCGTGTTCGATTTTTGCCCGGTCCACTCGAGCTTCCTTAATTTGATTAATGGGGCACTCAGTATCCTTTGATTTTAATCGACTAACGTTTTATCTTAAAGCATAATTAATAAACGGCTTATAGATTTGCGTACTCTTATCATGTTAGGACTTTTGCATTCGACTCTTCGTGTTTTAGCAAGGGGTGTTACTCTTGAGCTAGGAAACATTGAGGACAATGTTTGGTTTTAACATGGGGGAGTCAATCGAAATAATCGCTTGCCCTTGCTTTTTTTGTGTTCAAACGTAATTGTTTTTCTCGTTCTTCATATGAAATTTAAATTTTTAGTTCAATTTTGTGTTTAATAATGAAGAAAATAAGTGTTTTTGACATAAATGTAGGCTTTCCGTTGGTGAAAATAAGAATAGTTTTTGACTCGATTGGTTTTTACCTTAGCTCATTCCTTAACATGTTTAAATCAAGTTTTGCTAGACTTTTATATAGGGAACTTTAAAATGCGAAAGTCTTAACACATACGGGTTTAAGAACAAGAACTTTTCGCAAGTTCCTATAATTGATCCTAGAAAGTCATTTATCAAGGGAACTTTAAAACGCAAATTCTAAACTTGAAAAAGTCTAAGAAGATGCAAGATCCTATAGATGACTTGAAAACCTAAAACTTTGATTTAATAGGCTAAGTATCCATTAGTCTCACTTCTTTGAGATTTTACAATATGGAGAACAAGAGATGATAAAGTTGAATCATAAGTTTTGAGGTTAAGTCTTCCTTGTATAAGTATTTTTGTGTTGATTCTTTCTCCTCGTATTTATTTTTCACGCTTGAATATTTAAATGTTTAATAAATGAAGTTTTTAGCGGTTTGGGTTCAATATCTTAACTCGTAACTCCTTCTTTTTCTTCCCTTGTAATTAAAGTAAGAACACATTGAGGGTGTCAGCTTCATGGACTTTTTAATAATGGGATTGCGGAATTTGGCTTACTATATATATATATTATAAATAAAGAAGAATAAATAAAACATGTTCTCTATGAGCCTTCGGGTGGGAGTCATGTAGCACTAGCCTTGTCATTAGAGGCTTAGGGTGTATGGCATGGTTAAGTGTTTAATAAAAATTGCTTCATCATCATGAGCCTTAGGGTGGATGGTGAATGTAAATTCCCTTGTTTATATCTAATACAAGGTTTTTAGCCAAGTATAAAAATTCGTTGTTCCGATCTTTTCGAATTGATTACCGTTAATTAGTGCGACTCAGTCGTTCTTAGTGGAAAATTAAATGGTTTGTTTGATTATCTATTTTAAACTAAAAGCAAATATGTAAATGTCGTTGAGTAAAATAAAATCTTTAAAATTTAAACTAAAAATTCCTAGAAAAACACTTGGTAAAAACAGAGATTTTGGGAAGCGTGCAATTTTTGGAAATTAAATGTAAATGATTAAAAACTTAACAAGTAAATTTAGAACTTAAAACTCAATCCTTCGGAATACACCATCGGAATGTTGGTATCGGAAAGTTTCCAAACTGAATCCATCAGAATAAGCACAAAAGTATCGGAATATTGCACACTGAGTTCTATCGGAATAACCCCTATCAGAATGTCCAATATCGGAATACAAAAGGTCAATTCTGTCGGAATGTTCAAAGCTATCAGAATACTCAATCTTAAAGCTGTCGGAATGTGTAATATCGGAATGTTTCAGATCAGAATCCAGGGTTTTCTATCGGAATGCATCTAACAAAAATTTGGCAGAGTTTCATCTTAAAGTAACCTTAGGACCGTCGCAATGTGCGATCGCAATGAGCGATCGCAATCACGATCGGAATAAGGGAATGAAAACACTTGATCGCAAAGTAAAACCCCTTGGGTTATTGCGATCACAAGCAGCCTGTCGGAATGAGTAAAACCCTCAATATTGCGATGGAACACAAATAATCCGAAAATGAAAATAAGCCAAAATTTCAATAAGCACTTCCAATAAGCACTTGTCAAAAACTCAACAAGACCAATATTAAAGAGACTCAATAAGCTTCGAATGGAAAACTTATCAAATCACCAAATAAGAAAACTTTCTAAGATTGACTTTTAAAGGATGAAACTTTTTAAGAAAACTAAAAACAATAAACTAAACACTAAATAAGCCACTAAGCATGAATAGCTCAAAGCTTAATTCGTGTAAGACTTAGAAAAGCATAAAAAGATAAACCTTTTAATCACGAAAACATCAAAATCAACCACAAATCTTTAAATTTCGGAACAAAGGATAAAGCAAAATCAAGAAAGGTAGAAAGAGATTGAAGATTAAAAGCTTAAACTTGAACTTTTGATTAATGCAACTCAAATACAAAGATTAAATCAAACTTAAACTTGAAAGAAAAGATGAAGTTTTAGTGAGAGAAAGTTAAACACTTTCTCTCTCTAAAAATGAAAACTAAAGAAAGAAAAATTACTAGCTAACTCCCCTCCTAATGTGTTTAGGAGGGTATTTATAGGAGATGGGAAGGTGCATGTGTTTCCTTCTTTCTTTCTTCACGACTCGATTTAAATTCTTTGTCTTTCTCGACGTCGTCTCGGGATTTGTCGATGTGAATTGAACTTGTCTTGTAATTTTCTTCTTCTATTAGACTTGAGTTCTTCGACTTCATTAAACATCCGCCTTTAGACTTTTTCTTCGATAAATATTCAGAATAGGCCTTGGACTTCCATTCTTTTTGCACTCTTGATCTTTTGACTTCGTCTTTTCTCGTTTTTCTTCGATAAAAGCCCGTGAAAACACATGTTTTCTTCCTTTTTCATCTTTTGGTCCTAAAACACAATAAAAACACAAACCACACATAATTCCAACTTTTACGACATAAAATATACGTTTTGGTCTTGTTATTATTGGAAATAACTGGTAAAAGGATAAGTGTTTTCACACTTATTAATATCCAAGGAGCCTTAGGGTGTGGATCAAAAATAAGAAGCACTTTTACATCTTAAAGAGCCTCAAGGTGTATGATGTAAATGTTGCTTAGTCTATTTAATAAGGTCAATTCGACTTTGGAGGAATAATTGTTGCTTTAAGTAGTCATATTAGCCAAATTTCGGATCCTGGAATTTATTCCTAAAATTGTGTTAAGTTATCCTTGATGTGGGCTTTCTTTAGTGACAACGGTTTTTGAAGTCGAGGTTAGGTTTTGTGTGTTGGGTTTACACCATTTTTGCCTTCATTTATGGACTAATAACTATTAAATAATTCAAATGAGCCTTTGGGTGAATGACAAAATTTAAAATCTAGAGATACAACTATGAATAAAGGAGATTGATTTTAACACAAATTGCTTGTATGAGTGGTCTTAACATTAGAACTTATGATTTACAATGATCTTGTTTTTAAACTTGGCTTGGAAAGAGTGAAAAGTCGAGGACGATGAATCTATTCAAGTTTTATGATCCTAAAAGTTTTTTCTTAATAATGAAAGCAATACATTATGTCTTTGCAAAATAAAGTGTCAAAGGTTGAATAAAAATGTAGTTAGTTGCTTTATTTTATCATTGCGTGAGGACACGACAATTGCTTAGCAAGGGGGAGTTTGATATGAGTGTAATTACTCATATCATTTATATCACAAAACGAACTTAAAATGCATAAAACATATAAATATAGTATTGTATTTACATGTTTTCTTGTTTCATGTGTGTAGGTACCAAGATCACGAAAACCGGCAAAACCGACATGAGATTGAAGAATTTATCAAGAGCCAAAAGACAAGTCGTTTTTATCTACGGATTCAAGTTTATAAAGTATTTTGGGCCAAGTGGGTCCCACATGTGCTTAATGGGCCTAGTAGCCCATTAATATATTTATGAAACTTATTTGGGTCAAATCCCATATACAAGACCAACTCATAAATGCAACGGATAGAGTATTAACATATTGGGTCACAAGCCCAAATAATGAATAAACGAATATTTATTTACTTTGGACCCAAAGCCCAACACCAAGTTAATGAGACGGATTGAAATGTTAAATACATTTTGGTTTAAAGCCCTTTTACAAAAAAAGAGACGTATGATATAGTTTCGGGTCCAAAAGCCCATCACAAGAAAGTGAGACGGTGGAAGGATACATATAACTTTCTTTTCGTCAAGTTTGGTCAAACAACAAATAAACAAAGCAAAAGAAGAAAAGAGAGAGAGGAAACAAAATTGGGGAAAAACTTCACCACTAGTCAAGAACCCTAGAATTTAGGGGTTTCTAATTAATTGAGCAAGTGCCTACACGCGCCTATGATTCAGACTATTAAGGAGGAAGGGTGCGTGGTCTACACTTAGATTCTAAGTGCTAAGTGTTCACGTGGATCTTTGAGGCGTCACATCTCCCATCTGATTGGTCTATTTCCTGCCATACGGTCGATGAACCAGTAAGCTTTGGCCAAGTCAGCATCAAACTAACACACCTTGTGCCACGGTGGCAATCCGTGTGCACAAGGGCTGATTACAGCCTTTGGATCAAAACAGAATGGGAAGAGAAGATAGAGATGATTATCTAAGGGCTGGACACGAATCTTCATCAACAAACACCTCACCCCTCAACCCTCGGGTTCCCCTATAAATACCCCTCAATTTTTCATGTAAACCATCCTTCTTTTTACTTTAAGATTATAATGTTAGTTTAGTGTTAAAATTGTATTTTCTTTCAATACAAATTGTACTGTTACTTTGGTATTAATGAAAAAATCTCCTTTCAGTTTTGTTTAATTTTGATCTCGAGTTTTATTATTTTTGTTAAAGTTTATGCAATCTGCATTTATATTAAGCTGAATGTTATAACAAAGAATTGTTTGTTTAAGCTTATACAATAGCTTGAATGAATGATTAAGTAAATAGGGGTATGATGTTTATCCCACTAATAAACATAAAAAACTGAAGCTGCTAGTTCGTGTAATACTTTTTGTTCGTGATTTTATTTGATGGTGGATGTTTATTCATGGTGTTTGGGTCGAGTTGTTTATTATGGTGATTTGATAGTTGGGGTCGAGTTAGGAAAGCCAGCTCAGCCCTGATGCTTCTACATCAACGGTTATCCTCATTTGAAACAGTTAAGCACTCTTTTATTTTTCTTGCTAATATATTCATATTAATCTGCTAGCTAGTTGTTGAATCTGCCTATCGATCTTGTTTTTAATCTGTTTTTAACTAGATGTGTTGAGTATATTAGTTGAATTTTGCTTTTAAAACTGCTTAAATTTGTAAGTTTGAGATTCTTCTTAAAGAATGATGATGGAATGTGATGATTTGTTTATTTGATCTTATTTGATTTTTCATTGTGAGGTAATGTCTAAATGTTCAATTCATGTTTTACTTGTGGAGTCATGAATAAATCAATCACTTGTATTTTTCCTAAAAACTTGATTTGTTTTTAGTATTAAGTTTGTACTACTGGTTTTCATTGTAACATCAATAGTATAAAAATCATTAGCTTGACTGTTTGATGGATCTGCTTATGTTTAAGTGAATTAATCTGTTTATATTTATGTGAAGTTTTTGTTGTAATGTTTGAATATGAAATGATGATTATCTTGCTCGTTTAAGCTGTAGTTATAGATATGTTGCTGTGATCATTATATTTTCTTGCTGTTACGTTTGTTGTGATGACTGCTATGTTAGTTTCGAGTTGCTATAATATTTGATTTAGTTTAATTGTTGATTTGGTTGCTGTAATATTTTGCTTTTCATTGTTCCTGTAGCTTTGTTACTTTTAAATTGGATATTGATTCTGATATATCTGTCATTCTGCGTGTATTTACTGTTTGGTTACCATATATAAGTACATTAAGTAAAAAAGAATAAATACCAAAAAATTGTCACTTGCAGGTCTTGAACTCGAGACCTGCCCCGCATTGTACCAACGCCTTACCATCTGAGTTGAAGGCTCATTTTGTTTATTTACCCTGTCACAATTTTATTATACATTTTATTCTTGAACTGCCATTTTGAGTTTACACGTTTTTATTACATTGTAAGTTTTAATAGATAAAAAAAGTATAATAACTTCTTCTAAATTAGTTTATTTTAATTTTGCTACAAACTATTAGTTTAAATAAAATAAGTTTAAAACAAATAATAAAAAAATAAAATTAAATAAATAGTTAATTAATTTTAATATCAATATTGTTTATTTAATTTTGTTACATTAAAAAGTTAAACAACAGTAAAAGTAAAAAAATAATATAGGTAGATTTTAATTTTTTTTTAGATGTTATATTGGGTAGACGATTCATGCACTTTAATATAATTTGTAGAATTAATTTAGATAAAAACCGAAACCAATTCAAATTAATTGTCCAATTCAAAACGAAAGTCTCAAATTCACATTTTCTTCGTGTACAACGAACCGGGATCACTCTCGTGTTTAATTAATCCGTCTTTAGCTTATTTTGGACTATTACTTTTTCCTAAAGGTAATTTGCTTAATTTGCGCTATAACGTATTACATTAAAATACACCGACACTTTCCCACACATCAAGCATCAGCATCTTGGGTAATTCCAAAGTATTAGCAGTATCAGCATTCGTGAGGGCTCCAAAATATTAGCAGCAACGGTGTCTGGTTAAATCTTCAACACTCGAGCAACATCGGCATCTGGTAGAGTATCGACAAGTGGAACTGCCTGAGGTGGTTAAGGATCGATTAACGGTACACATGGAGTAAGTTACATGGAGTACCCCTGAAATACTATACGTGAAGTACACGATGAATACTGTTCATGCAATACCGCTGAAGGTTTGCTGATATGATCGATACTGGTGTCAACCGTTTGACATGGTGTGACAACCACGGTTTTGAGGTTCGTCAATTAGTTTTATTTTGTTCATATTTCGTGGAATTACGTGTCTTTATGTGTTTATGAGTTATGTGGTGTGAATAGAGTGTGGATTGGACATCGTTTTCAGGTACGGGGTACCATGTGAGTGAAACGATGTGTGATTGTTTCATGTTCTTGAGCTCACATAGTAGTGACTATGAAATATGATGGTGTTATTTAGTGGTTTTACGTATACGTATATGTATTATAGAAAATCGTATTTTTACGATTTAGGGTTGTGCATTTAGGGGTCTCAGATGAGCTATTTAGTCACGGGAATGATTTACGGGATGGTTTTAAGTCATTTAGGAATTAATTATAAAGTTTATTTCATATTCTAAGAGTTTTTATAAAACTGTATATTTTTACGTCTTTTACGGTATACGCGTAAATTTGACTAGTTTTACGGTTTTGAGGTTTTGGAGGTTTTTAGAGCTGAAATAAATTAAGATAAATTAAGGTAATATTATTAATACATTAATTAATAATAAAAAGAAAATAAAAATAAAAAAATAATAAAGGGGGTCGGTTTGGACGACGCAAGAAAGAAAGAAGGAAAAGCCCAAAACAGGCCCAATGGACTTGTAATGGGATTAGGGGGCTTTAGGACTTAACCAAACCCAATCCATAACCAAAATAATCAGATTTTTAACCTCCATAATAGCTCCTGGCCGAAATTCAACAATGGTGGCCAATTAGGGTTTCAAAAATAAAGATCTTCCATTGATTTTTAAGGTAAAACCTTCAAAACCCTTGTTCTATTAATGATTTTAATCAATTTAATAATGTAATTGATCTTATGATGGATTAGGGTTTGTGAGTTTTCAGAGATTAGTGAGATTAGTGTTCATATGAATTTGTTACTTTGGGTATTATGAAGATTAGTGATCGTAATTCGGGTTTAATCATGTTTAAATTCGTTTTTAAAAACTGGGCAGAATTTTTTGTCAATTATTTTGATCATATCTAGAGTTATACAAACTTTTAAATTTCGAATCTTATGTCCCTGAAAAGATAATTGAATTATCTTTCGAATGAAAGAAACTAGAACTAAATTGGATGTCGGGAAGTGGGTCAAAAACAGGTTACATCATTCGGGTGTCAAAACAGTTTTTGGATCAACCTGTTTTTATTTTATGTTTTGAATTGTTTGGGGTACTTAGGGTTATAATTGGAGCTTCAAATGAACATGAGGTTTAGATTAAATATTAAATAAAAGATCTGGAGAAGGGCTAAGCAAATGGGATAGGGTAAGACCCTCTGGTCATAACAAACTTTTCATATGTTCAAAATTAGTAAATTCTGGATAGGTAAAAGTATGTATATATATATATATATATATATATATATATATATATATATATATATATATATATATATATATATATATATATATATATATATATATATATATATATATATATATATATATATATATATATATATATATATATATATATATATATATATATATATATATATATATATATATATATGGAGGCCTTAACAGTAGCTTTAAGGTTGCGGCCAAACGGGAGTTTTAGCTAACACATGTAAGGGCATAGGGCTTCTTTTACAGGTCATGTTATTTTTGTTAAGGGGGTGTTCGACCAATAGTTTGAAGTATGAAAAAACGGGAATATTTTGGGTTAAATGTTAACGGGCCGAGTTATGAACTAGACTAAGTTAAGTGCTTTATATAGGGGTGTAATGAGATTCATATGGCATATAAATGGGGTTAAGTTGTAGGAGAAGGTTAGATATCCATCATAGATTGATGAGCCATTTTGGTATGTGGTTCGTGTCTTGATTATATACGTTTGTGTGTTTAGATTTGTGCTAGAGCGCGGGTACTTGGAGAAGCTTGTTCAGGTGAGTTTCATAGTCCCATGTGTCTATGATTTATAAATGTTTTGACTTCTAGATGGGATGGAAGAGACACTGTACGGTTTTGTAACTAATGCTGTGAATGTTTTTATGGTTTGTGATGGACTTGTGTGTGCACTTATTTGATTAACTGCTATGTGATTCTTGATTGTGTTTATGATTTGGATCGGGGGACACGTATCGTCTCAGTTATTGTGGTTTGACTTGCTACCAAGGGGATGTTGACAAGGCGGGTCCTTGGGATTGGTTCATAGGTGTATGGGCGCCTATGGGACCATGGTTATTGGTAAGGCTTGGAGCCTTAGAATTGTGGTTATTCGTAAGGCTTGGAGCCTTGGATTTATGGTGATTGGTTAATCTTGAATGCTAGTTGTTAATACATAATTGTAGCACATTGTCCATATTTTCTTTTGTTAATGGTTGTTATTCACAGCTTATAACTGATTTGGCGTTGGAGTCTAAACCTATGACTCTCACCAACATTATGTTGACGTGTTTTAGTGTCTCTTTCAGGTGAGAATGTGGTTAAGCGTGAGAATAGGAGTGGCTAGCTGGAAGGCTTAGGATTGCATTTGGAGGAACCCCGTTCCTCTTAGTCTTTATTTATGTTTGAATAAGTGATACTTTGTAGACACCTATATGTTTGTTATTTGTTAATTGTATTCCTTTGGTAAGAGGTAGACCTGTTACCTACTTACCTAGACGCCTGCATTGTTTGAGATATCTTCATGACATTCTATCACCATTTATGATATTTCCATTTCATTTAGTTATCTCTATAGACACGCTATTGTTGTGATGATATCATTACGTCGCGCCCCATATTCCGCCATGGTGGGGTGTGACAGAATGGTATCAGAGCCCAATGGTTATTGAGAATTAGGTTGCCTAGCCTGGTCTATAGCTTAAGGATCCTTGCATATAGGCGTCATAAGATTACGTGTGGTCTTGATTGTATTTTCCTAAGTTTTATTTTTTGTTGAGTTTGACTAGTATGAGTTGAACTGTAGTTGCCCATACTTAGTCACCTGTTAATTTCTGTTTTACTTTTGATATATAAATTACTTTCACCATAGTAAGTAATTTGGTGTACTTAATGTATAGTATTTTTCTTTTGATGTTTAAGTCATGTTCCCTAAGAATCATGTGGTGAGTCGAGTTACTGGGAGTAGGTGGATAGGAAGGATTTTAAGTTGTTTCCACTCTTATGGGCGACATGACTTATAACTGATTATGATGTTGTTTTGGAGTTTGTCTATGCTGTTTTAGCTAGACTATGGATTTATGTATTCCAAGAGTTTGACTATATTATATTAATAGATGGAGTTTTGGACCTTATTGTTTATGTGTTTATGAGCTTATATGAGTAGATGGATTTATGTGTTATATGTTGTATTGATTCTTATAAGTGTCATCATAGGAGGGAGTGCATTGAGGAAAGGGTAATTATATAAGTATGGTGGCCAACATAGTTATACAAGTACCACGACTTCAATGGGTTCTCAAGTATGATTTCATGAAAGAGGGTTAGCACATGCTTGTATATGATGAGATGTGGATTTTTGGGTATATGTATAATATATGGGTTTATGTAACGACTGTCTACCATATGGCTATTTTTGAGTGTGTTATGTGTTTTAGGTTATACTCATGTTGTGTGATTATGGGGTCACACGATATGGACTGGTTTTAGTGATGGGTTTTATGCCTTGTGGTAAGATCGTTGATTGTAGAGTTTTTGTACCCTTTAGGAAAAGGATGACAAAATAGGGCAAGTATGCAGGACGATTTAGGAAAACCGTGTGTGAATGACCCTAAAAGTGAGTTCGTTCTCGAGGCTAGTGCGTTGTGTAATGAATTGATTTTGATTTGTGATTATATGATAGAAAAAGAAAATAGAAATAAGAAAGAAATGACGGTTACGAAGACGGATCGAGCTAAGACGAAAAGACGTTCACGTAAAACCGTAAAAAACTACAAAATTAAAATTTTAAACCTAAAAATTAATTAAAAGCTAAAACTAAGTCTTAAACAATATAAATAAGAATAAAAATCCAATAAAAATATTTTAAAACCTTTTATTAATTAAATATTCAATTTTAAATGCTAATTAAAGCCCTAAAATTAAATATAATTAGTCAAAATGTCCAAAATATTATTTTATTGAACAAATAACTTACTTATATTATCTAAAGACTAAAAAGTAATTTTCCTAATTTTTAAAAACTATTTTTCTATTTTTAAAACACTAAAAACTATTTTAAAACTAAAATAATTATAAAAAATAATAAAATAATGCTAAAAATAATTTACCAATTTTAAAAATCCTAATTTACTCTAATGAACAGTAGAAAATTGAAAAAGTTTGAAAAATATTAAATTTTCACTAAAAGACAAAACTAGTTTAAAATAAAACCCTAATTAAACTAAATTAATTTTAAAAAATATATAAAAAGGTGAACAATGAAAACTTTTTTAACCAAAAATCTTAAATTATTTTTCTTAATCTAACAAAATTTTTAAAATCTAAAAATATTACTTTTTTGCACTAAAGGACAAAAAAAAGAAACTTAAAAGTAATTAAAAATGACTATTTAATCTAAAAAATATAAAATGAACAGTAAATAAAAATCTAATTAAACAGAAAAATCAAAAATTAAATTAGAAAAATAATAAAACAAGTTTCAAGTCCTAAATCCAACTTTCAAGAACTAGAGACAAAAAACCAAACTTTCTGAAAGTGACACTTGACTGGATTTGTTTTCTAGTGAAGCAGTACTAACAATGGTGCTAGCAGTGGGAAATTGGTTCCCACTGGTAGTGTATTTTGTTGTTCAGTTAAGCTATAAGCTTAGGAAAGCTTATATTGAGTGCTTATTTTGGACAATAAGGCACCCCTATACTCAGTTGAGTATAGGGAGTCAAGTAAATCACAAAAAACACACAAGTCTTCACACAAATTGCACACAAATCACCAAAAAAGTTACTGATAAACTAGCAAAGTTTCTGATGAACAGTACTCCCTTTTTACATGCACAAAAATGAGATTCAAGTGCTTAAATCTTGCACATAAGTCCACCAACTAGCATATAATCAATAGCAAACCCTACTTATAACCCTACCCTAGCAGACTTCACAAATTTCGAAACCAAATCAACAAAAACAAGGCAGATTAGGACACTTACTGAATTTAGGCAGTTTACCAATTTTTGAGCATACAAATATGTTTTAAACAGTTCCAAACTGAAAACCTAGTGACATACAACCTAGTACTAACTTGTTGAGTGTGTTAAACAGTTTTTCAACCAATATTATAACACCTAACAGCTTTTAATCCACTAAACCAAACACTCCTTTATATTATCTGAAAATGATTTAACACACTAATAGCTTTTAAAACTCAACCAAAGTGATTCACACTTAGCCTAACATGCATACTATCCTCTAAACAGCATAATCACAACATCAATCAAACAAGTAAACAGATTCATGCATAATCACATAAATCAAAATCTTAAAACTGAAAATGGGGAAACAAGATGGTTACCTTGTGGGACCCACATCCAGGTCCCACAATGGCTGCATAGCCATCTCCTTCAGGCTGGGGCCTGAGCAGAACCTTGGACAAAACAAGCTTCCAATGAAACCTGCTAAGAACAATGAACAACACAATATGCACTTTCTGATTTCTTTCAATAATCTTTTTCAAACCTACAACCAACAAACCTTGGACCTTTTAACACGTTTTGAAACAAGAATAATCTCAGAAAAACAGGAATCCAATTCCACTTTCACTTCCTTGAATCCTTGGATTTCTGAAAATATCAAAAACTTTTCAAAACCTTTTGAAAACTCAAACACACAAAGTGTTTATCAAATGATTAATGGAACTCAAAATTCTAGCTAACTTTTACACCTACTCTTAAAAAATCATAAAAGGAATTATATTAAACAAAATACCAACTTTATATTCAGTAAAAAGGAATTACAAGAAAATTGCTAAAATTCTGGAACAAAGGATATGGGACACATACGTCCCATATTTATACAACTAATAGAAGATTCTAGTCTATCTCAATAAAAAATTCATAAACTAAAACCCTAATGCTCTGAAATCCGAAAAATGCCCTTGTTCTTCATCTTGAAATTTGAATTTTGTGGCTTCATGTGATGTTACAGCTGTTAGCAAGTGATTAGGAGCGTTGGTTTGAGCTTGGGGTCAAAGAAATGTGATCCATCCGTTGGTCTTGTCGGTTTTAAGGTTTTGAGGGAAAGGGACGTTGCAGGGAGGGTCCCACAAGACACATGGGTGTGTCTTGTGTTGATTTGGGATGTGGGTTTTGGTGACAAAGGCACAAATTAACCATCTGGAAAAGCTAAGGCAAAAACCCTTTGATTTATAGTTAATTGAACCTGGGGGTAATTAGGGTTCTTGGGTGATTAAAGTTGGATTAGATCCGTTTTGGGGGTTATTATTTTTGAATATTATGTTTAGTGGGAAAACACAACTGATTTATTTAATCAGTTGTAAATAAGTGGGTGGAGGGATGACGTGGTGGGGAGGATGAGGTGTAGGGAGGGTATTGGTGGGTGAGGGTGACGTGTGGGTTTGGTTGGCTGGGGTGAGTTTAGGTGTTTGACTGAAATGGCCCCCCAAAGTTCACTTTTCCTTCACTTTGTACATAATCAGTAACAACTCCATTTTTCCATGTAACAACTTTGGACAACTTGTCAATTTTGGCACAAGTTGTTTACAAACTTAAAACAAGGACTTCACATGTAATTTCTTCATTCTTCAAGGACTGAACTTGTAATATCTTGATAATTTAGGGACCACAATGCATTTTATGAGTTTTGCAAGGGTATAAATTACCAAGTCTTCAAAAATGAGGGACCAATGTTGACAATCTTCAAATCTTCAAGGTCATTTTTGGAAATTCCAGATTTGGGCCCGGTTCATTGTGCGGCTTCGTTTCCCGTGTTCGTTTTTGAATGATTCTTGTGATCTTTTTGTCATTTCCTCAATATCCGTACCTAAAATACACAAGCAACAAACACGAGCATATATTTGGCAGTTTTAATGATATTTTATGCATTTTAAGCCCGATTTGGACGATGAGACTATGTATAAAAGCAGTCTCATCACTCCCCCATACTAAACCATTGCCGTGACCTCTCACAATGCTAGAATAGAGTATCATAGCATCTCCAAAATTCATTTTTATTCACTTTATTGAATGATAAACTAGCTACACTACTACTATTAATACTACTTGCGTTTTAGACATAATGTATGATTTTCATCGCAAGTGGGACGTTTAGGTTCATAGAATAAGAACACGTGAATGCTTCGTTAGAAATAATTTCATCGTCCTCGATTTTCACCCCAATTCCATGCCAAGCGTGCAATGAGATCATTGTCATTATAAGTTAGTAATGCTAACACTACTCATATGCCCTAATCACGTACTTATCCTCACATTATTCCTAAGTTGTATCTCTTATATTTTATTATGTCTTGAATGTTTCACGAGGATACATTGTTTGACTTATGCGATGATAGAGATTTAGGTCTAAAAATAGAGTCCTAACGGTGTAACTAAGACCATCAAATCAATAACCCCTCCTAATAGACAACGATGTTAAAAAATTAAGTTGACAAGAAGAATCGATAAACACGTTTTTATAACGGTTTTGAACATGAGACTTATTACCAAGACTTTTATACGCCCCCTAACGGAAGGGCCTTATTATCTTTGGTTTACCTCCATCTTTTACTCAACTTCGCCATGAAGCTTTTATTATGACTTCGGTCTTGCCTTGCCTTTTATTATCCGCCTCATCGGTGGTTTTGTTAGCCAAAGACGTATATCCTCACGCAAAAGCGAATTTTGGATCTTTAAAGCTTCGAAGATTAAGGCTTGATTCACTTTCAATTTTGCATAGATTTTTCGGCCTTGTGGGGCTTCAAATTTTTGCTTAATTTAGGTGAGCACTTGAAATCTTATTATTGGGTGAAGCTTTCGATTATTCGGGTTGCCAATACTTCAAAACCGTGACGCTGGTGATACCTTAATGTCTTCCTAATTTAATTACACGGAAGCTACTAGAAAAGACTAGAAACCCAACAATCCTAACTAAACCGCTAAGTCAATATTTATTAAGCAAAAAATATTTACATGCGAAGGGAGAACAAGCAAACAACGAGAACACATGAGTTTTTGAAAGAATACGAGTACTCTACGTTTAGCATAGTAACTTATAATTAACTCTATCATTTCTCGTCCTCATTTAAGAGACTTAGCCTAATGTGTAGTTAAGGAATCAAAGCTAAGTGCTCAACACGCACGGTCGAGTAAAAAATTACTCTTATTCTCGCCATCGGAAAACCTACATTCGTGTCTTCAAACACTTATAAAACATGAGAAAATTTTTAAAATTTGGCCATTTTTAGCCTTATTTTGCAACAAAACGATAAACAAAAAGATAAACTTTGGAAAGCGTGAAGGTTTGGCAAGGCAAGTATCTATTCACCCCCCATACTAAAGTTAAACATTGTCCTCAATGTTTCGAGTCTAGGGATGCAAACACCCCCATACTAGAGACGTAGTCGAATGCCTAATCTAGCATGGAAAGGGTGTTAACCAATAAATTAATAGCCGTTTATGAAGTGTGCTAATAACCTAAGGTTAGAACATCAAAAGGATATATCATTTGGATATTGAGAAAGTCTTCAAAGCAAACGATCGAGTGCTCCCATAAAACGAACACGAGAGGCTCCAATCGTGAAGATCATGATCTAAAAACCACAATGCACAAACAACCACGGAACAAAGGTTGGAAGGGCACAAATCCCCTCACATTAAACTACATTAGAAAGCAATAATATGTACATGGATAAGCATGGGACTCCCCCACGAGGCACCTTGTTTTTGATAACCGAGTCAAAAGCTCGACTCGAATCCCCATAAATGTGATCATTTAATGATTATCTTGGTATGGTCAATTTTTGGTGGGGCTTACATGATAAACAAGGCCCAAAAACAACCGGTAATAAGGACTAAGTCCTTTGATGGTGCAAAATACCGGGATTGAAGATGGCGTTCTCGTTTTCATTGGAAAAACAAATCAACGCCACTTTATCATGTGTCAACACAAACCCAAAGGGTTTCAAGAAAATAGATGAGAAGAAATAGAAGGGTGGGACAATGGGTAAGTCATGAAAACATTGAGCTGCTCGAGGTAGACTCGCACCAATCAAATGAAAAGATTTTCCATTTATTACATCGGTGGAAGACCGAGATTTCCCTTTATAAGTAATTCCAGGATCAAATATCTCATCCTCGGTGGAGAAAGGGGAGGGAACATAAGGGGATTCCCCCACACTAAGTCCACACAAAGCATCGTCAAAAGGAGAAGACGAGCTTGTAGTACTCAATACACGTGGTGATGACGGAGTTAGAATTGTAGAAAAATCTTTTAAAATTAATTCAAAATCATTTCCTTTTTCATCTTTTAAACTCTCCTTGTGAAAACCCGATTTAATTATGTCAAAAATATTTGGTGTTTCTAAAGCAATATTAGTCACACTAAAAATTCTCACATTCGAAAACCGTTTTGGTATAGGTGGTGGTAAGTTCTCAAAACGTTTGTCAACAAAGAAAACTCCCCAATCGGGATCAACACATTCATCATCCGAAGAATCATTCACAATTGGAATCGTAGGCTTAACACTCTTAACCTCCACCGGCGGAGGGGACAGAACTTCATTTTTCTCAACAACTCCTAAAACTCTATTTGAAATCTTTTTACAAATGTTTTTGACGGGATTGACATTGTACAAAGACGTGATCAAATACACATGAGAAAGTGTGGAGTTTTGGGTTGCATTAATGACGAGTTCTTCCTCATTGAAATGAAGAGTGATTTTTCTTGCATGCACATCGATAAGTGCTCTCGAGGTATCCAAAAATGATCGACCTAAAATTAGAGGAACTTTAGGATCGATGGGAATGTCAACAACAATAAAGTCTACGGGATAGTAGAACTTTCCGACTTTCACAAAGACGTCCTCGGCTACTCCACAAGCTAGAATCGTAGAATGATCGGCCATCTCGATTGATATTCTTGAAGGAGTGAGATTGGGAAGATTGAGCGATTTAAAAATCTCAAGAGGCATCAAATTAATACTAGCACCAAGATCGGCCAAGGCGTAGCATTCTTCCATGTCTTGTATAGCACATGGGATTAAAAACTTGCCGGGATCACCGACTTTTTGAGGTATGCGGCTAAGAAAAACCGATGAACAACTAGACGATTTTTGCAATTTCTCTTTGTTATTCAACATACTTTTGAAGTTCGCGGCAAATCGAGGCATCATGACTAAGGTGTCGGCAAAACTAATATTAAAATGCAAGTCACGAAACATTTTCATAAAAAGTTCAAATTGATAGTTATTTCGTTCTTGTACCTTTTCCTTGTCTCGTCTTGAAGGGTAAGGTAAGGGTGGTGTGGGTTGGGGCATAGTAGGCATCGGCCTTGGAATCTCGGGTTCCATGATTGGTATTGGTTCAACCGTAGGTGTGGTTTGAGTGGTACTTAGTGGGCTTGTAATTTGCTCCTTTTCTACCACCACCTCGAGTTCTTTCTCTTTTTCCTTCTCCATAGAAGTACTTGGACGAGAAATGGGTTCTTTGAAAGTTTTACCACTACGAGTAGTAATGACCTTCAATTCTCCTTTCGGGTTCACGATGGTATCACTAGGAAGACCACCCGAAGAAGAGGGTTTACACATGATAGCTTCAAACATTTTTCCCATTCGGTCTTCAAACTTAGATTGCCTAGCATCCGCTTTTAACAATTCTTGCTTAATCTCATGTTGACCTTGCTCTATTTTTTTTTTATTTTGTTGGAGTCGTTGAACATTTCCTTCCATTTTATTAGCATGAGTTTTAAGTTCATTAGCAAGTTCGTTTTTAAGCTCGTTTTTCAACTCAGATCTTAAGCTAACCATTTCACGTTGCATATTATCAAACTTAGCATCGTTTGCCTTTGCATAATTCAAAAACTCTCCTTGAAGATTTTTGGTGTGATCATTTTAAAAACCTTGAGTGGTAGTTTGAAAATCACGGTTTTGGTTTTGGTTTGAAATTTGCCCATTTCCACTTTGATAATTACCCTTGTTGTAATTCCGTTGATTGCCTTGATAATTACCACCTTGGTTGTTGTTTCGACAGTTATTAACATTTTGATTTGGTGGAGCTTGATTTTGGCGGGAACCTTGGCCGTTTTGGTTATAAGTTCCCGTGGCTACATAAGCACTCGAAGTGTTACCATCCGCGGTAATGCACTCGGAAAGATCATGAGCTCCACCACACGACAAACAACTTTTAGAAACCGCTTTATCCGAAGCGGAATTCGAAGCTTCTTGAGCTTTCCAATGGGACATAAGGTTAGCAAATCTATCAAAAAACCGATTTTCTTCATTTGCTTCATCATGTAAGGCATTAATGCTACGAGACGATGACGAGCCCAATTTGGCAACACTCGGTGTGTTACGAGGGCTATAAACCTTAGACCTATTCTCAATTATGACCAAAGCTTCCTCGACCGTTTTACACAAAAAATTACCACCCGCGGCGGCATTTAAATAATCTCTTTCATGATCATTAAGCCCATTGTAAAACGTGTCGATTTGGTGCAAGTCGGAAAAACCGTGATGAGGACATTCATGTAACATTTCCTTAAACCTATTCCAAGCCGTTGAAAAACTTTCATTTGATTCTTGTGAAAATTTAGAAATCTCATTTTTCAAATGTGTAGTCTTAGAGGGCGGAAAAAATTGGTTCACAAACTTTGAAACGAGATCCTTCCACGTCAATATAGAATTGGGTGGCTCTTTCTCTAACCAAATTTTAGCGGGCCCCGCTAAGGAATACGGAAAAAGCATCATCTTAATCGAGTCATTCGAGACATCCTTAAATTTGCAAGTGGCGGTAAGACGATTGAATTGGCGGATATGGTTGTGGGGATTGTCCTTCTCATCACCACGGAATTTGTTGTTTTGGATCATCGACAACAAACCCGTTTTCACCTCAAAATTCTCCGCAAGGATAGCGGGAATCACAATAGCTTCTCCATAACCCTCGGTGGGTGCTTGAAGTAACTCCATCATAGTTCTATTCGCCATGGTTGGTGCTTCTCGTACAATGGGTTCGTCAATAGGAGACTCTTCACTAGAATGAGTTGGAGTGGGAGTTTTGTTCTTTCGTCTACGTGCACGTTTTGCTTGATTACGAGTTAGCATAAACGTCACGTACAACGTGGAGACGAGCAAAGAAGATTCTTTTTGGTGTTTTGTATTTTTTCAATTTTTATTGTGGTTTTTGATGGTATTAATTTTTTTTTGGAAATTGGTGAATGTATTAAGTAGACACAAATCTACAAATCTCCTCCTTAATCAAATCTCTCGATTAAAGAAGCCTCAAGGAATGAAAACAATCACGTGAAGTGAACGCCTTCGATGACTTTAGAACGATGGTGGAACACCAAACCGTTCAAGAGGGTTTAATCAAATGAAACCAAGAAAATATATATGATATGTAATAATACTTTGGGCGGCAAAACCCTCGATTAGCTCTCAAAATCAAATACTCACAAGCAAGCGGAGGAAACGAGGCGGCGCGAAGCACTTAAGAGCCTTTTTCCTTTAGGTCGTGAAATACAACCGCCTTATACCCACCTTATAGTTTGTATTTTTCAAAATCGAGCTTCACGAAAGTATTTATCTATTTTTTCCTTTTTTTCTTTGGTTTGAGATTCGAATACAATGATTGGGTAATGACCTCCCAAGTCAAGGTTGTGATTTCTCACGTATTTGGAGTACTTGTGAATTTATTGTTCTACGTATACAATATAGTAATAATATTCACACAAAAACCGAAAAACGATAAACGTATTAGTAGAGTGCTACTAATACAAATACTAATTATGGCTAGTATAAAAACAACAATTGTTCAATCAAAAAACAACACGCCTCCCCGGCAGCGGTGCCAAAAATGATTGTAGAGTTTTTGTACCCTTTAGGAAAAGGATGACAAAATAGGGCAAGTATGCACGACGATTTAGGAAAACCGTGTGTGAATGACCCTAAAAGTGAGTTCGTTCTCGAGGAGGCTAGTGTGTTGTGTAATGAATTGATTTTGATTTGTGATTATATGATTGAAAAAGAAAATAGAAATAAGAAAGAAATGACGGTTACAAAGACGGATCGAGCTAAGACGAAAAGACGTTTACGTAAAACCGTAAAAAACTACAAAATTAAAATTTTAAACCTAAAAATTAATTAAAAGCTAAAACTAAGTCTTAAACAATATAAATAAGAATAAAAATCCAATAAAAATATTTTAAAACCTTTTATTAATTAAATATTTAATTTTAAATGCTAATTAAAGCCCTAAAATTAAATATAATCAAGTCCTAAATCCAACTTTTAAGCACTAGAGACAAAAAACCAAACTTTCTGAAAGTGACACTTGACTGGATTTGTTTTCTAGTGAAGCAGTACTAACAATGGTGCTAGCAGTGGGAAATTGGTTCCCACTGGTAGTGTATTTTGTTGTTCAGTTAAGCTATAAGCTTAGGAAAGCTTATATTGAGTGCTTATTTTGGACAATAAGGCACCCCTATACTCAGTTGAGTATAGGGAGTCAAGTAAATCACAAAAAACACACAAGTCTTCACACAAATTGCACACAAATCACCAAAAAAGTTACTGATAAACTAGCAAAGTTTCTGATGAAAAATACTCCCTTTTTACATGCACAAAAATGAGATTCAAGTGCTTAAATCTTGCACATAAGTCCACCAACTAGCATATAATCAATAGCAAACCCTACTTATAACCCTACCCTAGCAGACTTCACAAATTTTGAAACCAAATCAACAAAAACTAGGCAGATTAGGACACTTACTGAATTTAGGCAGTTTACCAATTTTTGAGCATACAAATGTGTTTTAAACACTTCCAAACTGAAAACCTAGTGACATACAACCTAGTACTAACTTGTTGAGTGTGTTAAACAGCTTTTCAACCAATATTATAACACCTAACAGCTTTTAATCCACTAAACCAAACACTCCTTTAGATTATCTGAAAATGATTTAACACACTAATAGCTTTTAAAACTCAACCAAAGTGATTCACACTTAGCCTAACATGCATACTATCCTCTAAACAGCATAATCACAACATCAATCAAACAAGTAAACAGATTCATGCATAATCACATAAATCAAAATCTTAAAACTGAAAATGGGGAAACAAGATGGTTACCTTGTGGGACCCACATCCAGGTCCCACAATGGCTGCATAGCCATCTCCTTCAGGCTGGGGCCTGAGCAGAACCTTGGACAAAACAAGCTTCCAATGAAACCTGCTAAGAACAATGAACAACATAATATGCACTTTCTGATTTCTTTCAATAATCTTTTTCAAACCTACAACCAACAAACCTTGGACCTTTTAACACGTTTTGAAACAAGAATAATCTCAGAAAAACAGGAATCCAATTCCACTTTCACTTCCTTGAATCCTTGGATTTCTGAAAATATCAAAAACTTTTCAAAACATTTTGAAAACTCAAACACACAAAGTATTTATCAAATGATTAATGGAACTCATAATTCTAGCTAACTTTTACACCAACTTTTAAAAAATTATAAAAGGAATTATATTAAACAAAATACCAACTTTATATTTAGTAAAAAGGAATTACAAGAAAATTGCTAAAATTCTGGAACAAAGGATATGGGACACATACGTCCTATATTTATACAACTAATAGAAGATTCTAGTCTATCTCAATAAAAAATTCATAAACTAAAACCCTAATGCTCTGAAAATCCGAAAATGCCCTTGTTCTTCATCTTGAAATTTGAATTTTGTGGCTTCATGTGATGTTACAGCTGTTAGCAAGTGATCAGGAGCGTTGGTTTGAGCTTGGGGTCAAAGAAATGTGATCCATCCGTTGGTCTTGTCGGTTTTAGGGTTTTGAGGGAAAGGGACGTTACAGGGAGGGTCCTACAAGACACATGGGTGTGTCTTGTGTTGATTTAGGATGTGGGTTTTGGTGACAAAGGCACAAATTAACCATCTGGAAAAGCTAAGGCAAAAACCCTTTGATTTATAGTTAATTGAACCTGGGGGTAATTAGGGTTCTTGGGTGATTAAGGTTGGATTAGATCCGTTTTGGGGGTTATTATTTTTGAATATTGTGTTTAGTGGGAAAACACAACTGATTTACTTATTCAGTTGTAAATAGTGGGTGGAGGGATGACGTGGTGGGGAGGATGAGGTGTAGGGAGGGTATTGGTGGGTGAGGGTGACGTGTGGGTTTGGTTGGCTGGGGTGAGTTTAGGTGTTTGACTGAAATGGCCCCCCAAAGTTCACTTTTCCTTCACTTTGTAAATAATCAGCAACAACTCCATTTTTCCATGTAACAACTTTGGACAACTTGTCAATTTTGGCACAAGTTGTTTACAAACTTAAAACAAGGACTTCACATGTAATTTCTTTATTCTTCAAGGACTGAACTTGTAATATCTTGATAATTTAGGGACCACAATGCATTTTATGAGTTTTGAAAGGGTATAAATTGCCAAGTCTTCAAAAATGAGGGACCAATGTTGACAATCTTCAAATCTTCAAGGTCATTTTTGGAAATTCCAGATTTGGGCCCGGTTCATTGTGCGGCTTCGTTTCCCGTGTTCGTTTTTGAATGATTCTTGTGATCTTTTTGTCATTTCCTCAATATCCGTACCTAAAATACACAAGCAACAAACACGAGCATATATTTGGCAGTTTTAATGATATTTTATGCATTTTAAGCCCGATTTGGACGATGAGACTATGTATAAAAGCAGTCTCATCAATGGTGATTACTCGTATGAAAAACAAGTGTATGACGTGATTGATTGATCTGACATGTATGGTAACGAGTATGTGTTTGGGTGATTTAATAGGTATATATATGCGGATGTATATATACTAGTATGTGTTAAGTTATGATATATGGTCGTTCAGTAGTTATTATAACTTGAACGTACCTTGTGTTTGCTCGTGTTTTATGGTGCTGGAGTTTGATGGAGTTCCAACGATGTTTTGAGTCTTTTGATGTGTCTACATTCGGGTATGTATTTTAATTAATGAGAACTACTAAATTTTCTTACAAATAAGTGTGGCTAATTATAGGAAAACGGTTTTGAAAATAATTTGTAAGTGTATGATATGATATCTTGACTTACATATTTTTTTTAAGTTTGTGGTAGTATGCTATAAAAAAAATTTGTCTTGAAAATAATTGGATTAGTTTTCTATGTAACAGGTGATAATACATTTTAAAGGGGTAAAGAAATTTTACAAAAAATTTCTTAAGTGGAGTTAAAATTTTAGAAGTATTTAACTAGACGAAAAGAGTAAAAAGGGAGATTTTATTATAGTAATGATAAAAATAACACCACACCTTGTAAACGTGTAGTAGTTTAGTTATAACCAGCCTAAATGGATTTTATAAAATAATAATAATAATAATATAGAATAAAATGGAAAAAAACACTGTATTTTATAAACATGTATTGGTTTCATAATAACAAGTGAAATAATTTTAATATGGGTAAACAAGATAATGGCTAGAATAAGATTGTAGTATACTAACTATTTGATATCTTTGATAAAATAATGAAGATAAAAGATGAGTTTATTGTTCAAAACGAGTATGATTGATTTTATTAGTATTGAAGTTTGGTTCTTATGAGGAGTAACTAAATGGGGCGAAAGTTTAAAATTTTCTGAGGTATCGAAATTTGGTAATACTAACCGTGACGAGTCTAACTTTTCGTTGTTGGCACACTTCATTGAATCTTTTGGATTACATTGTTTCGTTTTCAGTTGTTTTGGCTAGGGTTCATTATGGTCGATCTTTCGGTTTACCCTATATTTATTATGGGACACGATCGTTTGGAATTCTTTTGCTACACGTCATGGTTGATTTAGTTATGCGGTTGTGGAAACGTTAGGATGAGAGGATAGAGTTGGGTAGTATTACTTATGGTTATATATTGGAATGCAGAGATGTGTTCTGGTTTAAAGGTTGTGTTAAAGGAATGATTAAGATTTATGGAGTTTTGAAACATAGATTGGTTACGAGAATAAGGGAGTAAGTAAAGTTAGTTGACTGGTCGTGGGAACGAGATGTCATGCTATGAGAAGTTAGTTGAAGTACCATTAGGAGATTGATGAAAGTACTAGCGGATGTGAGGGTGGAGTAGAAAGTTTCTACCAATGGAAAGATTAGGCAAATAACAAGCAAGGAAATTGGTATAGTTATGGAGGAAAGGTAGTAGTAGAGACGTGAAGAAAAACATGGATGTGAAAGAATGATTGGTAAGAAGCTGATTAATGGTGAAGTACAACAAATAAGGAAAATTGAGCCATTGAGGGGTTGAAGTACCTTTATAAATATTGTGGTAGATGGGTTGAAGTTAGAGGCTACTGGGTAGTGTGAAGTTCCTAGGTAACATCATAGAGATGAGAAGGAGTGCGTGAAGACCTACATCGTGAATCAAGGAGCTGAAAGGACTACGTGCCGCCTGCTAGAAGGAAGCAAGAGATTTCGAAGGAGTCACGGAAGTTGCAAGGACTGGAAAGGTGACAAGCACTATGATGGGAATCTCCGTATGATTCGTGATAAAGAAGGACAGATCGAGTACCGGAGTGGAGTTACAAAGAGCTGAACTAGTGGATCGTGATGAATTGAATACATAACATGGGAGATTAAGAACTGGTGGAGGTAACAAGGGGAGTCGAGTGACTACGCAGATATAATTTTTGTGGCAATCAATATCGAGGGATGAGTAGTGAAGCTGAGCTGAATAAGTTCATGGAGAAGTGATTAGAGAGCCGGTTTTGTGAATGTGTTATGAAAGATCTTTTGAAGAGACAGTTATGCATTATCCAATGCACTAGCGATTTCCATAGATTTGATGAATGAAGTATGGAATTTCCGTTGGACGGGATAGTGTAGGAATTAGGGAGAACCATGGAAGGAGAGAACAAAGTATTCCTAGAAGATGATGATTGAAAGTACCTCATGTTGGGTAGAAGTATGAGATTTGAATAAGAATTTAAAATATGGCTTAGTTTAGACAAATGGAAACTAATATGGGTATAAGATGAGAGTGTGATCCGCATGGGATCACATAAAAATCTAGTTTGTCCCTATTAGGAGGGAGTAGGAGAACTGATCGTGAGGAAAAACAAGTGAAGCTACTTGGAAAAATTTTGAGGTATAGATGACTTGAAAGACGGGAAGCATAACATCCTGATGTATGTCATGAGTGGAGGAAGAAGAAGGAGGTGTTGATAGATGCGAATCTTGAATGAAATAGGTCGAGATAGGAACCAAAGGTAAAACTTTGGTATATCCTAATGAGTAGACTAAGGCACTAAGCATGCTAATATTGTTGTAGTGTGGAAAGGAAATGGTACTAACCTATACTTTTTGATCGGAAGGCTTAGTATCGATAATCGAATGGTTGATGAGTTATAGATGTGATGTGTCATGAGAGACGAAGGGCTTGGTCTAACTGAGACAAGATGAGGAGCACTATGACCTTGAAGGTAAGACATTTTGTTGGTATAAAGGAAGTGTTGAGTATCAGGGAAAAAAATCTTTCATGGAGAAAAGTGAGAAAGAAGTGTATAGGTGCTACTAATGATCTATCCAAATTTTATGGAAGTAGTTGTAGCATGGGTTTGGATGGCAGTTGATAGACTAACTGAGATAACCGTCCTTTTGGTGATGTGTATAGATCATAAGTTGATTTAGATTAGAAGAGCCTCGTTGTGATAAACTAATCAATATGTGAAATATCGTCATAGGTCACTTGTGTAAGGAAATTGGAATTTTTAAGTAGTTTGCGATATGGAATAAAAGGAGTTGATGAACATGATTGGATATGAGTATATCCAGCTAATTGGAAAATGATGGACGCAGTGGGAAATTGATACAAGTATAGGAGTCGTGTTGAGAGCTTGGGTGACTGATTTAGAGGGATGTGGGAAACTCGTTAGCGATGTCTGAGTTTTCATATAATGATAGCTATCATACTAGAAGTCGATGAATGCCATTTGAGACACTATATGTGTAAAACCCGCATGCTTTTACCATGCATAGTACCTTTAGGATCGTACGTACTAGATTAAAAGTTTCCTAATATAGCATGATTACGATTACGTGTTAGGAGTTTACGTATTACGTACGTGTTAGAACACGATAAGTATTTACTATGCACGATCACGTAATAATTATTTGACGATAATTAATCACGAACATGCGATCATGAAACCATGAACGTAATTAAAACAAGAACTATTATTAATTACGTATATATATTTATTACGAGCGTAATTAAATATATTAGATCACGGTATTTACGTAACGAGAACATTTAAAACAAGAACACAAATAATCACAAACGTTTAACTTAATAACGAGACACGGAAAAAGGTACGGGTACCCCAAGTGGGGTCCCTACCCGCGGCAACAAGAGGCAAATGGGCCAAGCCCATTTGTCAAATTTACTAAAGGGGGTTATTATTTTTTACACTACTCATTTTCTCATTCACAGAAGATTATTAAGAAAACCTAAAACCTCCTCCTTCCTTGTCTTTTGTGCCGCCACCCTACAACCACCATAGGAGGTGATTTGTGATCTTGGATCTTGAAGTTTTAGTGATTGATCGTGTTGGTTCTTCGTCCTTTTGATCTACGAATTCGGTAAAACCTTTTTAAACCTTTTCTTTTGATTTAATCTTTTTATAAATCAAGAACATGTGTTGTTTTTATAAAAACATAATAATTAAACATGGATCTAACATGATTTGGTGTTATATAAAATCAAAAGGGTGTTTTTAAGGGGTGTTTGTTTTGGCCACAGGCTGCACCGAACCCGAATAGGTTTCGGTTTGCCGAGACGACCACCACCAAGACCATATGGTCTTGGTTGGTGCGTGTGGGTCCGACGGCAGCAGTAAAACATGGGTACCCCGAGTTGGTTCGGCGTACGGTGTTGATTTCATGTCCGGTTCATGTATTTTAGTCTAGATCTGGTTCATGGTGTATGTTTAGTTTTTTTTATGTTTATGATCTCAGGTTATTTAATTATTAATGATCATGAAATTATTTTAACCTAAGTATTTTGTATATTTAAGACTTATAATTAATTAATTATTTTAAAACCATGGATATAATTAATTAATTAACATGACTTAGGTTATATTATTAAAATATAATAATACATATTTTAACCTAAGTATTTGACTTAATTAATTAAAAACATGTTATACTTTAATTAAATATTTTAACTTATAGTTTAATTAAATTACATAAAATAATTATTAAACTATACATTATATCATATGACTTAGAAAATAATCATGAAAACACTTAGGCTTATATACTTAGCTTATTTAACCAGCTTATTTCTAATTATGGAAACTTTCTATTTTTAGAAACTTAATTAAATAAGGCAGCTAATCTATTTATGGAAACCTTCTATTTTTAGAAACTTATTTATTTCAGGCAGCTAATCTATTTATGGAAACTTATTTAATTAAGGCAGCTAATCTATTTATGGAAACTTTCTATTTTTAGAAACTTATCTATTTTAAGCAGTAAATCTATTTTTGGAAACTTTATATTTTTGGAAACTTTCTATTTTTGGAAACTTTCTATTTTTGGAAACTTTCTATTTTTGGAAACTTTCTATTTTTTGAAACTTTCTATTTTAGGAAACCTGCTATTTTTGGAAAGTTACTTATTATTACACAGTAAGTATAATAATACATGAAATACTAGAAATACTTAATCAGATTAAACAGAATGTAAGATAAACACAGTTTAAGGCTTTAAAACAGTAAAACAAGGTAAGAACACATAAAATAAGCTAAGACATGACATAAAACCAGCTATGTATTTAGTAAGCATATACTTATTCATGTACGTATTTATGTAGCACTAGTGATTCGGAAGTAGGATTCCTCTCAGTTCATCTTCTTCGTTCACTGGACATAAGGTACGGATTCCCGTCCTTTCAGTATGGACATTCTTTCCTTATTAGGATTCCCCGTATGCAGCCAACTGTTTTCCCGTAGTATAAGTTATGTGTTTGATTGCTTATGTTAAATTAAGATTACCTATAGACATATACATGCATGACCAGTTTCACCTAGTTATGGAGGTACCATAACCATAACATTAGAGGCATTGATGTTATGACTTCACCACGGCGGAGTGATTGCTCGTGGCGTCCCTTCAGCTTTTGGCCATTTATTTATATTTATCATGTGGGGCGTATGGGTGCATCCTAGTTACATGTTTTATTCAGGATTCATGGTAAATGTGGTGTGTGCCTTGCATCCTTCACAAGGAGCTGATCCCTCCTACCCAAAAACCAGTATATTAAATTAGAGGCAGCCCCTCTAATTTGCATTATGAGGTCACCCCTCCAAGTATTCATGCACAGTGGATTTTCATGACCTATATTGGCTAATGGTAAAATATGACAAGCAGTTTTTATAAGATAAACATATGACTTTCAAACTATTAAACCAGTTTCATTAAGACTTAACCAGGTTACTCGGGACTTAGTTTTCTACCGCTGTTATTATGTTATATGCTTATCCTATTCATGCTTTATTGTACATCCGTGCACTGAGCGTATTTGCTCAGCTGTTTTCCTTTTCTATGTTCCCAAAACGGCAGGTACTCAGGGACGCTCGTAGACACTAAGAGTACGTGCATATGGACTAGAAGCTGTCTAGCCTTCTTTACATTATGCATTTCCTTTCTTATGATACTTATGCTTTGGACATTGTTTAGTCCTTTCCTTTATTATACTATGTTTGTGTGTGATGAGCTTTACTTTTGGACTACCGATGTTTAATTCCGGTATTTTCCTTTTATGGTCAAGTAATGTTTAGACATTTTCCTTGTATGCTTTGATGACACGCCATAATGTCTGTGATATTTCCATTTCCAAAATGGGGTGTTACAATATGGAAGGATAGGGTGAGTTGTCCTTATGGTGGACTAAAATTCGTGAAAGGGACAACTAATGTAGAAATGGTGTTTTTGGAAAGGATGAGAATAATAAGAGATGATATGTTGAAAAAGATGAAATCACTAGAGTTTAGTGACAAAGTTATGTAGGAAGTTTCACCCATAGTAACGGGTGGTATGTTTTGGTAAAAAGGGAAAAGTTGATGTCAAGTTTTGTAGGTCCATTTATGATCTTTGGAAAGATCGGGCCAGTAGCTTACGGGTATAGAATTATCTGGGGAATTAAGTGGTGTACATCATATATTTCATGCATTAAGATTTGGGAAATGTGGTTTGAGAATGCATATTTGCATATACGGTTATTCGGGATTTGTGATAATTAGAGTCTTTGATTTTCAAAGAGTCATTGTAAGATTTATGGACTATGAGGTCAAGAGCTTGAGAATGAAGTTAAATATTTTTTGTTAATATATCTAGTAAATTGAGTCATGAACTAAAGTTCACGTGGAAATGAGAGGAGTTCTTTTAGAACAAGTACCCTCATGTGATTAGTTGATTGATGTGACTGATCCTAAGGAGTAAATATCGGGACGAGATTTCTATTAGGAGGGAGTGATGTGACAACCACGGTTTTGAGGTTCGTCAATTAGTTTTATTTTGTCCATATTTCGTGGAATTACGTGTCTTTATGTGTTTATGAGTTATGTGGTGTGAATAGAGTGTGGTTTGGACATCGTTTTCGGGTACGGGGTACCATGTGAGTGAAAAGATGTGTGATTGTTTCATGTTCATGAGCTCACATAGTAGTGACTATGAAATATGATGGTGTTATTTAGTGGTTTTACGTATACGTATATGTATTATAGAAAATCGTATTTTTACGATTTAGGGTTGTGCATTTAGGGGTCTCGGATGAGCTATTTAGTCACGGGAATAATTTACGGGATGGTTTTAAGTCATTTAGGACTTAATTATATAGTTTATTTCATATCTAAGAGTTTTTATAAAACTGTATATTTTTACGTCTTTTACAGTATACGCGTAAATTTGACTAGTTTTACGGTTTTGAGGTTTTGGAGTTTTTTAGAGCTGAAATAAATTAAGATAAATTAAGGTAATATTATTAATACATTAATTAATAATAAAAAGAAAATAAAAATAAAAAACAATAAAGGGGGTCGGTTTGGACGACGCAAGAAAGAAAGAAGGAAAAGCTCAAAACAGGCCCAATGGACTTGTAATGGGATTAGGGGGCTTTAGGACTTAACCAAACCCAATCCATAACCAAAATAATCAGATTTTTAACCTCCATAATAGCTCCTAGCCGAAATTCAACAATGGTGGCCAATTAGGGTTTCAAAAATAAAGATCTTCCATTGATTTTTAAGGTAAAACCTTCAAAACCCTTGTTCAATTAATGATTTTAATCAATTTAATCATGTAATTGATCTTATGATGGATTAGGGTTTGTGAGTTTTCTGAGATTAGTGGAGATTAGGGTTCATATGAATTTATTACTTTGGTTATTATGAAGATTAGTGATCGTGATTCGGGTTTAATCATGTTTAAATTCGTTTTTAAAAACTGGGCAGAATTTTTGGTCTATTATTATGATCACATCTTGAGTTCTACAAACTTTTAAATTTCGAGTCTTATGTCCCTGGAAAGATAATTGAATTAACTTTCAAATGAAATAAACTAGAACTAAATTGGAGGTCGGGAAGTGGGTCAAAAACAGGTTACATCATTCGGGTGTCAAAACAGTTTTTGGATCAACCTGTTTTCATTTTATGTTTTGAAATGTTTGGGGTACTTAGGGTTATAATTGGAGCTTCAAATGAACATGAGGTTTAGATTATATATTAAATAAAATATCTGGAGAAGGGATAAGCAAATGGGATAGGGTAAGACCCTCTGGTCATAACAAACTTTTCATATGTTCAAAATAAGTAAATTCTGGATAGGTAAAAGTATATATATATATATATATATATATATATATATATATATATATATATATATATATATATATATATATATATATGTATATATATATATATATATATATATATATATATATATATATATATATATATATATATATATATATATATATATATATATATATATATATATATATATATATATATATGTATATATATATATGGAGGCCTTAACAGTAGCTTTAAGGTTGTGGCCAAATGGGATTTTTAGCTAACACATGTAAGGGCATAGGGCTTCTTTTACAGGTCATGTTATTTTTGTTAAGGGGGTGTTCGACCAATAGTTTGAAGTATGAAAAACGGGAATATTTTGGGTTAATTGTTAACGGGCCGAGTTATGAACTAAACTAAGTTAAGTGCTTTATATAGGGGTGTAATGAGATTCATATGTCATATAAATGGGGTTAAGTTGTAGGAGAAGGTTAGATATCCATCATAGATTAATGAGCCATTTTGGTATGTGGTTCATGTCTTGATTATATACGTTTGTGTGTTTAGATTTGTGCTAGAGCGCGGGTACTTGGAGAAGCTTGTTCAGGTGAGTTTAATAGTCCCATGTTTCTATGATTTATAAATGTTTTGACTTCTAGATGGGATGGAAGAGACACTGTACGGTTTTGTAACTAATGCTGTGAATGTTTTTATGGTTTGTGATGGACTTGTGTGTGCACTTATGTGATTAACTGCTATGTGATTCTTGATTGTGTTTCTGATTTGGATCGGGGGACACGTATCGTCTCAGTTATTGTGGTTTGACTTGGTACCAAGGGGATGTTGAAAAGGCAGGTCCTTGGGATCGGTTCATAGGTGTATGGGTGCCTATGGGACCATGGTTATTGGTAAGGCTTGGAGCCTTAGAATTGTGGTTATTCGTAAGGCTTGGAGCCTTGGATTTGTGGTGATTGGTTAATCTTGAATGCTAGTTGTTAATACATAATTGTAGCACATTGTCCATATTTTCTTTTGTTAATGGTTGTTATTCACAACTTATAACTGATTTGGCGTTGGAGTCTAAACCTATGACTCTCACCAACATTATGTTGACGTGTTTTAGTGTCTCTTTCAGGTGAGAATGTGGTTAAGCGTGAGAATAGGAGTGGCTAGCTGGAAGGCTTAGGATTGCATTTGGAGGAACCCCGTTCCTCTTAGTCTTTATTTATGTTTGAATAAGTGATACTTTGTAAACACCTATATGTTTGTTATTTGTTAATTGTATGTCTTTGGTAAGAGGTAGACCTGTTACCTACTTACCTAGACGCCTGCATTGTTTGAGATATCTTCATGACATTCTTTCACCATTTATGATATTTCCATTTCATTTAGTTATCTCTATAGACACGCTATTGTTGTGATGATATCCATACGTCGCGCCCCATATTCCGCCATGGTGGGGTGTGACACATGGTCAACGGAAGATAATTGATTTATCTGGTAGCAAACTGAACTGAAACGCTTAACATGATAGGCTGATAATTTATGCGTAGATTTAATGCTAGTTGTATAGAGGCTCAAAAGTATGATTAACGGAATTTCAACAATGGTCAGCATGAAGACATGACTAATGAAGACCAACATGATTTATCATGAAAAAGGATTTTATTGAAATCCTTTCGTGTCTTAGTATGAAAACACCATCACCGTGCTGATATCATAACTCATAAGGAGACATGAGGTTGAATTAGCATGAAAACGACATTAACGTGAAATTGTGAGAACTTGATTGTTACAAAGAACATAAAAGTATAATCAACTGAAGTTTTAACATCAACTGATGTGGATGGCTATGGTTCAATCCACTGAATTCAAAGAAGAAAACTTGTGACTAAGTATGGGTGATTCTCGTTCGATCCACACTTGTCAAAATCTTATAAAGTGTCATGATATGAGCAAAGGTGAACGTCTATGGTTCGGTTCACAATACAATATTTGACTAAAAACATGAAAATTTTGACATGAATAATGATGAACGTTTTTTTTTGTTCACCCAGTAATATTTGACTGAAAACATGAATCTGACATGAGTAAGGATGAACGCCTATGGTCAGTTCATCAATATAAAAAATATCTGAACGGCAAGGGTGAACGCCTATGGGTCGGTTCACCAAAACAAAATTCGAATGGAAAGCACATGCGACTAAATATGGCCGGTCCTGTACCAACCTTTTACTTAGTAAAAAACTTTAAGAAAACTGACTGATGAATGAAGAAACTGACTGATAATTGTATGAGAAACATGAAGGATAACAACGCCAAAATCTGGGAAGTTCCTAGTGACTACCCACTAGTCACATGTCAAGTTTTAGAGCCTACAGGTCGAACCTATACCTCTGATACCATAATTGTAACACCCCACATGGATAAGTGGACTCAAAGCATAAGGTAAATGTCCTAAAACATTAACTGACCATAAAGGAAATACCGGAATCAAACATCGGTAATCCAAACATAAGCTCAAAACATAAAGTAAGTACTGAAGGAAAGGACTAAACAATGTCCAACTAAGCAGAATAATGTAAGAAGTGCATAAAGTAAGAAGTCTGGATAACTTCAATCCAACGTACATTCTCTCAGAATCCTAAGAGCGTCCTGGTGTACCTGCCGTTAGAACATGAAAGGAACTACGACTGAGCATGACGCTTAGTGAACGGATATAATGCATGATGGGAGAATATACTAAACTTGAAATAATTAATAATTACTGCAGCTGAAAGACTGATATGCAGAGTGTGATGAAAACTGTAGAAAATCTGATAAGTTTGATTTATAAATAATAAAACAGAACTGTTATCTGTTAAATCTAAAAACATGCATTTACTATATTTTTATTGCCAAGAGCTTATATAGGTCATGTGCTGTAACAACTGTTGCATGAATAACTGGAGGGGTGACCTCGTCATGCTGTAGAGGGGTGACCTCGAATTACTATGTTGGGTGGAGGGATCAGCTCCAATGTGAAGGATGTAGAGCATACACCACATTCACCTGACAACTGTAAACTGATAAGTCTAGGATGCATCCATACGCCCCACTATTAATACTGATTAAATGGCCAAGCTGAACTGAATGGGACGCTACATGATATCACTCTCCTACATGTGAGTCATGACACCGGTGCCTCAAGTGTCATGGTTACGGTACCTCCGTAACTAGTACAACTAACTGGTCATGATTTTATATAAGGCTCAAGCAATATCTTAGTTAGTAAAATAATTTCTGATAATTTATAACATATACTAGGGAAAACATTTGGTTGTAGACGTGAAATCCTAATCATGCATAGAAAGGAAGTCCTTACTAAAAGGACGGAAAATCCATACCTCGTGTCCAGTAATGAAAATAAATGAAAGCTGAAAGATCGATTCTGACTTCAAGGTTACTACATAAATAAGGGACGTGAAGTGAGTTGACTTATATCGGTTTATTTTTACTGATCTTAACTGTTCTCAGTTTAATTTATTTTATTCTTATATTACTGTTTTGTTCTGTATATAATTTAATCACTCCGACTGTCTTTAAATATCTGCTTAATGCGTATGCTGTATTTCTGATTACTTGTATATTATACTGTATTCTGATATGGTAAGATACTGTAATCTGGTATTATAATATCACTATATATAGCAACTTGCCATAAATAAGCAGTTTCCCAAAATAAAACGTTTCCAAAATTGTTAAGCTTGGTTGACAAATTTTGAAATATAAATAAATCCCAAGAGGCTTAAATCGTTAAAATACAATTATAAGTTTAATTTATAAACTATATAAGACTTCGTTAGTTAAATGTCTTATTAAATTAAATTATCGTTTATAAATGTTAACCAAAATAAGCCTAAATTCCTAAAAGGATTTTATCCTAGTAACGTTTCTTTTCATTCACTTTAACGTGCGCGTTCCCGACATCCCGAGTCAACCTTTCCCCGAGACACCATGTCTCGGGTTAACCGTGAGCCAAACAACCACCACAGCCGATTGGTTGTGGTCCCACTACCTGACACTCGTGCCAACCGGTCCCCAGCCGGTTGCCACTGTCTTCCATACATTCCCACCAACATGTGTCGGTTGCCACTGGTCTGGTCAATAAAACCCCCACTGCCCTGTCTTTGTTTCCCCCGTTCGTTCCCACTGTTAAACTCCCACTGCCCTGTCTTTGTTTCCCCTGTTCGTTCCCATTGTTAAACACAAACACCCCTACATTAAAACCTAACCCAAACATCATTTCCCTGGTCTTTGGTCGCTGCTTTTCAACCCCAAACCCACAGCCATACGGCTGGGTCACAGAACACGAACACCGAGACACCTAGTGTGTCTCGGTCTGCGTGCAACACCCCCTTAACCCGACTGATTATTGATTCACATGATTCATATGTTCTTTTTATATACTTTCCTTAATTCGTGTTTTAATCAATCAAAAAGAAAGAGGATTAAGGATACTTACGGTTTATTTGATGATAAAGAAATAATTGAATCCACATACGCGAAATAATCAACATCACGTCCTTCCTTTCTTTGGTTTTCAGTCGGCGGCCTCCATGTCTCAACCCTAATTCTGTCTTTTTTTTATCGTTACTGTTGACCACAAGGGAATAAAACTCCCGTGTTTTTGTTTTTGGGGTTGGGATGGGCTCCAAGGCCCAATATTCTACCTCTTTCCTTTATTTAAAAGTTGTGGCCCAACATATATTTTTTCTTTTTAATTTTTCGTTTCGCGGTTAAATAAATAACGCTCGTACGCGTGTTTAAATCCTCGTCATGTGTTTATTTATTTTCTAAAAATTGTAAAACTCTTTTCTGTAAAAAATATAATACCTACGTAATAGTTTCTGAAACTTAATAAATATTTTCTGAATAATTATCTATTTGAAATATTTAAATAATACTGAGACTGCGTAATTACTGTTAACGTTTAATTATTTTCTGTGTAATAATTAATACATACGTAATATTTTCTGAACTTAATAATTATTTCCGAATAATTATTTTATTGTAGTATTTAAAATAAACTGAGAATGCGTATTTAATATTCAAGGATTTTAAATACGGGTTTTACAATGACCGTCGCCTCTTTTTTTCTCCAGGGAAATTATGAGTGTTTTTGTTTAATAAAAAGCCTTTTATATTTTTGTTACACACTCCTAGCCCAACCCAAACACAATTTTCCTTTTTCCCCTTTTTCCTTTTCTTTCTTTTTGTGCGTCTACATAGCCGACTATATATATATATTTTTTCTTTTTTTTCTTTTTATTGTTGATTAATATATTATTAACATTATCTTAAATTTACTTAATTTATTTCAGCCCTTAAGACCTCCCGAACCTTAAAACCGTAAAACTAGTCAGTTTTACGTGTATGCCGTAAAAATATACAGTTTTATAAAAACTCTTGGAATATGAAATAAAATTCATATTTAAGTCCTAAATGACTTAAAACCATCCCGAAAAATATTCCCGTGACTAATTACCTCATCCGAGACCTCAAAATGCTAAACCCTAAATCGTTAAAATACGATTTACTATAATACATATACGTACACATAAAATATTAAAATAACGCCATATAATATCATAGATACATCCAAGTGTACTAATGAGCACTAACTAACACCATCTAAGCACCATATAATGTACTATGCACTGCATGTACGATGTCTAACATCCAGTCAAAGGCTCAAATATTAACATACTGCCACATAAACGCACACTAAGAACAAAATTAAAGTCAAACAGTCAAAAGTGACAAATCCCAAATCCAGGGTTGTCACACTCTAATCCCTTCATGTAACTCATTAATGGGAAGGGTGACCACACCATTGGCATCGTAAAGGTGTAAAGCTTGAGGAATTAAAGCCTCTGTGACCACCCATTTCTCCCATGAATGGTGCCTTCAATTGTCATCACTTCATCAACTATTTTGGAACTAGCTGTGTTCCAAAACTGTTCGATGTGTGAAATAGGGATGATAGGAGCATTTGTAAGAGCATACCTTAAGTTGGAAGCCAACAGGAACGCTATCATCTTTGTGTACTAGGGATGGTTCTCATTATCAATAACCAAATATGCAAACATATTGTGGTATTCCTTAAACTCAAGAACAACATCAACATGTTTAAATTTTGGCGCCATGGATAACTGTAAAAGCTTAAGATCAAAGAGAGGTTTATAGTTTTTGTCATGGAGGAAAGAAAAACAAATATGCAAGATGCCCTGTTAAGACGTGAGATGGGTGAATAAATAGTAGAATTGTAGGTATACTATTGGTTGAAAAGAGGTAAGTAGCTAAAACTTTTCAAAATATAATCATGAAAATCTTTGAAAAAGATAACTTATCTCATAGTAATTAAAGAAAATACCTACTCAACAAAAATTACGGCCCGAATATCTCAAAAGTTACAACTGAGTAGGACCCAGTGTTTTTCAATGGTCAAATGATTTGTCAGCGGCAACCGCTATATTTGTCAGCGTTTATATTGGCTTTGTTTGTGGCTAAAATGTCTTTGTCAGCGGAAAGAATTTCTTTTGGTGATAGGTCAAAAATAAAAAGAATAAATAAAAATAAAAAGGCTAACAAAGAAATAAACCCTAAGAGAGTTATATTATCTTCAAAAAGACAGAGTTTTGCAAGCACTGTCCAATCATATACACTTGCTTACACAAGATAGATTTGACTGTCCTCAAGTTTCCCTTCCTCACAGAGTCCTTAAGAAGTAAGTTTGCTCATAAAATATATTTGTAACTCCCAAGTAAACCCAAAAATATGTAGCCCAAGTCACTAATCTAACCAGTCCAATTCTAGGTCAAAATGTTTTGGCAGCATGCATGCTTAAAATAAAACGTGCATGCTACAGTGCCTCAAGCTTTAGAAATTCCAACGATATCATAAAGAAAAAGTCTTCACTATATCTAACCCCTACTCACCAGTGGACACAATCTAGAATTGTGATAAGATCACTCTAAGAGTACCCAAAATCTAAAAGGTTTTCCTAAAACCTCCCTTTAAACAATGCTTTAAAAAATATATGGCAAAATTTTTATTTCAAGATAGGAATATAAACATTCCAACCATCATAAAAAAACATTTTGACACATCCCTTTAGTCCATAAGAAACTTTGTATCCATGTTTACACTACTCCTCTTTCCTGCATTTGTTAGATAAAAACCACAAAAACTAACACATAGGCTGTCAGCGGCTTCTTTTCCATTTGTCAGCGGATAGAAAGCCTTTGTCAACGAATAGAAAATATAGTGGAAAAATCTAACTTTTACAAAGATTTATAATAGTGCATATCT
Organism: Glebionis coronaria; assembly: GCA_025667525.1. Taxonomy (NCBI): domain Eukaryota; kingdom Viridiplantae; phylum Streptophyta; class Magnoliopsida; order Asterales; family Asteraceae; genus Glebionis; species Glebionis coronaria. Next base: position 224,115,021 of record CM046882.1, on the reverse strand, counting down.
TGTACATACTTTACATCACCTTTAAAAACCACATTTTCAAGGATTGACTATGCCAATACTTGAGACCAAGTACTGGAACTTCCCAACATCAAAAGGTTTAGTTAAAAGACCAGACACATCTTGCTCTGTGTCAATTTTATCTGGATGTATTAAACCTTTTTCAAAACAATCCCTTATAAAATGATGCCTAATTTCAATGTGCTTGGTTTTAGAATGATGTAAATGATTCTTAATAATGCACAATGTAATGTTTTTATCTATAAAAATATTGGTATGCATAATATTGTACCCATAGTCCAATAGTTGATTTTGAATCCATAACACTTGCCCACAAAAAGAAGCAGCAGCTACATACTCAGCCTTAGTTGTTGAATTGGCCACAACAGTGTGTTTCTTGCATTGCCAGGAAATCAATCTACTTCCCAAGAACTAACATCCACCAGTTGTGGATTTCCTATCTCCATTATCACCTCTATAGTCACTGTCTGAGTATCCAATAAGCTCCAATGGAGTATCTTTAGGATACTACAATCCCAAGATATGATAAAATCTAAGGTACCTAAAGATCATTTTGACAGCATGAAGATGACATTCCTTTGGAGTCACCTGGTGACGTGCAAATGCACATACATCCAACATGATGTCTAGTCTAGATGTTGTGAGATACATCAATGATCCAATCATTGACCTATAATGCCTGACATCAACTTCCTTACCATCTTCAATCTTTCCCCAAGGGTGTTCTTTGTCCATGGGTGTACTTGCCCGTTTTTCATGAAGTGAGAATCCAAACATCTTCAATATCTCAGCTATATATTTATCTTGTGATATAAAAATACAATCTTTTCTTTGAAGTCCCTGCAAGTTCTGGCTATGTAAACTATTGTAATTCCGTTAGTCGCACACATTTTAGGGCTAACAATCTTACCCCAATGTAGAGACATACGAAATTACTTACAATGTTCCTAACAAGTACAAATGTAACAATAATATGACAGTTTCAAGGTGCTTCTAATGCTGAGGATGACGTCTTGTCTTCAAGTCTTCAAGGAAACTTGTACCCCAGTTTGAAATCTCTTTGTCTTTGCTTGTTGAGGAACCATTACACCATGTATGAATTGGATTAACTTCCCCCCATTTCATACTCCATGTCTTGAAAAGCTTTCTTCGTAGACTTCTTTTTGACGAAGATTCTGAATTAGCTTTCCCCCAAACCAATATCCTTGTCTTGAGCAGAACCTGTAGCTTGAGCAATCTTCTATCTTTGACATTTAAAGTGCACAATGAAATTTCTAAAAGAATAAGCAAACCACACCAAGTAGTACTTCTAACTTGACATTTTTGGAATTCATGAGTATGTGTTTGGGGGAACATGCAAGAAATCAGCAACAAATCTTCTCACGCTTGTAGAATACTTCCCCTGGAAGTTGAACTAAGTACTCAAAAGTACACGTTTTCCCCCATGATGGTTACGAACACTCGAAATCATCATCTGATGTGTACGCTCAAAATCGCGAGATGTTCTTATCAAAAGTATGATGGTTAGGAACACTCAGAAGCATCATCTGACGTGTACGCTCAGAATCGCGAGATGTTCTTGTCAAAAGTATGATGGTTAAGAACACTCGGAAACAACATCTGACGTGTACACTCAAAATCGCGAGATGTTCTTGTCAAAAGTAGGATGGTTAAGAACACTCAGAAGCATCATCTGACGTTATACGTTCAGAATCACGAGATGTTCTTGTCAAAAGTAAAAATATTCATAGTTGAGAAAGATCGAGAAACTATGAAAGATTTACTTAGACAATGAAGTATCTTTGTTGACATTTGATATGTGTGTAAACACACATCTTTTCTACCACTTAATTACAATAATAACCGGACCAAAACGTGTATTTTATGCCTTTTATGTCGGAATTATGCGTGGTTTGTGTTTTTGTTGTGATTTAGGACGAAAAGGTGAAAGTGGAGAAAACACGGGAATTCACGGGCATTTACGGACTTTTATTGGAGAAAAAGATGAAAGACGAAGTCAAGCAATCAAGAGTGCAAAAAGGAACGGAAGACCAAGACCAATTCTGAAGATTTATCGAAGAAAAAGTCAAAAGACGGAAGTTTACTTAAAGCCGAGGAACTCAAGTCTTATTTATCGAAGAATTAAAAGACGAGTCCAAAGAAATCCCGAGCCAAAAGTCATCAAATTCGAAGATTAAAAAAGAGATTAAGAAGGAAGGACTTAAGGGCGCAATTAAGAAGAAAAGAAGGAGAGGAGGAAGCTTCCTCTAACCATCCCCCTAATCACCTATAAATACTTCCCATTTTCATTCATTTGTTCTTGTTGGCTAACTTGACAAATTAGCTCTTCCACTTTTTATTTTATGCACTTTTAATTACTTGCACCTATAATTACATGTCTTGCACTTTATTTACCATTTAATTTCAAGTAAGTTTTTCTTTTAATTTTCGCACCTTTACTCTATCTTGTTGATCTCATTCTATTTTTCTTTAATCTTTGATTTATAAGCTTTTCGTCTTGTTTATTTGTTTAAAGATTTCATTTTTATGCTTTTGATTGTTTTAAATCATTTATTTTCATAGCTTATTTTGTTTATTTTCAAGTTTATAAAGTTTTTATAAAAGTTATTTTTATATAAAAGTTGTTTTTCTCAAAGCTTATTCTTTCCGTGTCTTAAAAGTTGTTAAATTTCAGTCTCGTAGCTTATTTTCATTCGGTTTACCTTAGGATTTTCGCCTTGTGCTTATTAGAATCATAGCTTATTTGTTTAGCTTATTTTGTACTTTTTCTGCCATATTCCGATTGGTCAAATCGGAAAGGGGTTTACATATTCCGACCAGCGTTCCTTGTTTGGTCGGAAAAGGGTTTACATATTCCGATTGGTGGTGTATCTTGGTATTCCGATCAGGGCAAGGTAAGTGGGTATTCCGATCTGAACTAGTGACAGTTATTCCGATTGGTGCTTCACTCCTCATTCCGATTGAGGTGCATATTTGGTATTCCGATTGGGATTAGTGACAGTATTCCGATCAGTGGGTTCCGATCAGCATTCCGACCAAGTGCACTATACATTCCGACCAAAGGTAAGTATCATTCCGATCGAAGGTAAGTTTGATATTCCGATTGGAAAGGTGACAGGTATTCCGATCGGCCATCTCTTATTCCGATCAGGGGTTGAGTATTTTCTGACGAGGTCTAATCGGAATACATTCCGATTGGAATTATTTTATTAATTTGTCTTGTTTAATTTTTACATTCTCATTTTAACTCTTGTTTAAATTTAACTTCCGCCACGCTTTTATTTTTAGTCATTTAATTAATTTACTTCCCGTCACGTTTTTAAATATTGCACCCATTACTTTTAAATAGACTTAGATTTACTTTAACGCTATTTACTTTAACGTCATTTATATTTGCGTTTTGCAAATTTAAATTTAAAAACAACCAAAAATATTTGTTTTACCAAATTCAACTAAGTCGTACTTTAAGCCGGGATTCAATTCGTTAAGATATCGAGACTTGAACTTTAATTTTTATACGGGGTGTCAAAAGCCTTGTATCAAATGGCGCCGCTGCCGGGGATTAAAATAAATCGTCAGTTTTTCATCGTAGTAGTATTAGTATATCTTAATTAAGGCCAAGAGGGATTAATTACGAGAAAAATGCACTTTATGCTTTTAAATAATGCATTGCATGGGGTCATTGCAATGGTCAAGTGTAGGGGATTTGATATGTGTGTAAACACACATCTTTTCTACCACTTAATTACAATAATAACCGGACCAAAACGTGTATTTTATGTCTTTTATGATGGAATTATGCGTGGTTTGTGTTTTTGTTGTGATTTAGGACGAAAAGGTGAAAAGTGGAGAAAACACGGGAATTCACGGGCATTTACGGACTTTTATTGGAGAAAAAGATGAAAGACGAAGTCAAGCAATCAAGAGTGCAAAAAGGAACGGAAGTCCAAGACCAATTCTGAAGATTTATCGAAGAAAAATTCAAAAGACGGAAGTTTACTTAAAGCCGGGAATCAATTCCTTAAGATATCGAGACTTGAACTTTAATTTTTATACGGGGTGTCAAAAGCCTTGTATCAAATGGCGCCGCTGCCGGCTCTTTTCGTAAAGATTAACGGTTTTCTGTGAGAGACGCGTTGCTTTTTGGGATCCGTTCACTTGTGAGCGTTATTTTTCTTGCTTAAAAAATTCAAAAAACCATAAAAATTAAAAAATTGATAAAAAATCCATAAAAACTAAAATTTTCAAAACTCCAAAAAGATTTTATTTTTATTGTGTATATATATTGTCTTTGTGTTTGGTTTCTTTTTCTTTTGCATTGTCAGGTGTATGCGTACTAGATCTTCTAATTATCAAGAGCCCGAGACTCAAGAAGATTTAGCTATGTCAGGTGTAAACAACAATAATCCACCGCACCCTAATAATAACAACAATGTTCTTCCACAGCCCGATCTTCGGACCATGGAGGAGCTTTGTCAACCTACAATGTTTGGACGAGGAGGACCGATTGCGCCGATGCAAATCAACGCTCCTGAGTTTTCGTTGAAGCACCACATGATTCAGCAAGTACAAACAAACCCATTCCGTGGATTGCCTGATGATGATGCCAACAAACACCTCGACAAGTTCATTACAATTACCCAAAGCATGAAGTTGGCTGGTGCCACAATGGATGAACTTCGCCTACAACTCTTTCCACATACTTTATTACATCATGCCGAGAAATGGTTTAATCGTCTCCCAAAGAATTCTATTCACACTTGGGATGACATGACTCAACGCTTTTTGTCGCGCTACTTTCCACCATCCATGGTCACGAGCCTTCGCAATCAAATCAGCGGTTTCATGCAAGACCCTGATGAATCTCTTTTTGATGCTTGGGAGAGATATAATGTCTTGATCGATCGTTGTCCAAACCACAACATGCTTCCAGTCACATTGATTGATACTTTCTACAACGGTTTGACTTTTCGAGATCGTGATACGATCAATGCAGTCGCCGGTGGCACATTCATGAAAAGGAGACCCGAGGAGTGTAGAGAGCTTATTGAGAACATGACTACTCACCACAAAAACTGGGATTCCTCTGCTTCTTCAAGGAACAATCCGAGAGTCAATGTTTCCTCCACTTCAGCAAACCCTGATATGACCGAACTCACCTGTGTGCTGACTGAAATGAGCAGAAGTATGCAACTCTTGGCTTCAAACCAACAACAACAACAACAAGTTAAAGCTGTTGCTACACCTTGTGAAACATGCGGCGGTCCACACCCATACACCGGTTGTCCTTCGACACAAGGAAATCCAGAAAATGTGTATGCAGCTTATGGTAATTATTCACCGGAAAATTACCAAGCTCGACCTCAAGGGGATAGAAATCTGCTGAGCTACCGATCCAACAACTACCTTTCACCCGGTTTTTCTCCTCAAAACCAAAACCCAGCCAACAACTACAATAGAAGCAACCAAATCCCACCAAGAGCTTCTAATCCTTATCACCCACCCGCCCAACAAACACCACCCAGTAATCCGGATGTTGAGGCCATCATGAGAACCCAAGGTGAGCAAATCAAGAATTTACATAGCCAAATTATCAATCTTAAAGGAGATATTATCAAGCAGGGAAATGAGATAAGATCCGAGCTTCGAGATAATATTCAATCCTCCTTCAGCAATCAAAACAATGATTTGAAGAATATGCTTGCTAGTTTCTTGCCCGCCGCTCAACCTTCTTCTTCGAGTTCTCTACCTTCAAACACCGTCACCAATCCGCGAGCAAATGTGAGTGCTATTACTACCCGTAGTGGAGTCACCATCGTAGGACCACCAATCCCACCACCATCATCTACACCTCCTCCACCACCATTTATCCCTACTCCTCCTACACCTAGTATTAGTGCACCATTACTATCTCCGCCTCGACGTGATGAAGTTCCCACGAATGACCCTTCAACATCTCAACCTTTACCTACACCTGCACCTTCACCACCCAAACCCAATATCCCTTATCCCTCTCGTTTAGGCAAGACCAAAATGCTAACCAAAGAGGACTCCGACGTGACACGCTATGTGAAGATGATCTCTCAGATGAACTTCAACATTAGCTTTCTTGAAGCACTTGTCCACATGCCCAAATTTGTTAAAGCATTTAGGGAATTGCTTAACAAGAAGGAGAAGCTGATTGAGCTCGCCAGCACACGCTTCAATGAAAACTGCTCTGTAGTTATTCTTAAAGAACTTCCAGAAAAGCTTGGAGATCCCGGTCGTTTTGTGTTGCCTTGTGTGTTCAACAAAACTGAAGAATTTACTGCCCTTGCTGATCTCAGGGCTTGTATTAATTTGATGCCATTGAGTGTTTGGAAAACACTATCATTGCCCGACCTCACTCTAACAAAGATGACTCTTGAACTTGCAAATCGCACTCTCGCTTACCCCGTTGGTATAGCCGAAGACGTGTTTATTAAAGTTGGCACATTTACTTTCCTGGTTGACTTTGTGGTTGTTGATTACGAAATGGACCCTCGTATTCCTTTAATACTTGGTCGGCCATTTTTGAGAACCGGACGAGCTTTAGTAGATGTGGCCGAAGGTGAGTTAATCTTAAGAGTCGGGGATGATGCACAAGTTTTCAAAATGGGAAGCTTACAAGTACAACCTTTGGAGGCCGCGAATCAGTGAATATGATTAATGTGCTCGATGACTTTACCGTCTACGACAATCCTCTATTCGACTCTTGCATCGATAATCCACTTTTTCAAGATGATGTGGATGATTCTCGCCCCAATTTGGACCTTTCTCCCATTTACGATTCTCCACCGGTCTTTGATGCTTATGATGATGATTCTAGCTCAGATTCGGATGATTATGATGACCTTACTTCTGAGTATCCCGAGCTGCCCACATATGATGATTTTGATGAGGCTGATACTCTTTCGAGCGATTCTTCTCACGATGAAGATCCTCCGCCATCACTCGATCCTACTTTGGACGATTACTCATTTGAGGAAGATTTCTCTACGTTTCTCAACACTTACTTCCCTCATGAAAGTGATGCTCCTCCTATGGACTTTGAAGATTATCGTCTTGATCCTACTTTGGATTTGAAGCACATTCTTTCAAAGGAGAAGAAAACGGTCGACACCAATATCCGCAGCACATATGATTTAACACCTCTTTGTCCCTCTTCTGAGGACGAGGTTGTGCTTCTTCGCGGATATTCTTCACACTCTGCTGAGCCTGAGTGCTATTTTCTCCTAAAGGAAAAGGTGTTCGACCCCGGTATTGCAATCTTTAAGCCATCTCAGTATCCACCTGATGAAATAAAAGGAAATATCTTTGGAACTTTTGCAAATCTGCTTGCACCACTTCACCCTTGCTTCCACTGTGCTCCATCGCTACTTAAGGGAACCTTGCCTACTCTTCTTTGGCTTGCCTTGTTCGCCTTAAGCTTGTGCTCATTGATGGATGAAAACTATGTCTTTGATCCTGGTTGATATGTTTCATGCTTCTTCCGTTGATGATCAAGGTCGAGTCAAGCTCACGACTCGGTAATCAAAAATCAAGCGCTTCTTGGGAGGCAACCCATGCATCTATCTTTTCACTTTCTTTATCATAAGTGTAGGGGAGATCCGTTGGTGTTTGCTCTCTTCCACTAATCAGGGATTCGAGCATTAATGATCCACTCTTGATGATTCTTGACGACCCGTGATTTTGTGTTCTACTTCGTCCCGGTTCTACCCTAAACTCTTTTCGAGTCACTATTTTATATTTTCTCAATATTAAAATAGGAATCTCTTTAGTTGTCTCTTCCTTAGCAAGATTTAAACAACGTGCACAATGTCTTAAGTGTAGGGGAGTTTACTCCCACATGCTTAAACATTGAGGACAATGTTTATGTTAAGTGTAGCGGGACTTCTATCGAAGTTAAGTGGCCTTTTCCTTGTATTTGTCCTCATTTTAACCGGAAAATCAATTTTTCGGCATTTTTCAAAATTTTTATCTATTTTGGCCCATTAGTTTTGTCCTTTGCATAGTTATTTTCTTTCCTTAATAGAATAAATGTTTAAATAAGTGGTTTTAATTTTCAAACGTTGTGAATCTTTTGACTCAACCCGAGTTTACTTGTCTAAGTTACTCTAGCTAGTATCCTTAAGGTGTTTAAGTCAAGTTTTGCTAGGCTTTTATATAGGGAGCTATAAAACGCGAAAGTCTTAACTCTCACGGGTTAAGAACTAGAACTTTTCGCAAGTTCCTATAATTGATCCTAGAGAGTCGTTTATCAAGGGAACTTTAAAACGCGATTTCTAAACATGAAAAAGTCTAAGAATTTGCAAGATCCTAAAGGCGACTCGAAAACCCAAAACTTTGATTTAATAGGCTAAGCATCCATGAGTCTCATTACTTGAGATTTTAAACTGTGGAGAACGAGAGATGATAGAGCCAATTATAAGTCCGGTATTCTTTCATGAATTTATGTGAGTTAATTATGAGCCTATTCTCCCATCGGTTTCTAAATAATTTATCTGCTAATAAATAAGGTTGTACGATTTGAAAAGTTACTTAGCATCTAGCCCAAGATCGTTTAAAAGTTGCTCGGTATGGATTAGAGTTCATAGCCAAGGCATAACTTATTGAAGCGGGACGCGAAGATTGGCGAGTCCGAAAAGGCCCTAACAAGGCATGAGGGCTATATTTTGTTGCTAAAGATCCAAAGTGATGTGAAGAATCATTTATCGAAAATCAATATGAAGGATCGAGACACACGACGAAAAGCAAAAACTCCCCAAAAGTCATGGAGAAGTGTATCCGAAAAGACCCTAACAAGGTATGAGGATAAATAGATCCAAGTCATAAAAGGAGGCGGATCGTTGTATATCAAAGTCCAAAATAAAGATTGGAGAAAAATGAAGAAGTCGTGGTCCAAGTATGTATCTCTCAAAACTTCAAGTGAAGAAATTCCTATATGAAGAGAAGACCATTATTTCATGAACGTCTCTCAAGGTTTGAAGTATAAAGTCGCTGCCAAATATCGGTCCGAGAAAGGTCTCAAATCGCGAAGCGAGTTATGCCAAGATATGAACTTTATGAGGTCCCGAGAAGCAGTTTTAAAAGATTTTGTCCTTTAGCTAACTATTTATTAAATCGTTCACTATATTTTCGGACTAAATAACTATCAAAATAAGTCAAAAATGCATCCTCGTGATCATTCAAGACAATAATAAAATATAAGAGATACACCTAGGAATAAGGGAGTCTAAGTGAATAATTAGCCCACATGAGTTCGTGATAGTTTACTAACTTATAATAACAATGATCTCGTTTTTAAGCTTGGTTTGGAGAAATTGAAAACTTGAGGATGATGATTATTCATGACATTTCCAAAACCTAAGGTATGCTTTTTGATTCCTTTACTTTTAATGTTTATAATTTTCTATCTCTTTAATTAAGGCCAACGTGGATTGATTATGATGAAAAATGTAAACGTGCTTTGTAACTAATGCATTGCATGAGGACATTGCAATGGTCAAATGTAGGGGATTTGATATGTGTGTAAACACACATCTTTTCTACCACTTAATTACAATAATAACCGGACCAAAACGTGTATTTTATGTCTTTTATGTCGGAGTTATGCGTGGTTTGTGTTTTTGTTGTGATTTAGGACGAAAAGGTGAAAAGTGGAGAAAACACGGGAATTCACGGGCATTTACGGACTTTTATTGGAGAAAAATATGAAAGACGAAGTCAAGCAATCAAGAGTGCAAAAAGGAACGGAAGTCCAAGACCAATTCTGAAGATTTATCGAAGAAAAAGTCAAAAGACGGAAGTTTACTTAAAGCCGAGGAACTCAAGTCTTATTTATCGAAGAATTAAAAGACGAGTACAAAGAAATCCCGAGCCAAAAGTCATCAAATTCGAAGATTAACAAAGAGATTAAGAAGGAAGGACTTAAGGGCGCAATTAAGAAGAAAAGAAGGAGGGGAGGAAGCTTCCTCTAACCATCCCCCTAATCACCTATAAATACTTCCCATTTTCATTCATTTGTTCTTGTTGGCTAACTTGACAAATTAGCTCTTCCACTTTTATTTTATGCACTTTTAATTACTTGCACCTTTAATTACATGTCTTGCACTTTATTTACCATTTAATTTCAAGTAAGTTTTTCTTTGAATTTTCGCACCTTTACTTTATCTTGTTGATCTCATTCTACTTTTCTTTAATCTTTGATTTATAAGCTTTTCGTCTTGTTTATTTGTTTAAAGATTTCATTTTTATGCTTTTGATTGTTTTAAATCATTTATGTTCATAGCTTATTTTGTTTATTTTCAAGTTTATAAAGTTTTTATAAAAGTTATTTTTATATAAAAGTTGTTTTTCTCAAAGCTTATTCACTCTGTGTCTTAAAAGTTGTTAAATTTCAGTCTCGTAGCTTATTTTCATTCGGTTTACCTTAGGATTTTCGTCTTGTGCTTATTAGAATCATAGCTTATTTGTTTAGCTTATTTTGTACTTTTTCTGCCGTATTCCGATTGGTTAAATCGGAAAGGGGTTTACATATTCCGACCAGCGTTCCTTGCTTATTCGGAAAAGGGTTTACATATTCCGATTGGTGGTGTATCTTGGTATTCCGATCAGGGCAAGGTAAGTGGGTATTCTGATCTGAACTAGTGACAGTTATTCCGATTGGTGCTTCACTCCTCATTCCGATTGAGGTGCATATTTGGTATTCCGATTGGGATTAGTGATAGTATTCCGATCAGTGGGTTCCGATCAGCATTCCGACCAAGTTCACTATACATTCCGACCAAAGGTAAGTATCATTCCGATCGAAGGTAAGTTTGATATTCCGATTGGAAAGGTGACAGGTATTCCGATCGGCCATCTCTTATTCCGATAAGGGGTTGAGTATTTTCTGACGAGGTCTAATCGGAATACATTCCGATTGGATTTATTTTACTAATTTGTCTTGTTTAATTTTTACATTCTCATTTTAACTCTTGTTTAAATTTAACTTCCGCCACGCTTTTATTTTTAGTCATTTAATTAATTTACTTCCCGTCACGTTTTTAAATATTGCACCCATTACTTTTAAATAGACTTAGATTTACTTTAACACTATTTACTTTTACGTCATTTATATTTACGTTTTGCAAATTTAAATTTAAAAACAACCAAAAATATTTGTTTTACCAAATTCAACTGAGTCGTACTTTAAGCCGGGAATCAATTCGTTAAGATATCGAGACTTGAACTTTAATTTTTATACGGGGTGTCAAAAGCCTTGTATCAACATTATGTAGCTCAAATTGCTCGTGAGAATTGTTTTCTGATCACATCTCTATTCACTTACTCTCTAGCTAAACTGACCAACCTCATATTCTTTCGGCTATCTGTAGTGACCACTGGTGAAGTAAACCTGATATTCCAAACTTGAAACAGAAGTACAATTCCCCAAATTTGTTACTTAAGCTTGCACTTCTGTTGATTGACGAACGGTGCATAAAAAAGTGTCTTAGTACCTTATACACAAAATAAGAGAGAAGTATAAGATGTAAAACACCTCTTGAAATACCCACAACTACAGGTGAGTGTGACACTGAACACCACAACGTAACTCCTTTAAGTGATAGATTTCCATGTCATCGACCATCCACCCCTTGACATTAGAAACTAAATAATTCAAGTCTCAATCATAAACGCTCACGCGAATCCCCACTCGATAGACTAGATTTGAAGAAAATAGAAGGAAGGCTCGATGATGAATTAAGTAGACGCCTTTGTGAAATCCCACTTCAACATCAAATAAGAAATACCACATCTACTTCGTAATCACCTGACATTCTTTGCTCCGAATACTTGCCGTTTGACATTTTAAGTGAATCTTAAAGGATCGTTTTTTGGTGTTTATTTGTTTCTGTCGTGTTTGTTTTGTGTTGTTTGAGTGTTGTTAACTAGAAATCCAATGATGACTAAAGAATGAGAAGTCGTCAACGTTGCTAACTTAACTTTTAAGCCCAAAATCAGTCATATGCCCAACTGATGCGCGGTGAGGTCGTCGAAATTTTTTCGAATATTAGAGTTTTAAAACGAGAGTTTTCATTGATTGAGGATGGATACTCGGCTAAAAATTATATAACATCACATCAGTCCAATTTGCTAAGACCCGACATGCGATAGTTTTGTAGTATCTCGGCCATAATTCTATGAGTCCGGTTATTTAAGATACCTTGTATCCTTTGGATACAAGGGGACAAATCTGGACCGTCCATCTCATCTCATCCAACAACTCATATTAAAAACAAAAAAAAAAGCGGAGGGGTAGTTTCGTCATTTTACCCCTCCCACTAACACCACCTACCACTCTCACAAATCTGGGATCGATTTCTTCTTCTTCTTCTCTTTAAAACACACATAAACACACACACACACACACACACACACACACACATATTTACATCTTAATTTATCAACACAAACATCAAATCCATCGATCATCACCATCACAAATCGATCATCCTCTTCATAAATAAGGTAAAGTTCATTCGATCTGTTTCGATTCATCTTTTTTAGCTTATTCGATCTGAATAAGCTTATAACTCATCTTATTTTTTATAGCTTATTTGATAAGTTACATGAATTTAACATGTCAAATGATAAGGTAACTTGATGCTTAATGTGAATAAGCTTATTGATAATCATCACCTTTATTATGATGAATTATAAGCTAACTTATTAGCTTATTTTCATGAATTATAAGGTTTTTTAGCTTAATCTCGCTGAACATATTTAGTGTAACCTGTTTGTGAAGTATCATATATGATATACTATATCATATATGATATAAGCTAAAATATCATATATGATGAGATATATCATATATGATAATGTGGTTGAAAATTGAGTTAACTCTTTTTTTAATGGATTAATCTGGCTGAACATATTTAGTATGACTTGCTAATGAAGTATCATATATGATATGCTATATCATATATGATATAAGCTAAATATCATATATGATCAAATATATCATATATGATTATGTGCTTGAAAATTGAATTAAATCTTCTTTTTTGTGTAGAGAAGGTTGTTTACAAGGCGTGTTGAACATTACAAGCATCCAAAAGGCCAAGAAGCTTAATGAATAAGCTCGTGAATTTTTCTTTTACGTTTATTGTTTGTTTTTTCTTGTAATCTCCTAATGGAGTTTTGAAGTATATGGACGATTTTGTAATCAATTGGTATCTCGTACAACATCTTGTTAATATGATTTAACTTTCTTGGTATTATGTCATGGTGGTTTTTATAAATTAAGTCATACGGAGTATATGATCATGCACTATCATATATGACACTCAAGAAAAACTTGGATTTATTAAATAAAGAATCTGATGAATTCATGATTACAACAAAGAGTATGCACAATTAATAATCAAACACTTGTTCATAACAAAAATGTACTTTTGAACAGAATCATATATGATAATTCAAACCGAACGTAACCTAATGTAAAATCATATATGATATACCTCTGATATCATATATGATAACAATTTATACAAAATCAAAAAAATGGAAAAAAAACAGATTATCAGATGATGAATTCATGAACAACGCCTACTCCGTCTTGATCCTTAAAACATATCCATGCACATCCTCTTGTTATAATCAACATCCCTCTCTGCTTTGCTCCAAAGCTGCCAATCGCACCATCTCTGTCTGACTGCATTTATAAAAGATAAAAAGAACATATTATGCAACATTTTAACACCAAAATAAATTACTCATATATATGATAGAAGACAAGTTTCAAGAGTTTATATTGATTTTCTAAAAAATACTCATACAGAATCTGTTTTTTCCTATGGTTTATTTGATATATCATATATGATAGTTATATCATATATGATATATCATCAGTTATCATATATGATATATCTATCATATATGAAAAGTGGTGATATATCATATATGATATATATATATCATACATGATATATCAAGCTTATTGCAGCCTACATCAGCAAACTTAATCCAACTTACATAAAATACCTTACGATTTGTCAACCTAAGCTAATAAGCTAGCTTATTCATAACTCTCGTGTAATTTGTAAGCTTATTCACATAACTCCTATCTAATTCTCAAGATTATTTATAACTCTCATCTAGTTAAAAATCTTATTCAAACAAATAAGCTTATTCACATAAATCACCTAATTAAAAGCTAATTAGAATAAATTGATCAAAATAAGAACTATCAATCGGCATATTTCGTTCAACAAAGCTAATGAAAATAAACTAATAAGCTTATTCAAAATCAAATAAGCTAAAAAAAATAAGCATAGATTATAAGAATACAAACCTGATATGAATTCATGTTAAGTTCGATCTAATTAATCGATTGTGATGGATTCATGATGATGTTGTGATTGTTCGCTTCAAATTTTAGAGAGAGAAAGTAGATCGGGGTAGAGAGAGAAGTGAAAGAACGGGTGTGTGTTTTTATGAGAAAGAAAGGAGAAAGTTGTGTAAATTGGGGATTTAATCTCAGCCCTTGAATAAGATGGAGATGGATGGTGGGGATGAGTCCCCTTGTATCCTAGAAAAACTTTGGTATCCAAAAGAACTTAAATCTAATTCTATACCATCGCAAGAGTCCAATTACTACTAATGAAGCCACCCGCAATTTATAACTAATCCAAAAACCAATCTAATATTACACCTTATCCCACTAGCAGGCCAATTGAAATAACGAGATTCCACCGACCCAATAAAACTTTAGTAATAAATCCAAGTCCAATAGAATTACTACTCGGGCCTAGACCCAGTCCATCAATAGATAAGATATAATATAGTACTCCCCCGTCCCATATTAATAGTCCACCGACCAAAAACACGCATATTAATAAAAACATCACTTTTTCAGCTTTCTCTCTCTTACTTTTTACACAATGACAATTTTGTCCTTAACCATTTAATTTACAACTTCTTTATTGTTTGTAATAATACCCTCAAGTGAGGGTAATATGGTAAACTTAATCTACATTTCTTATCTATTTTTGGACTGGAGTATTAATTTGGGACGTCCCAAAATAGTAATATGGACTATTAATATGGGACGGAGGTAGTAGTTACTAGTTACCCTAATGTCTCTCATTACGTTATTCTCTTCGCCTCCATTCTCATCTGATCCCCATCTCAAACTTCAGTTGACCAGAATTAATCAAATCCCATATCCTTATGATAAACCATCAACGAAGACAAACAAATCACAACTACATCTTCATCAATCAATTCCGATACAGCATCAAACGAGATACTATCTTGGTTATATTAACCACGACACCAACCTTTTTTATTCGATAGAGTATACCCACGAAGAACTTAACGTTGTTAAGGCTTCAAGGTCATGTATGTGGTCTCAGGTAGAATTGTAATTGATGTTTGATTTGGATATAAATGAATCGAAGAGAACTAGACACCATTGTTTAAGTTCTACTTCATGAAGGTTCGAATATTAAAAAGGGTTTAAGCCCCATACAGATCTATGATGTTAATTTATTTCGTGTACAAGATCTGAATGGATCTCGGCGTGCATGCCAAACACGAGTTGATTCTGAGATCTTTTATAATTTTTCTAGGCATATTAGATAGGAGACAAAGGGATATGATTAGTTGATTATATTTGGATTTGTTGATGAAATTGATTGAGTTGGTTTTTCAATTTAAGTATTAATATGATTTAACCTTATTATATGATCTGACTTATTAAACTCTATTAGTTAACCATCTCGGAATGATTTTTTTTCAACTCCACCTTGCAATATGTCTCAAAACACCATTTCGCAATGTTTCTAAACTACCATCTCGAAATATGTCTCAAAAACACCATTTCACAATATTTTTGAAAAACCCCATTTGGCAATATTTAGGGTTTTCAAATATCTTATCCCGAAAATGGTGGATCTGGAGTTTTCAGATCTAACTTTGTTTTTTTGGTTATTTTTTTGTTTTTCTCCATATCTTCATAGTAAAAAAAATTACCATAAAGAACAAAAAAAAAACCAGAAGAAAAACGATAAAAAAACTGTCGGTAGTTTTTTATGATGGAAAAACAGACAAAATATCAGTTGACTGATAACAGATCCGAGGATAGATAGAAAAAGGTGATAAAAATGATAGTATAAAAAATTTAATTTATGTTTTCAAGACACGTAGCAGATGTAACAGAAACCGTTTAGAAAACAGTTCTATAAAAAGAGGCTGACTGATTATAAGAAATAAACGATTCCAATACAGACCACGAATTATTGATTATTGTAAGCTGTTAACTGTAAGCTGTAAGCTGTTAACTGTAAGCTGTAAGCTGTTTGCTAAAAAGCTGTTAATGTTAATAAAAGTGTTTGGTATATTAACTGTAAAAGTGTTTGCTAAAAAGGTAAAATGTAAAATGACTTAATAGGACATCTTTTAATAAATTATAATATAGTTGGAGGTTATATCAGTAATTTATAACTTTAACAGCTCTTGACAATCTAAAAAGCTGTATGGAACAACTTTTTATTTAAGAGCTATTTGGTTAAAATAAAAAGCTAACAGCTCTAAAAAATGTTGTGCCAAACAGAGCTATTAGATTATTTTTTTAACAAAAAAGCTAACAGCTCTATAAAAGCTTTAGAAAAGCTCTTACCAAACATAGCCAAATACAGATAAAAAAACGAAACACCCCCGGTTAGTTTTGATGACAATTGTTATTGTAAGATTCACCATGAACACGGGGGTATATGAACCGGAGGTCGAGGAGGATAGCAGAGATGTTTAACAATTTGTAGAGGGAGAAAGATAGAGATACTAGAAACTATGTGTATTTTTAGTGAAGGAAACAAGAACGAGAAAAATGACAATCCTCTCCCCTCCATGGAAGTATGGAGAGATATATATAGCTCGGGACTTGAATTAACTTACATGTGACAATATTAGTCCCTGCAAGTCCCGGCTATGTAAACTATTGTAATTCCTTTATTCACACACATTTTAGGGCTCACAGGATGTTTCATGGGAAATACCAACTTCTTCATGGTATTCATGCATTGTCTGATTGATAAACTCAGTTCCATTATCTATACGAATACATCAAATAGTAGCATTAAGATGCACTTGAATCATCTTGAGAAAATTAACAATGAAATTAGGTGCCTCATCTTTAGTACGTAGAAATTTCACCCATGTAAACCTAGAATAATCATACACAATGACGAGGATATATTTCTTTCCATTCACACTTTCAGTACGCATTGGCCTACAAAGATCCATATGCGAAAGATATAGTTTCTCTTGGTTGGTGTCTTCGGCTTTGGGTTTGTATGATATCTTGGTGCTTTTCCCCATTGAACACGTGGAACACAAGTGATGCTTGTTAAATTTAAGTTTCAGATGACCTCGAACAAGTCCGTTTTTGGCCAAGTGATTAATAGCGTCAAAATTAAGATGAGATAACCGTCGATGCCATAACCATGAGTTAGTCTTTGATGTTTTGGAGAGAAGACATAGGGGAGAAGTGACCATCATATCACTTAAAGACAATGTATATAAACTATCCTTGCGAGATCCTAATAAGTGTGAAAACACTTATCCTTTTTACCACTTAATTATAATAATAACCAAGCCAAAACGTGTATTTTATGTCGTAAATGTCGGAATTATGCGTGGTTTGTGTTTTTGTTGTGATTTAGGATCAAAATGTGAAAAGGGAAGAAAACGCGGTCTTTCACGGGCTTTTATCGAAGAAAAAGACAAAAGACGAAGTCAAAAGATCGAGAGTGCAAAAAGAACGGAAGTCCAAGGCCTATTCTGGAGATTTATCGAAGAAAAAGTCTAAAGACGAAAGTTTAATAAAGCCGAATAACTCAAGTCTAATTAATGAAGAAATTTCAAGACAAGTTCAATTAATCCCGAGACAAAGTCGAAAAAGTCGAAGAATTTAGAAGAGAAAAAAAAGAAAGAAAGAAAGAAAGAAGGAGCAACACATGCTAACCTCCCTTCTCCCTATAAATAGAGACTTCCTACCTCATTTCATTGTTGTTGGCTATTTTGACAAACTAGTCTTCCACCATTTTCATTACTTGCACATTTATTTTCAAGTCATTTACTTAATTGTCAATTTAATTACCTTGTTTTGCACCTTAATATTCTTGCCTTTAATTCAAGTAAGTCTTTAGACTTGGTTTGTGTTTTTTTGTGATTTAGGATCAAAATGTGAAAAGGGAAGAAAACGCGGTCTTTCACGGGCTTTTATCAAAGAAAAAGACAAAAGACGAAGTCAAAAGATCAAGAGTGCAAAAAGAACGGAAGTCCAAGGCCTATTCTGAAGATTTATCGAAGAAAAAGTCTAAAGACGAAAGTTTAATAAAGCCGAAGAACTCAAGTAGAATTAATGAAGAAATTTCAAGACGAGTTCAATTAATCCCGAGACAAAGTCGAAAAAGTCGAAGAATTTTGAAGATGAAAAGAAAGAAAGAAAGAAAGAAGGAGCAACACATGCTAACCTCCCTTCTCCCTATAAATAGAGACTTCCTACCTCATTTCATTGTTGTTGGCTATTTTGACAAACTAGTCTTCCACCATTTTCATTACTTGCACATTTATTTTCATGTCATTTACTTAATTGTGAATTTAATTACCTTGTTTTGCACCTTAATATTCTTGCCTTTAATTCAAGTAAGTCTTTTAATTTTGTTGTTGAATCTTTGTTTTCCTTTAATCAAGCTTTTAATTATCAATCTTATTCTACTTTTCTTGTCTTTGATTTGATTTTGGTTCGGATTAAGCATTAATTTTGCTTAACCTTATTGCTTATTTGATTAAAAAGTTTATCTTTTCATTTCTATCTAGGATTTTATACGAATTAGGCTATAAGCTTGACAATCTTATTGGCTTATTTTGTATTTAGCTTATTTGTTTTAAAGTTTCCTTAAAAGTTTTATCTTTTTAAAGTTTATTTTATAAAGTTTGCTTAATTTGTGTCTTGAAAGTCTTTAAATTTGTGCTTATTTCATTCGTCTTATTCTTGTTTAATAAAGTTTTTGGTATTTGCTTTTTAGACTTAAGCTTATTTGTTTTGCTTATTTTGTATCACATTCCATCGGAAAGGGATTTGGATTCCGATTGGTTGCCACGATCGCAAAAACCACAATGGTTTCTACATTGCGATCGGTGTGGTGATACTCCCCCTTATTCCGATCGTGATTGCGATCGCTCATTGCGATCGTACATTGCGACGGGTCTTAAGGCTACATTGATACGAAGTGCTGCCAAAATTTCACTAGCCATATTCCGATAGTTTCCACATTCCGACAGGAGATTCCAATCAAGCATTCCGATTAGGATTCTGACAGGTTTGTTTGACATTCCGATAGGTGAGTGTTATTCCGATAGGACTTGGTTTCAGTTATTCCGATAGGGGATTCCGATCACATTCCGACAGGAACACATTCCGATCATCATTCCGATAGATTGGTAAGCTTGTATTCCGATACCTACATTCCGATAAGTATTCCGACGGCTTGTGGTGACATCATTCCGACGGGATTTCGACGGATTGGGGTTTTGTGTTAATATTTTGTCTTAGTTTTATTTTATTTAAGTTTGCAATTTTTTAAGATTTCAAATTTTTCACGCTTCCCGAAATCTCTGTTTTTACCAAGTGTTTTTCTAGTAATTTTTAGTTTGATTTTTAAAGCTTATTTTTCCGCCATTTTACTTCAGTGTTATTTTAATCGTTTTTCTTTATTTTAAATTTCAGGTTTACATTTTTATTACATTGTCAAATTAATTTTTCGTCAAACTTTAATTGTTGTCATTTAATTAATTTACCTTTTAAAGTTTTAATATTGCACCATTTACGTTTTAATTAATTTTAGTTTTAATTACCGTAATTTACTTTAGAGTCTTGCAATTTAATTGTACTACAACGACCAATCTATTGTTTCCACCAAAAGACAGCTGAGTCGCACTTAAACCAGTAGTCAATTCGAAGAGACACACACAACGAACTTAATTTTTAACTAAGTAAAATCTAGTTATTAGATCCTTTTAACAAATCAATTTCTTCTAAATTATGAATGAAGCAAGTATGTTGTTGAAAAGCAACGTCAAAGTTAGAATCGCAGAATTCTCTGACCGAGAATAAATTATGGCCAAAGTCCTTCCACGTAATACAGCGAGAAACCGTAACATTCCTAGTTTGATATTCAATGTAGCCCATTATCTTTTCAATATGATCATTCCCAAATTTTACCGTCCCTAGAAACTTGTTGACGAAATATTTGAGCATCTAGCGATCTTTGGTCATATGCTTGGAGCAACAAGAGTCCAAATACCAGAGGATGATTTCGACCACCTGAAATTATCAGCTGACAAAGACAATGTATCAGAATCTATTGGTTCCTTGGTGTTAGCAGGTACAGATAAAATTATCTTAGATTTGCTTATAGTAGAATTCCTAGATTTCCTTGATTGCTTTCTACTTTTAGGCTTAACTTCAGGTTTTAGTAGCCTCATCTCCTTAGGTATTTCTTCACTAGTAGTCACTATCGGAAGGGCGTACCTAGTTAAATGGCGTTGCTTCCATACTTTAGTGATTGGATTCCTATGTAAGGAATACTCAGGCCTAACTTTAGTGGGAGTGATCCTAGTAAAAGGGCACTTAGTTCCAACTATAATGAAGGTTCTACCAGTAGGATACCATTGCCATCCAACTTCGGTAAAACATTTCCCAGTTGGTTTCGATTATAAGTTATGTTTACGAGCATACATTTCATTCATGTGGTTAACAAGGCCAGAATCATGACGATTAGAAAACAAATATTTATTACAATTCCACCATTTCAAATCAGAATTCATTTTTCGCTTAGGCTGCTGCACAACCACGAGGACTTTAGTTGTAGCTATATGATTCTTTTTATTCAAATTCAAAATAACATTCCTATGATGGACTTATAAATTCTTCTTCATTGTACTACTAGTGGAGGGCATGATCTTATTTCTCTTTTCTTTACCTTTTATTTTGATCCTTGAGCCCTAGTAGATAAATTTACTCCTATAGAAGGCAACATGGGAATATTAGAATCAGATTTTGAGTGTGCCTTATTAGGTAGACTTAGTGTTTGAGATGATGTTGCTAATAAGGTTTGTTAAATGGATTAATGGCAACTAGCTAGTTGTTTGGTGATTCAAGACCCGATGGACCAATATAGTCAAGATAAACCAAACAATCTTGAACTCGGTTAACATATAAAAAAACCCAAAAAAGTAACTTTTTGAGGATCTGAGGCACATAATTCATCAATGATTGCCCTAGCAAGGTCTACATGATCCAAAGCATTCCTCATATAGTCGATATAGATATCATGATTATTCTTAGAAAGTGAATTATAATAAAGCACTCTTGGGTTGGGTTAAAGGCACTAGAGGACGGTGTTGAGATTGTAGCCGCGTTGTCAACAACTTCTTTCCCTTTGACACGAAGTGTTTCCTTTAGCTACGCTAAAACCATGTTTTTGTCGTTGAGTAGTAGGTTGGATCAGAGATTTCCGAAGAATTTTGATTCAGTTAGTCAATATATGACGTTTGTTGTGCTTCATTTATAGCAAATCTTTGTTCTATTGAATCATAA
This sequence comes from Glebionis coronaria, assembly GCA_025667525.1. NCBI lineage: Eukaryota > Viridiplantae > Streptophyta > Magnoliopsida > Asterales > Asteraceae > Glebionis > Glebionis coronaria. Next base: position 224,093,312 of record CM046882.1, on the reverse strand, counting down.
AGTTACGTACATCCCTGTTTGGCCCATTCAAGCTGATAGGTGTGAAAACACCCATCCTTTTACCACTTAATTGCAATAATAACCAAGCCAAAACGTGTATTTTATGTCGTTTATGTCAGAATTATGCGTGGTTTGTGTTTTTGTTGTGATTTAGGATCAAATTGTGAAAAGGGGAGAAAACACGGGATTTCACGGGCTTTTATCGAAGAAAAAGACGAAAGACGAAGTCAAGAAATCAAGAGTGCAAAAAAAAACGGAAGTCCAAGACCAATTCTGAAGATTTATCGAAGAAAAAGTCAAAAGACGGAAGTTTATTAAAAGCCGAAGAACTCAAGTCTAATTTATTGAAGAATTACAAGACGAGTGATAGGTGTGAAAACACCCATCCTTTTACCACTTATTTCTGACTAAAACGAGACCAAAACACGTATTTAATATCATTTGTTTGGAATTATGCGTGGTTTTTGTGTTTATTGTGCTTTCAGAGTCAACCGGGTGAATATTGAAGAAAACATGGGATTGCACGGGTTTTATCGAAGAAAAAGACTCAAGACGAAGTCTATTGTCCAAGAGATGCAAAAGATTTGAAGTCATTGTGCCTATTTGAAGATTTATCGAAGAAAAGGGCCAAACATGGAAGATTCATATATGTCGAAGAACTCGAGTCTATTAAACAAAAGATTATAAGACGAGTTGGAATTATTCACCGACACTTCTCAAACTCCAAAGTCAGAAACGTTTATTTAAAGAAACGTAAAGATTAAAGAAGAAAGAAGAAAAGAAGCCCAAAAACAAAGCCCATTCACAAGCCCACAAGCAAACGCCTATAAATAGGACTTTACTTCACAATTTTAGAGGCTAGTTAGTTTTTTAGTTTTAGTATCACTTTTCATTTTCCTTTCTAGTTTTAGAGAGAGAAAGTTCTAAACTTTCTCTCACTAAGTTTTCATCTTTCTTACTTTTAATCTTTCAAGATTAAACCTTTGTAGTGTTGATTTTATTAATCAAGTTTAAGTTTAAGCTTTTAATCTCTCATCTCTTTCTACCTTTCTTTGATTTTGGTTCACTTTTGGTGCGAATTACTTATGATCCGTGTTGTTCATCAATGTTTTCGTGCTTAAAAAGATAATATTTTTATGTTTATTTAAGTTCTCATACGAATAAGCTTTAAGATCTTTGTGCTTATTGGCTTATTTATATGTTTAGCTTATTTACCTTTTTAAAAGTTTTCTTAAAAAGTTCATCTTTTTATTGTTTGATTTAAAAGTTGTTTATTTGAGTCTAGATAGGGTGTTGTTTGAGCTTATTTGATCCGATTCATATTAGATTCGTGCTAGTTTTGGTGTTGGCTTATTCCCACAGCTTATCACCTTGCTTAAGTCTCGGATCAAAAGGGTAATCGGAAAGGGTAAAACCCTTTTCCGATTGGTGTATTCCGACCAGCACTACCCCCTTATTCCGATCGTTTGATCAGGAAAGGGTTTATGATTATTCCGATTGGGTGTTTCTTGCATAGCATTCCGATCTGAATCCCTTTATGATTATTCCGATTAGATATCTACCATTATTCCGATTGCCTAATTTTTCTTTATTCCGATTTGTGCTTTCCGATTGCATTATCCCGACAAGGGAGTTGTTGCACATTCCGATCAGTTACATTTTTATGCTATTCCGATTGGGTTGTTGTCCAACTTTCCGATTGCTTCAGTATTCCGACCAGGGGTGTTATTGACATTCCGATCAGCCCTATTCCGACTATATATTCCGATCAATGCACTTTAGATATTCCGATTTGGCTGTTTTCCAATTGTTTAATATCTTGTTTTTGCAAAGTTTTCAAGTGTTAGATTTATTAAGTGTTCAAGTATTTTTCTAATTTTGCCTTTAAGTTTTCAAACATTTATTTTCAACTCGTTATTTTAGTCTAATCTTTAAAACTCTTTTCGCTCAACGACATTTACATTTAATTGCTATTAGTTTAAAATAGATAAACAAACCAACACCTTTTTATTAACTAAGAACAACTATTCCACTTTGAACCGTGATCAATTCGAGAAGATTCCGAGAACTAATCTGAACCATATAAAATCTCTTGTATCAAATGGCGCCGCTGCCGGCTCTTCTCGTTAAGATTAACAGTTTTTTGTGAGAACTTGGATTTTGGGATCCGTTCACCGTGAACGTTATTTTTTCATAAAAATTTCAAAAATTTTAAATAATATAAAATTTTCAAAAAGACAAAAAAATTTAAAAACATAAAAACCAAAAATATTTCTTGCTTGCTTTGTTAGTTCTTTTGCAGGTGCATGCGTACACGATCAACGTCTTATCAAGAGCCCGAGCCCCTCGAAGACTTAGACATGGCCGGTGTACACAACAACAACAATAACCCACCTCAAAACAACAACAACAATAACAATCCACCTCTCAACGATCAACGTCTTATCAAGAGCCCGAGCCTCTCGAAGACTTAGACATGGCCGGTGTACACAACAACAACAATAACCCACCTCAAAACAACAACAACAATAACAATCCACCTCTCAACAATAATAATAAAAACAACAACAACAATGAGCCTCTACCGGACAATCGCCCGAAGATTGAACTTCTGCAAGCAAATGTAGACGGAAACAATGATCCAATTGTCATACCCGTGATTGTAGCCAACAACTTTGAGCTCAAATCCGGCTTTATCCAGATGGTCTCCGCTCAACCATTCTTAGGGCGTACCATTGATGATCCACATGACCACATCAAAAGGTTCTTGCAACTAACGAATACGGTCAAATTCAATGGTGTTCCACAAGAGGTAATCCGTTTGCAACTTTTTCCTTTCTCCTTAGAGGGACAAGCCCGGCATTGGCTTGCTAAGGAACCGCCACAAAGTATTCTGACGTGGACAGATTTGGAGACCAAGTTCATAAACTACTTTTTCCCACCCTCTCGTACTACCGATTTGCGGAATGAAATCATTAATTTTGAACAAAAGTACGATGAGTCTTTTAGTGAATCTTGGGACCGTTTCAAAGATCTTTTAAGAAAGTGCCCACAACATGGTTTTACCAAAGTGCACCAAATTAACACTTTTTATAATGGTTTAAGCATGAATGACCAAGATTCACTAAACAGTGCCTCGAGGGGTAATATTTTGGTTAAGACTTCCAATGCCGCTTGGGTTATCATTGAAAATAAGTCGCGTGTGCAAACCAAGAGTGCTCGGACCAATGCCGCTAGTGCTAGTACTAGTGACAGTGACAAGCGACTTGACAAAATTACTACGCTTCTTGAATCGATTGTTACCCACACCGCTAACAACACCAACAGCATCAACGCTAAAAACGCTCAAGACGCTCAAGTAAATGTTGTTAGCCAACCATGTGAGATATGCGGGGGTCCTCACTCTTACACCACTTGTACCGCCACCCAAGACTATCCTTCTGAGAATGTGAATGCAGCATACGGTACCTATCCTCCGTCCGCTTATCAAGCTCGTCCTCAAGGAGACCGCAACTTGCTTAGCTACCGCTCTAACAACTTTCTCTCACCGCCCGGTTTCCCTCCTAACAACCCAAACCAACAACAAAACATCAATCGCCCTCCTCAACAACAACAACCTCGTGCACCATACCTACCACCTCACAAACAACCATATCCACCTCAAAGAAACAACCAAGTTTACCAACAACCTGCTTATCAACCACCCGCATACAATGCTCCTCCCAACCAACCCACCGCATTACCCCAAGATATTGGAACCTACATGAGGACTAATGATGTGATCGTGGACAATCTCCAGTGGGAAGTGCTCAACTTGAAAGCAGACATGGTGAAACAAGGAAACGATCTACGAGCTATATGAGAAACACTTTGGCAAGTCAAACGAATGACTTAAGGAACATGATGGCTGGTTTCTTCCAAGGTAATCAATCCTCTTCTTCGGGTACTCTTCCGAGTAACACCATTGTGAATCCAAGAGGGGAGATGAAAGCAATCACCACTCGCAGTGGCAAAGGTACCAAGGAACCCGAGCTTCCTATACCTCCACCGGTGATTGTGACTAAGGAAAACGAGTCACCTGCTCCTATTACTCATCCTTCTACTTCCCCAATTTCTCCACCTCTTACTTCTACCCCTCCTCCACCCAAGGATGTGAGTGATCCTATTCTCCCAAAGCCTTCCTCTTCTTCCGATATACCTTATCCCTCAAGGTTGAGGAAAGAGAAGCTCAAAAGCAAGGATGATATTCAAGTTTCGAACTTTCTTAAAATGTTTAAACAATTGAATTTTAACATCTCCTTCGCTGAGGCTCTCGCTCACATGCCTAAATACGCGAAGATGTTCGAAGATCTTCTTAGTGACAAGGAGAAGCTTCTTGATATCGGTAACACCCAAATTAATGTGAATTGCTTTGTAGTGCTCTTAAGGAAATTGCCAACCAAGCTTGGTGATCCAGGTCGTTTCTTAATCCCTTGCAACTTCCCGGGAGTAGAGAATTGCATGGCCATAGCCGATCTAGGTGCCAGTATTAACTTAATGCCTCTAAGCGTTTGGAAGCAATTATCTCTCCTTGAGCTAGTCCCCACCAAAATGACTTTGGAATTAGCTAACCGTATGGTTGCTTATCCAGTGGGGATAGCCGAAGACGTCTTTGTAGGAGTCGACAAATTCACTTTTCCTGCAGATTTCATCGTCGTCGACTACGATATGGACCCTCGTGTGCCATTAATTGTTGGTCGTCCATTCTTGAGGACCGGTCGCACTCTCATCGATGTTGAAGCTGGTGAGCTTATCATGAGAGTGGGTGACGATAAAATTGTATTCAACATGGGAAAGCTTTCTAAACAGCCTTATTCTAACGAGAGTGTTAATTGTATTGACGTTCTCTATGAGGCTTGTGAAGAACACTTCAAAGATGCTTGTAAAAGTATTCCTACCTCTCTACCCACTGTTGAGACCGTTTCCTCTATTGACTCATCACTATCTCTATTTGGAGAAAGTGATTTCCTTTGGAAAGATTTAGAAACCACCATGGGAGATGTGAACTTAGAACATGACGATTCTCCCACCGATTGGGATGAAGATCTTTGCCTCATTGAGAACATTCTTAAAGAAGACAATATTTCTCTACCATCTCCCAAGGCTATTTCTATCGATGAACCGACTTTGAATACGCCTCCCATCAAAAATCCTCCGGATTTAGAACTTAAGGAGTTGCCGCCCCATCTCGAGTACGTGTTCCTTGAAGAAAACAAGAAGTCGCCCGTCATCATCACGAAGGACTTGTAAGAAGAAGAGAAAAATCGCCTCATCGCCGTGCTTAAAGATCATAAGAAGGCAATTGCTTAGAAAATCTCCGATATCCGCGGAATTGATCCAAACTTTTGTACTCACAAGATTCTCATGGAAGATGACTTTAAACCCGCAATCTAGAGCCAAAGAAGGGTTAATCCTCACATTCATGACGTCATCAAACAAGAGGTTAGCAAACTTCTTGATGCCGGCTTGATTTACCCTATCTTGGATTCGCCATAGGTAAGTCCCATCCATTGTGTGCCCAAGAAGGGCGGAATAACCTTTGTTCCCAATGAACACAACGAGTTGATTCCCACTCGTCTCGTTACTGGGTGGAGAGTTTGTATTGACTATCGCAAGCTCAATGATGCCACGAGAAAATATCACTTTCCTCTTCCTTTCATGGATCAAATGCTCGAGCGTCTTGCGGGTAATGACTATTACTGCTTCTTAGACGGTTTCTCCAGGTATTTTAAAATTCCCATCGATCCCAAAGACCAAGATAAGACCACATTAACTTGTCCCTACAGAACATTTGCTTACAAACGTATGCCTTTTGGTTTATGCAATGCTCCTGGGACGTTCCAAAGGTGTATGATGGCTATCTTCCATGACATGGTTGAAGACACTATAGAAGTATTCATGGATGATTTCTCGGTTTATGGCGATTCATTCTCTGCTTGCCTTGCCAATTTAGAACGTATGCTTAAGCGGTGTGAAGACACTCACCTTGTTCTTAATTGGGAAAAATGTCATTTCATGGTAAAAGAGGGCATCGTGCTAGGACAAAAAATCTCCAAAGCCGGTCTTGAAGTGGACCGTTCTAAAGTCGATGTTATTTCTAAGTTGCCTCCACCTTCAACCGCAAAGGGTGTGAGAAGTTTCCTCGGTCATGCGGGCTTCTACCGTCGCTTTATCAAAGATTTTTCTAAAATCGCTCGCCCGCTGACCCACCTCTTGGAAAAAGATACTCCTTTTATCTTTTCCAACGAGTGTATCGAAGCCTTCAACCTTTTTAAGGATAAGCTAACTAAGGCACCCGTATTGGTTACCCCTCATTGGGAGCTGCCTTTCGAGTTGATGTGTGATGCTAGCGACTATGCTATTGGAGCGGTTTTGGGACAAAGAGTGAACAAACACTTCCAACCAATCCACTACGCTAGCAAGACAATGACGGGGGCTCAATTGCATTACACGACAACCGAAAAAGAGCTTTTAGCTGTTGTCTATGCTTTTGAAAAGTTTCGCCCCTATCTTATCCTTTCTACCACAATTGTGTATACCGATCATTCCGCGTTGAAGTACTTGTTCACTAAACAAGATTCCAAACCAAGACTTCTTCGTTGGGTTTTGCTACTCCAAGAATTTAAAATCGAAATTCACGATAAAAAAGGAGCTGAAAACCTAGCCGCGGATCATCTCAGTAGACTTGAGGATCCTTACCAAGGGGATCATCCGAACAAAGAAATCAATGATTCTTTCCCCCTGGAGACCTTAATGTCTATCAACTCGAATTCTGATGAAACCCCGTGGTTTGCGGACATTGCAAACTACTTGGCGGGTGGAATTCTCGTTGACGGGTTAACATCCCAACAAAAGAAGTTCTTCAAAGACATTAAGACTTACTTTTGGGATGACCCGTATCTATTCAAACAATGTGCTGATTTGATTATTCGCCGATGTGTTGATGGACCGACAACTTTAGAAATCCTTGACACTTGCCACAAAGGACCCGCCGGTGGTCACTTTGGTCCCAACTACACCGCCAAAAAAGTGTTTGACTCGGGTTTTTATTGGCCCACCATTTACCGTGATGCTCACGAGATTGTTAAACGATGTGATGCTTGCCAAAAACAAGGCAAGATCACACATAAAGATGAGATGCCTCAGAATTTCATTCAAGAATGTGAAATCTTTGATGTTTGGGGTATCGACTTTATTGGGCCATTACCTTCATCTAAAGGAAACAAATACATCCTTGTAGCCATTGACTACGTATCTAAGTGGGTTGAAGTCAAAGCTTTACCCACTAATGACGCAAGGGTGGTTTTGTAACTTTTTGAAATCGCTATTCGCTAGATTCGGTGTGCCTCGTGCCATTATTAGTGATCGCGGGACTCATTTTTGCAATGATCAATTTGCTAGAGTCATGGCTAAGTATGGTGTCAATCATCGTCTTTCTACTGCCTACCACCCACAAACTAATGGCCAGGCTGAAATCTCTAACCGAGGCTTAAAGCGAATTCTTGAAAGAACCGTGGGAGAGCATCGTGCCTCATGGGACGATAAACTTGATGATGCTCTGTGGGCTTTTCGTACCGCATACAAGACTCCGATTGGTTGTACACTATATCGTCTCGTGTACGGGAAAGCGTGCTACCTCCCCATTGAGTTGGAGCATAAGGCTTACTGGGCCTTGAAGTGGGCTAACTTCGATATCAACAAAGCCGGTGACCTACGCAAGATCCAACTCAATGAGCTGAATGAACTCCGTAATGAGGCTTATGAAAATTCTTTGATCTATAAGGAGAAGACTAAGCTCATTTACGACTCTAAGATAAAAAAACCGAGAGTTCCAAGTTGGAGACAAAGTTTTACTCTTTAACTCTCGGTTGAAAATCTTTTTGGGCAAGCTGAAATCTCGTTGGTCCGACCCATTCACCATTGCCCAAAATTTTCCATATGGTACTCTCGAGCTCGCTCAACCTAATGGACCTAATTTTAAGGTGAATGGCCAACGAGTGAAGTTGTACTTTGGTGAGGACATCTCTCATGAGATGATTCCATCCCTCACCACGTTCCCTATGAACTAATTTTGGGTCGAGTCAGGCTCGTGACTCCGTTATCAAAAACAAGCGCTCCTCGGGAGGCAGTCCGAGTATCTATCCTTTTCCGTTTTAACCTCCTAAGTGTAAGGGGGCCTCTATAGGTTGCTTGTGTTTGTGTGGTGATGTGATTACAGGGATGAATGCACTTTTGGAACCTTTGAAGAACCGTGCTCCCGTGTTATCCGAAATCCGGTTCTATCTCTCAACTATCGTGATTCAATTTTCTTCATACTCACCTTTGAAAATGATCACGTTAGTCGTCTCTTCCTTAACTTAATTTAACCAACGTGCACAATGTCATAAGTGTAGGGGAGACTTTTCCCACATGCTTAAACATTGAGGACAATGTTTATCTTAAGTGTAGGGGGGACTTCTATCGAAGTTTTAAGTGGACTTTTCCATGAAAATGCCTTCATTTAACCTGAAAATCATCTTTTTCAACATTTTTCAAATTTTTAATTAACTTTGGCCATTTATTCGTAATTTTTATCGTTGCTTTCATATGTATATATCCCTCAATAAAGTCAAAAATATTAATAAGTGGTGTAGCTAGTTTTGAAATCTTTGACATATTAGGCCCGTTGCGTTTATTTTGACTCAACCCGAATAGACTTATCCAAGTTTATTCTAGCTAGTATCCGTAACCATGTAGACCTTAATTGGTGTATTAGGCTAAGCATCCACGAGTCTCATTACTTGAGATTTTAAATTGTGGAGAACGAGAGATGATAGAGTCAATTATAAGTCGGTATTCTTGCACAAGCTCACTTAGTGTAATTACGTGCCTATTCTCCCATCACTTGCTAATAATTTATCTGCAATAAGTAAGGTCGTACGATTTGAAAAGTTACTTAGCTTCTAGCTCATGATCGTTTAAAAGTTGCTCGGTAATGATAAGAGTTCATAGCCATGGCATAACTTATGAAGCGGGGCGCGAAGATTGGCGAGTCCGAAAAGGCCCTAACAAGGCATGAGGATTCAATCTTATTGCTAAAGATCCAAGGTGATGTGAAAAGCATTATTCCCAAAATCAATATGAAGGATCAAGACTCACGACGAAAAGCAATCAATTCCCATAAAGATCATGGAGAAGTCTATCCGAAAAGACCCTAACAAGGTATGAGGATAAATAGATCCAAGTCCAAAAAGGAGGCGGATCGTTGTATCTCAAAATCCCAATTAGAGATTGAAGAAATAATCATGAAGTCGTGGTCAACAAAGTTGGAGTACCCCTCAAAAGTCTCCAAGTGAAGAAACTCTATAACGAAGAGAAGACCATTATCTCAAGAACGTCTCTCGAAGATATGAAGTATGAAGTACATGCCAAATATCGGCCCGAGAAAGGTCTCAAATCGTGAACCGAGTTATGCCGAGATATGAACTTTTTGATATCCCGAGAAGCAGTTTTAAGAGATTTTGTCCTTTAGCTAACTATTGATCAAATCGTCCTACTTTGCTTTCAGCCTAAATAAACTATCGAAATAAGTCCAAAAATGCATCTTCATGATCATTCTAAGACAAAAATAAAATATAAGAGATACACCTAGGAATAAGGGAGTTTAAGCATATAATTAAGCCATGTGTGTAAGTGTTTGATTTGCTAACTTATAATAACAATAATCTCGTTTTTAAGCTTAGTTTGGGGAACGTGAAACTTGAGGGTGATAAATCTTCGCAGCACCAAATCCCTAATGTAAGTCCTTGATCTCTTTGCAAGTTATTTCCATATAGCTATTTTCAAGTGAAAATGGTTCTCTATCCTTTTGTTTACTTTAAAGTCTTAATCTCTCGTAGTACTTTAATTTTTGTTTAGTACGTTAATAAGGCCAAGGTTGATTGATTATGAGAAAAGTGTAAATTTGCTTTGTCACTAAGCATTGCATGAGGGCATGGCAATGGTTAAGTGTAGGGGATTTGATAGGTGTGAAAACACCCATCCTTTTACCACTTATTTCTGGCTAAAACGAGACCAAAACACATAATTAATATCATTTGTTTGGAATTATGCGTGGTTTTTGTGTTTATTGTGTTTTCAGAGTCAACCGGGTGAATATTGAAGAAAACATGGGATTGCACGGGTTTTATCGAAGAAAAAGACTCAAGACGAAGTCTATTGTCCAAGAGATGCAAAAGATTTGAAGTCATTGTGCCTATTTGAAGATTTATCGAAGAAAAGGGACAAAGATGGAAGATTCATATATGTCGAAGAACTCGAGTCTATTAAACAAAAGATTATAAGACTAGTTGGAATCATTCACCGACACTTCTCAAAATCCAAAGTCAGAAACGTTTATTTAAAGAAACGTAAAGATTAAAGAAGAAAGAAGAAAAGAATCCCAAAAACAAAGCCCATTCACAAGCCCACAAGCAAACGCCTATAAATAGGACTTCACTTCACAATTTTAGAGGCTAGTTAGTTTTTTAGTTTTAGTTTCACTTTTCATTTTCCTTTCTAGTTTTAGAGAGAGAAAGTTCTCAACTTTCTCTCACTAAGTTTTCATCTTTCTTACTTTTAATCTTTCAAGATTAAACCTTTGTAGTGTTGATTTCATTAATCAAGTTTAAGTTTAAGCTTTTAATCTCTCATCTATTTTTACCTTTCTTTGATTTTGGTTCACTTTTGGTGCGAATTACTTATGATCCGTGTTGTTCATCAATGTTTTCGTGCTTAAAAAGTTAATCTTTTAATGTTTATTTAAGTTCTCATACGAATAAGCTTTAAGATCTTTGTGCTTATTGGCTTATTTATATGTTTAGCTTATTTACCTTTTTAAAAGTTTTCTTAAAAAGTTCATCTTTTTATTGTTTGATTTAAAAGTTGTTTATTTGAAGTCTAGATAGGGTGTTGTTTGATCTTATTTGATCCGATTCATATTAGATTCGTGCTTGTTTTGGTGTTGGCTTATTCCCACAGCTTATCACCTTGCTTAAGTCTCGGATCAAAAGGGTAATCGGAAGGGTAAAACCCTTTTCCGATTGGTGTATTCCGACCAGCACTACCCCCCTTATTCCGACCGTTTGATCGGAAAAAGGGTTTATGATTATTCCGATTGGGTGTTTCTTGCATAGCATTCCAATCTGAATCCCTTTATGATTATTCCGATTAGATATCTACCATTATTCTGATTGCCTAATTTTTCTTTATTCCGATTTGTGCTTTCCGATTGCATTATTCCGACAAGGGAGTTGTTGCACATTCCGATCAGTTACATTTTTATGCTATTCCGATTGGGTTGTTGTCCAACTTTCCGATTGCTTCAGTATTCCGACCAGGGGTGTTATTGACATTCCGATCAGCCCTATTCCGACTATATATTCCGATCAATGCACTTTAGATATTCTGATTTGACTGTTTTCCAATTGTTTAATCTCTTGTTTTTGCAAAGTTTTCAAGTGTTAAATTTATTAAGTGTTCAAGTATTTTTCTAATTTTGCCTTTAAGTTTTCAAACATTTATTTTCAACTCGTTATTTTAGTCTAATCTTTAAAACTCATTTCGCTCAACGACATTTACATTTAATTGCTATTAGTTTAAAATAGATAAACAAACCAACACCTTTTTATTAACCAAGAACAACTATTCCACTTTGAACCATGATCAATTCGAGAAGATTTCCAGAACTAATCTGAACCATATAAAATCTCTTGTATCAACGAGTTTGAAGAAATCCCGAGACAAAGTCATTAAAGTCAAAAGATTAAGAAGATTAAGGACTTAATGACGCAATTAAAGAAAGAATAAAGAGGGAGGAAGCTTCCACTAAGCACCTCCTAATCCACTATAAATAGTGTCCTTAGGCTTTCATTATTAGTTGTTGGGTGGCTTGACAAACCACCTCTTCCACCATTTTCATTTACTTGCACCTTAATTCTTGCACTTTAATTTCTTGTATCGCACCTTTAAATTCCTTTTAATTCCAAGTAAGTTTTATTGAATCTTTACTTTTCTTGTTTAATCTCTCATCTACCTTTCTTGTTTGGATTTAATCTTTGTGTTTGTGTTCTTGAGTTTCATAGTTTTGATCAAGTGGGTTTTGATTGATTTGGTTATATTTGTTAGTTTTGTTGATTTGTTTTGATTGATTATTGTTAGTTAATGTTTATTGGTTATTTTGGTTTAATCTTTTGGTTTGTTTTGGTTAGATTTAATTAAATTCGTCCTTGTTCTTCATTCCCTGTTCATCGTTCTTCCTTACTGATTACCCAGATTCCGAATGAGTGACACATTCCAGATGAAGGGTCTGTCAATTTATTTCGGATGAATGCTTTGTTACAATTATTCCGAATCAGTTTAATGTTTCGGATGAGCTTGTTGTTTTAAACATTCTGAATCAGTATTTTCAGATATTCCGGATCAAGAGCTTCATTCGGAATAATAAACATTCCGGATAAAAGGTTTTTATTCGGAATAATATTCCAGATCAACCTTTCATTCAGAACAATCTATTATTCCGGATCAAGTCTTTCATTCGGAATATATTTTATTCCGGATCAACACATTATTCCGAACGAGCACTTATTCCGGGTAAAGACAACTATTCCAGATGAAGCCCAATATTTATGAGAGGAAATTATTCCGGATGAGCTGTTTATTCCGGATAAGCAATTATTCCAGATGAACATGTTTATTCCGAATGAAGCCCTTTTATTCCGGATGATGATTTTATTCCGGATGAATTGATTTATTCCGAATGAAGGCTTTTTTCCGAATGAAGTGTTTTCAGTTTTTTTTGTAAAGTCATGTTTTTAAGTTTTAAACTTTACTTTTCCCTCCTTTTTACTTAATCGCACTTTTAATTGTTTTCCTTTTAGTTTGAGTTTAAGTTTGTCTTATTTACTTTATTTGCATTTTAATTTCTCGTCATTTACTTCTCGCCAAGTTTTTATCTTTCAGTATTTCTTTTTATCGTCTTTACTTTATTTTTATTTGTTTCAAGTCTTTATTTTTAATTAGTTTACGACACCCAACAATTCTCTTTTCCACCAAGAACAACTGAATCACACATTGAACCGGAAATCAATTCGAGAAGATACCGAGAACACGAACTTTTCTACCTAGCAAAATCATTTGCATTAAAATGGCGCCGCTGCCGGCTCTTTTCGTGAAGATTAACGGTTTTTTGTGAGAGACGCGTTGGCTTTTGGGATCCGTTCAGTCGTGAACGTTATTTTTCGTGTAAAAAATTTCCAAAAATCCCAAAAACATTTGAAAAATCATAAAAAGCATTTCTTTTTTAAAGTTTTGCAACAAAAATATTCTTCTTGCTTATCTATTTTTCTTTATGGATTCTTATGTCCATTGCGTCGGTTGTGGGAGAAGATTATACGAGAACGACTCTTGTCAATGGTGTACATGTGAGCGGTGCGGAAACAATATCGACAATACACAATTCGGAATCGGATTTTGTCCATTGTGCAACTCGACTAATTCGTCCTTTTTGAATCCACCTCCTGTTCCCCCGTGCATCTATTGTGGAAGCGATTCTCATTGGCATGTTTCGTGTCCAATTCGATACCCGCCTCATGGCGAGCAAGAATTAGGTTACAATTATGACAATGGTAATAGTTATCTACAAGAAGCACCATATTTTTCTCCATACCCTTGTTGCCAAAATTGTGGGGGCCCTCACGATACTTCTTATTGTCAGCCAATGGATTATTATGAGCCAGATCCGTGTCCTCATTTTTCTTCACCGATGGATTATTATGACCCAACTCCGTGTTATAATTCTTCTCAACCGATGACTTACTATGAGCCACATCCTTGCTATAATTCTGGTTTTCATAACTGTGAGCCCCCACACCCCAACCTCAATCATCAATCCTCTCAGAGAATTCAACAACTCACTACTATGAATGATGAAAGACAAGCCATTCTTTGTAAACTTCATGACGGCTTACTTCAACTGACTGGGGCATTGAAGGAACAAAAGCGACATCAACAAGAGCAACGACATGAGCAAATATCGAATATCGAGATTTATACTCCTCCTCCGGTGTATCCATCCTATTATGATGATGATGACGATGAGCCTACTATTTCTTGGAATGATCTTGCTTCTCAATGTCCTAGTGCAATTGTCATCCCTTCTCTCGATATCTCAAACGTGTCTAAGGATTGTGATACATTGAGTGAGCTGAGTGATTTTGGTCTCGATAAATTCTTTGATGAGGAGGTTTGTGACATGCCTACTGCTATGGAGTCTGAGGACGACGTTGCTCTTACGGAAGAGGTCGATCCTAATGATGACGATTTTTATCCTCGCTATGAGAATTTCACTTTTGAAATTTCTCAATCTCCACCGGGAGATGCGGGCGATGACGATTTATTCTCTCTGGCTTACGAGAAGTTCACCGATGAACTTGCTCTTGAAGATGAGGTGGAAGACGTGATTCTCCGCGACAGATTACGGAAAGTGCATCTTCTTATTGCTCAAATCGAAGAGTTGACTTCTCCTCCTCTCTCCGAGTCTTTGCCTCCATCTATTCCTCCCGTTGAAGATAATGACCCATTGCTGGAAGAAATCGACATTCACTCAATACCCCCGGGTATTGATGATGATGACACGGAGGGGGATATTATTTTTGATAATTTGCTACAAGAAGGTATTGACCCAAGTCCCCCTCCCGAGCACCTTTCATCCTCCCCTTTAGCCACTATTACGGAAGATGAGTGCTTTGACCCGGGAGGTGACATTCACTATTTCATGATTGATAACATTACGGCTTTGCCGAGTGCTCAGCATCCATTGTCTTTGGGGGATGACAATGTGCTTACTTCACCCACCCCACCTCCCGTGGATCTTGATTTCACATACTTTTCGTATGTTGAAAGAACCTTTCTCCCATTCAAGACTTATCCCCCGCCTCTCCTTTACTGATGTCCTCCGGGAACGAGGACAAGGTCTTTGATCCCGGTATTGCATTCGAGGCTTCCCCATTGACCATTTAATTCGGGGATGAGTCAGTCTCGTGACTCGGTTAATCTAAACAAGCGCTCTTTGGGAGGCAACCCAATTATCTATCTATCTTTCCCTGTTTTCACCATAAGTGTAGGGGGAGCCCCGTTGGTGTTTCTTACTTTCTTTTTTATCATGTGCAGGGATTAGAGCTTCAAAGACACACTCTTGATGACTTTTGACGACCCGTGATTCCGTGTTCCCGTCTTCCCGGTTCTATCCTAAACTCTTTTGATTCTCTATTTTATATTCTTCAATATTAAAATAGGAATCTCTTTAGTTGTCTCTTCCTTAGCGCGATTTAAACAACGTGCACAATGTCCTAAGTGTAGGGGAGTTTACTCCCACATGCTTAAACATTGAGGACAATGTTTATATTAAGTGTAGGGGGACTTCTATCGAAGTTAAGTGGTCTTTTCCTTGTATTTGTCCTCATTTTAACCGGAAAATCAATTTTTCGACATTTTAAAAAAATTTTGATCTATTTTGGCCTATTAGTTTTTCCCTTTGTATAGTTATTTTCTTTCCTTATTAGAAAAAATTTTAATAAAGTGGTTTTAATTTTCAAACGTTGTGAATCTTTTGACTCAACCCGAGTTTACTTATCTTAGTTTACTCTAGCTAGTATCCTTAACGTGTTTAAGTCAAGTTTTGCTAGGCTTTTATATAGGGAGCTTTAAAATGCGAAAGTCTTAACTCTCACGGGTTAAGAACAAGAACTTTTCTTAATTTCCTATAATTGATCCTAGAGAGTCGTTTATCAAGGGAATTTTAAAATGCGATTTCTAAACTTGAAAAAGTCTAAGAGTTTTCAAGATCGTATAGATGACTCAAAAACCCGAAACTTTGATTTAATAGGCTAAGCATCCACGAGTCTCATTCCTTGAGATTTTAAACTGTGGAGAAAGAGAGATGATAGAGTCAATTATAAGTTTGGTATTCTTTCGTGAATTTATGTGAGTTAATTATAAGCCTATTCTCCCATCGCTTGTTAATAAATTTTTCTGCAATAAATAAGGTTGTACGATTTGAAAAGTTACTTAGCTTCTAGCCCAAGATCGTTTAAAATTTGCTCGGTATTAATTAGAGTTCATAGCCAAGGCATAACTTATTGAAGCGGGATGCGAAGATTGGCGAGTCCAAAAAGGTCCTAACAAGGCATGAGGGCTATATTTTGTTGCTAAAGATCCCAAGTGATGTGAAGAATCATTTATCGAAAATCAATATGAAGGATCGAGACACACGACGAAAAGCAAAAACTCCCCTAAAGATCATGGAGAAGTGTATCCGAAAAGACCCTAACAAGGTATGAGGATAAATAGATCTAAGTCCAAAAAGGAGGCGGATCGTTGTATATCAAAGTCCAAAGTAAAGATTGGAGAAAAATGAAGAAGTCGTGGTCCAAATATGAAGAATCTCTCAAAACTTCAAGTAGAGAAATTCCTATTATGAAGAGAAGACCATTATTTCATGAACGTCTCTCAAGATTTGAAGTATGAAGTCGCTGCCAATGATCGGTCCGAGAAAGGTCTCAAATCGCGAAGCGAGTTATGCCAAGATATGAACTTTATGAGGTCCCGAGAAGCAGTTTTAAAAGATTTTGTCCTTTAGCTAACTATTGATTAAATCGTCCCACTTTATTTTCAGCCTTAATAACTATCGAAATAAGTCAACAATGCATCCTCGTGATCATTCAAGACAATAACAAAATATAAGAGATACACCTAGGAATAAGGGAGTCTAAGTGTATAATTGGCCCACATGAGTTCGTGTTAGTTTGCTAACTTATAATAACAATGATCTCGTTTTTAAGCTTGGTTTGGAGAAAGTGAAAACTTGAGGATGATGTCATTCATGACATTTTCAAAACCCTAAGGTATGTTTTTGATTTCTTTCTTACTTTGAATGTTTATAATTTTATATCTCTTTAATAAAGGCCAACGTGGATTGATTATGATGAAAAAAGTAAACGTGCTGTGTAACTAATGCATTGCATGAGGACATTGCAATGGTCAAGTGTAGGGGATTTGATCGGTGTGAAAACACCCATCCTTTTACCACTTAATTGCAATAATAACCAAGCCAAAACGTGTATTTTATGTCGTTTATGTCGGAATTATGTGTGGTTTGTGTTTTTGTTGTGATTTAGGATCAAATTGTGAAAAGGGGAGAAAACACGGGATTTCATGGTCTTTTATCAAAGAAAAAGACGAAAGACGAAGTCAAGGAATCAAGAGTGCAAAAAGAACGGAAGTCCAAGACCAATTCCGCAGATTTATCGAAGAAAAATTCAAAAGACGGAAGTTTATTAAAATCCGAAGAACTCAAGTCTAGTTTATTGAAGAATTACAAGACGAGTTTGAAGAAATCCCGAGACAAAGTCAGTAAAGTCAAAAGATTAAGAAGATTAAGGACTTAATGACGCAATTAAAGAAAGAAGAAAGAGGGAGGAAGCTTCCACTAAGCACCTCCTAATCCACTATAAATAGTGTCCTTAGGCTTTCATTATTAGTTGTTGGGTGGCTTGACAAACCACCTCTTCCACCATTTTCATTTACTTGCACCTTAATTCTTGCACTTTAATTTCTTGTATCGCACCTTTAAATTCCTTTTAATTCCAAGTAAGTTAATACACGGTTTTACCCTAGTATAAAATCTTATCGTCCGATCTTTTCGAATTGATTACCGGTCTAAAGTGTGACTCAATTGTCTTTAGGTGAACAAGAGAATGGTTTGGTTGATTATCTATTTCAAATTAATTACAAATAAGTAAGTGTCGTTGAGTAAAGTAGAAGTTTAAAGATTATACTAAAAATAACGAGTTAAAAATAAATGCTTGAAAACTTAAAGGCAATTTTAGAAAAATACTTGAACACTAAATAAAACTAACACTTAGAACTTTGTAAAAACAAGAAACTAAAACCATCTGAATATTCAAAAGGAAGACTGATCGGAATATGCTATCGGAAAGTAAGATCGGAATATTCAAAACAATCACTGATCGGAATATGCTAAGAAGGCTGCAATCGGAATGTTAGAAATGAGCCTCAATCAGAATGTTGCCAAATCCCTCAATCGGAATAATGGGAATAACCCCAATCGGAATATCCACAAATCACAAATCGGAATATAGCAAAAATCATGTAATCGGAATAAGGCAAAACAAGCCAAATCGGAATATGGTAAACCCTATTCCGATTAACAGGATCGGAATGTTAAGGTGCAAATCGGAATGACCCAAAAAGGATCTAATCGAAATGTTACAAAAGGGCTAGATCAGAATCTAAACAACTCTGCCGTCGGAATGTATAATCCCTAATCCGATCACCACGATCGGAATAAGGGGTATGGGGTGTTGGTCGGAATAAACTGATCGGAAAGGGGTTTAGACCCTTTCCGATTTATGTGGGATTCGTAAAAAGCCAAGCAATAAGCTATTATGATAATCTTATCCCCAAACTAGGACGAATCAAAAATGAAATGGATCGAATAAGCACTAATAACAACTTTTACTAACTCAAAATAAGCAAACTTTTAAATCAAACAATAAAAATATGAACTTTTTAAGAAAACTTTTTATAAGTAAATAAGCTAATCATAAAAATAAGCCAATAAGCACAAAGAACTTAAAGCTCAATCGAATGAAAGCTTATGTAGGAACAAAAAGATTAACTTTTAAAGCACGAAATCATTAAGAACAACACGGATCAAATGAGATTCGCACCAAAATTAATCTAAAAATCAAAGAAAGGTAGAATGAGATGAAAGATTAAAATCTTAACTAGAACTTGATTAATGAAATAAACAATACATAAAGATTTAATCTTGAAAGATTAAAAGAAAAGATGAAACTTAGTGAGAGAAAGTTTAGAACTTTCTCTCTCTAAAACTAGAAAGAAAAGTGAAAAATGAAAAACTAAAACTAAAGACTAACTACCCTCCTAATGTGTATTAGGAGGGTATTTATAGGGAAAGTAGGAGGTGTTGGGAATAAATTAAGGCCAGATCACTTGAGCGCTGACAAGAACAATTCAAGCGTTGACAAGAACAAAGCAAGCGCTGACAGCTCAAGCGTTGACAAGTTAAAGTCAAGCGTTGACACATTTAAGACAAGCACTGATGGAAGATATAATCTACACGTTTATTATATTCTAGAATTCTTCTAGTAAGGATAGAAACGACAATGTATTTTCTATATTTATCTTTACCTAGAATAGTTGATACGTAGATTATTGTACAAGGCTTCTTGTATCTATAAAAGAAGGCCTTTAGGTTAATGTTTAACATCAAGTTTTATATAAGTTCTCATTAGTAAACATCTTTCATTGTAAGCAAGTTCGACATTGATAATCAAAGTGAAAGTTTGTTTACATCTTGTGTGTTCTTGTTTAAGTGTTAAATTCCGCATAACACTTAGATTCATAAAGCATATACAAAGGTTTCTTTACGTGTATTACTTGATCTAATCTCATATATACAAAGCTAATCGATCTAAGTTTGGGATCAACAAGTGGTATCAGAGCTTGTTGAGGAACTTTTGATCTTTAAAAGAACACCATACACGAACACCAGAACCCTAAAAACACCAAAACCCTAATTTTCTCAGAAACCCTAACAACATCATGTCTGAAGCAATAACCTCCTCCTCCTCAGCCTTACCAAACATCAAGATTCCCATGCTTGATGCAACCAACTTTGACTTATGGAAGTTCAACTTTGAACAATATCTGGGGATCTATGACTACACACTCTGGGAGATTATTGAATATGGAAACTCATTCAATAAGGCTCAAAAGATTCTTGATGCCATTAGTCAAACAACAGCTGTTGAAGGATGCCCTGAAGAGGATAAGAAAGAAAAACCTGGAGATGGTAGAGCTGTAGGTGCTGAAGATATTACAAAGAAAAGGGTTGACATGAAAGCCCTAAATATTCTGAAAGTCTCTTTGGGACAAGAAAACCAGCATAAATATAGAGGCTATGAATCTGCTAAGGATCTTTGGGAAGCTCTTGAAGTTGCATATGGTGGAAATGCAGATACTAAGGAAGAAAAGAAAAAGCAACTTCTGCATGATTATGCTGTCTTCAAAGCTCAACCCAATGAGAAACTGAGTAGTGTGAGAAGCAGATTGCTTGACATCACAAGCAAGTTGTCCTTCATGGGGACACAAGTTGGTGATGTTGACACCAATGCTACCTTTCTTAAAAGTCTTGGTGAGGCATGGAATATTGAGGCAAGATCTATTCTTGCCAACAATACTTACAAGAGCTCCTCGTTTGATGACATCTACAACAAACTAAGACTGTTGGAAGATGAAACTCTTTCAGAGCATGGAAGCAAATCTACCACCAGCAACATGGCCTTCTTCTCTCATAGTGAAGGTCAATTCAATCAGAAGGACTCTTATATGCATCCAGTTACTGGATCATCATATGTCAGCGCTGGAACAAGTCCTATCAACGTCTCCTTTTCAGACGCTGACACATTCAAGAATGACTCCCAAGAGTTAAACCTACTGGTTTGGATTTGGATACTGTTTGTGCTTACATTGCTTCTTTGCCCAATGGTTCCGTGATTACATATGAGGACCTTGAGCAAATAAGTGATGAGCACTTGGAAGAGATGGACATTAAGTAGAACATGGCTCTTGCCAGTATAAGAGCAAATAGGTGGAACAGAAGGTTTAAAAAGAAGATGACCTTCAATGCTAAAGACACAGCTGGATTTGATAAATCCAAAGTTGAATGCTACAACTGTCATCGTATGGGGCACTTCATGAGGGAATGCAGATCTCCTAGAAGATCTGATGCTGGTAAACCCTCAAGTCAGATTGTTAAAGCTCAGGATTCCAAGGCTATGGTTGCAGTTCAAGGAATTGATGGTACAGGATGGGATTGGAGCTATCTGGCTAAGGATGTTGAAGAGGATAAAGCTTTGGTTGCTGATATTGAAGAAGAAGATCATGTTGAATATGCTCTCATGGCACACTCCTCCTCTTCATATGATAATGAGGTATATGATGATGCTTTTTGTAGCAAAGGTTGTAGGTTAAACACGGAAAGACTTAACAAAGAGGTGTTAAAACTAAAAGATGATATGAGTACTAAAATGTGTAAATTGTCTAATTACCAACTAGCTCTTACTGAAACTGAGAAAACCGTTTCTGAATACAAGAAAATGGAATTTGACTTAAAAGATAAGATCAATATCTTAAAACATGAGCTAGATGGTAGTATGGATGTTAGGAACATCATGACAAAAGTTAACAGAGAACTACAGGCTAAGTTAGATGAGGCCATTAAGAATAAAGATAATGTTGACCTCAAAATTCAAAGATTTGATAGAGCCACCCAAACCCTAGGAGACTGTGTAGCTAAACAAAGGGATCCTAAGGACATGACTGGGATTGGGATGAATGATTACTCTCTGGTTCCACCACCAGCTGGTGACTTCTATGGTGTCCAACGAAGGGACTTATCTTGGACTGGTTTACCAGAACTCCAAGAGGAGGAATTCATTCCTCCACCAAGAGTTGTCACTCCAGTGGAAGAGTATCAACAAAACTTGACTGACTTAAATGAGTGGAAGAAAGCTAACCCTACTTTATTTGTTAAGGGAGGTTTGCTATGTGAAAGTCCCAATGAATCACCACCCATTAAGGTTACTCACCCAATCACTGGTAAAGCTGTTGACCTAGGCTCAAACACTGTTAGAAGACCTACCATTAAATATGCAGAGATGTATAGGAATAATAGGTCACCCAAGAGCCAAGTTAGCAATCATGGAACAGGTTTCTTCTCTTCTAGACCTAAGGTTGTGTCTAAGAAAGCCTGTTACACTTGTGGTAGCTTTTCACATTTGGCATACAAGTGTGTCAATGCTCCCAAAGCCAGCGCTGAAAGGAACAATTTCAGCGCTGACAGGAACAAAGTCAACGTTGTTAGAAAGTCAAACATTGTCAGACCCAAACCTTGTGTGCAGCAAAGTCCACAAGTGATTAGACCTGCCCCATTCTTTTCTAGAAGGTCTAACACTCATGGACAAAGACCATTTCAAAATACAAACACCTGGTCAAATAGGCAATGGGTTCCTGTAGCAAACCCTAGGTTCAACGCTGACAAGGGTAATTTCAGCGTTGACAGGACAAATTCTAACGCTGACAGAAACGTGACCAGATCTAAATATTTGGAGCCACAAGGTAAGGGGTCTAAATCTTCTTCAAGCTTAACATGGAGACCCAAGAAAGATCAAAACCCTAATGATAATGGGATTTCAATGACTTGCAATAGATTTAACTACATTTCAAAAGTCATTACAAAACCTATTGGAGTTAACTGGGTTTTTCATCCTAAAAAGGATGAGAATGGGGTTGTTGTGAGAACTAAGTCTTTTCTTATTGAACAACCAGATGAATCCAAGTCTTTTGAGACTTGGGTTCCCAAAGAAAACTAATTTTTTTTTTATGTGCAGGACATTCAAAGACAGATCAATGTTTATGGATATTGGGATAGTGGATGCTCAAGGCACATGACATGGAAGGAAGACTATCTGACGAATTTCACCCCTATTAAAGATGGTGATAAGGTATACTTTGGAGGGGGATATGGAACTATCACAGGCAAAGGAACCCTTCTCACCAATAATCTGCGTTTTGAGAACGTCTTCCTGGTAAAAGAACTTGATTACAACCTGTTTAGTGTATCACAAGTTTGTGATAACAAAAATAAGGTTCTTTTTACTGATACTGAGTGTTTGGTGTTAAGCAAGGATTTTAAGATCCCTGATGAGAAATATATTGAGTATAGAACACCTAGGCATAAGGACATATATAATGTGAATTTAAATGGGATTAAAATAAATACAAATATGTCTTGTTTTTATGCTAAGGCCTCAGTAGATGAGAGTAATTTGTGGCACAGGAGACTAGGGCACATAAATTTTAAAAATATAAATAGACTTGTGAGGCTTGGTTTAGTTGATGGTTTGCCTGAGAAGGCCTTCCACAATGACCACTCTTGTGTTGCATGTCTTAAAGGCAAGCAGCACAAGGTCTCATTCAAGTCCAAACAAGTGCATACTAGTTCCAGACCTCTTCATATGCTTCACATGGACCTCTTTGGTCCAACTAATATAGAAAGTTTGAATGGCAAGTCATATTGCTTTGTTGTCACAGATGACTTTTCTAGGTTTACTTGGACATTCTTTCTAGCCATGAAGAGTGACACAGCTGATGTTCTTATTGATTTTATCACTCAGATTGAGAAAAAGGTCTGGAAATGAGGTTAAAATGCTTAGGAGTGATAATGGTGGATAATTTAGGAACAAGAAGCTAGATGATTTTTGTGCAAGGAAAGGAATTACTAGGCAATTTAGCATTGCTAGAACCCCACAACAAAATGGGGTTGCTGAGAGGAAAAATAGAACCCTAATTGAAGCAGCCAGAACAATGTTGGCTGATGCTCACTTTCCAATAGCCTTTTGGGCTGAGGCTGTTAATACAGCATGCTATGTGCAAAATAGAGCATTGGTTAACAAAATTCAGAACAAAACACCTTATGAGTTACTTTGGGGAAGAAAACCTAATATTGGTTTTCTCAGACCTTTTGGTTGTCATATAGTAGTATTAGATACTAGTGATACCTTAAGGAAATTTAGTGCAAAAGGTGATGAGGGCTATTTCATGGGGTATTCAGTCTAGAGCAAGGGTTATAGGGTTTATCTTAAGGAGGACAAACGTATTGTTGAAAGAGTACATGTTAGGTTCTTAGAGAATAAACCTAGTGATCCTGAAAGTGGTCCTAATTGGTTGTTTGATTTGGAACCCTTGTCTAGAACTTTAAATTATATGCCTGTCACTAATCCAGACATTGTGAAGGTAACTTCAAATGTTGTGGAGGAACAAGTTGTTAATGTTTCAGGTACATAGGTTCATGAGAAGGTTGGATCACAAGCAGAAAAGGCATCTCCTACATTTGAATATGTCACAATTCCCATTTGGATAGATGCTTTTGCTGCTGCTGCTGCTGCTGGACAAGATAATGGTGGTTTACAAATACCACCAGATACAAACATGCATGGTTCTTCAGGCGCTGACAAAGGCAAATCTAGCACTGACAAGACCAATTCAGACATTGATGGCTCAGACGTTGACAACAATATTTCAAGCGCTGTTAGCCCAGACGCTGACAACCAAGATTCAGACGTTGACAACACTTATGGGCATCTTTTCTCTTCTAGTTTTGAACAAGGTGGACCTTCCAATGTTCATGAAGAGGTTCACGTTGATCAAAGAGAGTCTGATGAAGAAGATATTGGCAACATGGAGCGTGAGGTTGAGGACACCAGACTTTTTGAAGGAGGGGTTCTCACTTCCACAATGAAGAATCACCCCACATCTCAGATCATTGGTGATATTATGACTCCAGTTCAGACTAGAATATCTCATCAAGGTCTTGGTGGGTTTATTGCCAATATACACAAGAAGGTTGATACCCCTCTTGTTCAAGCATGTTTGTTTGCATGTTTTCTGTCACAAGAAGAACCCAAGAAAATATTTGATGCTCTCAAAGAACCAAGTTGGGTGGAAGCAATGCAGGATGAGCTTCACCAATTTGCAATTCAGGATGTTTGGGAGCTGGTTGATTGTCCTAGATATGTCAGACCTATAGGGACAAGATGGGTTCTAAGGAACAAAAGAGATGAAAGAGGCATTGTGGTCAGAAACAAGGCAAGGTTAGTGGCTCAAGGTTATACACAAGAGGAGGGGATAGACTATGAGGAGGTCTTTGCACCAGTTGCAAGGATTGAAGCTATTAGGATTTTTCTAGCCTATGCCTCTTGCATGGGCTTTACAGTCTATCAAATGGATGTCAAGAGTGCTTTCCTATATGGCACCATTGTTGAGGAAGTTTATGTAATGCAACCTCCTGGTTTTGAGGATCCAGAACATCCAGATAAAGTGTATAGAGTCAAAAAGGCTATGTATGGCCTTCATCAAGCCCCTAGAGCATGGTATGGTACTTTGTCTACCTATTTGGTGGACAATGGATTCAAGAGGGGCACCATAGATCAGACACTATTTACAAAGAAGAAAGGCAAGGATGTGTTGCTTGTGCAGGTCTATGTTGATGATATCATTTTTGGGTCTACTGATCCAAAGATGAGTGAGGATTTCTCCAAGCTTATGACAGACAAATTCAAGATGAGTGCTATGGGAGAGATGAACTTCTTTCTTGGTTTACAAGTTCAGCAGAAAGAGGATGGTATCTTCATCTCCCAGGACAAATATGTTGCTGAGATCTTGAAGAAGTTTGGCTTTTCTCCACATGAAAAGAGGGCTACTACTCCTATGGATAGAGAACACCCTTGGGGAAAGATTGGAGATGGGAAAGATGTTGATGTCAGGCATTATAGATCCATGATTGGATCCTTGATGTATCTTACTGCCTCCAGACCTGACATTATGTTTGCTGTGTGTGCTTGTGCACGTCATCAAGTGACTCCCAAAGAATGTCACCTTTATGCTGTGAAGAGGATCTTTAGGTACCTAAGATGTTATCCTAGTCTTGGTTTGTGGTACCCAAAGGATTCCCCATTGGAGCTGATTGCATATTCAGATAGTGATTATGGAGGTGATAAGTTTGATAGGAAATCCACAACTGGTGGATGTCAGTTTCTTGGGAGCAGGTTGATATCTTGGCAATGCAAGAAACAAACAGTGGTGGCTAATTCTACAACTGAAGCAGAGTATGTGGCTGCAGCTGCATGTTGTGGTCAAGTGTTGTGGATTCAGAACCAGCTGTTGGACTATGGGTATAATTTCATGCATACTAAGATATTTGTTGATAATAATAGTACTTTATGCATCATTAAGAATCCTGTACATCATTCTAAAACTAAACACATAGAAATTAGACACCATTTTATAAGAGATTGCTTTGAGAAAGGTTTAATACAACCAGGTAGGGTTGACACTGAGGAAAATGTGTCAGATTTATTAACTAAACCTTTTGATGCTGGGAGATTTCAATACTTGGTAACAAGTATTGGAATGGTTAATCTCACTTAATATGTGTTTTGGATTCTTTTTGTAAAAGTATGTATAGGATGATGCATTATTATTATTGGTCTTATTGTTGATTTAGATTTTCCACTATATTTTTCTAACACTGACAAATGTTGCTTGAACGCTGATAAGTGTTTTTGCAACGTTGTCAGCAATATAATTGTCTAACGCTGACAAAGCTTCTCTCAACGCTGTCATGTGTTATCGGGGCGTTGTCAACAACAATGTCAGTTTTTTGGTTTTCAATCTAAATGTGCAGATAGTGTTAGCAGTATACCATTGGATACAGATTTGCTTATGGATCAATGGAGAAGCATTTGGACAAGTTTTTATTTAAGGATGATGGTTGGAATGTTTCATTCCTATCTTGACATAAATTTTTTATGTTCATGCATGATTTTAACAAACTTTTTGTATCATAGTTTAAAGGGAGGTTTTAGGAACCTTTAGGATGTTTGGGTATCCATATGATACTCTTATCATAATTCTAGATTGTGTCCACAGGTGAGTATGAGTTAGTTTTACTAAATCATGAGGCACTGTAGCATGCATAGTATATCAACTTTGCATGCTGCCAAGACATTTTTGGCCTAGAATTGGTTGTGGTCTATTGGGAGACACTGGAATGATTTTGATATGGGATTTACCTGGGAGTAACAAGGATTTTATAAGGTAACTTTGTTGTTAAGAATTTTGGTTAGCAAGGGACACTAGAGGACTGTTATGTCTATCTTGCTTATGCAAGTGTGCATAACTGGACAGTGCTTGCCGCCCTATGATAATTATCAGCTTTTGGTTATCTTCTCTAGGATAAATTACTTGTTAAGATCATTTTCACTTTTTAAAATATTTTTATTTTTAGACGCTGACAAGATTTTTCCAAGCGTTGTTGTGACCAAATTGGACGCTGACATGGCTTTAGGCAAACGTTGACAAGATTATAGCCGTTGGGCGTTGATAGGTTATTTTTGACCGTTGACACTCAATGGGACCTACCCAGTTGTTACTTTTTGACATATTTTCAAGCTGTAATTTTAGGAGTTGTTACTTTCATTTAATGCATGAGATAACTTATAACTTTTTCAATATTTTCATGATTGATTTTTGAAAATCTTTGCCTATTTTTGGGCCAATCACATGCATTCTTTCTCTCCTATAAATTTGGCTCCTATTTTAAACAGGGTATCTATAATTCTTGTCTAACACTTTTCTCCTATCAACTTCATCTTCTTCACTTAAAATTAACAGCTTTCATCAATGTCACCAAAGTTTAACTCAGCAGAATTGGCATTGGGGTTCAGATCACAACACAACATGATTGCTTATCTTGACGCTGATGATGATCTGTTTCCTCAATATTCACAAATGGTGGCGTATTTGAACGCATCCCCATTAAGGTATGCTCTTTCTCATGCACCACTCATTCAAGTCACACACATTAAGCAGTTTTGGAACACTGTTAGTTCCTCAACAGTTAATGGAGTGACCACATTAACTTCTATTGTTCATGGGAGGTCTTGGGTGGTTACTGAGGCCTTGGTACGCCAAGCCTTGCATCTTGATGATGCTGATGGTATAGCCACCCTTCCCATAAATGAAATAGAACAAGGGCTTAGGGCTTTGGGATATCCTTTTCCTGATGAAGGTACTCTTAATAAGTATCATAAGCAGGAATTTCCCCCAGCCTGGAAGTACCTCATACACGTCCTCCTTCAATGTTTGAGTCCCAAATGTACTACACACAATGAGATCAATAGATCCATTGCTAGTGCTATTGTGTGCATTACAACAAGGCAAAAATACAACTATTCTAAAATGATTTTTTAGGGGATGTGTAAAAACAAGGGGACAAAAATGACTTTAGCTTATCCTCGTTTTCTGCAAATGGTTTTTGATGATCAAGGTTACTGCTCAAGGGATCACATTGATTTTTATAAGATCCCTGAGCAAAAGAAAGCTATTTTTATGAAGATGGATTCACCACCCCATAGAGACCTACCTTTAACCCAAGCCATGCTTGCTGTTATTGCAGCAGCACAACCCCAACCAGATCCCCAACCTCAAATTGACCCTCAACCACAACTTGAATCCATTCCTGAACCTTTACCTTCACCTGAACACATGCACCTTGACCAAGAACCCTTCAATGCTGATACATCAAATGTTGGCGTTGATGTGCCTATTTCCAACACTGACACACAACCTTAACAATCCCAAACACCCCTTAACCAACCCACATCCACACATTCTTCCACACCATCTTCCACACCCCCTGAATATAGGTTGATGAAACGCCAAAGGACTACTGGAGTGTTCTCCTCTGGTGGTCCTAGCCATGAAACAGAGAGAACCACCACCACAAGTGTGGCTGGTGACCTAGATGAGGCTGGGACTATTGGTTCTGGCTTAGCAGCTGGCCAAGGCAGTCCCACCATCATTAAGTCCTCATCCTTGCCCAATGAATCTGACTTGGGAGGTCTGTGACAATCCGTCAATTTATGATTAATATTTTATTCTCAGATATTATTTAAAAACATTATTTTAATGTTATAATATGAACTCACTTATTTTTGGGAAGTAATTTGGATTTACGTCTTGGAGTAGCATCGACTACGTCTAAACCGACGGATTCAACGTTATGTGCTTACGTTTACATACACCGTCTTTGGTGACAGTCCGACATTTCAGAAAATAAATTTATCCGTGAATATTATTTTGGAATTTTAAATTTGTGTTGGTTCATAAACTCACAAATTTACGAGAAGAGATTAGGACTTACGATTTTAATTTAACGTCCTTTACGACTAAACCCGAAACCTTAGGATTACGTATTTACCTTTTCGAACTCCGTTTTTAATGAGACAATTTTTATTAGATTCGTTTTGTGCCTTTGATTCATAAATTATTAAAACGTTTTTCGTAAAACGACTCGAGGGCACGCAAATCGAGGAAACTAGAATCGGGGAGTACCCGTAAATTAGTGGGATGGGACAAGTTTTACACTTTCCCACCCCACTATATGGGATGGCCAAGAAGGCTCCAACACACACATGAGGTGTCAAAACCTCCTAAACATACTCACACTTGTCTTATAAGTTTTGTAAAACCATTTTCTACAAAACCATTCTCACAAATCCTTACATGCAAAACCACTAATACTCTCCTTTCTCTCTCTCAATTTCCGTCCCAAACTCATCAAAAACAACCCTCATTTGATCTATTTTAGCCATAAAATCATGTGTTATTCATACACATGATGATGCCTCTTTGAAGCCTTGAAGATTGGAGGTGATTCTAACATCCAAAAAGGAGATTTCTTGGTGTCATAGGGCTGATTTTCCATGAGAAGTTTATAAAGATTGGTGTACTTGAAGATGATATTGGTTTATCACAAGTTTTGCCAACAAGAACCAAGTCTTGTTCATCAAAAAGCTCGTCATTTCATCACTAATGGTGGTATAGAGATTGTTCTTCCTATCCTCTTGTTATTTTGAATATGTAACCATGTATTTTCTTTCTTAATGTATATGTATATGATGATATATGATGATAAAAATATTGTGTGGGGATTTGGTGTTGATAAATATGATTAAAAGGATGAAAAACTATAAGAAACAAGGCTAAAATCTTGCTAAAAAAAAGATGGACAAACTACATGTAAAATGGGTAAATCTTGTTTAAATGGTAGGCTGTATAAAAACAGTAACTAACCACATGTTAGACTGATAAAATGATGAAGTAGAATCAATTTACAGTAAGCTATGGGTCTTGTACACATGTGAGAGTTGGCCATGCAATGGAATCATTATAATGAGTGAGATATGATCAAAACAAAATGAGTGTGCTAATCTGAATAAGCTATTTTGTATGGACTGTTAAGGCTAGATAAACTTAAAATGAGCAGTAGCTAAAGCTAAGTTAAATGTAGCACATAATATGAAGATCATGCCATCCAAAAATGAGCTACTAATTCATTGTAGAACTCTAGATATGATAAAAATGGTGAAGATGAAAATAAAAATCAGATTTTGAGAATTAATGTTTATTACTATTATATAAGCACTCAAAATTATATTGTATAAAATGTAAAATTAAAACCCACTAACTTGTGAATTCTATTTATATAAATATGTAAAAGGTTAAATAAATGGATAAATTATAAAAATGGTAGTGGAATAATACTTATAAGTAATAAAAACTATAAACTTGATTTTTACGACTTTTTCGGATATTACCGTAAAATTAACGTTTTTGTTAAATAACACTTAGACGGTTGGACCCGTCTAATGTAAACTATTATAAACTCATATACTGATATATAAACATATTTAACAAGTAAAAACCGATAAAACCCGAACTATAAAACATACGGACATTAACGGGAAAGTTAGCGTTATTGGACTAATAATACAACAAAATGGACTAAAACACTTATAAACATTCTTATTGGGCTTAACCCATTTAGGCCCAACATATAAAGTATAAATACTGATAATAAAAGTATAATTGGACTAATGAATAGTATTGGGCTTGTAATAGGCCCATTGGGCTTCAAAATATAAACAAGATTGAACTAGTATAACTAGTCTTGAAAAATTCCCAACACATAACACTAAAATATTAAATGAGAATATATAAACCCACTTGATCATCATATATATAAAATCATCATATGTATACATAATTGTTATTTTTATAAAGTCATTGGACAAGAGTCTAAGACGAGTATTATTTGTCTAGGTTTCCGTGATTGAAGCACGTACCGTACGCCCGAATTGCCGATAACCCGCCTTCCCACATCAACGTGAGTTCATAGCCTCGCACTCTTTTAAATGTTTTTATAAATGTTTTATAAACCCGCGAGGGAGATAACATGTTAGTTTTTATAAAATAGGACACCATTTGTCCCGATTATTTGTTTATTGATTTGGACCCGAATGATTGAATGACCCGGTTGTATGACCCGATAAATGATTAAAGGACCCGATAGATGAAATTAAATGGATTATTAAAGTTAGGTTATGTCACTAAAAGTCCCATTAGCATGAATTGTGAACTACCGGGATTTGGTAGACGCTTGTGCATATAATAGTACTATTTGGGGACGATCACCCCAGTTCGCGCCTTGACGGTTGATCCCCGTCGTGCCACATTGATTGGTAAGCGAATTTATGTATGAGAAGATTTCCATAGCGTGACCTTTGTGACGACACGCTACTTTAGATGGGCAAATTGAGTATCGGGTTAGCTACCCGTTGTTGGTTTAGTAAGGTAACAATGCCATGCGGCTTATAATAATCCAAACTAATGAAATACTACTAGACGCTCCGAATTACGATGTATTGCCTGACTAGCAATACAGGGTCATACTATTAATATTATGTTCATGTTTTGGTTTTATATAACCATATTCATATAACGGTTTTTATTTAATCTATACAACGTTGTAAAACGTATTGTATGATATTTTTACGACATTGGCTCGTATAATGATTTTTAAGGCAAATGCCTATATTATGATTTTCGATAAGGATTTGTATAAAAATGACTTTGGCTATTTTATGGCCTATTACAATGTTTTGTACAAAATGATTTTTGGTAATAATTTTATACCAAAGTTATATTGATGGAATTTATTAAACTCTATGAATTCACTCGGCGTTATCGCTGACCTTTTCTTTTAACATGTTTTATCTTAGGTACTTGAAGGTAATTCTCGGGAAGACGACAAGAATTCATGGCCCGCACTTCAATTATAATTTCCATTCAAATGTTTGTAAAACCTGTATTAAATACAATGACTTGGGACCTATGTAACTTTGATATTTATGAATGGAAATGCTTTATTAATAAACGACGCAATTTTTATGTGTTGTCTATGATGTGAGTAATGTGCTATCCCGTAACACCAACTAGTCTTCCGCTGTATTGAGTTGTATAAATTTGGGGGTGTTACAGTTTTGGTACCAGAGCTCTCGTTATAGAGAACGAAAGATTTTTAAAACTAAGGTTTTGAATAAAACATTTCAAAGTCTTTTAACTAGTAACATTTTTCTAAAAATGTCTAAAAATCTTTTGACTATAACGGTGCCGAAGAATTCCCGAGTTACCGACAAGGCCAGACAGAGAAGTGTTATTTTAATATATATATAACTTAGATTATATATATATATATATATATATATGATGTAATTTTATTACATGATTGTTTGATGATTATTTTGATATTTATACGAGGTATTTATACGACGTAGATTGTCACAAGGAACCCTAAATCCCCTAGTAAATTAATCGAAGCTATTCTCGTAGGAATTCTAGCTATCCTAGATCTAAACCAAGTTGTGGATATTTATGATCCCAACAAAATGGTTGATATTCGTAGAAATGTAGATATTAGTTGATTACGATATTAAGGAAGAATTGGCGAGATTAAATCTGATATCAATGTCATGACGATCTTTCCTTATAGAGTGGAGTTTGACAAAACATTACCACCTAGAAAGATGTCATATGATTCGTTGTCATCCAATTCTTAAATTGAAATCGAAAGGGTGAATGTTGCACTTGAGGCTATCATTGGAACCATTACCCAAAAGCCTCATGCTACTAATGCCTTTCCGAGAAGTCTAATTGAATGTGTGAGTCATTTCATACTAGTGACTCATTTGATAATTGTTGTTGTAAGAAATATAGGATTGGAAATTAAGTGTTGATAATATCGAACTTATGTTGCCCTTTAAAGGTGTAAGAATAAGATTGAAAGTATTGAAGAATGAGGTAGGATATCATATTGAGTATAAGTTGATTGAAACTTGAATGAAATAAAATTTAACCTGTATGGAATATGAGATTGTTAAGAGGAAGTCGTTAAGTTCTGTGATTGAATTATAAGGTTTTAATTGATTGTTGATTCGTGTTAAGTGTTGTTACTAGGCCATTGTCCACTAACGAGGATGCCCAGTGTCCAATAAATAAATTGAAGAAATCTTCTTCTGAATTGGGACCAATGGATCTTCCGGGACATATGGAACACCTATTGACTCTTGTAGGTTAGTATTCATTGTGGTATCTTTTAAAAATCCCTAACTTAACTGAGATATCAGTTGGTAGGATGAGTTCTGAGAATTGTATGACATAGTGACACATAATGTGTTACGGTACAATTTGACTTGTTTGTGATTAATGAAAAGACTACCTTTGATTGCTAAATTCTACATGTATAGATGATATCTATCTTTTCTTGCTTCTTCCTAATGCTCGCATTAGTGATGCAATCATTGAACAAGTACTCATCTCGATTTGAGTTATGTTGTGGATTATTCTTCTTGAGTGCCATCGAGGTCATGAACCTCATGATTATTTGGCTAAGCTCATTTCCTATCATATTGTAGTTATTTCTTGGTGAACAACTCTTCATCACTCTTTTGCAGATCACTGATTGTTTTTATAAGATAAAACAGTATCCCTTGATAAAACATTATATTTTCATCACCATATGGATTATTAAAAGTGAGATTCATAAGTGATTGTTATTCAAATGAAGTTGTTTATAAAACACCTTGGAAAACTTAATTGTTTTCATAACAAGGAAAATCTTTGTAAATTTATTTTGATTCTTATTTAAGAATTAAGCATGTAAATGTTTTTATTATAAACATGATGATAAAGTTTTGACGAACTGAGTATTGCATCGTTAATCTTGAAATTGTATATAGTTGCGCGCCTACATACAATTTGGAATGGACCATGCAAGACTGATTAGTAGTCACCATAAAACTAATGAATACACACTACATTTTCTTTAAAGATTGTGAAAGATTAAATTTTATGAGATCTGCAAGAAGTGAAAAATAGGGACATAGTGTTAGGGACACCTACATATGTGCCTGTAGCATCTATTCTTCTGAGTCGAATTTACTCATCTGTGGAAATTGTCTTATTTGACAATTGATATTCCCTTCTTGTCTAATTCTCCCGTGGCGAGATTCTATGTAAAAGTATCTGATTACCGAGTGTTGATACCCGACTGGATGTATCGACGTTCCTATCATTTCTTTTGATTTGATTTCATTTGAATGACCTGGGTAACGATCCGAGAAGCTTTCGAATGCATACTCAAAGTATGAAAACATGGAATATATTCATATTCGTTAAATGTTTTCGTTTGTATCTGATTTGAATTTCTCTCGCGTAGATTATGCGTTGACCTTACTCTTTTAATAGTAGTTGTGTCTCCATATATCCTTGAAATTGTGAAGGATTATGAGTTATTATTAGTCTTTTGAGAAGATCACATCTTATCGACGGTAATGAAACTGGAAAGTTGATAGTGCCAGTAGAATGGATTGATTGATTATGACATGACGACATTGTCTTAATTGATGGGAACTCGAGTAGAAATCCCCTAAAAGATAAGATGTTGATTATCAAAATTGATCTAAATAATTCTTGATGGTTGTCCATATCCTGCATTTAGACTTGAAATTGTACCATGAATGGTTGTGAATTAGTCATAGATATTATAAACTAGAAAGAACCTAATATGAAATTATTAAAAGATGTTTATGTTATCTAAAACTTTAGGAAGTATTTATTGGTAAATTTCCTGGACCTTTGCCATTAAGGCAAGTTGAAATTGGTATTGATTATATTTCCGGTGCTGCACCTGTGGCTTGTGCACTGTACGTCAGCACCATCTGAATTAAAGGAATTGCCGTACAACTGAGAGAGTTGTCCGAAAAAGCTTTTATTCTACCAAGCTCGTCATCATGAAGAGCTATGGTGTTATCATTCCTTATATTTATAGATTACTGTGAATTGAGTAAATTGGCAATCGAAAACGATATCCATAACTCGAAATGGAAGATTTGTTCGATCATTTACAAGGTTTTTGATCCATGGCATGGTTATCATCAACTCCGCATCTGCGAAAAAGGATTATGTATTCTAATCACTACATCCGGTACTTGTAATGGACATTATGAGTTTCACGTGATGTCGTTTGCATTGACTAATACACATGTAGTATTCATAAATTTGGTGAATCACGTGTGTAGGCTGTAATTTGATAAATTCATGCTTGCGATCATTAAAGACCATTTATTTGTTTATAAGAATAAGAATAAGTTAATACTTATTTATAGATTGCCTTGAATTGACCGAACAATAAAAACATATATCTTGAATAATTGATATGTGATTAAAGACTTAAACCTTTACATTATTTGACTATGTGATTAATAGATAATGGAATTTATATTGACTCTTCAAAAATTAAGAGCCCTTTTAAGACTTTTAGCTTTACCAAAAAGAAAGTGCAAATATGTTTTGACAAATGTTTTAACAAAAGATTTTAAGGGATTATTCCCTTATACACAAACCATTTAACTAAACTTCTGTTTAGGGGTAAATGTTTGTGTATACTTCTAGACAACCTAAGAAGGAATGAGGAAACCATTTAAACCATGACTTAATATTTGAAACGACAATTTTTGCTTTTCAACTAAGGAAATTTTGACCAAAATATAAACAAAGGTTTCTCGAACATTTACGAATCTTATTAATTATTTTCAATAAATCAACTGAAAATTTTGTTAATTAAATTTAAATTTATTTTTGAACACCTTTATATAATTGGACAAACTGAGAAAATTTAAAAACTTTTTGTGTTTACGTTTCATAAAAATTAAATATTTATTATTTTATTAGTTGTAATAATTATCGACGCTTTAAACGTCGGATTAAGCAAAACTGATAAAAATGATAGCTGAAACGAAACTGAAACTTAGAAAATATGAAGGAAGGTGAACATAATTACCGACACATTATGTAGAAAATATAAAAAATCAATTAGGATTGTGTTCCTTAATAATGATGGTGTAAAATAAATTGCCGAACAATATAAAAATAAACGATGTTTGTAAAAAGGATAATATAGATAATAAAAAGGGGGTTCGCGGCTAATGTGAACCATTAGAATTGAGAATCCGATAGCGTTAAATGTTTTAAAAGACCACTTGTGATTGCCTAAATATGGAGATTTAGAAATGTAGTCATATTGGAATCTTGTAAGTATAAGTATTCTATTCATGTCATTTCTGACTAAGTGTATCTTTATCTGAAGAAGTTGTACTAATGACAAATTATGAAGGCAGACATTGCCTCATACATTAGTAAACGTCTAGCTACTGCAAAGGTCATCATCCGAATTTGATTTGATTTGGGTCATCGTCGACAGACTGACCAAATCTGCTAATATCATTCTCGTTAATGATAAATTCTTGATGAAGACTTTGACTCTTTTGTATTTAAAGGAGTTATGTAAACATAGTGTGCCCGTATCAATCATCTCTATCAAGATCCTCGCTTCGCATCGAATTTCTAGAGATTTGCTCAGAAGTCATTAAGAACGAATCTTGATGAGAGTACTGTGTACCACCCCAATCGAAGGGACGAGGTAAAGTAACGATGCAAAGTAATATAAGTGATGTTTTATGTTTGAATGATTGACCTTTGGTAATGAACTGTATAATCGCTTTCCATTGGAAGGATTACCATTGATAATCATCGTATTAGGATTGAGATCGAATCTTGTTAGGATCTAAATATTAGAGCATCTGTACGCAGGAGTTGAGATAAAGACACCCAACATACACCCATTGTGAGTTGGACATGTCTTTTAGGTTAAGGTTTCCTATGATGGCGAACCTAACCTTACAAAATACTCGACCCACGAAACCTGAAATGATTGTTGAAATTAGGATCTGATTATTGACTGCCGGTAGTGGGCAAGAGGTTATGTGAATATGAAATGTAGAGCTTGAAGTGCCAGATGGGTAGCGAAGTTATGCCAAAAATTTTAACCTTGGAGAAAAGAATTAATGATCTGACAAATCATGGGATATAAGTCCCCGTTGTATGGGACCATTGAGATGATGTAAAAGATTGGTTTGAAAGGCATATAAGCTGGATCTACCCTAGGACTTCAAGAGCTGCGTGAATTATGTTTCGTAGATCAAACTTGATAAAATGTCTATCAAGTAAAAATCTGAATTCTTCTTAATAAAGTTTAGATCGGCGAAAAGTTGCATTCATCAGAAACCCGTGAACATCATGGATAGAGAAAGTAAGTCAACATTTAGCCTGATCTTATTCCCGTAGTTATGTTTGATGAAACTCGCGTATTGTAATGGATTACACTTGTGAGAAAAGACCGAATGTGGAGGAAATACCCACATGGCTTTAACTCCATAAGAAGCGAGTAGTAAGGTAAGATGTCTTTGAGGACAAAGATCCTGTTTAGGGGTAAATGCTGTGACAATCCGTCAATTTATGATTAATATTTTATTCTCAGATATTATTTAAAAACATTATTTTAATTTTATAATATGAACTCACTTATTTTTGGGAAGTAATTTGGATTTACGTCTTGGAGTAGCATCGACTACGTCTAAACCGGCGGATTCAACGTTACGTGCTTACGTTTACATACACCGTCTTTGGTGACAGTCCGACATTTCAGAAAATAAATTTATCCGTGAATATTATTTTGGAATTTTAAATTTGTGTTGGTTCATAAACTCACAAATTTACGAGAAGAGATTAGGACTTACGATTTTAATTTAACGTCCTTTACGACTAAACCGGAAACCTTAAGATTACGTATTTACCTTTTCGAACTCCGTTTTTAATGAGACAATTTTTATTAGATTCGTTTTGTGCCTTTGATTCATAATTTATTAAAACGTTTTTCGTAAAACGACCCTAGGGCACGCAAATCGAGGAAACTGGAATCAGGGAGTACCCGTAAATTAGTGGGATGGGACAAGTTTTACACTTTCCCACCCCACTATATGGGATGGCCAAGAAGGCTCCAACACACACATGAGGTGTCAAAACCTCCTAAACATACTCACACTTGTCTTATAAGTTTTGTAAAACCATTTTCTACAAAACCATTATCACAAATCCTTACATGCAAAACCACTAATACTCTCCTTTCTCTCTCTCAATTTCCGTCCCAAACTCATCAAAAACAACCCTCATTTGATCTATTTTAGCCATAAAATCATGTGTTATTCATACACATGATGATGCCTCTTTGAAGCCTTGAAGATTGGAGGTGATTCTAACATCCAAAAAGGAGATTTCTTGGTGTCATAGGGCGGATTTTCCATGAGAAGTTTATAAAGATTGGTGTACTTGAAGATGATATTGGTTTATCACAAGTTTTGCCAACAAGAACCAAGTCTTGTTCATCAAAAAGCTCGTCATTTCATCACTAATGGTGGTATAGAGATTGTTCTTCCTATCCTCTTGTTATTTTGAATATGTAACCATGTATTTTCTTTCTTAATGTATATGTATATGATGATATATGATGATAAAAATATTGTGTGGGGATTTGGTGTTGATAAATATGATTAAAAGGATGAAAAACTATAAGAAACAAGGCTAAAATCTTGCTAAAAAAAAGATGGACAAACTACATGTAAAATGGGTAAATCTTGTTTAAATGGTAGGCTGTATAAAAACAGTAACTAACCACATGTTAGACTGATAAAATGATGAAGTAGAATCAATTTACAGTAAGCTATGGGTCTTATACACATGTGAGAGTTGGCCATGCAATGGAATCATTATAATGAGTGAGATATGATCAAAACAAGATGAGTGTGCTAATCTGAATAAGCTATTTTGTATGGACTGTTAAGGCTAGATAAACATAAAATGAGCAGTAGCTAAAGCTAAGTTAAATTTAGCACATAATATGAAGATCATGCCATCCAAAAATGAGCTTCTAATTCATTGTAGAACTCTAGATATGATAAAAATGGTGAAGATGAAAATAAAAATCAGATTTTGAGAATTAATGTTTATTACTATTATATAAGCACTCAAAATTATATTGTATAAAATGTAAAATTAAAACCCACTAACTTGTGAATTCTATTTATATAAATATGTAAAAGATTAAATAAATGGATAAATTATAAAAATGGTAGTGGAATAATACTTATAAGTAATAAAAACTATAAACTTGATTTTTACGACTTTTTCGGATATTACCGTAAAATTAACGTTTTTGTTAAATAAAACTTAGACGGTTGGACCCGTCTAATGTAAACTATTATAAACTCATATACTGATATATAAACATATTTAACAAGTAAAAACCGATAAAACCCGAACTATAAAACATACGGACATTAACGGGATAAGTTAGCGTTATTGGACTAATAATACAACAAAATGGACTAAAACACTTATAAACATTCTTATTGGGCTTAACCCATTTAGGCCCAACATATAAAGTATAAATACGGATAATAAAAGTATAATTGGACTAATGAATAGTATTGGGCTTGTAATAGGCCCATTGGGCTTCAAAATATAAACAAGATTGAACTAGTATAACTAGTCTTGAAAAATTCCCAACACATAACACTAAAATATTAAATGAGAATATATAAACCCACTTGATCATCATATATATAAAATCATCATATGTATACATAATTTTTATTTTTATAAAGTCATTGGACAAGAGTCTAAGACGAGTATTATTTGTCTAGGTTTCCGTGATTGAAGCACGTACCGTACGCCCGAATTGCCGATAACCCGCCTTCCCACATCAACGTGAGTTCATAGCCTCGCACTCTTTTAAATGTTTTTATAAATGTTTTATAAACCCGCGAGGGAGATAACATGTTAGTTTTTATAAAATAGGACACCATTTGTCCCGATTATTTGTTTATTGATTTGGACCCGAATGATTGAATGACCCGGTTGTATGACCCGATAAATGATTAAAGGACCCGATAGATGAAATTAAATGGATTATTAAAGTTAGGTTATGTCACTAAAAGTCCCATTAGCATGAATTGTGAACTACCGGGATTTGGTAGACGCTTGTGCATATAATAGTACTATTTGGGGACGATCACCCCAGTTCGCGCCTTGACGGTTGATCCCCGTCGTGCCACATTGATTGGTAAGCGAATTTATGTATGAGAAGATTTCCATAGCGTGACCTTTGTGACGACACGCTACTTTAGATGGGAAAATTGAGTATCGGGTTAGCTACCCGTTGTTGGTTTAGTAAGGTAACAATGCCATGCGGCTTATAATAATCCAAACTAATGAAATACTACTAGACGCTCCGAATTACGATGTATTGCCTGACTAGCAATACAGGGTCATACTATTAATATTATGTTCATGTTTTGGTTTTATATAACCATATTCATATAACGGTTTTTATTTAATCTATACAACGTTGTAAAACGTATTGTATGATGTTTTTACGACATTGGCTCGTATAATGATTTTTAAGGCAAATGCCTATATTATGATTTTCGATAAGGATTTGTATAAAAATGACTTTGGCTATTTTATGGCCTATTACAATGTTTTGTACATAATGATTTTTGGTAATAATTTTATACCAAAGTTATATTGATGGAATTTATTAAACTCTATGAATTCACTCGGCGTTATCGCTGACCTTTTCTTTTAACATGTTTTATCTCAGGTACTTGAAGGTAATTCTCGGGAAGACGACAAGAATTCATGGCCCGCACTTCAATTATAATTTCCATTCAAATGTTTGTAAAACCTGTATTAAATACAATGACTTGGGACCTATGTAACTTTGATATTTATGAATGGAAATGCTTTATTAATAAACGACGCAATTTTTATGCATTGTCTATGATGTGAGTAATGTGCTATCCCGTAACACCAACTAGTCTTCCGCTGTATTGAGTTGTATAAATTTGGGGGTGTTACAAGGTCAAATCCCCATTATAGAAGAGGGCAGACTGGAACCAATGACTCTTATGGAATTGACGGCAGTCTGCATTCGCTTGCAAAAGCAAAATGCAGACTTAGTACAAATTGTCAGCTCACAAGGCCTTGAACTCAAGCAATTGAGGGAGAGGATTGTTGTTTTGGAAAGTGATCGTGATAGGAGGGGTATGGAGGAGTCTTCCAAAGGGGAGGAAGATCAAATAAATCTGAGTGATAAGGGCAGCCAGGATGGTCAATCAATGGATGTTGCTGAAGCCCTTACAACTTTGAAGAAACAAACAGGTTTTGATACGTCCTTAGTCTCTCCCACCAATTTAAATTTATCATTTACAAATATGTTGAGAGAGGTTACACAAGGCGCTGAGGGAAAATATTTGAGTGTTGACAAGACAAATTTGGACGCTGATAGAAGTATTTTGGGCGCTGATAGGATAAATTTGGGCGTTGACAGACCTGTACATGAAGGTGATGTATCCCAATCATCATCTATCATCAAGGAAGTTTCTACTCAGGTATTACCATCTACCTTACCAACCATTGCACCAGCAGATAAGGGTAAGGGTAAATTGGTAGAAGAGATTGTTCCAAAGGATGCAGCCCAGGTTGAATTTGATAGAAGATTAGCTGCACAAATTATGGAACAAGATGAAAAGGAAAAGTCACCATTTGTTGTGACTTCTGAAGAAGAAAGTGATGGAGCAAGCTCAGACTCAAGTGTGATGATTATAGAACCAGAAAGGCTTGAGTATGGTGATGAGTTTGCTAGGGAAAAGTTGAGAGAATTGAAATTGCAGGTTGACTTTGACATGCCAGAGGTGGTTCAAATGTAAAATTCTTGGGAAGAAAGCTGCATGGATAATCCAGACTTGACCATTTCAGATCAAATATGGGATTTGGAGCTTCTTCTTAGAGTTCAGAAGGATTGTAAGGTGATTTTGAAACACAAGGCAAGCAATATTCTCTCAGAGTTGAAAAGGGATAGAAGGGAGCTCTACTTTATGTTGCTCAGACGTCATGGAGTTGGATGGACACATCAGAAGTTGAAGGCTTTGACGTTTGATGAGTTGGAACACAGGGCTTATCCCATTTGGGTGAGAGTGCAGGAAGCAAATACTCTCAGACTTCTTTCAGATGAAAGGAAGGAGCAACTTGCAGAAGAAATGGAAATCAAGAAAGCTATGATGATTCCCAGACCAGTAAAGAAGGGATTTAAATTTGAGTTTCCAAAAGATATGGATCCACTATATCCAAGTGAAGCAGTTATAAGAAAGAGCCTCAAGCTCTCCCCATTAGAAGCTTCAGATATGGTGCAAGTGTTACCATTAGATTCCAGGAATCCAATTGTGAGCTATGAGGAAGATGAATGTGGGTTCTGGAAGATTGGCAGATTTGGCAAGGAGGTACACACTTTTACCACTCTCATATCTTTATTTGTAAGTTGTGATAGAGAAGACTTGGTGGACCTTTGGAGGTTACTGGAGACCAAGTATGAGGCTGAAGCACCAACTTCAGCTAATGGAATAAAACTTTGGACCACATTCAAAAGAATGTATGGGACAAAAGATGAAGATCCTGCAATTTGGAAGGATCTTGAAGATGATCTTAGTGGTCTTCAATGGAGGTTATATTCAGCTGCTGGTGTATACCATTTGAGTTCTACAAAGTTTGCTGAGTATCTACTTGTGGATGCTCAGTATTTCATATCCAAGGCTGTTTTGGAAAAGATGAAGGACACTCAGCTGGAAATAGATTATTCAAGTGACGTGGCAAAAGATTTGATCAGATTTATTCATTACCAATATGAGAAGATTTGTCAGACTCCTCCTAGTCCTTAATGCTTATTCAGAAACTTGATCATAAGAGTGGATATCAAGTTTAGGGGAGGATTGTTGGGAATAAATTAAGGCCAGATCACTTGAGTGCTGACAAGAACAATTCAAGCGTTGACAAGAACAAAGCAAGCGCTGACAGCTCAAGCGTTGACAAGTTAAAGTCAAGCGTTGACACATTTAAGACAAGCACTGATGGAAGATATAATCTACACGTTTATTATATTCTAGAATACTTCTAGTAAGGATAGAAACGACAATGTATTTTCTATATTTATCTTTACCTAGAATAGTTGATACGTAGATTATTGTACAAGGCTTCTTGTATCTATAAAAGAAGGCCTTTAGGTTAATGTTTAACATCAAGTTTTATATAAGTTCTCATTCGTAAACATCTTTCATTGTAAGCAAGTTCGACATTGATAATCAAAGTGAAAGTTTGTTTACATCTTGTGTGTTCTTGTTTAAGTGTTAAATTCCGCATAACACTTAGATTCATAAAGCATATACAAAGGTTTCTTTACGTGTATTACTTGATTTAATCTCGTATATACAAAGCTAATCGATCTAAGTTTGGGATCAACAGGAGGGAGTGCATGTGTTGCTCTTTCTTTCTTTCATTCTTCACGTCTTCTCGACTCGATTTAATTCTTTGTCTTTTCTCGACGTCGTCTTCGGATTTGAACTTGTCTTTTAATTTTCTTCTTCTATTAGACTTATGTTCTTCGACTTCATTAAACTTCCGTCTTTAGACTTGTTCTTCGATAAATCTTCAGAATAGGTCTTGGTCTTCCGTTCTTTTTGCACTCTTGATCTTTTGACTTCGTCTTTTCCTGTTTTCTTCGATAAAAGCCCGTGAAAGCCCGTGTTTTCTTCCTTTTTCATATTTTGGTCCTAAAACACAATAAAAACACAAACCACGCATAATTCCGACTTTTACGACATAAAATACACGTTTTGGTCTTGTTATTATTGGAAATAAGTGGTAAAAGGATAAGTGTTTTCACACTTATTAAATCCCCTACACTTGACCATTGCAATGCCCTCATGCAATGCATTAATTTTAAAGCACGATTTACATTTTCCATCATAAATAACCTACCTTGGCCTTTATTAAATGCTAATCATAAAAAGATAGAAACAAGTAAAGAAATCAAACACTTACATTGGGTTTCAGCTGTCATGAACGTTTATCATCCTCAAGTTTCACGTTCCCCATACCAAGCTTAAAAACAAGATCATTGTTATTATAAGTTAGCAAACTAACACGAATTCATGTGGGCCAATTATGAACTTAGACTCCCTTATTCCTAGGTGTATCTCTTATATTTTATTTTTGTCTTGAATGATCACGAAGATGCATTGTTTGACTTATTTTGATAGTTATTTAGGCCAAAAATAAAGTGAACGATTTAATCAATAGTTAGCTAAAG
This sequence comes from Glebionis coronaria, assembly GCA_025667525.1. Taxonomy (NCBI): domain Eukaryota; kingdom Viridiplantae; phylum Streptophyta; class Magnoliopsida; order Asterales; family Asteraceae; genus Glebionis; species Glebionis coronaria. Next base: position 224,049,091 of record CM046882.1, on the reverse strand, counting down.
GACAAAATCTTTTAAAACTGCTTCTCGGGACCTCATAAAGTTCATATCTTGGCATAACTCGCTTCACGATTTAAGACCTTTCTCGGACTGATGTTTGGCAGCGACTTCATACTTCAAATCTTTGAGAGACTTCATGAAATAATGGCCTTCTCTTCATAATAGGAATTTCTTCACTTGAAGTTTTGAGAGATTCTTCATAAATGGAACACGACTTCTTCATTTTTATCCAATCTTTATTTTGGACTTTGATATACAACGATCCGCCTCCTTGTAGGACTTGGATCTATTTATCCTCATACCTTGTTAGGGCCTTTTTGGATAGACTTCTCCATAATCTTTTGGGGAGTATTTGCTTTTCGTCGTGTGTCTCGATCCTTCATATTGATTTTCGATAGATGATTCTTCATATCACTTTTGGATCTTTAGCAACAACATGTAGCCCTCATGCCTTGTTAGGGCCTTTTCGGACTCGCCAATCTTCGCATCCCGCTTCAATAAGTTATGCCTTGGCTATGAACTCTAATCCGTACCGAGCAACTTTTAAACGATCTTGGGCTAGAAGCTAAGTAACCTTTTAAATCGTACAACCTTATTTATTGCAGATAAATTTATTAACAAGTGAAGGGAGAATAGGCTTATAATTAACTCACATAAACTCACGAAAGAATACCAAACTGATAATTGACTCTATCATCTCTCGTCCTCCACAGTTTAAAATCTTAAGGAATGAGACTCGTGTATGCTTAGCCTATTAAATCAAAGTTTTGGGTTTTCGAGTCATCTATAGGATCTTGCAAATTCTTAGACTTTTTCAAGTTTAGAAATTGCCTTTTAAAGTTCCCTTGACAAACGAATCTCTAGGATCAATTATAGGAACTTGCGAAAAGTTCTTGTTCTTAACCCGTGAGAGTTAAGACTTTCGCGTTTTATAGCTCCCTATATAAAAGCCTAGCAAAACTTGACTTAAACACGTTAAAGATACTAGCTAGAGTAAACTTAAATAAGTAAACTCGGGTTGAGTCAAAATATTCATGACTAAGAAAAATTTAAAACCACTTTATTGAAAATTTATTCTAGCAATGGAAAGAAAATAAACATAATAAAGGAAAATACAACTATACAACTAGGCCAAAATAGATTAAAAATTTTGAAAAATGTCGAAAAATCAAGTTTTCCGGTTAAAATGAGGGCAAATTCATGGAAAAGACCACTTACTTCGATAGAAGTCCCCCTACACTTGATATAAACATTGTCCTCAATGTTTAAGCATGTGGGAGTAAACTCCCCTACACTTAGGACATTGTGCACTTTGTTTAAATCTTGATAAGAAAAGGACAACTAAAGTGAATTCAACGGGAACATATAAAATATGAAATATTGAATCACAAGAGTTTAGGATAGAACCGAGAATATGGGAACACGTTATCACGGTTCGTCAAAAGTCATCAAGATGCTTTTTGAAGCTTGAATCCCTGCACAAGATAAGAAGCAAGACAACAAACACATACGGGGCTCCCCCTACACTTATTATGAAAGTAGTAAAGGATAGATCACGGGTTGCCTCCCGAGAAGCGCTTGTTTTTGTTCACCGAGTCACGAGCCTGACTCGACCCAATTTAGTTCATGGGGAATGTGGTAAGGGATGGAATCATCTCTTGAGAGATGTCCTCACAAAGTACAGCTTCAAACGCTGGCCATTCACCTTGAAATTGGGTCCATTTGGCTGAGAAAGCTCAATGGTCCCATATGGAAAGACTTTGGCGACGGTGAATGGACCAGACCAGCGTCTCTTCAACTTGCCAGAGAAGATCTTCAACCGAGAGTTAAAGAGTAAGACTTGATCACCAACGTGGAACTCTTGGTTCTTAATCCTTGCGTCGTGAATGATCTTGGTCTTCTCCTTGTAGATCAGTAAGTTCTCGTAAGCTTCATTCCTCAGTTCGTTGAGCTCGTTGAGTTGAATCTTGCGATGATCACCGGCTTTGTTGATGTCGAAGTTAGCCCACTTCAAGGCCCAGCGCGCCTTATGTTCCAGCTCGATGGGGAGGTGGCATGCTTTCCCGTACACAAGACGATAAGGTGTACTACCGATCGGAGTCTTATAAGCAGTACGGAAAGCCCACAGAGCATCATCTAACTTATCGGCCCACGCGGCGCGATGCTCTCCCACAGTACGCTCCAAAATTCGCTTCAATCCACGGTTGGAAATCTCGGCTTGCCCATTGGTTTGTGGATGATAGGCGGTGGAAAGACGGTGATTGACACCATACTTAGCCATGACTCTTGCAAATTGATCATTGCAAAAATATGTCCCGCAGTCACTGATAATAGCACGACGAAAGCCGAATCGAGCGAAAAGCTGCTTTAAAAAGTTCACAACCACCCTCGCATCATTCGTTGGGAGAGCCTTAGATTCAACCCATTTAGAAACGTAGTCAACGACGACGAGGATGTACTTGTTCCCTTTGGAGGATGGAAATGGCCCTATAAAGTCGATGCCACATACGTCAAAGATTTCACATTCATGTATGAAATTTTGAGGCATCTCATCTTTATGTGTGATCTTGCCTTGGCGTTGGCAAGCATCACAATGCTTAACCATTTCGTGAGCGTCACGATAAATGGTGGGCCAATAGAATCCAGAGTCAAACACTTTCTTAGCGGTGTAGTTGGGACCAAAGTGACCGCCAGTGGGTCCTTTATGGCAAGCAGCAAGGATTTGCAAAGCTGCCGGTCCATCAACACATCGACGAATGATCAGATCAGCACATTGTTTGAATAGAAAAGGGTCATCCCAAAAGTAAGTCTTAACATCATTCAAGAACTTCTTCTTTTGTTGGGATGTTAACCCTTTGATTAGAACACCACCCGCTAAGTAGTTTGCAATGTCGGCAAACCACGGGGTGTCATCCAGATTGAGATTAATAGACATTAAGGTCTCAAGGGGAAAAGAGTCATTGATTTATGTTCGGATGATCCCCTTGGTATGGATCCTCAAGTCTACTAAGATGATCCGCGGCTAGGTTTTCAACACCCTTCTTGTCAGGAATTTCAATGTGGAATTCTTGAAGGAGTAAAACCCAGCGAAGAAGTATTGGCTTAGAGTCGTGCTTAGTCATCAAGTACTTCAACGCGGAATGGTCCGTGTATACGATGGTGGTGGATAAAACAAGATACAGCTAAAAGCTCTTTTTCGGTTGTCGTATAATGCAATTGAGCCCCCGTCATTGTTTTGCTAGCATAGTGGATTGCTTGGAAGTGTTTATTCACTCTTTGGCCCGAAACCGCTCCAATGGCAAAGTCGCTAGCATCGCACATCAACTCAAAGGGTAGCTCCCAATTAGGGGTAACCAAGACCAGTGCCTTAGTTAGCTTATCCTTAAGAAGATTGAAGGCTTCGATACACTCTTTAGAAAAGATAAAAGGAGTATCTTTTTCCAAGAGGTGGGTCATTGGGCGAGCGATTTTAGAGAAATCCTGAATGAATCGACGATAGAAGCCCGCATGACCCAGAAAACTTCTCACACCCGTCACGGTTGAAGGTGGAGGTAATTTGGCTATGACATCTACTTTAGCACGGTCGACTTCAAGACCGGCTTTAGAGATTTTGTGTCCTAGCACAATGCCTTCTTTTACCATAAAATGGCATTTTTCCCAATTCAGAACAAGGCGAGTGTCTTCGCACCACTTAAGCATACGTTCTAAATTGGCAAGGCAAGAAGAGAAGGAATCCCCAAAGACCGAGAAATCATCCATGAAGACTTCCATGGTTTGCTCAACCATGTCATGGAAGATAGCCAACATGCACCTTTAGAAAGTCCCGGGGGCATTGCATAAGCCAAAAGGCATCCTTTTGTAAGCAAATGTGCCATAGGGACAAGTGAATGTTGTCTTCTCTTGATCTTGGGGATCGATGTGTATTTGGAAATAACCCGAGAAACCATCAAGAAAGCAGTATTATTCATTACCCGCTAAACGTTCAAGCATTTGGTCCATAAAAGGAAGAGGGAAATGATCCTTTCTCGTGGCATCATTGAGTTTGCGGTAGTCTATACAAACTCTCCACCCAGTAACAAGACGGGTAGGAATCAACTCGTTGTTGGCATTGGGCACAACGATGATTCCGCCTTTCTTAGGCACACAATGGACTGGACTAACCCATGGTGAATCCGAAATAGGGTAAATCATACCCGCATCAAGAAGTTTGATAACCTCTTTTTGATGACTTCATGGATTTTAGGATTCACCCTTCGTTGGCTTTGAATTGTGCGATTAAATTCGTCCCCCATGAGAATTTTATGTGTGCAAAAGTGAGGATCAATTCCGTGAATGTCAAAGATTCTCCAAGCGATAGCTCTTTTATGCTTCTTTAACACGGCGATAAGTCGGGCTTTTTCTTCTTCTTTCAGGTCCTTCGCGATGATGACCGGTAACTTCTCGTTGTCTTCAAGGAAAACGTACTCTAGATGAGGAGGTAAGTATTTAAGCTCAAGAGTAGGAGGATCCTCAATAGATGGTGAAACTAACGATGGATCATCATTAGTCACTTCTTTAGGAGAAGGAGGAGAAAACGGTTCTTCATTGAGAAGTCTCTCAATAGTACGAATGTCTTCATCCCAATCGGTGGACGAATTATCATACTTAATATCGAGAGGACCCAAGCTAGCTTCGAAATCGTCCAAGTCACTTTCTCCAAAAGGAGTCAATGCCGGAGCAATTGAGGCAACGGTCTCAACATTGGGTAGAGAAGAAAGAGTACTTTTGCAAGCATCATGAAAATGTTCTTCATAAGCCGCATCGAGAACATCAATAGCATTAACACTCTCATATGAATAAGGTTGCTTAGAAATCTTACCCATGTTGAAGACAATTTTATCGTCACCAACTCTCATGATTATTTCGCCCGCGGCTACATCAATGAGAGTGCGACCGGTCCTCAAGAAGGGACGTCCAACGATTAATGGAACACGGGGGTCCATCTCGTAGTCAACGACGACAAAATCCGCCGGGAAGGTGAATTTGTCAACGCCAACAAAGACATCTTCGGCTATCCCCACTGGATAAGCAACCGTACGGTTAGCTAATTCCAAAGTAATTTTGGTGCGGATTAGCTCGGGGAGAGATAATTGCTTCCAAACACTTAAAGGAATTAAGTTTATACTGGAACCTAGATCGGCTAGGGCCATGCAATTCTCTACTCCCGGGAAGTTGCAAGGAATCAAGAAGCGACCCGGATCACCAAGTTTGGTGGGCAATTTCCTTAAGAGAACGGCGGAGCAATTCTCATTAAGTTGGGTCTGAGCAATGTCAAGAAACTTCTCCTTGTCACTAAGAAGATCTTTAAACATCTTAGCGTATTTAGGCATGTGAGCGAGAGCCTCGGCAAAGGAGATGTTAAAATTCAATTGTTTAAACATTTTGAGAAAGTTTGAAACTTGAATATCATCCTTGCTCTTTTGCTTCTTTTTTCTCAACCTTGAAGGATAAGGTATATTGGATGAAGAAGAAGGCTTTAGGGGAGTAGGATCACTCACAACCACGGGTGGTGGGGAAATGGGGGTAGAAGGCAAAGGAGGTGGGGAAAGTTGCTCTTTTTCCGTGTTCACAATCACGGGTGGAGGTGTAGGAAGCTCGGGTTCCATATAACCTTTTCCACTACGAGTGGTGATTGCTTTCATCTCCCCTCTTGGATTCGCAACGGTGTTACTCGGAAGAGTACCCGAAGAAGAAGGTTGATTACCTTGGATGAGCGAACCGATCATATCACGTATGTTAAGCGCTTGAGTGCTGAAAGAGACTCTGATGTCTGCGCGAATTTCATTGCTTTGTTTTGCCATGTCATTCCTTAGCTCGGCTCGAATATCGCTCCTTTGTTCCGCCATGTCATTCTTCAAGTCGACAAATTGACTCTGAAGATTTGTCACCATCTCTCGATTAGTCTTCATGAACGTCTCGACGTCTTGATTCAATTCCATCGGTTGAGTGAGAGGTGGAGCTTGGTAAGCTTGAGAATTTCCTTGAGGTGGGAATGGGTTTCTTTGGGATTGATATTGATTGTTAGCACGAGGCTGGGATTGGTTGTTTCGGTTATAGCTTTGTTGTTTGTTTTGGTTTGAAGGAGGGAAACCGGGTGGAGCAAGATAGTTGTTTGAACGATAACTTAGCAAGCTACGGTCTCCTTGAGGACGAACTTGATAGCCTCCCGTGGGATAAGTACCGTATGCTGCGTTAACGTTTTCAGAAAAATTGCCTTGGGTATAAGGACAATCATTGTAAGAATGAGTACCACCACATGTGTCAGAAGAAATAGCAACGACTTTATCTTGTTGAAAGTGGTTTGTGGCCATGGTCATGAAATTCTTGTTCATCTCTGCGAGTTGTCGAGAAATTTCAGTCATCTCAGGATTGGAAGTAGTAGAAGAAACATTGACTCTCGGGTTAGATCTTGAGGATGTGGATGAATCCCAATTCTTGTGGTGAGTAGTCATGTTTTCAATCAACTCTCTACACTCCTCCGGTCTCCTTTTCATAAAAGTACCACCGGCGGTGGCATTGATCGTGTCACGATCACGAAAAGTGAGACCATTGTAGAAGGTATCAATGAGAGTGACGGGGAGCATGTTGTGATTTGGACAACGGTCGATCAAATCATTGTATCATTCCCAAGCATCAAAGAGAGATTCGTCATTGTCTTGCATGAATCCACTAATTTGGTTACGAAGGCTTGTGACCATGGATGGTGGGAAGTAGCTCGACAAAAAGCGTTGAGTCATGTCATTCCAAGTATGAATAGAATTCTTTGGGAGACGGTCAAACCATTTTTCGGCATGGTGAGAAAGCGAGTGGGGAAAAAGTTGAAGGCGAAGGTCATCCACAGAAACACTGGGGGACTTCATGCTTTGGGTGATGGTAATGAATTTGTCGAGGTGTTTGTTGGCATCATCATCCGGAATTCCGTGAAATGGGTTAGTTTGCACTTGTTGGATCATGTGATGCTTCAACGAAAACTCCTGAGCCGTGACGTGCATTGGCGCAATCGGGCCTCCGCGTCCGTTCATGGTGGGTTGACACAATTCCTCCATTGTTCGTAAATCAGGTAGGGGGACATTGTTGTTATTGTTGTTGTTGTTGTTATTATTATTCAAATTGGGTAGAGGTGGGTTATTATTGTTGTTATGAACACCAGCCATATCTAAATCTTCACTAGTCTCGGGCTCAGAATAGTTCGAAGATCTAGTACGCATACACCTGCAGAAGAAAAATATACACAGATAGAATATCTAGATAATCTTTTTGGTGCAAAACCTTTGGAAAATAATTGCTTTTTATGATTTTTCAATGTTTTTGTATTTTTGAAGATTTTATATTTTTTAGGATTTTTTGAAAATTTTTAAAGCAAGGGAAATAACGTTCAAAGAACGGATCCCAAAATTCAATGCGTCTTTCACTAGAAACCGTTAATCTTAACGAAAAGAGCCGGCAGCGGCGTCTTTTAATACACGGTTTTACCCTAGTATAAAATCTTATCGTCCGATCTTTTCGAATTGATTACCGGTCTAAAGTGCGACTCAATTTTCTTTAGGTGAACAAGAGAATGGTTTGGTTGATTATCTATTTCAAATTAATAGCAAATAAGTATGTGTCGTTGAGTAAAGTAGAAGCTTAAAGATTATACTAAAAATAACGAGTTAAAAATAAATGCTTAAAAACTTAAAGGCAATTTTAGAAAAATACTTGAACACTAAATAAAACTAACACTTAGAACTTTGTAAAAACAAGAAACTAAAACCATCGGAATATTCAAAAGGAAGACTGATCGGAATATGCTATCGGAAAGTAAGATCGGAATATTCAAAACAATCACTGATCGGAATATGCTAAGAAGGCTGCAATCGGAATGTTGGAAATGAGCCTCAATCGGAATGTTGCCAAATCCCTCAATCGTAATAATGGGAATAACCCCAATCGGAATATCCACAAATCACAAATCGGAATATAACAAAAATCATGTAATCGGAATAAGGCAAAACAAGCCAAATCGGAATATGGTAAACCCTATTCCGATTAACAGGATCGGAATGTTAAGGTGCAAATCGGAATGACCCAAAAAGGATCTAATCGGAATGTTACAAAAGGGCCAGATCGGAATCTAAACAACTCTGTCGTCGGAATGTATAAACCCTAATCCGATCACCACGATCGGAATAAGGGGTATGGGGTGTTGGTCGGAATAAGCTGATCGGAAAGGGGTTTAGACCCTTTCCGATTTATGTGGGATTCGTAAAAAGCCAAGCAATAAGCTATTGTGATAAGCTTATCCCCAAACTAGGACGAATCAACAATGAAATGGATCAAATAAGCACTAATAACAACTCTTACTAACTCAAAATAAGCAAACTTTTAAATCAAACAATAAAAATATGAACTTTTTAAGAAAACTTTTTATAAGTAAATAAGCTAATCATAAAAATAAGCCAATAAGCACAAAGAACTTAAAGCTCAATCGAATGAAAGCTTATGTAGGAACAAAAAGATTAACTTTTTAAGCACGAAATCATTAAGAACAACAGGGATCAAATGAGATTCGCACAAAAATTAATCTAAAAATCAAAGAAAGGTAGAATGAGATGAAAGATTAAAAGCTTAACTAGAACTTGATTAATGAAATCAACAATACATAAAGATTTAATCTTGAAAGATTAAAAGAAAAGATGAAACTTAGTGAGAGAAAGTTTAGAACTTTCTCTCTCTAAAACTAGAAAGAAAAGTGAAAAATGAAAAACTAAAACTAAAGACTAACTACCCTCCTAATGTGTATTAGGAGGGTATTTATAGGGAAAGTAGGAGGGAGTGCATGTGTTGCTCTTTCTTTCTTTCTTTCTTCACGTCTTCTCGACTCGATTTAATTCTTTGTCTTTTCTCGACGTCGTCTTCGGATTTGAACTTGTCTTTTAATTTTCTTCTTCTATTAGACTTAAGTTCTTCGACTTCATTAAACTTCTGTCTTTAGACTTGTTCTTCGATAAATCTTCAGAATAGGTCTTGGACTTCCGTTCTTTTTGCACTCTTGATCTTTTGACTTCGTCTTTTCCCGTTTTCTTCGATAAAAGCCCGTGTTTTCTTCCTATTTCATATTTTGGTCCTAAAACACAATAAAAACACAAACCACGCATAATTCCGACTTTTACAACATAAAATATACGTTTTGGTCTTGTTATTATTGGAAATAAGTGGTAAAAGGATAAGTGTTTTCACACTTATTATAAGTTTTATTGAATCTTTACTTTTCTTGTTTAATCTCTCATCTACCTTTCTTGTTTGGATTTAATCTTTGTGTTTGTGTTCTTGAGTTTCATAGTTTTGATCAAGTGGTTTTTGATTGATTTGGTTATACTTGTTAGTTTTGTTGATTTGTTTTGATTGATTATTGTTAGTTAATGTTTATTGGTTATTTTGGTTTAATCTTTTGGTTTGTTTTGGTTAGATTTGATTAAATTCGTCCTTGTTCTTTATTCCCTGTTCATCGTTCTTCCTTACTGATTACCCAGATTCCGAATGAGTGACACATTCCGGATGAAGGGTCTGTCAATTTATTTCGGATGAATGCTTTGTAATGTTCCGGATGAGCTTGTTGTTTTAAACATTCTGAATCAGTATTTTCAGATATTCCGGATCAAGAGCTTCATTCGGAATAATAAACATTCCGGATAAAAGGTTTTTATTCGAAATAATATTCCGGATCAACCTTTCATTCGGAACAATCTATTATTCCGGATCAACTCTTTCATTCGGAATATATTTTATTCCGGATCAACACATTATTCCGAACGAGCACTTATTCCGGATAAAGACAATTATTCCGGATGAAGCCCAATATTCCGAATGAGAGGAAATTATTCCGGATGAGCTGTTTATTCCGGATGAGCTGTTTATTCCGGATAAGCAATTATTCCGGATGAATATGTTTATTCCTAATGAAGCCCTTTTATTCCGGATGAGGATTTTATTCCGGATGAATTGATTTATTCCGAATGAAGGCTTTTTTCCGAATGAAGTGTTTTCAGTTTTTTTTGTAAAGTCATGTTTTTAAGTTTTAAACTTTATTTTTCCCGCCTTTTTACTTAATCACACTTTTAATTGTTTTCCTTTTAGTTTGAGTTTAAGTTTTTCTTATTTACTTTATTTGCATTTTAATTTCTCGTCATTTACTTCTCGCCAAGTATTTATCTTTCAGTATTTCTTTTTATCGTCTTTACTTTATTTTTATTTGTTTCAAGTCTATATTTTTAATTAGTTTACGACACCCAACAATTCTCTTTTCCACCAAGAAAAACTGAGTCACACATTGAACCGGAAATCAATTCGACAAGATACCGAGAACACGAACTTTTCTACCTAGCAAAATCAATTGCATTACAAGCTCTCCTAGAAGATAGGTAATCCTATCTTCCAATACACGGTTTTTATTCTTTGCAGCCTCTAGTTCCATTTTCACTGATTTTATGAGTGATTCTCTCTTAAGTCTCATAATCTCTTCCTCTAAGGCTTGAATCACCTTGTCATGCTTCTGAGCCTTCATTGGTGCTTTGTTTATTCGAAAAATCTTTTCAAATGTTGGATTATTTTTATTATCACAATCGTTGTTTAATAGACTAATCTCAAGTTTAGATTATTTTCAACTTCAAGAGAAATACAATGCTTTTAGATTTCATCAAAACGTTTTGAAAGTGAATTAATAGAATCTTGAAGCAATAAAATTTAGCGTCAGATTTTTGACAAGGGTGATTTTCTACCCCAACAATTACATTATTGTGACAATCTGTCAATTTATGGTCGATATTTTATTCTCAAGTATTATTTAAAATCGTTACTTTAATGTTATATTATGAGCTCACTCATTTATGGGAAGAAATTTGGTTTTACATCTTGAAGTAGCATCGACTACGTTACGTGCTTACGTTTACATACACCGTTTTTTGTGACAGTCCGACATTTTAGGAAATAAATTTATTCTTGATTATTATTTTGGAATTTTATTTTGTGTTGGTTTATAAACCCACAAATTTACGAGAAGAAATTAGGACTTACGTGAATAATTTAACGTCCTTTACGACTAAACCGGAAACCCTAGGTTTACGTATTTATGTTTTTGAACTCCGTTTTTAATGAGACAATTTTTATTAGATTCGTTTTGTGCCGTTGATCCATAATTTATAAAAACGTTTTTTCGTAAAACGACCCGAGGATATGCAAATCAAGGAAACTAGAATCGAGGAGTACACGTAAATTAGTGGGATGATACAAGTTTACACTTGCCTCACCCCACAATGGGACGGCTGAGGCTTCACCAACACACCCCTTTGAGGTGTCAAGTTAATATTAAAACTTGGACACTTGTCCTAAGTTTTCATCAAAACTACCTAATGCATAAAACCACTAAACACAAACCATTACCCTCATTCTTGTTACATGCAATCTCACAAAAATTTTCTCTAGCCTCTCCCCATTTCCGTTCCATCTTCATCCATAAACACCCTTTTGATAAAAAATTCAACCACAAATCTTATGTTATTCTTACATAAGATGATGTCCTTTTTAAGCCTTATTGATTGCAGGTGGTCATAACATCTACAAAGGAGTTTCCTTGGTGTCTAGGGGCTGATTTTCATCAAGGTGTTCTTATAGTTGGGTGATCTTGAAGATGGTCTTGTTTTATCACATGATTTGTCATTAAAAACCAAGCCTTGATCTTAACTTTCACTATCTTGGTTGGTAAGAAGATCATTCCTTCCATTTTCTTACTATTTTGTAAATGTAATCTTGTATTTTCTTCTTATATCTATATTTATATGATGATATATGATGATCAAAGTATTATGTGGGGATCTTGTGTTGATAGATTTGGTTAAAAAGACTAAAATCTATATGTAAGAATGTTAAAATCATAGTTAAAATTATAGTCTGTATAAAACAGTAAAGAACCATATGATAACTTGTTAAAATGACTTGGATTATTTAAAATACAGTAAGATATATTACTTTTATATATGTGAGAGTTGACCACTCAATGGAATCCATAAAATGAGTAAGATATGATCAAGACATTATTGAAGTTCAAATCTATATAGTCTGTTTTGGACAAACTGTTAGAGACATTTAGAAGATGATTGAGCAGTAGCTAAATTGGAGTTAATTGTAGCACATATTATGTAGTTTGTGCTGCCCAAAAATGAGCTTCTATCGCCTTGTAGACTCAAGATATGGTAAAAATGGTGAATGTGAGTTTCATAATCAGATTTGGAAAATAAAAGTATATATTATAAAATTAGCACTCAAGTAAAACTAATATAAAATGTATACCTAAAACCCACTAACTTATATAATACTTATAAATAAGTTATATACTTTGATAAGTAAATGGGACATTCTTTAAAATTACAAATTGATATGTTTTATAAGTTATAAAACTATACATATAAGTTTTACGTCTTTTCGGCTAAAACCGAAAGATTAATGTTTTCGTCAAATAAAACTTAGACGGTCGGATCCGTCTAATGTAAACTTTTTATAACTCATATACTGATATGTAAGTACATCTTACAAGTAAAAACCGATAAAACCCGAGCTTTATAACTTATGGACATTAACGGGCCAAAGTAGCCTTATTGGACTATTGACCCAACTAGTTTGGATAAACACTAATGGACTTACTCATTGGGCTTAACCCACTTGGGCCAAACATATGAGTAGAGGCCTGGTATTAAAAGTATAAATGGACTAATATAATGTATTGGGCTTTTTATGGGCTTATTGGGCCTTAATATGGAATTGGATTGAAACTAGTGTAACTAGTCAAAAATTTGACTAACACATAACACTATAATGTGTATAAAGATATAAAATCCCACTTGATCATCATCATACTTATGATATCATAATATATACATAGCCATTGTTTTTACAAGGTCATTGGACAAGAGTCTAAGACGAGTATTATTTGTCTAGGTTTCTGTGATTGAAGCACGTACCGTACATCCAAATCGCTGATAACCGCCTTTCCCAATCAACGTGAGTTCATAGCCTCGCACTCTTTTAAATGTTTTTATGAAATGTTTTATAAACCCGTGAGGGAAATAACATGTTAGTTTTAATAAAATAGGACACCAGTTGTCCCGATTGTTTGCTTATTGATATGGACCTGGATGATTATATGACCCGATGAATGATTATATGACTCGATGAATGAAATGCAATAGATTATTATAGTTAGTTTATGTGACTAAAAGTCCCATTAGCATGAATTGTGAACTACCGGGATTTCGTAGACGCTTATGCATATAATAGTACTATTTGGGAAAGATCACCCCAGTTCGCACCTTGACAGTTGATCCCCGTCGTGCCACATTGATTGGTAAGCGAATTTATGTATGAGAAGATTTATATAAGCGTGATTATTGTGACGACACGCTGTTTTAGATGGGCAAAGGAATTTCGGGTTAGCTACCCGTTGTTTGTTATAGTAAGGTAGCAATGTCATGCGGCTTATAATAATCCAATAACGAAAATACTGATATACGCATTGAATTATAATATATTGCTTGACTAGCAATACGGGGTCTTATTACTGATATTATGTTCGTGTTTTGGATTTATGTAACAGTTTTTATTAAACTCTATACAACGTTATAAAACGTATAGTATGATGTTTTTACGACATTGGTTCGTATAATGGTTTGAAGGCAAAAGCCTATATTATGATTTACAACAAAGATTTGTACAAAATGATTTTCAGTAACAACTATATACCGATGATATACTAATGGTTTTTATTAAACTCTATGAATTCACTCGGCGTTTTCGCTGACCTTTTCTTTTAACATGTTTTATCTCACGTACTTGAAGGTAATTCTCTGGAAGACGACAAGAATTTATGGCCCGCACTTAATTAACAATTTCCATTCAAATGTTTTATAAAAACTGTATGAAATAATATGACTTGGGACCTCTGTAATTTGATATTATGAATGGAAAATGCTTTACTATTAAACGACGTGATTTTTAAGCGTTGTCTATGATTTGAGTAATGTGCTATCCTGTAACACCAACGACTCTTCCGCTGAACTAAAGTATGAATATTTGGGGGTGTTACAGTTTGGTACCAGAGCTCTCGTTATAGTGAAAGAAAGACTTGTAAAACCAAGGTTTTGAATAGAACATTTCAAAATCTTTTAACTATAAACATTTTTCTCAAAATGTCTAAAAATCTTTCGACTATAACGGTGCCGACGAATTCCCCAGTTACCGACAAGGCCAGACTGAGAAGTGTTATTTTAATATATATATAACTTGGATTATATATATATATATATATATATATATATATATGATGTAATTTGTTTACATGATTGTTTGATGATTATTTTAATATTTATACGAGGTATTTATACGGCGTAGATTGTCACAAGAAATCCTAACTCCCCTAGCAAATCAATCAAAGCTATTCCTGTAGAAAATCTAGCTATTATAGACCTAAACTAAGTTGTGATATTTATGATCCCAACAAAATGATTGATATTCGTAGAAATGTTGATAGTAGTTGATTATGATCTTGAAGAAGAATTGGCGAGATTAAATCTGATATCGATGTCATGACGATCTTTCCTTATAGAGTGGAGTTTGACAAAAACTTACCACCTAGAAAGGTGTCATCTGATTCGGTGTCACCCAATTCTTAATTTGAAATCGAAAAGGTAAATTTTGCACTTGAGGCTGTCATTGGAACCATTACCCAAAAGCCTCATGCCACTAGTATCTTTCCGAGAAGCCTAATTGAATGTGTGAGTCATTTCATACTAGTGACTCATTTGATAACTATTGTTGTAAGAGCTATAGGATTGGAAATTAAGTGTTGTTCATATCGAACTTTTATTGCCCTTTCAAGGTCTAAGAATAAGGTTGGAAGTATTGGAGAATGAGGTTGAATATCGCATTGAGTATAAGTTGATTGAAAACTTGAATTAAGTAAAAATTTAACTTTTATGGAATAAGAAATTGTTAAGAGGAAGTTGTTGAGTCATGTGATTGAATTATAAGGTTTTAAATGATTTTTGGTTCGTGTTAAGGGTTGTTCCTAGGCCATTGTCCAATGACGAGGATGCCTAGTGTCCAAGAAATAAATTGAAGAAATCTTCTTCTGAATTGGGTGTAAAACCCGCATGCTTTTACCATGAACAGTACCCATTAGATCGTACGTACTAGATTAAAACTTTCCTTATATAGCATGTTTACGTTTAGGTATAAGAATTTTAAGTATTACGTACGTGTTAGCACACGATAAGTATTTATTACGTAGGAACACACGATAATTATTCAAATAATAATTATAATCATGAACGTAATTTAATCACGAGATAATATTATTTACGTATATATATTTATTATGAACACGAATAAATATATTATGTCACGATCGATAACTAATTAAATCACGTAAACTACGTAACACGTAAACATGAATATTAGACACGATTATTCTTATTACGTATAATTAAATTAATACGACAAGTACTACGTAAATTAATATTACATATAACACATGAAGTTATTACAAGATATTTCACGACATAATTTATACGAGAAACCGATTACGTATTAAAATTAAATGCGTACGTTTTATTAAACGAATAACACAAACACATAAGAGTAAGGTTTCGGGCTGTTTTAGACAAAATAAGAAAAAGGAAGGAATTGGGCTCAAGGCCCAAGTGTATGTGTTTGTGCCGTGTATATCAAAAGACGGGAGGAGTGTTTCTCTTTTTTACAACACTTAAACATTCAATAAAACCCTAAAATATAGAAAACAGCCGCCACTTCTTTTCCTTGTTCTCTTGGACGTCGACCAACATCAAGAAACCAGGGGGAAATCATCAGGGCTTGATCAAGAACAAGATGTGATTCGTGTTAATTCCTAAACCCTAGAAACGTAAGTAAGAAAATCCTAATTTTCTTTTATTTTGTTCCTTCATTTATTGATCTAGCATTCGGAAAATAAATTGATAAACACGTAAATTACAACCTTAAACTAATGCGGGTAAATAGGGTTACTGTTTGGTTTGGATCTGCACGTTAACCCCTGCAGTCAGAAGGGGTGAGTTTGGCTTAACAGTGGGAATGACGGCTTAGCAGGAGGAACCACTGCCTGCGGCCAATGGTGTAGTTTTGCCTGGCAGTGGGAACCGAGACCACCAGGTCTCGGTGGGAAATTAAAACCAGGCAGGGGGAATCGGCTGTTGTCGGTGGCACCATCACCACTGCCAGTGGAAACTGGCAGTGAAGGGGCTGTTTGGTTTTGGGTTTATGGCCACTTAAGGGTGCGTTTGGCAGTCAGGTTAATAAGACACAATTAAAAGGGCTGTTTGGTTCGGTTTATAGTTAAAATAACACGGGTTTTCACGGTTTGGTTTTCAACACGTTTTCATAAAATGATACGCGGGTATTATTTTACGAGGTTAATTAACTTAACATTTATATTAATTACGAGACAATTGGACTAATATCATGACTTATTATTACGAGAGTAATTAAATTAATTAAACATGTATATAACTAATTGAATTTAAACCATGACTTAGTTTAATTATTTTACTAATAATACATAGTTAAACCTAAGTATTTTAATCATGAAAATTAGACTAAGTATTTAATTAATTATTAAAACCATGACCTATAATTAATTAATTCTCATGACTTAGGTTTATTATTATAAATTAATAATACATAATTTAACCTAAGTATTTTTATTTATTTATTTTAGACTATAGTAATTAATTAATTATTAAACCATGACTTATAATTAATTAATTTACATGACTTAGGTTATATTATAAATAGTTAATAATACATGTTTTAACCTAAGTATTCATACCTTTATTTAATTAAATCATACTATTTTTAATTAAATACTTTAACATATAGTTTATTTAATTCACATGAATAATTAATAAACTATACTTTATAATCTCATGACTTAGAATATTAATCAGAAAACACTTAGCTTATATTATTAGCTTAATTAACCAGCTTATATCTAATTATGGAAACTTTCTATTTTTAGAAACTTATTTAATTAAGGCAGCTAATTTATTTATGGAAACTTTCTATTTTTAGACACTTATCTATTTTAAGCAGTAATTCTATTTTTGGAAACTTTCTATGTTAGGAAACCTGCTATTTTTGGAAAGTTACTTATTATTACACACAAGTATAATAATACATGAAATACAAGAAATACTTAATCAGAATAGACAGAATATATGATAAACACAGTATTAAGCTTAAACAGCAAAACATGACATGAACGTATTAAATAAGCTAAGACATAATATAAAACCAGTTATGTATTCAGTAATCAGATACTTATACACGTATGTATTTATGTAGCATTAGTGATACCGGAGTAGGACTCTTTTTCGTTCGTCTTCTTCGTTCACTAGACATAAGGTACAGATTCCCGTCCTTTCAGTGTGGACATTCTTTCCTTATTAGGAATCCCCGTATGCAGCCAAATGTTTTCACGTAGTATAGGAATGTGTTTGAATTGCTTATGTTTAATTTAGAATACCTATAGCCATATACATGCATGACTAGTTTCACCTAGTTATGGAGGTACCATAACTATAACATTAGAGGCACTGATGTTATGACTTCACCACGGCGGAGTGATTGCTCGTGGCGTCCCTTCAGCTTTTGGCCATATTTTTATACTTATCATGTGGGGCGTATGGGTGCATCCTAGTTACATGTTTCAGTCAGGATTTCATGGTGAATGTGGTGTGTGCCTTGCATCCTTCACAAGGAGCTGATCCCTCCTACCCAAAATCAGTAAATTAAATTAGAGGCAGCCCCTCTAATTTGCATGATGAGGTCACCCCTCCAAGTATTCATGCACGATGGATTTTCATGACCTATATTGGCTAATGGTAAAATATGTTAAACAATTTTCATAAGATAAATATAAGGCTTTTCAAACTATAAAACCAGTTTTATGAACATGTTCCAGGTTTTCCAGGACTTATACATTTCTGCTGCTATTAAGTCTTTTATCATGTTTTAGTCATTCATACTATGTCTATATCCGTGCACTGAGC
This sequence comes from Glebionis coronaria, assembly GCA_025667525.1. Classification (NCBI taxonomy): domain Eukaryota; kingdom Viridiplantae; phylum Streptophyta; class Magnoliopsida; order Asterales; family Asteraceae; genus Glebionis; species Glebionis coronaria. Next base: position 224,030,945 of record CM046882.1, on the reverse strand, counting down.
GTTTTGCTCAGCCGTTACTTTCCTTTCCATGTCCCAAAACGGCAGGTACTCAAGGACTGACTCGAGCATTTGGAGGACACGCATAGGATGGGAGCTACCTTAGATTCCTTCTCCTCTTGCCTTCACATTTATGCTTGTTTAGTCTTCCTCTTTGTTCATTTACTTTATTTATGTTTTGAGCTATGTTTGGGAACCGATGTTTGATTCTGGTTAACCCTATGGTCATGTAATGTTTTAGACATTTATCCTTGTATGCTTTGATGACACGGCATAATTACGCGTGACATTCCATTATCAAAATGGGGTGTTACAATTATGGTATCAGAGCCAAGGCTTCTACCTGTAGGCTCTAAAACTCGACTTGTGACTAGTGGGTAGTCACCAAGAGCTTCCTAAGCCAACGTTTGTTATTCTACGTATTGATGTTTTCAGCGCATGGTTGTTTTAACCATGATGTTTTCAGCACCTTGAGGTTTTAACCTTGATGTTTTCATCGATATTGTTTTACTAATGTGGATGGACAACCGTCATTCATATTTATTTATGTGTCATTGTTTCATGCATAATGTTCCTCGTGAACTGTGGCTATGTGGACTGAACCCCAGTAGTTCATAATTAGTCACATAAAATTTTTTTCAGATAAGTTTTGAAAGATGAGTTTAATTTATTTATGTTCATGTATCATTGTTGCAGGGATTATGACTAAGTAATGGTTGGTACAGGACTGGCCCTATTTAGTCGCATGTGCTTTTATCGGAACTTTTAACTTTGGGACCGACCCATAGGCGTCCCCTCGCCATGTCTTTTGTTTTGGGACCGACCCATAGGCGTCCCCTCGCACATATAAATGTTTTTATAAACTACATTACGCATTCATGCACTGTTTTTCATGCATAAAATTTTTCTCATGATTTATTTGCATTAAAAATTTTTTCATGTCCCCTCATAAGTTACTATGTTTCTTTGTCAAGTATGTTTCATACTGTCATGGTTAAACTCAGTTTCATGCTAATTATGTTATACACTCCTCCATGTTAAATTGTTTCGTGTTTCTTCATGATAATTCCGTCTTCATGTGGATTACGTCTTACGCCTCATTTTTTATTATTCCTTCATGCAAGACATAGTTGGATTTCATTGAATTCTGCTTTCATGATAGTCATGGTTGGTTTTCATTGATCATGCTGTCAGGTAAATCATCGTTGAAGTTGGTGTAACCACACTTTAACGTTTCTCGATACAACCATAATGATGTCTATGCTAATACTGCCAGGTTATCATGATGGTTTTTCCTAACCGTCTAACCGATACACCTTCCTTAAATCATGACAACTGATCGACCCCATAGCGATCATTTCATGTGCATTTCGTGTGTACTCCATGTACCGTATTCCATGTGTATTTCAAATACCTTAATCCATATGTATTTCGCTTACAATACTTCATGAGTATTCTCTAGTTGATTCTAAATCATCTCAGGCGCTAGTTGATATTCTACAAATTTGTTGATGCCGCTCATAACTTGGAGATGTTACTAAAGGTTGATGCTGCTGACGTTCGGAGACGTTACGAGATGCGAATGCTGTTCACAACCTAGAGATCCTACAAGACAAAGACAAAGGCGTCAGAGCAAAGCAATTGGACAAGAAAATGCTTCACCATCAGACGATTTTCATCAATCATTGTCCCTAATTCTTAGTTACATGTCACACATCATTCAGTTGTCATTTCAGCCATATGAGTGCAAACCGGGTACCAGCCGGCCACTCAGTTGAATAATTACATGAATCACGGTCATGAGAGTGACCATCATGGAACTGACAGACAGGACGATATTAACCACTAATATGACAACAACTATCCTAGAATCGCAACCGAGGCTCCAGCTGCGGACGCGATCAGACATGCAAATGAGCAGTAGTCCAACCGATCCGCCAATTCTGGCATAATAACCTAATATTTGTAGTTCTATTTGTTTCACATCTCGAGACACATGTCAAGACATCAGTCAAGACACATGTCTCACGTATTCTTCCTGAAGACACATGTCAAGACACAAGTCAAGACATATGTCAGGCTTACATTTCTCAAGACACGAGTCAAGACACATGACTCACGTCTAATTATGGAACATTCTAAGAAATTCAGGGTACCCTCCAAGGGTATATCCATTTTGTTGTGCCATGTATTAATCAGGCCACAAGAATTTCAATACCATTACTGGCACATCAGTGAGAACTGTTACGTTACCGATGTCACTTTCATTTCTTTCACCATATTTCATATATTCATGACCATGAAGGACGCCTTTCGTATTCCCACGTATACGAAGGTTTTCCTTCAGCTTAATAATGAGATCCAAGCTGCTAACGCATTTCCTCGGACAGACACGAGATGAATTTTATCCTACGATTCATAATTATGTACAGTAATGTTCAGGCTCCTGAATACATTCAGCTTGATTTTCCATCAGGAAAATCTGTACGAATTATCTATGCTTTCCAAGCACGTGCTTTGGTAGCCATGATTGCTAAAAATTTTCTAGTTGTCAGTAAGACACGACTACTGAGGTTCTTTTATGCATAACCAATGGATTATTCCAAAATTGTCCCTTACACTCCAGAAGAACCTTCAAGGAGAAGGAAGGTACCATGAGATTATGTGTCGACTACCGTCGATTTAAACAAATCATCATTCATAACCGTTATTCTCCTCCACGTATTGACAACATGTCCAATCGACCTTATATTGTTAATCACTTTTCCAAGATCGAACTCATGATCATGCTGCCAACAGTGACGAGTGAAAGAGCAGGACATGTCCATGACTGCTATTCGTACACGACTCGGTCATGCTAGATTTATGATTTTGAATAAGTCTCATCAATGCTCCAATGGCATTATAAGAATGAGTTTCCATGAACACATAGCAAATTCATCAGTGTTTTCATTAAGGATAACCTGATTTCCTTTAAGCCTAGAGAAGAACAGGAAGACCATATCTGCACAATGTTGCAAATTATATGACAAGCGAAATTTTACCTTGGAATTTTTTTTTCCAATATCAATTCTATTTGATTACAATGACACACCGAATCACATGGGTTTCTACGGTTAATCTTACCATGACTCAGCTTATGCGTAAAGGAGAGAACCCTACACTACATTAGGTGTTCTAGAAAATCCTATGCTAGGAGAAGTCTAGATTCAGAGACTAAGAGTTTCGCAAAATTCTATGTATCAAGTTCTACGAAGCAAGATACAGTTACGTACATATCTAGGTACCTGACATACCAACAGGTTAAGATAAGACACCAACAAACTGGGATGTTTTCATCATCTGAAATTGTGAATTGAAATGGGACAAGATCTCCACGGATTTTGGTTACCAGATTAACGCAAACTTAGAAGAAACATGATGCTTTCTGGGTTATTGCAAACAGTTTAATCAAATATGCAAAATCCTTACATCCGCAAGGATTTCAGAACCAACAGATTGATCGTACATGTTCCAACCAAGGCTCATCCGATCACTTGGCAATCTCTCAATTATCGGGTCAGACAAAGATTCGCAATTGTACTCCTTAAGTACTTGAAGTCTTCCTTCTAATTTCACGACTTGCTTTCGCGCTCGCGTTCATGACACTATTCACGTTCATGAGGGCATCTCATCTTACGATTTTATGTTCATTTTCCTCATTCTGGGAAGTTTTGCAAGAACTTGAGAGACCAGACCCAAGTTTAGTATAACTCCCTATCCTCAGATAGACGTTTCTCGTCATATTCTATGTCTCACCTTGTAGCGTTTGGCGTTGTCGCCATTATATTCTATATTCACGATATGTTTCACATGTCATGTATATTCCACATTCCTCATATCATGATCAAGATATGTTACACGTATCATGGATCACGATATGTTTACTCATACTATACTCGCCATATCTTCACGTAGCACGTTCAAAATTTTTCACGTATCATGTTCAAAAATTTTCACGTACTACGTTTCTTTATGTCTCGTGCATCGTTTCTAATTATCAGTCAAGTTAGAGTGTTTTGCACGATAACGTTTTAGTTGCCCAGACACGTTAATTCTTATTTCCTCGATCAAAATTAGGGGATCTACCTTAAGTCGATAACCAAGAACATCTTCGTATTTCAAGTCCAGGTCAAGAGGACCAAGATTTATCATTTGTGTCAAAATCTGGTAAAGGAACCGTTTCAAGAGGGAGGCCACTTGGAAACGGACAAGTTCATCCGGACTTCTTATCCGTTTTTCTCTTATCAATTAGATATGTCCTTTCAGTCACGTCACGTTCCATGTCCTTTCAAGACATGTCACGTTCCATGTCCTTTCAAGACATGTCACGTTCCGCGTTCTTTCTAACATGTCACCTGCACGTTCATTTATCTTACATACCCTCTCAATTGATTCGGGTATGTCCCTATTTCAGTTTACGTTATCTATAATTCGGGGACGAATTATTCTTTTTAGGGGGGAAGAGTTGTAAAACCCGCATGCTTTTACCATGAACAGTACCCATTAGATCGTACGTACTAGATTAAAACTTTCCTTATATAGCATGTTTACTTTTACGTATAAGAATTTTAAGTATTACGTACGTGTTAGCACACGATAAGTATTTATTACGTAGGAACACACGATAATTATTCAAATAATAATTATAATCATGAACGTAATTTAATCACGAGATAATATTATTTACGTATATATATTTATTATGAACACGAATAAATATATTATGTCACGATCGATAACTAGTTAAATCACGTAAACTACGTAACACGTAAACATGAATATTAGACACGATTATTCTTATTACGTATAATTAAATTAATACGACAAGTAATACGTAAATTAATATTACATATAACACATGAAGTTATTACAAGATATTTCACGGCATAATTTATACGAGAAACCGATTATGTATTAAATTAAATGCGTACGTTTTATTAAACGAATAACACAAACACATAAGAGTAAGGTTTCGGGATGTTTTAGACAAAATAAGAAAAAGGAAGGACTTGGGCTCAAGGCCCAAGTGTATGTGTTTGTGCCGTGTATATCAAAAGACGGGAGGAGTGCTTCTTTTTTTTTACAACACTTAAACATTCAATAAAACCCTAAAATATAGAAAACAGCCGCCACTTCTTTTCCTTGTTCTCTTGGACGTCGACCAACATCAAGAAACCAGGGGGAAATCATCAGGGCTTGATCAAGAATAAGATGTGATTCGTGTTAATTCCTAAACCCTAGAAACGCAAGTAAGAAAACCCTAATTTTCTTTTATTTTGTTCCTTCATTTATTGATCTAGCATTCGGAAAATAATTTGATAAACACGTAAATTACAACCTTAAAACTATGCGGGTAAATAGGGTTACTGTTGGGTATGGATCTGCACGTTAACCGAGAGTCTTAGACTCTCGGTAGGCGTTTTTCTCTTTCAGCCGTAACCCCTGCAGTCAGCAGGGGTGCGTTTGGCTTAACAGTGGGAATGACGGCTTAGCAGGAGGAACCACTGGCTGCGGCCAGTGGTGTAGTTTTGCCTGGCAGTGGGAACCGAGACCACCAGGTCTCGGTGGGAAATTAAAACCAGGCATGGGGGAACCGGCTGTTGCCAGTGGCACCATGATAGGTGTGTAAACACCCATCCTTTTTACCACTTAACTACAATAATAACCAAGCCAAAACGTGTATTTTATGTCATAAATGTCGGAATATGCGTGGTTTGTGTTTTTGTTGTGATTTAGGACGAAATTGTGAAAAGTGGAGCAAACACGGGCATTCACGGGCTTTTATCCAAGAAAAAGACAAAAGACGAAGTCAAGAAATCTAGAGTGCAAAAAGAACGGAAGTCCAAGACCAGTTCTGAAGATTTATCGAAGAAAAAGTAGAAAGACGGAAGTTTACTTAAAGCCGAAGAACTCAAGTCTAATTTATTGAAGAATTACTAGACGAGTTTAAAGATATCCCGAGACAAAGTCATTAAAGTAAAAGAATTAAGAAGATTAAGGACTTAATGATGCAATTAAAGAAAAAAGAAAGAGGGGAGGAAGCTTCCTAAGCACCTCCCTAATCTCCCCTATAAATAGATCATTAGTGTTTTCATTTCATTTCGTTGGCTAAGTGTGACAATTAGTCTTCCACCTTTTAGTTACCTTGCAATTTAATTACATGTCATTTAATTAATTGTCTTGCACCTTAAATACATTTAATTTCAAGTAAGTTTCCTTTTAATTATTGTCAATCTTTACTTTTATTGTCAATCTTCTATCTTCCTTTCTTGTTAATCTTTAATCTTTATGCTTTATGTTCATGTTTATGTTTTTGATGTTTTATTGATTTGATTAAAGTGGGTTTTGATTATTTTGATTATTATTGTTAGTGTTTTTGATTTTGTTTGATTAGTATTTGTTATTGGATTATTTGTGATTAGTTTGATTTAATCTTGTGGTTGATTTTGATTAGTTTTGGTTAGATCCGTATTTTTGTTTGTCCCGTGTTCTTCGTTTCTGTTTTCCCAGGTGATATTCCGAATCAACAGCACATTCCGGATCAACATCACATTCTGAACCAAGGAATTCTCCTAATTATTCCAGATAAGTAACATATTCCGAATAAAAGGATATTCCGGATCAAGGTTTTGTTGAAAGTTATTCCGAATCAAGGCTTTGTGAAGAAAACATTCCGAACCAGTGGAATATTCCGGATCAGTGGAATATTCCGGATCATCAGTTCATTCGGAATATATTCTGGATCAAGGGATCATTCGGAACATTCAGAACGAAGGTGTTCATTCGGAACATTCCGAGTGAAGGGTTATCCCAGTTATTCCGAATCAAGCTTATGTTCCGAATAAAAGTTTTGTTCAGTGAAAGTTCCAAATCAGTAGGAATTTCCGAATCAGAGTTTTGTTCATCCGGAATATTCAATATTCCGGATCAAGGGGTATTCATTCGGAATATATTCCGAATCAAGGTTTTTGGTAAATATTCCGAGTAAAGAAGAACATTCCGAACGAAGGTGACATTCCGGATGAATGTTTATTCCAAATGAGGGTATTATTCCGAATGAGCATTTTCAGGTTATTTTAAGTTTCTGTTTTTAATTTTTATTTTTAAGCTTTACTTTTCCCGCCTTTTTACTTAGATGTACTTTAAGTTTACTTGCCTTAGATTTATTTTAGCCTTGCCTTAGTTTAATTTTTAGTTGCGTTTTAAGTTTGCCTTAGATAGTTTTAAGTTTGCGTTATTTACTTTTAGTGCTATTTACTTTTCGCCACGCTTTTAATTTCTTGCCATTTATTTCAAAATAGATTTAGATTTAAATTTACCTGCTCTTTACTTTAAAGTTTTACACTTTTTAATTACTACAACGACACAACTATTTGTTTCACCAAAGAACGACTGAGTCGCATAGTTAACCAGGATCAATTCGATTAGACCACGACAAAGAACAATTTTCCTAAATAAAACCTAGTTATCAAATGGCGTCGCTGCCGGCTCTTTTCGTAAAGATTAACGGTTTTCTGTGAGAGACGCGTTGCTTTTTGGGATCCGTTCATTCGTGAGCAATATTTTTCTTGCTTAAAAATTTCAAAAAACCATAAAAATTAAAAATTGTTAAAAATCTATAAAAGTTAAAAAATTTTAAAAATCCAAACAGATTTTATTTTTATTGTGTATATATACTCTCTTTGTGTTTGGTTTCTTTTTCTTTTGCTTTCGCAGGTGTATGCGTACTAGATCTTCTAATTATCAAGAGCCCGAGACTCGTGAAGATTTAAGTATGGCCGGTGTGAACAACAACAATAATCCACCGCACCTCAATAATAATAACAACAATGTTCTTCCACAGCCCGATCTTCGGACAATGGAGGAGCTTTGTCAACCTACCATGTTTGGACGAGGAGGACCGATTGCGCCGATGCAAATCACGGCTCCGGAGTTTTCGCTGAAGCATCACATGATCCAGCAAGTGCAAACTAATCCTTTTCGAGGAATGCCAGATGATGATGCCAACAAACACCTCGACGAATTCATTACAATCACTCAAAGCAAGAAGTTGCCCGGTGCCACAATGGATGTTCTTCGCCTACAACTCTTCCCACATACTTTATCACACCACACCGAGAAATGGTTTGATCGTCTCCCGAAGAATTCAATTCATACTTGGGATGACATGACTCAACACTTTTTGTCGCGCTACTTTCCACCATCCATGGTCACGATCCTTCGCAATCAAATCAGCGGTTTCATGCAAGATCCCGATGAATCTCTCATTGATGCTTGGGAAAGATATAATGTTTTGATCGATCGTTGTCCAAACCACAACATGCTCCCTGTGACCTTAATTGATACTTTCTACAATGGTTTGACTTTTCGTGATCGTGATACGATTAATGCAGCCGCCGGTGGCACATTTATGAAAAGAAGACCCGAGGAGTGTAGAGAGCTTATTGAGAACATGACTACTCATCACAAAAATTGGGATTCCTCCGCTTCTTCAAGGAACAACCCGAGATTCAATGCCTCTTCTACTTCAGCAAGCCCCGACATGACCGAATTCACCCGCATGATGGCCGAAATGAACAAAAATATCTTGCTTCTCGCTATAAACCAACAACAAGTTAAAGCGATGGCTAATCCTTGTGAGACATGCGGCGGTCCACACTCATACACTGATTGTCCTTCTACTCAAGGAAATCTGGAAAACGTGTATGCAGCTTATGGTAATTATTCACCGGAAAATTACCAAGCCCGACCTCAAGGGGATCGAAATTTGCTGAGTTACCGATCAAACAACTATCTTTCACCCGGTTTTTCTCCTCAAAACCAAAATCCCAACAACAATTACAATAGAAGCAACCAAATCCCACCTCGAGCTTCTAATCCTTATCACCCACCCGCTCAACAAACCCCACATATGAATCAAGATGTTGAAGCCATAATGAGAACCCAAGGAGAGGAAATCAAGAATCTGCAGAGCCAAATTATCAATTTGAAAGGGGATATCACCAAGCAAGGGAATGACATTAGATCCGAGCTTCGAGATAATATTCAATCCTCCTTTAGCAATTAAACGAATGATTTGAAGAATATGCTGGCTAGTTTCTTGCCCACCACTCAACCCTCTTCTTTGAGTTCTCTACCTTCAAACACCGTCACCAACCCGCGAGCGAATGTGAGTGCTATTACTACCCGTAGTGGAGTTACCATAGTAGGACCACCTATCCCGCCCCATCATCTACACCTCCTCCACCACCATTTATCCCTACTCCTCCCACACCTAGTATTAGTACACCATTACCGTCTCCGCCTCGTCATGACGATGTACCCAAGAAGAACCCTTCAACATCTCAACCTTCACCAACCCCACCTTCCACCTATCACCCCAGCATTCCTTACCCTTCTCGACTCAACAAGGCTCAAATTTTGACAAAGAATGACATTCAAGTCTCTCACCTTTTGGAAAAGGTTGTCGGCATGAAGATCACCTTTACCCTTGTTGAAGCTCTTGCTCAAATGCCACAATTTGTTAAGATGTTTAAGGAGTTGCTCAATAAGAATAAGAAGATGGACGAGTTTGTAAATACTCGATTGAATGAAAATTGTTCTGCCGTCCTTCTTAAAGAACTTCCGGAGAAACTTGGAGATCTCGGTCGTTTTGTGCTACCTTGTACTTTTAACCAAACCGACAAATTTACTTCCTTAGCCGATCTCGGGGCAAGTATTAATTTGATGCCTTTAAGTGTATGGAAAAAGTTATCATTCCCGACCTTACACCCACCAAAATGAATCTTGAGCTAGCCAATCGCACTCTCACTTACCCTGTTGGTATTGCCGAAGATGTGTTCATTAAAGTTGGCACATTCACTTTTCCGGTCGACTTCGTCGTTGTTGATTATGAAATGGACCCTCGTATTCCGTTAATACTTGGACGCCCATTTTTGAGAAACGATCGAGCTTTAATTGATGTGGATAAATGTGAGCTCATCTTAAGAGTCGGGGATGATGCACAAGTGTTTGAAATTGGGAAGCTTACAAGCAAATCCTTTGGAAGCGAATCAGCGAATATGATTAATGTGCTTGATGATTTTGTCGTCTACAACAATCCACTATTCGATTCTTGCATTGATAATCCACTTTTTCAAGATGATGTGGATGATTCTCTCTCCAATTTGGAACCCCCTCCCATATATGATTCTCCACCGATCTCTGATGCTTATGATGATGATTCTAGCTCAGATACGGATGATTATGATGATTTTACCTCCGAGTATCCCGACATGCCCATTTATGATGATTTTGATGAGGCCGATACTCTTTCGAGTGATTATTCTCATGATGAAGATCCTCCGCCATCCATGCTTAATCCTACTTTGGATGACTACTCATTTGAGGAAGACTTCTCTACTTTTCTCAATACATACTTCCCTCATGAGAGTGATGCTCCTCCTTTAGACTTTGATGATTATGGTCTTGATCCTACTTCGGATTTGAAGAAAATTCTTTCAAAGGAGAAGCAACCGGACGAAACCAACATCCGCAGCACGTATGATTTAACACCTCTTTGTCCACCTTCCGAGGACGAGGTTGTGCATCTTCTTCGCGGATCATCTTCAAATTCTTCTGAGCCTGAGTGCTATTTTCCCCTAAAGGAAAAGGTGTTCGACCCTGGTATCGATATTCTTCAGCCATCTCAGTATCCATCTGATGAAATAAAATGAAAAATCTTTGGAACTTTTGAAGATATGCTTGCACCTCTTCACCCTTGCTACCACCGTGCTCCATCTTTGCTTAAGGGAACCTTGCCTACTCTTCTTTGGCTTGCCTTGTTCGCCTTAAGCTTGTGCTATTTGATGGACGAAAACTATGTCTTTGATCCCGGTGGATGTTTTTTCATGCTTCTTCCTATGCTAATCAAGGTCGAGTCAGGCTCACGACTCGGTGAACAAAAATCAAGCGCTTCTTGGGAGGCAACCCATGTATCTATCTTTTAGCTTTCTTTATCCTAAGTGTAGGGGAGACCCGTTGGTGTTTTCTATTTCCTCTCCTCTCTTATTCAGGAATTCGAGCGTTTAATGATCCACTCTTGATGATTTTTGACGACCCGTGATTCTGTTGTTTCTGTCTTCCTGGTTCTATCCTAAACTCTCTTCGATTCACTATTTTATATTTTCTCAATATTAAAATAGGAATCTCGTTAGTTGTCTCTTCCTTAGCGAGATTTAAACAACGTGTACAATGTCCTAAGTGTAGGGGAGTTTACTCCCACATGCTTAAACATTGAGGACAATGTTTATATCAAGTGTAGGGGGACTTCTATCGAAGTTAAGTGGCCTTTTCCTTGTATTTGTCCTCATTCTAACGGAAAATCAATTTTTCGACATTTTTCAAAATTTTTGATCTATTTTGGCCCATTAGTTTTTCCCTTTGTATAGTTATTTTCTTTCCTTATTAGAATAAATTTTAATAAAGTGGTTTTAATTTTCAAAAGTTGTGAATCTTTTGACTCAACCCGAGTTTACTTATCTAAGTTACTCTAGCTAGTATCCTTAACGTGTTTAAGTCAAGTTTTGCTAGGCTTTTATATAGGGAGCTTTAAAACGCGAAAGTCATAACTCTCACGGGTTAAGAACAAGAACTTTTCGCAAGTTCCTATAATTGCTCCTAGAGAGTCGTTTATCAAGGGAACTTTAAAATGCGATTTCTAAACTTGAAAAAGCCTAAGAATTTGCAAGATCCTATAGGCGACTCGAAAACCCAAAACTTTGATTTAATAGGCTAAGCATCCACGAGTATCATTCCTTGAGATTTTAAACTGTGGAGAACGAGAGATGATAGAGTCAATTATAAGTTTGGTATCCTTTCGTGAATTTATGTGAGTTAATTATAAGCCTATTCTCCCATCGCTTGCTAATAAGTTTATCTGAAATAAATAAGGTTGTACGATTTGAAAAGTTACTTAGCTTCTAGCCCAAGATCGTTTAAAAGTTTCTCGGTATGGATTAGAGTTCATAGCCAAGGCATAACTTATTGAAGCAGGATGCGAAGATTGGCGAGTCCGAAAAGGCCCTAACAAGGCATGAGGGCTACATTTTGTTGCTAAAGATCCAAAGTGATGTGAAGAATCATTTATCAAAGATCAATATGAAGGATCGAGACACACGACGAAAAGCAAGTACTCTCGTAAAGATCATGGAGAAGTCTATCCAAAAAGGCCCTAACAAGGTATGAGGATAAATAGATCCAAGTCCAAAAAGGAGGCGGATCGTTGTATATCAAAGTCCAAAATAAAGATTGGAGAAAAATGAAGAAGTCATGGTCCAAATATGAAGAATCTCTCAAAACTTCAAGTGAATAAATTCCTATTATGAAGAGAAGACCATTATTTCATGAACGTCTCTCAAGATTTGAAGTATGATGTCGCTGCCAAATATCGGTCCGAGAAAGGTCTCAAATCGCGAAGCGAGTTATGCCAAGATATGAACTTTTTGAGGTCCCGAGAAGCAGTTTTAAAAGATTTTCTCCTTTAGCTAACTATTGATTCAATCGTCCCACTTTATTTTCTGCCTAAATAACTATCGAAATAAGTCAACAATGCATCCTCGTGATCATTCAAGACAACAATAAAATATAAGAGATACACCTAGGAATAAGGGAGTCTAAGTAAATAATTGGCCCACATGAGTTCGTGTTAGTTTGCTAACTTATAATAACAATGATCTCGTTTTTAAGCTTGGTTTAGAAAACTTGAGGATGATGATCATTCACAACATTTCCAAAACCCGAAGGTATGATTTTGATTTCTTTATTTTGAATGTTTATTATTTTCTATCTCTTTAATAAAGGCCAACGTGGATTGATTATGATGAAAAGTGTAATCGTGCTTTGTGACTAATGCATTACATGAGGACATTGCAATGGTCAAGTGTAGGGGATTTTATAGGTGTGTAAACACCCATCCTTTTTACCACTTAACTACAATAATAACCAAGCCCAAACGTGTATTTTATGTCAAAATGTCGGAATTATGCGTGGTTTGTGTTTTTGTTGTTATTTAGGACGAAATTGTAAAAAGGGGAGAAAACAAGGGCATTCACGGGCTTTTATCGATGAAAAAGACAAAAGACGAAGTCAAGAAAACAAGAGTGCAAAAAGAACGGAAGTCCAAGACCAATTCTGAAGATTTATCGAAGAAAAAGTCGAAAGACGGAAGTTTACTTAAAGCCGAAGAACTCAAGTCTAATTTATTGAAGAATTACTAGACGAGTTTAAAGATATCCCGAGACAAAGTCATTAAAGTCAAAGAATTAAGAATATTAAGGACTTAATGATGCAATTAAAAAAAGAAGAAAGAGGGGAGGAAGCTTCCTAAGCACCTCCCTAATCTCCCCTATAAATAGATCATTAGTGTTTTCATTTCATTTTGTTGGCTAAGTGTGACAATTAGTGTTCCACCTATTAATTACCTTGCACTTTAATTACATGTCATTTAATTAATTGTCTTGCACCTTAAATACATTTAATTTCAAGTAAGTTTACTTTTAATTGTCAATCTTTACTTTTATTGCCAATCTTCTATCTTCCTTTCTTGTTAATCTTTAATCTTTATGCTTTATGTTCATGTTTATGTTTTTGATGTTTTATTGATTTGATTAAAGTGGGTTTTGATTATTTTGATTATTATTGTTAGTGTTTTTAATTTGATTTGATTAGTATTTGTTATTGGATTATTTGTGATTAGTTTGATTTAATCTTGTGGTTGATTTTGATTAGTTTTGGTTAGATCCGTATTTTTGTTTGTCTCGTGTTCTTCGTTTCTGTTTTCCCAGGTGATATTCCTAATCAACAGCACATTCAGGATCAACATCACATTCCGAACCAAGGAATTCTCCTAATTATTCCGGATAAGTGACATATTCCGAATAAAAGGATATTCCGGATCAAGGTTTTGTTGAAAGTTATTCCGAATCAAGGCTTTGTGAAGAAAACATTCCGAACAAGTGGAATATCCCGCTAAGTGGAATATTCCGGATCAGCAGTTCATTCGGAATATATTCCGGATCAAGGGATCATTCGGAACATTCCGAACGAAGGTGTTCATTCGGAACATTCCGAGTGAAGGGTTGTCCCAGTTATTCCGAATCAAGCTTATGTTCCGAATCGAAGTTTTGTTCAATGAAAGTTCCGAATCAGTAGGAATTTCCGAATCAGAGTTTTGTTCATCCGGAATATTCAATATTCCGGATCAAGGGGTATTCATTCGGAATATATTCCGAATCAAGGTTTTTGGTAAATATTCCGAGTAAAGAAGAAGATTCTGAACGAAGGTGACATTCCGGATGAATGTTTATTCTGAATGAGGGTATTATTCCGAATGAGCATTTTCAGGTTATTTTAAGTTTCTGTTTTTAATTTTTATTTTTAAGCTTTACTTTTCCCGCCTTTTTACTTAGATGCACTTTAAGTTTAATTGCCTTATATTTTTTTAGCCTTGCCTTAGTTTAAGTTTTAGTTGCGTTTTAAGTTTGCATTAGATAGTTTTAAGTTTGCGTTATTTACTTTTAGTGCTATTTACTTTTCGTCACGCTTTTAATTTCTTGCCATTTATTTTAAAATAGATTTAGATTTAAATTTACCTGCTCTTTACTTTAAAAGTTTTGCACTTTTGAATTACTACAACGACACAACTATTTGTTTCACCAAAGAACGACTGAGTCGCATAGTTAACCAGGATCAATTCGATTAGACCACGACAAAGAACAATTTTCCTAAATAAAACCTAGTTATCACACCATCACCACTGCCAGTGGAAACTGGCAGTGAAGGCGCTGTTTGGTTTTGGGTTTATGGCCACTTAAGGGTGCGTTTGGCAGTCAGGTTAATAAGACACAATTAAAGGGCTGTTTGGTTCGGTTTATAGTTAAAATAACACGGGTTTTCACGGTTTAGTTTTCAACACGTTTTAATAAAATGATACACGGGTTCGGGGTATTATTTTACGAGGTTAATTAACTTAACATGTATATTAATTACGAGACAATTGGACTAATATCATGACTTATTATTACGAGAGTAATTAAATTAATTAAACATGTATATAATTAATTTAATTTAAACCATGACTTAGGTTAATTATTTTACTAATAATACATAGTTAAACCTAAGTATTTTAATCATGAAAATTAGACTAAGTAATTAATTAATTATTAAAACCATGACCTATAATTAATTCATTCTCATGACTTAGGTTTATTATTATAAATTAATAATACATGATTTAACCTAAGTATTTTTATTTATTTAATTTAGACTATAGTAATTAATTAATTATTAAACCATGACTTATAATTAATTAATTTACATGACTTAGGTTATATTATTAATAGTTAATAATACATGTTTTAACCTAAGTATTCATACCTTTATTTAACTAAATCATACTATATTTAATTAAATACTTTAACATATAGTTTATTTAATTCACATGAATAATTAATAAACTATACTTTATAATCTCATGACTTAGAATATTAATCAGAAAACACTTAGCTTATATTATTAGCTTAATTAACCAGCTTATATCTAATTATGGAAACTTTCTATTTTTAGAAACTTATTTAATTAAGGCAGCTAATCTATTTATGGAAACTTTCTATTTTTAGAAACTTATCTATTTTAAGTAGTAATTTTATTTTTGGAAACTTTCTATTTTAGGAAACCTGCTATTTTTGGAAAGTTACTTATTATTACACACAAGTATAATAATACATGAAATACAAGAAATACTTAATCAGAATAGACATAATATATGATAAACACAGTATTAAGCTTAAACAACAAAACATGACATGAACGTATTAAATAAGCTAAGACATAATATAAAACCAGTTATGTATTCAGTAATCAGATACTTATACACGTATGTATTTATGTAGCATTAGTGATACCGGAGTAGGACTCTTTTCCGTTCGTCTTCTTCGTTCACTGGACATAAGGTACGGATTCCCATCCTTTCAATATGGACATTCTTTCCTTATTAGGATTCCCCGTATGCAGCCAAATGTTTTCCTGTAGTATAGGAATGTGTTTGAATTGCTTATGTTTAATTTAGAATACCTATAGCCATATACATGCATGACCAGCTTCACCTAGTTATGGAGGTACCATAACCATAACATTAGAGGCACTGATGTTATGACTTCACCACGGCAGAGTGATTGCTCGTGGCGTCCCATTAGCTTTTGGCCATATTTTTATATTTATCATGTGGGGCATATGGGTGCATCCTAGTTACATGTTTCAGTCAGGATTTCATGGTGAATGTGGTGTGTGCCTTGCATCCTTCACAAGGAGCTGATCCCTCCTACCCAAAATCAGTATATTAAATTAGAAGCAGCCCCTCTAATTTGCATGATGAGGTCACCCCTCCAAGTATTCATGCACGGTGGATTTTTATGACCTATATTGGCTAATGGTAAAATATGTTAAACAGTTTTCATAAGATAAACATAAGGCTTTTCAAACTATAAAACCAGTTTTATGAACATGTTCTAGGTTTTCCAGGACTTATACATTTCCGCTTCTATTAAGTCTTTATCATGTTTTAGTCATTCATACTATGTCTATATCCGTGCACTGAGCGTTTTGCTCAGCCGTTACTTTCCTTTCCATGTCCCAAAACGGCAGGTACTCAAGGACTGACTGGAGCATTTGGAGGACATGCATAGGATGGGAGCTACCTTAGATTCCTTCTCCTCTTGCCTTCATATTTATGCTTGTTTAGTCTTCCTTTTTGTTCATTTACTTTATTTATGTTTTGGGCTATGTTTGGGAACCGATGTTTGATTTCGATTAACCCTATGGTCATGTAATGTTTTAGACATTTATCCTTGTATGCTTTGATGACACGCCATAATTACGCGTGACATTCCATTATCAAAATGGGGTGTTATATTGGGATCGATGGATCTTCCAGGACAGGTGGAACACCTAATGACTTTTGTAGATTAGTATTCATTGTATTGTCTTTTAAAAATCTCTAACTTAACTGAGACATTAGTTAGTAGGATGAGTCCTTGGAATTGTATGACATGGTGACACGTAATGTGTTACGGTACAATTTTTGACTTGTTTGTGATTAATGAAAGGACTACCTTTGATTGCTAAATCTTACATGTATCGATGTTATCTATCTTCGTATTCTTGAGTGCCATCGAGGTCACGAACCTCATGAGTATTTGGCCAAGCTCATTTCCTATCATATTGTAGTTAGTTCTTGGTGAACAACTTTTCATCACTCCTTTTGCAGATCACTCGTTGTTTTTATAAGAAATTACTATCAAATTAAAAGTTTTATTAAACATCTTGTAAATGAAGTGCTTTCATAATGATGAATATTTCGGGAAAATCATTTGATTTTTATTTCATGATTAAGCATGAATATATATATTTTAAACATAATGACAAAGTTTTGACGAACTGAGTATTGCATCGTTAATCCTAAAATTGTATATAGTTGCGCGCCTACATACAATTTGGAAGGGACCATGCAAGGCTGATTAGTAGTCACCATGAAATTGTTAATAAACATTAAATTTTCCTTGAAATTATGAAAGATTAAATTTTATGAGATATGCAAGAAGTGTAAAAATAGGGAAATATTGTTAGAGACACACATATGTGCCCCTACATTTATTTTTTGAATCGAATTTAATCATCTGTGGAAATTGTCTTATTTGACAATGGATATCCCCTTCTTGTCTAATTCTTTCATGGCAAGATTCCTTGGAAACCTTACTAATTATCGAGTATTAATACCCGACTGGGTGTATCGACGTTCCTATCATTTCTTTTGATTAGATTTCATTTGGATGACCTGGGTAACGATCCGAGGAGCTTTCGAATGCGTATTCAATTCATGAAAAGATGGGATATACTTATATTCGTTAATGTATTCGTTTGTATCTGATTTGAAATTCTCTCGCGTAAATTATGCGTTGACCTTACTCTTGTAATGTTAACAATGTCTCCATATATCCCTGAATTTGTGAAGGATTATGAATTATTATTAGTCTTTTGAGAAGCTCACATCTTATCAATGACAATGAAATTGGAAGGTTGGTAGTGCCAGTAGAATGGATTGATTGATTATGACATGATGACATTGTCTTAATTGATGGAAACTTGAGTAGAAATCCCCTAAAAGATAAGATGTTGATTATCAAAAGTGATCTAAATAATTCTTGATGGGTGACCATATCCTGCATTTAGGCTTGAAATTTTACCATGAATGGTTGTGAACTAGTCAAAGATCTTGTAATCTAGAAAGAACTTAAAGTAAATTTATTAACATATGTTTCTGTTATCTAAAATTTTAGGAGGTATTTGCTGGTGAATTACCTAGACTTTCGCCATTAAGGCAAGTGGAATTTGGTATTGATTATATTCTCGGTGTTGCACCTGTGGCATGTGCACTGTACATCAGCACCAACTGAATCGAAAGAATTACCGTGCAATTGAGAGAGTTGTCGGAAAAGGCTTTTACTTTACCGAGCTCGTCATCATGAAGAACTATGGTGTTATTATTCCTTATATTTATTGATTACCGTGAACTAAGTAAATTGACGATCAAAATTCATATCCATTACTTAAGATGGAAGATTTGTTCAATCATTTACAAGGTTCTAACGTATATTCAAAAATTTGATCCGCGGCATGGTTATCATCAACTTCGTGTCCGGGAAAAAGATTATCTATTCCAATCAATACATCCAGAACTTGTAATGAACATTATGAGTTTCATGTTATGTCGTTTGGATTGACCAATGCACATGTAGCATCCATAAATTTGGTGAATCACGTGTGTAGGCTGTAATTTGATAAATTCATGCTTGTGATCATAAAGGACCATCTGTTTGTTTATAAGAATAGGAAGGAGTTAGTAATCATTTATAGACTGCCCTGAGTTGGCTGAGTAGTAAAAACCTGTACCTTGAATATTTAACATGTGATTTAAGGCTTAATCTTTTACATTATTTAACCATGTGATTAATAGATAATGGAATCTATATTGACTCTTTAAAGATTAGAGTCGTTAAGGCTTTGGGTTATACCAAAATAAAAGTGCAAAAATGTTTTGACAAATATTTATCAAAGGAATTTTAAGGAATCATTCCCTTATACCCAAATCAATTAACTAAACTCACCTAAGAGTAAATGTTTGTGTATACCTCAAGACAACCTAAGAGGAATTTAGGAAAACCATTTAAACCATGACTTGAAATTTCAAACGACAATTTTTGCTTTTCAACTAAGAAAATTTTGACCAAAGTATAAACAAAGATTTTTCGAACATTTACGGATCTTATTAATTATTTTCGATAAATCAACAAAAATCGTGTTAACTAAATTCAAATTTATATTTGAATATTTTTCTATAATTCAATGAACTGAGAAAATTTAAAACTTTTTACGTTTACGTTTCATAAAATTAAATATTTATTATTTAACTACTCGTAATACTTATTGACGCTTTAAACGTCGGATTGAGCAAAACTGACAAAAATTATAGTTGAGACGAAACTAAAACTTAGAAAATATAAAGAAAGAAAGTTTGAATGAATACGCTCATGATATTTATTTAATCGGGGAAGGTGAATGTAATTACTGACACGTTATGTACGAAGGATAAAGAATCAATTAGGATGTGTTCCTTAGTAATGACTGTGCAAAATAGTTTGCCCGAACAATTTAAAAATAGCTGATGTTTGTAAGAAGGATAATATAGATAATAAAAGGGGTTCGCGGCTAATGTGAACCATTAGAATTGAGAAGCTAGTGGCGTTAAATGTATAAAAGGCCGCTTGAGGTTGCCTAAATATGAAGGATTTTGAGATTTAGTTATGTTTGAATCACATAAGCTTAAGTATTCTATTCATGTCATTTCTAATAAAATGTATCTTTATCTAAAGAAGTTGTACTGATGGAAAATTGTGAAGGTAGACTGTTAGCCTCAAAATATTGAGTCAAACAAGATTGTTCGGTCATAGGTTTCTATTGTAATATTTATTAGAACGTTGTAATAGGTAGTTATTTAGTCGTGGTTTACGGGCTTGGATTTAAACTAATTAAAGTCCAAAAGACAACCCCGGTCCAATATATAGCCCATTAAAGCCCGCATGTGGGTGGACTATATATATTACCCTCCTAGCATGTTAGGAGGGTGGATGGTCATTTGTAACACTCATTTATTCTAATCTAATATTCACCTAGTTAATTATCTCTCTCTCTACTTTCTCTCGCTACTTTCTCTCTTTAGGAATCCATATCTTTTCATCTATTTTCTCTCATTAATCATCTAAATACTATGGGACAACATTTGGTATCAATCGCCACGGGGTAGATTGTGTTTGGTTGTTTGGTTTGAGTTTGATTCGGTTGATTTTTCTATATAAATCATCCCGAATTTTTTTTTTAGTATTTCGGGCTAGAAATATTGATATAAATCATTTATATCGATTTGGTAGGGATTTAGTTTTGTTTTTGTGGTAAAAATCGGAAGATTTTGAGGTGTTTGGATTCATTTTTGAGTCACGGTTTATCATTGATTCAAGATCATTCCGAAATAATGTTTTCAGACTAGGGTTAATTATTCCGAAAAAACAGTTTTTCGGTAAAGGGTTTTCTATTGCGAAGAAGTGAATATTCTGAAGAAGTGAATTTTACGAAAAAGGGATTTTTCTGAAAAGTGGTTTTTCCGAAATTTTTTCTGAAATTATCATTATTCCGAAAAAGATTCCGAAGATTTCAGTATTCCGAAGAAGTGTTTCTCTGAAAATCTACTTATTCTGAAGAAGAATTTATTCCGAAGATTATTCCGAAAAACTCTAATTTTCTGAAAAAACATCCTTTCCGAAGATTATTTCGAAGATGCACGTTTTTCTGAAAACCCATTATTCCGAAGAAGTGATTTATCCGAAGAAGTCTATATTCCGAAGATTATTCCGAAGAATTGCTTATTCTGAATATTATTCCGAAGACTTGCTTATTCCGAAGATTATTCCGAAGATAGTACTTATTCCGAAGATCTGCATTTTTCTGAAAACATCATTATTCCGAAGAAAGATTTTTTCTGAAAACCTCATTATTCCGAAATACCCAATTTTTCTAGAAATGTCAGTTATTCTGAAAATGTCTGATGGTATTTTTGACTGAAGCATTTTTAGACTTAGCCACTATCTAGACTAGGTTCGAAACATCGTTTCCAAGAAAAAAAAAATTGGCGGGAAAACCATTTTAATATTTATTTTTTCCTAGACCATTTTTAGGCCATTTATGCTTCGATTTCAAATTTCAGCGATGCGAAAAAATTTTCGACCAAAAATTCAAATTTTCGGACCAAAATTCAAATTTTTAGGCCATTTTTAGGTTTTATTTTTGTCCAAAATTTTCACTTTTCAAAATTTTTCCTTATTAGTTTTTGGCTATTTCGGACTTGATTTCAAAATTTGGTAAGACAAAATTTTCAGTTTACCGTTTTGTCGGACTGAAAAAAAATAATCGGAATTTTCGAAATTGCAACCACACACCAATCACACCATATCTACTTAAGATCCAAACTCACTTCATCAACAGAGATAGACGATCATCATGCCAACGAGTAATGTGGTTACTGAAAGTTCAGACGTGAAAGACCTTGAAATGGAACGACTACAACAACAAATATGTTTCTTGAGAAAAAATGTCGTGGACGGTTTTAGAGTGCTTCAAGATTCTTTTCAGCACCTTTCAAAAGTCTTGTTCGACTTACGTGAATCCACTGGCACATTCAGCAAAGCATTCACTCATGCCATGGATAAACTTCAAACACAACTTGTCAACGAAAGAATCATTGCTAGTGAATGCAAGATCACTTTCACTGATCTCAAGACATCACTTGAAAAGATGTTTACTTCTGACTTCATCAAGTCTTCGCTTACCAACGAGTGCTTCAAGCGATATCATGGAATGGATGCTTTATCATACAAAGATCGGATAACCCGCAACATCGACTTCATTGTAACCTATGTGAATCACACAATACAGATGCAACAAACGATTGATGACAGACTTCATACCAGTTGTGGTATCGCATAAGATATTGAGAATACAAGCTGCAGATATAAGACTCCAACGCATAGTTCAGGGAATGATGACAATAGCTCTGCGAAAGACAACAACAGCTCTGGCAAACAACACATTGACTCTGAGAATGTCATCAGCAATACTCCTACCTATGATAATGGTCCTGTTTACGATTCTGAGCCATTGGAAGAGGTACACAATGCAGAATTTAATGTGTTTGCCAATGCCAATACGCATGAGCATAGTGATCAAACAACAAACCTTATTGACGCATGTATGACGGAAAAGGTTGATAGCAATACCACACCCAATTCATCAGACATGTGCAATAATAAGTTTGAGGATGATCAACATGCAAATGAGTATGATGATGAGGAGCGTATCGCGCTTGCTAATTTAATTGCTAGTTTACAAAAAGATGTCAATGAAAGTAGAAAGAGTCAAAAGCAATTAAAAAAGGCAAACACAGCGCTCACTCAAAACATTGAAGAATGCAAAGCCGCTTTAATTAAATCTAATGAGACCCTTGAAAGTAATAGGGTTGAGCTTCTTCAAAAGACCAAAGAGCTTGAGGGGTACAAGGGTAGTGCGTTAAAAAGTCAAAAGGACGATTTTGAAAACAAATATAATACAACTCTTGAGTTATTAGCTAAAGAGAAGCGTCAATATAATGTTTTCTTAATGGATGAACGTCAAAAAACGTACCTTGCCAATACCAAAGTTAATGAACTTGAACAAAAGCTCTCTATGACCACTACAGATTCTGCTAAAATTCTTGAGGAAAAGAAACAAGAGGTAGATGCGTTAAAACAAGACTTCAAAAGTAGATATGATAAATAAAACGAAAAAGTAACGAAACTAGAAGAACAAGTCGAATTTTTGAAGAAAGTTGTTTATAAAACGCATGATTCTATTCAATCCGTAAGAATGCTAGCACCTCCGTCGATGTTTAAGGGTCAAGCTAGCTTTGTAAGTCCTGAGTACCTTGCCAAAGCTCAAGCTGCGAACCCGTGTCTTTATCTTGATGAGACTGAAAGGACCAATCTTGATTGCATGCCTGTAAGTGCCGATAGTGAAGAGACTGCCCTTTGGGATGATGATAGTCTACCACTTGTCAATAAGGAGTTTGTGAAACCATATAATTATGCTTATGAGAATAGTCTTTATGGTCTTTTCAATAAACAAACTCAGAAAACCCGTGAGGAAGTGTTCTTAAAATGCAAACAAAAGAGAATTCAATGAAAGAAAGCTTTTGCCACTAAGAAATCTAATGTTTACAAATATACAAACTACCTTCCTCTAGATGAGTCCAAAAGAAAGAGTAGGAAAACATTAGGTATTCTTAAACACCACATAGATAATGTTTAATCTATCGTTGAAAGAGATTGGGCAAAACGTGAAAATGCTGAGTGGCAACGCCCGATTCCTCAAGATATTACTTTGGTTGTGAAAGAACTCTTAATTCCAAATACGGCGTTGATTAAAGAAACTGTTCTTCAACTTGAGGAGTTCATTCAGACTGAAATGTATGATGATTTAAAATATGTTTAATCTCTTGAGAAACACATTGATGATCTTCAAATGGAGAAGTCTGATTTTTCAGATGAATATGATTTACTCTTGCAAGAATGCGTTTCTAAAGATGTTATGTGTGCTTATTTTACATCTTGTGCTGATATTGATGAATATTCTGATGTTTCCTGCAAATTTTGATAAGATCAAAGAATGTGAGCATCTTGAAATTGAGCTTTCGAAACGTAAAGAAAATGTTGATAAAAAGGCTTTTGAGTTACTTCAACACAAAACTGATTTCCTTCAAAAACATTGTCATTCTCTTGAACTTGCTTTGCAAAAAGACGTTGGTAGTTTTCCACATAATAATAAATTACAAGAAAAACTTTCCCAAATGTTTCGAGAAATGAATGAACATAATCTGGAAATTAAAGGGTTGAAAGCTCAGTTACAAGACAGGGAAAGAGCGATAGCAGAGTTGTAGAAACCGTTGCTAAGATGGGTGGGAAAGTTGTGGAACCTAAAGTTGTGAAACCTGTTGTTCGACAACCCAATGCCTACAAGGATCCAAAGCCGTCTATCTTAGGAAAACCGACTACGTTCTCCAATTCTTCTCATATGAAATCTAGGTTACCCCCTAAGACTGATGTGCAACCAAGTGTTCCAAAACCATCCATATCACCCTATGTTCCTCCATTTAGAAAGCACACTATTGCTAAACCCAACCATGTGAATGCACCTAGCACTTCTAGGACTCCTCCAGAACGTGTGACATTCACGTCCACAAAGGAATCTGTAGGTTCAAATGACCTCGGTCATACCCACAACCTAGAGGATGCAAAACAAAAAGGTAAGATTCAAAAATACAAACCAGTGTATGAAAAACCTAGTTCACCAAATCACGCTAGAGTTTCACACACTCCTAATGGTAGTCAACCAAAACCTAGGAACCCTCTTTAGCAATCTAGGAATTGGAAACCATCCATGAATAGTCGTGTTTTAAACACTACGCCTGAACGATTTGGAAAACAAAGCAATACAAGTACTTTCGTGAATCCCAGATTCCCTGTATGTCCCACTTGCAAAAAGGGCATTCACAATGGAAATCATGACCATTGCATTATGCAATACCTTTATGAAGTCACATCTCGTTCCTTTGAACGGAGATCGGATATAGAATCCTATAAGACAACAAGGAGATACAAACTCGTCGCAAAGAAAAGCACTACCAACAAATCTGAAACATGGATTAAAAAAGGACATAGTTTCTCTCCAAAGAAGTATTCCGCTGTGCAAGAGAAAACTACTCCTAAATCTAGTCTTCAGTGGAAACCAACGGGTCGAATCTTCACGGAAGTTGGTCTTAAGTGGATTCCAATAGAGAAGAGTGATGACACCTGCACCAGCACTAATGCTACTGTTCTACACGCTGAAAAGGAATTTGTTACTCCTAATTATAGTATTTGTGCAAACTCTTCTTCTGTGATTGCAGGTACAACAACGGATTCTGAACCCACTTATCCTTCTTCAAAGGGTTCCAATTCTGTATATTCGATATCACCTTTTTCTGTTGTACAAAAGTCTATTTTGGATTATTTTCGAAAAACTTGATAAAACACAAAAATATAATAAAATGTAAATATCCATATAAAAAATGGAAAAACTTTCAAAATACCAAAAATATTCTTTTCGACATGTCTTTCAGTATCGATAATATGGACGTACCTAGAAATGTCGCTCAATAATGACACGGGTGTGTACATAAAGCTCGAATGAAAGTTGTAAATATTTCTCAAAACATGTCATTTCAATGATTTACAATTACCTCAGATTGTGACTCGTACTTCCAAGAAAGGAAAGTTGATCACGAATGATAACTTATCCTTAACATCGGGAAAATAAATTTTCTCTGTCATGAGCTCTCATTAAAAACATTCAATGTTTTTTAAGCTCATGTAAACGACTTACAGTTAAATGTCAGACGGGTAGAGCAATCTATCACGGGTTGAGCTTGTCACAAAACATTCAACGTGTTGAGCTCAACACAATGGCTTGTAATCACTTTCAGATTGCAACCCGGAACTATATTCACGGGGGAGTGCATGATTTCATGCTCTTACCCTTAGCAAATGAAGTTAAATCTTCTTACACTTGAGTGGATTCGTCAAGACATTCAAAGTCTATGAACTCAAGTTTATGCTTTAGAAAAACCTTTTCGACAAAAAGAATTGATTTTTCAAAAAGCGTTGAACACAATTTTTTTCAAGAATTTCTCAATGATATTCAAAATCTTTCAAAAATTGTGTGTTCAACAACTCCTATCCTCAAAAGTTTAATGTGGATCAAATCCTCGTAATGACAATTCCATTGGATCAATTTTTTTGAGGGGGAGCGTTCCAAAATTCATGCTAAGTTTGTCACATCTTTCTCCAGAAGATTTTCAAGACTATTTTTCAAAATATATTTTAATCAAATTTGGTATCTCTAATATCAAAAGATTTATATATTAGAGATAGGGGGAGAAAATGTGATTAAAATGTGATCTAAAGACTCAAGAACTCATGGTTACGATCAAATACCCACAACATCTTTAATTCACGACGTTATTGGTGTCAAAAGGGTGGTTAGGTTTAAGTCCTATGATCCAACCAGAACCGGAGGGATCTTCCTAGGGACAATCCAATAGATTATTAGAAGTCCTTAGGAAAGATGGAGTAGAATGTGAACGTAGCTGAATGCCGACTAAGTACTGATGCTAGCACTGGAACAATCACAACAAGGTGCTAGTAATGATGTCTTGGTAAGCATTGAAGGGGTTGAAGAATGAAAAAGAAATGTAAGGATAAAGGGTGTAAAGAAAGAAGCCCTCCATACAACTTAGGCAGAAACTGGGTCAACTCATCATGAAGACAAACTCATCATGGACCCAGTGATGTGAAGCACAACCCTTTCCTAGCTACTCAGGCTTCTCTCAAAAGAAGTTTGTTTTATTGTCACGGAGATCAACACGACTTCTATTGACTTTCTCACTCCGAGATAGTTGATATTCAATAGGTGGCATCTGCTCCATCCTCCGACCACTAAAAGTGCACAAATCGAGTCTAGAGCCAAGAGATCAATCAAATCTCGTTAGGACACACGGATGAAGATAAAGAGAGTCCTACACTATATCCTTGTGATATTGCTAGAACACTCAGAGTGATACTACTTAGTATTCACAATGATGAGTGGAAATCCTTCCAGTGTTAACATCAAACAGCATTACGGTAGGTCATATGTAAGATTCTTTATGAATTGAACATGTGCAAAACTGAAAAGCAACAATGGTTTGTTTCTGAATTGATTCAAACTTGTTTCAGGTTTTTACGCAATATCTTTACGGTCTTGCCAGAACATTCAGAGTGATATTCATTAATATTCACAGTGACGAATGGAAATCCTTCTAGCGTCAACATCAAACAGCGCTACGGTAGGTGACTTGTGAGATTCTTATGAATCAAACTTGTGTCAACTGGAAAGCAACAATGGTAAGATTCTTAAATGAATCAAATTTGTTCCAGGAATTTTGAATTGACGACTTTAATCAAGCGGATATTTATCCAATTGATTCACTCTTTATGTTCGCAGTCTTGCTTTGAGACGGTCGAGTAAAGAGAACAGCTAGTACAGCCGCGAAACCCTGTCAAGGAAATTCTTAACTGAATCTACCTATCACAGGTACGGTGCTCAATATCGTATAACGGTCTTCACCGACCGGAGGTAAAACGCTACCGATTTAGGAAGAATGTCAAAGCCATTCAGTCCGTGTCTATGGTTTGTCTCGAGAAGGTGGCGTCACGGTGTACTCAGCAATGTCAAAGATTCAAAACCAGATATTCATGCCCAAAGACTTATTCAACAATTAATAGTGTGAGCATGTGGATAAAGACACAAGGTCGCAAGATGGCAAAGACGAGTCAAGAATGATTTAAAGATCTCAAGATAAAAGACAAAGTCGAAAGACAATGATAAAGGCTCAAAGATCACAGCATGAAGGAACAAAACTACTGTTACACGTTCAAGACTCATTTATGACGGAATTCATAAATATCCATTGGAATCCAAATATCAAAGAGGAATGACCTCACACTGGGGGAGATTGTTAGCCTCAAAATATTGAGTCAAACATGAATGTTCGGTCATAGGTTTCTATTGTAATATTTATTAGAACGTTGTAATAGGTAGTTAATTAGTCGTGGTTTACCGGCTTGGATTTAAACTAATTAAAGTCCAAAAGACAAGCCCGACCCAATATATAGCCCATTAAAGCCCGCATGTGGGTGGACTATATATACTATCCTCCTAGCATGTTAGGAGGTGGATGGTCATTTGTAACACTCATTTATTCTAATCTAATATTCACCTAGTTAATCATCTCTCTCTTTACTTTCTCTCACTACTTTCTCTCTCTAGGAATCCATCTCTTTTCATCTATTTTCTATCATTAATCATCTAAATATTATGGGACAACACATACATCGCCTCATACATTAGTAAACGTCTAACTATTGCAAAGGCCATCATCTGAATTTGATTCGATTTGGGTCATCGTCGACAGACTGACCAAATCTGCTAATATCA
The DNA here is from genome assembly GCA_025667525.1 of Glebionis coronaria. Taxonomy (NCBI): domain Eukaryota; kingdom Viridiplantae; phylum Streptophyta; class Magnoliopsida; order Asterales; family Asteraceae; genus Glebionis; species Glebionis coronaria. Next base: position 224,002,658 of record CM046882.1, on the reverse strand, counting down.
TTCCTGTTAATGATTGATTCTCGATGAAGAAATTGACTCTTTTGTATTTAAAGGAGTTGTGTAAGCATGGTGTGCCTGTATCGATCATATCTATCAAGATCCTCGCTTCGCATCGAATTTCTAGAGATTTGCTCAGAAGTCATTGGGAACGAACCTTGATGAGAGTACTGTTTACCACCCCAATCGAAGGGACGAGGTAAAGTAACGATATAAAACACTAGAAGTGTTGTTTTATGCTTGAATAATTGACCTTTGGTAATAAAATTATAACCGTTTTCCTTTGGAGAGATTATCATTGATAATTATTGTATTAGGATCGAGATCAAATCTTGTGAGGATCTAAATATAAGAGCATCTATATGTAGGAGTTGGGATGAAGATACCCGACATACACCCATTGTGAGTTGGACATGTCTTTTATATTTAAGGTTGCCTATGATGACAAACCTAACATTACAAAATACCCGACCCGCGAGACCTAAAATGATTGTTGAAATTAGGATCTGATTATTGGCTGTCAATAGTGGGTAGGAGGTTATGTGAATATGAAATGTAGATCTTGAAGTGCAGGATGGCTAGCGAAGTTATGCCAAAAAAAATAATTTCACCTTGGAAAAATGAATTGATGATCTGAAAGATCATGGGAAATAAGTCCCGTTGTATGGGACCATTGAGATAATGTAAAAAGTTGGTTTGAAAGGCATATAAGCTGGATCTACCCTAGGACTTCAAGGGCTGCTTGAATTATGTTCCGTATATCGAACTTGATAAAATGTATATCAAGTGAAAATCTGATTACTTCTTGATGAAGTTTGGATCGGCGAAAAGTTGCATTCATCAGAAACCCGTGAACATCATGGATAGAGAAGGTAAGTCAACATTAAGCCTGATCGTATTCCCGTAGTTATGTTTGATGAAACTCGCGTATTGTAATGAATTATACTTGAGAGAAAAGACCAAATGTGGAGGAAATACCCACACGGATTTAACTCTATAAGAAGCGAGTAGTAAGATAAATCGATCTTTGAGGACAAAGATCTTGTTTAGGGGTAAATGCTGTAACAATCCGTCAATTTATGGTCGATATTTTATTCTCAAGTATTATTTAAAATAATTACTTTAATGTTATATTATGAACTCACTCATTTATGGGAAGAAATTTGGTTTTACATCTTGAAGAAGCATCGATTACGTCTAAACCGGAGGACTCTACGTTATGTGCTTACGTTTACATACACCGTTTTTGGTGACAGTCCGACATTTCAGGAAATAAATTTATTCTTGAATATTATTTTGGAATTTTATTTTGTGTTGGTTTATAAACCCACAAATTTACGAGAAGAAATTAGGACTTACGTGAATAATTTAACGTCCTCTACGACTAAACCGGAAACCCTAGGTTTACGTATTTATGTTTTTGAACTCTGTTTTTGATGAGACAATTTTTATTAGATTCGCTTTGTGCCGTTGATTCATAATTTATAAAAACGTTTTTCGTAAAACGACCCGAGGGCACGCAAATCGAGGAAACTAGATTCGAGGAGTACCCGTAAATTAGTGGGATGAGACTAGTTTACACTTGCCTCACCCCATAATGGGACGGCTAAGGCTTCACCAACACACCCCTTTGAGGTGTCAAGTTAATATTAAAACTTGGACACTTGTCCTAAGTTTTCATCAAAACTACCTAATGCATAAAACCACTAAACACAAACCATTACCCTCATTCTTGTTACATGCAATCTCACAAAAATTCTCTCTAGCCTCTCCCCATTGCCGTCCCATCTTCATCCATAAACACCCCTTTGATAAAAAATTCAACCACAAATCTTATGTTATTCTTGCATAAGATGATGTCCTTTTGAAGCCTTATTGATTGGAGGTGATCATAACATCTACAAAGGAGTTTCCTTGGTGTCTAGGGGCTAATTTTCATCAAGGTGTTCTTGTAGTTGGGTGATCTTGAAGATGGTCTTGGTTTATCACATGATTTGTCATCAAAAACCAAGCCTTGATCTTAACTTTCACTATCTTGGTTGGTTACAAGATCATTCTTTCCATTTTCTTGCTATTTTGTAAATGTAATCTTGTATTTTCTTCTTATATGTACATTTATATGATGATATATGATGATCAAAGTATTATGTGGGGATCTTGTGTTGATAGATTTGGTTAAAAAGACTAAAATCTATATGTAAAGATGTTAAAATCATGGTTAAAATTATAGGTTGTATAAAACAGTAAAGAACCATATGATAAATTGTTAAAATCACTTGGATAATTTAAAATACAGTAAGGTATATGACTTTTACATATGTGAGAGTTGGCCACTCAATGGAATCCATAAAATGAGTAAGATATGATCAAAACATTATTGAAGTTCAAATCTTTATAGCTGTTTTGGACGAACTGTTAGAGACATTTAGAGGATGATTGAGCAGTAGACAAACTGGAGTTAATTGTAGCACATATTATGTAGTTTGTGCTTCCCAAAAATGAGCTTCTATCTTTTTGTAGAACTCAAGATATGGTAAAAATGGTGAAAGGGAGTTTCATAATCAGATTTGGAAAATAAAAGTATATATTATAAAATTAGCACTAAAGTAAAACTAATATAAAATGTATACCTAAAACCCACTAACTTATATAATACTTATAAATAAGTTATATACTTGGTTAAGTAAATGGGACATTTTATAAAATTACAAATTGATATGTTTTATAAGTTATAAAACTATACATATAAGTTTTACCTCTTTTCGGCTAAAACCGAAAGATTAACATTTTCGTCAAATAAAACTTAGACGGTCGGATCCGTATAATGTAAACTTTTTATAACTCATCTACTGATATGTAAGCACATCTTACAAGTAAAAACTTATAAAACCCGAGCTTGATAACTTATGGACATTAACGGGCCAAAGTAGCCTTATTGGACTATTGACCCAACTAGTTTGGATAAACACTAATGGACTTACTCATTAGGATTAACCCACTTGGGCCCAACATATGAGTAAAGGCCTGGTATTAAAAGTATAAATGGACTAATATAATGTATTGGGCTTTTTATTGGCTTATTGGGCCTTAATATGGAATTGGATTGAAACTAGTGTAACTAGTCAAAAATTTGACTAACACATAACACTATAATGTGTATGAAGATATAAAATCCCACTTGATCATCATCATACTTATGATATCATCATATATACATGGCCATTGTTTTTATAAGGTTATCGGACAAGAGTCTAAGACGAGTATTATTTGTCTAGGTTTTTGTGATTGAAGCACGTACCGTACATCCAAATCACCGATAACCGTCTCTCCCAATCGACTTGAGTTCATAGCCTCGCACTCTTTTAAATGTTTTTATGAAATGTTTTTATGAAATGTTTTATAAACCCGCGAGGGAGATAACATGTTAGTTTTAATAAAATAGGACACCAGTTGTCCCGATTGTTTGCTTATTGATATGGACCCGAATGATTATATGACCCGATGAATGATTATATGACTCGATGAATGAAATGAAATGGATTATTATAGTTAGGTTATGTCACTAAAAGTACCATTAGCATGAATTGTGAACTACCGGGATTTGGTAGACGCTTATGCATATAATAGTACTATTTGGGGAAGATCACCCCAGTTCGCGCCTTGACGGTTGATCCCCGTCGTGCCACATTGATTGGTAAGCGAATTTATGTATGAGAAGATTTATATAAGCGTGATTATTGTGACGACACGCTGTTTTAGATGGGCAAAGGAAATTCAGGTTAGCTACCCGTTGTTTGTTATAGTAAGGTAGCTACCCGTTGTTTGTTATAGTATGGTAGCAATGTCATGCGACTTATAATAATCCAATAACAAAATACTTATATACGCATTGAATTACAATATATTGCTTGACTAGCAATACGGGGTCTTATTACTGATATTATGTTCGTGTTTTGGATTTATGTAACGGTTTTTGTTAAACTCTATACAACGTTATAAAACGTATAGTATGATGTTTTACGACATTGGTTCTTATAATGGTTTTGAAGGCAAAAGCCTATATTATGATTTACAATAAAGATTTGTACAAAATGATTTTTGGTAATAATTATATACCGATGATATACTATTGGTTTTTATTAAACTCTATGAATTTACTCAGTGTTTTCGTCGACCTTTTCTTTTAACATGCTTTATCTCAGGTACTTGAAGGTAATTCTCGGGAAGACGAAAAGAATTTATGGCCCGCACTTAATTAACAATTTCCATTCAAATGTTTTGTAAAAATTGTATGAAATACTATGACTTGGGACCTCTGTAATTTTATATTATGAATGGAAAATGCTTTATTATTAAACGACACGATTTTTAAGCGTTGTCTATGATTTGAGTAATGTGCTATCCCGTAACACCAACGACCCTTCCGCTGAACTAAATTATGAATATTTGGGGGTGTTACAATTATCATCAATATTCACAAGAGAGGAAGTCATATCATCACAATTATTCACAAAGAAATTCACAATATCATGGGACATCACTTATTTCAAGGGTCGGTCATTTTGATACAAAACCTTTTCTTTCACAATTAAATTTTTCTCATAAGCGTCGTCTATTTCATAGAAGACTCTTTGAAATTTTTTTATTTCAAATGGTAAGTTTTGATCAAGAGTTTTATAGCCCGCTTTAAGATTTTCTACAAACGGAACGATCTCATCACGAAAGGCAGCTTTTGTATGTTCGAAAGCTCATTCTCCTTTGGTTTGAGCCGTCGGAGTCATACATTCCTTAATGACCTTCTCAAAATTGGCAAAATTTTTCTTACCTATATCAAGCTTATAAACACCATACTTACCAGCGAAATTACCTTTGGAATAGCCTTAGATATTTCCTTTTCAATAAGTGTAGAACACGTACTAGAGTTTCATCGGTAGAAGAACTTTGAGACACTCTTGCTGTTTTGTAATTGACTTACATTTGAGTTTTAATGTGAGAACTCGTATTTTTCTCGGTAAGTAAATTATTCTTTTATTCATACCTTTCGATTTTACAATGTCTTACCTGTTTCTTTAACTTTTTCATAGGTAAATCCTGAGATTTCAATAATTTTAATTAAATTATATTTTAATTATTTTTCTAACAATTTAAAATAAATTATTTGGAGTTGTAGAGATTTTATTATTTTTCCATAATTTATTGCAATCAAAATTTTTGATTTAAAAGCAGTCGCACGTGTTTTATAAAAAGTGTATCTGATTCGATGGAACGAGAACCGATGGCTATATATTTCGACTCTAAGAAGTAAAAAATATTATGTTTCTATAAATATTTCATTTTCGTGTTATAACTTGCATCGAGTCAGAACGATTAGTGTTTTAGGAAATTAAGTCGGGGTAGTGCTAAATTGCATTTGGGCTAACATTTATATAGGTTAGGGTATTGGGCCAAAAAGCCTGATCCCCTTTTTTTTCTTTGATCTGTCGAGCACTCCACACAAACAAAAGCAGATACAAATTTTTATTTAACCAAAAAAAATAATCTCCCTTCTTCTCCTTCTTCTATGAGACGAACATAACCCAAAAACCAACATCATCATCTCAAATTCTTGATAATTGATCAATTAAAATACACCCAAACAATCTTTGGTAAAACCTTACTAAACCCTACCATTAATTCGTTTATGCATTGATTTTTGAATAATCAAGAATCATCATACTTGGTGTTATTTAGTGTTTGATCATGGAATTAAGGTTGTATTGTGTTTGTAGGGTTTTTGGTTGTTGAATTTTGTGTATAGAATCCTCGTTGTGATCTTAGTTATTAGTCAAACTAGATTATACCAGACATTTAGTAATTTGAGTATGCCTTGAATTGTATTGATCATGTTTTGATATCTTGGGTTGAAATGAGTAGAATTTAGATTGTTGTGATAAGATAAATTAATGCCTAATTTCGGACAATAGGATTTGGAGCCTAAAAATCATATATTTTGCCACTTTAGCGTGCATTTTATGGCTTAGATGGATAATATAGCCATTTTACATGTTAGTAGCGAGTTGGATAGGCGATCAACTCCTCCGGATAAGCGTGTTATGCCCGATTTACGTTTGTGAACCCAATATGACCTAGCAGCTTTTTTTTTGATATTTTGCTACAGGTTAAGAACCTTTCAACCCTTGTATTTTTCCTTGAATGGATATTGTCCATCATAACTTGAGTTTTCCCACTAACCTCATGTCCATTACTATCAGCAAACGGATTTTATGACTAAAACGGTGAACCCGAAGTTCAAAATTAGAATTTTGATTTTGTAACTTTTCGTTGAACTTAACTTTTCCAATAACTAAAAATTCTTTATAAATCTTGGTCGGACATGTTGGAAATTATAGACATGAGGTTTTTCATTGGTGGATACCTCATTGTCTTAATCCATACAGGTTGTGGGAACCATTTATGAGAAGTTGGGTTAGTGCAGTTTTCACTTAAACCCAGAATGAGTAGGCTGTTAGTGTTATATTAATTTAGAAAGAATGGTAAACTGTTAGAATGATTGGTTTAGAGTTTTGGAAACCTCATGAGATACCATTTCCAGGGGTGAAAATTCTATAGTTGTTGGACTTATGGATTGGGAGATACTCCCTTCCCAAAGCAGCTATACTAGAAAATATGACATTTACGCCTACGGTTATGTAAATTATTAGCGTGCGTTTTCTTGTGCAAATCCCTCAGGATACGTTATTTGAGGCATTAGGCTTTCATTATATGTATTTTCTACAAGTTGTGTGTCATGAGGGTCATGACTACACTTAGGATTGGTTGTTTGTGCAAGTTATATACATATTATTTTTTTACAAATATTTTTGATACAATTGTTCTATACTTTAGTAAAAGGATACCTAAGGCCATGATCACTTTTGTAGGTCGCGGGTAGCCTTGGAGTATTTCATATAGCCTTCTACAGCCACGATTCTCATTTCCGTTCCACTTTGTACAAAGGTGAGTTCATAGCCCCTTTCTACTTTTTATGCATTATTTTCTAAAAGCAGGGTGAGATTTACATGTTGGAACCGTGTGATATCCTGAACTGTATGCTTTCCAGAAGATTACCACTATTATTCATTTTAGTACCAATAGCCGTAAAGTACCGCGCATTATCATGAACCGTTAATTATTTTACTGTTGCAAGCACGAATGTTGTGGATGGATCCACCGGGATTGACAATCCCCGTCCCGTATTACTTTAATGTACTTAACATTTGATCATTACTTGAGTATTTAGGATGAATACTCACTAGGGGAACATAACCATTTATCTATTATTGCTTCTATGTAATCTATTTTCTAGCATTTTCTAGCCTTTAATAAAAACCATAGTTATAAAAAAATAGAAATAATAACTATTATGACTATGGATAATGTACACAGTCATCCCCCCATTACTCATTTTACAAATGAACTATTGTGTTCCATTACTTATATTACTAAACCTATAAATATCACTCATCTTTTGTTGACATTTTACATGTTTAATCTCACATAATAATGCTTAATTTTCTTGGATGGGAGCCCGCATGATATTTCAGAGCCTGGAAGTTTCTATGTTGTGTTTAAACTTTTGGGTTTGGTAAAAGCTGACAGAATTTCATCTTGTCTTTTTGGTAACTATATGACACAAAACCGTGTAATATTAGTACTTTTATTATGTTATAAAACTTTGGGACCTTTGTTTAAAACATCTATCTATATGATGTAATGTTTATGTTTTATTACGTCATTTTTGTGTCACCTATATTTTATTGTTTCTTGTACCATGACATGGCACCCCCATGCTGCCTATTTGTTCCTTGTTGATTTCGGGGGTGTTACAGATTGGTATCAAAGCGATGGATATAGGGAATGAGTCGTTTTCAAAACTTTGTCTATTACCAATATTTCAAATATTTCATGCTTCTAAGTGTCAAACAGAGAATCTACCATTGTTGTTCGAGCTATGGGCGGGTAAGTCTCTAATCCTTATTATTTACTTTAATTATTCTTATAATACTTCATCCCTTGATTACATTTTGAAATATTACATTGCTTTCATTAAGATAATTACTACCTCCTTCCAAATCCTTTGTACTTATTGTATACATGATTTCATTCCTAATGTAGATGAATTCGTCGTCTCCAGGACCACCTAGTGGATCCCAGTAGATTTCTTTTACGTACTTATGTTTATGTAAATTCTTTAGTGTTACATTTTATGTTTCTAAGTGATGGATATTATACATCGTTTTGCTTTCTAGTTTTCATGGGTATTCTTGCTTTTTTATGCCATTTTTTATATGCTCATTTATTTACTTTATATTTCGTTATTATGAAATCCATGAGACATGCGTGTATATAAATTAGCGCCTAAAGCCCACGAGCAAAGGTAATGTACAACGGTACGATTAACATAATACTTCAACCTAATCATGTACGGAAACGCTTGTTGTACACTTGAATGGGGAGGCGATTGGTGTCAATAACTTCGGCATCAGCTGCGTTGTAAGTACCAAGGTCAGGACGCTCATCCCTCATTATGGTCTCTTGGGTCACAATATCTTAGTCAAATGGAAATATGACATCATCTACCCAAAAGAACTTGTTGTTCTAGTTCTTTAAGGAATCAAGTTTTTCTTCATAGAACTGTAAGCGCCCTGAGCGCTTCAAGAAGGATACCCAACCATTCGCCCACGAAGGATTATAGAACGCATGAAAAAGGTTTATCGTGGGTTCTATGGCAAGAATAAGGTAGTTGATCTCAAAATTTGATATCTTCGCTGCACCAAAACAGTGCAACTAGGATATGTGTATGCGGCGGTAGGTCATAATGTTTACAAGAAACTACAGCAAGGGTACACGGTTGTTTAAAAATTCAGAAATTTTGGTATATACTCCTAATTTCCCAACTGGGAAGTTTCCTATGTGCTATTGGAGTCCCGGTACTTCTGGGTGGAGGTTCACCGAAATATAGTACTCCGATGTGAAATCGAGGAGTTCTTGGTGGGTGAGACGAGAGGTGATTTCTGATAATTGCTTAACCATCATGGTAATAGAGGAAAATTGTGAAGCCGTAGTGTTATTACCTTTTTTTATGATTGGCCGTGCTGGATCTGAAGATTCGTTAATGGCTGCAAGAATTTTTTCACTATCTAAAGCACAAAAATGGAGGCTGGTGGTATTTATACCATTAGGTTTTACTGTTCATGTGCTTGGATGAATGCCACGTGCCGTCCACTTGCCTAATCCAATGGTGGAATATGAATCGATTAGCTGACGTGTCAAACACATTTCACATTTACCAAGTGAGTGGATAAAAGGGGGTGGGTAGGTATAGGTTATGAGTGGGAAAGTTTTAAAACTTATTTACTACGCTTCTTTTTTAAATACCAACTCAATTTCAAGCACGAACATCTACTCTGACGGTGCGACTACATTCTTTTATAGTCTAGTAGCCGCGACACGACTTACGACTATTATATTGGGGGAACATGATGACGTATAATTCCTAGTCGGGCCATGATCCCGACCAATGGGTACTACCCGTATATATTCCATTGTGAAATGGGCTCAAACAGCTAATGCCTAAAGCCCATGAGGCCCAATAAGCAGATGTCACACTCGGCTTCACGAAAGCCGCACTCTTACCGTACGCGGTGGGCTTAAACAGAATCATTGTTTAATAAGACTATGATTCTCCTAAGACAACTGCATATACACTCTCCTTATGTAGATGATAAGGATTGTGACAATCCTCAAAATTCACATCTATGCTATAAGCTATAACTGTCTCAATATGAAAATTTGGCAAGAAATTTTTGCTTTTTATACCTTACTTGGTAAGATGAACTGCTTCTCACAACCTGAACTGCCATTACAACATATTCCTATATGTTGTCAATACGATATATATATCAAGTCTAAAATCTAAAAGTGATCTAATAAGTTCAATATTAATAAGAACATCTCAAATGTAACCATGATGCCCTAAATTCCCTTATAAACCCTAGAATCCCTATAAATGAGTTGTAAAATCAAGAACGGTAAGCTGTGAATGGAAAACACATATGAATAATTCATTAAGGATTATAAACAAGTTGTAAACCATACTTAGAAGACCTAATAATACCTAACAATGGCAAGAACAAACCATACAAAGCTAAGTACAAGTAATTGTGCATAATAGTCTAGATCACCACCTAGAAACCCTTGATAAACAATATTTCAAGCAATGTAACTACATAAAATCTATGTGATATTATCAAAAACAATATACTAATCACAATATATTAAATAAAGGAAAGTTAATTGATCACAAAATGCTAATATTCACTAATCCAAGGCAGATTACAAATTAAGACCTAGTAACCAAGATTAGCATATAAAATCCATTTCACATTGAATTAGAGTCTAATCTTTTGCCATAAATTATAAAACTCAACTATACATTATATTAAGATAATAAATTCATTTCAAGTTAAGTTACAAGCTGGTAAAGCATAAAGTACAAGTTATCAAAGCATAAGATCTTAAGCTCTCATAATTGTCCCTAGAATATGATAAACCTATACAAACCCTTAAACTAAGAATGTAGAAACCATAGAAGTCATAAACATACTATATAAGCCCTAGAATAAGTATTTATAAAGGTACAAACACTAATTACCCAAGATAAAAAGTCATTAGGATTAATGACCTAAAAACCCTAATATTAAGAAATCTACATAGAATCACTACCTAGTTCTTTTTGGACAAGTCTATAAATATTTATAGGACTTCATTAAGGTCATAAGATTATATTAAGACAATGTAAAAGTACCCTAATGCACAAGGTACAAGATTTCAATGCATGGCTTGTAAATTAGGTCAAAATGGGTATTTTTACCCTTTGGACATGTTTACATAGAATAACTTAACAAAAACAATTTAGGGACTTCATGAACACCTTGAGGACAATGTAGAATGTATAAATTGAGTTTACATCAGTATTTAGTTTAAGGATAATCACATTTACTAAGATAAAACCCTAGATCATTAGAAAACCCTAATCTACGTAAGTTTTCTTCCCATTTTCACATCAAACCTTTGTTAAACTTCAAACCAAGGACCCAAATATATTAAATATAATGTATAAACCCTAATTAAGCCTTAATCATTCACTAATCACTTTCCCAAGTTCCTAATCACCAAAAACACAAACCATAAGTTACAAGCCCTAATTTAGGACCCAATTTTGGTTTTTCCCTCCAAAAATGATTCAAAACCATTTCCCTCCTAAATTTAAACTTAAATCAGATCATATAGATATTTAGGAGATATTTTACACATAGGTGATGCACCTACTTGTCAATGACACATCTTAGTTCCTATCTGTTCTAGCCGTGGCTTATTACTAACCATATGCTTAAATATTTTGATCCCAGAACTCATGACTCACTCCTAGACTTGCATAGATCTTTCCTAGTCTTCCTTAGTCACTAATACCTGGTCCTTATACGTTTCATGGCATAACTTAGAGGCTAAGTATTGAAAATAGTATAAATAGGAACCTTTAGCTTCATTTTAGAATCATCCTTCCATTTCTTACCTAAATACACATACATTCTGTTCTACCACCACCATTGAAGCTCTAAGAAGTCCCTAAGATCACTATCAAGCTTTGGAAGAAGTTCTAGGAGTTCTTGAAGAGTTATGAGGAAGATATAGTCCATATACCTCAATAGGAGCCATTTTTTAGCATCCTAGGTAATCACTTTGTTAGATATGCTTTGATCTTGTTATAATACTTTCTTAGAGTTTTTATACTGATGAGATGGCATTTATACATGATCTCATCGTTCTTTTCGGGCTTTATATGCATAAAAAAGTCATAAAATACCATATATATGCTTGTGTTTGTTTACTTGTGTATTTTAGGTATGGATATCGTGAAAAAGACAAAAGATCACAAGTTACAAGGAAAAACGGACACGAGAAACGAAGCCGTATAAAGAACCGGGCCCTAATCATGGAATTCTCAACAAATACCCTTGAAGACTTGAAGACAAACAAGATTGATCCTCATTTATTGAAGAAATGACACTTAAAACCCTTGTATATTCATAATTACAAGTTTGGTCCCTTAAGTTTGTCAAAATTACACAAAAGGTCCTTCAACTTTGAAGAAATGGCAAGAATAGTCCCTCAACAAATCAAAATTGCCAATAATGGTCCCTCATGAAGTCAAAGATACAATGAAGACCTTTGAAGATCAAAAATGTCCAAGATCAGTCCTTGAAATATCTCAAAATGGCAAATATAACCCTTGAAACACTTTTTATAAAGTTTTGTGCCAAAATTGCCAAGTGGTGAAAGTTGTTACAAGTATAATTGGGCGCTGACAGACTTTTATATCCAAATGACAAAAGAAAGGAAAGAGAAGGGCTAATGTTGTGCATATGAAACATTTAAACACAATATTGCGCCAAACAACTTCCTACTCCACCAAAACCGAATCAAAATGTTTACTATTCACCCCAAGAACCCAGTTACCACTTCACTTAAAACAAAGGGTAAACACAAATTACCCAGGCACACATTTGATTCACACATGCAGAATCACATCCCACACACAAAACCCTCATCTCCACTCACCAATAGGCCCCACCATTTAAACCCGTTTCACCATCATGTGACAACTTCCTCACCAAGGCTTGCCACGTGTCAAGATCAATAGCCCACACCATATGCTTCATCACAAAGCTATTTTAAACGGTTTGGATGCATTTTGGACAGCTCACATCAAGAAAACGTCTAGAAGACCAAGGGCATTATAGAGAAATCACATCTAGGGTTTGTGAATAGTGTTTAGCCAGGCATTTGCCTATAAAAGGAGACCTCAACATGTGAGAGTCCCTTGGTTCCAGTTTTAGGCTATTAATCTTTGTAATTCCTTTTTAAGTTAAATAAAATTTGAATTTCTGAAAATTTGAAATCTCTTTTTGATTTAGTTAAAAGTTTGGTGTTTGAGTAGCCTAATTCTGAGTTCCATTTGATTGTTAAGGCCTACCTTAATCTTGTGGTTAAGGCACGTCTTGTTTCATTAGGTTTTTAAGGTTTGAAAACCTTGAAATCCTAGGTTCTGTTTTGGTTTATTTTGTGTACTAACCCTTGACCATTTGCTATAAGCTCTTACAAGCTTGTTGACACCAAGCTTGTGAAGGGATTAGAGCCCTTGTTTGAGTTGTTTGCTGCTTGTGTTGAAGATATCAAGTCCTTGAGGTTCTACTTTGAACCATCAACCAAGGCAATTTGCATCCCCTTATTTGAAGTACCTTGGTCTTGTTCTAGTTGTTGAACAAGGTCCAAGGAGCATTGATGGCCTTCCTAGGATGTTGTGGAAGGCAGGTATAATCCCTTGTTAAGATTCCACTCAAAATTTCATGTTTATGACTGATTTTGATTTGGTGCTTTGATTTTGAGTATAGGTGTTTGTGCTGGTGATTTTTGAGTTTGATTGTGGTAGTTGCTATTGGTTAAGTGTTTTTGATCATTAAAATCAGTAGGTTATTAGTTAAGATCACAAGTTCCTTTGTTAAATGCTTGATTAAGGGTTGTTTGGGATTACTGGTTATCAAGGCCTTGTGGCCTTGTGCCCTTGGTTCTTAGGGTTTGGATGGTCTAAACAAGTCCTAAAATACAAGTTTTAGTCATTGGTTTACTTTCTGTAAGTTTGGAAAAGGGATTCTAAGTTTTGCAAAAATCTGATTAAATTGGTTTTGAATTTGGTCAAACACATCAGATCCAATATCTTCTTTGTTTGTTGGATCTAAGGTCTGAAATTTGGTTTGGGAATAGTTTGAGTGATAAGCTATCTATTGGTTATCTGCTTGTTGAATTTGGTGGCTTATTGTGGATTTTATAGCTTATCAAAGTCTGCTAAAGTGGTCATTTGCATCAGCAAAGTAACCACCTCATTTGGTGTTGCATTGTGATTTCTAGCATTAGGATTGTTGTATTGTTGCTTGGATCCTATTTGTGAGTTGCTTGTGAGTATATTTGGCTATTTGGATTGTTTTGTTCATAGCTTATAAGCCCACTCGCTTATTGGCTTATTTATGCTAAAACACATCAAGTTTACCCAACTGGTAAGCCTTGATTCACAAGGTTTACACTCAAACCTTGACCAGCAGGGTGAAAAACAAGTCCTTACACTTCATTAAGTCTGTCAACGCCTACTTTGTTCCTGTCAGCGTTTGATTTCAACTTATCAACGTTTGACTTTTGGTCAAACTTGGTTTATAAGCTTATTGAATCTGTTTTGCTTATTGGTACATGCAACAACTTATCTTTTGTAATAGAAATCATTTTTCTCAGCTTAATATCATATCTGGAAGTTTACAAGTCTTTTGGTTAAGCTTTTGCTAGAAAACTAGCTTATTTGGCTTTTTCAGCCAGCTTATCTGCTCTTACAGCTTATTCTACTTGTCTTTTTGTGATTTTCTTGATTGATTATTCTTAGTTAAGCTATTTGTGAGCTTTTGCAACAAACTAGAGCTTCTGAGGTGCCTTATTTATCAAACCCGACTATTTTGTCGTTTTGTGAAATAATACATTGCTTATTTCTGGCTTATTTATTAAGCTTTTTCAAAAATTCTTTTTACAGATCTCATAAGCATCCCAAAAGGAGGTTGTGTGTCAAATTAGAGCATATACATTAGCTTATGGCTTAATGGGCTGAAAAGCCTAATAAGAATAAGCTGAGTGTTAAATAAGCTGTGATAAGCACATTTTCAGCTTTTGGGCCTTTAGAGTTTTGTTCTTAGAATTGAATTTTAAGTCAGATAGGGCTATTCCAAGTCAATTGGGCCAAGTTTGAATTTTTGGGCCCAAAAGCCCATTTAGGTTGACTGTTTTTGGATTTGGCCCATTTGAGGGCCCATTAGGGGTATTTTGGTAATTTCACTTTCATTTTCTGATTATTTAGGTTAAAATAAACTAGTTTGCAAGTTTTTAGAATTTTTTATAATTTTTGGATTTTTAATATTATTTTATTATTATTTTATTATTATTTTTAAAATTTCACATTTTCCAACTTTTTACATTTTTCTTAGGTTAAATACATTAAAATAGGAATTTAGCAACTTTTAGAATAATTTTATTTCTTTTAGATTAATTTTTATAATTATTTTAAGTTTTAATAGTTTTTAAATCATTTTAAATAGTTTTTATTAGTTTTAAAATTTCTAAAAATAGTTTTTAATCATTTTAGGTCATCTTTGAGTTTTAACAATTGAAAAATCTTTATTTGGGATTTTTGATAATTTATTTGATTTTTAGGGCTTTAGTTAGCATTTAAAAATTGAATATTTAATTATTTAAAAGGTTTGAAAAAGTTTTGATCATTGGTAAACTCTTAGTTTATTATTTTTGATTTTTGGTAAATTTTTGGTAATTTTTAGAATTTATTTTTATTTTGGCGATTTTTAAGTTTCTACGTTTTAACTTTCTAATAGTGATTTTTTGTTAATTTTTAATTTTTACGTTTTCGTCATCTTCTTTTCTAATCCCCTTCTAAACCAATCATTAATCACAAACATTTAACAAGTTAGTCACACACATATACCTCCTTGGGAAACGAACTTGGAATCCATTAGGGTCATTAGTGTTGATTTTCCTAAATCCTCACTCGATACTTACCCTATTTACGCTCTTTTCCTAAAGAGTAGTAAAACCACTACAATCATTTTGGCGCTGCTGCCGGGGAGGTGTGTCATGATTAATTTGCATTGTTGTTTTTAATATTAACCAAATAGTATTTGTATTAGTAGAACTCTACTAATACGTATTATCGGTTTTCTTGGTTTTTCTTGTACAAATATTATTACTATATTGTATTAAGTATCACAATAAATTTACAATATCTCCAAAAGTGTGAAAACACAACCTTAATTGGGATTTGATCTCCTAATTATTGTATTCGAATCTCAAACAAAAAGAAAAAGGCAAAAATAGATAAATACTTTCGTGAAGCTCGATTTTGAAAGATACAAACTATAAGGTGGGTATAAGGCGGGTATTATAAAATATACCCTAAGGAAAAAGGCTCTTAAGTGCTTCTCGCCACCTCGTTTCCCCGCTTGCTTGTGAGTATTTTGAGATTGAAGGCTAATCGAGGGTTTTGCCGCCCAAAGTATTATTACGTATAGTATATTTGCTTGGTTTTCTTTGTGATTAAAACCTCTTGAACAATTTGGTTTTCACCAAAGTTCTAAAGTCATTCGAAGGCGTTCACTCCACGTGATCGTTTTCATTCCTTTGAGGCTTCTTTAATCAAGAGTTTGATTCGAGGAGAGATTTTGTAGATTGTTGTCTACGAAGATACACCAAAATCCAAAAAAATTAAATATCATCAAAAACACAAAAAAAAAATTGAAAATTCACAAAACACCCAAAAAGAATCTTCTTTGCTCACCTCCCATTCTTCGTGAAGTTTATGATCACTCGTAATCAAGCAAAACGAGCTCGTAAACGACTTCAAAAGCAAGCCAATCAAGAGACGTTGATTGTTGAAGAACCTCCAATTGTTGAACCTATTGTAGAACAAGAAGTCGTCATGGCTAATCGTACTATGATGGAGTTGCTACAAGCACCCACCGAGGGTTTTGGAGAGGCTATTGTGATTCCCGCCATCCTTGCGGAGAATTTCGAAATTAAGACGGGTTTAATGTCAATGTTGCAAGCAAATAAGTTTAGAGGTCATGAGAAAGACAACCCGCATGACCATATTAGGAATTTCAACCGTCTCACCGCCACTAGCAAATTTAAGGATGTTCCACATGACGCCATTAAGATAATGTTGTTTCCATACTCGTTGGATGGACCCACAAAAATTTGGCTCGAGAAAGAACCGCCAAATTCGATTTTGACATGGGCCGATCTCGTTTCTAAGTTTGTGAACAAGTTTTTTCCACCATCTAAAACAACACACTTGAAAAATGAGATTTCACGATTTGTGCAAAGAAATAATGAAAGTTTTTCAATGGCATGGGAACGATTTAAAGAGATGTTACATGAATGTCCACACCATGATTTTACGGAATTGCATCAAGTGGATACTTTTTATAATGGGCTTAATGATCATGAACGAGATTATTTGAATGCCGCCGCGGGTGGTAATTTTTTGTGCAAGACGACAAATGAGGCTTTACAAATCATTGAAAATAGATCTAAGGTTTATAACCCTCGTAACACACCGAGTGTTGCCAATATGGGTTCGTCATCTTCGTCACAATCGTCTCGTAGCATTAATGCCTTACATGATGAAGCTAATGAGGAGAATCGGTTTTTTGATAGATTTGCTAATCTTATGTCCCATTGGAAGGCTCAAGAAGCTTCCAATTCCGCTTCGGTTAAAGCGGTTGCTAAGAGTTGTTTATCTTGGGGAGGAGCTCATGATCTTTCCGAGTGCATTACCGCGGATGGTAACACTTCGAGTGCTTATGTAGCAACGGGAACTTATAACCAAAACGGTCAAGGTTCCCGCCAAAATCAAGCTCCACCGAATCAAAATGTTAACAATTATCGAAACAACAACCAAGGTAATTACCAAGGCAACACCCGCAATTACAACAAAGGGAATTATCAAAGTGGGAATGGACAAATCTCTAATCAAAACCAAAACCGTGATTTTCAAAACACTACACAAGGTTTTCAAAATGCTCACACTAAAAATTTGCAAGGAGAAGTTTTGGATTATGCAAAAGCAAATGATGCTAAATTTGATAACATGCAACGTGAGATGATTAGCTTAAGGTCCGAGTTGAAAAACGAGCTAAAAAATGAACTTGCTAACGAAATTAAAACTCATGCAAACAAAATGGAAGGAAATGTCCAACGTCTTCAACAAAACCGACAAAAGATGGAATTAGGACAACATGAGATTAAGCAAGAGTTATTAAAAGCGGATGCTAGGCAATCAAAATTTGAGGACCGAATGGCTAAGATGTTTGAAGCAATCATGTGCAAACCCTCTTCCTCGGGTGGTCTTCCTAGTGATACCATTGCAAACCCGAAGGGAGAAATGAAGGTTATTACCGAAGTGGTAAAACTTTCAAGGAACCAATCTCTCGTCCAAGTACTTCTACGGAGAAGGAAATCGAGAAAGAACCCGAAGTGATGGTCGAAAAGGAGCACATTACAATCCCATGAAGTACCGCTCATACCACACCTACGGTTGAACCAATACCAATTGTGGAACCCGAGTTTCCAAGGCCGTTGCCTAATGACCAACCCACACCACCTTTACCCTACCCTTCAAGACGAAACAAAGAAAAAGCACAAGAGCGGAACAATTATCAATTTGAGCTATTTATGAAAATGTTTCGTGATATGCATTTTAACATAAGTTTTGCCGACGCTCTTATCATGATGCCTCGATTCGCCGCAAACTTCAAAAGTATGCTAAACAACAAAGAGAAGTTACAACAATCGTCTAGTTGTTCATCGGTTTTTCTAAGCCGCATACCACAAAAAGTCGGTGATCCCGGTAAATTTTTGATTCTGTGTGCAATTCAAGATATGGAGGAATGCTACGCCTTGGCCGATCTTGGTGCTAGTATTAATTTAATGCCTCTTGAGATTTTCAAATCGCTTTCGCTTCCGGCTCTTACTCCTCCGAACATGTCCATCGAGATGGCCGATCATTCTACGATTTTAGCATGCGGAGTAGCCGAGGACGTTTTCGTTAAAGTCGGAAACTTTTACTATCCCGTTGACTTTATCGTTGTAGACATTCCTATCGATCGAAAAGTTCCTCTCATTTTGGGTCGTTCATTTTTGGATACATCAAGAGCACTTATCGATGTTCATGCTCGAAAAATTACCCTTCGTTTCAATGAGGAAGAACTTGTCATCAATGCAACACAAAACTCCAATATTTCTCATGTCTATTCTATTGCAACTTTAAACCATGGTGATTCAACCAATGTCGTTTGCAAAGAATTTTCACCAAGAGTTTTAGGAAATGTCGCCAAAAACAATTTACCATTTCCTCCGCCGGTGGAGGTTATGAGTGTAAAGCCTACAAAGAAGAAACCATCAATACTTGAATCGAAAAATCCTTCGCCTAACCTCGAACATTCATTCTTGAAAAGTGTTGATAAGTTGCCAGTTTCTACGGAAGATCTTTCGGATGATGAATATGTAGACCCCGATGGGGAGGTTTTCTTCGTCGATAAACGTTTTGAGAACTTGCCGCCACCAAAACCAAAACGGTTTCAAAATGTGAGAATTTTTAGTGTGACTAACATTGCTTTAGAAACACCAAATATTTTCGACATAATCAAAAAGGGTTTTCATAAGGAGAGTTCTAAAGATAAAAAAGGAAAAGATTTTAAATGTGATTTAATTGATTTTTCTACAAATCTAACTCCGTCATCACCACGTGATTTGAGTGCTACAAGCTCGTCTACTCCTTTTGACGATGCTTTGTGTGGTTTTAGTATGGGGGAAGCCCCTTATGTTCCCTCATCCTTGTCCACCGAGGACGAGATATTCGATCCCGGAATTTCATGTAAAGGGAAATCTCGGTCTTCCACCGATGCAATAAATGGAAACTATATCTATTTGCTTGGTGCGAGTCTACCTCGAGTAGCTCAAAAGCTTGTCTTACCAATTGTCCCACCCTTCTACTTCTCATCTCTTTTCTTCAAACTCTTTGAGTTTATGGCACATGTTGAAGTGGCGTTAATTTGTTTTTCCAATGAAAACGAGAACGCCATCTTCGATCCCGGTATTTTGCATCATTTAAGGACTTAGTCCTTTATACCGGTTGCTTTTTGGGCCTTGTTAATCATGTAAGCCCCACCAAAAATTGACCATACCAAGATAATCCCCAAATGTTCACATTTTAAGGGGGATCGAGTCGAGCTCATGACTCGGTAATCAAAAACGAGGTGCCTCGTGGGGGAGATCCCATGCTTATCTTTATGCTCACTATTCACTAATAAGGGGACTTGTACCCTTTCAACTCGTTGTCTCGTGATTGTTTGTGATTGTGTTATCTAGATCATCATCATCATCTACGATTGAAGACTCTCGTGTTCGTTTACGTGAGCCTCCATCGTTCGTTTGAAGAAGTTTTTCACAAATCCATGACATATCCTTTATTGTTCTAACAATTATCTTTTAGCATACTTAATCAACGGCTTTAGATATATTGTTGATCACCCTTTCCATGCTAGATCCTAAGCATTCGACTCTTCGTCTCTAGTATGGGGGTGCTCCACCTTTACACTCAAAACATTGAGGACAATGTTTACTTTTAGTATGGGGGGTGAATAGGTACTTGCTTTTCTACACCCTCACGCTTTCCAACTTTCAATGTTTTGTTTTGCTAATAAGGCTAAAAATGGCCAAATTTTAAAATTTTTCTTAGTTTTAATAAGTGTTTTTAAGACACGAATGTATATTTTCCGATGGGTAGAATAAGAGTTAATTTTTGACTTGATGGGCATTTGGAGCCATTTACATTCCTTAACCCGCTCAATTCAAGTTTTGCTAGACTTTTATATAGGGAGCTTTAAAACGCGAAAGTCTTAATTCATACGGGTTAAGAACAAGAACTTTTCGCAAGTTCCTATAATTGATTCTAGAAAGTCACTTATCAAGGGAACTTTCAAACGCATTCTCTAAACTTGAAAAAGTCCAAGAAAGTGCAAGATCCTATAGGTGGCTTGAAAACCCAAAACTTTGATTTGATATAGTCTTAATGAAAGCTAATCCAAATTTGGCTTAATTTTGACTTGCATGGCTAAGTATTCACGAGTGTCTTTAATTAGAGGTCTTTATATAGTGAAGAACGAGAAATGATAGAGTTAGACAAGTGATCATGCTAAACGTAGAACATAAAAATGTTCTTTCAAAAACTCATATGTTTTTAATTGTGGCTTTTTCTTCCCATAAGATCAATGCATTAGGAATAAATCATAATTGCAATAAGGAAGGTCGTACGATTTGAAAGGTTACTTAGCCTCTAGCGCAAGATCGTTTAAAAGTTGCCCGGGGTTGAATAGAGTTCATAGCCAAGGCATAACTTATTGAAGCGGGACGCGAAGATTGGCGATTATCCAAAAAGGCCCTAACAAGGCATGCGGAGCTCTATTTTTGCTAAAGATCCAAAGATGATGTGAAGTATCATTATTCCTAAATCAATATGAAGGATCGAGACACACGACGAGAAGCTATTACTACCCTAAAGAATGGAGAAAGTCTATCCAAAAAGACCCTAACAAGGTATGCGGATAAATATATCCAAGTCCGAAAAGGAGGCGGATCGTTGTATATCAAAATCCAAAGTAAGGATTGAAGAAAAATGATGAAGTCGTGGTCCTATATGAAGAATCTCTCAAAAACGTCAAGTGAAGAAATTCCAAATATATGAAGAGAAGACCATAATTTCAAGAACGTCTTCCCAAGATTTGAAGTATGAAGTACATGCCAAATATCGGTCCGAGAAAGGTCTCAAATCGTGAAACGAGTTATGCCAAGATATGAACTTAAGGAGATACACGAGAAGCCGTTTTAAAAGATTTTGTCCTTCGGCTAACTATTGATCAAATCGTGCTACTTTGCTTTCGGACTAATAACTACTCAAATAAGTCAATATGAATCACTTGTGATCCATGACAAATAGATAAAAAATGCTAGTAACCCTTTTCTTTTTTATAATAACTAGGATTGCGGGGAGAAAAAGTATTACACAATTTGGACGTATGAGTAGTGTTAGCATTGTGACTTGTACCAACAATGATCTTGTTTTTGCACTTAGCATGGAATGTATGACAATCAAGGATGACGAAGTTTACTCTAAGGGACATTTACTTGTTTCTATTCTTTGACCCTAAAAGTCACTTTTTGTGATGAAAATCATACGTTATTTCTTTACACATCATCGTAGTATGTTGCAAGTCTTTTACTCTTCAATAAAGGTTAATAAAATTGAACTTTGGTGATGCTTAGATACTTTATTCTGGCATTGCGTGAGGGCACGGCAATGGCTTAGTATGGGGGAGTGATGAGATGGCATTTATACATGATCTCATCGTTCTTTTTGGGCTTTAAATGCATAAAAAAGTCATAAAATACCATATATATGCTTGTGTTTGTTTACTTGTGTATTTTAGGTATGGATATCGTGAAAAAGACAAAAGATCACAAGTTACAAGGAAAAACGGACACGAGAAACGAAGCCGTACAAAGAACCGGGCCCTAATCATAGATTTCTCAACAAATACCCTTGAAGACTTGAATACAAACAAGATTGATCCTCATTTATTGAAGAACTGACACTTAAAACCCTTGTATATTCATAATTACAAGTTTGGTCCCTTAAGTTTGTCAAAATTACACAAAAGGTCCTTCAACTTTGAAGAAATGGCAAGAATAGTCCCTCAACAAATCAAAATTGCCAATAATGGTCCCTCATGAAGTCAAAGATACAATGAAGACCTTTGAAGATCAAAAATGTCCAAGATCAGTCCATGAAATATCTCAAAATGGCAAATATAACCCTTGAAACACTTTTTATAAAGTTTTGTGCCAAAATTGCAAAGTGGTGAAAGTTGTTACAAGTATAATTGGGCGCTGACAGACTTTTATATCCAAATGACAAAAGAAAGGAAAGAGAAGGGCTAATGTTGTGCATATGCAACATTTAAACACAATATTGCGCCAAACAACTTCCCACTCCACCAAAACCGGATCAAAATGTTTACTATTCACCCCAAGAACCCAGTTACCACTTCACTTAAAACAAAGGGTAAAAACAAATTACCCAGGCACACGTTTGATTCACACATGCAGAATCACATCCCACACACAAAACCCTCATCTCCACTCACTAATAGGCCCCACCATTCAAACCCGTTTCACCATCATGTGACAACTTCCTCACCAAGGCTTGCCACGTGTCAAGATCAACAGCCCACACCATTTGCTTCATCACAAAGCTATTTTAAACGGTTTGGATGCATTTTGGACATCTCACATCAAGAAAACCTCTAGAAGACCAAGGGCATTATAGAGAAATCACATCTAGGGTTTGTAAATAGTGTTTAGCCAGGCATTTGCCTATAAAAGGAGACCTCAACATGTGAGAGTCCCTTGGTTCCAGTTTTAGGCTATTAATCTTTGTAATTCCTTTTTAAGTTAAATAAAATTTGAATTTCTGAAAATTTGAAATCTCTTTTTGATTTAGTTAAAAGTTTGGTGTTTGAGTAGCCTAATTCTGAGTTCCATTTGATTGTTAAGGCCTACCTTAATCTTGTGGTTAAGGCACGTCTTGTTTCATTAGGTTTTTAAGGTTTGAAAACCTTGAAATCCTAGGTTCTGTTTTGGTTTATTTTGTGTACTAACCCTTGACCATTTGCTATAAGCTCTTACAAGCTTGTTGACACCAAGCTTGTGAAGGGATTAGAGCCCTTGGTTGAGTTGTTTGCTGCTTGTGTTGAAGATATCAAGTCCTTGAGGTTCTACTTTGAACCATCAACCAAGGCAGTTTGCATCCCCTTATTTGAAGTACCTTGGTCTTGTTCTAGTTGTTGAACAAGGTCCAAGGAGCATTGTTGGCCTTCCTAGGATGTTGTGGAAGGCAGGTATAATCCCTTGTTAAGATTCCACTCAAAATTTCATGTTTATGACTGATTTTGATTTGGTGCTTTGATTTTGAGTAGAGGTGTTTGTGCTGGTGATTTTTGAGTTTGATTGTGGTAGTTGCTATTGGTTAAGTGTTTTTGATCATTAAAATCAGTAGGTTATTAGTTAAGATCACAAGTTCCTTTGTTAAGTGCTTGATTAAGGGTTGTTTGGGATTACTGGTTATCAAGGCCTTGTGGCCTTGTGCCCTTGGTTCTTAGGGTTTGGATGGTCTAAACAAGTCCTAAAATACAAGTTTTAGTCATTGGTTTACTTTCTGTAAGTTTGGAAAAGGGATTCTAAGTTTTGCAAAAATCTGATTAAATTGGTTTTGAATTTGGTCAAACACATCAGATCCAATATCTTCTTTTTTTGTTGGATCTAAGGTCTGAAATTTGGTTTGGGAATAGTTTGAGTGATAAGCTATCTATTGGTTATCTGCTTGTTGAATTTGGTGGCTTATTGTGGATTTTATAGCTTATCAAAGTCTGCTGAAGTGGTCATTTGCATCAGCAAAGTGACCACCTCATTTGGTGTTGCATTGTGATTTCTAGCATTAGGATTGTTGTATTGTTGCTTGGATCCTATTTGTGAGCTGCTTGTGAGTATATTTGGCTATTTGGTTTGTTTTGTTCATAGCTTATAAGCCCACTGGCGTATTGGCTTATTTGTGCCAAAACACATCAAGTTTACCCAACTGGTAAGCCTTGATTCACAAGGTTTACACTCAAACCTTGACCAGCAGGGTGAAAAACAAGTCCTTACACTTCATTAAGTCTGTCAACGCCTACTTTGTTCCTGTCAACGTTTGATTTCAACTTATCAACGTTTGACTTTTGGTCAAACTTGGTTTATAAGCTTATTGAATCTGTTTTGCTTATTGGTACATGCAACAACTTATCTTTTGTAATAGAAATCATTTTTCTCAGCTTAATATCATATCTGGAAGTTTACAAGTCTTTTGGTTAAGCTTTTGCTATAAAACTAGCTTATTTGGCTTTTTCAGCTAGCTTATCTGCTCTTACAGCTTATTCTACTTGTCTTTTTGTGATTTTCTTGATTGATTATTCTTAGTTAAGCTATTTGTGAGCTTTTGCAACAAACTAGATCTTCTGAGGTGCCTTATTTATCAAACCCGACTATTTTGTCGTTTTGTGAAATAATACATTGCTTATTTCTGGCTTATTTATTAAGCTTTTTCAAAAATTCTTTTTACAGATCTCATAAGCATCCCAAAAGGAGGTTGTGTGTCAAATTAGAGCTTATAGCATTAGCTTATGGCTTAATGGGCTGAAAAGCCCAATAAGAATAAGCTGAGTGTTAAATAAGCTGTGATAAGCACATTTTCAGCTTTTGGCCCTTTAGAGTTTTGTTCTTAGAATTGAATTTTAAGTCAGATAGGGCTTTTCCAAGTCAATTGGGCCAAGTTTGACTTTTTGGGCCCAAAAGCCCATTTAGGTTGACTGTTTTTGGATTTGGCCTATTTGAGGGCCCATTAGGGGTATTTTGGTAATTTCACTTTCATTTTCTAATTATTTAGGTTAAAATAAACTAGTTTGCAAGTTTTTAGAATTTTTTATAATTTTTGGATTTTTAATATTATTTTATTATTATTTTATTATTATTTTTAAAATTTCACATTTTCCAAATTTTTACATTTTTCTTAGGTTAAATACATTAAAATAGGAATTTAGCAACTTTTAGAATAATTTTATTTCTTTTAGATTAATTTTTATAATTATTTTAAGTTTTAATAGTTTTTAAATCATTTTAAATAGTTTTTATTAGTTTTAAAATTTCTAAAAATAGTTTTTAATCATTTTAGGTCATCTTTGAGTTTTAACAATTGAAAAATCTTTATTTGGGCTTTTTGATAATTTATTTGATTTTTAGGGCTTTAGTTAGCATTTAAAAATTGAATATATAATTATTTAAAAGGTTTGAAAAAGTTTTGATCATTGGTAAACTCTTAGTTTATTATTTTTGATTTTTGGTAAATTTTTGGTAATTTTTAGAATTTATTTTTATTTTGGTGATTTTTAAGGTTCTACGTTTTAACTTTCTAATAGTGATTTTTTGTTAATTTTTAATTTTTACGTTTTCGTCATCTTCTTTTCTAATCCCCTTCTAAACCAATCATTAATCACAAACATTTAACAAGTTAGTCACACACATATACCTCCTTGGGAAACGAACTTGGAATCCATTAGGGTCATTAGTGTTGATTTTCCTAAATCCTCACTCGATACTTACCCTATTTACGCTCTTTTCCTAAAGAGTAGTAAAACCACTACAATCATATACTGTTAATAAGATGTTAGAAAGATAATATAAAAGAAACTAAGTCATTTGATCATTTTAAATGGAAGTTATATGTTAAAGATGTCTTAAAACCCTAGTTTTGTAATCTACATGAAATAATAAGAAAAACCCCATTTCAAAAGCTAAAATTATGAAGAAATGTTGTTATTATTTATAAACATGTTTAGATTTTTTTTTTTAAAATCCTAGATCATTTGGTCCATTTTTGAGGTTGTTATGTGATTTTTACAAGTGTAGGGACTAAAACTGTCATTTTTGAAACTATTTATCATTTTGGGCCAAAAGTGTCATTTTATGAAAGTAAAAGCTATAAGAAAAATTTAAGAAAGTTTGAGGCCCTAAGGTTAAATATTGAAGGTTTAAAATGCAAATACTAAAACTATATACTTAAGGGGTTAAAAGTGTAATTATACCAAAGTGTAAACCAAAAGGACTAATTTTGCCAATTTTGAAACTAAAGAAGATTAATCATGAATAAGAGGAAGTAATGAAAGTATCATGTTAGTAGAGAGCTTTATACAAAGATGTTCCATCTCGATATTACGTTCTGACTGAGTGGTTGGGTTTACGATTTAAAGTGCCATCGCTCCTAAAACTTTTATAGAATGGCTTCTGAGTATGATGGCCCGAACACTGGTGCTAGAATTACCACCAAATATTAATGAAAGAATATATGAAAACACTTAACAACATTGAACCAGAAATCAAAAGACTTGATACTATACACAATGTATTAATCCAAGTTTGTGTGAGATCAAGCTGTTGTTTATGAGACCAAGTTGTGGTTTTTATGATCAAGCTGATTATCTGTGAATGAAATATATCTGATAATAGCTCAGATTCTATGGACATAAGGTGAGTTTATAGCCTCACTTCTAAATGATTTCTAAATTATTTCACAACCCGTGAGGGGATATATGCTAAAAATAGAATGCAAGTATTTTTGGTATGCTTCCAGATATGATTCATTGACACTATGTTTACTGCTGCCTATGAAATTCTTTTTTTAATTGTGAACCGCTAATCATTTCTCGGAATGAGCGATAATATCGTAAATAGTACTATTGGAGACTGACATCTCCTGTTTGGGCAAGTCGCACTTGCTAGCACCTCAGTGGTTAAACATGCATACTTTATTTTGCAAACAAGGATAGTTTGGCGGACTTCCTCATGAGGGAAAATTGTTGGTTCCTATGTATAGTCGTGGTATCATGAGCTTAGTGCAATTAAATCATAATTTTATTCAAACTTACGAGCAAATAATAACGTAGCTTAGGAAAAACGATCTTGTATTCAAACTGATTTTTAAAACCTATGAATTCACTCAACCATTGTGTTGACTTCAAGCATATATCTTAGATAAATGATGATTGATAGCATGGAGCAGCACAAGGATGGCATGAAGAGGCACAAGACTGAAATTATTCTAGATTTTGGGAATTCTCATATTGTAAAACTCTGATTTTTCAATGAAATATAAAGAAAGTTGATTTCATCACTCTTTCGAGTTGTTTTCTATTATTATGACTTGTGTTCTATGAAGTAATACCCAGATCAATGTTTAGCTGCGTAAAGGTAAAATGGGGGTGTTACAGATTGGTACTCAGAGCCATGGTTATAGAGAACAAGAATTAAAACTTGACTATAACTACTTTTAAAACAATTTCAAGAAAGTCCTCGTGTGCCAAAGCCAGTGATGCTACAAGAATAACTGTACTGATATTCCCCAGGATTATGTGTAAGTTTATTTGATATTATGCATAAGAGATTTCATGTTTAGATACCATGTTAGTGTAAATACTTCTAAGTAATAAGTTAGGATTTATCGACGTCTCTAGAAATAGGTATCCCTATCTCCTTCCTATTATCATCCTATCGGATTCTCAAGAAGAGCGTTCTGCAAGTGTTCCTAATAACTTCCCAAAGTATATTTCTAATCTCCCGATGAATAACCGTTATGATACTTTAGAAAATATACCCAAAGATCAGAAAAACCCAAAATCCGTTTTACCCTTTGATGACGACCCCTATATACAAGTTATACGAGCATATAATGAAGAAGTAGATTTTACACCTCGACACCAAGATTTTCCATCACCTTACCCTATTAATATACCATCACTTATATGTGAAAACTTACCAAAAAATACCTATGAACAACAAATTAAAGATATGCCACCCTATATGAAAGAATTTCCTCCCAAGCGTATTGAATATCTTGAAGATAAAGTCGAAGGGCTTAGGAAAGGCCGAAGAATTATGCAATGAGATTTTGAGAAGTTAGAAGGAGATTTTGAAGAAATCAAGGCTAAGTTGTGGAGACGACAAATGATACACGGTGAAGAAATTGTTCAAGCTCGACTAAAGATTTCTACTATTGAGTTAGTCATTGAGGAGATCCAAATTAGACATCGAGCCAATGTACGAAGTATTTTTGATGCAATCAAAGAACTTAAGAGGGAGAGATGAAAACATTAGACTATTAAGTTGTAAATACTTTCAACTTTATGTCTTTACTTTTATATTAACAGAGAAGCTTGTCCTGTAAGTTTATACAAGACAAGTTGTTAATAAATAAAAGTTGTGTTTCTCATCTTGTCGTTTCATATTTATTTTTGAGGAGTAAGAAACCCCTATTTCTTGGATTTCTCATAAATGATTATGAATTAAATTGTGTTAATTCAAGAAAAAGCATATACTTGACAAAGTATATATTTTTGGAATTTCCATTATCTTCAACTAGTCGAGTACCCGCGCCTAGCGGCAGCTATAGACTCCCGACAATATTTTAACGGTGGATAATTTTTTGTATTTATCAGAACGAATTCTTTTTGGGTAACTACTTTTTCGATGTCATGGTTGCATTTTTTTATAGTGTTGATTTGTGTTTGAGTGTCATTCTTGATAGCTTAATTCTTAAACAACATTAGCCGATTGAGATTCTAATACTACCTCCGTCTAAAAATAGATGTTTACATTTTACTTTTAAAATCTTTCTTTTGTAACTTTGACCTTAATTATTTTTGGGTGTATTACACAACGCTTGATGCAATATATATGAACGAATAGAGTTCTAAAAGTATTTTCCATTCATATAACTTTTTTCAAGTATCGTATAACACAAACAAACATATTTGCAGTCAAAGTTTCAGAATAAAAACTCCGAAAGTTAAAAGTAGACACTTATATTTGGACAGAGAGTACCTAATAAGAGATTTTAGCCTCGAATCTAATAGTGAAGTGTCGCATATTGTGGCGAAAGTGTAAAGTTTCAGAAAAAAGTTGTGACGTGTTCTGTCGTATACTATTTCATTATTGTGTATGGTTGTCTTTTGGTCCATTGGTTAATGGCATTCAAATATTTATGATTCATGCAAGTATCAGGTATATTATTTACAACGTAAGATTAAAAATAAATGAAGTTTTTATTTCGCAATCAAACAATTTAATATTTAGCATTATTTTAAAAAGCTCGTCATGCCGTTGCAAAAGCTTTTTAAAGATGAAAGGTTTGATTTTCACATTACGCAATAGACCAAGACGTATACTTAAGTTTTGACTTGATATGAGAAGTAAAAATGTGTTCAAGCGCAATAGGTTATCTTTGTTTTTATCTAAAAAGTGTGAAAGGCATCTGAAGTCTAATTTGGTCAGACATATAACCATCTAGACTGTTTGTTTTTATTTAGACATTGCAGCATAAATCATCTGAATGGTATCTGACTATGTTAGACATTAACCCCACTCACTCTTTGTTCATTTCTTTATTGTTATCCCCCTTCAAGGCTTCAAATTATTATACAATATAATTCTTTTCTTTTCTAATAGTTAGCGTATATTTTTTAAACCTTTTGTTACAAATGACTTTCCTATCAACACTACAAAACTATTGTTTTTAAGTCAATCAAAAAAAAATTTGAATATAACTTTGAGAAAGGAGTATGATTTATAATTTTATATAAAACCCTTTCCGAATTCAAATTCAAATTTCATGCAAATCTCGAGATGCTAGATCTATTTAAAAGTCTTCTTGTCAGCTTTTTTGATTTCGAAGACCATATCATAAGATGATGGCTTTTTGGTTTTTGGTTTACTACATAGTACTTTTAAATTTCCAACTTCGTATCTTGAGATGACATAGTCAAACATCCATCAAGCATTCAAGTGTATAATAAAAGCAATGCTTTTTTAAATTGATAATTTAAGTGTTTTAGTGTAAAACATATGAATCTTACAAAATTTTTTATAATTTGTAGTTTTCTAACTTTAAAATACGTAGCTTCATTAGCTTCATTTTTCAAGTTAATATTTTAATTCACTTAATCTCAAACATTTTGTCCTCATTATCCAAAAGAGTCAACACGTCAAGTTCCTATCTGTATATATTTTTCGAAAAAATCTTTTTAGCGTGGTTCAATAAAAAATTGATTTTTTTTTTAAATTCAAAGTTCCCTGCACGTGTGTTGTTTTTTCAATAACAATAAAATTTGTTATTTTACATACCAACTTTAAATAAATTTACGATCTACATATAAATACAAAAACTTAATACAAATGAATCTTATGTCTATATTTTATATGCGACATTTAAAAATTTTTGAATCTGTTTTGGGACTTAACATAGTCACGGTTCCCCACATTCACCATACTCAAACCAATTCAAACATGCAGTCCCATGCCTCGAGACAAATACAGAGATACAAATCTCGACAACAGATTCAAGAAGGGCAGCGACAAATCTGAGAAAAAAATAAGTAAACGGATAAAAATTAACAAAGATCTATAAATAAAAATATAAAAATCAATAAATGTATCAAAAGTCAAAACTCACCGTATATTTACTTTGTGTGTATAACCAATAATGAAGCGGCAACAACGATCTTTCGAGCTGAAATGGATATAAAATGTGGTTAAAAGTATATAAAAAATAAAGATCTTGAAAAAAAACTCAAATAAAGCCTTAAACATAAAGTTACCTTGCTGATATGAGATTTATACGAGAGAAAAACAATATCAAAAGTGGCGGCTGAAATAAAACAAATCAAGAATGTTATATAATCTGAATCTATAAATAAATCCTACAAATCTAAAAAAAACTTTCAAACTTCAAAATCTACCATATGGTAGTAGCATCAGCGTTTCAACGACGGCAACAACGACTTCCGACAAGCCGGTTGTGACAGATACATCGGTATTGGTACTGTAACAAAAAAATACAAAATATATAAATAAAATTTAGATTTACAAATATAATCTAAAAGCTTGAAATAAAAACCTTAATACTCACTAACAATGATGGTCGCGGCAGCCTTTTCTGATGAATAGCAACAACTGAAAAGATTTCAAATATCAGATCTATAAATACAAATTATAAAGAAACCTGCCAAACATGATGACTATACATAGATCTATTAAAAAAAACTCAAAAATGCCTACAAATCCTTTTGGTGGTTCGTCTCCATGGTTCCTCTCAGTGCCATTTGTTCTGTGGTGGCAGGTTTGATGATGGTTTGGTTTAATGTAGTTAGATGGTGGAGGCGGCTGGTGGTAATAGATGGAGTTTTAGGTTTGTGTTTTGATGTTTAAAGAGAGAGAGATAAATAAAGAATGAGTATGTTTTTTCTTTTATAGATACAGATATAAATTTTGGGACTCATATTTGATAGTACAACTATTTCCTTCTTTCTATATAATTGATAGTACAACTTATTTAAGTGTACAACTTATATAATTGATAGTACAAACATTACAAACAGATAAAATATAGTGTACAATTAATGATGGGTTCAAAATAAAAGTGTACAATTTTTGGTGGGCCCATTCTATTTTCAACATTCAACCATGGGGGTTTTTCCTTTATAATGTAGTTAAGATGATAATAAGAATTATTAGTTGAACATAACCCGCAAGTTTGAAGAAAGAGAAAGGAAACTTCTCAAGTTTTCTAGAAATATTCTATTCTCGACTTTTGTTTATCAAAAGGTTCTTTATGTAGAATATATGAAATGTAAAAGAGAAGCTTGTTCTGTAAGACGAGTTTTTACATTTTCTGTTATATTCCTCCATTCCATATCATTGAAAAATTATGTTCCGATTATACATGAGTTATATCTTTATAAATCCGTGAAAAACTTTGGAACTATGTTTCATAGTTAGATTTATTATTCTCAGATATGAATGATAATCAACACATTAAGTTTCCCCTACACCGTACCAAATAAACCCAAAAGATATACCTTGTGTTCGATAAGCATTTATATGTATCCATATACATATGTGACAAATGTTTTCAGATATGAGTATACCTTAAACCTGAAGATGTTAGACGAAGAATTGACGATGATGTGGCTGTAATCCTGCAAGTGCAAATTGTCAATAAGAAGTATTATTCGGAAGAAGACTCGATGACTAGTTAGTTTTGATATCCAAGGAAGAAAAGATGCTATTAGTATCACCCTTTGGATTGAAAGAGCCATTTCAGTTTCCTAGCGTATTTGGAATTGAGAAATGAAGCTTGTTATAAGTGAGATATCACTTCATAAGTTATCTTGGTAAATTCTTTATACTCAACCCATTGAGATAAAAGGAGTACATAAGATCGCTTGATTAAAATTCAAATATCTCTTATCGAGAAGATGAAAGAAGAACTCGGCTATCTAATGACAAAAGGAAATAACCTCAGAACATACACGAGGAAATTTCAAAAGTTAATAGATTTAAATCCTATTCCGTAGAATTCGAAAAGCCTTCATCCAAAGATTTTATCATGGAATTATGTCATGGAATTTCATCTGAACTTCTATTAAGAAGACTCCATCAGAAGATTTTGTTAGAAAAGTTTATTTAGGAATTTTATCGAATATTTTGAAGAACGATTACCACTTCCAAATCCTAACATATTGGAAAAAGTCATTTACCTCTACCCAAAGAGTTAATGGACAAGGTAATTAAGCACAATCCTGTGCAAAAATCAGAAAAATCTCAAGCTTAAATTCAGTAATGAAAGAACGTCTGTAAATTCAAGTAAACTAAAATCCAATCTACGGTGAATATGATGGAAATTCTCTTCTGTGAAAGAAATGCACTCCGCATCACACAGAAATTTGCACCATCTGGTGTCGGATTTTCAACATAGTTGATCACTGGACTAGGATTTTTAAGGGCAAGTGGCCTTATAAATCATATGCTTGGCAAGATTATTCTGTATTTTATTAGGAATAAAATACCATCTTCTATTTTCAAACGTCGTTCGTCTCTAGGAAATCGTATTCTTAGATATTATACAAGACGTTTTACACACGCTAACATATGAAGGAAACTTAAAGGTAGAATATTTGTTTATATTCGTGTTATGTCAGAACTTTCTAAGTCAATGATTTACATTATGTTTATTTGATTGAATTAGGACGCTTCTTCAGTCAAATGAATAAATTTAAATCACCAAATTTATAATTTCTTCCTTGCATAAAGTTGGACGCATCTTTATGTTAGTGAGAATTTATACATGGACTTGAAAAGATTCGATATAAGACAAGTATAGACCTGATAAAACTTGAATACTTTTTTTCTTAAACTGTATGCTTTTATTGAAATATGTTATTACATGGAGTGCCCAAACTGTTACTTGCTACCCAAATTTCATGAATCATTAAACACTTACGTGTGCGCTAATAAGGTGAATAAATCTATTAGAAAAGTACGTTAATGTTCGTCGTAGATTTAGAATTTTATTTAAATACTTGGAATGTGAAGTATTCCATTCAACTCGAAGAAACTTTGAAATCGTTATATTATGCTGTAACAAAAGAAGCAAAATATTGAAAGTCATCTGACTTACTTGCTCAATCTGAATTTCCTCCATGGAAATAGGAAAGAACAATGAGGATTTTGTTACTTCAAATAGACATGATGTCATCTGGATCATTGTCAATTGTTTTACTAAGGCTACAGGATCTACTCCTTATCTAGGAAATTGATAATATGGAAACTCGAGATTATACAAGAAATAATCTGTCGACATAGAAATCAATATCTATCATCTAAAGATCGTGACGAGTGTTTCACATCTTGATCCTAAAAGTTTACTCAAAATTTGTGTGTACTAATATGTTAAGTGGAAGAACCAACCAAATACTAAACTATATACTCCACGTATGTGTTATAAGTTTTGGAAAGAACACTTACCATTGAAAATTTTTCCCGTGTAACCATAGTTTTTATGCTAGAATTAAAGCAATACTATTTGAAGCACTCTATCGAAAGAAGTGCCATTTACGTATTTGCTGGGATACAGTTAGAGATTTCTAAATTACAAAACCCAAAGTAGTTCATGAAACTATTTGAGAAGGTTATATGAGAATAGAGCTTCATAGTATGTTGAATAGCGAGCATTAGATAACTGCTAGATTTAAATGGTAAATTGGAAAACTGTTTTGATAAATATTAATCAATGTGAATGAGAAACTACACCATATTTAACACTATCGCTGTGAGAAGGATGTTTTCTCTATCAATTATCCAAATTGATTTTGAAAAATGCGATAAACAATTCAAGACTTTGAATTGAGCAGGGACATATTGACTTGAGTTTCCCAAAGAACTCAGTAATAATCACAATCCTTTTCATATTTTGGAATCTAAGAAATATTTATGTGATTGATTTGAAACTAAATACAAACCATAGAGCTGTATTCTTGATATGTGAATAAAATTCTAAGAAATAATTTGAACATCTAAGAGCTATGTTTTCCCTTGATAAGCTATGTTAACCTTATAATCTCGGGATGAGATTTCTTTAAGGAGGAGAGACTGTGACAATCCTTAAAATTCACATCTATGCTATAAGCTATAACTGTCTTAATATGAAAATTTGGCTAGAAATTTTTGCTTTTTGTAGCTTACTTGGTAAGATGAACTGCTTCTCACAACCTGAACTGCCATTACAACATATTCCTATATGTTGTCAATACAATGTATATATTAAGTCTAAAAATCTAAAAGTGATCTAATAAGTTC
Organism: Glebionis coronaria; assembly: GCA_025667525.1. Taxonomy (NCBI): domain Eukaryota; kingdom Viridiplantae; phylum Streptophyta; class Magnoliopsida; order Asterales; family Asteraceae; genus Glebionis; species Glebionis coronaria. The sequence goes on along the minus strand of CM046882.1, from coordinate 223,967,624 downwards.
AATACTAATAAGAACATCTCAAATGTAACTATGATGCCCTAAATTCCCTTAGAAACCCTAGAATCCCAATAAATGAGTTGGAAACTCAAGAATGGTAAGCTATGAATGGAAAACACATATGAATAAATCATTAAGGATTATAAACAAGTTGTAAACTATACTTTGAACACCTAATAATACCTAAGAATGGCAAGAACAAACCATACAAAGCTAATTATAAGTAATTATGCATAATAGTCTAGATCACCACCTAGAAACCCTTGATAAACAATATTTCAAGCAATGTAACTACATAAAATCTATGTGCTATTATAAAAAACAATATACTAATCACAATCTATCAAATAAGAGAAAGTTAATTGATAACTAAATGCTAATATTCACTAATCCAAGGCTAATTACAAGTTAAGACCTAGTAACCAAGATTAGCATATAAAATCCATTCCAGATTGGATTAGAGTCTAATCTTTTGACATATATTATAATAGTCAACTATACATCATATTAAGATAATACATTCATTTCAAGTCCAGTTACAAGTTGGTAAAGCATAAAGTACAAGTTATCAAAGCATAGGATCTTAAGCTCCCATAATTGTCCCTAGAATATGATCAACCTATACAAAACCTTAAACTAAAAATGTAGAAACCATAGAACTCATAAAAATACTATACAAGACCTAGAATAAGTGTTTATAAAGGTACAAACACTAATTACCCAAGATAAAAAGTCATTAGGATTAATGACCTAAAAACCCTAATATTAAGAAATCTACAAGGAATCACTACCTAGTTCTTTTTGGACAAGTCTATAAATATTTATAGGACTTCATTAAGGTCATAAAATTATATAAAGACAATGTACAAGTACCCTAATGCACAAGGTACAAGATTTCAATGCATGGCTTGTAAATTAGGTCAAAATGGGTATTGTCACCCTTTGGACATGTTTACTTAGAATAACTTAATAAAACCAATGTAGGGACTTCATGAACACCTTGAGGATAATGTAGGATGTATAAATTGAGTTTAAATCAGTAGTTAGTTGAAGGATAATCACATTTACTAAGATAAAACCTTAGATCATTAGAAAACCCTAATATTGATAACTTTTCTTCCATTTTCACATCAAACCTTTGTTAAACTTCAAACCAAGGACCAAAATCTCTTAAATAGAATGTATAAACCCTAATTAAGCCCTAATAATTCACAAATCACTTTCCCAAGTCCCTAATAACCAAAAACACAAACCATAAGTTACAAGCCCTAATTTAGGACACGATTTTGGTTTTTCCCTCCAAAAAAGATTCAAAATCATTTCCCTCATAAATATAAACTTAAGATCAAATCATATAGATATTTAGGAGATATTTTACAAGTAGGTGATGCACCTACTTGTCAATGACACATCTTAGTTCCTATCTTTTCTAGCTGTGGCTTATTCCTAACTATATGCTTAGATATTTTGATCCTAGACCTCATTACTCACTCCTAGACTTGCATAGATCATTCCAAGGCTTTCTTAGTCACTAATCCCTGGTCCTTACACGTTTCATGGCATAACTTGGAGGCTAAGTGTTGAAAATAGTATAAATAGGAACCTTTGGCTTCATTTTAGAATCATCCTTCCATTTCTTACCTAAACACACATACTTTAAAACCCGCATTTAAAACCCAAGAACTTTAATTATAAACAGCATCAGTTTTATTTAAAACGGGAGGTAATTAATTATTCAAAATAATAATTAATATTATATATTCAAAGATTCAGTATGTATAAATTACTCAGTAAAATTAATACAGCATGATAGAATAATTTCAAAAGTTAAAACGTGAGATCACAAGATCAATACTCGAACCATGACACGAAGGTTTAAAAGTTATTACGCAGTCTCAGATTTGCTTAAAGGTACGTGAGATATAGATTATTAAAAATAAAGGGCTTACGTTTTGTTTAAACACGAGATTTAACGCAAATACATATGATAAAAACTAAACTAATCGAACTTAAGTACACGTATATATATATATATATATATATATATATATATATATATATATATATATATATATATATATATATATATATATATATATATATATATATATATATATATATATATATATATATATATATATATATATATATATATATATATATATATATATATATATATATATATATATATATATATATATATATATATATATATATATATGGGCTACATTTTATTGCAAAAAGAAAGAAAGCAGTAATGGGCCCCTAGCCCAAACCATTTATGAAAAGAAAAATAAACGGGGGGGTTTCACCCCACCCCACTTTTCACAAACAGTAATAAAAAACGGTTTAGGGTTGTAAATGGGGATGGCCGCCAGCAGTAAGAACCAAAAAGGGAGGCACGATGTGATCTTCTTGTTTTAATTATGTGTATTCGTCATTGTCCTCCTAACAGTAATCACCCTTCTCTTTAATTCTTTTTAAATCGCGAGTTCTTTTCATAATGTAAACAAAGGGGTTTTAAATCATGATCATGAAATAATGAACAAGAAGGGGGTGTCGGGTTGTGTGGCTGTACGAAAACCGAGGCCATTATTGTCTTAGTGTGGTTGCTGTTTGGGCCAGACGTGACCCACAAGGGGAGGTTTGGTTTGGTATGACAACAGCAGCAGTAGAAACCACCACCAGGAGGGTGCGTTTGGGGCTGTAGTACCAGCAAGGATGCGTTTGGGTCTGTATTATCAGCAGGGGGTGTTTGGGATTACAAACAGTGGGAACTGAAACTAAAACGATGGGAACAAATAACATGCAGGGGGGAACTAATGACAAACGGTGGGAATTAATAAAGAAGCAGTGGGAAACAAGCATGGACAGTGGGTACAAAAGGGGGGGGCACGAAGGTTGTGGTGTACTCGAAATTGGTTAACCCGAGACATGTGTGTCTCGGTGAGAATTTTGACTCGGGATTTCGGGATCACGGGAAAAAAATAAATACGAGGATATTTTGATTATGATTAAATCATTATTATAAATAAGTTTTATAACTAAATTTAATTATATTGTTTTCTGTTATTAATTCTATTAGTAACATTTAAATTAATCCTTATAATTTATTTTAAAAAAACGTGTGATTTATTTAATGATTTATTTTCAAGGAAACTACCTTTGGAAACCTTTTAATTTAGGGAACTTTCTATTTATAACAGGTTACTATTTACAGTAATATCATAAACATCAGAGTACAGTATAATATACAGTAATCAGAAATACAGGATATACACTAATCAGTAAATATTTAGGACAGTCAGATATTATCAGATTATATACAAACAATAATACAAGAATAAAATAAATCAAACTGAGAATAGTTAAGATCAGTTAAAATAAACCGATATCAATCAACTTATTTCACGTCCTTTATTTATGTAGGAACCGTGACGTCGGAGTAGATCTTTCAGCTTTTACTCTTATTTCATTACTGGACACAAGGTACAGAATTCCCGTCCTTCAGTAAGGACTTCCTTCTATGCATGAAAAGGATTCCCCGTCTGCAGCCAAATGTTTCCCCAGTATATGTTTTAAGCTTGTCAGTAATCAATTTAATAACTAAATAAATTTCCTGAGCTTTATATACAAGCATGACCAGTTATGTACTAGTTACAGAGGTACCGTAACCATGACACTAGAGGCACCGGTGTCATGACTCCTCTGCGAGGGAGTGATTTCTCACAGCGTCCCTTTTATTTCAGCTTGGCCATTTTATCAGTATTATCAGCGAGGCGTACGGATGCATCCTAGGTTATCAGTTTACAGCTTATCAGGTGAATATGGTGTGTGCTCTACATCCTTCACATTGGAGTTGATCCCTTCACCCAACATATTTTTTAGAGGTCACCCCTCTATAACATGACGAGGTCACCCCTCTATTTATTCATGCAGCAGTTGTTACAGCACATGACCTATATAAGCTCTTGGCAATTAAATTACAGTAAAAGCATGTTTTCAGATTTAACAGTTATAGCTCAGCTTTATTATTTATAAATCAGACTTTTCAGATTATACACAGTTTTCCACTGCATTTCACATATCAGTCTTATAGCTTCAGTATTTATTATCTGTCTCATTTCAGTATATTCTTATCATGCTTTATATCTGTTCACTGGGCGTTATGCTCAGCCATAGTTCCGTTCATGTTCTAACGACAGGTACACCGGGACGCTCTTAGGATTCTGAGAGTATGTGCATTTGGATGGAAGCTATCCAGACTTCTTACTTTATGCACTTCTTACATTACTTTGCTTATTTGGACATTGTTTAGTCTTTTCCTTTAGTATTTACTTTTCATGTTTTGAGCTTATGTTTGGATTACCGATGTTTGATTTCGATATTTCCTTTATGGTCAGTTAATGTTTTAGGACATTTACCTTACGATTCGATGACATGCCATAAATACACGTAAAGGTCCACTTATCCAAGTGGGGTGTTATAATTATAGTATTAGAGCCTGGTTCGACCTGTAGGCTCTAAAACTTGACTTGTGACTAGTGGGTGGCCACCAGGAACTTCCCAGATTTTGGCGTTGTTATCTTTCATGTTTCTCATAATTCATCAGTCAGTTTTCTTCATTTATCAGTCAGTTTTCTTAAAATTTTGACTAAGTAAAAGGTTGGTACAAGACTGGCCATATTTAGTCGCATGTGCGTTCTGCGAATTTTGTTTTGGTGAACCGACCCATAGGCGTTCACCCTTGCCCGTTCAGATTTTGTATTGGTGAACCGACCCATAGGCGTTCATCCTTACTCATGTCAGATTCATGTTTTTAGTCGAATATTACTTAGTGAACCAGCCATGAACGTTCACCATTATTCAGGTCAAATTTTCATGCTTTCAGTCGAATATTATTTCATGAACCGAACCATAGACGTTCACCTTTACTCATATCATGGCATTTAATAAATTATTTGAAAACTATGGATTGGACTACGTCCATCCATATTTAGTCCCGGATTATAAATTTCTATACATGACAGTTCTCATAAAATTTTGACAAGTATGGATCGAACAAAAATCGTCCATACTTTGTCACATGTTTTCTCCTTTGAATCCTGTGGATTGAACCACAGCCATCCACACCAATTATTATTAAACCTCAGTTGGTCATACTCTTATATTCTTTGTAACAATCATGTTCTCATAATCTTAAGTTGATGTCGTTTTCACGCTGATTCAGTTTCATGTCTCCTTACGAGGGTTTTATTTTCAGCAGAGTCATAATGTTTTCATGCTAAGACACAAAAGGAATTCAGTAAAATCCTGTTTTCAGGATAAATCATGTTTGATCTTCATCAATCATATCTTCATGCTGGATATTGATGAAACTCCGTTTAATCATATTTTGAGCTCCCTATACAACCAACATTAAGTCTACGCATGAATTTCCAGGCTATCATGTAACTCGTTTCAGTCCAGTTTGCTATCGTCTAAATAAATTTTTTTGTTGATCATGTCAGACAATTGACACCAGTACCGACTATCCTATAATATTGGCCATCAGTGCCATGTACAATATTTCAGGTGTACTTCATGTACAGTATCTCAGGTGTACCACATGTACAATATTGTAGGTGTACTCCATGTACCTTACTCCATGTGTATTGTAATTATTCCTCAGTCATCGCAGGCGTTTCCACTTGTCGATACTCTACCAGATGATGATGCTGCTCGAGTGCTAAAGATTTTACTAGATACCGTTGCTGCTAATATTTTGGAGACCTCACGAATGCTGATGCTGTTGATACTTTGGAGATTCCCCAAGATGCTGATACTGTTTATGATATGAAGAATCTTCAAGAGCAAGGACGAAAACTATAAATTTGAAATTCTTGACAAGAATATACTTCAACAATCAGACACCACCATCCTATTCGATGCCTTTACTTCTTTAGTTAGATGTCACACTTCACTCAGCTAATTTTTTAGTCAAAGGAGTGGGAACCGGTACCCAGCAGGCGACTCAGCAGAATAATTCATGAATCACGGTCATTTCATCGTGAAACTGATAGATAAGGCGATAATGGCAACCACCGTGCTAATAATCAATCAGTCAATAACCATCATAACCCCAGAACGGACGTGACAAAAAACACAGAGGTCAGCTGTCTAACCGGTCCGCCAACCCTAGCAGTTACCAAAATTTTCAACCTTAGTCGTATCTACCTACCAAAACACATGTCAAGACATCAGTCAAGCTATCAGTCAAGACATCAGTCAAGACACAGGTCTCGGGTATCATTTATGAGGACACATGTCAGGACACCAGTCATGATACATGTCATACGAATATCTTCTCAAGTAGATTCAAAACTCATAACTTCAGTAAATCTTCTAAACCAGACTCTTGGAAATTCAGGGTACCCTCCAATGGGGTATACCCATTTTGTTATGCCATGCATATATCAAACCATTAAAGAGTCAGTCACCACCACTGGAGTATTACTTAGGTTAGACTCGTAGTGTTCATTCTATAAGAGTACAGACAAACACATTCAGTGAAAGTCGCCACGTTTACTTCATGTATTCCTATGACAGCTTTACCTTAAATCAAATATTTACCTACCTCCCAGCCAGAAGGGGACTCCACAGTATCACCATATTTATAAAGGCTTTTCCTTTCAGTTGAAGACGAGATTCGTCTTACTAACTCCTGATTTGTTCATTATATTTCTTCTAGAGAAATCAGTACAAACTGTTTCAGCTTTACAAGCACGCGAATTATTAACTTATAGTTGCGAAGACTTCTAATCACCATTCATGATGCGACTTCTGAAATTCCTTAAATTCATGATCAACAGTAATAACTAGGCTTTTTCCAGGTATAAAAATTAAGTTCGTTGTGTGCGTCTAATCGAATTGACTACTGGTTTAAGTGCGACTCAGTCGTCTTTTGGTGGATAAACAAATAGATTGGTCGTTGTAGTAAATTAAATTGCAAGACTTTAAAGTAAATGACGATAATTAAAACTAAAACTAATTAAAATGTAAATGGTGCAATATTAAAACTTTAAAAAGTAAATGACGAGAAATTAAATGACGTAAAATTAAAACTCGACAAAAAGTAAATTTGACAAGTTAATAAAAATGAAAATTTGAAAACTTAAAATAATGCAAACTTAAAAAATAAAACTAAGAAAAAATATTAAAAACCAAACCTGTCGGAATACCTTTCATCAGAATACCATCGGAATCCGATCGGAATATGCCAATCGGAATCCTATCGGAATAACGACGTCGGAATCTTATCAGAATGCAACCAAAGGGATCTCGTCGGAATATTGGAAACTAAGTTTTATCGGAATATCCAAATAACTCCACAGTCGGAATGAATATCGGAATCCCAATCAGAATCACAAACCCTATTCCGATGTTGTGATCGGAATGTAGCATCGGAATCTAGAAACCCTTTTTCGACGGTGGATCGGAATAACAGTATGTAAAACGTAAATAAGAAAAACTAAATAAGCTATGAACCAAATAAGCACTTGACTAAAAACTTAACCAAAACACGTATAAGAAAAAGCTAACAAACCAAAATTTAAAGACTTTTAAAAATACAAAATGATAAAGATATTCGAAAACAACTTTTATATAAAAATAACTTTTATAAACACTTAAGTAAATTTAAGAAAGACACAAATAAGCTATCAAATTAATAATCCAAAACAATCAAAAGCATAAAAACATAACACTTAATCAAATAAGCATAACAATAAGCACATAAACATAAAGATTAAATCAAAACAAGAAAGGTAGAATGAGAGATTAATATAAAAACTTGATTAAAAATAAGATTCAACAACAAAATTAAAACTTACTTCAAATTAAAGGCAAGAAATTAAAGGTGCAATTAAGTAAATGACAATAAGAAAGTGCATGTAATTAAAGGTGGAAGAACTATGTGTCAAATAGCCAACACCTCCTAATGTGATATTAGGAGGGTATTTATAGGAGATTAGGGGAGGTACGCATGTGTTGGAAGCTTCCTTCTTTCTTTCTCGTCTTTTCGTCTTCTAAATTCTTCGTCTTTTTTGACTTTGTCCCCGGATTAATTAAAATCGTCTTGTAATTTCTTCATGAATTAGACTTGAGTTCTTCGGCTTTATTAAACTTCCGTCTTTAGACTTTTCTTCGATAAATCTTCAGAATAGGCCTTGGACTTCCGTTATTTTTCCACTCTTGATCTTTTGACTTCGTCTTTTGTCTTTTTCTTGATAAAAGCCCGTGAAAGCCCGTGTTTTCTCCCATTTTCATATTTTGATCCTAAATCACAACAAAAACACAAGCCACGCATAATTCCGACATTTACGACATAAAATACACGTTTTGGCTTGGTTATTATTATAATTAAGTGGTAAAAGGATAAGTGTTTTCACACTTATTAAATCCCCTACACTTGACCATTGCAATGTCCTCATGCAATGCATTAATTACAAAGCAAGATTTACATTTTTCATCACAATCAATCCACCTTGGCATTTATTAAAGAGATGGAAAATTACAAAATATTTAAAGGAAGAAAAACAAGTAAAAATATCAAAAACATACCTTAGGGTTTTGGAAATGTCATGAATGATTATCACCCACAAGTTTCACGTTCCCCAAACCAAGCTTAAAAACGAGATCATTGTTATTATAAGTTAGCAAACTATCACAAACTCATGTGGGTCAATTATTTACTTAGACTCCCTTATTACTAGGTGTATCTCTTATATTTTATTGTTGTCTTGAATGATCACGAGGATGCATTGTTGACTTATTTTGATAGTTATTTAGGCTGAAAATAAAGTAGGACGATTTAATCAATAGTTAGCTAAAGGACAAAATCTATTAAAACTGCTTCTCGGGACCTCATAAAGTTCATATCTTGGCATAACTCGCTTCACGATTTGAGACCTTTCTCGGACCGATATTTGGCATTGACTTCATACTTAAAATCTTGAGAGACGTTCATGAAATAATGGTCTTCTCTTCATAATAGGAATTTCTTCACTTGATGTTTTGAGAGATTCTTCATACTTGGACCACGACTTCTTCATTTTTCTCCAATCTTTATTTGGGATTTTGATATACAACGATCCACCTCCTTTTAGGACTTGGATCTATTTATCCTCATACCTTGTTAGGGCCTTTTTGGATAGACTTCTCCATGATCTTTAGGGGAGTATTTGCTTTTCATCGTGTGTCTCGATCCTTCACATCACTTGGGATCTTTAGCAACAAAATGTAGCCCTCATGTCTTGTTAGGACCTTTTCGGACTCGCCAATCTTCGCATCCCGGTTTAATAAGTTATGCCTTGGCTATGAACTCTAATTAATACCGAGCAACTTTTAAACGATCTTGGGCTAGAAGCTAAGTAACTTTTCAAATCGTACGACCTTCCTTATTGCAATTAAATTTATTTGCAAGCGATAGGAGAAAAAGCTTATTATTAACTCACATAAATTCATGAAAGAATACCAAACTTATAATTAACTCTATCATCTCTCGTTCTCCACAGTTTAAAATCTCAAGGAATGAGACTCGTGGATGCTTAGCCTGTTAAATCAAAGTTTTGGGTTTTCAAGTCATCTATAGGATCTTGCAACTTCTTAGACTTTTTCAAGTTTAGAATTTGCATTTTAAAGTTCCCTGATAAACGACTTTCTAGGATCAATTATAGGAACTTGCGAAAAGTTCTTGTTCTTAACCCGTAAGAGTTAAGACTTTCGCGTTTTAAAGCTCCCTATATAAAAGCCTAGCAAAACTTGACTTAAACATGTTAAGGATACTAGCTAGAGTAAACTTAGATAAGTAAACTCTGGTTGAGTCAAAAGATTCACAACGGTTAAAAATTATAACCACTTTATTAAAGTTTATTCTAGCAAAGAAAGAAAATAACTAAAGCAAAGGTAAATACTAATAGGCCAAAATAGATCAAAAATTTTGAAAAATGTCGAAAAAACAAATTTTTCGGTTAAAATGAGGACAAATACAAGGAAAAGCCCACTTAACTTCGATAGAAGTCCCCTACACTTAATATAAACATTGTCTTCAATGTTTAAGCATGTGGAAGTAACGTCCCCTACACTTAGGAAATTGTGCACTTTGTTTAAATCTTGCTAAGGAAGAGACAACTAAAGTTATTCCTATTTTAATATTGAATAAATATAAAATAGAGAATCAAAAGAGTTTAGGATAGAACCGAGAACACGGGAACACGGAATCACGGGTCGTCAAAAGTCATCAAGAATGGATCTTTGAAAGCTCGAATCCCTGCACATGATAAGAAATAAAACAACAAACACATACTAGGGTCTCCCCCAACACTTATTATAAAAACGAAATAAAAGGATAGATACTGCGGGTTGCCTCCCGAGAAGCGCTTGTTTTTGTTAACCGAGTCGTGAGCCTGACTCGACCTTGATTAGCATAGGAAGAAGCTTGAAACATATCCACCGGGATCAAATACATGGTTTTCGTCTATCAAGTAACACAAGCTTAAGGCGAATAAGGCAAGCCAAAGAAGAGTAGGCAAGGTTCCCTTAAGTTGTTGAGCACGGTGGTAACGAGGGTGATGAGGTGCAAGCATATCTCCAAAAGTTCCAAAAATCTTTCCTTTTATTTCATCAGATGGATACTGAGATGGCTTAGAAATTGCAATACCGGGATCGGACACCTTTTCCTTTAGGGGAAAATAACACTCAGGCTCAGTAGAATTTGAAGAAGATCCGCTCATAAATCGCACAATCTCATCTTCAGAAGGTGGATAGAGAGGTGTTAAAACATAAGTACTGTGGATGTTGGTGTCGTCTGGCTTCTTCTCCTTTGGAACGGGTTTCTTAATATTCGAAGGAGGGTAAAGAGCATCATCAAAGTCCAAAGGAGGAGAATCACTCTCATTGGGGAAGTAGGTATTGAGAAAAGTAGAAAAGTCTTCCTCAAATGAGTAGTCATACAAAGTAAGATCAAGTATTGTTGGCAGAGGATCTTCATCAAAAGTAGATGGAAGGTCATCATGTGAAGAATCACTCGAAAGAGTATCGACATCATCAAAGTCATCATATGTTGGCATGTCTTTATACTCTGAAACAAAATCATCAGAATCATCCATATCAGAACTAGAATCATCATCATAGTCATCATAGATTGGTGGAGACTCATAAATGGGTGGAGGATCTAAATTGGAGAGAGAATCATCCACATCATCTTGGAAAAATGGATTGTCATAGCAAGAATCGAAAAGAGGATTGTTGTAGACGACAAAATCATCAAGCACATTAATCATATTCGCCGATTCTCTTCCATTGGATTTGGTTGTGATCTTCCCCATTTAAAAAAATTGTGCCTCAATCCCGACTCTTAAGATTAACTCACCTTCGGCAACATCGACTAAGGCTTTTCCGGTTCTCTAGAATGGCCGACCAAGTATTAATGAAATACGAGGGTCAATCTCATAATCAACAACAACAAAATCGACCGGAAAAGTGAAGGTGCCAATTTTAATGAACACATCTTCGGCAATACCAATGGGGTAGCGAGAGTACGATTTGCTAGCTCAAGAGTCATCTTTGTTGGTGTAAGGTCGGGCAATGATATTGTTTTCCAAACACTTAAAGGCATCTGATTAATACTTGCCCCGAGATCAGCTAAGGCAGTAAATTCTTCAGTTTTGTTAAAAATGCAAGGCAACACAAAACGACCGGGATCTCCAAGTTTTTCCGGAAGTTCTTTAAGAATGATTGCATAACAGTTTTCATTTAAGCGAGTATTAACAAACTCGGCCATCTTCTCCTTCTTATTAAGCAAGTCCTTAAACATCTTAACAAATTTTGGCATTTGGGCTAGAGCTTCAACAAGGCTAAAGGTGATGGTCAGTCCTGAAATCTTCTTCAAGAAGTTTGACACTTGAATATCATCCTTGGTGAGAAATTGGAACTTGTCTAAGAGAGAAGGATAAGGGATGTTGGGTTTAGGTGGTGTAGGTGTAGAAAGTAAAGGTTGAGATGTTGAAGGTTTAAAGGTGGAAGGTGGGGTTGGTGAAGGGTTCTTCTTGGTTACTTCAGTAAGAGGTGGAGATGGTAATGGAGAACTAATACTAGGCGTGGGAGTAGAAGGGATAAATGGTGGTGGAAGAGGTGTAGATGGAGTAACTGGGGAAGGGATAGATGGTCCTATTAAGATTGCTCCACTGCGTGTAGTAATAGCACTCACATTCGCTCTCGGGTTGGTGACGGTTTTTGAAGGAAGAGAGCCCGGAGTAGAGGGTTGAGTACTTGGAAAGAAACTCGCCATCATATTGTTTAAATCATTTGTTTGATTGCTGAAGGAGGTTTGCATATCATGTCGAAGCTCAGTTCTAATATCATTACCTTGCTTAGTGATATCTCCTTTCAAGTTGATGATTTGGCTTTGCAGATTCTTTATTTGCTCTCCTTGGGTTCTCATGAAAGCTTCAACATCTTGACTAATGGGTGGTGCTTGTTGAGCGGGTGGGTGATAAGGATTAGAAGCTCGAGGTGGGTTTGGATTGCTTCTATTTTAGTTGTTGGGGTTGCGGTTTTGAAGAGAAAAACCGGGTGAAAGAAAGTTGTTAGAACGGTAACTTAGCAAGTTACGATCACCTTGAGGTCGGGCTTGGTAGCTTTCCGTTGAATAGTTACCATGAGCCGCATACACATTTTCCGGATTGTCATGAGTAGAAGTACAATCAGTGTATGAATGAAGACCGCCGCAAGTATCACAAGAAGTTGCTACAACTTTAACTTGTTGTTGTTTATTTGTAGCCAAAAGTTGCATATTCTTGCTCATTTCGACCATTGCGCGGGTCAATTCGGTGATATCAGGGTTTGAAGAAGTAGAAGAAACATTGACTCCCGGGATGAATCCTAATTTTTGTGATGAGTAGTCATGTTCTCGATAAGCTCTCTGCACTCCTCAGGTCTTCTTTTCATAAATGTGCCACCGGCGGCTTCATTAATCGTATCACGATCACAAAAAGTTAACCTTGTTGGAAATACGTTTTTCGTATAAAGGAAGTCTCGGTCACTCCAAGAATATAGTTATAGGCTCGTATTAGTGTTTATGATACATTTATGTTAAGCCCGACCCATGAGTATGTTCATGGGCCGGAGGCCCAAGTCCATTAAGGACTTGGGTATATAAACCCCGTTCCACCATGGAAAGAGGTGTTGGTTGTTTCATTTCTTAAAGTTAATACACATAGTTTATTTCACTTCTTTCTCTAGTTTCTCTCTCTAGGAAAACATCAACCCTCTTGAAATACAAAGATTATCACACTTCTACAATTGGTATCAAGAGCTATGGGGTGAAATAAAGGTTGGTTTTGTGTTGTTCATACTTACTTTTGTGTGTTTATGTGTTTTTGATTGATCTTTACCCAAGTATCAAAATTTTTTCGTGTTTTTATCATTCCAAGTGATCCATATATCTTCTAAATACTTTTGGTAGTGTTTTGGGTGCTTTGGGTTGGTTCAAATCACGGATTTCTTGTCGAAAACTTCATCTTTTTACCTCAAAATCTCGAAACATTACTATTATTCCGATAGGTGTAATCGGAAAAGGGTTTAAAGATTCCGATAGTGATTCCGATCAGTTGCATCGTAAAAGGGTTTAAGGATTCCGACAACATTCTGATCTGTATTCCGACATCTCTTTCCGATTACATTCCGACAAGGTTCTTTTCGACATCATTCCGACAGAGCTTTCCGATTGCATTCCGATTGGCTATATTTCGATAGGTCTTTCCGATTGTATTCCGATTGGCTATATTCCGACAGGATTGATTTTGGTATTCCGACACTGGTTTCCGATCACATTCCGACATCATTCCGACAAGGCTTTCCGATTGTATTCCGATTGATGTCATTCCGACAGTTTTGAATTTTTGGTATTCCGACGGATTAATTTTGAGACTTATGACGATTTTGAGATTTTACATTGAGATTGAAGAAGTTTGGGTATTGAGATAGTATTTGCACAACTTAGAGGATTTTTCAATCTTGTAATTTTCACAAAAACACACAACATAAATATCACAACATCTTTGTTTCAACAACATTAGAACACATAACCTTATTTCATTGCTCGATCATTTTGATAATCTTTATTCAAGGGATCATAAAATAAATTCAAATTCATATATGCCAACAATGACTTCGCTTACCGATATCTCAATCATCTCGGGTACCAACACTCGCCCACCGTTGCTCATCAAAGATTTATTTGAAGCATGGCAAGGACGTATGAAAACTTACATCATGGGCAAAGCCAATGGTAGACTTATGCTTCAATCTATTGAAAAAGGTCCACTAGATTGGGGAGAAGTTACTGACAATAATGTGACGCGGATAAGGTTGTATCATGAGTTAACCGATGCTAACAAACTCATTGCCGATGCTGATGAAAGGGCCGTTCAGACAATACTTCAAGCCCTTCCACCCGATATCTATAAAATGGTAAGTGAACACACAGTGGCAAGGGATCTTTGGGATCGATTAGCTGTTTTGTTACAAGGGACCTCTCTAACTAAGCAAGAACGAGAGTGTCAATTGTATGACTTGTTTGATAGGTTTACATACATTCCAGGGGAGACTCTTCATGACTACTACTGGCGTTTCACTACTATGATGAATGACATGAACGTGTATAATATAACGATTGCTCAGTTTCAACTAAACACAAAGTTCTTGAACACGTTACCCCAAGAATGGAGCCAATATGTCACCGATGTCAAGATTATTTGAGATTTGCATAAGTCAAACTTAGATCAACTCTATGCTTTCTTGCAACAACACGAGAAGCACGTGATCCAAAAACGAATCTCTCCCGGATCTTATCAAGAACCATTGGCATTAATGGCAAACCATCCTACAATGTCATATCACAACTCTCCGTTTGCTTTGGGACACCAATCTTCCTATCAACCATTGTATCAAACACCAAATTTCCCACAATATTCGATCTTGCCACAACCACCTACATCTTATCACCAACAATACAAGACCCTAACAAGGTATGAGGATAAATAGATCCAAGTCCAAAAAGGAGGCGGATCGTTGTATCTCAAAATCCCAATTAGCGATTGAAGAAATAATCATGAAGTCGTGGTCAACAAAGTTGGAGTACCCCTCAAAAGTCTCCAAGTGAAGAAACTCTATTAACGAAGAGAAGACCATTATCTCAAGAACGTCTCTCGAAGATATGAAGTATGAAGTACATGCCAAATATCGGCCCGATAAAGGTCTCAAATCGTGAAACGAGTTATGCCAAGATATGAACTTTTTGATATCCCGAAAAGCAGTTTTAAGAGATTTTGTCATTTAGCTAACTATTAATCAAATCGTCCTACTTTGCTTTCAGCCTAAATAAACTATTGAAATAAGTCCAAAATTGCATCTTCATGATCATTCTAAGACAAAAATAAAATATAAGAGATACACCTAGGAATAAGGGAGTTTAAGCATATAATTAAGCCATGTGTGTAAGTGTTTGTTTTGCTAACTTATAATAACAATGATCTCGTTTTTAAGCTTAGTTTGGGGAACGTGAAACTTGAGGCTCATAAATCTTCGCAACACCGAAGCCCTAATGTAAGTCTTAGATCTCTGTGCGAGTTATTTCCATATAGATATTTTCTAGTGAAAATGGGTTTCTATCCTTTTGTTTACTTTAAAGTTTTAATTTCTCTTAGTACTCTAATTTTTGTTTTAGTAGTATGTTAATAAGGCCAGGGTTGATTGATTATGAGAAAAGTGTAAAATTGCTTTATCACTAAGCATTGCATGAGGGCATGGCAATGGTTAAGTGTAGGGGATTTGATAGGTGTGTAAACACCCATCCTTTTTACCACTTAATTACAATAATAACCGAGCCAAAACGTGTATTTTATGTCATTTATGTCGGAATTACGCGTGGTTTGTGTTTTTGTTGTGATTTAGGACGAAAAGGTGAAAGTTGGAGAAAACACGGCTTTCACGGGCTTTTATCAAAGAAAAAGACGAAAGACGAAGTCAAAAGATCAAGAGTGCAAAAAAGAACGGAAGTCCAAGGCCTATTCTGAAGATTTATCGAAGAAAAAGTCTAAAGACGGAAGTTTACTAAAAGCCGAGGAACTCAAGTCTAAATTATTGAAGATTACACGACGAGTTTATTAATCCCAAGACAAAAGTCAAAGAATTAAGGAGATTAAGGACTAATCAAGCATTTAAAGTGAGAAGAAAGAGGGGAGGAAGCTTCCTTCAACTAACCCTCCTCCTCCCTATAAATAGATGATTAGTGTTTTCATTTCAAGTTGTTAGCTAATTTGACAATTAGGCTTTCCACCTTTACATTTTTGCACCATTTCCATTTCCATGTCATTTTTTATATTGTTCTTTAAATTCATGTTTTAAATTTCGTGCACTTTGATTCCAAGTAAGTAAATTTCATTGTTAATCTTTATTTCTCTTTAATCAAACTTCATTTTATCATTCTTCTCCTACTTTTCTTGTTTTTGATTTGTTACAAATTCGGATTAAGCAATCTTTTGCTTAATCCCATTGCTTATTTGATTAAAAACTTCATCTTTTTATTTCCATCTAGTCTTGTATACGAATTAAGCTATAAGTTTGACAATCTTATTGGCTTATTTTGTATTTAGCTTATTTGATTTTAAAGTTTTCTAAACAATTTTATCTTTTTAAAGTTCCGTTTATAAAGTTTATGAATTTCATATTTCAAAAGTTGTCAAAGTTATGCTTAGTGAGTTGATATAGATTTGGTTAAGTGAGCTTATTGAAAGTGCTTATTGAGATTTTTGCTTATCTCCATTTTAGGATTTGTTTGTGTTCCATTGCAATATTGAGCTTCTACACATTCCGACGGATTGCTTGTTTAGATCGCAATAACCCTTAAGGGTTCTACTTTGCGATCATTTGTACCATCCCCCTTATTCCGATCGGGATTGCGATCGCTCATTGCGATCGCATATTCCGATGGAATTTAAGGTATATTGCGACGAAGTGCTGCCCAATTTTCAATAGCCACATTCCGATGGTTTCAATCTTTGCTATATTCTGATACATTTCTTTTAGTTTCATTCCGACAGTTTTTGTTAATATAATATATTGCGACAGTTTTTTTAAATTAAAAAAAAATAAAAATATTCTGATACAAAAAAGAACAACATTCCGATGGAAAATGAATATAACATTCCGATGGAATTTCTAATACCACATTCCGACCAAATGTGCAACATGTTTGCTTACTTCCTATTTTGGCGCCATTTTCACATTTTCACCTAGCAGGTTGCTAGCTTGAGCTAGTTGCCTGCTAGCTTGTTTATTTATTATTTTTGTTCCGTAATTGTTTAGTTTAATCTGAAAGTTGTTCCGATTTTATTTCTGAAAATGACGTATTTTTAGTTAAATTTTTGTCTAATTTTAAAATTAATATTTTTTCGCAAAGTTCAAGTTTTATCTTTTATTTAGTATCCGCTTTAGGTTTTGCCTTGTTTAACTTTAGAGTACCCACTTAGTTTTATTCTCTCCTTTTTCATTAAGTAAACTTTATTTTCGAGTCGATAGTTAATTTCGTTTTTTTAGTTTTATTTTTATTAATTGTTTCACTTTAAATTTCGTTTTATTATTTGTTTTAATATTCGTTTTAATATCGTTTTAATTTTTAGTTTTTAATATTCACCTTGTTTTACTTTTATTATTTGTACTTGTCTTTAGTTTGTTTTTAAATACTTTTTGCATTTACTTTTGAATTAGTTATAGATAATCAACTTCCCTTTTTCTTAACCAAAAACAATTGAGTCACACATTTAACCGGAAATCAATTCGTTAAGACACCGAGAAAACGAACTTTTTAACCTAGCAAAACCTCAATTTCAAATGGCGCCGCTACCGGCTCTTTTCGTGAGGATTAACGGTTTTTTGTGAGAGACGCGTTGGCTTTTGGGATCCGTTCACTTGTGAACGTTATTTTTTGTATCAAAAATTTTCAAAAATCCCAAAAACACTTGAAAAATCATAAAAAGCATTTCTTTTTCAAAGTTTTGCACCAAAAATATTATTCTTGTTTGTCTATTATTCTTCATGAATTTGTCTTGTGTACGGTGTGGGAGACCATGGCATGGTTTTCAAACATGTCAATGGTGTACTTGTGAGGGTTGTGGTTCTGATATCGACGATACACAATTTGGATTTTGTCTATTTTGCAATTCAACAAATTCGTACTTCTCCTCTTACAATACTTTCTCACCCTCTCCCGTCTATGACGATCCTTATCCTCAAAATGCACCGGATTTTTCTCCATCCCCGTGGTGCTATAAGTGTGGGGGTCCTCACGAAAGTTTTCACTGTCCAACGGGGGTCAAAATTACTATAATTATACCCCTTCCAGTTTTGACCAACCTCTGTAATACCCAATTGATCATCAGCCTCGTCACAGGATGAGTCACCAAGAACCAATTGACGATCTTGCTACAGCCTTTCAAGAACAAAGAAACAATCTTGCTACAGCTTTTCAAGAACAAACGAAAGAGCTTTTACACACGCTGCAAACTTGTATGGAGCCATTTTTACAGCAGCAAGATCAGACGAGTACTCATATCCCTGAGCTTATTATTATCCCTTTAGGTATTGAGGAGAGCGATGACGATATTGAGGTTATTTTCGACGAGGAGGAATTTCTAAAGCAACGTAAGACTTCTCCCATTCCTCCTTCGTCTATTGCTATCACACCCGAGGAGCCCGTTGGCTCTCTCATCATGGAGGATGAGCATATTGACGTTATCTCGGAAACTGAATCGGACAAATTCCTAAAGTCTAGTGTCGAGGAACTTGTCGTCATCCCAAGTGAGCCCGCGGGTATTCCGGAATATCTGTGTGATGTGCCGACTTTTGCGGAGCTTACGGACAAGTTTGCTTCGCTAGTCAATGATCACATACTCACAACTCCACATGCGATATTTGATCCTCCTAACAAGAGTTCAACATGTGGTGAGTATGATCATTTCGTCTTCGAGCCCGAGATTGAGGAAATTATCGACCGAGAGCTAGCTCTCTTACCTCTGCTTCCTCCTACAAGCAAGGTCGACTTTTCCAACATCGATGCCGAACTTGATGAGTTGGAACGTCTTATTTTTCATAATAATGACGAACCAACTCACATGCCCAAACAACACTCCTCTTATGAGAATTACGTTTACCACATTCGTGAGGATTTACCTTATCAACAATCCCCATAAATAAATGATGGTTTCGTACTTGATCGTGATCTTTTCAAACGAGTTTCTACACTCCTTATCTATGATGATATCGACAAGATCTACTTTCATGAGGATAAATGCTTTGACCCGGGAGGTGACATGGACCATTCTATGATTGATAATTTTACGACTTTGCCAATTGGTCTGCATCCATTGTCTTTGGAGGATGACAATGTGATTCCCTTACCCACCCCACCTCCCGTCAATCTGGATTTCACTTGCTTTTCTTATATTGAGCAGACTTTCCTACCATTCAAGACTTATCCTCCCGCCTCTCCTTTGTTCATATCCTCCGGGAACGAGGACAAGGTCTTTGATCCCGGTATTACATTCGAGGCTTCCCCATAGACCATTTAATTCGGGGACGAGTCAGGCTCGTGACTTGGTTAACAAAAACAAGCGCTCTTCGGGAGGCAACCTGATTATCTATCTTTATTTGTTTTCACCATAAGTGTAGGGGGAGCCCCGTGGTGTTCCTTGTTCTCTTTCTTATCATATGCAGGGATTCGAGCTTCAAAGACACACTCTTGATGACTTTTGACGAACCGTGATTCCGTGTTCCCTTCTTCCCGGTTCTATCCTAAACTCTTTTCGATTCACTATTTTATATTTTTCAATATTAAAATAGGAATCTCGTTAGTTGTCTCTTCCTTAGCAAGATTTAAACAACGTGCACAATGTCCTAAGTGTAGGGGAGTTTACTCCCACATGCTTAAACATTGACGACAATGTTTATATTAAGTGTAGGGGGACTTCTATCGAAGTTTTAAGTGGACTTTTCCTCTAAAATGCCTTCATTTAACCGGAAAATCATCTTTTTCAACATTTTTCAAAATTTTTATTAACTTTGGCCATGTAGTCGTAATTTTTAAATTTTTATCGTTGCTTTCATATGTATATATCCCGCAATAAAGTCAAAATTTTTAATAAAGTGGTGTAGCTAGTTTAGAAGTCTTTGACATATTAGGCCCGTTGCGATTATTTTGACTCAACCCGAATAGACTTATCCAAGTTTATTCTAGCTAGTATCCTTAACCATGTAGACCTTAATTGGTTTATTAGGCTAAGCATCCACGAGTCTCATTACTTGAGATTTTAAATTGTGGAGAATGAGAAATGATAGAGTCAATTATAAGTCGGTATTCTTGCACAAGCTCACTTGGTGTAATTATCTGCCTATTCTCCCATCACTTGCTAGTAACTTATCTGCAATAAGTAAGGTCGTACGATTTGAAAAGGTACTTAGCTTCTAGCCCAAGATCGTTTAAAATTAGCTCGGTAATGATAAGAGTTCATAGCCAAGGCATAACTTATGAAGCGGGGCGCGAAGATTGGCGAGTCCAAAAAGGCCCGAACAAGGAATGAGGATTCAATCTTATTGCTAAAGATCTAAGGTGATGTGAAAAGCATTATTCCCAAAATCAATATGAAGGATCAAAACTCACGACGAAAAGCAATCAACTCCCATAAAGATCATGGAGAAGTCTATCCGAAAAGACCCTAACAAGGTATGAGGATAAATAGATCCAAGTCTGAAAAGGAGGCGGATCGTTGTATCTCAAAATCCCAATTAGCGATTGAAGAAATAATCATGAAGTCGTGGTCAACAAAGTTGGAGTACCCCTCAAAAGTCTCCAAGTGAAGAAACTCTATTAACGAAGAGAAGACCATTATCTCAAGAACGTCTCTCGAAGATATGAAGTATGAAGTACATGCCAAATATCGGCCCAAGAAAGGTCTCAAATCGTGAAACGAGTTATGCCAAGATATGAACTTTTTGATATCCCGAGAAGTAGTTTTAAGAGATTTTGTCCTTTAGCTAACTATTAATCAAATCGTCCTACTTTGCTTTCAGCCTAAATAAACTATCGAAATAAGTCTAAAAATGCATCTTCATGATCATTCTAAGACAAAAATAAAATATAAGAGATAAACCTAGGAATAAAGGAGTTTAAGCATATAATTAAGCCATGTGTGTAAGTATTTGTTTTGCTAACTTACAATAACAATGATCTCGTTTTTAAGCTTAGTTTGGGGAACGTGAAACTTGAGGGTGATAAATCTTCGCAACACCGAAGCCCTAATGTAAGTCTTAGATCTCTTTGCGAGTTATTTCCATATAGCTATTTTCTAGTGAAAATGGGTTTCTATCCTTTTGTTTACTTTAAAGTTTTAATTTCTCTTAGTACTCTAATTTTTGTTTTAGTAGTATGTTAATAAGGCCAGGGTTGATTGATTATGAGAAAAGTGTAAAATTGCTTTATCACTAAGCATTGCATGAGGGCATCGCAATGGTTAAGTGTAGGGGATTTGATAGGTGTGTAAACACCCATCCTTTTTACCACTTAATTACAATAATAACCAAGCTAAAACGTGTATTTTATGTCATTTATGTCGGAATTATGCGGGGTTTGTGTTTTTGTTGTGATTTAGGACGAAAAGGTGAAAAGTGGAGAAAACACGGCTTTCACGGGCTTTTATCAAAGAAAAAGACGAAAGATGAAGTCAAAAGATGAAGAGTGCAAAAAAGAACGGAAGTCCAAGGCCTATTCTGAAGATTTATCGAATAAAAAGTTGAAAGACGGAAGTTTACTAAAAGCCGAGGAACTCAAGTCTAAATTATTGAAGATTACAAGACGAGTTTATTAATCCCGAGACAAAAGTCAAAGAATTAAGGAGATTAAGGACTAATCAAGCAATTAAAGAAAGAAGAAAGAGGGGAGGAAGCTTCCTTCCACTAACCCTCCTCCTCTCTATAAATAGATGATTAGTGTTTTCATTTCAAGTTGTTAGCTAATTTGACAATTAGTCTTTCCACCTTTACATTTTTGCACCATTTCCATTTCCATGTCATTTTTTATATTGTTCTTTAAATTCATGTTTTAAATTTCGTGCACTTTGATTCCAAGTAAGTTAATTTCATTGTTAATCTTTATTTCTCTTTAATCAAGTTTCATTTTATCATTCTTCTCCTACTTTTCTTGTTTTTGATTTGTTACAAATTCGGATTAAGCAATCTTTTGCTTAATCCCATTGCTTATTTGATTAAAAAGTTCATCTTTTTATTTCCATCTAGGCTTGTATACGAATTAAGCTATAAGTTTGACAATCTTTTTGGCTTATTTTGTATTTAGCTTATTTGATTTTAAAGTTTTCTAAACAGTTTTATCTTTTTAAAGTTCCTTTTATAAAGTTTATGAATTTCATATTTCAAAAGTTGTCAAATTTATGCTTAGTGAGTTGATTTAGATTTGGTTAAGTGATCTTATTGAAAGTGCTTATTGAGATTTTTGCTTATCTCCATTTTCGGATTTGTTTGTGTTCCATCGCAATATTGAGCTTCTACACATTCCGACGGATTGCTTGTTTAGATCGCAATAACCCTTAAGGGTTCTACTTTGCGATCATTTGTACCATCCCCCTTATTCCGATCGGGATTGCGATCGCTCGTTGCGATCGCATATTCCGACGGAATTTAAGGTATATTTCAACGAAGTTCTGCCCAATTTTCAATAGCCACATTCCGATGGTTTCAATCTTTGCTATATTCCGATACATTTCTTTTACTTTCATTCCGACAGTTTTTGTTAATATAATATATTGGGACAGTTTTTTTAATTAAAAAAATATATATATATATATATATTCCGATACAAAAAAGAACAACATTCCGATGGAAAATGAATATAACATTCCGATGGAATGTCTAATACCACATTCCGACCAAATGTGCAACATGTCTGCTTACTTCCTATTTTGGAGCCATTTTCACATTTTCACCTAGCAGGTTGCTAGCTTGAGCTAGCTGTCTGCTAGCTTGTTTATTTATTATTTTTGTTCCGTAATTGTTTAGTTTAATCTGAAAGTTGTTCCGATTTTATTTCTGAAAGTGACGTATTTTTAGTTAAATTTTTCGTCTAATTTTAAAATTAATATTTTTTCGTAAAGTTCAAGTTTTATCTTTTATTTAGTATCCGCTTTAGGTTTTGCCTTGTTTAAGTTTAGAGTACCCACTTAGTTTTATTCTCTCCTTTTTCATTAAGTAAACTTTATTTTCGAGTCGATAGTTAATTTCGTTTTTTTTTGTTTTATTTTTATTAATTGTTTCGCTTTAAATTTCGTTTTATTATTTGTTTTAGTATTCGTTTTAATATCGTTTTAATTTTTAGTTTTTAATATTCACCTTGTTTTACTTTTATTATTTGTACTTGTCTTTAGTTTGTTTTTAAATACTTTTTGCATTTACTTTTTAATTAGTTATAGATAATCAACTTTGCTTTTTCTTAACCAAAAACAATTGAGTCACACATTTAACCGGAAATCAGTTCGTTAAGACACCGAGAAAACGAACTTTTTAACCTAGGAAAACCTCATTTTCACCCCATTACTCACAACATGGTAGTGTTCCCTCAAATCAGCTTGCAGCTCAATCAGCACCAGCATTCTATTGTGATGATGAGATTCCTGTCCCTGGGTTTAGACAAGGGGATAGTCCTACTGATATACTTGCTCAAATGTCTACTTATCTCACTCAAACATTGAACAAACGAGGTTATAGAGGACCATCTCCGACTAACAATCAATTAAGGAACTCTTCTAACTCTCGACAACAGGCTACAATTCAAGATGGCAGAGTAATCGTGCAACCACTTCAGGGGATACCCAGTTCATCTACTGCTGGTGCATGTTCATCTACTGCTGGTGTACGTTCATCTAACACTGCTGCTACAAGGGGTAATAACATTGGCAAAATGAAGATGATTATATGTTATAACTGCAAAAGGGAAGGGCACATGGCTCGAGAGTGCAAACAGCCCAAGAGGAAAAGGGATAGCACATGGTTTCAGGAGAAGATCTACTTGGTGAATGCTCAAGCCCAAGGATGTGAGCTCGATGAAGAAGAGTTAGCATTTCTCGCAGATCCGGGAGTCGCGGACACTGACGGTCTCACAGAAGCCATCACAAATAATGCCGCATATCAATGTGATGATCTGGATGCATACGACTCTGACTGTGATGATCTCAATACCACCAAGGCAGCTCTCATGGCAAATCTTTCATTTTATGGAGCTGACATAATTTGTGAGGTAACAATACTGCTACGGATACTAGTATTGTACCTTATCAAGTTGAGCAAGTGTCTGAGTATCCGGAACAGACTCCGATGGTTAGTAACTCAATCGAGGAGACAAACAATGATAGCAATATCAATGCAAGTCCCCAGACTTTGAGTGAACCACAACCGGGAGATATTACGACTACAAATTCGTTTGCTCAACCTGATTTGGTTATGGTCTCTAGCCAAATGAATAATGCGGTCCTTGAAACCCTCAGTGTTAATAAGACTTTATCTACCGAGCTTGCTTTGCATAAGGAAAAGGTTAAAACCTTGGAATTAACTCCTGTGTCCACTACCTTAACCAATCCTAAATTTGATAGGTTTAGGCAAGTCCAAATGGATAATCTGCCAGAAATTGAGAGTTTAAGAGCAAATCTTTCGAAAGAACTTAAAGAAAAAGAGTCACTCGTTAATAATTTTCAAAAACTACAAACAGATTTCGAAATTCTCGAGTCTTAAAGAGTTGAAACAAAAATTAAGGCGTCTGAGAAAGTTGAAAAGACTGAAATTTTTCTATTAAAACAATACTCTGCTTCACATTTAGTACACTTGTTTCATTCTTCTTTTCAAGAGTTCAACCTATCGCGTCTCATGGACCTACCACCTAACCCGGGGTATGCAAAGCAAGCATTTCACCACAACCCACGACTTTATGATGCAACTAAGTTAGGATTTGTCTTAGATCCGATTGTGTTTTTAAATGAATCTTAGAGCATGTCACTACATGAAGAGAATCAGTTAAAATTACTTCCTACATATCCTGAGTATGATTATACACAAATGAAAGCATCATATGCAAAAATAGATTTTAGAACTCGCTTTAATATGCAAAAGGAATTTATCCATACACCAGCTTACATGCCTACTAGAGAAACCCTTAGTATACTTCCTACACTTGTTAATTCGGATGAACCTAAGGAAATTCCTAAGAATCTTCCACCGGTAAGTACGGTAAAGCGTAGCTTGGAAGAGCTTGAGCGATACCTAACCGAGTTTGACAAGGTCATCCTGGAATGTACGACTTCAACGACTCAAACCACTGGAGAATGGGCTTTCGAACGCATGAAAACAGTGTTCGAGAAAGAGATCGTTCTGTTTGTAAACAATATTAAAAATGGAGTTTATTATCTCGCGGGAAATCTAAGTTTCGAAATGGGTGATGTTCAAAAAGTTTTCTATGAAATGGATGATGCTTATGAACAACATTTATTTGAGAAAGAAAAGATTTTATCCGAATATGACCGATTCTTAGAACATATAGTGTCTCTCGAAGTGACGCAAGTTGTTACTATTGAATATGCTCATGAGCTTTCATCTACTGTGAATAAATGTGATGATGTGTACGATATATCTGTGAATATTGTTGAGCCTGTGATTAATGTAGATAATCATTCTTGTCATGAATCTAACACTGAATTTTTAAAAATTCAAGATTCTTATAACACACTTTCAAAACGTTTTAATGAGCTTCAACAACATTGTATATCTCTTGAAATTGAAAATCAATCTAAAAATGAAACTCTTTCAAAAACAAATGATTGTGAAAACTCCGTTGAGACAAGTGACAAGATGATTCAGGTGGTTCAGGTATTAGAGGAAGAAATTATGAGACTTAAGAGAGAATCCGTAGAAGAGAAATTGGAACTAGAGGCTGCAAAGATTAAAAATCATGCCCTATAAGATAGAATTAATTCTATTCTAGGGGAGTTTGATAAAGTAAAGCAGGGTTTTTCACAAATTTATGGTTCATTAGAAGATCGCTTTGCTTTTAATGCGGCAGAGCAAAAGTCACTCGTTGACCAATTGAACCGTAAGTGCGAGGAAATATCTGACTTAAATATTCAACTCATAGACAAAAACATGGTTTTGGCTGAATTAAAGGAGACACTTCAACTCAAAGGACAAGAAGTTGTTGATAATCCAGCTACAATCTCTACCCCGACCTCTAGTGCTGAAAAAACCAACAAGGTGGTGATCATTAAGAACCCGTACAATAAGAACAACTCACTATCATATAAGTGGTATATGGAAGATGCAGTTAAGCACGCGGAGCTTGCTAGGGATGTGGTAGATGATTTCTATGAAATTGATCCTATGAATAGTCACTATTACTCTGCCATGCTTACATTGAGAGGGTACAACAATGCTTAGAGAATTTGAAGTACATAGGACGACCGGGTTCTACACCACTTAAACAACAAACCCCCACCATTGCTATAACTCCATTCAATAAGAATCCAGGATCAAAGCCTATATTAAACACACCTATCAAGGCTAACTCAAAATCTATCACTAATGTTCCCATGGCTTCTACAGGAGTAATTATGTCTACTAAGGCTAAAGGATCTCAAGACAAGAAAGATAGGATCAAGCCTTTCACTAGTAGGACTGCCAAGAAGAAACTAGAAGTTCACCCTAGGAATGCTATTTCAGTTTCAAATATAAAGAATCATGTATCTAAGACAAAAGGATCTGCATCTGTGTAGAAGCCTAGCAAAATGTGAATTCAAATTTGCGATGTTTGAATTGTAATGAATGCATGTTTTCTGAGCGTCATGATTTATGCCTTGTTGATCACGTAAATGAAATATATGCAATTAGGAACAATCTTGAATGGATTCCAACGGGGAAGACATTCACCCAAGTTGGTTGGCAATGGAAACCCACTGGTAGGACCTTCACTGCTAATGGAACTACTTGCCCTTTAACTAGGATTACATCCACGGAAGTTAGGTCTCAGCGTCCTTTAAATAGGAACACTAGCACTAAGAAATGGAAAAAGCGCCCTTTAACTAGGTCAGCCCCCACTATTGTGCCTACCAGTGAAGAAGTACCTCATGATCTTAGACAATTAGAATCTAAGCCAACATTTAGGTAGCAAATTTGGAAACCTAAGAATTCTTCGGTTAGCAAATCTAAGATAAACATATCTGTACCTGCTAAAATAGAGGAACTACTAGATTCCAATACATCGTCTTTGTCTGGTGATAATTTCAGGTGGTCCAAATCATCCTCTGGTACTTGGACTCTGGATGCTCAAAGCATATGACCGAAGATCGCTCGATGCTCAGAAATTTCGTCAACAAGTTTCTAGGAACGGTTAAATTCGGCAACGACCATATTGCGAAGATCATGGGTTATGGTGAATACCAAATTGGGAATGTTACGATTTCAAGGGTATATTATGTGGAGGGACTTGGTCACAATCTATTTTCTGTGGGACAATTTTGCGATTCAAACCTTGAGGTGGCTTTTCGACAACATACTTTCTTTATTCGCGATCTTGCAGGAAATGATTTGTTAAAGGGTTCTCGAGGGGATAATCTCTACACACTGTCCATTCAAAACATGATGGCCGCCTCTCCTGTATGCCTTCTTTCCAAAGCATCTAAGACTAAGTCATGGTTGTGGCATCGTCGATTATCTCATCTTAACTTTGATGCTATAAACCATTTGGCTAAAAACAAACTTGTTCGTGGTCTTCCAAAACTTAAGTTCGACAAGGATCATTTATGTTCCGCGTGTTCTTTGGGGAAAAGCACCAAGAAATCATACAAACCTAAAGCTGAAGACACCAACCAAGAACCACTATATCTTTTGCACATGGATCTTTGTGGGCCAATGCGTACGGCTAGTGTGAGTGGTAGATAATACATCCTCGTCATGGTGGATGATTTCTCAAGGTTTACATGGGTAAAATTTTTAGTATCCAAGGATCAAGCACCAAAGTATATTATTACTTTCTTAAAGATGATCCAAATACGTATTAATGCTACTGTTCGCCGTATTCGCACTGATAATGGAACTGAGTTCGTTAATCAAACTCTACGAGACTATTATGAAGAGATCGGTATTTCACATGAAACTTCTGTTGCTCGCACTCCACAACAAAACGGTGTCGTGGAAAGACGTAACCGTACATTAATGGAAGCTGCTAGAACTATGTTGATTTATGCGAATGCTCCTTTATTCTTATGGGCTGAAGCAGTGGCAACCGCATGTTATACCCAAAACCTCTCCATCATTCGTAAACGCCATGGTAAAACTCCATATGAGCTACTTCATGGACACAAACCCGATATTTCATTTCTTCATGTGTTTGGTGCACTCTGTTATCCAAATACAAATAGTGAGAATTTGGGCAAACTTCAACCGAAGGCTGACATTGGAATTTTCATTGGTTACTCACCTGTAAAGAAAGCTTACCGAATTTATAACCGTCGTCTTGGCAAGATAGTAGAAACTTTGGATGCCGATTTTGATGAGCTGACAACGATGGCTTCTGAGCAACACAACTCTGAACCCGCATTACATGAGATGGGAACCGGTACGATTAGTTCCAGATTAACTCCCAACAATCCTACTTCTCCATCATTTATACCACCTACAAGGCCCGAGTGGGATGAGTTATTTCAACCTATGTTTGATGAATTCTTTGATCCACCTAGTAAGGATTCTCCAGCACCTGCAGCAGTAGCTCCGTTTCCCCAAGTTGTTGCTCAAGATAATGGAAATCAGTCCGAGACATCTACTGTTACTCTTGAACCAAATGTCCCATCCCCCACCAATTCACAAACTACACCTGAATCATCACCCCCACTCGTTCCTAATGATGTTTAAGAGGATCACTATGATCACGATTTGGAAATTGCTCATTTACAAGAGCTTCCTTTCTTTGGTTAACAAATACCAGAAAACCCTAACAATGCATCTACCTCAGAGGAAGCTCCTGCAATCGTTCACTCCCGACCACCACGGATTGAAACTCACAACACCAAATGGACAAAGGATCACCCAATCTGAAATATTATTGGTGACATTGATCGACCAGTCTTAACACACCACCAACTACAAGAACAGGCATTATATTGCTACTTTGATGCATTTCTTTCCGATACTGAACCTAAAAACTGGCAACAAGCAATGACTAAATCATCTTGGATTGAAGCCATGCAAGAGGAACTTAATGAATTTCAACGTCTTGAAGTGTGGGAATTAGTTCCTTTACCCAGCAACGTCGAAATCCTTACATTGTTGTGGGTATACAAGGTTAAACTCGATGAGTTAGGTGGAGTGCTGAAGAACAAAGCTAGATTGGTTGCTAGAGGTTACAAACAAGCTTTGGGTATTGATTTTGAAGAATACTTTGCTCCTGTTGCACGATTGGAGGCAATTAGACTATTCCTTGCTTATGCTGCTCACATGAACATGATCGTCTACCAAATGGATGTTAAGACGGCATTTCTTAATGGTGAACTAAGGGAAGATGTCTACGTAAGCCAGCCGAATGGATTCGTCAACTCGGAGTATCCTAATCACGTGTACAAGCTAAAGAAGGCTCTTTATGGGTTGAAACAAGCTCCACGCGCGTGGTACGATCTCCTATCCTCGTATCTCATCTCAAAAGGCTTCTCCAAAGGCAAAGTGGACCCAACATTATTTATTCTCAAGGAGGACAACAACATGATACTGGTACAAATTTATGTTGATGATATAATTTTTGCTGACACTACTCAAAGACTGTCTGACCATTTTGAGAAAATTATGTCCACACGCTTTAAGATGTCAATGATGGGAAAAAATTTAATATTTCTTAGGGTTACAAATTTCTCAAAATCTTAGAGGCATCTTCATTAATCAATCTAAATTTGCTCTTGAATCATTAAAGAAGTATCATTTTGAAAATTGTGACCCCGTGGATACTCCAATGGTTGAGAGATCCAAGTTAGATGAAGATAAGGAAGGGATAGCTGTCGATCCTAAAGTTTACTGTGGAATGATCGGCATCCTTCTCTATCTGACTGCTAGCAGGCCTGATTTGCAATTTGCTATATGCATGTGTGCCCGGTATCAGGCTCGGCCTACCGAAAAGCACTTACATGTTGTGAAAAGGATCTTTCGGTATCTTAAAGGAACACTTAATCATGGTATGTGGTATCCGAAGGATTCCTCTATTGCACTAATCTCATATGCAGATGCGGATTATGCTGGATGTCAAGATACTAGACGTAGCACTTCTGACAGTGTGCAACTTCTTGGAGATAGACTTGTTAGTTGGACATCTAAAAGGCAGAAAAGCGCTGCGATATTAAGTACAGAGGCTGAATACATTGCTATGTACAGTTGTTTGGCTCAAGTTCTTTGGATGAGATCACAATTAACTGACTACTGTCTTGGATTCAACAAAATCCTGATGTATTGTGATAACAAAAGTGCAATTGCTCTGTGCTGCAACTAAGTTCAACATTCCCGGGCAATGCACATTGACATACGCTACCACTTCATCAAAGAGCAAGTGGAAAATGGAGTGATCGAACTGTACTTCGTCAACACTGAGTATCAGCTGGCAGATATATTCACAAAGGCCATAGATCGAGGACGTATCGAGTTTTTGATCGAAAAGCTAGGCATGAAATCATTCTCACCAGCGACACTTAAGGAGTTGGCAAAAGAATCTGCAGAATAGTGGTGGTAAACTATTATAGAGTATCCTTTGATTGTGATCTTGTATATTATCGTATATATTTAAACCACCAAAAGAAAAATACAAAAATAAAAAACATAGAAAAACCATAAAAAATGTAAAATCAAGAAAATCCAAAAATATTTTTCATTTTAAACGGGCATGTCTTTTAGTACAGTAATATTTACGGCCTTAGAAATGTCGATTAAAATTGACACGACGCCATAAATAGAGTCCGTATAAAAGTTGTAAATATTTTAAAATATGCCCATATGGCTTGACGTTATTTCAAACTGCAACCCGCTTTTCGCATTACAGTCACGTATTTCTTTTGAAAACAATGGCTCATAACGGGAATTAATTTTCTCGGGCAAGGTTTACTTAAAAACCTTGTAAGGGATCAAGTTTACTTTATAACTTGGTCTAACACAAATTAGTGTACGTTTCAGTGCACTTATTTTGTTAAAATAAGAGAAATCTTATTTCCCCCAAAATCATTTCAGAAAATCATTAAACAGAAAAGGTCTTCACTGATATTTGTCTCATTAAATGCAATGACTACAACTCTTTAAATAGAAAACGAGTCAGCATTTGAGGGGGAGCAAATATCAAATCATCTTGAACATGATTTGGTCTTCACATAATTTTGTCAGTCATCTTACCTTATGTGCATTATGTGCAATGTGTGCCTTGTATGGATTTTTGATTTGGCCTTAGGTTTTATTGGCGTGTTTGTGTTTGCAACTCACAAGAAATCGAGAAAATGTGTTGTTAACTAGTTTTATTACTAGTTTTCTTACATGTTTCAAAATTGGGGGGGACCAGTTTGCAATATTGGCAAATTTGGTTAGAAAGATTGACTCTCGTCAAACACTCCTATCCCCCATTTTGTTTTCATTCCCGACTGATATACACACACATCCCTCATAACCAAACTGCCGCCATTATCAAGCTTGAGTTCTTTTATCTCGTCTCTTGTGTTGTATTTGCTGTATTTATCATCTAGGTAACGTCGAATACATGTTATTATCTTGATTTATCCATTCATTTGCTTCGTTAATCTCGTTAGAATCAATGATCTAGGGTTTCGGTTTTAATTGTGGTAAACAACATGATTGATAAAGGGTATTTGATTGTTCTAACATAATAAAGACTGGTTATTAACGGTTTTGATAAAAACAGACTTAAATCCATAGAAATCGTTAGATCAAAACCATCCTCGTAAAATCCGCCCCAGATTCCGATGACTCTATATTTAATGGATTCCGATCGGACATTCCGATAAGGGACATTCCGATTAGGGACATTCCGATTAGGGACATTCCGATTAGGGACATTCCGATTAGGGAATTCCGATTAGGGCATTCCGATTTAGGACATTCCGATTTGGGACATTCCAATTTGGGACATTCCGCTTGGGAACATTCCGATTGGGGACATTCTGATTGGGGACATTCCGATTGGGGACATTCCGATTTGGGACATTCCGATTTGGGACATTCCGATTTGGGACATTCCGATTTGGGACATTCCGATTTGGGACATTCCGATTAGGAACATTCCGATTTGGGACATTCCGATTTGGGACATTCCGATTTGGGACATTCCAATTTGGGACATTCCAATTAGGGACATTCCGATTAGGGACATTCCGATAGGGTCATTCCGATAGAATCTTTCTGACGGGTGCATTCAGATGAGGGTATTCCGATAGGTCAGTGCCTTGTGTTATATCGATTTTGTGATAGATTGTCCTTAAGATAAGTGGTCTAATAGACTTTGCGAAAAGATTGTTGTTGTATCATCATCTTAAGTTAGTATGATTTCACACTATGAATTTGACTTAGAACTAGAGCTTCTGTAACGAACACAATTTTGATTGGACGTAATTAATTTTTTCTCATAAGAATACTTAAAAAGTTTCTTATTACAAAATTTCATCTTATTTTTATAAGTTGATATTTATGTAAACGAAAGAGATAAAATTATTTACTCCATATATTGTGTTTTGTTCTCAGGCAATGGAAGCAATCGCTGAGTTTAAACCTACTGAGGTTGAGGTTTTGCGAACACCTACTGAGGTTGAGGTTTTGCGAACACCTACTGAGGTTGATGTTTTGCGAACACCTACTGAGGTTGAGGTTTTGCCAACACTTACTGAGGCTTTAGTAATGCCTAGGCCTACTGAAGTGATTGTGGAACTTCGTAGTCGGCTTTACTCATGTTCTCCCACTGAAGTAGTGGTTATGACAACCAGTAAACCTAAATCTTCATGTAACTAAAGCTAGGGTGTTGGGTTCCATGAATAACATGTCTTTGCTATACCCCCATGCCTTTAAGTTTTTTTTATATCTGATTGTATGATTGTACTTCATTTAAACATTATCTGTATGATCTTATTGTGGTTTACATGATGACACTTGTTATGCTATCTTATGTATTATCATGGATATACGATGTATATGTTTGTATATATCAATTGTGTCTGTGTTATCTTAAGTAGGAACCATGTCGATCACCAAAGAACAACAACAAAAATCAGACCTCTTATTAGTACCACTTAGTGACCGACTACCACTTGCAGAGAACAAATTTTGTC
This sequence comes from Glebionis coronaria, assembly GCA_025667525.1. Classification (NCBI taxonomy): domain Eukaryota; kingdom Viridiplantae; phylum Streptophyta; class Magnoliopsida; order Asterales; family Asteraceae; genus Glebionis; species Glebionis coronaria. Next base: position 223,934,136 of record CM046882.1, on the reverse strand, counting down.
TGAGAGACGACATTGATCCAAACATGGCAGCTTTCAAAGTTGCAATGGACATCCTTGACATGTCACCTATAAAAGATGCCCTTAGAGCTACTACATCAGTTCCCGAAATCTACATTCATGAATTTTGGGCCACAGCATCGATTACCGCGGCAAAGCAATTATCTAAGATATCTATCACTTTCAAGATCAACAGGCAAAATTTTACTCTTGATTTAACTCAATTCAGGAAATTGTTTAAGTTTCCCAAATTAGCAAAAGGAGAAAAGTTTGTGCCCAATCCAAACAAAGATGAATTCCTTCGAGTAATTAGAGCTCTAAACTATGAGGGTAACATTCAAAATCTATCTCAGTTTTCCACTTCACGCATTGGTCAACCATGGAAAGCACTCGTCACCATCATAACCAGGTGCCTCACTTCAAAGGCTCGTGGTTTTGACCAAATGAGACCACCTCAGGCTTATGTACTTTGGGGCCTATACACTGCATCTAAAGTAGATTATGCTCTACTTCTTTGGGACGAATTTTGCTACCAATTCATCGGTACCAAGAAGAAATCACTGCATCTTCCATTTCCAAGGTTCACAAAACTTATCATCAACCAATTCAGGAAGAGTGTTCCTTCTATTGACAAGCGTGGAAATTTCTTCTACCATACATCAGATGATGACCATGTGTTGGATCAGATAGGTGACGCCAAACATTCTACTAAGTACTCACTGCGTCCAGCTTTAGTGCCAGACACACTGATCAATGATGGGATCAAGGACAGTAGACCTTACAAACAAATGCTCCTGGATATCGAAGCACAATTTAAAAGAGCAAACGCAGATCCATCCGAAAAGCAAAAGGGTAAAAGGAAAAAGACTGTTGTCAAACGCTAAAAGACGTCCTCACCCCAAACCAAAGGCAAAGCTAAAGGGAAAGAGCAACTACGTGATGAAGATGCAGACGAACAAGATCCTTCAGTACTAATGTCTGAAGAAAAACAGATGCGAATAGCACGTAAGTTAAGTAGGATGGAGGTACAGAAAACCGGTAGTGGTTCTAGATCAAAAACTCTTGCAGAATTAGCACTGGAAGCTTTTGGAGATCCAGACAACTCAAACGATGAAGAAGAACAAAATCTTAGACTAGAGGAAGGAATCACAGACCAAACAAACCAAGATGATGACAACGTAGATGATTATTTCAACTATGATTTTGAAGACCAAAATTTAGAAGGTGGAGAAGATATGGAAACACTCCTGTACGAGGACGTCAACCTTAGCAAACCACTTTCAACTCCTTCAACAATGATAGCAGCATACGATGCTCATCTGACGATGTTTCCTATTCAACAACAAATATCCCCTCCACCACCAGTATTTAGCACTGTGGTGACAACCGTCCCCCAGATTAAATCTACAATCGAGACCATTCAACTTGTACCAACCACCATCCAAGTAATTACACCAACGCCGCCACCGGTCATCCATTAACCTGTATCAACCACCATCTAAGTAATTACACCTACACCGCCGACTGTCATCCATCAACCTGTACTAACCACCACCCAAGTAATTACACCAACGCCTCCACTGATTGTCGATCATCCTGTACCAACCACTGCCCCAGTGATTGTACCAACACCGCCATCTATCCTCTAACAACCTGTACAAACCACCATCCAATCCACAACCTCTTTGGCACTTGTGGTAACTCCTCCACCAACAACAACAGTACAACTACCATCCACTTCCACTCCATTCCTCACGATCAGTGACCCTCTCATTCAGCACTTCTAAAACAGTTGGAAGAACAGGCAAAAAAGATTGAAAAGCTACAGTCGCGTGTTACTAGTTCAAAAGCCGTAAGAGAACAAAAACGCGACAAATCCAAACTTGATGATGTTCATATCGGAGTTTTAAAACTTCAAGACAAACATAAGAAGTTTATTGCCGAAAAGGAAGCACGTGATAAAGAAAACAGTGTTTTCCTCAACTCCATCAATGATACCATGACTAACATCATTCAGCGTGAAGTTAGGTCATGTGTCAATCAGGAGCTTCCAGTATTTTTCACAAAAGGCCTTACTGACTTGCAATTAATGCAAACTTTGGTGACTCGATTAACCAACATTGAGTTATCAAAACAAAAGCTCAACACAACTTTCAAAACGCTCTTGTTAAAGTCATACTGGAAGCTTCCAACACATCACCATTAGAAGACACTAAAGTTACCTAATCTTCCAAGAAAAGGAAACGTCAGGAGCCTAAAAATGACGATGAGGCAGAAAATGAGGAAGAAGAGGAAGAGAATGAGGAGGAGAAAGAACATTCTGATAAGGATGAAGATGAAGAAGAAGAGGGCGAGGATGAGGATGATGAGGACGATGAGGATGATGAGGAGGATGAGGAGGATGATGATGAGGATGACGGGGAAGACGAGGATGACGATAGTGATGCGGATGACGATAATGACAATGAGGACGACAATTGGAATGGTAAGGATAAGGAGAAAGGGGATGGTGATAAGGATGAACGTAATGGTACTAATGGTGAATAATCTGAAGAATCCAAGGACGGTGATGAGGAAGAAGAAGTAAGTGATGCACGTTCAAAAGAAAAAGTTGGCGATAAACAAGACAAGAGTGAAAACATCACCAACGACGAGCATGATGAAACCAATGTCAACACCACAGGTAAGTCATCTGAACTGGTTCTTACTAGTGTATCACAAGAAGAACCTGTAGTGCCACTGGTACAAGACGAACCAATGATTGAAGACGAACCATCACCGTCTGTGAAACATCTCTCTCCACCGCCTACTCCTGTTCAACATCACACAGAAACAGAAACAGGTATGTTTTCTGCACCGGTTCTTACTAATGTCTCATCAACAGCACCTATAGAACACGAACCTATGCAAGAAGATGAACCGATACCATCTGTGATACATTACTCTCCACCTCAGCACAATGGATATTGACGATTTAACTTAACCAGATCCTGAGTTTGCTGATACGTTCACTATTGATGAGAAGGTTCTAGTGAAGCCATGGCTTACACAGGCAGCAACCGCACGTATAATTTCTGATAGTGAAAAGGCGGATCTCACACAATTCCTCAATAATCCAATCGACTTCTCTGGATTCTTGATGGATAAATATGGAGTGCCTACCATTGATACAAATACACTTCAAACAACGATCTAAGACAAGAACTTTTGGGCTTCCATGAAGATTGCCAAAACAGAGGGAGAATATCATTTCAATGAGCTAATGAAAGCAATCAAATCAACAACATCAGGTGAACAAGATCCAATACTTCTTCCACTAACACCCTCAGTTATGCAGCAGCCAAGCACTTGCCAATGCAATACTTTACCAACCGTGATTTTGATTTCTTAGAAAACAGCGCAGACAAGTATGCTACATCATTAACAATGGGAAAAGTAGTAAATTTAGAGGATATCCCTTGGATTGAAGATAAAGTTCCAGACCTATAGAGCAAAGAGCTTGTCAAGGAATATGATCAATATGTGGAATTAGGCATCTCACATTGGTGGGGCAACAAGAGGTCGGCTTACTACTTCTATAATCAAACCAAGAAAGGTACACCTATAATTTCAACCCGTTGAATCTCAAGCATACAGGGAGTTAGCTTTCAACATATATTCGGATATTCGTATTTGAAAGATATCAGATTCAAGCGAGAAGACGGTAAGACTTATAGTGTCAGTGAAGGGGATCTTCAATTCCTACGACTTGAAGATATTGAAGATTTTCTACTCATCCTGGCTCAAGGCAAGGTCCCTCACTTAGACCCCGATGAAGTCATTGCCCTAAGCTCCAACATTCTCCAATTCACTCGTAGAATTGTGATCAAGCGAAGGGTTGAAGACTTACAACTTGGGGTAGAGAGTTATCAATCCAGCTAAATCTAGAACGACCTCACACAACACCAATGAGTCGTTTTCATCAAGATAAGGAACCATACATGGGTACACTCCAACCAGAGATGGGCATATTTTACCTGAATGAAGCAGAGGTCATGCAATACATGTGACTCTCAGAACTGCACAAGTTCAACGATGGTACTCTCAAGCATGTACGTGACAAGCTGTTGATGCTCAACTCAGGTCAAGGTCTTCCAGTGGTAAAGTATAGATGGGTAGGCCGATTTAAGAAAAGTGCCAACCACACCATCCAGATGATTGAGGAGAAGTTAAGGGATCGACGGTTTATCCGCAGTATCGAACGATTCATGGGGGGCAGACCATATGGAGCACATCACAGGCTTGTGGAACGATCCATCTAATGGGTCGTACGATCTCAGGTTTATTCCATATTGGTTTATTTGTGAATATGTAAATATTATAAATATTGTGCTTTTGTGGCTTGTTGTAGTGTGAAAGTATGCTAATGCTTCAAGAATTTCTCACGAGATTTTAAATCTATCAAAATCTATCATACTCAAGCACTACAACTAACCCTCATTAACTTGAGGGGGAGCATTAACATGTTCTATGGCCATAGATTGATTTCATTTTTACCCAAAGACCGGTTAATCCATTCAATATCCCAAATATTAATGGTTAACATTTTGGATAAGGGGAGAAAATGGGATTAAGGAGACTTAATGATATTTTTCTAAAATAAATGAAAAAGACTTAAAAGATAAACCAACTGAATATGTGTAATGCACATGTTAAGGGGGAGCGTTTTTGATGAACAAAACACTTAAGGCACAAAAACTTTGATTATAATATCACAAGTGCTTTAAGTGATTTTCAAGGATTCTTCATGATGACAATACTTACCCAAAACACACTTAATTCACGACGGATGTGGTGACAAAAGGGTGTTAGGATTAGGTATTAGTCCAATGATTCATCATAACCGATGGAATCTTCCCAAGGACAATTCCTTAGATAGAATTAGAAGTCCTAGGAAAGATAGAGATGATTGTGAATGTAGCAGAGTACCGATTAATTACTGATGCTAGCACTGGAACAATCACAACAAGGTGCTAGTGATGATGTATTGGTAAGTACTGAAGGGGTTGAAGAATGAAAAAGAAATGTAAAGATAAAGGGTGTAAAGAAAGAAGCCCTCCTTACAACTTAGGACAGAAACCGGGTGAACACATCTATTATTGGGATCATTTTAAATGATTCTCAGTATTGAATACAAGATATCATGGACCCAGTCATGTCATGCACAACCCCTCCCAGCTAACTCAAATATCTCTCAAAAGATATTTGTTTTAATCACACAGAGCTCAACACGTTATCTATTAGTTTATTCACTCCGAATAGACTGATATTGAATAGGTGGCAATCCTCTCCAGCCATCGCTCACTAAATCAAAACGCACTATCAAGTATAGAGCCACGAGATCATCAAGTCTCATTAGGACACTTTCCCTTTATTCCTTTCTTCTTCACACATTGTGAAAAGTAAGAGATCTTTATGAGTCCTACGCAGTATTCCTGTAATATTGCCAGAACATCCGAGTGATACGCAAGTATTTCAGTGAAGATGGAAAGCCTGCTTGAGCCAACATCAAACAAGCTCATTGTAGGTGACACGTGCGGTTCTTTAAGAACCAATCTTGTGAAAACTGTAAAGAAACAGTAATTTAATTCTTAATTGAACTTAAACTCGTTCCAAGCCTCTACGCATTATCGTATGATCTTGCCAGAACACTCAGAGTGACACTCTTTAGTGTTCACAGTGACAAGTGGAAATCCTTCTAGTGTTAACATCAAACAGCACTTGGTAGGTGACAAGCAAGATTCTTTTTTAATCAAGCTCGTGACAACTGGAAAGCAACGATGGTGAAAATCTTAATTGAAATTCACTTGTTCTAGGTTTCATGAATTGACAGCTTTAATCATAAGGATTTTTAATCCAAATGATTCAATCTTTATGTTTGTAGTCAGCTTTGGACGGTCGAATAAAGAGAACGGGTTTACCCGCGAAATCCTGTCAAGAAGTTACTTAATTGAAACTATCCGTCACAGGTACGATATCTAATATCGTCCAACGGTCTTCACCGACCGGAGGTAAAATGCTACCGAATTAGAATAAAATGTCAAAGCCATTTTATTCGTGTCTTATTATGTTGCTGCATTCGAAGACGGTGGCGTTGCGGTGTACCTGTTGAAGTCGTCCTCACATACTTATTCCTTCTGCATCAAATATTCCTGCAAATTCAAGAAAGTATGACCTAAAAGTCTTCCGCTGTATCGACTCTAAAACTTTCAAGAATTCAACAAAGGATAAGTGTGTGGGACATGAAGTCACGAAGAGGAGAACATCACAAGAAGATAAAGATTGCACGTGAAAGGCCAAAAGAACATGTTCCAAGTAAAAGCCTGATATTATTCAACACATATTCACAAAAAGAAGAAAATTAAAGAATGAAAGAGAAAGTGGACTACGAGCTCAAGAACAAGATCAAACATGCTAGATTAGGACTTTGTAAATTTGGAGTGACCTCCATTTGGGGGAGATTGTTGGAAACACATTTTTCGTATAAAGATAGTCTCGGTCACTCCAACAATATAGTTATAGGCTCGTAGTAGTGTTTAAGTTACATTTATGTTAAGCCCGACCCATGAGCATGTTCATGGGCCGGAGGCCCAAGTCCATTAAGGACTTGGGTATATAAACCTCTTTCCAGCATGGAAAGAGGTGTTGGTTGTTTTATTTCTTAAAGTTAATACACATAGTTTCTTTCACTTCTCTCTCTAGTTTCTCTCTCTAGGAAAACATCAACCCTCTTGAAATACAAAGATTATCACACTTCTACAAACCCATTGTAGAAAGTATCAATCAAAGTAACGGGGAGCATGTTGTGGTTTGGACATAGATCGATCAAAACATTATATCGTTCTCAAGCATCAAAAAGTGATTCATCGGGTTCTTGTGTAAATCCACTAATTTGATTTCGAAGGCTCGTGACCGTGGATGGTGGAAAGTAGCGCGACAAAAAAGCGTTGAGTCATCTCATCCCAAGTATGAATTGAATTCTTCGGAAGACGATCAAACCATTTTTCGGCATGGTGGGATAAGGTGTGTAGAAATAGGTGAAGGCGAAGAAAATCCATAGGAACACCGCGCAACTTCATGCTTTGAGTAACGATAATAAATTTGTCGAGGTGTTTGTTGGCATCATCATCCGGTAATCCGCGAAAAGGACAAGTATTTTGAACTTGTTGGATCATGTGATGCTTCAACGAAAACTACGGAGCCGTGATATGCATCCGCGCAATCGGTCCTCCTCGTCCATTCATGGTAGGTTGACAAAGCTCCTCCATTGTTCGAAGATCGGGCGGGGGAACATTGTTGTTGTTATTCATGTTGGGGTGGGGTGGATTATTGTTGTTGTGCATGCCAGCCATATCTAAATCTTCACGAGTCTCGGGCTCAGAATAAGTTGAAGATCTAGTACGCATACACCTGCAAAAGCAAAAGAAAAAAATACCAAAGAAATAGAGAATATTTATGTACGTGTAAAAATAAAAATCTTTTTGGATTTTTGAAATTTTTTAATTTTTATGGATTTTTTTGAAAATTTTTGAGCAAGAAAAATAACGTTCATGAGTGAACGGATCCCAAAATTCAACACGTCTCTCACAGAAAACCGTTAATCTTTACGAAAAGAGCCGGTAGCGGCGCCATTTAATAACTAGGCTTTTGCCAAGTATAAAAATTAAGTTCGTTGTGTGCGTCTAATCGAATTGAATACTGGTTTAAGTGCGACTCAGTCGTCTTTTGGTGGATAAACAAATAGATTGGTCGTTGTAGTAAATTAAATTGCAAGACTTTAAAGTAAATGACGGTAATTAAAACTAAAACTAATTAAAACGTAAATGGTGCAATATTAAAACTTTAAAAACTAAATGACGAGAAATTAAATGACGTAAAATTAAAACTCGACAAAAAGTAAATTTGACAAGTTAATAAAAATGAAAATTTAAAATAATGCAAACTTAAAAAATAAAACTAAGAAAAAATATTAAAAACCAAACCTGTCGGAATACCTTTCATCGGAATACCATTGGAATCCTATCGGAATATGCCAATCGGAATTCTATCGGAATAACGACGTCGGAATCTTATCGGAATGCAACCAAAGGGATCTCGTCGGAATATTGGAAACTAAGTTCTATCGGAATATCAAAATAACTCCACAGTCGGAATGAAGATCGGAATCCCAATCGGAATCACAAACCCTATTCAAATGTGGTGATCGAAATGTAGCGTCGGAATCTTGAAACCCTTTTCCGACGGTGGATCGGGATAACAATATGTAAAACGTAAATAAGCAAAACTAAATAAGCTATGAACCAAATAAGCACTTGACTAAAAACTTAACCAAAACACGTATAAGAAAAAGCTAACAAACCAAAATTTAAAGACTTTTAAAAACACAAAATTATAAAGATATTCGAAAACAACTTTTATATAAAAATAAATTTTATAAACACTTAAGTAAATTTAAGAAAGACACAAAAAACTAACAAATTAATAATCCAAAACAATCAAAAGCATAAAAACATAACACTTAATCAAATAAGCATAACAATAAGCACATAAACATAAAGATTAAATCAAAACAAGAAAGGTAGAATGAGAGATTAATATAAAAACTTGATTAAAAATAAGATTCAACAACAAAATTAAAACTTACTTCAAATTAAAGGCATGAAATTAAAGGTGCAGCTAAGTAAATGACAATAAGAAAGTGCAAGTAATTAAAGGAGGAAGAACTATGTGTCAAATAGCCAACACCTCCTAATGTGATATTAGGAGGGTATTTATAGGAGATTAGGGGAGGTAAGCATGTGTTGGAAGCTTCCTTCTTTCTTTCTCGTCTTTTCGTCTTCTAAATTCTTCGACTTTTTTGACTTTGTCCCGGGATTAATTAAACTCGTCTTGTAATTTCTTCATTAATTAGACTTGAGTTCTTCGGCTTTATTAAACTTTCGTCTTTAGACTATTCTTCAATAAATCTTCAGAATAGGCCTTCGACTTCCGTTCTTTTTGCACTCTTGATCTTTTGACTTCGTCTTTTGTCTTTTTCTTCGATAAAAGCCCGTGAAAGCCCGTGTTTTCTCTCCTTTTCATATTTTGATCCTAAATCACAACAAAAACACAAACCACACATAATTCCGACATTTACGACATAAAATACACGTTTTGGCTTGGTTATTATTATAATTAAGTGGTAAAAGAATAATTGTTTTCACACTTATTAAACAGTTTATCCCAAAGTTTCCAGATGTCATTCCAGAAAGTTTTCAAGAAATTCCTTCCTAACAACGAGACATAGTTTAACATCGAGCATGTCTCAAGGACAGAAACTGTTTTCAGAACTCTTTATCGCAGGACTTCAGACGAGTCAAAAGAGTTACAGCATTATGTAAAACCCGCATTAAAAACCTATGAACAGTACACGTGAACAGTAACTTACGAAAACACGGTAAAATTTAAAACTTTCCATTTATAATATTAAAACACGTGTCACGACATTAAATAACGAACAATCATGAATATTATAAATGTGACACGATCACGAACACCAAAATATCAAATGTTAAATCACGAACACACTCGATAAATAATTAGACTCGAGAAAAGCTACGCGTTACCCCATGTGGGCCCCATAGCTGCGACAACAAGAGAGGAAGGACCTAGGTGGGCCTTTTGGCCCATAACCAAAATTAATAAAACATCAAGAGATTATATTTTTCTCATAATTTAGGTTTTACAAAATTTTGTCTTCTCTCTCTCTTGGTTCACCCTTGCCGCCGGCCTACACACAAAATAAGGCAAACCCGGACGATTTTTTGTGTTGATTAATTATGTGTGATCATCTCGTGATTCTACGCATAGTTGTATATTCAAAAACCTCTTTTTTTATTATATTTTCTTATGATTCCATGTTTAAAAATTAATTAATCACATGAACATGTAACTAATAATTAGGATTATTTAATTTTGGGTCAAGGGTACGTTTGGTTCGTGTTTGTGGTTCAGTCGAGGCACCGAAACCCCAAAGGGGGTGTTCGGTTTGTTTTTATCACCACCACCGAGACCATACAAGGTCTCGGTTTGGTGGGTTATGGCTCGACAAGACAAGGAAACCTCGACCTTGGGTCGAGGTGTGTTTTTGTTCGGTTTTGTCAAAAATAGCGTGAAGCGTGGCGTTGCGGCATGTCCAAGCTACACGCTTTAGCGGCTAAGGCGAGGCTTTAGCGTTTTTATAGTGTGGCTTATAGCGGCACAACATATAAAAACATTTATTTGTTTTATGTATTTCAATACTATATTTATATTATGTTCATAATAAGTGTTGTACATAATAATTAAAGCTAGAAAACTCTCCTTACATGTAATAATATTCATTTCTTGGAGTTGAATTCAAAAAGTAACCGCAACTCATATCGTAGCGCGCCTTGACCTATTGCGTAGCGCGGAGGTCACCCCTTAAGCTTTAGCGCGCCTTAAGGCAGGCTATAGCGAGCTATTTAAAACTATGGTTATATGTGAACCGAGACACCACCGAGACCCGTAAGGGTGCTCGGTTGGTTTTGTTATTCGGACCCGATACCATGGGACCCCGAATTCGAGTCGTGGTATATTTACATGTTTAGTTGATTAAGTAGTGTCAACCGAGATCCTTTCCAAGGTCTCGGTGGGACTTGTTCATAGCCTATTTGATTCAGCTTATATTAAAACACGGGCTCGGGATTCGGGTTTTTATAAAAACTACTTTTATAAATCATGTCATATTAAACTTTATGTTAATTTATTTATTTAATTAATTCATGTATAACCTAAGGTATTTATACTTGGTTATTTTAATTAAACATGTATTTGAATTAAAATCATATAACATATAGTTTAATTAAATTAACCAGTTATTTAATTAACCAACTATGACCATGACTTGTATTGTACTATGTTAACTTCATTTATTATTTATAGTTCAGCTTAATTCTAATTATGTAAACTTACTATTTTTGGAAACTTTCTATCTTTGGAAACTTACTATTTATGGAAACCTGCTATTTTTAGAAAGTTATTTAGTATTACAATATATGTATTATAATACACTAATACATGAATAATACACAACAGAACAATAGAATAACTACAGAATACTCAGTACAACCGTAAAACATGACAGAATACGTATAACAAGCTAATAACACACGGAACCAGTAAAACACGTGTAATTCAGATAACTCACACACGTCCATACTTCTTATGTAGTGATATCCGTCAAGGCGGATTAGTCTTCATCGTTTCCGTTAGCTTCTACTGGACATAAGGTACGGATTTCCCGTCCTTCAGTAAGGACAATCTCTTCCTTCATTAGGATTTCCCGTGGGCAACCAACTGTTTTCCCCAGTAGTTACAGATTAAATGCTTATGTTTTATTAGTTACCTTAGCCATATACATGCATGACCATTTTCACCTAGTTATGGAGGTACCATAACCATAACACTAGAGGCACTAGTGTTATGACTTCACCACGGCAGAGTGATAGCTCGTGGCATCCCTTTTCAGTTATTTTGCCATTATATTATTATATTATCATGTGGGGCATATGGGTGCATCCTAGTTACATGTTTCAGTCAGGATTTTCATGGTGAATGTGGTGTGTGCCTTGCATCCTTCACAAGGAGCTGATCCCTCCTACCCATTGACTAGTTAATTAGAGGCAACCCCTCTAATTGCATGATGAGGTCTCCCCTGTAAGTATTCTTGCACGTTGTTGACCTCATGACCTATATTGGCTATTATGGTACATTAACTAATACAGATTTTCATAAGTAACATAAGCTACGTTTTCAGAACTAAAACCAGTTAACATGACAGAGAACTAGGTTTTCCAGGACTTATTCATTTCCGCTGCCATTCATGCTTTATACTCTTTATATGCTTCCATATTCTATGTTTCCATGCTTTATTGTATATCCGTGCACTGAGCGTTATCCTCAGTCGTCTACTTTTCCATGTTCCCAAACGGCAGGTACCCAAGGACGAAAGTAGGAACTCCAGAGTATGTGCATTCGGATTGGAAGCTATCCGGCCTCTTTTATCTTATGCATTTATTCCTAATTTATCATACTTTACACCTTTTGGACATTGTTTAGTCCTTTCCATTTACAGTACTTATATTGCTTGTTTGTGAGTTACTATACTACCGATGTTTGATTCCGGTATTTCTATTTATGGTCATGAATGTTTAGACATTTACCTTGCATGCTTTGATGATACGCCATAATTTACTGTAGCATTCTATCCTATTAAATGGGGTGTTACAATTGTGGTATCAGAGCCAAGGTTTCGACCTGTAGCTCTGTAAAAATGACCTATGACTTACGGGTAGTCACCAGTGTCTTCCTAGAACTGACAGTTGGTTTTCATACATTCATTCATTTTCATTTAATTTAATGCATTCATATCATTGTAGCAGGTTTATGACTAAGTAATGGTTGGTACAGGACTGGCCCTATTTAGTCGCATGTGGTTTTATCGAAACTTTTAAATTTGGGACCGACCCATTGGCGTCCCCACGCCATGTCTTTTTTTGGGTGAACTGACCATAGGCGTTCACTCTCGTTCATATAAAGGTTTTATAAACTGCATCATGCATTTTTATACATTGTTTCATGCATTATAAACTGTCTCTTTGATTTATACATTGTTCATGCATTTTTATGTTACCTCATTTCAGATTTATAATTTATATTGCATTTTGTTGTTTTAAACTGTCAGATGGTGAACAATCGCAATACTCCAGATTCGACAGCAGTTGTCAATGCAGCTCTACAAGCCCTACTTTCGCAACTTCGCAATAAAATCAGCGATGAACTTCAGGAGGAATTCCAAGCTCATGGTAATCACAACAACCCTCCTCCTCCTCCATCGGTTACTCTTATGACTTGGTTGGAGAGATTCAACAAACAGCGACCCCGTTCGTTTGAACAGACTGACAGCCCCAACGAGGTTGAAGCTTGGATTTCTCAGATCGAGAAGATTTTCGATGCATTGGGTTGTGATGGTGCCTACAAATCAAGGCTGTCTTGCTATAAGTTTGAAGGTGATGTACTGCAATGGTGGAAATAAGTCAAGCAGTCCAACGGTGGTGACAATTGGGTTGCACAGCTAACATGGGACCGGTTTAAGGAGCTCTTCCTTAATCAGTACTTTCCACATGCTGAGCAAGAGAAACTCAAGAGGGACTACCACACCATTCGGCAGATTGCTGGTGAAAACAATAATGAATTCATGCAAAGGTTTATCTGGTTAGCAGGTTTTCTAGGTCTAGTCGCAAGAACTGCTACGAAGCAGGCTGAGAAGTTTTGTTGGGCACTTTGCACTTCGGTTGCCAACAACCTGGTGTGTGCTACTTTCACCCTAGTGGCACAGGTGGCCGATGCAGCCCGTAAGCTCGAGATGCTTCAGGAACGAGAGGAGTTCAGTGATGACAGAGCAGTGAAGAGGTATCTTCAATCACCAATTGTAAACAATTCATTTCTATCAGTATTATTCATTTCATTTAAATCTCTGTTCAACAATATATATATATATATTCCAGGCATAAGACTAACGACCGTAAGCCTGCGGCCGCTCAGCAGCAAGCATCCAAGGGAAATGGTCAGACTAACGACTGTTCTGGTTCTGGGAGGCGTGGCGGTAACGATAGTTACCGTAACAACGGTAACAACTCGAACAACAGCAGGTCCCTACATTAACCTTCTTTTATCTTCAACTATTTTATGTTATGATATTCTGACACTCTAACAATTGTTAAATCAGGAACAATGGTAACGACAGGGATCAGGACCATAGAGGTTCACAGCCTAACCGTTCTACCTCATTTGGTAAATTTTACACCTTCTATGTAATCATGTTTATGTACCACGATACCACGATCATCTCTCATGCATGTAATCCTTGAACAGGATTTTAGATAACTAGGACGCCTGCTGGAGGATCCACGCATCCTATCTGTCCTACTTCTTCGCGCAGACATTCGGGTATTCATCGTCGAGGTACTGGTGGTTGCTTCAAGTGTGGCCAACAAGGCCATCAACAGAAGGACTGTCGCCAGGGTGAGATAGAAGGCACCTCTGGACACGCCGACACCAAGCAACCTCCTACTTCTGGTCGCATGTTCACTACTACTCGAGATCAGGCGAATAAGACCTCAGGTACTATCACCAGAAATCTCTTTATGAATGGTTTGGCAGCATGTGTTCTGTTTGATACTGGAGCGACGCATTCAGTCGTGTCCACTACTTTTGTTGTACGTGTTAGGATTTCCCCGATGCCATTAGATAATGCCTTATGCATTTCCACGCCACTTAGGGACTCTGTACGAACCATTCAAGTGTACAGAGATCTTCCCCTAGAGTTTGATGACAAGATCCGTAGAGTTGAAGCACTTCCTTTGGACATGTGCGATTTTGACTTGATTTTAGGCATGGACTGGTTATCCAAACACCAGGCCCGATTAACTGCCACACTTATCGGGTTATCTTCGATGATTTTAAATCCCCAGAGTATATACACCATGGTTTTCTGCCAGGGAGGTCAGTACATATTATTTCATCCATGGAGGCGCGTGCATTGTTATCACACGGCTGTCAGGGCTTCATAGCCAATATTCATGACATTAGTCCCGACTCTCCATCGATCCAAGATCAGCCTATTGTGTCAGAGTTCACTGACGTATTTCCAGATGAACTTCCGGGCATACCACCTGTGACAATCCGTCAATTTATGGTTGATATTTTATTCTCGAATATTATTTAAAAACATTATTTTAATGTTACGATATGAACTCACTCATTTTTGGGAAGAAATTTGGATTTACGTCTTGAAGTAGCATCGACTACGTCTAAACCGGAGGATTCAACGTTACGTACTTACGTTTACATACACCGTCCTTGGTGACAGTCCGACATTTCAGAAAATAAATTTATCCATGAATATTATTTTGGAGTTTTAAATTTGTGTTAGTTCATAAACTCACAAATTTACGAGAAGAGATTAGGACTTACGATTTTATTTTAACGTCCTTTACGACTAAACCGGAAACCTTAGGATTACGTATTTACGTTTTCGAACTCCGTTTTTGATGAGACAAATTTTATTGGATTCGTTTTGTGACGTCGATTCATAATTTATAAAAACGTTTTTCGTAAAACGACCCGAGGGCACGCAAATCGAGGAAACTAGAATCGAGGAGTACCCGTAAATAAATGGGATGAGACAAGTGGGACACTTATCCCACCCCACTCCAAAACCAGCCTTAAGTTAACTAGTAACACCATGAGGTGTCAAAAATGTTAGCTACTAGTTACATGTGTAAGCCATGCTTACTTTGTAAGCTACTGCTTACACCAAAACCATCAAACCATACCACTCTTCTCACATACTCATGCAAACAACTTACAATTTCCTCTCTACTCCTCATTTTGGTCGTCCCATATTCACAAACAAACCCTCATTTGATCAAAACTTCACCACAAATCTTATGTTATTCTTGCATAAGATGATATCCTTTTGAAGACTTATTGAATGTAGGTGATTATAACATCCATGGAGGAGTTTCCCTGGTGTCTTGAGGCTGATTTTCCCAAGGTGTTTATGAAGCATGGTGGTCATGAAGATGGTCTTGGTGCATCACAAGTTTCTCCATCAAAAATCCATGTTTTGATCACAACCTACATCATCGTGGTGGTATAAAGATTGTCCTCCTCAACTTCTTGTTATTTTGATTATGTAGACATGTATTTTATTTCCTATTGTATATGTATATGATGATTATATGATGATAAAAATGTTATGTGGGGATTTGTTGTTGATAAACATGATTAAAAAGGTGAAAAACTATAAGAAACAAGGCTAAAATCTTGTCTAAATTTGATGGCTGTATAAAACAGTAAAGAAGCAAGTCATGAACTGATAAAATGATGAAGTAGGATGGATTTACAGTAAGCTATGGGTCTTTTACACATGTGAGAGTTGGCCATGCAATGGAATCATTGTAATGAGTGAGATATGATCAAAACAAGTTTAGGGTATAAATCTGAGGTTACTGTTTTGGACGATTTTTAGAAAATACTTAAAGGATGATTTAACAGTAGCTATAGAAGAGTTAAATGTAGCACCTATCATTTAGTTTATGTGATAAAAATTTGAGCTTCTATCTCCATATAGAACTCAAGATATGGCAGTTTTGGTGAAAGTGAAGATAAAAATCAGATTTTTGGAAATTAAAGAATAATACTATTATATAAGCACTCAAATTTTAATAGTATAAATTATAATTAAAACCCACTAACTCATGAATTTTATTTATAAAAATATGTAAAATGATAAATAAGTGGACATTTTATAAAAATGGTAACTTGTTATGTTTTATAAGATATAAAACTATAAACATGATTTTTACGACTTTTTTGGCTATTGCCGTAAAATTAACGTTTTTGTTAAATAAAAACTTAGATGGTTGGACCCATCTAATGCAAACTTTATAAAACTTATATACTGATATATAGACATGTATAACAAGTAAAAACCGATAAAACCCGAACTTTAGGGCATACGGACATTAACAAGCTAAGTAAACATATTGGACTAATACTTGGACTAATAATTGGACTAAATAAGATATAAACTTGTAAAAAGAACTTATTGGGCTTAACCCATTTGGGCCCAACATGGAAAGTATACATACTGATAAAATAAGTATAACAAGGATTAAAACAAGTTAAGGAACTTATAATAAGTTTATTGGAGTTAAAACACGTAAATAGGTAAAACTAGTAAACCAGTGTAAAACTTATCGACGTATAACTCTAAAATGAGTAAACGAGAATATGTAAACCCACTTGATCATCATATATATATAATCATCATATGTATATATAATTGTTATTTTTATAAAGTCATTGTACAAACGTCTAAGACCGATTATTATTCATATAGGTTTTCGTGATTGAAGCACCTACCGTACATCCGAATTGCCGATAACCCGCCTTCCCACATCAACGTGAGTTCATAGCCTCGCACTCTCTTAAATGTTTTTATAAATGTTTTATAAACCCGCGAGGGAGATAACATGTTAGTTTTTATTAAATAGGACACCATTTGTCTCGATTGTTTGTTTATTGATTTTTGGACCCGAATGATTGAATGACCCGATTGTATGACCCTATAAATGATTAAATGACCCAATAGATGAAATCAAATGGATTATTAAAGTTAGGTTATGTCACTAAAAGTCCCATTAGCATGAATTGTGAACTACCGGGAGTTGGTAGACGCTTATGCATTTAATAGTACTATTTGGGGACGATCACCCCAGTTCGCGCCTTGACGGTTGATCCCCGTCGTGCCACATTGATTGGTAAGCGAATCTATGTATGAGAAGATTTCCATAGCGTGACCTTTGTGACGACACGCTACTTTAGATGGGCAAAATTGGTATCGGGTTAGCTACCCGTTGTTGGTTTAGTAAGGTAACAATGTCATGCGGCTTATAATAATCCAAAACTAACGAAATACTACTAGA
This sequence comes from Glebionis coronaria, assembly GCA_025667525.1. Taxonomy (NCBI): domain Eukaryota; kingdom Viridiplantae; phylum Streptophyta; class Magnoliopsida; order Asterales; family Asteraceae; genus Glebionis; species Glebionis coronaria. The sequence goes on along the minus strand of CM046882.1, from coordinate 223,916,545 downwards.
CGCTTCGAATTACGATGTATTGCCTGACTAGCAATACAGGGTCATACTAATGATATTATGTTTGTGTTTTGGTTTTCATAACCATATTCATATAACGGTTTTTATTTGATTTTATACAACGTCATAAGACGTATTGTATGATGTTTTTACGACATTGGCTCGTATAATGATTTTTAAGGCAAATGCCTATATTATGATTTTCGATAAGGATTTGTATAAAATGATTTTGGCTATTTCATGTCCTATCAAAACGATTTGTACAAAATGATTTTCAGTAATAATTTTATACTGATATTATATTGATGGATTTTATTAAACTCTATGAATTCACTCGGCGTTATCGCTGACCTTTTCTTTTAACATGTTTTATCTCAGGTACTTGAATGTAATTCTCGGGAAGACAACAAGAATTCATGGCCCGCACCTAAACAATATTTTCCATTCAAATACTTTTTAAACTTTGTATGAAATAATATGACTTGGGACCGATGTAACTTTGATATTTATGAATGGAAATGTTTTTACTATTAAACGACGCGATTTTTATGCGTTGTCTATGATGTGAGTAATGTGCTATCCCGTAACACCAACGAGTCTTCCGCTGTACTAAGTTGTATAAATTTGGGGGTGTTACAGTTTGGTACCAGAGCTCTCGTTATAGAGAACGAAAGATTTTTAAAACCAAGGTTTTGAATAAAACTTTTCAAAATCTTTTAATTATAAACATTTTTCTAAAAATGTCTAAAAATCTTTTGACTATAACGGTGCCGAAGAATTCCCGAGTTACCGACAAGGCCAAGACTGAGAAGTGTTATTTTAATATATATATAACTTGGATTATATATATATATGATGTAATTTTATTACATGATTGTTTGATGATTATTTTGATTTTTATACGAGGTATTTATACGACATCGATTGTCACAAGAAACCCTAAATCCCCTAGTAAATTAATCAAAGCTATTCTCGTAGGAATTCAACTATCCTAGATCTAAACCAGGTTGTGGATATTTATGATCACAACAAATGGTTGATATTCGTAGAAATGTAGATATTAGTTGAGTGTGATATTGAGAAAGAATTGGCGAGATTAAATCTGATATCGATGTCATGACGATCTTTCCTTATAGAGTGGAGTTTGACAAAACGTTACCGCCTAGAAAGATGTCAACTGATTCGTTGTCATCCAATTCTTAAATTGAAATCGAAAGGGTGAATGTTGCACTTGAGGCTGTCATTGGAACCATTACCCAAAAGCCTCATGCCACTAATACCTTTCTGAGAAGTCTAATTGAATGTATGAGTCATCTCATACTAGTGACTCATTTGATAATTGTTGTTGTAAGAGATATAGGATTGGAAATTAAGTGTTGATCATATTGAGATTGTATTGCCTTTACAAGGCCGAAGAATAAGGTTGTAAGTATTGGAATATGAGGTAGGATATTGAGTTGAGTATATGATTGATTGAAACTTGAATGAAGTAAAATTTAACCCATATGGAATATGAGATTGTTAAGAGGAAGTCGTTAAGTCTTGTGATTGAATTATAAGGTTTTAGATGATTTTTTATTCGTGTTAAAGGTTGTTCCTAGGCCATTGTCCACTAATGAGGATGCCCAGTGTCCAACAAATAAATTGAAGAAATCTTCTTCTAAATTGGGACCGATGGATCTTCCGGGACAGGTGGGACACCTAATGACTCTTGTAGATTAGTATTCATTGTGGTATCTTTTAAAAATAATCCCTAACTTAACTGAGATATCAGTTGGTAGGATGAGTTCCGAGAATTGTATGACATAGTGACACATAAAGTGTTACGGTATAATTTGACTTGTTTGTGATTAATGAAAAGACTACCTTTGATTGCTAAATTCTACATGTATCGATGTTATCTATCTTTTATTGCTTCATCCTAATGTTCGCATTAGTGATGCAACCATTGAACAAGTACTCATCTTGAATTGAGTTACGTTGTGGATTATTCTTGTTGAGTTCCATCAAGGTCATGAACCTCATGATTATTTGGCTAAGCTCATTTCCTATCATATTGTAGTTAAGATCTTGGTAAACAACTCTTCATCACTCTTTTGCAGATCACACATTGTTTTTATAAAATTTAAAACAGTATCCTTTGAGAAAATTTAATTTTCATCACAATAAGGATTATTCAAAGTGAGAATTATAAGTGATTGATATCAAAATGAAGTTGTTTATGAGACGCTTTGGAAAACTTAGTTGTTTTCATAACAAGGAAAATATTTGTAAATTTATTTTGATTCTTATTTAAGAATTAAGCATGAAAATCTTTTAATAAATATGATGATAAAATTTTGACGAACTGAGTATTGCATCGTTAATCTTGAAATTGTATATAGTTGCGCGCCTACATACAATTTGGAATGGACCATGCAAGACTGATTAGTAGTCACCATAAAACTAATGAATAAACACTACATTTTCTTTGAAGATTGTGAAGGATTAAATTTTATGAGATCTGAAAGAAGTGAAAACTAGTGACATAGTGTTAGGGACACCTACCTATGTGCCTGTAGCACCTATTCTTCTGAGTTGAATTTACTCATCTGTGGAAATTGTCTTATTTGACAATTGACAATTCTTTCTTGTCCAATTCTCCCATAGTGAGATTCTTAGGAAAATTATTTGATTATCGAGTGTTGATACCCGAATGGATGTATCGACGATCTTATCATTTCGTTTGATTTGATTTCATTTGAATGACCTGGGTAACGATCCGAGGAGCTTTCAAATGCGTACTCAAATTATGAAAACATGGGATATATTCATATTCGCTAAATGTTTTCGTCTATATCTGATTTGAAATTCTATCGCGTAGATTATGCATTGACCTTGCTCTCTTAATAGTAGTTATGTCTCCATATATCCTTGAACTTGTGAGGGATTATGAATTATTATTAGTCTTTTGAGAAGTTCACATCTTATCGACGGCAATGAAACTGAAAAGTTGATAATGCCGGTAGAATGGATTGATTGATTATGACATGACGACATTGTCTTAATTGATGGGAACTCGAGTAGAATTCCCTAAAAGATAAGATTTTGATCATCTAAAGTGATCTAAATAATTCTTGATGGATGATTATATCCTGCATTTAGACTTGAAATTATATCGTGAATGGTTATGAACTAGTTATAGATATTGTAATCTAGAAGAAGTTAAAATGATGAAGTAGGATGGATTTACAGTAAGCTATGGGTCTTTTACACATGTGAGAGTTGGCCATGCAATGGAATCATTGTAATGAGTGAGATATGATCAAAACAAGTTTAGGGTATAAATCTGAGGTTACTGTTTTGGACGATTTTTAGAAAATACTTAAAGGATGATTCAACAGTATCTATAGAAGAGTTAAATGTAGCACCTATCATGTAGTTTATGTGATAAAAATTTGAGCTTCTATCTCCATATAGAACTCAAGATATGGCAGTTTTGGTGAAAGTGAAGATAAAAATCAGATTTTTGGAAATTAAAGAATAATACTATTATATAAGCACTCAAATTTTAATAGTATAAATTATAATTAAAACCCACTAACTCATGAATTTTATTTATAAAAATATGTACAATGATAAATAAGTGGACATTTTATAAAAATGGTAACTTGTTATGTTTTATAAGATATAAAACTATAAACATGATTTTTACGACTTTTTCGGCTATTGCCGTAAAATTAACGTTTTTGTTAAATAAAAACTTAGATGGTTGGACCCATCTAATGCAAACTTTATAAAACTTATATACTGATATATAGACATGTATAACAAGTAAAAACCGATAAAACCCGAACTTTAGGGCATACGGACATTAACAAGCTAAGTAAACATATTGGACTAATACTTGGACTAATAATTGGACTAAATAAGATATAAACTTGTAAAAAGAACTTATTGGGCTTAACCCATTTGGGCCCAACATGGAAAGTATACATACTGATAAAATAAGTATAACAAGGATTAAAACAAGTTAAGGAACTTATAATAAGTTTATTGGAGTTAAAACACGTAAATAGGTAAAACTAGTAAACCAGTGTAAAACTTATCGACGTATAACTCTAAAATGAGTAAACGAGAATATGTAAACCCACTTGATCATCATATATATATAATCATCATATGTATATATAATTGTTATTTTTATAAAGTCATTGTACAAACGTCTAAGACCGATTATTATTCATATAGGTTTCCGTGATTGAAGTACCTACCGTACATCCGAATTGCCGATAACCCGCCTTCCCACATCAACGTGAGTTCATAGCCTCGCACTCTCTTAAATGTTTTTATAAATGTTTTATAAACCCGCGAGGGAGATAACATGTTAGTTTTTATTAAATAGGACACCATTTGTCCCGATTGTTTGTTTATTGATTTTTGGACCCGAATGATTGAATGACCCGATTGTATGACCCTATAAATGATTAAATGACCCAATAGATGAAATCAAATGGATTATTAAAGTTAGGTTATGTCACTAAAAGTCCCATTAGCATGAATTGTGAACTACCGGGAGTTGGTAGACGCTTATGCATTTAATAGTACTATTTGGGGACGATCACCCCAGTTCGCGCCTTGACGGTTGATCCCCGTCGTGCCACATTGATTGGTAAGCGAATCTATGTATGAGAAGATTTCCATAGCGTGACCTTTGTGACGACACGCTACTTTAGATGGGCAAAATTGGTATCGGGTTAGCTACCCGTTGTTGGTTTAGTAAGGTAACAATGTCATGCGGCTTATAATAATCCAAAACTAACGAAATACTACTAGACGCTTCGAATTACGATGTATTGCCTGACTAGCAATACAGGGTCATACTAATGATATTATGTTTGTGTTTTGGTTTTCATAACCATATTCATATAACGGTTTTTATTTGATTTTATACAACGTCATAAGACGTATTGTATGATGTTTTTACGACATTGGCTCGTATAATGATTTTTAAGGCAAATGCCTATATTATGATTTTCGATAAGGATTTGTATAAAATGATTTTGGCTATTTCATGTCCTATCAAAACGATTTGTACAAAATGATTTTCAGTAATAATTTTATACTGATATTATATTGATGGATTTTATTAAACTCTATGAATTCACTCGGCGTTATCGCTGACCTTTTCTTTTAACATGTTTTATCTCAGGTACTTGAATGTAATTCTCGGGAAGACAACAAGAATTCATGGCCCGCACCTAAACAATATTTTCCATTCAAATACTTTTTAAACTTTGTATGAAATAATATGACTTGGGACCGATGTAACTTTGATATTTATGAATGGAAATGTTTTTACTATTAAACGACGCGATTTTTATGCGTTGTCTATGATGTGAGTAATGTGCTATCCCGTAACACCAACGAGTCTTCCGCTGTACTAAGTTGTATAAATTTGGGGGTGTTACAGTTTGGTACCAGAGCTCTCGTTATAGAGAACGAAAGATTTTTAAAACCAAGGTTTTGAATAAAACTTTTCAAAATCTTTTAATTATAAACATTTTTCTAAAAATGTCTAAAAATCTTTTGACTATAACGGTGCCGAAGAATTCCCGAGTTACCGACAAGGCCAAGACTGAGAAGTGTTATTTTAATATATATATAACTTGGATTATATATATATATGATGTAATTTTATTACATGATTGTTTGATGATTATTTTGATTTTTATACGAGGTATTTATACGACATCGATTGTCACAAGAAACCCTAAATCCCCTAGTAAATTAATCAAAGCTATTCTCGTAGGAATTCAACTATCCTAGATCTAAACCAGGTTGTGGATATTTATGATCACAACAAATGGTTGATATTCGTAGAAATGTAGATATTAGTTGAGTGTGATATTGAAAAAGAATTGGCGAGATTAAATCTGATATCGATGTCATGACGATCTTTCCTTATAGAGTGGAGTTTGACAAAACGTTACCGCCTAGAAAGATGTCAACTGATTCGTTGTCATCCAATTCTTAAATTGAAATCGAAAGGGTGAATGTTGCACTTGAGGCTGTCATTGGAACCATTACCCAAAAGCCTCATGCCACTAATACCTTTCTGAGAAGTCTAATTGAATGTATGAGTCATCTCATACTAGTGACTCATTTGATAATTGTTGTTGTAAGAGATATAGGATTGGAAATTAAGTGTTGATCATATTGAGATTGTATTGCCTTTACAAGGCCGAAGAATAAGGTTGTAAGTATTGGAATATGAGGTAGGATATTGAGTTGAGTATATGATTGATTGAAACTTGAATGAAGTAAAATTTAACCCATATGGAATATGAGATTGTTAAGAGGAAGTCGTTAAGTCCTGTGATTGAATTATAAGGTTTTAGATGATTTTTTATTCGTGTTAAAGGTTGTTCCTAGGCCATTGTCCACTAATGAGGATGCCCAGTGTCCAACAAATAAATTGAAGAAATCTTCTTCTAAATTGGGACCGATGGATCTTCCGGGACAGGTGGGACACCTAATGACTCTTGTAGATTAGTATTCATTGTGGTATCTTTTAAAAATAATCCCTAACTTAACTGAGATATCAGTTGGTAGGATGAGTTCCGAGAATTGTATGACATAGTGACACATAAAGTGTTACGGTATAATTTGACTTGTTTGTGATTAATGAAAAGACTACCTTTGATTGCTAAATTCTACATGTATCGATGTTATCTATCTTTTATTGCTTCATCCTAATGTTCGCATTAGTGATGCAACCATTGAACAAGTACTCATCTTGAATTGAGTTACGTTGTGGATTATTCTTGTTGAGTTCCATCAAGGTCATGAACCTCATGATTATTTGGCTAAGCTAATTTCCTATCATATTGTAGTTAAGATCTTGGTAAACAACTCTTCATCACTCTTTTGTAGATCACACATTGTTTTTATAAAATTTAAAATAGTATCCTTTGAGAAAATTTAATTTTCATCACAATAAGGATTATTCAAAGTGAGAATTATAAGTGATTGATATCAAAATGAAGTTGTTTATGAGACGCTTTGGAAAACTTAGTTGTTTTCATAACAAGGAAAATATTTGTAAATTTATTTTGATTCTTATTTAAGAATTAAGCATGAAAATCTTTTAATAAATATGATGATAAAATTTTGACGAACTGAGTATTGCATCGTTAATCTTGAAATTGTATATAGTTGCGCGCCTACATACAATTTGGAATGGACCATGCAAGACTGATTAGTAGTCACCATAAAACTAATGAATAAACACTACATTTTCTTTGAAGATTGTGAAGGATTAAATTTTATGAGATCTGAAAGAAGTGAAAACTAGTGACATAGTGTTAGGGACACCTACCTATGTGCCTGTAGCACCTATTCTTCTGAGTTGAATTTACTCATCTGTGGAAATTGTCTTATTTGACAATTGACAATTCTTTCTTGTCCAATTCTCCCATAGTGAGATTCTTAGGAAAATTATTTGATTATCGAGTGTTGATACCCGAATGGATGTATCGACGATCTTATCATTTCGTTTGATTTGATTTCATTTGAATGACCTGGGTAACGATCCGAGGAGCTTTCAAATGCGTACTCAAATTATGAAAACATGGGATATATTCATATTCGCTAAATGTTTTCGTCTATATCTGATTTGAAATTCTATCGCGTAGATTATGCATTGACCTTGCTCTCTTAATAGTAGTTATGTCTCCATATATCCTTGAACTTGTGAGGGATTATGAATTATTATTAGTCTTTTGAGAAGTTCACATCTTATCGACGGCAATGAAACTGAAAAGTTGATAATGCCGGTAGAATGGATTGATTGATTATGACATGACGACATTGTCTTAATTGATGGGAACTCGAGTAGAATTCCCTAAAAGATAAGATTTTGATCATCTAAAGTGATCTAAATAATTCTTGATGGATGATTATATCCTGCATTTAGACTTGAAATTATATCGTGAATGGTTATGAACTAGTTATAGATATTGTAATCTAGAAGAAGTTAATACGAATTTATTAAAAGATGTTTATGTTATCTGAAACTTTAGTAAGTATTTGTTGGTAAATTACCTAGACTTTCGCCATTAAGGCAAGTTGAATTTGGTATTGATTATATTCTCGGTGCTGCACTTGTGGCTTGTGCACTATGCGTCAGCACCATCTAAATTAAAGGAATTACCGTACAACTGAGAAAGTTGTCGGAGAAAGATTTTATTATACCAAGCCTGTCATCATGAAGAGCTATGGTGTTATCATTCCTTATATTTATAGATTACCGTGACTGAGTAAATTGACAATCGAAAGCGATATCCATAACTCGAAATGGAAGATTTGTTCGATCATTTACAAGGTTCTAGTGTATGTTTTAAAGATTTGATCCATGGCATGGTTATTTTCAACTTCGCGTCCGCGAAGGAGATTATCTATTCCAATCACTACATCCAGTACTTGTAATAAACATTATGAGTTTCAAGTGATGACGTTTGGATTGACTAATACACATGTAGCATTCATAAATTTGGTGAATCACGTGTGTAGGCTGTAATTTGATAAATTCATGCTCGTGATCATTAAGGACCATTTATTTGTTTATAAGAATAAGAATGAGTTAATAATTAGTTATAAATTGCCCTGAATTGGCTGAATAATGAAAACCTATACCTTAAATATTTAACATGAGATTAAAGACTTAATCCTTTACCTTAAATGACCGTTTGATTAATGATGGTAAGAGATATGTATATTGACTCTTCAAAAAAAATTAAGAGCCCTTTTAAGACTTTGGATTTTACCAAAAAGAAATGGAAATATATTTTGACAAATGTTTTAACAAAGGATTTTAAAGGGATTATTCACTTATACACTAAATATTTAACTAAACTTCTGTTTAGGGGTAAATGTTTGTGTATACCTCAAGATAACTTAAGAAGAATTGAGGAAACCATTTAAAACATGACTTGAAATTTGAAACGATAATTTTTGCTTTTCAAATAAGAAAATTTTGACCAAAGTGTAACCAAAGATTTTTCGAACATTTACGAATCTTAATAATCATTTTCGATAAATCAACAAAAATCGTGTTAATTAAATTCAAATTTTATTTTGAACACCTTTATATAATTGGTCGAACTAAGAAATTTAAAACTTTTACGTTTACGCTTCATAAAAATTAACTAATAATTATTTAATTAATTATAATAATTATCGACGCTTTAGACGAGGATTGAGTAAAACGGATAAAAATGATAGTAAAGACGAAACTAAAACATAGAAGATATGAAGAAGGAATTTTGACTAATTACGGTTGTGATATTTATTTCATCAGGAACGTGAACGTAATTACTGACGCATAATATAGAAAGAATATCTGAGTGAATTGTGGAGATGATAATTACATCATCATGAGAATAATATAGATACTGACACATTATATAAGAAGGATAAAGAACCAATTAGGATGTGTTCCTTAATAATGAAGGTGAAAAATAAATTTCCGAACAATGTAAAAATAGCCGATGATTGTAAAAAGGATAATATAGATAATAAAAAGGGGTTCGCGGCTAATGTGAACCATTAAAATTTAGAAGCTGATAGCATTAAATGATTAAAAGTCCATTTGTGATTGTATAAATATGGAGATTGTGAGATATAGTTACGTTGGATTTTGTAAGTATAAGTATTCTATTCTTGTCATTTCTGATTTAAAGTATCTTTGTTTGAAGAAGTTGTACTGATGGCAATTATGAAGGCAGACATCGCCTCATACATTAGTAAACGTCTAGCTATGGCAAAGGTCATCAACTGAATTTGATTCGATTTGGGTCATCGTCGATAGACTGACCAAATCTGCTAATATCATTCCCGTTAATGATAAATGCAAAAGAGTTATGTAAACATAGTGTGCCTGTATCGATCATCTATATATCAAGATCCTCGCTTCGCATCGAATTTCTAGAGATTTGCTCAGAAGTCATTGAGAACGAACCTTGATGAGAGTACTATATACCACCCCAAATCGAAGGGACGAGGTAAAGTAACGATACAAAGTAATATAAGTGTTGTTTTATGTTTGAATGATTGACCTTTGGTAATAGACCGTATAATCGTTCTCCTTTGGAGAGATTATCATTGATAATCATCTTGTTAGGATTGAGATCGAATCTTGTTAGGATCTATATTAGAGCATCTATAAGAAGGAGTTGAGATGAAGACATCCGACATACACCCATTGTGAGTTGGACATGTCTCTTAGGTTTAAGGTTTCCTATGATGGCGAACCTATCCTTGCAAAATACCCGACCCGCGAGATCTGAAATGATTGTTGAAATTAGGATCTGATTATTAACTTCCGATAGTGGGCAGGAGGTTATGTGAATGTGAAATGTAGATCTTGAAGTGCCAAATGGGTAGCGAAGTTATTCCACAATTTTTAACCTTGGGAAAAATGAATTCATGATCAGACAAATCATGGGATATAAGTCCCCGTTGTATGGGACCATTGAGATGATGTAAAAGTTGGGATTGAAAGGCATATAAGCTGGATCTACCCTAGGACTTCAAGAACTGCGTGAATTATGTTTCGAAAATCGAACTTGATGGAATATCTATCAAGTGAAATTCTGATTTATTCCTAGTAGAGCTTAGATCGGCGAAAAGTTGCATTCATCAAAAACCCGTGAACATCATGGATAGAGAAAGTAAGTCAACATTAAGTCTGATCTTATTCCCGTAGTTATGTTTGATAAAACTCGCGTATTATAATGGATTGCACTTGTGAGAAAAGACCGAATGTGGAGGAAATACCCACATGGCTTTAACTCTATAAGAAGCGAGTAGTAAGGTAAGATGATCTTTGAGGACAAAGATCCTGTTTAGGGGTAAATGCTGTGACAATCCGTCAATTTATGGTTGATATTTTATTCTCGAATATTATTTAAAAACATTATTTTAATGTTACGATATGAACTCACTCATTTTTGGGAAGAAATTTGGATTTACGTCTTGAAGTAGCATCGACTACGTCTAAACCGGAGGATTCAACGTTACGTGCTTACGTTTACATACACCGTCCTTGGTGACAGTCCGACATTTCAGAAAATAAATTTATCCATGAATATTATTTTGGAGTTTTAAATTTGTGTTAGTTCATAAACTCACAAATTTACGAGAAGAGATTAGGACTTACGATTTTATTTTAACGTCCTTTACGACTAAACCGGAAACCTTAGGATTACGTATTTACGTTTTCGAACTCCGTTTTTGATGAGACAAATTTTATTGGATTCGTTTTGTGACGTCGATTCATAATTTATAAAAACGTTTTTCGTAAAACGACCCTAGGGCACGCAAATCGAGGAAACTAGAATCGAGGAGTACCCGTAAATAAATGGGATGAGACAAGTGGGACGATTGTCCCACCCCACTCCAAAACTGGCCTTAAGTTAACTAGTAACACCATGAGGTGTCAAAAATGTTAGCTACTAGTTACATGAGTAAGCCATGCTTACTTTGTAAGCTACTTCTTACACCAAAACCATCAAACCATACCACTCTTCTCACACACTCATGCAAACAACTTACAATTTCCTCTCTACTCCTCATTTTGGTCGTCCCATATTCACAAACAAAACCCTCATTTGATCAAAACTTCACCACAAATCTTATGTTATTCTTGCATAAGATGATATCCTTTTGAAGACTTATTGAATGGAGGTGATTATAACATCCATGGAGGAGTTTCCTTGGTGTCTTGAGGCTGATTTTCCCAAGGTGTTTATGAAGCATGGTGGTCATGAAGATGGTCTTGGTGCATCACAAGTTTCTCCATCAAAAATCCATGTTTTGATCACAACCTACATCATCGTGGTGGTATAAAGATTGTCCTCCTCAACTTCTTGTTATTTTGATTATGTAGACATGTATTTTATTTCCTATTGTATATGTATATGATGATTATATGATGATAAAAATGTTATGTGGGGATTTGTTGTTGATAAACATGATTAAAAAGGTGAAAAACTATAAGAAACAAGGCTAAAATCTTGTCTAAATTTGATGGCAGTATAAAACAGTAAAGAAGCAAGTCATGAACTGATAAAATGATGAAGTAGGATGGATTTACAGTAAGCTATGGGTCTTGTACACATGTGAGATTTGGCCTTGCAATGGAATCATTGTAATGAGTGAGATATGATCAAAACAAGTTTAGGGTATAAATCTGAGGTTACTGTTTTGGACGATTTTTAGAAAATACTTAAAGGATGATTCAACGGTAGCTATAGAAGAGTTAAATGTAGCACATATCATGTAGTTTATGTGATAAAAATTTGAGCTTCTATCTCCATACAGAACTCAAGATATGGTAGTTTTGGTGAAAGTGAAGATAAAAATCAGATTTTTGGAAATTAAAGAATAATACTATTATATAAGCACTCAAATTTTAATAGTATAAATTATAATTAAAACCCACTAACTCATGAATTTTATTTATAAAAATATGTACAATGATAAATAAGTGGACATTTTATAAAAATGGTAACTTGTTATGTTTTATAAGATATAAAACTATAAACATGATTTTTACGACTTTTTCGGCTATTGCCGTAAAATTAACGTTTTTGTTAAATAAAAACTTAGATGGTTGGACCCATCTAATGCAAACTTTATAAAACTTATATACTGATATATAGACATGTATAACAAGTAAAAACCGATAAAACCCGAACTTTAGGGCATACGGACATTAACAAGCTAAGTAAACATATTGGACTAATACTTGGACTAATAATTGGACTAAATAAGATATAAACTTGTAAAAAGAACTTATTGGGCTTAACCCATTTGGGCCCAACATGGAAAGTATACATACTGATAAAATAAGTATAACAAGGATTAAAACAAGTTAAGGAACTTATAATAAGTTTATTGGAGTTAAAACACGTAAATAGGTAAAACTAGTAAACCAGTGTAAAACTTATCGACGTATAACTCTAAAATGAGTAAACGAGAATATGTAAACCCACTTGATCATCATATATATATAATCATCATATGTATATATAATTGTTATTTTTATAAAGTCATTGTACAAACGTCTAAGACCGATTATTATTCATATAGGTTTCCGTGATTGAAGCACCTACCGTACATCCGAATTGCCGATAACCCGCCTTCCCACATCAACGTGAGTTCATAGCCTCGCACTCTCTTAAATGTTTTTATAAATGTTTTATAAACCCGCGAGGGAGATAACATGTTAGTTTTTATTAAATAGGACACCATTTGTCCCGATTGTTTGTTTATTGATTTTTGGACCCGAATGATTGAATGACCCGATTGTATGACCCTATAAATGATTAAATGACCCAATAGATGAAATCAAATGGATTATTAAAGTTAGGTTATGTCACTAAAAGTCCCATTAGCATGAATTGTGAACTACCGGGAGTTGGTAGACGCTTATGCATTTAATAGTACTATTTGGGGACGATCACCCCAGTTCGCGCCTTGACGGTTGATCCCCGTCGTGCCACATTGATTGGTAAGCGAATCTATGTATGAGAAGATTTCCATAGCGTGACCTTTGTGACGACACGCTACTTTAGATGGGCAAAATTGGTATCGGGTTAGCTACCCGTTGTTGGTTTAGTAAGGTAACAATGTCATGCGGCTTATAATAATCCAAAACTAACGAAATACTACTAGACGCTTCGAATTACGATGTATTGCCTGACTAGCAATACAGGGTCATACTAATGATATTATGTTTGTGTTTTGGTTTTCATAACCATATTCATATAACGGTTTTTATTTGATTTTATACAACGTCATAAGACGTATTGTATGATGTTTTTACGACATTGGCTCGTATAATGATTTTTAAGGCAAATGCCTATATTATGATTTTCGATAAGGATTTGTATAAAATGATTTTGGATATTTCATGTCCTATCAAAACGATTTGTACAAAATGATTTTCAGTAATAATTTTATACTGATATTATATTGATGGATTTTATTAAACTCTATGAATTCACTCGGCGTTATCGCTGACCTTTTCTTTTAACATGTTTTATCTCAGGTACTTGAAGGTAATTCTCGGGAAGACAACAAGAATTCATGGCCCGCACCTAAACAATATTTTCCATTCAAATACTTTTTAAACTTTGTATGAAATAATATGACTTGGGACCGATGTAACTTTGATATTTATGAATGGAAATGTTTTTACTATTAAACGACGCGATTTTTATGCGTTGTCTATGATGTGAGTAATGTGCTATCCCGTAACACCAACGAGTCTTCCGCTGTACTAAGTTGTATAAATTTGGGGGTGTTACACCACCTGTTCGTGAAGTCAAGTTTGGAATCGAGCTCATACCAGGTGTAGAGCCAATTTCTAAAGCTCTTTACCGTATGGCTCCTATAGAGCTTAAGGAACTAAAAGATCAGCTGCAGGAACTTCTGGAACGAGGTTTCATTTGTCCTAGTGCATCGCCATGGGGTGCGCTGGTACTGTTCGTGAAGAAGAAAGACGACAACATACGTTTATGTATAGACTATCGTGAGCTGAACAAGATCACGATCAGGAATCGTTATCCTTTGCCGTGAATTGATGACCGATTCGATCAACTTTAGGGCGCCATGCATTTTTCCAAGATCGAGCTGAGGTCCGGCTACCATCAGTTACGGGTTAAAGATCAGGATATATCCAAGACTACTTTCCGTACACGTTATGGGTACTACGAGTTTATAGTCATGCCATTCGAACTGACTAATGCTCCAGCTGTCTTCATGGATTTGATGAACCATGTCTTCCATGAGTTTCTGAACAAGTTCGTTATTATGTTCATTGATGACATCCTGATATTCTCCAAATCCAAGGAGGAACATGAGGAACACCTTCGTATAGTCTTACAGATTCTTCATCAGAAGCAGCTGTACGCCAAGTTCTCTAAGTGTGAGTTCTGGTTAACCAAGGTGGCATTTCTGGGCCATATTGTATCTACAGAGGGGATCACCATGGATCCTACCAAGGTTGAAGCTATCAATAAATGGCCGAGACTTACATCTGCAACAAAAGTTAGAAGTTTTCTTGGTTTAGCTGGCTACTACGCAGGTTTGTAGAGAACTTTTCACGGTTAGCCTTACCTTTGACTAAGCTGATGCAGAAAGGAGAAAAATTCATCTGGACGGAAGAGCGAGAGAAGAGTTTTGAAGATCTTAAGCAGAAGTTAGTGACTGCACCTATTCTTACTCTCCCATCTGGCTCAGGTGGATTTCAAATATAAAGTAACGGTTCAGGAAAGGGTTTAGGCTGCGTTCTCATGCAACATGGGAAGGTTATTGCATACGCATCACGACAGCTGAAACCTTATGAAGAAAACTATCCTACTCACGATTTAGAGCTTTCAGCATTTGTTTTCGCGTTAAAAATCTTGAGACATTATTTGTATGGTGAATCGTGTGACATATTCACCGACCACAAGAGTCTCAAGTACATCTTCACCCAGAAGGAACTGAACTTGAGACAGAGGAGATGGTTAGAGCTATTGAAAGACTACGAAACCAACATTCAGTACCATCCTCGTAAGGCAAATGTGGTGGCAGATGCTCTAAGCAGAAGGTCGGGTATGATTGCTGGCATTTGGATTGCAAATGAGATCATTCGTGACCTAGAGATGAATGACATTGAGTTTTGTGTACGAGGACAACACGGTTACTGGGCTAATCTTAAAGTGGAACTAGACGTACATTCTAGGATCAATGATGACGTATAGTCCCCAGCCGGGTCAGGAACCCGGCCCACGGGTACTACCCGTATCCAGCCCATCACAGATGGGTGGGAATAATGTCATTTGAGCTTATGGGCTTGGATGAATAATAACCGCACACATGTGTGCGGCCCACGGCCTGGCATGGCCGGTACAGGGTAAGACAGAATCATATTCTGTCTATAATTAGGATTTGCCCCAATAAAGAGGATATTCACTCACAATATTTAGAAGATAACAATCAATCTAATTCTGGTGCTTATCCTTTCCTTGGGGCCAAATTATCAGTGACAGCCCATTAGGGTTTCACTGCCTATAAAAGGAACCCTGAGGGTTCCACAAAGGTATTACGTTCTATACCCTCAACTCACTCGACTCCTATAAACCCTGAACGATTACTTACTCTCACACCAGAGTCTAATCGTGGGAAACATTCCCACGGTAAGTCTAACGCGTGCTGTTTAGTGTGCAGGATCCCAACCATACAGTTCACTTGGTGTAGGATCCGGAGCCCAGCCAACCCGAATTAAGCCTAATTCGGGTCTAGCAAGGATCACCCAACTTTTGCATCAATAAGTTGGCGCCATCCGTGGGACCCATTACACTAAGCTAGAGCAAAATCTCATCTTGAACTCTCAATGACGAAGGGGCACCCGCAAGCTAATCCCAGGAACATAAATCCTGGAAATCGAAAGTCCCAAGGGGAAGGGATACTCATCCCCAATCAATCCCCTATCCTTCCAACGGGCGGACAGCACAACCGTAGTGGTTTTCAGTCTATGGGAGTGACGAGCACGATCTCTACGACTCCTCCACCCAGTTCGACCCTGGACAAACCTGACCCAGGGAGTGCGCCCAATCCCCCTAAAAAGGAGCCGCGCAGACCATCGATTAAGGAAGAAGTAGAAGTCCAACCACTCAGCGAGGAAGATCTCACTCGGGTTCTCACGCAGAACTTTGATAGGATCATCCCAGGTATTGCATCAAGGTTGAATCTAGGAAGGAACCTCCAATCTAGACTCAACTTTAACAATGCCGGACCAAGCACCTCTTCCCAAAATCAGAGGAAAAGGAAGACCCGGCCTCAGGAGCGGAGCCTCTTCGAGGAAACTCCCCAACCTTAGAATGTGTTTGAGCGCATAGGAGATCGCCTCATGCAGGAACTAACGCAGTCTCGGGAGGGGGGAGAGAAGTCTGATGGTTCACCTGAGCGACCAGATCTGGAACTGACCAGAGACACTCGCCGCACAAGTGTGTGGGATAGGATGAACACTGGAAAGAAGGCTCCTGGCTCTTCTCAAAAGAGAGGTCCTCACCCAAGAGATGGGGCACCACCTCCCTCTCCAGATCCATCAGGAGAGGACTCGGATGACCATCCGCCTAAGCGTCGCCAAACTAGGCATACCCCTCCACCACCACCAAACAATGATGAGTATTATGGTGGCCCCTATTATCGAGAGGCAGAAGCGGAGCATCTTTCCCGCCCATGGTGTGACCCGTGGGAAGACCCTAGGCTCACCCGTCCATGGGCGGATCCCAGGGAAGATCCTTTTACTCTCCGTATACGGAACTACTCCGAGGACACAAAACGTCGCATGCCGGCGTGTGTCAAGACCTATGATGGAACTGGTGATCCGGATGATCACCTCAAAATATTTGATACACAGGCTAAAATTGAGCGATGGCCCATGCCTATATGGTGCCAAATGTTCAATTCAACCTTGATCGGCAATGCCCGTGACTGGTTTGAGGGACTCCCTCTAAGAAGCATTGATAGCTTCACGGAACTACGCACCGCGTTCAAGAATAATTATACTCAGCGGAAGAAGTATAATAGGGATCCGGTCTCATTGGCAACTGTCAAGCAACGGTCGGGGGAGTCTACAGAAGCCTTCACTGAACGCTTCAACGACGAGTGCACACGCACAAAGACAATACCGGAACTCCTGAAAATCTCCGACTACATGCACGCCATAACATATAGGGAATTAATCAGGCGTCTCAATGACAAGCGTCCAGAGAAGTATGATGATCTCGTGGAAAGGGTCAGAAACTTCATAGAAGGAGAAACAGCGGTTGTTGCGGCTTACCCTTCAAAATGAAATGGCTACCGATCAAACGACCAGTCCCGGAGACAGTCGGGCGGTCAAAGCAATCAGAACAATAGTAGGGGTTCATACTAAAAGAGCCAAAACAAAGGAGGACGGCCGGACGATAAGTTTACCCCCCTAAAGATTTCCTACCGGGAGATCTTGCTGACGGAAGGGGCAAATTTTCCGAGGCCTCCCCCAATGACAACTCCGTCGGACCGTCGTCAAGGAAATCGTTTCTGCGAGTTCCATAATGACAAGGGCCATGGCACGGAGGGGTTTATCCAGCTTAAGAAGCACATTGAGTCACTGATCAAATCAGGTAAACTCAAGCATTTCGTTAAGGATTGGAAGGATGGAAAAGACAACAAGAAGTATGACAAGAAGGATCCCCAAAAGGACAAATCTTCGACCATATACATGATCCAATCCAGACAACGCCGCACGAGGCAGAAAATTGGCCAAAAATTTTCACGCGGCAGGGAAATCTCATTCCCTCCCATCACAGCAAGCGATGTGATTGATGCGCCTCTCACTATTGAGATAAGCATTGGAACACACAATGTTCGTCGCATGTATGTGGATGGAGGGTCATCGGCAGAAGTTCTGTACGAACACTATTTTGTGCAGTTACGACCAGAAATAAGAAGCCAATTGGTACCGGCCACGGCGCCGCTCACTAGTTTTAGTGGAGACACCATCTGGCCGATAGGGCAACTGCGTCTGCTTGTAACCATTGGGAATGAGGAACACTCTACTACTGCGTGGATGAACTTCATGGTGATACGCTCATATTCTCCGTACAATGGGATCATAGGCAGACCAGGTATTCCGGCTATACGGGCGGTGCCCTCCACGGCGCACGGAATGATCAAGTTACCTGTAGAGGGAGGAATCGTCACCATTTACAACACAATCGTACCAGCATCCGAGTGTCATACCGTGACAACACCGGCTCCACCTGTTCCACCCAAGGATGGATCACCACCTCCCAATTGGAGGGTGTCAATCCATCCTGACTATCCGGAACATGAGGTATCTGTGACAACCGTGGTTTTGAGGTTCGTCACTTGGTCTTACTTTTAGGTTATTTTATGTGTGACTACTTGATTTTTGTGTTTACGTGTTTATTATGTGTGAACGAGGTTGGTGTGGTTATCGTTTATGAGTGTAGAGTACTCATAAGTAAATCGAGGAACGGTTAATTCATGTTCATCAGATCACAATTAGTGACTATGAAATGAAATGGTGATATTTGGGTGGTTACGTATACGTATAAGTATTATAGTAATAGTGTATTTTTTTTAGGATTTACGGTTTACCATTTAGAGGTCTCGGATAAGGTAATTAGTCATATGAATATTTTTCGGGATGGTTTTAAGTCATTTAGGACTTAGTTATAAAGTTTATTTAAAAATTTGAGATTTTTTTTAAAAGTGTATATTTTACGTCTTTTATGATAAAACGCGTAAATTAGACTAGTTTTACGATTTTGAGGTTTTGGAAACTTTAGGGGCTGAAATAAATTAAGACAAATTAAGGTAATATTAGTAATATATTATTAAACAATAAAAAGAAAAAAAAAATAAAAAAATGCATATAAATGTCGGCTAGAACCGATGGTATTAAAAAAATGGGAAAAGGAAAGTGTTTTGGGCTATGGGCTGGACTTGGGTTCACCCATACCCTATATAAAGTTATAACTAAAAAATAAAATCATATTTTTTTGCTCCTGGAACCTTTATGTCGACGACAGAAGAGTTTTTTTAGGGTTTTCTGTATTTTTTTTCATTCTCCATTTAATTAAAGGAAAACCTTCTTAAACCTTTTTGATTGAATTGTTTTTATGTTTAAATTAATCATTCTTATGATGGATTAGGGTTAGGGTTTATATAAAATCAGTAAATTAATGATGTTATAATCATATTATGATGATCATATAATCTAGGGCTTGTATTAGATGGGGTTATGGGTAATTAATTAGTTCAATTTGTTTAAATCCGTTTTTAAAAACTGGGCAGATTTTGAGTCAATTGTTTTGATCATATCGGGAGTTCTATAAACTCTTATTTTACGATCCAAGTACCCCTGGAAAGATATTGAAGTGGCTTTCCAATGCAAGAAACGAGAACTAAATTGGAGGTCGGGACGTGGGTCAAAAACAGGTTACAACAGTCGGAGGTCAAAAAAGTTTTGAATTCAGCCTGTTTTCTTTTTAAGTTTTGGGTTGTTTGGGGTACTTAGGGTTGCATTGGGATCTTTTCACGAACATGAGAGATGGTTTATATATTATAGTAAGTATCTGCACTTGGGCTAAGGTTGTGGGTTAGGGTAAGACCCCTTAATGGTAACAAACTTTTAGTACGTTTAAAATCAGGAAATCTAGAATGACAAAAGTAGATATATGTATATCGGGGCCTTAAAAGTAGCTTTAAGGTTAGGTCAAGTGAGAGGTGTTATCCAACATATGTAAGGGTATGAATATTCCTTTTACAGAAACCATGGGTATGTTTAAGTGGTCGTTTGACTTAATGTTTTAAGACCTAAAAACTGGGACTGTTTTGGGTAAAATATGAACGGGTTAGTTATTAAACTTAACCAAGTTAAGGACTTGTTAAGGAAGGGTAATGGGGTGATTAGAGCTTATCAATGAGGTAAATGTGTGGGAATAGGCTAGATGTCCATCATAGGTTAATGAGCCATCTTAGTGATTGGTTCGTGTATTGATTGCGTGTTTTTGGTTTGTTAGCTTGTTGCTAGTGCAAGGACTTGTGAAGGAGCTATCATGTGAGTGTTCATAGTCCCATGTTTATTATTGTTTTTTGACTTCCAGATGGGATGGGAGAGACACTGTGTGGAGTTACTTATAAATTAAAGCTGTGTATGTTTTTAAAGTTTGGGATTGGACTTGTGTGTACATTATGTGTTTAACTGCTATGTGGTTCTTGTTTGTGTATGGTTTGGATCGGAAGGGTACATAGGTGTATGGGCGCCTATGGTACCATAGTGTTTGGTAAGGCGTGATGCCTTGGAAATTATAGTGTTTGGTAAGGCGTGATGCCTTGGTAATTGTGGTTGTTGGTAAGGCGCGATGCCTTGGAATTGTGTTGATTGATTGAACTTGAATGCTAGTTGCTAATACATTATTGTAGCACATTGTCCATATGTTATTGTGTTGATGTTTGATATTCACAGCTTATAACTGTTTTAGCGTTGGAGTCTAAACCTATGACTCTCACCAAATTTATGTTGACGTGTTTTAGTGTCTCTTTCAGGTGATACTATGGTTAAGCATGAGAACATAAGTGGCTAGGATTGGAGAAGCTTAGGAATGCATATAGAAGGAGAATCCATGTTTCCTTCTTAGTTTTTATTTGTTCATGTAATAAGTGGTACTGTGGCACACATATGTTTGTTTTGATTATGTTACTTGTTTGTCTTGGGTAAGAGGTAGGACTGTTACCTACTTACCTAGACCCCTGCATTTGATGAGATATTGTCATGACTTTTGTGTCACCATTTTATGACATTTCTTATTTCATATAGTTATCTCTATAGACACGCCATGTTGTGATGATATCCATACGTCGCGCCCCATATTCCGCCATGGTGGGGTGTGACAGAATGGTAATCGGAGACAATGGCTATAGAGAATTAGGTTGCCTAGTCGCGTAGCCTAGTCTATAGCTTAAGGGTCCCTGCATATAGGCGTCATAGGAGTATGTGTGCATTTTATAATAATTGATGTGTTTGGATGTTATTTTGCGATGTTGTTAAGTTAGGAACTAATATGGTTCATACATGACCACATAATATTTTCCTTTCGGGTTTTGACTAGTGCGGGTTTAACTACCATCGTCCACGCTAGTCATCTTTGTACTTTGCTAGAAAATGTATAGTTATTTGTTTTAAATTTTCCGACTCTTATGGACGGCATGCCTAAAAATTATTTATGTTTTCGTTTGGATTATGTCTACACTTGTTTAGCTAGGCCATGGATTTGTGATGTTTCAAGTTTTGACTATGTTATTTTAATAAATGGAATTTTGGATTTTATTTTGTGTGTTTATGTGCTTGTGAGTTGATGGATTATGTGTTATGTGTAGTATTAATTTCTTATAAGTGTCATCATAGGAGGGAGTACATTGGTGAAACGGAACATGTAAAATTATGGAGGCCGACATAATTATATATGTGCCACAACACCACTAGACTTTCAAGTATGATTGCATGAAAGAGAATTGATACATGCTTGTATAGTATATGTTGGTAGTATGTATGATTATGATGAGGCGTGTGTATGGTGGTAAGTATACTATATGGAGTATTCTGGTAGTTGTTAACGGGTGTCATGTTTTTACTATCAGCATGGTGAACACGCGAAATGGTGCTGGTGGAAGTGGTGGTGATGGAAATCCTGACTTGGCTACTTTGATTGCTGCTCAAATGGCCAACATAATACCAACCATTGTTCAGCAGGTGACTAACAACCTGAACAACAATAATAACAACAATGGTCAAGGAGGAGGTGGAAACAATGGTTGTAGCTATAAGGCATTCACTTCTTGTGGTGCAAGAGAGTATGATGGGAAGGGCGGCGCGGTAGTACTTACCCAATGGCTTGAGAAGATGGAAAATGTGATTCAGATGAGTGGTTGTTTACCCAATCAAAGGGTCATGTATGTAACTGGTTCACTGGTAGGGAAGGCTTTAACTTGGTGGAACACCCAAGTTCAAGCAAGGGGAAGAGTTGCTGCAAATGCTATGGCTTGGGACGATTTTAAAGCTCTTATGACTACGGAGTTTTGTCCAAGCAATGAGATGGAGAAGCTGGAAAATGTGTTTTGGGGACATGCTATGGTTGGAGCGGCTCATGCAGATTACACAGATCGCTTCCATGAATTGGCAAAGTTGGTTCCCCATTTGGTTACCCCTGAGGCGAACAAGATTAAGCGGTACATTGCTGGATTACCTCCTCAGATCAGGGGAATGATTAAGGCTACTCAGCCTAACACAATACAACAGGCCATACTAACGGCAGGAATACTTACTGAGGAGGCGGTATCTAGTGGAACTTTGGTCAAGGCGGGAGATAAAAGAAAGGAGCCAAAAGCCGCGAAGTCGCCTGACACCAACTGGAAGAATGCTAAGAAGGCGAAGGATGGAAGAAATTTTGCCATGAGAGTACCCCAAGGTTCTGGAAATCCGAACAACAACAATGCTGCCTGCCGAACTTGCTCTAGGGTTCATCCAAGAGGTACACCATGCCAGACATGCTATAATTGCCAGAAACCGGGACACATTGCTAGAAACTGTGACGCACTTACCAGGAACGCAACCCCAATCCAGTCTGTGAGGATGAATGTCACCGGGGGAAATTGTTTTGAGTGTGGACAACCCGGGCATTTCCAGAGGGAGTGTCCTAGATTGGTTGGAGCAACCAACCAGGGCAGAGGCCAGCTAGCTTTGGAAGGAAATCGAGGAAACCAAGGCGGTGGAAACCGGAACAGTGCTAACCGCAACAATGGAAACACTGGGAATCGAAACTGGAACCGGAATGAGGGAAATCAGAATAGGGGAAATCGGAATGGAGGCAGGGTTTACCTTGCAAATGCAGTAGAAGCGGTTCAGGACCCAAATGTGGTGACGGGTACGTTTTCTGTTAACAATCACCTCGCTACGATTCTTTTTGACTCCGGGCAGATTTTAGTTTTGTGTCTTCTCAATTCGTGCCTTTGTTAGATATGAACCCCAGTGTAGCGAAACCAGGATATGTGATTGAAATAGCTAGTGGTAAGCAAGAAGAAGTAGATGAGATATTTTTAAACTGCAAATTAGAGTTGGGAGAATTTAAGTTCACCATAGATTTAATCCCTCTAGGACATGGGAGCTTTGATGTAATCATTGGGATGGATTGGTTATCGAAGCATAGGGCTGAGCTAATGTGTCATGAAAAGATTGTTAAGATACCCATAGGTGATAAGAAGGTGTTATACGTGTACGGAGAAAGGAATGAGAAGAAGACCAGGTCCCTTATGAATGCCAAGGATGATGAGCCACAAATCAATAAGATTCGAGTAGTAAGAGAGTTCGTCGAGGTATTCCCGGATGACTTGATGGGGTTACCACCGGTGAGACAAGTAGAGTTTAAGATTGACTTAGTACCCGGGGCAACACCCGTAGTGAAGTCACCATATCGTCTAGCACCGTCAGAGATGCAAGAATTAGCCGAGAAACACAAGGAATTGCAAGATAAGGGTTTCATTCGACCAAGTTCTTCTCCATGGGGAGCGCCGGTGCTATTTGTTAAGAAGAAGGATGGATCATTCCGGATGTGTATTGATTATTGGGAGTTGAACAAGCTGACCATTAAGAACCGTTATCCTCTCCCAAGGATTGATGATTTATTTGATCAGCTGCAAGGAGCAAGGTACTTCTCAAAAATTGACCTTAGGTCCGGTTATCACCAACTAAGGGTCTATGAGGAGGACATACAAAAGACCGCGTTCAGAACAAGGTATGGACACTTTGAATTCACCGTTATGCCATTTGGATTGACAAACGCGCCAGCAGTGTTCATGGATCTAATGAACCGAGTGTGCAAGCCATATCTAGACAAATTTGTCATAGTCTTCATTGATGACATACTTATCTACTCTAAGACGGAGGAGGAGCATAACCAACATTTGAGATCGGTATTGGAGCTGCTCAGGAAGGAGAAACTATATGGGAAGTTCTCCAAGTGTGAATTTTGGCTGCAAGAAGTACAATTTCTGGGGCATGTAATCGATAATGATGGCATACATGTAGACCCAAAGAAGATTGAAGCAGTGAAGGATTGGAAGGCACCTACTACACCGTCAGAAATAAGGTCATTCTTAGGCTTGGCAGTATATTACAGGAGATTTATAGAGAATTTCTCTAGAATATCAAAGCCTTTGACATTGTTGACCCAAAAGAATCAGAAGTATGAATGGGGCGAAGAGCAAGAATAGGCGTTTCAGACACTAAAGGATAGGTTGTGTAATGCACCTATCTTGTCTTTACCAGAAGGGGTGGAAGATTTTGTGGTTTACTGTGATGCGTCCAACCAGGGTTTAGGATGTGTTCTTGTGCAGCGAGACAAGGTCATAGCTTATGCATCACGACAGTTGAAAAACCATGACAAGAATTACACCACACACGACTTGGAACTAGGAGCTGTAGTCTTTGCTCTCAAGATATGGAGACATTACTTGTATGGGACGAAAAGTGTGATCTTTACGGACCACAAAAGTTTGCAGCACATCTTTGATCAGAAAGATTTGAACATGAGGCAGAGACGATGGTTGGAGTTATTTTGTGATTATGACTGTGAGATTAAGTATCACCCTGGAAAGGCCAATGTGGTGGCGGATGCGCTAAGTAGGAAGGAGAGGCTAAAACCAAAGAGAGTAAGGGCAATGAGCATAACAATTCAGACAACTCTTAAGGATAGAATTCGGGCAGCACAAATAGAGGCCGTAAAGGAAGAAAGGCTGGTTGAAGAAAATCTAAATACTATGGATCAGTACATGGAAGAAAGAGGAGATGGTTGCAAGTATTACTTGGACAGAATCTGGGTTCCGTTGTTTCGCGATACAAGGAAGGTGATATTGGATGAAGCTCATACGTCGAGGTATTCGATACACCCAGGAGCTGATAAGATGTATCGGGACATGAGTGATATGTATTGGTGGCCAGGAATGAAGAAGGATGTAGCTTTGTACGTTAGTGAATGTTTGACTTGATCCAAGGTGAAGGCTGAACATCAAAGACCGTCAGGGTTACTGCAACAACCAGAGGTTCCTAAATGGAAGTGTGAGAATATTGCCATGGACTTTATTACAAAACTGCCAAGGTCTAACAGTGGAAATGATATGATTTGGGTAATAGTGGACAGACTGACTAAGTCTGCCCATTTTGTGGCAATGAAGGAGGATGATAAGATGGAAAGGTTTGCCAAGAAATACTTGGAACATGTGGTGGCAAAACATGGAGTACCGGTGTCGATCATATCAGACAGAGATAGCAGGTTTACGTCTAGGTTTTGGAGGCTATTGCTGAAGGCCTTGGGTACGAGGCTGGATATGAGCACAGCTTATTATCCGCAGACGAATGGACAGAGTGAGAGGACTATACAAACACTAGAGGACATGTTAAGAGCGTGTGTGATAGACTTTGGAGGAAGTTGGGAGAATCATATGGCGTTGGCAGAATTCTCGTACAATAATAGCTACCATGCTAGTATAAAGTGTGCACCATTTGAGGCACTTTATGGTAGGAAGTGTAGGTAACCGTTGTTATGGGCTGAAGTAGGAAGTAGTCAACTAATTGAATCGGAGATGGTACAGGAGACTACGGATGCGATTACCGTGCTTAAGGAAAAATTAAAGGCGGCTAGAGATCGAAAAAAAGGGCTATGCGGACAAGAGGCGTAAGCCGTTGGAATTTGGGTTTGGGGACAAGGTTATGCTAAAGGTTTCACCATGGAAAGGGGTGATGCGGTTCGGGAAGAAAGGGAAGTTAGCGCCTAGATTTGTGGGTCCATTTGAAATCCTTGAAAGAATTGGGCTAGTGGCATACATGTTGAGATTACCGGAAGAGTTAAGTAGTGTACATGACGTGTTTCATGTCTCAAACTTGAGGAAATGCTTAGCAAGAACTGACTTGCAAGTGTCGGTGGACGATATTAGTATAGATTCGAGCCTTCGTTTTATTGAAGAGCCGATAGAGATTATGGACCGTGAAGTTAAAACCTTGAAAAGAAGTGAGATACCGTTAGTTAAGGTTAGGTGGAATTCTAAACGTGGACCGGAGTTCACGTGGGAACGGGAAGAGTTTATGAGGAGTAAGTATCCTCAGCTGTTCGTTAACGATGATCCTAAGGAGTAAATCTCGGGACGAGATTTCTATTAGGAGGGAGTGATGTGACAACCGTGGTTTTGAGGTTCGTCACTTGGTCTTACTTTTAGGTTATTTTATGTGTGACGACTTGATTTTTGTGTTTACGTGTTTATTATGTGTGAACGAGGTTGGTGTGGTTTTCGTTTATGAGTGTAGAGTACTCATAAGTAAATCGAGGAACGGTTAATTCATGTTCATGAGATCACAATTAGTGACTATGAAATGAAATGGTGATATTTTGGTGGTTACGTATACGTATAAGTATTATAGTAATAGTGTATTTTTTTTAGGATTTACGGTTTAGCATTTAGAGGTCTCGGATAAGGTAATTAGTCATATGAATATTTTTCGGGATGGTTTTAAGTCATTTAGGACTTAGTTATTAAGTTTATTTAAAAATTTGAGATTTTTTTTAAAAGTGTATATTTTACATATTTTACGATAAAACGCGTAAATTAGACTAGTTTTACGATTTTGAGGTTTTGGAAACTTTAGGGGCTGAAATAAATTAAGACAAATTAAGGTAATATTAGTAATATATTATTAAACAATAAAAAGAAAAAATAAAATAAAAAAATGCATATAAAAGTCGGCTAGAACCGATGGTATTAAAAAAAAATTGGAAAAGTAAAGTGTTTTGGGCTATGGGCTGGACTTGGGTTCACCCATACCCTATATAAAGTTATAACTAAAAAATAAAATCATATTTTTTTCTCCTGGAACCTTTAAGTCGACGGCAGAAGAGTTTTTTTAGGGTTTTCTGTATTTTTTTTTCATTCTCCATTTAATTAAAGGTAAACCTTCTTAAACCTTTTTGATTGAATTGTTTTTATGTTTAAATTAATCATTCTTATGATGGATTAGGGTTAGGGTTTATATAAAATCAGTAAATTAATGATGTTATAATCATATTATGATGATCATATAATCTAGGGCTTGTATTAGATGGGGTTATGGGTAATTAATTAGTTCAATTTGTTTAAATCCGTTTTTAAAAACTGGGCAGATTTTGAGTCAATTGTTTTGATCATATCGGGAGTTCTATAAACTCTTATTTTACGATTCAAGTACCCCTGGAAATATATTTGAAGTGGCTTTTCAATTCAAGAAACGAGAACTAAATTGGAGGTCGGGAAGTGGGTCAAAAACAGGTTACAACAGTCGGAGGTCAAAATAGTTTTGAATTCAGCCTGTTTTCTTTTTACGTTTTGGGTTGTTTGGGGTACTTAGGGTTGCATTGGGATCTTTTCACGAACGTGAGAGATGTTTTATATATTTTAGTAAGTATCTGAACTTGGGCTAAGGTTGTGGTTTAGGGTAAGACCCCTTAATGGTAACAAACTTTTAGTACGTTTAAAATCAGGAAATCTAGAATGACAAAAGTAGATATATGTATATCAGGGCCTTAACAGTATCTTTAAAGTTAGGGCAAGTGGGAGGTGTTAGCCAACATATGTAAGGGTATGAATATTCCTTTTAAAGTAACCATGGGTATGTTTAAGTGGACGTTTGACTTAACGTTTTGAGACCTAAAAACTGGGACTGTTTTGGGTAAAATATGAACGGGTTAGTTATTAAACTTAACCAAGTTAAAGACTTGTTAAGGAAGGGTAATGGGGTGATTAGAGCTTATCAATGAGGTAAATGTGTGGGAATAGGCTAGATGTCCATCATAGGTTAATGAGCCATCTTAGTGATTGGTTCGTGTATTGATTGCGTGTTTTTGGTTTGTTAGCTTGCTGCTAGTGCAAGGACTTGTGAAGGAGCTATCAGGTGAGTGTTCATAGTCCCATGTTTATTATTGTTTTTTTGACTTCCAGATGGGATGGAAGAGACGCTGTGTGGAGTTATTTAAAAATTGAAGCTGTGTATGTTTTTAAAGTTTGGGATTGGACTTGTGTGTACATTATATGTTTAACTGCTATGTGGTTCTTGTTTGTGTATGGTTTGGATCGGAAGGGTACATAGGTGTATGGGCGCCTATGGTACCATAGTGTTTGGTAAGGCGTGATGCCTTGGAAATTATAGTGTTTGGTAAGGCGTGATGCCTTGGTAATTGTGGTTGTTGGTAAGGCGTGATGCCTTGGAATTTTGTTGATTGATTGAACTTGAATGCTAGTTGTTAATACATTATTGTAGCACATTGTCCATATGTTATTGTGTTGATGTTTGATATTCACAGCTTATAACTGTTTTAGCGTTGGAGTCTAAACCTATGACTCTCACCAACTTTATGTTGACGTGTTTTAGTGTCTCTTTCAGGTGATACTATGGTTAAGCATGAGAACCTAAGTGGCTAGGATTGGAGAAGCTTAGGAATGCATATAGAAGGAGAATCCCCGTTTCCTTCTTAGTTTTTATTTGTTCATGTAATAAGTGGTACTGTGGCACACATATGTTTGTTTTGATTATGTTGCTTGTTTATCTTGGGTAAGAGGTAGGACTGTTACCTACTTACCTAGACTCCTGCATTTGATGAGATATTGTCATGACTTTTGTGTCACCATTTTATGACATTTCTTATTTCATATAGTTATCTCTATAGACACGTCATGTTGTGATGATATCCATACGTCGCGCCCCATATTCCGCCATGGTAGGGTGTGACAGTATCCATAGGGGGGACGCTCTCGGATAGCGGCAAAAGGGTCATGTGCTCTCTTTTAAGTGCAAATTTGGACATATTCGCATGGGAGCCAAAGCACATGACATGCATACCACGCGCGATAGCAAAACATAAGCTCTAGAGCCGCTAGGGGTATCAACCTGTCAAGCAAAAGAAGCACGGCCAGGCACCTAAACGCAGCCGAGTGATACTGGATTAAGTACGGAAGCTAGTGGACGCGGGTATCATGCGCGAGGTATACTACCACGAGTGGTTATCCAATCCAGTCATGGTCAAAAAAACTTGACGGAAGCTGGCGCATGTGTGTGGATTTCACGGATCTGAACAAAGCCTGTCCACAGGATTGCTACCCATTACCGGAGATTGACTAAAGGTGGAATCTCTATGTGGATATCCCTTTAAGTGCTTCCTGGACGCATATAAAGGATACCAGATCCAGATGGCGGAGGAGGACGCAGAGAAGACGGCGTTCCATACTAGTCAAGGCGTATATTGTTATACGAAAATGCCGTTTGGACTAAAGAACGCCGGCGCTACATACCAGCGGCTTGTGGACAAAGCCTTTGACTCACAGATATGCCGTAACTTGGAAGTCTATGTGGATGACTTAGTCATAAAAAGTCATACGGAGGATGCACTTCTCCGGGATGTCCAAGAGACATTCGACACACTGAGGAGGATTAATATGAAGCTAAATCCAAAGAAATGCACGTTTGGGGCAACGGAGGGAATGTTCCTTGGATATATGATTGATCCAAATGGCATCAAACCTTGCCCAGAGAAAACGGACGCAGTAATACAGCTGCCATCCCGTCAGACACGGAAGGAGGTGCAATCCTTAAATGGGAAGCTGGCCGGGCTAAATAGGTTCCTATCAAAGTCCGCAGAGAAGTCATTACCCCTATTTAAGACACTCAAGAAGTGCATTAGGAAGGGAGACTTCCGGTGGACAAAGGAAGCCGAGGAAGCCTTTGGCCAACTCAAGCAGCACCTTGCATCTCTCCCTATGCTAGTAGCTCCCCGGCCAAAGGAGGAACTCATTATGTATCTATCAGCCACACATGGAGCAATAAGTGTGGTACTCATGACGGATAGGGATACGGTACAAACTCCGGTCTACTTCATAAGTAGAACATTACAAGGGCCGGAGTTGAATTACTCCTATATGGAAAAATTTGTTTTGGCACTAGTGTTTGCTACAAAGCGGTTGCGCCGATACTTTCAGGCGCACCCAATTGTATTCATTACTGACCAACCAATAAAGCAAGTCATCTCTAGACCGGATGTGGCAGGAATGCTACAAAAGTGGAGCATTCTATTGCGGGAGCACAATATATCTTATAGGCCAAGGACGGCTGTTAAAGGCCAGATCTTGGCAGATTTCTTGATAGAGAAACCGGATGAGGAAGGACCAATCGTAAAACAAGACGAGACTCCAACAGAACCATGGGTGTTATTTACGGACGGATCTTCGTGTACGCATGGGTCAGGAGCTGGTCTCATCCTCACAAATCCGGCAGGAATGGAGTTTACGTACGCCCTCCGCTTTGAGTTCACAGCCACAAACAACGAGGCGGAATATGAAGCATTAATTGCGGGTTTAAAAATCGCCGCTAGAATGGGAGTCCGCAACCTTGAGGCCTACGTAGACTCACGGCTTGTCGCGAACCACATTCTAGGTGTATATGTGGCTATGGAGGATAACATGGTCTGATACTTGGAGAAAGTCAAGTCACTCATCGCGACTATCAGCAAGTTTTCTATCAAGCAGGTACCAAGAGGTGAGAACAAGAAGACGGACGCTCTTAGCAAGATCGCATCCACAAGCTTCGCCCACTTGTCCAAACAAGTCTTGGTGGAAATACTCAAGGAGAAGTCTATAACAGGAGGGGAGGTCGCTACTATAGTTGAAGAGGATGGATGATACTAGAGATTTTATATGGTTCAGATTTAGTTCTCGGAATCTTCTTGAATTGATCACAGCTCAAAGTGGAATGATTGTTCTTGGTGACAAATAGGGGGTTTGGTTTTCTGTTCTACTAAAACGGTAAATGAATGAAGTAAATAAAGACTTAAACCAAAAATAGTTAATGAAATAAATCTTGAATTAAAATTAAACAATTAAACGATAAAGTAGTAAAATAACCCCACTGAAAACTTGCTTGATTCGGAATAATGTTGTTGATGTGGAATAACTGAAGAAATGATCTATCCGGAATATAAGTCTATGCGGGATAATAGATCCATTCGGAATACAAGGTTCTACTCGGAATAATTAAGCTATCCGGAATGAAAGACAATTCGGAATAAGTGGCTATCCGGAATAATGTGCTACTCGGAATAAATGCAATCCGGAATAAATGACTACTCGGAATAAATTGCTACTCGGAATAAATGTGCTATCCAGAATAAATGGGCTACTCGGAATAAATTGCTACTCGGAATAATTTTGCTACACGGAATAAATGGGCTATCCGGAATAATAAATATTCCGGATGGAAATACTCTATGCGGAATAGAAAGGCTATTCGGAATTACTGGGGAATGAAGAACAGTAAACAGAAACAAAAACAGGGGAAGACGATTTTGATCAAAATAAGCCAAATAAACAAGAATATTTAAACAAAACTAATCACAAATCATCTACTAACCATAAACATCAAATCCCAACCATAAAAAAACAAAACCCACTAACTCTAGAAGATCAAATCAACCAAATAAGAACTTTAGAACTTTGAATAAAAAGAGAAGATGAACAAGATGAAATGGAAAGATTATATTGATGATTAAGGTTTAAACAATCAAAGGAAAAGATTAAAAACTTACAAGATTAAATATCAAATCAAGAAAAATGAAATTACCAAACACCCTAATGGTGTTGGTGATACCTACAAACAAGAAGAAAGGAAAAGAGGAAAACTAAAAACTAAAAAACTGGCCAAAAAGTGTGAAGGATCCCTCTTTATATAGGTCTTCCATTTGGTTGGTGAGTGGGCTTTCTCCCTTTCTTCTTGTCATCTCGTCTTTTCAGAAAAGTTGACGTTTTTTATTCTGATTCGGGATTTTTCGACGATTAAATTCAACTCGTCTTTTAATTTCTTCGTTTAATAGACTTGAGTTTCTTCGACATATGTAAATCTTCCATCTTTGGTCCTTTTCTTCGATAAATCTTCAACAGACCCATTGACTTCAAATCTTTTGCATCTCTTGGACAATAGACTTCGTCTTGAGTCTTTTTCTTCGATAAAACCCGTGCAATCCCATGTTTTCTTCAATATTCATCCGGTTGACTCTGAAAACACAATAAACACAAAAACCACGCATAATTCCAAACAAATGATATTAAATACGCGTTTTGGTCTTGTTTTAGTAAGAAATAAGTGGTAAAAGGATGGGTGTTTACACACCTATCAAATCCCCTACACTTAACCATTGCCATGCCCTCATGCAATGCTTAGTGATAAAGCAATTTTACACTTTTCTCATAATTAATCAACCTTGGCCTTATTAACATACTAAACAAAAATTAAAGTACTAAGAGAAATTAAAACCTTTAAAGTAAACAAAAGGATAGAAAACCATTTTCACTTGAAAAATAGCTATATGGAAATAACTTGCAAAGAGATCAAGGACTTATATTAGGGCTTTGGTGCTGCGAAGATACATCACCCTCAAGTTTCACGTTCCCCAAACTAAGCTTAAAAACGAGATCATTGTTATTATAAGTTAGCAAATCAAACACTTACACACATGGCTTAATTATACGCTTAAACTCCCTTATTCCTAGGTGTATCTCTTATATTTTATTTTTGTCTTCGAATGATCATGAAGATGCATTTTGGACTTATTTCGATAGTTTATTTAGGCTGAAAGCAAAGTAGGAAGATTTGATCAATAGTTAGCTAAAGGACAAAATCTCTTAAAACTGCTTCTCGGGATATCAAAAAGTTCATATCTTGGCATAACTCGGTTCACGATTTGAGACCTTTCTCGGGCCGATATTTGGCATGTACTTCATACTTCATATCTTGAGAGACGTTCTTGAGATAATGGTCTTCTCTTCGTTAATAGAGTTTATTCACTTGGAGACTTTCGAGGGGTACTCCAACTTTGTTGACCACGACTTCATGATTATTTCTTCAATCGCTAATTGGGATTTAGAGATACAACGATCCACCTCCTTTTCGGACTTGGATCTATTTATCCTCATACCTTGTTAGGGTCTTTTCGGATAGACTTCTCCATGATCTTTATGGGAGTTGATTGCTTTTCATCGTGAATCTTGATCCTTCATATTGATTTTGGGAATAATGCTTTTCACATCACCTTGGATCTTTAGCAATAAGATTGAATCCCCATGCCTTGTTAGGGCCTTTTCGGACTCGCCAATCTTCGCGCCCCGCTTCATAAGTTATGCCTTGGCTATGAACTCTTATCATTACCGAGCAACTTTTAAACGATCTTGGGCTAGAAGCTAAGTAACTTTTCAAATCGTACGACCTTACTTATTGCAGATAAATTATTAGCAAGTGATGGGAGAATAGGCAAATAATTACACCAAGTGAGCTTGTGCAAGAATACCGACTTATAATTGACTCTATCATTTCTCGTTCTCCATAATTTAAAATCTCAAGTAATGAGACTCGTGGATGCTTAGCCTAATAAACCAATTAAGGTCTGCACGGTTAAGGATACTAGCTAGAATAAACTTGGATAAGTCTATTCGGGTTGAGTCAAAATAATCGCAACGGGCCTAATATGTCAAAGACTTGAAAACTAGCTACACAACTTTATGAATATTTTTGACTTTATTGCGGGATATATACATATGAAAGCAACGATAAAAATTTAAAAATTACGACTAAATGGCCAAAGTTAATAAAAAATTTGAAAAATGTTGAAAAGATGATTTTCCGGTTAAGTGAAGGCATTTTATTGGAAAAGTCCACTTAAAACTTCGATAGAAGTCCCCCCTACACTTAAGATAAACATTGTCCTCAATGTTTAAGCATGTGGGAAAAGTCTCCCCTACACTTATGACATTGTGCACGTTGGTTAAATCAAGTTAAGGAAGAGACGACTAAAGTGATCAATTTTAAATGTGAGAATGAAGAAAATTGAATCACGATAGTTGAGAGATAGAACCGGATTTCAGATAACACGGGAGCACGGTTCTTCAAAGATTCCAAGAGCGCATTCATCCCTGTAATCACATCACCACACAAACACAAGAACCTAAAGAGGCCCCCCTACACTTAGGAGGTTAAAACAGAAAAGGATAGATACTCGGGCTGCCTCCCGAGGAGCGCTTGTTTTTGATAACCGAGTCACGAGCCTGACTCGTCCCAAAATTAGTTCATGGGAAACGTGGTGAGGGATGGAATCATCTCATGAGAGATGTCCTCGCCAAAGTACAACTTCACTCGTTGGCCATTCACCTTAAAATTAGGTCTATTAGGTTGAGCGAGCTCGAGAGTACCATATGGAAAAATTTGGGCAATGGTGAATGGGCCGGACCAATGAGATTTCAGCTTGCCCGAAAAGATTTTCAACCGAGAGTTAAAGAGTAAAACTTTGTCTCCAACTTGGAACTCTCGGTTTTTAATCTTAGAGTCGTGAATGAGCTTAGTCTTCTCCTTATAGATCAAAGAATTTTCATAAGCCTCATTACGGAGTTCATTCAGCTCATTGAGTTGGATCTTGCATAGGTCACCGGCTTTGTTGATATCGAAATTAGCCCACTTCAAGGCCCAGTAAGCCTTGTGCTCCAACTCAATGGGGAGGTGGCATGCCTTTCCGTACACGAGACGATATGGTGTACAACCAATCGGAGTCTTGTATGCGGTACGAAAAGCCCACAAAGCATCATCAAGTTTATCAGCCCATGAGGCACGATGCTCTCCCACGGTTCTTTCAAGAATTCGCTTTAATCCTCGGTTAGAGATTTCAGCCTGGCCATTAGTTTGTGGGTGGTATGCGGTGGAAAGACGATGATTTACACCATCTTAGCCATGACTCTTGCAAATTGATCATTTCAAAAATGAGTCCCGCGATCACTAATAATGGCACGAGGCACACCAAATCTAGCGAATAGCGATTTTAAAAAGTTACAAACCACCCTTACGTCATTAGTGGGTAAAGCTTTAGCTTCAACCCATTTAGAAACGTAGTCAACGTCTACAAGGATGTATTTGTTTCCTTTAGATGAAGGGAATGGCCCCATAAAGTCGATACCCCAAACATCAAAGATTTCACATTCTTGAATGAAATTCGGAGGCATCTCATCTTTATGTGTGATCTTGCCTTGTTTTTGGCAAGCATCACAACGTTTAACCATCTCGTGAGCATCACGATAAATGGTGGGCCAATAAAATCCCGAGTCAAACACTTTTTTGGTAGTGTAGTTGGGACCAAAGTGACCAGCGGTGGGTCCTTTGTGGCAAGCGTCAAGGATTTCTAAAGCTGCCGGTCCATCAACACATCGACGAATAATCAAATCAGCACATTGTTTGAATAGATACGGGTCATCCCAAAAGTAAGTCTTAACGTCTTTGAAGAACTTCTTCTTTTGTTGGGATGTTAACCCGTCAACAAGAATTCCACCCGCCAAGTAGTTTGCAATGTCCGTAAACCACGGGGTTTCATCAGAATTCGAGTTGATAGACATTAAGGTCTCCTGGGGAAAAGAGTCATTGATCTCTTTGTTCGGATGATCCCCTTGATAAGGATCCTCAAGTCTACTAAGATGATCCGTGGCTAGGTTTCCAGCTCCCTTCTTATCACGAATTTAGATTTTAAATTCTTGAAGTAGCAAAACCCAACGGAGAAGTCTTGGTTTGGAATCTTGTTTAGTTAACAAGTACTTCAACGCGGAATGATCGGTATACATGATTGTGGTAGAAAGGACAAGATAGGGGCGAAACTTTTCAAAGGCATAGACAACAGCTAAAAGCTCTTTTTCGGTTGTCGTGTAATGCAATTGGGCCCCTGTCATTGTCTTGTTAGCGTAATGGATCGGTTGGAAGTGTTTGTTCACTCTTTGGCCCAAAACCGCTCCAATAGCAAAGTCGCTAGCATCGCACATCAACTCAAAGGGAAGCTCCCAATTAGGGGTAACCAAGACGGGTGCCTTAGTTAGCTTATCCTTAAGCGAGTTGAAGGCTTCAATACACTCGTTGGAGAAGATAAAAGGAGTATCTTTTTCCAAGAGGTGGGTCATCGGGCGAGTGATTTTAGAAAAATCTTTGATAAATCAACGGTAGAAGCCCGCATGCTCGAGGAAACTTCTCACACCCTTCACGATTGAAGGTGGAGGCAATTTAGCAATAACATCAACTTTAGCACGGTCCACTTCAAGACCGGCTTTGGAGATCTTGTGTCCTAGCACAATGCCCTCTTTTACCATGAAATGGCATTTTTCCCAATTAAGAACAAGGCGAGTGTCTTTACTCCGCTTAAGCATACGTTCTAAATTGGCAAGGCAAGCAGAGAAAGAATGACCATAAATCGAGAAATCATCCATGAATACTTCCATAGTTTCTTCAACCATGTCATGGAAGATAGCCGTCATACACCGTTGGAACGTCCCAGGAGCATTGCATAAACCGAAAGGCATACGTTTGTAAGAAAATGTTCCATAGGGACAAGTGAATGTGGTCTTTTCTTGGTCCTTGGGATCGATGGGAATTTGAAAATACCCGGAGAAACCGTCTAAGAAGCAGTAATAGTCATTACCAGCTAGACGCTCGAGCATTTTATCCATGAAAGGAAGAGGAAAGTGATCTTTTCTCGTGGCATCATTGAGTTTGCGATAGTCGATACAAACTCTCCACCAGGTAACGAGACGAGTGGGAATCAACTCGTTGTGTTCATTGGGAACAACGGTTATTCCGCCCTTCTTGGGCACAAAATGGACGGGACTTACCCATGGCGAATCCGAAATAGGGTAAACCAAGCCGGCATCAAGAAGTTTGATAACCTCTTGTTTGATGACGTCATGAATTCGAGGATTAACCCTTCTTTGGCTCTGGATTGCGGGTTTAAAGTCATCTTCCATAAGAATCTTGTGAGTACAAAAGTTTGGATCAATTCCGCGGATATCGGAAATTTTCCAAGCAATTGCCTTCTTATGATCTTTAAGCACGGCGATGAGGCGAGATTTCTCTTCTTCTTTCAAGTCCTTGGCAATGATGACGGGCGACTTCTTCTTATCTTCAAGGAACACGTACTCGAGATGGGGCGGCAACTCCTTAAGTTCTAAATCCGGAGGATTTTCGATGGGAGGTGTATTCAAAGTCGGAGTGTCGATAGCAATAGCCTTGGGAGATGGTAGAAAAATATTGTCTTCTTTAAGAAGGTTCTCAATGAGGCGAAGATCTTCATCCCAATCGGTGGGAGAATCGTCATGTTCTAAGTTCGCATCTCCCATGGTGGCTTCCAAATCTTTCCAAAGGAAATCACTTTCTCCAAATAGAGATAGTGATGAATCAATACAGGAAACGGTCTCAACATTGGGAGGAGAGGTAGGAATACTTTTACAAGCATCTTTGAAGTGTTCTTCACAAGCCTCATCAAGAACGTCAATACAATTAACACCCTCGTATGTATAAGGCTGTTTAGAAAGCTTTCCCATCTTGAAGACGACTTTATCGTCACCAACTATCATGATAAGCTCACCCGCTTCAACATCGATGAGAGTGCGACTGGTCCTCAAGAATGGACGACCAATAATTAATGGCACACGAGGGTCCATATCGTAGTCGACGACGACGAAATAGGCAGGAAAAGTGAATTTGTCGACTCCTACAAAAACGTCTTCGGCTATCCCCACTGGATAAGCAACCGTACGGTTAGCTAATTCCAAAGTCATTTTGGTGGGGACTAGCTCAGGGAGAGATAATTGCTTCCAAACGCTTAGAGGCATTAAATTAATACTGGCACCTAGATCGGCTAGGGCCATGTAATTCTCTACTCTCGGGAAGTTGCAAGGGATTAAGAAGCGACCCGGATCACCAAGCTTAGTTTGCAATTTCCTTAAGAGCACTGCAGAGCAATTCTCATTAAGTTGGGTGTTAGCAATATCAAGAAGCTTCTCCTTGTCACTAAGAAGATCTTTGAACATTTTTGCATATTTAGGTATGTGAGCGAGAGCCTCAGCGAAGGAGATGTTGAAATTCAATTGTTTAAACATTTTCAGAAAGTTCAAAACCTGAATATCGTACTTGCTTTTGAGCTTCTCTTTCCTCAACCTTGAGGGATAAGGTATATCGGAAGAAGAGGAAGTCTTTGGGATAGTAGGATCACTCACATCCTTGGGTGGAGGAAGGGTAGAAGTAAGAGGTGGAGATATTGGGGAAGTAGAAGGATGAGGAATAGGAGCAGGTGACTCGTTTTCCTTAGTCACAATCACCAGTGGAGGTATAGGAAGCTTGGGTTCCTTGGTACCTTTGCCACTGCAAGTGGTGATTTCTTTCATCTCCCCTCTTGGATTCGCAACGGTGTTACTCGGAAGAGTACCCGAAGAAGAGGGTTGATTACCTTGGAAGAAACCAGCCATCATGTTCCTTAAGTCATTCGTTTGACTAGCCAAAGTGTTTCTCATATCAGCTCGCAGATCGTTCCCTTGTTTCACCATGTCTGCTTTCAAGTTGAGCACTTCCCGTTGGAGATTTTCCACGATCACATCATTGGTCCTCATGTAGGTTTCAACATCTTGGTATAATGCGGTGGGTTGGTTGGGAGGAGGAGCATGGTAGGCGGGTGGTTGATAAGCAGGTTGTTGGTAAACTTGGTTGTTTCTTTGAGATGGATATGGTTGTTTGTGAGGTGGTTGGTATGGTGCACGAGGTTGTTGTTGAGGAGGGCGATTAAGGTTTTGTTTTTGGTTTGGATTAGGTGGGGGAAAACCGGGCGGGGAAAGAAAGTTGTTTGAGCGGTAGCTAAGCAAGTTGCGGTCTCCTTGAGGACGAGCTTGATAAGCGGCCGGAGGATAGGTACCGTATGCTGCATTAACATTCTCAGAAGGATAGACTTGGGTGGCGGTACAAGTGGTGTAAGAGTGAGGACCCCCGCATATTTCACATGGTTGGCTAACAGCATTGACTTGAGCGTTTTTAGCATTGATGTTGTTGGTGTTGCTAGCGGTTTGGGTAGCAAGCGATTCAAGAAGCGCAGTGATTTTGTCAAGTCGCTTGTCGTTGTCACTAGTACTAGCACTAGCGGCATTGGTCCGCACACTCTTGGTTTGCACACGAGACTTATTCTCAATGATATCCCAAGCGACATTAGAAGTCTTAACCAAAATATTACCCCCCGAGGCACTATTTAGTGAATCTTGGTCATTCATGCTTAAACCATTATAAGAAGTATTAATTTGGTGCACTTTGGTAAAACCATGTTGTGGGCACTTTCTTAAAAGGTCTTTAAAACGGTCCCAAGATTCACTAAAAGACTCATCGTAGTTTTGTTCAAAATTGATGATTTCATTCCGCAAAGCGGTAGTACGAGAGGGTGGGAAAAAGTAGTTTATAAACTTGGTCTCCAAATCCGTCCACGTCAAAATACTTTGTGGCGGTTCCTTTGCAAGCCAATGCCGGACTTGTCCCTTGATGAGATGGCATTTATACATGATCTCATCGTTCTTTTCGGGCCTTAAATACATAAAAATGTCATAATATACCATATATATGCTTGTGTTTGTTTACTTGTGTATGTTAGGTATGGATATCGTGAAAAAGACAAAAGATCACAAGATACAAGGAAAAACGGACACGAGAAACGAAGCCGTACAAAGAACCGGGCCCTAATTCATGGAATACTCAACAAATACCCTTGAAGACTTGAAGACATACAAGATTGATCCTCATTTATTGAAGAAATGACACTTAAAACCCTTGTATATTGATAATTACAAGTTTGGTCCCTTAAGTTTGTCAAAACTACACAAAAGGTCCTTCAACTTTGAATAAATAGCAAGATTAGTCCCTCAACAATTTCAAATTGCCAACAATGGTCCCTCATGAATCCAAAGATACATTGAAGACCTTTGAAGATCAAGAATGTCCAAGATCAGCCCTTGAATTATGCAAAAGTTCCAAAATTTACCCTTATAACTCTTTTGGAAAAGTCTTGTGCCAAAAATGTCAAGTGGTGAAAGATATTAACAAAGGGAAATTCGTTTTAGGGCTGAATTACTTGATTTACCAAAAATCCCAAAATACAAGGACTAAAAGTGTGCTATTGAAACATTTGAAACAAAATTACGCCAAACACTTTCCATTCCCCCAATTTCGGATCAAATCCACTACTATTCACCCTTCATCCACCCAGTTTTTACTCCACTTAAAACAAAGGTTAAAAACAAATTACCCTGGCACTTGTGTGATTCACATGTGCAGAAACAAATCCCACGCATAAAACCCTCAGTCCCACTACTCCTTGGACCCCACACTCAACCTCCTCAACCAATGAAAATGCAACATAGCCTCCAAGTAACCTGACGTGCCCAAATCAACAGCCTATGATCCCTGCTTCATAACAAAGTTATTTTAAACGGTTTGGATGCATTTGGACAACTTATTCCATCAAAACGTCTAGAAGACTCAAGGGCATTATAGAGAATTCACTTCTAGGGTTTGTGAATAGTGTTTAGCCAGGCATTTGCCTATAAAAGGAGACCTCAACATGTGAGAGTCCCTTTGTTCCAGATTTTAGCTTTTAAATCTTTGTAATTCCTTTTTATGAAATAAAGTTTGAATTTCTGAAAATTTTGAATTCTAAACTGTTATTTATAAAAGTTTGGTGTTTGATAAGCTAAAATCTGAGTTCCATAATCTTGTTTGAAGGTTTTTGAGGCAAGGTTTTAAGTGATAAAGCTTTTGCATCTAAAATCATAAAGTTGGTATTATTTGATCTCACTTTGTCGTTTGTTCTTCTTAGCAGCTTGGAAGCTGGTACTTGTTCTGCTAGTACCTCAGCTCAAACAATCCAAGGCCTGGATGTAGGTCTTGGAGGTTTGCATCTTCTTCCCTTTTCATTTTCTCTTTAAGTTTCTAATTAATTGTGATTTTTGTGGATTTGTGCTTGAATCTGTGATATTATTGTTGAATCTGGTTTATTTGTGTTGTTTTGATGTTTATGAAGTGTTGTTAGACTGATTTGTGGGTAAAATCTGCATAAGCCTTTGAAAAATTGTGAAAACAAGTTTTAAAAGGGTGTTTGGGTTTACTACATAAGTTGGGATTGTGGCTTGTTAAGTTGGGGTATCGTGTTAGCAAGAGTTGGTATCTGTTATTTGGGTGCTATTGTTCATATGTTTGTAGGTTTGAAGGTTTGAAACACATAGATTCTTAAAATAGGGTATAAAATCTTAAATACTTGGTAAAATTGGCTAGGATTTTGAGGACACCTAGATCTAAGCTTAGGATATGGCTAACAAGTGCTAAACCTTAGTTAATCACACCAGGGAAGAAGGATTTGAGGCCTGAAATTGGATCAAGTGTCAAATAGATCAGCAAAGAGTTAGTGTTCATCAATTGCATGTTAGTGTTCATCAGTAACCTTCACTTGCTTATTTCTGTTGATTCAATTTGATTCAGTGTTTGATTCTTGTTTCTTTGTGCTTATCCATAGTTTATATAGCTTGTGTGTGCATCTTGTTGAGTTTGGTTGGCTTATTCAGGCTTAATCTGCTTATTATTGCATAACTGCTTATTTTTCCATATCTGGGCTATATCTGGCAACTTTTTGATTGATTGTGGCTTATTGTGTGGACCAAATTGTGATTTTCTTGTTGCTATTGACTCCTTGTGATTCACTGATCACAAGGGTGCCTTTGTTTCCAGTTGA
Organism: Glebionis coronaria; assembly: GCA_025667525.1. Taxonomy (NCBI): domain Eukaryota; kingdom Viridiplantae; phylum Streptophyta; class Magnoliopsida; order Asterales; family Asteraceae; genus Glebionis; species Glebionis coronaria. The sequence goes on along the minus strand of CM046882.1, from coordinate 223,874,273 downwards.
ATCCAACCAGAACTCTCAAATAAGCTTGGTCAAATAGTCAAAGCAGTGGGAACTCCTTTCCCCTGCTGGTTGCCACTGCTAGTGTAAAACTGGTGTCAGCTTATCAATAAGCTATAATAGCTTATTCTAACCAACAACAACTTGGATTTTGTAATAGGTGCTCATTATTTGACCCATTTGTTCATACTGGAGCATTTGGTGGGTTGACTTTAAGGTTTGACTAGAAAACCAACTTCATTGACTTTTTTATAAGTTCATTTGTGCTTATTCTGGCTTATTGGTTGTGCTTATTGGAATTTTTTTGATTGATTTGGCTTATTGAGTCCATTTGTGATCTTTTGCAAGTTGAATCAAGTCCTGAAGTGCCTTATTTCTCAAAAACGACTATTTTGTCTTTTAGTGAAATAATACTTTGCTTATTTATGGCTTATTGAGTGTGCTTTTTCAAAATTTCTTTTTACATATCTCATAAGCATCCCAAAAGAAGGTTGTGTGTCAAATTAGAGCTTATGGCATTGGCTTATTGCTTAATGGGCTGAAAAGCCCAATAAGAATAAGCTGTGTGCTTAATAAGCTATGATAAGCTCATATTCAGCTTTTGGGCCTTTAGAGTTTTGTTCTTAGAATTGAATTTTGAGTCAGATAGGGCTTTTCCAAGTCAATTGGGCCAAGTTTGACTTTTTGGGCCCAAAAGCCCATTTGGTTTGACTGTTTTTGGTTTTGGCCCATTTGAGGGCCTAATAGGGGTATTTTGGTCATTTCCCTTTGATTTTCTGATTATTTAGGTTAAAATAAACTAGTGCGCAAGTTTTTAGAATTTTTTATAATTTTTAGATTTTTAATATTATTTTATTATTATTTTTCAAATTTCACATTTTCCATCTTTTTACATTTTTCTTAGGTTTAATACATTAAAATAGGAATTTAGCAACTTTTAGAATAATTTTATCACTTTTAGATTAATTTTTATAATTATTTAAGTTTTAATAGTTTTTAAATCATTTTAAATAGTTTTATTAGTTTAAAAATTTCAAAAAATAGTTTTTAATCTTTTTAGGTCATTTTAGAGGTTTACCAATTGAAAAATCTTTATTTGGGCTTTTTGATAATTTATTTGATTTTTAGGGCTTTAATTAGCATTTAAAAATTGAATATTTAATTATTTTAAAGGTTTGAAAAAGTTTTGATCATTGGTAAACTCTTAGTTTATTTATTTTGATTTTTGGTGAATTTTTGGTATTTTTTAGAATTAATTTTTATTTTTGTAGATTCTACGGTTTTACGTTTTAACTCTCTAGTAGTAATTTTTACGTCTTCGTCATCTTCTTTTCTCATCCCCTTCTAAACAAAATATTAATCTCAAATCTTGTACATCTTAGTCACACACATATACCTCCTTGGAAAACGAACTTCATAAGGGTCATTAGTGTTTACGTTTTCCTAAACGTTCACTTAATACTTACCGCTTTTACGCTCCTTTTCCTAAAGGACGTATTTTTACCACAACCATTCTGGCGCCGCTGCCGGGGAGGTGTGTCGTGATTAATTTGTATTGTTGTTTTTAATATTAACCATAAATAGTATTTGTATTAGTAGAAATCTACTAATACGTATTATCGGTTTTCTTGGTTTTTCTTGTGAAAATATTATTAGTATATTGTATTAAGTATCACAACAAATAAACAATATCTCCAAAAGTGTGAAAACACAACCTTAATTGGGATTTCATCACTCAAATATTGTATTCGAATCTCAAACAAAAAGAAAAAGGCAAAAATAGATAACTACTTTCGTGAAGCTCGATTTTGAAAAATACAAACTATAAGGTGGGTATAAGGCGGGTATTATAAAATATACCCTAAGGAAAAAGGCTCTTAAGTGTTTCGCGCCGCCTCGTTTCCCCGCTTGCTTGTGAGTATTTTGAGATTGAAGGCTAATCGAGGGTTTTGCCGCCCAAAGTATTATTACGTATAATATATTTGCTTGGTTTCTTTGTGATTAAACCCTCTTTAACAATTTGGTTTTCACCAAAGTTCTAAAGTCATTCGAAGGCGTTCACTCCACGTGATCGTTTTCATTCCTTTGAGGCTTCTTTAATCAAGAATTTGATTCGAGGAGAGATTTTGTAGATTGTTGTCTACGAATATACACCAAAATCCAAAAAAAAAAATATATCATCAAAAACACAAAAAAAATTGAAAATTCACAAAACACCCAAAAAGAATCTTCTTTGCTCACCTCCCATTCTTCGTGAAGTTTATGATCACTCGTAATTAAGCAAAACGAGCTCGTAAACGTCTTCAAAAGCAAGCCAATCAAGAGACGTTGATTGTTGAACAACCTCCAATTGTTGAACCTATTGTAGAACAAGAAGTCGTCATGGCTAATCGTACTATGATGGAGTTGCTACAAGCACCCACCGAGGGTTTTGGAGAGGCTATTGTGATTCCCGCCATCCTTGCGGAGAATTTCGAGATTAAGACGGGTTTAATGTCGAAGTTGCAAGCAAATAAGTTTAGAGGTCATGAGAAAGACAACCCGCACTACCACATTAGGAATTTTAACCGTCTCACCGCTACTAGCAAGTTTAAGGATGTTCCACATGACGCCATTAAGATGATGTTGTTTCCATACTCGTTAGATGGACCCGCAAAAATTTGGCTTGAGAAAGAACCGCGAAATTCGATTTTGACATGGGCCGATCTCGTTTCTAAGTTTGTGAACAAGTTTTTTCCACCATCTAAAACAACACATTTGAAAAATGAGATTTCACGATTTGTGCAAAGAAATAATGAAAGTTTTTCAATGGCATGGGAACGCTTTAAAGAAATGTTACATGAATGTCCACACCATGATTTTACGGAATTGCATCAAATTGATACTTTTTATAATGGGCTTAATGATCATGAACGAGATTATTTGAATGCCGCCGTGGGTGGTAATTTTTTGTGCAAGACGACAAATGAAGCTTTACAAATCATCGAGAATAGATCTAAGGTTTATAGACCTCGTAACACACCGAGTGTTGCCAATTTGGGTTCGTCATCATCATCACAATCGTCTCGTAGTATTAATGCCTTACATGATGAAGCTAATGAGGAAAATTGGTTTTTTGATAGATTTGCTAATCTTATGTCCCATTGGAAAGCTCAAGAAGCTTCTAATTCCGCTTCGGTTAAAGCGGTTGCTAAGAGTTGTTTGTCTTGTGGTGGAGCTCATGATCTTTCCGAGTGCATTACGGATGGTAACACTTCGAGTGCTTATGTAGCAACACGAACTTACAACCAAAACGGTCAAGGTTCCCGCCAAAATCAAGCTCCACCAAATCAAAATGCTAATAATTATCGAAACAACAACCAAGGTGGTAATTACCAAGGCAATTCACGCAACTACAACAAAGGGAATTATCAAAATGGGAATGGACAAATTTCTAATCAAAACCAAAACCGTGATTTTCAAAACACTACACAAGCTTTTCAAAATGCTCACACTAAAAATCTTCAAGGAGAATTTTTGGATTATGCTAAAGCAAATGATGCTAAATTTGATAACATGCAACGTGAGATGATTAGCTTAAGGTCCGGGTTGAAAAACGAGCTTAAAAATGAACTTGCTAATGAACTTAAAACTCATGCAAACAAAATGGAAGGAAATGTCAAACGTCTTCAACAAAACCAACAAAAGATGGAATTAGGACAACATGAGATTAAGCAAGAGTTATTAAAAGCGGATGCTAGGCAATCAAAATTTGAGGACCGAATGGCTAAGATGTTTGAAGCAATCATGTGTAAACCCTCTTCCTCGGGTGGTCTTCCTGGTGATACCATTGCAAACCCGAAGGGAGAAATGAAGGTTATTACTACACGAAGTGGTAAAACTTTCAAGGAACCAATCTCTCGTCCAAGTACTTCTACGGATAAGGAAATCGAAAAAGAACACGAGGTGTTGGTCGAAAAGGAGCACATTACAATCCCACGAAGTACCGCTCAAACCACACCTACGGTTGAACCAATACCAATTGTGGAACCCGAGTTTCCAAGACCGTTGCCTAATGACCAACCCACACCACCTTTACCCTATCCTTCGAGACGAAAAAAAGAGAAGTTGTAAGAACGTAACAAACAACAAATCGAGCTTTTTATAAAAATGTTTCAACAAGTGCATTTTGATGTGAGTTTAGCCGACGCGTTGTTATATATGCCTCGTTTCACTTCCACTTTTAAAAGTATGATGAGCGATAAGGAAAAGCTTTCAAAGCTTGCTAATTGTTCTTCGGGTTATCTTAACCGCATACCAGAAAAAGTTGGTGATCCCGGAAAGTTCCTCATTCCTTGTGACATACAAGATATGAAAGAATGCCTCGCCTTGGCCGATCTTGGTGCGAGCATTAATTTGATGCCATTTTCCATTTGGAAATCGCTTTCGCTTCCGGCTCTCATTCCTTCGAACATGTCTATCGAGATGGCCGATCATTCTACGATTATGGCATGTGGAGTAGCCAAAGATGTTTTCGTGAAAGTGGGGAAGTTCTACTATCCCGTTGATTTTATAGTAGTTGACATCCCCGCGGATCCTCAAGTTCCTCTAATTTTAGGTCGTTCATTTTTAGACACTTCGAGATCGCTTATCGATGTTCATGCGAGAACTATCACTTTGAGATTCAACGAAGAGAAACTTGTTATAAACGCTACTCAAAACTCGAAACCTTCTCATGTTTATGCAATCGCTACCATCAATCACATTGACATCGTTGATGTGGTTTGCGATGAGTTTTCACAAGAAGTGTTAGGTTTTTCTGATAGCTCGTCAAGTGGCAATCCCACTATTTTGGATCCGATTATTGCTAATTACACACCTAATCTCACTGCATTCCAAGGAGGCGATCTCACTTCAAATGAAATCGACAAAGAAGATGAGGTGTTGATTAGTGATGATACTTCTATTCCACCATTTCTTTCGCCGATGGAAGTTATGAGTGTTGAACCAAAATCTTCAATCGAGGAACCACCTATCCTTGAATTGAAAGATCTTCCCTCTCACCTTGAATACGCATTCTTGGAAGGTGATGACAAGTTGCCAGTTATTATTGCAAGAGGTCTTGCTAATGATGAAAAAACCGAGCTCTTGAAAGTTCTTAAGGCTCATAAAGGGGAAATTGCGTGGAAAATATCCGACATTAAGGGTATTGACCCAAAATTTTGTACTCACAAGATTTTAATGGAGGAGGACTACAAACCCGCAATTCAAAGTCAAAGAAGGGTGAATCCCAAAATTCACGATGTCATTAAAAAGGAGGTCCTTAAACTCCTTGACGCGGGAATGATTTATCCTATATCTGATAGCCCATGGGTGAGCCCAATCCATTGTGTCCCTAAAAAGGGAGGAATGACCGTTGTGCCTAATGAAAACAACGAGTTAATTCCCACTCGTGTTGTGACCGGTTGGAGGGTGCGTATTGACTACCGAAAGTTAAATGACGCCACTCGTAAAGACCACTTTCCTTTGCCCTTCATGGATCAAATGTTGGAGCGACTTGCGGGAAATGAATTCTATTGCTTTTTAGATGGTTTTTCCGGTTACTTTCAAATCCCTATCGACCCTCGTGATCAAGATAAGACTACGTTTACGTGTCCTTATGGAATGTTCGCTTATCGTAGGATGCCTTTCGGACTTTGTAATGCACCGGGTACGTTTCAACGGTGTATGATGGCGATTTTTCACGATGTGATCGAGAAGTCGATGGAAGTGTTTATGGATGACTTCTCGTTGTTTGGCAATTCGTTCACGTCATGTTTATCTAATCTCGAGCAAATGTTAAAATGTTGTGAAGAACCAATCTTGTGCTTAATTGGGAAAAATGTCATTTTATGTGTAACCAAGGAATCGTCTTAGGACATAAAGTGTCGAAGGCAGGGATTGAGGTCGATAAAGCTAAGGTAGACGTCATCGCCAAGTTACCTCATCCCAAAACCGTTAAGGGAGTTAGGAGTTTCCTAGGCCACGCGGGCTTTTATCGTCGTTTCATCAAGGACTTTTCGAAAATCTCTCGACCTATGACACACCTTCTCGAGAAGGATGCTCCTTTTAATTTCAATGAGGATTGTGTTAGAGCTTTCGAAACTCTCAAAAGGAAACTTACCGAAGCTCCCATTCTTGTTGCTCCTAATTGGGAATTACCCTTTGAAATCATGTGCGATGCAAGTGATTATGCTATAGGGGCCGTCTTAGGGCAACGTTATGACAAGCACTTCCGTCCTATCCACTATGCTAGTAAGACGATGATCGAGGCCCAATTAAAGTACACCACAACGAAGAAGGAATTCCTTGCCGTGGTCTATGCTTTTGAGAAATTCTGACCTTATCTCGTCTTAACTAAAAGCATCGTGTATACCGACCATTCGGCTATCAAGTATCTCTTAGCTAAGCAAGACGCTAAGCCGAGATTGCTTCGTTGGATGCTCCTCCTCCAAGAATTTGATGTCACCGTGCTTGACAAAAAAGGAGCCGAGAATCTAGCGGCCGATCATCTCTCTCGTCTAGAAGATCCTCACAAAGATGTTTTCGAGAACAAGGAAATCACCGAAACATTTCCTCTTGAGACTCTCGGTGTAGTGAATTCTAAAGACACCACCCCATGGTTTGCCGACATTGCAAATTACCATGCGGGCAATTTCATAATCAAGGGTATGACGACTCAACAAAAACGAAAATTCTTTCGTGACGTCAAGTTCTATTTTTGGGACGACCCTTATCTCTTTCGGGTTTGTGCGGATCAACTCGTTCGACGTTGTGTTTTTGGTACTGAAGCTTCTAATATCCTTAGAGCTTGTCACGAGGGACCCACGGGTGGTCACCACGGTGCTAATCTCACGGCTAAGAAAGTGTTTGATGCTGGTTTCTTTTGGCCTTCTATCTATCGTGATGCACACGCACTTGTCAAGTCGTGTGATTCGTGCCAACGTCAAGGAAAATCGTCTCAACGTGATGAAATGCCGCAAAACATAATTCAAGTGTGTGAGATTTTAGACATATGGGGAATAGACTTTATGGGGCCATTCCCTTCGTCTCATGGCAACAAATACATCCTCGTCGCGGTGGACTACCTTTCTAAGTGGGTGGAAGCTAAGGCTTTGCCTACTAATGATGCTCGTGTGGTAGTGAAGTTTTTGAAGCAACTATTCTCTCGGTTCGGAACCCCTCGTGCTATTATAAGCGATCGTGGAACCCATTTTTGTAATGACCAATTCGAAAAGGTTCTAAAGAAATATGGAGTTACTCATCGTCTTTCTACGGCTTATCACCCGCAAAGGAGTGGGCAAGTCGAGGTTTCGAACCGAGCTTTGAAGAGGATTTTAGAGAGGTCAATTAGAGAAAACCGTGCTTCATGGTCCGACAAACTCGATGACGCTTTATGGGCCTTTAGGACCGCTTATAAGACACATATCGGTTGCACTCCTTATAAGTTAGTCTATAGGAAGAATTGTCATTTGCCCATTGAGTTGGAGCACAAGGCATATTGGGCCCTTAAGCATGCAAACTTTGACTTGAAGACCGCGGGAGATCATCGAAAAATACAATTGAATGAATTGGATGAATTAAGAGATAATGCTTATGAAAATTCATTAATTTTTAAAGAAAAGACTAAAAAATTTCATGATTCAAAGATTAAAAACCGGGTTTTTAACGTTTGTGATCAAGTGTTGCTTTTTAACTCTCGTCTTAAGATATTTTCCGGGAAATTGAAATCTCGTTGGTCGGGTCCGTTCACCATTACACAAGTTTTTCCGTATGGGACCATTGAGCTAGCTCAAGATGATGGTCCTAATTTCAAGGTGAATGGACATAGGCTTAAGCACTACTTTGGTGGGGAAATTCCTTCAATGGTTGCCCTCGACCAAGTCACCTTCCCCAATGATAATTAGCATTGAGGGGATCGAGTCGAGCTCATGACTCGGTAATCAAAAACGAGGTGCCTCGTGGGGGAGATCCCATGCTTATCCTTTATGCTTACTATTCACTAATAAGGGAACTTGTACCCTTTCAACTCGTTGTCTCGTGGTTGTTTGTGATTGTGTTATCTAGATCATCATCATCATCTACGATTGAAGACTCTCGTGTTCGTTTACATGAGCCTCCATCGTTTGCTTGAAGAAGTTTTTCACGAATCCAAGACATATCCTTTATTGTTCTACCAATTATCTTTTAGCATACTTAATAAACGACTTTAGATATAATGTTGATCACCCTTTCCATGCTAGATCCTAAGCATTCGACTCTTCGTCTCTAGTATGGGGGTGCTCCACCTTTAGACTCGAAACATTGGGGACAATGTTTACTTTTAGTATGGGGGGTGAATAGTTACTTGCTTTGCTACGCCCTCACGCTTTCCAACTTTCAATGTTTTGTTTTGCTAATAAGGCTAAAAATGGCCAAATTTTAAATTTTTTCTTACTTTTCATAAGTGTTTTTAAGACACGAATGTATATTTTTTGATGGGTAGAATAAGAATTAATTTTTGACTTGATGGGCATTTGGAGCCATTTACATTCCTTAACCCGCTCAATTCAAGTTTTGCTAGACTTTTATATAGAGAGCTTTAAAACGTGAAAGTCTTAATTCAATCGGGTTAAGAACAAGAACTTTTCGCATGTTCCTATAATTGATCCTAGAAAGTCACTTATCAAGGGAACTATAAAACGCATTCTCTAAACTTGAAAAAGTCCAAGAAAGTGAAAGATCCTATAGGTGGCTTGAAAACCCAAAACTTTGATTTGATATAGTCTTAATGAAAGCTAATCCAAATTTGGCTTAATTTTGACTTGCATGGCTAAGTATTCACGAGTCTCTTTAATTAGAGGTCTTTATATAGTGAAGAACGAGAAATGATAGAGTTAGACAAGTGATCATGCTAAACGTAGAACATGAAAATGTTCTTTCAAAAACTCATATGTTTTTAATTGTGGCTTTTTCTTCCCATAAGATCAATGCGTTAGGAATAAATCATAATTGCAATAAGTAAGGTCGTAGGATTTGAAAGGTTATTTAGCCTCTAGCGCAAGATCGTTTAAAAGTTGCTCGGGGTTGAATAGAGTTCATAACCAAGGCATAACTTATTGAAGCGGGACGCGAAGATTGGCGATCATCCAAAAAGGCCCTAACAAGGCATGAGGAGCTCTATTTTTGCTAAAGATCCAAAGATGATGTGAAGTATCATTATTCCTAAATCAATATGAAGGATCGAGACACACGACGAAAAGCAATTACTCCCCTAAAGATCATGGAGAAAGTCTATCCAAAAAGACCCTAACAAGGTATGATGATAAATATATCCAAGTCCGAAAAGGAGGCGGATCGTTGTATATCAAAATCCAAAGTAAAGGTTGAAGAAAAATGATGAAGTCGCGGTCCAAATGAAGAATCTCTCAAAAACGTCAAGTGAAGAAATTCCAAATATATGAAGAGAAGACCATAATTTCGAGAACGTCTTCCCAAGATTTGAAGTATGAAGTACATGCCAAATATCGGTCCGAGAAAGGTCTCAAATCGTGAAACGAGTTATGCCAAGATATGAACTTAAGGAGATACACGAGAAGCCGTTTTAAAAGATTTTGTCCTTCGGCTAACTATTGATTAAATCGTGCTACTTTTCTTTCGGACTAATAACTACTCAAATAAGTCAATATGAATCACTTGTGATCCATGACAAATAGATAAAAAATTCTAGTAACCCATTTCCTTTATAATAACTAGGATTGCGGGGAGGAAAAAGTATTACACAATTTAGACGTATGAGTAGTGTTAGCATTGTGACTTGTACCAACAATGATCTCGTTTTTGCACTTAGCATGGAATGTATGACAATCAAGGATGACGAAGTTTACTCTAAGGGACATTTACTTGTTTCTATTCTTTGACCCTAAAAGTCACTTTTTGTGATGAAAATCATACATTATGTCTTTTCACATCTTCGTAGTATGTTACAAGTCTTTCACTTTTCAATAAAGGTTAATAAAATTGAACTTTGGTGATGCTTAGATACTTTATTCTAGCATTGCGTGAGGGCACGACAATGGCTTAGTATGGGGGAGTGATGAGATGGCATTTATACATGATCTCATCGTTATTTTCGGGCTTTAAATACATAAAAATGTCATAATATATCATATATATGCTTGTGTTTGTTTACTTGTGTATTTTAGGTATGGATATCGTGAAAAAGACAAAAGATCACAAGATACAAGGAAAAACGGACACGAGAAACGAAGCCGTACAAAGAACCGAGCCCTAATTCATGGAATACTCAACAAATACCCTTGAAGACTTGAAGACATACAAGATTGATTCTCATTTATTGAATAAATGACACTTAAAACCCTTGTATATTGATAATTACAAGTTTGGTCCCTTAAGTTTGTCAAAATTACACAAAAGATCCTTCAACTTTGAAGTAATGGCAAGATTAGTCCCTCAACAATTTCAAATTGCCAACAATGGTCCCTCATGAAGCCAAAGATACATTGAAGACCTTTGAAGATCAAGAATGTCCAAGATCAGCCCTTGAATTATGCAAAAGTTCCAAAATTTACCCTTATAACTCTTTTGGAAAAGTCTTGTGCCAAAAATGTCAAGTGGTGAAAGATATTAACAAAGGAAATTCGTTTTAGGGCTGAATTACTTGATTTACCAAAAATCCCAAAATACAAGGACTAAAAGTGTGCTATTGAAACATTTGAAACGAAATTGCGCCAAACACTTTCCATTCCCCCAATTTCGGATCAAATCCCCTACTATTCACCCTTCATCCACCCAGTTTTTACTCCACTTAAAACAAAGGGTAAAAACAAATTACCTTGGCACTTGTGTGATTCACATGTGCAGAAACAAATCCCACACATAAAACCCTCAATCCCACTACTCCTTGGACCCCACACTCAACCTCCTCAACCAATGAAAATGCAACTTAGCCTCCAAGTAACTTGACGTGTCCAAATCAACAGCCTAGGATCCCTGCTTCATAACAAAGCTATTTTAAACGGTTTGGATGCATTTGGACAACTCATTCCATCAAAACGTCTAGAAGACTGAAGGGCATTATAGAGAATTTACTTCTAGGGTTTGTGAATAGTGTTTAGCCATGCATTTGCCTATAAAAGGAGACCTCAACATGTGAGAGTCCCTTTGTTCCAGATTTTAGCTTTTAAATCTTTGTAATTCCTTTTTATGAAATAAAGTTTGAATTTCTAAAAATTTTGAATTCTAATCTGTTATTTATAAAAGTTTGGTGTTTGATTAGCTAAAATCTGAGTTCCATAATCTTGTTTGAAGGTTTTTGAGGCAAGGTTTTAAGTGATAAAGCTTTTGCATCAAAAATCAGAAAGTTGGTATTATTTGATCTCACTTTGTGGTTTTTTCTTCTTAGCAGCTTGGAAGCTGGTACTTGTTCTGCTAGTACCTCAGCTCAAACAATCCAAGGCCTGGATGTAGGTCTTGGAGGTTTGCATCTTCTTCCCTTTTCATTTTCTCTTTAAGTTTCTGATTAATTGTGATTTTTGTAGATTTGTGCTTGAATCTGTGATATTATTGTTGAATCTTGTTTATTTGTGTTGTTTTGATGTTTATGAAGTGTTGTTAGACTGATTTGTGGGTAAAATCTGCATAAGCCTTTGAAAAATTGTGAAAACAAGTTTTAAAAGGGTGTTTGGGTTTACTACATAAGTTGGGATTGTGGCTTGTTAAGTTGTGGTATTGTGTTAGCAAGAGTTGGTATCTGTTATTTGGGTGCTATTGTTCATATGTTTGCAGGTTTGAAGGTTTGAAACACATAGATTCTTAAAATAGGGTATAAAATCTTAAATACTTGGTAAAATTGGCTAGGATTTTGAGGACACCTAGATCTAAGCTTAGGCTAGGGCTAACAAGAGCTAAACCTTAGTTAACCACACCAGGGAAGAAGGATTTGAGGCCTGAAATTGGATCAAGTGTCAAATAGATCAGCAAAGAGTTAGTGTTCATCAATTGCATGTTAGTGTTCATCAGTAACCTTCACTTGCTTATTTTTGTTGATTCACTTTGATTCAGTGTTTGATTCTTGTTGCTTTGTGCTTATCCATAGTTTATATAGCTTGTGTGTGCATCTTGTTGAGTTTGGTTGGCTTATTCAGGCTTAATCTGCTTATTATGGCATAACTGCTTATTTTTCCATATCTGGGCTATATCTGGCAACTGTTTGATTGATTGTGGCTTATTGTGTGGACCAAATTGTGATTTTCTTGTTGCTATTGACTCCTTGTGATTCACTGATCACAAGGGTACATTTGTTTCCAATTGAATCCAACCAGAACTCTCAAATAAGCTTGGTCAAATAGTCAAAGCAGTGGGAACTCCTTTCCCCTGCTGGTTGCCACTGCTAGTGTAAAACTGGTGTCAGCTTATCAATATGCTATAATAGCTTATTCTAACCAGCAACAACTTGGATTTTGTAATAGGTGCTCATTATTTGACCCATTTGTTCATACTGGAGCATTTGGTGGGTTGACTTTAGGGTTTGACTAGAAAACCAACTTCATTGACTTTCTCATAAGTTCATTTGTGCTTATTCTGGCTTATTGGTTGTGCTTATTGGAATTTTGTTGATTGATTTGGCTTATTGAGTCCATTTGTGATCTTTTGCAAGTTGAATCAAGTCCTGAAGTGCCTTATTTCTCAAAAACGACTATTTTGTCTTTTAGTGAAATAATAATTTGCTTATTTCTGGCTTATTGAGTGTGCTTTTTCAAAATTTCTTTTTACAGATCTCATAAGCATCCTAAAAGAAGGTTGTGTGTCAAATTAGAGCTAATGGCATTGGCTTATTGCTTAATAGGCTGAAAAGCCCAATAAGAATAAGCTGTGTGCTTAATAAGTGTGGTAAGCTCATATTCAGCTTTTGGGCCTAGAGTTTTGTTCTTAGAATTGAATTTTGAGTCAGATAGGGCTTTTCCAAGTCAATTGGGCCAAGTTTGACTTTTTGGGCCTAAAAGCCCATTTAGTTTGACTGTTTTTGGTTTTGGCCCATTTGAGGGCCCAATAGGGGTATTCTGGTCACTTCACTTTGATTTTCTGATTATTTAGGTTAAAATAAACTAGTTTGCAAGTTTTTAGAATTTTTTATAATTTTTAGATTTTTAATACTATTTTATTATTATTTTATTATTATTTTTCAAATTTCACATTTTCCATCTTTATACATTTTTCTTAGGTTTAATACATTAAAATAGGAATTTAGCAACTTTTAGAATGATTTTATCACTTTTAGATTAATTTTTATAATTATTTTAAGTTTTAATAGTTTTTAAATCATTTTAAATAGTTTTTAGTAGTTTAAAAATTTCAAAAAATAGTTTTTAATCTTTTTAGGTCATTTTAGAGGTTTACCAATTGAAAAATCTTTATTTGGGATTTTTGATAATTTATTTGATTTTTAGGGCTTTAATTAGCATTTAAAAATTGAATATTTAATTATTTAAAAGGTTTGAAAAAGTTTTGATCATTGGTAAACTCTTAGTTTATTTATTTTGATTTTTGGTATTTTTTAGAATTAATTTTTATTTTTGTAGATTCTACGGTTTTACGTTTTAACTTTCTAGTAGTAATTTTTACGTCTTCGTCATCTTCTTTTCTCATCCCCTTCTAAACCAAATATTAATCTCAAATCTTGTACATCTTAGTCACACACATATACCTCCTTGGAAAACGAACTTCATAAGGGTCATTAGTGTTTACGTTTTCCTAAACGTTCACTTAATACTTACCGCTTTTACGCTCCTTTTCCTAAAGGACGTATTTTTACCACAACCATCCCTCTAAGGAGAAAGGAAAGAGTTGTAAACGGATTACCTCTTGTGGAACACCATTGAATTTGACCGTATTTGTGAGTTGCAAGAACCTTTTGATGTGGTCATGTGGATCATCAATGGTACGCCCCAAGAATGGTTGAGCAGAGACCATCTGAATAAAGCCGGATTTGAGCTCAAAGTTGTTGGCTGCAATCGCGGGTATGACAATTGGATCATTGTTGCCCTCCACATGTGCTTGTAACAGTTCAATCATAGGGCGATTATCCGGTAGAGGTTCATTGTTGTTGTTATTGTTGTTGTTGTGTACACCGGCCATGTCTAAGTCTTCGAGAGGCTCGGGCTCTTGATAAGACGTTGGTCGTGTACGCATGCACCTGAAAAAGAACTGACAAAGCAAACAAGAAATATTTTTGGTTTTTATGGTTTTTTAATTTTTTTGTATTTTTGAAAATTTTATATTTTTTTGGATTTTTGAAATTTTTTATGAAAAAGTAACGTTCACGGCGAACGGATCCCAAAATCCAAGTTCTCACAAAAAACTGTTAATCTTAACGAGAAGAGCCGGCAGCGGCGCCATTTGATACTAGAGATTTTATATGGTTCAGATTTAGTTCTCGGAATCTTCTCGAATTGATCACAGCTCAAAGTGGAATGATTGTTCTTGGTGACAAATAGGGGGTTTGGTTCTCTATTCAACTAAAACGGTAAATGAATGAAGTAAATAAAGACTTAAACCAAAAACAGTTAATGAAATAAATCTTGAATTAAAATTAAACAATTAAACGATAAAGCAGTAAAATAACCTCACTAAAAACTTGCTTGATTCGGAATAATGTTGTTGATGTGGAATAACTGAAGAAATGCTCTATCCGGAATATAAGTCTATGCGGAATAATAGATCCATTCGGAATACAAGGTTCTACTCGGAATAATTAAGCTATCCGGAATGAAAGACTATTTGGAATAAGTGGCTATCCGGAAGAATGTGCTTCTCGGAATAAATGCAATCCGGAATAAATGACTACTCGGAATAAATTGCTACTCGGAATAATTTTGCTACTCGGAATAAATGTGCTACCCGGAATAAATGGGCTACTCAGAATAAATTGCTACTCGGAATAATTTTGCTACACGAAATAAATGGGCTATCCGGAATAATAAACATTCCAGATGGAAATACTCTATGCTGAATAAAAAGGCTATTCGGAATAACTGGGGAATGAAGAACAGTAAACAGAAACAAAAACAGGGGAAGACGATTTTGATCAAAATAAGCCAAATAAACAAGAAGATTTAAACAAAACTAATCAAAAATCATCTACTAACCATAAACATCAAATCCCAACCATAAAAACACAAAACCCACTAACTCTAGAAGATCAAATCAAGCAAATAAGAACTTTAGAACTTTGAATAAAAATAGAAGATGAACAAGATGAAATGGAAAGATTATATTGATGATTAAGGTTTAAACAATCAAAGGAAAAGATTAAAAACTTACAAGATTAAAGATTAAATCAAGAAAAATGAAATCACCAAACACCCTAATGGTGTTGGTGATACCTACGAACAAGAAGAAAGGAAAAGAGGAAAACTAAAAACTAAAAAACTGGCCAAAAAGTGTGAAGGATCCCTCTTTATATAGGTCTTCCATTTGGTTGGTGAGTGGGCTTTCTACCTTTCTTCTTGTCTTCTCGTCTTTTCAGAAAAGTTGACGTTTTTTATCCTGATTCGGGATTTGTCGACGATTAAATTCAACTCGTCTTTTAATTTCTTCGTTTAATAGACTTGAGTTTCTTCGACATATTGAAATCTTCCATCTTTGGTCCTTTTCTTCGATAAATCTTCAAACAGACCCATTGACTTCAAATCTTTTGCATCTCTTGGACAATAGACTTCGTCTTGAGTCTTTTTCTTCGATAAAACCCGTGCAATCCCATGTTTTCTTCAATATTCATCAGGTTGACTCTGAAAACACAATAAACATAAAAACCACGCATAATTCCAAACAAATGATATTAAATACTCGTTTTGGTCTTGTTTTAGTAAGAAATAAGTGGTAAAAGGATGGGTGTTTACACACCTATCAATGGACCTACATGGATGACCCCGATCATCAACTATTTGACTAGTGAAACCCTTCCGGACGATGAAAAAGCGGTGTGGCGCATCAGAAGGAAGTCGTAGCACTTCGAACTTCGAGAAGGTATCCTTTATAAGCGCTCTTTCTTGCAGCCGTGGTTGCGGTGTGTTGGACCACGCCAGGCTACTTATGTAATCAGTGAAATACATGAAGGGTTTTGTGGCATGCACGCAGGTCCACGATCCGTGGTAGCTCGAGCCTTACGAACAGGATATTATTGGCCTACCATGCACAGGGACGCGCGATACATGATTCACAAGTGTAGTGATCGCCAAGTGCATAGACCAATACCGCGACATCCGCAGCAGGAGCTTACACCTATTACATCCCCATGGCCATTCTATAAGTGGGGAATCGACATCGCAGGACCATTTCCTGTAGCTGCGAGGGGAGTTAAGTTCTTGATTGTCGCGATGGACTACTTCATACGATGGATAGAGGCCAAGGCCGTCAAATCCATTACAGGCAAACAAGTTAAAAAGTTTGTTTGGGAGAACATTGTGTGCCGTTTTGGCTTACCAGGAGAAATCATCTCGGACAACGGTAAACAATTCGCGGATAATCCATTCAAGGACTGGTGCGCATCATTGAATTTCAAACGGCGCTTCGCGTCTGGTAAGCACCCCTAGATAAATGGCCTTGTGGAACGAGCAAATAGAAGCTTGGGAAACGGCATCAAGGCACGTCTGGAGGAACGAAGTGCCAAATGGGTGGATGAGCTACCACATGTTCTATGGGCGCATAGGACTATGATCAAAACAGCCAACGGAGACACTCCATTTGCATTGGCCTACGGCACTGAAGCTGTTATACCAGCAGAAATCGGAATGTCTACCATCCGCACGGCGGAGGTTAATGTCGTCACGAACGACGAGCAACTGCGAATCAACCTGGATTTGTTGGCAGAAAAAAGGGAGATAGCAGCCATTAATGAGGCTAAGTCCAAGGCTAAAATGAAGGCTTATTATGACGCCAAGGTTAAAGGTGTTTCTATTCGACCGGGAGATTATGTCTATCGTGCTAACGAAGCAAGTCGAGCGGAGAATACAGGAAAGCTGGGCCCTAAGTGGAAAGGACCGTATGAGGTCACGGAAGCCTTAGGACGAGGCGCGTACAAGTTACGTGACATGGATGGCCGCGATCTGGAACGCACATGGAACATCTCCAATCTCAAAAGGTGCTATCTTTGAAAGCTACGGCTTCCGCATGGGTACTTCGCTATATGTGGCTTTAATGAAGATCCATGCACTCTATCTGTTTTGTTTCTTATTTTTTTTCTAGGTTCCTTTTTTGTTCTTTAGGACTTATCATTCTTGTTCAAACAGAAAATGTAAACGTTCTAATAAAATGCCGTGGTGCCTAGCTAGCTCCACGACTTGTTTTGTGCAAATTATTTCTTAGGATTTTGTTAGTCATATGAATTTTAGTTATTATTATAATATGCCATTTCTCATTCATATGCATTCCTTCAATCACCGTACATGTACTATACGCCTCCAGGCGGGGTAAGAGGATTAAGTGAACCTACTAATTCAACTTGCCGCGTAAGAGGGATGCAACCCCAGCGGCGCAGATCATGTATCCTTACTAGACACCTTACTCACAAGACGTTGTGATAAGTTTCCGTATGCCGTACTCACGTAGTGCTTTGCATAATAAAGACGCACGTCGCATGTCTAGTAAATTATAGACTTGAATGTATTTTCTCTTTTGGGTAAGACGTGACATGTCATGCAGTATCGGTAATCGATATTTAACAAAATAAAAATACACAAGTTTCCAAATCATAACAAAATGGTCGTGGTTATCACGGACTTACAAACAAAAGACAGTTATCTACCACATCAGTCTTAGCCGTGTACATGCACGGACGAATAAAAGCTACAAATGTTTACAATATAAATTACAAGGGAGGTAGGAATTCCCCTATGTCTTTCTTTACTTCTTCGATCAGAGCACGGAGGGCCTCCCCGCGAGCGTCCTTTCCATCCTGCGCCTTGATCGCAGTCGCATCCAATGCCTCAGCAAGCAGCTTTTAACCTTTCATCACTTTTGATACGGAGTCGTAAGTAGGCAAGGTCAATTGGATGGGATCCGCAGTGAGCTTGGACATTACCATCTCGTTCGGAGCATCCTTAAGCACCTCGAGTTCATCCAGAAGAGGGTGTTGGATTTCCGCCAGTGCATCCATTGACGCGGTCATCTTGTCCGCAGCTGAAGGGTTATGGCAGGGATGCTGCATAATATCTTCGTTCTTACCCATCAATTCCGCAGCCTGGACCAAACCCTCATGCCTACCACGGTCGATTCCATCTGACACGACCCTGGCGAATGCTTGCAGCAGGTGCGGAGCTTCTATGGTCTTGCTTACGGCAAGGCGCATTCCTTGTCCAATCATCTACCTGCGTCCAGCTATGGCAGATAGCAGCGGAGGACACATTCTTTCAGCACAACTTGTGGCCATCTTGCTCAGCTCCTCCTCAGTCGTTGCAGCTTGCTCTTCCAACTTGGTCCGCACTTGTGTTAGCTCATCCTTCAGCGCATCGCGCTCTTGGGCGATGTTGAAGGCTTGTACGGTTACGACCTTGGTAGAGGCTTCGGCCGCGGACACCTGCATATGGAACTTCGAGTTATCACAAGGATAATATGTTTTTTTGGGCCAAATAAAAATTCGAGGAAAAAATATATGTGTAATATTTTTGAAAGCATACCTTCTCGTTCGATGCGGCTACAAGGGCCTCGAGCTTGGCGATGCGTTTTTCTCGGTTGTCGGCATGATGAGCTTGCTCTTTCACTGTAGCCCCGGCCGTCACCAGCGCCGTTTGCAATGACGCAATGGTCTTCTCATTCTTCACAACCATTGCCTCTCGACGAGCTATCCTTTTCTCTGTCCGCTTCACATTCGCCAGGGCCTTGATCAGGTGGCGTCTTAGAGCGGCACCCACCGTCACTTGATGAGCGGACGACACATCAAACTGCTCCAGCAGTGATTCATGATCCAGCTCGTCTAAGTCTTGTGCAAGGGCTGGAGGGGTAATATGCTCGATAAATTCCGAACACTCAGATTCCGCCTCCAACCTTGTTAAACGAGAGAGATTCCATGCTAGGCGCAGGCTATTTTCTTGTCCTTCGGGGAGTGGATCCTCGGCGTGTGTCGCAGCAGGGGATGGGGGCCTGTTTGATATTGCGGGGGATGGATTCCTCTCCACCTATTCCTCTTGAGCTACAGTCGACGGATCTGCCCTGTTATTGACATTGCAACTTTTGTTTAGGCATTCTATATTTAACAAGCAAAATGACAAGACTGACATACGAGGGGTGCTTACGGGGTACCAGTCACAGGTTCTGGGGCGGTAGGAGCTACGGCACTCACAGGGGTAGCTCGCCAGACTTGCTCATCCATGTGCGGGATAGGGTTGGCCTGGGCCGTCGCAGTACCACTTCCCTCCTGGTACTGTAGATGGTCTTTCCTCAGTTTCTTTGAGGGAGCATTCGAGGCCCCTGCCTCATCCCCTATCGTCTTTGCCACCCTCCTGGTGGTCTTTCTCTTTCTGGATGTGGGCTGGGCGGACCCAGAATCTTGAGTGATGTTTTCGTCCTCAAGGTTGAGGAAATCACTTTCATCTTCCTGGTGCGTCGCGGTTCCCTCCAACAGCAGCTCTCCACCATCTTCATTATGGAAGTCCAATGGGGATTTCTCAATGATAGGCTCCTCTTCATCTGATCTTTGCTCGGACGTTTCTTCGAGTGGAATGGTACGGTCTGCGTTCGCATCGAGAAGGGGGAGTTCATTCTCCTTTAAAGGGCGGAACCCTTCAGGCACCTTCATTGGGTCGCCCTGGCGCAATAATCCATGTAGGTTCATTTCTGCGGACATTTATAAATACACGGGTTAGTATGGTACTGCAATACAAATGAACGTTTATCACATTTACAAAGTATAAAGTACACCTACCCTGTCCACGCTCCGTCAGAAAGCACGGATATAAGTTCTCCCTCCCATAATAACGGCGGCTTAATCCTACTAAGCACAGAAAATCATCCGGAAACCCCTTATGGAATTCTGTGCGGTGGGTGTCTAATATTTTCAAGTGTCTGCTGCTATAGTCTTTGGATTTGGGCGGAGAATCTTTGGGTACCCTGGTTTTAAGGACGAAGGGAGTGGGGTATACTTTTTCATCCACAAAAAAGTAATGGTCGTACCAGTTCTTAAGGGAGTCTAAGGGCTTCCTATACGTCATGGGGGCATTCCCTGATCGTTTTTTAAACGATAACCACCCATTCACAAGTTGGGGGAGTAAAACGCCCTAAATAGGTTCACGGTCGGGGTTACGTTGCATGTATGGCATGTAATTTCAAACTGGTTGATTTTACACGCCCCTATGCAGTGAAGCTGGGTTATGTGGAAGTCATAATATAAAAGCAGATCTACCAAGAATTTGGACAGGGGGATACGGTAGTTGGCCGAGTCAAATAGGCGCGTGTACACGCCTATCTTCCCCTTTGGTGCATCCGTAATTGCCTCACCTTCACCTGGATTGGTGGGGTGTACGCTTTCGGGAATGTAATACTTCGACAAAAAGTCTATGTATTTTTCCGCCGACATCACGTTCTGGACATCCGTGATAAGTGGGTTGTCCTTTACCATGTTTTATAAAAAGGGTTTGTAAGGCGTGATGATCTAACCTGCGGCGGAGGAAATCCGTAGAATAGAAGGCAAAAGTTTGGAGGATGGAGCTTGGAGATAACAATGGCGGAAAAGAGTATGAATTGTGTGTGTAACAAACACACACACCAACTCTTATATAGGGTTGCCTCGGTTTCCGAGGTAACGTGGATGTTTGACACGTGTAGGCCACTACGCCTATCCAACGGATGGGATTTCTGACACTTCTGCAATGTCAGAAGGGACCCACGGGTCACTTCTTAGCAGTTTTACGTGGCTCGATGGTGAGCATTAATGGTGCACTTTTGCAGAAGTGCGGCTGCCAGTTGACTACCATTAATGCATTTATTCTTGTGTCGGGATATGTGGTCTTATGTACGACAGTATTCAATGCTACATTTAATTTGTCTCGACCGTTACGTGCGGCTGAGGTTCTATTGGAATAACATTCCTAGACGGGCAGCCACATGCGGCCAAAACAAAATCTTACATATCTATCATTCCCTAGGTCTTTCTTGGTACGTCCGGGGAGCATCTTGATAGTCTAGAGGTTACGCCTACGGCTGTAACAACTAGACTGGGGGGACATGATGACGTATAGTCCCCAGCCGGGTCAGGAACCCGGCCCACGGGTACTACCCGTATCCAACACATCACAGATGGGTGGGAATAATGGCATTTGAGCTTATGGGCTTGGATGAACAGTAACTGCACACATGTGTGCGGCCCACGGCCCGGCATGGCCGGTACAGGGTTAGACAGAATCATATTCTGTCTATGATTAGGATTTGCCCCAATAAAGAGGATATTCACTCACCATATTTAGAAGATAACAATCAATCTAATTCTGGTGTTTATCCTTTCCTTGGGGCCGAAGTATCAGTGACAGCCCATTAGGGTTTCACTGCCTATAAAAGGAACCCCGAGGGTTCCACAAAGGTATTACGTTCTATACCCTCAACTCACTCGACTCCTATAAACCCTAAACGATTACTTACTCTCACGCCGGAGTCTAATCGTGGGAAACATTCCCACGGTAAGTCTAACGCGTGATGTTTAGTGTGCATGATCCCAACCATACAGTTCACTTGGTGTAGGAGCCGGAGCCCAGCCAACCCGAATTAAGCCTAATTCGGGTCTACCAAGGATCACCCAACTTTTGCATCAACAATCAAGGAAGCTCAGAATGACGATGGTGATATTTGGGCTATCATTCAGAACCTTGATCAGCAGACGGAGTTTCGTGTTGACGACGACGATACCTTATGGCAGGGCACCAGACTAGTGGTTCCTGATGACTCTACTCTCAGAGAAGATGTGTTGACTGAAGCTCACAGTTCTCCATTTACCATACATCCTGGTTCTACCAAGATGTACCATGACATCAAGCAACACTTTTGGTGGAGTGGCATGAAGTAGGATGTTGCCACCTTCGTTTCTAAGTGTATGATCTGCTAACAGGTGAAGATCGAACATCAGCGTGCTAGTGGGTTACTACAACCATTAGATATTCCAACCTGGAAGTGGAAAAAATCTACATGGATTTTGTTACTGGTCTTCAGGTTACTCAGAAGAATAATGACGCTATCTAGGTCATTGTAGATAGGTTGACTAAATCTGCTCATTTTCTGCCGATTCGCAAGGAGCATCCGGTCAACAAATTAGCAGACACATTCCAAAGGGAGATCATGAGACTGCATGGTACTCCATCAGAAATCATCTCTGACAGAGATCCCCGTTTCACATCACGTTTCTGGCAGAGTCTGTAGAAAGCTTGGGGACCCAGACTTAAGCTTAGCACTGCCTTACATCCTCAGACCGACAGACAGTCGGAACGTACCATTCAGACATTGGAGGACATGTTGCGGTCGTGTGCTCTAGAATGGTCAGGAAGCTGGGATGATTATATATTCTTAGTCGAATTCGCATAAAACAATAGCTGGCACGCTAGCATCAAGTGTGCTCCCTTTGAGATGTTGTATGGCAGAAAGTGTCGCGCTCCAATCTGCTGGGATCAAGTGGGCGAACGACTGCTTGAAGGACCATAGATAATTGAAGTGACCAATGAGAAGGTCGCTGTCGCCAAGGCAAAACTTTAGGAAGTTCGTTGTAACACCCTATTTTGATAATAGGAATGTCACGCATGATTATGGCGTGTCATCAAAGCATACAAGGATAAATGTCTAAACATTACATGACCATAAAGGAAATACCGGAATCAAACATCGGTAGTCCAAAAGTAGAAATCATCACACACAAACATAAGTAGTGAAAATGAAAGGACTAAACAATATCCATGGAAATGAGTATCAAAGTATAAAGAAATTCATAAAGTAAAGAAGGATAGGAAGCTTCCAATCCATATGCACGTACGCTTAAAGTCTACGAGCGTCCCTGAGTACCTGCCGTTTTGGGAACATGAAAAGGAAAACGGCTGAGCATAACGCTTAGTGCATGGATATACAAGTATAGCATGAATAATATAAGCATATAAACATGAAACAGCGGAAGAAACTAAGTCCTGGATAACCTGGTTATAACTTAGTAAAACTGGTTTTATAGTTTGAAAAGCCTTATGTTTATCTTGTAAAAACTGTTTAACATATTTACCATTAGCCAATATAGGTCATGAAATATCAACGTGCATGAATACTTGGAGGGGTGACCTCGTCATGCAAATTAGAGGGGCTACCTCTAATTTAATATACTAGTTTTGGGTAGGAGGGATCAGCTCCTTGTGAAGGATGCAAGGCACACACCACATTCACACTGAGTAATCTGCTGAAAACATGTAAACTAGGATGCACCCATACGCCCTACCTGATAATAATATTATATGGCTAAAAGCTGAAAGGGATGCCACGAGCTATCACTCCGCCGTGGTGAAGTCATAACACTGGTGCCTCCAGTGTTATGGTTATGGTACCTCCATAACTAGGTGAAACTAGTCATGCATGTATATGGCTTTAGGTATTCTAATTAACATAAGCAATTCAAAACATATAAAACATATACTGGGGAAAACAGTTGGCTGCATATGGGAAATCCTAATAAGGAAAGAATGTCCATACCTAAAGGACGGAGAATCCGTACCTTATGTCCAGTGAACGAAGAAGACGACGGAAGAGAGTCCTACTTCGGTATCACTAATGCTACATAAATACATACGTGTATAAGTATCTGATTACTGAGTACGTAACTGGTTTTATATCGTGTCTTAGCTTGTTTTATATGTTCATGTCATGTTTTACTGATTTAAGCTTTATACTGTGTTTATCATATATTCTATCTATTCTGGTTAAGTAGTACTTGTATTTAATGTATTATTATACTTGTTGTGTAATAATAAGTAACTTTCTAAAAAATAGCAGGTTTCCTAAAATAGAAAGTTTCCAAAAATAGAAAGTTACCAAAAATAGAAAGTTTCCAAAAATAGATTAGCTGCCTTAATTAAAAAAGTTTCGAAAAATATAAAGTTTCCATAATTAGATATAAGATGGATAATTAAGCTAATTATATAAGCTTAAGTGTTTTCTGATTAATATTCCAAGTCATGTGATCATATAGTATAGTTTTTTAATTATTTCATGTGAATTAAATAAACTATAGGTTAAAGTATTTAATTAAATATAACATGATTTAATTAAATAAAGTTAAAATACTTAGATTAAAACATGTATTATTATCTATTAATAATATAACCTAAGTCATGTAAATTAATTAATTATAAGTCATGATTTTAATAATTAATTAATGATATAGTATAATTAAATGAAAAAAATACTTAGGTTAAAATTCATGTATTAATAATAACATTAATAACCTAAGTCATGTAAATTAAATTAATCATGTTCATGTCTTTAATTAATTTAATTTAAGTCTTGTAAAAAATAATATAACTTGTAAAAATATTAACCTTGTATAAATAACTCATGAACCGGACCGTGTTTTAACCCGTGAACCGGACCCAAAAACACCACCATACCCCGACCTAGGTCGGGTTTCCTTTCCCTTGCTGCTGCCGTGACACCACCACCACCAAACCGAGACCATATGGTCTTGGTGGTGCGAAGTAAGCCAAGCCGAGACCCCCTTGGGGCTCGGTTAGGCGTCAGCCAACAACAAACACTCCTTAACACTTAATTGATTTA
This sequence comes from Glebionis coronaria, assembly GCA_025667525.1. Classification (NCBI taxonomy): domain Eukaryota; kingdom Viridiplantae; phylum Streptophyta; class Magnoliopsida; order Asterales; family Asteraceae; genus Glebionis; species Glebionis coronaria. Next base: position 223,849,478 of record CM046882.1, on the reverse strand, counting down.
AACCCCATGATTAAATAACATGTTTATATCTTGTTTTTAATTAATTATTAAAAACATTCATGATTTTATGTGATATTAAATCAAAAACATAAAATAAAAGAGATTAGGGTTTATACCAATCACGTGAATCAAAGGAGGATGAACACACAACGATCCTTGCAATAAATCTAACACCAAAATCAAACCGAAACTCCCCTTTGGTGTTCTTATACCCGGCGTCCAAAAGAAGGAGAAAAAGGGATTAGGGTTTTTTCTCTTATTTTCTAAATTTTGTTATTATGAAACATGTTTTCCCTTTTCCCCTTGTTTAGTAAACATGCATGGGCTTGGCCCATGTTTTCTTGTTGTAGCCGCGGGTAGGGGCCCACATAAGGGTAACCCAAACATTTTCCATGTCTAATTATAAGTGTGTTCTCGTGTTCGTGTTTTAAATGATTTAATTAGTTATCGTTCGTGACCTTAATATATTTATTCGTGATCGTAATAAATATACATACATACGTAATGTTAAGCTCGTGATTAATTTATGTTCATAATTTCATGTTCGCATGTTCGTGATTATAATTATTATTGAAATAATTATCGTGTGTTCATACGTAATAAATACTTATCATGTTATAACACGTACGTAATACTTGTAATTCTTGTACGTGAAACGTAAACATGTTATAAAAGGAAAGTTCTAATCATGTACGTACTATCGTAAGGGTACTATTCATGGTAAAAGCATGCGGGTTTTACAACTCTTCCCCCCTAAAAAGAATAATTCGTCCCCGAATTATAGATAAAGTAAACTGAAAAAGAAGAACATGCCCGAATTCAAAATATGAAATGAGGGTAAGAAGCCCGGATAGACTCCTCTATTTCCCAAGTGGCTTCCCGCTCGGAATGATCCCTCCAAAGGATTTTGACGAATGGAATCGTCTTCCTTCTCATGACTCTTTCTTGTCTGTCAAGAACTCGTTCGGGTTCTTCTATGAAAGTGAGATCTTCACGAATCTGTTCCAGTGGATACTGAACCATGTGAAGGGGATGATATTGTTACCCTCTAAGTAAGGACAGATGGAAAACATTGTGAACATGAGAAAGCTGCGGAGGTAACGCTAAACGGTAAGATACTTCACTGACTCGTTCAATGATATCAAACGGTCCGATAAATCGAGGACTGAGTTTCCCTTTGATTCCAAAACGTCTAACACCACGTGCCGGCGAAACCTTAAGGAAAACATGATCTCCTACGTTAAAATGTATGTCCCTACGATGCTTGTCAGCGTAGCTCTTCTGACGTGACTGTGCTTCTTGCAGCTTCTGCTTAGCTACTGCGACCTTCTCATTAGTCAGCTTGATGATTTCTGGTCCTTCAAGTGTTCGCTCACCAACCTAATCCCAACAGATTGGGGCGCGACACTTCGTGCCATACAACATATCGAAAGGAGCACACTTGATACTTGCGTGCCAACTGTTGTTGTATGCAAACTCCACCAAACAGATATAATCGTCCCAATCACCTGTCTATTCCAACGCACATGACCTCAACATGTCTTCCAATGTCTGAATCGTTCGCTCTGACTGCCCGTCTGTTTGAGGATGAAAAGCCGTGCTAAGCTTAAGTTGTGTACCGCAAGCTTTCTGCAGACTTCTCCATAATCGCGAAGTGAATCTGGGATCTCTGTCTGAGACGATGCTGGATGGAGCACCGTGGAGTCTGATGATCTCCCTTCTATAAGTATCGGCGAGTTTACTGATCGAATCTTCCTTGCGGATCGGTAAGAAATGAGTTGATTTCGTAAGTCGATCAACGATAACCCAAATTGCATCGTGCTTCCTCTTGGTTGGCGGAAGACCAGAAAAAAAATCTATGGTGATTTTGTCCCACTTCCACTCTGGAATATCTAATGGTTGAAGGAGACCGCCAGATCGCTAATGCTCGATCTTAACCTGCTGACAGGTAAGACATTTGGAGAATTAAGTAGCAACATCCTGTTTCATACCACTCCACCAAAAGTACTGCTTGATGTCATGGTACATCTCGGTCGAACCAGGATGTATAGAAAATGGGGAGCTATGAGCCTCAGCTAACAAGGCTTCCCGGAGTTCTTAATCATCAGGAACACAAAGTCTCGTGCCCTGCCATAAGATACCATCTGAAACTACTCAAAACTTTGTCTGCTTCACCAAATTCTGAATTATCGCCCAGATTTCTCCATCATCTTTCTGATCTTCCTTGATCTTAGAGATTAACTCGGGTTCTACTCTAAGATTAGCCTAGTAACCGTGCTGTCCACGTACCATGATCTCTATGTCTATTCGCTCCGAGTCTCTTATGATTTCCTCATCAATCTCAATGCCGTTGATCATTCTGGACTTTCTGCTAAGTGCATATGCCACTACATTCGCCTTGCCGGGATGATACTGTAGATTTATATCATAATCCTTCAACAGCTCTAACCATCTCCTCTGTCTCATGTTCAACTCACACTTAGTGAAGATATACTTCAAGCTCTTGTGGTCCGTGAAAATGTCACATGATTCTCCATATATGTAATGCCTCCATATCTTCAATGCAAACACGACTGCTGCAAGTTCCAAGTCATACGTAGGGTAATTTTCCTCATAAGGCTAAAGCTGCCGTGAAGCGTATGCAATCACTTTCCCATGTTGCATGAGAACACAGCCAAGTCCTTTCCCGGATGCATCACTGTAGATTTGAAATCCACCCGTACCAGATGGGAGAGAAAGAATAGGTGCAAATACTAACTTATGCTTCAGGTCTTCAAAGCTCTTCTCTCGTTCTTCAGTCCAGACGAATTTCTCCCCTTTCCGCATCAGTTTGGTCAATGGTAGTGCTAGGCAGGAAAAGTCTTCCACGAACCTACAGTAATAACCAGCTATGCGTAGGAAACTGCGGACTTCAGTCGCTGATGTCGGCCTCGGCCACTTAGTAATAGCCTCAACCTTCGCTGAATCCATCGTGATTCCTTCTACTGATACAATGTGACCTAAGAATCCCACCTTGTCTAACCAGAACTCACACTTGGAGAATTTAGCATACAACTGCTTCTGGCGAAGAATCTGTAGTACTGTACGAAGATGGTCTTCGTGTTCCTCCTTGGACTTAGAGAAAATCAAGATGTCATTGATGAAGAAAATGACGAACTTGTCCAGAAATTCATGGAAGATTCTGTTCATCAAATCTATAAACACTGCTGGAGCATTGGTAAGGCCAAATGGCATGACTACAAATTCGTAGTGGCCATAGCGTGTACAGAAAGCAGTCTTGGCGATGTCCTGCTCCTTAACCCGTAGCTGATGATAGCCTGTCCTTAGATCAATCTTGGAGAAATGTTTGGACCCTTGGAGTTGGTCAAATAGATCGTCTATACGTGGGAGTGGATACCTATTCTTGATGGTAATCTTGTTGAGCTCGCGATAGTCTATGCAAAGACGCATACTACCGTCCTTCTTCTTAACAAATAAGACCGGTGCGCCACATGGAGATGCGCTCGGTCGAATAAAACCTCGTTCAAGAAGTTCTTGTAATTGATCCTTCAACTCCTTCAGCTCTATGGGAGCCATGCGATAAGGAGCCTTAGAAATCGGCTCAGCTCCTGGGATGAGCTCGATATTAAATTCTACCTCACGTGTAGGTGGTATGCCCGGAAGTTCTTCTGGAAATACATCTGTAAATTCTGACACTATCGGCTGATCCTGAATTGATGGGGATTCAGCATGCATGTCATGAACAGTAGCTAGATAACCCTTGCAACCATGTGAAAGTAGTGAACGTGCTTGCAGGGTTTATATGATTTGTATAGACCTGCCGGGTACAAACCCGTTGTGAATGTACTCTTGCACATTAACATCACTGAAGATGACTCAATATGAATGGCAGTCTATGGTAGCATGATGCTTGGATAGCCAATCCATGCCCAAAATCATGTCAAAATCATTCATGTACAGCGGAAGTACGTCAACAGGACGAACCTTGTCGTCAAACTCTAGGGGAAGACTCTTGTACACATGGGTTATACATACATAATCTCTCAATGGCGTGGAAATACTCAGTATATTCTCTAGTGGTATGGGGAGTATCCTAACATTCTGGGCATAAGTAGTAGAAATGACCGAGTGAGTAGCACCCGTATCAAACAGAACACATGTAGCTTGACCATACATATACAAGATTCCAGTGATGGTACCTGTAAACTTGTTGGCCTGATCGCGAGATGTCGTGTAAACGCGTCCAGTAGTAGGAGGCGGCTTGGTATCAGCATGATGTGCCCTCCATCTCGCCCTTGCGGCAGTCCTTCATGCGATGGCCAGGAAGACCACACTTGAAGCATGCGTTACTGTCGCGACGACATGGCCCTGGGTGCCTACGGTGGCAAGTAGAGCAAAGAGGATGAGTATATCCTCTAGCAGGTGTCCTGACTGGCTGAGAACCTGATAAAACATTATACATGAGACATGATAATAGGGTACAAAGGACAATGCGGATAATCGTAAGATTGAATACCAGTGATAGCTGGATGGTTAGGCTGCGAACCTCTCTGGTTCTGGTCCCTACCGTTACCATGATTCCTGGTAGAAGATTTGCTAATGTGTTAGAATTAAGAATTATAACATGTAATCATAAGAAAATGCCTAAGTATAAGGACCTGCTGTTGTTGGAGTGTCCAGCGTTGTCACGGTAATTATCATTACCGCCACGTCTATCCGTAGCAGAACGGTCGTTAGTCTGACCGTTTCCCTTGGGCTGATTAGGCTGTTACTGAGTAGCGGCTGAGACCGGTCCCCCGTCTTCTGCCTGGAAGGTATAATTTAAAGAGATGAAATATTGATATATACTAAAAGAATACAGATTTGTCACCGCTTGAATACGAATGTTTACCTCTTATCAGGTCTCTCTGCTTCCCCGAACTCATCTCTCTCCTGCAGCATCTCCAGATTACGTGTTGCATCGGCCACTTGTGCTACCGTGTTGAACGTAGCACACACCAAGTTTTTTGCGACCGATGTGCGAAGATCCCACCTGAAGTGGTGTGCCTGCTCTTCAGGAGTACCTGCTGCTGCACCAAGGAAACCAGCTAAGCGAAGAAAGCGCTGCATGAACTCGTTGCTATTCTCCCCACCTCTCTGTCGGATCCCATGGTACTCTCTCTTCAGCTTGTCTTGCTCAGCCTTGGGAAAGAACTGATCCATCACCATATCCCTTAACTGAGCCCATGTCAAACCAGCCACCCAATCATCACCTCCCTCAGACTGCTTCAGTGCTATCCATCATGCTAAAACATCACCTTCGAACCGGTAGCATGCCAACCTCGACTTGAAAACGCGGTCACAGTCCATAACATCGAAGATCTTCTTAATGTGAGCCAACCAGCTTTCAGCTTCACTGGGGCTATCTTTTCTCTCGAAAGCTCGAGGACGGAGCTTGTTGAATCTCTCCATACATGTAGCCAATGTTGCTGGAGGAGGAGGAGGAGTTACTAGGTGATGCTGCTGATTGTTGGAAGCCTAAACCTCAACCCTTATTTTGTTCCTCAGCTGAGGAAGCATAGCTTGCTTTGCAGCTTGGATTGCTGCATTGAGTTGTTCCTGCTCGCGTGTGAGAACCATATGACAGTATAACATAAAATACATGATTAAACTGATTAAAACATAAACTATATCCATGAAAAAAAAATATACCAATAAATCATGAGAAAAAGTTTATGCAGGAAAATTTGTACATGAATGCATGATGTAGTTTTATGAAAACTTTTGTATGCGCGAGAGTTAACGTCTATGGTCAGTTCACTCAAAACAAAAGACATGGCGAGGGGACGCCTATGGGTCGGTCCCAAATTTTAAAGTTTCGATAAAACACATGCGACTAAATAGGGCCAGTCCTGTACCAACCATTACTTAGTCATAAAGTTGCGACAATGACATATATATGGACCCGTCTAATGAAAACTTTATAAAACTTATATACTGATATATAGACATGTACAACAAGTAAAAACCAATAAAACCCGAACTATAGGGCATACGGACATTAACGAGCTAAGTAAACATAGTGGCCTAATACTTAAGCTAATAATTGGACTAAATGAGATAAACACTCCTAAAAAGAACTTATTGGGCTTAACCCATTTGGGCCCAACATGGAAAGTATACATACTGATAAAATAAGTATAACAAGGATTAAAACAAGTTAAGGACTTATAATAGGCTTGTTGAACCTAAAACACGTAAATAGGTAAAACGAGAAAACTAGTATAAAAGTTATCGACACATAACACAAAAATGAGTAAATGAGAATATGTAAACCCACTTGATCATCATATATATATAATCATCATATGTATACATAATTGTTATTTTTATAAAGTCATTGGACATGAGTCTAAGACGAGTATTATTTGTCTAGGTTTCCGTGATTGAAGCACGTACCGTACATCCAAATCGCCGATAATCGCCTTCCCACATCAACGTGAGTTCATAGCCTCGCACTCTTTTAAATGTTTTTATAAATGTTTTATAAACCCGCGAGGGAGATAACATGTTAGTTTTTATAAAATTAGGACAACATTTGTCCCAATTGTTTGTTTATTGATTTGGACCCGAATGATTGAATGACCCGATTGTATGACCCGATAAATGATTAAAGGACCCGATAGATGAAATCAAATGGATTATTAAAGTTAGGTTATGTCACTAAAATTCCCATTAGCATGAATTGTGAACTACCGGGAGTTGGTAGACGCTTATGCATTTAATAGTACTATTTGGGGACGATCACCCCAGTTCGCGCCTTGACGGTTGATCCCCGTCGTGCCACATTGATTGGTAAGCGAATTTATGTATGAGAAGATTTCCATAGCGTGACCTTTGTGACGACACGCTTCTTTAGATGGGCAAAATTGGTATCGGGTTAGCTACCCGTTGTTGGTTTAGTAAGGTAACAATGTCATGCGGCTTATAATAATCCAAATCACCGAAATATTACTAGACGCTTCGAATTACGATGTATTGCCTGACTAGCAATACAGGGTCATACTACTGATATTATGTTCGTGTTTTGGTTTTCATAACCATATTCTTATAACGGTTTTTATTTAATCTATACAACGTTGCGAAACGTATTGTATGATGTTTTTTACGACATTGGCTCGTATAATGATATTTAAGGCAAATTCCAATATTATGATTTTCGATAAAGATTTGTATAAAAATGACTTTGGCTATTTTATGGCCTATTACAAAGATTTGTATAAAATGATTTTGGCTATTTTACGGCCTATTACAATGATTTGTACGTATTGATTTTTGGTACTAATTTATTACCAAAGTTATATTGATGGAATTTATTAAACTCTATGAATTCACTCGGCGTTATCGCTGACCTTTTCTTTTAACATGTTTTATCTCAGGTACTTGAAGGTAATTCTCGGGAAGACGACAAGAATTCATGGCCCGCACTTAAAAAATATTTTCCATTCAAATACTTTGTAAAACTTGTATGAAATGTAATGACTTGGGACCGATGTAACTTTGATATTATTGAATGGAATTGCTTTATAAATAAACCAGGCGATTTTTATGAGTTGTCTATGATGTGAGTAATGTGCTATCCCGTAACACCAACTAGTCTTCCGCTGTATTGAGTTGTATAAATTTGGGGGTGTTACAAGATTTCATTTGAATGAACTGGGTAACGATCCGAGGAGCTTTCGAATGCGTACTCAAATTATGAAAACATGGGATAGACTCATATTCATTAATGTTTTCATCTTTATCTGATTTAAAATTCTCTCGCATAGATTATGCGTTAACCTTACTCTTTTTAAGGGTAGTTATGTCTCCATATATCCTTGAATTTGTGAAGGATTATGAGTTATTATTAGTCTTTTGAGAAATTCACATCTTATCAACGATAATGAAACTGGAAAGTTGATAGTGCCAATAGAATGGATCGATTGATTATGACATGACAACATTGTCTTAATAGATGGGAACTCGAGTAGAATTCCTCTAAATGATAAGATGTTGATTATCAAAAGTGATCTAAATAATTCTTGATGGATGACCATATCCTGCATTTAGACTTGAAATTATACCTTGAATGGTTGTGAATTAGTCATAGATATTATAATCTAGAAAGAACCTAATATGAATTTATTAAAAGATGTTTCTGTTGTCTGAAACTTTAGGAAGTATTTGTTGGTAAATTACCTAGACTTTCTCCATTAAGGCAAGGTTGAAATTGTTATCGATTATATTCCCGGTGCTGCACTTGTGGCATGTGCACTATACGTCAGCACCATCTAAATTAAAAGAATTACCGTACAACTGAGAGAGTTGTCGAAGAAAGCTTTTATTCTACCGAGCTCGTCATTATGAAGAGCTATGGTTTTATTATTCCTTATATTTATTGGATTACCGTGAACTAGGTAAATTGACGATTAAAAATCTATATCCACTACCCAAGATGATAGATTGTTCGATCATTTACAAGGTTCTAGCGTATGTTCTAAAGATTTGATTCACGGCATGGTTATCATCAACTTCGCGTCCGCGAAAAAGATTGTCTATACAAATCACTACATCCAGAACTTGTAATAAACATTATAAGTTTCACGTGATGACGTTTGGATTGACTAATACACATATAGCATTCATAAATTGGGTGAATCACGTGTGTAGGCTGTAATTTGGTAAATTCATGCTTGTGATCATTATGGACCATTTGTTTTTTTATAAAAATAAGAATGAGTTAATAATTAGTTATAGACTGCCCTAAATTGGCCGAACAATGAAAACATGTACCTTGAATATTTAAACATGAGATTTAATGCTTAATCCTTTACATAAAATGACCGTTTGATTAATGATGGTAAGATATATATATATTGACTCTTCAAAAAAAATGGAAGTCATTTAAGACTTTGGGTTTTACCGAAAAGAAAATGCAAATGTGTTTTGACAAATGTTTTATCAAAAAGAACTTTTGAGGGATTATTCCCTTATACCCTGAACATTTAACTAAACTCCTGTTTAGGGGTAAATGTTCGCGTATATCTCAAGACAACCTAAGAGGGATTAAGCAAACCATTTAAACCATGACTCGAAATTTGAAACGACACTTTTTGCTTTTCAACTAAGACAATTTTGACCAAAGTATAACCAAAGATTTTTCAAACATTTACGAATCTTATTAATTATTTTTGATAAATCAGGAAAAATCGTGTTTATTAAATTCAAATTTGTTTTGAATATTTTATTATAATTGGCCGAACTAAGAAATTTAAACTTTTAACGTTTACGTTTCATAAAAACTTAATATTTATTGTTAATTCACGTGTAATAATTATCGACGCTTTAAAACGTCCGATCAAGCAAAACTGATAAAAATAATAGTTGAGATAGAACTAAGACTTAGAAAATATGTAGAAAGAATTTTCGAATAAATACTGTCATGTTATTTATTCCATCAAGGAAGGTGAACGTAATTACTAACACACTATGTAGAAAGGATAAAAAATCAATTAGGATGTGTTTCCTAATAATGACGGTGCAAAGTAATTTGCTGAACAATTTAAAATATAGTAGATGCTTGTAAGAAGGATAATATAGATAATAAAAAGGGGTTCGCGGCTAATATGAATCATTAGAATTGAGAAGCCGATGGCGTTAAATGATTAAAAGGCCACTTGTAGTTGCCTAAATGTGGAGATTTTGAGATTTAGTCATGCTGGAATCTCGTAAGTATAAGTATTCTATTCATGTTATTTCATATTAAGTGTATCTTATCTGAAGAAGTTGTACTGATGGCAAATTATGAAGGCAGACACCGCCTCATACATTAGTAAACGTCTAGCTTTTGCAAAGGTCATCATCTGAATTTGATTCGATTTGGATCATCGTCGACAGACTGACCAAATGTGCTAATATCATTCCTGTTAATGATAGATTCTTGATGAAGAAATTGACGCTTTTGTATTTAAAGGAGTTGTGTAAACATGGTGTGCCTGTATCGATCATCTCTATCAAGATCCTCGCTTCGCATTGAAGTTCTAGAGATTTGCTCAGAAGTCATTAAGAACGAATCTTGATGAGAGTACTGTTTACCATCCTAATCGAAGGGACGAGTTAAAGTAACGATACAAAACACTAGAAGTCTTGTTTTATGTTTGAATGATTAACCATGGTAATGAACCGTATAATTGTTTTCCATTGGAGAGATTATCATTGATAATTATCGTATTAGGATCAAGATCGAATCTTGTGAGGATATATATTAGAGCATCTGTAAGCAGGAGTTGGGATGAAGACACCCGACCTACACCCATTGTGAGTTGGACATGTATTTTAGGTTTAAGGTTTCCTATGATGGCGAACCTCACCTTACAAAATACTCGACCCGCGAGACCTGAAATGATTGTTGAAATTAGGATCTGATTATTGACTGCCGGCAGTGGGCAGGAGGTTATGTGAATATGAAATTTGGATCTTGAAGTGCCAGATGGGTAGCGAAGTTATGCCAAAAAATTTAACCATGGAAAAATGAATTGATGATCTGAAAGATCATGGGATATAAGTTCCCGTTGTATGGGACCATTGAGATGATGTAAAAGATTTGTTTGAAAGGCATATAAGTTGGATCTACCCTAGGACTTCAAGAGCTGCGTGAATTATGTTTATATATCGAACTTGATAAAATGTCCATCAAGTGAGAATCTGATCACTTCTTGATGAAGTTTAGATCGGCGAAAAGTTGCATTCATCAAATACCCGTGAACATCATGGATAGAGAAAGTAAATCAACATTAAGCCTGATCTTATTCCCGTAGTTATGTTTGATGAAACTCGCGTATTGTAATGAATTACACTTGTGAGAAAAGACCTAATATGGAGGAAATACCCACATGGCTTTAACTCTATAAGAAGCGAGTAGTAAGATAAGATGATCTTTGAGGACTAAGATCCTGTTTAGGGGTAAATGCTATGACAATCTGTCAATTAATGGTTGATATTTTATTCTCAAATATTATTTAAATATATTATTTTAATGTTATATTATGAACTCACTTATTTATGGGAAGAAATTTGGATTTACGTCTTGAAGTATCATCGACTACGTCTAAACCGGAGGATTCAACGTTACGTGCTTACGTTTACATACACCGTTTTTGGTGACAGTCCGACATTTCAGAAAATAAATTTATCCGTGAATATTATTTTGAGATTTTAAATTTTTGTTGGTTCATAAACTCACAAATTTACGAGAAGAGATTAGGACTTACGATTATAATTTAACGTCCTTTACGACTAAATTGGAAACCTTAGGATTACGTGTTTACGTTTTTGAACTCCGTTTTTGATGAGACAATTTTTATTAGATTTGTTTTGTGCCGTTGATTCATAATTTATAAAAACGTTTTTCGTAAAATGAGCCGAGGGCACGCAAATCGAGGAAACTAGAATCAAGGAATACCCGTAAATTAGCGGGATGGGACAAAACAAGTTTATCCCACCCCTATAAACATGGGACGGCACAAATGCTACACCACACCAACTTGGTGTCAAGTTGTAAACAAGTTACTTACACTTGTCCTAAAGCTTACAAAATAAGCTAAACACTTAGCAAAACCACCAAGTTAAACTAGCAACTTCATTTCATAACATGCAAACCACTCTAGAAAACACACAACTCTCTCCTTTCTCTCTCTATATGCCGTCCCATCCCCACCATAAATCACCATCATCCTCAAAATTTAACCTTGAACTTAAGCTATGATCAACATATGTTGAAGCTTAGTTGAAGACTTGTTGATTGGAGGTGATTTTAACATACGGACAACTCTCTCCTTTCTCTCTCTGATATATAAGTACCTAATACAAGTAAAAACCAATAAAACCCGATCTATATGACATACGGACATTAACGAGCTAAGTTAGCATATTTTGACTAATAATTTAACTAAATAAGTTAAACACTTATAAAAATTACTTATTGGGCTTAACCCATTTGGGCTCAACATGTAAAGTATAAATACTGATAATATAAGTATAAAATGGATTAATACAAGTTAATGAACTTATAATAGGCTTATTGGACCTAAAAAATGTAAATAGGTAAAACTAGTAAAATAGTAAAAAGTTACCAATACATAAACACTAAAATGAGTAAATAAGAATATATAAACCCACTTGATCATCATCATATGTACAAAATCATCATATGTATATTTGTTATTTTTATAAAGTCATTGGACAAGAGTCTAAGACGAGTATAATTTGTCTAGGTTTCCGTGATTGAAGCACGTACCGTACATCCGAATCGCCGATAACCGTCTTCCTACATCAATGTGAGTTCATAATCTCGCACTCTTTTAAATGTTTTTATGAAATGTTTTATAAACCCGCGAGGGAGATAACATGTTAGTTTTGATAAAATTGGACACCATTTGTCCCGATGGTTTATTTATTGAATTGGACCCGAATGATTGTATGACCTGATGAATGATTAAATGACCCGATAGATGAAATGAAATGGATTATTAAAGTTAGGTTATGTCACTAAAAGTCCCATTAGTATGAATTATGAACTACCGGGATTTGGTAGACGCTTATGCATATAATAGTACTATTTGGGGACGATCACCCCAGTTCGCGCCTTGACGGTTGATCCCCGTCGTGCGACATTGATTGGTAAGCGAATTTATGTATGAGAAGATTTACACAAGCGTGATTATTGTGACGACACGCTAATTTAGATGGGCAAATTGAGTTTCGGGCTAGCTACCCGTTGTTTGGTATAGTAAGGTAACAATGCCACGTGGCTTATAATAATCCAATAGCAAAAATACTGCTTTATGCATTGAATACGATATATTGACTGACTAGCAATACGGGGTCTTACTATTGATATTATGTTCGTGTTTTGGTTTTTCATAACCATATTCATATAAGGTTTTATTTAATCTATACAACGTTATAAGACGTATTGTATGATGTTTTTAACGACAATGGTTCGTATAATGATTTTTAAGGCAAATGCCTATATTATGATTTTGATAAGGATTTGTATAAAATGACTTTGGCTATTTTATGGCTTATTAAAAAGATTTGTACAAAATAATTTTCGGTAATAATTTTTATACCGATGTTATAATGATGGATTTTATTAAACTCTATGAATTCACTCGGCGTTATCGCTGACCTTTTCTTTTAACATGTTTTATCTCAGGTACTTGAAGGTAATTCTCGGGAAGACAACAAGAATTCATGGCCCGTACATAAATAATAATTTCCATTCAAATTCTTTGTAAAACTGGTATGAAATACAATGACTTGGGACCTATGTAAATTTGATATTTATGAATGGAAATGCTTTATTATTAAACGACGCGACTTTTAGGCGTTGTCTATGATGTGAGTAATGTGTTATCCCGTAACACCAACGAGTCTTCCGCTGTATTGAATTGTGTAAATTTGGGGGTGTTACATAAAAGATAGAGTTTTGCAAGCACTGTCTAATCACACACACTAGCTTACACAAGATAGATATGACTGTCCTCTAGTTTCCCTTGCTCACAAAGTCCTTAATAAGGAAGTTTGCTCATATAATATCTTTGTAACTCCTAGGTAAACCCAAAAATTCATAACCCAAGTCACCAATCCAACAAACCCAATTTTAGGTCAAAATGTCTTGGCAGCATGCATGGTTAAAATAAAACGTGCATGCTATAATGCCTCAAGGTTTAGAAATTCCAACAATTTCATAAAGAAAAAGTCTTCACTATTTCTAACCCCTACTCACCAGTGAACACAATCTTGAATTTAGATCAGAGAACCCTAAGAGTACCCAAAATCCTAAAGATTTTCCAAAAACCTCCCCTAAAACCATGCCTTTCAAAAATGTATATAACAAAATTTTATTTCAAGATAGGAATGTACACATTTCAACCATCATAAATAAACTTTTGACACATCCCCTCAGTCCATAAGCAACTCTGTATCCATATTGACAATGCTCCTCATTCCTGTATTGATAGATAAAAACCACAAAAACTATCACATAGGCTGTCAACGGCTTCTTTTCTACTTGTCAGCGGATAGAAAGCCTTTGTCAGCGGTTAGAAATTATAGTGGAAAATCTAACTTTACACAGATTAATAACAGTGCATAACCTGTACATACTTTACATCAATATTGAAAAACACATTTTCAAGGATTGATCATTCCAATACTTGAGACCAAGTACTGGAAGCTCTCAACATCAAAAGGTTTAGTTAAAAGATCAGACACATTATCCTCTGTGTCAATTTTATCTGGATGAATTGAACTTTTTTCAAAATAACCCCTTATAAAATGATGTCTAATTTCTATGTGCTTCGTTTTAGAATGATGTAAAGGATTCTTAATGATGCACAATGTACTATTATTATCTAAGAAATCATAGTATGCATAAAATTCTACCCATAGTCCAACAACTGATTTTGAATCCATAGTACTTGCCCACAACATGCAGCAGTAGCTACATACTCAGCCTCAGTTGTTGAATTAGCCACCACAATATGTTTCTTACATTTCCAAGATATTAATCTACTCCCCAAGAACTGACATCCACCAGTTATGGATTTCCTATCTCCATTATCACCTCCATAGTCACTGTTTGAGTAGCCAATAAGCTCCAATGGAGAATCTTTGGGATACCATAATCCCAAACTAGTATAGCACCTAAGATACCTAAAGATCCATTTGACAGCATGAAGATGACACTCCTTGGGAGTCACTTGATGACGTGCACATGCACATACTACAAACATGATATCTGGTCTAGATGTTGTGAGATACATCAATGATCCAATCATTGACCTATAATGCCTGACATCAACTTACTTACAATCTCAAGTCTTTCCCCAAGGGTGTTCTCTGTCATGGGTGTACTTGCCCATTTTTCATGAGGTGAGAACCCAAACTTCTTCAATATTTCATCTACATACTTATCTTGAGAGATAAAAATACCATCTTCTCTTTGCTGAACTTGAAGACCCAAAAAGAATTTCATTTCACCCATGTCACTCATTTGAAACTTATCAGTCATCAACTTGGAGAAATCATCACTCATCTTTTGATTTGAAGAACCAAAAATGATGTCATCAACATATACCTGTACAAGAAGAAAATCCTTCCCATTTTTCTTGGTGAATAATGTCTGATCTATGGTGCCCCTCTTAAAGCTATTTTGACTAGGTATGTAGAAAGAGTATCATACCATGCTCTAGGGGCCTGATGAAGGCTATACATTGCCTTCTTAACTTTGTAGACTTTATCTGGATGCTCAGGATCTTCAAAACCAGGAGGTTTGCATCATATATACTTCCTCTTTAATTGTTCCATACAGTAAGTTACTCTTCACATCCATTTGGTACACTTTGAAACCAATGCAGGAAGCATAGGCTAGGAAAATCCTTATTGCTTCTATACTAGAAACAGGTGTAAAAACCTCTTTATAGTCAATACCCTCTTCTTGTGTGTAACCCTGAGCAACCAATCTTGTCTTGTTTCTGATCACAATACCTCTTTCATCATTCTTGTTTCTTAGAACCCAACGTGCTCCAATAGGTCTCACATGTTTGGGACAGTCTACAAGCTCCCAAACATCCTGTATGGCAAAGTGATGAAGCTCTCTTGCATGGCTTCAACCCATATTTCTTCTTTAAGAGCATCAAATATATTCTTGGGTTCTGATTGTGATAGAAAACAAGCAAATAAACACTCTTGAATCCACTCATTATCTTCCTTATTATGGATATTTGTAATAAACCCTTTTTCCTTCTTACTTACCTCTGGTTTAAACTAGAGAACTGGGACATCCAATTATCTTTGTGGGAGGATGATTTTTAGACACATGAGAGTTCAATCATCCCCCATCAGGGATAGTACTCTCCAAATTGGTAAGATCAAGATTCTCTTCATCCTCATACCCATCATCATCATTAAGTACATTTCCAGTGACTGGATTAAAACTACTGACAACACCTTTGGGTATGGAATCATTTATAAGATCATGAATGATTTTGTCATAGGCTGAAGAGCTGTCAGCGGCTGGAAATGTCTTGTCAGCGACTGAAATGAATGTGTTAGCAGGTTGAATGAACAAGTTAGTGTCTTTGGAGCTGCTGACACCATCATCATTCTTTGACTCTTCTTGTTCCTTTCTTTCCTCCCTTTTCTCAGCAGCAGATGCTCTAATGAACTCTTCACTCCAAATAAGTATGTTAATAATGTTAAAGGAAGGAGTGGGCTCAGCTGCATGTGATCCTGTCACCTTTTTAGTTTGTATACCTGCATTATTAACAATAGAAGCTTCCAAGATTTCTAGGTTAGTCACAGGCATATAATTCATGGATCTAGACAAAGGCTCTAAACCAAATAGCCAATTTGGTCCAGATTCAGGATCACTAGGTTTATTCTCCAAGATGTCAACATGAATGTGTTCTGTAATTGTCCTATCCTGCTTATGATAAACGCTATACCTTTTGTTGTTCACATAATATCCCACAAAATATCCCTCTTCACCTTTTGAACTAAACTTCACAAGGTTATCACTAGTATTCAAAATAACTACATGACATCCAAAGGGTCTATGTTAGGCTTCCCATTACAAAATAGTTCATAAGGGGTCTTATTGTGAAACTTATTGACTAAGGCTCTATTCTAAACATAACATGCTATATTGACAGCCCTAGCCAAAAAAGCAGTGGGTAACTTAGCATCTGCTAACATGGTCCTAGCTTCCTATATAAGAGTTCTATTTCTTCTCTCAGCTACACCATTTTGATATGGAGTTCTAGCTATGCTAAACTCCTTGGTAATTCCCTTCTTGACACAAAAGGCATCTAAAAGATGATTTCTTAACTCACCACCACTATCACTCTTAAAGATATTAACCTCATGACCTACTTTCTTTTCTACTTGAGTGATGAAATTAATTAAAGTTTCAGTAGTATCACTTTTCTTAGCTAAAAAGAAGGTCGAAGTAAACCTAGAGTGATCATTTGTAATGACTAAGCAAAAGTATTTACCATTTAGTCTTCCAACATTAGTAGGTACAAATAGATCCATATGAAGCAAGTGTAGAGGTTTAGAACTAGAATGCACACTTTAAGACTTAAAAGAGGCCTTATGATGCTTTCCTTTAAGACATGCAACACAATTATGATCATTTTCAAAGGCCTTGGAAGTTAATCCTCTGACAAGATCATGCCTAACAAGTCTATTCATGTTCTTAAATTTTATATGCCCTAACCTTATGTGTCATAAATTACTCTCATCCACTGAAGCCTTAGCATAAAGACAAGACAAATTATTGTTCATTTTAATGCCATTCAAATTCACATTATAAATGTTCTTATGTCTAGTGTTCTAAACTCAATGAACTTTTCAGCAGGTACCTCAAAGTCTTTACTTAGTACTAAACATTCAGTGTCAGTAAAAAGAACTTTATTTTTGTTGTCACAAACTTGTGACACACTAAATAAATTATATCCAAGTTCTTTTACCAAAAAGACTTCCTCAAACTTCAAATTGTTAGTGATTAGAGTACCTTTGCCTGATATGGTTCCATAACTGCCACCAACGTACACTTTATCACCATTGCTGATAGGGGTGAAGTTTGTTAAGTAATCCTCCTTTCCAGTCATGTGCCTAGAGCATCCACTGTCCCAATATCCATGATCATTAACCTGCTTTTGAATACCCTGCACATAATGAAATCAAATTAGTTTTCTTTGGGGACCCAAGCCTTGAAAGACTTGGATCCAACAGGTTGTTCAACAAGAATTGACTTATTCCTTGCAACAACCTCCTATTCATCCCTTTGTGCCCTAAACACCCAATTAGTTCTAATAGGTTTAGTAATGACCTTTTCAAGATATTTAGATCTGTTACAAGTCATTGAAACACCATTAAAAGTAGAGTTTTGCTCTGTTTAGGTTTCCATGTTAAACTAAAATATGCCTTGGACCCTTGTCACTTATTAACCAAGTATCTTTGTTTATATGGTCTAACATAAGGTCTGACAGCAGCTAGTTTTGGCATAGTAATACCAAATCTAAGGTTGTTAGCGGCTTGTCTTACCTTGTTAGTGGATACATTGTTCCTGTCAGCGGCTAAATTAGGGTTTGCTATAGGAACCGACGGTTATTTAGACCAAGTGTTGGTCTTTTAAAAGGGTCTTTGTCCATGGGTATTAGCTCCCATAGAGAAGAAAGGAGCTGGTCTAGTGACCTAAGGACTTTGGTGACAAAAACATCGAGGGTTGACCATAGTTAACCTTTTATCAGCGGATTGGGTGTATCAACTGACACAATTATAGGCCAAGTGTGAGAAGATCCCACATGATAAACAAGCCTTTTAGACACAAAGTTAGGCATATATTGACAAAAACATGTTCCATTTACACTGGCTTGGCTCTGAGGTGATCTAGGTTTCCTATACATCTCAACATATTTAACACTAGACTTGCTTTTAGAAGTTGAGCCAAGGTCAACTGGCTTGCCAGTGGTGGGGTTAGTCACAACAATGGGCTTAACATAAACATATTCATCACTAAGCAAACCTCCCTTAACAAAGAGAAAAAGGTTGGCAACCTTCCATTGTTCTAGGTCAACCAATTTCTTCTCATATTCCTCTACAGGACTGAGCACACATGGTGGAGGAGAAAATTCTTGCTCTTGGAATTCTGAAATACCAGTCCAAGACAAGTCCTGTTTCTTTACTCCATGGAAATTGCACGGGGAGGTGGGACAGTAGCAAATTCCTTTGCATGCATCCTAATCCCAGACATATCTTCGGGATTTCTTTGCTCACTCATAAATTTATCTAAAATAACACTAGCCTTTTCAAACTTTTCAATTTTAAGACTTGCATTTTCATTAGCTTTAATGGCCTCATCTAGCTTAAGTTGTAATCGCGTCTCTATCAAAGAACAAAAAGGGTAAGCAGTTCTAGATTGCATTAGATTATCTTTAGACTCATTACTAAGTCTTAGATGTCTTTCTAGAACAGTAATTTGATCCTAAAGATCAAATTTCATTTTCCTATAATCTTGCACCATCCCATCTGATTGTGCAAGTCCTCTCTTATAGTTTCTTAGTTAGGCATATATATCTAAGAGTTTTTCTTTCAAGCTTTAAACCTCCTTGTTAAGGTTTTTAGTGTTTTGCTTATAACATTGACTACAATAAGCATCATAATATACCTCATTATCTGATGAATAAGATGATTTGGCCATAAGAGCAAAGTCAACATGCTTCTCTTCTTTCTCAGCAACCAAAGCTTGATTCTGTGTCACCTCATTTTACAAGTAGCTCCAATCCCATCCAATGCCACCAATGTACTGCATGGCTACCATAGCCTTTGAGTCAACATCCTCAATCTTAACAGAATTACAAACCAATCCCTTTCCACCATCATTCGTGAGTAGAGATCTACATTCTCTTCTGAAATGTCCCATTTTATGACAACTGAAACACTCAACCTTGGATTTATCAAAACCAGCAGATTCACCTTGATTGAATGTAAGCCTTTTTCCAAACATCTGGTAAAACATGTTAGCTATTATGCTACTAAGAACCATGTTCCACTTGATGTCCATCTCTTCAATATTCTCATCACTTATCTGCTCAAGATCTTCATAGACAATTTGAGATGCACTGGGTAAAGAAGCAATGTATGCACACACAATATCTAAATCTATTCTACTTGGTTTGAGTCCTGGTGAAACAAAGTTGGATGTGTCAGCGGCTGAAGATTATCCGCTAACATGTGAAATCAATCCGCTGACATATGAATTATTGTCAGCGGATAAGGAATCATGGTTAGAAACAAAGGCCATGTTTCCAGGTGATGGAGTGGATGAACTTCCATGTTTTAGCATTACTTCAGGCTCCATAATCTTCAATTGATTATAGATGTCATCGAAGCATACATTCTTGTGACTTTTGGTAGCAAGAATAAAAATGGTATGGATGTCCTAAGCTTCACCAAGATATCCTAGAAAGGCAGCACTGATATCTTCATCTTCAAAGTTCACTCCCATGAATGACATTTTGCTAGTGAGGTCTTGAATACGACTTCTGACTTCACTAAGTTTTTCATTAGGAAAAGCTTTATGCACAATAAACTCCTTTAGTTGTTGCTTTTGCCTATCCTTTTGAGTGTCATCATTACAACCATAAGTGGTTTCAATAGCTTCCTAGAGGTCTTTAGCATATTCATACTTTCTAAACTTAAATTCCTCTTTTGGACCAAGAGCCAATTTAAGACAACTCAAAGCTTTCATGTCATTCCTTTTATTAGATATTTCTGCAACAGAAGTGGCTCTTCCATCTTAAGGACTTGATGCTTCATCAACCTTAGCACCATCTTTGATTCTTTGAGCTATTGTTTCTGCCATCTTTTTCTACTTATCAAAGGTGTTTCCATACTTAATAATCTCCCAGAGGACATAATTGTCGACTTAGATATATTGTTGAAAACTAAATTTCCATAGTTTAAAGTTGTAGAGGTCTAGCATGGGAAATTTGAGATTGTGATTGGTGGATGAAGGTGGGATTTCAGATTAGGTAGACATGGTGTTTTCGCGATTAGGGTTTAGAGCAATATAGGGTTTGTGTTCTTTAGATCAAAGTTCCTCAACAAGCTCTGATACCACTTGTTGATCCCAAACTTAGTTCGGTTTTAGCTTTGTATTAACGATATTAGATCAATTATAATACGTAGAGAAACTTTATGCTTGAAACAATCTAAGTACTATGCGGAATTAATACTTAGAACATAGAACAAAGAAATGCCAAACTTTCAACTTTGATTAACAATAATCATGGCTTACAATATTATTGAAAGTGTATCAAACAATAAACCCTAAGGCCTCCTTTTATAGATGCAAGGATCCTTGAACATAAAGCTAAGTATCAACTAATTGAGGAAAAGATAAACATAGAAAATAAAATATTGATACATATCTTATCTAAACAAACAAAACATGTTGACTTAACAGCTAATAAACTTTGACAGTGGCTTGGATTCCCTTTGTCAGCGTCTTGGTTGTCAGCGCCTTGATTACTCTTGTCAGCGGCTTGAATCCCTTTGTCAGCGACTAATGACTTAGATAGCTTTATTCCTAACAATATTAGTGCTAGATTACAAATTATTATTACATCATATATGATATGGACTTATATCATATATGATAAGTTACATCATATATGATACTAGTGTTGAGTGGCGGAACCAAGAAAATAGGATGTGGGGGAAAATTTTTTCACAATAATAATAAAATGTTGAGGAAAACACTATGAACGTAATGATAAACATAGTATTTTTACCTATGCCTGAAGAATTTATAAGGTTTAAAAGAGTTGAATTTTGGGTTTTAATATGTGAGTGGGGGCGATATGAGTTTTAAGTGGGGGCACTTTCAAAAAAAGATCAAAATTAGACTAAAATCTCGTCTTTTTTGCTAGTCAGGGGGCGCTGTTGTCACACACCATCATGGCGGAATATAGGACGCGACATATGGATATCATCACAACAATAGCGTGTGTATAGAGATGAATAAATGAAATGAAAATATCATAAATGGGTGAGACAATGTCATGAAAATATCTCAAACAATGCAGGCGTCTAGGTAAGTAGGTAACATGTCTACCCCTTACCAAAGACATACAAATACAGCACATCAACATATAGGTGTCCACAACGTATCACTTATTCAAATGTAAAATAAAGGCTAAGAGGAAAAAAGGATTCCTCCAAATGCAAATCCTAAGCCTCCTAAGTTAGCCACTCCTATTCTCACGCTTAACCACATTCTAACCTGAAAGAGACACTAAAACATGTCAATAATAAAGTTGGTGAGAGCCATAGGTTTAGAATCAATGCCAAATCAGTTATAAGCTGTGATAACAACCATCAATAAAAGAACATATGGACAATGTGATACAATTATGCATTAACAACTAACATTCAAGATTTAACCATTCACCACAATTCTAAGGCTCTCAGCCTTACAAATCACCAGGTCCCATAGGTGCCCATACACCTATGAACCAATCCCAAGGCCCCTCCTTGTCAACATCCCCTTGGTAACAAGTCAAACCACAATAACAATCAAGAATCACATAGCAGTTAATCACATTAGTGTACACACAAGTCCATAACAAACCATAAAAACATTCACGACTTTAGTTACAAAACCATACAGTGTCTCTTCCATCCCATCTGGAAGTCAAAATTATTAAAAGATACGGGACTATGAAACTCACCTGAACAAGCTTCTCCAAGTATCCGCGCTCTAGAAAAATCTAAACACACAAACATATAGAATCAAGACATGAACCACATACCAAAATGGCTCATCAATATATGATGGATATCTAACCTTCTCATACAACTTAACCCAGTTTATATGCCATAAGCATCTCATTGCACCTCGCTATAAAGCCCTTAACTTAGTTTAGTTTATAACTCATCCTTTAACCTTTAACCCAAAATAGTCCCATTTTTCACACTCCATATTATGAGCCAAACGACCACCAAATCTAAACCACATTCCTCGCAATGAAAACCCTATAAACTTGTATGTGTTAGCTAAAATCTCATCCCTTTCCCCAACATCAACGCTAATCTTAAGTCCCCGATATACAACTTATACTTTCGCCTATCCAGATTTTACTGATTTTGAACATATGAAATGTTTGTTATGATCAGAGGGTCTTACCCTATCCGAATTGCTTATAACTTCTCTAAATCTTTTATTTAATATATAATATAAGTCTCATGTTCATTTGAAGCTCCAATTATATCCCTAAGTACCCCAAACAATTCAAAACATAAAATGAAAACAGGCTGATCCAAAAACTATTTTGACACCTGACTGATGTAGCCGGTTTTTGACCCACTTCCAGATCTCCAATTTAGTTCTCATTTCTTGCATTTGAAAGCTAATTCATTTACCTTTCCGGGGAAATAAGATTTGAAAACTAAAAAGTTGTAGAACTCCAGATAAGATCAAAACAATGGATCAAAAATTATGCCCAGTTTTTAAAAATGAATTTAAAAATGATTAAACCCTAATTAACATTATCAGTTATCACCAATCATTATCCTAATCATGTTAATTGTTTTAAAACCCCTAATTAAAGATCTATTAATAACCCTAATCCATCATATAAATTGATTACATAAAATTAAAGCCTGAATGAAATAAAACATGAAAACTATAAGAATTAAATCAAGATTTTTACCTCAAATTTTCAAGAAAAATATTTGTGATGAAACCCTAAATTAGGGATCATATAAATTCGGCCAAGAGAAGAAAAAGAGGAAGAAAAATGAATTTTATGATATAATATTTGTATTTAAAGGGTTTACAAAAGGCTTTTTCCAAATTGGGCTCAACTTGGGTCTTTTGGCCCATTTTCCTTTTTTCCCTTATACCGTCGGTATAACCGAATTTTCTATTTTTTTATTATAATTATATTTGGTACTATTTATATTACCTTATGTTACATTAATTTTTTTCAGATCCTAACACCTCCAAAACCTCAAAACCGTAAAACTAGTCAAATTTACGCGTATACCTTTAAAGACGTAAAAATATACAGTTTTATAAAAACTCTTATAACGTGAAATAAACTATATAATTAAGTCCTAAATGACTTAAAACCATCCCGTGAATTATTCCCGTGACTAAATACCTCATCCGAGACCCCTAAATGCACAACCCTAAATCGTAAAAATACAATTTTCTATAATACATATACGTATACGTAAAACCACTAAATAACACCATCATATTTCCTAGCTACTACTATGTGAGCTCATGAACATGAAAACATCACACATCTATTCACTCACAGGGTACCCCGTACCTGAAAACGATGTCCAAACCACACTCTATTCACACCACATAATACATAAACACAAAAAGACACGTAATTTCACGAAATATGCACGATATAATACTAAGTGATGATCCTCAAAACCATGGTTGTCACATCACTCCCTCCTAATAAAAATCTCGTCCTAAGATTTACTTCTTAGGATCAGTCACATCAATCAACAAATCACATGAGAATACCTGTTCTAAAAGAACTCCTCTCATTTCACGTGAACTTTAGTTCATGACTCAATTTACTAGATATATTAATAAAAAATATTTAACTTCATTCTCAAACTCTTCACCTCACAGTCCATAAATCTTACAAATGACTCTTTGAAAATCAAAGACTCTTATAAGAATCTGATGACGTATAGTCCCCAACCGGGTCATGGACCTGGCCCATGGGTACTACCCGAATCTGGCCCATCACGAATGGGTTAGATTGATCAGTTAAGCTTACGGGCTTGAATGAACAGTGGTCGTAACACCCCAATTTTGATAAATGGAATGTCACGCGTAATTATGGCATGTCATCAAAGCATGCAAGGTAATATGTACTAAAACATACATGACCATAGGGAAAACCGGAATCAAACATTAGTTCCTAAACATAAGCCCAAAACATATATAAAGTAAATTAACAAAAAAGAAGACTAAACAAGCATAAATATGAAGGCAAGAAGAGAAGGAATCTAAGGTAGCTTCCATCCAATGCTTGTCCTCCAAATGCTCCAGTCAGTCCTTGAGTACCTGCCGTTTTGGGGACATGGAAAAGAAAGTAACGACTGAGCAAAACGCTCAGTGCACGGATATAGACATAGTATGAATGACTGAAACATAATAAAGACTTAAAAGCAACGGAAATGTATACGTCCTGGAAAACCCGAAACATGTTCATAAAACTGGTTTTATAGTTTGAAAAGCCTTGCGTTTATCTTATGAAAACTGTTTAACATATTTTACCATTAGCCAATATAGGTCATGAAAATCCACCGTGTATGAATACTTGGAGGGGTGACCTTATCATGCAAATTAGAGGGGCTGCCTCTAATTTAATATACTGGTTTGGGTAGGAGGGATCAGCTCCTTATGCAAGGCACACACCACTTTCACACTGAGTAATCTGCTGAAAAACATGTAACTAGGATGCACCTATACGCCCCACGTGATAAATATAATAATATGGCCAAAAGCTGAAGGGACACCATGAGCAATCACTCCGCCGTGGGGAAGTCATAACACCAGTGCCTCTAGTGTTATGGTTATGGTACCTCCATAACTAGGTGAAACAGGTCATGCATGTATATGGTTATAGGTACTCTAATTAAACATAAGCAATCAAACATATAAACTTATACTATGGGAAGACAGTTGGCTGCATAAGGGGAATCCTAATAAGGAAAGAATGTCCATACTCAAAGGACGGGAATCCGTACCTTATGTCCAGTGAACGAAGAAGACGATCGGAAGAGAGTATTACTTTGGTATCACTAATGCTATTCAGTTTTAGGGTTTGGGAAACCTAAACACCTTTTTTCTCCTTGTTTCTTGGTGTGTACTCGTCGGCATCAAAAGAAGAAGACATAAAAAAATATGCTGTTTTCTTTTTAGGGTTTCCTGTGTTGTGTGTTTATGTCGACAGAAAGAAGGAAAATAAACAAGCACCCCCGTTTTATACAGGGTCGGTTTGGGTTTTTCTTGGGCCACGGCCCATCTGCCTTCCCCTCCACTTCTTGTCCAAAAGCCCGGAACCCCCTTATTGTTCTTTTATTTTAATTAATTCGTGACTAGCTAAAATGTTACGCGTAATCATGTCTTTTGTTATGTCGTGTATTTTCATAGTTATCGTTATACGTGTTTAAACGTAAATAATATTTACGTGATTACTTGTCGCGTTAATTAATTATACCTAATATTAATCGCGTTAAATATTATCGTCGTGCGGTTTAACTGTCTTGAATTATTATTATTGTGGTTTTATTTATTCTACGTAAGTTCATACGTAACTACTTGTCGCGTCTATTTATATACGTGAAGCTCATGTTAAATGTTTGTGATTACATGTTCGTGATTATAACTATTATTGGAATAATTATCGTGTGTTCCTACGTAGTAAATACTTATCGTGTGCTAACACGTACGTAATATTTAAAATTCTTATACGTAAACGTAAACATGCTATAAAAGAAAGTTTCATTCTTGTACGTACGATCTAAAGGGTACTATTTATGGTAAAAGCATGCGGGTTTTACAACTCTTCCCCCCTAAAAAGAATAATTCGTCCCTGAATTATAGATAACGTAACTGAAAGAGAAACATACCCGAATCAAACCGAGATGGTATGTAAGATAAATGAACGTGAAGGTGACATGGTAGAAGGAACGTGGAACGCGGCATGTCTTGAAAGGACATGGAACGTGACGTGACTGAAAGGACATATCTAATTGATAAGATAAAAACGGATAAGAAGTCCGGATGAACTTGTCCGTTTCCATGTGGCCTCCCTCTTGGAACGGTTCCTTCACAAGATCTGACACGAATGATAAATCTTGGTCCTCCTGACCTCGACTTGAAATACAAAGAAGTTCTTGGTCATCAACGTAAGGTAGATCCCCTAAATTTGATCTAGGGAATAAGAATTAACGTGTATGGGCAACTAAAATGTTATCGTGCGAAACACTCTAACTTAACTGATAATTAGCAATGATGCGCGAGACATAAAGAAACGTAGTACGTGAAAAATTTTAAACGTGATACGTGAAAAATTTTGAACGTGATACGTGGAGATATGGTGAGTGTAGTATGAGTAAACATATCGTGATCCATGATACGTGTAACATATCTTGATCATGATATTAAGAACGTGGAATGAACATGACATGTGAAACATATCGTGAACATAGAATATAATGGCGGTAACGCCAAACGCTACAACATGAGACATAAAATATGACGAGAAACGTCTATCTGAGGATAGGGAGTTATACTAAACTTGAGTCTGGTCTCTCAAGTTCTTGCAAAACTTCCCAGAATGAGAAAAATGAACGTAAAATCGTAAGCCGAGATGCCATCAGGAACGTGAATAGTGTCATGAACGCGAGCACGAAAGCAAGTCGTGAAATTAGAACAAGGACGTGAAGTAAATAAGTAGCACAATTATTAATATTTGTCTGACCCGATAACTAAGGAATTGCCAAGTGATCGGATGAGCCTTGGCTGGAACATGTCCGATCAATCTGTTGGTTCTGAAATCCTTGCGGATGTAAGGATTCTGCAGACTTGATCAAACTGTTTGCAATAAACCAGATAACATCATGCTTCTTCTGAGTTTGCATTAAACTGGTAATCAAAATCCGTGGAGATCTTGTCCCATTTCAATTCACAATTTCAGATGATGAAAACATCCCAGTATGTTGGTGTCCTATCTTAACCTGTTGGTATGTCAGGTACCTAGATATGAACGTAACTGTATCTTGCTTCGTAGAACTTGATACATAGGAGTTTGCGAAACTCTGAGTCTCTGAATCTAGACTTCTCCTAGCGTAGGATTTTCTAGAACACCTAATGTAGTGTAGGGTTCTCTCCTTTACGCATAAGCTGAGTCATGGTAAGATTAACCGTAGAAACCCATGTGATTCAGCGTTCCACTGTAAACAAACAGAACTGATATTGGAAAAATTTCCGGGGTAAAATTTCTCTTGTCATAGAATTTTCAACATAGTGTCGATATGGTTTTCCTGTTCTTCTATAGGCTTAGAGGAAATCAGGTTATCCTCTATGAAAACACTGATGAATTTGCTTATGAGTTCATGGAGAATCATTCTAATAATGCCGTTGGAGCATTGATGAGACTAATTTAAAATCATAAATCTAGCATGACCGAGTCGTGTACGAATAGCAGTCATGGACATGTCCTGCTCTTTCACTCGTCACTGTTGGCAGCATGATCACTGTTGGCAACACTATAAGGTCGATTGGACATGTTGTCATTACGTGGAGGAGAATAACGGTCATGAATGGTGATTTGTTTAAGTCGACGGTAGTCGACACATAATCTCATGGTACCGTCCTTCTCCTTGTAGGATCTTTTGGAATGAATGGGAAGATCTTGGAATAATCAACTGACAACAAGAAAATTTTAGCCACCATGGCTAACAACGTACATGCTTGTAAGAATAGATAATTTGTACAGATTTTCCTGATGGAAAACCATACTGAGTGTATTTAGGAGCCTGAATATTACTGTACAAAATCATGAATCGTAGCATGGTGTGTGGTTAGTAGTCCATAATTAGGATTAAATCCAACTCGCACCTATCCGAGGAAATGCGTTAACAGCTTGGATCTTATCAGTAGACTGAAGGAAAACCTTCGTATACATGAGTGATACGAATGGCGTCCTTCGTGGTCATGAATCTATGAGATATGGGTACAAGAAATGGAAGTGTCATCGGCAACATGAAAGTTCTCACTGATGTGCCGGTAATAGTACTGAAATTCTTGTGGCCTGATTAATACATGGCACAAAAAAATAGATATACCCTGGGAGGGTACCCTGGATTTCTTGGAAATGTTCCATAATTGGACGTGAGTCATGTGTCTTGACTCGTGTCTTGGAAATATAAGCATGACATATGTCTTGACAGGTGTATTGACATGTGTCTTCAGAAAGTATACGCGATACATGTGTCTTGACTGATGTCTTGACATGTGTCTCGAGATGTGAAACAAATAGAACCACAATATTAGGTTATTATGCCAAAATTGGCGGATCGGTTGGACTACTGATCAATTGTATGTCTGATCACGTCCGCGGCCGGAGCTTCGGTTGTGACTTTTAGGATAGTTGTTTTCATAGTAGTGGTTACTATCGTCCTGTCTGTCAGTTCCATGACGGTCATTCTCATGACTGTGATTCATGTAACTATTCAGCTGAGTGGCCGGTTGGTACCGGTTTGCACCCATATGGCTGAAACGACAGCTGAATGACATGTGACATGTAACTAAGAATTAGGGACAATGATTGATGAAAATCGTCTGATGGTGTAGCATCTTCTCGTCCGATCGCTTTGATCTAACTCCTTTGTCTTCGTCTTGTAAGATCTCTAGGTTGTGAACAGCATCAGCATCCCATAGCGTCTCCAAACATCAGCAGCATCAACCGTAGTAACATCTCCAAGCTATGAGCGGCATCAGCAATCTTGTAGAATATCAGCAAGTGGACATATGCCTGAGATGATTCAGAATCGACTAGCGAATACTCGCGAAGTATTGTAAGTGAAACACACGTGGATTTAGGTACGTGTAATACACATGGAACACGGTACATGGAGTACATGTTGAATGCACATGAAATGATCGGTATGGGGTCGATCATTTGTCATGATTTAAGGAAAGTATACCGGTTAAACGGTTAGGAAAACCATCATGATAACTTGGCAATGCCAGTATATACCTCATTCTTGTTGCATAGAGAAACGTTAAAGTGTGGTTACACAAAATTCAAGATGATTTGCCTGAAAGCATGATCAATGAAAACCAACCATGACTATCATGAAAGCAGAATTTACATGAATTCCAACAGTGTCTTGCATGGAAGCAAAGACAACAAAAGAGACGTAAGACATAATCATGTGAAGACCAAGTCATTATGAAGAAATATGGAACAACTCAATGTGAAGGAGTGTGTAACATAATCAGCATGAACCCGAAGTTAACCATGACAGTATGACAGCATACTTGACATAAAAACATAATAACTTATGAGGGGACGTGAAATAAATTTATGCCAATAAATCATGAGAAAAATTTTATGCATGAAAAACAGTGCATGAATGTATAATGTAGTTTATAAAAACCTTTATATGTGCGAGGGGACGCCTATGGGTCGGTCCCAAAACAAAAGACATGGCGAGGGGACGCCTATGGGTCGGTCCCAAAGTTAAAAGTTTCGATAAAAGCACATGCGACTAAATAGGGCCAGTCCTGTACCAACCATTACTTAGTCATAATTCCTGCAACAATGATACATGAAACATAAATAAATGAAACTCGTCTGTCAAAACTTATCAGAAAAAAAAAATTTATGTGACTAATTATGAACTACTGGGGTTCAGTCCACATAGCCACAGTTCACGAGGAACATTATGCATGAAACAATGACACATAACTAAATATGAATGACAGTTGTCCATCCATATTATTAAAACAATATCGATGAAAACATCAAGATTAAAACCTCAAGGTGCTAAAAATATCATGGTTAAAAAACAATACGCTGAAAATGTCAATACGTAAAATAACAAACGTTGGCTTAGGAAGCTCCTGGTGACTACCCACTAGTCACAGGTCAAGTTTTAGAGCCTACAGGTCGAAGCCTTGGCTCTGATAGCATAATTGTAACACCCCATTTTGATAAATGGAATGTCACGCGTAATTATGGCGTGTCATCAAAGCATGCAAGGTAATATGTACTAAAACATACATGACCATAGGGAAAACCGGAATCAAACATCGGTTCCCAAACATAAGCCCAAAACATATATAAAGTAAATGAACAAAAAGGAAGACTAAACAAGCATAAATATGAAGGCAAGAGGAGAAGGAATCTAAGGTAGCTCCCATCCTATGCGTGTCCTCCAAATGCTCCAGTCAGTCCTTGAGTACCTGCCGTTTTGGGGACATGGAAAAGAAAGTAACGACTGAGCAAAACGCTCAGTGCACGGATATAGACATAGTATGAATGACCGAAACATAATAAAGAGGAGAAGGAATCTAAGGTAGCTCCCATCCTATGCGTGTCCTCCAAATGCTCCAGTCAGTCCTTGAGTACCTGCCGTTTTGGGGACATGGAAAAGAAAGTAACGACTGAGCAAAACGCTCAGTGCACGGATATAGACATAGTATGAATGACCGAAACATAATAAAGACTTAAAAGCAACGGAAATGTATACGTCCTTGAAAACCCGGAACATGTTCATAAAACTGGTTTTATAGTTTGAAAAGCCTTACGTTTATCTTATGAAAAATGTTTAACATATTTTACCATTAGCCAATATAGGTCATGAAAATCCACCATGCATGAATACTTGGAGGGGTGACCTCATCATGCAAATTAGAGGGGCTGCCTCTAATTTAATATATTGGTTTGGGTAGGAGGGGTCAGCTCCTTGTGAAGGATGCAAGGCACACACCACATTCACACTGAGTAATCTGCTGAAAAACATGTAACTAGGATGCACCCATACGCCCCACGTGATAAATATAATAATATGGCCAAAAGCTGAAGGGACGCCACGAGCAATCACTCCGCCATGGGGAAGTCATAACACCAGTACCTCTAGTTTTATGGTTATGGTACCTCCATAACTAGGTGAAACTAGTCATGCATGTATATGGCTATACGTACTCTAATTAAACATAAGCAATCAAACATATAAACTTATACTATGGGAAAACAGTTGGCTGCATACGGGGAATCCTAATAAGGAAAGAATGTCCATACTGAAAGGACGGTAATCCGTACATTATGTCCAGTGAACGAAGAAGACGAACGGAAGAGAGTCTTACTTTGGTATCACTAATTCTATTCATTTTTAGGGTTTGGGAAACCTAAA
Organism: Glebionis coronaria; assembly: GCA_025667525.1. Lineage (NCBI taxonomy): Eukaryota > Viridiplantae > Streptophyta > Magnoliopsida > Asterales > Asteraceae > Glebionis > Glebionis coronaria. The sequence continues at coordinate 223,817,918 of CM046882.1, read as the reverse complement.
CACCTTGTTTCTCCATGTTTCTTGGTGTGTACTCGTCGGCATCAAAAGAAGAAGACACAAAAAAAATATGCGGCTGTTTTCTTTTTAGGGTTTCCTGTGTTGTGTGTTTGTGTCTGCAGAAAGAAGGAAAACAAAAATAAGACAATCACCCCCGTTTTATTAATATACATGGTCGGTTTGGGTTTTTCTTGGGCCACGACCCATCTGCCTTCCCCTCCCTTTCTTGTCCAAAATCCCGAAACCCCCTTAATGTTCTTTTATTTTAATTAATTCACGACTAGCTAAAATGTTACGCGTAATCATGTCTTTTGTTATGTCGTGTATTTTCATAATTATCGTTATACCTGTTTAAACGTAAATAATATTTACGTGATTACTTGTCGCGTTAATTAATTATACCTACTATTAGTCGCGTTAAATATTATCGTCGTACGGTTTAACTGTCGTGAATTATTATTATTGTGGTTTTATTTATTCTACGTAAGTTCATGTCGTATATTAGTAATAATTATAATATACTTATTTATTTACCGTACGTAATAATATACGTAACTACTTGTCGCGTCTATTTATATACGCGAAGCTCATGTTAGATGTTCGTGATTACATGTTCGTGATTATAATTATTATTGGAATAATTATCGTGTGTTCCTACGTAGTAAATACTTATCGTGTGCTAACACGTATGTAATATTTACAATTCTTATATGTAAACATAAACATGCTATAAAAGGAAAGTTTTAATCTTGTACGTACGATCTAAATGGTACTATTCATGGTAAAAGCATGCGGGTTTACAGTGGACGCATATAGTGTGTGCGGCCCACGGCCCGGTACAGCCGGGACAGGGTTAGACAGAATCACAATCCTGTTAGGATTGGGATTTACCTTCAAGTATAGGATATAAACTAACCATAATTAGAAGATAACAATCAAGCTAATTATGGTGATTATCTTATGCTTGGGGCCGAAGTAAACAGTGAGCCCATTAGGGTTTCACTGCCTATATAAGGAACCCTCAAGGGTTCCACAAAGGTATTACATTCTACATACTCTAAACCTTAAATCCGATTCTTAACCCTAACCGATTACTTACTCTCACTCCGGAGTCTAATCGTGGGATACATTCCTACGGTAAGCTTAGTGCGTGTTGCTTTAGTGTGCAGGGTCTCAGCAAGACTATTCACTTGGTGCAAGAGCCGGAGCCCAACCAGCCCGAATTAAGCCTAATTCGGGTCTAGCAAGGATCATCCAACTTTTGTATCAACAAGTTGGCGCCATCTGTGGGACCAATACACTAAGCTAGAGCAAATTTCCTCTCGATCTCTTTCAATGACGAAAGGACATCCGTAAGGAAATCCCAAGGACACAAATCCTGCAAATCGGAAGTCCACACGGGACGGGATACTCATCCCCACCCAGTCCCCTGTCAATCAAACAGGTGGACCGAACAACCGAAGCGTTTTTCAGTCTGTGGATGGGGCAGGCACGTCCGCTAATACCCCACCACCAACCATGACCATGGACAACCCTGAACCAAGGAGTGCGCCTCCTCCACATAAATGGGAGCCACACAGGCCATCAATTGAAGAAGTGGAAGTCGAACCACTTAGCGACGAAGACATCGCTCGTGTTCTCACACAGAACTTTGAGAGGATCGTCCCGGGTATCGCATCAAGGTTGAACCTAGGTAGGAACTTCCAAACTAGGCTCAACTTTGGCAAGGCTGTATCCAGAACCTCTCCCCAAACTCAAAAGAAGAGGAAGGCGCGCCCACAAGAGCGAAACCACTTGGAGGAAATCACGCGACCCCGGAATGTGTTCGAGCGGATAGGGGATCGCGTTATGCAGGAACTGCTACAATCTCATGAGGATGGAGACAGGTCTGACGGCTCTGCCGAATGCCCGGTGTTGGAATCGACCAGGAATGATCGCCGCACCAACGTTTAGGATATGGTAGATAATGGGAAGAAGGCTCCTAGCTCTTCTCACAAAAGGGGTCCTCAACTGAGAAGTGGAGCACCGCCCCCTTCTCCCGGCCATTCGGGGTCGGATTCGGATGACCATCCCCCCAAGCGTCGCCGAACTAGGCGTACCCCTGCACCACAATCGGATGATGAGGGATATTATAGTGGCCCTTACTATCGTGAGGTGGAAGGGGAAGATCTCTCCTTCCCATGGTGTGATCCTAGGGAAGATCCCTTCACCCTCCGCATACGGAATTACTCTGAGGATAAGAAGCATCGCATGCCAGCATGCGTCAAAACCTATGTTGGATCTGGTGATCCGGATGATCACCTAAATATATTTGACACACAGGAAAAGATCGAACGATGGGCCATGCCTATATGGTGCCAGATGTTAAATTCGACCTTGATTGGCAATGCCCGTGATTCGTTTGAGGGACTTCCTTCCCGAAGCATCGATAGCTACAGTGAGCTGCGCACCGCGTTCAAAAACAATTATACTCAGCGAAAGAAGTATAATAGGGATCCGGTCTCATTGGTAACCGTCAAACAACGGCCTAGAGAATCTACGGAGGCTTTCACGGAACGTTTTAATGACGAGTGCACGCGCACAAAGACAATGCCCGAGCTCCTAAATATTTCTGATTATATGCATGCTATAACGGACAAGGAATTAATTAGGCGCCTCAATGACAAGCGACCGGAGAAGTATGACGACCCCATGGAAAGGGTCAGGAACTTTGTAGAAGGATAAACCGCGGTAGCCGCGGCCTATCCTACAAAGGGAAACCATAACTATCGTTCGAACGACCAGCCCAGGAGGCAGTCGGGTGTTCAAAGAAACCAAGGCGATGGACGGGGCTCGGACTACAAGAGTCAAAATAAAGGAGGGCGGTCGGATGAAAAATTTACCCCTCTAAAGATGACTTACCGGGACATCTTGTTGACAGAAGGGGAGAATTTCCCCAGGCCTCCCCCAATGACAACTCCGGTAGATCGTCGTCAAGGAAATCGCTTCTGCGAATTCCACAACGACAAGGGTCACGACACGAAGGAATGTATCCAGCTCAAGAAGCACATTGAGTCACTGATCAAGTCAGGCAAACTCAAACATTTGGTCAAGGATTGGAAGGATGGAAAGGATAACAAAAAAGCACGATAAGAAGGATCCCCAAAAGGAAAAACCTTCGACTATATACATGATCCAATCTTGGCAGCGTCACACAAAGCAGAAAATTAGTCAAAAAATTTCACGCGGCAAAGAAATCTCATTCCCTCCCACAAGGCAAGTGACGTGGCTGATGCACCTCTCACGATTGAGGTAAGTATTGGAACACACAATGTTCGTCGTATGTATGTGGATGGAGGGTCGTCGGCGGAAGTACTCTACGAACACTGTTTCGTACAGCTACGACCAGAAATAAGAAGCCAATTAGTACCGGCCACGTCGACGCTCATTGGTTTTAGTGGAGACACTATCTGGACAATAGGACAACTGCGTCTGCTATAACCATTGGGAATGAAGAGCATTCCACCATAGCGTGGATGAACTTTATGGTGATACGCTCACACTCTCCATACAATGGTATTATTTGAAGACCAGGCATCCTGGCCATACGGGCAGTTCCGTCCATAGCTCACGGTATGTTCAAGTTCTCTGTCGAAGGGGGAATTGTTACTATTTACAATTCAATCACGCCAGCAACCGAATGCCATGCCGTGACGGCACCGGTCTAGCCTGTTCCCATTAAGGAAGGATCACCACCCCCCAATTGGAAGGTGGCAATCCATCCCGATTACCCGGAACAAGAGGTATCCATAGGAGGAACGCTCTCGGATAACGGCAAGAGGGCCATGTGCTCTCTCCTAAAAACGAACCTGGTTGTATTTGCATGGGAGCCTAAGCATATGATAGGTGTGCCATGCTCGATAGCAGAACACGAACTTCAAATCCGCCAGGGATATCCTCCTGTTAAACAAAAGAAGTGTGGTCATGCACCAGAGCGCAGTGAGGTAATACTGGATGAGGTACGGAAATTAGAAGACGCAGGAATTATGCGCGAGGTATACTACAACGAGTGGTTATCCAACCCAGTCATGGTCAAGAAGCATGACGGGAGTTGGCGTATTTGTGTGGACTTCATGGACTTGAACAAAGCTTGTCCACAAGACTGCTATCCCTTACCAGAAATTGATTGGAAGGTGGAATCCTTATGTTGGTACCCTTTCAAGTATTTTTTAGATGCATAAAAAGGATACCATCAGATCCAGATGGCAGAAGAAGATGAAGAGAAAACGGCGTTTCATACTAGTCAGGGCGTGTATTGTTACACAAAAATGCCGTTCGGACTAAAGAACGCCAGAGAAACATATCAGCGACTTGTTGATAAAGCCTTCAATTCCCAGATAGGCCGCAACCTTGAGGTCTATGATGACGATCTGGTCATCAAGAGTCATACGGAGGAAGCACTTCTCCGTGATATCTAGGAGACGTTTGACACATTGAGGAGAATCAACATGAAACTGAATCCAAAAAAGTGCACGTTTGGGGCGACAGAAGGGATGTTCCTTAGATATATGATTGATCCAAATGACATAAAGCCTTGTCCGGAAAAGACGGACGCGGTGATACAATTACCATCCCCTCGAACACGAAAGGAGGTACAATCACTAAATGGAAAGCTGGCCAGGCTAAATAGGTTCTTGTCGAAGTCCGCGGAGAAATCACTACCTCTATTCAAAACACTCAAGAAGTGCATCAAGAAAGGATATTTCGGTTGGAAAAAGGAGGCAGAGGAAGCTTTTGATCAGCTTAAATAGCATCTCGCAGCCCTTCCCATGCTAGTGCCCCCTGACCTAAGGAAGAGCTCATTATGTATTTGTCTGCTACACACGGAGCAATAAGTGCAGTACTCATGACGGATAGGGATACAATCCAGACTCCGGTCTACTTTATAAGTAGAACACTACAAGGGACGGAGTTGAACTATTCATCTATGGAGAAGTTGGTTTTGTCATTGGTATACGCAACGAAAAGGTTACGCCGGTACTTTCAGGCGCACCCAATTGTAGTTATCACTGATCAGCCAATAAAACAAATCATCTCCAAGCCAGACGTGGCCGGTAGGCTACAGAAGTAGAACATTATACTAGGAGAGCATAACATCTCCTATAGACCAAGGACAACGGTCAAAGGCCAAATCTTGGCAGACTTCCTAATTGAGAAGCCAGAGGAGGACGGACCAGTGATACAACGAGAGGAAGTTCCAGCAGAACCGTGGGTTTTGTTTACTGACGGATCTTCGTGCACGGACGGGTTAGGAGCTGGCCTCATCCTCACGAATCCGGAAGGAATGGAGTTTACCTACGCCATGTGTTTTAAATTCACAGCCACTAATAATGAGGCAGAATATGAAGCGTTGATTGCGGGTTTAAAAATCGCCGCTAGAATGGGGGTCTGCAACCTAGAGGCATACGTGGACTCACGGCTTGTCGTGAACCACATTCTAGGAGGTTACATAGCCAAGGAGGATACCATGGTTCGATACCTGGAGAAAGTCAAGTCACTCATAGCTACTTTCGGGAAGTTTTCTATCAGGCAGGTACCAAGAGGTGAAAACAAGAAGGCGGATGCTCTTAGCAAGATTGCGTCTACAAGTTTTGCCCACTTATCCAAGAAAGTCTTGGTAGAAATACTAAAGGAAAAGTCTATAACAGCAGGGGAAATCACAGCTATAGTTGAGGAAGATGGACCTACATGGATGACCCCGACCATCAGCTATTTAACTGATGAAACCCTTCCAGATGATGAAAAGGAGGCGCGGCGTATCAGAAGAAAGTCGCAACACTTTGAGCTCCAAGAAGGTATTGTGTACAAGCGCTCCTTCTTAAAACCGTGGTTGTGGTGTGTCGGACCACGCCAGGCTACCTATGTGATTAGTGAGATACATGAAGGGTCATGCGGTATGAACGCATGTCCCAGATCCGTAGTAGCACGAGCTTTACGCACAGGATATTATTGGCCTACTATGCATAGGGATGCACGTGACATGATTCGTAAGTTTAGTGATTGCCAAGTGCACAGACCAGTACCGCGACATCTACAGCAAGAACTGGCACCCATCACATCCCCATGGCCATTCTATAAGTGGGGGATCGACATCGCATGACCTTTTCCCGTTGCTACAGGGGGTGTTAAGTTCTTGAACGTCGAAATGGACTACTTTACACGTTGGATAGAAGCTAAGGCGGTTAAATCCATTACAGGCAAGCAGGTTAAAAAGTTTGTTTGGGAAGATATTGCGTGCCGCTTTGGCTTACCAGGATAAATCATCTTGGATAACGGGAAGCAGATCGCGGATAATCCATTCAAGCATTGGTGCGCGACATTGAACATCACGCGGCGCTTCGCATATGTTAAGCACCCACAGACTAATGGTCTTGTAGAGCGGGCAAATAGAAGCTTAGGCGAAGGCATCAAGGCACGATTGGATGAACGAAGTGCCAAGTGGGTAGATGAGTTGCCGCATGTTCTATGGGAGCATAGGACTATGATTAAAACAGCCATTGGAGACACTCTATTCGCGCTGGCCTACGGGACCGAGGCTGTTATACCAGCAGAAATTGGAATTCCAACCATCCGCACGACGGAAGTTAATGTCGTCACGAAAAATGAGCAACTCCGGATTAATCTGGACTTGTTGGAGGAAAAAAGAGAAATAGCGGCCATCAATGAGGCCAAGTCCAAGGCACGGATGAAGGCTTACTACAATGCCAAGGTTAAAGGTGTTTCCTTTCGACCGGGGGATTTTGTTTATCGTGTTAACGAGGCAAGTCGCGCAGAGAATACATGAAAGCTAGGCCCCAAGTGGGAAGGGTCGTATGAGGTTACGAAAGCCTTAGGACTGGGCGCGTACAAGTTGCATGATATGGATGGTCGTGACCTGGAACGTACATGGAATATCTGCAACCTTAAAAAATGCTATCTTTGAAAGGCTACGGCCTCCGCATGGACACTTCTCTATGGTTGGCTTCAATGAAGATCCATGTATTTTTTATTTTCATGCTTTCTAGGTTCTATTTGTCTTAGGATTTTCATTCTTGTCAAAAAATCGTAAACGTTCTAATAAAATGTCGTGGTGCCTAGCTAGCTCCACGGCCCGTTCTTGTGCAAATTATTGTCATGTCTTTTAGATTTCTTTATTATTATAATATGCCATTTCTTATTCATATGCATTCATTCAAACCGTACATGTACTATCCGCCTCCAGGCGGGGTAAGAGGATTAAGTAAACCTAATAATTCAACTTGTCGCATAAGAGGGATGCAACCCCAGTGACACAGATCATGTATCCTTGCTAGACACCTTATTTACAAGACGTTGTAATAAGTTTACACGTGCCACACTTACATAGTGCTGGACATGGTAAAGACACACGCCGCACGTCTAGTGAAATATAGACTTAGTTTTATTCTAAGTAACACGTGACATGTCATGCGACGTAGATATAGAATATCTAAAGAATATAAGTAAGTTTCCAACTATCAAAATTGCCGTGACTACCACGGACTCATAAATATTATATTCTAAATGTTCATATAATGTTACAAAAGATAAAGTGTCGTGGATATACACGGACGAATGTTTTGTTACAAACCAAATTGTTTAGAAATTATATCAATAAAGGAACGCCCTACATTGTGGGGAGAAACTTACCTATCTCCCGCTGCTCTTCGGCTACTCGAGGCAATGCTTCACTATGGTCTTTCCTGTCCAGAGCCCGAGTCGCAATCACTTCCAACACTTCACTTAATAGTTGCTCACCAACTACGATCCTGGTGACGTCCTCATAAATGGGAAGAGTGAGTTGGATGGGGGAGGGTGTGAAGTGAGTGTCCCGCATGGCAGCCATGGACGCGGTCATCTTCCTTGTGGCTCCAGTGTTAAAGTAAACATGTTTAGTAAAATTCCGCTTCTTACTTATTAACTCTACGGCCATAACCATCCCCTCATGACGGTCGTGGTCGATGCCATCTGATATAAGATCTGCAAATTGTTGCACGAATTGAGGGGCCTCCAACACTTTTGTAACGGCCAGGCGCGCCCCATGACCCACCATCCACCTGCGGCCAGGAATGGCTGCTAGTAGTTGGGGGTACAATACTTCATCGCGGTCTGCGGTAAGGGCATTCAGCTCTATATCTTTTTGTGTGGAAGCCTCCATCAACTGTTCCGCCACGGCCCTTTCTGTGGCAAGCTCCTCTTTCGGCATATCCTCGCCTTGGATCAATACCTGTGCGTCTTCAAGCTCCTTCATGAGGGTGGATACTTGGTCAGAGGAGGTCTTCGCCAACGCTTCTGCCGCGGTCACCTGCATGTGGTACCTTAAGGTTAGAATACAGAATAATGTAGACGTGGGTGTGACGCTATACGGATACATGCCTTCACGGTTGCAGTTTCAAGTTGGGCTTTAAGCTCGGCTACCCGTTGATCATGAGCATTGGCATGTACAGCTTGTTCTTTGATGGTGGCTTCAGCAGTAGCAAGTTGGGACTGGAGTGCGGCAATCTGGGATTCATTGTCTTCAATCATTTTCTCCCTCCGACCATTCTTCCTCTTTAGAGAGTCAACATGCTCTAAGGCGACCTCAAATCTTACCCGCATGGAAGTAACCATAGCCATCTGATGCACCAAGGTACCATTATATTCATCCACTAAGTCTGCATGACTTAGTGAATTTATATCCTTTACCAGGCCGGGTGGAATGCAGTTGTTCAGAAAGTCCCGACATTCTTCAGCTTCCCTCATTCTAGAGGGCGGTGGTTATCTTCCAATCAGGGTTGAAGTGTGTATGAGGGCCGGACACCGGTATCTCTTGTGAAGCCGTAGGAGTGCCTTCCTCAAAGGCCGGGCCAAATTTGGTCGTTGTAGCATGCAGGACGGGTTCCTTCTCCTTCCTTATCCCTTGGACAGGCGCGGCACCAGCTTGTTCATCCCTGCAATAAAAAAATGAAATAAACATTAATCTTGTCTACGGAAGGACGTACCTTTTACTTAGAGAAAATTAATAACAAGCATGTACAAAAGACTTACATGTTGGTTTTCTACAGCTAGAACGTAGTGGGGGGCACCTGAGTGACTGGCTCGACATCTGGTAACGGCACGTCCGGAGCTATGGGAGCAGCCTGTGCCGTCCCTGAGGCTTGGTTGGTGCTCTCACCAGATTGATAGAGGGGGTGATCCTTGCGCAGTCTCTTTGCGGGGGCATTATGTTCCCCGATCACGACCTCAGTAGCTCTCCTTACCCGCTTATTCTTTCTATGGGTACGCTTGGGGACTGGTTGGGCTTCTTCTTCCTCATCCTCTTTAACTCGTTGCACCTCCTCCTCGTCATCGCCCAGCATTTGGCGGAAGCTGGAGGTAGTTCTCTTTATGTTATCACTCTGCTCCTCCTCATGGTCAGGGGTGGCAGTCTTCGGCGGAGAGGAGGGCCCGACTTCATTCTCCAGCATTAAATTGTCCCCATCTTCATTGGCAAAGTCTTCGGGAGACTTTAGGATTATGGTATCTTCTTCATCGGACTGGGGTCAGGTACGGCTGCTAGGGCGATGGTCACATCTCTGGTATGCTCAGGAAGGGGTAGCTCGTTTTCTCGTCTGGGGCGTGCTCCCTCCGGTATGGTCTTGGGATCTCCCTGGCGTAGGACTCCAAAGAAGTTCATTTCTGTAAAGCAATGTATGTTAGTTACGGACAACGGATTTACATATATTCAAGGGTGCGGATACTATACCTACCTTCACCATGGCTCCTCCAAAATACAGGGTATCTATTTGACGGGCCAAAGTAGTTGTGGCTAATCCCTAGCAGGCAAAGGAATGACTCGGGTAGATTCCTATGAAACCCTGTCCTATTCCTATCTATTTCTTGGGAGTGATGGGCGTTGTATGCACCATCCCGGGGAGGAGGATCAAGGGATAATCTACGTTTAAATACAAAATCAGTCGGCCAAACTACTGCGTCAATAAAAAAGTAGTGGTCGTACCAACTTTTCAGCGAATCCATGGCTTTATTATGAGCTGTGGGGCTGGTTGGGGATCGTTTCTTAAGGAAAGCCACCCATTCACTAAGTTGGGGGTATAAAACAGCCTAAATAACTCTACGGTTGGGGGAATGCTTTGTGCACGTCATAGGATTTCAAACTGGCTAATCTTACATGCGCCTATACAATGTAACTGGGTGATATGCACATCATAGTAACCTAGTAGATCTACGAGGAATCTGGTAAAAGGAATGCGGTAATTGGCCGCGTCAAACAGACGAGTGTATAAGCCAATCTTTCCTCGGGGTGCCTCAGTTATGAGGTCTCCGGCACCAGGGAGAGAGGGATGAAGGTTGCTAGGAATGAAGAAATCAGAGCAAAAGTGCCCTAGTTTCTCTTCCGTCATTATATTGAGCACGGATTCGATGGAAGGGTTGTTTCTATGAGCCATAATTAACAATAGCAAGATGAAGGCGTGGTATTCTAAACTGTGTAAGGAAGGATCCGTGCGAAAGAAGGTGGTGATAAGGAAGAAAGCGTTAATGGCAAAAAATGGAAAAAGACTGTGTGTCACACACAGCCGTATGGGCAACCTATTTATAGGGTTTCCTTGATGGTAATGGTTCGTTGGATTCATGACACGTGTCTTCCACTATCCTAAATCGCAGGGTTGGGAAGAGAGTGGCAAGTGAGTAGTCAGGTGGGACCAACGGGTTACTTCTGACTCAGAAGATTGCGTCGCTCGAGGTACTGACTGTTTGCACTTTGTCAGTCAAAATGGCAGAGGAACAGTCACTTGTGTCGGGATATGCGGTCATACATAAGACCATATTCAATGTTTCATTTGATTTGTCTCGGTCGTCACATGCGGCTGGGGTACTATATGATTAAATTCCTAACAAGGTTGCCACGTGAAACATGGTTTTCAAAGTTCAGCGTTTCAAAATGTTCTTTCTTGGTACGTCCGGGGAGCATCTTGTTAGTCTAGATATTTCGCCTACAGCTGTAACAACTAGACTGGGGGGGACATGATGACGTATAGTCCCCAACCGGGTCATGGACCCGGCCCATGGGTACTACCCGTATCCGGACCATCACGAATGGGTTGGATTGATCAGTTAAGCTTACGAGCTTGAATGAACCGTGTCCGCATAAAGTGTGTGTGGCCCACGGCCCGGTACAGCCGGGACAGGGTTAGACAGAATCACAATCCTGTTAGGATTGGGATTTACCTTCAAGTATAGGATATATACTAAACATAATTAGAAGATAACAATCAAGCTAATTATGGTGATTATCTTATGCTTGGGGCCGAAGTAAATAGTGAGCCCATTAGGGTTTCACTGCCTCTGTAAGGAACCCCCAAGGATTCCACAAAGGTATTACATTCTACATACTCTAAACCTCACATCCAATTCTTAACCCTAACTGATTACAAACTCTCACACCAGAGTCTAATCGTGGGATACATTCCCACGGTAAGCTTAACGCGTGTTGCTTTAGTATGAAGGATCTCAGCAAGACTATTCACTTGGTTCAAGAGCCGGAGCCTAACCAACCAGAATTAAGCCTAATTCGGGTCTAGCAAGGATCATCCAACTTTTGTATCAACAGAATCAATACAACATAACACATAAATCCATCTACTCACATAAGCTCATAACCACATAACCAATAAGGTCCAAAACTCCATCTATTAAAATAATATAGTCAAACTCTTAGAATACATAAATCCGTAGTCTAGCTAAAACAACATAGATAAACTACAAAACAACATCATAATCAGTTATATGTCATGTTGCCCATAAGAGTGGAAACAACTTAATATCCTTCCTATCCACCTACTCCTAGTAACTCAAATCACCACATGATTCTTAGGAAACATGACTTAAACATCAAAAGAAAAATACTATACATCAGGTACACAAAATAACTTAACAATGTTTGTGAAAATACACAAAAGACGGAAACTACCATTTACCAAGTTATGTACTATAATGTACAATTTACACAAAATACAACCATGACTAGCGTAGACGACTATGGTTCAACCCGCACTAGTCAGAACTCGAAAAGAACATAACATGTGGCTAAGTATGAACGACTATGGTTCAATCCATACTAGCCTAAATTTCTAGAAAAATAAGTGACTAAGTATGAACAACTATGGTTCAATCCATATTAGTCAAAACTCAACAAAACATCACAAAAAAACCAATAACATCCAGAAAAAACTTCAATGAATATAATGCGCACATACTCATATGACGCCTATATGCAGGGACCCTTAAGCTATAGACTAGGCTAGGAGACTAGGCAACCTAATTCTCTATAACCATTGTCTTTGATACCATTCTGTCACACCCCACCATGGCGGAATATAGGGCGTGACGTATGGATATCATCACAACAATAGCGTGTCTATAGAGATAACTAAATGAAATGGAAATATCATAAATGGGTGACACAATGTCATGACAATATCTCAAACAATGCAGGCGTCTAGGTAAGTAGGTAACAAGTCTACCCCTTTCCAAACACATACAAATACACACATCAACATATAGGTGTCCACAACGTATCACTTATTCAAACATAAAATAAAGGCTAAGAGGAAAAGGGGGTTCCTTTAAATGCAAATCCTAAGCCTCCAAATCGAGTACTCCTATTCTCACGCTTAACCACATTCTCACATGAAAGAGAAACTAAAACACGTCAACAATAAATTTGGTGAGAGCATAGGTTTAGACTCGAACGCCAAATTAGTTATAAGCTGTGAATAACAATCATCAATAAAAGAACATAGGTAGAATGTGCTACAGTTATGCATTAACAACTAACATTCAAGATTTAACCATTCACCACAATTCGAAGGCTCCTAACCTTACCAATCACTATGGTCCCATAGGTGCACATAGTAGTTAATCACATAAGTGTACACACATGTCCAACAGAAACCATAAAAACATTCACAACATTAGTTACAAAACCATACAGTGTCTCTTCCATCCCACCTGGAAGTCAAAATAATTAAAAGATATGGGACTATGAAACTCACCTGAACAAGCTTCTCCAAGTATCCGCGCTCTAGCAAAATCTAAACATACAAACATATACAATCAAGACATGAACCACATACCAAAATGGATCATAAATCTATGATGGATATCTAACATTCTCCTACAACTTAACCCAATTTATATGCCATAAGCATCTCATTACACCCCTCTATAAAGCCCTTAACTTAGGTTAGTTCATAACTCATCCTATAAACATTTAACCCAAAACAGTCCCATTTTCACACTCCGTATTATGAGCCAAACGCCCACCAAAACTAAACCACATTCTTTGCAATGAAAACCCCATAAACTTATATGTGTTAGCTAAAATATCATCCCTTGCCCCATCATCAAAGCTAATCTTAAGTCCCTGATATACAACTTATACTTTCACATGTCCAGATTTTACCGATTTTGAACATATGAAATGTTTGTTATGATCAGAGGGTCTTTCCCTATCCCATTTTCTTAGCCCTCCTCCAGATATTTTATTTAATATATAATCTACGTCTCATGTTCATTCGAAGCTCCAATTATAATCCTAAGTACCCCAAACAATTCAAAACATAAAATGAAAACAGGCTGATCCAAAAACTGCTTTAACACCCGACTGATCTAACCTGTTTTTGACACACTTCCCTACCTCCAATTTAGTTCTCGTTTCTTGTATTTGAAATCTAAATCAATTACCTTTCTAGGGACATACGATTCAAAAATTAAAAGTTTGTAGAACTCTAGATATGATCAAAACAATGGATCAAATATTCTACCCAGTTTTTAAAAACGAATTTAAACATGATTAAACCCTAATTAACATTATAATTATCACCAATCATTATACTAATCACGTTAATTGTTATAAAACCCCTCATTACAGATATATTAATAACCTAATCTATCATATAAATTTATTGCATAAAACTTGAAGCCTTAATGATATAAAACATGAAAACTATAAGAATTGAATCAAGATTTTGACCTCAAATCTTCAAAAAAAATATTTTTGGTGAAACCCTAAATTAGGGATCATAAAAACTCGGCCAAGAGAAGAAAAAGAGGAAGAAAAACTGAATTTTATGATATAAGATTTTTATTTAAAGGGTTTACAAAAGGCTTTTTCTAAATTGGGCTCAACTTGGGTCTTTTGACCCATTTTCCTTTTTTCCCTTATACCCTCGGTATAACCGACTTTTCTCTTTTTTTATTATAATTATATTTGGTACTATTAATATTAACTTATGTTAAATTAATTTATTTCAGCTCCTAAAATCTCCAAAACATCAAAACCGTAAAACTAGTCAAATTTAGGCGTATACCGTAAAAGACGTAAAAATAAACAGTTTTATAAAAACTCTTAGAATATGAAATAAACTATATAATTAAGTCCTAAATGACTTAAAACCATCCCTTAAATTATTCTCGTGACTAAAGACCTCATCCGAGACCCTTAAATGCACAACCCTAAATCGTAAATATATGATTTTCTATAGTACATATACGTATATGTAAAACCACTAAATAACACCATCATATTTCTATAATACATATACATCACACATCGTTTCACTCACAGGGTACCCCGTACCCGAAAACGATGTCCAAACCACACTCTATTCACACCACATAACACATAAACACATAAAGACACGTAATTTCACAAAATATGCACAAAATAAAACTAAGTGACGAACCTAAAAATCGTGATTGTCACAGCTGTTACCCCCTACCCAAAGAGTAGATCCGCCCCTACTAGTGTTACATCATATATGATATTTGGTATCATATATGTTAGTTTTTTACAACGAAAAAAACGTGAAAAAGCTGGAAAAAACGAAAAAAAATTATTTTATCGAAAGTATTTTGTTAGCCCTATATTTTATATAGTCGAACAAGAATGTAATAGGTCATCTTAGTCGTTAAAGGTGTTGTATTGTAATAGGTTAGTCGGAAAAACCGGGACTGGACTTTAAGCTAATATTGTATAAGTTAGGGGCTCTAAGCCCAAGACAAGCCAAGCCCAGCCCATGAATAAGTCCACTAAAGCCCATGTGGCGTGGCATATAAATACCCTCTTCCATGTGTGGAAGAGGGTGTTGGTTACATTTACTTTTTCTCTCTAGTAATGTTTTAACCTTCCATATCTCTCTAGTTTCTCTCTCTACTTTTCTTCTCTTTCTCTCTCTAAATATCTCTTCTAAATCTTGTGTTATGGATTAAAGTGGGATTAACATTTGGTATCAAGATCATATAGTGGATAGGTGATTGAAGATTCGTGTTTTGTGTTCTTGATTTTCGTGCCTAGTTTGATCAAAAACATACGAACCAAAAAGTGTTTTTGTGTTTTTATGGTTTAATCTTGATACCAATCATCTACATACTCGTGGTAGTGATTTGGTATTGTTACTTTGGTTAAAAACACAAAATTTTTGGATCATTTGTTGGCTTAACATATCGACTTGGTTGTGTATTATCCGAGAAAAGTGCACATCGGATTACATAAGGGTTTTGGATAACGATATACATTGCGATCACATATTGCGATCTATATTCCGATCACATATTGCGATCACATATTGCGATCACATATTGTGATCACATATTGCGATCACATATTGCGATCACATATTGCGATTACATATTGTATAACACCCCTAATTTACCACGCAGCGGAATACCACTTTGGGCGTTATTTCATAGCACATCACACACAATTACAGAAAACGACCTCGAAAGAGACGTTTAAGATAAACATAAAAAAATTATCTATAACCATTGTCTAAAACATTTCCAACCCAAAATGATGTTTACATCAGAGTATCGTTACTTGTCCCCAAAGATCTCAACCCAAAACATAACAACTTTTACCACAATATGACAATAATTAATTTGATAAAAAGGGAAGGAAATCCAAAATGTTAGACCAATAAAGCACCAACTCCCTCCATACATGTTCCGCTGCTATCAATCTTGATTACCTGAAACACATGCTTTAAATCGTCAAAACAAAGGTTGAGCGAATCTATAGGTTTATCAAATCATAAGTTGAACATAAGTATTAAAACCAATCATGACCATTCAATAGCATTGTCGTAATCACAATCTAGTATTCAAGGATATTTTCTTTAGCAGTAGCTAATAATTATGTTTAAGCTCGTGACACTAATCTGTTAACTCAATCACCCGCGTACATTTACCGGCATGATTAAGATGAAACCAGTGCCCCTTCTAAAGGCATCAGTTGCAATTATACCTTATTTCTTATCACAAGTTATCCGTCCGCAGAGGGTACTCAACGTACTAGCTCTCGTCTCGGATATGGTCGTCAACCCCATAGTACTCTCAATTGTATAAGCGGCTATCTCCAACCCACACAAGGGCAATACAATAGGTAATAGTTCACGAATTTAGGGACTTTTGCAACTAGGTACTCAACATAATTCAAGGCAACATTCGGGTCCAACAATCATTCATGACTTATGTTCATTTTCATTTAAATAGCATGTATCCCCCTCGCGGGTAAAAACATTTGAAATAAGTAAAGAGCAAGGCTATAGACTCACCATAGATAGTAGTGGTAGTATTTGTAACTACGGCGTAAACGAAGTCGATCACCGACGATGTGGATGCCCCGGGAAATCAAATACAACACCTAACGAATAAGCCCGTGATGAATCAACTAATTCAAGTACCATCAAGTACTGTATATAAATAATTAAAGTCACTCAAAGTTTGTATAAACTCACGCCAAGAATCCATACAAGTGATATTTACTAGACACGTCTACTTTTATACTTTATTAAAACAATTGCTCATTTTACAATTCTGCCGGTACATACCAAATGTACGGGATGTTTTCCTATACTTAGACATCACCAAAAATTATGAGAAAATTTGTAGAATTCATTTACAACCTGTATAAATCCCATATCGAATTTCATAAGAAGTTCTCACTTCTAAAACCTACTGCTCGTCACATTACTAAACTCCAACTTTCAGACTGTTTTGTACCTTCACATTGTAAAACCCTTTTGACCTTCTTAACCAATGCCATTTACGAATTCGAATCTTGATTATGAAATTAGACTCAAAATTCAAAGTTTATAGCCTGAGAACAGCTTCTAATCATTTTTAAAGCTCAACTTATTGTCCCATAGATTTGGCCTAAAATCGAACATAATTTCGGATTATGTCGACTTTCATCTCCCGGTACACGAAAATTCAAACTAGCGTAACTTTTGACTCGTTTGGAGTCAAAAGCTCTACCTTATACCAAAACGAAGCTTGAGAAAAGCTCTACAACTATATCCTATAACGAAAACATGGACTTAGACTTTAAACCACGAAAAATACCCCTAAAGTTTCTGACCTAAAATACCCTTTTCAAAATCACATCAAAACATCTTTTTGACCAATTTTAATCATTCCTATACCCCTAATAACATATAATAATCACCAATCCAAACATCTTAAATCACTTGTATGTTCATCATCTTTCAAAACCCAAAAATAAAAAGTTAAAGCAAGCACTCAAATTAAATAATTGAATAATATTAACAACATAATGGAACCATACCATAAGCTAAATAGATCAAAAACCCATGAACACCAAAACCCCCATGTGAGCCGCGGGGTTTGGGGCTGAAATCACCAAGGAAAAACATTCCCCATGCTCCAATATTTTAGTAGTGTGTTCCTAAACACAATCAAACACAAACCTACGAAATTAATTAGATCAAATCATAGTTTTTATCAAAATATTTCAAAAATTAAATCTCGAAAAAATGTTGTTGCATGTTTGATTTTTGTGGTGGGATTTACTTATCTTGATGATATAAACATGGGACATTGATTAGATTTCTTAAAAATAAAATTTTTGGTGGTGGATCTATGGTGGTGGTGTTAGCCGTGGGTTTTGAAAGAAAGAAAAGGGGAGGAGAAAGGTTGTTTGAATGTTAAAATGAGGAAGTACGTGTGAAGAATTCTTTTTATATCAAGGTGGGGGTAGATTTTGTAAATATAGCTTTCTTTTGGCCTTCATAGTAAATCATTATTTAAAGAGCGGGTTTTGACTAGTAGTTGACTTTTAGAAATTTACGAGAGTCGGGTTTTGTCCCGACTACCACAAAATACATTTAAATGGTTCAAACGCACACAAAACGAATATACATATGGTTCCGACTCGACTTAAAACGTAATAAAAATAAAACTTCGAAAAACTCAAATATCGATCAATCGATAATAAAAGATAAATTTTGGGCATCCGTCGGTATCGTAGTCGTTATCGGTACTTCTTAAATCGTCAAACGTAAAAATTAAGGCCTCGATCATTGGTTTCAAATTAAACCGTCAAATATATAACAAATGAAATTTCTTAAAAATTTCAAAAATATACGTAAATTAGGGTAAAATAAGTGATTTTGGGTTCGAGGGATCACATCTGCCCCTCCTTAAGGGAGCGATGTCCCGACACTCTCTGGTTCTTATACTCGCATTTCGTACTACTAGAAAGATGAGGGTACTTCTTCCTAAAGAGGTCTTCACGTTCTGATGTGGACTTCGGTTCACGTCTCGGGTTCCATCACACCTTCACAATGAGTATTATACCTTGCTTCAGTCTCTTAACATCTTGATTCATGATCTCCACTTCAATTTCCCAAATTCTTCCTACGTATCAACACATCTCTTCTCACAGCTTCTCGCGGTTAACAAGTGATTCTTAATCTACACCATCTCTTCCGTAGTCTCTCGAATCATTTCAAGTCCATTCAACTGACTTTTACCTACTTCATTATATCCAACTGGCGATATACATTTTCATCAACATAATTCTTCAAATTCTGCAGCTTCACTGCTAACATGGTAAATGTCGTTGTGCAAAGATACTACCAACGGCAAGTGTCGATCTCAACAACTACCAAAATCAATCACACACGCTCGGAGCTTATCTCCCAACGTTCGAATCGTCCTTTTACTTGGTCCATCAATCTCATAAAGATAATTATTCATAAAAGAAAATCGCACGGGTCACACATAACCCCATCGAAAACATTCAGAATATACAAGATGAAGTAAATAATACTACTCGTACAAAATCACCTTATTGGAATATTACACACATACAAACCAAGTTCGTCAAAAATGAATTCATCGATACGGAAATCATTCGAGGTATACACAACTCTCTCGAAGACATCACAAACCAATCAAACACAAAAGCCATTATGAAGCACATACAGCCGCATCACGACATGTTTGCAACATAGCCAAACCATGCCAAGTAAATAAGTTCAACCAAGTTAACTCATGCTTGCTAATCAACCAAGCCATGATAAAATAAGGATATTTGACGGGATCTCGGATGAGTCTAGTCAAAAGAAAATTACAAGTTAAAGAAGGTTCACAAGCTTGCTAGCTATAGATTTATATCCTAAAAGAAAGAAAATACATACATATGTCATCGCAGGATGCTCACACGCGGATCCATACCCAAAAAAATATATTACAAGAACACCATCTCACTTCCGTCCCAAACGTAGTCAAAATCTCAATAAGCATCGCCGTTCACAGTTAAAAATATATTACACGGCACGTGTTCTCCATGATCGGACGGCGTTGGACAATGTCGTCTCAAATTCCCACAACTTTCGATCACTTGAATAGATCACATACCACATAAATACATAAAAGGCAAGGGTTTACAACAAAAACATCAACTATGTCCATCTGTCGTTTAACCATCGTCGATAAAAGAAAATCAGGTCAAGTAAGGAGGATTCCTCACTTTAATAAACGAAGATGGCAAATGGAATTGTCTTACAACTACCGATGCACAGTTGGTAAACTTCAACAGTTTATCGCGTGTCGTTGACATATCAAAAGAACGAGAAAAGAAAATAACTAAAGTACGGTACATTTGATGTAGGAGAAGTCTTCGTCATTTCTCTCATAGTTATTCGAACTCGGCTCTTCTCCACTTTGGGAGTCTTCTATTTTGTTAATATTTCTTCTCAGTGTCGGCATGAGCTCCTTTTGTATTTCATCAACATCCTAGTGATTCCGATGGAATTCGCACGTTACTTGCAACACATAAAAACATTTTCCATAGTTACTCGGTCACGGTGACTTACTAAGTCAATGCCAAACGAAAGAAAAGGTTTCAAAGAAACACAATAAAATAAAAAAAAATTCCTTTAGGAATCAAAGAGAATACGATTACTTGCATAAGGATTCACCATTTTTAAAAAGCTTTCTCATCCAAACATTTATCAAAACACAACTAGTTTAACTATGACCGATTGATTTGAAACGACATTACCCTTCCTAAAATATGCATAATTAGCTAGATCATGCATACTTGAGGACCAAGCAACGACAACCAACAAAACAAGGCTCTTCCCGAATTATGCATAGTTAACTAAGCTGTGCATAATTAAGGATCGAGTGACGACATAAACATTATTATTAAACACCAAATTTGACTATGAAAGTTTTGACCTAATCTTCAAAATAATTTAGTCATTTGAAATGAGAAAATATTGTTACTATCGTTTTAAGGAACACATCAAACATTTTTCATCTACTTTGAAAACATACTTTTGCTTTGCATTTTTGTGAGAAAAATAAACAAATAAATAAATAAATCGACACCATTTGCATTTGGTTCAACGAAACATTTCACACATTCATACATATTTTCGAAATAGACTGTTCACAAAAAAAAGGTAAGGTGGTTCCGGATTAAAGATCATTGCAAGCATAATGAATAGTAAAAAAATCAAAAATCAATGAGATCATTTAAGATAAACGAGCAATATATTTGCCAACGGATAACTACATTAGAAATGAAAATACTTCTAAAATATGACAAGAGTTTCGGGATAACAACAGCAATCTATAAATACATGGAGTGGGCATCGAACATCATCACGAGCGCCAAAAATAGGACAACGATCATAGTTCCCATCGTCTCGAGTTACACATACATTCCACCAAATTTTTGGTTCCAATAACCGAAAGGAGAAAAGTTACAGCGTTCATGAAGTGGACAAAAATACACCGGGTGATATACCCTTATTATCAAGTACTAGCGAAGTAGCAATTCAAAAATAATAATGGTCTCGTACCATGGAAAATATTAAAACGAAAAATCACAGGACTACCTAAGTTTAGATATAGGCTCGCAAAATCGAAGAAGTGATGTTGTATGATCGAACCATCGTGACTCAAAACGTTACGTCTTAAGAAAATAAAACAAGTATGCGTTTGTTGGGTAATCCACTTGCGTATTCTAATTAATTTTACTTAGTACATTGTAAAAGCGAACATTTGCACACTTTAAATTTATGTTACACCATTAAGGAATTTATACCTTTCATTTTTCACCTTACAAAGTTTTCATTTCTGAAAATATCACAATCTCAAGAATATTACTAACATTAGTGGATTCAGTGACTCAATTATTATAACTGGTAAAATCATTAGTTTTGAAAATATCCATACTTATGTCAAAGCCTCATTAATATTCATATCTTAAGTACCAAAAATGTATATAGTAAGAATTTTCAAAGTTTTACGTTATTATTATTATGACTTATCCTATCACGTATATACAAGTATCCAACATGACTCAAACTAGTCCAATTAACTCTTAAAATTACCCTTGACTTTTTATTATACATAAGTCTTCCTTGGAATTGGTATGCTATATTTTATTCACGTGACTCGAGTCAGACGTTAAAGATGTTTCACGTAGTATTATCTTGGATAAATTACTGATTTTAGTCGGGACTTTAATCTCGATAATAATAGAATAAATAATCAAAATGCTTATTGCAATCATTCTGAAATGTAGAAAATTCGAATTTTAAATCTTTAGCCAATTCTCAAGTGATTTTAAAATTAACACATCTCGCAGCGGAGTAAAACGATTGAATTCCATCAACATTTTAATTTTCATTTGAAGCGTTAGAATTTCTCACTTAAATTGTATATTTTGATTTTATCCCAGTTTATTCACTATAACAAGTGACGAGTTCCAGTTTATACAAATGCATTCGTAAATATAACTTGACCTTATGTTTAAAATGAAACAAATTTTACGAAGTCTCTAGCTCCAAAATACGTGGCCAATTTTTCTACTCATGTTCTATATTACAAAATACGCCAAAGTTTACCATAATGACCCAAAAATTAATTCATATCAACCTCAGCCGTCTATACTCGGTATTCATATTGTTAATTTTGCCAATAACTCCTTTTTCAAATTAAATTAAACAAATTCTTGACATATCCCTCACAAGCTTTTAGTACCAAGTATTAATGTATGAAAACAAGGATTTTACGAGTAATACAAATTACTTATTATGATTTACCAACCAAGTTGAAAGAAAAAATAATAATTTCACTTTATCACTTTATTCTCTACACGAATTTTACTTGTTAAAAGACACATCATACGTTATTTTTATCCAAAATTTTCATTCACCATACATTTAATATGTAGAACGTTTTATGTTTAACTCACTCAATTAACAAAATTCAATGCTTATTTAGCTGGCACAAGTGTCGGACCTCGTCATGTAAAATATTAAATTCAAAATAATGAAACAACAAAACAAAATGAAATAAACGGAACGAGAACACGTATGTCAATGCTATAAGCGTTGATATCGGCTTAAGATGAGTCTCGAACTTGTAGACAATAAAATGAACAAAAACCATTCAAACTTCAAGTTATCGCGCTTTATCACAACGCTAGTCTATTTTCAAACACATCTTTAAATTCGAGTAGAATGGTAAACAAAGATTAAATGGTAACACGCCTCAACCACGTTTTTCAATAAAAACATATGATTCTCCGCTACGGTGTACGCATCGTTTATTATACTTCGGCTATATTATAGTTACGCGAACTAATATATCAAACCCATAAGAATAAGGGAAATAAAATAGTACGTTAGTAATTTACGTTCCAAAAAGAAGATGTCCCAAAATGACACATCACAGTGCGATAACGACAATCGGGATCAATCTAGTCGATATACAATATGTTACGAAGCATTTTACGTATCTAGAATATCAAACGAGGTTCACACTCGGTTATTCGAACAATAAATTAATTATCAAGATCGATAAATAGCGGTGAGTCCGAATTATGAACAAAATCGCATTATAAAATGTACGATAATCACGCAAGGACCATTGCTTCGCGTGCATTGCTTTTAAATACCATAGTATATACATACCTATACAAAAAATCATTCCCACATACACATAGGATCACAATGCAGTGTTGCCATGTAATGCAATGTAGCTTGTATGCTAATTACATGCAACCTATATGATATTCACGCAAATGCTTGCAAAACTACAAAGTACTAAACGTACACAAAGATATATCTCAATATATTATCATAGTATATACTTACTAAATACTAGGGAACTCATATCAGTTTTGAGGGATACATCTAAATCATAAGTCAATGCTAAAGGAATCTTACCGGAGCCATGCGGAGAAGTTGCGTGCTTTAAAACTTTTTATGACACACCAAACGTTATAGTTTAGGTTTTTTTCAAAAATCGACCTAGTTCTCTATAACTTGTGGCTCTGATTACCAATATATAACACCCCCAATTTACCATGCAGCGGAATACCACTTTGGGCGTTATTTCATAGCACATCACACACAATTACAGAAAACGACCTCGAAAGAGACGTTTAAGATAAACATAAAATATTATTTATAATCATGGTCTAAAACATTTCCAACCCAAAAATTATGTTTACGTCAGAGTAGTGTTACTTGTCCCCAAAGATCTCAACCCAAAACATAATAACTTTTACCACAATATGACAATAATTAATTTGATAAAAAGGGAAGGAAATCAAAAATTTTAGACCAATAAAGCACCAACTCCCTCCATGCATGCTCTGCTGCTATCTATCTTGATTACCTGAAACACATGCTTAAAATTGAACACAAAGGTTGAGCGAATCTATAGGTTTATCAAATCATAAGTTGAACATAAGTATTAAAACCAATCATGACCACTCAATAGCATTGTCGTACTCACAATCTATTATTCAAGGATATTTTATTTAGCAATAGCTAATAATTATGTTTAAGCTCGTGACACTAATCTGTTAGCTCAATCGCCCGCGTACATTTACCGGCATGATTAAGATGAAACCAGTGCCCCTTCTAAAGGCATCAGTTGTAATTATACCTTATTTCTTATCACAAGTTATCTGTCCGTAGAGGGTACTCAACGTACTAGTTCTCGTCTCGGATAGGGTCGTCAACCCCATCGTACTATCAATTGTATAAGCGGCTATCCCCAACCCACACAAGGGCAAGACAATAGTTAATAGTTCACGAATTTAGGGACTTTTGCAACTAGGTACTCAACACAATTCAAGGCAACATTCGGGTCCAACAATCATTCATGACTTATGTTCATTTTCAATTAAATAGCATGTATCCCCCTCGCGGGTAAAAACATTTAAAATAAGTAAAGAGCGAGGTTATAAACTCACATTAGATAGTAGTGATAGTATTTGTAAATAAAGCGTAAACAAAGTCGATCACCGACGATGTGGATGCCCCGGGAAATCAAATACAACACCTAACGAATAAGCCCGTAATGAATCAACTACTTCAAGTACCATCAAGTACTGTATATAAATAATTAAAGTCACTCAAAGTTTGTATAAACTCACGCTGATGACGTATAGTCCCCAGCCAGGTCATGAACCCGGCCCTTGGGTACTTCCCACTTCTAGCCCATCACGAATGGATTGTATTGATCAGTTAAGCTTACGGGCTTGAAATGAACAATGGCTGTATAAAGTGTGTGCGGCTCACGACCCGGTACAGCTGGGACAGGGTTAGACAGAATCATAATCCTATTAGGATTGGGATTTACCTTCAACTATAGGATATAAACTAATCATAATTAGAAGATAACAATCAAGCTAATTATGGTGATTATCTTATGCTTGGCGCCGAAGTAACAGTGGGCCCATTAGGGTTTCACTGCCTATATAAGGAACCCCCAAGGGTTCCACAAAGGTATCACATTCCACGTACTCTAAACTCACATCCGTTTCTTAACCCTAACTGATTACTTACTCTCACGCTGGAGTCTAATCGTGGGACACATTCCCACGGTAAGCCTAACACGTGTTGCTTTAGTGTGCCGGATCTCAGCAAGACTATTCACTTAGTGCAAGAGCTGGAGCCCAGCCAACCTGAATTAAGCCTAATTCGGGTCTATCAAGGATCATCCAACTTTTGTATCAACAAGTTGGCGCCATCCGTGGGACCAGTACACTAAGCTTGAGCAAATTTCATCTCAATCTCTTTCAATGACGAAAGGACATCCGCAAGGAAATCCCAGGAACACGAATCCTGCGAATCGGAAGTCCACAAGGGACGGGATACTCATCCCCACCCAGTCCCCTGTCAATCAGACAGGTGGACCGAACAACCAAAACATTTTTCAGTCTGTGGGTGGGACAGGCACGTCTGCTAATACCCCGCCACCAACCATGACCATGGACAACCCTGACCCAGGGAGTGCGCCTCCTCCCCCTAACAAGGAGCCACACAGGCCATCAATTGAAGAATAAGTGGAAGTCGAACCACTTAGTGACGATGACCTCGCTCGTGTTCTCACGCAGAACTTTGAGAGGATCGTCCCGGGTATCGCGTCAAGGTTGAACCTAGGTAGTAACATCCAATCTAGGCTCAACTTTGGCAGGGCTGTATCTAGAACCTCTCCCCAAACTCAAAAGAAGAGGAAGACGTGCCCACAAGAGCGAAACCACTTGGAGGAAAACATGCGACCCCAGAATGTGTTCGAGCGCATAGGGGATCGCGTTATGCAGGAGCTGATACAATCTCACGAGGATGGAGACAGGTCCGACGGCTCTGCCGAACACCCGGTGTTGGAATCAACCAGGAATGATCGCCGCACCAGCGTTTGGGATAGGGTAGATAGTGGGAAGAAGGCTCCTAGCTCTTCTCAAAAAAGGGGTCCTCAACATAGAAGTGGAGCACCTCCCCCTTCTCCCAGCCACTCGAGGTCGGATTCGGATGACCATCCCCCCAAGCGTCACCGAACTAGGCGTACCCCTGCACCACCATCGAATGATGAGGGATATTACGGTGGCCCTTACTATCGTGAGGTGGAAGGGGAAGATCTCTCCCGCCCATGGTGTGATCCTAGGGAAGACCCCTTCACCCTCCGCATACGGAATTACTCCAAGGATAAGAAGCGTCGCATGTCAGCACGTGTTAAAACCTATGATGGGTCTGGTGATCCGGATGTTTACCTAAAGATATTTGACACACAGGCAAAGATCGAACGATGGCCCATGCCTATATGATGCCAGATGTTCAATTCGACCTTGATTGGCAATGCCCGTGATTGGTTTGAGGGACTTCCTCCGCGAAGCATCGATAGCTTCAGTGAGCTGCGCACCGCATTCAAGAACATTTATACTCAGCGAAAGAAGTATAATAGGGATCCGGTCTCATTGGCAACCGTCAAACAACGGCACGGAGAATCTACGGAGGCTTTCACGGAACGTTTTAATGACGAGTGCACGCGCACAAAAACAATGCCCGAGCTCCTAAAAATTTCTGATTATATGCATGCTATAACGGATAAGGAATTAATTAGGCGCCTCAATGACAAGCGACCGGAGAATTATGACGACCTCATGGAAAGGGTCAGGAAGTTTGTAGAAGGAGAAACCGCGGTAGCCGCGGCCTATCCTACATAGGGAAACCACAACTATCGGTCGAACGACCAGCCCAAGAGGCAGTCGGGTGGTCAAATCAACCAAGGAAATGTAAGGGGCTAAGACTACAAGAGTCAAAATAAAAGAGGGCGGTCGGATGACAAATTCATCCCTCTAAAGATGACTTATCGGAACATCTTGTTGACAGAAGGGGCAAATTTCCCCAGGCCTCCCCCAATGACAACTCCGGTGGATTGTCGCCAAGGAAATCGCTTCTGCGAATTCCACAACGACAAGGGCCACGACACGGAGGAATGTATCCAGCTCAAGAAGCACATTGAGTCACTGATCAATTCAGGCAAACTCAAACATTTGGTCAAGGATTGGAAGGATGTAAAGGATAACAAAAAGCATGATAAGAAGGATCCCCCAAAAGGACAAACCTTCGACTATATACATGATCCAATCTTAGCAGCGCCGAACAAAGCAGAAAATTAGTCAAAAAATTTCACGCGGAAGAGAAATCTCATTCCCTCCCATTACGGCAAGTGACGTGGCTGATGCACCTCTCACGATTGAGGTAAGCATTGGAACACACAATGTTCGTCGTCTGTACGTGGATGGAGGGTCATCGGCGGAAGTACTTTACGAACACTGTTTAGTACAGCTACGACCAGAAATAAGAAGCCAATTAGTACCGGCTACATCGCCGCTCATTGGCTTTAGTGGAGACACTATCTGGCCAATAGGACAACTGCGTCTGGTAGTAACCATTGGGAATGAAGAGCATTCCACCACGGCGTAGATGAACTTTATGGTGATACGCTCACACTCTCCATACAATGGGATTATTGGAAGACCAGACATCTTGGCCATACGGGCAGTTCCGTCCACGGTTCACGGTATGATTAAGTTCCCTGTTGAGGGGGGAATTGTTTCTATTCATAATTAAATCATGCCAGCATCCGAATGTCACGCCGTGACGACACCAGTCCAGCCTGTTCCCATTAAGGAAGGATCACCGCCCCCCAATTGGAAGGTGGCAACCCATCCCTTACGTTCGGTACTAACTAAAGAAAAAGAGACTACCCGGAACAAGAGGTGTCCATAGGATGAATGCTCTCGGATAACGGCAAGAGGGCCATGTGCTCTCTCCTAAAAGCAAACCTGGATGTATCCGCATAGGAGCCTAAGCACATAACGGGTGTGTCGTGCTCGATAGCAGAACACAAACTTCAAATCCGCCAGGGATATCCTTCTGTTAAACAAAAGAAGCGTGGTCAAGCACCAGAGCGCAGTCAGGTAATACTGGATGAGGTAAGGAAATTGGTAGACGTAGGAATCATGCGCGAGGTATACTACCATGAGTGGTTATCCAACCCGGTCATGGTCAAGACGCATGACGGGAGTTGGCACATGTGTGTGGACTTCACGGACATGAACAAAGCTTGTCCGCAAGGCTGCTATCCGTTACCAGAAATTGATTGGAAGGTAGAATCCTTATGTGATACCCTTTCAAGTGTTTTTTAGATGCATACAAAGGATACCATCAGATCCAGATGGCGGAAGTAGATGAAGAGAAAACGGCGTTTCATACTAGTCAGGGCGTGTATTGTTACACAAAAATGTCGTTCGGACTAAAGAACGCCAGAGCGACATATCAGCGACTTGTTGATAAAGCCTTCGATTCCCAGATAGGCCGAAACCTTGAGGTCTTTGTTGACGATCTGGTCATCAAGAGTCATACGGAGGAAGCACTTCTCCGTGATATCCAGGAGACGTTTGACACGTTGAAGAGAATCAACATGAAACTGAATCCAAAAAAGTGCACGTTTGGGGCCACGGAAGGGATGTTCCTTGGATATATGATTGATCCAAATGGCATCAAGCCTTGTCCGGAAAAGACGGACGCGGTGATACAGTTACCATCCCTCGGACACGAAAGGAGGTATAATCACTAAATGGAAAGCTGGCCGGGCTAAATAGGTTCTTGTCGAAGTCCATGGAGAAATCACTACCTCTATTCAAAACACTCAAGAAGTGCATCAAGAAAGGAGATTTCCGTTAGATAAAGGAGGTAGAGGAAGCTTTTCATCAGCTTAAACAGCATCTCGCAGCACTTCCCATGCTAGTGGCTCCCCAACCTAAGGAAGAGCTCATTATGTATCTGTCGGCTACATACGGAACAATAAGTGCAGTACTCATGACGAATAAGGATACAGTCCAGACTCTGGTCTACTTCATAAGTAGAACACTACAAGGGCCGGGGTTGAACCATTCCTCTATGGAGAAGTTGGTTTTATCATTGGTATACGCCACGAAAAGGTTACGCCGGTACTTCCAGGCGCACCCAATTGTGGTTATTACTGATCAACCAATAAAACAAATCATCTCCAAGCCAGACGTGGCCGGGAGGCTACAGAAGTGGATCATTCTACTAGGAGAGCATAACATCTCCTATAGACCAAGGATAGCGGTCAAAGGCCAAATCTTGGCAGATTTCCTAATTGAGAAGCCAGAGGAGGACGGACCGGTGATACAACGAGCGGAAGTTCCAGCAGAACCATGGGTTTTGTTTACTGACGGATCTTCGTGCACGGACGGGTCAGGAGCTGGCCTTATCCTCACGAATCCGGAAGGAATGGAGTATACCTGCGCCCTGCATTTTGAATTCACAGACACTAATAATTAGGCAGAATATGAAGCGTTGATCGCAGGTTTAAAAATCGCCGCTAGAATGGGAGTCCGTAACCTTGAGGATTACGTGGACTCACGGCTTGTCGCAAACCACATTCTAGGAGGTTACATTGCAAAGGAGGATAACATGGTTCGATACCTGGAGAAAGTCGAGTCACTCATATCTACTTTCAGGAAGTTTTCTATCAAGCAGGTACCAAGAGGTGAGAACAATAAGGCGGATGCTCTTAGCAAGATTGCGTCTACAAGTTTCGCCCACTTATCCAAGCAAGTCTTGGTAGAAATACTAAAGGAAAAGTCTATACCGGGAGGGGAAATCGCATCTATAGTTGAGGAAGATGGACCTATATGGATGAACCCGATCGTCAGCTATTTAACTGATGAAACCCTCCCGGAATATGAAAAGGCGGCACGACGCATTAGAAGAAAGTTGCAGCACTTTGATCTCCGAGAAGGTATTCTGTACAAGCGCTCTTTCTTACATCCGTGGTTGCGGTGTGTCGGACCACGCCAGGCTACCTATGTGATCAGTGAGATACATGAAGGGTCATGCGGTATGCACGCAGGTCCCCGATCTGTAGTAGCACGAGCTTTACGCACAGAATATTATTGGCATACTATGCATAGGGATGCACGTGACATGATTCGTAAATGCAGTGATTGCCAAGTGCACAGACCAGTACCGCGACATCCGCAGCAAGAACTGACACCCATCACATCCCCATGGACATTCTATAAGTGGGGGATCGACATCGCAAGACCTTTTCCCGTTGCTGCAGGGGGAGTTAAGTTCTTGATCGTCGCTATGGACTACTTTACACGCTGGATAGAAGCTAAGGCGGTTAAATCCATTACGGGCAAGCAGGTTAAAAAGTTTGTTTGGGAAAATATTGTGTGCCGCTTTGGCTTACCAGGAGAAATCATCTCAGATAACGGGAAGCAGTTCGCGGATAATCAATTCAAGGATTGGTGCGCGGCATTGAACATTACGCGGCACTTTGCATCTGTGAAGCACCCGTAGACTAATGGTCTTGTAGAGCGGGAAAATAGAAGCTTAGGCGAAGGCATCAAGGCACGCTTGGATGAACGAAGGGCCAAGTGCGTTGATGAGTTGCCGGATGTTCTATGGGCGCATAGGACTACGATTAAAACAGCCAATGGGGACACTCCATTCGCGCTGGCCTACGGGACCGAGGCTGTTATACCAGCAGAAATTGGAATGCCAACCATCCGCACGGCGGAGGTTAATGTCGTCACGAACGATGAGCAACTCCGGATTAATCTGGTCTTGTTGGAGGAAAAAAGAGAAATAGCGGCCATCAATGAAGCCAAGTCCAAGGCACGAATGAAGGCTTACTACGATGTCAAGGTTAAAGGTGTTTCCTTTCGACCGGGGGATTTTGTTTATCGTGCTAACAAGGCAAGTCACGTAGAGAATACAGGAAAGCTGGGCCCTCAAGTGGGAAGGGTCGTATGAGGTTACGGAAGCCTTAGGACTGGGCGCGTAAAAGATGCATGATATGGATGGCCGTGACCTGGAACGTACATGGAATTTCTGCAACCTTAAAAAATGCTATCTTTGAAAGGCCACGGCCTCCGCATGGTTGGCTTCAATGAAGATCCATGTATTTTTTGTTTTCATGATTTCTAGGTTCTATTTGTTTTAGGATTTTCATTCTTGTCAAAAAATCGTAAACGGTCTAATAAAATGTCGTGGTGCCTAGCTATCTCCACGGACCGTTCTTGTGCAAAGTATTGTCATGTCTTTTAGATTTCCTTATTATTATTATAATATGCCATTTCTTGTTCATATGCATTCATTCAAAACCGTACATGTACTATTCGCTCCGAGGCGGGGTAAGAGGATTAAGTGAACCTAATAATTCAATTTGTCGCATAAGAGGGATGCAACCCGAGTGACGTGGATCATGTATCCTTACTAGACACCTTATTTACAAGACGTTGTAATAAGTTTCCACATGCCGCACTTATGTAGT
This sequence comes from Glebionis coronaria, assembly GCA_025667525.1. Classification (NCBI taxonomy): domain Eukaryota; kingdom Viridiplantae; phylum Streptophyta; class Magnoliopsida; order Asterales; family Asteraceae; genus Glebionis; species Glebionis coronaria. Next base: position 223,786,412 of record CM046882.1, on the reverse strand, counting down.
GCTGGACATGGTAAAGACGCACGCCGCACGTCTAGTAAAATGTAGTCTTAGTTTTATTCAAAGTAAGATGTGACATGTCATGCGACACGATATATAATATCTAAAGAATATAAGTAAGTTTCCCACTATCAAAATTGCCGTGACTACCACGGACTTATAAATATTGTATTATAAATGTTCAGATGATGTCACAAAATATAAAAGTGCCATGGACATCCACGGGCGAATGTTTGTTACATACCATATTGTTTAGAACTTACATCACTAAATGAACACCCTACATTGGGGGAGATACTTACCTATCTCCCGCTTCTCTTCAGCTACTCGAGGCAATGCTTCACCATGGTCTTTCCTGTTCAGAGCCGGATCCGTATTCACCTCCAGCACTTCACTTAATAATTGCTCACCAACAACGATCCTGGTGACGTCCTCATAGATGGGAAGAGTGAGATGGCTGGGGGATGGTGTGAAGTGGGTCCGGGAGTGTCCCTCGCCTTGCGAAATTGCACCTAGGCTTAGCTTCTCCATAATCTCCTTGTTGGACGCATCATTTGTAGACTCAAGCTCAGCCAGGAAGGGGTACTCTAGATCCCGCATGGCAGCCATGGACGCGGTAATTTTCTTTGCGGCTCCGGTTTTAAAGTAAGCATTTTTAGTAAAATTCTACTTCATACTTATTAACTCTGCGGCCATAACCATCCCCTCATGACGGCTGTGGTTGATGCCATCTGTGGTTGATGCCATCTGATACAAGATCTACAAATTGCTGCACGAATTGAGGGGCCTCCAACACTTTGTAACGGCCAGGCACGCCCCATGACCTACCATCAACCTGCGGCCGACAATGGCTACTAGTAGTTGGGGGTACAGTACTTCATCGCGGTCTGCGGTAAGGGCGTTCAACTCCATATCTTTTTGTGTGGAAGCCTCCATCAACTGTTCCACCACGGCTCTTTCTTTGGCAAGCTCCTCTTTCAGCATCTCCTCACGTTGGATCAATACCTGTGCGTCCTCTAGCTCCTTCATGAGGGTGGATACTTGGTGAAAGGAGGTCTTCGCCAACGCTTCTGCCGCGGTCATCTGCATGTGGTACCTTATGGTTAGAATAAATAATAATGTGGACGTGGGTGTGACGGTATACGAATACATACCTTCGCGGTTGCGGTCTCAAGTTGGGCTTCAAGCTCGGCTACCCGTTGATCATGAGCATTGGCATGTACGGCTTGTTCTTTGATGGTGGCTTCAGCAGTAGCAAGTTGGGACTGAAGGGCGGCAATCTGGGATTCGTTGTCTTCAATCATTTTCTCCCTCCGACCATTCTTCCTCTTTAGCGAGTCAACACGCTCTAAGGCGGCCTCAAATCTTACCCGCATGGAAGTACCCATAGCCATCTGATGCACCAAGGCACCATTATATTCATCCACCAAGTCTGCATGACTTAGTGAATTTATATCCTTTACCAGGCCGGGCGGAATGCAGTTGTTCAGATAGTCCCAACATTCTTCAGCTTCCCTCATTCTAGAAGCAGTGGTTATCTTCTAATCAGTGTTGAAGTGTATATGAGGGCCGGACACCGGTATCTCTTGTGAAGCTGTGGGAGTGCCTTCCTCAAATGTTAGGCAAGATTTGGTCGTCGTAGCAAGCAGGACGGGTTCCTTCTCCTTCCTTGTCCCTTGGATAGGCGCGGCACCAGCTTGTTTATCCCTGCAACAAAAAATTGAAATAAACATTAATCTTGTTTATGGAAGGACGTAACTTTTACTTAGAGAAAAGTAAGGAGAACCATGTCCAGACGACTTACATGTTGGTTTTCTCCAGCTCGGACGTAGTGGGGGCACCTGAGTGACTCGCTCGACATCTGGTAATGGCACGTCCAGAGCTATGGGAGCAGCATGTGCCGTCCTTGAGGCTTGGTTGGTGCTGTCACCAGATTGGTAGAGGGGGTGATCCTCGCGCAGTCTCTTTGCGGGGGCATTGTGTTCCCCGGATCACGGCCTCAGTAGCTCTCCTTACCCGCGTATTCTTTATACGGGTACGCTTGGGGACAGGTTGGGCTTCTTCCTCCTCCTCCTTTTCTACTCGTTGCACCTCCTCCTCGTCATCACCCAGCATTTGGCAGAGGCTGGAGGCAGTTCTCTCTATGTTATCACCCTGCTCCTCCTCATGGGCAGGGGTGGTAGTCTTTGGCGGAAAGGAGGGCCTGGCTTCATTCTCCAGCATCAAATTGTCCTCATCTTCATTGGCAAAGTCTTCGGGAGACATTAGAATTTTGGTCTCTTCTTCATCGGATTGGGGGTCAGGTAAGGCTGCTAGGGCGATGGTCACATCTCTGGTATGCTCAAGAAGGGGTAGCTCGTTTTCTCGTCTAGGGCGTGCTCCCTCCGGTATGGTCTTGGGATCTCCCTGGCGTAGGACTCCAAATAAGTTCATTTCTATAAAGCAAAGTATGTTAGCTACGAACAACGGATTTATATATATTCAAGGGTGCGGATATTATACCTACCTTTACCACGGCTTCTCCAAAAAACAGGGTATCTATTTGACGGGCCAAAGTAGTTGCGGCTAATCCCTATCAGGCAAAGGAATGACTCGGGTAGATTCCTATGAAACCCTGTGATAGTAGGATTTTGCTAGGTTAAAAGTTCGTTGTTCACGGTCTCATCGAGTTGATCTCCGGTTGAATGTGTGACTCAGTTGTTCTTGGTGGAAAAGAAATGGTTTGGTCATTGTAGTAAAATCAAATTGCAAAACTTTAAAGTAAATGACACGGTAAATAAACTTAAAAGTAATTAAACGTAAATGGCAATAAATTTATGACTTTAAAAGAAATTAATTGAATGACGAAAATATTAAAACTTTAAAAGTAAATGACGAGAAATTAAAGTTTAACAAAGAGTAAATTTGAAAATTAAATAAGACAAAACAAGTAAAAATAAAAATAAGTAAAAATAAGAAAAAAAACAATTAAAACAAAACTGAGTAAAAATGGCGGAAAAATAAATTTAAAAATTAAATTTAAATAAAAACTATTTATTTTCGCAATAATAAAAAAATGAATTAATTTCGCAACATAAACAATTAATTTAGCAATAATAACAAAGATTTCGCAATTTAAAGAAAGTCTGAAATAATTTCGCAATAAGAAGTATAATTTCACAATGTAATGTACTCAATTTCGCAATATGGCTAAATTGACTAATTTCGCAAATTTAAACCAAGATTCCGCAATATAAGAAGCCAAGATTTCGCAATGGTGAAAAAGCCACAATGTCGCAATACACAAAATGATTCATGTCGCAATACACAAAATGATTCAATGTCTCAATACACAAAATGATTCAATGTCGCAATTCACAAAAAAAAGTTTAATGTCGCAATACACAAAAAAGTTCAATGTCGCAATACATAAAAAATTGCTAAATTGAATCAGCTTTTCCTAAAAACTAGGATCTCGTAAAAGGACGAAAATAAGCACTTAAAACTCAACTTTGAAAGGACAATAAGCCAAGAAAACACCAATAAGCTAACCAAATCTAATAGATGAATGATAAAACTTATAAAAACTTTAAAGACGAACCAAGAAAAGTAAAACGCTATAAACTTTATGTAAAAAGATGATGAAAAAGATTATGATTAAGATAAAACTAATAAGAAAAGTAGAATGAGATTAATAAAAAGCTTAAATTTAAAGACAAAGATTAAAGATTTAAGATTACATGATTTAAAGATGAAAGATTTAAGAAAATTTAAAAGAAAACTTAGAGAGAGAAATTAAATCTATCTACTCCTAATCCTAAAACTAATCTATCTACTCCTAAAATGACTAACACCTCCTAATGACATATTAGGAGGGTTTATATAGGAGGAGGAAAATGTGTTGGAGCTTTCTTCTTTCTTTCTTCTCGTCTCGACTCGATATAAATTATTTGTCTTTCTCAACGTCGTCTTGGGATTTGTCGATATAAATTTAACTCGTCTTATAATTTTCTTCATTTATTAGACTTGAGTTCTTCGACTTCATTAAACTTCCATCTTTAGACTTTTTCCTCAATAAATCTTCAGAATTGGCCTTGGACTTCCGTTCTTTTTGCACTCTTGATCTTTTGACTTCGTCTTTTCTCGATTTCTTCGATAAAAGCCCGTGAAAGCCCGTGTTTTCTTCCTTTTTCATCTTTCGGTCCTAAAACATAATAAAAACACAAACCACGGATAATTCCGACATTTACGACATAAAATACAGGTTTTGGCTTGGTTATTATTATAATTAAGTGGTAAAAGGATGGGTGTTTTCACACCTATCAAATCCCATTCACTTGACCATTGCAATGCCCTCATGCAATGCATTAATTACAAAGCAAGTTTTACATTTTACATCATAATTAACCCATCTTGGCCTTTATTAAACACAAGACATTTAAGAGATAGAAAATTACAAAATATTCAAAGGAAGAAAACAAGTAAAAAGATCAAAGACTTACCTTAGGGTTTTGGGAATTTCATGAATGTTTATCACTCTCAAGTTTCACGTTCCCCATACCAAGCTTAAAAACGAGATCATTGTTATTATAAGTTAGCAAACTAACACAAATTCATGTGGCCCAATTATTTACTTAGATTCTCTTATTACTAGGTGTATCTCTTATATTTTATGATTGTGTTGAATGATCACGAGGATGCATTGTTGACTTATTTCGCTAGTTTATTTAGGCTGAAAATAAAGTGGGACGATTTAATCAATAGTTAGCTAAAAAAATCTTTTAAAACTGCTTCTCGGGACCTCTTAAAGTTCATATCTTGGCATAACTCGCTTCACGATTTGAGACCTTTCTTCGACCAATATTTGGCAGTGACTTCATACTTCAAATCTTGAGAGACGTTCATGAAATAATGGTCTTCTCTTCATAATAGGAATTTCTTCACTTGAACTTTTTGAGAGATTCTTCATATTTGGACCACGACTTCTTCATTTTTCTCCAATCTTTATGTGGGATTTTGATATAAAACGATCCGACTCCCTTTAGGACTTGGATCTATTTATTCTCATACCTTGCTAGGGTCTTTTCGGATAGATTTCTCCATGATCTTTATGGGAGTATTTGCTTTTTGTCGCGTGTCTCGATCCTTCATATTGATTTTTGATAAATGATTCTTCACATCAATTTCGGACTCGCCAATCTTCGCATCCCGCTTCAATAAGTTATGACTTGGCTATGAACTCTAACTAATACCGAGCAACTTTTAAACGATCTTGTGCTAGAAGCTAAGTAACTTTTCAAATCGTACAACCTTATTTATTTCAAATATATTTATTAACAAGCGATGGGAGAAAAAGCTTATAATCAACTCACATAAATTCATGAAAGCATACCAAACTTATAATTGACTCTATCATCTCTCGTTCTCCACAATTTAAAATCTCAAGGAATGAGACTCGTGGATGCTTAGCCAATTAAATCAAAGTTTTAGGTTTTCAAGTCATTTATAGGATCTTGCAACTTCTTAGACTCTTTTGAGTTTAGAATTCGCATTTTAAAGTTCCCTTGATAAACGACTTTCTAGGATCAATTAAAGGAACTTGCGAAAAGTTCTTGTTATTAACCCGTAAGAGTTAAGACTTTCGCGTTTTAAAGTTCCCTATATAAAAGCCTAGCAAAACTTGACTTAAACACGTTAAGGATACTAGCTAGAGTAAACTTGGATAAGTAAACTCGGGTTGAGTCAAAAGATTCACAACATTTTAAAATTAAAACCATTTTATTAAAAATTTATTCTAGCAAAGAAAGTAAATAACGATAACAAAGGAAAATACTACTATACTACTAGGCCAAAATAGATCAAAAATTTTGAAAAATGTCGAAAAATCAATTTTCCGATTAAAATGAGGACAAATACATGCAAAAGCCCACTTAACTTCGATAGAACTCCCTCTACACTTAATATAAACATTGTCCTCAATGTTTTAGCATGTGGGAGTAAACTCCCCTACACTTAGGACATTGTGCATGTTGTCTAAATCTTGCTAAGGAAGAGACAACTAAAGTGATTCCTATTTTAATATTGAAAAATATAAAATAGAGAATCAAAGAGTTTAGGATAAAACTGGGAAGACGGGTACACGGGATCACGGTTCGTCAAAAGTCATCAAGAATGGATCTTTGAAAGCTCGAATCCCTGCACATGATAAGAAAGAAAACAACAAACACATACTAGGGTCTCCCCCTACACTTATTTTAAAAACAGATAAAGATAGAGAGATAATCGGGTTGCCTCCCGAGAAGCGCTTGTTTTTATTAACCGAGTCACGAGCCTGACTCGTCCCCGAATTAAATGGTACATGGGGAAGCCTCAAATGTAATACCGGGATCAAAGACCTTGTCCTCGTTCCCGGAGGACATTAATAAAGGAGAGGCCGGAGGATAAGTCTTAAAGGGTAGAAAAGTCCTCTCAACATATGAAAAGTATGTGAGGTTGTGATCCACGGGAGGTGCGGTGGGTAAAGGAAGCACATTGTCATCCCCCAAAGACAATGGATGTTGACCAAGCGAAAAAGCAGTAAAGTTATCACTCATAAAATAGTCAATGTCACCTCCCGGGTCAAAGCACTCATCCTTCGTAATGGTGTCTAAAGGAGTGGATGAAAGGTGCTCGGGAGGGGGACTTGGGACAATATCTTCATGCAACAAATTATCAAAAAGAATATCCCGCTCCGTGTCATCATCATCAATTACTGGAGGTATTGATAGATTGTCAATTTCTTCCATAATGGGTCATTATTCTCAACGGGTGTAAAAGACGGAGGTAAAGATTCATTGATAGGAGTAGAATTCAACACTTCAATTTCAGTAGTAAGAAGATGAACTTTCAATAATTTGTTGCGAAGAATAACTGATAGGTGTGAAAACACCCATCCTTTTGCCACTTAATTATAATAATAACCAAGCCAAAACGTGTATTTTATGTCGTAAATGTCGGAATTATGCGTGGTTTGTGTTTTTATTGTGTTTTAGGAACAAAAGATAAAAAAGGAAGAAAACACGGGCTTTTATCGATGAAAATGGGAAAAGACGAAGTCAAAAGATCAAGAGTGCAAAAGAACGGAAGTCCAAGGCCTATTCTAAAGATTTATCGAAGAAAAAGTCTAAAGACGGAAGTTTAATGAAGTCGAAGAAACAAGTCTAATTAAAGAAGAAAATTATAAGATGAGTTGAAATTCTATCGACAAATCCCGAGACGACGTCGAGAAAGACAAAGAATTTAAATCGAGTCGAGACAAGAAGAAAGAAGGAAGAAAGCACCAACATTTTACTCCTCCTATAAATACCCTCCTAATGTGTCATTAGGAGGGGGTTAGTTACCCTCCTAATGTTCACATTGAAATCACTCTAGTTGTCCTTTCCTTAGCAAGATTTAAACAAAGTGCATAATGTCCTAAGTGTAGGGGAGTTTACTCCTACATGCTTAAACATTGAGGAAAATGTTTACATCAAGTGTAGGGGGACTTCTATCGAAGTAAGTGGGCTTTTCCTTATATTTATCCTCATTTTAACCGGAAAAATTGATTTTTCGACATTTTTCAAAAAAAATTAATCTATTTGGCCTAGTAGTTTAGTAGTATTTTCCTTTGTTATCGCTATTTACTTTCTTTGCTAGATAAATTTTTTAATAAAGTGGTTTAATTTTTCAATGTCATGAATCTTTTGACTCAACCCGAGTTTACTTATCTAAGTTTACTCTAGCTAGTATCCTTAACGTATTTAAGTCAACTTTTGCTAGGCTTTTATATAGGGAACTTTAAAACGCGAAAGTCTTAACTCTTATGGGTTAAGAACAAGAACTTTTCGCAAATTCCTATAATTGATCCTAGAAAGTTGTTTATCAAGGGAACTTTAAAATGCAAATTCTAAACTTGAAAGAGTCTAAGAAGTTGCAAGATCCTACAGATGACTTGAAAACCCAAAACATTGATTTAATTGGCTAAGCATCCACGAGTCTCATTCCTTGAGATTTTAAACTATGGAGAACGAGAGATGATAGAGTCAATTATAAGTTTGGTATTCTTTCACGAATTTATGTGAGTTGATTATAAGCTTTTTCTCCCATCGCTTGCCAGTAAATTTATTTGCAATAAATAAGGTTGTACGATTTGAAAAGTTACTTAGCTTCTAGCACAAGATCGTTTATAAGTTGCTCGGTATTAATTAGAGTTCATAGCCAAGGCATAACTTATTGAAGCGGGATGCGAAGATTGGCGAGTCCGAAAAGGTCATAACAAGACATGAGGGTTACATTTTGTTGCTAAAGATCCCAAGTGATGTGAAGAATCATTTATCAAAAATCAATATGGAGGATCGAGACACACGACGAAAAGCAAATACTCCCGTAAAGATCATGGAGAAGTCTATCCAAAAAGACCATAGCAAGGTATGAGGATAAATAGATCCAAGTCCTAAAAGGAGGTGGATCGTTGTATATCAAAGTCCAAACTAAAGGTTGGAGAAAATGAAGAAGTCGTGGTCCAAATATGAAGAATCTCTCAAAACTTCAAGTGAAGAAATTCCTATTATGAAGAGAAGACCATAATTTCAAGAACGTCTCTCAAGATTCGAAGTATGAAGTCGCTGCCAAATATCGGTCCGAGAAAGGTCTCAAATCGTGAAGCGAGTTATGCCAAGATATGAACTTTAAGAGGTCCCGAGAAGAAGTTTTAAAATATTTTGTCCTTTAGCTAACTAATGATTAAATCGTCCCACTTTATTTTCAGCCTAAATAAACTATCGAAATAAGTCAAACAATGCATCCTCGTGATCATTCAAGACAATCTTAAAATATAAGAGATACACCTAGGAATAAGGGAGTCTAAGTAAATAATTGGGCCACATGAGTTCGTGCAAGTTTGCTAACTTATAATAACAATGATCTCGTTTTTAAGCTTGGTGTGGGGAACGTGAAACTTGAGGATGATGAACATTCATGACAACTAAAACCTCAATGTAAGTCATTAATCTCTTTATTTGTTTTTCTTCTTGTAATTATGTTTAATAAAGGCCATGGTAGGTTAATTATGATGAAATATGTAAAACGTGCTTTGTAATTAATGCATTGCATGAGGGCATTGCAATGGTCAAGTGTAGGGGATTTGATAGGTGTGAAAACACCCATCCTTTTAACACTTAATTATAATAATAACCATGCCAAAACGTGTATTTTATGTCGTAAATGTCGGAATTATGCGTGGTTTGTGTTTTTATTGTGTTTTAGGACCAAAAGATAAAAAAAGGAAGAAAACACAGGCTTTTATCGATGAAAACGGGAAAAGACGAAGTCAAAAGATCAAGAGTGCAAAAAGAACGGAAGTCCAAGGCCTATTCTGAAGATTTATGGAAGAAAAAGTCTAAAGATGGAAGTTTAATGAAGTCGAAGTACCAAGTCTAATTAAAGAAGAGAATTATATTGACAAATCCCGAGACGACGTCGAGAAAGACAATGAATTTAAATCGAGTCGAGACAAGAAGAAAGAAGAAAGAAAGCACCAACATTTTACTCCTCCTATAAGTACCCTCCTAATGTATCATTAGGATGGGGTTAGTTAGTTTAGATTAGGAGTAGTGTAGTTTTACTTTCTCTCTCTAGTTTTATTTCATTCTATCTCTAGATTTAATATGTAGAATCATTTAATTTCATGTTTTAAATTGTTGAATCTTATACTTTTAATCAAGCTTTTACTTTTTCTCATCCTTCCTTTCTTGTTTGGTTTAATTTAGTGTTTGGTTTGTTGATTTTGTTGATTAAGTTTTGATTAATCAAGTGGGTTCTATTATTTTATTGATTTTGATTCCATAAAGTTTGTTGATTTAGATGTTTTAATGCTTGGTAGATATTAATTAGGGATTTATTGTTTTTAGTTTTATTGTTTTTGGTTGATTTAAGTTTTATTTTATTAAGTGGTTTTTAATTAATTTGGTTTTTATTGTTAGTTTTATTGATTTGGTTGATTTATTATTATTAGTTGATGATTAGTGGTTAGTTTGGTTGAATCTTTAGATTTAATTTGGTTGATTTTGTGTTAAATTCGTGTTCCTAGAATTTAGGATCTTATCATTTTCGTAAGTGTTTAGTTTTTCCAGTTTTTCCTGAACGAGCAAAAAAAAAATACCGAACCAAAAGAAAATACCGAACGGAGGATTTCAAAAAAAAATGTACCGAACCAATTTTTTTATTCCTAATGAAGCAAAAAAACAAAAATATACCGAACCAAATTTTTTTATTCCGAATGAAGCAAAAAAAGCAAAAAAATATACCGAACCAAACTTTTTATTCCTAACGAAGCATGCCAGTTAGCCTGTGTGCTTAACATATTTCCCGCCAAATCCAGCAGGGTGCCTGCTTGCTTGAGCAGCTTGCCTGCTTGCTTGTTTCTTGTTCCGCAATCGTTTAGTTTAATCTGAAAGTTGTTCCGATTTTATTTCTAAAAGTTACGTATTTTTAGTTATATTTTTCGCCTAATTTTAAAATTAATATTTTCGTAAAGTTCATGTTTTATCTTTTTAGTACCCGCTTTAGGTTTTGCCTCGTTTAACTTTAAAGTACCCACTTAGTTTTATTCTCTCATTTTTCATTAAGTAAACTTTATTTTCGAGTCGATAGTTAATTTCTTCGTTTAGTTTTTTATTTTTATTGATTGTTTCGTTTTAATTTACGTTTATTTATTCGTTTTGCTCCTTTATTGTTAGTTATTTGTTTTAAGATTATTTTAATTACGTTTCGATTTTACCTTTTGAATAGAAATAGATAAACAAACTTCTCTTTTTCTTAACAAAAAACAATTGAGTCAAGCATTTAACCAGAAATCAATTCGAATTGAATCAAGACGAAAAAAAATTTATACTTGGCAAAAACCCAGTTATCAATAACGTCTTCCACCGCATCTACAAGACCAAGTTCAGTGGTGAACTTTTCGTATGTCGGATAGAATAAATCAACATCGCCTTCATCGCCCGGAGGAGAAGGAGAAATTTCAAAAGTGAAATTCTCATAGCATGGAGAAAAATCATCATTAAGAGCGACCTCATCCGTAAGCTCCTCAAAAGTCAGCTCATCACAAACCACATCAAAGAATTTGTCGAGACCAAAATCACTAATCTCACTCGATGAATCACTATCCTTAGATGTATTAGGGATATCAAGAGTAGGAGTAGTAATCTCAGAAGATGGGTTGAGATCATAGATATCATCCTCGTGATCATCATAATAGTAGTATGGACGCACAAGACGAGTAGTATAATCACTAAGATTAGATACTTGCTTGTGTTGCTGTCGCTTTTCCTTCTCCCATGCTTCTTTTAGTTGAACTACGGCTTCTTGAAGTTGCAAAAGAAGGGCTTGTGTTTCGTCATTCAGATTCAAAGAAGGTTGATGATCGAGGGTGTATTGTGGGGGCTCAAAATTATGAAAACCGAAATTATAGCACGGATGTGGTCCATCATAAATCATCGGTTGAAAAGAATTAGAACACGGATTTGGCTCATAATAATTCATCGGCTGACAATAAAAGGTATCGTGAGGGCCCCACAATTGTTGCAATACGAGTATTGAGGAAAACCCGGTGCTTCTTGTAGATAGCTATTACCATTGTCATAATTGTAACCCAGTTCTTGCTCGCCATGAGACAGGTATCGAATTGGACACGAAACATGCCAATGATAATCGCTTCCACAATATATGCAAGAGGGTGGAGTAAGTGCATTAGAAGCCAAGGATGAGTTAATCGAATTTCACGAGGGACAAAATCCGAATTGTGTATTGTCGGTATCATTTCCACACCGCTCACATGTACACCATTGACATGTTTGAAAGCCATACATTGGTCTTCCACACCCTGCAGCACAAGCAACATACGAATTCATTAAGAACAATAGATAAGCAAGAAGAATATTATTTGTGCAAAACTTTCGAAAAAGAAATGATTTTTATGATTTTTTAAAATGTTTTTGGGATTTTTGATATTTTTTATTTTTTTTTTGAATTTTCTAAAATTATTGGCAAGAAAATAACGTTTAGGAGTGAACGGATCCCAAAATCCAACGCGTCTCTCACAAAAAACCATTAATCTTCACGAAAAGAGCCGGCAGCGGCGCCATTTGATAGTAGGATTTTGCTAGGTTAAAAGTTCGTTGTTCACGGTCTCATCGAATTGATCTCCGGTTGAATGTGTGACTCAGTTGTTCTTGGTGGAAAAGAAATGGTTTGGTCATTGTAGTAAAATTAAATTGCAAAACTTTAAAGTAAATGACACGATAAATAAAGCTAAAGGTAATTAAAACGTAAATGGCAATAAATTTAAGACTTTAAAACAAATTAATTAAATGACGAAAATATTAAAACTTTAAAAGTAAATGACGAGAAATTAAAGCTTAACAAAAAGTAAATTTTAAAATTAAATAAGACAAAACAAGTAAAAATAAAACTAAGTAAAATAAGACTAAACAATTAAAACAAAACTAAGTAAAAATGGCGGGAAAAATAAATTTAAAAAATAAATTTAAATAAAAACTATTTATTTTCGCAATAATAAAAAAATGAATTAATTTCGCAACTTAAACAAATAATTTCTCAATAATAACAAAGATTTCGCAATATAAAGAAAGTCTAAAATAATTTCGCAATAAGAAGTATAATTTCGCAATGTAATGTACTCAATTTTGCAATATTGCGAAATTGAATAATTTCGCAACTTTAAACCAAGATTCCGCAATATAAGAAGCCAAGATTTCGCAATGGTGAAAAAGCCACAATGTCGCAATACACAAAATGATTCAATGTCGCAATACACAAAATGATTCAATGTCGCAATACACAAAATGATTCAATGTCGCAATTCACAAAAAAAGTTCAATGTCGCAATTCATAAAAAAGTTCAATGTCGCAATACACAAAAAAGTTCAATGTCACAATACACAATAAAGTTCAATGTCGCGATACACAAAAAAAAGTTCAATGTCGCAATACATAAAAAATTGCTAAATTGAATCAGCTTTTCCTAAAAACTAGGATCTCGTAAAAGGACGAAAATAAGCACTTAAAACTCAAATTTTAAAGGACAATAAGCCAAGAAAAACATCAATAAGCTAACCAAAACTAATAGATGAATGATAAAACTTATAAAAACTTTAAAGACGAACCAAGAAAAGTAAAAATCTATAAACTTTATGTAAAAAGATGATGAAAAAGATTATGATTAAGATAAAACTAATAAGAAAAGTAGAATGAGATTAATAAAAAACTTAAAATTAAAGACAAAGATTAAAGATTCGAGATTACAAGATTTAAAGATGAAAGATTTAAGAAAACTTGAAAGAAAACTTAGAGAGAGAAATTAAATCTATCTACTCCTAATCCTAAAAATAATCTATCTACTCCTAAAATGACTAACACCTCCTAATGACATATTAGGAGGGTTTATATAGGAGGAGAAAAATGTGTTGGAGCTTTCTTCTTTCTTTCTTCTCGTCTCGACTCGATTTAAATTCTTTGTCTTTCTCGACGTCGTCTTGGGATTTGTCGATATAAATTTAACTCGTCTTATAATTTTTTTCATTTATTAGACTTGAGTTCTTCGACTTCATTAAACTTCCGTCTTTAGACTTTTTCCTCGATAAATCTTCAGAATAGGCCTTGGACTTCCGTTCTTTTTGCACTCTTGATCTTTTGACTTCGTCTTTTCTCGATTTCTTCGATAAAAGCCCGTGAAAGCCCGTATTTTCTTCCTTTTTCATCTTTCGGTCCTAAAACATAATAAAAACACAAACCACGCATAATTCTGACATTTATGACATAAAATACACGTTTTGGCTTGGTTATTATTATAATTAAGTGGTAAAAGGATGAGTGTTTTCACACCTATCACCCTGTCCTATTCCTATCTATTTCTTGGGCGTGTTGTGCATTGTATGTACCGGCCCGGGGAGGAGGGTCAGGGGATAATCTACGTCTAAATATAAAATCAGTCAGCCAAACTATTGCGTCAATAAAAAAGTAGTGGTCGTACCAATTTTTCAGCGAGTCCATGGCTTTATTGTGAGCTGTGGGGCTGGTTGGGGATCGTTTCTTAAAGGAAAGCCACCCATTCACTAAGTTGGGGGTGTAAAATAGCCTAAATAACTCTACGGTTGGGGGAATACTTCTTGCACGGCATGAGATTTCAAACTGGCTAATCTTACACGCGCCTATATAGTGTAACTAGGTGATATGCACATCATAGTAACCTAGTAGATCTAGGAGGAATCGAGTAAAAGGAATGCGGTAATTGGCCGCGTCAAAGAGACGAGTGTACATGCCAATCTTTCCCTGGGGTGCCTCAGTTATGAGGTCCCCTGCACCAGGGAGAGAGGGATGAAGGTTGCTAGGAATGAAGAAATCGGAGCAAAAGTGCCCTAGTTTCTCTTCCGTCATTATATTGAGCACATATCCGATGGAAGGGTTGTTTCTATGAGCCATAATTAACTAAATCAAGATGAGGATGTGGTATTCTAACCTGTGTAAGGAGGGATCTGTGCGAAGGAAGGTGGTGATAAGGAAGAAAGCGTTAATGGCAGAAATGAGAAAAAGACTGTGTGTCACACACAGCCGTATGGGTGACCTATTTATAGGGTTGCCTTTATGGTCATGGTTCGTTAGATTCATGACACGTGTCTTCCAATAACCAGAATCGTGTGGTTAGGAAGAGAGTGGCAAGTGAAAAGTCAGGTGGGACCCACGAGTCACTTCTGACTCAGAAGATTGCGTCGCTCGAGGTTCTGACTGTTTGCACTTTGTCAGTCAAAATGGTAGATGAACAATCAATTGTGTCGGGATATGCGGTCATACGTAAGACCATATTCAATGTTTCATTTAATTTGTCTCGGTCGTCACATGCGGCTGGGGTACTATAAGAATAAATTCCTAACAAGGTTGCCACGTGCGGCCGAAACATGGTTTTCAAAATTCAGCATTTCAAAATGTTCTTTCTTGGTACGTCCGAGGAGCATCTTGTTAGTCTAGATATTCTGCCTACGCCTGTAACAACTAGACTGGGGGGACATGATCATACGTATAGTCCCCAGCTGGGTCATAAACCCGACCCATGGTTACTACCCGCATCCGACCCATCACGAATGGGTTGGATTGATCAGTTAAGCTTAGGGGCTTGAAATGAACAGTGGCTGTATAAAGTGTGTGCGGCCCACAGCCACTGGGACAGGGTTAGACAGAATCATAATCCTATTAGGATTGGGATTTACCTTCAAGTATAGGATATACACTAACCATAATTAGAAGATAACAATCAAGCTAATTATGGTGATTATCTTATGCTTGGGACCGAAGTAACAGTGGGCCCATTAGGGTTTCACTGCCTATATAAGAACCCCCAAGGGTTCCACAAAGGTATCACATCCCACGTACTCTAAACTCACATCCGATTCTTAACCCTAAACGATTACTTACTCTCATGCCGGAGTCTAATCGTGGGACACATTCCCACGATAAGCCTAACGCGTGTTGCTTCAGTGTGCAGGATCTCAGCAAGACTATTCACTTGGTGCAAGAGCTGGAGCCCAGCCAACCCGAATTAAGCCTAATTCGGGTCTAGCAAGGATCATCCAACTTTTTTATCAACACACACCAAGAATCCATACAAGTGAAATTTACTAGACACGTCTACTTTTATACTTTATTAAAACCATTGCTCATTTTACAATTATGCCGGTACATACCAAATGTACGGGCTGTTTTCCTATACTTAGACATCACCAAAAATTATGAGAAAATTTTTAAAATTCATTTACAACCTGTATAAAGCCCATATCAAATTTCATAAAAAGTTCTCACTTTTAAGACCCACTGCTCGTCACATTACTAAACTCCAAATTTCGGACAGTTTTGTACCTTCACATTGTAAAACCCTTTTGACCTTTTTAACCAATGCCATTGACGAATTCGACTCTTGGTTATGAAATTAGACTCAAAATGCTAAGTTTATAGCCTGAGTCACAGCTTCTAATCATTTTTAAAGCTCAACTTATTGTCCCCGAGATTTGGCCTAAAAGCGAACATAATTTTGGATTATGTCGACTTTCATCTCCCGGTACACGAAAATTCAAACTAGCGTAACTTTTGACTCGTTTGGAGTCAAAAGCTCTACGTTAAACCAAAACGAAGCTTGAGAAAATCTCTACAACTATATCCTACATGAAAACCTGGACTTAGACTTAAAACCATGAAAAATACCCCTAAAGTTTCTGACCTAAAATACCCTTTTCAAAATCACATCAAAACATCTTTTTGACCAATTTTAATCATTCCCATACCCTAATAACATCTAGTAATCATCCTAAACCAATACAAACATCCTAAATAACTTGTATGTTCATCCTCTTTCAAAACCCAAAAATCAAAAGTTAAAGCAAGCACTTAAATTAATTAATTAAATAATATTAACAACATAATGGAACCATACCATAAGCTAAACAGATCAAAAACCCATGAACACCAAAACTCCCATGTGAGCCGTGGGGTTTGGGGCTGAAATCACCAAGGAAAAACATTTACCATGCTCCAATATTTTAGTAGTGTGTTCCAAAATACAATCAAACACAAACCCACGGAATTAATTAGATCAAATCATAGTTTTTATCAAAATATTTCAAAAATTAAATCTTGAAAAAAATGTTGTTGCATGTTTGATTTTTGTGGTGGGATTTACTTATCTTGATGATATAAACATGGGACATTGATTAGATTTATCAAAAATAAAAATTTTGGTGGTGGATCTTTGGTGGTGGTGTTGGCCGTGGGTTTTAAGAGAAAGAAAAGGGGAGGAGAAAAAATTTTTGAATGTTAAAATGAGGGAGTATGTGTGAAGAATTCTTTTTATATCAAGGTGGGGGTAGATTTTGTAAATCTAGCTTTCTTTTGGCCTTCATAGTAAATCATTATTTAAAGAGCGAGTTTTGACTAGTAGTCGACTTTTAGAAATTTATGAGAGTCGGGTTTTGTCCCGACAACCTCAAAATACATTTAAATGGTTCAAACGCACGCAAAACGAATATACATATGGTTCCGACTCGACTTAAAACGTAATAAAAATAAAACTTCGAAAAACTCAAATATCGATCAATCGATAATAAAAGATAAATTTTGGGCATCCGTCGGTATCGTAGTCATTATCGGTACTTCTTAAATTGTCAAACGTAAAAATTAAGGCCTCGATCATTGGTTTCAAATTAAACCGTCAAATATATAACAAACAAAATTTCTTAAAAATTTCAAAATCATATGTAAATTAGGGTAAAATAAGTGACGTTGGGTTCGGGGGATCACATTCCGATTGAATATTGCGATCACATTCCGATCTGAATATTGCGTTCACATTCCAATCGAATATTGCGATTACATTTCGATCCAAGTATTGCGATACCATTCTGATCCGTATTGAGAACGACATTCCGATCAGAGTATTGCGATAGGTTGAACTTTTTGGGTAATTGAGATAGAATTGGCGCAACATAGAGGATTTTTGAATATTCCGAAAATACACTTAAAGTGTGTTTTTTAGTCTTGAAATTTTTTTTTTTAGTTTTTCGGGAACATTTTTAAGGGATTTCATCAATCTTTTCCGAATCGTCAACTACAATCTAATCACAATACATCCACTAAGATCCTAATCCCATTCACACACATTCACCATGTCTAACAACAACATCAACATTGCGACTGCTAATCAAATTCGTTTGGAACAAGGTGGCAACGGTAATCCACCTGTGCTGACAACCGGTTGCTACGTTCAGTGGAGATCTTGTTTCCTGAGATTTCTAGATGGAAAAGAGAACCAAAGCGCTCTTCATCATTGCCTTGAGAATCCACCTCCTGTTTTTGAATTCAGACCAATTACCACACAAGCAGAGGATGGTACTTCATCACCTACACGAGCTATGGAGGATTTCGACACATGTCCTGGTGAGAAAAAGAAACTCCTCCAAGCTGAAGCTGATGTTGTTAACTACATACTCACTGGGATTGATAACGATATCTATTCCACGGTTGATGCATGTCCTAATGCTATCGAAATATGGAATGCAATTTATCTATTGAATCAAGGTGAGTCGATAAATGTTCAAGATCTCGAGACTAATCTACTTTGGGAGTTTGGAAAATTTTCATCCGAAGATGGTGAATCCATTGACTCATATTACTCAAGATTCTACAAAATGATGAATAAGCTTGTTAGAAATCAGTGCACCATTTCTAATCATCATGTCAATGTTCAGTTTCTACTTCAACTCAAATCGGAATGGCAAAGATTTGTGACTTTGGTCAAACAAAGGGAAGATATCAAGGCTATATCTTATCACAAACTTTATGACATCTTGAAACAACATCATAATGAAGTGAATGAACTTAGGGCTGAAAAGGCAGAATAATTTACAAACTCTATTGCTTTTGTGGCTGCTACTTCAACAAAACTTGTTCCTCGTCAACAACCACCTACACATTCCTCAAGGTCATCAAGCTCATCCACCAAAATTCTAGCTACTGCTAGAAACAAAGCAAAAGCAATTGTCTCCAATCCACCTCCAAAGTATGACACCAAGTCAGATGGAGATAGTGACGATGATAAAACTTCAAGGGACAAGAAGATTGAAGAACTCATGTCTTTACTCACCACAACTTATAAGAAGATATACAAACCTACCAACAACAACCTCAGATCATCATCCAATGCTAGATATAAGGAAGTTAATCATGCACCTAGGTGGATGTTGAATCAAGTTGGGGCTATAGATACTGTAGGCACTCCGATTGTGCAGAAGATTGGGATTCAATGCTTGAACTGCAAGGGATTTGGGCACATGGCTAGGGAATGTAAAAAGCCAAAACGGGTTAAGGATTCGGGATATCACAAGGAAAAGATGCTATTGTGTAAGAAAGAAGAAGCAGGGATTCCACTCACAGCAGATGAAGTTGACTGGCGTGATGACACCGATGATGAAGCCGATGATCAAGAGTTAGAGGCACATTATGTGTACATGGCAAAGATTCAAGAAGTGATTCCAGACACTGCTGACAATTCTAGAACTATCTTTGATACTGAGCCAGTTGAAAAGGTACCATCAAATGATAACTATAATGTGTTTGCTAATGAAAGACGGCATCCTGAGCAACCCGAAAGCATCAGTGACACATATGTAATGGACACGGAGAATAGCAATATCTCTACGGATTCACAACATATGTGTAATGATGACGGAAATGCTACTCAGAATACTGATTTGAAAGAGGACCGTGATTTGCTTGCGTCTATTATTGATTCTTTAAAACGTGAAATTAATGAAAACAAAGAGGCTAATAAACGTTTGAAGCAAGCAAACACATCCTTAGCCGAAGAGATAGACAGGCTTAAAGAGTATGATTATATAAAAGAAGTTGATCGACGAGTTGGAATAGCTAATGGTTTGGTATATGAATGTAAGGTGCTCAACGAACAATATTGTTCTAAAGTAACATACGAAATTCATATGCCAAAAAAAAAGATATCGGAACTTGATGAACAAATGCTGCTACATAAACTCCAGATTACTGAGTTAGAGTCGGTTAACAAAGAACAAGCTGAGCTTCATAAAACTCATGAAGAAAAGGATATTGAAAAAATTCTTGATTTGGAAAAGAGAGTCGAAACGTTAAACAACATTGTTTACAAAACGGGTCAGTCTATTCAAACTATGAATATGCTCAATAGAAATATGAAAACGAGTTTTGTTAAGCCTGAATATGTCAAGAACGTTCAATCTATGAAGCCCGCTCTTTATGGTATCGGTTGTTATGTTGATAATCTTGCTCTTATGCTTTCCACTGATTGCGACGAAATAATTCGTCATCAAGAAGAAAGTCGATCGAACTTAAGTGATTTAATAATCCTTTCTGATTCTAACAATCACATTAAGTTTGTTTCTCAAAAAGAACTTTCAAAAGAACAAAAGATGTATAATAGGGTTCCACCACCAAGTGATGAACCGCAAAAGAAAGTTTATTTAAAAAGGAGTTTCAAAAACAATCAATTTTGTTAGAAAATAAAATTTTGGATGAAAAACGTAAATGGGATGAGAAAAGCAAAAGTGTTAAGCAATTTGAGTTTATAAAACAAGGGGTTTTAAATTTTTACAAAGGTGTTGTCGACTATGAAAAAGTTTCTAGGGATACAGTTTGGAATATTAAACCTAACCCACAAGTAGAAGTCGTCATTCAACAATGCATTGTTCCAACCATTGATGATCTTTCAAAAAATGTGGAAATCTTTTATTACGCTCTCACTGAGGAGATGTTAACTGATTTAAGTTATGTTAAATCTCTTGAAGATGAAGTTGATTTTTTTCAAACTAAATTAAAGATACAAGAACACAAACTTTCTAACGAAATTGATCGACTTTCGAAGGAATACTTTTATGCTGACCATATGAATGCTATACTTGGTGTGTATACCGATCTAGATCAATATTGTCATGTAACATGTCTTGTGTCAGAAACGGACGAGAAATGTCACAATCTTGAAGTTGAGCTTTCGAAACAAATTCGGTCATATAACAAACTTTCGAAAGTTTTTCCCAACATGAGAAACACTCTATTTCTTGTGAACTTGCTTTACAAAAAGGTGACAAATCTCATAATCATAAAAAGTGTCAAGAACTGGCAGCTTCTTCAATTCGTCAGTTGAATGAAAAGGTTTCGAAATAAATGATTTGAAAGATCAACTACAAGAAAGGGACATAGCCATCAGTGAGTTACAAAAACTCATTGAGAAAATGAAAGGAAAGTCAGTATTGGGCAAACCATCAGCCGTTCGTCAAACGAATGTGGTTAAACGTCCTAAATCATCTGTTTTGTGAAAATCCCCACAGACTTTGCCTAAGATAGGAAACGATAAGAGCACAAATGTGATAGCACCAGGAATGTATAAGATGAAAACTAAGCTCAATCAAACTGGAACATCCCGGTTACCTCATAATATTAGGAAAACTAATCAACGTGTGTCTTCTTCTACAGGAGTAATCCCCACTACTAGCGTTAGTGGACCACAGCTTAAAAGCACTAGAATGGAAGATAAGGTCATGCCTAACAATAGTCAAGGAAAGAAGTTGGAAGTAGAAGACCACCATAGGAATTTTAAGTTTTCTAAGAATAAAACGTTTGTAATTGCATGTAATGACAGTTTGAATGCTAAGACCTCGAATGTTGAATTTTCTTTTGTTGAATGTGGAAAATGTGTTCGTACTTTTAATCATGATTCTTGTGCTTTTAATCATAATAACGTGAATGCTAGAACTAGGAAGACTATTCTTGTGCCCACTAGTACTAGAAAACCTAAAATAACTTTGAACCAATCCACTGCTCAACCACTTAAGAAACTAAGTGCGTTAGAATCCACTACACTGCGTAAACAAAACAGATTAAAGAAGCTATATGAGAACATGACTAGGACATGTACACGGGGGTATTCGAGATTTACACCACCCGGATACAATGGGTACCTAAGTTAACCACTTTAGGGATTGGGTCTATGAATATCAACTTCCCTCTAGACTTTGCATCTAGGCCTACTACTATTTCGGAACCCGTTCCTATCAAGGGCTCCCATTTTTCAAATGCTACATTGTCTTCTAATTTTTCTGCAGCTCGTCGAAATCATCTTATTCATAATGGACTCCGTGTGCACAAAGCACATGACGGGCAATCTCAAGCTTCTCATTAACTTCGTGGAGAAGTTTTTGGGTACGGTGCGGTTTGGAAATGATCAGTTTGCACCGATACTTAGATATGGTAATTTGGTTCAAGGAAATCTCACTATCAAACATGTTTATTACGTCGAGGGACTGAATCACAATTTATTCTCGGTTGGTCAATTTTGTGATGCGGATTTGGAAGTGGCTTTTCGGAAATCTACTTGCTATGTTAGAGACTACGATGTGAATGACCTTCTTACAGGTTCTCGTGGTTCTGATCTCTACACAGTAACTCTTCAAGACACATCTTCAACAAATCCAATTTACTTAATGGCTAAAGCTTCATCATCCCAAGCATGGTTATGGCATCAACGATTGTCACATCTCAATTTTGACACCATCAACTTGCTTTCGAAGAATGATATTGTGACCGGTCTTCCTAAGTTAAAATTCGTCAAAGACCATCTTTGTTCTTCTTGTGAGTTGGGGAAAACAAAACAAAATTCGTTCAAAATGAAGACTACCCCAAGCTCAATAGGACGATTGGAAGTTCTACACATGGATTTATGTGGTCCCATGCGTGTAGATAGTATTAACCGGAAAAAGTATATTCTCATGATTGTTGATGATTACTCTAGATACACATGGACTTTCTTCTTAAGGTCCAAAGATGAAACACCGGAGGTTCTCAAAAACTTTCTCAAGATGATACAATGCAATCTTCAATCTCAAATCTTAACCGTAAGAACGGACAGGGGTACTGAATTTTTGAACAAGACGTTGCAATCTTACTTTCAAGAAGAAGGCATCGAACATCAAACGTCTATTGCTCGAACTCCTGAACAAAATGGCGTTGTCGAAAGATGGAACCGTACTTTGGTTGAGGCTGCTCGAACAATGCTTTCTGCTTCAAAATTACCGCTATTCTTCTGGGCTGAAGCAATTGCAACTGCCTATTATACTCAGAATCGTTCTCTCGTCATCCCTAGACATGAAAAGACACCTTACCACATCATCAATGGCAGGAAACCTACTGTCAAATTCTTTCACGTATTTCGACAAGATGAAATAAAAAGGTGATGCATGTATTTTTGTGGGGTATGCTACATTGTCGAAAGGATATCGGGTCTATAACAAGAGAACAGGGATTATCGTTGAAACAATTCATGTGAACTTTGACGAATTGCCACAAATGGTACTTGAACACAACAACTCAAGTCTCGCACCTCAATGTCCAGCCATGGCACCTACTCAAAACAGTGTACATCCCGTGCAAGAATGTCAAGAAATCACTCCTATAATAGTCTCGACAGATACGACACAAATGAATGAGTTGGTTGATTTTTATGATCCAATGTTTGATGAATATTACTATGGAAACAATCAAGTTGTGTCAAACCCTTCCGCTGTCAATACTGCTGATGCGCCCGAACAAAGTCAACAAGACACAACTGCATCTACTTCAGCAACTGTTGCTCAAGAGACAGTTACCATAGATACTAAAAAAACTCAAGAAACTATCATACAAACAACATCACCAACTGTCAATGCTGAAGGAGGAAACAACAATCAACCAGTCGATACACAATTCGACAAAGAAGAATTCATCAACCCATTCAGTACACCAGTACATGAAGTCGGAGAGTCTTCTACTCAACATGTTGATCCGTCCAACATGCACACATTCTACCAACGATATCCATCCACTCACCATTGGACACGTGATCATCGATTGGAGCAAGTCATTGGAAATCCTTCACAACCAGTTCGAACATGCAGACAACTCGAAACCGATGGCGACGTGTGTATGTATGCACTCACCGTGAGTTCAACTGTACCTACAAACATCAAGCAAGCCATGACTGATCATGCGTGGATTGAATCAATGCAAGACGAATTTCATCAGTTTGAACGCCTAAATGTTTAGGAACTTGTTGACAGACCCTATGGAATGTCAATTTTAGATTTCAAATGGATCTGGAAAAACAAACTGGATGAAGAACAAACCATCATAAAAAACAAATCTCGCCTTGTGGCTAAGGGATACCGTCAACAAGAAGGCATATACTACGATGAATCATTCGCTCATGTCGCTCGTTTGGAAGCAGTCAGGATATTCCTTGCTTATGTTGCACATAAGGGCTTCACGGTTTTTCAGATGGACGTTAAAACTGGTTTTCTTAACGGTCATTTGAAGGAAGAATTGTATGTGAATAAGCCGGAAGGATTCATCGATCCTCATTATCCTGACAAAGTTTATCGTCTCAAGAAGGTTGTATATGGACTTAAACAAGCTCCAAGGACATGGTACGAAGAACTATCAAACTTCTTGGTTTCCAAAGTATTCTCCGAAGGTTCTATTGATCCTAATCTCTTTATTAATAAATATGGGGATGACATACTGCTGGTGCAAGTTTATGTTGATGACATTATTTTTGGTTCTACGAACCCAAAACTTTCAAAACGTTCTGAAAAACTAATGCACAGCAGATTTGAAATGTCAATGATGGGGGAGCTAAAATTCTTTTTAGTCCTCCAGATTCATCAATCCTCACGTGGTATCTTCATTAACTAAGCTAAGTATGCTCAAGAGATACTTAAAAAGCATGGTATGACCTCATGTGCTCGCGTCGATACACCATTGTCGACCAAATCCCTACACGCTGACTTGTACTCATATCCCGTAGATCAAACGCGCTATCGTAGTATGATCGGGTCACTTATGTACCTTACAGCCAGCAGGCCTGATATTCATCATGCCACATGCTATTGTGCACGATATCAAGCCAGACCTACTCAAAATCACCTCAAAGAGGTTAAACGGATCTTTCGGTACCTTAAGAATACCATTCACATGGGACTCTGGTATCCGAAGGAAACCAGTTTTCCTTTAACATCTTTTTCTGATTCTGATCACGCAGGTTGCCTTGATAGTCAAAAAAGCACTTCTGGTAGCGTACATTTTCTAGGGGAAGACAAGCTTGTGAGCTGGTCGTCAAAGAAGCAGGATTGCACTTCGCTCTCATCAGCTGAAGCAGAATATGTGGCTCTATCCGCATGTTGTGCTCAAGTCCTCTGGATGAGAACTCAACTCACGGGTTATGGCTTCCACTTTGATAAAATACCTATGTATTGTGACTCAAAGTCGGCCATAGCCATCTCATGCAATCCGGTTCAACACTCCCGTACCAAGCACATCACAGTCAGATATCACTTCATCAAGGAACAAGTGGAACGTGGTATCGTGGAATTATACTTTGTTAGAACTGAGTACCAGATAGCAAACTTGTTTACAAAAGCCCTATCACAAAATAGGTTTCAGTAACTCGTTGGCCATCTTGGTATGAAGTATATGATTCCAGAAGACTTGGAGGTTTTGGTAAATGAAGCTGCTTGATATTCTCTCATAATGACTTCTAAGCGCATCACAGCTTAGGACTCGAACCTCAACTAAGGAAAGTTTATCATGGACGATAGCTTATCCTTCACAACGGGAAATTTATCTTTCTCGGTCATGAGCTTGTCACAAAAAAATCAATGTTTTGAGCTCATGAAAAGCGGACCTAAAAGGGGAGTGTACATTTCAGTGCGCTTTCTCTAAGCAATAAAAGAGAAGTCTTCTGTCATGATTATTTTAAAACCGTTGAACACAATTTTTCAAGAATTTCTCAAAAGGTTTTTCTAAATCTATCAAAATTGTGTGTTCAACACTCCCTTCCTCATAATGTAGTTTTATATCTCAAAAATGTCATATATTATTTTGATCAATTTTTGAGGGGGAGCGTTTTAAAATTAAGCCTTTAATGTTGTTGGGTATATCTCTGAAATTATCATATTTTATGTATCCAACACATTCCGAAAATGGTTTAAAACTGTCATATGTAATATACTATATCGGATAAGGCATCTCAACTCCATACCTCAACATATTTTGTGGTGTCGTATTTCCAAAATTTTGTCAAACTTTTGTTTCAAGACACATATATATTGTTGAGGGGGAGCATCCCGACTGAAAAAGTTCCATGATTCATGCGTGCACACATGTTTCTCTCCCAATCGGTTTTCAGAAATTGTCATATTTTAATCAATTGGTATCTCTAATATGATGTTTTTATATTAGAGATAGGGGAGAAAATGTGATTAAAATGTAATATATTGCAACATGTGATCTTAAAGACTCAAGTGTAACTCTTTTCTTCACATGCTAAATCATTTCGTATATCGATGCATGTGTGTAGGGGAGCTTTTTGAAAATGTAAAACTTTCAGAGTGTTAAAAATTTTGATTTTTATCAAGCACTTTGAATGGTCTTTAATGGTTTTATGGTTACGGTCTATACCCAAAACAAACTACTATCCACAACGGAACGTTGGAGTCAAAAGGTGGTTTAGGATAGGAAACTAAGTCCTATGATCCAACCAGAACCGGAGGGATCTACCCAAGGACATTCCATAGCTAGAAATAGATGTCCTTAGGAAAGATGGAGTTTAATGAAGCTGAATGCGGTCCAATTACTTAAGTTAGCACTGGAATAATAATAACAATGTTCTAGTGATGACGTGTTGGTAAGAATTTAAGGTGTTGAATATTCTATGCAATCTAGGCAGAAACTGGGTCAATACATCTATTGAAGACAAGTCATCATGGACCCAGTGATGCAATGCACAACCCTTCCCCAGCCATTCGAGTTTCTCTCAAAAGAAACTTGTCTCATTGTCACGAAGATCAACACGTATCTATTGACTTTCTCACTCCGAGTTAGTTAATATTGAAAAGGTGGCAGTCTACTCCAGCCTCCGATTACCAAAATGCACTTATTGAGTCTAGAGCCAAACGAGATCTATCTATCATCTCATTAGGACACAATCGAGTCCTACACATTATCCTTGTGATACATGAACATCTGAGTGATACGATTCATAATGAAGATGGAAATCCTGCTTGAGCCAGCATCAAACAAGCTCATGGTAGGTAACTTGTGCGATTCTACACGAATCAAACTTGTGAGAACTGGAAAGAAACTAAGATTGGATTATTAATTGATTGAAACTTGATTCCAGGTTTCTTTGCAAAATCCGTGTGATCTTGCCAGAACATTCAGAGTGACACTCTTCAGTTTTCACAATGACGAATGGAAATCCTTCCAATGTCAACCTCAAACAGCACTACGGTAGGTAACTCGCAAGATTCATTATGAATCGAGCTTGTGACAAACTGGAAAGCAACAATCATGCGATTCTTATTGAATCAAACTTGTTATAGGAATTCTAAATTGACGATTCTAATCAGATGGAGAATTTATCATTATGATTCACTATTTACGTTCGCAGTCTGCTTTGAGACGGTCAGTAAAGAGAACTAGTACAGCCGGGAAACCCTGTCAAGGAGGTTCTTAATCGAATCTACCCTGTTAATGCAAGTGATTCCTAAAAACATTATTAGTGTTAACTAATCTTTCTTAGTTTTGATCACAACAAACTATACAACACATTTAGTGTAAAACATACAACGAATTATTTAACTAACACTATCATCAAGGTAATAATCATATCACTAACCTTTCTTAATCATACTTAGTGATCATCAAAATGATTATCCTTAAAACTCACTTTTGTTAATATGACAAAAGACTTTTTAATAAACTTTCTTTTTTAGAAAATGTTTTATTAAAATGGAAAATGTAAATTGGAAAATAGCATATTCCATATGCTATTAGAATATCCTTTGAAGGATTAAAATACCTCAGATATTCCCACCCCACTAAAAGACAAAAAACGGAGCGTACTCTAGGGGCGAAACCTTAAGTAGCTAGGCGGTTCCCTAGTAATAAGGAACCGCCGGGCTAGATAAGGTACCGCGCCCAGATTGCCGTTATATAGCCGTTATACTTTGTCTCCTTTAAATAGTGGATCAAATCTCATTTTCCAACAAGCCTCTTGGACGTTTTTCTCAGCCCCCTTTCTCATTTCTATAGCATAATCATTAGTAAATGATCACTTATAGTGTTAAAGATGTTTACATATGATTATCCTCTTGATCCCCTCCTTTACCTTGTCCAATGAAAACATCACTCACTCACTAGTGTTGTGATAAGATGAATCCATGAGCTAGTCATATTCATCATGATACCCTTTTTGTTTTATGTCAATCCATTGTGTTTATGAATACTTGGACTAGTTGTGTTCATCCAAGTTATTTGTGAATACTTGGATTTGTTGTGTACATCCATTGCATATGTGTTTTCTTGGATTTGTGTTGTGTAGATCCAAGCTACATGTGTGTACTTGGATATGTCTAGTTGAGTTGTAATAAATTCATGTAGTAGTTCTCACTAAACTATAAAGTGATGTGGTTATGTATTGTGAGTTCTCACTAAACTTGAAAGTGATTAGTAGTTGTGTTGTGTGAAGTTCTCACTTAGATTCAAAGTGAAGAGTCGTGAAGATTGGTTCTAGCTTTGGATTAGAACCCGACATCTATCCTTGTGTCGTAAAATGGTGAAGTAGGCAACGTCGTGAAGATTGGTTCTACCTTGAGATTAGAACTCGACATCTAGCCTTGTGTCGTTAAATTGTGAAGTAGGCAACGTTGTATAGATTGGTCCTACCTAAAATTACGTCTCGACATTTAGCTTAGTGTCGGAAAACAATGTAAGCAACGATGTAAGGTTTTCTCCGCCAAGAAGGGAGCTTGTGGATATAGTGGAAATCTCGAGTAGGTGTACTCGAGGAGTGGAGTAGAAACGAGGATAGAGCCTCGTTGTCGAACCACTATAAATCTTGGTGTCTTCCCACTAGGTTGTCCCCTTCCTTACTCTTTACTTATTTCATTATCATTACACTTACCTATTATCTTTACTAGTGCATTTGAATTGAACCTAATCATTATGCAACTTAGCTTCAAGCAAAAAATAGTTTTGATAAAACCAAATTGAAAGTAATTTTAATTTGGTTGCCAATCGAAGAGAAACTATTCAACCCCCCCCCCCTTCTAGTTTCTACAATTGGTATCAGAGCTATGGTCACTCAAGTTCTTTGAAGTATATTGTACTTTGAAACTTGGATCGATCCATTGTCTCCTCAAATTAGAAGGTCAAGTTGTACTAAAGTTTCTCTTTGTTCAAACTATTTTGTTTTTGAAAAATAGATCTTTTAATTGATAATATTGCATCCCTCTTAAGATTAGTAGTCTTTATGCATTTTAGATATACTCTTGAAATGTATCTACTAGTTTGCATCTTGCTTTGTGTAGGTACTCATGAAGATCAATCACTTAATTGGTTGTAGATTGAGTTACTTGCACTTGTAGAAGACTCATCTTCATTGATCTTTAACATCCTTGAATGATGCTACCAAGATGATTGTGAATGATACTAGTCCTTGAAGACTTAGTACTCATCATAGTCATTGCATAGCATTGATTCCTTGATGGATTGCTCTTTGTGGCCAAGGTACGCTTTTCGTTCTTCCACACGCCCTTTGATCATTCTTTTGATCATTACTTGACTATGTTCTTGTTCTTGGCATCCTTTCCTTGACATTTGTTTGTGGTTTGTGATTCTTTCCTTTTATCCTCTCAAACCTTCATTGCTTGGATACTTGACTCACTATGGTGATGTAGAGTGAGTTAGTGGTAGCTTAAAGTATCAAGCATGATTTCCATGGTTTGCACCCATACGGTTAGTAGGCCCTTTGTGGGAGAGAAAGTGAATTAATACCTTGCTCATATTTTGGTTTAGACTAAGACTATTATTGAAAGTGATCTTAGTCTATACACGAATAATTGCTTTGTGTTTATTCATTACCAAAGCCGTTTAATGTTTCGCCGGAAAGGCACGTCTTAAACCACTATATATGACACAAGCTCTTCGTTACCACTGTTTGAAGATTGTCATTAATCCATTGAGCATTAGTCCTAGTCTTGATTCACTTCCCTTGACTTCTCTCCACTTTGCTGTTTTGCTACGAGTAGTCGTTTGTCCATTTCGGTTCTTTTCGATCTCGATTCAACTCGTAATCCTTCATTAAAGCATATTGCCTAGTGTTTTGATGATCCAATGTTATTCTAAAAGGTTTATGATATAATTTTAAGTATTTTTGAAAAACTTGGTTTTTAAAATTTGGCGTTTTTCATTGATAAGAACCAGCCACTGCAGGCGGTTCTGTATCTCTGGCGGCTCAAACCCGCGGTTCCTTATCGATAAGGTACCGCGGGCAGTAAAGTTTGTTAGAGCGCCAGTTTGATTATTTTATTCTTTTTCAAACCACTATCTCTCTCTCCCAAAAACACACAGCCGACGTTTTTCATCTTTTCCACCATTGTTGAAGCTTCCAAAACCTTCAATCACTCAAATTAATTGATTCCAAGTTATGGGTTTCACCCATCCTTCATCTAGCATCAATTAATTGTAAGTATTTTCTTTGAAGTTCATCTATTTTGTTCTAGGGTTCATCCTTTCATAATTGGGGATTTTTAAAATTGAAATTGAATAAAAATCTTAATAGGAATATGGGTTGAGATAGTTATTTTACAATGATTCCTTAGGTTCTCATTCATTAAGATTTCACTAAAACCCACTTATTTAACAAATCCGAATTTTGGCTAAATAATTTTGGTTAAAAGATGGAATTGAGATGAACCCATGAACTAATAGGTAGTTGCATTGTTAATGCTTACCTAAAAACCTTGTTTTAAAAAACCAATGTTCTAAGTCCATTGTTGATCCAACATAGTTCTTATGTTCTTTTCAAATAATGGAATAGCTACATTGTGAACATGAGAATGATATGGATTCAATCCTTTGTTTGTCAAGAAATTGATATAACACATTCTCATATTTTCGAATTTTGATTTTATTTTTCATTTGAGTGATTGGGGAAATATTTTCTTGTGTTTATTTAGGTACTAATCATGCCTTCACAATACCAAAAGGATCATCAATACACTAGACAATACATGCCAAACCTTTCCCAAACTTATGCTTCCCCTCAACTTCGAAACCCATTTCTATCCCTTTCTACTCGTTGTTTCCATGAGGGTAGAGTCGTTGACGAGGGAATAACTGGTTATGACTATATCCAATCTATGTTTGAGCTTTCGGGGTTTGATTACTTGCTCAACATAGAAGAAGATATTTACCCCTTGTTCCTTCTTGAATTCTTTAGCACCTACTCCATGCTTGAATACAATGGAGAAATCTTCATTCGTTTCGTGTTAAATGATCAATTGATTCAATACTCTCTCGAAAACTTTGGTTAAATTCTCGATGTGCCATATGAAGGCACCTGTCGTTTTACGGATAAATGGAGACTTGATGCTCTCTTGGAATCCTACGATAAACCTCCAAATGACCTCACCGAAATTGATCTAGAGTTTATCCTTGACATCATTTCGAAAGAGCGTGATGGAAATGTTGTGCGAAGCCTTCATTCAAATGTGCGAAATGTGAATCGATATGAAGTGCTCTCTAGCGACCTTAGGGAGACTGTGTTTTGTCTTGGTGGAAACCGAAATCATATCCCGGCTTGTATGGTGCATATGTTGAGTTGCATCTTTACACCCACCAAGTAAAATTTGGCATTCTATATCGCTCGACAAATAAATTATGCCCTTTCAAAGCCCAAAAGAAACCTTCCCTATGCTATGTTTCTTACTCGCCTTTTCAAAAGGGTTGCTCATGATTTTCCCCACCTCGATCTTTCTCGCTTCGACCCGGTTCATCGGGTTATGTTGCCTATTCAAGAGGTATATGCAAGAAAGACAAGAAGTGATCGAGGTTCGCGAAAATCCGATCATCAAGAGACGGATGATGAGGACACCTATATACCAACAAGTGATGGTGATGGCATAGGTACTAGTTCTCACTTCAACTCTTCGAGTAATTCCCACCCATCCTCAAACTCATTCGTGGATGGACTTGAAGACTTAGCTCCCCCACCTCATTACTCCTCTAGTGAAGTACTGGAAGATCTCAACATGGAGCATCTCTACCGTGAAAATCTTAGGACTAGAGGTGAATTGCATGAACATTGGGTTGAGTCAAGGAAGGGATTTAAGTATTTGGGGAATATGATCAAGGGATTGGGCAAGAAGAGAAGGTGAAAGCTTTGAAGTATTTCAATGAATACATGTTGGTAAACATGTAATGTTGAACAATTTTTTATTATTATCTTGGATGTGTAATAACTTATGCTACATGTTTGGATTGTTATTTATTTTAATCCTAATTGTTGCTTTGTGCATCTCTTATGATAGTTAGCTTTTTAGTTTTTGGTCAGTAGTTAACTTTGGCTTGTGAATCCTTTGGTAAAAATCTTGGTTAACCAAAATTTGGGATGTGAAATTTTTGAAAGACCTCTGGTCGCGGTTCCATATCGACCAGCGGCTCCTTATCGATAAGGAACCGCCGCCACTGTGTCCGAAATAATCTTTTGCTTTACACTATTTTCTTCAATCTGTGTAAACTTTGCGTGATTCTTTGCAAAAACCTGCATATTTCCTAAACTAGGTTACCTAAATTCATTATTCACCTAAAATGATTTTAACCCATTACTAGTTTGGATCATCCCCTCATCCATTTAAACCCACCTTGTTAGTCATGTTCTTCACACATCAAAACATCCTTCTCTAACCCTTAAACCACCCTTGTCAACCATGGTTTCTACAAAAACCTCAAACACCCCAAGGAAGACACTTAAGATTAGGATTAAGGTACCTAAGCCTAACTCCTCACCCTTTCACACACCCAAAAATGAGATGGTTCCAATCCTCATTTCCTCATCACCTTCACCACCCCTTGCACCATGCAAGACAACATCCACCCATGGTACTAACCACTCCATTGGTTCTACCTCCTCTTCATTCAACTCAAGAATGAATGAGCTCTCTTCACCCTTCACTCCAAGTGCACCCTTGGATGTGACTACACAACCCCAACCAATCCAAAGCATTCCTTTTGTGAATGACATTGATGACACCTTGGTGACTTCACAATTTACCCCTCCTAACTCACCCATTTCACCAACCTTGGAGAACATACCTCCACACTCAAACACTCCAATTTTGGGTGTCCCACTTTCCCTCCTCTTGGGTGATCCTTACTATGGGTTTCAAGAGACTCATGGTCCTAATTGACCATGTTGCCTCTACAACCACTACATCATCCATAACATTAGGATGGAGATGTTTGGACTACATAGGAGGTTGCAAGAGTTCTTGCTTACCTTGTTCTCCATGCCTCCTCCTAGGAGATGAATGATGAGTTTTCTAAATAAATGGTTTTCAACAAAACCAAGCCAAAGAAAACTACTTATCTAAATCTAGTATTAAGATAACTTTGTATTAGTTAGTTGTTTTTCTCTTTTTAATTTGTCATTGTACTTTCTTCCTTCATGAGCTTTTCATGAAGTTGATTAATGGATTTAGCTTAATCTGTTTCTATTCTTATGTGCACATTAATCAACTTTAATTTGAAATTAAAATTGAACCTAAATCTATCACAACCTCTAAAAACTTGATTAAAATTTGTTCAAAATGATATCTAAATATTTTGTCAGCCTTTGTCAAGACATTCTTTGTGAATGTGTTGCTTTTATGCAACCCTAGCATAATTTAGTGATAATAGAGGTAAAATTCCAAGATTTGCAACTTTTTGAAAAAGTCTTAGTTTTTCTCAAAACCCTGGAAAAACTTGGTTTCAAGACCACTACTTGCGGATCCTTAAAGTCCCGCGGTTCCTTAAGTGATAAGGAACCGCCGGTCCCTATAAGGTATCGCGGATAGAAACTGACTTTTGACTCATTTTTTGTCTAAATTCTTTAAACCCTATACCCTGTCAAGATTCCTTGTTTGCTCAATTTGGCTAAACATTCCTTGACACTTCACATTTTGTATTCAAATTCTTACCTTGATTACATTTTACTTATACCCCAACCTTGAGATTTCATTCTCACACCTTCCCAACCTTGAGATTTCATTCTCAGACCTTCACAATGCCTAACTCCTCCATTCCTAACCTTGACATTTCTTTGTCACAACCCCACTCACCCAAATCTTCCTCATCCAAGCTTTCAAAGAAACTGAAAATCTCGGTTCTACCTATTTGGATTAAGAAGAATGAACCATCTTCTTCCAAACCACCCAAAAACCCTACCTTCTCTCCAATCAAGTATTGGAATGAGACTTATACCATTAACCCCATCACCGGAGCAAAAGAAAATATTCCCCCACCACCACAATCCTTCAACACCCCTCAAGTCAATGACCTTTCAACCTTCCCAAACCTCACAAGGCATTGTGAAAACATTTCCTACCCTATTACCCCACCACCTCCAAACCCTAGGTTTGATGCCCTACCCCCATCAACCGATTTTGTGTTGCATCATGGATCCTCGTGTCCTTGTTGTCGATTTCAACAAATTGAACTTGCTCATGTATATGAGAAGTTAAATTTCCTTGAATTCCTCCTCACTCGACCTCCTCTCCAAGTTTTCGTTCCGGTGGACAAAACTTCGAATGATGCATCGTCGTCTTATTTTTCCAACTAAAGGACTAACTACTCTTAGAGTCTTTATGACTTTAGTTGTTTTAGAGTCTTTTTTTTTATTTTTTTTAAGCAATCTTATAAAATTATCACTATTAGAATAGCTTATGCTTTGTGGTTTATTTTCCATTTTTTTTTGCTTTAGATACTGTGACAACCGTGGTTTTGAGGTTCGTCACTTGGTCTTACTTTTAGGTTATTTTATGTGTGACTACTTGATTTTTGTGCTTGCGTGTTTATTTTGTGTGAACGAGGTTGGTGTGATTATCGTTTATGAGTATAGAGTACTCATAAGTAAATCGAGGAACGGTTAATTCATGTTCATGAGATCAAAATTAGTGACTATGAAATGAAATGGTGATATTTTGGTGGTTACGTATACGTATAAGT
The DNA here is from genome assembly GCA_025667525.1 of Glebionis coronaria. Taxonomy (NCBI): domain Eukaryota; kingdom Viridiplantae; phylum Streptophyta; class Magnoliopsida; order Asterales; family Asteraceae; genus Glebionis; species Glebionis coronaria. The sequence continues at coordinate 223,751,732 of CM046882.1, read as the reverse complement.
ATTATAGTAATAGTGTATTTTTTTAGGATTTACGGTTTAGCATTTAGAGGTCTCGGAAGAGGTAATTAGTCATATGAATATTTTTCGGGATGGTTTTAAGTCATTTAGGACTTAAATATAAAGTTTATTTCAAAATTTGAGATTTTTTATAAAAGTGTATATTTTACGACTTTTACGGTAAAGCGCGTAAATTTGACTAGTTTTACGGTTTTGTGGTTTTGGAGGCTTTAGGAGCTGAAATAAATTAAGAAAAATTAAGGTAATATTATTATTACATATATTAATAATAAAAATAAATAAAAAACGAATTTTAGGGGTGTTAGGTCGGTTTGGGAAAAAAAAAAGAAAAAGAGGAAAAAAAAGGAAACAAGTGTTATAATTGGACTAGGATTCTTGTGTACACTATATAATGTTTTACTAAACAAAAAATAAAAACATAAATCCCTGGAGCTAATAAAATTCGTGGGTTTCACTAAAAAAAAAGTTAGGGTTCTTCATAATTTTGGGGGTTTTTCATCTTTCATTAATCATAAGGTAAAACCTTCAAATCCCTTTTTAATTTAATGGTTTTAATAATTTCTTAATCATTCTTATGATGGATTAGGGTTAGGGTTTATATAAAATCAGTAAATTGATGATTTTATAATCATAATATGATGATCATATAATCTAGGGCTTGTATTAGATGGGGTTATGGGTAATTAATTAGTTCAATTTGTTTAAAACCCGTTTTTAAAAACTGGGCAGATTTTGAGTCAATTGTTTTGATCATATCAGGAGTTCTATAAACTCTTATTTAACGATCCAAGTACCCCTGAAAAGCTATTTGAAGTGGCTTTCCAATGCAAGAAACGAGAACTAAATTGGAGGTCGGTAAGTGGGTTAAAAACAGGTTACAACAGTCGAAGGTCAAAACAGTTTTGAATTCAGCCTGTTTTCTTTTTAAGTTTTGGGTTGTTTGGGGCACTTAGGGTTGCATTGGGATCTTCTCACGAACTTGAGAGATGGGTTATATATTGTAGTTAATATCTGCACCTGGGCTAAGGTGGTGGTTTAGGGTAAAACACATTAATGGTAACAAACGTTTAGTACGTTTAAAATCAGGAAATCTGGAATGACAAAAGTAGATATATATATATCGGGGCCTTAGCAGTAGTTTTAAGGCTAGGGCAAGTGGGAGGTGTTAGCCAACATATGTAAGGGTATGAATATTCCTTTTACAGAAATCATGGGTAGGTTTAAGTGGGAGTTTGACCTAAAGTTTTGAGACCTAAAACTGGGACTGTTTTGGGTAAAATACGAACGGGTTAGTTATTATACTTAACCAAGTTAAGGACTTGTTAAGGAAGGGTATGGGGTAATTAGAGCTTATTAATGAGGTATATATGTGAGAATATGCTAGAAGTCCATCATAGGTTAATGAGCCATCTTAGTGATTGGTTCGTTTATTGATTTCGTGTTTTTGGTTTGTTAGCTTGTTGCTAGTGCAAGGACGTGTGAAGGAGCTATCAGGTGAGTTTCATAGTCCCATGTTTCCTATTGATTTTGACTTCCAGATGGGATGGAAGAGACACTGTGTTGAGTTATTTTCTAAATTGATGTTGTGAATGTGTTTGTGATTTGAGATGGACTTGTGTGTACATTATGTGATTAACTGCTATGTGATTTTTGATTGTGTGTGATTTGGATTAGGGGAAACGTGCCGTCTCAGTTATTGTGGTTTGACAAGGTAGTGGCCTTAGTGGACTTGTGGTTTGACAAGGTAGTGGCCTTGTGGTTTGCCAAGGTAGTGCCCTTGGGATAGGTACATAGTGTGATCATCTAAGGTACCATGATGTTGTTTGGCAAGGTAGGAGCCTTGGATTGGTTTGGTATGATTGGTCTTGATTGATAGTTGTTAATACATAATTGTAACACATTGTCCATATGTTCTTTTGTTGATGATTGTTATTCACAGCTTGTAACTGATTTAGCGTTGGAGTCTAAACCTATGACTCTCACCAACTTTATGTTGACGTGTTTTAGTGTCTCTTTCAGGTGATACTATGGTTAAGCATGAGAAAATAAGTGGCTAGGATGGGAGAAGCATAGGATTGCATGTAGAAGGAGAATCCCTGTTTCTTTCTTAGCTTAATTTGATTGTTCTTTTAATAAGTGATACTGTGGCACACATTTGTTTGTTGGTATGTTATTTGTTGTCTTGGATAAGAAGTAGGACTGTTACTTACTTATCTAGACCCCTTGCATTTGTTGAGATATTGTCATGACCTTCGTGTCACCATTTTTATGACATTTCTTATTTCATATAGTTGTCTCTATAGACACGCCATGTTGTGATGATATCCATACGTCGCGCCCCATGTTCCGCCATGGTGGGGTGTGACAGAATGGTATCAGAGCCAATGGTTATAGAGAATTAGGTTGCCTAGTCGCGTAGCCTAGTCTATAGCTTAAGGGTCCCTGCATATAGGCGTCATAGGAGTATGTGTGGATTTATTATAATTGATGTGTTTGGTTGTTATTTATTGCGATGTTTTGACTAGTATGAATTGAACCGTAGTATGTTCATACTTAGTCACATGTTATTTTCTTTTCGGATTTATGACTAGTGCGGGTTGAACCATAATCGTCCACGCTAGTCACTGTTGTATTTTGCTTCAATTGTACATTATAGTACATAATTTAGTACAAGGTAGTTTCTATCTTTTATCGAGTTATTTTACATACCTGAGGTATGTTACTTTTCTTTTGATGTTTAAGTCATGTTCCCTAAGAATCGTGTGGTGGTTCGAGCTACTAGGAGTACACGGGTAGGAAGGATTTTAAGCTGTTTCCACTCTTACGGGCGACATGACTTATAACTGATTATGTTTTCGTTTTGGATTTAGTCTATGCTGTTTTAGCTAGATTATGGATTTTTGTATTCCAAGAGTATTACTATGTTATTTTAATAGATGGAGTTTTTGACCTTATTGTTTATGTGGTTATGAGCTTATGTGAGTAGATAGATTTATGTGTTATATGTTGTATTGATTCTTATAAGTGTCATCATAGGAGGGAGTGCATTGGGGGAAGGATAATTGTATAAGTATGGTGGCCAACATAGTTATACAAGTACCACAACTTCAATGGGTTCTCAAGTATGATTGCATGAAAGAGGGTTAGTACATGCTTGTATATGGTGAGATGTAGAATTTGGGTATACGTATTATATATGAGTTTATGTAATGGTTGCCTATGATATGGCTATTGTTCTTTTTTTGTTATATGTTTTGGATTATAGTTGTGTTGTGTGATTATGGGGTCACACGATATGGTTTGGTTTTGGAGGTGGGCTTTATGTTTTGTTGTGGCACGGTGAGATGGTGATTACTCGTATGGAAAAACGAGTGTATAAAGCAATTGATTGACTTGACATGTATGATAACAGGTATGTTTGGGAGATTCGATAGGTATATATATGCGGATGTATATATACTACTACGTGTTAGGTTATGGTATATGGTCGTTCACTAGTTATTATAACTTGAACGTACCTTGTGTTTGTCGTGTTTTATGGTGCTGGAGTTTGTTGGAGTTCCAACGACGTTTTGAATCTTTTGAAGTGTGTCTTGTAGCGTATTCTTTGAGTTTCGTATTTCACGTGTACGTTTTAAAATGGTGTTTTTGGTTTCAAGTCTATTGAAATAACTTGGGATTTCTTTTGTGATAATGAAATCTTTTGTGTTGGGTCTTGCATTTCTTTTGGTCGGTATATATCGAGTTAGATGGTTGGTTGTGTTCGGTAAAATAAGGGTAAGGTGTTGGAGTCGTGTTTGAAACAAGATGTAACATAAGACTTCTTTTTAATCAACACTTATATATTTCAAATTCTAAATGACTTTCTTTAAAATAAAGCGAAGTAAAATTTCTTTCTACTTACATAGTTTATATAATTGGGTTTAGCCGATTCACGTCATTTATAATTATTAATACAAGGTTAAATTGAGTTTATAAAGGTTACACATACAATTATATCTGTCATTTAAAAGGATTACATTAATCATTAAGTTTATTCTTTAGTTTTTTTTAAAACAACTAGTATAAAACTGATTTGGTCATAACTTGTTCGTTTTTAGAGCTTTTTGAGTGATTCAAAAGCCAAAAATTATGTACCCCGAACGTACTTTTCAAATATTCAGAATGTATAGTCATGGGAGGTTAGTATCTTGGCCGAAATTATTGTGCAATTGTCGGGTTAGAGGTTGAGTTTGAATAGTAGTTTTTTTTATGATTTGGGATGCACGGGATGCCTAGTCTTTGAGTTGAGTTTGGAGTTCGTCAAGAGGGTTGTTTGTAGATGGTTTGAGTCACAAAGATGTGAGAGGTAATAATAAAAAGAAAAAAAGATATATATTCTTTTGGAAAAGTCGATCTTTTGCACAGTTTAAATAATATGTCGCGGGGGGTAATATGTATGGTTGCCATTGGGTGTTTCTTGGATTATTTTTCGTTGTCATGGGTCATTTTGAATTGATACACGTACTGGGTTTGAGTTTTCTTTTGAGTCTCGTGGTTTTGACTTGTTTTAACTGGTGCACGTGAAATGTCGTTAGTTATCCGTGGGTTTGATTCGTTGATCGTATCTGGTGGATTCAGGATGTAGTTTTGGTTACGTATTGTTCGGGAGCGTTGAAGTAATCGTATGAAAGACTTGGTCGCGCCTACACGCTTAAGTAGGTGACCATGAGAGAACGGTCGGAATGCCCTTAGTGGGGAGGAAAGAAGTTCGTAGACGAACTAATGTGGTCATGAGGTCTCTTAGGAGTGTCAAGGGAGATGAATAGAGGTTTGCAGAATGTATGGTTATTGGTACAAGTAACGTGCCATAGAGAGTGTTGGGAGGGGATATTGTTCGTAAGGCATGTATGCTTTCTGGAAATTTCCTGAAACTTAGTAGGTTTGCCTATTACTTTGAGGTAGAACCATGAATAGAGCAAGTAGGAGAGGTGAGAAGAGCTGTAGTTAGTGCCTTTCCAAGGCAAATCGTTGATGGAGTGATTTAAAAACAAGAGCTGTTAGAAATTGCAAGAAATTTATTCGTATTGCCGTTAAGAGAGGGTGTGAGGAGGACATAGTTGAAATTGCTAAGGATGTTGTATGAACGCTTTGGGTTTACGGTTATGCATTTGGCTTCGCCAAAGCACTAGCGGTTCTCATGGAGTTAATGAACCGAATGTGCATGAACGTATGTAAACGAGTTTTCATCGGGAGTAGCGACGGCATCTTGATCTACTCAAATCTAAGAAGGGGAGTGAGGCGAATTATGTGTCGGTTTTGGAGTGGAGTTAAACGTGAGATTTTCAAGTGTAAGTTTTAGGATTAAGTTGGCCAGGACTAGTAGTCAGAGATGATGGCATATCGTGGAACCAGCAAGGGGCGAAGTGAAGAAGGACGAGGAAGCATTTTGGAGGCTGAAGAGGTGGATTCAATGATGAGCAGATCTTGGCATTATCGGAAGGACTGGATGAATTCGCAAAGCATGACGTCACGTGGAGCAAGGATTTGGATGTGTACGAGAACGACAAAGAAAGGCGATTGCTTATACGTTGCAGAACTGAAGACTTGGAAGAACTAGATAAGACTTAGTTAGTGGAGCTGGATTGTTATATCTGCCTAGAATGCTAGAGGCATTTGGTGTACGAGACGTGGAGAATGATCTATACGGATCATGAACATCTCCAACACATATTTAATCATCTTGATTGAACATTTGGCAAAGGTGATGGGTGGAGTTAATTGATGGAAGAAAAAAATTGCAAGGCCAAGTACCATCTGGGAAAGGAAAGCATGGTTCATGAGACATGGAATAAGAAGAATGAAGTGAAGCTAAGACGAACTTGAACTATAGGGATGACGTATTAGGGCGGCTTGGATGAAAGATGTAGGTTGCACGAGTTGAGTTGTCTAAAGCAGAGAACGCGTCAACATGTATGTTGCGTGGCTTGGACAATCATATGGAGAAAAGGACGTAGACTATACTTCCTACATAGATAGGAGTAGCTTAGAAAGGGGCGATGTAAGGACGAAGTTGGTGGAAGGGATACATAATGCGTTCGACGATTAAGTACGATGAGAGTTGGGTGATAGTCGATAGACTGACTAATTCATCACCTATTTCAAGAGGAATGAGAAGTCACGTAGTTGGGAAGTTGGAAGAACTAATGGATCTATGAAAGACCGTCGTAGGTCACTTTGTAAGGAAATTGGAATTTTTAAGTAGTTTGGAGTACGGACTGAAGGGAGTTGATGAACATGATTGGATATGAGTATATCCAGCTAACTGGGAAAAGGATAGACAAGTGAGATATTTGTACAACCTTAGGAGTTACACTGAGGGCATGGGTGATTGGTTTAGAGGGAGTTAGAAAACTCTTTAGCGATGGCTGAGTTTTCATATAACGATAGTTATCATACTAGAAGTCGATAAATGCCATTTGAGGCACTATGTGAAAGGATAGGGTGAGATGTCCCCATTGTGGACTAGAAATTGTAAAAGAGGCTACTAATGTGGTAGTGATGTTTGTGGAAAGGATGAGTGCAACAAGGGATGCTATATATAAAGGAGGAAACCACTAGAGTTAGTGACAGAGTTATGTATGAAGTTTCACCCATAGTAACGGGTGGTATGATTTGGTAAAATGGAAGAGTTGATGTAGAGTTTTGTAGGTCCATTTATGATCTTTGGAAAGATCGGACCAGTAGATTATGGGTATAGAATTACCTGGGGGAAATGAGTTGTATACATGATACATTTCATGTATTGGGGTTGGTAAATGTTGTTTCAGGATGCATATTTGCAAGTCCGGTTATTCGGGTTTTGTGCTAATAAGAGTCTTTGTTTTATCGAAGAGTCATTTGCGAGATTTATTGACTGTGAGGTCAAGAGTTTGGCAATGGGTTTAATTATTTTTGGTTTGTACATGTGGTATCTTGAAACTTGAACTAAAGTTCACGTGGAAATGAGAGGAGTTCATTTAGAACAAGTATCCTCGTGTGATTTGTTGTCTGTGTGTTAATCCTAAGGAGTAAATCTCGGGACGAGATTTCTATTAGGAGGGAGTGATGTGACAACCGTGGTTTTGAGGTTCGTCACTTGGTCTTACTTTTAGGTTATTTTATGTGTGACTACTTGATTTTTGTGCTTACGTGTTTATTTTGTGTGAACGAGGTTGGTGTGATTATCGTTTATGAGTATAGAGTACTCATAATTAAATCGAGGAACGGTTAATTCATGTTCATGAGATCACAATTAGTGACTATGAAATGAAATGGTGATATTTTGGTGGTTACGTATACGTATAAGTATTATAGTAATAGTGTATTTTTTTAGGATTTACGGTTTAGCATTTAGAGGTCTCGGAAGAGGTAATTAGTCATATGAATATTTTTCGGGATGGTTTTAAGTCATTTAGGACTTAAATATAAAGTTTATTTCAAAATTTGAGATTTTTTATAAAAGTGTATATTTTACGACTTTTACGGTAAAGCGCGTAAATTTGACTAGTTTTACGGTTTTGAGGTTTTGGAGGCTTTAGGAGCTGAAATAAATTAAGAAAAATTAAGGTAATATTATTATTACATATATTAATAATAAAAATAAATAAAAAACGAATTTTAGGGGTGTTAGGTCGGTTTGGGAAAAAAAAGAAAAAGAGGAAAAAAAAGGAAACAAGTGTTATAATTGGACTAGGATTCTTGTGTACACTATATAATGTTTTACTAAACAAAAAATAAAAAGATAAATCCCTGGAGCTAATAAAATTCGTGGGTTTCACTAAAAAAAAGTTAGGGTTCTTCATAATTTTGGGGGTTTTTCATCTTTCATTAATCATAAGGTAAAACCTTCCAATCCCTTTTTAATTTAATTGTTTTAATGATTTCTTAATCATTCTTATGATGGATTAGGGTTAGGGTTTATATTAAATCAGTAAATTGATGATGTTATAATCATAATATGATGATCATATATAATCTAGGGCTTGTATTAGATGGGGTTATGGGTAATTAATTAGTTCAATTTGTTTAAAACCCGTTTTTAAAAACTGGGCAGATTTTGAGTCAATTGTTTTGATCATATCGGGAGTTCTATAAACTCTTATTTAACGATCCAAGTACCCCTGGAAATCTATTTGAAGTGGATTTCCAATTCAAGAAAAGAGAACTAAATTGGAGGTCGGGAAGTGGGATAAAAACAGGTTACAACAGTCGAAGGTCAAAACAGTTTTGAATTCAGCCTGTTTTCTTTTTAAGTTTTGGGTTGTTTGGGGCACTTAGGGTTGCATTGGGATCTTCTCACGAACGTGAGAGATGGGTTATATATTGTAGTTAATATCTGCACTTGGGCTAAGGTGGTGGTTTAGGGTAAGACCCATTAATGGTAACAAACTTTTAGTACGTTTAAAATCAGGAAATCTGGAATGACAAAAGTAGATATATATATATCGGGGCCTTAACAGTAGGTTTAAGGTTAGGGCAAGTGGAAGGTGTTAGCCAACATATGTAAGGGTATGAATATTCCTTTTACAGAAACCATGGGTAGGTTTAAGTGGGCGTTTGACCTAAAGTTTTGAGACCTAAAACTGGGACTGTTTTGGGTAAAATACTAACGGGTTAGTTATTAAACTTAACCAAGTTAAGGACTTGTTAAGGAAGGGTATTGGGGTAATTAGAGCTTATTAATGAGGTATATATGTGAGAATATGCTAGAAGTCCATCATAGGTTAATGAGACATCTTAGTGATTGGTTCGTTTATTGATTTCGTGTTTTTGGTTTGTTAGCTTGTTGCTAGTGCAAGGACGTGTGAAGGAGCTATCAGGTGAGTTTCATAGTCCCATGTTTCCTATTGATTTTGACTTCCAGATGGGATGGAAGAGACACTGTGTTGAGTTATTTTCTAAATTGATGTTGTGAATGTGTTTGTGATTTGAGATGGACTTGTGTGTACATTATGTGATTAACTGCTATGTGATTTTTGATTGTGTGTGATTTGGATTGGGGGACACGTGCCGTCTCAGTTATTGTGGTTTGACAAGGTAGTTGCCTTGTGGTTTGACAAGGTAGTTGCCTTGTGGTTTGACAAGGTAGTGGCCTTGTGGTTTGACAAGGTAGTGGCCTTGTGGTTTGCCAAGGTAGTGGCCTTGGGATATGTACATAGTGTGATCACCTAAGGTACCATGATGTTGTTTGGCAAGGTAGGAGCCTTGGATTGGTTTGGTATGATTGATCTTGGTTGATAGTTGTTAATACATAATTGTAACACATTGTCCATATGTTCTTTTGTTGATGATTGTTATTCACAGCTTGTAACTGATTTAGCGTTGGAGTCTAAACCTATGACTCCCACCAACTTTATGTTGACGTGTTTTAGTGTCTCTTTCAGGTGATATTATGGTTAAGAATGAGAAAATAAGTGGCTAGGATGGGAGAAGCATAGGATTACATGTAGAAGGAGAATCCCTGTTTCCTTCTTAGTTTTATTTGATTGTTCTTTTAATAAGTGATATTGTGGCTCACATTTGTTTGTTGGTATGTTATTTGTTGTCTTGGGTAAGAAGTAGGACTGTTACTTACTTACCTAGACCCCTTGCATTTGTTGAGATATTGTCATGACCTTCGTGTCACCATTTTTATGACATTTCTTATTTCATATAGTTGTCTCTATAGACACGCCATGTTGTGATGATATCCATACGTCGCGCCCCATGTTCCGCCATAGTGGGGTGTGACAGATACTCATATTGTGTGTATGACTATCTACCTTGTTGTGTCTTTTCTTTTATGTAACCTTTGTGTTGTTTATGTGTTTTCTCCTTAGTTCTCTTTTGAGTTGATCATGGTTAACTTTTACAATTGCTTATGGGTGATTCTATCAATTCTAAACTTTAACCCATTGACAAGTCTATCATCTTCATTGGATTGAAGCTTGATTTTGTCAATTACCTTTTTGGACATACTTAGCAAAATACTTGCTTCTAATTTGAGATTTCTTCTCTCTCTCCCTCTCAAGTTACTTAGTAGGTAGTGATCATATATACATTGGTGTTTCTTTTCTTTCTACTAACCTTTGTGTAGCATGTCACCTTAGCTCACATACTTGGTTCCCCAAGCAAGGGGGATCAACCACCAAGGGGGAGCTACTAGCAAAGTCTGATTTTCATCAAAAGACTTGTGCTAATCTTTTTGCTACGACAAAAGGGGAGAAATGATAGTGATAAACTCGTTAATAATTCGATATTTTGTGTTTCTACGTAAATGAGTTTATCGTTTGTCGTAATCAAAAAGGGGGAGATTGTTAATGCAAGTGATGCCTAAAAACATTATTAGTATTAACTAATCTTTCTTAGTTTTGATCACAACAAACTATACAACACATTTAGTGTAAGACATGAAACGAATTATTTAACTAACACTATCATCATGGTAATAATCATATCACTAACCTTTCTTAATCATACTTAGTGATCATCAAAATGATTATCCTTAAAACTCACTTTTGTTAATATGACAAAAGACTTTTTAATAAACTTTCTTTTTTAGAAAATGTTTTATTAAAATGGAAAATGTAAATTTGAAAATAGCATATTCCATATGCTATTAGAATATCCTTTGAAGGCTTAAAATACCTCAGATATTCCCACCCCACTAAAAGACAAAAAACAGAGCGTACTCTAGGCGCGGAACCTTAAGTAGCTAGGTGGTTCCCTAGCGATAAGGAACCGCCGGGCAAGATAAGGTACCGCGCCCAGATAGCCGTTATATAGCCGTTATACTTTGTCTCCTTTAAATAGTGGATCAAATCTCATTTTCCAACAAGCCTCTTGGACGTTTTTATCAGCCCCTTTCTCTTTTCTATAGCATAATCATTAGTAAATGATCACTTAAAGTGTTAAGGATGTTTAGATATGATTATCCTCTTGATCCCCTCCTTTACCTTGTCCAATGAGAAGATCACTCACTCACTACTGTTGTGATAAAGATCAATCCATGAGCTAGTCATATTCATCATGATACCCTTTTTGTTTTATGTCAATCCATTGTGTTTATGAATACTTGTACTAGTTGTGTTCATCCAAGTTATTTGTGAATACTTGGATTTTTTGTGTACATCTATTGCATATGTGTTTGCTTGGATTTTTGTTGTGTAGATCCAAGCTACATGTGTGTACTTGGATATGTCTAGTTGAGTGATGTGTGGAGATATGTATAGTGATAATTTGAGATTACGTTATAGGGTAAATTAGAAAATTACCTTTAGGAAAAAGTAATAGACTAATATTACCAATGACGAATTCAATTAAACACGTGAGTGAATCAAGTTCGTTGTACACAAAGATCTTATGAATTTGAGACGTTTTGCTTTGATTTGGACAATCGATGTGAATTGGTTTTCGGTTTTTAAACTCAAATTAAAATCTACCAATTTTAAACTATTAAAAATAAGCCTAATGTGCATGAATTGTAAACCCCGCTATTATTTAAATCTAAAAACAATTAATTACTTATTTTTAAATTAAAAAAAACTACTTAATTAAAATTAAACTAACTAAACTATTTAAAATTAATAAAAACATTTTTTTATTTATTCTATTTTATTTATTATTTTTATGAAACTAATTATTATTAAAAATCTAAAAGTTTACTTTAATTAAATAATCGTTAATTTAAATTTATTTTAAAGTAAAACGTAATACACTCAAAATTAACTAAAAGGGCAAAATCTGCCAGCAAATAACAAACTATATTAATTAGTTATCTGAAACTAAAATCAAATAAGCATGAAGCTCAGATTGCTATCACGCTTGGTTGTGAACATCGGGATCTCGAGTTCGAGCCCCATTAGTGACATTTTTTTGGTATAAATTTCTTTTTGACAGCTGATAGAAAATGAGTCTCATGAGAGACTTTTATCAAGCTTATTCTGATATAAGCTGTTAGGAAACAACTTTTATTGACTTATCAGATCATTAGGATCTGATAAGCTTACACTTAAGCAGTACAAAGATCTATAACTCAAAATAGCCAAATAAATCACAGCCTTAAAAAAAACTCAGAACATTCAGCAAAATCAAAATATTAAAGCAGGAAAGGAATTACAATCACATGAAAAGCTGAAATTAACTAAATAGTAACTATAGCAAAACAACCAAACTAAAATCTTATCAGCTTATCAAATCATCAGACACAGAGGTTGATATCTAGCTGAACAAATAATTCTTTTAAGCAATAACAAGAGCAGTCTCGCCTAAACATTAACATTAAACTAAATAATCCAAACAATAATTTCAAACTAATTAAAGCAGTAAGTTACCCAAAGCAGATTCAAATTAAATCCTAATTACAGTAGACAAATTCATATTACCAATTACTGACTAAATCCTAAACATGTAATCCAAACAGATTCAAAGCAGACTAAATCTAAGTATATCAGGAATCAAGCAGTCAGATACAAACTAATCCAGTTTCATCAGAATACCAATTCACAAACACAGATTAAACTAAAAAATACAACTATCAAGATCTAAGCAGTTAACCCAAACACAGAAACAATATTCATGATAAACATACAAGCTGATTAAACCTAACATATAAAAATGGCATCATTACACAGATTTCTACACAGATTATTCAAACAAATTAAACTTGTAAATAACATAAGTAGGTTGTGCTGAACAACCTAGAGAACCCGTAACTATCACCACAATTACTCGCTTACGAATCACGAACCACCCACCATCGTTGAAATGACTCATATATTCAATTAGACTTCTCGGAAAGGTACTAGTGGCATGCGGCTTTTGGGTAATGGTTCCATTGACAGCCTCAAGTGCAACATTCACCCTTTCGATTTCAATTTAAGAATTGGATGACAACGAATCAGATGACATCTTTCTAGGTGGTAACGTTTTGTCAAACTCCACTTTATAAGTAAAGATCGTCATGACATCGGTATCAGATTTAATCTCGCCAATTCTTTCTCAATATCACAATCAACTAATATCTACATTTCTACGAATATCAACCATTTTGTTGGGATCATAAATATCCACAACTTGGTTTAGATCTAGGATAGCTAGAGTTCTTACGAGAATAGCTTAGATTAATTTACTAGGGGATTTAGGGTTCCTTGTGACAATCTACGTCGTATAAATACCTCGTATAAATATAGAAATAATCATCAAACAATCATGTAATTAAATTACATCATATATATATAATCCAAGTTATATATATATATATTAAAATAACACTTCTCAGTCTGGTCTTGTCGGTAACTCGCGAATTCTTCGGCACCGTTATAGTCAAAATATTTTTAGACATTTTTAGAAAAATGTTTATAGTTAAAAGATTTTGAAATGTTTTATTCAAAACCTTGGTTTTAAAAATCTTTCGTTCTCTATAACGAGAGCTCTGGTACCAAACTGTAACACCCCCAAATTTATACAACTCAATACAGCGGAAGACTAGTTGGTGTTACGAGATAACACATTACTCACATCATAGAAAACGCTTAAAAATCGCGTCGTTTAATAATAAAGCATTTCCATTCATAAAAATAAAAGTTACATAGGTCCCAAGTCATATTATTTCATACAAAGTTTTACAAAGTATTTGAATGGAAATTATTGTTTAAGTGCGGGCCATGAATTCTTGTCATCTTCCCGAGAATTACCTTCAAGTACCTGAGACAAAACATGTAAAAAGAAAATGTCAGCGATAACGCCGAGTGAATTCATAGAGTTTAATGAAATCCATCAATATAACATCGGTATAAAATTATTACCGAAATCATTTTGTACAAATCATTTTAATAGGCCATAAAATAGCCAAAGTCATTTTATACAAATCCTTATCGAAAATCATAATATAGGCATTTGCCTTAAAAATCATTATACGAACTATTGTCGTTAAAAACATCATACAATACGTTTTACAACGCTGTATAGATTAAACAAAAACTGTTATATGAATATGGTTATATAAAACCAAAACACGAACATAATATCAATAGTATGACCCCGTATTGATAGTCAGGCAATACATCGTAATTCGGTGCGTATAGCAGTATCTCGTTAATTTGGATTATTATAAGCCGCATGACATTGTTACCTTACTACAATAAACAACGGGTAGCTAACCCGAAACTCAATTTGCCCATCTAAATTAGCGAGTCGTCACAAAAATCACGCTATGGAAATCTTCTCATACATAAATTCGCTTACCAATCAATGTGGCACGACGGGGATCAACCGTCAAGGCGCGAACTGGGGTGATTGTCCCCAAATAGTACTATTATATGCATAAGCGTCTACCAAATCCCGGTAGTTCACAATTCATGCTAATGGGACTTTTAGTGACATAACCTAACTTTAAAAATCCATTTCATTTCATCTATCGGGTCATTTAATCATTCATCGGGTCATACAATCATTCGGGTCCTAATCAATAAACAGACAATCAGGACAACTAGTGTCCTATTTTATAAAACTAACATGTTATCTCCCTCGCGGGTTTATAAAACATTTCATAAAACATTTAAATGAGTGCGAGGCTATGAACTCACGTTAATGTGGGAAGGCGGTTATCGGCGATTTGGATGTACGGTACGTGCTTCAATCACGGAAACCTAGACAAATAATACTCGTCTTAGACTCATGTCCAATGATTTTATAAAATAACAATTATGTATACATATGATGATTATATATATATGATGATCAAGTGGGTTTACATTTTCTCATTTACTCATTTTAGTGTTATGTGTTGATAACTTTTTATACTAGTTTACTAGTTTTACCTATTTACATATTTTAAGTCCAATAAACTTATTATAAGTTCTTTAAATTGTATTAATTCATTTTATACTTGTGATATCAGTATTTACATTTTACATGTTGTGCCCAAATGGGTTAAGCCCAATAAGTACTTTTTATAAGTGTTTAACTTATTTAGTTAAATTATTAGTCCAATATGCTAACTTAGCTCGTTAATGTCTGTATGTCCTATAGATTGGGTTTTATCCGTTTTTACTTGTATTAAGTACTTATATATCAGTATATGACTTTTAAAAAGTTTACATTAGACGGGTCCGATCGTCTAAGTTTTAATTGACGAAAAACGTTAATTTTACGGTAACAGCCGAAAAAGTCGTAAAAATCATGTTTATAGTTTTTATAACTTATAAATCTTATTCAACTACCATTTTTATAAAGTGTCCATTTATTTAACCTTATACATATTTATATAAATGAAATTTATAAGTTAGTGGGTTTTAATTCACATTTTATACTATATTAGTTTGAGTGCTTATATAATACTATTAAACATTAATTCTTCAAAATCTGATTTTTAGTTTCATCTTCACCATTTTTATCATATCTTGAGTTCTATAAGGAGATAGAATCTCATTTTTGGATGTCATAAACTTCATATTATGTGCTACAAATAAGTTAGTTATAGCTACTGCTCAATCCATGTCTAAGTATCTTTAATATTCCCTACAAAACAGACTATTCAGATTGGTATACTAATTTTGTTTTGATCATATCTCACTCATTTTGATGATTCCATTGCATGGCCAACCCTCACATGTGTATGACATATAATACTTACTTTAAATTGATTCCAACATGCCATTTTATCAGTTTATCATTTGGTTAGTTACTGTTTTTATACAACTATCTTATTAAGCAAGATTTAACCATTTTTACATGTGGTTTTTCCATCTTTTTACCCATGTTTATCAAATCTATCAACACCAAATCCCCACATAATATTTTTAATCATCATTAATCATCATATAAATATACATAAATAAAGTAAATACAAGATTAAATAATCAAAATAACAAGAGGATAGGAAGAACAATCTCTATACCATCAAGGTTGTGTAGTTCATGATCAAGGCTTGGATTTTTGATGGCAAAACTTGTGATAGATCAACACCAATCTTCAAGACCACCAATACTTGTAAATTTCATGTAGAAATCAGCCCTTGGACATTACCAAATCTTCTCCTTGGATGTTAAAATCACCACCAATCAATAGAGCTTGAAAAGGGCTTCATCATATGTGTGAATAACATATGATTTCATGGTTAAATTTGATCAAATGAGGGTGTTTAGGGATGGTTCTTGGACGAAATTTAGAGAGAGAGGGAGGAGAGTACGAGTGGTTTGCATGTGTGTATGAGAGCAAGTGGTAAAGTGAAGTGGTTTTGTTAGTTTGGTGGAAGAATTAGCTTACTTGTTAAGCTTTGCTTAACAAGTGTAAGCAACTAGCTACAACTTGGACACATCACATGTTGTGGTGTCAAGTTTTGGCCTTCCCATATGAGTGGGGTGGGATAAACTTGTTTTGTCCCATCCTGCTAATTTACGGGTATTCCTCGATTCTATTTTCCTCGATTTGCGTGCCCTCAGTTCGTTTTACGAAAAACGTTTTTTATAAATTATGAATCAATGACACAAAACGAATCTAATAAAAATTGTCTCATCAAAAACGGAGTTCAAAAACGTAAATACGTAATCCTAAGGTTTCCGGTTTAGTCGTACTTTGAGCAGTTTAATTAAATATCTTTTATAATTATAATATTAAATTAGACTGAGAAAGTAGATAAAGGAATTTAAACAGTAAAAACTCACGAATTAATTATACCAGAATGAAACTTCTATTAATCAAAATAAACTGATACAGTACTATTTAAAAGAGAAATACAACTTTCCTAACTCTAATTTAACATTATAACAGTAAGTAAGAAAAGGGATGAAAAATACAAGTACATTGGGGGGGTTTTATAGCCATCCCCAAGGCTGCTGATGAGGGAATATCCGAATCTTCAAAGTATATTCTTCTTTCTTCTCAGCCCTTGGATGTTCATTCTCTCTCTTATTTTTGATCTGATGGTTGAGAAAACACCACTAGCACACGGATTGCCAACGTAGCATCCGTGTGTGCTAGTTGTGCTTCTTTTGAGCATTGTGATTGGTATATTGTGGAATTTGAGGTGTCTCTTCAAATCATATGTTGCCACGTAGCCTCTTCATTCCTCACAATCTCTTCCTTAAACCATGGGGGTTTTATTCCTCATCATGTGAATTACACGTGTGCATAAAAAGCCCTAAATAATATTGATGAATTATTTGGCTACGGTTTTGAACAGTAGCTTATTGTTACTGGTTTCGCTATGGTGAAGAAGAAAGATAACATAGAAACTATCGAACAAATTATTTAATGTGTGTGTGGAAAAGTGAAGAAAACGTGTGAATGAATAATGAGTGGGTGAGGTTTATAACGTGTATGGGGGGTCGGTTTTAATTATTTAATGGATGAAATGAGTGGACAAGTTTATTTATTTGTGTTGGTGGAAAGTTTGACCGAAAATGGATAATTGTGAGTGAGACTAACGTGTTTACATGTTAGATAGAAACCCTAAAGCCCAAATTGTTTACACTCGTTCCATTTACTTCCACTTTGAGTAAATTTGGGCTTTTGGCCCAAGTAAAAATTTCCCTTCCGTTTAATAATAATCCTTTGGGCCTAATGGGCTTTATTTGGATATTCAAGCAACTCATACTCTTAACTTGAATCATAAATGGGCTTTTAAGCCCATTTCCCAAATGTTGGTCCCACTTGACCAAAATCCTTTATTTAAATATTAAATCCTCTAAATTGAACTCGATTTTGGCTTCCTCGATCTTTTTCTTCAATCTCGTGTCGATTTTGCCGGTTTTCGTGATCTTGGTACCTACACACATCAAAACAACAAAACAACAAATATAAGGCATTTTTGATACATTTCATGCATAATTTCATTGTTTTAAGATACTATTGATATGACTATTTGATCTCATATCAAACTCCCCCTTGCTAAGCAATTGCCGTTTCCTCACGCAATGATAAAATTAAACATTAGCTACACCATTATTCAACTTATGACACTTTATTATTCAAAGACATAATGTGACAATCCGTCAATTTATGGTTGATATTTTATTCTCAAATATTAATTAAAAATACCATTTTAATGTTATATTATGAACTCACTTATTTTTGGGAAGACATTTGGATTTACGTCTTGAAGTATCATCGACTACGTCTAAACCGGAGGATTCTACGTTACGTGCTTACGTTTACATACACCGTCTTTGGTGACAGTCCGACATTTCAGAAAATAAATTTATCCGTAAATATTATTTTGGGATTTTAATTTTGAGTTGGTTTATAAACTCACAAGTTTACGAGAAGAGATTAGGACTTACGATTATAATTTAACGTCCTTTACGACTAAACCGGAAACCTTAGGATTACGTATTTACGTTTTTGAACTCCGTTTTTGATGAGACAATTTTTATTAGATTCGTTTTGTGTCATTGATTCATAATTTATAAAAAACGTTTTTCGTAAAACGAACTGAGGGCACGCAAATCGAGGAAACTAGAATCGAGGAATACCCGTAAATTAGCAGGATGGGACAAAACAAGTTTATCCCACCCCACTCATATGGGAAGGCCAAAACTTGACACCACAACATGTGATGTGTCCAAGTTGTAGCTAGTTGCATACACTTGTTAAGCAAAGCTTAACAAGTAAGCTAATTCTTCCACCAAACTAACAAAACCACTTCACTTTACCACTTGCTCTCATAAACACATGCAAACCACTCGTACTCTCCTCCCTCTCTCTCTAAATTTCGTCCAAGAACCATCCCTAAACACCCTCATTTGATCAAATTTAACCATGAAATCATATGTTATTCACACATATGATGAAGCCCTTTTCAAGCTCTATTGATTGGTGGTGATTTTAACATCCAAGGAGAAGATTTGGTAATGTCCAAGGGCTGATTTCTACATGAAATTTACAAGTATTGGTGGTCTTGAAGATTGGTGTTGATCTATCACAAGTTTTGCCATCAAAAATCCAAGCCTTGATCATGAACTACACAACCTTGATGGTATAGAGATTGTTCTTCCTATCCTCTTGTTATTTTGATTATTTAATCTTGTATTTACTTTATTTATGTATATTTATATGATGATTAATGATGATTAAAAATATTATGTGGGGATTTGGTGTTGATAGATTTGAAAAACATGGGTAAAAAGATGGAAAAACCACATGTAAAAATGGTTAAATCTTGCTTAATAAGATGGTTGTATAAAAACATTAACTAACCAAATGATAAACTGATAAAATGGCATGTTGGAATCAATTTAAAGTAAGTATTATATGTCATACACATGTGAGGGTTGGCCATGCAATGGAATCATCAAAATGAGTGAGATATGATCAAAACAAAATTAGTATACCAATCTGAATAGTCTGTTTTGTAGGGAATATTAAAGATACTTAGACATGGATTGAGCAGTAGCTATAACTAACTTATTTGTAGCACATAATATGAAGTTTATGACATCCAAAAATGAGATTCTATCTCCTTATAGAACTCAAGATATGATAAAAATGGTGAAGATGAAACTAAAAATCAGATTTTGAAGAATTAATGTTTAATAGTATTATATAAGCACTCAAACTAATATAGTATAAAATGTGAATTAAAACCCACTAACTTATAAATTTCATTTATATAAATATGTATAAGGTTAAATAAATGGACACTTTATAAAAATGGTAGTTGAATAAGATTTATAAGTTATAAAAACTATAAACATGATTTTTACGACTTTTTCGGCTGTTACCGTAAAATTAACGTTTTTCGTCAATTAAAACTTAGACGATCGGACCCGTCTAATGTAAACTTTTTAAAAGTCATATACTGATATATAAGTACTTAATACAAGTAAAAACGGATAAAACCCAATCTATAGGACATACAGACATTAACGAGCTAAGTTAGCATATTGGACTAATAATTTAACTAAATAAGTTAAACACTTATAAAAAGTACTTATTGGGCTTAACCCATTTGGGCACAACATGTAAAATGTAAATACTGATATCACAAGTATAAAATGAATTAATACAATTTAAAGAACTTATAATAAGTTTATTGGACTTAAAATATGTAAATAGGTAAAACTAGTAAACTAGTATAAAAAGTTATCAACACATAACACTAAAATGAGTAAATGAGAAAATGTAAACCCACTTGATCATCATATATATATAATCATCATATGTATACATAATTGTTATTTTATAAAGTCATTGGACATGAGTCTAAGACGAGTATTATTTGTCTAGGTTTCCGTGATTGAAGCACGTACCGTACATCCAAATCGCCGATAACCGCCTTCCCACATCAACGTGAGTTCATAGCCTCGCACTCTTTTAAATGTTTTATGAAATGTTTTATAAACCCGCGAGGGAGATAACATGTTAGTCTTATAAAATAGGACACTAGTTGTCCTGATTGTCTGTTTATTGATTTGGACCCGAATGATTGTATGACCCGATGAATGATTAAATGACCCGATAGATGAAATGAAATGGATTTTTAAAGTTAGGTTATGTCACTAAAAGTCCCATTAGCATGAATTGTGAACTACCGGGATTTGGTAGACGCTTATGCATATAATAGTACTATTTGGGGACAATCACCCCAGTTCGCGCCTTGACGGTTGATCCCCGTCGTGCCACATTGATTGGTAAGCGAATTTATGTATGAGAAGATTTCCATAGCGTGATTTTTGTGACGACTCGCTAATTTAGATGGGCAAATTGAGTTTCGGGTTAGCTACCCGTTGTTTATTGTAGTAAGGTAACAATGTCATGCGGCTTATAATAATCCAAATTAACGAGATACTGCTATACGCACCGAATTACGATGTATTGCCTGACTATCAATACGGGGTCATACTATTGATATTATGTTCGTGTTTTGGTTTTATATAACCATATTCATATAACAGTTTTTGTTTAATCTATACAGCGTTGTAAAACGTATTGTATGATGTTTTTAACGACAATAGTTCGTATAATGATTTTTAAGGCAAATGCCTATATTATGATTTTCGATAAGGATTTGTATAAAATGACTTTGGCTATTTTATGGCCTATTAAAATGATTTGTACAAAATGATTTCGGTAATAATTTTATACCGATGTTATATTGATGGATTTCATTAAACTCTATGAATTCACTCGGCGTTATCGATGATATTTTCTTTTTACATGTTTTGTCTCAGGTACTTGAAGGTAATTCTCGGGAAGATGACAAGAATTCATGGCCCGCACTTAAACAATAATTTCCATTCAAATACTTTGTAAAACTTTGTATGAAATAATATGACTTGGGACCTATGTAACTTTTATTTTTATGAATGGAAATGCTTTATTATTAAACGACGCGATTTTTAAGCGTTTTCTATGATGTGAGTAATGTGTTATCTCGTAACACCAACTAGTCTTCCGCTGTATTGAGTTGTATAAATTTGGGGGTGTTACAGTTTGGTACCAGAGCTCTCGTTATAGAGAACGAAAGATTTTTAAAACCAAGGTTTTGAATAAAACATTTCAAAATCTTTTAACTATAAACATTTTTCTAAAAATGTCTAAAAATATTTTGACTATAACGGTGCCGAAGAATTCGCGAGTTACCGAAAAGACCAGACTGAGAAGTGTTATTTTAATATATATATATATATAACTTGGATTATATATATATGATGTAATTTAATTACATGATTGTTTGATGATTATTTCTATATTTATACGAGGTATTTATACGACGTAGATTGTCACAAGGAACCCTAAATCCCCTAGTAAATTAATCTAAGCTATTCTCGTAAGAACTCTAGCTATCCTAGATCTAAACCAAGTTGTGGATATTTATGATCCCAACAAAATGGTTGATATTCGTAGAAATGTAGATATTAGTTGATTGTGATATTGAGAAAGAATTGGCGAGATTAAATCTGATACCGATGTCATGACGATCTTTACTTATAAAGTGGAGTTTGACAAAACGTTACCACCTAGAAAGATGTCATCTGATTCGTTGTCATCCAATTCTTAAATTGAAATCGAAAGGGTGAATGTTGCACTTGAGGCTGTCAATGGAACCATTACCCAAAAGCCACATGCCACTAGTACCTTTCCGAGAAGTCTAATTGAATATATGAGTCATTTCATGCTAGTGACTCATTTGATAGTTGTTGTTGTAAGAGCTATATGATTGGAAATTAAGTGTGGTTCATATTGAGCTTTTATTGCCCTTTTAAGGTTTATGAATAAGGTTGAAAGTATTGGAGAATGAGGTAGGATATCGAATTGAGTATAAGTTGATTGAAACTTGAATAAAGTAAAATTTAACCCGTATGGAATATGAGATTATTAAGAGGAAGTCATTAAGCCCTGTGATTGAATTATAAGGTTTTAATTGATTGTTGATTCGTGTTAAGTGTTCTTCCTAGGCCATTGTCCAATGATGAGGATGCCCAGTGTCCAATAAATAAATTGAAGAAATCTTCTTCTGAATTGGGACCGATGGATCTTCTGTGACATGTGGAACACCTAATGACTCTTGTAGATTAGTATTCATTGTGGTATCTTTTAAAAATAATCCCTAACTTAACTGAGATATCAGTTGGTAGGATGAGTTCTGAGAATTGTATGACATAGTGACACGTAATGTGTTACGGTACAATTTTAACTTGTTTGTGATTAACGAAAAGACTACCTTTGACTGCTAAATTCTACATGTATCGATGTTATCTATCTTTTATTGCTTCATCCTAATGTTCGCATTAGTGATGCAACCATTGAACAAGTACTCATCTCGATTTGAGTTACGTTGTAGATTATTCTTTCTGAGTGCCATCGAGGTCATGAACCTCATGATTATTTGGCTAAGCTCATTTCCTATTATATTGTGGTTAGTTCTTGGTAAACAACTCTTCATCACTATAAGGATTATTCAAAGTGAGATTTATAAGTGATTGTTATCGAAATGAAGTTGTTTATAAAACACCTTGGAAAACATAATTGTTTTCATAACATAGAAAATCTTTGTAAATTTATTTTTGATTCATATTTAAGAATTAAGCATGAAATTGTTTTTATTATAAACATGATGATAAAATTTTGACGAACTGAGTATTGCATCGTTAATCTTGAAATTGTATATAGTTGCGCGCCTACATACAATTTGGAATGGACCATGCATGGCTGATTAGTAGTCACCATAAAATTGATTAATAAACACTACATTTTCTTTGAAGTTGTGAAAGATTAAATTTTATGAGATCTGCAAGAAGTGAAAAATAGGGACATAGTGTTAGGGACACCTACATATGTGCCCGTACCATTTATTCTTCTGAGTCGAATTTACTCATCCGTGGAATTTGTCTTATTTGACAATTGATATTCCCTTCTTTGTCCAATTCTCTCGTAGTAAGATTCTTAGGAAAAGTATCTGATTACCGAGTGTTGATACCCGATTGGATGTATCGACGTTCCTATCATTTATTTCGATTAGATTTCATTTGAATGACCTGGGTAACGATCCGAGGAGCTTTCGAATGCGTACTCAAATTATGAAAACATGGAATATATTCATATTCATTAAATGTTTTCATCTGAATCTGATTTGAAATTCTCTCGCGTAGATTATGCGTTGACCTTACTCTCTTAATGGTAGTTGTGTCTCTATATATCCTTGAATTTGTGAAGGATTATGAGTTATTATCAGTCTTTTGAGAAGTTCACATCTTATCGACGGCAATAAAACTGGAAAGTTGGTAGTGCCAGTAGAATGGATTGATTGATTATGACATGACGACATTGTCTTAATTGATGGGAACTCGAGTAGAATTCCCCTAAAAAGATAAGATGTTGATTATCAAAAGTGATCTAAATAATTCTGGAAGGATGACCGTATCCTGCATTTAGACTTGAAATTATACTGTGAATGGTTGTGAATTAGTCATAGATATTATAATCTAGAAAGAACTTAAAATAAATGTATTAAAAGATGTTTATGTTATCTGAAACTTTAGGAGGTATTTATTGGTGAATTACCTAGACTTTTGCCATTAAGGCAAGTTGAATTTGGTATTGATTATATTCCCGGTGTTGCATCTGTGGCATGTGCACTGTACGTCAGCACCATTTGAATTAAAAGAATTACCGTACAACTGAGAGAGTTGTCGGAGAAAGATTTTATTCTACCGAGCTCGTCATTATGAAGAGCTATGGTGTTATTATTCCTTATATTTGTTGAATTACCGTGAACTAAGTAAATTGACGATTAAAATCTATATCCACTACCCAAGATGATAGATTTGTTCGATCATTTACAAGGTTCTAGCGTATATTCGAAAATTTGATTCACGGCATGGTTATCATCAACTTCGCATCTGCGAAAAAGATTATCTATTCCAATGCACATGTAGCATCCATAAATTTGGTGAATCACGTGTGTAGGATGTAATTTGATAAATTCATGCTTTTGATCATTAAGGACCATTTGTTTATTTATAAGAATAAGAATGAGTTAATAATTATTTATAGACTCCCCTAAATTGGCCGAACAATTAAAACCTGAACCTTGAATAATTAACATGTGATTTAAGACTTAATCCTTTACATTATTTGACCGTGTGATTAATAGAAAATGGAATATATTTACTCTTCAAAAGTTGGAACCATTAAGGCTTTGGGTGTTACCAAAAAGAAAATGGAAATATGTTTTGACAAATGTTTTAAGAAAGGATTTTTAAGGGATTATTCCCTTATACACAAATCATTTAACTAAACTCCTGTTTAGGGGTAAATGTTTGTGCATACCTCAAAACAACCTAAAGGGGATTGAGGAAAACATTTAAACCATAACTTGAAATTTGAAACAATAATTTTTGCTTTTCAACTAAGAAAATTTTGACCAAAGTATAAACAAAGATTTTTCGAACATTTACAGATCTTATTAATTAATTTAATTATTTTTGATAAATCAACAAAAATCTTGTTAATTAAATTCAAATTCATTTTGAACATTTTTATATAATTGGTCGAACTAAGAAATTTAAAATTTTTACGTTTACGTTTCATAAAATTAAATATTTATTATTTAATTACTAGTAATGCTTATCGACGCTTTAAACGTCGGATTGAGCAAAACTGATAAACATAATAGTTGAGATAGAACTAAGACTTAGAAAATATGAAGAAAGAATTTTTTTATAACTACGTCCTGATAATTATTTCATCAGGAAAAATGAATGTAGATACTGACACATAATATAGAAAGGATAAAGAATCAATTAGGATTGTGTTCCTTAATAATGACTGTGCAAAATAAATTGCCGACCAATATAATAATAAACGATGTTTGTAAAAAGGGGTTCGCGGTTAATATGAACCATTAGAATTGAGAAGCCGATGGCGTTAAATGTATAAAAGGCCACTTGTGTTTGCCTAAATATTGAGATGTAGTCATGTTGGAATCTCGTAAGTATAAGTATTCTATTCATACTATTTCTGATTTAGTGTATCTTTATCTGAAGAAGTTGTACTGATGGCAAATTATGAAGGCAGACATCGCCTTATACATTAGTAAACGTCTAACTATCACAAAGGTCATCATCTGAATATTGATTCGATTTGGGTCATCGTCGACAGACTGACCAAATCTGCTAATATCATTCCTGTTAATGATAGATTCTCAATGAAGAAATTGACTCTTTTGTATTTAAAGGAGTTATGTAAGCATGATGTGCCTGTATCGATCATATCTATCAAGATCCTCGCTTCGCATCGAATTTCTAGAGATTTGCTCAGAAGTCATTGAGAACGAACCTTGATGAGAGTACTGTTTACCACCCCAATCGAAGGACGAGGTAAAGTAACGATACAAAATACTAGAAGTGCTGTTTTATGCTTGAATGATTGACCTTTGGTAATAAAACGTATAATCGTTTTCCTTTGAAGAGATTATCGTTGATAATCATCGTATTAGGATCGAGATCGAATCTTGTTAGGATCTAAATATTAGAGCATCTGTAAGCAGGAGTTGGGATGAAGACACCCGACATACACCCATTGTGAGTTGGACATGTCTTTTAGGTTTAAGGTTTCCTATGATGGCGAACTAACCTTACAAAATACTCGACCCGCGAGACCTGAAATGATTGCTGAAATTAGGATCTGATTATTGACTGCCGATAGCGGGCAGGAGGTTATGTGAATATGAAATGTAGATCTTGAAGTGCCAGATGGGTAGTGAAGTTATGCCAAAAATATTAACCATGGAAAAATGAATTGGTGATATGAAATATCATGGGATATAAGTCCCCGTTGTATGGGACCATTGAGATGATGTAAAAGATTGGTTTGAAAGGCATATAAGCAGGATCTACCATAGGACTTCAAGAGCTGCGTGAATTATGTTTCGTATCTCTAACTTGATAAAATGTCTATCAAGTGAAAATCTGAATTCTTCTTGATAAAGTTTAGATCAGCGAAAAGTTGCAATCATCAAAAACCCGTGAACATCATGGATAGAGAAAGTAAGTCAACATTAAGCCTGATCTTATTCCCGTAGTAATGTTTGATGAAACTCGCGTATTGTAATGAATTACACTTGTGAGAAAAGACCGAATGTGGAGGAAATACCCACATGGCTTTAACTCTATAAGAAGCAAGTAGTAAGGTAATATGATCTTTGAGGACAAAGATCCTGTTTAGGGGTAAATGCTGTGAGAATCCGTCAATTTATGGTTGATATTTTATTCCCAAATATTAATTAAAAATACCATTTTAATGTTATATTATGAACTCACTTATTTTTGGGAAGACATTTGGATTTACGTCTTGAAGTATCATCGACTACGTCTAAACCGGAGGATTCTACGTTACGTGCTTACGTTTACATACACCGTCTTTGGTGACAGTCCGACATTTCAGAAAATAAGTTTATCCGTAAATATTATTTTGGGATTTTAATTTTGAGTTGGTTCATAAACTCACAAGTTTACGAGAAGAGATTAGGACTTACGATAATAATTTAACGTCCTTTACGACTAAACCGGAAACCTTAGGATTACGTATTTACGTTTTTGAACTCCGTTTTTGATGAGACAATTTTTATTAGATTCGTTTTGTGTCATTGATTCATAATTTATAAAAAACGTTTTTCGTAAAACGAACTGAGGGCACGCAAATCGAGGAAAATAGAATCGAGGAATACCCGTAAATTAGCAGGATGGGACAAAACAAGTTTATCCCACCCCACTCATATGGGAAGGCCAAAACTTGACACCACAACATGTGATGTGTCCAAGTTGTAGCTAGTTGCTTACACTTGTTAAGCAAAGCTTAACAAGTAAGCTAATTCTTCCACCAAACTAACAAAACCACTTCACTTTACCACTTGCTCTCATAAACACATGCAAACCACTCGTACTCTCCTCCCTCTCTCTCTAAATTTCGTCCAAGAACCATCCCTAAACACCCTCATTTGATCAAATTTAACCATGAAATCATATGTTATTCACACATATGATGAAGCCCTTTTCAAGCTCTATTGATTGGTTGTGATTTTAACATCCAAGGAGAAGATTTGGTGATGTCCAAGGGCTGATTTCTACATGAAGTTTACAAGTATTGGTGGTCTTGAAGATTGGTGTTGATCTATCACAAGTTTTGCCATCAAAAATCCAAGCCTTGATCATGAACTACACAACCTTGATGGTATAGAGATTGTTCTTCCTATCCTCTTGTTATTTTGATTATTTAATCTTGTATTTACTTTATTTATGTATATTTATATGATGATTAATGATGATTAAAAATATTATGTGGGGATTTGGTGTTGATAGATTTGATAAACATGGGTAAAAAGATGGAAAAACCACATGTAAAAATGGTTAAATCTTGCTTAATAAGATGGTTGTATAAAAACAGTAACTAACCAAATGATAAACTGATAAAATGGCATGTTGGAATCAATTTAAAGTAAGTATTATATGTCATACACATGTGAGGGTTGGCCATGCAATGGAATCATCAAAATGAGTGAGATATGATCAAAACAAAATTAGTATACCAATCTGAATAGTCTGTTTTGTAGGGAATATTAAAGATACTTAGACATGGATTGAGCAGTAGCTATAACTAACTTATTTGTAGCACATAATATGAAGTTTATGACATCCAAAAATGAGATTCAATCTCCTTATAGAACTCAAGATATGATAAAAATGGTGAAGATGAAACTAAAAATCAGATTTTGAAGAATTAATGTTTAATAGTATTATATAAACACTCAAACTAATATAGTATAAAATGTGAATTAAAACCCACTAACTTATAAATTTCATTTATATAAATATGTATAAGGTTAAATAAATGGACACTTTATAAAAATGGTAGTTGAATAAGATTTATAAGTTATAAAAACTATAAACATGATTTTTACGACTTTTTCGGTTGTTACTGTAAAATTAACGTTTTTCGTCAATTAAAACTTAGACGATCGGACCCGTCTAATGTTAACTTTTTAAAAGTCATATACTGATATATAAGTACTTAATACAAGTAAAAACGGATAAAACCCAATCTATAGGACATACGGACATTAACGAGCTAAGTTAGCATATTGGACTAATAATTTAACTAAATAAGTTAAACACTTATAAAAAGTACTTATTGGGCTTAACCCATTTGGGCCCAACATGTAAAATGTAAATACTGATATCACAAGTATAAAATGAATTAATACAATTTAAAGAACTTATAATAAGTTTATTGGACTTAAAATATGTAAATAGGTAAAACTAGTAAACTAGTATAAAAAGTTATCAACACATAACACTAAAATGAGTAAATGAGAAAATGTAAACCCACTTGATCATCATATATATATAATCATCATATGTATACATAATTGTTATTTTATAAAGTCATTGGACATGAGTCTAAGACGAGTATTATTTGTCTAGGTTTCCGTGATTGAAGCACGTACCGTACATCCAAATCGTCGATAACCGCCTTCCCACATCAACGTGAGTTCATAGCCTCGCACTCTTTTAAATGTTTTATGAAATGTTTTATGAAATGTTTTATAAACCCGCGAGGGAGATAACATGTTAGTTTTATAAAATAGGACACTAGTTGTCCTGATTGTCTGTTTATTGATTTGGACCCGAATGATTGTATGACCCGATGAATGATTAAATGACCCGATAGATGAAATGAAATGGATTATTAAAGTTAGGTTATGTCACTAAAAGTCCCATTAGCATGAATTGTGAACTACCGGGATTTGGTAGACGCTTATGCATATAATAGTACTATTTGGGGACAATCACCCCAGTTCGCGCCTTGACGGTTGATCCCCGTCGTGCCACATTGATTGGTAAGCGAATTTATGTATGAGAAGATTTCCATAGCGTGATTTTTGTGACGACTCGCTAATTTAGATGGGCAAATTGAGTTTCGGGTTAGCTACCCGTTGTTTATTGTAGTAAGGTAACAATGTCATGCGGCTTATAATAATCCAAATTAACGAGATACTGCTATACGCACCGAATTACGATGTATTGCCTGACTATCAATACGGGGTCATACTATTGATATTATGTTCGTGTTTTGGTTTTATATAACCATATTCATATAACGGTTTTTGTTTAATCTATACAGCGTTGTAAAACGTATTGTATGATGTTTTTAACGACAATAGTTCGTATAATGATTTTTAAGGCAAATGCCTATATTATGATTTTCGATAAGGATTTGTATAAAATGACTTTGGCTATCTTATGGCCTATTAAAATGATTTGTACAAAATGATTTCGGTAATAATTTTATACCGATGTTATATTGATGGATTTCATTAAACTCTATGAACTCACTCGGCGTTATCGCTGACCTTTTCTTTTTACATGTTTTGTCTCAGGTACTTGAAGGTATTTCTCGGGAAGACGACAAGAATTCATGGCCCACACTTAAACAATAATTTCCATTCAAATACTTTGTAAAACTTTGTATGAAATAATATGACTTGGGACCTATGTAACTTTTATTTTTATGAATGGAAATGCTTTATTATTAAACGACGCGATTTTTAAGCGTTTTCTATGATGTGAGTAATGTGTTATCTCGTAACACCAACTAGTCTTCCGCTGTATTGAGTTGTATAAATTTGGGGGTGTTACAGTTTGGTACCAGAGCTCTCGTTATAGAGAACGAAAGATTTTTAAAACCAAGGTTTTGAATAAAACATTTCAAAATCTTTTAACTATAAACATTTTTCTAAAAATGTCTAAAAATATTTTGACTATAACGGTGCCGAAGAATTCGCGAGTTACCGACAAGACCAGACTGAGAAGTGTTATTTTAATATATATATATAACTTGGATTATATATATATGATGTAATTTAATTACATGATTGTTTGATGATTATTTCTATATTTATACGAGGTATTTATACGACGTAGATTGTCACAAGGAACCCTAAATCCCCTAGTAAATTAATCTAAGCTATTCTCGTAAGAACTCTAGCTATCCTAGATCTAAACCAAGTTGTGGATATTTATGATCCCAACAAAATGGTTGATATTCGTAGAAATGTAGATATTAGTTGATTGTGATATTGAGAAAGAATTGGCGAGATTAAATCTGATACCGATGTCATGATGATCTTTACTTATAAAGTGGAGTTTGACAAAACGTTACCACCTAGAAAGATGTCATCTGATTCGTTGTCATCCAATTCTTAAATTGAAATCGAAAGGGTGAATGTTGCACTTGAGGCTGTCAATGGAACCATTACCCAAAAGCCGCATGCCACTAGTACCTTTCCGAGAAGTCTAATTGAATATATGAGTCATTTCATACTAGTGACTCATTTGATAGTTGTTGTTGTAAGAGCTATAGGATTGGAAATTAAGTGTGGTTCATATTGAGCTTTTATTGCCCTTTTAAGGTTTATGAATAAGGTTGAAAGTATTGGAGAATGAGGTAGGATATCGAATTGAGTATAAGTTGATTGAAACTTGAATAAAGTAAAATCTAACCCGTATGGAATATGAGATTATTAAGAGGAAGTCATTAAGCCCTGTGATTGAATTATAAGGTTTTAATTGATTGTTGATTCGTGTTAAGTGTTTTTCCTAGGCCATTGTCCAATGATGAGGATGCCCAGTGTACAATAAATAAATTGAAGAAATCTTCTTCTGAATTGGGACCGATGGATCTTCTGTGACATGTGGAACACCTAATGACTCTTGTAGATTAGTATTCATTGTGGTATCTTTTAAAAATAATCCCTAACTTAACTGAGATATCAGTTGGTAGGATGAGTTCTAAGAATTGTATGACATAGTGACACGTAATGTGTTACGGTACAATTTTAACTTGTTTGTGATTAACGAAAAGACTACCTTTGACTGCTAAATTCTACATGTATCGATGTTATCTATCTTTTATTGCTTCATCCTAATGTTCGCATTAGTGATGCAACCATTGAACAAGTACTCATCTCGATTTGAGTTACGTTGTGGATTATTCTTTCTGAGTGCCATCGAGGTCATGAACCTCATGATTATTTGGCTAAGCTCATTTCCTATTATATTGTGGTTAGTTCTTGGTAAACAACTCTTCATCACTATAAGGATTATTCAAAGTGAGATTTATAAGTGATTGTTATCGAAATGATGTTGTTTATAAAACACCTTGGAAAACATAATTGTTTTCATAACATAGAAAATCTTTGTAAATTTATTTTTGATTCATATTTAAGAATTAAGCATGAAATTGTTTTTATTATAAACATGATGATAAAATTTTGACGAACTGAGTATTGCATCGTTAATCTTGAAATTGTATATAGTTGCGCGCCTACATACAATTTGGAATGGACCATGCATGGCTGATTAGTAGTCACCATAAAATTGATTAATAAACACTACATTTTCTTTGAAGTTGTGAAAGATTAAATTTTATGAGATCTGCAAGAAGTGAAAAATAGGGACATAGTGTTAGGGACACCTACATATGTGCCCGTACCATTTATTCTTCTGAGTCGAATTTACTCATCCGTGGAATTTGTCTTATTTGACAATTGATATTCCCTTCTTTGTCCAATTCTCTCGTAGTAAGATTCTTAGGAAAAGTATCTGATTACCGAGTGTTGATACCCGATTGGATGTATCGACGTTCCTATCATTTATTTCGATTAGATTTCATTTGAATGACCTGGGTAACGATCCGAGGAGCTTTCGAATGCGTACTCAAATTATGAAAACATGAAATATATTCATATTCATTAAATGTTTTCATCTGAATCTGATTTGAAATTCTCTCGCGTAGATTATGCGTTGACCTTACTCTCTTAATGGTAGTTGTGTCTCTATATATCCTTGAATTTGTGAAGGATTATGAGTTATTATCAGTCTTTTGAGAAGTTCACATCTTATCGATGGCAATAAAACTGGAAAGTTGGTAGTGCCAGTAGAATGGATTGATTGATTATGACATGACGACATTGTCTTAATTGATGGGAACTCGAGTAGAATTCCCCTAAAAAGATAAGATGTTGATTATCAAAAGTGATCTAAATAATTCTGGAAGGATGACCGTATCCTGCATTTAGACTTGAAATTATACTGTGAATGGTTGTGAATTAGTCATAGATATTATAATCTAGAAAGAACTTAAAATAAATGTATTAAAAGATGTTTATGTTATCTGAAACTTTAGGAGGTATTTATTGGTGAATTACCTAGACTTTTGCCATTAAGGCAAGTTGAATTTGGTATTGATTATATTCCCGGTGCTGCATCTGTGGCATGTGCACTGTACGTCAGCACCATCTGAATTAAAAGAATTACCGTACAACTGAGAGAGTTGTCGGAGAAAGATTTTATTCTACCGAGCTCGTCATTATGAAGAGCTATGGTGTTATTATTCCTTATATTTGTTGAATTACCGTGAACTAAGTAAATTGACGATTAAAATCTATATCCACTACCCAAGATGATAGATTTGTTCGATCATTTACAAGGTTCTAGCGTATATTCGAAAATTTGATTCACGGCATGGTTATCATCAACTTCGCATCTGCGAAAAAGATTATCTATTCCAATGCACATGTAGCATCCATAAATTTGGTGAATCACGTGTGTAGGCTGTAATTTGATAAATTCATGCTTTTGATCATTAAGGACCATTAGTTTATTTATAAGAATAAGAATGAGTTAATAATTATTTATAGACTGCCCTAAATTGGCCGGACAATTAAAACCTGAACCTTGAATAATTAACATGTGATTTAAGACTTAATCCTTTACATTATTTGACCGTGTGATTAATAGAAAATGGAATATATTTACTCTTCAAAAGTTGGAACCATTAAGGCTTTGGGTGTTACCAAAAAGAAAATGGAAATATGTTTTGACAAATGTTTTAAGAAAGGATTTTTAAGGGATTATTCCCTTATACACAAATCATTTAACTAAACTCCTGTTTAGGGGTAAATGTTTGTGCATACCACAAAACAACCTAAGGGGGATTGAGGAAAACATTTAAACCATAACTTGAAATTTGAAACAATAATTGTTGCTTTTCACCTAAGAAAATTTTGACCAAAGTATAAACAAAGATTTTTCGAACATTTACAGATCTTATTAATTAATTTAATTATTTTTGATAAATCAACAAAAATCTTGTTAATTAAATTCAAATTCATTTTGAACATTTTTATATAATTGGTCGAACTAAGAAATTTAAGATTTTTACGTTTACGTTTCATAAAATTAAATATTTATTATTTAATTACTAGTAATGCTTATCGACGCTTTAAACGTCGGATTGAGCAAAACTGATAAACATAATAGTTGAGATAGAACTAAGACTTAGAAAATATGAAGAAAGAATTTTTTTATAACTACGGTCCTGATAATTATTTCATCAGGAAAAGTGAATGTAGATACTGACACATAATATTGAAAGGATAAAGAATCAATTAGGATTGTGTTCCTTAATAATGACTGTGCAAAATAAATTGCCGAACAATATAAAAATAAACAATGTTTGTAAAAAGGGGTTCGCGGTTAATATGAACCATTAGAATTGAGAAGCCGATGGCGTTAAATGTATAAAAGGCCACTTGTGGATGCCTAAATATTGAGATGTAGTCATGTTGGAATCTCGTAAGTATAAGTATTCTATGCATACTATTTCTGATTTAGTGTATCTTTATCTGAAGAAGTTGTACTGATGGCAAATTATGAAGGCAGACATCGCCTTATACATTAGTAAACGTCTAACTATCACAAAGGTCATCATCTGAATATTGATTCGATTTGGGTCATCGTCGACAGACTGACCAAATCTGCTAATATCATTCCTGTTAATGATAGATTCTCAATGAAGAAATTGACTCTTTTGTATTTAAAGGAGTTATGTAAGCATGATGTGCCCGTATCGATCATATCTATCAAGATCCTCGCTTCACATCGAATTTCTAGAGATTTGCTCAGAAGTCATTGAGAACGAACCTTGATGAGAGTACTGTTTACCACCCCAATCGAAGGGACGAGGTAAAGTAACGATACAAAATACTAGAAGTGCTGTTTTATGCTTGAATGATTGACCTTTGGTAATAAAACGTATAATCGTTTTCCTTTGAAGAGATTATCGTTGATAATCATCGTATTAGGATCGAGATCAAATCTTGTTAGGATCTAAATATTAGAGCATCTGTAAGCAGGAGTTGGGATGAAGACACCCGACATACACCCATTGTGAGTTGGACATGTCTTTTAGGTTTAAGGTTTCCTATGATGGCGAACTAACCTTACAAAATACTCGACCCGCGAGACCTGAAATGATTGTTGAAATTAGGATCTGATTATTGACTGCCGATAGCGGGCAGGAGGTTATGTGAATATGAAATGTAGATCTTGAAGTGCCAGATGGGTAGCGAAGTCATGCCAAAAATATTAACCATGGAAAAATGAATTGGTGATATGAAATATCATGGGATATAAGTCCCCGTTGTATGGGACCATTGAGATGATGTAAAAGATTGGTTTGAAAGGCATATAAGCTGGATCTACCCTAGGACTTCAAGAGCTGCGTGAATTATGTTTCGTATCTCTAACTTGATAAAATGTCTATCAAGTGAAAATCTGAATTCTTCTTGATGAAGTTTAGATCGGCGAAAAGTTGCAATCATCAAAAACCCGTGAACATCATGGATAGAGAAAGTAAGTCAACATTAAGCCTGATCTTATTCCCGTAGTAATGTTTGATGAAACTCGCGTATTGTAATGAATTACACTTGTGAGAAAAGACCGAATGTGGAGGAAATACCCACATGGCTTTAACTCTATAAGAAGCAAGTAGTAAGGTAAGATGATCTTTGAGGACAAAGATCCTGTTTAGGGGTAAATGCTGTGACAATCCGTCAATTTATAGTTGATATTTTATTCTCAAAAATTAATTAAAAATACCATTTTAATGTTATATTATGAACTCACTTATTTTTGGGAAGACATTTGTATTTACGTCTTGAAGTATCATCGACTACGTCTAAACCGGAGGATTCTACGTTACGTGCTTACGTTTACATACACCGTATTTGGTGACAGTCCGACATTTCAGAAAATAAATTTATCTGTAAATATTATTTTGGGATTTTAATTTTGAGTTGGTTCATAAACTCACAAGTTTACGAGAAGAGATTAGGACTTACGATTATAATTTAACGTCCTTTACGACTAAACCGAAAACCTTAGGATTACGTATTTACGTTTTTGAACTCCGTTTTTTATGAGACAATTTTTATTAGATTCGTTTTGTGTCATTGATTCATAATTTATAAAAAACGTTTTTCGTAAAACGAACTGAGGGCACGCAAATCGAGGAAACTAGAATCGAGGAATACCCGTAAATTAGCAGGATGGGACAAAACAATTTTATCCCACCCCACTTATATGGGAAGGCCAAAACTTGACACCACAACATGTGATGTGTCCAAGTTGTAGCTAGTTGCTTACACTTGTTAAGCAAAGCTTAACAAGTAAGCTAATTCTTCCACCAAACTAACAAAACCACTTCACTTTACCACTTGCTCTCATAAACACATGCAAACCACTCGTACTCTCCTCCCTCTCTCTCTAAATTTCGTCCAAGAACCATCCCTAAACACCCTCATTTGATCAAATTTAACCATGAAATCATATGTTATTCACACATATGATGAAGCCCTTTTCAAGCTCTATTGATTGGTGGTGATTTTAACATCCAAGGAGAAGATTTGGTGATGTCCAAGGGCTGATTTCTACATGAAGTTTACAAGTATTGGTGGTCTTGAAGATTGGTGTTGATCTATCACAAGTTTTGCCATCAAAAATCCAAGCCTTGATCATGAACTACACAACCTTGATGGTATGGAGATTGTTCTTCTTATCCTCTTGTTATTTTGATTATTTAATCTTGTATTTACTTTATTTATGTATATTTATATGATGATTAATGATGATTAAAAATATTATGTGGGGATTTGGTGTTGATAGATTTGATAAACATGGGTAAAAAGATGGAAAACCCACATGTAAAAATGGTTAAATCTTGCTTAATAAGATGGTTGTATAAAAACAGTAACTAACCAAATGATAAACTGATAAAATGGCATGTTGGAATCAATTTAAAGTAAGTATTATATGTCATACACATGTGAGGGTTGCCCATGCAATGGAATCATCAAAATGAGTGAGATATGATCAAAATAAAATTAGTATACCAATCTGAATAGTCTGTTTTGTAGGGAATATTAAAGATACTTAGACATGGATTGAGCAGTAGCTATAACTAACTTATTTGTAGCACATAATATGAAGTTTATGACATCCAAAAATGAGCTTTTATCTCCTTATAGAACTCAAGATATGATAAAAATGGTGAAGATGAAACTAAAAATCAGATTTTGAAGAATTAATGTTTAATAGTATTATATAAGCACTCAAACTAATATAGTATAAAATGTGAATTAAAACCCACTAACTTATAAATTTCATTTATATAAATATGTATAAGGTTAAATAAATGGACACTTTATAAAAATGGTAGTTGAATAAGATTTATAAGTTATAAAAACTATAAACATGATTTTTACGACTTTTTCAGTTGTTACCGTAAAATTAACGTTTTTCGTCAATTAAAACTTAGACGATCGGACCCGTCTAATGTAAACTTTTTAAAAGTCATATACTGATATATAAGTACTTAATACAAGTAAAAACGGATAAAACCAAATCTATAGGACATACGGACATTAACGAGCTAAGTTAGCATATTGGACTAATAATTTAACTAAATAAGTTAAACACTTATAAAAAGTACTTATTGGGCTTAACCCATTTGGGCCCAACATGTAAAATGTAAATACTGATATCACAAGTATAAAATGAATTAATACAATTTAAAGAACTTATAATAAGTTTATTGGACTTAAAATATGTAAATAGGTAAAACTAGTAAACTAGTATAAAAAGTTATCAACACATAACAATAAAATGAGTAAATGAGAAAATGTAAACCCACTTGATCATCATATATATATAATCATCATATGTATACATAATTGTTATTTTATAAATTCATTGGACATGAGTCTAAGACGAGTATTATTTGTCTAGGTTTCCGTGATTGAAGCACGTACCGTACATCCAAATCGCCGATAACCGCCTTCCCACATCAACGTGAGTTCATAGCCTCGTACTCTTTTAAATGTTTTATGAAATGTTTTATAAACCCGCGAGGGAGATAACATGTTAGTTTTATAAAATAGGACACTAGTTGTCCTGATTGTCTGTTTATTGATTTAACTTTAAGGATCATAAAAGCTCAAATTGATTCATCGTCCTTGACTTTTCACTTTTCCATGCCAAGTGCAAAAACAAGATCATTGTTATTATAAGTTAGCAAACTAACACGAACTCATGTGGGCCAGTTATTCACTTAGACTCCCTTATTCCTAGGTGTATCTCTTATATTTTATTATTGTCTTGAATGATCACGAGGATGCATTTTGGACTTATTTCGATAATTATTTAGGCCGAAAATAAAGTGAACGATTTAATCAATAGTTAGCTAAAGGACAAAATCTTTTAAAACTGCTTCTCGGGACCTCATAAAGTTCATATCTTGGCATAACTTGCTTCGCGATTTGAGACCTTTCTCGGATCGATATTTGGCAGCGACTTTATACTTCAAACCTTGAGCGACGTTCATGAAATAATGGTCTTCTCTTCATATAGGAATTTCTTCACTTGAAGTTTTGAGAGATTCATACTTGGACCACGACTTCTTCATTTTTCTCCAGTCTTTATTTGGGATTTTGATATACAACGATCCGCCTCCTTTTTGGACTTGGCTTTATTTATCCTCATACCTTGTTAAGGCCTTTTTGGATAGACTTCTCCATGACTTTTGGGGAGTATTTGCTTTTCGTCGTGTGTCTCGATCCTTCATATTGATTTTCGATAAATGATTCTTCACATCACTTGGGATCTTTAGCAATAAAATATAGCCCTCATGTCTTGTTAGGACCTTTTTGGACTCGCCAATCTTCGCATCCCGCTTCAATAAGTTATGCCTTGGCTATGAACTGTAATCCATACCGAGCAACTTTTAAACGATCTTGGGCTAGAAGCTAAGTAACTTTTCAAATCGTACAAACTTATTTATTGCAGATAAATTTATTAGCAAGCGATTGGAGAATAGGCTTATAATTAACTCACATAAATTGCCGAAAGAATACCAAACTTATAATTGGCTCTATCATCTCTTGTTCTCCATATTGTAAAATTTCAAAAATGTGAAATCAATGGATACTTAGCCTATTAAATCAAAGTTTTAGGTTTTCAAGTCATCTATAGGATCTTGCATCTTCTTATACTTTTTCAAGTTTTAGAATTTGCGTTTTAAAGTTCCCTTGATAGACGACTTTCTAGGATCAATTATAGGAGCTTGCGAAAAGTTCTTGTTCTTAAGTCGTATGAATTAAGACTTTCGCCTTTTAAAGCTCCCTATATAAAAGCCTAGCAAAACTTAATTCAAATACGTTAAGGAAAAGCTAAGGTTAAAAACCGAGTCGAGTCAAAAACTATTCTTATTTTCACCAACGGAAAGCCTACATTCGTGTCAAAAGCATTTATTTTATTTATTAAAACTTAAAATTAACACTAAAAAATTAAAATTTTATTGAAAAATGAGAAAAACAATACGTTTGGACACGTACAAAGCAATTGCAAGCGATTCTATCGATTGACTCCCCCATGCTAAAACCAAACATTGTCCTCAATGTTTCTTAGCTCAAGAGTAACACCCC
Organism: Glebionis coronaria; assembly: GCA_025667525.1. NCBI lineage: Eukaryota > Viridiplantae > Streptophyta > Magnoliopsida > Asterales > Asteraceae > Glebionis > Glebionis coronaria. The sequence goes on along the minus strand of CM046882.1, from coordinate 223,712,392 downwards.
CTTGCTAAAACACGAAGAGTCTAATGCAAAATCCTAGTATGGAAAGAGCACGCAAATCTATAAGCCGTTTATTAATTATGCCTCAAGATAAAACATTAGTCGATAAAAATCAAGGTTAAAGAGTGTGCGCCCTTTTTGCATTCAAAGAATGGAAGATCAAGTGGACCGGCAAAAACCGAACACGAGAGTCTTCAAATATTAGTGTCATACCTAAGATTCACAACACAACAAAACACGAGCACGAGCTTGAAAGATCAAGCCTTATTAGTTATTAGAAAATAGAAAGAAGATAGAATGTATGGGACTCCCCCACAAGGCACCTCGTTTTTGTTCACCGAGTCATGAGCTCGACTCGATCCCCGCATTCATTGGTCCTTAGGGAAAGTTTGAAGATCCGGGACAACCTCCGTAGGTATGTCCCCTCCAAAATAATGTTTCACACGATGACCATTCACCTTAAAGTTAGGCCCGTCTTTTTGAGCTAGCTCAATGGTGCCATAAGGAAAAACTTGTGCAATGGTGAATGGTCTGGACCAACGGGATTTAAGCTTGCCCGAGAAAATCTTAAGTCTAGAGTTGAATAAGAGGACTTGATCACCAACATTGAAAATGCGGTTTTTGATCTTAGAGTCATGAATCCTCTTAGTCTTCTCTTTATCGATCAAAGAATTTTCATAAGCTTGATCCCTTAATTCACTTAGTTCATTCAATTGAACCTTGCGATGATCACCCGCGGTCCTCAAATCAAAGTTACAATGCTTAAGAGCCCAATACTCCTTATGTTCGAGTTCAATTGGCAAGTGGCATGCTTTTCCGTAGACCAACCTAAATGGTGTACAACCCATTGGCGTCTTGTAAGCCGTACGGAAAGCCCACAATGCATCGTCCAATTTATCCGACGATGAAGTGCGATTCTCTCCAATAGAACGCTCCAAAATCCTTTTAAGAGCACGGTTTGAAACCTCCACTTGACCACTCGTTTGAGGGTTATAAGCTGTAGAAAGTCGATGAGTGACACCATATTTCTTTAGAACTTTTTCAAATTGTTCATTACAAAAATGGGTCCCACGATCACTTATAATAGCCCGCGGAGTTCCAAACCTAGCAAAGAGTTGTTTCAAAAATTTCACCAGAACTCGAGCATCATTCGTGGGCAAAGCCTTAGCTTCGACCCATTTAGACAAATAGTCCACGGCTACGAGAATGTATTTATTTCCTTTCGAAGATGGAAACGGCCCCATAAAATCGATCCCCCACATATCAAATATTTCACCAACTTGGATAATGTTTTGAGGCATTTCATCCCTTTGTGAGTTCTTTCCTTGACGTTGACAAGCATCACAAGTCTTGATCAAGTCTTGGGCATCACGATATATGGAAGGCCAAAAGAGGCCGGCATCAAATACTTTTTTCGCGGTGGCGTTAGCACCATGATGTCCCCCGGTGGGTCCCTCATGAAAAGATTTAAGGGTATCTTGAGCTTCTTTGCCAAACACGCACCTACGAATCACTTGATCCGCGCACACACGAAACAAATAGGGGTCGTCCCAAAAATAGTAGTAGATATCCTTGAAAAACTTTCGTTTTTGTTGGGACGACATACCCTTGATCACAAACTTCCCCGCATGGTAATTTGCGATGTTCGCAAACCATGGGGTACTATCATCACCACGAAAAGCAATCATACCAAGCGTCTCGAGAGGAAATGTTTCATTGATTTCCTTGTTCTCTCGATCGCTTTGGTGAGGATTCTCAAGTCGAGATAAATGATCGGCTACGAGATTCTCGGCTCCTTTTTTGTCTAGAATTTTGACATTAAATTCTTGAAGGAGGAGAATCCACCGGAGCAACCTCGGCTTAGCATCTTGTTTATTAAGAAGATATTTGATAGCCGAGTGGTCCGTATACACTATGGTTTGAGACAAGAAGAGATATGGTCTAAACATTTCAAAAGCATACACAACGGCAAGTAGCTCCTTTTCCGTTGTAGTGTACTTTTTTTGAGCATCCGTCATAGTCTTACTTGCATAGTGTATAGGCAAGAAGTGTTTTAATTTACGTGCCCCAAAACCGCACCTACCACATAATCACTAGCATCACACATAATTTCAAAAGGTAGATCCCAATCCGGGGCAACCAAGATTGGAGATTCGGTTAACTTTCTTTTAAGCATCTCAAAGGCTTGAATACACTCATCCGAAAAGATGAAAGGAGTTTCTTTTTCCAAAAGATGGGTCAAAGGCCGAGCTATCTTAGAGAAGTCTTGTATAAAACGACGATAGAAGCCGGCATGGCCGAGAAAACTCCTTACTCCCTTAACGGTGGTGGGTGGAGGCAATTTGGCAATCACGTCGATTTTAGCCCTATCAACCTCAATACCGGCCTTAGAGATCTTATGTCCTAACACAATTCCCTCTTTGCACATGAAGTGACATTTCTCATAATTAAGCACAAGATTCGTTTCCTCACAACGTTGCAACATTCTTTCAAGGTTAGAGAGACATGAAATGAAAGATTCCCCAAAAACCGAAAAGTCATCCATGAATACTTCCATGGTTTTCTCGATCATATCATGGAAAATGGCCATCATGCACCTTTGGAACGTCCCCGGAACATTGCATAGTCCAAAAGGCATGCGACGATAAGCAAATGTTCCATAAGGACAAGTGAATGTGGTCTTTTCTTGATCACGAGGGTCAATGAGGATTTGGAAATAGCCGGAAAATCCATCCAAAAAGCAATAGAATTCATTCCCCGCTAGTCTCTCTAACATTTGATCCATAACAGGTAATGGAAAATGATCCTTCCTAGTGGCATCATTAATTTTCCTATAATCAATACAAACACGCCAACCGGTCACAAGTCTAGTAGGAATCAATTCATTATCCTCATTAGTAACAACCGTCATTCCTCCTTTCTTTGGAACACAATGCACGGGGCTAACCCATGGACTATCCGAGATAGGGTAGATCATTCCGGCGTCTAGAAGTTTAGTGACTTCCTTTTTGATCACCTCATGAATCTTTGGATTGACCCTTCTTTGATTTTGGATAGCGGGTTTATAATCATCCTCCATTATAATTTTATGAGTACAAAATTTTGGATCTATACCCTTAATGTCGGAGATTTTCCATGCAATGGCCCGTTTATGTTTCTTAAGCACTTTGATAAGTTCATCCTTTTCGTTTTCCTTTAATCCCTTAGCAATAATCACCGGTAACTTATCCGATCCCTCAAGAAAACCATACTCCAAATGAGTGGGTAATTCATTAAGTTCTAATTCGGGTGCTTCCTCAATAGATGTTTTCACTTTAGTCTCATTTTCATTCACAACTTTTAGTTCCATAGGTGGTGATTCAAAAGGATCCAAATTCAACAATTTTTCAATCAACGCAATATCTCCCTCGGGATCAAAATTCTCACTATCAAACTCACTAGGATCAAATGGTGTGCTAAGGTAATCATCAATTTCCTTTTCGATTTTTGAATAACCATTATTCTCAAGCTCTTCAAGAACGAAGTCACCTCCCTCAAATGGAGTGAGTGGAGGTTTATCCAAAGAGATAATAGGATTCGATGAAGTGGGATTGCCACTTTTAGAGGTATCCGAAAAACCAAGCATATCTTGCGAAACCTCTTCACTAGCAACATCAATCGCATCGATTTGATTGATTGATTCCTCGTCGTCTTCGGAAGAAAACTTCGAGATGTTACCAACATTAAGAGTGATACTTTCATCATCAAAACGTAAAGTCAATTTTCCCTCTCTCATGTCAACTAAAGAACTAGCCGTATTTAAAAACGGTCTTCCCAAAATAAGAGGCACTCGAGAATTTTCCGGATAATCACAAATTACAAAATCCGCCAGAAAAATGAGCTTTCCTACTTTGACTAATACGTCCTCGGCTATACCTTTTGGAAAGGCGATCGATCAATCCACTAGCTCGATAGTCATCTTAGTAGGTGAAAGCTCGGGTAATGCTAAGCATTCTTCCATATTAGGGAAATCACATGGTATCAAAAATTGACCGGGGTCTCCAAGATTTTTGGGAAACTTTTTAGAGAGAACCGCGGAACAACTTTCATTTAAGGATGTAGATACTTCAACTAATTTCTCCTTATCGTTCATCAACCTTTTAATTGTCGAAGCAAACTTAGGCATGCTAAGCAATGCATCCGTGAAACTAAGATTAATATACATTTTCTTAAACACGTCAAGAAACGTAGAAACTTGAGCATTGGTCTTTTCACGGAGCTTCTATTTGGTAAGTCTCGAAGGGTAGGGTAGTGTGGGTTTAGTCTTCGGAAGCTCGGGTTCCGGAATAGGCAATTGGTCTACCTTTGGTGGGATAGGAATTTCCTTTTCTTTAACCGCCTCGGGTTCTTGCTCCACTTCCCTCGTCGGAGAGGTACTCATACGTGGAAGCAAAGGTCCGTCTAAAGCTTTCCCACTACGTGTGGTTATGGCTTTCATTTCACCCTTCGAGTTTGGAATGGTGTTACTAGGTAAGCCACCCGAAGACGAGGAAGGTTTGGTCATAAAAGATTCAAACATCAAAAGTAATTTATTTTGACCTTGTTCCATACTTTGTTGCATACGATTTTGACTTTGCTCAAACATTTGCTCAAATCTTTGTTGACTAAGCTCAATCTTATTGTTTTACCCTTTAATCGTATTTTGAAACTCATTTTTCAAAGTTTCCATTTGTCCTTGAATGTTGTTTTGAAAAGCTTTTAAATTTTCCTCATTCGTTTTCATGTAGCTTGACAAATCATTTTGATTATTCCCTTGAAAACCTTGATTGTTTTGATTAGCATTAAACCCATTTCCTTGATTATAATTCCCTTGGTTACCACGGTTAAAATTATTCCCATTGTTCCCATTGTTGTACCTATTTTGAACCGGTGGAGCAACATGATTTTGACGAGGAACTTGACCGTTGGAGCCATAAGTTCCCGTCGCGGCAAAAGCACTAGCTTGATCAAACCCCGTGTTTAAACAAGCATAATTTGGATGTGCTCCACCACACGATACACAAATGTTCTCAACCATATTAATGGATCCATGAGGATTCTTCCTAATCTCACTCAACAAAGTCGCGAATCCACTATCAATCTTAGAGTCCAATCTAGCAATCTCGGGATTCACATTAGAAACAACCGGTGTGTTTCGTGAATATTGTGCTCTAGACTTATCCTCAATTATTCTCCACGCGTCTCTCGGAGTTTTTGTTAAAACATTACCACCCGCGGCGGCATTTAAAGAATCTTGTTCAATCAGATTAAGCCCATTATAAAAAGTATTTATTTGATGCAATTCCGAGAAACCGTGGTGTGGACATTGTCTTAACAAATCTTTAAATCCTTCCCATGCAACCCCAAACGATTCATGCACTTTTTGTTAAAATCTAGAGATCTCGTTCTTAAAGTGTGTTGTTTTGGACGATGGAAAGAAATAATTCATGAACTTAGACACTAAATCATCCCATGTTAAGATCGAACCCGGTGGTTCTTTCTCATACCAAAGCTTAGCATTACCCTCGAGCGAGTACGGAAAAAGCATGAGCTTAATCACGTCATTCGGCACATCTCTAAACTTGAGAGTCGAGGTAATTCGATTAAAATTCCGTATGTGAGAATGCGGGCTATCGGTCTCATTGCCACGAAATTTGTCGGCACGAATGAGCGATAAAAGACCCGTCTTAATCTCAAAATGATCCGCTAAAATAGTCGGCACAACGATTGCTTCCCCATACCCTTCGGTGGGTGCACGGAGCAATTCCTCCATTGTTCGGTTATCGGCCATCTCTACAATAATAGGTGGAAGCTCGGGTTCCAATATTCGTTGTTGACGATTTCTATTTCTACGAGGAATATTTTCAAGCCTATTAAAATCTATCACAAGACGAGAAGAACGTAGTTGCATACACTATAAAGACGAGAATTTAGAGGATTGAAGAAAAGAAATTAGACAAGAAGAAGATTATTTTTGGTATTTTTTTGGTATTCCTCAATCAATAATGATCGATAAAAACAAGGAATAAGGATAACTACTATGGAAGTAAATTACCCTCGGTCGACTTTGAAACGATAGGTGAAAACCTAAACGTCTCGAGGTTCAATAAGTAAACTACAAAAATAAGATTTATTACTACTTGAGTCGGCAAACCAATAATAGGTCGTCCCTCTCAATATACGCACAAGCAAGCGGGGAAACGAGGTGGCACAAAGCACTTAAAAACCTTTTTCCTTAGACGGCCTTTTATAGCACGTCGCCTTATACCCACCTTATAGTTTGTATAAATCAAGTTCAAACTTCTTATTAGTATTTATCTATTTTGCCTTTTATTTTTGTTTTGGATTCGACTACAATAGCTAGGTGATGAAATCCCAACTAAGGCTTATTTGATAAGTATATAAATTTATTGTTCTACGTAATACAATATATTATTCACAAAAAACGAAAAAAACGATACATACTATATAATAGAAAAATAACAAAACTTTCCGAGGACGGAAAGGGTCTTCAAATCAACGATCAACAAATCTCCACAAATACGAATCGTACACAAGATCCCCGGCAGCGGCGCCAAAATTTTTGATGTGTGGAGATATGTATAGTGATAATTTGAGATTACGTTATAGGATAAATTAGAAAATTACCTTTAGGAAAAAGTAATAGACTAATATTACCAATGACGAATTCAATTAAACACGTGAGTGAATCAAGTTCGTTGTACACGAAGATCTTATGAATTTAAGACGTTTTGCTTTGATTTGGACAATCGATGTGAATTGGTTTTTGGTTTTTAAACTCAAATTAAAATCAACCAATTTTAAACTATTAAAAATAAGCCTAAAGTGCATGAATCGTAAACCCCGCTATTATTTAAATCTAAAAACAGTTAATTACTTATTTTTAAATCTACTTTTAAAAAAAACTAATTAATTAAAATTAAACTAACTAAACTATTTAAAATTAATAAAAACATTTTTTTATTTATTCTATTTTATTTATTATTTTTATGAAACTAATTATTATTAAAAATCTAAAAGTTTACTTTAATTAAATAATCGTTAATTTAAATTTATTTTAAATTAAAACGTAATACACTCAAAATTAACTAAAAGGGCAAAATCTGCTAGCAAATAACAAACTATATTAATTAGTTATCTGAAACTAAAATCAAATAAGCATGAAGCTCAGATTGCTATCACGCTTGGTTGTGAACATCGGGGTCTCGAGTTCGAGCCCCATTAGTGACATTTTTTTGGTATAAATTTCTTTTTGACAGCTGATAGAAAATGAGTCTCAGGAGAGACTTTTATCAAGCTTATTCTGATATAAGCTGTTAGGAAACAGCTTTTATGGACTTATCAGATCATTAGGATCTGATAAGCTTATACTTAAGCAGTACAAAGATCTATAACTCAAAATAGCCAAATAAATCACAGCCTTAAAAAAACTCAGAACATTCAGCAAAATCAAAATATTAAAGCAGGAAAGGAATTACAATCACATGAAAAGCTGAAATTAATTAAACAGTAACTATAGCAAAACAACCAAACTAAAATCTTATCAGCTTATCAAATCATCAGACACAGAGGTTGATATCTGGCTGAACAAATAATTCTTTTAAGCAATAACAAGAGCAGTCTCGCCTAAACATTAACATTAAACTGAATAATCCAAACAATAATTTCAGACTAATTAAAACAGTAAGTTACCCAAAGCAGATTCAAATTAAATCCCAATTACAGTAGACAAATTCATATTACCAAATACTGACTAAATCCTAAACATGTTATCCAAACAGATTCAAAGCAGACTAAATCTAAGTATATCAGCAATCAAGCAGCCAGATACAAACTAATCCAGTTTCATCAGAATACCAATTCACAAATACAAATTAAACTAAAAAATACAACTATCAAGATCTAACCAGTTAACCCCAAACACAGAAACAATATTCATGATAAACATACAAGCTGATTAAACCTAACATATAAAAATGGCATCATTACACAGATTTCTACACAGATTATTCAAACAAATTAAACTTGTAAATAACATAAAAATTAAAAGGAGATCAAACCTTTTGTAGCAAACCGTTGAGAAGTAGGTTGTGCTGAACAACCTAGAGAACCCGTAACTATCACCACCATTACTCGCTTACGAATCACGAACCACCCACCATCGTCGAACAACAGAATCAAATCGATCCAGTAACTTTATATTTATCCAATTAGGATAAATTATTCCCAAATATTACTTCAATATTTCATCAAACTATTGAGCAGTTTAATTAAATATCTTTTATAATTATAATATTAAATTAGACAGAGAAAGTAGATAAAGGAATTTAAACAGTAAAAACTCACGAATTAATTATACCAGAATGAAACTTTTATTAATCAAAATAAACTGATACAGTACTATTTAAAAGAGAAATACAACTTTCCTAACTCTAATTTAACATTATAACAGTAAGTAAGAAAAGGGATGAAAAATACAAGTCAATTGGGGGGGGGGTTTATAGCCATCCCCAAGGCTGCTGATGAGGGAATATCTGAATCTTCAAAGTATATTCTTCTTTCTTCTCAGCCCTTGGATGTTCATTCTCTCTCTTATTTTTGATCTGATGGTTGAGAAAACACCACTAGCACACGGATTTCCAACGTGGCATCCGTGTGTGCTAGTTGTGCTTCTTTTGATCCTTGTGATTGGTGGATTATGGAATTTGAGGTGTCTCTTCAAATCATATGTTGCCACGTAGCCTCTTCATTTCTCACAATCTCTTCCTTAAACCATGGGGGTTTTATTCCTCATCACGTGAATTACACGTGTGCATAAAAAGCCCTAAATAATATTGATGAATTATTTGGCTAGGGTTTTGAACAGTAGCTTATTGTTACTTGTTTTGCTATGGTGAAGAAGAAAGATAACATAGAAACTATCGAACAAATTATTTAATGTGTGTGTGGAAAAGTGAAGAAAACGTGTGAATGAATAATGAGTGGGTGAGGTTTATAACGTGTATGGGGGTCGATTTTAATTATTCAATGGATGAAATGAGTGGACAAGTTTATTTATTTGTGTTGGTGGAAAGTTTGACCGAAAATGGATAATTGTGAGTGAGAGTAACGTGTTTACATGTTAGATAGAAACCCTAAAGCCCAATTCGTTTACACTCCTTCCATTTACTTCCACTTTGAGTACATTTGGGCTTTTGGCCCAAGTAAAAATTTCCCTTCCGTTTAATAATAATCCTTTGGGCCTAATGGGCTTTATTTGGATATTCAAGCAACTCATACTCTTAACTTGAATCATAAATGGGCTTTTAAGCCCATTTCCCAAATGTGGGTCCCACTTGACCAAAATCCTTTATTTAAATATTAAATCCTCTAAATTGAACTCGATTTTGGCTTCCTCGATCTTTTTCTTCAATCTCGTGTCGATTTCGCCGGTTTTCGTGATCTTGGTACCTACACACATCAAAACAACAAAACAACATATACAAGGCCATTTTTGATACATTTCATGCATAATTTCATTGTTTTAAGATACTATTGATATGACTATTTGAGCTCATATCATTGAGTTGTAATAAATTCATGTAGTTGTTCTCACTAAACTATAAAGTGATGTGGTTGTGTCTTGTGAGTTATCACTAAACTTGAAAGTGATGAGTAGTTGTGTTGTGTGAAGTTCTCACTTAGCTTCAAAGTGAAGAGTCGTGAAGATTGGTTCTAGCTTTGGATTAGAACCCGACATCTAGCCTTGTGTCGTAAAATGGTGAAGTAGGCAACGTCGTGAAGATTGGTTCTACCTTGAGATTAGACTCGACATCTAGCCTTGTGTCGTTAAATTGTGAAGTAGGAAACGTTGTGTAGATTGGTCCTACCTAAAATTAGGTCTAGACATTTAGCTTAGTGTTGGAAAACAATGTAAGCAATGATGTAAGGTTTTCTCCGCCAAGAAGGGAGCTTGTGGATATAGTGGAAATCTCGATTAGGTGTACGCGAGGAGTGGAGTAGAAACAAGGATAGAGCCTCGTTGTCGAACCACTATAAATCTTGGTGTCTTCCCACTAGGTTGTCTCTTTCCTTACTCTTTACTTATTTCATTATCATTACACTTACCTATTATCTTTACTAGTGCATTTGAATTGAACCTAATCATTATGCAACTTAGCTTCAAGCAAAAGATAGTTTTGATACAAACCAAATTGAAAGTAATTTTAATTTGGTTGCCAATCGAAGAGAAACTATTCAACCCCCCCCCCCCCCCCCCCCCATGAGTTTCTACATACCCGATCACAGGTACGGTATCTAATACCCGTCTAACGGTCTTCACCGATCGGAGGTAAAACACTACCGAATTAGGGTGAAACGTTCAAAGCCATTTTATCCGTGTCTATATATGTTGCTACATATCAAGATGGTGGCGTAGCTGTGCACTAACCGAAGTCGTCTTCACATATTCATACTAAAAGTTAAAGTCTTCCGCAACTCTGATGAATATTTGAAGGACTAACTACACATATATTTGTATGGGAGATTGTTAGCCTTTCAAAATCAACAAAGTATAAATATGTTGATTCAGAAGTCACAAGAGCACAAGATGGTGATAATCAAGATACTTAAGAATGTAAGAATGTAATAGGTCATCTTGTCACAATAGCACAAGATGAACACTATCATGGGTAGACTGAAGATCTCAAGCACTCAAAGTCAAAAGACAAAGGCTCAAGATAAAGATAACAAGGCATGAATGAACAAAACCGTTACAAACAAGATCAAGACCAAGTAACAAGTAACAAGACCTAAGAAGGAATATCACCTCCACAAGAATGTATTCACTCAATCATCTTATGTATTTTAAAGATGACCGATACATTGGGGGAGATTCTTAGCCCTATATTTTATATAGTCGAACAAGAATGTAATAGGTCATCTTAGTCGTTAAAGGTCTTGTATTGTAATAGGTTAGTCGGGAAAACCGGGCTTGGACTTTAAGCTAATATTATAAGTTATGGGATCTAAGCCCAAGACAAGCTAATCCCGATCCATGAACAAGTCCACCAAAGCCAATGTGGCGTTGCATATAAATACCCTCTTCCATGTGTGGAAGAGGGTGTTGGTTACATTTACTTTCTCTATCTAGTAGTGTTTTAACCTTTCAAATCTCTCTAGTTTCTCTCTCTATTTTTCTTCTCTTTCTCTGTCCAAATATCTCTTCTAAATCTTGTGTTATGGATTAAAGTGGGATTAACATATTTCATATAGCATATTTAAAGAAAGATAATTAAATGCCGCCTTGATGCTATTTTTTCACATAACGATTAATGATTTAAGAGATATTAATGTTTACAAAAAAAGAGGAAAATGAGTTTTGGGTTTAATCTTATCCATTGGATTAAAGTAGATATGGAGAATGGTGACTAGTCCCTTAGTATCCAAATGTATTTCTTTATACAGCAAAACGTTTTTTGGTATTAATTTTTTTGAAACTTTCTTTATTTAGTAGCGTTTTTGGGTCTTTCAAGTTTTTATTATTATTTTAATTATAAAAAAGACTAATATTTTCTAATTTGGGTAAAATTTTGTAAAAATTTGGTCTAAACATTCATAAAACTTTGTTTTTTGAATAACATTTCCAAACATCAAGGTGTCAAAACTAGAAGAAAAAAACTTTCAAAAATTGGAAAAGATTAGGTAAAAGTTATACAATACGAACGTATTTATTCAAATGTACCAACTTTAAACATTTACTAATTTAGCGCTAGGCATTAACAATAAATTTTCAAATTTAATCTATTTTTACCAATATGACTATGAAATGACTATATTACTTTTATCTTCCTTAACATAATTATATATTGCCATGTTTATAATTTCAATGGAGTCACTAGTGGTGGAAATTGACTTTTGTTTAGACGAATTTGCATAGCCAACAACTATTTAATTCCTTACTAGTGAAATAATTTTCTTCATGATAAGAAAAAGTAAAAGGTGTTATGAATAATTACATTGTGGATGTCCAATAGCATGACCCATTAGCTATTAAGGTTTTACTCTAATATTATCTTATATATAGACATTGTATTCTTCCTCATTAATCAATCAATCTCTATATTCTCTGTATTCTATTATTCTAGTTAATGTTTTTATTTTATTGATTCACAACATATTATCAGCACGCTTTTGAGTTGATATGTCATGTAAAACCCGCATGCTTTTACCATGAATAATACCCTTATGATCGTACGTACATGATTAGAACTTTCCTTTAATAGCACGTTTACGATTCATGAACAAGAGTTACAAGTATTACGTACGTGTTATAACACGATAAGTATTTAATACGTATTAAGATACGATAATTATTTCAATAATAATTATAATCATGAACATATGAACATGAAATCATGAACGTAAATAATCACGAGATTAGTATTACATATTTATGTATATTTATTACGATCATGAATAAATATAATAAGACACGAACGATAACTATTTAAATAATGTAAACAAGAACACGAGAACACAACTAATATTTAACACGAGAAAACTATGGGTTACCCTTGTGGGCCCCATCCTACCCGCGGCTAAACACAAGACAAAGGGCCAAACCCATGCAATTTTTACTAAACAAAAAATAAAGGGAAAACTTATTTTCATAATTACAAAAATTAGAAAATAAACAAAACCCCAATCCCTCTTTTTCCTCTTCTTGGCCGCCGGGTACAAACACACACATAGGATGTGTTGGTTGATTTTGGTGATTGATTTCTCGCAAGGTTGTTAGTGTGTTCATTCTCCTTTGTTTCACGTAATCGGTAAACCCTAAACCCTTTTTCTTTTCATGTTCTTGATTAATTGAACACATGAAATCATGAATGGTATAAAAACAAGTAAATACATGTTAATAAATCATGGGGGGTAAAACTAATTAGGGTTTAAGGGGTGTTTGTTTTGGCCGACACATGGAACCGAGACCAAAGGGGGTCTCGGCTTGTTTTGTTTCACACCAACCGAGACCTCAAGGTCTCGGTGTAGGTTGTGTGTCTCAGCCGCAGGAACAAAGGGAACCCCAACCTCGGTCGGGTGTGTTTTTGTCTTGGTGGGTCTCGGATAAGAACAAGGAACCACCACCGGCTTAAGACGGTGGATAAATAAGGAAACCAGGGGGAACGTAGGCCGTGGCAGTAGGGGAACACCGGCTAGCCGGTAAGAATGCATGCTAGCCGGCGGCTAGACATGATCAAGGACACCACCGGTACAGCCGTTGGCTATTTTGTACAAACAGTGGAAACCGGCTAAGCCGGTTAGCCACTATTAAGGGTGCGTTTGGTTGGCCGGTTCATGGGTTAAACCGGTCCGATTCTGGACATGTTTAGATTAAAACACGGGTTCGGTTCATGGGTTATTTTTGCAAGTTAATTATTTTACAAGGTTAATTATTTTAACAAGATTAAATTAAATTAATTAAAACATGTACCTGATTAATTTAATTTATGCATGACTTAGGTTATTAATATTATTATTAATACATAAGTAATTACCATTTTATTTAGACTATATAATTAATTAATTATTAAAATCATGACTTATAATTAATTAATTTACATGACTTAGTGTTTTAACATACGTTTTTTACCTTTATTTAATTAAATCATGTTATATTTAATTAAATACTTTAACCTATAGTTTATTTAATTTACATGAAATAATTAATAAAGTATACTATTTAATTACATGACTTAGAATATTAATCAATAAACACTTAATCTTATATAATTAGCTTAATAGTCCAACTTATTTCTATTCATTGAAATATTCTATTTTTAGAAACTTATTTAATTAAGACAGCTAATCTATTTATGGAAACTTTCTATTTTTAGAAAATTATCTATTTTAAGCAGTAAATCTATTTTTGAAACTTTCTATTTTTGGAAACTTTCTATTTTATGAAACCTGCTATTTTTAGAAAGTTACTTATTATTACACAACAAGTATAATAATACAAGAAATACAAGAAATACTTAATCAGAATAGACAGAATACATGATAAACACAGTATAAAGCTTTAATCAGTAAAAACATGACATGAACATATAAAACAAGCTAAGACATGATATAAAACCAGTTACTTACTCAGTAATCAGATACTTATACACGTATGTATTTATGTAGCATTAGTGATACCGAAGTAGGACTCTCTTTTGTTCGTCTTCTTCGTTCACTGGACACAAGGTATGAATTCTCCGTCCTTTCAGTATGGACATTCTTCTTTATTAGGATTTCCCGTATGTAGTCAACTGTTTTCCCCAGTATATGTTTTATATGTTTTTGAATTGCTTATGTTTAATTAGATACCTAAAGCCATATACATGCATGACCAGTTTCACCTAGTTATGGAGGTACCATAACCATAACACTAGAGGCACCAGTGTTATGACTCCACCACGACGAAGTGATAGCTCGTGGCGTCCCTTCAACTTTTGGCCATATTATTATTATTATCAGGTGGGGCGTATGGGTGCATCCTAGTTTACATGTTTTCAGCAGATTATTCAGGTGAATGTGGTGTGTGCCTTGCATCCTTCACAAGGAGCTGATCCCTCCTACCCAAACCAGTATATTAAATTAGAGGCAACCCCTCTAATTTTCATGACGAGGTCACCCCTCCAAGTATTCATGCACGTTGATAATTCATGACCTATATTGGCTAATGGTAAACATGTTAAATAGTTTTTATAATATAAACATAAGGATTTTCAAACTATAAAACCAGTTTTAATAAGACATGCCAGGTTATTCAGGAGTTAGTCTTTTCCGCTGCTTCATGCTTATATGCTTATATTAGTCATGCTTTACTTGTACACCCGTGCACTGAGCGTTATGCTCAGTCGTTTTCCTTTTCATGTTCCCAAAATGACAGGTACTCAGGGACGCTCGTACACTTTAAGCGTACGTGCATATGGATTAGAAGCTTCCTAGCCTTCTTTACTTTATGCATTTCTTTATACTTTCATACTCATTTCTATGGACATTGTTTAGTCCTTTTCATTTCAAGTATTTATGTTTGTGTGTGATGAGTTCTACTTTTAGGGTACCGATGTTTGATTCCGGTATTTCCTTTATCGTCATGTGATGTTTAATACATTATCCTTGTATGCTTTGATGACACGCCATAATCACGTGTGACATTCCATTTACCAAAATGGGGTGTTACAATTATGGTATCAGAGACAAGGCTTCGACCTGTAGGCTCTTAAAACACGACATGTGTTTAGTGGGTAGTCACTATGGTTTTCCTAGGACTGACAGTCGGTTATCATGCATTCATCATTTTCATGCATACATATATATGTCATTGTCGCATGTTTATGACTAAGTAATGGTTGGTACAGGACTGACCCTATTTAGTCACATGTGTTTTATCGAAACATTTAAATTTGGGACCGACCCATTGGCGTCCCATCGCCATGTCTTTTGTTTTGAGTAAACTAACCATAGGCGTTCACTCACGCGCATACAAAACTTTTCATAAAACTGCATCATGCATTCATGTATAAATTTTCTTGCCTAAAAATTTTCTCATGATTTATTGGTATAATTTTTTTTTCATGTATATAGTTTTTGTTTTAATCAGTTTAATCATGTATTCTATGTTATACTCTCAGATGGTAAACACACAATATCCGAGAGATGGTTGCGGCTGCCAATGCATACTTGCAGGACTATCCTCCCCCACCTTGCATTTTTCCCACGGAAGGAAGGAATAGGCTCATGAGTGAATACTACACTATTAGCCAGCAACCTGAAGAAAATAGCAATGATTTCACGAAGCGTTTCCTTCGGTTCGCTGGTGTCCTGAGAGCAGCCGCGGGCACTACTGAAGAGCAGGCACAACATTTTAGTTGGGCCCTTTCTCCAATGATTGCCAATAACTTAGAAGGTTCTCCGTTAAACACGGTGGCACAATTGGCAGATGCAACACGTAAGCTGGAGATGCTGTAAGAAAGAGATGAGTCCGGGGAAGCAGAGATACCCGATAAGAGGTAAACATTCGTATTTAAAACAATGATCAATCCGTATTCTTTCAGTACATGTCAATATTTCATCTCTTTTAAACTGTATCTTCCAGGAAGAAGACTGGGGACCGGTCTCAGCCGGCTACTCAACATCAGCCTACTCAGCCCAAGGGAAACGGTCAGACTCACGACCGTTCTGCTACGGAAAGGCGTGGCGGTAATGATAATTACCGTAGCAACGCTGGAGACTCCAACAGCAGCAGGTCCTTATACTTACTCATTTTCTTATGATTACATGTTATAACTCTTAATTCTGACACATTAGCAATTCTTCTACCAAGAATCATGGTAACGGGAGGGACCAGAACCAGAGAGGTTCACAGCCTAACCGTCCAGCTATCACTAGTATTCCATCTTACGATTTATCCGCGTTATCCTTTCTACCTTCTTACCATGTCTCATGTATATTGTACTTATCAGGCTCTAAGCCAGTCAGCACACCTGCTGGAGGATATACTCATCCTCTTTGCTCTACCTGCCACCATAGGCACCCAGGGCCATGTCGTCGCGACACTGACGCATGCTACAAGTGTGGTCTTCCTGGCCATCGCATGAAGGATTGCCGAAAGGGCGAGATGGAGGGTACATCGGGACATGCTGATACCAAGCCGCCTCCTACTAGTGGACGCGTTTTCACGACATCTCGCGATCAGGCCAACAAGTCTACAGGTATCATCACTGGAATCTTGTATATGTATGGTCAAGCTGCATGTGTTATGTTTGATACGGGTGCTACTCACTCGGTCATTTCTAATGCTTATGCCAAGAATGTTAGGATACTCCCCATGCCACTAGAGAATATACTGAGTATTTCTATGCCGTTACGAGACTCTGTACGCATAACCCATGTGTACAAGAGCCTTCCCCTAGAGTTGATGACAAGATTCGTCTTGTTGACGCACTTCCACTGAACACGAATGATTTTAACATGATTTTGGGCATGGATTGGCTATCCAAGCATCATGATATCATAGACTGCCATTCATATCGAGTCATCTTCGGTGATGTTAATGCACCAGAGTACATTCACAACGGGTTCATACCCGAAAGGTCTGTATAAATCATATCAACCCTGCAAGCACGTGCATTACTTTCACATGGTTGTGAGGGTTATCTAGCTACTGTTCATGACATGGATGCTGAATCCCCATCAATTCAGAATCAGCCGATAGTGTCAGAATTTCCAGAGGTATTTCCAGAAGAGCTTCCGGGCATACCACCTACACGTGAAGTAAAATTTAATATCGAGCTCATCCCAGGAGCTGAGCCGATTTCCAAGGCTCCTTATCGCATGGCTCCCATAGAGTTGAAGGAGCTGAAGGATCAATTGCAAGAACTTATAGAACGAGGCTTTATTCGGCCGAGCACATCTCTATGGGGCGCACCGGTCTTATTCGTTAAGAAGAAGGACGACAGTATGCGTCTTTGCATAGCTTATCGCGAACTCAACAAGATTACCATCAGGAATAGGTATCCACTACCACGCATAGATGATCTGTTTGACCAACTCCAAGGGGCCAAGACTGCTTTCCGTACACGCTATGGACACTACGAATTTCTAGTCATGCCATTTGGCCTTACCAATGCTCCAGCAGTGTTCATGGATCTGATGAACAGAATCTATCATGAATTTCTTGACAAGTTCGTCATTGTCTTCATTGACGACATTCTGATATTCTCTAAGTCCAAAGAGGAACACGAAGACCATCTTCGTATAGTACTACAGATTCTTCGCCAGAAGCAGTTGTATGCTAAATTCTCCAAGTGTGAGTTCTGGTTAGACAAGGTGGCATTCTTAGGCCACATTGTATCAGCAGAAGGAATCACGATGGATCCAGCAAAGGTTGAGGCTATTACCAAGTGGCCAAGGTCGACATCAGCGACTGAGTTCTGTAGTTTCCTAGGCTTAGCTGGTTATTACCGTAGGTTCGTGGAGAACTTTTCCCGTTTAGCACTACCATTGACCAAACTGATGCGGAAAGGGGAGAAATTCGTCTGGACTGAAGAACGAGAGAAGGGCTTTGAAGACCTAAACCAGAAGTTAGTATCTGCACCTATTCTTACTCTCCCATCTGGTACAGGTGGATTTCAGATCTACAGTGAGGCATCGGGGAAGGGACTTGGCTGTGTTCTCATGCAACATGGGAAAGTGATCGCGTATGCTTCATGGCATCTTAAGCCTTATGAGGAAAATTACCCTACGCATGACTTGGAACTTGCAGCAGTCGTGTTTTCTTTGAAGATATGGAGGCATTAATTGTATGGAGAATCATGTGAAATTTTCACGGACCACAAGAGCTTGAAGTATATCTTCACTCAACGTGAATTGAACATGAGACAGAGGAGATGGTTAGATCTGTTGAAGAATTATGAATTAATCTGTAGTATCATCCCGGCAAGGCGAATGTAGTGGAAGATGCACTTAGCAGAAAGTCCGGAGTGATAAACGGCATTAAAATTAAGGAGGAAATTATAAGAGACTTGGAGCGACTAGACATAGAGATCATGGTACGTGGATAGCATGGTTACTGGGCTAATCTTAGAGTAGAACCCGAGTTACTCTCTAAGATCAAGGAAGCACAAAAGATGATGGAGAAATCTGGGCGATAATTCAAAATTTGGAGAAGCAGAGAGAATTTTGAGTAGACGCAGATGGTATCCTGATGATCAAGAACTCCAGGAAGCATTGTTAGCTGAGGCTCATAGCTCCCCATTCTCTATTCATCCTGGTTCGACCAAGATGCACCATGACATCAAGCAGTACTTTTGGTGGAGTGTGTTAGAAATACGTTTTTACGTATTTAGAAAGGATCGGTCACTCCAATGATATATTCAAGTATTGAGCTAGTGATCCATGATGTAAACATATAGTCCATATAGCCCACATGTAGGGTGGGCTATATATACCCCCTCCTAGCATGTTAGGAGGGGTTGCTCATTTTGTTCTTTCACACATTTCATTAATCTAATCCATCTTTGTCTAATCCTCTCCTTTCTCTCTCTAACTTTCTCTCTCTAGTTCTTCCTTTTCATCCATCTCTCTTGATAAATACAAACACATCTACAATCCTAAGAATATATGATTCTACAATTGGTATCAAGAGCCATGGTTGATTAGGTTGTTCTTGTGTTTGTTCATCATTGATTGGTGGGTTTTTGATCTAAAATCATTCGATTCAAAAAAAAATTGTTTTTTTATTGTTTAATCTTTCTTGAAATCATCTAAATAGTTGTGGTAGTGATTTTGGATTTTTGTTTTGGTAAAAACACAAAAAAGTTGGAATTTTTATATTGATTTTTGGGTAAAAATTACAAGTGTTTGAAATTTTTTTTGGGTACAATTCAGATAAGAGGGTTTTTCCATATTCCGAACTAATTTCTTTTTTCCATATTCCGAACTAATTTCTTTTGTCAAATTTATTCCAAACTATTTCTCATTTTTCCCTCCAAAATGAAATGTCATTCCGAATTAATTTCTATTCGGTCAAATTATTCCGAACTATTTCTCATTTTTTCCCTCCAAAACGAAATCTCATTCCGAACTAATTTCTTTTGTCAAATTTATTCCGAACTATTTTTTGTCCAATATTACATTCCGAACTAAGTCATGTTTTCTTTCCCTCCAAAATGATATCACATTCCGAACTATTTTTTTGTCCTGTACTACATGCCGAACTAGGTCATGTTTTATTTCCCTCCAAAATAATATCACATTCCGAACTATTTTTTGTCCAGTACTACATTCCAAACTAGGTCTGAGATCTTTATATTCCGAACAAGGTCTCAAAACCAAGACTCCACTCGACACATCTTAGAAACGAACTCAAACTCGACAAAACCCACACCTCTCATCACAAAAATCACAAGACTGTTTCAACATCCACACTCTCATCACAGACCCATTCTCGTCACACAAACAACACATCAAAACAGACTAAACCAAAACCAAGACTCGACATTACCCTCGACCAAACAGCCTCGAATTTGACCAAGACTCAACAAACCAACAAGACTCATCAAGTCTCGACCAAAACTCAACCTCGTCAAAACCAAAATAGCCTAACACCCTCGACTCGAAAAACTTTTTTCAAGACTCGAAATCCAAATCCCTTTTCAAATCTAAATCCTTTTTCAAGACTCCAAAAATCTTGACTGACTCAAATCTCACTTAAACAAAAACTCAAACACTAGCAATCACACCTAGACTCGACTATACAAACAACGAAAACGTAAACAGTCTCAAACTAGAACCCTCGACATACCCAAATACACACTAGTGACAAACTTGATCAAAACACTCGAATACACTGACAAATCAGTCACTCGACTCGAGACTGACTCACGTCAACATCCACAACACCCACTTCATCTGACTCGACTCTTTGAACATAAGAACCACACACAGTCTCAGACACAAACAAAAACACACCCACAAACACTCACAGAAACAACAAAACACAATACAGTCTTACAGAAAACTATCATCGATCAAAACCAAGTCAACGAACATGCAATCAAAAATAAAGACCTTACCCGAGACCCTTTTTACAAGATCTTGAAGATTTACTTTCTTGTGTTCTTGGCTAAACGATTCTGACTATTTTTTTTGTTGTCGGCACAACTAAAATAGGTCACCGAAAGGTTATTTAAGTCTGATTGTCTTGGGTGATTACTTTGATTTTGTGCTTCGATTATTTATTGGCTTTGGGGGTATAGATCAGATTGGGGAGAAGGGTGTATAGATCAGTTCTGTGAGAATAAAGGGATGGAGTGTTTGAGGTGGTGTATTAGGGTAAGATTGTATTTTTGAATGCGTATGAAGATGAGAGGATTTGCAATGGAGGCGGAGTTGTTGATGTAAGTGAGATTTGGGTTGGTGTGACCATAGGATTAGGTTTAGGTGTGTTTGATTGTTTTTTTTTTGGGAGAAGAAGTAATATGGCGGAGGAAACAAGGAGTTTAATTTGGATTTAATGTGAGTGTCGTGTCTGTTTTATACTCACAGTGTTAACTGGCACTTTTTTTGGCACTATTGGGCATTTTGGGCCACGTTTTGGCTAATTGAGAGAAAAAGATACACGTTTATTCACGTTATCTCTAGACGTTTTAGAGATATTTTACATTTTTGAGATATTTTATTCACGTTTTAGAGATAGTTTACAATTAGATGTTCTAGACGTGTTAAAGTTATTCAATGTTTTGGAAAATTTATTCATGTGTTTTGGCAACTCATTGGGCTCAGACGGAGTAAATTTTAAGGGGTAGAGATTTATGGTATGTTTTGGATATAAATTATCGGGCCGATCACTATATTAACCGAAGGTATTTAGTGGGTCGATTAATTTTTGCAAGTGAATTCGGGATGACCAACTAAATATCTTAATGTTGCAAAATTAATCTGATTGGATTAATTAGTTTACGAGCTTTATTTTTGGAGTGAGCCGAGTTGGAATTGGACTCCGGTTTATTTATCAACGTTTGAGCTGATCCCGATATTATTGAGCCGAGGAAAAGATATATTACCAAACAAGGATCCAAGAATTTTTCATCAAACTTTCAATGGAGTCATTGAATTTGACACTTCAAGAGGTAGACTTGCATCGAATACGAGACAAATCTAGAGAAAGTATTATAACCTTATTTCGACTACTTCAGTCTCATTTAATGACTATTTCATGGCTTCACGGAGGAAGAGAATTCGTGACACTCTTTGGTCAAGATCGTAATATATTCATCGATTCACTATTCCTCAACTTGAACCAACTTGCTGATCAACTTCAAAAAGAAGACTTCAATCACTCTACATCGACACTTGCTTATAAGGCTCTTGTGACACAACTCATGCCTTTCCTCCTTTTCAATATCATCAAGTCTGAAAGTTCAGTGATTTGGCAGTCATTTTTTCGAGACACACATACCGAGCTTCAATTTTTTCGTGGTACACTATTGAAACTCTTGACATCGGCCTCGTCTTCGATTTATGAAAAATCCTAACTTCAGCAAGCGTGTGATAATGGAGTGCAAGATTCTATGATACAAGAGGAAAATGGTCATACGATTGACGAATTGGAGGTTCGTAAAGATTGCAAGGACATGGAATCACCAGTTAAGCATGACATCAGCAACAAGTCAGGGAATGTGTTGAGCCAATGAAAGTTTTAACTATGGCCCAGTCTAGAGTTTTTTAATTAGACTAAGTGTTTAATGATTGCTGAGAGGACCAGCGACAGAGACCAGACCAGTGGAAGGCAAAGCCTCAGCTGGCACACCAGGATCATTCAAGTCAAAGACAACGTCAGAGAAGTCAAAGACAATATGAAGTCATACTCACCAGAGATTATGGATATCTAGGATGTTGAAGGAATGTGCTGGTGTTCAAGGATCTCTGAGTTGACAACACTCAGAGATCACTTAAGAACCCTAGAAGTCTGGGACAAGCAAAGCTTGTCCAATCCTTTTATAGTTTAGGCGGGAGAATATACCAAGTGTTTTGAGCGGGACAAAACAAGAGATTCAAGATAAATCCTAGTACGACCTAGTGGGACAAAAGGTGAACAGTTGGCAGAACTATTCACCTAAAGTTGTTTAAAGGTATGTCTCGATTTGGACATGCATTTAATACGTTGTCCTCTTCCATTCAGAAGGTGACACGTATCAGCTACTCCCACTAAGGAAGCAACCTCGTACACTATAAATAGGAGTGAGAAAGAAGAATTAAATTAACCCTTGTGCTTGGATAAATTATCTAAGTTCTTTCTCACCTTGGAACCGCTGAGCCCTCAGTTGTCTACCAGTGTCTCATTGGTTCCCTTGTAAACTTGAGTCTCGAATCTAGTTTACTTGTCTAGGGTTCATTTCTTGTTGTCATTCAACGAGTGTATTCATAGCACTTTGTAATACTTTGTTTATAATACTTAATAAAGCATTACGCGTTTGAAAAGTATTTCATTGTGTTTCTTGGTTACAAGAGTTATAGTTTATCAACAATTTTCATATTAAGGGACTTTCAATTGGTATCAGAGCGGTTTGATTTATAAAACTTTTCATAAAGCGTTCTGGTTTTTAAAATCAAGATCTTAATATGGCTGATACTATACCTCCTCCACCTTTTGGTCAAACCAGTATAGGTACGACATCGACCACTATACCGGCCACCACATCTACTACCATGCCTACACCAGTTGTAAGCACTGGTAATAATGATGATGACCTTCCCCAACTACTTGATGTTCGAGGAGGGTCACATGTGTCCAATGTACCAGCATTCGATGAAGAGGATTTTCAAGTTGGAAAAGTGAATTTCTTATATATTTAGATGGCTTATAACCCTTCTTGATAGAAATCTTAGAAAATGGTCCCTATGTACCACTGGCTGTTTCCTCTACCCCTGAGAGACCCATTAAGAAGACTGTTAAGCAATGGTCTCCAGCGGATAGACGTCTGGCTAACCACGACAAGAGACTCAAAAGTATCATACTCTCTTACCTACCCAAGAACATTATGAAGTCCATCATTAAATGCAACTCTGCTAAGGAGATGTGGACTGAATTAGTTCTAGGGTATGAAGGTCCAGAGGAAACAAAAGAAACCAAAATCCAAGCCCTTAGACATAAGTTTAATGCTTTTAAAGCTTTGGAAACAAAAATTGTTGCACAAACTTATACTAGGCTTAAGATTTTGTTGAATGATTTGGGAAACAATGGAGTTATTCTGCCTAAGGCTGAGGTTAATGCTACTTTTTTCAATAGTTTACCTAGAAAATGGCTTAGCCTAAATTAGACCTTAAGAGCAAACAATGCTATAAAGAATGATACTTTAGCTCAACTGTTTGGTAGATATAACTATGAAGAAGTGCTAATTGACTCCATTTACAAATTAGAGACTGACAGGTTCACCACCAATATCACTGGTTCAAAAGCTCTTATTGCTAACCATTCCTTTCAGGACAACAACTCTGACATAGAAGAGGACACCAGAAGTAGTCAAGAATTTCTTGATGAATTACATGCTGAGTTCCATGACAGAGCTCTTCTAGCTGACCAAAAGAGGTACTACAAGAGATCCGGTAGAGTTGGAGCTGCAAAGGTTGATAAATCAAAGGTGTCATGCTACACTTGAGGAAAGACTGGTCACTATCAGAAGGATTATTGGTCACATAAAACCTCCTCTCCAAGATTCCCTTCATCCAGCAACAACAACAGCAAGAAGAAGTTTTCCACCTCACCTTTCAAGCAAACCTCTCACTCTGACTCAAAGGGGAAGAAGGACTACAAAGTTAAATACAAATCCTTGAAAGGTGAGCTGCTAAACCTCAACCAGAAAGCTGATGATGCAGCAAAGAAAAACGATGTTAAGAAGACTGAAAAAGGTCTGATTGCTGCCTCATTCGACTGGGATGATGAACCCCTCACATATGAGGATGAAGGTACCACTACTGTCAGAGCCTTTATGGTTATCGCTGATGAAGAACCCGCTATGGGTAAAAGTGAAGCAAGATATGGTCAATGGGTGGACATCACCATAAAAAAGGTACAAAGAATGTTATCTATGGCTGAAGATCCTGATAGAGACCATGTCAGTGACTATATCTTGGTTGACCTCCACTTTGTGGAAGAGCAAAGAAAAAACCTGTTAAACAAATTTCATAGTCTTAAAACAGAGTTAAATCATTGCCAATCTGAATTAACAAATCTTAAACCATTTGTGAATCTTGCTAATCAACTTCAAAATGAAGTGAGCAAATTATTCATTGAAAATGAGTCTTTGTCTGATGAAAACTCTGAACTTAGAAAAACCAATGAGAAATGGAATTTGGCTCAATCCACAGTGGAAGAAATAGTCGCTGAATCCATACCTGGTGATGTGGTTCATGCTATTGGGGGAAAGGGTAGATACAAAAACCATATACCTGTTCCCAATGTTAAATTTGTCCCTTCAGATGTTTCTTCTCCATCCTCCACTTCTGTGGATGAGAAAAACTCTGACAAGAAATCAGAGGTACCAGCCCCACCAAGACTGGCTTGTGCTAACCCATCTGATTCCTTGCTTGGCCCAAAACCTCCAACTAAAACCCCTGGGAATTCAATTCTCAAAGTCGCTGATAAAGCGAACAAAAAGATTTTTGTGGCCAAGGACTCCAACAAACCCACTCATCCCCCTGAAGAGCTTTCACCCACCAAGCAACTTCTCCTCACCAGGATGGAAGAAGTAAAGGGGTTGAAAGAACAAATCAACCCTAGAGTTAATAGTCCTTCTGTTAACTCTCTTGGCGAAGGATCTAGTAGCTCCAAGGGGAGAGCTTTGTTCAGACCTTGCAAGTATTGCGGTTTTAAGAATCATTCATCTGAGGATTGCACTAAGAAACCAAAATGTATCACATGCGAGTCTACTGAACACACTTCTAGAGAGCATTAGGAAGTCATTGCGGTTCAAAGAACCAGAACTTAAATAAGATCAAAAACTCCTCATGGACCCTCAAGAAAGGCTGAGCCTAAACCCAGAGATAAATCTCAGGGTTACAGACCTAATCCCCCTTGCAAGTACTGTGGCTTCTTCGACCATCACTCAGATGAGTGTGAGCATTATCCTGGATGTGGCATCTGTGGAAGCATGCGTCATGAACCCAGGGACTGCAACCGAAGAGGGGGAGGAAACCAGAGAAGGACCAATGTCGCTGGTCAGCGACAGCATGGACCCACTGGAAACTGGGTTCATCATAGAAACTAATATGGCTTTGTTATATCTATGCATGAATATCTGAAGAAAATCTATTTGGTATCTGGATAGTGGGTTCTCTAGACACATGAAAAGGGTTAAACAATATCTGCATAGATATAAAAAGGAGTCTGGTCCAAAAGTAGTCTTTGGAGATGACTCCTCAGGGTCTACTGAGGGTTATGGCTCAGTGGATTGTAATGGAATAACCTTCACAAGGGTCGCTTATGTCAACGGACTGAAGCACAACTTAATCAGCATTAGTCAACTCTGCGATGCTAGCTTCAAAGTTCTGTTCACTAAGACCCAAGGAACAATCTTCAATCAAAATGATGATGTTGTTCTAATTGCACCCAGTAGAAGGGATGTGTATGTCATCGACATGACATCTTGTCCAGAAGGGACAAACACTTGTCTCTATGCCAAAGCATCTGATAGTGAAAATTGGCTATGGCATAATAGACTCTCCCATCTCAACTTCAAAAACATTAACAAACTGGACAAGAATGATTTAGTAGTTGGTCTTCCCTCTCTGACCTTCACCAAAGACAGACCCTACTCAGCCTGCGAGAAAGGGAAGCACCACAGAGCCTCATTCAAGACAAAACAACCATTCTGCATAAATAAGTGCCTCCATCTTCTTCACATGGCCTTATTTGGACCAGTAAAACCTCAATCCCTTAATCATAACAAATATACACTAGTCATCGTAGATGAATTCTCCAGATTCACATGGGTATTCTTTCTCAAAAGAAAGAGTGATGCTGCTGAAAGAATAATGTCCTTCATCAAAGAAATAGAGAATCTCAATGACTGCAGAGTTAAGGCTATCAGAAGTGACAATGGCACTGAATTCAAGAATCATGCCATGGAAGCCTTTTGTGATGAAAAGGGTATATCATAAAACTTTTCTAACCCAGGCACCCCTGAACAAAATGGTGTCGCAGAAAGAAGAAACAGAACCCTCAGAGAGGCTGCAAGAACTATGTTCAGCGAATCAAGACTTCCTAAACAATTTTGGGGTGAAGCTGTAAACACAGCCTGTCATACACAAAACAGATCCATTATAGTGAAGAGACACGGCAAGACTTCTTATAAAGTGTATTGGAAGAGAGCCCCTGATGTAAGCTACTTCCATGTCTTTGGTTTCCCTGTTTTCATTCACAACTATAGAGATCACCTGGGAAAATTTGATGAAAAGTCTGATGATGGATTCTTTGTTGGCTACTCTCCCACCTACAGAGCTTATAGAGTATTCAACATCCGCAAACAAGAACTAGAAGAATCTATCCATGTCACCTTCAATGAAGCAGATGCTGTCATCAACCACACCAACTCAATAGAATGTGACATTGACTTCAATGAAGTTAAATCATATCCAGAGGATGATTTCTCAAATCCCAAGGAATCATCTAAGGATTGTCAAAAGGACTTCCCTTATGTTCATGCATTTGATCCTCATTCAATCTCTGACATCACTCCAGAGGTTGAAAATGCTGAACCAATCACTCCACCCACTACAATGAATGCTTATCTCATCGAACCAATCTCTCCTCTTGATGAAGAGATTATGGATGAAGAAATAATATGTGAAGATCCCTCAGCATTCATTGAACATGTTGTGACTCCTGAACCCACAGAGACTCCTACTCCTCAATCCAAATGGAATAGGAACCAAGATATTCTTCTGGTGAATATTCTTGGTGAACCCTCTGAGGGAGTCACCACCAGAGGGAAATTGAGATCTCTGGAAACCGCCTCAGTGAATGAATGCCTTTTCGCTGATTTTCTCTCTGAGGATGAACCTAAGAATGTGGCTGCTGCACTTCTAGATGAAGGATGGGTTGTTGCCATGCAAGATGAGTTAAATCAGATCAAGAGGAACAAGGTGTGGACTCTGGTAAAGGCTTCAGCTAGGAAGCAAGTGGTTGGAACTAAATGGGTCTACAGAAACAAGAGGGATGAAGCTGGCATGATTGTCAAAAGCAAGGCTAGGCTTGTGGTGCTGGGATATAATCAATCTAAGGGGATTGACTATGATGAAACATTTGCACCAGTAGCCAGATTGGAAGCTATCAGAATCTTCCTAGATTTTGCAGCTTATATGGGGTTTATTGTATACCAGATGGATGTGAAGAGTGCTTTCCTAAATAGGAAGCTTGAAGAGGACGTATATGTCTATCAACCCCCAGGGTTTGAAAGCAGTGAGTATCCTGATCACGTCTGCAGACTTCACAAAGCACTCTATGGGCTGAAACAAGCCCCTAGAGCCTGGAATGAAACCCTATCAAAATTCCTACTTGAAAATAAATTTGATAGAGTTACCATTGATCAAACCCTGTTCACTTATAGGTCCAAAGGTGATGTCATTTTAGTACAGATTTATGTGGATGATATAATTTTTGGTTCAACCAATATTACATTGAGCAAACAGTTTGCCAAACTAATGACCAAAAAATATTAAATGAGCATGATGGGGGAATTAACTTTTTTCTTGGGTTTTCAAATTAAACAAAATTCAAAAGGAGTTTCCATTTGTCAAGAAAAATATGTTAAGGATTTGCTCAAGAAGTATGATCTGTTTGATTGTGCATCAGTGAAATGCCCCATGCTTCCTTTCAACAACATGGGAGCTGATGACTCAGCGGTCTCTGTTAGTGAGACCTTATATAGAGGCATGATTGGGTCACTGATGTACCTCACAGCAAGCAGACCAGACATACAATTTGCCACATGTCTCTGTGCTAGGTACCAAGCTAACCCCAAGGAATCATACCGTGTAGCTGTCAAAAGAATTTTCAGGTACCTAAAAGGATCTCCCACATTGGGTCTCTGGTATCCTCATGGATCAGGCTTCGACCTCAAAGCCTACTCAGACTCTGACTATGTTGGGTGCTGTCTTGATAGAAAGAGCACCTCTGGTAGTTGTCAAATCCTTGGAGAAAAGTTAGTATGTTGGAGTGCCAAGAAACAAAACTCTGTGGCCATGTCATCAGTTGAAGCTGAATACGTAGCGGCCGTTGGTTGTTGTGCTCAAGTTCTCTGGATGAAAAGTCAGCTGGCTGATTATGGGATCATTTATGAAAAGGTTCCCATATTTTGTGACAACACAAGTGCTATAGCCATCTCAAATAATCCGGTACATCATTCCAGAACTAAGCATATTGACATCAGGTATCACTTTATCAGAGACCATATTTTAAAAGGTGATATTGAGCTTCATTTTATACCCACTGAATACCAGCTCGCTTGTGACAATTCGTCAATTTATGGTTTATATTTTATTCTCAATATTTAAATTGAAAATATTATTTTAATGTTATATTATGAAATCACTTATTTTTGGGAAGTATTTTGGATTTACGTCTTGAAGTAGCGTCGACTACGTCTAAACCGGAGGATTCAACGTTACGTGCTTACGTTTACATACACCGTCTTTGGTGACAGTCCGACATTTCAGAAAATAAATTTATCCGTGAATATTATTTTGGAGTTTTAAATTTGTGTTGGTTCATAAACTCACAAATTTACGAGAAGAGATTAGGACTTACGATTTTAATTTAATGTCCTTTACGACTAAACCGGAAACCTTAGGATTACGTATTTACGTTTTCGAACTCCGTTTTTGATGTGACAATTTTTATTAGATTCGTTTTGTGTCGTTGATTCATAATTTATAAAAACGTTTTTCGTAAAACGACTCGAGGGCACGCAAATCGAGGAAATTAGAATCGAGGAATACCCGTAAATTAGCGGGATGGGACAAAATAATTTATCCTACCCGACTAATAAAGGGACGCCAAGACTAGGGACACCATATCAAAGATGTGGCACCCTTACACTTATTAAGTTACACTTGTAACTTAGCTTCAATATGAAGCTACTCTTCCCACAAAAACCTTCAAGCTAAACCATTTACTCTTCATTTTCATCCATGCAAAACCACAAAATTCTCTCTACTCCTCCACCATTGTCGTCCAAGCTTCAACCTACACACCCCTCTTTGATCTATTTTAACCACAAACATTTGTTATAATTAACATATGTTAATCTCCATTTAAAGAAATGAAGATTGGTGCAAGTTATAACATCCAAAGAGGAGTTTCTATGGAGTCTTAGGGCTGATTTTCCACAAGAGGTTCTTGAAGATTGGTGGACTTGAAGATGATATTGGTTTATCACAAGTTGTGTGATCAAAATCCATGTCTTGATCACAACCTACATCATCATGGTGGTATAAAGATTGTTCTTCCCATCCTCTTGTTATTTTGATTATGTAATCATGTATTGTATTTCCTATTGTATATGTATATGATGAATATATGATGATAAAAATATTGTGTGGGGATTTAGTGTTGATAATCATGGGTAAAAAGATGAAAAACTATATGTAAAAATGGTTAATCTTGCTTAAATGGTAGGCTATATAAAAACAGTAACTAACCACATGTTAGACTGATAAAATGGAAAAGTAGAATCAATATACAGTAATTAATATGTCTTGTACACATGTGAGAGTTGGCCATGCAATGGAATCATTAGGATGAGTGAGATATGATCAAAACAAGTTTAGAGTGCAAATATGAGTATACTGTTTTGGACGATTTTTATAAAATACTTAGAGGCTGATTCAACAGTAGCCATAGGAGAGTTAAATGGAGCACATATCATGTAGTTTATGCCATAAAAATTTGAGCTTCTATCTCCATATAGAACTCTATATATGGCTGTTTTGGTGAACATGAAAATAAAAATCAGATTTTGGGAAATTAAAGTATAATAGTATTATATAAGCACTCAAATAAATATAGTATAAAATGTGAATTAAAACCCAGTAACTTATATAATAAATTTATATAAATATGTATAGGGATAAATAAAATGGACATTTTATAAAAATGGTAGTTTGATAAGTTTTATAAGTTATAAAACTATAAACATGATTTTTACGACTTTTTCGGCTATTACCGTAAAATTAACGTTTTTCGTCAATTAAAACTTAGACGATCAAACCCGTCTAATGTAAACTTTTATAAACTTATATACTGATATATAAACATATATAACAAGTAAAAACCGATAAAACCCGAACTATATAACATACGGACATTAACGGGCTAAGTTAACGTTATTGGACTAATAATACAACAAAATGGGCTAAAACACTTATAAACTTATTTATTGGGCTTAACCCATTTGGGCCCAACATGTAAAGTATAAATACTGATATTACAAGTATGAAATGGATTAATACAAGTTAATGAACTTATAATAGGCTTATTGGACCTAAAACACGTAAATAGGTAAAACTAGTAAACTAGTAAGAAGTTACCAATACGTAAACACTAAAATGAGTAAAAGAGAATAAGTAAACCCACTTGATTATCATATATATAAAATCATCATATGTATACATAATTGTTATTTTTATAAAGTCATTGGACAAGAGTCTAAGACGAGTATTATCTGTCTAGGTTCCCGTGATTGAAGCACGTACCGTACGTCCGAATTGCCGATAACCCACCTTCCCACATCAACGTGAGTTCATAGCCTCGCAATCTTTTAAATGTTTTTATGAAATGTTTTATAAACCCGCGAGGGAGATAACATGTTAGTTTTGATAAAATAGGACACCATTTGTCCCGATTGTTTGTTTATTGATTTGGACCCGAATGATAGTATGACCCGATGAATGACTAGATGACCCGATAGATAAAACGAAATGGATTATTAAAGTTAGGTTATGTCACTAAAAGTCCCATTAGCATGAATTGTGAACTACCGGTATTTGGTAGACGCTTATGCATATAATAGTACTATTTGGGGACGATCACCCCAGTTCGCGCCTTTACGGTTGATCCCCGTCGTGCCACATTGATTGGTAAGCGAATTTATGTATGAGAAGATTTACATAGCGTGACCTTTGTGACGACACACTAATTTGGATGGGAAAATTGAGTTTCGGGCTAGCTACCCGTTGTTTGTTGTAGTAAGGTAACAATGTCATGCGGCTTATAATAATCCAATTAATGAAATACTACTATACGCACCAAATTACGATGTATTGTCTGACTAGCAATACGGGGTCATACTATGGATATTATGTTCGTGTTTTAGTTTTACATAACCATATTCATATAACGGTTTTATTTGACTTTATACAACGTCATAAGACGTATTCTATGATATTTTTACGACATTGGCTCGTATAATGATTTTAAAGGCAAATGCCTATATTATGATTTTCGATAAGGATTTGTATAAAAATGACTTTGGCTATTTTATGGCCTATTACAAAGATTTGTACAAAATGATTTTCGGTAATAATTATATATACTGATGATATATTGATGGATTTTATTAAACTCTATGAATTCACTCGGCGTTATCGCTGACCTTTTCTTTTAACATGTTTTATCTCAGGTACTTGATGGTAATTCTCGGGTTGATGACAAAGAATTCATGGCCCGCACTTAAATAACAATTTCCATTCAAATCTTTTGTAAAATTGTATGAAATTATTATGACTTGGGACCTATGTAAATTTGATATTTATGAATGGAAATGCTTTATTAATAAACGACGCGATTTTTAAGCGTTGTCTATTATGTGAGTAATGTGCTATCCCGTAACACCAACGAGTCTTCCGCTGTATTGAGTTGTATAAATTTAGGGGTGTTACAGTTTGGTACCAGAGCTCTCGTTATAGAGAACGAAAGATTTTTAAAACTAAAGTTTTGAATAAAACATTTCAAAATCTTATAACTATAAACATTTTTAACAAAATGTCTAAAAATCTTTTGACCATAACGGTGCCGAAGAATTCCCGAGTTACCGACAAGGCCAGACTGAGAAGTGTTATTTTAATATATATATAACTTGGATTATATATATATATATATGATGTAATTTTATTACATGATTGTTTGACGATTATTTTGATATTTATACGAGGTATTTATACGACGTATATTGTCACAAGGAACTCTAAATACCCTAGTAAATTAATCGAAGCTATTCTCGTAGGAATTCTACCTATCCTAGATCTAAACCAAGTTGTGGATTTTTATGATCCCAACAAATGGTTGATATTCGTAGAAATGTTGATATTAGTTGATTGTGATATTAAAGAAGAATTGGTGAGATTAAATCTGATATCGATGTCATGATGATCTTTCCTTATAGAGTAGAGTTTGACAAAACGTTACCACCTGGAAAGGTGTCATCTGATTTGTTGTCACCCAATTCTTAAATTTGAGAATCGAAAGGGTGAATGTTGCACTTGAGGTTGTCAATGGAACCCTTACCCAAAAGCCTCATGCCACTAGTACCTTTCCGAGAAATCTAATTGATTGTGTGAGTCATTTCATACTAGTGACTCATTTGATAATTGTTGTTTTAAGAGTTATAGGATTGGAAATTAAGTGTGGATCATATCAAGCTTTTACTGCCCTTTTAAGGTTTATGAATAAGGTTGAAAGTATTGGAAAATGAGGTAGGATATCGCATTGAGTATAAGTTGATTGAAACTTGAATAAAGTAAAATTTAACCCGTATGGAATATGAGATTGTTAAGAGGAAGTCGTTAAATCCTGTGATTGAATTATAAGGTTTTAAATGATTGTTAGTTTGTGTTAAGGGTTCTTCCTAGACCATTGTCCAATGATGAGGATGCACGGTGTTCAAGAAATAAATTGAAGAAATATTCTTCTGAATTGGGGACCGATGGATCTTCCGGGACAGGTGGGACACCTAATGACTCTTGTAGATTAGTATTCTTTGTGGTATCTTTTAAAAATAATCCCTAACTTAACTGAGACATCAGTTGGTAAGATGAGTTCTTGGAATTGTATGACATAGTGACACATAATGTGTTACGGTACAATTTTGACTTGTTTATGATTAATGAAAAGACTACCATTGATTGCTAAATTCTACATGTATCGATGTTATCTATCCTTTATTGCTTCATCCTAACGTTCACATTAGTGATGCAACCATTGAACAAGTACTCATCTTGATTTGAGTTACGTTGTGGATTATTCATTTCGAGCGCCAGCAAGGTCATGAACCTCATGATTAAGTGGGTAAGCTCATTTCCTGATGTATAGTAGTTAGTTCTTGGTGAACAACTCTTGATCACTCTTTTGCAGATCACTCATTGTTTTTATAAGATACGATAGTATCCCTTGGGAAAAATTGAATTTTCATCACCATATGATTATTTAAAGTGAGACTTATAAATAATCGTTATCAAAATGAAGTTGTTTATAAAACACCTTGGAAAATCCTTGTAAATTTATTTTTGATTCTTATTTAAGAATTAAGCATGAAAATGTTTTTATTATAAACATGAACATAAAATTTTGACGAACTGAGTATTGCATCGTTAATCTTGAAATTGTATATAGTTGCGCGCCTACATACAATTTGGAATGTACCATGCAAGGCTGATTAATAGTCAACATAAAACTAATGAATAAACACTGCATTTTCTTTGAAGATTGTGAAAGATTAAATTTTATGAGATCTGCAAGAAGTGAGAAATAGAGGCATAATGTTAGGGACACCTACATATGTGCCTGTAGCATTTATTCTTCTGAGTCAAATTTACTCATATGTGGATATTGTCTTAATTGACAATTGATATCCCCTCCTTGACCAATTCTCCCGTGGTGAGATTCTTAAGAAAAGTATCCGATTACCGAGTGTTGATACCCGACTGGATGTATTGACGTTCTTATCATTTCTTATGATTTGATTTCATTTGAATGACCTGGGTAACGATCCGAGGAGCTTTCGAATGCGTACTCAAATTATGAAAACATGGGATATATTCATATTCCTTAAATGTTTTCGTTTGTATCTGATTTGAAATTCTCACGCGTAGATTATGCGTTAACCTTACTCTTTTAGGGTTAGTTATGTCTCCATATATCCTTGAATTTGAAGGATTATGAGTTATTATTAGTCTTTTGAGAAGTTCACATCTTATCGACGACAATAAAACTAGAAAGTTGATAGTGCCAATAGAATGGATTGATTGATTATGACATGACGACATTGTCTTAATTGATGGGAACTCGAGTAGAATTCCCCTAAAAGATAAGATGTTGATTATCAAAAAGTGATCTAAATAATTCTTGGTGGATGACGATATCCTGCATTTAGACTTGAAATTATATTTTGAATGGTTATGAATTAGTCATAGATATTATAATCTAGAAATAACCTAATATGAATTTATTAAAAAGATGTTTCTGTTATCTGAAACTTTAGTAAGTATTTGTAGATGAATTACCTAGACTTTCGCCATTAAGGCAAGTCGAAATTGGTATTGATTATATTTCTGGTGCTGCACCTGTGGCTTGTGCACTGTACGTCAGCACCATCTGAATTAAAGGAATTACCGTACAACTGAGAGAGTTGTCGGAGAAAGATTTTATTCTACCAAGCTCGTCATCATGAAGAGCTATGGTGTTATCATTCCTTATATTTATAGATTACTGTGAACTGAGTAAATTGACAATCGAAAACGATATCCATAACTCGAAATGGAAGATTTGTTCGATCATTTACAAGGTTCTAGTGTATGTTTTAAAGATTTGATCCATGGCATGGTTATCATCAACTTCGCATCCGCGAAAAAGATTATCTATTCCAATCACTACGTCTGGTACTTGTAATGAACATTATGAGTTTCACGTGATGTCGTTTGAATTGACTAATGCACATGTAGCATTCATAAATTTGGTGAATCACGTGTGTAGGCTGTAATTTGATAAATTCATGCTTGTGATCATTCAGGACTAATTGTTTGTTTATAAGAATAGAAAGGAGTTAATAATTATTTATAGACTGCCCTAAATTGGCGGAACAATGAAAACCTGTACCTTGAGTGTTTAACATGTGATTTAAGACTTAATCCTTTATATTAAATGACCATTTGATTAATGATGGTAAGATATATATATATATATATATATATATATATATATATATATATATATATATATATATATATATATATATATATATATATATATATATATATATATATATATATATATATATATATATTGACTGTTTAAAAATTAGAGCCATTTGAAACTTTGGGTTTTACCAAAAAGAAAATGGAAATATGTTTTGACAAATGTTTTATCACAGGATTTTTAAGGGATCATTCCTTATAACCAAAACATTTAACTAAACTCCTGTTTAGGGGTAAATGCTTTTGGTATACTTCTAGACATCTTAAGAAGAATTGAGGAAACAATTTAAACCATGACTTGAAATTTGAAATGACAATTTTTGCTTTTCAACTAAGAAAATTTTTACCAAAGAATAAACGAAGGTTTTTCGAACATTTACGGATCTTACTAATTATTTTCGATAAATCAGCAAAAATCGTGTTAGTTAAATTCAAATGTATTTTGAACATTTTATATAATTGGTCGAACTAAGAAAATTTAAAACTTTTTACGTTTACGTTTCATAAAAATTAAATATTTATTATTTAATTAGTTGTAATAATTATCGACGCTTTAAACGTCGGATTAAGCAAAACTGATAAAAATGATAGCTGAAACGAAATTGAAACTTAGAAAATATGAAGGAAGGTGAACGTAATTACTGACACATTATGTAGAAAATATGAAGAATCAATTACGAGGTATTCCTTAATAATGAAGGTGCAAAATAAATTGCTGAACGATATAAAATATGAACGATGTTTGTAAAAAGGATAATATAGATAATAAAAAGGGGTTCGTGGCTAATGTGAACCATTAGAATTGAGAAGCCGATAGCGTTAAATGTTTTAAAGACCACTTGTGATTCTCTAAATATGGAGGATTGTGAGATATAGTTATGTTGAAATCTTGTAAGTATAAGTATTCTATTCCTATCATTTCTGATTTAAAGTATCTTTATCTGAAGAAGATGTACTAATGACAAATTATGAAGGCAGACATCGCCTCATACATTAGTAAACGTCTAACTATTGCAAAGGTCATCATCTAAATTTTATTCGATTTGGGTCATCGCCGACATACTGACCAAATCTGCTAATATCATTCCTGTTAATGATAGATTCCTGATGAAGAAATTGACTCTTTTGTATTTAAAAGATTTGTGTAAACATAGTGTGCATGTATCGATCATCTCTATCAAGATCCTCTCTTCGCATCGAATTTCTAGAGATTTGCTCAGAAGTCATTGAGAACGAATCTTGATGAGAGTACTGTGTACCACCCCAATCGAAGGGACGAGTTAAAGTAACGATACAAAGTAATATAAGTGATGTTTTATGTTTGAATGAATGACCTTTGGTAATAAACTGTAAAAATCGTTTTCCTTTCGAGAGATTATCATTGATAATCATCGTATTAGGATCGAGATCGAACCTTGTTAAGATTTATATATTAGAGCATCTGTAAGCAGGAGTTGGGATGAAGACACCCGACATACACCCATTGTGAGTTGGACATGTCTTTTAGGTTTAAGGTTTCCTATGATGGCGAACCTAACCTTACGAAATACTCGACCCGCGAGACCTGAAATGATTGTTGAAATTAGGATCTGATTATTGACTGCCGGTAGTGAGCAGGAGGTTATGTGAATATGAAATGTAGATCTTGAAGTGCCAGAGGGGTAGCGAAGTTATGCCAAAAATTTTAACCATGGAAAAATGAATTGATGATCTGAAAGATCATGGGAAATAAGTCCCCGTAGTATGGGACCATAGAGATGATGTAAAAGATTGGTTTGAAAGGCATATAAGCTGGATTTACCCTAGGACTTCAAGAGCTGCGTGAATTATGTTTCGTATATCGAACTTGATAAAATATCTATCAAGTGAAAATCTGAATTCTTCTTAATAAAGCTTAGATCGGCGAAAAGTTGCATTCATCAGAAACCCGTGAACATCATGGATAGAGAAAGTAAGTCAACATTTAGACTGATCTTATTCCCGTAGTTATGTTTGATGAAACTCGCGTATTGTAATGGATTACACTTATGAGAAAAGACCAAATGTGGAGGAAATACCCACATGACTTTAACTCTATAAGAAGCGAGTAGTAAGATGATCTTTGAGGACAAAGATCCTGTTTGTGGGTAAATGCTGTGACAATCCGTCAATTTATGGTTTATATTTTATTCTCAATATTTAAATTGAAAATATTATTTTAATGTTATATTATGAACTCACTTATTTTTGGGAAGTAATTTGGATTTACGTCTTGAAGTAGCGTCGACTACGTCTAAACCGGAGGATTCAACGTTACGTGCTTACGTTTACATACACCGTCTTTGGTGACAGTCCGACATTTCAGAAAATAAATTTATCCGTGAATATTATTTTGGAGTTTTAAATTTGTGTTGGTTCATAAACTCACAAATTTACGAGAAGAGATTAGGACTTACGATTTTAATTTAACGTCCTTTACGACTAAACCGGAAACCTTAGGATTACGTATTTACGTTTTCGAACTCCGTTTTTAATGAGACAATTTTTATTAGATTTGTTTTGTGCCGTTGATTCATAATTTATAAAAACGTTTTTCGTAAAACGACCCGAGGGCACGCAAATCGAGGTAACTAAAATCGAGTAATACCCGTAAATTAGCGGGATGGGACAAAATAAATTATCCCACCCCACTAATAAAGGGACGTCCAAGACTAGGGACACCAAATCAAAGATGTGGCACCCTTACACTTATTAAGTTACACTTGTAACTTAGCTTCAATATGAAACTACTCTTCCCACAAAAACCTTCAAGCTAAACCATTTACTCTTCATTTTCATCCATGCAAAACCACAAAGTTCTCTATACTCCTCCACCATTGCCGTCTAAGCTTCAACCTACACACCCCTCTTTGATCAATTTTAACCACAAACATTTGTTATAATTAACATATGTTAATCTCCATTCAAAGAAATGAAGATTGGTGCAAGTTATAACATCCAAAGAGGAGTTTCTATGGAGTCTTAGGGCTGATTTTCCACAAGAGGTTCTTGAAGATTGGTGGACTTGAAGATGATATTGGTTTATCACAAGTTGTGTGATCAAAATCCATGTCTTGATCACAACCTACATCATGATGGTGGTATAAAGATTGTTCTTCCCATCCTCTTGTTATTTTGATTATGTAATCATGTATTTTCTTTCCTATTGTATATGTATATGATGAATATATGATGATAAAAATATTGTGTGGGGATTTGGTGCTGATAATCATGGGTAAAAAGATGAAAAACTATATGTAAAAATGGTTAATCTTACTTAAATGGTAGGCTGTATAAAAACAGTAACTAACCACATGTTAGACTGTTAAAATGGCAAAGTAGAATCAATATACAGTAAGTATTATGTCTTGTACACATGTGAGAGTTGGTCATGTAATGGAATCATTAGGATGAGTGAGATATGATCAAAACAAGTTTAGAGTGCAAATATGAGTACACTGTTTTGGACGATTTTTATAAAATACTTAGAAGCTTATTCAACAGTATCCATAGAAGAGTTAAATGGAGCACATATCATTTAGTTTATGCCATAAAAATTTGAGCTTCTATCTCCATATAGATATCTAGATATGGCTGTTTTGGTGAACATGAAAATAAAAATCAGATTTTGGGAAATTAAAGTATAATAGTATTATATAAGCACTCAAATAAATATAATATAAAATGTGAATTAAAACTCACAACTTATATAATACATTTATATAAATATGTATAGGGATAAATAAAATGGACATTTTATAAAAATGGTATTTTGATAAGTTTTATAAGTTATAAAACTATAAACATGATTTTCACGACTTTTTCGGCTATTACCGTAAAATTAACGTTTTTCGCCAATTAAAACTTAGACGATCAAACCCGTCTAATGTAAACTTTTATAAACTCATATACTGATATATAAACATATATAACAAGTAAAAACCGATAAAAACCCAAACTATATAACATACGGACATTAACGGGCTAAGTTAACGTTATTGGACTAATAATACAACAAAATGGGCTAAAACACTTATAAACTTATTTATTGGGCTTAACCCATTTGGGCCCAACATTTAAAGTATAAATACTGATAATACAAGTATTAAATGGATTAATACAAGTTAATGAACTTATAATAGGCTTATTGGACCTAAAACACGTAAATAGGTAAAACTAGTAAACTAGTAAGAAGTTACCAATACGTAAACACTAAAATGAGTAAAGGAGAATAAGTAAACCCACTTTATCATCATATATATAAAATCATCATATGTATACATAATTGTTATTTTTATAAAGTCATTGGACAAGAGTCTAAGACGAGTATTATCTATCTAGGTTCCCGTGATTGAAGCACGTACCGTACGTCCGAATTGCCGATAACCCGCCTTCCCACATCAACGTGAGTTCATAGCCTC
This sequence comes from Glebionis coronaria, assembly GCA_025667525.1. Taxonomy (NCBI): domain Eukaryota; kingdom Viridiplantae; phylum Streptophyta; class Magnoliopsida; order Asterales; family Asteraceae; genus Glebionis; species Glebionis coronaria. The sequence continues at coordinate 223,672,142 of CM046882.1, read as the reverse complement.
ACACTCTTTTAAATGTTTTTATGAAATGTTTTATAAACCCGCGAGGGAGATAACATGTTAGTTTTGATAAAATAGGACACCATTTGTCTCGATTGTTTGTTTATTGATTTGGACCCGAATGATCGTATGACCCGATGAATGACTAAATGACCTGATAGATGAAACGAAATGGATTATTAAAGTTAGGTTATGTCACTAAAAGTCACATTAGCATGAATTGTGAACTACCGGTATTTGGTAGACGCTTATGCATATAATAGTACTATTTGGGGACGATCACCCCAGTTCGCGCCTTGACGGTTGATCCCCGTCTTGCCACATTGATTGGTAAGCGAATTTATGTATGAGAAGATTTACATAGCGTGACCTTTGTGACGACACGCTAATTTAGATGGGAAAATTGAGTTTCGGGCAAGCTACCCGTTGTTTGTTGTAGTAAGGTAACAATGTCAAGCGGCTTATAATAATCTAATTAACGAAATACTACTATACGCACCGAATTACGATGTATTGTCTGACTAGCAATACGGGGTCATACTATGGATATTATGTTCGTGTTTTGGTTTTACATAACCATATTCATATAACGGTTTTTATTTGACTTTATACAACATCATAAGACGTATTGTATGATATTTTTACGACATTGGTTCGTATAATGATTTTAACGGAAAATGCCTATATTATGATTTTCGATAAGGATTTGTATAAAAATGACTTTGGCTATTTTATGGCCTATTACAAAGATTTGTACAAAATGATTTTCGGTAATAATTATATATACCGATGATATATTGATGGATTTTATTAAACTCTATGAATTCACTCGGCGTTATCGCTGACATTTTCTTTTAACATGTTTTATCTCAGGTACTTGATGGTAATTCTTTGGATGACGACAAAGAATTCATGGCCCGCACTTAAATAACAATTTCCCTTCAAATCTTTTGTAAAATTGTATGAAATGATTATGACTTGGGACCTATGTAAATTTGATATTTATGAATGGAAATGCTTTATTAATAAACGACGCGATTTTTAAGCGTTGTCTATGATGTGAGTAATGTGCTATCCCGTAACACCAACGAGTCTTCCGCTGTATTGAGTTGTATAAATTTGGGGGTGTTACATCGCTGATATATTCACCAAGCCTATGGCTGAGCCAAGTTTTACTAGGTTGGTTGTTGAGCTGGGTATGTTCAATATTGGTAAACAAATCTTATAAATGATCTCTAATCTCTGTCTATGGGCATTAAAGGAAATTGAATGTAACGAGGTAGTTACATTCCAATGGGACTTAAATATTCCCATATTTAATTCAAATGATTAACCTTTATTGTCAACAACTTTCCCGCTTTCTAAGGGACAGAAAAATCACATGAAGAGTTAAAGGGTCCCACTTTTCCTAAAAGGTAATTTTTTGCATTAAATGCTTTAATTGTAAAACGGCTAAACCTTTTATCAAAACTCTTGACTCATTTTTAAAAATACACATTACTCATTACTTTCACACACACATACTATTCATCTTCTCCAAAACCTTCATTTCTTCCTCACATCAACAATGGCGTCTTCATCAATGAACACTGCTTTCACCGTCTTGGCCGCCTCGAACGTTGATTTTGGGATACACGATGTCAAAATTGCCTTGAACAATTGTGTAGGTCTCTTGGAACACAACAATTCCCTCTACCAACCATTGTTCTCCTTCCTCAAGAACTCCACCATTTTTTAAGCCATAACCAGAGTACCTTCCACATGCTACCACCAATACTTGAAGGAGTTCTGGTTTAGCGTCGAAGTTGATCAAACCTCTTCACACATCACCTTCAACCTTTCCACAATACCCAACCTCTCACTTTTGATCTTCACACCTTTGCCAAAGTCATTGGACTTCCAGTCAATGAAGGCATGTCCGTTGTGCCTGCCAGCGCCACGTAAAGAAGGCTCTGGCTTCCCTTCGTCCTCATGACGACAATGATAAACCTTTCACTACCCAAGGTTTCCAGAACAAATCACTGATCAAAGTGAACTACTTTTCACCCATCTGGAGGACGCTGATGCTATACATTGTGAAATGTCTGGGTGGAAACTAGGGGTCTCATGATCAACTTAATGGAGCCCAGCAAGCAATTGCTTACAGCTTAGTCTGGGGGCAAGATATAGGGATCGCTCAAATACTTTACTCTGACCTAATTGCTAAGCTAGAAAACAAAGGGAAGAAGAACAGACTAGCCACCATCTGCTACACAAGATATCTCTCTCTTCTCTTAGAAGATATGTTGGGTGAAGGCTACACAAACGATGAACTTCTCTCCTTCTCTCATTATCACATCACTGATGCTTCACTAAAGACTCCTTTGGAAGAAGTGCCTCTCAGCAGGCACATGATGCAGGTCGCTGGGCTACTAGTTTCTGATGGAGAGCCCTTGATCCCTCACAATGAGGTGAATGCTGAAAGACTATCTGACAAGTCTCTGTTAAACACCTCTGTGCAGTCTTCTTCTCAGCCCAAGGTGCCCAAGGAAAAGAAAAAGAAGAGGAAAGACATCCCCCTTTCCTCTGAAACCCCTTCTGTTAATCCTTCCAAGACCAAGAATACTAAAAAGAACCCATCCCCTTCTCTGGAGGATGTGGTTGAAGAGCCCACCGCTGACAAACACCCTGAGTCTAGCGTTTCCCAGTCAGCAGAGACGACTAAGAACCTTCTCAACGGTGATATCTCTCAGTTATTAGTTTGCCATTTTATTCTCTTGGAGGTTCACATACAATCACTCTCAACATTCTGTAGGAGAGAGTGATGAAGTATTAGGGTTTGCCTCAAGCCATAGAGTGTCTGTGTCAGCACCTAGAACTCTTAGGATTATCTGTACACTCTGTCTTAACACAAGGATATGATTCATTTGTGCTCATAACGCACCCCGGTGATCCTTCACCCACTGGACTGTGCTCTTGTCCATAACAACTTGAGCATGCTATAGGTCCCAACCCAGAGTCTCTGCACTTCACGTAGTCTCTAGGTCCCCTCATATGAAAAGAGTCCCAAAGAATTTATTCTTTTGGGGGGACTAAATAATCACCCTCAGTCTTCCTAGGGGCAGCGATAAAAGGAGACCATTACCTTCAAATATGTCACAACTAAAAGAGTCCCAAATAATTTATTCTTTTGGGGGGACTGAATAATCACCCTCAGTCTTCCTAAGGGCAGCGATAAATGGTGTCCTTTAACTTCCATGAATTCACAATTAAAAGAGCCCCAAGGAGCAATCCTTCAGGGGGAGCTGGATAATCACACCCAGCTATCCTAGGGGCAGCGAACGACGACCATTCACCACCTAATTTTCACAAATCAAAAGAGTCCCAAGGAGTAATCCTTATGGGGGAGCTGGATAATCACACCCAGATATCCTAGGGGCAGCGAACGGCGACCCTTCAACGTAACTGTTTCACACTTAAAAGAGTCCCAAGGAGAAATCCTTAGGGGGGTTGGATAATCACACCTAGCTTTCCTAGGGGCAGCGAATGGCGATCTATAACTTCATATTTTTTCACAATTGGTTACTAACAAATATCATAACAGGCTCATAATCTTCATGAAGAACAGCAGAATGATGATGCCTATTCCATTGCTGGTGATGAAAATGCTGAAGCCCCCCACATAGATCTCGATGCCATGTCAGACATTGATTCTATGCCAGAGGATGAGGTCTTCATTATTGAAGATGACTTGACCATTTCATATTATTCTGATATGCATCAGAGTTAAAACTCATTTCCTTCCCATCAATGCCAAATGTGCAAGAATTGGCTGCTAAGCAGCTATTGGACTAGAGGCTCTGTACACCAACCCCAGTTCCCTTCGCAACTTTACCAAATTTCATGGAATTGGGGGCGAAGCAACACTTAGAACACTTACAAAACCTCAAGCTTGTCTATGTTCTTCGAATGAAAGATGTTCAGGAACTTGCCGCTGAGGTTCTCTGGGTTAAGAGGGGTGACATCAGTAAAACCAAGCCCAAAGTCACAAATGATGTCATCCTCTCGGAATTGCAAACACTCACCCATGCTGCTGAGGAACTCACCACCACACTAGAGACTTCACTAACTTCATCTGTGGAGTCCTCTATGACTGCTTTGCTTCCGCAACTACTGGGAAATGCCTTGCAAGCTCACCTCCCAGCTGTTCTAGACCAGAGCCTCCAGCAATACATACCATCTGTCCTCACATCAGTTGTCAAAGCAAATGTTGCAGCTATTGCCAAGGCGTCTGAGCCTTCAAGAAAACTTCTTCAAGAGCTGCTACAAGAGGAACTTAAAGAAATCTGCCTATTTGTCCATCAAGAATTTGTTAAGTTCCTTAAGCCTGGATCAGGCACAGCTACTACCGGCGCTATACCTGAGGGGGAGAATTCAGCAACCTCCACCTCTGAAGAAGAAGCAGACACCGCTCCACCTAAGGGGGAGCAATCACTTAAACAACCAACACCTTCAACAGGGATTCCAACACCAAAACCTCTCAGATCCTTCAACCCCATAACTGAAGCAGTAAAGGACAAGGGAAAAGGAATTGCCATTGAACAACCTGAAATAACCCTGCACTTCCTCCAAGAAGAAGGCGGATCTACAACCAAGATCTCCAAACACTCTGACCTGAACAAATTTAAGAGCGTTGATGAACCACCACTTACTCTAGAGCAGGCAAAGGCTCAAATCTTGGAACACCAAAGGCTTGCAAACATTAGAGCAGCTAAACTCAAGAGCAAAGAAGCTCTGAACAAACTCTCTCCTGCTGTAAAGGAAGCTCAGCTGGTTAAGCTCAAAGAACTGGAGGTTAAAAGGAGCAACCTTCAAAAGGAATATGAAAGGATTGTGGACCAGAGAGCTGAACCCGGTCAAATCACCAAGTATACATGTTACACTAACAAAGACAAAAGAGTGGTGATGACCCTTTACAGAGAAAACCAACTAACCAACTACAAAGTCTTCAGTGACTTTAAACTCAGAGATTTGGGGCTCTCTGAATGGTTAGAAATGTTGTCTCTTGCCGAAAACAAAACTGGGCCTGGTGCTGCTGATGAGATGCATTTATACATGATCTCATCGTTCTTTTTGGGCTTTTAATGCATAAAAATATCATAAAAGACCATATATATGCTTGTGTTTGTTTACTTGTGTATTTTAGGTATGGATATCGTGAAAAAGACAAAAGATCACAAGATACAAGGAAAAACGGACACGAGAAACGAAGCCGTACAAAGAACCGGGCCCTAATTCATGGAATACTCAACAAATACCCTTGAAGACTTGAACACATACAAGATTGATCCTCAGTTATTGAAGAAATGACACTTAAAACAGTTGTATATTGATAATTACAAGTTTGGTCCCTTAAGTTTGTCAAAATTACACAAATGGCCCTTCAACTTTGAAGAAATGGAAAGTTTAGTCCCTCTACTATTCAAAATTGCCAATTATGGTCCCTCATGATGCCAAAGATACATTGAAGACCTTTGAAGATCAAGAATGTCCAAGATCAGCCCTTGAAATATCTTAAAATGGCAAAAATAACCCTTTGAAATCCTTTTCCAAAGTTATGTGCCAAAACTGCCAAAGTGTGAAAGTTAATTACAAAGGAAACCAAGTTTTGATGGCTGAAAATACGTTTTACCAAAATTCCCAAAACACAAGGACTATTGTTGGGCAAATGAAACATTCAAATGAATATTGCGCCAAACAACTTCCACTTCCCCCATTTTCGGATCAAACGTGTCACTATTCACCTTTTCACACCCATATTTTACATCAACTTAAACAAAGGGTAAATCTCAATTACCTTGACACACATTTGATTCACACACTCTAAATCCCATCCCAACCTTAAAACCCTCACTCCCACTCACCAAGAGGCCCCACCATTCAACACGTCACCCAATCAGAATGCAACTTACCCTCCAAGTAATCCTACGTGTCCAAATCAACAGCCTAGGATCCTTGCTTCATTCCAAAGCTAAAATGAACAGCCTTGATCAACTTGGACAGCTAAAATGCAGAAAACGTCTAGAAGAACTTAAGGGCATTTTAGAGAATTCACTTCTAGGGTTTTGTGAATAGTGTAGCCTGGCATTTGCCTATAAAAGGAGACCTCAACATGTGAGAGTCCCTTTGTTCCAGTCTTTACCTTTTAAACTTGTAATTCCTTTTTGAAATTTATAAAAGTTGGTATTTTGAGAAAATTGTAATTCCTTTTTATGTTTTTGAAAGTTGGTGTTGTTTAAAGGGTGATTCTGAGTTCCATTGATTGTTATAAGTGTGCTTGAACCTTTTGGATCAAGGACGTTTATGCTTGGTAAGCTTTTTCATGTTTGAAAAAGCTTGAAAGAAGGTTCTGATTTTGCTTATTTTTGTGTACTAACCCTTAACCATAAGCTATAAGCTCTTGCAAGCTTGTTGACACCAAGCTTGTGAAGGGATTAGAGCCCTTGGTTGAGTTGTTTGCTGCTTGTGATGAAGACATCAAGTCCTTGAGTTTCTGCTTTGAAACATCAACCAAGGCATTCATCATCTTTCTTGTTGAAGTACCTTGGTCTTGTTCTAGTTGTTGAACAAGGTCCAAGGAGCATAGCTGGCCTTCCTAGGATGTTGTGGAAGGCAGGTATAACCTCTTGTTAAGATTCCTCTAAAAAATTCCATGTTTATGTCTGTTTTAGATTTGGTACTTGGATTTTGAGTTCTTGTGTTTGTGCTGGTAATTTTTGAGTTTGATTGTGTTAGTTGTCACCTAGTGTAGCTATTTGATCATTAAAATCAATAGGTTGTGTTTAAAAATCAGAAGTTTGTTTAAAAAGTGGTTGATTAAGGGTTGTTTGGGATTACTTGTTCATAAGGCCTTGTGGCCTTGTGCCCTTGGTTCTTAGGGTTTGGGAGGTCTAAACAAGTCCTAATATACAAGTTTTAGTCATTGGTTTACTTTCTAAAAGTTTGGAAAAGAGATTTGAAGTTTTGCAAAAATCTGATAAAAGTGGTTTTAGAGTTGGTCAAACACATCAGAACCAATAACTTCTTTGTTACTTGGATCTAAGGTCTGAAATCAGGTTTGGTAATAGTTTGGGTGATAAGCTATCTATTGGTTATTTGGTTGTTGAATTTGGTGGCTTATTGTGGTTTTTATAGCTTATCAAAAGTTGCTGAAGTGGTCATTTGCATCAGCAAAGTGACCACCTCATTTTGTGCTTGCATTTGTTATCCTAGTGTATGCCTTGTGATTTTGCTGCTTGGAACTTGTTTATGTGCTTCTTGTGATTGGATTTTGCTATTTGGATTGCTTTGTATCTGGCTTATAAGCTAACTGGCTTATTAAGTCCTTATTGCCAAAATCTGTCATCAAAAGGTCAACTGACCTCTTGATTCACAAGGCCTCCTCCTTGAGTCCTTCACAAAAATTGCTTATAACAAGCCCATAGACCATTCCTGGTCATTTGGTGCATTTTGGAGTACTTTGACTTTTGGTCAAATAAGCACTTTTTGGCTTATTTTTGAGAACTGCTTATTGGCACATGCAACAACTTATCTTTTGTAATAGAAATCATTTTTCTTAGCTTAATATCATATTTGGAAGTTTACAAGTCTTTTGGTTAAGCTTTTGCTAGAAAACTAGCTTATTTGGCTTTTTCAGCCAGCTTATTTGCTCATACAGCTTATTCTACTTGGCTTTTTGTGATTTTCTTGATTGATTATTCTTAGTTAAGCTATTTGTGAGCTTTTTCAACAAACTAGAGCTTCTGAGGTTCCCTAAATCTCTAACCCGACTATTTTGTCTTTTTGTGAATTTTACTTTGCTTATTTCTGGCTTATTGAGTGTGCTTTTTCAAAATTTCTTTTTACAGATCTCATAAGCATCCCAAAAGAAGGCTGTGTGTCAAATTAGAGCTTATGGCATTGGTTTATTGCTTAATGGGCTGAAAAGCCCAATAAGAATAAGCTGTGAGTTTAATAAGCTGTGATAAGGTCACATTCAGCTTTTGGGCCTTTAGAATTTTGTTCTTAGAATTAAATTTTGAGTCAGATAAGGCTTTTCCAAGTCAATTGGGCCAAGTTTGATTTTTTGGGCCCAAAAGCCCATTTGGTTTGACTGTTTTTGCTTTTGGCCCATTTGAGGGCCCAATAGAGGTATTCTGGTCATTTCACTTTGATTTTCTGATTATTTAGGTTAAAATAAACTAGTTTGCAAGTTTTTAGATTTTTTTATAATTTTTGGATTTTTAATATTATTTTAATATTATTTTATTATTATTTTTCAAATTTCACATTTTCCAACTTTTTACATTTTTCTTAGCTTTAATACATTAAAATAGGAATTTAGCAACTTTTAGAATAATTTTATCACTTTTAGATTATTTTTTATAATTATTTTAAGTTTTAATAGTTTTTAAATCATTTTAAATAGTTTTATTAGTTTAAAAATTTCTAAAAATAGTTTTTAATCTTTTTAGGTCATTTTAGAGGTTTACCAATTGAAAAATCTTTATTTGGGCTTTTTGATAATTTATTTGATTTTTAGGGCTTTAATTAGCATTTAAAATTGAATATTTAATTATTTAAAAAGGTTTGAAAAAGTTTTGATCATTGGTAAACTCTTAGTTTATTTATTTTGATTTTTGGTGAATTTTTGGTAATTTTTAGAATTAATTTTTATTTTTGTAGTTTGCACGGTTTTACGTTTTAACTTTCTAGTAGTAATTTTTACGTCTTCGTCATCTTCTTTTCTCATCCCCTTCTAAACCAAATATTAATCTCAAATCTTTTGCATCTTAGTCACACACATATACCTCCTTGGGAAACGAACTTCATAAGGGTCATTAGTGTTTACGCTTTCCTAAACGTTCACTTAATACTTACCGCTTTTACGCTCCTTTTCCTAAAGGACGTATTTTTACCACAATCATATTGGCGCCGCTGCCGGGGAGGTGTGTCGTGATTAATTTGCATTGTTGTTTTTAATATTAACCATAAATAGTATTTGTATTAGTAGAAATCTACTAATACGTATTATCGGTTTTCTTGGTTTTTCTTGTGAAAATATTATTACTATATTATATTAAGTATCACAACAAATAAACAATATCTCCAAAAGTGTGAAAACACAACCTTAATTGGGATTTCATCACTCAATTATTGTATTTGAATCTCAAACAAAAAGAAAAAGGCAAAAATAGATAAATACTTTCGTGAAGCTCGATTTTGAAAAAATACAAACTATAAGGTGGGTATAAGGCGGGTATTGTAAAATATACCCTAAGGAAAAAGGTTCTTAAGTGCTTCGCGCCGCCTCATTTCCCCGCTTGCTTGTGATTATTTTGAGATTGAAGGCTAATCGAGGGTTTTGCCGCCCAAAGTATTATTACGTATAATATATTTGCTTGGTTTCTTTGTGATTAAAACCTCTTGAAAAATTTGGTTTTCACCAAAGTTCTAAAGTCATTCAAAGGCGTTCACTCCAGTTGATCGTTTTCATTCCTTTGAGGCTTCTTTAATCAAGAGTTTGATTCGAGGAGAGATTTTGTATATTGTTGTCTACGAAGATACACCAAAATCCAAAAAAAATTAAATATAATCAAAAACACAAAAAAATTGAAAATTCACAAAACAACCAAAAAGAATCTTCTTTGCTCACCTCCCATTCTTTGTGAAGTTTATGATCACTCGTAATCAAGCAAAACAAGCTCGTAAACGTCTTCAAAAGCAAGCCAATCAAGAGACGTTGATTGAAGAACAACCTCCAATTGTTGAACCTATTGTAGAACAAGAAGTCGTCATGGCTAATCGTACTATGATGGAGTTGCTACAAGCACCCACCGAGGGTTTTGGAGAGGCTATTGTGATTCTCGCCATCCTTGCGGAGAATTTCGAGATTAAGACGGGTTTAATGTCGATGTTGCAAGCAAATAAGTTTAGAGGTCATGAGAAAGACAACCCGCACTACCACATTAGGAATTTTAACCGTCTCACCGCTACTAGCAAGTTTAAGGATGTTCCACATGACGCCATTAAGATGATGTTGTTTCCATACTCGTTAGATGGACCCGCTAAAATTTGGCTTGAAAAAGAACCGCCAAATTCAATTTTGACATGGGCCGATCTCGTTTCTAAGTTTGTGAACAAGTTTTTTCCACCTTCTAAAACAACACATTTGAAAAATGAGATTTCACGATTTGTGCAAAGAAATAATGAAAGTTTTACAATGGCATGGGAACGCTTTAAAGAAATGTTACATGAATGTCCACACCATGATTTTACGGAATTGCATCAAATTGATACTTTTTATAATGGGCTTAATGATCATGAACGAGATTATTTGAATGCCGCCGCGGGTGGTAATTTTTTGTGCAAGACGACAAATGAGGCTTTACAAATCATCAAGAATAGATCTAAGGTTTATAGCCCTCGTAACACACCGAGTGTTGCCAATTTGGGTTCGTCTTCATCGTCATCGTCTCGTAGCATTAATGCCTTACATGATGAAGCTAATGAGGAAAATCGGTTTTTTGATAGATTTGCTAATCTAATGTCCCATTGGAAAGCTCAAGAAGCTTCAAATTCCGCTTCGATTAAAGCGGTTGCTAAGAGTTGTTTGTCTTGTGGGGGAGCTCATGATCTTTCCGAGTTCATTACCGCGGATGGTAACACTCGAGTGCTTATGTAGCAACGGGAACTTACAACCAAAACGGTCAAGGTTCCCGCCAAAATCAAGCTCCACCAAACCAAAATGCTAATAATTATCGAAACAACAACCAAGGTGGTAATTACCAAGGAAATTCACGCAATTACAACAAGGGGAATTATCAAAATGGGATGGACAAGTCACTAATCAAAACCAAAACCGTGATTTTCAAAACACTACACAAGGTTTTCAAAATGCTCACACTAAAAATCTTCAAGGAGAATTTTTGGATTATGCTAAAGCAAAGGATGCTAAATTTGATAACATGCAACGTGAGATGATTAGCTTAAGATCCGAGTTGAAAAACGAGCTAAAAAATGAACTTTCTAATGAACTTAAAACTCATGCAAATAAAATGGAAGGAAATGTCCAACGTCTTCAACAAAATCAACAAAAGATAGAATTAGGACAACCTGAGATTAAGCAAGAGTTATTAAAAGCGGATGCTAGGCAATCAAAATTCGAGGACCGAATGGCTAAGATGTTTGAAGCAATCATGTGTAAACCCTCTTCCTCGGGTTGTCTTCCTAGTGATACCATTGCAAACCCGAAGGGAGAAATGAAGGTTATTACTACACGAAGTGGTAAAACTTTCAAGGAACCAATCTCTCGTCCAAGTACTTCTACGGAGAAGGAAATCGAGAAAGAACCCGAGGTGATGGTCGAAAAGGAGCACATTACAATCCCACGAAGTACCGCTCAAACCACACCTACGGTTGAACCAATACCAATTGTGGAACCCGAGTTTCCAAAGCCGTTGCCTAATGACCAACCCACACCACCTTTACCCTACCCTTCGAGACGAAACAAAGAGAAATTGCAAGAACGTAACAAACAACAAATCGAGCTTTTTATAAAAATGTTTCAACAAGTGCATTTTGATGTGAGTTTAGCCGACGCGTTGTTATATATGCCTCATTTCGCTTCCACTTTTAAAAGTATGATAAGCGATAAGGAAAAGCTTTCAAAGCTTGTTAATTGTTCTTCGGTTTATCTTAACCGCATACCGGAAAAAGTTGGTGACCCCGGAAAGTTTCTCATTCCTTGTGACATACAAGATATGAAAGAATGCCTCGCCTTGGCCGATCTTGGTGCGAGCATTAATTTGATGCCATTTTCCATTTGGAAATCGCTTTCGCTTCCGGCTCTTATTCCTTCGAACATGTCTATCGAGATGGCCGATCATTCTACGATTTTAGCATGTGGAGTAGCCGAAGATGTTTTCGTGAAAGTGGGGATGTTCTACTATCCCGTTGATTTTATAGTAGTTGACATACCCGCGGATCCTCAAGTTCCTCTAATTTTAGGTCGTTCATTTTTAGACACTTCGAGATCGCTTATCGATGTTCATGCAAGAACTATCACTTTGAGATTCAACGAAGAGGAACTTGTTATAAACGCTACTCAAAACTCAAAACCTTCTCATGTTTATGCAATCGCTACCATCAATAACATTGACATCGTTGATGTGGTTTGCGATGAGTTTTCACAAGAAGTGTTAGGTTTTTCCGATAGCTCGTCAAGTGGCAATCCCACTATTTTGGATCCGATTCTTGCTAATTCAGCACCAAATCTCACTCCATTCCAAGGAGGCGATCTCACTTCAAATGAAATCGACAATGAAGATGAGTGATGAGACTGCTTTTATACATAGTCTCATCGTCCAAAACGGGCTTAAATTGCATAAAATATCATTAAAACTGCCAAATATATGCTCGTGTTTGTTTCTTGTGTATTTTAGGTACGGATATTGAGGAAATGACAAAAAGATCACAAGAATCATTCAAAAACGAACACGGGAAACGAAGCCGCACAATGAACCGGGCCTAAGTTTTGAATTTCCAAAATGGACCTTGAAGAATTGAAGATTGGCAACTTTAGTCCCTCATTTTTGAAGACTTGGCAATTTATACCCTTGCAAATCTCATTTATTGCATTGGGGTCCCTAAATTATCAAGATGTTACAAGAACAGCCCTTGAAGAATGAAGAAAGTACAAAAGAAGCCCTTGGAAAAGTTTGAAAACAAGTTGTGCCAATTTTGACAAGTACTCCAAAGTTGTTACATGGAAATTTGAAGTTGATAGCTATTTATTACAACATGAACAAAATAAGAGACTTGGGGACTTAAACTGCCAGACCATCAAACTCCTCCCATCCAATAATTCTAACACATCACCCCATTCCACCAGTCACCACCCTACACCTCATCACCCCCACCCACGTCAGAATCCACCACCAGGTTTATTTAATTAAACCTGGTCAATCCCAGTCAAACCTCCCACTTTTCCCTCTAAACACAACATTTAAAAAAACAATTACCCAAAATGGATTAACCCCCCCCCCCCCCCCATAAACCCTAATCTACCCAGGTTCGATTAAGAGCAAATCAAAGGGGTTTTTCCTAAAACCCTCCAGATCAGTAATTAAGGGTGATTTAACCCAAACCCACTCTCATTTCCAAACCCCACTCAACCCATGTGACTCCCCTGGCCCTCCCTGCTCAAGTCCCTTTCCACAAAACCCTAGGAGGGGACATGATAAACGTCTAAGATCAACTCCTTGGTCCCCAAGACCAAACAAACGTCCAAGATGAATTATTTAACAGCTGGCATCTTCAGAGATCACATGAAGGCAAAATTTTGACCAAGACTTCAAGATTCGTCCAAGGGCCTTTATGGCATTTCATGTATTAGGGTTTAGGCTTCTAGTATTTTCTATAGACTAGTATAAATACTCAGCTGTATGTAGCTAGTATTTTTTGTTCCAGTTTTTCTAGCAAAAAATTTTTGTAATCCCTTTTTAATCAATATAAAGTTGGTATTTGATTATATGTAATTCCTTTTATGAGTTGTTAAAAGTTGGTAAATGTTTTTAAGCTAGAATACTGAGTTCCATAAAAATTGTTGAAGTAATTTTTGAATTTTCAAAATTTATCTTCAAGTTTCTGAAATATTGATTTCTTTTGGGTGAAATCTTGTTTCATGGTTTGATTTTCAGGGATCATTAGTCATATTTTAAGTGTGTTAAAAGAAGGTTATTTGAGAAGATTTTGAAAAGGTTTTAAAAAGTTTGAAAGAAAAAATCAGAAACATTGGATATTTGTTTGTTCTTGTTAATTTTAGCAAGTTCAAGTGGGAGCTTGTTTAGTCCAAGTGTTCAGCTCAGGTCCGGACCTGTTTGGAGATGGCTAGCAGCCATTGTTGGGCCTGGATGTAGGTCCAACAAGGTAAAAGCCTTGTCCCTTTTTCATTTTTCAGTTATTGGTGATTTTTGCATGATTTTGTGAAGAAGTTGTTTAGGTGTGTTCTTATGGTTTGATAATGTTCATTCTAGGATGTTATGAATGATTAGATAGAAATTAAGCAGTTTGATTGAGATTTGTTAAGATTTTGTTTGAAAAAGTTGATTTTCAGTGTTTAAAAGGGTGTTTGGATTAGGGCTTAAGTAGGGCTTAATAATTTAATCTTGCTTTAAAACCTGTTTAACACACTCCTTTGGTGGTTATTATATGATACATGTAATTGGTTTTCAGTTTGGTGTAGGCTTGAACAAGTTTGCATGCTAAAAAATTGGATAACATAGCAAAAATCAGAAAACTGCCTATTGTGCCTGTTTTTGTGTAAATTTGTTCATCAAATCTTACCCATTGTTAGACAATAGGTTGTTTAAGGATTGTGTTCTGCTTATATGCCATTTTTATCCTTATTTTGCAATAAAACGATAAACAAAAAGATAAACTTTGGAAAGCGTGAAGGTTTGGCAAGGCAAGTATCTATTCACCCCCCATACTAAAGTTAAACATTGTCCTCAATGTTTCGAGTCTAGGGGTGCAAACACCCCCATACTAGAGACGTAGTCGAATGCCTAATCTAGCATGGAAAGGGTGTAACCATTAAATTAATAGCCGTTTATGAAGTGTGCTAAAAACCTAAGGTTAGAACATTAAAGGATATATCATGGATATTGAGAAAGTCTTCAAAGCAAACGATCGAGTGCTCCCATAAAACGAACACGAGAGACTCCAATCGTGAAGATCATGATCTAAAAACCATAATGCACAAACAACCACGAAACAAAGGTTGGAAGGGCACAAATCCCCTTACATTAACTAATTAGAAAGCAATAATATGTACATGGATAAGCATGGGTCTCCCCCACGAGACACCTTGTTTTTGATAACCGAGTCAAAAGCTTGACTCGAATACCCATAAATGTGATCATTTAGGGATAATCATGGTGTGGTCAATTTTTGGTGGGGCTTACATGTAATCAAGGCCCAAAAACAACCGGTATTAAGGACTAAGTCCTTTGATGGTGCAAAATACCGGGATCGAAGATGGCGTTCTTGTTTTCGTTGGAAAAGCAAATCAACGCCACTTCATTATGTGCCAACACAAACCCAAAGGGTTTCAAGAAAATAGATGAGAATAAATAGAAGGGTGGGACAATGGGTAAGTCATAAAAACATTGAGCTACTCGAGGTAGACTCGCATCAATCAAATGAAAAGATTTTCCATTTATTTCATCGGTGGAAGACCGAGATTTCCCTTTATAAGCAATTCCAGGATCAAATATCTCGTCCTCGGTGGAGAAAGGGGAGGGAACATAAGGGATTTCCCCCACACTAAGTCCACATAAAGCATCGTAAAAAGGAGAAGACTAGCTTGTAGTACTCAAAACACGTGGTGATGACGGAGTTAGAATTGTAGAAAAATCTTTTAATTCAAAATCTTTTCATTTTTCATCTTTTAAACTCTCCTTGTGAAAACCCGACTTAATTATGTCAAAAATATTTGGTGTATCTAAAGCAATGTTAGTCACACTAAAAATTCTCACATTTGAAAACCGTTTTGGTAAAGGTGGTGGCAAGTTTTCAAAACGTTTGTCGACAAAGAAAACTCCCCCATCAGGATTAACACATTCATCATCCAAAGAATCATTCACAATTGGAATCGAAGGTTTAACACTCTTAACCTCCACGGGCGGAGGGGACGGAACTTCATTTTTATCAACAACTTCTAAAACTCTTTTTGAAATGTTTTTGCAAATGTTTTTGATGGGATTGACATTGTACAAAGACGTGATAGAATACACATGAGAAAGTGTGGAGTTTTGGGTTGCATTAATGACGAGTTCTTCCTCATTGAAACGAAGAGTGATTTTCTTGCATGCACATCGATAAGTGCTCTCGAGGTATCCAAAAAAGATCGACCTAAAATTAACGGAACTTTAGGATCGATAGGAATGTCAACAACAATAAAGTCTACGGGATAGTAGAACTTTCCAACTTTCACAAAGACGTCCTCGGCAACTCCACAAGCTAGAATCGTAGAATGATCGGCCATTTCTATTGACATTCTTGAAGGAGTGAGATTTGGAAGATTGAGCGATTTAAAAATCTCAAGAGGCATCAAATTAATACTAGCACCAAGATCGGCCAAGGCGTAGCATTCTTCCATGTCTTGTATAGCACATGGGATTAAAAACTTGCCGGGATCACCGACTTTTTGAGGTATGCGGCTTAGAAAAACCGAAGAACAACTAGACGATTTTTGCAATTTCTCTTTGTTATTCAACATACTTTTGAAGTTCGCGGCAAATCGAGGCATCATGACTAAGGCGTCGGCAAAACTTATATTAAAATGCAAGTCACGAAACATTTTCATAAAGAGTTCAAATTGATAATTATTTCGTTCTTGTGCCTTTTCCTTGTCTCGTCTTGAAGGGTAGGGTAAGGGTGGTGTGGGTTGGGGCATAGGCATAGGCATCGGCCTTGGAATCTTGGTTTCCATGATTGGTATAGGTTCAACCGTAGGTGTGGTTTGAGCGGTACTTCGTGGGCTTGAAATTTGCTCCTTTTCAACCACCTCGGGTTCTTTCTCTTTTTCCTTCTCCATAGAAGTACTTGGACGAGAAATGGGTTCTTTGAAAGTTTTACCACTACGAGTAGTAATAACCTTCAATTCTCCTTTCGGATATTGGATTTTTATTCTTATTTGTATTATTTTAGACTACTTTTAGCTTTTAATTTATTTTTAGTTTTTAAATTTTTAATTTTGTAGTTTTTTACGGTTTTACGTGAACGCTTTTTCGTCTTAGCTCGATCCGTCTTCGTAACCGTCTTTCTTTCTTACTTCTATTTTCTCTTCTTCTCATAACAATAAAATCACAATCATTAATCAATTCATCACACAACACACGTGCCTCCTCGAGAACGAACTCACTCTTCTTTTTGGGTCATAACTCGTGGTTTTCCTAAACCGCTTGTTAATACTTACCCTAATTGCCTCGTTTTCCTAAACGAGTGTGATTTTACAACAATCATTTTTGGCGCCGCTACCGGGGAGGCGTTTTGTGTTTTGATTGAACAATTGTTTTTTTATATAGCCATAATTAGTATTTGTATTAGTAGCACTCTACTAATACGTATTATAGTATTTTTGTTTTTGTGTGAATATTATTAATATATTGTATACGTAGAACAATAAATTCACAAGTACTCCAAATACGTGACCAATCACAACCTTGACTTGGGAGGTCATTACCCAATCATTGTATTCGAATCTCAAACCAAAGAAAAAAGGCAAAAATAGATAAATACTTTCGCGAAGCTCGATTTTGAAAAATACAAACTATAAGGTGGGTATAAGGCGGTTGTATTTCACGACCTAAAGGAAAAAGGCTCTTAAGTGCTTCGCGCCGCCTCGTTTCCTCCGCTTGCTTGTGCATATTTGATTTTGAGAGTGAATCGAGGGTTTTGCCGCCCAAAGTATTATTACATATCATATATATTTTCTTGGTTTCTATTGATTAAACCCTCTTGAACGATTTGGTGTTCCACCATCGTTCTAAAGTCATCGAAGGCGTTCACTTCACGTGATCGTTTTCATTCCTTGAGGCTTCTTTAATCAAGAGATTTGATTAAGGAGGAGATTTGTAGATTTTTGTCTACTTAATACATTCACCAATTTCCAAAAAAGTTAATACCATCAAAAACAACAAAAAAAAATTGAAAAATTAAAAACACCAAAAAGAATCTTCTTTGCTCGTCTCCTCGTTGTACGTGACGTTTATGCTAACTCGTAATCAAGCAAAACGTGCACGTAGACGAAAGAACAAAACTCCCACTCCAACTCATTCTAGTGAGGAGTCTCCTATTGACGAACCTATTGTACGAGAAGCACCAACCATGGCGAATCGAACTATGATGGAGTTACTTCAAGCACCCACCGAGGGTTATGGAGAAGCTATTGTGATTCCCGCTATCCTTGCGGAGAATTTTGAGGTGAAAACGGGTTTGTTGTCGATGATCCAAAACAACAAATTCCGTGGTGATGAGAAGGACAATCCCCACAACCATATCCGCCAATTCAATCGTCTTACCGCCACTTGCAAATTTAAGGATGTCTCGAATGACTCGATTAAGATGATGCTTTTTCCGTATTCCTTAGCGGGGCCCGCTAAAATTTGGTTAGAGAAAGAGCCACCCAGTTCTATATTGACGTGGAAGGATCTCGTTTCAAAATTTGTGAACCAATTTTTTCCGCCCTCTAAGACTACGCATTTGAAAAATGAGATTTCTAAATTTTCACAAGAAGCAAATGAAAGTTTTTCAACGGCTTGGAATAGGTTTAAGGAGATGTCGCATGAATGTCCTCATCACTGTTTTTCCGACTTGCACCAAATAGACACGTTTTACAATGGACTTAATGATCATGAAAGAGATTATCTAAATGCCGCCGCGGGTGGTAATTTTTTGTGTAAAACGGTTGAAGAAGCTTTGGTGATAATTGAGAATAGGTCTAAGGTTTATAGCCCTCGTAACACACCGAGTGTTGCCAAATTTGGCTCGTCATCGTCTCGTAGCATTAATGCTTTACATGATGAGGCAAATGAAGAAAATCGGTTTTTTGATAGATTTGATAGCCTTATGTCCCATTGGAAAGCTCAAGAAGCTTCAAATTCCGCTTCGGTTAAAGCAGTTTCTAAGAGTTGTTCGTCGTGTGGTGGAGCTCATGATCTTTCCGAGTGCATTACCGCGGATGGCAACACTTCGAGTGCTTATGTAGCCACGGGAACTTATAACCAAAACGGTCAAGGTTCCCGCCAAAATCAAGCTCCACCAAATCAAAATGCTAATAACTATCGAAACAACAACCAAGGTGGTAATTATCAAGGAAATCAAAGGAATTACAACAAGGGTAATTATCAAAGTGGAAATGGGCAAATTTCTAATCAAAACCAAAACCGTGATTTTCAAACTACCACACAATGTTTTCAAAATGATCACACCAAAAATCTTCAAGGAGAATTTTTGAATTATGCTAAGGCTAATGATGCTAAGTTTGATAATATGCAACGTGAAATGGTTAGCTTAAGATCCGAGTTGAAAAACGAGCTTAAAAACGAACTTGCTAATGAACTTAAAACTCATGCTAATAAAATGGAAGGAAATGTTCAAAGACTCCAACAAAATCAACAAAAAATGGAGCAAGTTCAACATGAGATTAAGCAAGAGTTGTTAAAAGCGGATGCTAGGCAATCTAAGTTTGAAGACCGTATGGGAAAAATGTTTGAAGCTATCATGTGTAAGCCCTCTTCTTCGGGTGGTCTTCCTAGTGATACCATCGTGAACCCGAAAGGAGAATTGAAGGTTATTACTACTCGTAGTGGTAAAACTTTCAAAGAACCCATTTCTCGTCCAAGTACTTCTATGGAGAAGGAAAAAGAGAAAGAACCCGAGGTGGTGGTTGAAAAGGAGCAAATTTCAAGCCCACGAAGTACCGCTCAAACCACACCTACGGTTGAACCTATACCAATCATGGAACCCGAGATTCCAAGGTTGATGCCTATGCCTATGCCCCAACCCACACCACCCTTACCCTACCCTTCAAGACGAGACAAGGAAAAGGCACAAGAACGAAATAATTATCAATTTGAACTCTTTATGAAAATGTTTCGTGACTTACCTTTTAATATAAGTTTTGCCGACGCCTTAGTCATGATGCCTCGATTTGCCGCGAACTTCAAAAGTATGTTGAATAACAAAGAGAAATTGAAAAAATCGTCTAGTTGTTCATCGGTTTTTCTAAGCCGCATACCTCAAAAAGTCGGTGATCCCGGCAAGTTTTTAATCCCATGTGCTATACAAGACATGGAAGAATGCTACGCCTTGGCCGATCTTGGTGCTAGTATTAATTTGATGCCTCTTGAGATTTTTAAATCGCTCAATCTTCCAAATCTCACTCCTTCAAGAATGTCAATCGAAATGGCCGATCATTCTACGATTCTAGCTTGTGGAGTTGCCGAGGACGTCTTTGTGAAAGTTGGAAAGTTCTACTATCCCGTAGACTTTATTGTTGTTGACATTCCTATCGATCCTAAAGTTCCGTTAATTTTAGGTCGATCTTTTTTGGATACCTCGAGAGCACTTATCGATGTGTACGCAAGGAAAATCACTCTTCGTTTCAATGAGGAAGAACTCGTCATTAATGCAACCCAAAGCTCCACACTTTCTCATGTGTATTCTATCACGTCTTTTTACAATGTCAATCCAATCAAAAACATTTGCAAAAACATTTCAAAAAGAGTTTTAGAAGTTGTTGATAAAAATGAAGTTCCGTCCCCTCCGCCCGTGGAGGTTAAGAGTGTTAAACCTTCGATTCCAATTGTGAATGATTCTTCGGATGATGAATGTGTTGATCCCGATGGGGGAGTTTTCTTTGTCGACAAACGTTTTGAAAACTTGCCACCACCTTTACCAAAACGGTTTTCAAATGTGAGAATTTTTAGTGTGACTAACATTGCTTTAGATACACCAAATATTTTTGACATAATTAAGTCGGGTTTTCACAAGGAGAGTTTAAAAGATGAAAAAGGAAAAGATTTTGAATTAAGAGATTTTTCTACAATTCTAACTCCGTCATCACCACGTGTTTTGAGTACTACAAGCTCGTCTTCTCCTTTTGATGATGCTTTGTGTGGACTTAGTGTGGGGGAAATCCCTTATGTTCCCTCCCCTTTCTCCACCGAGGACGAGATATTTGATCCTGGAATATCTTATAAAGGGAAATCTCGGTCTTCCACCGATGCAATAAATGGAAAATCTTTTCATTTGATTGATGCGAGTCTACCTCGAGTAGCTCAATGTTTTTATGACTTACCCATTGTCCCACCCTTCTATTTCTTCTCATCTATTTTCTTGAAACCCTTTGGGTTTGTGTTGGCACACGATGAAGTGGCGTTGATTTGCTTTTCCAACGAAAACGAGAACGCCATCTTCGGTCCCGGTATTTTGCACCATCAAAGGACTTAGTCCTTAATACCGGTTGTTTTTGGGCCTTGATTACATGTAAGCCCCACCAAAAATTGACCACACCATGATTATCCCTAAATGATCACATTTATGGGGATTCGAGTCGAGCTTTTGACTCGGTTATCAAAAACAAAGTGTCTCGTGGGGGAGACCCATGCTTATCAATGTACATATTATTGCTTTCTAATTAGTTAATGTAAGGGGATTTGTGCCCTTCCAACCTTTGTTCCGTGGTTATTTGTGCATTGTGGTTTTTAGATCATGATCTTCACGATTGGAGTCTCTCGTTTTTGTTTTATGGGAGCACTCGATCGTTTGCTTTGAAGACTTTCTCAATATTCATGATATTTCCTTTAATTTTCTAACCTTAGGTTTTTAGCACACTTCATAAACGGCTATTAATTTAATGGTTACACCCTTTCCATGCTAGATTAGGCATTCGACTACGTCTCTAGTATGGGGGTGTTTGCACCCCTAGACTCGAAACATTGAGGACAATGTTTAACTTTACTATGGGGGGGTGAATAGATACTTGCCTTGCCAAACCTTCACGCTTTCCAAAGTTTATCTTTTTGTTTATCGTTTTATTGCAAAATAAGGCTAAAAATTGCCAAATTTTAAAATTTTTCTCATGTTTCATAAGTGTTTGAAGACACGAATGTAGGTTTTCCGATGGCGAGAATAAGAGTAATTTTTGACTCGACCGTGCGTGTTGAGCACTTAGCTTTGATTCCTTAACTTATATTAGGCTAAGTCTCTTAAATGAGGACGAGAAATGATAGAGTTAATTATAAGTTACTATGCTAAACGTAGAGTACTCGTATTCTTTCAAAAACTCATGTGTTCTCGTTGTTTGCTTATTCTCCCTTCGCATGTAAATATTTTTTGCTTAATAAATATTGACTTAGCGGTTTAGTTAGGATTGTTGGGTTTCTAGTCTTTTCTAGTAGCTTCCGTGTAATTAAATTGGGAAAACATTAAGGTATCGCCAGCGTCACGGTTTTGAAGTATTGGCACCCGAATAATCGAAAGGTTCACCCAATAATATGATTTCAAGTGCTCACCTAAATCAAGCAAACAATTTGAAGCCCCACAAGGCCGAAAAATCTATGCAAAATTGAAAGTGAATCAAGCCTTAATCTTCAAAGCTTTAAAGATCCAAAATTCGCTTTAGCGTGAGGATATACGTCTTTGGCTAATAAAACCACCGATGAGGCGGATAATAAAAGGCAAGGCAAGACTGAAGTCATAATAAAAGCTTCATGGCGAAGTTGAATAAAAGATGGAGGTAAACCAAAGATAATAAGGCCCTTCCGTTAGGGGGCGTATAAAAGTCTTGGTAATAAGTCTCATGTTCAAAACCGTTATAAAACCGTGTTTATCGATTCTTCTTGTCAACTTAATTTTTTAACATCGTTGTCTATTAGGAGGGGTTATTGATTTGATGGTCTTAGTTACACCGTTAGGACTCTATTTTTAGACCTAAATCTCTATTATCGCATAAGTCAATGATGTATCCTCGTGAAACATTCAAGACATAATAAAATATAAGAGATACAACTTAGGAATAATGGGAGGATAAGTACGTGATTAGGGCATATGAGTAGTGTTAGCATTTCTAACTTATAATGACAATGATCTCGTTGCACGCTTGGCATGGAATTAAGGTGAAAATCGAGGACGATGAAATTATTTCTAACGAAGCATTCACGTGTTCTTATTCTATGAACCTAAACGTCCCATTTTGCGATGAAAATCATACATTATGTCTAAAACGCAAGTAGTAGTGTAGCTAGTTTATCATTTCAATAAAGTCAATAAAAATGAATTTTGGAGGTGCTATGATACTTTATTCTAGCATTGCGTAAGGGCACGGCAATGGTTTAGTATGGGGGAGTGATGAGACTACTTTTATACATAGTCTCATCGTCCAAAATGGGCTTAAATTGCATAAAATATCATTAAAACTGCCAAATATATGCTCGTGTTTGTTGCTTGCGTATTTTAGGTACGGATATTGAGGAAATGACAAAAAGATCACAAGAATCATTCAAAAACGAACACGGGAAACGAAGCCGCACAATGAACCGGGCCCAAGTTTTGAATTTCCAAAATGGACCTTGAAGAATTGAAGATTAGCAACTTTAGTCCCTCATTTTTGAATACTTGGCAATTTATACCCTTGCAAATCTCATTTATTGCATTGGGGTCCCTAAATTATCAAGATGTTACAAGAACAGCCCTTGAAGAATGAAGAAAGTACAAAAGAAGCCCTTGGAAAAGTTTGAAAACAAGTTGTGCCAATTTTGACAAGCACTCCAATGTTGTTACATGGAAATTTGATGTTGATAGCTATTTATTACAACATGAACAAAATAAGAGACTTGGGGGACTTAAACTGCCAGACCATCAAACTCCTCCCATCCAATCATTCTAACACATCACCCCATTCCACCAGTCACCACCCTACACCTCATCACCCCCCACCCACGTCAGAATCCACCACCAGGTTTATTTAATTAAACCTGGTCAATCACAGTCAAACCTCCCACTTTTCCCTCTAAACACAACATTTAAAAAAACAATTACCCAAAATGGATTAAACCCCCCCCCCCCATAAACCCTAATCTACCCAGGTTCGATTAAGAGCAAATCAAAGGGGTTTTTCCCAAAACCCTCCAGATCAGTAATTAAGGGTGATTTAACCCAAACCCACTCTCATTTCCAAACCTCACTCAACCCATGTGACTCCCCTGGCGCTCCCTGCTCAAGTCCCTTTCCACAAAACCCTAGGAGGGGACATGATAAACGTCTGAGATCAACTCCTTGGTCCCCAAGACCAAACAAACGTCCAAGATGAATTATTTAACAGCTGGCATCTTCAGAGATCACATGAAGGCAAAATTTTGACCAAGACTTCAAGATTCGTCCAAGGACCTTTATGGCATTTCATGTATTAGGGTTTAGGCTTCTAGTATTTTCTATAGACTAGTATAAATACTCATATGTATGTAGCTAGTATTTTTTGTTCCAGTTTTTCTAGCAAAAAAATTTTATAATCCCTTTTTAATCAATATAAAGTTGGTATTTGATTATATGTAATTCCTTTTATGATTTGTTAAAAGTTGGTAAATGTTTTTAAGCTAGAATACCGAGTTCCATAAAAATTATTGAAATAATTTTTGAATTTTCAAAAATTATCTTCAAGTTTCTGAAATATTGATTTCTTTTGGGTGAAATCTTGTTTCATGGTTTGATTTTCAGGGATCATTAGTCATATTTTAAGTGTGTTAAAAGAAGGTTATTTGAGAAGATTTTAAAAAGGTTTTAAAAAGTTTGAAAGAAAAAATCAGAAACATTGGATATTTGTTTGTTCTTGTTGATGTTAGCAGGTTCAAGTGGGAGCTTTTTTAGTCCAAGTGTTCAGCTCAGGTCCGGACCTGTTTGGAGATGGCTAGTAGCCATTGTTGGGCCTGGATGTAGGTCCAACAAGGTAAAAGCCTTGTCCCTTTTTCATTTTTCAGTTATTGGTGATTTTTGCATGATTTTGTGAAGAAGTTGTTTAGGTGTGTTCTTATGGTTTGATAATGTTCATTCTAGGATGTTATGAATGATTAGATAGAAATTAAGCAGTTTGATTGAGATTTGTTAAGATTTTGTTTGAAAAAGTTGATTTTCAGTGTTTAAAAGGGTGTTTGGATTAGGGCTTAAGTAGGGCTTAATAATTTAATCTTGCTTTAAAACCTGTTTAACACACTCCTTTGGTGGTTATTATATGATACATGTAATTGGTTTTCAGTTTGGTGTAGGCTTGAACAAGTTTGCATGCTAAAAAATTGGATAACATAGCAAAAATCAGAAACTGCCTATTGTGCCTGTTTTTGTGTAAATTTGTTCATCAAATCTTACCCATTGTTAGACAATAGGTTGTTTAAGGATTGTGTTCTGCTTATATGCCATTTGATTGGATTGTGTGCAAGTTATGAGGCCTTGAAATTCGTATTTGTGCAAGTAAATTTGTGTTTACTGTTCATCAGAAACCCATAGGATTTATCAGAAACTTTCTTGGCTTATTTGGTGCTTATTGTGCTAAGTGATTGTGTGTTTTTGTGTTTACTCAGACTCCCCACAACCCAATTGGTGTGGGGGTGCCTTGCTGTCCAAAAACAAGCCCTCCAAAGAGCTTTCCTAAGCTCAAAGGTCATCAGACCTTGGAATTACACTAGCAGTGGGAACAAACTTCCCACCGGTAGTTCACTAGTTGGTACTGCTAAGCAACAAGAAAAACCAGATAAATGTCACTATCAGTAATCTAATTTTTTTGTCTTTTGTGGGTGAAAATTAGAGTTAGGACTTCAAACTTGTGCCATTATTTTTCTAATTTAAGTTAGGATTTTTCTGTTTGAATAGAATTTTTATTACTGTTAATTTTATATTTTTTTAGATTAATTAGCCTTTTTACTTAACTTTTTATTTTCTGTTTTTGGCATTTAGTGCCAAAAATACCTATTTTTCAGTTTAAACATTTTTCCTAGACTTAGAATAATATTTTAAGAGTTTTGGTTAAAAAAGTTTCTACTATTCATCTTTTTATTATTTTTTAGAATTAATTTAAGTTAATTAGGGTTTAATTCAAACTGTTTTTGTCTTTTAGTGAAAAATTTAATATTTTTCAAACTTTTTCATTTTTCTTCTGTTCATTAGAGTAAAATAGGATTTTTAAAATTGGTAAATTAATTTTTGCATTATTTTATTATTTTTTATAATTATTTTAGTTTTAAAATAGTTTTTAGTGATTTAAAAATAGACAAATAGTTTTTAAAAATTAGGAAAAATACTTTTTGGTCTTTAGATAATATAATTAAGTTATTTGTTCAATAAAATAATATTTTGGACATCTTGATTAATTATATTTAATTTTAGGGCTTTAATTAGCATTTAAAATTGAATATTTAATTAATAAAAGGTTTTAAAATACTTTTATTGGATTTTTATTCTTATTTATATTATTTTAGACTACTTTTAACTTTTAATTTATTTTTAGTTTTTAAATTTTTAATTTTGTACTTTTTTACGGTTTTACGTGAACGTTTTTTCGTCTTAGCTCGATCCGTCTTCGTAACCGTCTTTCTTTCTTACTTCTATTTTCTCTTCTTCTCATAACAATAAAATCACAATCATTAATCAATTCATCACACAACACACGTGCCTCCTCGAGAACGAACTCACTCTTCTTTTTGGGTCATAACTCGTGGTTTTCCTAAACCGCTTGTAAATACTTACCCTAATTGCCTCGTTTTCCTAAACGAGTGTGATTTTACAACAATCAATGAGGTGTTGATTAGTTATGATACTTCTATTCCACCATCTCTTCCGCCGATGGAAGTTATGAGTGTTGAACCAAAATCTTCAATCGAGGAACCACCTATCCTTGAATTGAAAGATCTTTCTTCTCACCTTGAATATGCATTCTTGGAAGGTGATGACAAGTTGCCGGTTATTATTGCAAGAGGGCTTGCTAATGATGAAAAAACCGAGCTCTTGAAAGTTATTAAGGCTCATAAAGGGGCAATTGCGTGGAAAATATCCGACATTAAGGGTATTGACCCAAAATTTTGTACTCACAAGATTTTAATGGAGGAGGACTACAAACCCGCAATTCAAAGTCAAAGAAGGGTGAATCCCAAAATTCACGATGTCATTAAAAAGGAGGTCCTTAAACTCCTTGACGCGGGAATGATTTATCCTATATCCGATAGCCCATGGGTGAGCCCAATCCATTGTGTCCCTAAAAAGGGAGGAATGACCGTTGTGCCTAATGAAAACAACGAGTTAAGTCCCACTCGTGTTGTGACCGGTTGGAGGGTGTGTATTGACTACCGAAAGTTAAATGACGCCACTCGTAAAGACCACTTTCCTTTGCCCTTCATGGATCAAATGTTGGAGCGACTTGCGGGAAATGAATTATATTGCTTTTTAGATGGTTTTTTCGGTTACTTTTAAATCCCTATCGACCCTCGTGATCAAGAGAAGACTACGTTTATGTGTCCTTATGGAACGTTCGTTTATCGTAGGATGCCTTTCGGACTTTGTAATGCACCGGGTACGTTTCAACGGTGTATGATGGCGATTTTTCACGATATGATCGAGAAGTCGATGGAAGTGTTTATGGATGACTTCTCGGTGTTTGGCAATTCGTTCACGTCGTGTTTATCTAATATCGAGAAAATGTTAAAACGTTATGAAGAAACCAATCTTGTGCTTAATTGGGAAAAATGTCATTTTATGTGTAAACTAGGAATCGTCTTAGGACATAAGGTGTCAAAGGCGGGGATTGAGGTCGATAAAGCTAAGGTAGACGTCATCGCCAAGTTACCTCATCCCAAAGCCGTTAAAGGAGTTAGGAGTTTCCTAGGCCACGCGGGCTTTTATCGTCGTTTCATCAAGGACTTTTCGAAAATCTCTCGACCTATGACACACCTTCTCGAGAAGGAAGCTCCTTTTAACTTCAATGAGGATTGTGTTAGAGCTTTCGAAACTCTCAAAAGGAAACTTACCGAAGCTCCCATTCTTGTTGCTCCTAATTGGGAATTACCCTTTGAAATCATGTGCGATGCAAGTGATTATGCTATAGGGGTCGTCTTAGGGCAACGTTATGACAAACATTTCCGTCCTATCCACTATGCTAGTAAGACGATGACCGAGGCTCAATTAAATTACACCACAACGGAAAAGGAATTCCTTGCCGTTGTCTATGCTTTTGAGAAGTTCCGACCTTATCTCGTCTTGACTAAAAGCATCGTGTATACCGACCATTCGGCTATCAAGTATCTCTTAGCTAAGCAAGATGCTAAGCCGAGATTGCTTCGTTGGATGCTCCTCCTCCAAGAATTTGATGTCATCGTGCTTGACAAAAAAGGAGCCGAGAATCTAGCGGCTGATCATCTCTCTCGTCTAGAAGATCCTCACAAAGATGTTTTCGAGAACAAGGAAATCACCGAAACATTTCCTCTTGAGACTCTCGGTGTAGTGAATTCTAAAGACACCACCCCATGGTTTTTCGACATTGCAAATTACCATGCGGGCAATTTCATAATCAAGAGTATGACGACACAACAAAAACGAAAATTCTTTCGTGACGTCAAGTTCTATTTTTGGGACGACCCTTATCTCTTTCGGGTTTGTGTAGATCAACTCGTTCGACGTTGTGTTTTTGGTGCCGAAGCTTCTAATATCCTAAGAGCTTGTCACGAGGGACCCACGGGTGGTCACCACGGTGCTAATCTCACGGCTAAGAAAGTGGTTCGATGCCGGTTTCTTTTGTCCTTCTATCTATCGTGATGCACACGCACTTGTGAAGTCGTGTGATTCGTGCCAACGTCAAGGAAAATCGTCTTAACGTGATGAAATGCCGCAAAATATAATTCAAGTGTGTGAGATTTTCGACATATGGGGAATAGACTTTATGGGGCCGTTCCCATCGTCTCATGGCAACAAATATATCCTCGTCGCGGTGGACTACCTTTCTAAGTGGGTGGAAGCCAAGGCTTTGCCTACTAATGATGCTCGTGTGGTAGTGAAGTTTTTGAAGCAACTATTCTCTCGGTTCGGAACCCCTCGTGCTATTATAAGCGATCGTGGAACCCATTTTTGAAATGACCAATTCGAAAAGGTTCTAAATAAATATGGAGTTACTCATCGTCTTTTTACGACTTATCACCCGCAAACGAGTGGGCAAGTCGAGGTTTCGAACCGAGCTTTGAAGAGGATTTTAGAGAGGTCGATTGGAGAAAACCGTGCTTCATGGTCCGACAAACTCGATGACGCTTTATGGGCCTTTAGGACCGCTTATAAGACACCTATCGGTTGCACTCCTTATAAGTTAGTCTATGGGAAGAATTGTCATTTGCCCATTGAGTTGGAGCACAAGGCATATTGGGCCCTTAAGCATGCAAACTTTGACTTGAAGACTGTGGGAGATCACCGGAAAATACAATTGAATGAATTGGATGAATTAAGAGATAATGCTTATGAAAATTCATTAATTTTTAAAGAAAAGACTAAAAAGTTTCATGATTCAAAGATTAAAAACCGGGTTTTTAACGTTGGTGATCAAGTGTTGCTTTTTAACTCTCGAATTAAGATATTTTCCGGGAAATTGAAATCTCGTTGGTCGGGTCCGTTCACCATTACACAAGTGTTTCCTTATGGGACCATCGAGCTAGCTCAAGATGACGGTCCTAATTTCAAGGTGAATGGACATAGGCTTAAGCACTACTTTGGTGGGGAAATTCCTTCAATGGTTGCCCTCGACCAAGTCACCTTCCCCAATGATAATTAGCATTGAGGGGATCGAGTCGAGCTCATGACTCGGTAATCAAAAACAAGGTGCCTCATGGGGGAGATCCCATGCTTATCCTTTATGCTTACTATTCACTAATAAGGGGACTTGTACCCTTTCAACTCGTTGTCTCGTGGTTGTTTGTGATTGTGTTATCTAGATCATCATCATCATCTACGATTGAAGACTCTCGTGTTCGTTTACGTGAGCCTCCATCGCTTGCTTGAAGAAGTTTTTCACGAATCCATTGACATATCCTTCATTGTTCTAACAATTATCTTTTAGCATACTTAATAAATGGCTTTAGATATAATGTTGATCACCCTTTCCATGCTAAATCCTAAGCATTCGATTCTTCGTCTCTAGTATGGGGGTGCTCCACCTTTAGACTTGAAACATTGAGGACAATGTTTGCTTTTAGTATGGGGGGTGAATAGGTACTTGCTTTGTTACGCCCTCACGCTTTCCAATTTTCAGTGTTTTGTTTTGTTGCTAATAAGGCTAAAAATGGCTAAATTTTAAAAATTTTCTTAGTTTTCATAAGTGTTTTTAAGACACGAATGTATATTTTCCGATGGGTAGAATAAGAGTTAATTTTTGACTTGATGGGCATTTGGAGCCATTTACATTCCTTAACCCGCTCAATTTAAGTTTTGCTAGACTTTTATATAGGGATCTTTAAAACGCGAATGTCTTAACTCATACGGGTTAAGAACAAGAACTTTTCGCAAGTTCCTATAATTGATCCTAGAAAGTCACTTATCAAGGGAACTATAAATCGCATTCTCTAAACTTGAAAAAGTCCAAGAAAGTGCAAGATCCTATAGGTGGCTTGAAAACCCAAAACTTTGATTTGATATAGTCTTAATGAAAGCTAATCCAAATTTGGCTTAATTTTGACTTGCATGGCTAAGTATTCACGAGTCTCTTTAATTAGAGGTCTTTATATAGTGAAGAACAAGAAATGATAGAGTTAGACAAGTGATCATGCTAAACGTAGAACATGAAAATGTTCTTTCAAAAACTCATATGTCTTTAATTGTGGCTTTTTCTTCCCATAAGATCAATGCATTAGGAATAAATCATAATTGCAATAAGTAAGGTCGTACGATTTGAAAGGTTACTTAGCCTCTAGCGCAAGATCGTTTAAAAGTTGCTCGGGGTTGAATAGAGTTCATAGCCAAGGAATAACTTATTGAAGCGGGACGCGAAGATTGGCGATCATCCAAAAAGGCCCTAACAAGGCATGAGGAGCTCTATTTTTGCTAAAGATCCAAGATGATGTGAAGTATCATTATTCCTAAATCAATATGAAGGATCGAGACACACGACGAAAAGCAATTACTCCCCTAAAGATCATGGAGAAAGTCTATCCAAAAAGACCCTTACAAGGTATGAGGATAAATATATCCAAGTCCGAAAAGGAGGCGGATCGTTGTATATCAAAATCCAAAGTAAAGATTGAAGAAAAATGATGAAGTCATGGTCCAAAATGAAGAATCTCTCAAAAACGTCAAGTGAAGAAATTCCAAATATGTGAAGAAAAGACCATAATTTCAAGAACGTCTTCCAAAGATTTGAAGTATGAAGTACATGCCAAATATCGGTCCGAGAAAGGTCTCAAATCGTGAAACGAGTTATGCCAAGATATGAACTTAAGGAGATACACGAGAAGCCGTTTTAAAAGATTTTGTCCTTCGACTAACTATTGATCAAATCGTGCTACTTTGCTTTCGGACTAATAACTACTCAAATAAGTCAATATGAATCACTTGTGATCCATGACAAATAGATAAAGAAAATGCTAGTAACCCGTTTCCTTTTATAATAACTAGGATTGCGGGGAGAAAAAGTATTACACAATTTGGACGTATGAGTAGTGTTAGCATTGTGACTTGTACCAACAATGATCTCGTTTTTGCACTTAGCATGGAATGTATGACAATCAAGGATGACGAAGTTTACTCTAAGGGACATTTGCTTGTTTCTATTCTTTGACCCTAAAAGTCACTTTCGTGATGAAAATCATATGTTATGTCTTTACACATCTTCGTAGTATATTGCAAGTATTTCACTCTTCAATAAAGGTTAATAAAATTGAACTTTGGTGATGCTTAGATACTTTATTCTAGCATTGTGTGAGGGCACGGCAATGGATTAGTATGAGGGAGTGATGAGATGGCATTTATACATGATCTCATCGTTCTTTTCGGGCTTTTAATGCATAAAAATATCATAAAATACCATATATATGCTTGTGTTTGTATACTTGTGTATTTTAGGTATGGATATCGTGAAAAAGACAAAAGATCACAAGATACAAGGAAAAACGGACACGAGAAACGAAGTCGTACAAAGAACCGGCCCCTAATTCATGGAATACTCAACAAATACCCTTGAAGACTTGAAGACATACAAGATTGATCCTCAGTTATTGAAGAAATGACACTTAAAACCCTTTTATATTGATAATTACAAGTTTGGTCCCTTAAGTTTGTCAAAATTACACAAATGGCCCTTCAACTTTGAAGAAATGGCAAGTTTAGTCCCTCTACTATTCGAAATTGCCAATTATGGTCCCTCATGATGCCAAAGATACATTGAAGACCTTTGAAGATCAATAATGTCCAAGATCAGCCCTTGAAATATCTCAAAATGGCAAAAATAACCCTTTGAAATCCTTTTCCAAAGTTATATGCCAAAACTGCCAAAGTGTGAAAGTTAATTACAAAGGAAACCAAGTTTTGATGGCTGAAAACACGTTTTACCAAAAATCCCAAAACACAAGGACTATTGTTGGGCAAATGAAACATTCAAATGAATATTGCGCCAAACAACTTCCACTTCCCCCATTTTCGGATCAAACGTGTCACTATTCACCTTTTCACACCCAAATTTTACATCAACTTAAACAAAGGGTAAATCTCAATTACCTTGACACACGTTTGATTCACACACTCTAAATCCCATCCCAACCGTAAAACCCTCACTCCCACTCACCAAGAGGCCCCACCATTCAGCACGTCACCCAATCAGAATGCAACTTGCCCTCCAAGTAATCCTACGTGTCCAAATCAACAGCCTAGGATCCTTGCTTCATTCCAAAGCTAAAATGAACAGCCTTGATCAACTTGGACAGCTGAAATGCAGAAAACGTCTAGAAGACTTAAGGGCATTTTAGAGAATTCACTTCTAGGGTTTTGTGAATAGTGTAGCCTGGCCTTTGCCTATAAAAGGAGACCTCAACATGTGAGAGTCCCTTTGTTCCAGTCTTTACCTTTTAAACTTGTAATTCCTTTTTGAAATTTATAAAAGTTGGTATTTTGAGAAAATTGTAATTCCTTTTTATGTTTTTGAAAGTTGGTGTTGTTTAAAGGGTGATTCTGAGTTCCATTGATTGTTATAAGTGTGCTTGAACCTTTTGGATCAAGGACGTTTATGCTCGGTAAGGTTTTTCAAGTTTGAAAAAGCGTGAAAGAAGGTTCTGATTTTGCTTATTTTTGTGTACTAACCCTTAACCATAAGCTATAAGCTCTTGCAAGCTTGTTGACACCAAGCTTGTGAAGGGATTAGAGCCCTTGGTTTAGTTGTTTGCTGCTTGTGTTGAAGACATCAAGTCCTTGAGTTTATGCTGTGAAACATCAACCAAGGCATTCATCATCTTTCTTATTGAAGTACCTTGGTATTGTTCTAGTTGTTGAACAAGGTCCAAGGAGCATAGCTGGCCTTCCTAGGATGTTGTGGAAGGCAGGTATAACCTCTTGTTAAGATTCCTCTAAAAAATTCCATGTTTATGTCTGTTTTGGATTTGGTACTTGGATTTTTAGTTCTTGTGTTTGTGCTGGTAATTTTTGAGTTTGATTGTGTTAGTTGTCACCTAGTGTAGCTATTTGATCATTAAAATCAATAGGTTGTGTTTAAAAATCAGAAGTTTGTTTGAAAAGTGGTTGATTAAGGGTTGTTTGGGATTACTGGTTCATAAGGCCTTGTGGCCTTGTGCCCTTGGTTCTTAGGGTTTGGGAGGTCTAAACAAGTACTAATATACAAGTTTTAGTCATTGGTTTACTTTCTGAAAGTTTGGAAAAGAGATTTGAAGTTTTGCAAAAATCTGATAAAAGTGGTTTTGGAGTTGGTCAAACACATCAGATCGAATAACTTCTTTGTTACTTGGACCTAAGGTCTGAAATCAGGTTTGTGAATAGTTTGGGTGATAAGCTATCTATTGGTTATTTGGTTGTTGAATTTGGTGGCTTATTGTGGTTTTTATTGCTTATCAAAAGTTGCTGAAGTGGTCATTTGCATCAGCAAAGTGACCACCTCATTTTGTGCTTGCATTTGTTATCCTAGTGTATGCCTTGTGATTTTGCTGCTTGGAACTTGTTTATGTGCTGCTTGTGATTGGATTTTGCTATTTGGATTGCTTTGTATCTAGCTTATAAGTTAACTGGCTTATTAAGTCCTTATTGCCAAAATCTGTCATCAAAAGCTCAACTGACCTCTTGATTCACAAGGCCTCCTCCTTGAGTCCTTCACAAAAATTGCTTATAACAAGCCCATAGACCATTCCTGATCATTTGGTGCATTTTGGAGTACTTTGACTTTTGGTCAAATAAGCACTTTTTGGCTTATTTTTTAGAACTGCTTATTGGCACATGCAAAAACTTATCTTTTGTAACAGAAATCATTTTTCTTAGCTTAATATCATATCTGGAAGTTTACAAGTCTTTTGGTTAAGCTTTTGCTAGAAAACTAGCTTATTTGGCTTTTTCAGCCAACTTATTTGCTCATACAGCTTATTCTACTTGGCTTTTTGTGATTTTCTTGATTGATTATTCTTAGTTAAGCTATTTGTGAGCTTTTGCAACAAACTAGAGCTTCTGAGGTGCCCTAAATCTCTAACCCGACTATTTTGTCTTTTAGTGAATTTTTACTTTGCTTATTTCTGGCTTATTGAGTGTGCTTTTTCAAAATTTCTTTTTACAGATCTCATAAGCATCCCAAAAGAAGGTTGTGTGTCAAATTAGAGCTTATGGCATTGGCTTATTGCTTAATGGGCTGAAAAGCCCAATAAGAATAAGCTGTGAGTTTAATAAGCTGTGATAAGCTCACATTCAGCTTTTGGGCCTTTAGAGTTTTGTTCTTAGAATTAAATTTTTAGTCAGATAGGGCTTTTCCAAGTCAATTGGGCCAAGTTTGATTTTTTGGGCCCAAAAGCCCATTTGGTTTGACTGTTTTTGGTTTTGGCCCATTTGAGGGCCCAATAGGGGTATTCTGGTCATTTCACTTTGATTTTCTGATTATTTAGGTTAAAATAAACCAGTTTGCAAGTTTTTAGAATTTTTTATAATTTTTGGATTTTTAATATTATTTTAATATTATTTTATTATTATTTTTCAAATTTTACATTTTCCAACTTTTTACATTTTTCTTAGCTTTAATACATTAAAATAGGAATTTAGAAACTTTTAGAATAATTTTATCACTTTTAGATTAATTTTTATAATTATTTTAAGTTTTAATAGTTTTTAAATAATTTTAAATAGTTTTATTAGTTTAAAAATTTCTAAAAATAGTTTTTAATCTTTTTAGGTCATTTTAGAGGTTTACCAATTGAAAAATCTTTATTTGGGCTTTTTGATAATTTATTTGATTTTTAGGGCTTTAATTAGCATTTAAAAATTGAATATTTAATTATTTAAAAAGGTTTGAAAAAGTCTTGATCATTGGTAAACTCTTAGTTTATTTATTTTGATTTTTGGTGAATTTTTGGTAATTTTTAGAATTAATTTTTATTTTTGTAGTTTGCACGGTTTTACGTTTTAACTTTCTAGTAGTAATTTTTACGTCTTCGTCATCTTCTTTTCTCATCCCCTTCTAAACCAAATATTAATCTCAAATCTTTTACATCTTAGTCACACACATATACCTCCTTGGGAAACGAACTTCATAAGGGTCATTAGTGTTTACGTTTTCCTAAACGTTCACTTAATACTTACCGCTTTTACGCTCCTTTTCCTAAAGGACGTATTTTTACCACAATCAGCTGCCCAAATTGTGAAAAACATTCAAGCAAAGCTGAATTGGGTAAGAGATACGGAAAGAAGCTGAAGGTACCTCTGCCTCCTCAACTTTCACAACAACAACCTTCTCAAGGACAAAGGAAAAGAAAAACCCAAATGGGGCCTCTGGTGGAGAAGTTGGTCACTGAAAACTTTGTTGTAGATGGGATGCACAGGAACTTGGTACTGCCCAAAGAGATCACTAAACCAGTAGGGGGGCAAGTATACTTAGAACCAGAGACAGGTATGGTCTTCATGAATGGTAATTGTGAGTATTGATTTCAGCGGATGAATGAACTACATCTGGCATCAACCATCCAGCTCATCAGACTCAAACATTGCATCCTAAGGAATTGCAAATCAGCTGAGGATTTTGAGTTTGAAGTTGAGCTAGTCATCAACTCTAGAAGTGACAAAGTTGAAGCCCAGAGAATCTGTGATCAAGGCCTTGATCGCTGAAGAACCTTTTTATTTTGGTTCATGTTTACAGCAATGGGTGTTCTTGTAATAGACGAGGTTCTTTATGTTTAATAAAACTCTGAGGTATGTTTGTTAAATTATGTGTAAGAAGAAGCAGTGTACTCACTTGCAATAATTTTAGACTTAGTATAATTTATAAACAAATAGGGGTAGATTGTTGGGCCAATGAAAGTTTTAACTATGCCCCAGTCTAGATTTGTTTTATTAGACTAAGTGTTTACTGATCGCTGAGAGGACCAGCGACAGAGACCAGACCAGTGGAAGGCAAAGCCTCAACTGGCACACCAGGAACATTCAAGTCAAAGAGAACGTCAGAGAAGTCAAAGACAATCTGAAGTCATACTCATCAGCAATTATAGATAGCTGGGATGTTGAAGGAATGTGCTGGTGTTCAAGGATCTCTGAGTTGACAACACTCAGAGATCACTTAAGAACCCTAGAAGTTTGGGACAAGCAAAGCTTGTCCAATCTTTTTATAGTTTAGGCGGGAGAATCTACCAAGTGTTTTGAGCGGGACAAAACAAGAGATTCAAGATAAAGCCTAGTACGACCTAGTGGGACAAAAGGTGAACAATTGGCAGAACTGTTCACCTAAAGTTGTTTAAAGGTATGTCTCGATTTGGACATGCATTTAATACGTTGTACTCTTCCATTCATAAGGTGACACGTATCAACTACACCCACTAAGGAAGCAACCTCGTACACTATAAATAGGAGTGAGAAAGAAAAATTAATTTAACCCTTGTGCTTGGATAATTTATCTAAGTTCTTTCTCACCTTGGAACCGCTGAGCTCTCAGCTGTCTACCAGTGTCTCATTGGTTCCCTTGTAAACTTGAGTCTCGAATCTAGTTTACTTGTTCTAGGGTTCATTTCTTGTTCTCATTCAATGAGTGTATTCATAGCACTTTGTAATACTTTGTTTATAATACTTAATAAAGCATTACGCGTTTGAAAAGTATTTCATTGTGTTTCATGGTTACAAGAGTTATAGTTTACCAACAATTGTCATATTAAGGGACTTTCATAATGTTCCAAACATCTCTTATGATGGCACCATTCCCATTTATGACGAAGAGCCTACACATATGGTATAATGTAAAGTTGTATATGATGTCTATGCCGATGAACTACCTCATGTTGAGCATTTCGAACCTAATTATGACAAACATGGGATGGAAAAGGGTGATAGTTTTATCACTTTAAATTCATCTGATGTGCGTCATAATGAGGAAGAGATTGTTCATAATGCTATAGTACATCATGATAAATGCTTTATGACTGCTTCATTAGCTGATTCCGATTCGAAGATTAAAGAGCTCGAAACGATTTTAGCTCAGCAATCCAAAGAGCTTGAGGATACCAAACCTGAATTTTCAAAGAAAACTAACAAATTTGAAACATATTTTGAAAAACTTGAAAGGTCAAACGTTGTTCTTGAACGAAAATTGGATCAAACTGTCCTGGATTCTAAAGCTGAAAAGGATAATCTTTTTGAAACAAATTAAGTTGCTTGAATCTAAGTTGGCATCCCAAGATGAATTGCTCAAAGAGAACGAGAATTTAAAGGCTCAAGTATAGGAAAAGGTCTTTGCTATAGCTGCATTGAAAAACGATTTGAGGAAAACTAAAGGAACTAGTGTGGACACTCAGCTTGAAAAACCATCCATCTTGGGGAAACCGCCTACACATCAGTTCGTTAGACAATCGACTACATTTAGATCCGAGCAACCACAATCCTCGAGACTGCGGTTTTCCTCCCAAGTTGATATGGCTCATCTTTCTAGACCAGTCACTCCACCATCTAGGCCCATTGTAACTAAAACAGCTTTAGCAAGACCTAATCACATGATTGCCTCTAGTTTCTCTAAAAATACCAAGACCACGTCTAGAACTAGTTCAAATGACGTTTGCCATAAATTTGGTCTAAGGGAAGCTAAGCAAAAGACACATGTAATAGATAGCAATGTCAAACCTAGTCAGATGCCTTCTGGATTACCCAACACTTCTAACCGTAGCATTTCATCTCCTAGGAGCATCGATCAATCATCTAGGAATTACTCGGACATTAAATATGCTACTTGTAAAACATGTAGAAAATGTGTCTTTACAGCAAATCATGACTCTTGTGTCAAGAAATTACTTAATGAGGTGAACTCCCTTGCTAGACTTAAATCCAAGTGGATAGCTAAAATCAAACCCATTGGTAAAGTTTGACGCCCCATTGGTAGAACTTTCACTCTTGTAGGAAACGAGTGCCCTTTAACTAGGATAGTCTCCAATTCTACTAAGACTACTAGGGAGGAAATTGTAGAAGATGACACACCACTTAAGCCTAAACTTAAGGTTTTCTATAAAAGGAAACCTTTGCCAGCTATGACAAGTGAATCATCTACTCTGGTCGCTTCTGACACAAGTAAAGCCAACTGTGAACCCCCACGTGCTCCTAAAATTGATATCGCTAACCAATGTCAAAGCATGCAAATTCCTATGGAGAATAAAGGTACCAAAGTTGATGTTCCAAAAGAACGAAGCGGTCCAATCGTTGTATACCGTTCAACTAAGGACACTCTTAGAGTTTGGTTGCTAAAGAAGCAGATATCGGATAAACAAGTGACTCAGGGGATTCACGGTTAAGCTTACCAAAAGGACTTATAGTCACATCACAGACTGTAGCTCGTTCATCAAAGAAAGGAAAGTTTATCGTCGATGATAAACTTATCCTTACAACGAGAAATTAATTTTTCTCGGGCATGAGCTTATATCAAAAACATTCCAAGTTTTTAAGCTCATGCATAAAGGCTTATAGACAAATCACAGTCTTTGATCCGTTCATCAAATAAAGGGAAGTTAATCTACGCAACAATAACTTACACTCAAAAACGAGAAATTAAATTTTCTAAGACACGAGCTTACATTTAAAGTATTCAAAGGTTTTAAGCTCGTGTATATGGCTCCTCGTTAAATGACAGACGATGACCCGGACTTTAGAGAAAGGGAAGTTTATCTACGTAACGATAACTTACCCTCAACATGAGAAATTAAGTTTTCTCGGACACGAGCTTATCCTAAAACCATTCAAAGGTTTTAAGCTCGTGTATATGGTTCATTGTTAAATGTCAGACAATGACCCGTTCTTCAAATAAAGGAAAGTTTATCGCTGATGATAAACTTATCCTCACAACGAGAAATTAATTTTTCTCGGGTATGAGCTAATATTAAAAACATTCGATGTTTTTAAGCTCATGCACAACGACTTACAGTTAAATATCAGACTGTAACTCGCACCTTAATTTTTAGGAAAGCTTATCTTTCATGATAACTTTTCCTCGTAACGAGAAATTAATTTTTCTCGGTCATGAGCTTGTATTAAAACATTCCAAGTTTTAAGCTCATAAAGTAAAGTGTATCTTTTAAATAAGAGAACTTTTCTTCTCAACGAGAAATTCATCTTTCTCGGTCATGAGCTTTTTCAAAGTTTTTCAAGCTCATGAAAATGATTTCTAAGTAAATGTCAGCTTAGAACCCGCTCTTCAGTTAAAAGGAAAGTTTATCGCCGATGGTAACTTATCCTTAACAACGGGAAGTTTACAACTTCTCGGACTTGAGCTCGTTTTGTAAGATATTCAACATCTTAAGCTCAAGTAATTGGTTTTCAAAACTATGAACACAATTTTTCGAGAATTTCTCAAAAGTTTTTTCTAAATCTTTCAATATTGTGTGTTCAAAAATGTTTTGATAAAAAGAGCATGTCTTCTAGAATCGATAATATTTACGATACTAGAAATGTCATTCAATAATGACACAGGGTTGTAAAGAAAGTTCGAGCAGAAGTTCAAATGTTTTAAAACATGTTCAAAATGGTTTGCTATTATTTCAGATAGTAACCCTCTTTTCATACTCAATTCAAGCGTTTCACAGGAAAGCTTTGACTTAACAACGGGAATTAATTTTCTCGGGCATGGTTTACTTTGTTACCATGTAAGGGATTGTGTTTACGGTATAACACAATCTAACACGAATATATGTACGTGTTAGTGCATTTATTTGTTAAAACAAGAGAAATCTTGTTTTTATGAAGTTATCATCTCCACCAACCGTAGCAATTTACAATTGATATCTACATACTCGACGATGCGACTACTCAAACGGCGACTACAGCTCTTTTAATAGAACACGGGTCAACAATTGAGGGGGAGAAATTGTCCAGCATTCAGAATCTTTGACATCGAAAGTGCCAGGTTCACATGTTGGTGTCAAGACAACGATATCAATCGTACACATGGAGTCAAGAGATAACTTCAGACGTGACAAGTGGAAATCCTTCTAGTGTTAACCTCAAACAGCACTTGGTAGGTAACTTGCAAGGTTCTATACGAATCAAGCTCGTGACAACTGGAAAGCAACGATGGTGCGGTTCTTAATTGAATTTCACTTGTTCCGGGAACATGAATTGACGGCTTCAAATCATGAGGTTATTATTATCCAAATGATTCACTCTTTATGTTCGCAGTCAGCTTTGGACGGTCGAATAAAGAGAACATGTTTACCTACGAAATCTTGTCAAGGAGGTTCTTAATTGAAACTACCTGCCACAAGTACGATATTTAATATCGTCCAACGGTCTTCATCGACCGGAGGTAAAATGCTACCAAATTAGAATGAAATGTTCAAGGCCATTTCATCCATGTATATGTTTCGTTGCTAACTGTCTTATGCAGCGTAACAAGAAGGTGGCATTACGGTGTAAAATCCAGAAGAAGTCATCAACACATGCTTATACTATATGCACTTAATACTTCAACAAATTCAAGAAAGTCTAAAAGTCAAGTCTTCCGCTGTATCAAACTCTGAAGCTTTCAAGAATCTATAAAAGTATAAGTATGTGGAACATGAAGTCACAAGGAGGAAAATTTCACAAGTGATAAATGCACAAGGTCAAGGCAAGGAAACAAGCTCAAGACTAAAGTCAAAGATCTCATCTGCATATTCACAAGAAAAAGATCGAAGACTCAAGCATAGTATGCTAGGTTTATGATTTTGTAAAATGGTGTGACCTCCCTTAGGGGGAGATTGTTGGAAATACGTTTTTCCAAGGAAAGTCTCGGTCACATCATTATTAGCATAGATCACGAGCTATAGACTATTTAGGACATTGTAACTTGGAGTGACCTCCCTTAGGGGGAGATTGTTGGAAATAAATTTTTACGTATTTAGAAAGGATCGGTCACTCCAATGATATATTCAAGTATTGGGCTCGTGATCCATTATGTAAACATATAGTCCATATAGCCCACATGTAGGGTGCGCTATATATACCCCCTCCTAGCATGTTAGGAGGGGTTGCTCATTTTGTTCTTTCACACATTTCATTAATCTAATCCATCTTTCTCTAATCCTCTCCTTTCTCTCTCTAACTTTCTCTCTCTAGTTCTTCCTTTTCATCCATCTCTCTTGATAAATACAAAAACATCTACAATCCTAAGAATATATGATTCTACAGATTGGTATGAAACAGGATGTTGCGACTTACGTCTCCAAATGTCTTACCTGCCAGAAGGTTAAGATCGAGCATCAGCGATCTGGCGGTCTTTTTCAACCGTTAGATATTCCAAAGTGGAAGTGGGACAAAATCACCATGGATTTTGTTACTGGTCTTCTGCCGACAAAGAAGAAGCACGATGCAATTTGGGTTATCGTTGATCGACTTACCAAATCAGCTCACTTCTTACCGATCCACAAGGAAGATTTTGTAAGTAAACTCGCCGATACTTACAAGAAGGAGATCATGAGACTTCATGGTGCTCCATCCAGCATCGTCTCAGACAGAGATCCTCGGTTCACTTCTCGATTCTGGAGAAGTCTTCAGAAAGCTTGGGGTACAAAACTTAAGCTTAGCACGGATTTTCATCCTCAAACAGACGGGCAGTCAAAGCGAACGATTTAGACATTAGAAGACATGTTGTGGTCATGTGCGTTGGAATGGACGGGTGATTGGGATGATTACATCTGTTTGGCAGAGTTTGCATACAACAACAGTTGGCACGCAAGTATCAAGTGTACTCTATACGAGATGTTGTATGGCAGAACGTGTCGCGCCCCAATCTGCTCGGATCAGGTTGGTGATCCAACACTTGAAGGACCAGAAATGATAGAGTTGACTAATGAGAAGGTTGCAGTAGCTAAGCAGAAACTGCAAGAAGCACGGTCACGTCAGAAGAGTTATGCAGACAAGCATCGTAGGGACTTACATTTTAACGTAGGAGATCACGTTTTCCTTAAGGTTTCGCCAGCACGTGGTGTTAGACGTTTTGGAATCAAAGGGTAGCTCGGTCCTCGATTCATCGGACCGTTTGATGTCATTGAACGAGTCGGTGAAGTATCTTACCGTTTAGCGTTACCTCCGCAGTTTTCTCATGTTCACGATGTTTTCCATGTATCCTTACTCGGAGGGTACATGTATCATCCCGTTCACATGGTTCAGTATCCATTGGAACATATTCGTGAAGATCTCACTTTCATAGAAGAACCCGAACGAGTTCTTGACAGTCAAGAACGAGTCATGAGAAGGAAGACGATTCCATTCGTCCAAATCCTTTGGAGGGATCATACACAGCGGGAAGCCACTTGGGAAACAGAGGAGTCTATCCGGGCTTCTTACCCTCATTCATATTTTGAATTCGGGTATGTTCTTCTTTTCCAGTTACTTTATCTATAATTCAGGGACGAATTATTCTTTTTAGGGGGGAAGAGTTGTAAAACCCGCATGCTTTTACCATGAATAGTACCCTTATGATCGTACGTACATGATTAGAACTTTCCTTTTATAGCACGTTTATGATTCACGAACAAGAGTTACAAGTATTACGTATGTGTTATAACACGATAAGTATTTAATACGTATTAAGATACGATAATTATTTCAATAATAATTATAATCACGAATATACGAACATGAAATCATGAACGTAAATAATCACGAGCTTTGTATTACGTATTTATATATATATTTATTACGATCATGAATAAATATAATAAGATACGAACGTTAACTATTTAAATCATGTAAACACGAACACGAGAACACAACTAATATTAGACACAAGAAAACTATGGGATACCCTTGTGGGCCTCATCCTACCCGCGGCTAAACACAAGAAAAAGGGCCAAGCCCATGCAATTTTTACTAAACAAGAAATAAAGGGAAAACTTATTTTCATAATTACAGAAATTAGAAAATAAACAAAACCCTAATCCCTCTTTTTCCTCTTCTTGGCCGTCGGGTACAAACACACACATAGGGTGTGTTGGTTGATTTTGTTGATTGATTTCTCACAAGGTTGTTAGAGTGTTCATTCTCCTTTGTTTCACGTAATCGGTAAACCCTAAACCCTTTTTCTTTTTATGTTCTTGATTAATTGAACACATGAAATCATGAATCGTATAAAAACAAGTAAATACATGTTAATATATCATGGGGGATAAAATTAATTAGGTTTAAGGGGTGTTTGTTTTGGCCAACGCATGGAACCGAGACCAAAGAGGGTCTCGGCTTGTTTTGTTTCACACCAACCGAGACCTCAAGGTCTCGGTGTAGGTTGTGTGTCTCGGCCGTAGGAACAAAGGGAACCCCGACCTTGGTCGGGGTGTGTTTTTGGCTTGGTGGGTCTCGGCTAAGAACAAGGAACCACTACCAGTTTAAGCCGGTGGCTAAATAAGGAAAGCAGGGGGAACGTAGGCCGCAGCAGCAGGGGGAACACCGACTACCCGGTGGGAACTCATGCTAGCCGGCGGCTAGACATGATCAAGGACACCAGCGGCACAACCGGTGGCTGTTTTCTACAAACATTGGCAACCAGCTAATCGGTTACCCACTGCTAAGGGTGCGTTTGGTTGGCCGGTTCATGGGTTAAACCGGTCCGGTTTACGACATGTTTAGATTAAAACACGGGTTTGGTTCATGGGTTATTTTTGCAAGTTAATTATTTTACAAGGTTAATTATTTTAACAATATTAAATTAAATTAATTAAAACATGTATCTGATTAATTTATTTTATGCATGACTTAGGTTATTAATATTATTATTAATACATGAATTTTAACCTAAGTAATTACCATTTTATTTAGAGTATATAATTAATTAATTATTAAAATCATGACTTATATTTAATTAATTTACATGACTTAGGTTATATTATTAATAGATAATAATACATGTTTTAACCTAAGTATTTTTACCTTTATTTAATTAAATCATGTTATATTTAATTAAATACTTTAACCTATAGTTTATTTAATTTACATGAAATTATTAATAAACTATACTATTTAATTACGTGACTTAGAATATTAATCAGTAAACACTTAAGCTTATATAACT
The DNA here is from genome assembly GCA_025667525.1 of Glebionis coronaria. Classification (NCBI taxonomy): domain Eukaryota; kingdom Viridiplantae; phylum Streptophyta; class Magnoliopsida; order Asterales; family Asteraceae; genus Glebionis; species Glebionis coronaria. The sequence continues at coordinate 223,627,849 of CM046882.1, read as the reverse complement.
AGCTTAATAGTCCAGCTTATTTCTATTTATTGAAACTTTCTATTTTTAGAAACTTATTTAATTAAGGCAGCTAATCTATTTATGGAAACTTTCTATTTATAGAAACTTATTTATTTTAAGCAGTAAATCTATTTTTGGAAACTTTCTATTTTTGGAAACTTTCTATTTTTGGAAACTTTCTATTTTAGGAAACCTTCTATTTTTAGAAAGTTACTTATTATTACATAACAAGTATAATAATACAAGAAATACAAGAAATACTTAATCAGAATAGAAAGAATACATGATAAACACAATATAAAGCTTTAATCAGTAAATCATGACATGAACATATAAAACAAGCTAAGACATGATATAAAACCAGTTACGTACTCAGTAACCAGATACTTATACACGTATGTATTTATATAGCATTAGTGATACCGAAGTAGGACTCTCTTCCGTTCGTCTTCTTCGTACACTAGACACAAGGTACGGATTCTCCGTCCTTTCAGTTTGGACATTCTTCCTTATTAGGATTTCCCGTATGCAGCTAACTGTTTTCCCCAGTATATGTTTTATATGTTTTTGAATTGCTTATGTTTAATTAGATACCTAAAGCCATAGACATGCATGACCAGTTTCACCTAGTTATGGAGGTACCATAACCATAACACTGGAGGCACTAGTGTTATGACTCCACCACGACGGAGTGATAGCTCGTGGTGTCCCTTCAGCTTTTGTCCATATTATTATTATTATCAGGTGGGGCGTATCCTTCACAAGGAGCTGATTCCTCCTACCCAAACCAGTATATTAAATTAGAGGCAACCCCTCTAATTTGCATGACGAGGTCACCCCTCCAAGTATTCATGCATGTTGATAATTCATGACCTATATTGGCTAATGGTAAACATGTTAAACAGTTTTTATAATATAAACATAAGGCTTATCAAACTATAAAACCTGTTTTAATAAGACATGCTAGGTTATTCAGGACTTAGTCTTTTCCGCTGCTTCATGCTTATATGCTTATATTATTCATGTTTTACTTGTACATACGTGCACTAAGTGTTATGCTCAGCCATTTTCCTTTTTGTGTTCCCAAAACGACAGGTACTCAGGGACGCTCGTAGACTTTAAGCGTACGTGCATATGGATTGGAAGCTTCCTAGCCTTCTTTACTTATGCATTTCTTTATACTTTGATACTCATTTCTATGGACATTTCATTTCCAGTACTTATGTTTGTGTGTGATGAGTTCTACTTTTGGGGAACCGATGTTTGATTCCGGTATTTCCTTTATGGTCATGTGATTTTTAATACATTATCCTTGTATGCTTTGATGACACACCATAATCACCCATGACATTCCATTTACCAAAATGGGGTGTTACATGTCAACTATGTTCTGTAAATCGAATTTTCAATTTTGAGACAAATGATGATGATAAGGAAACTGCTATGATTTATGACATGCACGTACATTACGATGCATCAAGAGGTGAGTTTTCAACTTAAATATAATTGTTTCATGTTAACTATGGGTATTTTTTATGACCATTATAGTATCATCTTTATAACAAATAATAATCAGTTGCCTGTACGTTTAATCATAAGATAAGACATGCATGGAACGAACAATTTATTGTTACTTTTAATGAGACATATTATCCAAATCTAATCATTATTACCACTACTTCATCCAACATCATAAAAAGACACTTACAGCTTTTGCATTAAGATAATGTATCATGCATTCTACATCAAAAGCGGAAGATCAAACATTTTGTTGCAGTGGTGGATCGATTCAAAGATGTCAAGTGATGTATTCATCAAAGGGAGATAATACGCGCTACACTCTTTTTCCTTTAGCTATGGTTTTGTCCCACTGAGTTTTCTTAGCAAGGTTTTTAATGAGGTAGTATTCTCAAAGCTTTATTATTAATATGGACATTCAAAAGGAAGTGTTATGAATAATTACATTGTGGATGTCTAATAGAAGTCCATGGCCCATTAGCTATTATCCTATAATATTATCTTATATATAGATATTGTATTCTTCCTCATTAATCAATCAAATGAGTAATTATCTGTATTTTCTGTATTGTTCCAGTTAGTATTTTTACTTTGTTGATTCACAACAAAAGGATAAGTTTCATCAAATGAGTAGCTTTAACCAAGATAGACATCTACATTCATTGAAACAATGTCTCAACTATAAATTACTTTCATCATCAACCTTTTTGTCATATTGTTTTTCCTCTTTAGTAGTAACAGAAAGTACCGAATCCAATTTTAGTTATTGTAGAAAGGTTAGGCAAGTTTCCTTTAATTTAATCTATTAATTATTAACAAATATTAATTTTTTATTATAATTGAGATAGGACTAGTGACAAGTTAATATAATAGTATGACCTGCTGTTTGTAGCATAATTAATTTAGTCTGTATTGGTTTTTCAACCATCTTAAGCAAGAGATCTAGCGTGTATATCAATATATGTAATATTAGTTGACGGTGATGGTGATTGAAGGTGACGGTGATAGTTGTAGGTGATAGTGGTTAAAGGTGATGGTGGTTGAATGTGGTAATATATATAATTATGTACAAGAAAATAAGGGTAATATTGGTAAAAACGGAACAAGATAAACTAGTAAGTGTTTAAAGTCGATACATTAGAATAAGTATGTAACACCCCATTTTGGAAATGGAAATATCACAGTAATTATGGCGTGTCATCAAAGCATACAAGGTAAAATGTCTAAACATTACTTGACCATATAAAGGAAAATACCGGAATCAAACATCGGTAGTCCAAAAGTAAAGCTCATCACACACAAATGTTGGGAATAAATCTTGCTTATTTGTTTCCCCTGCTAGTTGATTATCCATACCCCTGCTAGAGTAAGTTCCCCCTGCTAGATAACAAAGGCAGGGGGATTGGTCCCCCTGCTGAAGTCAAAGGCCCTGCCGTCAAAGATAAACATGGAATAGATTTTTACGCGTTTCAGTTATTATTCCTTAATACTTTCCAAGTTTGTTAGTAGTGATCTTGTACGTGAGTCCTTGTGGCTATATAAGGACTCACTAGGTTAGCATGCAAAGGGTGTCTTTCTCATTTGTCTTTCATTATCATACTTTAAGGTTTTGTAAACCCTAATACCATTTTAGGGTATTCGTATATCTTTGATATATTAAAGTTCAACGTTTCAATCATATTTGTTCTTGTGCTAAACATTATATTCCGCATCTTGTTTAGTTACTTTGCTTTGCAAAGTTTCTCTAGTGTTAGATTGAATTCTTTCTCTCTATCACAACCCTTAAACAAGCTATTAAGGTTTAAGATCTGACTTTGGGATCAACAAGTGGTATCAGAGCTTGTTGAGAAACTTTGTCGAAATCAAGAACAAAATCCTCATAGCAAACATGTCTTCAGACTCATCCTCAAACAGCAACAACCACAATAACCTCAAGTTACCCATGTTGGATCCTGAAAACTTTGAATTATGGGAATTCAGAATCTAACAATACCTGAAAATGGAACACTATGTTCTTTGGGAGATTATAGAGTTTGGTGATCAATTCACCAAAACAATGGCGGTTGAAGATGGCAAGGAAGAAGAAAGAGGTGAAAGTTCCAAAGGTAAGGACAAGAAGAAATCTGCTGCTCTGTGTGATAAGGAGATACTAGCTAGAAGGCATGATGTCAGGGCTCACAGCTCATTGCTGTTGGCTCTACCTGATAGACATCAACTCAGATTCAGGAAATACAAAACAGCTAAGGATCTATGGGAAGCCATAGGCACAACCTATGGAGGAAATGAAGCCACAAAGAAGAAGAAGAAGAATCAAATGCTGAATGATTTTGCTTCTTTCAAAGCAATTGGTGATGAATCAATTGGAGCTATTTACAATAGGCTTCAAGATATGGTGGCCCAGTTGGAATTCTTTGATATTGAGGTATCAAAAGAGCAGGTGAATACCAGGTTTCTTGACAGTCTCCAGAAAGAATGGTTTGTCTATAAGGCAATTTGGCAGAATAAGGATGACTTGGACGACAAGAACATTGATGACATATACAATAACTCAAAAGTTTTTGAACCTGTTGTCAATGAGATGAAGTCAAAAGGAACGATTCCCACCAACTCAAGTGGATTCAGTGATTCCCCTGCTAACATGGCATTCATATCACAAAGCAGTGGAATCTCCAAGAACAGTGGAATTGAAGTAGCCCCTGCTGCTTATTCCCCTGCTACCAGGTCTGGACCTTCCTATGATGAAGAAAGACCAGCTACATTCAGCCTTGACACTGCTTGTGCTTTTATAGCATCTCAAGGGCCACAAGGATCTACTGTGTTACATGAAGATCTAAGTCAAATCAGTAAGCAAGGGCTAGAAGAGATGGATATCAAGTGGAATATGGCTCTGCTCAGCATGAGAGCCAATAGGTTCTACAAGAAGTATGGGAAGAAGATCTCAATTAACCCCTCTGATGTGGCTGGGTTTGATAAAGCAAAAGTTGAATGCTACAACTGTGGCAAGAAGGGTCATTTTGCCAGGGAATGCAGAGGATCTAAGACTGGAAATAGCTACAGAAAGGAAACAAGAGATGATGATTCTGGTGCTAAAGCCATGGTAGCAATGCAGGGGATAGATGGAGCAAGTGGATGGGACTGGAGTGTAATGAAAGAGAATGTGGAAAGAAATCAAGCTTTGATTGCTGAGGAAAAAGAAGAAGACTTTGCACTTATGGCCATGTCAAGTTCCAGCTCTGACAATGAGGTATATGATGACTCATATTGTACTAAAGCTTGTAGGAAAAATACTGAGTCTTTGAATGATCAAATCAGAAAGGTAAAAGCTGACTATATCAATTGTGATAATGATCTTGATAATTATAAACGTGCTTTAGAACAGTTAGAGTCCACCATCAGAGAGTTTAAGCAAAGAGAAAGTGATTATAGGGATCACATTGTGATTCTAGAAAGAGATGCCAAGGAGAATAACCAATCTATAAAAGAATTGACTGCTGAACTTGAAATTTTCAAAGCTAACCAAAAGATAGATGAGGAAACTGTTGAAAAATTTGGAAAAGCTTCAAAAGATTTAACCAAAGCAGTTGAAATTGGTCAATCTCTTAGGGACAAAACAGGGTTTGGGATTAAAAATGAGCATGCCACCATACCACCACCCCCTGCCAACATCCATGCACCTTTTCCTAGAAAAGACCTGTCCTGGACTGGTCTCCCCTGTTTTCAAAAACAGGATGATATTGAGTTTGACCTAAGTGCTTATATACCTAATAATCTTGATACTAAAGAGTCCCTAGTAAAAACTAGTGCTATTAGGGATTTTGAAAAGGAACAGGTTGCTTTAAAACAATGGAAAATTGATAACCCTGTTCTATTTTCAAGAGAAGGAATTTTTTGTAGTGACTCTAGTTCTAAGAATAGCTCTCCCAAATCTAGGTCCAGATCACAGTCTCCTAAGTCCACCATTAAATATGCTGGTATGTATAGGACTGTAAGAGGTAATCAAAGAAATTGGAATGACCAAAAGTCTCACCAATTAGGAGAAGACTTTGTGATTAACACCAAACCCTGCTTCACATGTGGCAGTTTTGAGCACACTTATCAAGAGTGTAAGGCACCAATGGAGATGGTGGCTGCAAATCCCTTAAAGGATATGCAACCTAAAACCATTCTCCTAAATGCAAGGGCAAAATCCTTTTCCCCTGCCAAGTATGTTGCCCCTGCCTTGAGAAACAGGGTGACTGACAAATATGTTGTTCCTGCACTTAGAAAGGAGAATGATGTTCACACCAAGCCCAGCACTTCTGTGACCATCCCAACACCTCAGAATGCATATAGATCTGGCTCTAGACCTTACCAACACATGAATAGAGGCCAAAACAAAAGATGGGTTCCCTCTGCTAAGCATAGGGATTCCCCTGCCAACACTGGGGTATCCCTTGCTAGCAAAATTTTGCCTTCTAGGAACATGGGAAGATAGGGAAAAGCTGTGAAAGCCTCAGCTCGTTGGGTGTGGGTACCCAAAAGGGGTACTCAATCTAATGGTGTATCTTTAGTTTTTGATAAGCTATCCTACATTGATACACGAGGTAGATCCAAGTCTGTAATGGCTTGGGTCCCCAAGAAAAACTAATTTGTTTTTCTTTTTGTAGGTGACAAAGAAGACAAGGGATGATAGAGCATATTGGGATAGTGGATGCTCAAGAAGTATGACTGGACAAAAAGCTTACCTGTCTAACTTTGTGCCCCTGCATGACAATGATGGTGTGTCTTTTGGAGATGGGCATGGAACTATAACAGGAAAAGGAACTATTGTTACTGATGGGATGACCTTTGATAATGTCTACTTGGTGAAAGAACTCAAGTACAATCTCTTCAGTGTATCACAGATGACTGATAACAAGAATTTTGTCTTGTTTACTGACACTGAATGCTTGGTGTTAGGAATGGAGTTTGTCTTGCCACCAGACACTCCTATTGTACTCAGAACACCAAGACAGAAGAATATGTACACAATTGATCTCAAGGACATATCTCTCCAAGACAATGAAACATGTTTCATTGCCAAAGCTTCAGCAGATGAATGTAAGAAATGGCATAGAAGACTTGGTCATCTTAATGTCAAGAACATGAACAAACTAGTAAAGTATAATCTGGTTCATGGTCTTCCTTCCAAGTCTTTTGCCAATGAACATACTTGTACTGGATGTCTGAAAGGGAAGCAACACATAGCATCTTGCAAATCAAAAACAAGTATGTCCACCACCAAGCCATTGGAACTACTGCATATGGATCTTTTTGGTCCTACTTCTGTGGCAAGCATAATGAAGAAATGGTACTGCCTAGTAATTACTGATGAATTTTCAAGGTTCACATGGACATTCTTTCTATTTGAGAAGAGTGACACAGCTGATGTACTCATTGGGTTCATCAATCAAATTGAACTATCAAAAAGCATGAAGGTAGTCACCATGAGATCAGTCAATGGTGGTGAGTTCAAAAATCAGAAACTGGACTCTTTCTGCATAAACAAAGGCATCAAGAGGCAATTCAGCATTGCAAGAACACCTCAACAGAATGGAGTGGCAGAGAGAAGGAATAGGACACTCATTGAAGCTGCAAGAACTATGCTGTCTGATTCCAAACTTCTAGTTATCTTTTGGGCTGAAGCTGTATCCACTGCTTGTTATGTACAAAACAGGGCCTTGGTGGTTAAGGCACACAACAAGACCCCTTATCAGCTGTTCAATGGAAGATCTCCTTTAATTGACTTTTTCAGACCCTTTGGATGTCATGTGATCATCTTGAACACTATTGACAATCTAGGTAAGTTTAGTGAAAAGGGTGATGATGGATACTTTGTGGGTTATTCATTAAACAGCAAGGGATATAGGGTCTTCAACAAGAAGACAAGCAAAATCACAGAAAATCTTCATGTGAACTTTCTTGAAGACAAACCTGAAGATTTTCAAACAGGTCCTGACTGGTTCTTTGATATAGAAGTACTTTCAAAGTCTATGAATTATGTACCTGTTGCTTTGCAGAACACTAACATTTCAGGTACTCAAGAAACAACTGGTGCAGAGAAGTCACCCCTGAGGTACATGAATGTACCCTCATTATTTCCTATTGAAGCTGATGTTCAAGAAGATAATTCTTCTCTAGGAAAAGAATAGCCAATCTCATCCCCTGCTATGTCACCTCCTGAAAGCAGCGGAATGGCTGACGACAGTGGAATCCAGGATTCCCCTGCTAGACCAATTGCTTCCTCTTCCACAAAGGATCCTGTTGCTAATGATACTAATGATGCAGAAAGAGAATCCCCACTCATTTCATCATCTACACCCATAACTGATGGTCCTATTATATCCAGCAGTGGAAGCAGAATCATCAAGAGTGGAGGTCCTAGTTACTCAGAGCTTCATTCTGCTCACCAGCACCAATCTCTAGGTCATGCTGTATCATTTGGAAGTTCCTTTGAGGACTTCTTTCCTAATCAAAATAGCCCCATCAATTCTGATATGGAAGAAGATGAAACAGAAGTAATCATGCAGCCTACCTACAGAATCAATAAGGATCACCCTATCTCTCAAATCATTGGTAATCCTGAAGCCCCTAGACATACAAGGTACACAGCAAAGGAGCACAACTTCATTGCTAACATCACCATGAAGTTCAATCATGACAACATGCAATGTTGTCTGTTTACTGCATTTTTGTCACAAGAAGAGCCAAAGAAGATTTTTCAGGCTTTAAATGACCCAAGCTGGGTTGAAGCCATGCAAGAGGAGCTCTTACAATTTGACATACAAGAGGTTTGGATTCTGGTAGATTGTCCCAAATGGGCAAGGCCTATTGGGACAAAGTGGGTACTCAAGAACAAAAAGGATGAAAGGGGAATAGTTGTCAGGAACAAAGCAAGACTAGTGGCACAAGGGTATACTCAAGAAGAAGGAATTGATTATGAAGAGGTATTTGCTCCAGTAGCCAGGATTGAAGCCATTAGATTATTTCTTGCTTATGCTTCATTCATGGACTTCACTGTTTTTCAAATGGATGTGAAAAGTGCCTTCCTATATGGAACCATTGATGAAGAAGTCTATGTTATGAAACCTCCAGGGTTTGAAGACCCAGAACATCCAGACAAAGTATATAAGGTGAAAAAGGCTATGTATGGACTTCACCAAGCTCCCAGAGCCTGGTATGGTACTCTCTCTAAATATCTCTTAGACAATGGATTCAGCAGGGGGAAGATTGATCAGACCCTGTTTACCAAGAAACACAAGGGTGACCTTTTGCTTGTACAAGTCTATGTTGATGACATCATTTTTGGATCCACTAACTCTATGCTTAGCAAGGAGTTTTCCAAACTGATGCAGGATAAATTTCAAATGAGTGCCATGGGAGAACTAAACTTCTTTTTAGGGTTACAAGTTCAGCAGAGGAAAGATGGGATATTTATCTCATAAGACAAATATGTGGCTGAGATTGTAAAGAAGTTTGGCATGTCTGATGGGAAGAAGGTGTCCACTCCAATGGACAAGGATCATCCATGGGGTAAAGATGGTCCTGGAAAGCCTATAGATGTCAGGAACTACAGGTCTATGATTGGGTCTCTTATGTATCTCACTGCTTCAAGACCTGACATCATGTTTGCAGTCTGCTTATGTGCAAGATACCAGGTGTCACCAACAGAGTGTCACTTATTTGCTGTGAAAAGGATTTTTAGGTATCTAAAATGTCATCCCACCTTAGGACTTTGGTATCCAAAGGAGTCACCATTTGAGCTGATAGCCTATTCAGATAGTGATTATGCTGGTGACAACAATGATAGGAAGTCTACAACAGGGGGATGCCAATTTTTGGGAAGCAGACTTATATCTTGGCAATGTAAGAAGCAGACCATCATGGCAACATCCACAACTGAAAGCTGAGTATGTAGGAGCTGCTGCATGCTGTGGTCAAGTACTTTGGGTGCAAAATCAACTGCTTGATTATGGGTATAACTTTCTTAAAACCAAGATATTCATTGACAACAACAGCACCATTTGCATTATTAAGAACCCTGTTTTTCATAGCAAGACTAAACACATTAAATTAGACATCACTTTATCAGAGATAGTTTTGAAAAAGGACTAATTGTCCTTGAGAAAATTGATACAAAACTTAATGTTTCTGATCTTTTAACAAAAGCTTTTGAAGTAGGGAGATTTCAGTATCTGGTTGCAGGTATTGGAATGGTTACCCCTTAAAAATGATGTCTATTTTGTCATGTATGATCAGGGTTGCTTCATTGCTGTTGTTGTATAACTGTTAGTCCATTTTTCCATCACTTTTTATTCCACTGTTTTTTAACACAGATTCCCCTGCTGGGGGTTCATTCCCCTGCTAAGAGAATTTTTCTCTTAAACTTGGTGTGTTCTTTTTACAAAAGTGGTTATATGTGGTTTTAGACTAACAATGCAGAGGTTCATATGGTGCATACTATTCTCATTGGTGGATCAGGTATATATTCTATGTTTCAGGGGAGGTTAGGTCACACCTTTAGGACTCAGGGTATCCTTAGGATACTCATATATGATCTTAGATCATATCCACTGGTGAGTGAGGGTTCAGGGTAATGAGGACTTGCTGCAAAGCTTGTCAGAACTCTGAAACCTTGAGGCACTGTAGTGAGTGCTTACATTTCTTTATTAAAACAGCTTGCTGTTCAAATACAGATGTGTGGCACACATTTCCAAGACTGACTGACCATAGGTAAGGGATAAGGTAGGGATGGTGACTGGGGTATGCATGTTTTCTTGGGTTAACCTGGTGTAGGGGGACTTATGTATTGACTTTTTGTATTGGGACCATTGCTGAATAGAGGACTCTTGAGTTTCTATGTATCTATCTTGTGTATGCAAGTGTGTGCATTAGAGCAGAGCTAGTTAGCATTGGTCTCTCCATGACTAGTCCAATATCCCTAGGAAAGTTTCCCCTGTTTTAATCTTTTGCTTCCCCTTCCTTCATAACATTCCCCTGTTTGACCGTTGACCGACAATACCGTTACCCTGTTCATAGCCGTTGGGCCTGCTTGCACAAATTTTGGTTAGGGAATATATTATTGTTTTTAAAAAGATATTTAAGGCGCTTTCTTCGCTGATTGGTAATCTTTTCTTTATTATTTAAAATAAATTACTTTTTTATCAAGATTTATCTTTGATATTTTTGCAATTTGAAAATTTTGGTCCAATAACAGCTCTTCAATTCGCCTATAAAAACTTAATTCCCTTCACCAGCAGGTCCATCTCTCTCTCTCGACTCAATCCCACCTACCTCTCACCTTTATAAACCTTCAAACTATTTTCAAACTTTATCATGACTCTCAAAATTGCTGCTAATCATAACCAAATCGCGTTGTTACATGATGAACCAACCGAGTTTACTGATGTTGTGGCCTTTCTAAAGTCATCATACTTTAGAGTGGCCCTTCTCATCAATCCTCGAATCTATACCTCACACATTCAACAGTTCTGGTCTAAAGCCATGACCAAAACAGTGAATGGAGAGGTTACAATTCAAAGCACTGTTGATGGTCATCCCAAGGTGATTACACTTGCCTCCATCAAGGAGAATCTTCTCCTTGATGATGAGGATGGGATAACCAACTTTTCTAAAGCTGAAATCTTTGCAGGTCTTGTTAAATTGGGGTACAAACTTTCTAAAAATCAAAAATGTAAGTTTGCTAAAGGCCAGTTTGCCCCTCATTGGAAATATTTGATTCATACAATTTTGCAATGTTTGTCACCAAAAACCACTGCTTTTAATGAGTTTGGTAGTGAGATGGCTTCTGCCCTGATCTGCTTTGCAACAGGGAGGAAGTATTGTTTTTCTCAAATGATTTTTAAAGGAATGGTTAAAAACGTTTCAAGCAATTCAAAGTTTTGTATGTACCCAAGGTTTATTGAACTTCTGCTGAATATGAGTGATCATGGTCCAATTAAACACAAAAACTATTTTTCAGCAACCAAACATACCACCAAACTATTCACCACACTCCTTACACCATCACCCCTGTTTTCTGGCAAGATCATTCCACTCACTTCAACTATAATGAACCAAATCAGACAGGAAGAAGCCAAGAATCAAACAGCTAAACATCACCATGCTGATCCCCCTGCTAAGAACCTACACCCTGCTAGTCCTTTACCCCCTGCTGATCCACAACAAGAAAGGCGATCTAAATCCAGGTTTGCCAGGTCTCCCTTGCCTGGTGAATCTTCACAAGCAGCAGAGAGGAGAGTCTCCAAGGTTTTGGAGCAACCTGAGGGTTTGGCTGCCACTACTGTCTCAACCTCAAGGGGTGATCAGGACAGTGACACCATCAATAAGTCCTCTCCCTCACTCCATGATATCCAAAAAGGGGAGAAATCCCCTTCTAGGATTGAGAGCAGTATGAAACCTTTGACTAATTTGGAATTGACGAAAATGTGTATGAGTCTGAAAAGGCAGAATGCACAACTGGTACAAGATGTCAAAAAGCAAGGCCTGGTTATCAATCACTTGGAAACCAGACTTGCTACTCTTGAGGGGAGGAGAAAGCCCAGACTGATTATTTCAACAGATGAGGATGCTTCCAAAGGGGAGGAAATTCCAAATACAGAAGGGTCTACTGAGTACTATTCTTATCCTGGTGGTGTACATAGAAAGATAGCAAGTACTGAGAAAGGGATGGAGAAAGGAAGTGCTGATAAGGGAAGTGACAAGGGGAGTGCGACCAAAGATATTGCTCAAACATTGCTCACCATGGGCAATCCAGAAGAAGCCCCTGCTTCAAAAGTTTCCCCTGCCATTGTTGATCCCACTGTTGTAAGTCAATCCCCTGCTAAGAATATTACTCAAACTTTTGTTAGAAAGAACAGAAAGCAACCAGCTCAGAAGGGGATTACAATCAAAGAACCTGCATCTAAAGTGAAACCAGCACCAGCAGTGGATCCAAAAGACAAAGGAAAAGTAATCATGGTGGATCAGCCCAAGAGAAAATACAAGCATCTAACTCCTGAACAGCAAAGGGCTCAAGAAGCACATGATGCACAAGTAGCTCTCAGGCTACAACAAGAGGAGATGGATATGCAGGACCAAAGAATGCAAAAGATGAGGCCCAAAGATATGCTCAAGCAGGTTGAGATCATGCATAGAGAACTAGATTACAGGGTACCTCATGTTGGAGAATTTCTTGATCAATGGGAGAAGGAGTTAATAAATGCTCCTTTGGAAGACAGGTATGAGTTGACTTGCCTTGTTTACAAATATCAGACTGAGTATCTGGAAAGAAGGGCAAATCAAATTCAGAGAGAGAAGTATTTGACTTCAGAGAAAGGGCAACTTGAACATTACAAAGTTCTGCTTAAGAGACATAGGAAGTGGAAGGATGGTGACTTCAGAGATATGAGTTTTGAAGCCATAAAAAGAGCAGTCAGACCAGTTCTAAGATTGTATGATGTGGAGGATTGGATGACTATCAACACTCCTGAGGAAGCTGAGTATCTTAGGAGACAAAGTGAAATGCTACAGAATGCTAGGGAATCTAGGAAAAGAAAAGCTGGAGAAACAAACTTGGAAACTACACAAGCAGGTGCATCATCCCAAGCAGGTGCATCATCACAGGCAGGGGCATTACATCAAGCAGGTGGAAGTTTTCCAGAAATTGAGAAGTCTGTACTTAATGTACAAAGAGCAGCCAAAAGACTCAAGAGAATGGAGAAAGTGGGCACAGTTACTAAGGAGTCTCAAAGGCCTTCAAATGATGAAATTGATAAACAGCTAATTCTGCAGGAAAATGATGATATCTCACCTAGTGAACTTGGAAAGAAGTTTGCTATCATAGAATATGCTGTTTATGAACACAAAGGGAGGACTTGGTGGAAGCTTACAAGAGCTGACAATACAGCACAGACATTTCTAACTCTAGATGTCATGTATCAAATTTTGGATAGTGAAGACTTAGAAGATCTGTGGAAAATATTGAAGAAGACATTTGCTGCAAAACCTCCTACCATGGATGGTGTGGAGAAGGATTAGGTAATCTGGGAGTGCATGCATAGGATGTATGAGCATGAGCTATTTGATCCTATATTTGATGCAGTGAATAAAGGAGATTTGTTGTATTGGAAGCTGTTTACCAATTCTGGGGTCTATGAAGTAGTGATGGAAGGTATAAGTGTATACTTGATCAATCATAGGTATTATCCCTTCTCTCAGGAGACCTTGAAGAAGCTAGCACAGGCTAACTTAATTGTAGATGCTAAAAAGCCTGTTGCTTATGATCTGGTAAGAATGGTTCATAGTCAGATTTGGCCAGAAAGTTTGTAAGCATCCTCATCAACTAGTATTTATTCAGAAACTTGTCTTTAGGGGAAAGCACAAGTTTAGGGGAGGATTGTTGGGAATAAATCTATGCTTATTTGCTTCCCCTGCTAGTTGATTATCCATACCCCTGATAGAGTAAGTTCCCCCTGCTAGATAACAAAGGCAGGGGGATTGGTCCCCCTGCTGAAGTCAAAGGCCCTACCGTCAAAGATAAACATGGAATAGATTTTTACGCGTTTCAGTTATTATTCCTTTATACTTTCCAAGTTTGTTAGTAGTGATCTTGTACGTGAGTCCTTGTGGCTATAAAAGGACTCACTAGGTTAGCATGCAAAGGGTGTCTTTCTCATTTGTCTTTCATTATCATACTTTAAGGTTTTGTAAACCCTAATACCATTTTAGGGTATTCGTATATCTTTGATATATTAAAGTTCAACGTTTCAATCATATTTGTTCTTGTGCTAAACATTATATTCCGCATCTTGTTTAGTTACTTTGCTTTGCAAAGTTTCTCTAGTGTTAGATTGAATTCTTTCTCTCTATCACAACCCTTAAACAAGCTATTAAGGTTTAAGATCTGACTTTGGGATCAACAACAAACATAGTATAGTAAGGAATAAGGACGAAACAATGTCCAATGCATAAGTATCATAAAGAAAAGAAATGCATAATGTAAAGAAGGCTAGACAGCTTCCAGTCCATATGCACGTACTCTTAGTGTCTACGAGCGTCCCTGAGTACCTGCCGTTTTGGGAACATAGAAAAGGAAAACGGCTGAGCAATACGCTCAGTGCACGGATGTACAATAAAGCATGAAAAGGATAAGCATATAACATAATAACAGCGGAAGAAACTAAGTCCCGAGTAACCTGGTTAAGTCTTAATAAAACTGGTTTTATAGTTTGAAAGTCTTATGTTTATCTTATAAAAACTGTTGTCATATATTTTACCAATAGCCAATATAGGTCATGAATATCCACCGTGCATGAATAATTGGAGGGGTGACCTCATCATGCAAATTAGAGGGCCTGCCTCTAATTTAATATACTGGTTTTATGGGTAGGAGGGATCAGCTCCTTGTGAAGGATGCAAGGCACACACCACATTCACCATGTAATCCTGAATAAAAATGTGTAACTATGATGCACCCATACGCCCCACATGATAAATATAAATAAATGGCCAAAAGCTGAAGGGACGCCACGAGCAATCACTCCGCCGTGGTGAAGTCATAACATCAATGCCTCTAATGTTATGGTTATGGTACCTCCATAACTGTGTGAAACTGGTCATGCATGTATATGGATATAGGTAGTCATATTTAAAACATAAGCAATCAAACTCATACTTATACTACGGGAAAACAGTTGGCTGCATACGGGGAAATCCTAATAAGGAAAGAATGTCCATACTGAAAGGACGGGAAATTCGTACCTTATGTCCAGTGAACGAGAACGATGAACTGCGAGAATCCTACTTCTGAAACACTAGTGCTACATAAATAAGTACATGAAATAAGTATCTGCTTACTACATACATAGCTGGTTTTATATCACGTCTTAGCTTATTTTATGTGTTCTTACTATTTTACACTGTTTAAAGCCTTAAACTGTGTTAAATCTTATATTCTGTTCAATCTGATTAAGTATTTCTGATATTTCATGTTTTATTATACTTACTGTGTAATAATAAGTAACTTTCCAAAAATAGCAGGTTTCCTAAAATAGAAAGTTTCCAAAAATAGAAAGTTACCAAAAATAGAAAGTTTCCAAAAATAGAAAGTTTCCAAAAAATAGAAAGTTTCCAAAAATAGAAAGTTTCCAAAAATAGATTTACTGCTTAAAATAGATAAGTTTCTAAAAATAGAAAGTTTCCATAAATAGATTAGCTGCCTTAATTAAATAAGTTTCCATAAAAAGATTAGCTGCCTTAAATAAATAAGTTTCTAAAAATAGCTGGTATCCATAAATAAAATAGCTGCCTTATTTAATTAAGTTTCTAAAAAATAGTAAGTTTCCATAATTAGAAATAAGCTGGTTAAATAAGCTAAGTAAATAAGCCTAAGTGTTCTCATGATTATTTCCTAAGTCATATGATATATTATATAGTTTAATAATTATTTCATGTAATTTAATTAAACTATAGGTTATAATATTTAATTAAAGTATGACATGTTTTTAATTAAATATATTAAATACTTAGGTTAAAATATGTATTATTAAATATTAATAATATAACCTAAGTCATGTTTAATTAATTAATTATATCCATGGTTTTTAAATAATTAATTAATTATAAGTCTTAACAATATAAATACTTAGGTTAAAAATAATTTCATGATTATTAATAATTAATTAACCTAAGTCATGTTATTAAATTAATCTCATCTTTTTATTAATTTAATTTTAACATAAGTTTATAACATAAACAACTAACATAATCATGATCCGGATCTAAGCCTAAAAACATGCACCGGATATGAACCAACACCGAACCCCGAACCAAATCGGGGTGCCCCCTTGCTGCCGTGGGACCCACACGCACCAACCAAGACCAAAAAGGTCTTGGTGGTGGTCGGCTAAAACAAACCGAAACCCCCTTGGGGTCGGTTGTATCCTGCGGCCCAAAAACAAACACCCCTTTGATCGACCCTTTGATTAATTAATGATGAAAACATGTTAGATCTATGTTTAATTAATGTGTTTTTATAAAAAACATCACGTGTTCATAATTAATAAAAGATTAATTAAAAAGAAAAAGGTAAAAAGGTTTTACCGTATTCGTGGATTAAGAGGGTGAAGAACAAACACGAATAAACACTAATTTAACAATATCCAAGATCAAAGAAATCACCTTGATGGTGATTTGAAGGTGGCGGCACAAAGAAGGAGGAGAAAAGGGATTTTAGGTTTTTCTTAAAATCTTCTGTAACTTTAATTTGAGTAGTAAAAACTCTATTTATCCCCCTCTTAGTAAATTGGTAATGGGCTTGGCCCATTACCTTGTTTTGGCCGCGGGTAGGGACTCCCTCGTGGGGGTTCCCGCACCTCCTTTCGTGTCTTGTTATTTAATACTCGTTTATGTTTAATGAAGTTCGTGTTTTAAATGTTCTCGTTACGTAAATACCATACTCTTATATATTTAATTACGCTCGTATTAAATATATATACGTAATTAATAATAGCTCGTGTTTTAATTACGCTCGTGATTTCGTGATCGTATGCTCGTGATTACTTATTGCTAAATAATTGTTACGTGATCGTGCAAATAAAATACTTATCGTGTTCTAACACGTACGTAATACATAAACTCCTAACACGTAATCGTAATCATGCTATATTAGGAAAGTTTTTAACTAGTACGTACGATCCTAAGGGTAATATGCATGGTAAAAGCATGCGGGTTTTACAACTCTTCCCCCCTAAAAAGAATAATTCGTCCCCGAATTATAGATAAAATAAACTGGAAAAGAAGATCATACCCGAATTCAAAATATGAAATGAGGGTAAGAAGCCCGGATAGACTCATCGTTTCCCAAGTGGCTTCCCGCTCGGTATGATCCCTCCATAGAATTTTGACGAATGGAATCGTCTTCTTTCTCATGACTCGTTCTTGCATGTCAAGAACTCGTTCGGGTTCTTCTATAAAAGTGAGATCTTCACGAATCTGTTCCAGTGGATACTGAACCATGTGAAGGGGATGATATTGGTAACCTCTGAGTAAGGACACATGAAACACATTGTGCACATGCGAAAGCTGCGGAGGTAACACCAATTGGTAAGATACTTCACCGACTCGTTCAATGATATCAAACGGTCCGATGAAACGAGGACTGAGCTTCCCTTTAATCACGAAGCGTCTAACACCACGTGCCGGCGAAACCTTAAGGAAGACGTGATCTCCTACGTTAAAGTGTAAATCCCTACGATGCTTGCCGGCGTAACTCTTTTGACGTGACTGTGCCTCCTGAATCTTCTGCCTAGCTACTGCGATCTTCTCGTTTGTCATCTCTATGATTTCTGGTCCTTCGAGTGTTCGCTCGCCAACCTGATCCCAGCAGATTGGGGCGCGACACTTTCTGCCATACAACATCTCAAATGGAGCACACTTGATGCTCGCGTGCCAGCTGTTGTTGTACGCAAACTCCACCAAACATATGTATTCGTCCCAATCACCCGTCCATTCCAACGCACATGATCTCAACATATCCTCCAATGTTTGAATGGTTCGCTCCGACTGTCCGTCCGTTTGAGGATGAAAAGTCGTGCTAAGCTTAAGTTGTGTTCCCCAAGCTTTCTGCAGACTTTTCCAAAAGCGCAAAGTGAATCGAGGATCTCTGTCTGAGACGATGATGGATGGTGCACCGTGTAGTCTCATGATCTCTCGTCTGTACGTATCTGCGAGTTTACTTACCGGATCTTCCTTGCGGATCGGTAAGAAATGAGCTGATTTGGTAAGTCGATCAACGATAACCCAAATTGCATCGTGCTTCTTTTTGGTAGGCGGAAGACCGGTAACAAAATCCATGGTGATTTTATGCGACTTCCACTCTGGAATATCTAACGGTTGAAGGAGACCGCCAGATCGCTGATGCTCGATCTTAACCTGCTGGCAGGTAAGACATTTGGAGACATAAGTGGCCACATCCTGTTTCATACCACTCCACCAAAAGTACTGCTTGATGTCATGGTACATTTTGGTTGAACCAGGATGTATCGAGAATGGGGAGCTATGAGCTTCTGCTAGCAAAGCTTCCCGGAGTTCTTGGTCGTTAGGAACACAAAGTCTAGTGCCCTGCCATACGATACCATCTGCATCTACTCTGAATTCCGTCTGCTTCTCCAAATTCTGTACTATCGCCCATATTTCTCCGTCATCTTTCTGAGCTTCCTTAATTTTAGATAGTAACTCGGGTTCTACTCTAAGATTAGCCCAGTAACCGTGCTGTCCACGTACCATGATCTTGATGTCTAGTCGCTCCAAGTCTCTTATGATTTCCTCTTCGATTCTAATGCTGTTGATCATTCCGGACTTCCTTCTAAGGGCATCTGCTACTACATTTGCCTTTCCGGGATGATACTATAGATTAATGTCATAATCCTTCAACAGCTCTAACCATCTTCTCTGCCTCATGTTTAATTCACGCTGAGTGAAGATATACTTCAAGCTCTTGTGGTCCGTGAAAATGTCACATGATTCTCCATATAAGTAGTGTCTCCATATCTTCAATGCAAACACGACTGCAGCAAGTTCTAGGTCGTGCGTGGGGTAATTCTCTTCATAAGGCTTAAGCTTCCATGAAGCGTACGCGATCACTTTCCCATGTTGCATGAGAACACAGCCAAGTCCCTTCCCTGATGCATGGCTGTAGATTTGAAATCCACCCGTACTAGATGGTAGAGTAAGAATAGGTGCAGATACTAGCTTCTGCTTCAGGTCTTCAAAGCTCTTCTCTCGATCTTCAGTCCAGACGAATTTCTCCCCTTTCTGCATCAGTTTGGTCAATGGTAGTGCTAGGCGGGAAAAGTTCTCTACGAACCTACGGTAATAGCCAGCTAAGCCTAAGAAACTGCGGACTTCCGTCGCTGATGTCGGCCTCGACCACTTAGTGATGGCCTCAACCTTCGCTGGATCCATAGTGATTCCTTCTGCTGATACAATGTGACCTAAGAATGCCACCTTGTCTAACCAGAACTCACACTTGGAGAATTTAGCATACAGCTGCTTCTGACGAAGAATCTGTAGTACTGTACGAAGATGGTCTTCGTGTTCCTCCTTGGACTTAGAGAAAATCAGGATGTCATCGATGAAGACAATGACGAATTTGTCCAGAAATTCATTGAAGATTCTGTTCATCAGATCCATGAACACTGCTAGAGCATTTGTCAGGCCAAATGGCATAACTACAAACTCGTAGTGGCCATAACGAGTACGAAAGGCAGTCTTAGCAATATCCTGCTCCTTAACTCGTAACTGATGATAGCCTAACCTAAGATCGATCTTGGAGAAGTGTTTGGCCCCTTGGAGTTGGTCAAACAGATCGTCAATGCGTGGCAGTGGATACCTATTCCGAATGGTAATCTTGTTGAGCTCGCGATAGTCTATGCAAAGACGCATACTACCGTCCTTCTTCTTAACAAACAAAACCGGTGCGCCCTATGGAGATGCGCTCGGTCGAATAAAACCTCGTTCAAGAATTTCTTGAAGTTGATCCTTCATCTCCTTCAGCTCTATGGGAGCCATGCGATAAGGAGCCTTGGAGATTGGTTCAGCTCCTGGAACCAGCTCGATACTGAATTCCACTTCTCGTGTAGGTGGTATGCCCGGAAGTTCTGCTGGAAACACGTCTTGGAATTCCGACACTATTGGTTGATCCTGAATCGATGGAGATTCAGCATCTATGTCGTGAACCGTAGCTAGATAACCCTCGCAACCATGTGACAGTAGTGCACGCGCTTGCATGGTGGATATTCTAACACCCCCAAATTTATACAACTTAGTACAGCGGAAGACTAGTTGGTGTTACGTGATAGCACATTACTCACATCATAGACAACGCAAAAAAATCGCGTCGTTTAATAATAAATCATTTCCATTCATAAACATCAAAGTTACATCAGTCCCAAGTCATTATATTTCATACAAAGTTTTATAAAGTATTTGAATGGAAAAATATTGTTTAAGTGCGGGCCATGAATTCTTGTCGTCTTCCCGAGAATTACCTTCAAGTACCTGAGATAAAACATGTTAAAAGAAAAGGTCAGCGATAACGCCGAGTGAATTCATAGAGTTTAATAAATTCCATCAATATAATATCAGTATAAAATTATTACTGAAAATCATTTTGTACAAATCATTTTAATAGGCCATAAAATAGCCAAAGTCATTTTATACAAATCTTTATCGAAAATCATAATATAGGCATTTGCCTTAAAAATCGTTATACGAATTGAAACTATGATATTTTTAGTCCAGTTAATTTTCGTTCCACGGATCGACTCGAATTTGACCTCCAATTAACGTTACGACTTCACTTTGTTTTTGGTGACAAGTATTTTTGGATTTTTTTTAAACTAAAAGACTAAATAAAAATTAATCTAATAAAACTTAAGCATTAAACTTAATCTAATTTAAAAATCTTATTTAAACTAATTTTAATAAACAAACTATTTTAAAACAAATCTAATTTAAATCTAATTAATTTGAAACTAAAAAGAACTTTTAAATGAAATTTTATAAAAACTATTTTAAAACAAAACTAAATCGAAAATTAATTTAAAAATTCCTAAAGTAAATAAAATTAAAAAATTATTTTTTTGTCTTTTTTTTATATTTTTTTTTATCTTTTTATTTTGTAAAACTAAATTTATTTAACGTAACATAAAAATATTTAATTAAAAGTAATTTTAAAGCTAATTTAAAGTAAACTATTTTAAATAAAGTAAACTAAAACTACTTTAAAATTTAAAGAAAGTAAATAAAATATTATTTTGTCTTTTTGTATTTTTATAAAAACTGAATAAAAGAAAATTCTATTTAAAAACTTTTTAATTAAAATTTAAATAAACTTAAAACATTTAAATAAACCTATTTAATAAAACTGGCAGCTAAAAGTTCCTATATTAATTTAATGCTGTAAAGAAATTCACAAAAGAGGCACTAGATTAGATGGAAAGGGTGTTAGACAGTTATGCGCTAGGTCACGAGTTCGAGTCACCTAGTGGACGTTTTTGCGAATTATTAACATTTTTTTTTATTTTTTTTATTATTGCAGACTGATAGAAAGCAGTTAGCTAAACAAAATATATAAACCTACTAATTATATCAGCTCAAAACGAAACACCAAAGCAACTGAGATCAGACGAATCTCGAAATAAATATAAGTAAATCCCAATCTCAATACAAAATAACTAAGAATATCCAAATGATCCGAAAACCAAACAGTGCTACTAACTTGAACAATAAATAAGCTAACCAAATAAAAATAAGTAGATGCAATAGACTGATAAATTCAAACAAGCTTAAAACAGACAGTAAATCAAAAGAATAAACTAAACAGGCAAATTATAAAAGTAAGCTAATTAAAACTTAAACAAGAAAAATGAAAAGAAGATTAAAACCCGATTGCGATTTCCGTTGAGATGAAGCTCGTCTTCTCCTTTTGACGATGCTTTGTGTGGACTTAGTGTGGGGGAAATCCCTTATGTTCCCTCCCCTTTCTCCAGCGAGGACGAGATATTTGATCCTGGAATTTCTTATAAAGGTAAATCTCGGTCTTCCACCGATGCAATAAATGGAAAATCTTTTCATTTGATTGATGCGAGTCTACCTCGAGTAGCTCAATGTTTTTATGACTTACCCATTGTCCCACCCTTCTATTTCTTCTCATCTATTTTCTTGAAACCCTTTGGGTTTGTGTTGGCACACGATGAAGTGGCGTTGATTTGCTTTTCCAACGAAAACGAGAACGCCATCTTCGATCCCGGTATTTTGCACCATCAAAGGACTTAGTCCTTAATACCGGTTGTTTTTGGGCCTTGATTACATGTAAGCCCCACCAAAAATTGACCACACCATGATTATCCCTAAATGATCACATTTATGGGGATTCGAGTCGAGCTTTTGACTCGGTTATCAAAAACAAGGTGTCTCGTGGGGGAGACCCATGCTTATCCATGTACATATTATTGCTTTCTAATTAGTTAATGTAAGGGGATTTGTGCCCTTCCAACCTTTGTTCCGTGGTTGTTTGTGCATTGTGGTTTTTAGATCATGATCTTCACGATTGGAGTCTCTCGTGTTTGTTTTATGGGAGCACTCGATCGTTTGCTTTGAAGACTTTCTCAATATCCATGATATATCCTTTAATGTTCTAACCTTAGGTTTTTAGCACACTTCATAAACGGCTATTAATTTAATGGTTACACCCTTTCCATGCTAGATTAGGCATTCGACTACGTCTCTAGTATGGGGGTGTTTGCACCCCTAGACTCGAAACATTGAGGACAATGTTTAACTTTACTATGGGGGGGTGAATAGATACTTGCCTTGCCAAACCTTCACGCTTTCCAAAGTTTATCTTTTTGTTTATCGTTTTATTGCAAAATAAGGCTAAAAATTGCCAAATTTTAAAATTTTTCTCATGTTTCATAAGTGTTTGAAGACAAGAATGTAGGTTTTCCGATGGCGAGAATAAGAGTAATTTTTTACTCGACCGTGCGTGTTGAGCACTTAGCTTTGATTCCTTAACTTATATTAGACTAAGTCTCTTAAATGAGGACGAGAAATGATAGAGTTAATTATAAGTTACTATGCTAAACGTAGAGTACTCGTATTCTTTCAAAAACTCATGTGTTCTCGTTGTTTGCTTATTCTCCCTTCGCATGTAAATATTTTTTGCTTAATAAATATTGACTTAGCGGTTTAGTTAGGATTGTTGGGTTTCTAGTCTTTTCTAGTAGCTTCCGTGTAATTAAATTGGGAAAACATTAAGGTATCGCCAGCGTCACGGTTTTGAAGTATTGGCACCCGAATAATCGAAAGGTTCACCCAATAATAAGATTTCAAGTGCTCACCTAAATCAAGCAAACAATTTGAAGCCCCACAAGGCCGAAAAATCTATGCAAAATTGAAAGTGAATCAAGCCTTAATCTTCAAAGCTTTAAAGATCCAAAATTCGCTTTAGCGTGAGGATATACGTCTTTGGCTAATAAAACCACCGATGAGGCCGATAATAAAAGGCAAGGCAAGACCGAAGTCATAATAAAAGCTTCATGGCGAAGTTGAATAAAAGATGGAGGTAAACCAAAGATAATAAGGCCCTTCCGTTAGGGGGCGTATAAAAGTCTTGGTAATAAGTCTCATGTTCAAAACCGTTATAAAACCGTGTTTATCGATTCTTCTTGTCAACTTAATTTTTTAACATCGTTGTCTATTAGGAGGGGTTATTGATTTGATGGTCTTAGTTACACCGTTAGGACTCTATTTTTAGACCTAAATCTCTATTATCGCATAAGTCAATGATGTATCCTCGTGAAACATTCAAGACATAATAAAATATAAGAGATACAACTTAGGAATAATGGGAGGATAAGTACGTGATTAGGGCATATGAGTAGTGTTAGCATTACTAACTTATAATGACAATGATCTCGTTGCACGCTTGGCACGGAATTAAGGTGAAAATCGAGGACAATGAAATTATTTCTAACGAAGCATTCACGTGTTCTTATTCTATGAACCTAAACGTCCCATTTTGCGATGAAAATCATACATTATGTCTAAAACGCAAGTAGTAGTGTAGCTAGTTTATCATTTCAATAATGTCGACGTATAGTAAATATTCGGCCCGGCCCAACAGGCCCGCGGCCCACACATACCTAAACTTATCCTTCAAGAAACCCTAAGCCTATATAAACAGGGGTAGGGGTCTCATTCTACATTAGGTTCTCTCTCTTAACCACACTTCTTATACAATATATCAATCAAATACTAACTTGACCGTCGGAGGTGGACCCCGGGGCTCCGGCCTCGGGTCCACGTCGAACCGGTTCTTCTTTGTTTGCAGCATTACTCAGGACCGGGGAAGACGACGAACGGCCCAGGAGAGTCGTCGAACCGGCCCAACCAAATTATGCTCCAACAAGTTGGCGCCATCCGTGGGACCCTGACAAACTATCTTGCGTGGTCTCAAACTAAAACAAGATTCGCATCGTAAATCGGTAATTCTAAATTCGTTTTCTGTGTCATATCTTGTCATGTGCAAAAGATCGATCCACTAAATCAGAGAACGCAATTAATTTTTTAAAGTATCACATAAAAAATCAAATAGTGCTGTTTAATTTTTAATGTAACAAATACAGTGTCCCTTGTTCCACAAATTATTTTTGCCCTTTACATTACCTATTTTTGCTCATTACATAGCATTTGATTTGGATGACTACTAGTTCATTAAAATGCGGTAACTATATCTGCTATACATATGCGTTATTTACTATCTAATGCAAAATGTTAATATATTGAACTATTATTAAACTATATTGGATAGCAAACATATTTGATATCGAATCCAAAATTATATTGTTATCAGAGATATTTATAATTCGATATTATTTAATTTGTTATGCGGTTGTGGTATGTTCAGCCGCGCTGGTCCGCATGTTTGGACATATTCTATTTTTTCACCGCGGTCATGAGCCGCGTCCTTTCGCGTTAGTCCTCGCATTCAGAAATATTAATAATGAAAAATATTGCGTATATTTTTTAAATTTGGCAGATATTTCTTAAATGGATAATATATTATCAATATCTATTAAATAGGGAGTAAGATATTACCTATATTTTTAAACTAATAAAAGATATTATTAATATCTTTTATATTCAAAAATCTTATCAATATTTTTCATATTAATAAAAAAATATTACGTATATCTTTTCAGTTGGCAAGGATATATTACCTATATCTTTTGATCTAATTGGTTAACATATTTTCCGTATATATCATGGCCCGACCTACTAATATTGGGTCGCGGCCCGACCTCTTGTTCCGCGGTCATGGTACGTCCATCCGCATTGATCTAAACTTATTTTATTTTATCCGCGGCTATGGTATATCCAGCCGCGCTCATTTTGTATGTTCGGTCATATTTTATTACTACGGCCAGGAGCCGCGTCTTTATTAATTAATCCGCATGTTTAGGTATATTGTTTATATTATTAAAAAGATATTACACATATCATTTAAATTACTACAAGATAGTCTTTAGGATACATTCCAATATTTTTTAACATATATATCTTTTAAATCGGTAAGATATATGATATATATTTTTTAAATAATATGTTTATCATTTGCGGTCATGGTCCATCCATCCGTACTCATCAGCACATTCATCTATTATTACATATAATTTGGATAATATATTTTCTTTTTTATCCGCGCGCGCTAGTTCGTACATTCGGACATCTTTAGCCTACGGGCGTACATGTACACATCGTTCCCAGGTGGGATAAGAGGATTGAGGGAACCTAATAATTCAACTTGTCGTGTAAGAGGGATGCAACCCCAACGACCACGGATCATGTATCCTTGTTAGACACCTTGCTCACAAGACGTTGTAGTAAGTTTCAAAAACATACCGTGCCTCCCGAGCCGGACTTGTTAAAAGACACATTGTGCACGTCTAACAAAATTTTGTCAAAACTTTGACTGTCCTTATGGTAGTAGCGGTACGCCGCACATAACGGCATAGCTTATCCCATAAGTTAGTTAAGATACGTCTTAAACTATGTGACAATTCACGGTTATGGCACGACCCATCCGCGTTGGTTCGCACGTTCAAACCCGATTTCTATCTTTCGTACGCGGCTATGGTACGTCCACTCGCGCTGGTCTACGTGATTGTAATTTTTTGAATACTTGATTAAGTTTAATATTACTAATCGAGTTTAGCACCATTAAACTTGGGGGGCTACCAGGGTATAATCATACCACTATTTCCGTGCATGACGCGCAAATATCTTTGGATACACTTCTTTGCCGCAGAGGTCCGCCTTCTGCTGGGTTATTCCTTTGTGATAAGTGTGAAAACACTCATCAATAATGATCCAAAAACCACTCAAAACACAGTCAAACACATTATCTTAAACTGTAAAATGTCAGAATTACGCGTGTATTTGTGTTTCATGTGTTTTCAGGTAAACAAGATGCATTTCGGAACAAAGACGCGTTTTCAAGGATTTATTTGATAAAAAGATGAAGAAAGAGACGAAAGATGATTCAAGGACTTTATTTGCCAAGTTTTCAAAGATCAAGGACAAAATTTTGCAATTGGAATGAAGTTTAAGGGTTTTAATGTGGAAAATATTCAAAGTAATAATGAAGAAAAGCAAATTTTCCAAAAGAATGAAACAACAAGGGCCACTTCTGCCAACTGCTCAATACTATTATTATTCAGGCCATTTGGACCAATCAGGACTGAGAAAAGATTTTATATGGATTGCCAAGTCACCAAATCAGGACCATAGGATGTGGATATTTTTTGGACGGCTATGATGATGATCCTAGAGAAAGCTACTCAGCCAACCAGAGGTTGACACGTCACACTTTCTTCTTCAATAGATCAAGGATAAAGGAGTTGATTTCAGGAGAAGTTATAAAGAGCAAAAGTGGTCGCCTTTATCTCCTCTACACTCCCATACAATTCAATTAAACTAAAATCAACTTCTTTGAAAACCCCCAAAATTCCCCAATCTTCAAGAACCCTAGATGATGACGTGTCAGCAATTCATTGGCTGGAACACGTCATCGAAACCTCCCTCACCTCACTTCCATTCCTATAAATACCACTCTTCTATCTCACTTCGCAGTTAGTTAGTGTAGGTGTTTACACACAGTTAGTTAGATTAGTTAGGAGTAGTTAAAATTCAGTTTTCACACAGTAACTTTTACACAATAGTTAGAATTCAGTTTTTCTCCAATTTCTCTTATTTTTTTAGTGTGTGTGTTTACACACACACAGACACACTGTTTTAGTAGTCGGTTAGTTAGTTATTGTTCATGTAACTGATTTGTAACTAATTTCCTTTCAAGATAATAAAACTTCAATTCACTTCTTTAAATCTCCATATATTCTATAAAAGTTTTATAATCCCTGTTCAGAAACAGAGCCTGATCATAATGAGTAGTTACGAGATGGATCGTTGCTAATTCAGTTTAGTTTGATTCGAAGGTTGTTACTCGTTCCTGCAAATTAGTTGAAGAAGGGTAGTTTTGAGCATAGATAAAGGTAACATTGATGCTGTGATACGTTACTGTTACGAAGTTTCTTAGTCTGCTGTTGTTAGATGATGTTTACAGTGGAGATTAATGATCAAGTCAGTAATCAGTAGCTGCATTATAGTTTTGATTCGAGAATTTCATCTTCTTTTTACATTCCGTTGGTTGTTAAGCTTGAATCAAGCTGCGTGTTGGTAAATCAGCTTCGAGTTACAGATTAATAAGCTTTGGAGTTTTTGGATTCATGAATACTTTCGTCAGGATAACTAGTAGTTCAGCAAGGATGATTGGATAAGTAGTTGTATAATATAAGTTGTACAAGCTTATTCAGGATAAGTTTTGTTTCTGATTTAGTAAGGGTAGGATTTTTGTTTTTGATCAGTTCAAGTTTTCGTTAGTACAGTTCACATCGACGATAGGCTGGCCTGAATATGTAGAGATTGGTTTCTGCGAAGCAACTGTTCATTTGAGAGTTCAGATTTCTGCTTCGATAGACGATTTGGTTAGCCTGTTATAAGCAATATTCTGTTTACTACTTTTTGAGATCGATTAGTGCATGGGCCTGCCTTAGCATTGAATCTGAGCTGAATTGTGGTGGTTCGTACATTGGTAAAGCTAGTTGTCTAGTTTGAGTTCAATAGCAGTACATCGCCAACGGGCAAGCATTGGATGTGCAGACTTGTTTTTGAACAGCGAGACTTAATCTTAGTAAGTAGTTTGTTTTCGATAGCAAAGTTTCAGCATAGCTTCGACCACAACGGAGGCCCTGAATGGGTAGATAGTAGAAGGAACGTGTAGCAGATGGTAGATTTGTTCGTGTGAAAAGCTGAGTAGCTGTAGAGATTTGAAGTGGTTAATAATTGTGTTTGATCAAGCCGGTTCAGCGCCGCGCTTCGACTCAACGGGCTTACTTCGGATGCACAGGTTAAGCACGTTTCAATTTTCTGCAAATTCTAGTGTTATTTTTCTGCATTAAAGTAGTCGAATCTGCTAGTTGATAAATTGTAGTGTAACGTCGAATGCTACATGTTTGTTTAGCTTTAATAAGTGTAATTTGATAATTGGTTTTGCCATTTCCTTTATTCTAACGATTTAGCTTTGAAAAAGTTCTGCATTTTCTGTAAAGTTTTGTTTGGCAATTGGGTTAACAGCTTTTGGAAGTTTTAAGTTTGACCATTTTGATTTGAATCGTTAGATTAGAATTAAAGTGTAGTTGAGGATTAGTTTGCTAGTTTAGTATAGATATTAGTATAGTCAGTTCTTTAGTGAAACTAGTAGAGTTATAGTGTAGTCTTTGATCACTGATAAAATGAATTTGTTACTCAATTTTTTAGGCTTAGAATTCGTCCATGTTTAGTCCTTTAATGTGATATCACTCGTTGCATTTAGGGTCCTTGTTAGTGTAGGTAGTTCACTTGTCACCAATCTCGTTAGTATATTGTAACGTTTTTTTTTATCCTGAATACTAGTTTAGATATCATTCTGTAACGTATGCGCTTGGGCTTAGCTATTCCTTTTAGGCCCAATCTTAATTCTACTGGATTAGTTTAGTTAGTAGTGAAATCTAGAATTAAGACTAATTAGTTTAGGAATAGAGTTTATTAGAAGTTTGTAATTTGGTGCTATTAGAATAAGATACGTTTAGATTAGCAACTCCAATTTTAGTTTAAGATTTGTTTTAATTTTTATAATAATAGTATACGATTTTGTATTAGTTAATTTCTCGTTTTGCGTGCTTCTATATTTTCGTGTTAAATTTTGTATTCCAGTTTTATTTTCGTTACGTATACGTAGCATTATAAATAGTAGTATAGATTTTCGATTTGAGTGCAAGTAGTATAAAATACCATATCAACATCTTTTAACCAAAAACAATTAAGTGGAGCTTAAAATTGTTATATCAATTCGAATCGAGCTGAGAAGACAACTACACTAAAAACGAAATATTAAATGGCGCCGCTGCCGGTTCTTTTCGTGAAGATTAACGATTTCGAGTGAGACGATTGGATTTTGGGATCCGTTCACTTTGTGAACGTTATTTTTACGTATTATAAATCAAAAACATAAAAAAAAAATCAAAAAGATAAAAATACAAAAAAAAAAAAAAAAAAAACAAAAAATCACAAAATCAATTCTTTTCCTAAAGAATTGAACCAAAAAAATAAAAAATCCAAAAAGTAATCTTTTTCCTAAAAGATTACACCCAAAAATATATATTATTCGTTTTTATCGGTTTTTACGTAGATATAGTATTTTTCTTAAAAAATCAAATAAATACAAAAATATTTTCTATATATTATTATATGTAAATACGTATACATATACGAACAACCAATAAACATATCTTCCATAAGTATTGCCGAGGCAATACACCGTGTTGAGGGGCGTTCCGGTCCTTGACACGCGTATCGATCAAACAAAATAAAGCAAGAATAGATAAATACTTCTAATTGGCAATAATTCGAAGAATACAAACTACAAAGTGAATAGATAGGCGACGTGCTATAAAATGCCGTCTAAGGGTCAATAGGTACTTAAGTGCTTCGCGCCACCTAACCCCCCGTTCACTAGTGCGTATTCTAAGAAGGAAGGCTTAATTGGAGGTCTTGCACCCAAGTAGTAATTATATATATACTTTCTTGTGGATATTTGATATCGAACCTCGAGGGAGATAATCTCTTCTCCTTCAAAAGTCGACCGAGGGCTACTCCCTCATTCCTCGTGTTTACTTACACGTGTACTCGCACACGTGTAAACATACCACCTTTGGTGTATCACTTCCTTTCCCGAGGAAGCTTTTAGACGTCATTTCTTGTATATACATTCGACCATTTTGTAGCCATGGATCAACGTCCTCTTATGGAGATTCTCCAATCGAAAGTAGAGGGAAATGCCGACGCCATCGTTATACCTGAAATAACCGCACAGACTTTTGAGTTAATGTCCACATGATCACTTTGGTTTCTTCTAGCCCCTTCTTATGGAGATCCATAGATGACCCCCACGACCATATTAAGAGGTTCTTGTTACTTTGCAATACACTTAAGTATGATGGGGTCCCTCCTGATGCTATTAAGATGATCCTATTCTCATTCTCCTTAGAGGGTCTTGCTAGAAATTGGTATGATAGGCAACCATCTAAGAGCATCTTCACTTGGGAGGATTTAAAGAAAAAGTTTTTGAACCAGTTCTTTCCTCTATCAAGAACTACGGCTTTGAGAAAGTTAATTATTGGTTTTCAACAAAGGAATGATCAAACATTTAGTGAGGCTTGGGAAAATTTCAAGGAGTTATTGAGGAAATGTCCAAATCATGGATTCGATGAGGTTTACCAACTCAACACTTTCTATAATGGATTAAGACCACACCACCAAGATTTACTCAACTCTTCCGCGGGTGGAAATCTTTTCTCTAAATCCTTTCAAGAAGCTTGGGACATTATTGAGAACAAATCGATGGTGCAAGCTAACACACAAATTGATGAGAGAGTCCATGTGGTGCAAGAGAGTGTTACTCCTCAAATAGAAAATATGATCTCTCAAAAGCTTGATACTATGACCAACACACTCATGAAATTTTGTGAACTCTTTTTGAACAAGAATTCCACCAATGATGTGAATGCTATTGCTCTTTCATGTGAGACTTGTGGAGGTCCCCATTCCTACCAACAATGTGATAAAGTTCAAGGCTATCAAAGGGAGTGTTATGCTTATCAAGGAAATAACTACAAGGCACCAAATCAATTTCAACCTCAAGCAAATACCTTTTATCCACCAAATCAAGGATTTAATGCCCAACCCTTACCTTTCCAACCTCAATGTTTTCAAGGTTATGTGCCACAAGATTATCACACAATGGATTTCTTGCAAAAAATGAATCAAGAGAATGAAAGGAAATTTCAAGCTATGGAGAAGAAAATGAATGACCAAATGAATACGGTTTTAATGGCATTAAATCAAAGACCACAAGGGGCTTTACCTTCCAACACACAAACAAATCCAAGGGCCAATGTCAATGCCATTACAACAAGAAGTGGAACAACAACAAAGGATCCTTCACCTCCTAAACCTACTATTGTTCAATCCACTTGTGCTCCTACTTGTGACAAGCCTTCTACCTCTACTTCACCATCTCCAAATGCTCCTATCCAATCAAACATACCTTCTCAACCTATTCCCACTTCTCCTTTACCTTCCATAACTCCAAATGAAGAAGCTAACAAAGACAAATCTTCCACTACAACACATACTCCACCTACACCAAAACCTACTCTTCCATATCCTTCAAGGTTGAAAAAGGACAAGTTAAAGAACAAGGATGACATCCAAGTCTCAAATTTCTTAAGGATGTTCAAGCAACTCAACATCAACATATCCTTTGCGGAAGCTCTTGCTTATATGCCAAAGTTTGCTAAGATGTTCAAGGATTTACTCTCAAACAAGGAAAAATTGGTTGATTTGCCCAACACATCCCTTAATGAAAATTGTTCCGCCGTGCTACTTAAAACCTTACCAACAAAACTTGGAGATCCTGGGCGCTTCTTGATACCTTGTAATTTTCCTGGGGTGGAAAATTGCATGGCACTAGCGGATCTTGGGGCAAGTATCAATTTCATGCCATTATCGCTTTGGAAAAGACTTTTACTTCCCGAGCTCACACCTACTAGGATGACACTTGAGTTAGCTAACCGTACCATAGCTTATCCGGTAGGCATAGCGGAGGATGTGTTTGTAGGGGTTGATAAGTTTACCTTTCCCGCGGATTTTGTAGTGGTTGATTATGATATGGACCCGAGAGTTCCTCTTATTGTTGGTAGACCCTTTTTGAGGACGGGTCGTACTCTTATTGATGTGGCGGAGGGGGAACTTATTATGAGGGTAGAAGATCAAAAGATTGTGTTTAACATGGGAAAATTGTCTAAGAAATCCGATGAGCCTGAGACGGTTAAGCATGTTGATATTCTTGATAAAGAGGTGAATCACGTTGATATTCTTGATGAAGTGTGTAATGAATACTTTCATGAAGCCTGTAAGAGTGGTGAATATGATCTTCCTTATGTTGAGACTATAGCCTCCATTACTTCCTCATTGAATATTCATGAACCTCAACAATTTCATTTTGGAGATTCTAATCATATTTTTAACACAAATGAGGAAGCAAATGAGGATTCTAGTTATGATGAACCACCTCTTTTTGATACACCAATTTATGATGAATATAGTGATGATGAGTTCTCCATTTTTGAGCCTCCATTATTTGATGATCATACTACCTTGAGTTTTGAGGAGATACCTTTTGCAACACCAATACTTGATATGCCAATCTATGATGACTATCATGATGAGGAGGGTTCTATCATTGATGAGAGTGATAAGGTTTTTGAGATTGAAAGATTGCTTAGTGAGGATGAATTGATAGATAAACAAATTGAAGATTCTCTTAAGAGGGATGATATTGTGATTGATACATTTTCTTCTAATTGGGATGAGGATATTTGTGAAATTGAAAGAATGCTTAGTGAAGATGAGTTGATTAATGAGGAGATTGAAGCTTATCTTAAGAGGGATGATATTGTGGTTGATACATTTTCTTCTAATTGGGATGAGGATATTCGTGAAATTGAAAGAATGCTTAGTGAAGATGAGTTGATTAATGAGGAGATTGAAGCTTATCTTAAGAGGGATGATATTGTGGTTGATACATTTTCTTCTAATTGGGATGAGGATATTCGTGAAATAGAAAGATTGCTTTATGGAGATTCCATTCCCACTCAACCTTCTCATGAACCTTCACTAATTACTCCTTCTTACACAACTTGTGAAACACCTCAAAACCAAAATGCTTCATTTATTTCACCACCTTTCTTACAAACCAATTCACACAATCTCTTTGAGCCTTCACTTGATGAACCAATATTTGAGAAGTTTCAAGATGATAGTGACTTGTATCATTTGGATGTTGAATTGGAGAGATTCTTTATGTCACCATATGAGGATGTTTTTGATGAAGAGTTTTCTAAGAACAAGAAAGAAATGGTGGTTTCCTCTACAAGTGTAATGACCCTTATTACTCCATACCCTTTCTCTCATGATGTGAAGTATCAAGGAGAATCTTCAAAGGCTCCCACCACTTGTTATTTTCCCATGAAGCAAAAGATTTTTGATCCTGGTATAGAGAATGTTGAGCCAACTCAGTATCCGCTTGATGCATTAAAAGGGAAACTTGTGGGAAACTTTAAAGTATCACCTTATCATCTTATGGGACACTTAAGGGAAAGAATCATAAACAAAGAAACCTCACCCACCTCACCATTGATTAAGAAGTCCACTTTAGGGATGTGCTATTCTTGGGAGGGCAATTATGTATTTGATCCTGGTGGATATTTATGGGTTTTTGTGTACTTATGAACTTGTTTTACCTTATCATGGAGAGTTTTTCCTAAGAGGGTAAATCTTTTACTCTCCATGATGGTTTCCCCAAGGACAACTTAATTCGGGGCCGAGTCGAGCTAGCGACTTAGGGTTAAAAAAAACTCAAGCATTGAATAACTAGGTTAGAAAACGTAGAGTAGATTTTCAATAGGTTAGGTTTAATTAAAAGGATGTTATAGTAGAGTTGAAGTGGAGGGGTGCCTTTCTTCGTCTTTTGGTGTTTGTTTCAAGGGTTGCTCTCTCTCTTTCATGCTTGGAGCTTATGGAGGAGGCCCGTGTATCTGGTTCACTTCGATTAGTTTTTGCTATCGTGATATTAAACACTTGTGCTTAAAATGAATATCCTTTAGTTGTCTCTTCCTTAGCTTGGGTTAAGCAAAGTAATCAATGTCATAAGTGTAGGGGAGTTCACTCCAATACTCTTAAACATTGAGGACAATGTTTCTCTTAAGTGTAGGGGAGACTTCTATCGAAGTGACCTTACCTAGACCATTGCCTTAACTTCATGATAACATGGAAAATTGAATTTTAAACATTTTTCAAATTTTTGATCTACTTTGGCCAACAAAAATATGCATTCATAATTTTTGCATCAATCATTTTTCATTTTGCATATCACATTTGCATTGTATATATTTCTTCTTTTATTTTTTTTATCAAAATATATAAAAAGGAAAAATATAATAAAACATGGTTTTAACAAATTTAGATTTCTTTGACATATTAGGCCCGCCATGGATATTTTGACTCAACCCGAGTTTGCTTATTTTAGCACTCTCTAGCTAGTATCCTTAACCATGTAGTCCTTCATTGGTCTATTAGGCTAAGCTTCCACCAATTTCATTCTTTGAAATTTTAAATTTGTGGAGAATGGGAAATGATAGAGTTGAAGCAAGTGTAAAAGGGCTAGATAGACTTCATGGCAATTACTTGTGGCTAAACCTTTCTCTTCTCTACTCTATTTTCTTCGCATGTATATAATTGTTAATAAATAATCAAGTACGGTTTTAATTGGTTTGTAATCTCTTATGCATTTTTGGCTAATCATTTATGGTTGATATGAGTACGTCTTAAGATTCTAAGTTAGCACGTTTTATGTGTACTAGACTTGTGTCATGCTCCATATTTAGCGGGTGTTTTTCCTTTTCTTCTTTGCAAATTTCTTGGTGAGGAATAAAGAAAAATAAGAGCGGCTTATGAAAAAAATGAGTGGCTAAAAAAAAAAAGAAAAAGAAAAGAAAAAAAATAATGCAAGACTCCCAAGAGGGGCAGTGTGGTGTTAATTATAGTGACTATTGAGTTCCAATATTACCTTGACGGGTTGCGGGGTTGAAGATCCAAAATCTCAAAAAGATGCGGATGTAAATTATTGCGTGAGTTTTATTTTTCTTTCCTTAGCGAGTGTGTAGTTACTTATGAAAGCATGACATGAGGATTTTACACATAAGGCGAATGACTTATTACTCTTGAAACGGACTTGTATTAATTGTGAGCGGTTTTTCAAGTAATGGATGAGAAGATTACTTAGGATTAAAACCGTGCTTCCTTATTTTTGGATTTTACACTTCTTATACTTCACACTTGAAATAATGACAAATTTGCCTCCAAGCAATTTGCTCAAATAATAACCGGTTCCACATTTAATTGTCATGAATAAGTTGATGCACTTTTTACTTGTGAATACAATGATCCCATTTTTAAGCTTGGTATTGGGAAAGTGAAACTTGAGGGTGATAAATGTCCATGGTACCCAAGCCCTAATCAAAGTCATTGATTTCTTTATGAGTTATTTCCATCAAAACCATTTATGAAAAAAAATCAAAAATAAATAAATGGAATTGTTTTCTTTACATTGCATTGTAAATATTCAAAACCATTCATCATGTAGTATAGTTTAGTTTATTAAATCATAAAATGGCCAAGGTTGGTTAATTATGAGAAAAGTGTAACTTGGTGCTTTAAAATGCTGCATTGCATGAGGTCATGGCAATGGTCAAGTGGAGGGGAGTTGATAAGTGTGAAAACACTCATCAATAATGATCCAAAAACCACTCAAAACACAGTCAAATACATTATCTTAAACTGTAAAATGTCAGAATTACGCGTGTATTTGTGTTTCATGTGTTTTCAGGTAAACAAGATGCATTTCGGAACAAAGACGTGTTTTCAAGGATTTATTTGATAAAAAGATGAAGAAAGAGACGAAAGATGATTCAAGGACTTTATTTGCCAAGTTTTCAAAGATCAAGGACAAAATTTTGCAATTGGAATGAAGTTTAAGGGTTTTAATGTGGAAAATATTCAAAGTAATAATGAAGAAAAGCAAATTTTCCAAAAGAATGAAACTACAAGGGCCACTTCTGCCAACTGCTCAATACTATTATTATTCAGGCCATTTGGACCAATCAGGACTGAGAAAAGATTTTATATGGATTGCCAAGTCACCAAATCAGGACCATAGGATGTGGATATTTTTTGGACGGCTATGATGATGATCCTAGAGAAAGCTACTCAGCCAACCAGAGGTTGACACGTCACACTTTCTTCTTCAATAGATCAAGGATAAAGGAGTTGATTTCAGGAGAAGTTATAAAGAGCAAAAGTGGTCGCCTTTGTCTCCTCTACACTCCTATACAATTCAATTAAACTAAAATCAACTTCTTTGAAAACCCCCAAAATTCCCCAATCTTCAAGAACCCTAGATGATGACGTGTCAGCAATTCATTGGCTGGAACACGTCATCGAAACCTCCCTCACCTCACTTCCATTCCTATAAATACCACTCTTCTATCTCACTTTGCAGTTAGTTAGTGTAGGTGTTTACACACAGTTAGTTAGATTAGTTAGGAGTAGTTAAAATTCAGTTTTCACACAGTAACTTTTACACAATAGTTAGAATTCAGTTTTTCTCCAATTTCTCTTATTTTTTTAGTGTGTGTGTTTACACACACACAGACACACTGTTTTAGTAGTCGGTTAGTTAGTTATTGTTCATGTAACTGATTTGTAACTAATTTCCTTTCAAGATAATAAAACTTCAATTCACTTCTTTAAATCTCCATATATTCTATAAAAGTTTTATAATCCCTGTTCAGAAACAGAGCCTGATCATAATGAGTAGTTACGAGATGGATCGTTGCTAATTCAGTTTAGTTTGATTCGAAGGTTGTTACTCGTTCCTGCAAATTAGTTGAAGAAGGGTAGTTTTGAGCATAGATAAAGGTAACATTGATGCTGTGATACGTTACTGTTACGAAGTTTCTTAGTCTGCTGTTGTTAGATGATGTTTACAGTGGAGATTAATGATCAAGTCAGTAATCAGTAGCTGCATTATAGTTTTGATTCGAGAATT
The DNA here is from genome assembly GCA_025667525.1 of Glebionis coronaria. Classification (NCBI taxonomy): domain Eukaryota; kingdom Viridiplantae; phylum Streptophyta; class Magnoliopsida; order Asterales; family Asteraceae; genus Glebionis; species Glebionis coronaria. The sequence continues at coordinate 223,590,426 of CM046882.1, read as the reverse complement.
TCATCTTCTTTTTACATTCCGTTGGTTGTTAAGCTTGAATCAAGCTGCGTGTTGGTAAATCAGCTTCGAGTTACAGATTAATAAGCTTTGGAGTTTTTGGATTCATGAATACTTTCGTCAGGATAACTAGTAGTTCAGCAAGGATGATTGGATAAGTAGTTGTATAATATAAGTTGTACAAGCTTATTCAGGATAAGTTTTGTTTCTGATTTAGTAAGGGTAGGATTTTTGTTTTTGATCAGTTCAAGTTTTCGTTAGTACAGTTCACATCGACGATAGGCTGGCCTGAATATGCAGAGATTGGTTTCTGCGAAGCAACTGTTCATTTGAGAGTTCAGATTTCTGCTTCGATAGACGATTTGGTTAGCCTGTTATAAGCAATATTCTGTTTACTACTTTTTGAGATCGATTAGTGCATGGGCCTGCCTTAGCATTGAATCTGAGCTGAATTGTGGTGGTTCGTACATTGGTAAAGCTAGTTGTCTAGTTTGAGTTCAATAGCAGTACATCGCCAACGGGCAAGCATTGGATGTGCAGACTTGTTTTTGAACAGCGAGACTTAATCTTAGTAAGTAGTTTGTTTTCGATAGCAAAGTTTCAGCATAGCTTCGACCACAACGGAGGCCCTGAATGGGTAGATAGTAGAAGGAACGTGTAGCAGATGGTAGATTTGTTCGTGTGAAAAGCTGAGTAGCTGTAGAGATTTGAAGTGGTTAATAATTGTGTTTGATCAAGCCGGTTCAGCGCCGCGCTTCGACTCAACGGGCTTACTTCGGATGCACAGGTTAAGCACGTTTCAATTTTCTGCAAATTCTAGTGTTATTTTTCTGCATTAAAGTAGTCGAATCTGCTAGTTGATAAATTGTAGTGTAACGTCGAATGCTACATGTTTGTTTAGCTTTAATAAGTGTAATTTGATAATTGGTTTTGCCATTTCCTTTATTCTAACGATTTAGCTTTGAAAAAGTTCTGCATTTTCTGTAAAGTTTTGTTTGGCAATTGGGTTAACAGCTTTTGGAAGTTTTAAGTTTGACCATTTTGATTTGAATCGTTAGATTAGAATTAAAGTGTAGTTGAGGATTAGTTTGCTAGTTTAGTATAGATATTAGTATAGTCAGTTCTTTAGTGAAACTAGTAGAGTTATAGTGTAGTCTTTGATCACTGATAAAATGAATTTGTTACTCAATTTTTTAGGCTTAGAATTCGTCCATGTTTAGTCCTTTAATGTGATATCACTCGTTGCATTTAGGGTCCTTGTTAGTGTAGGTAGTTCACTTGTCACCAATCTCGTTAGTATATTGTAACGTTTTTTTTTATCCTGAATACTAGTTTAGATATCATTCTGTAACGTATGCGCTTGGGCTTAGCTATTCCTTTTAGGCCCAATCTTAATTCTACTGGATTAGTTTAGTTAGTAGTGAAATCTAGAATTAAGACTAATTAGTTTAGGAATAGAGTTTATTAGAAGTTTGTAATTTGGTGCTATTAGAATAAGATACGTTTAGATTAGCAACTCCAATTTTAGTTTAAGATTTGTTTTAATTTTTATAATAATAGTATACGATTTTGTATTAGTTAATTTCTCGTTTTGCGTGCTTCTATATTTTCGTGTTAAATTTTGTATTCCAGTTTTATTTTCGTTACGTATACGTAGCATTATAAATAGTAGTATAGATTTTCGATTTGAGTGCAAGTAGTATAAAATACCATATCAACATCTTTTAACCAAAAACAATTAAGTTGAGCTTAAAATTGTTATATCAATTCGAATCGAGCTGAGAAGACAACTACACTAAAAACGAAATATTACTTTGCCATGGAAGTATCTCTTCCATTGGATTATTCCTTCGCCGCGGAAGTACTCCTTCCGCGTGCTTCTTCCTTTGCCATGGAAGTATCTCTTCCATTGGCTTATTCCTTCACCGCGGAAGTACTCCTTCCGCGTGCTTCTTCCTTTGCCATGGAAGTATCTCTTCCATTGGCTTGCTCCTTCGCCGCAGAAGTACTTCTTCCGCGTGCTTCTTCCTTTGCCATGGAAGTATCTCTTCCATTAGCTTGCTCCTTCGCCGCGGAAGTACTCCTTCCGCGCGCTTCTTCCTCTGCGCCATGGAAGTATCTCTTCCATTGGCTTGTGCCTTCGCCACGGAAGTATCTCTTCTGTTAGCTTATTCATGCGCCGTGGGAGTATTCTTCCACGTGCTCGTTATCTCTCGCCGTGGAAGTATCTCTTCCTAGTGCTTCTTATCTTCGCCGTGGAAGTATCTCTTCCACGTGCTTATTATCTTTGCCGTGGAAGTGTCTCTTCCACGTGCTTATTATCTTTGCCGTAGAAGTGTCTCTTCCACGTGCTTATTATCTTTGCCGTGGAAGTATCTCTTCCACGTCCTTGTTATCTTTCGCCGTGGAAGTATCTCTTCCACGTGCTTGTTATCTTTCGCCGTGGAAGTATCTCTTCCACGTGCTTGTTATCTTTCGCCGTGGAAGTATCTCTTCCACGTGCTTGTTATCTTTCGCCGTGGAAGTATCTCTTCCACGTGCTTGTTATCTTTCGCCGTGGAAGTATTCTTCCACGTGCTCGTTATCTTTCGCCGTGGAAGTATTCTCCCACGTGCTCCTTATCTTTCGACGTGGAAGTATTCTTCCACGGTCTCATTATCTTTCGCCGTGGAAGTATTCTTCCACGGTCTTATTATCTTCGCCGTGGAGGTAATTCTTCCACTGGCTTATTGTCTTCGTCGTGGAATTACTCCTTCCACGGTCTTATTATCTTCGTCGTGGAAGTAATTCTTCCACTGGCTTATTGTCTTTGTCGTGGAAGTCCTCCTTCCACGGTCTTATTATCTTTCGCCGTGGAAGTATTCTTCCACGGTCTCATTATCTTTTGCCGTGGAAGTATTCTTCCACGGTCTCATTATCTTTCGCCGTGGAAGTATTCTTCCACGGTCTCATTATCTTTTGCCGTGGAAGTATTCTTCCACGGTCTCATTATCTTTCGCCGTGGAAGTATTCTTCCACGGTCTTATTATCTTCGCCGTGGAGGTAATTCTTCCACTGGCTTATTGTCTTCGCCGTGGAAGTACTCCTTCCACTGGCTTATTGTCTTCGCCGTGGAAGTATTCCTTCCACTGGCGCATTCTTTTCGCAACGAAAGTACTCCTTCCATTTGCTCATTACTTCGCCACGGAAGTACGTCTTCCGCTGGCTTATTGTTTTCACCGCGGAAGTACATCTTCCGCTGTCTCATCGTTTGCCATGGAAGCAGGTCTTCCACTGGCTCATACTTTTTGCCACGGAAGTACGTCTTCCGTTGGTTCATATATTTTTTGTGGAAGTACGCCTTCCACGTTAAATTACTTTGCCCGACTATGGAATGATTTTTCAAAAAATTTACATTTTTTGACCTTAATTAGACGGGGCCTGATCAACCGTGTTTAGTGCAGGAAAAATCGTGAAAAATTTTAAGTCATTATCTAAGTCGTGGTCATAAGACGGATGAAAATATCCGCATCAACTTGCCACAGAGGTACGCCTTCTGTTGTCCTTAAGCCGAATAAATTATTCGCATCATGCTGCATCATTAGTGGGTATAAAAGGTACGTCTTTAAATATTTACGATGCAGCATACGGGTTCCACCTCCACATTCACAAAACCTTCTTATCATCCTCACGTTAGGGATGGATAAGAATGATACCTTGCCAATGTCAGTGTTACCCCGGCTATAGAACACGCTTTCTTCTTACGGGGTCCTTACCGTCTAATCACGGGAAACCAAGCATTCGAGCACACCCACCCGTCTTACGTAGACGGGTTCCCCATTTCTTTCGACGTGGATACGCTTACAGGTAGCGGATATGGAGTAAAGTCTAGTAACCTTGGTGACAACCACGCATACTAGATTGGGGGCATGATGACGTATAGTGGCTTCGCTCACTATTCGCAACTCCAACCCATCATCTTTTTGCTAAAGGTAGCCCATTTACGAGTGGAGCCATATGTTACGGACGACCCACGAGGATGTCCTAAGCAACAAGCCGCACGCGGTTGTTAGTGAGCGTGATACATGAATGAGTCTAGCATAACATGATCATGAACCATGTCATACTAGACTGGGGGACATGTCGACGTATAGTAAATATTCGGCCCGGCCCAACAGGCCCGCGGCCCACACATACCTAAACTTATCCTTTAAGAAACCCTAAGCCTATATAAACATGGGTAGGGGTCTCATTCTACATCAGGTTCTCTCTCTTAACCACACTTCTTATACAATATATCAATCAAATACTAACTTGACCGTCGGAGGTGGACCCCGGGGCTCCGGCCTCGGGTCCACGTCTAACCGGTTCTTCTTTGTTTGCAGCATTACTCAGGACCGGGGAAGACGACGAACGGCCCAGGAGAGTCGTCGAACCGGCCCAACCAAATTATGCTCCAACAAATAAAGTCAATAAAAATAAATTTTGGAGGTGCTATGATACTTTATTCTAGCATTGCGTGAGGGCACGGCAATGGTTTAGTATGGGGGAGTGATGAGACTGCTTTTATACATAGTCTCATCGTCCAAAATGGGCTTAAATTGCATAAAATATCATTAAAACTGCCAAATATATGCTCGTGTTTGTTGCTTGTGTATTTTAGGTACGGATATTGAGGAAATGACAAAAAGATCACAAGAATCATTCAAAAACGAACACGGGAAACGAAGCCGCACAATGAACCGGGCCCAAGTTTTGAATTTCCAAAATGGACCTTGAAGAATTGAAGATTGGCAACTTTAGTCCCTCATTTTTGAAGACTTGGCAATTTATACCCTTGCAAATCTCATTTATTGCATTGGGGTCCCTAAATTATCAAGATGTTACAAGAACAGCCCTTGAAGAATGAAGAAAGTACAAAAGAAGCCCTTGGAAAAGTTTGAAAACAAGTTGTGCCAATTTTGACAAGTACTCCAATGTTGTTACATGGAAATTTGAAGTTGATAGCTATTTATTACAACATGAACAAAATAAGACTTGGGGGACTTAAACTGCCAGACCATCAAACTCCTCCCATCCAATCATTCTAACACATCACCCCATTCCACCAGTCACCACCCTACACCTCATCACCCCCCACCCACGTCAGAATCCACCACCAGGTTTATTTAATTAAACCTGGTCAATCCCAGTCAAACCTCCCACTTTTCCCTCTAAACACAACATTTAAAAAAACAATTACCCAAAATGGATTAAACACCCCCCCCCCCATAAACCCTAATCTACCCAGGTTCGATTAAGAGCAAATCAAAGGGGTTTTTCCCAAAACCCTCCAGATCAGTAATTAAGGGTGATTTAACCCAAACCCACTCTCATTTCCAAACCCCACTCAACCCATGTGACTCCCCTGTCCCTCCCTGCTCAAGTCCCTTTCCACAAAACCCTAGGAGGGGACATGATAAACGTCTGAGATCAACTCCTTGGTCCCCAAGACCAAACAAACGTCCAAGATGAATTATTTAACAGCTGGCATCTTCAGAGATCACATGAAGGCAAAATTTTGACCAAGACTTCAAGATTCGTCCAAGGGCCTTTATGGCATTTCATGTATTAGGGTTTAGGCTTCTAGTATTTTCTATAGACTAGTATAAATACTCAGCTGTATGTAGCTAGTATTTTTTGTTCCAGTTTTTCTAGCAAAAAAATTTTATAATCCCTTTTTAATCAATATAAAGTTGGTATTTGATTATATGTAATTCCTTTTATGATTTGTTAAAAGTTGGTAAATGTTTTTAAGCTAGAATACTGAGTTCTATAAAAATTGTTGAAGTAATTTTTGAATTTTCAAAAATTATCTTCAAGTTTCTGAAATATTGATTTCTTTTGGGTGAAATCTTGTTTCATGGTTTGATTTTCAGGGATCATTAGTCATATTTTAAGTGTGTTAAAAGAAGGTTATTTGAGAAGATTTTTAAAAGGTTTTAAAAAGTTTGAAAGAAAAAATCAGAAACATTGGATATTTGTTTGTTCTTGTTGATTTTAGCAGGTTCAAGTGGGATCTTGTTTAGTCCAAGTGTTCAGCTCAGGTCCGGACCTGTTTGGAGATGGCTAGCAGCCATTGTTGGGCCTGGATGTAGGTCCAACAAGGTAAAAGCCTTGTCCCTTTTTCATTTTTCAGTTATTGGTGATTTTTGAATGATTTTGTGAAGAAGTTGTTTAGGTGTGTTCTTATGGTTTGATAATGTTCATTCTAGGATGTTATGAATGATTAGACAGAAATTAAGCAGTTTGATTGAGATTTGTTAAGATTTTGTTTGAAAAAGTTGATTTTCAGTGTTTAAAAGGGTGTTTGGATTAGGGCTTAAGTAGGGCTTAATAATTTAATCTTGCTTTAAAACCTGTTTAACACACTCCTTTGGTGGTTATTATATGATACATGTAATTGGTTTTCAGTTTGGTGTAGGCTTGAACAAGTTTGCATGCTAAAAAATTGGATAGCATAGCAAAAATCAGAAAACTGCCTATTGTGCCTGTTTTTGTGTAAATTTGTTCATGAAATCTTACCCATTGTTAGACAATAGGTTGTTTAAGGATTGTGTTCTGCTTATATGCCATTTGATTGGATTGTGTGCAAGTTATGAGGCCTTGAAATTCGTATTTGTGCAAGTAAATTTGTGTTTACTGTTCATCAGAAACCCATAGGATTTATCAGAAACTTTCTTGGCTTATTTGGTGCTTATTGTGCTAAGTGATTGTGTGTTTTTGTGTTTACTCAGACTCCCCACAACCCAATTGGTGTGGGGGTGCCTTGTTGTCCAAAAACAAGCCCTCCAAAGAGCTTTCCTAAGCTCAAAGGTCATCAGACCTTGGAATTACACTAGCAGTGGGAACAAACTTCCCACTGGTAGTTCACTAGTTGGTACTGCTAAGCAACAAGACAAAACTAGATAAATGTCACTATCAGTAATCTAATTTTTTTGTCTTTTGTGGGTGAAAATTAGAGTTAGGACTTCAAACTTGTGCCATTATTTTTCTAATTTAATTTAGGACTGGTCTGTTTAAATAGAATTTTTATTACTGTTCATTTTATATTTTTTAGATTAATTAGCCTTTTTAATTAACTTTTTATTTTCTGTTTTTGGCATTTAGTGCCAAAAATACCTATTTTTCAGTTTAAACATTTTTCCTAGACTTAGAATAATATTTTAAGAGTTTTGGTTAAAAAAGATTCTACTGTTCATCTTTTTATTATTTTTTAGAATTAATTTAAGTTAATTAGGGTTTAATTCAAACTGTTTTTGTCTTTTAGTGAAAAATTTAATATTTTTCAAACTTTTTCATTTTTCTTCTGTTCATTAGAGTAAAATAGGATTTTTAAAATTGGTAAATTAATTTTAGCATTATTTTATTATTTTTTATAATTATTTTAGTTTTAAAATAGTTTTTAGTGATTTAAAAATAGACAAATAGTTTTTAAAAATTAGGAAAAATACTTTTTGGTCTTTAGATAATATAATTAAGTTATTTGTTCAATAAAATAATATTTTGGACATCTTGATTAATTATATTTAATTTTAGGGCTTTAATTAGCATTTAAAATTGAATATTTAATTAATAAAAGGTTTTAAAATATTTTTATTGGATTTTTATTCTTATTTATATTAATTTAGACTACTTTTAGCTTTTAATTTATTTTTAGTTTTTAAATTTTTTATTTTGTAGTTTTTTACGGTTTTACGTGAACGCTTTTTCGTCTTAGCTCGATCCGTCTTCGTAACCGTCTTTCTTTCTTACTTCTATTTTCTCTTCTTCTCATAACAATAAAATCACAATCATTAATCAATTCATCATACAACACACGTGCCTCCTCGAGAACGAACTCACTCTTCTTTTTGGGTCATAACTCGTGGTTTTCCTAAACCGCTTGTAAATACTTACCCTAATTGCCTCGTTTTCCTAAACGAGTGTGATTTTACAACAATCAATGAGGTGTTGATTAGTTATGATACTTCTATTCCACCATCTCTTCCGCCGATGGAAGTTATGAGTGTTGAACCAAAATCTTCAATCGAGGAACCACCTATCCTTGAATTGAAAGATCTTCCTTCTCACCTTGAATATGCATTCTTGGAAGGTGATGACAAGTTGCCGGTTATTATTGCAAGAGGTCTTGCTAATGATGAAAAGACCGAGCTCTTGAAAGTTATTAAGGCTCATAAAGGGGCAATTGCGTGGAAAATATCCGACATTAAGGGTATTGACCCAAAATTTTGTACTCACAAGATTTTAATGGAGGAGGACTACAAACCCGCAATTCAAAGTCAAAGAAGGGTGAATCCCAAAATTCACGATGTCATTAAAAAGGAGGTCCTTAAACTCCTTGACGCGGGAATGATTTATCCTATATCCGATAGCCCATGGGTGAGCCCAATCCATTGTGTCCCTAAAAAGGGAGGAATGACCGTTGTGCCTAATGAAAACAACGAGTTAAGTCCCACTCGTGTTGTGACCGGTTGGAGGGTGTGTATTGACTACCGAAAGTTAAATGACGCCACTCGTAGAGACCACTTTCCTTTGCCCTTCATGGATCAAATGTTGGAGCGACTTGCGGGAAATGAATTATATTGCTTTTTTGATGGTTTTTCCGGTTACTTTTAAATCCCTATCGACCCTCGTGATCAAGAGAAGACTACGTTTATGTGTCCTTATGGAACGTTCGCTTATCGTAGGATGCCTTTCGGACTTTGTAATGCACCGGGTACGTTTCAACGGTGTATGATGGCGATTTTTCAGGATATGATCGAGAAGTCGATGGAAGTGTTTATGGATGACTTCTCGGTGTTTGGCAATTCGTTCACGTCGTGTTTATCTAATATCGAGAAAATGTTAAAACGTTGTGAAGAAACCAATCTTGTGCTTAATTGGGAAAAATGTCATTTTATGTGTAAACAAGGAATCGTCTTAGGACATAAGGTGTCAAAGGCGGGGATTGAGGTCGATAAAGCTAAGGTAGACGTCATCGCCAAGTTAACTCATCCCAAAACCATTAAGGGAGTTAGGAGTTTCCTAGGCTACGCGGGCTTTTATCGTCGTTTCATCAAGGACTTTTCGAAAATCTCTCGACCTATGACACACCTTCTCGAGAAGGACGCTCCTTTTAACTTCAATGAGGATTGTGTTAGAGCTTTCGAAACTCTCAAAAGGAAACTTACCGAAGCTCCCATTCTTGTTGCTCCTAATTGGGAATTACCCTTTGAAATCATGTGCGATGCAAGTGATTATGCTATAGGGGCCGTCTTAGGGCAACGTTATGACAAACATTTCCGTCCTATCCACTATGCTAGTAAGACGATGACCGAGGCTCAATTAAAGTACACCACAACGGAAAAGGAATTCCTTGTCGTTGTCTATGCTTTTGAGAAGTTCCGACCTTATCTCGTCTTGACTAAAAGCATCGTGTATACCGACCATTCCGCTATCAAGTATCTCTTAGCTAAGCAAGATGCTAAGCCGAGATTGCTTCGTTGGATGCTCCTCCTCCAAGAATTTGATGTCACCGTGCTTGACAAAAAAGGAGCCGAGAATCTAGCGGCCGATCATCTCTCTCGTCTAGAAGATCCTCACAAAGATGTTTTCGAGAACAAGGAAATCACCGAAACATTTCCTCTTGAGACTCTCGGTGTAGTGAATTCTAAAGACACCACCCCATGGTTTGTCGACATTGCAAATTACCATGCGGGCAATTTCATAATCAAGAGTATGACGACACAACAAAAACGAAAATTCTTTCGTGACGTCAAGTTCTATTTTTGGGACGACCCTTATCTCTTTCGGGTTTGTACGGATCAACTCGTTCGACGTTGTGTTTTTGGTGCCGAAGCTTCTAATATCCTAAGAGCTTGTCACGAGGGACCCACGGGTGGTCACCACGGTGCTAATCTCACGGCTAAGAAAGTGGTTCGATGTCGGTTTCTTTTGTCCTTCTATCTATCGTGATGCACACGCACTTGTGAAGTCGTGTGATTCGTGCCAACGTCAAGGAAAATCGTCTTAACGTGATGAAATGCCGCAAAATATAATTCAAGTGTGTGAGATTTTCGACATATGGGGAATAGACTTTATGGGGCCGTTCCCATCGTCTCATGGCAACAAATATATCCTCGTCGCGGTGGACTACCTTTCTAAGTGGGTGGAAGCCAAGGCTTTGCCTACTAATGATGCTCGTGTGGTAGTGAAGTTTTTGAAGCAACTATTCTCTCGGTTCGGAACCCCTCGTGCTATTATAAGCGATCGTGGAACCCATTTTTGAAATGACCAATTCGAAAAGGTTCTAAAGAAATATGGAGTTACTCATCGTCTTTCTACGGCTTATCACCCGCAAACGAGTGGGCAAGTCGAGGTTTCGAACCGAGCTTTGAAGAGGATTTTAGAGAGGTCGATTGGAGAAAACCGTGCTTCATGGTCCGACAAACTCGATGACGCTTTATGGGCCTTTAGGACCGCTTATAAGACACCTATCGGTTGCACTCCTTATAAGTTAGTCTATGGGAAGAATTGTCATTTGCCCATTGAGTTGGAGCACAAGGCATATTGGGCCCTTAAGCATGCAAACTTTGACTTGAAGACTGTGGGAGATCACCGGAAAATACAATTGAATGAATTGGATGAATTAAGAGATAATGCTTATGAAAATTCATTAATTTTTAAAGAAAAGACTAAAAAGTTTCATGATTCAAAGATTAAAAACCGGGTTTTTAACGTTGGTGATCAAGTGTTGCTTTTTAACTCTCGACTTAAGATATTTTCTGGGAAATTGAAATCTCGTTGGTCGGGTCCGTTCACCATTACACAAGTGTTTCCTTATGGGACCATCCAGCTAGCTCAAGATGACGGTCCTAATTTCAAGGTGAATGGACATAGGCTTAAGCACTACTTTGGTGGGGAAATTCCTTCAATGGTTGCCCTCGACCAAGTCACCTTCCCCAATGATAATTAGCATTGAGGGGATCGAGTCGAGCTCATGACTCGGTAATAAAAAACGAGGTGCCTCATGGGGGAGATCCCATGCTTATCCTTTATGCTTACTATTCACTAATAAGGGGACTTGTACCCTTTCAACTCGTTGTCTCGTGGTTGTTTGTGATTGTGTTATCTAGATCATCATCATCATCTACGATTGAAGACTCTCGTGTTCGTTTACGTGAGCCTCCATCGCTTGCTTGAAGAAGTTTTTCACGAATCCATTGACATATCCTTCATTGTTCTAACAATTATCTTTTAGCATACTTAATAAACGGCTTTAGATATATTGTTGATCACCCTTTCCATGCTAGTTCCTAAGCATTCGATTCTTCGTCTCTAGTATGGGGGTGCTCCACCTTTAGACTTGAAACATTGAGGAAAATGTTTGCTTTTAGTATGGGGGTGAATAGGTACTTGCTTTGTTACGCCCTCACGCTTTCCAATTTTCAGTGTTTTGTTTTGTTGCTAATAAGGCTAAAAATGGCTATTAAAAAATTTCTTAGTTTTCATAAGTGTTTTTAAGACACGAATGTATATTTTCCGATGGGTAGAATAAGAGTTAATTTTTGACTTGATGGGCATTTGGAGCCATTTACATTCCTTAACCCGCTCAATTCAAGTTTTGCTAGACTTTTATATAGGGATCTTTAAAACGCGAATGTCTTAACTCATACGGGTTAAGAACAAGAACATTTCGCAAGTTCCTATAATTGATCCTAGAAAGTCACTTATCAAGGGAACTATAAATCGCATTCTCTAAACTTGAAAAAGTCCAAGAAAGTGCAAGATCCTATAGGTGGCTTCAAAACCCAAAACTTTTATTTGATATAGTCTTAATGAAAGCTAATCCAAATTTGGCTTAATTTTGACTTGCATGGCTAAGTATTCACGAGTCTCTTTAATTAGAGGTCTTTATATAGTGAAGAACGAGAAATGATAGAGTTAGACAAGTGATCATGCTAAACGTAGAACATGAAAATGTTCTTTCAAAAACTCATATGTCTTTAATTGTGGCTTTTTCTTCCTATAAGATCAATGCATTAGGAATAAATCATAATTGCAATAAGTAAGGTCGTACGATTTGAAAGGTTACTTAGCCTCTAGCGTAAGATCGTTTAAAAGTTGCTCGGGGTTGAATAGAGTTCATAGCCAAGGCATAACTTATTGAAGCGGGACGCGAAGATTGGCAATTATCTAAAAAGGCCCTAACAAGGCATGAGGAGCTCTATTTTTGCTAAAGATCCAAGATGATGTGAAGTATCATTATTCCTAAATCAATATGAAGGATCGAGACACACGACGAAAAGCAATTACTCCCCTAAAGATCATGGAGAAAGTCTATCCAAAAAGACCCTTACAAGGTATGAGGATAAATATATCCAAGTCCGAAAAGGAGGCGGATCGTTGTATATCAAAATCCAAAGTAAAGATTGAAGAAAAATGATGAAGTCATGGTCCAAAATGAAGAATCTCTCAAAAACGTCAAGTGAAGAAATTCCAAATATGTGAAGAAAAGACCATAATTTCAAGAACGTCTTCCAAAGATTTGAAGTATGAAGTACATGCCAAATATCGGTCCGAGAAAGGTCTCGAATCGTGAAACGAGTTATGCCAAGATATGAACTTATGGAGATACACGAGAAGCCGTTTTAAAAGATTTTGTCCTTCGGCTAACTATTGATCAAATCGTGCTACTTTGCTTTCGGACTAATAACTACTCAAATAAGTCAATATGAATCACTTGTGATCCATGACAAATAGATAAAGAAAATGCTAGTAACCTATTTCCTTTTATAATAACTAGGATTGCGGGGAGAAAAAGTATTACACAATTTGGACGTATGAGTAGTGTTAGCATTGTGACTTGTACCAACAATGATCTCGTTTTTGCACTTAGCATGGAATGTATGACAATCAAGGATGACGAAGTTTACTCTAAGGGACATTTGCTTGTTTCTATTCTTTGACCCTAAAAGTCACTTTCGTGATGAAAATCATATGTTATGTCTTTACACATCTTCGTATTATATTGCAAGTCTTTCACTCTTCAATAAAGGTTAATAAAGTTGAACTTTGGTGATGCTTAGATACTTTATTCTAGCATTGCGTGAGGGCACGGCAATGGCTTAGTATGAGGGAGTGATGAGATGGCATTTATACATGATCTCATCGTTCTTTTCGGGCTTTTAATGCATAAAAATATCATAAAATACCATATATATGCTTGTGTTTGTATACTTGTGTATTTTAGGTATGGATATCGTGAAAAAGACAAAAGATCACAAGATACAAGGAAAAACGGACACGAGAAACGAAGTCGTACAAAGAACCGGGCCCTAATTCATGGAATACTCAACAAATACCCTTGAAGACTTGAAGACATACAAGATTGATCCTCAGTTATTGAAGAAATGACACTTAAAACCCTTTTATATTGATAATTACAAGTTTGGTCCCTTAAGTTTGTCAAAATTACACAAATGGCCCTTCAACTTTGAAGAAATGGCAAGTTTAGTCCCTCTACTATTCAAAATTGCCAATTATGGTCCCTCATGATGCCAAAGATACATTGAAGACCTTTGAAGATCAATAATGTCCAATATCAGCCCTTGAAATATCTCAAAATGGCAAAAATAACCCTTTGAAATCCTTTTCCAAAGTTATGTGCCAAAACTGCCAAAGTGTGAAAGTTAATTACAAAGGAAACCAAGTTTTGATGGCTGAAAACACGTTTTACCAAAAATCCCAAAACACAAGGACTATTGTTGGGCAAATGAAACATTCAAATGAATATTGCGCCAAACAACTTCCACTTCCCCCATTTTCGGATCAAACGTGTCACTATTCACCTTTTCACACCCAGATTTTACATCAACTTAAACAAAGGGTAAATCTCAATTACCTTGACACACGTTTGATTCACACACTCTAAATCCCATCCCAACCTTAAAACCCTCACTCCCACTCACCAAGAGGCCCCACCATTTAACACGTCACCCAATCAGAATGCAACTTGCCCTCCAAGTAATCCTACGTGTCCAAATCAACAGCCTAGGATCCTTGCTTCATTCCAAAGCTAAAATGAACAGCCTTGATCAACTTGGACAGCTGAAATGCAGAAAACGTCTAGAAGACTTAAGGGCATTTTAGAGAATTCACTTCTAGGGTTTTGTGAATAGTGTAGCCTGGCATTTGCCTATAAAAGGAGACCTCAACATGTGAGAGTCTCTTTGTTCCAGTCTTTACCTTTTAAACTTGTAATTCCTTTTTGAAATTTATAAAAAGTTGGTATTTTGAGAAAATTGTAATTCCTTTTTATGTTTTTGAAAGTTGGTGTTGTTTAAAGGGTGATTTTGAGTTCCATTGATTGTTATAAGTGTGCTTGAAGCTTTTGGATCAAGGACGTTTATGCTTGGTAAGGTTTTTCAAGTTTGAAAAAGCTTGAAAGAAGGTTCTGATTTTGCTTATTTTTGTGTACTAACCCTTAACCATAAGCTATAAGCTCTTGCAAGCTTGTTGACACCAAGCTTGTGAAGGGATTAGAGCCCTTGGTTGAGTTGTTTGCTGCTTGTGTTGAAGACATCAAGTCCTTGAGTTTATACTTTGAAACATCAACCAAGGCATTCATCATCTTTCTTATTGAAGTACCTTGGTATTGTTCTAGTTGTTGAACAAGGTCCAAGGAGCATAGCTGGCCTTCCTAGGATGTTGTGGAAGGCAGGTATAACCTCTTGTTAAGATTCCTCTAAAAAATTCCATGTTTATGTCTGTTTTGGATTTGGTACTTGGATTTTTAGTTCTTGTGTTTGTGCTGGTAATTTTTGAGTTTGATTGTGTTAGTTGTCACCTAGTGTAGCTATTTGATCATTAAAATCAATAGGTTGTGTTTAAAAATCAGAAGTTTGTTTGAAAAGTGGTTGATTAAGGGTTGTTTGGGATTACTGGTTCATAAGGCCTTGTGGCCTTGTGCCCTTGGTTCTTAGGGTTTGGGAGGTCTAAACAAGTCCTAATATACAAGTTTTTATACAAGTTTTAGTCATTGGTTTACTTTCTGAAAGTTTGGAAAAGAGATTTGAAGTTTTGCAAAAATCTGATAAAAGTGGTTTTGGAGTTGGTCAAACACATCAGATCCAATAACTTCTTTGTTACTTGGATCTAAGGTCTGAAATCAGGTTTGGGAATAGTTTGGGTGATAAGCTATCTATTGGTTATCTGGTTGTTGAATTTGGTGGCTTATTGTGGTTTTTATTGCTTATCAAAAGTTGCTGAAGTGGTCATTTGCATCAGCAAAGTGACCACCTTATTTTGTGCTTGCATTTGTTATCCTAGTGTATGCCTTGTGATTTTGCTGCTTGGAACTTGTTTATGTGCTGCTTGTGATTGGATTTTATTATTTGGATTGCTTTGTATCTAGCTTATAAGCTAACTGGCTTATTAAGTCCTTATTGCCAAAATCTGTCATCAAAAGGTCAACTGACCTCTTGACTCACAAGGCCTCCTCCTTGAGTCCTTCACAAAAATTGCTTATAACAAGCCCATAGACCATTCCTGATCATTTGGTGCATTTTGGAGTACTTTGACATTTGGTCAAATAAGCACTTTTTGGCTTATTTTTGAGAACTGCTTATTGGCACATGCAAAAACTTATCTTTTGTAACAGAAATCATTTTTCTTAGCTTAATATCATATCTGGAAGTTTACAAGTCTTTTGGTTAAGCTTTTGCTAGAAAACTAGCTTATTTGGCTTTTCAGCCAGCTTATTTGCTCATACAGCTTATTCTACTTGGCTTTTTGTGATTTTCTTGATTGATTATTCTTAGTTAAGCTATTTGTGAGCTTTTGCAACAAACTAGAGCTTCTGAGGTGCCCTAAATCTCTAACCCGACTATTTTGTCTTTTAGTGAATTTTTACTTTGCTTATTTCTGGCTTATTGAGTGTGCTTTTTCAAAATTTCTTTTTACAGATCTCATAAGCATCCCAAAAGAAGGTTGTGTGTCAAATTAGAGCTTATGGCATTGGCTTATTGCTTAATGGGCTGAAAAGCCCAATAAGAATAAGCTGTGAGTTTAATAAGCTGTGATAAGCTCACATTCAGCTTTTGGGCCTTTAGAGTTTTGTTCTTAGAATTAAATTTTGAGTCAGATAGGGCTTTTCCAAGTCAATTGGGCCAAGTTTGATTTTTTGGGCCCATTTGGTTTGACTGTTTTTGGTTTTGGCCCATTTGAGGGCCCAATAGGGGTATTCT
The DNA here is from genome assembly GCA_025667525.1 of Glebionis coronaria. NCBI lineage: Eukaryota > Viridiplantae > Streptophyta > Magnoliopsida > Asterales > Asteraceae > Glebionis > Glebionis coronaria. The sequence continues at coordinate 223,574,182 of CM046882.1, read as the reverse complement.
GGTCATTTCACTTTGATTTTCTGATTATTTAGGTTAAAATAAACTAGTTTGCAAGTTTTTAGAATTTTTTATAATTTTTGGATTTTTAATATTATTTTAATATTATTTTTATTATTATTTTTCAAATTTCACATTTTCCAACTTTTTACATTTTTCTTAGCTTTAATACATTAAAATAGGAATTTATAAACTTTTAGAATAATTTTATCACTTTTAGATTAATTTTTATAATTATTTTAAGTTTTAATAGTTTTTAAATCATTTTAAATAGTTTTATTAGTTTAAAAATTTCTAAAAATAGTTTTTAATCTTTTTAGGTCATTTTAGAGGTTTACCAATTGAAAAATCTTTATTTGGGCTTTTTGATAATTTATTTGATTTTTAGGGCTTTAATTAGCATTTAAAAATTGAATATTTAATTATTTAAAAAGGTTTGAAAAAGTTTTGATCATTGGTAAACTCTTAGTTTATTTATTTTGATTTTTGGTGAATTTTTGGTAATTTTTAGAATTAATTTTTATTTTTGTAGTTTGCACGGTTTTACGTTTTAACTTTCTAGTAGTAATTTTTACGTCTTCGTCATCTTCTTTTCTCATCCCCTTCTAAATCAAATATTAATCTCAAATCTTTTACATCTTAGTCACACACATATACCTCCTTGGGAAGCGAACTTCATAAGGGTCATTAGTGTTTACGTTTTCCTAAACGTTCACTTAATACTTACCGCTTTTACGCTCCTTTTCCTAAAGGAAAAAATTTTACCACAATCAGCTGCCCAAATTGTGAAAAACATTCAAGCAAAGCTGAATTGGGTAAGAGATACGGCAAAGAAGCTGAAGGTACCTCTGCCTCCTCAACTTTCACAACAACAACCTTCTCAAGGACAAAGGAAAAGAAAAACCCAAATGGGGCCTCTGGTGGAGAAGTTGGTCACTGAAAACTTTGTTGTAGATGGGATGCACAGGAACTTGGTACTGCCCAAAGAGATCACTAAACCAGTAGGGGGCAAGTATACTTAGAACCAGAGACAGGTATGGTCTTCATGAATGGTAATTGTGAGTATTGATTTCAGCGGATGAATGAACTACATCTGGCATCAACCATCCAGCTCATCAGACTCAAACATTGCATCCTAAGGAATTGCAAATCAGCTGAGGATTTTGAGTTTGAAGTTGAGCTAGTCATCAACTCTAGAAGTGACAAAGTTGAAGCCCAGAGAATCTGTGATCAAGGCCTTGATCGCTGAAGAACCTTTTTATTTTGGTTTATGTTTACACCAATGGGTGTTCTTGTAATAGACGAGGTTCTTTATGTTTAATAAAACTCTGAGGTATGTTTGTTAAATTATGTGTAAGAAGACGCAGTGTACTCACTTACAATAATTTTAGACTTAGTATAATTTATAAACAAATAGGGGTAGATTGTTGGGCCAATGAAAGTTTTAACTATGGCCCAGTCTAGATTTGTTTTATTAGACTAAGTGTTTACTGATCGCTGAGAGGACCAGCGACAGAGACCAGACCAGTGGAAGGCAAAGCCTCAGCTGGCACACCAGGAACATTCAAGTCAAAGACAACGTCAGAGAAGTCAAAGACAATCTGAAGTCATACTCATCAACGATTATAGATAGCTGGGATGTTGAAGGAATGTGCTGGTGTTCAAGGATCTCTGAGTTGACAACACTCAGAGATCACTTAAGAACCCTAGAAGTTTGGGACAAGCACAGCTTGTCCAATCTTTTTATAGTTTAGGCGGGAGAATCTACCAAGTGTTTTGAGCGGGACAAAACAAGAGATTCAAGATAAAGCCTAGTACGACCTAGTGGGACAAAAGGTGAACAATTGGCAGAACTGTTCACCTAAAGTTGTTTAAAGGTATGTCTCGATTTGGACATGCACTTAATACGTTGTACTCTTCCATTCATAAGGTGACACGTATCAACTACTCCCACTAAGGAAGCAACCTCGTACACTATAAATAGGAGTGAGAAAGAAAAATTAATTTAACCCTTGTGCTTGGATAATTTATCTAAGTTCTTTCTCACCTTGGAACCGCTGAGCTCTCAGCTGTCTACCAGTGTCTCATTGGTTCCCTTGTAAACTTGAGTCTCGAATCTAGTTTACTTGTTCTAGGGTTCATTTCTTGTTGTCATTCAATGAGTGTATTCATAGCACTTTGTAATACTTTGTTTATAATACTTAATAAAGCATTACGCGTTTGAAAAGTATTTCATTGTGTTTCGTGGTTACAAGAGTTATAGTTTATCAATAATTGTCATATTAAAGGACTTTCATAATGTTCCAAACATCTCTTATGATGGCACCATTCCCATTTATGACGAAGAGCCTACACATATGGTATAATGTAAAGTTGTATATGATGTCTATGCCGATGAACTACCTCATGTTGAGCATTTCGAACCTAATTATGACAAACATGGGATGGAAAAGGGTGATAGTTTTATCACTTTAAATTCATCTGATGTGCGTCATAATGAGGAAGAGATTGTTCATAATGCTATAGTACATCATGATAAATGCTTTATGACTGCTTCATTAGCTGATTCCGATTCGAAGATTAAAGAGCTCGAAACGATTTTAGCTCAGCAATCCAAAGAGCTTGAGGATACCAAACCTGAATTTTCAAAGAAAACTAACAAATTTGAAACATATTTTGAAAAACTTGAAAGGTCAAACGTTGTTCTTGAACGAAAATTGGATCAAACTGTCCTGGATTCTAAAGCTGAAAAGGATAATCTTTTTGAAACAAATTAAGTTGCTTGAATCTAAGTTGGCATCCCAAGATGAATTGCTCAAAGAGAACGAGAATTTAAAGGCTCAAGTATAGGAAAAGGTCTTTGTTATAGCTGCATTGAAAAACGATTTGAGGAAAACTAAAGGAACTAGTGTGGACACTCAGCTTGAGAAACCATCAATCTTGGGGAAACCGCCTACACATCAGTTCGTTAGACAATCGACTACATTTAGATCCGAGCAACCACAATCCTCGAGACCGCGGTTTTCCTCCCAAGTTGATATGGCTCATCTTTCTAGACCAGTCACTCCACCATCTAGGCCCATTGTAACTAAAACAACTTTAGCAAGACCTAATCACATGATTGCCTCTAGTTTCTCTAAAAATACCAAGACCACGTCTAGAACTAGTTCAAATGACGTTTGCCATAAATCTGGTCTAAGGGAAGCTAAGCAAAAGACACATGTAATAGATAGCAATGTCAAACCTAGTCAGATGCCTTCTGGATTACCCAACACTGCTAACCGTAGCATTTCATCTCCTAGGAGCATCGATCAATCATCTAGGAATTACTCGGACATTAAATATGCTACTTGTAAAACATGTAGAAAATGTGTCTTTACAGCAAATCATGACTCTTGTGTCAAGAAATTACTTAATGAGGTGAACTCCCGTGCTAGACTTAAATCCAAGTGGATAGCTAAAATCAAACCCATTGGTAAAGTTTGACGCCCCATTGGTAGAACTTTCACTCTTGTAGGAAACGAGTGCCCTTTAACTAGGATAGTCTCCAATTCTACTAAGACTACTAGGGAGGAAATTGTAGAAGATGACACACCACTTAAGCCTAAACTTAAGGTTTTCTATAAAAGGAAACCTTTGCCAGCTATGACAAGTGAATCATCTACTCTGGTCGCTTCTGACACAAGTAAAGCCAACTGTGAACCCCCACGTGCTCCTAAAATTGATATCGCTAACCAATGTCAAAGCATGCAAATTCCTATGGAGAATAAAGGTACCAAAGTTGATGTTCCAAAAGAACGAAGCGGTCCAATCGTTGTATACCGTTCAACTAATGACACTCTTAGAGTTTGGTTGCTGAAGAAGCAAATATCGGATAAACAAGTGACTTAGGGGATTCACGGTTAAGCTTACCAAAAGGACTTATAGTCACATCACAGACTGTAGCTCGTTCATCAAAGAAAGGAAAGTTTATCGTCGATGATAAACTTATCCTTACAACGAGAAATTAATTTTTCTCGGGCATGAGCTTATATCAAAAACATTCCAAGTTTTTAAGCTCATGCATAAAGTCTTATAGACAAATCACAGTCTTTGATCCGTTCATCAAATAAAGGGAAGTTAATCTACGCAACAATAACTTACACTAAAAACGAGAAATTAAATTTTCTCAGACACGAGCTTACATTTAAACTATTCAAAGGTTTTAAGCTCGTGTATATGGCTCCTCGTTAAATGACAGACGATGACCCGGACTTTAGAGAAAGGGAAGTTTATCTACGTAACGATAACTTACCCTCAACACGAGAAATTAAGTTTTCTCGGACACGAGCTTATCCTAAAACCATTCAAAGGTTTTAAGCTCGTGTATATGGTTCATTGTTAAATGTCAGACAATGACCCGTTCTTCAAATAAAGGAAAGTTTATCGTCGATGATAAACTTATCCTCACAACGAGAAATTAATTTTTCTCGGGTATGAGCTAATATTAAAAACATTCGATGTTTTTAAGCTCATGCACAACGACTTACAGTTAAATATGAGACTGTAACTCGCACCTTAATTTTTAGGAAAGCTTATCTTTCATGATAACTTTTCCTCGTAACGAGAAATTAATTTTTCTCGGTCATGAGCTTGTATTAAAACATTCCAAGTTTTAAGCTCATAAAGTAAAGTGTATCTTTTAAATAAGAGAACTTTTCTTCTCAACGAGAAATTCATCTTTCTCGGTCATGAGCTTTTTCAAAGTTTTTCAAGCTCATGAAAATGATTTCTAAGTAAATGTCAGCTTAGAACCCGCTCTTCAGTTAAAAGGAAAGTTTATCGCCGATGGTAACTTATCCTTAACAACGGGAAGTTTACAACTTCTCGGACTTGAGCTCGTTTTGTAAGATATTCAACATCTTAAGCTCAAGTAATTGGTTTTCAAAACTATGAACACAATTTTTCGAGAATTTCTCAAAAGGTTTTTCTAAATCTTTCAATATTGTGTGTTCAAAAATGTTTTGATAAAAAGAGCATGTCTTCTAGAATCGATAATATTTACGATACTAGAAATGTCATTCAATAATGACACAGGGTTGTAAAGAAAGTTCGAGCAGAAGTTCAAATGTTTTAAAACATGTTCAAAATGGTTTGCTATTATTTCAGATAGTAACCCTCTTTTCATACTCAATTCAAGCGTTTCACCGGAAAGCTTTGACTTAACAACGGGAATTAATTTTCTCGGGCATGGTTTACTTTATTACCATGTAAGGGATTGTGTTTACGGTATAACACAATCTAACACGAATATATGTACGTGTTAGTGCATTTATTTGATAAAACAAGAGAAATCTTGTTTTTATGAAGTTATCATCTCCACCAACCGTAGCAATTTACAATTGATATCTACATACTCGACAATGCGACTACTCAAACGGCGACTACAGCTCTTTTAATAGAACACGGGTCAACAATTGTGGGGGAGAAATTGTCCAGCATTCAGAATCTTTGACGTCGAAAGTGCCAGGTTCACATGTTGGTGTCAAGACAACGATATGAATCGTACACATGGAGTCAAGAGATAACTTCAGACGTGACAAGTGGAAATCCTTCTAGTGTTAACCTCAAACAGCACTTGGTAGGTAACTTGCAAGGTTCTATACGAATCAAGCTCGTGACAACTGGAAAGCAACGATGGTGCGGTTCTTAATTGAATTTCACTTGTTCCAGGAACATGAATTGACGGCTTCAAATCATGCGGATATTATTATCCAAATGATTCACTCTTTATGTTCGCAGTCAGCTTTGGACGGTCGAATAAAGAGAACAGGTTTACCTACGAAATCTTGTCAAGGAGGTTCTTAATTGAAACTACCTGCCACAAGTACGATATTTAATATCGTCCAACGCTCTTCATCGACCGGAGGTAAAATGCTACCAAATTAGAATGAAATGTTCAAGGCCATTTCATCCATGTATATGTTTTGTTGCTAACTGTCTTATGCAGCGTAACAAGAAGGTGGCATTACGGTGTAAAATCCAGAAGAAGTCATCAACACATGCTTATACTATATGCACTTAATACTTCAACAAATTCAAGAAAGTCTAAAAGTCAAGTCTTCTGCTGTATCAAACTCTGAAGCTTTCAAGAATCTATAAAAGTATAAGTATGTGGAACATGAAGTCACAAGGAGGAAAATTTCACAAGTGATAAATGCACAAGGTCAAGGCAAGGAAACAAGCTCAAGACTAAAGTCAAAGATCTCATCTGCATATTCACAAGAAAAAGATCGAAGACTCAAGCATAGTATGCTAGGTTTATGATTTTGTAAAATGGTGTGACCTCCCTTAGGGGGAGATTGTTGGAAATACGTTTTTCTAAGGAAAGTCTCGGTCACATCATTATTAGCATAGATCACGAGCTATAGACTATTTAGGACATTGTAACTTGGAGTGACCTCCCTTAGGGGGAGATTGTTGGAAATAAATTTTTACGTATTTAGAAAGGATCGGTCACTCCAATGATATATTCAAGTATTGGGCTCGTGATCCATTATGTAAACATATAGTCCATATAGCCCACATGTAGGGTGCGCTATATATACCCCCTCCTAGCATGTTAGGAAGGGTTGCTCATTTTGTTCTTTCACACATTTCATTAATCTAATCCATCTTTCTCTAATCCTCTCCTTTCTCTCTCTAACTTTCTCTCTCTAGTTCTTCCTTTTCATCCATCTCTCTTGATAAATACAAACACATCTACAATCCTAAGAATATATGATTCTACAGAGTGGTATGAAACAGGATGTTGCGACTTACGTCTCCAAATGTCTTACCTGCCAGAAGGTTAAGATCGAGCATCAGCGATCTGGCGGTCTTCTTCAACCGTTAGATATTCCAAAGTGGAAGTGAGACAAAATCACCATGGATTTTGTTACTGGTCTTCTGCCGACAAAGAAGAAGCACGATGCAATTTGGGTTATCGTTGATCGACTTACCAAATCAGCTCATTTCTTACCGATCTACAAGGAAAATTTTGTAAGTAAACTCGCCGATACTTACAAGAAGGAGATCATGAGACTTCATGGTGCTCCATCCAGCATCGTCTCAGACAATTATCCTCGGTTCACTTCTCGATTCTGGAGAAGTCTTCAGAAAGCTTGGGGTACAAAACTTAAGCTTAGCACGGATTTTCATCCTCAAACAGACGGGCAGTCAAAGCGAACGATTTAGACATTAGAAGACATGTTGAGGTCATGTGCGTTGGAATGGACGGGTGATTGGGATGATTACATCTGTTTGGTAGAGTTTGCATACAACAACAGTTGGCACGCAAGTATCAAGTGTACTCTATTCGAGATGTTGTATGGCAGAAAGTGTCGCGCCCCAATCTGCTCGGATCAGGTTGGTGAGCCAACACTTGAAGGACCAGAAATGATAGAGTTGACTAATGAGAAGGTCGCAGTAGCTAAGCAGAAACTGCAAGAAGCACGGTCACGTCAGAAGAGTTATGCAGACAAGCATCGTAGGGACTTACATTTTAACGTAGGAGATCACGTTTTCCTTAAGGTTTCGCCGGCACGTGGTGTTAGACGTTTTGGAATCAAAGGGAAGCTCGGTCCTCGATTCATCGGACCGTTTGATGTCACTGAACGAGTCGGTGAAGTATCTTACCGTTTAGCGTTACCTCCGCAGTTTTCTCATGTTCACGATGTTTTCCATGTATCCTTACTCGGAGGGTACATGTATCATCCCGTTCACATGGTTCAGTATCCATTGGAACATATTCGTGAAGATCTCACTTTCATAGAAGAACCCGAACGAGTTCTTGACAGACAAGAATGAGTCATGAGAAGGAAGACGATTCCATTCGTCCAAATCCTTTGGAGGGATCATACCGAGCGGGAAGCCACTTGGGAAACAGAGGAGTCTATCCGGGCTTCTTACCCTCATTCATATTTTGAATTTGGGTATGTTCTTCTTTTCCAGTTACTTTATCTATAATTCAGGGACGAATTATTCTTTTTAGGGGGGAAGAGTTATAAAACCCGCATGCTTTTACCATGAATAGTACCCTTATGATCGTACGTACATGATTAGAACTTTCCTTTTATAGCACGTTTACGATTCACGAACAAGAGTTACAAGTATTACGTATGTGTTATAACACGATAAGTATTTAATACGTATTAAGATACGATAATTATTTCAATAATAATTATAATCACGAATATACGAACATGAAATCATGAACGTAAATAATCACGAGCTTTGTATTACGTATTTATATATATATACTTATTACGATCATGAATAAATATAATAAGATACGAACGATAACTATTTAAATCATGTAAACACGAACACGAGAACACAACTAATATTAGACACAAGAAAACTATGGGATACCCTTGTGGGCCTCATCCTACCCGCGGCTAAACACAAGAAAAAGGGCCAAGCCCATGCAATTTTTACTAAACAAGAAATAAAGGGAAAACTTATTTTCATAATTACAGAAATTAGAAAATAAACAAAACCATAATCCCTCTTTTTCCTCTTCTTGGCCGTCGGGTACAAACACACACATAGGGTGTGTTGGTTGATTTTGGTGATTGATTTCTCGCAAGGTTGTTAGTGTGTTCATTCTCCTTTGTTTCACGTAATCGGTAAACCCTAAACACTTTTTCTTTTTATGTTCTTGATTAATTGAACACATGAAATCATGAATCGTATAAAACAAGTAAATACATGTTAATATATCATGGGGGATAAAATTAATTAGGTTTAAGGGGTGTTTGTTTTGGCCAACGCATGGAACCGAGACCAAAGGGGGTCTCGGCTTGTTTTGTTTCACACCAACCGAGACCTCAAGGTCTCGGTGTAGGTTGTGTGTCTCGGCCGTAGGAACAAAGGGAACCCCGACCTTGGTCGGGGTGTGTTTTTGGCTTGGTGGGTCTCGGCTAAGAACAAGGAACCACCACCAGTTTAAGCCGGTGGCTAAATAAGGAAAGCAGGGGGAACGTAGGCCGCAGCAGCAGGGGGAACACCGACTACCCGGTGGGAACTCATGCTAGCCGGCGGCTAGACATGATCAAGGACACCAGCGGCACAGCCGGTGGCTGTTTTCTACAAACATTGGCAACCAGCTAATCGGTTACCCACTGTTAAGGGTGCGTTTGGTTGGCCGGTTCATGGGTTAAACCGGTCCGGTTTACGACATGTTTAGATTAAAACACGGGTTTGGTTCATGGGTTATTTTTGCAAGTTAATTATTTTACAATGTTAATTATTTTAACAATATTAAATTAAATTAATTAAAACATGTACCTGATTAATTTATTTTATGCATGACTTAGGTTATTAATATTATTATTAATACATGAATTTTAACCTAAGTAATTACCATTTTATTTAGAGTATATAATTAATTAATTATTAAAATCATGACTTATATTTAATTAATTTACATGACTTAGGTTATATTATTAATAGATAATAATACATGTTTTAACCTAAGTATTTTTACCTTTATTTAATTAAATCATGTTATATTTAATTAAATACTTTAACCTATAGTTTATTTAATTTACATGAAATTATTAATAAACTATACTATTTAATTACATGACTTAGAATATTAATCAGTAAACACTTAAGCTTATATAACTAGCTTAATAGTCCAGCTTATTTCTATTTATTGAAACTTTCTATTTTTAGAAACTTATTTAATTAAGGCAGCTAATCTATTTATGGAAACTTTATATTTATAGAAACTTATTTATTTTAAGCAGAAAATCTATTTTTGGAAACTTTCTGTTTTTGGAAACTTTCTTTTTTTGGAAACTTTCTATTTTAGGAAACCTGCTATTTTTAGAAAGTTACTTATTATTACACAACAAGTATAATAATACAAGAAATACAAGAAATACTTAATCAGAATAGAAAGAATACATGATAAACACAGTATAAAGCTTTAATCAGTAAATCATGACATGAACATATAAAACAAGCTAAGACATGATATAAAACCAGTTACGTACTCAGTAACCAGATACTTATACACGTATGTATTTATATAGCATTAGTGATACCGAAGTAGGACTCTCTTCCGTTCGTCTTCTTCGTACACTGGACACAAGGTACGGATTCTCCGTCCTTTCAGTTTGGACATTCTTCCTTATTAGGATTTCCCGTATGCAGCCAACTGTTTTCCCCAGTATATGTTTTATATGTTTTTGAATTGCTTATGTTTAATTAGATACCTAAAGCCATAGACATGCATGACCAATTTCACCTAGTTATGGAGGTACCATAACCATAACACTGGAGGCACCAGTGTTATGACTCCACCACGACGGAGTGATAGCTCGTGGTGTCCCTTCAGCTTTTGTCCATATTATTATTATTATCAGGTGGGCGTATCCTTCACAAGGAGCTGATTCCTCCTACCCAAACCAGTATATTAAATTAGAGGCAACCCCTCTAATTTGCATGACGAGGTCACCCCTCCAAGTATTCATGCATGTTGATAATTCATGACCTATATTGGCTAATGGTAAACATGTTAAACAGTTTTTATAATATAAACATAAGGCTTATCAAACTATAAAACCTGTTTTAATAAGACATGCTAGGTTATTCAGGACTTAGTCTTTTCCGCTGCTTCATGCTTATATGCTTATATTATTCATGCTTTACTTGTACATACGTGCACTAAGTGTTATGCTCAGCCATTTTCCTTTTCATGTTCCCAAAACGACAGGTACTCAGGGACGCTCGTAGACTTTAAGCGTACGTGCATATGGATTGGAAGCTTCCTAGCCTTCTTTACTTATGCATTTCTTTATACTTTGATACTCATTTCTATGGACATTTCATTTCCAGTACTTATGTTTGTGTGTGATGAGTTCTACTTTTGGGGAACCGATGTTTGATTCCGGTATTTCCTTTATGGTCATGTGATTTTTAATACATTATCCTTGTATGCTTTGATGACACACCATAATCACGCATGACATTCCATTTACCAAAATGGGGTGTTACATGTCAACTATGTTCTGTAAATCGAATTTTCAATTTTGAGACAAATGATGATGATAAGGAAACTGCTATGATTTATGACATGCACGTACATTACGATGCATCAAGAGGTGAGTTTTCAACTTAAATATAATTGTTTCATGTTAACTATGGGTATTTTTTATGACCATTATAGTATCATCTTTATAACAAATAATAATCAGCTGCCTGTACGTTTAATCATAAGATAAGACATGCATGGAACGAACAATTTATTGTTACTTTTAATGAGACATATTATCCAAATCTAATCATTATTACCACTACTTCATCCAACATCATAAAAAGACACTTACAGCTTTTGCATTAAGATAATGTATCATGCATTCTACATCAAAAGCGGAAGATCAAACATTTTGTTGCAGTGGTGGATCGATTCAAAGATGTCAAGTGATGTATTCATCAAAGGGAGATAATACGCGCTACACTCTTTTAACTTTAGCTATGGTTTTGTCCCACTGAGTTTTCTTAGCAAGGTTTTTAATGAGGTAGTATTCTCAAAGCTTTATTATTAATATGGACATTCAAAAGGAAGTGTTATGAATAATTACATTGTGGATGTCTAATAGAAGTCCATGGCCCATTAGCTATTATCCTATAATATTATCTTATATATAGATATTGTATTCTTCCTCATTAATCAATCAAATGAGTAATTATCTATATTTTCTGTATTGTTCCAGTTAGTATTTTTACTTTGTTGATTCACAACAAAAGGATAAGTTTCATCAAATGAGTAGCTTTAACCAAGATAGACATCTATGTTGGGTCAAAAAGTTGATGTGGCAGAAACTCAAAATCGAAGAAAATATCAAGTAATATGTTCAAGCGTTGACAAGAACAATCTGGGCGTTGACAAGAGCAATTCAGGCGTTGACAGAAAGTCAACAAAAGTCAAACGCAGTCAAAAAGTCAAACGCTGATGGATATTGAAGATTTGATGGAGAATTCTATTTAGGGAATATATTGAGTATATTATTTATGATATACACAATATATAGTTTATCTAAATAGAAGATTTAGATGTTTATTTGATTTTATCTCTTGTAGATTATGTTCCTTCCACTATAAAAGGAACAAGAGTCTTAGGTTTTATGCATATAACTATCATTCACAATGTAAACCTAAAGTGTGTGTCGCACTAGACGTGGGATTCAATGTATACACGTCTAGTGGTTGTTTATTATTAATATAATGAGCAACCCATTTGTTTTAATTCTTGTTCTTTGTGTCCAAACACCTTGTTATGATCATTGTTCTATTCCGCTATGTTATCATATGAACAATGATCAACCTAGATATAATGGTTCATAACCATTGAGTCTAACGATCATTGGACTCCACAATTGGTATCAGAGCCTAAGGCTCTTGATATCTAGGTCCGACGAGGTGTTCGTGTATGGTGAAGAAAAATTCGTATGGAGTTTTTCTGGACGTTTTTGTGTGCGCAGCAGTATTCAGAAGGTCATAACTTTTGATTGAACCGTTGGATCGTCACGAAATTTTATATGTGTGTTCTACATACATAGATCTAAACATCCACCGGAGGGATTGTCGAGTTTTATCCCCAGGCAAAAGTTATTAAGCGTCGAAGTTGGCAACAGAGGTGATTTTCAGTTTTTCAAGCTTTCACATAAAACCATGATTAGGGTTTCTTTAAACCCTAAATCAATTTAAAAGCAGAAAAATTGAAGATTTGAGGGATATAGCAGCAAGAAAAAGAACACATGAAGGAAGCACATGATGGAATATGTGTTCTTCGATTTCAGTTAGGGTTTTTATATGAAACCCTAGATCTGTGATAATGTTGGACTTGTTTATCATTCGTATGGTCCTATCATACAAAAGATAAGAATGAAGAATCGTTATTTAATACAAGATCTGTATACTTTTCTTTTGTTCGTGGTCCCAGGTAGAAAAGATAACGCAGCCAAGGAGGATTGACGTGATATAAAGATGTGAGACAGTGAATATGGCTCGATTTTATTTACTGGTCCAATTGGTGTTCTCATGATGCGTGTTTTTCTATTAGTGCAGCAAAATTGGTGTGTTCACACGATGCTTTGCCTATGATTGGTTAAAATCATATGTTTACATAATAGCTTCTCTATGTTCACACGGTTTACATAATAGCTTCTCTATGTTCACACGAAGAGAAGTTTCTGATTGGCTATTTAAATTGATGTTCACACGGTACAAGTTTAGATATGGTGAACTTGCAGGCACATGATCAAAACCCATTCAAAAAGGCATGGAGAGATCACGGTTTAAATTGGGATGTGCTTTATTGCCCTAGATGACGTCAGCAGCATATTGACGCTGACAGAAGTAACATTGACGCTGACGAATGAAAGTTTGACGCTGACAGAATAAGTCAACGCTGATAGAGTTGACAGTGTCGTCCGATATATGAACTTCAACGCTGATAGGTATTGTCAGATATCGGACAATACATCTGCCAAAATTATTGGACAGAAGAGGATGTTGGACAACACACTGTTTGCTGCTGTTTGAGAAAATTGTTACGTTTTTGCACACAAAACGAGGTATTTACACACGAAGGTACATGGGATCTCCGTTTCTATACATAATATCAAATTGATATTCATGGCTCGGATATATTTTTTTTTATAAAGTCGTATATGATTAAGGGGAAGAGTTCTTATGGTAAGTTTGATGTTGAAGTTAGTTTTCACAAATTTGTTTTTCTTATTTAGGTGAGCAATACACCTTGTCTCTGTACTAAATATATTGTTATAGCGTACGACTGGCTCATAGTCGTTAGGTTACCAGTTCCCATGTAACAAAAACTGTGGTGAGCAATACACCTTGTCATTGGACTAAATATATTGTTATAGCATACGATTGGCTCATAGTCGTGAAGGTTACCAGTACCCATGTAACAAAAACTGATGGGTGAGCAATACACCTTGATCATTGGATCTAAATATATTGTTATAGCTAACAACTGGCTTATAGTTGTGCGGTTTTTGTTGGTTTCAGTTTCCGTTCTTACCAATAAACTGAGCCTCCTTTTGCAGTGAAAGAGTTGCATTTTTCTCTAGTCGTTTCGACAACTAGGGGAAGAGTTTATCAACTAGTGAGCAATTGGGTGAAAGAAATACAAAGTTTGGGTTATTCTGCTTCTACATCAAAATTATTGTACTTATTTTTCTTCAAGATCATTACACAGAGCCTACTTCTGGAGAATCTTCAACATTGCATACATTGTTTACTTCCTTGTTGATGTGACAAAAAGGGGAAGAAAATACATGCTACACTTGAGGGGAAGCAATTTGAAGATCATGTACAACTTACAAGAGATACATATAGAGTTTTGCCACTATCAACTAGGGGAAGATTGTTGGGTCAAAAAGTTGATGTGGCAGAAACTCAAAATCGAAGAAAATATCAAGTAATATGTTCAAGCGTTGACAAGAGCAATCTGGGCGTTGACAAGAGCAATTCAGGCGTTGACAGAAAGTCAACAAAAGTCAAACGCAATCAAAAAGTCAAACGCTGATGGATATTGAAGATTTGATGGAGAATTCTATTTAGGGAATATATTGAGTATATTATTTATGATATACACAATATATAGTTTATCTAAATAGAAGATTTAGATGTTTATTTGATTTTATCTCTTGTAGATTCTGTTCCTTCCACTATAAAAGGAACAAGAGTCTTAGGTTTTATTCATATAACTATCATTCACAATGTAAACCTAAAGTGTGTGTCGCACTAGACGTGGGATTCAATGTATACACGTCTAGTGGTTGTTTATTATTAATATAATGAGCAACCCATTTGTTTTAATTCTTGTTCTTTGTGCCTAAACACCTTGTTCATGATCATTGTTCTTTTCCGCTATGTTATCATATGAACGATGATCAACCTAGATATAATGGTTCATAACCATTGATTCTAACGATCATTGGACTCCACAATCTACATTCATTGAAATAATTTCTCAACTATAAATTACTTTCATCATCAACCTTTTTGTCATATTGTTTTTCCTCTTTAGTAGTAACAGAAAGTACCGAATCCAATTTTAGTTATTGTAGAAAGGTTAGGCAAGTTTCCTTTAATTTAATCTATTAATTATTAACAAATATTAATTTTTTATTATAATTGAGATAGGACTAGTGACAAGTTAATATAATAGTATGACCTGCTGTTTGTAGCATAACTAATTTAGTCTGTATTGGTTTTTCAACCATCTTAAGCAAGAGATCTAGCGTGTATATCAATATATGTAATATTAGTTGACGGTGATGGTGACTGAAGGTGACGGTGATAGTTGTAGGTGATAGTGGTTAAAGGTGATGGTGGTTGAATGTGGTAATATATATAATTATGTACAAGAAAATAAGGGTAATATTGGTAAAAACGGAACAAGATAAACTAGTAAGTGTTTAAAGTCTATACATTAGAATAAGTATGTAACACCCCATTTGGAAATGGAAATATCACAGTAATTATGGCGTGTCATCAAAGCATACAAGGTAAAATGTCTAAACATTACTTGACCATATAAAGGAAAATACCGGAATCAAACATCGGTAGTCCAAAAGTAAAGCTCATCACACACAAATGTTGGGAATAAATCTATGCTTATTTGTTTCCCCTGTTAGTTGATTATCCATACCCCTGCTAGAGTAAGTTCCCCCTGCTAGATAACAAAGGTAGGGGGATTGGTCCCCCTGCTGAAGTCAAAGGCCCTGCCGTCAAAGATAAACATGGAATAGATTTTTACGCGTTTCAGTTATTATTCCTTAATACTTTCCAAGTTTGTTAGTAGTGATCTTGTACGTGAGTCCTTGTGGCTATATAAGGACTCACTAGGTTAGCATGCAAAGGGTGTCTTTCTCATTTGTCTTTCATTATCATACTTTAAGGTTTTGTAAACCCTAATACCATTTTAGGGTATTCGTATATCTTTGATATATTAAAGTTCAACGTTTCAATCATATTTGTTCTTGTGCTAAACATTATATTCCGCATCTTATTTAGTTACTTTGCTTTGCAAAGTTTCTCTAGTGTTAGATTGAATTCTTTCTCTCTATCACAACCCTTAAACAAGCTATTAAGGTTTAAGATCTGACTTTGGGATCAACAAGTGGTATCAGAGCTTGTTGAGAAACTTTGTCTAAATCAAGAACAAAATCCTCATAGCAAACATGTCTTCAGACTCATCCTCAAACAGCAACAACCACAATAACCTCAAGTTACCCATGTTGGATCCTGAAAACTTTGAATTATAGGAATTCAGAATCTAACAATACCTGAAAATGGAACACTATGTTCTTTGGGAGATTATAGAGTTTGGTGATCAATTCACCAAAACAATGGCGGTTGAAGATGGCAAGGAAGAAGAAAGAGGTGAAAGTTCCAAGGTAAGGACAAGAAGAAATCTGTTGCTCTGTGTGATAAGGAGATACTAGCTAGAAGGCATGATGTCAGGGCTCACAGCTCATTGCTGTTGGCTCTACCTGATAGACATCAACTCAGATTCAGGAAATACAAAACAGCTAAGGATCTATGGGAAGCCATAGGCACAACCTTTGGAGGAAATGAAGCCACAAAGAAGAAGAAGAAGAATCAAATGCTGAATGATTTTGCTTCTTTCAAAGCAATTGGTGATGAATTAATTGGAGCTATTTACAATAGGCTTCAAGATATGGTGGACCAGTTGGAATTCTTTGATATTGAGGTATCAAAAGAGCAGGTGAATACCAGGTTTCTTGACAGTCTCCAGAAAGAATGGTTTGTCTATAAGGCAATTTGGCAGAATAAGGATGACTTGGACGACAAGAACATTGATGACATATACCATAACTCAAAAGTTTTTGAACCTGTTGTCAATGAGATGAAGTCAAAAGGAACGATTCCCACCAACTCAAGTGGATTCAGTGATTCCCCTGCTAACATGGCATTCATATCACAAAGCAGTGGAATCTCCAAGAACAATGGAATTGAAGTAGCCACTGCTGCTTATTCCCCTGCTACCAGGTCTGGACCTTCCTATGATGAAGAAAGACCAGCTACATTCAGCCTTGACACTGCTTGTGCTTTTATAGCATCTCAAGGGCCACAAGGATCTACTGTGTTACATGAAGATCTAAGTAAAATCAGTAAGCAAGGGCTAGAAGAGATGGATATCAAGTGGAATATGGCTCTGCTCAGCATGAGAGCCAATAGGTTCTACAAGAAGTATGGGAAGAAGATCTCAATTAACCCCTCTGATGTGGGTGGGTTTGATAAAGCAAAAGTTGAATGCTACAACTGTGGCAAGAAGGGTCATTTTGCCAGGGAATGCAGAGGATCTAAGACTGGAAATAGCTACAGAAAGGAAACAAGAGATGATGATTCTGGTGCTAAAGCCATGGTAGCAATGCAGGGGATAGATGGAGCAAGTGGATGGGACTGGAGTGTAATGAAAGAGAATGTGGAAAGAAATCAAGCTTTGATTGCTGAGGAAAAAGAAGAAGACTTTGCACATATGGCCATGTCAAGTTCTAGCTCTGACAATGAGGTATATGATGACTCATATTGTACTAAAGCTTGTAGGAAAATTACTGAGTCTTTGAATGATCAAATCAGAAAGGTAAAAGCTGACTATATCAATTGTGATAATGATCTTGATAATTATAAACATGCTTTAGAACAGTTAGAGTCCACCATCAGAGAGTTTAAGCAAAGAGAAAGTGATTATAGGGATCACATTGTGATTCTAGAAAGAGATGCCAAGGAGAATAACCAATCTATAAAAGAATTGACTGCTGAACTTGAAATTTTCAAAGCTAACCAAAAGATAGATGAGGAAACTGTTGAAAAATTTTGAAAAGCTTCAAAAGATTTAACCAAAGCAGTTGAAATTGGTCAATCTCCTAGGGACAAAACAGGGTTTGGGATTAAAAATGAGCATGCCACCATACCACCACCCCCTGCCAACATCCATGCACCTTTTCCTAGAAAAGACCTGTCCTGGACTGGTCTCCCTTGTTTTCAAAAACAAGATGTTATTGAGTTTGACCTAAGTGCTTATATACCTAATAATCTTGATACTGAAGAGTCCCTAGTAAAAACTAGTGCTATTAGGGATTTTGAAAAGGAACAGGTTGCTTTAAAACAATGGAAAATTGATAACCCTGTTCTATTTTCAAGAGAAGGAATTTTTGGTAGTGATTCTAGTTCTAAGAATAGCTCTCCCAAATCTAGGTCCAGATCACAGTCTCCTAAGTCCACCATTAAATATGCTGGTATGTACAGGACTGTAAGAGGTAATCAAAGAAATTGGAATGACCAAAAGTCTCACCAATTAGGAGAAGACTTTGTGATTAACACCAAACCCTGCTTCACATGTGACAGTTTTGAGCACACTTATCAAGAGTGTAAGGCACCAATGGAGATGGTGGCTGCAAATCCCTTAAAGGATATGCAACCTAAAACCATTCTCCTAAATGCAGGGGCAAAATCCTTTTCCCCTGCCAAGTATGTTGCCCCTGCCTTGAGAAACAGGGTGACTGACAAATATGTTGTTCCTGCACTTAGAAAGGAGAATGATGTTCACACCAAGCCCAGCACTTCTGTGACCATCCCAACACCTCAGAATACATATAGATATGGCTCTAGACCTTACCAACACATGAATAGAGGCCAAAACAAAAGATGGGTTCCCTCTGCTAAGCATAGGGATTCCCCTGCCAAAACTGGGGTATCCCCTGCTAGCAAAATTTTGCCTTCTAGGAACATGGGAAGATGGGGAAAAGCTATGAAAGCCTCAGCTCGTTGGGTGTGGGTACCCAAAAGGGGTACTCAATCTAATGGTGTATCTTTAGCTTTTGATAAGCTATCCTACATTGATACACGAGGTAGATCCAAGTCTGTAATGGCTTGGGTCCCCAAGAAAAACTAATTTGTTTTTCTTTTTGCAGGTGACAAGGAAGACAAGGGATGATAGAGCATATTGGGATAGTGGATGCTCAAGAAGTATGACTGGACAAAAAGCTTACCTGTCTAACTTTGTGCCCCTGCATGACAATGATGGTGTGTCTTTTGGAGATGGGCATGGAACTATAACAGGAAAAGGAACTATTGTTACTGATGGGATGACCTTTGACAATGTCTACTTGGTGAAAGAACTCAAGTACAATCTCTTCAGTGTGTCACAGATGACTGATAACAAGAATTTTGTCTTGTTTACTGACACTGAATGCTTGGTGTTAGGAATGGAGTTTGTCTTGCCACCAGACACTCCTATTGTACTCAGAACACCAAGACAGAAGAATATGTACACAATTGATCTCAAGGACATATCTCTCGAAGACAATGAAACATGTTTCATTGCCAAAGCTTCAGTAGATGAATGTAAGAAATGGCATAGAAGACTTGGTCATCTTAATGTCAAGAACATGAACAAACTAGTAAAGTATAATCTGGTTCACGGTCTTCCTTCCAAGTCTTTTGCCAATGAACATACTTGTACTGCCTGTCTGAAAGGGAAGCAACACATAGCATCTTGCAAATCAAAAACAAGTATGTCTACCACCAAGCCATTGGAACTACTGCATATGGATCTTTTTGGTCCTACTTCTGTGGCAAGCATTATGAAGAAATGGTACTGCCTAGTGATTACTGGTGATTTTTCAAGGTTCACATGGACATTCTTTCTATTTGAGAAGAGTGACACAGCTGATGTACTCATTGGGTTCATCAATCAAATTGAACTATCAAAAAGCATGAAGGTAGTCACCATGAGATCAGACAATGGTGGTGAGTTCAAAAATCAGAAACTGGACTCTTTCTGCATAAACAAAGGCATCAAGAGGCAATTCAGCATTGCAAGAACACCTCAACAGAATGGAGTGGCAGAAAGAAGGAATATGACACTCATTGAAGCTGCAAGAACTATGCTGTCTGATTCCAAACTTCCAGTTATCTTTTGGGCTGAAGCTGTATCCACTGCTTGTTATGTACAAAACAGGGCCTTGGTGGTTAAGGCACACAACAAGACCCCTTATCAGCTGTTCAATGGAAGATCTCCTTTAATTGACTTTTTCAGACCCTTTGGATGTCATGTGATCATCTTGAACACTATTGACAATCTAGGTAAGTTTAGTGAAAAGGGTGATGATGGATACTTTGTGGGTTATTCATTAAACAGCAAGGGATATAGGGTCTTCAACAAGAAGACAAGCAAAATCACAGAAAATCTTCATGTGAACTTTCTTGAAGACAAACCTGAAGATGTTCAAACAGGTCCTGACTGGTTCTTTGATATAGAAGTACTTTTAAAGTCTATGAATTATGTACCTGTTGCTTTGCAGAACACTAACATTTCAGGTACTCAAGAAACAACTGGTGCAGAGAAGTCACCCCTGAGGTACATGAATGTACCCTCATTATTTCCTATTGAAGCTGATGTTTAAGAAGATAATTCTTCTCTAGGAAAAGAACAGCCAATCTCATCCCCTGCTATGTCACCTCCTGAAAGCAGCGGAATGGCTGACGGCAGTGGAATCCAGGATTCCCCTGCTAGACCAATTGCTTCCTCTTCCACAAAGGATCCTGTTGCTAATGATACTAATGATGCAAAAAGAGAATCCCCACTCATTTCATCATCTACACCCATAACTGATGGTCCTATTATATCCAGCAGTGGAAGCAGAATCATCAAGAGTGGAGGTCCTAGTTACTCAGAGCTTCATTCTGCTCACCAGCACCCATCTCTAGGTCATGCTGTATCATTTGGAAGTTCCTTTGAGGACTTCTTTCCTAATCAAAATAGCCCCATCAATTCTGATTTGGAAGAAGATGAAACAGAAGTAATCATGCAGCCTACCTACAGAATCAATAAGGATCACCCTATCTCTCAAATCATTGGTAATCCTGAAGCCCCTAGACATACAAGGTACACAGCAAAGGAGCACAACTTCATTGCTAACATCACCATGAAGTTCAATCATGACAACATGCAATGTTGTCTGTTTACTGCATTTTTGTCACAAGAAGAGCCAAAGAAGATTTTTCAGGCTTTAAATGACCCAAGCTGGGTTGAAGCCATGCAAGAGGAGCTCTTACAATTTGACATACAAGAGGTTTGGATTCTGGTAGATTGTCCCAAATGGGCAAGGCCTATTGGGACAAAGTGGGTACTCAGGAACAAAAAGGATGAAAGGGGAATAGTTGTCAGGAACAAAGCAAGACTAGTGGCACAAGGGTATACTCAGGAAGAAGGAATTGATTATGAAGAGGTATCTGCTCCAGTAGCCAGGATTGAATCCATTAGATTATTTCTTGCTTATGCTTCATTCATGGACTTCACTGTTTTGCAAATGGATGTGAAAAGTGCCTTCCTATATGGAACCATTGATGAAGAAGTCTATGTTATGAAACCTCCAGGGTTTGAAGACCCAGAACATCCAGACAAAGTATACAAGGTGAAAAAGGCTATGTATGGACTTCACCAAGCTCCCAGAGCCTGGTATGGTACTCTCTCTAAATATCTCTTAGACAATGGATTCAGCAGGGGGAAGATTGATCAGACCCTGTTTACCAAGAAACACAAGGGTGACCTTTTGCTTGTACAAGTCTATGTTGATGACATCATTTTTGGATCCACTAACTCTATGCTTAGCAAGGAGTTTGCCAAACTGATGCAGGATAAATTTCAAATGAGTGCCATGGGAGAACTAAACTTCTTTTTGGGGTTACAAGTTCAGCAGAGGAAAGATGGGATATTTATCTCACAAGACAAATATGTGGCTGAGATTGTAAAGAAGTTTGGCATGTCTGATGGGAAGAAGGTGTCCACTCAAATGGACAAGGATCATCCATGGGATAAAGATGGTCCTGGAAAGCCTATAGATGTTAGGAACTACAGGTCTATGATTGGGTCTCTTATGTATCTCACTGCTTCAAGACCTGACATCATGTTTGCAGTCTGCTTATGTGCAAGATACCAGGTGTCACCAACAGAGTGTCACTTATTTGCTGTGAAAAGGATTTTTAGGTATCTAAAATGTCATCCCACCTTAGGACTTTGGTATCCAAAGGAGTCACCATTTGAGCTGATAGCCTATTCAGATAGTGATTATGCTGGTGACAACAATGATAGGAAGTCTACAACAGGGGGATGCCAATTTTTGGGAAGCAGACTTATATCTTGGCAATGTAAGAAGCAGACCATCATGGCAACATCCACAACTGAAGATGAGTATGTAGCAGCTGCTGCATGCTGTGGTCAAGTACTTTGGGTGCAAAATCAACTGCTTGATTATGGGTATAACTTTCTTAAAACCAAGATATTCATTGACAACAACAGCACCATTTGCATTATTAAGAACCCTGTTTTTCATAGCAAGACTAAACACATTGAAATTAGACATCACTTTATCAGAGATTGTTTTGAAAAAGGACTAATTATCCCTGAGAAAATTTATACAGAACTTAATGTTTCTGATCTTTTAACAAAAGCTTTTGAAGTAGGGAGATTTTAGTATCTGGTTGCAGGTATTGGAATGGTTACCCCTTAAAAATGATGTCTATTTTGTCATGTATGATCAGGGTTGCTTCACTGCTATTGTTGTATAACTGTTGTCCATTTTTTCATCACTTTTTATTCCACTGTTTTTTAACACAGATTCCCCTGCTAGGGGTTCATTCCCCTGCTAAGAGAATTTTTCTCTTAAACTGGGTGTGTTCTTTTTACAAAAGTGGTTATATGTGGTTTTAGACTAACAATGTAGAGGTTCATATGGTGCATACTATTCTCATTGGTGGATCAGGTATATATTCTATGTTTTAGGGGAGGTTAGGTCACACCTTTAGGACTCAGGGTATCCTTAGGATACTCATATATGATCTTAGATCATATCCACTGGTGAGTGAGGGTTCAGGGTAATGAGGACTTGCTGCAAAGCTTGTCAGAACTCTGAAACCTTGAGGCACTGTAGTGAGTGCTTACATTTCTTTATTAAAACAGCTTGCTGTTCAAATACAGATATGTGGCACACATTGCCAAGACTGACTGACCATAGGTAAGGGATAAGGTAGGGATGGTGACTAGGGTATGCATGTTTTCTTGGGTTAACTTGGTGTAGGGGGACTTATGTATTGACTTTTTGTATTGGGACCATTGCTGAATAGAGGACTCTTGAGTTTCTATGTATCTATCTTGTGTATGCAAGTGTGTGCATTAGAGCAGAGCTAGTTAGCATTGGTCTCTCCATGACTAGTCCAATATCCCTAGGAAAGTTTCCCCTGTTTTAATCTTTTGCTTCCCCTTCCTTCATAACATTCCCCTGTTTGACCGTTGACCGACAATACCGTTACCCTGTTCATAGCCGTTGGGCCTGCTTGCACAAATTTTGGTTAGGGAATATATTATTGTTTTTAAAAAGATATTTAAGGCGCTTTCTTCGCTGATTGGTAATCTTTTCTTTATTATTTCAAATAAATTACTTTTTTATTAAGATTTATCTTTGATATTTTTGCAATTTGAAAATTTTGGTCCAATCACAGCTCTTCAATTCGCCTATAAAAACTTAATTCCCTTCACCAGCAGGTCCATCTCTCTCTCTCGACTCAATCCCACCTACCTCTCACCTTTATAAACCTTCAAACTATTTTCAAACTTTATCATGACTCTCAAAATTGCTGCTAATCATAACCAAATCGCGTTGTTACATGATGAACCAACCGAGTTTACTGATGCTGTGGCCTTTCTAAAGTCATCATACTTTAGAGTGGCCCTTCTCATCAATCCTCGAATCTATACCTCACACATTCAGCAGTTCTGGTCTAAAGCCATGACCAAAACAGTGAATGGAGAGGTTACAATTCAAAGCACTGTTGATGGTCATCCCAAGGTGATTACACTTGCCTCCATCAAGGAGAATCTTCTCCTTGATGATGAGGATGGGATAACCAACTTTTCTGAAGCTGAAATCTTTGCAGGTCTTGTTAAATTGGGGTACAAACTTTCTAAAAATCAAAAATGTAAGTTTGCTAAAGGCCAGTTTTCCCCTCATTGGAAATATTTGATTCATACAATTGTGCTATGTTTGTCACCAAAAACCACTGCTTTTAATGAGTTTGGTAGTGAGACGGCTTCTGCCCTGATCTGCTTTGCAACAGGGAGGAAGTATTGTTTTTCTCAAATGATTTTTAAAGGAATGGTTAAAAACGTTTCAAGCAATTCAAAGTTTTGTATGTACCCAAGGTTTATTGAACTTCTGCTGAATATGAGTGATCATGGTCCAATTAAACACAAAAACTATTTTTCAGCAACCAAACATACCACCAAACTATTCACCACACTCCTTGCACCATCACCCCTGTTTTCTGGCAAGATCATTCCACTCACTTCAACTATGATGAACCAAATCAGACAAGAAGAAGCCAAGAATCAAACAGCTAAACATCACCCTACTGATCCCCCTGCTAAGAACCTACACCCTGCTAGTCCTTTACCCCCTGCTGATCCACAACAAGAAAGGCGATCTAAATCCAGGTTTGCCAGGTCTCCCTTGCCTGGTGAATCTTCACAAGAAGCAGAGAGGAGAGTCTCCAAGGTTTTGGAGCAACCTGAGGGTTTGGCTGCCACTACTGTCTCATCCTCAAGGGGTGATCAGGACAGTGACACCATCAATAAGTCCTCTCCCTCACTCCATGATATCCAAAAGGGGAGAAATCCCCTTCTAGGATTGAGATCAGTATGAAACCTTTGACTAATTTGGAATTGACGAAAATGTGTATAAGTCTGAAAAGGCAGAATGCACAACTGGTCAAGATGTCAAAAAGCAAGGCCTGGTTATCAATCACTTGGAAACCAGACTTGCTACTCTTGAGGGGAGGAGAAAGCCCAGACTGGTTATTTCAACAGATGAGGATGCTTCCAAAGGGGAGGAAGTTCCAAATACAGAAGGGTCTACTGAGTACTATTCTTATCCTGGTGGTGTACATAGAAAGATAGCAAGTACTGAGAAAGGGATGGAGAAAGGAAGTGCTGATAAGGGAAGTGACAAGGGGAGTGCGACCAAAGATATTGCTCAAACATTGCTCACCATGGGCAATCCAGAAGAAGCCCCTGCTTCAAAAGTTTCCCCTGCCATTGCTGATCCCACTGTTGTAAGTCAATCCCCTGCTAAGAATATTACTCAAACTTTTGTTAGAAAGAACAGAAAGCAACCAGCTCAGAAGGGGATTACAATCAAAGAACCTGCATCTAAAGTGAAACCAGCACCAGCAGTGGATCCAAAAGACAAAGGAAAAGTAATCATGGTGGATCAGCCCAAGAGAAAATACAAGCATCTAACTCCTGAACAGCAAAGGGCTCAAGAAGCACATGATGCACAAGTAGCTCTCAGGCTACAACAAGAGGAGATGGATATGCAGGACCAAAGAATGCAAAAGATGAGGCCCAAAGATATGCCAAGCAGGTTGAGATCATGCATAGAGAACTAGATGACAGGGTACCTCATGTTGGAGAATTTCTTGATCAATGGGAGAAGGAGTTAATAAATGCTCCTTTGGAAGACAGGTATGAGTTAACTTGCCTTGTTTACAAATATCAGACTGAGTATCTGGAAAGAAGGGCAAATCAAATTCAGAGAGAGAAGTATTTGACTTCAGATAAAGGGAAACTTGAACACTACAAAGTTCTACTTAAGAGACATAGGAAGTGGAAGGATGGTAACTTCAGAGATATGAGTTTTGAAGCCATAAAAAGAGCAGTCAGACCAGATCTAAGATTGTATGATGTGGAGGATTGGATGACTATCAACACTCCTGAGGAAGCTGAGTATCTTAGGAGACAAAGTGAAATGCTACAGAATGCTAGGGAATCTAGGAAAAGAAAAGATGGAGAAACAAACTTGGAAACTACACAAGCAGGTGCATCATCCCAAGCAGGTGCATCATCACAGGCAGGGGCATTACATCAAGCAGGTGGAAGTTTTCCAGAAATTGAGAAGTCTGTACTTAATGTACAAAGAGCAGCCAAAAGACTCAAGAGAATGGAGAAAGTGGGCACAGTTACTAAGGAGTCTCAAAGGCCTTCAAATGATGAAATTGATAAACAGCTAATTCTGTAGGAAAATGATGATATCTCACCTAGTGAACTTGGAAAGAAGTTTGCTATCATAGAATATGCTGTTTATGAACACAAAGGGAGGACTTGGTGGAAGCTTACAAGAGCTGACAATACAGCACAGACATTTCTAACTCTAGATGTCATGTATCAAATTTTGGATAGTGAAGACTTAGAAGATCTGTGGAAAATATTGAAGAAGACGTTTGCTGCAAAACCTCCTACCATGGATGGTGTGGAGAAGGATTGGGTAATCTGGGAGTGCATGCATAGGATGTATGAGCATGAGCTATTTGATCCTATATTTGATGCAGTGAATAAAGGAGATTTGTTGTATTGGAAGTTGTTTACCAATTCTGGGGTCTATGAAGTAGTGATGGAAGGTATAAGTGTATACTTGATCAATCATAGGTATTATCCCTTCTCTCAGGAGACCTTGAAGAAGCTAGCACAGGCTAACTTAATTGTAGATGCTAAAAAGCCTGTTGCTTATGATCTGGTAAGAATGGTTCATAGTCAGATTTGGCGAGAAAGTTTGTAAGCATCCTCATCAACTAGTATTTATTCAGAAACTTGTCTTTAGGGGAAAGCACAAGTTTAGGGGAGGATTGTTGGGAATAAATCTCTGCTTATTTGTTTCCCCTGCTAGTTGATTATCCATACCCCTGCTAGAGTAAGTTCCCCCTGCTAGATAACAAAGGCAGGGGGATTGGTCCCCCTGCTGAAGTCAAAGGCCCTGCCGTCAAAGATAAACATGGAATAGATTTTTACGCGTTTCAGTTATTATTCCTTAATACTTTCCAAGTTTGTTAGTAGTGATCTTGTACGTGAGTCCTTGTGGCTATAAAAGGACTCACTAGGTTAGCATGCAAAGTGTGTCTTTCTCATTTGTCTTTCATTATCATACTTTAAGGTTTTGTAAACCCTAATACCATTTTAGGGTATTCGTATATCTTTGATATATTAAAGTTCAATGTTTCAATCATATTTGTTCTTGTGCTAAACATTATATTCCGCATCTTGTTTAGTTACTTTGCTTTGCAAAGTTTCTCTAGTGTTAGATTGAATTCTTTCTCTCTATCACAACCCTTAAACAAGCTATTAAGGTTTAAGATCTGACTTTGGGATCAACAACAAACATAGTATAGTAAGGAATAAGGACGAAACAATGTCCAAAGCATAAGTATCATAAAGAAAAGAAATGCATAATGTAAAGAAGGCTAGACAGCTTCCAGTCCATATGCACGTACTCTTAGTGTCTACGAGCGTCCCTGAGTACCTGCCGTTTTGGGAACATAGAAAAGGAAAACGGCTGAGCAATACGCTCAGTGCACGGATGTACAATAAAGCATGAAAAGGATAAGCATATAACATAATAACAGCGGAAGAAACTAAGTCCCGAGTAACCTGGTTAAGTCTTAATAAAACTGGTTTTATAGTTTGAAAGTCTTATGTTTATCTTATAAAAACTGTTGTCATATATTTTACCATTAGCCAATATAGGTCATGAATATCCACCGTGCATGAATAATTGGAGGGGTGACCTCATCATGCAAATTAGAGGGGCTGCCTCTAATTTAATATACTGGTTTTATGGGTAGGAGGGATCAGCTCCTTGTGAAGGATGCAAGGCACACACCACATTCACCATGTAATCCTGAATAAAAACGTGTAACTATGATGCACCCATACGCCCCACATGATAAATATAAATAAATGGCCAAAAGCTGAAGGGACGCCACGAGCAATCACTCCGCCGTGGTGAAGTCATAACATCAATGCCTCTAATGTTATGGTTATGGTACCTCCATAACTAGGTGAAACTGGTCATGCATGTATATGGATATAGGTAGTCATATTTAAACATAAGCAATCAAACTCATACTTATACTACGGGAAAACAGTTGGCTGCATACGGGGAAATCCTAATAAGGAAAGAATGTCCATACTGAAAGGACGGGAAATCCGTACCTTATGTCCAGTGAACGAGAACGATGAACTGCGAGAATCCTACTTCCGAAACACTAGTGCTACATAAATAAGTACATGAAATAAGTATCTGCTTACTACATACATAGCTGGTTTTATATCACGTCTTAGCTTATTTTATGTGTTCTTACTATTTTACACTGTTTAAAGCCTTAAACTGTGTTAAATCTTATATTCTGTTCAATCTGATTAAGTATTTCTGATATTTCATGTGTTATTATACTTACTGTGTAATAATAAGTAACTTTCCAAAAATAGCAGGTTTCCTAAAATAGAAAGTTTCCAAAAATAGAAAGTTACCAAAAATAGAAAGTTTCCAAAAATAGAAAGTTTCCAAAAAATAGAAAGTTTCCAAAAATAGAAAGTTTCCAAAAATAGATTTACTGCTTAAAATAGATAAGTTTCTAAAAATAGAAAGTTTCCATAAATAGATTAGCTGCCTTAATTAAATAAGTTTCCATAAATAGATTAGCTGTCTTAAATAAATAAGTTTCTAAAAATAGTTGGTTTCCATAAATAAAATAGCTGCCTTATTTAATTAAGTTTCTAAAAAATAGAAAGTTTCCATAATTAGAAATAAGCTGGTTAAATAAGCTAAGTAAATAAGCCTAAGTGTTCTCATGATTATTTCCTAAGTCATATGATATATTATATAGTTTAATAATTATTTCATGTAATTTAATTAAACTATAGGTTATAATATTTAATTAAAGTATGACATGTTTTTAATTAAATATATTAAATACTTAGGTTAAAATATGTATTATTAAATATTAATAATATAACCTAAGTCATGTTTAATTAATTAATTATATCCATGGTTTTTAAATAATTAATTAATTATAAGTCTTAACAATATAAATACTTAGGTTAAAAATAATTTCATGATTATTAATAATTAATTAACCTAAGTCATGTTATTAAATTAATCTCATCTTTTTATTAATTTAATTTTTAACATAAGTTTATAACATAAACAACTAACATAATCATGATCCGGATCTAAGCCTAAAAACATGCACCGGATATGAACCAACACCGTACCCCGAACCAAATCAGGGTACCCCCTTGCTGCCGTGGGACCCACACGCACCAACCAAGACCAAAAGGGTCTTGGTGGTGGTCGGCTAAAACAAACCGAAACCCCCTTGGGGTCGGTTGTATCCTGCGGCCCAAAAACAAACACCCCTTTGATCGACCCTTTGATTAATTAATGATGAAAACATGTTAGATCTATGTTTAATTAATGTGTTTTTATAAAAAACATCACGTGTTCATAATTAATAAAAGATTAATTAAAAAGAAAAAGGTAAAAAGGTTTTACCGTATTCGTGGATCAAGAGGGTGAAGAACAAACACGAACAAACACTAATTTAACAAGATCCAAGATCAAAAAAATCACCTTGATGGTGATTTGAAGGTGGCGGGACAAAGAAGGAGGAGAAAAGGGATTTTAGGTTTTTCTTAAAATCTTCTGTAACTTTAATTTGAGTAGTAAAAACTCTATTTATCCCCCTCTTAGTAAAATTGGTAATGGGCTTGGCCCATTACCTTGTTTTGGCCGCGGGTAGGGACTCCCTCGTGGGGGTTCCCGTACCTCGTTTCGTGTCTTGTTATTTAATACTCGTTTATGTTTAATGAAGTTCGTGTTTTAAATGTTCTCGTTACGTAAATATCATACTCTTATATATTTAATTACGCTCGTATTAAATATATATACGTAATTAATAATAGCTCGTGTTTTAATTACGCTCGTGATTTCGTGATCGTATGCTCGTGATTACTTATTGCTAAATAATTGTTACGTGATCGTGCAAATAAAATACTTATCGTGTTCTAACACGTACGTAATACATAAACTCCTAACACGTAATCGTAATCATGCTATATTAGGAAAGTTTTTAACTAGTACGTACGATCCTAAGGGTACTATGCATGGTAAAAGCATGCGGGTTTTACAACTCTTCCCCCCTAAAAAGAATAATTCGTCCCCGAATTATAGATAAAATAAACTGTAAAAGAAGATCATACCCGAATTCAAAATATGAAATGAGGGTAAGAAGCCCGGATAGACTCATCCGTTTCCCAAGTGGCTTCCCGTTCGGTATGATCCCTCCATAGAATTTTGACGAATGGAATCGTCTTTTTTCTCATGACTCGTTCTTGCCTGTCAAAAACTCGTTCGGGTTCTTATATAAAAGTGAGATCTTCACGAATCTGTTCCAGTGGATACTGAACCATGTGAAGGGGATGATATTGGTAACCTCTGAGTAAGGACACATGAAACACATTGTGCACATGCGAAAGCTGCGGAGGTAACGCCAATCGGTAAGATACTTCACCGACTCGTTCAATGATATCAAACGGTCCGATGAAACGAGGACTGAGCTTCCCTTTAATCACGAAGCGTCTAACACCACGTGCCGGCGAAACCTTAAGGAAGACGTGATCTCCTACGTTAAAGTGTAAATCCCTACGATGCTTGTCGGCGTAACTCTTTTGACGTGACCGTGCCTCTTGAATCTTCTGCCTAGCTACTGCGATCTTCTCGTTTGTCATCTCTATGATTTCTGGTCCTTCGAGTGTTCGCTCGCCAACCTGATCCCAGCAGATTGGGGCGCGACACTTTCTGCCATACAACATCTCAAATGGAGCACACTTGATGCTCGCGTGCCAGCTGTTGTTGTACGCAAACTCCACCAAACATATGTATTCGTCCCAATCACCCGTCCATTCCAATGCACATGATCTCAACATATCCTCCAATGTTTGAATGGTTTGCTCCGACTGTCCGTCCGTTTGAGGATGAAAAGCCGTGCTAAGCTTAAGTTGTGTTCCACAAGCTTTCTGCAGACTTTTCCAAAAGCGCGAAGTGAATCGAGGATCTCTGTCTGAGACGATGCTGGATGGTGCACCGTGTAGTCTCATGATCTCTCGTCTGTACGTATCTGCGAGTTTACTTACCGGATCTTCCTTGCGGATCGGTAAAAAATGAGCTGATTTGGTAAGTCGATCAACGATAACCCAAATTGCATCGTGCTTCTTTTTGGTAGGCGGAAGACCGGTAACAAAATCCATGGTGATTTTATCCCACTTCCACTCTGGAATATCTAACGGTTGAAGGAGACCGCCAGATCGTTGATGCTCGATCTTAACCTGCTGGCAGGTAAGACATTTGGAGACATAAGTGGCCACATCCTGTTTCATACCACTCCACCAAAAGTACTGCTTGATGTCATGGTACATTTTGGTTGAACCAGGATGTATCGAGAATGGGGAGCTATGAGCTTCTGCTAGCAAAGCTTCCCGGAGTTCTTGGTCGTTAGGAACACAAAGTCTAGTGCCCTGCTATACGATACCATCTGCATCTACTCTGAATTCCGTCTGCTTCTCCAAATTCTGTACTATCGCCCATATTTCTCCGTCATCTTTCTGAGCTTCCTTAATCTTAGATAGTAACTCGGGTTCTACTCTAAGATTAGCCCAGTAACCGTGTTGTCCACGTACCATGATCTTGATGTCTAGTCGCTCCAAGTCTCTTATGATTTCCTCTTCGATTCTAATGCTGTTGATCATTCCGGACTTCCTTCTAAGGGCATCTGCTACTACATTTGCCTTTCCGGGATGATACTGTAGATTAATGTCATAATCCTTCAACAGCTCTAACCATCTTCTCTGCCTCATGTTCAATTCACGCTGAGTGAAGATATACTTCAAGCTCTTGTGGTCCGTGAAAATGTCACATGATTCTCCATATAAGTAGTGTCTCCATATCTTCAATGCAAACACGACTGCAGCAAGTTCCAGGTCGTGCGTGGGGTAATTCTCTTCATAAGGCTTAAGCTTCCGTGAAGCGTACGCGATCACTTTCCCATGTTGCATGAGAACACAGCCAAGTCCCTTCTCTGATGCATGGCTGTAGATTTGAAATCCACCCGTACCAGATGGTAGAGTAAGAATAGGTGCAGATACTAGCTTCTACTTCAGGTCTTCAAAGCTCTTCTCTCGATCTTCAGTCCAGACGAATTTCTCCCCTTTCCGCATCAGTTTGGTCAATGGTAGTGTTAGGCGGGAAAAGTTCTCTACGAACCTACGGTAATAGCCAGCTAAGCCTAAGAAACTGCGGACTTCCGTCGCTGATGTCGGCCTCGGCCACTTAGTGATGGCCTCAACCTTCGCTGGATCCATAGTGATTCATTCTGCTGATACAATGTGACCTAAGAATGCCACCTTGTCTAACTAGAACTCACACTTGGAGAATTTAGCATACAGCTGCTTCTGGCGAAGAATCTGTAGTACTGTACGAAGATGGTCTTCGTGTTCCTCCTTGGACTTAGAGAAAATCAGGATGTCATCGATGAAGACAATGACGAATTTGTCCAGAAATTCATTGAAGATTCTGTTCATCAGATCCATGAACAATGCTAGAGCATTTGTCAGGCCAAATGGCATAACTACAAACTCGTAGTGGCCATAACGAGTATGAAAGGCAGTCTTAGCAATATCCTGCTCCTTAACTCGTAACTGATGATAGCCTAACCTAAGATCGATCTTGGAGAAGTGTTTGGCCCCTTGGAGTTGGTCAAACAGATCGTCAATGTGTGGCAGTGGATACCTATTCCGAATGGTAATCTTGTTGAGCTCGCGATAGTCTATGCAACGACGCATACTACCGTCCTTCTTCTTAACAAACAAAACCGGTGCGCCCTATGGAGATGCGCTCGTTCGAATAAAACCTCGTTTAAGAAGTTCTTGCAGTTGATCCTTCATCTCCTTCAGCTCTATGGGAGCCATGCGATAAGGAGCCTTGGAGATTGGTTCAGCTCCTGGAACCAGCTCGATACTAAATTCCACTTCTCGTGCAGGTGGTATGCCCGGAAGTTCTGCTGGAAACACGTCTTGGAATTCCGACACTATTGGTTGATCCTGAATCGATGGAGATGCAGCATCTATGTCGTGAACCGTAGCTAGATAACCCTCGCAACCATGTGACAGTAGTGCACGCGCTTGCAGGGTGGATATTGTAACACCCCTAAATTTATACAACTTAGTACAGCGGAAGACTAGTTGGTGTTACGGGATAGCACATTACTCACATCATAGACAACGCATAAAAATCGCGTCGTTTAATAATAAATCATTTCCATTCATAAACATCAAAGTTACATCGGTCCCAAGTCATTATATTTCATACAAAGTTTTATAAAGTATTTGAATGGAAAAATATTGTTTAAGTGCGGGCCATGAATTCTTGTCGTCTTCCCGAGAATTACCTTCAAGTACCTGAGATAAAACATGTTAAAAGAAAAGGTCAGCGATAACGCCGAGTGAATTCATAGAGTTTAATAAGTTCCATCAATATAATATCAGTATAAAATTATTACTGAAAATCATTTTGTACAAATCATTTTAATAGGCCATAAAATAGCCAAAGTCATTTTATACAAATCTTTATCGAAAATCATAATATAGGCATTTGCCTTAAAAATCGTTATACGAATTGAAACTATGATATTTTTAGTCCAATTAATTTTCGTTCCACGGATCGACTCGAATTTGACCTCCAATTAACGTTACGACTTCACTTTGTTTTTGGTGACAAGTATTTTTGGATTTTTTTAAAACTAAAAGACTAAATAAAAATTAATCTAATAAAACTTAAGCATTAAACTTATCTAATTTAAAAATCTTATTTAAACTAATTTTAATAAACAAACTATTTTAAAACAAATCTAATTTAAATCTAATTAATTTGAAACTAAAAAGAACTTTTAAATGAAATTTTATAAAAACTATTTTAAAACAAAACTAAATCGAAAATTTATTTAAAAATTCCTAAAGTAAATAAAATTAAAATATTATTTTTTTTGTCTTTTTTTTATATATTTTTTTTATCTTTTTATTTTATAAAACTAAATTTATTTAACGTAACATAAAAGTATTTAATTAAAAGTAATTTTAAAGCTAATTTAAAGTAAACTATTTTAAATAAAGTAAACTAAAACTACTTTAAAATTTAAAGAAAGTAAATAAAATATTATTTTGTCTTTTTGTATTTTTATAATAACTGAATAAAAGAAAATTCTATTTAAAAACTTTTTAATTAAAATTTAAATAAACTTAAAACATTTAAATAAACCTATTTAATAAAACTGGCAGCTAAAAGTTCCTATATTAATTTAATGCTGTAAAGAAATTCACAAAAGAGGCACTAGATTAGATGGAAAGGGTGTTAGACAGTTATGCGCTAGGTCACGAGTTCGAGTCCCCTAGTGGACGTTTTTGCGAATTATTAATATTTTTTTTTCTTTTTTTTTATTATTGCATACTGATAGAAAGCAGTTAGCTAAACAAAATATATAAACCTACTAATTATATCAGCTCAAAACGAAACACCAAAGCAACTGAGATCAGACGAATCTCGAAATAAATATAAGTAAATCCCAATCTCAATACAAAATAACTAAGAATATCCAAATGATCAGAAAACCAAACAGTGCTACTAACTTGAACAATAAATAAGCTAACCAAATAAAAATAAGCAGATGCAATAGACTGATAAATTCAAACAAGCTTAAAACAGACAGCAAATCAAAAGAATAAACTAAACAGGCAAATTATAAAAGTAAGCTAATTAAAACTTAAACAAGAAAAATGAAAAGAAAATTAAAAACCGATTGCGATTTCCGTTGAGATGAAGGTGGGCGCTGAACCCCCTTTGTCACCGAATTCAAACACCATCTTCATCATCAAAAACATCACCTCGAACCAAATCTCCCCTCTTGGACCAAACAGTTCTTCGAACAGATTTATTTATCTCTTTTTTTCTTTTTCTTTTTTTAATATATATATTTCGAATAAACAAACTTTAAACATTAACCATTAAAAAAAAGAAAGCAGATATAAAATCCCACGAACAGTAATATATAAAAATGAGAGAAAGCAGATTAAACTTTAAATGAGAGACAGATTTAATTAAAACTAACTTTTCATTAATATTAAAAAGAGTACAATACTGAAAATTAAAAGATTACAAAATTAAATCTAAACTAATTTTCTGAAATATTAAAAATAAAGAAAAGCTATCTCTAACATTACAGATTAAGGGTTTTTATATGCAAACCCTAGGAAACCTTTTCCTTGGTGCCTACGGCTTCTAATCAGGACCGTTCTTCCTTTTCTCTTTCTTCATTCTTCAAATCAACGGTTCAAATCACTTATGCCCACGGATTGCCACGTTGGAGGGATATGAGGACCACTTTGTGGGTTCTTGATCCGAAAACTTTGGGGGTTTTAAGTGGATTTGGGGGAATTAATTAAATATGTAAAAAGCCCCAATTTTTACTTGGTAATTTTCGGTTTAAAGGTTAGGGTAATTAGGTTTTTGGTATGGCTGTGTAAAAAAAAGTGGAGAAGAAGGTGGGTGTTTTTATTCTTGTTTGTATCGAAATATGAGAGAGAGTGGGGATAAATTTTTTTTCGTTTTTATTTATAATGAGTGGGGGTGAGATACACGCTTCATTTAATTGGGGTTGAGAGTTGTGAGGGTAAGAGTGGGGGGAGCGGTGGTGCCAAATCTGGCTGTTAGCCCTTTGGCGCCAGTCCTCTGTTGGCGCACCGTACCGGGCCTCGCGCCAACAGGCCTTGCGCCAACAGCAACAGCTCGTGCCAATTGATTTTTTTTTTTAAGTTATAAAATAGGGTTTATGTGGGTCTATTATACCCCTTTGGCACCACTTTTCTCGTGCCAACCACTCCTCCACAAATGTGGTGCCAAAAGGTTTCTGGTGCCAAAGCCCCAAAATTCTACGTGGCGGCTTTGGCACCACCTTCTCGTGCCAACGACTCCCAGCTCTCTAAGGATAGAATAGGTTGACCGAGAGTGAGGGAAAATTCTTTTTATTTCTTTCTAAAACTTTCTTCCTTACTTACTTGTATCCGTCCAAACAAAAGAAGAAAAAAATGGATTTGAGGCCCAAATGAAACTCATCCGTTTATTCATGAAGTCCATTTTGGGCTTTTAGGGCTTTTTATCCAAATTTTGAATAATATGTTTCAAGAATGGGTTTTTAAGCCCGTTAATCCGAATGTGGGACTCACAAGGCTCGAATAAGATAAATTCCATTAAAACGGGCTCGAATCCGACTTTCTTGATCATTTCTTCAATTTTAAATTGACTTTGTCGGTTTTCGTGAGCTTGGGCACACTTTTGGCCTTTTGACTTTGTCTTTGTCTATTCTTGGACCTTTTTTCAACTTTTGACCATAAAATCCTGTGTTTTCTTTCCTTTTGATCATTTGTACCTATTTTAACACAAGAACACAAAACCACGCGTAATTTCGATATTTATGATATAAAACACATGATTAGGTCTTGTTTTTCCTTGATTTTAGTGGCAAAAGGATAAGTGTTTTCACACTTATTAAATCCCCTACACTTGACCATTGCAATGACCCCATGCAATGCATTATTATAAAGTTACATTTTTCTCATAATCAATCCATCTCGGCCTTTATTATTATTACTACTACTAATACAATAAAAAGATAAGAACTTAAAAGGAGACAAAAGTTTTAATAATTTATTAACTTGGAGATTATTAGATGGAAGAAACTTGTAAAGAAATCTAAGACTTAGATTAGGGCTTTGGTGTCATGAATATTAATCACCCTCAAGTTTCACGTTCCCCATACCAAGCATAAAAACGAGATCATTGTTACTACAAGTTAGTACAACTAACACTTACTCATGTGGTTTAATTAATCACTTAGACCCCCTTATTCCTACGGTGTATCTCTTGTATTTTATTTTTGTCTTGAATGATCACGAGGATGCATTTTTGACTTATTTCGATAATTTATTAAGGCCGAAAATAAAGTGGGACGATTTAATCAATAGTTAGCTAAAGGACAAAATCTTTTAAAACGGCTTCTCGAAACCTCATAAAGTTCATATCTTGGCATAACTCGTTTCACGATTTGAGACCTTTCTCGGACCGATATTTGGCTTGTACTTCAAACTTCAAATCTTGAGAGACGATCTTGAAATTATAGTCTTCTCTTCATTTTGGTATACATCTTCATTAGGAGTGAAAGATGCTTCAAACGTTGACCACGACTTCTTCATTTACCCTCTTCTTTATTTAGGATTTTGATATACAACGATCCGCCTCCTTTTCGGACTTGGATCTATTTATCCTCATACCTTGTTAGGGTCTTTTGGGATAGACTTCTCCATGATCTTTAGGGGAGTAATTGCTTCTCGTCGTGTGTCTTGATCCTTCATATTGATTTGGATTAATGATCTTCACATCATCTTAGGATCTTTAGCAAAAAGTGAATCCTCATGCCTTGTTAGGGCCTTTTTGGACTCGGGTATCCTCATGCCTTGTTAGGGCCTTTTTGGATAAGCCAATCTTCGCGTCCCGCTTCAATAAGTTATGCCTTGGCTATGAACTCTAATTAATACCGAGCAACTTTTAAACGATCTTGTGCTAGAAGCTAAGTAACCTTTTAAATCGTACAACCTTATTTATTGCAAATATATTTATTAACAAGCGATGGGAGAAAAAGTTCATAACTAACTCACATAAGTTTATGAAAGAATACCGAACTTATAATTAACTCTATCATCTCTCGTTCTCCACAATTTAAAATCTCAAGGAATGAGACTCGTGGATGCTTAGCCTAATAAACCAATTAAGTTCCATATGGTTAAGGATACTAGCTAGAGTAAACTCGGATAAGTAAACTCGGGTTGAGTCAAAATATTCACGACGGGCCTAATATATCAAAGACATCTAAACTTGTTAAAACCATTTTATTATTTATTTATTTTTGACTTTATTCTTGAAATGGAAAATATTGATGCGAAAATAAAAGGAAAGAAAATAAATGAAAATACTACAAGGCCAAAATAGATCAAAAATTTGAAAAACGTTGAAAATTTTAAAAGTTTTCCGGTTAAAATGGGGTCAAATTCATGGAAAAGCCCACTAAAATTTCGATAGAAATCCCCCCTACACTTAATATAAACATTGTCCTCAATGATTAAGCATGTGGGAGAATAAACTCCCCTACACTTAGAACATTGAGTACGTTGTTTAAAATCGAGCTAAGGAAAGGACAACTAAAGTGTTTACATTTATTCGTTTTATATATATACAAGATTGAATCACAATAGCAAAAACTTATCGAAGGAACTGGGTACACGGGAACACGGGTCTCGTCAAAAGTACCAAAAGTGGATCATTAAAGCACATGTCCCTGCACACAACATCACAACACAAACAACCTACTTGGCCCCCCCTACACTTATTGGCGAAAATGGGTGAAAAAGGGGAAAAGGGTGGAAAAGGTAAAAATCTATCCTAGTTAAACGATGCTTGATTTTTCATCACGAGTCTCTAGCTCGACTCGATTTCCCGAATATCATCATTCAAATGGGAAAATCATGGAAAACCGAGATTTCTAAGGGAGGAAAATCTCTCCATGATAGAGGGTGAAACAAAGTCATATAAGGCATACCCTATGAAAATCCACCCGGGTCAAACACATAATTTCCATCACAAAAGGAAATAAACCCCGAGGTGGTACGCAAGTCATAGAAAAGTGGGGTATCCTTAGGCAAAAGTCTCTTACTAGGAAGGGTAAGGTGGTATGGCAATGAAAGCACAAAAGTCTCTATTCCCGGATCAAACACCGATTCCTTAACGGGAAAATAGCAAGAGGTAGTGACATTTAAGCTCAAAACATCATCAAAATCCATAGTGGGAAAGTCATCCTCTTCCAAACTTGATGTGAAAACATAAGTATCGTCGGAGTCATAGGAAAACTCTTCCTCATGAGGAAAATAGGTATTTAGAAAGATATCTAAATCCTCCTCAAATGGAATAACCTCTAATGTAGGTAAGATCTCTAAGAGTGGAGGATCCTCCTCAATAGTCATGACTTCTAAAATGGGAGTATAAAAGTCAAAAGGAGTCTCCATGGAAGAATCACTCATAGAGATATGAGGTGCATTAGGAGCATGGAGTGGGTCATCAAAATTAATGAGATCACTTAAAGAAGTGTCATCATCATAGGTATCAAAGATTGGGGTATCATAAATGGGTGGGTCGAAAGTGGGTGGGTCAAAAGACGAGTCGTCTAAGCCGAAAATAGTGTGATCACTTGGAGAAGTGTCATCACTATCGGTGTCAAAAATAGGAGTTTCAAAAAATTGAGGCTCTAAGGGAAGGGATGAGTTTATCACAAAATCATTTTGATTAGATTTTTCAATTCCAAAAGGATTAATAAAAATCTCTTCATTATCATAATTAAGAACATCAATCATATTGACCGACTCTTTTCCATTTGATTTATTTGTGATTTTTCCCATTTTAAAAACTTGTTGTTCATCCCGAACCCTAAAAATTAACTCCCCTTCGGCTACGTCAACTAAGGCTCTTCCGGACCTTAAGAATGGTCTACCAAGTATTAACGGAATACGAGGATCCATCTCATAGTCGACGACGACAAAGTCCACGGGAAAAGTAAATGTACCGACTCGAACAAAAACATCTTCGGCAATACCAACGGGGTATGCGAGAGTTCGATTAGCTAACTCTAAAGTCATACGAGTCGGTATAAGGTCGGGTAATGACAATTGTTTCCAAACCGAAAGTGGCATAAGATTGATGCTAGCGCCGAGATCCGCTAAAGCCATACAATCATCGATTTGAGGAAACGAGCAAGGTAACACGAATCGTCCGGGATCTCCTAGCTTTTCGGGAAGCTCTTTGAGAAGAACCGCGGAACAATTCTCATTTAAACGGGTGTTAACGAGCTCAACCATTTTTTCCTTCTTATTGAGCAAATCTTTAAACATTTTCACAAATTTTGGCATTTGAGCAAGTGCTTCAATAAGGCTTACGTTAACATTCACATTGGAAATCATTTTCAAAAAGTTAGAGACATGAATGTCATCTTTGGTGAGCACTTTAGTCTTGCCTAACCTAGATGGATAAGGAATATTAGGCTTAGGTTGAGAAGGAGAAGGACTCGCTTCTTGAACAACCGTAGGGATAGGCTCTTTCGGCAATGGAGGACTAGAACTAGGAGTGGTAGTGGGAGGAATCACCTGAGGGGGAGTAGGATTACTCATTATGACCTCCGGGCCTTGTCTCTCCTTTATGGGCGAAGAGATGGAAGGTCCCACTAAAGTGGCTCCACTTCGAGTATTGATAGCACTCACATTAGCACGAGGGTTAATCTCGGTATTGGATGGTAAGGCACCTTGGGGTCTAAGGGTTTGCAACATAGTCAAAAATCTCTTATCGTTGGACTCTTGCATTTGTCTAGTAGATGCTTGCATAGCTTGCATGATTTTCTCATGTTCGGTCAATTTTTGTAGAACCAAGTCCATTTGAGGATTTTGCATGTTCATTTGATTAAACCCTTGATTAGGAAAACCTTGATTTTGAGATTGAAAACCGTTGTTATTGTAAAAACCTTGATTATTATTTTGAAACCCTTGGTTTTGACCATTAAAATTCCCTTGATTAGCATTCCCTTGAAAATTACCCATTTGAGGACCTTGGTTCCTATTTTGGTATTGGGTATTTTGGGCGGGTGGGGGTGGTCTTTGTGGTGCTACAAAACCCGGGGGAGCCAAATAATTAGTACTATTGTAAGACAAATGGTTAACATCAACATTAGGTTTAAATGGAACCCTTTCATTAGCATTAAAAGCACAAACTTGTTGTTGTTGATTATAAACCTTGTCACAACTGAAATATGAATGTGGTCCACCACAAGTCTCACACGTTTCACTATTATCTTTCACGGCATGCACATGAGTGGTGAGGGCGTCGGTTCTTAAAGCGAGTTTTTCAACAAGTGAAGTAAGTTTATTAATTTGATCATTCACCTCATTATTACTCGTACTAGCACTTGCCATATTAGCCCTAACACTTTTGGTTTGCACTTTTGCCTTGTTCTCAATAATGGCCCAAGCCTCGTTCATGGTTTTCACAAGAATATTGCCCCCCGCGGCACTATTAAGTGAGTCTTGGTCATTTAGAGTCAAACCATTGTAAAACGTATTTATTTGATGCACTTTGGTGAAACCGTGTTGTGGACATTTTCTCAAAAGCTCTTTAAATCGATCCCAAGACTCACTAAAAGTTTCCCCATATTTTTGCTCAAAATTGATTATTTCATTTCTTAAAGCGGTGGTCCGTGATGGTGGGAAAAAGTAACTAATGAACTTGGTCTCTAAGTCGATCCATGTGGTAATACTTTGGGGTGGTTCCTTATCAAGCCAAATCCGGGCTTATCCCTTGAGGGAAAAAGGAAAAAGTTGTAGGCGAACGGCCTCTTGTGGCACCCCATTGTATTTGACGGTATTAGCTAATTGGATGAAACGTTTGATATGAGCGTGTGGGTCATCATTAGTACGGCCTAAAAATGGTGTAGCAAAAACCATTTGAATAAAATCCGGTTTAAGTTCAAAATTATTAGCTCCAATGGTCGGCACCAAAATCGCGTCATCGTTTCCTTCAACGTGAGATTGAAGAATCTCAATCATTGGTCGATTATCCGTTGCCATCGTTATGTCGAAAGCTCGATTCTCGGGATCGGCTTGAATGACGGTCTTTTTGTTTTTCTTCTTCTTCTTTTTGGAAGAATTAGAAGTATTTGGTACACCACTCGGTATGTATGTACGCGCGCGAGTGCGCATACAATTAAAACTTTGGAATGAGGTAGGTGACCTCGGTCGACTTTGAGAGGAAAAGGATTTTCCCTCTCGAGGTGCAATAGTAAAAAGCTACAAAAATATATACTTAAGTACTAATTGAGTCGGCAAACCAATAATCGGTCGTCCCTCTCAATATACGCACAAGCAAGCGGGGAAACGAGGTGGCACAAAGCACTTAAAAACCTTTTTCCTTAGACGGCCTTTTATAGCGCGTCGCCTTATACCCACCTTATAGTTTGTATATGTCGAGTTCAAACGTCTTACTAGTATTTATCTATTTTGCCTCTTTATTCTGTTTAAGATTCGACTACAATAGTTAGGTGATGAAATCCCAACTAAGGCTTATTTGAAAAGTAGGTAAGTTATTGTGCTACATAATATATTATAGTAAAAGAAAAATCTTTTTGTATTTTTTTAAAAAATATATATTCACAAGAAAAATCGAAAGAAATCGAACTAAAAATTAACACTAATACGTAATATTTTTTGTGTAATACTTTTAGGAAAAAGTATTACTTTTGGATTTTTTTAATTTTTTTGGTGCAATTCTTAGGAAAGAAATTGCTTTTGTGATTTTTTAAACTTTTTTTTTGTATTTTTAAGTTTTTGATTTTTTTGTATTTTTGATTTTTTGTGCAAGAAAATTAACGTTCAAGAAGAACGGATCCCAAAATCCAAACGTTTTCACGAAAAATCGTCAATCGTACGAGCGAAGCGGCAGCGGCGCCATTTGAAACTATGATATTTTTAGTCCAATTAATTTTCGTTCCACGGATCGACTCGAATTTGACCTCCAATTAACGTTACGACTTCACTTTGTTTTTGGTGACAAGTATTTTTGGATTTTTTTTAAACTAAAAGACTAAATAAAAATTAATCTAATAAAACTTAAGCATTAAACTTAATCTAATTTAAAAATCTTATTTAAACTAATTTTAATAAACAAACTATTTTAAAACAAATCTAATTTAAATCTAATTAATTTGAAACTAAAAAGAACTTTTAAATGAAATTTTATAAAAACTATTTTAAAACAAAATTAATTTAAAAATTCCTAAAGTAAATAAAATTAAAATATTATTTTTTTTGTCTTTTTTTATTTTTTTTTTTTATCTTTTTATTTTGTAAAACTAAATTTATTTAACGTAACATAAAAATATTTAATTAAAAGTAATTTTAAAGCTAATTTAAAGTAAACTATTTTAAATAAAGTAAACTAAAACTACTTTAAAATTTAAAGAAAGAAAATAAAATATTATTTTGTCTTTTTGTATTTTTATAAAAACTGAATAAAAGAAAATTCTATTTAAAAACTTTTTAATTAAAATTTAAATAAACTTAAAACATTTAAATAAACCTATTTAATAAAACTGGCAGCTAAAAGTTCCTATATTAATTTAATGCTGTAAAGAAATTCACAAATGAGGCACTAGATTAGATGGAAAGGGTGTTAGACAGTTATGCGCTAGGTCACGAGTTCGAGTCCCCTAGTGGACGTTTTTGCGAATTATTAATATTTTTTTATTTTTTTTTATTATTGCAGACTGATAGAAAGCAGTTAGCTAAACAAAATATATAAACCTACTAATTATATCAGCTCAAAACGAAACACCAAAGCAACTGAGATCAGACGAATCTCGAAATAAATATAAGTAAATCCCAATCTCAATACAAAATAACTAAGAATATCCAAATGATCAGAAAACCAAACAGTGCTACTAACTTGAACAATAAATAAGCTAACCAAATAAAAATAAGCAGATGCAATAGACTGATAAATTCAAACAAGCTTAAAACAGACAGCAAATCAAAAGAATAAACTAAACATGCAAATTATAAAAGTAAGCTAATTAAAACTTAAACAAGAAAAATGAAAAGAAGATTAAAACCCGATTGCGATTTCCGTTGAGATGAAGGTGGGCGCTGAACCCCCTTTGTCACCGAATTCAAACACCATCTTCATCATCAAAAACATCACCTCGAACCAAATCTCCCCTCTTGGACCAAACAGTTCTTCGAATAGATTTATTTATCTCTTTTTTTTTTAATATATATATTTCGAATAAACAAACTTTAAACAGTAACCATTAAAAAAAAGAAAGCAGATATAAAATCCCACGAACAGTAATATATAAAAAGGAGAGAAAGCAGATTAAACTTTAAATGAGAGACAGATTTAATTAAAACTAACTTTTCATTAATATTAAAAAGAGTACAATACTGAAAATTAAAAGATTACAAAATTAAATCTAAACTAATTTTCTGAAATATTAAAAATAAAGAAAAGCTATCTCTAACATTACAGATTAAGGGTTTTTATAGGCAAACCCTAGGAAACCTTTTCCTTGGTGCCTACGGCTTCTAATCAGGACCGTTCTTCCTTTTCTCTTTCTTCATTCTTCAAATCAACGGTTCAAATCACTTATGCCCACGGATTGCCACGTTGGAGGGATATGAGGACCACTTTGTGGGTTCTTGATCCGAAAACTTTGGGGGTTTTAAGTGGATTTGGGGGAATTAATTAAATATGTAAAAAGCCCCAATTTTTACTTGGTAATTTTCGGTTTAAAGGTTAGGGTAATTAGGTTTTTGGTATGGCTGTGTAAAAAAAAGTGGAGAAGAAGGTGGGTGTTTTTATTCTTGTTTGTATCGAAATATGAGAGAGAGTGGGGATAAAAAATTTTTCGTTTTTATT
Source organism: Glebionis coronaria (assembly GCA_025667525.1). Taxonomy (NCBI): domain Eukaryota; kingdom Viridiplantae; phylum Streptophyta; class Magnoliopsida; order Asterales; family Asteraceae; genus Glebionis; species Glebionis coronaria. Next base: position 223,529,603 of record CM046882.1, on the reverse strand, counting down.
TATAATGAGTTGGGGTGAGATACACTCTTCATTTAATTGGGGTTGAGAGTTGTGAGGGTAAGGATAGAATAGGTTGACCGAGAGTGAGGGGAAATTCTTTTTATTTCTTTCTAAAACTTTCTTCCTTACTTACTTGTATCCGTCCAAACAAAATAAGAAAAAAATGGGTTTCAGGCCCAAATGAAACTCATCCGTTTATTCATGAAGTCCATTTTGGGCTTTTAGGGCATTTTATCCAAATTTTGAATAATAGGTTTCAAGAATGGGCTTTTAAGCCCGTTAATCCGAATGTGGGACTCACAAGGCTCGAATATGATAAATTCCATTAAAACGGGCTCGAATCCGACTTTCTTGATCATTTCTTCAATTTTAAATTGACTTTGTCGGTTTTCGTGAGCTTGGGCACACTTTTGGCCTTTTGACTTTGTCTTTGTCTATTCTTGGACTTTTCTACAACTTTTGACCATAAAATCATGTGTTTTCTTTCCTTTTGATCATTTGTACCTATTTTAACACAAGAACACAAAACCACGCGTAATTCCGATATTTATGATATAAAACACATGATTAGGTCTTGTTTTTCCTTGATTTTAGTGGCAAAAGGATAAGTGTTTTCACACTTATTACGAATCATTATCGTTAAAAACACCATACAATACGTTTTTGCAACGTTGTTTAGATTAAATAAAACCATTATATGAATATGGTTATAAAAAGCCTTAAAAATCATTATACGAGCCAATGTCGTAAAAACGTCATACAATACGTCTTATGACGTTGTATGAAAATAAAAACCGTTATATGAGTATGGTTATGAAAACCAAAACACAAACATAATATCAATAGTATGACCCTGTATTGCTAGTCAGGCAATACGTCGTAATTCTGAGCGTCTAATAGTATTTCGTTAGTTTTGGATTATTATAAGCCGCATGACATTGTTACCTTACTAAACCAACAACGGGTAGCTAACCTGATACCAATTTTGCCCATCTAATGTAGCGTGTCGTCACAAAGGTCACGCTATGGAAATCTTCTCATACATAAATTCGCTTACCAATCAATGTGGCACGACGGGGATCAACCGTCAAGGCGCGAACTGGGGTGATCGTCCCCAAATAGTACTATTAAATGCATAAGCGTCTACCAAATCCCGGTAGTTCATAATTCATGCTAATGGGACTTTTAGTGACATAACCTAACTTTAATAATCCATTTAATTTCATCTATCGGGTTCTTTAATCATTTATCGGGTCATACAATCGGGTCATTCAATCATTCGGGTCCAAAATCAATAAACAAACAATCGGGATAAATGGTGTCCTAACTTTATAAAAAAAATAACATGTTATCTCCCTCGCGGATTTATAAAATATTTATAAAACATTTAAAAGAGTGCGAGGCTATGAACTCACGTTGATGTGGGAAGGCGGGTTATCGACAATTCGGACGTACGGTATGTGCTTCAATCACGGAAACCTAGACAAATAATACTCGTCTTAGACTCATGTCCAATGACTTTATAAAAATAACAATTATGTATACATATGATGATTATATATATATATGATGATCAAGTGGGTTTACATATTCTCGTTTACTCATTTTAGTGTTATATGTCGATAACTTTTATACTAGTTTACTAGTTTTACTTATTTACACGTTTTAAGTCCTATAAGCTTATTATAAGTTCTTTAGCTTGTTTTAATCCTTGTTATACTTATTTTATCAGTATGTATACTTTCCATGTTGGGCCCAAATGGGTTAAGCCCAATAAGTTCTTTTTACAAGTTTTTATCTTATTTAGTCCAATTATTAGTCCAAGTATTAGTCCAATATGTTTACTTAGCTCGTTAATGTCCGTATGCCCTAAAGTTCGGGTTTTATCGGTTTTTACTTGTTATACATGTCTATATATCAGTATATAAGTTTTATAAAGTTTTCATTAGACGGGTCCAACCATCTAAGTTTTATTTAGCAAAAACGTTAATTTTACGGTAATAACCGAAAAAGTCGTAAAAATCATGTTTATAATTTTATAACTTATAAAACTTAACAAGTTACCATTTTTATAAAATGTACACTTACTTAACCTTTTACATACTTATATAAATAAAATCCAAGATTTAGTGGGTTTTAACTTTACATTTTATACAATATAATTTTGAGTGCTCATATAATAGTATTATTCTTTATTTTCCAAAAATCTGATTTTTATCTTCACTTTCACCAAAACTGCCATATCTTGAGTTCTATATGGAGATAGAAGCTCAAATTTTTATCACATAAACTACATGATATATTCTACATTTAACTCTTCTATAGCTACTGTTGAATCATCTTCTAAATAGTTTCTAAAAATCGTCCAAAACAGTGAACTCAGATTTGTATCTTAAACTTGTTTTGATCATATCTCACTCATTACAATGATTCCATTGCATGGCCAACTCTCACATGTGTACAAGACCCATAGCTTACTGTAAATCCATTCTACTTCATCATTTTATCAGTTTACCATATGGTTCTTTACTGTTTTTATACAGCCTATCATTTAAACAAGATTTACCCGTTTTTACTTATAGTTTTTCATCTTTTTATCCATGATTATCAACACCAAATCCCCACACAATATTTTTATCATCATATAATCATCATATACATATACAATAGGAAATAAAATACATGTTTACATAATCAAAATAACAAGAAAATGAGGAGGAAAATCTTTATACCACCATGATGATGTAGGTTGTGATCAAAACATGGATTTTGATGGAGATACTTGTGATGCACCAAGACCTTCTTCATGACCACCAATCTTCATAAACTCCTTGTGGAAAATCAGCCCTACTACTCCATGAAAACTCCTCCTTGAATGTTATAAGCACCATGAAATGTAATATAATGCAAGTTCGGTTTCTCAGTTCTTAACCAATAGAAAGTCCAATCAATATCAAATTTATTATTGTTTTTGGTTGTTCAAGCTTGCTTGGTAATCTATTGCTAATTCAAACAACACTATTTAAAAATGAAAAATATTAGACTACTTATATGTAAAACAATTTGCAAATACCAAATTTTTATTCAAACAAAATTCAAATAACAAAATATAAAACTAAAAGGACTGAAAATGTAATTTCTATGAAATGAAAATGCTTGAAATGTAAATTCTATCAACTATAGGGACTAAAAATGTAAAACAGTAAACTTCAAGGACCAATTATGCAAAAACAATAACAAACTAACTAAAATTGTAACAAATCAACAAACTTCTAACTGAAAACTAACAACTTTCAAAAGTAAAGAACTAAAACTTGCAAATACCACAAAATCAGGAAGTTTAGCTAAAAATTAAAACTGATTAAACCTAAAGGGACTAAAGTGCAATTAAGCTAAGTGTTTAACTAAAAACGGGACAAAAGCAAGAATAAGTTCGTTTGAGCTTATTACTCAACCAAATCAGCTGAAACAAGTTGCAAAACTCTTAAAATCCAATTTAAGCTATGTGTGTCTGAGGAATCTAGCTAAAAGTCAAAAATAAGCAATTGAGTGCTTATTAATAAGCACAAAATAAGCTACAGCTTATTCCAAACAGTCACAACTTGATTTTTGTGATAAAACTGATTAAGCACTTGATTTAAAGAAGGGGAAATCAAACTAGAACCATTTTCATCCAGAAATGAATGAGAAATCTGAAATAAGCTCTTTTGAGCTTATGTTGACCAAGTTTGACCAACTTTTTGCAAAAAGCTCAAAACTTCAAAAATCAATATTCAGCACTAACCAACTTGATTGGTGAAAGAAAATCACAACTTTTGTGAAGTGGATTAGGAGAACTAAGAAAACAGTAGGTACTTTATATCAGAGAATGACAAATGCTCAGACCTTGACCAAAAAGCTTATTACCAGCTTATTACCTAAAACTGTAGAATTTCCTCTTAGAATCTGAAAGTTTATGATATAAGCTAAGTTTGGAAACAAGTTTGAGGAAATTTCATCAAGGAATGAAGGAGAACTAGGCAAATGAAAAAGGCAAGTTTTCAAAACCAAAGCTGAATGATATCTAACCCAAACTATTTTAGTGCCAATTGCCTGATTGACTTTTTATTTGACTAGCAAATGACTTAAAACTACTTGTTACCTCTTAAAGACTAGAAATGAACTCTTAAACACAAATTTCCAATACTTGAAAACTGATTAAAAGCTATTCCCAAACACACCTTAATCTGTTATGAACAAAATTTAACAAAGACTTTTAAGTACTGGATTTAAGCTGATTCAAAAGCTTTAGCAGACTAGGTTCAATGGACAAAATGAAAAGTTTAAAAGCTGTAAACAAACAATAACCAAGGCTAGAACTCAATTAAGCTATTAAGCTAAAAAGTGACTGAAATTATGCAGAAACTACAACTCAGAACACAAGTATGCAAGATAAAGCTACAAATCACTCAAAGTACAATCAAACAACAACTATTATCAAGTTTATCATGCAGCCATCAATTTAACTAGGAAAAATATCATGCAAAGACTGTTTAGAGGAACAAAAATAAGCACTTTAGAACCTAATGTAGAAATCCTTTGGGAAGAAGAGGAGCGCTGAGCTCTCTTGCCCTATTGATAACCACCATCTATCACTAGTAATCAACAAGTATCAACCATCAAATCAGCTACAATCATCTATAATCATCATTCTGCTACAAATCTTCAAATGAACAATGGTATGGACTGAATTCTGATCAAACAGCTACAAGACTTCACCAATGTTAGTTATGATCAATGTATGATCATAACAAACACTCAACAGCAACAATAACACTCAACAGCAACAAGATCAAACTGGAATTTGAATAACAGAATTTGGCGGGAAAAAGGTAATTTGAATTTTATTGAATGAATTCAGTTACAAAGTTGGTTACAAGCTAACAACTAACTAACTGACTCAAGAGTTTGTCAGACTCTTGAGTAGTTAGGGGAAAAGTGAGGGAAAAAGGAAAAGTAAAATTGAACTATGTGTTTTTACAATTTTAAGCTACTCTGAAAAATGAGGACTAGTCTAGGTATTTATAGGCAAGAAATGAGAGTTTGTTGGAGTTGGTGACGTGTCAGAACCAGTAATAACTTGCCACGTGGAAAAATTCTGCATTTGGCACTTGAAGGTATGAACAATGATTTAGGGGTTTTTGATTGAGTGAGTGATATGTTAATTGGTTAACACCGTTGAACTCGTCTCTCAAAATTAAGCAAGTTTGGTGTTTTGATCTTCTCATGAAATGGCTTCTATCTCAATCCCGATTCTGGAAATTTTCTTTGTGAAGAAGATGACACGTGTCACTTCCTGGTTGGCTTAAAAGATGTCACACGGATTAAACTGTTTGGATCTTGTAATAAATGTGGCGGGAGTTAGTGGGCAATTAATGCTTGATCCGTGTGAGGCACTTTCTTTCTTCCCATTGGCTAAATTCTTGACACATGGATTAAACTTGCATTTCTTTCCAAAGTTGGCAGATTTGGTCCCTATACTTGGCAGATTCTTATTTCAAGCTAGGATCTTCATTCCTTCGATATTTTTGGTCCTTTAACTTCCATAACTTGTACAAAATGGTCCTTTGACTGAGTTGACTTGATAGTTGACCAGGTTTGACTTGAATCTTGACTTTTCATTATTTGCACTTCTAGTCCTTCAACTTTCATAACTTGTCAAGATAGGTCCTTGAACTTCAAAGTCTTGTCACTTTTGATCCTCTTTTGTCTTTTTCATCCATTTGAGCTTGATTTTTCCTTGTTTGCTTGAAAATGTATCTTCTTACCTACAAAAGTGCACACAAACACAAACATACCACATAATACTGTTTTTGCCAAATAATTGGGTATTTTGCTTCATGTTTTAGGGTTATTTGTTGATAAAAGGATATGAGTTTAAGCTCATATCAAATTCCCCTACACTTGAACATTGCCATGTCCTCATGCAATATTATATTTCAAGGCTTAAAAATTTACATTTCCCTCATAGTTAATCCACCTTGGCCATATGAGATGCATCTACACTACTCTAAACTAGATGATGCATGATTTTGACTTTTATTAATGCAATGAATCAAAATACAATTCTATCTATATCTTTTTTTGATTTTTCTTGAAATGGTTTTGATGGAAATAACTCATAAAGAATTCAATGACTTGGATTAGGGCTTGGATACCATGAACATTTATCACCCTCAAGTTTCACTTTCCCCATACCAAGCTTATAAATGGGATCATTGCATTCACAAGTAAAAAGTACATCAACTTATTCATGACAATTAAATGTGGAACCGGTTATTAATTGAGCAAATTGCTTGTGGGCAAATTTGTCATTATTCAAGCGTGAAATATAAGAAGTGTAAAATCCAAAAATAAGGAAGCACGGTTTTAATCCTAAGTAATCTTCTCATCCATTACTTGAAAAACCGCTCACAATTAATACAAGTCCGTATTAAGAGTAATAAGTCATTCGCCTTATGTGTAAAATCCTCATGTCATGCTTTCATAAGTAACTACACACTCGCTAAGGAAAGAAAAATAAAACTCACGCAATAATTTACATCCGCATCTTTTTGAGATTTTGGATCTTCAACCCCGCAACCCGTCAAGGTAATATTGGATTGGAGCAATCTATTGAATCCCCGCAACCCGTCAAGGTAATATTGGAACTCAATAGTCACTATAATTAACACCACACTGCCCCTCTTGGGAGTCTTGCATTTATTTTTTTATTTTTTTATTTTTTTTTTTTCTAGCCACTCATTTTTTTTCATAAGCCGCTCTTATTTTTCTTTATTCCTCACCAAGAAATTTGCAAAGAAGAAAAGGAAAAACACCCGCTAAATATGGAGCATGACACAAGTCTAGTACACATAAAACGTGCTAACTTAGAATCTTAAGACGTACTCATATCAACCATAAATGATTAGCCAAAAATGCATAAGAGATTACAAACCAATTAAAACCGTACTTGATTATTTATTAGCAATTATATACAAGCGAAGAAAATAGAGGTAAATAAGAGAAGGGTTTAGCCAAAAGTAATTGCCATGAAGTCTATCTAGCCCTTTTACACTTGCTTCAACTCTATCATTTCCCATTCTCCACAAATTTAAAATCTCAAATAATGAAATTGGTGGAAGCTTAGCCTAATAGACCAATGAAGGACTACATGGTTAAGGATACTAGCTAGAGAGTGCTAAGATAAGCAAACTCGGGTTGAGTCAAAATATCCATGGCGGGCCTAATATGTCAAAGAAATCTAAACTTGTTAAAACCATGTTTTATTATATTTTTCCTTTTTATATATTTTTGATGAAAAATAAAAGAAGAAATATATACAATGCAAATGTGAAATGATTGATGCAAAAATTATGTATGCATATTTTTGGTGGCCAAAGTAGATCAAAAATTTGAAAAATGTTGAAAATTCATTTTTTCATGTTATCATGCAAGACAATGACAAGTTCTAGGTAAGGTCACTTCGATAGAAGACCCCCCTACACTTAAGCTAAACATTGTCCTCAATGTTTAAGAGCATGGAAGTATAAAAACTTCCCCTACACTTATGACAATGAATAGACTTTGCTTAACCCAAGTTAAGGAAAGGACAACTATTAGTGAAATCATGTTTAAGCACAAGGTGTCAATGAAAAATCACTAAAGTAACGAAGTGAACCGGATACAAGGGCCTCCTCCATGAGCTCCAAAGCATGAAATGAGTGAGCAACCCTACAAACAATCAAGAAGACAAAAGAAGGTCTCCCCTACACTTATCTCCAAATCTATGCCTTTATTGCTAACCTACAACACTCTAAACCTAGTTATACGATGCTTGAGTTAATGAGTCTCTAGCTCGACTCGTCCCTCAATGAATTAATTCATGGGGAAAATGGGGACCTCTTGGACCATTTCAACGGAAATGTCCTCCCCAAAGTAATGTTTAACACGGTGACCATTCACTTTAAAATTTGGACCATCGGGTTGGGACAACTCAAGAGTTCCATATGGAAACACTTGAGCAATAGTGAATGGACCGGACCATCTCTACTTAAGCTTGCCCGCAAAAAGCTTCAATCTTGAGTTAAAGAGGAGAACCGGCTCTCCAACTTTGAACTCACGATTCTTGATCTTAGCATCATGCAATTTCTTAGTCTTTTCCTTGTATAGCAAAGAATTCTCATAGGCATTGGCTCTCAACTCATCCATCTCATTGATTTGATCTTTCCTATGTGAACCGGCTTGGTTTAAATCAAAGTTAGCCCACTTGAGAGCCCAAGATGCCTTATGTTCTAACTCAAATGGGAGGTGGCACGCTTTTCCATAGACAAGCCTATAAGGAGTACAACCAATTGGTGTCTTAAAAGCCGTCCTAAACGCCCACAAAGCATCATCAAGCTTATCCGACCAAGAAGCTCTATGCTCTCCCACCGTTCTCTCTAAAATCCTCTTTAAACCACGATTTGTGACCTCGGTTTGACCATTTGTTTGAGGATGATACGCAGTAGAAAGTCTATGATTCACTCCATATTTCTTCATAACTCTCGTGAATTGATCATTACAAAAGTGCGTACCACGATCACTTATGATGGCCCGAGGTACACCAAATCTAGCAAACAATTGTTTCAAGAACTTTACAACCACTCTAGCATCATTAGTAGGTAAGGCTTTAGCCTCCACCCACTTGGACACATAATCCACCGCCACAAGTATATACTTGTTTCCCTTAGAGGATGGAAAAGGTCCCATGAAATCTATTCCCCATACATCAAATATCTCACACTCTTGGATAAAATTTTGTGGCATCTCATCACGTTGTGTAATTTTTCCTTGTCTTTGACAAACATCACAAAATTTCACCATCTCTTGGGCATCCTTGTAAATGGAAGGCCAATAGTAACCCGAATCAAAGACTTTCTTGGCGGTGTAGTTAGGCCCAAAATGTCCACCCGTAGGTCCTTTATGACATGCCTCTAAGATTTTAAATGCCTCGGGCCCATCTACACACCGTCTAATGATTTGGTCCGCACATTGCCTAAAAAGATATGGATCATCCCAAAAGTAATACTTCACTTCCTTAAGAAACTTTTTCTTTTGTTGATAAGTAAGACCCTCAATAAGCACATTGCCCACAAGATAGTTTGCGATATCCGCAAACCAAGGTGTGGCATCCTCTTGGGAAGAGATAGACATGAGCTCCTCTAGTGGAAAGGATTCATTGATTTCTTGATGTGGGAAATCTCCTTGAAAAGGATGCTCAAGTCTACTCAAATGATCCGCCGCTAAATTCTCGGCCCCTTTTTTATCACGAATCTCTATCTTAAACTCTTGAAGCAACAAAACCCATCTCAAAAGCCTAGGCTTAGCATCTTGTTTTGTCATAAGATACTTGAGAGCGGAGTGATCCGTATACACTATGGTCTTGGAAAGCACAAGGTATGGTCTAAACTTCTCAAAAGCATATACTATAGCAAGCAACTCTTTTTCCGTGGTAGTGTAATGAAGTTGTGCACCGGTCATGGTTTTACTCGCATAGTGTATAGGTTGAAAATGCTTATTAACTCTTTGTCCTAAAACGGCCCCCACCGCATAATCACTAGCGTCACACATAAGCTCAAAAGGTAATTCCCAATTTGGAGAAACCAAAACGGGAGCCTTTGTCAATTTTTCCTTAAGTGTCTCAAAAGAGTCTAAACAAGCTTGGTCAAAAATGAAAGGAGCCTCTTTCTCCAAGAGATGAGTCATCGGTCTAGCTATCTTAGAGAAATCTTGTATAAAGCGCCTATAAAAGCCCGCATGACCTAAGAAACTCCTCACACCTTTAACCGAGGTGGGTGGGGGAAGCTTAGCAATCACATCAATTTTAGCTCGATCAACTTCTAATCCCTTATTGGATATCTTGTGTCCTAAAACAATCCCCTCTTTCACCATAAAGTGACATTTCTCCCAATTAAGCACCAAACGTGATTCCTCACAACGCTTAAGCATTCTCTCAAGATTGGTGAGACAAGAGCTAAAGGAGTTCCCAAATACGGAAAAATCATCCATAAAAACCTCCATGGTTTGCTCTATCATGTCATGGAAAATCGCCATCATGCACCTTTGAAACGTCCCCGGTGCATTACATAGGCCAAAAGGCATCCTCTTGTAAGCAAATGTACCGTAGGGACAAGTGAATGTGGTCTTTTCTTGATCCTTAGGGTCAATGGGTATTTGAAAATAACCCGAAAAGCCATCAAGAAAACAATAGTACTCATTTCCCGCTAAGCGTTCAAGCATTTGATCCATAAAGGGAAGCGGGAAATGGTCTTTCCTAGTTGCCTCATTGAGTTTTCTATAATCAATGCAAACTCTCCAACCGGTTACAAGTCTCGTGGGAATAAGCTCATTGTTCTCATTAGGCACCACGGTGATTCCACCCTTTTTTGGAACACAATGAACCGGGCTAACCCATGGAGAGTCGGAAATGGGGTAAATCATACCCGCATCTAAGAGTTTAATCACTTCCTTCTTAATAACCTCATGAATTTTTGGGTTAACTCTCCTTTGGTTTTGAATGGCGGGTTTATAGTCGTCCTCCATAAGGATTTTGTGAGTACAAAAATGTGGATCAATTCCCCTTATGTCGGATATTTTCCATGCTAAGGCTTTCTTGTGTTTCTTAAGGACTTCAATAAGTTGCTCCTTCTCATCCTCTTTCAATTCCTTAGCAATAATCACCGGTAATTGGTCTTTTCCTTCTAAGAAAGCATATTCTAAGTGGGATGGAAGTTCCTTAAGTTCTATGGGAGGTGGACTCTCTATGGAAGGTTTTACTATGGAAGGTTCCTCAATGGTAATCTCTTGTGGAATAGGAGAAGGAATAGGGTCCTCATTGAGTAACTTTTGGATCGTAAGAATATCTTCTTCCCAATTAATGGAAGAATCATCATCACCAAGAAAGTTAGACTCAAATTCCTCCAAGAGGAAATCACTCTCTCCAAAAGGTGTTAAAGAGGGAGCAATTGAGGCCACGGTTTCAACATGGGGTATCTCATCACTAGCATTCTTACAAGCATCATGAAAGTGTTCATTACACACTTCATCTAGCACATCCACAATGTTAATAGTCTCACAAGGTCTAGACTCCTTAATCTCTTTTCTATCACAAACTTTTCCTAACTTAAACACCACTTTCTCATCCTCTACTCTCATAATTAATTCTCCTTCCGCCACATCTATCAAGGTACGACCCGTTCTCAAAAACGGTCTACCAACAATCAAAGGCACTCTAGGATCCATGTCATAATCGACCACCACAAAGTCGGCCGGAAAGGTAAACTTATCCACACCTACAAACACATCTTCCGCTATACCTACGGGGTGAGCTATGGTTCGGTTGGCTAGTTCAAGAGTCATCCTAGTGGGAGTGAGCTCGGGAAGAGATAGTTGTTTCCAAACCGATAAAGGCATGAGATTTATGCTCGCCCCTAAATCCGCCAAAGCCATGCAATTTTCAACACCGGGAAAATTACAAGGTATCAAGAAGCGCCCCGGATCTCCAAGTTTTGTTGGTAAGGTTTTAAGTAACACCGCGGAACAATTTTCATTAAGTGATGTGTTGGGCAAATCAACCAATTTTTCTTTGTTTGAGAGCAAATCCTTGAACATCTTAGCAAACTTAGGCATATAAGCAAGAGCTTCCGCAAAGGATATGTTGATATTGAGTTGCTTAAACATCCTTAAGAAATTGGAGACTTGTATGTCATCTTTGTTCTTTAACTTGTCCTTTTTCAACCTTGAAGGGTATGGAAGAGTTGGTTTTGGTGTAGGTGGAATAGGTGTTGTGGTGGAAGATTTGTCTTTGTTAGCCTCTTCATTGGGAAGTGTGGAAGGTAAAGGAGAAGTATGAGGTGTTTGAGAAGGTGTGTTTGAGTGAATAGGAGCACTTTGAGGAGGTGGAGTAGAAGTAGAAGGCTTATCACAAGTAGGAGCACAAGTGGGTTGAACAATAGTAGGTTTAGGAGGTGAAGGATCCTTTGTTGTTGTACCACTCCTTGTTGTAATAGCATTGACATTAGCCCTAGGGTTTGTTTGTGTGTTGGAAGGTAAAGCCCCTTGTGGTCTTTGAGTTACCGCCACTAAAACCCTATTGATTTGTTCCTCCATTGTACGTTTCACTTGGTCATTCATTCTCTTCTCAATTTCACGCATTTTCTTGTCAACATACTCTTGAGTCTCTTGCATCCCATATCCTTGAGTTTGATTTTGAGGATAAGCTTGATTTGGTATTGGAGCATATGCTTGATTGGGAATAAATGGAAGTGGTTGATTAAATCCTTGTTGTGGTGGATAAAAGGTATTAGCTTGAGGTTGAAATTGATTGGGTGCCTTGTAATTATTTCCTTGGTATGGTTGTCTTTGCCCTTGATTCCTTGCTAAAATTTGAGGAGGATTTTGTGGAATTTGGGTGGGTGGTTGGGGTGGGAAGCCGGGTGGAGTAAGGTAATTTTGGGATTTGTAAGAAAGATTATTTGGATTGATGTTAGGCTTGAAGTGTTCACGATGTTCCTCTTGGTAAGCATAGCATTCCCCTTGATACCCTTGCACCTTGTCACATTGTTCATAAGAGTGGGGGCCTCCACAAGTAACACAAGAAATGGTGATGGCATTCACATTGTTTGAGGAATTGTTCAATGACAAGTTCTTAAAAGTTTGAAGCATTTCTTGTTGTACTTGCAAATGCCTCTCACTTTCTCTATCCATCCTTTGAAAAATGGCTTCTTGAAACTTGAGGAGTTGGTTGTCACAAGGGATTTGAGAAGTGTTTTGGATAACATGAACTCTTTCTTCAAATGGATTGTTTGTTTGAACCATTGCCTTAGTCTCAATAATGTTCAAAGCCTCATGGTATGTTTTAAAAAGAATACTCCCTCCCGCGGAAGCATTTAGTGAATCTTGGTGGTGAGGTTTAAGGCCATTATAGAAGGTATTGATTTGGCTTAGATCATCCATTCCATGGTTAGGGCATCGCCTCAACAACTCACTATACTCTTCCCAAGCATCACCAAAGGATTGACTAGGTTTTTGTGTAAAGCCCATAATCAAATTCCTCAAAGCCATAGTCTTTTGTGGAGGAAAGAATTTGTTCAAAAACTTAGTGGTAAAATCATCCCATGTGGTGATACTATCGGGTGGTTGGGTGTCTAACCAATGCTTAGCACTCCCATCTAAGGAAAATGACACTAACATCAATCTAATGACCTCATGTGGAACCCCATTATGCTTAATGGTATTGCAAAGTGAAAGGAATCTCTTAAGGTGAGCATGGGGATCCTCATTTTGTTTTCCAAAGAAAGGTGATGAAGAAACCATATTGATCATAGATGTATGTAGCTCAAATGTGTTAGCGGGAAAGTCGGGAATCTTAATGGCACTAACATATCCATGAATGTTGGATTGCATACGTTCATACAAAGTACGATTATCAATAGACATGGCTTCTTGTGGTGGTGACAAAGCACGATTCTCGTGATCGGCTTGGTGGACGGTGGTGGTCTTACTCTTTCTCTTTTTCTTCCTTTTCGGAGGAAGAGGTTGTACACCAATCGGTATTTGTGCACGCCCGCGAGTGAGCATGCAACTCAATACGAGGAATGAGAGAGAAGCTCTCGTGTGACTTTGAAGAGAAATGGATTATCCTCTTCGAGTTTCAATATTAAATATCCACAAGAAAATAACAATATATGTATTACTACTTTGGGTGCAAGACCCTCAATGAAGCCTTCCTTCTTAGAATACTCCCAAGTGAACGGGGGGTTAGGTGGCGCGAATCACTTAAGTACCTATTGACCCTTAGATGGCATTTTATAGCACATCGCCTTTCTATTCACTTAAATGTTCGTATTCTTTGAATTGTTGCTTATTGAGAGTATTTATCTATTCTTGCTTTATTTTGTTTGATCGATACGCGTGTCAAGGACCGGAACGCCCCTCAACACGGTGTATTGCCTCGGCAATACTTATGGAAGATATGTAAATTGATTGTTCTTATACGTATACGTATTTACTTATAATAATATATGGAAAATATTTTTGTATTTATGAGTTTTTTAAAGGAAAATACTATATGTACATAAAAACCGAGAGAATCCAATAATATATATTTTTGGGTGCAATCTCTTAGGAAAAAGATTGCTTTTTGGATTTTTTAATTTTTTTGGTCAATTCTTTAGGAAAAGAATTGTTTTGTTAATTTTTAAGTTTTTATATATTTTTATATTTTTGATTTTTTATTTGTTTTTGATTTATGATACGTAAAAATAACGTTCACCAAATGAACGGATCCCAAAAGCCAATGAAAACCGTCAATCGATAGTCTCTCGTGTAGTCAAAGAACCGGCAGCGGCGCCATTTGAAATGTAATATAATGCAAGTTCGTTTTCTCAGTTCTTAACCAATAGAAAGTCCAATCAATATCAAATTTATTATTGTTTTTGGTTGTTCAAGCTTGCTTGGTAATCTATTGCTAATTCAAACAACACTATTTAAAAATGAAAAATATTAGACTACTTATATGTAAAACAATTAGCAAATACCAAATTTTTATTCAAACAAAATTCAAATAACAAAATATAAAACTAAAAGGACTAAAAATGTAATTTCTATGAAATGAAAATGCTTGAAATGTAAATTCTATCAACTATAGGGACTAAAAATGTAAAACAGTAAACTTCAAGGACCAATTATGCAAAAACAATAACAAACTAACTAAAATTGTAACAAATCAACAAACTTCTAACTGAAAACTAACAACTTTCAAAAGTAAAGAACTAAAACTTGCAAATACCACAAAATCAGGAAGTTTAGCTAAAAATTAAAACTGATTAAACCTAAAGGGACTAAAGTGCAATTAAGCTAAGTGTTTAACTAAAAACGGGACAAAAGCAAGAATAAGTTCGTTTGAGCTTATTACTCAACCAAATCAGCTGAAACAAGTTGCAAAACTCTTAAAATCCAATTTAAGCTATGTGTGTCTGAGGAATCTAGCTAAAAGTCAAAAATAAGCAATTGAGTGCTTATTAATAAGCACAAAATAAGCTACAGCTTATTCCAAACAGTCACAACTTGATTTTTGTGATAAAACTGATTAAGCACTTGATTTAAAGAAGGGGAAATCAAACTAGAACCATTTTCATCCAGAAATGAATGAGAAATCTGAAATAAGCTCTTTTGAGCTTATGTTGACCAAGTTTGACCAACTTTTTGCAAAAAGCTCAAAACTTCAAAAATCAATATTCAGCACTAACCAACTTGATTGGTGAAAGAAAATCACAACTTTTGTGAAGTGGATTAGGAGAACTAAGAAAACAGTAGGTACTTTATATCAGAGAATGACAAATGCTCAGACCTTGACCAAAAAGCTTATTACCAGCTTATTACCTAAAACTGTAGAATTTCCTCTTAGAATCTGAAAGTTTATGATATAAGCTAAGTTTGGAAACAAGTTTGAGGAAATTTCATCAAGGAATGAAGGAGAACTAGGCAAATGAAAAAGGCAAGTTTTCAAAACCAAAGCTGAATGATATCTAACCCAAACTATTTTAGTGCCAATTGCCTGATTGACTTTTTATTTGACTAGCAAATGACTTAAAACTACTTGTTACCTCTTAAAGACTAGAAATGAACTCTTAAACACAAATTTCCAATACTTGAAAACTGATTAAAAGCTATTCCCAAACACACCTTAATCTGTTATGAACAAAATTTAACAAAGACTTTTAAGTACTGGATTTAAGCTGATTCAAAAGCTTTAGCAGACTAGGTTCAATGGACAAAATGAAAAGTTTAAAAGCTGTAAACAAACAATAACCAAGGCTAGAACTCAATTAAGCTATTAAGCTAAAAAGTGACTGAAATTATGCAGAAACTACAACTCAGAACACAAGTATGCAAGATAAAACTACAAATCACTCAAAGTACAATCAAACAACAACTATTATCAAGTTTATCATGCAGCCATCAATTTAACTAGGAAAAATATCATGCAAAGACTGTTTAGAGGAACAAAAATAAGCACTTTAGAACCTAATGTAGAAATCCTTTGGGAAGAAGAGGAGCGCTGAGCTCTCTTGCTCTAGTGATAACCACCACCTATCACTAGTAATCAACAAGTATCAACCATCAAATCAGCTACAATCATCTATAATCATCATTCTGCTACAAATCTTCAAATGAACAATGGTATGGACTGAATTCTGATCAAACAGCTACAAGACTTCACCAATGTTAGTTATGATCAATGTATGATCATAACAAACACTCAACAGCAACAATAACACTCAACAGCAACAAGATCAAACTGGAATTTGAATAACACAATTTGGCGGGAAAAAGGTAATTTGAATTTTATTGAATGAATTCAGTTACAAAGTTGGTTACAAGCTAACAACTAACTAACTGACTCAAGAGTTTGTCAGACTCTTGAGTAGTTAGGGGAAAAGTGAGGGAAAAAGGAAAAGTAAAATTGAACTATGTGTTTTTACAATTTTAAGCTACTCTGAAAAATGAGGACTAGTCTAGGTATTTATAGGCAAGAAATGAGAGTTTGTTGGAGTTGGTGACGTGTCAGAACCAGTAATAACTTGCCACGTGGAAAAATTCTGCATTTGGCACTTGAAGGTATGAACAATGATTTAGGGGTTTTTGATTGAGTGAGTGATATGTTAATTGGTTAACACCGTTGAACTCGTCTCTCAAAATTAAGCAAGTTTGGTGTTTTGATCTTCTCATGAAATGGCTTCTATCTCAATCCCGATTCTGGAAATTTTCTTTGTGAAGAAGATGACACGTGTCACTTCCTGGTTGGCTTAAAAGATGTCACACGGATTAAACTGTTTGGATCTTGTAATTAAATGTGGCGGCAGTTAGTGGGCAATTAATGCTTGATCCGTGTGAGGCACTTTCTTTCTTCCCATTGGCTAAATTCTTGACACATGGATTAAACTTGCATTTCTTTCCAAAGTTGGCAGATTTGGTCCCTATACTTGGCAGATTCTTATTTCAAGCTAGGATCTTCATTCCTTTGACATTTTTGGTCCTTTAACTTCCATAACTTGTACAAAATGGTCCTTTGACTGAGTTGACTTGATAGTTGACCAGGTTTGACTTGAATCTTGACTTTTCATTATTTGCACTTCTAGTCCTTCAACTTTCATAACTTGTCAAGATAGGTCCTTGAACTTCAAAGTCTTGTCACTTTTGATCCTCTTTTGTCTTTTTCATCCATTTGAGCTTGATTTTTCCTTGTTTGCTTGAAAATGTATCTTCTTACCTACAAAAGTGCACACAAACACAAACATACCACATAATACTGTTTTTGCCAAATAATTGGGTATTTTGCTTCATGTTTTAGGGTTATTTGTTGATAAAAGGATATGAGTTTAAGCTCATATCACACCACCAATCAAGAGAGCTTCAAGAGGGCTTCAAGATATGTGTATATAACATAAGATTTTGTGGTTAAATTTGATCAATGATGGATGTTTTTGGTGAATATGGGACGGCACAAATGGGGAGGATGAGAGAGTTTGAGAGTGGTTTTGCATGGTGAAATGGTAGAATTAAGGAACTAGTGTTTTTGATGGAAGGTGTAAGCTTCCATGTGAAGCTAAGTTACAAGTGTAACTTAGTATGTGTATGTTTGACACCTAAGGGTGTGTTAGCTTAATAGTGCCGGTTTTGAGTGGGGGTGGGACAAGTGTCCCACTTGTCTCATCCCCATTTAATTACGGGTACTCCTCGATTCTAGTTTCCTCGATTTGCGTGCCCTCGGGTCGTTTTACGAAAAACGTTTTTATAAATTATGAATCACCGTCACAAAACGAATCCAATAAAAATTGTCTCATCAAAAACGGAGTTCGAAAACGTAAATACGTAATCCTAGGGTTTCCGGTTTAGTCGTAAAGGACGTTAAAATAAAATCGTAAGTCCTAATCTCTTCTCGTAAATTTGTGAGTTTATGAACCAACACAAATTTAAAACTCCAAAATAATATTCACAAATAAATTTATTTTCTGAAATGTCAGACTGTCACCAGAGACGGTGTATGTAAACGTAAGCACGTAACGTAGAATCCTCCGGTTTAGACGTAGTTGATGCTACTCCGAGACGTAATTCCAAATTTCTTCCCAAAAATAAGTGAGTTCATATTGTAACATTAAAATAATATTTTCAAATAATATTTGAGAATAAAATATCAATCGTAAATTGACGGATTGTCACAGCATTTACCCCTAAACAGGATCTTTGTCCTCAAAGATCATCTTACCTTACTACTCGCTTCTTATAGAGTTAAAGCCATGTGGGTATTTCCTCCACATTCGGTCTTTTCTCACAAGTGTAATCCATTATAGTACGCGAGTTTCATCAAACATAACTACAGGAATAAGATCAGGCTTAATGTTGACTTACTTTCTCTATCCATGATGTTCACGGGTTTTTAATGAATGCAACTTTCCGCCGATCTAAGCTTTACTAAGAACAGTCAGATTTTCACTTGATAGATATTCCATCAAGTTCGATTTACGAAACATAATTCACGAAGTTCTTGAAGTCCTAGGGTAGATCCAGCTTACAGGCCTTTCAATCCCAACTTTTACATCATCTCAATGGTCCCATACAACGGGGACTTATATCCCATGATTTGTCAGATCATGAATTCATTTTTTCCAAGGTTAAAAATTGTGGCATAACTTCGCTACCCATTTGGCACTTCAAGATCTACATTTCACATTCACATAACCTCTTGCCCACTACCGGCAGTCAATAATCAAATCCTAATTTCAACAATCATTTCAGATTTCGCGGGTCGGGTATTTTGCAAGGTTAGGTTCTCCATCATAGGAAACCTTAAACCTAAAAGACATGTCCAACTCACAGTAGGTGTATGTCGGATGTCTTCATCTCAACTCTTGCTTACAGATGCTCTAATATAGATCCTAACAAGATTCGATCTTAATCCTAATACGATAATCATCAATGATAATCTTTCCAAAGGAAAACGATTATACGGTCTATTACCAAAGGTCAATCATTCAAACATAAAACAGCACTTATATTACTTTGTATCGTTACTTTACCTCGTCCCTTCGATTTGGGATGGTACATAGTACTCTCATCAAGGTTCGTTCTTATTGATTTCTGAGAAAATCTCTAGAAACTCGATGCGAAGCGAGGATCTTGATAAAGATGTTTGATACAAGCACACTATGTTTACATAACTCTTTTGCATTTATCATTAACGGGATGATATTAGCAGATTTGGTCAGTCTGTCGATGATGACCCAAATCAAATCAAATTCAGATGATGACCTTTGCAATAGCTAGACGTTTACTAATGTATGAGGCGATGTCTGCCTTCATAATTTTCATCAGTACAATTTCTTCAGACAAAGATACTTTTAGTCATAAATGACATACATATAATACTTATACTTACAAATTCCAACATAACTATATCTCACAATTTTCCATATTTAGGCAACCATAAACGGCCTTTTAAAATATTTAACGCTATCGGCTTCTCAATTCTGATGGTTCACATTAGCCGCGAACCCCTTTTATTATCTATATTATCCTTCTTACAAACATCGTTTATTTTTATATTGTTCGGCAATTTATTTTGCACCTTCATTATTAAGGAACATGTCCTAATTGGTTCTTTATATTTTATACATAATGTGTCAGTATCTACATTCACTTTTCCAGATAAATAATTATCATGTCCACAATTTACTCAGATATTCTTTCTATATTATGCGTCAGAAATTACGTTCACTTTCCTCATGAAATAAATATCATAACCGTATTTATTCAAAATTCTTTCTTCATATCTTCTATGTTTTAGTTTCGTCTTTACTATCATTTTTATCCGTTTTACTCAATCCATCGTCTAAAGCGTCGATAATTATTATAATTAATTAAATAATTATTAGTTAATTTTTGTGAAGCGTAAACGTAAAAGTTTTAAATTTCTTAGTTCGACCAATTATATAAAATGTTCAAAAATAATTTGAATTTAATTAACAAGATTTTTGTTGATTTATCGAAAATATTTAATAAGATTTCGTAAATGTTCGAAAAACCTTTGTTTATACTTTGGTCAAAGTTTTCTTAGTTTGAAAAGCAAAAATTGTCGTTTCAAATTTCAAGTAATAAGTTATATAGTTTCCTTAATTCTTCTTAGGTTGTCTAGAAGTATACACAAACATTTACCCCTAAACAGAAGTTTAGTTAAATGGTTTGTGTATAAGGGAATAATCCCTTTAAAAATCCTTTGTTAAAACATTTATCAAAACATATTTCCATTTCTTTTTGGTAAAATCCAAAGTCTTTAAAAGGGCTCTCAATTTTGAAGAGTCTATATGCATACATCTTACCATTATTAATCCAACGGTCATTTTATGTAAAGGATTAAGTTTTTAATCCCTAAGCGTTAATGGTTATAATATTTGAAAAGTCAATATAGCTTCCATTATCTATTAATCACATGGTTAAATCATGTAAAGATTCAAGTCTTTAATCACGTGTTAAATATTTAGGGTACCGGTTTTTATTGTTCAACCAGTTCACGGCAATCTATAATTAACTATTAACTCAATCTTATTCTTATAAACAAACAAATGATCCTTAATGATCACAAGCATGAATTTATCAAATTATAGTCTACACACGTGATTCAACAAATTTATGAGTACTACATGTGCATTAGTCAATCCAAACGTCACCACGTGAAACTCATAATGTTCATTACAAGTACCGGATGTAGTGATTGGAAGACATAATCTTTTTCGCGGACGCGACTTTGATGATAACCATGCCGTGAATCAAATCTTTAAAACATACGCTAAAACCTTGTAAATGATCGAACAAATCTTCCATTTCGAGTTATGGATATTGTTTTCGATTGTCAATTTACTCAGTTCATAGTAATCTATAAATATAAGGAATGATAACACCATAGCTCTTCAGGATGACAGGCTTGGTATAATAAAATCTTTCTCCGACAACTCTCTCAGTTGTACGGTAGTTTCTTAAATTCGGATGGTGCTGACGTACAGTGCACAAGTCACAAGTGCAGCACCGAAAATATAATCAATACCAATTTCAACTTGCCTTAATAGCAAAAGTCTAGGTAATTCATTAACAAATACTTACTAAAGTTAGATAACATAAACATCTTTTAATAAATTCATATTAAGTTCTTTCTAGATTATAATATCTATAACTAGTTCACAACCATTCACGGCATAATTTTAAGTCTAAATACAGGATAGGGTCATCCACCAAGAATTATTTAGATCATTTTTGGATAATCAACATCTTATCATTTAGGGGAATTCTATTCGAGTTCCCATTAATTAAGACAATGTCGTCATGTCATAACCAATCAATCCATTCCACTGGCATTATCAACTTTCCAGTTGCATTACCGTCGATAAGATGTGAACTTCTCAAAAGACTAATAATAATTCATAATCCTTCGCAAATTCAGGGATATTAGGATATACAACTACTATTAAAAGAGTAAGGTCAACGCATAATCTACGCGAGAGAATTTCAAATCGGATACAGATGAAAACATTTAACGAATATGAATATATCCCATGTTTTCATAATTTGAGTACGCATTCGAAAGCTCCTCGGATCGTTACCCAGGTCATTCAAATGAAATCAAATCATAAGAAATGATAAGAACGTCAATACATCCAGTCGGGTATCAACACTCGGTAATCAGATACTTTTCCTAAGAATCTCACTACGGGAGAATTGGATAGGAAAGAATTGTCAATTGTCAAAAAAGACAATTTCCATAGATGAGTAAATTCGACTCAGAAGAATAGATGCTATAGGCACATATGTAGGTGTCCCTAACACTATGTCCCTATTTTTCACTTCTTGCAGATCTCATAAATTTTAATCTTTCACAATCTTCAAGGAAAATGTAGTGTTTATTTATTATTTTTATGGTGACTACTAATCAGTCTTGCATAGTCCATTCCAAATTGTATGTAGGCGCGCAACTATATACAATTTCAAGATCAACAATGCAATACTCAGTTCGTCAAAATTTTAACATCATGTTTATAGTAAAAACATTTTCATGCTTAATTCTTGAATAAGAATCAAAAATAAATTTACAAAGATTTTCTTTGTTATGAAAACAATTAGGTTTTCCAAAGTACTTTATAAACAACCTCATTTCGATAACAATCACTTATAAACCTCACTTTGAATAATCCTTATTGTGATGAAAATTAAATTTTCTCAAAGGATACTGTTTTAACTTATAAAAACAATGAGTGATCTGCAAAAGAGTGATGAAAAGTTGTTCACCAAGAACTAACTTCAATATGATAGGAAATGAGCTTAGTCAATTAATCATGAGGTTCATGATCTCGATGGCACTCAAAAGAATAATCCACAACGTAACTCAATTCGAGATGAGTACTTGCTCAATGGTTGCATCACTAATGCTAACATTATGAAGAAGCAAGAAAAGATAGATAACATCGATACATGTAGAATTTAGCAATCAAAGGTAGTCTTTCCATTAATCACAAACAAGTCAAATTGTACCGTAACACATTACGTGTCACTATGTCATACAATTTACTAAACTCATCCTACCAACCGATATCTCCGTTAAGTTAGGGATTTTTAAAAGATACTACAATGAATACTAATCTACAAGAGTCATTAGGTGTTCCATATGTCCTGGAAGATCCATCGGTCTCAATTCAGAAGAAGATTTCTTCAATTTATTTCTTGGACACTGGGCATCCTCGTTAGTGGACAATGGTCTAGGAACAACCCTTAACACGAATCAACAATCAATTAAATCCTTATAATTCAATCACAAAACTTAACGACTTCCTCTTAACAATCTTATATCCCATACAAGTTAAATTTTACTTTATTCAAGTTTCAATCAATTTTATACTCAATTCGATATCCTACCTCATTATCCAATACTTACAACCTTATTCTTCGGCCTTGTAAAGGCAATACAATCTCAATATGAATCAACACTTAATTTCCGATCCTATTAGCTCTTACAACAACAATTATCAAATGAGTCATTAATATGAAATGACTTGATCATTCAACTAGACTTCTCGGAAAGGTATTAGTGGCATGAGGCTTTTGGGTAATGGTTCCAATAACAGCCTCAAGTGCAACATTCACCCTTTCGATTTCAATTTAAGAATTGGATGACAACGAATCAGATGACATCTTTCCAGGTGATAACGTTTTGTCAAACTCCACTCTATAAGGAAAGATCGTCATGACATCGATATCAGATCTAATCTCGCCAATTCTTATTCAATATCATAATCAACTAATATCTACATTTCTACGAATATCAACCATTTGTTGGGATCATAAATATTCGCAACTTGATTTAGATCTAGGATAGCTAGAATTCCTACGAGAATAGCTTCGATTAATTTACTAGGGGATTTAGGGTTACTTGTGACAATCTACGTCGTATAAATACCTCGTATAAAAATCAAATTAATCATCAAACAATCATGTAATAAAATTACATCATATATATAATCCAAAAATAACACTTCTCAGTCTTGGCCTTGTCGGTAACTCGGGAATTCTTCGGCACCGTTATAGTCAAAAGATTTTTAGACATTTTTAGAAAAATGTTTTTAGTTAAAAGATTTTGAAATGTTTTGTTCAAAACCTTGGTTTTAAAAATCTTTCATTCTCTATAACGAGAGCTCTGGTACCAAACTGTAACACCCCCAAATTTATACAACTTAGTACAGCGGAAGACTAGTTGGTGTTACGGGATAGCACATTACTCACATCATAGACAACGCATAAAAATCGCTTCGTTTAATAATAAATCATTTCCATTCATAAACATCAAAGTTACATCGGTCCCAAGTCATTATATTTCATACAAAGTTTTATAAAGTATTTGAATGGAAAAATATTGTTTAAGTGCGGGCCATGAATTCTTGTCGTCTTCCCGAGAATTACCTTCAAGTACCTGAGATAAAACATGTTAAAAGAAAAGGTCAGCGATAACGCCGAGTGAATTCATAGAGTTTAATAAATTCCGTCAATATAATATCAGTATAAAATTATTACTGAAAATCATTTTGTACAAATCATTTTAATAGGCCATAAAATAGCCAAAGTCATTTTATACAAATCTTTATCGAAAATCATAATATAGGCATTTGCCTTAAAAATCGTTATACGAATCATTATCGTTAAAAACACCATACAATACGTTTTTGCAACGTTGTATAGATTAAATAAAACAATTATATGAATATGGTTATAAAAAGCCTTAAAAATCATTATACGAGCCAATGTCGTAAAAACGTCATACAATACGTCTTACGACGTTGTATGAAAATAAAAACCGTTATATGAGTATGGTTATGAAAACCAAAACACAAACATAATATCAATAGTATGACCATGTATTGCTAGTCAGGCAATACGTCGTAATTCTGAGCGTCTAGTAGTATTTCGTTAGTTTTGGATTATTATAAGCCGCATGACATTGTTACCTTACTAAACCAACAACGGGTAGCTAACCCGATACCAATTTTTCCCATCTAAAGTAGCGTGTCGTCACAAAGGTCACGCTATGGAAATCTTCTCATACATAAATTCGCTTACCAATCAATGTGGCACGACGGGGATCAACCGTCAAGGCGCGAACTGGGGTGATCGTCCCCAAATAGTACTATTAAATGCATAAGCGTCTACCAAATCCCGGTAGTTCACAATTCATGCTAATGGGACTTTTAGTGACATAACCTAACTTTAATAATCCATTATTTCATCTATCGGGTCCTTTAATCATTTATCGGGTCATACAATCGGGTCATTCAATCATTCGGGTCCAAAATCAATAAACAAACAATCGGGACAAATGGTGTCCTAACTTTATAAAAAACTAACATGTTATCTCCCTCGCGGGTTTATAAAATATTTATAAAACATTTAAAAGAGTGCGAGGCTATGAACTCACGTTGATGTGGGAAGGCGGGTTATCGGCAATTCGGACGTACGGTACGTGCTTCAATCACGGAAACCTAGACAAATAATACTCGTCTTAGACTCATGTCCAATGACTTTATAAAAATAACAATTATGTATACATATGATGATTATATATATATGATGATCAAGTGGGTTTACATATTCTCGTTTACTCATTTTAGTGTTATATGTCGATAACGTTTATACTAGTTTACTAGTTTTACTTATTTACACGTTTTAAGTCCTATAAGCTTATTATAAGTTCTTTAGCTTGTTTTAATCCTTGTTATACTTATTTTATCAGTATGTATACTTTCCATGTTGGGCCCAAATGGGTTAAGCCCAATAAGTTCTTTTTACAAGTTTTTATCTTATTTAGTCCAATTATTAGTCCAAGTATTAGTCCAATATGTTAACTTAGCTCGTTAATGTCCGTATGCCCTAAAGTTTGGGTTTTATCGGTTTTTACTTGTTATACATGTCTATATATCAGTATATAAGTTTTATAAAGTTTTCATTAGACGGGTCCAACCATCTAAGTTTTATTTAGCAAAAACGTTAATTTTACGGTAATAGCCGAAAAAGTCGTAAAAATCATGTTTATAATTTTATAACTTATAAAACTTAACAAGTTACCATTTTTATAAAATGTACACTTACTTAAACTTTTACATACTTATATAAATAAAATCCAAAAGTTAGTGGGTTTTAACTTTACATTTTATACAATATAATTTTGAGTGCTCATATAATAGTATTATACTTTATTTTTCAAAAATCTGATTTTTATCTTCACTTTCACCAAAACTGCCATATCTTGAGTTCTATATGGAGATAGAAGCTCAAATTTTTATCACATAAACTACATGATATGTGCTACATTTAACTCTTTAGCTACTGTTGAATCATCTTCTAAATAGTTTCTAAAAATCATCCAAAACAGTGAACTCAGATTTGTATCTTAAACTTGTTTTGATCATATCTCACTCATTACAATGATTCCATTGCATGGCCAACTCTCACATGTGTACAAGACCCATAGCTTACTGTAAATCCATTCTACTTCATCATTTTATCAGTTTACCATATGGTTCTTTACTATTTTTATACAGCCTATCATTTAAACAAGATTTACCCGTTTTTACTTATAGTTTTTCATCTTTTTATCCATGATTATCAACACCAAATCCCCACACAATATTTTTATCATCATATAATCATCATATACATATACAATAGGAAATAAAATACATGTTTACATAATCAAAATAACAAGAAAATGAGGAGGAAAATCTTTATACCACCATGATGATGTAGGTTGTGATCAAAACATGGATTTTGATGGAGATACTTGTGATGCACCAAGACCTTCTTCATGACCACCAATCTTCATAAACTCCTTGTGGAAAATCAGCCCTACTACTCCATGAAAACTCCTCCTTGAATGTTATAAGCACCACCAATCAAGAGAGCTTCAAGAGGGCTTCAAGATATGTGTATATAACATAAGATTTTGTGGTTAAATTTGATCAATGATGGATGTTTTTGTTGAATATGGGACGGCACAAATGGGGAGGATGAGAGAGTTTGAGAGTGGTTTTGCATGGTGAAATGGTAGAATGAAGGAGCTAGTGGTTTTTGATGGAAGGTGTAAGCTTCCATGTGAAGCTAAGTTACAAGTGTAACTTAGTATGTGTATGTTTGACACCTAAGGGTGTGTTAGCTTAATAGTGCCGGTTTTGAGTGGGGGTGGGACAAGTGTCCCACTTGTCTCATCCCCATTTAATTACGGGTACTCCTCGATTCTAGTTTCCTCGATTTGCGTGCCCTCGGGTCGTTTTACGAAAAACGTTTTTATAAATTATGAATCACCGTCACAAAACGAATCCAATAAAAATTGTCTCATCAAAAACGGAGTTCGAAAACGTAAATACGTAATCCTAGGGTTTCCGGTTTAGTCGTAAAGGACGTTAAAATAAAATCGTAAGTCCTAATCTCTTCTCGTAAATTTGTGAGTTTATGAACCAACACAAATTTAAAACTCCAAAATAATATTCACAAATAAATTTATTTTCTGAAATGTCGGACTGTCACCAAAGACGGTGTATGTAAACGTAAGCACGTAACGTAGAATCCTCCGGTTTAGACGTAGTTGATGCTACTCCAAGACGTAATTCCAAATTTCTTCCCAAAAATAAGTGAGTTCATATTGTAACATTAAAATAATATTTTCAAATAATATTTGAGAATAAAATATCAATCGTAAATTGACGGATTGTCACAGATATGATTTGTACAGACCGTCCGGGTATGAACCCATTATGAATGTACTCTGGTGCATTGACATCACCGAAGATAACTCGATATGAATGGCAGTCTATAGTAGCATGATATTTGGATAGCCAATCAATGCCCAAAATCATGTCGAAGTCATTCATGTCCAGCGGAAGTGCGTCGACAGGTCGAACCTTATCATCAAATTCTAGGGGAAGACTCTTGTATACATGGGTGATTAATACAGAGTCCCTCAAAGGCGTGGAAATAGTAAGCCTATTTTCTAGTGGCAAGGGAGGCATCCTAATGTTCTTAGCATAAGTAGTAGAAATAACCGAGTGAGTAGCACCCGTATCGAAAAGAACACATGCAGCGCGACCATACATATACAAGATTCCAGTGATGGTACCTATAGACTTGTTGGCCTGGTCTCTAGATGTCGTTTAGACACGCCCGACAGTAGGAGGCGGCTTGGTATCAGCATGTCCCGATGTACCCTCCATCTCGCCCTTACAGCAATCCTTCATAATATGGCCAGGAAGACCACACTTGAAGCACGCATCAGTATTACGGCGACATGGTCCTGGGTGCCTACGATGGCAAGTAGAGCAAAGAGGATGAGTGTATCCTCCAGCAGGTGCTCTAGCTGGCTGAGGACCTGATAAAACATTTTACATGAGACATAATAGTTGGGTACAAAGGACGAAGCGGATAATCGTAAGATTGAATACCAGTGATAGCTGGACGGCTAGGCTGCGAACCTCTCTGGTTCTGGTCCCTACCATTTCCATGGTTCCTGGTAGAATTTTGCTAAAGTGTCAGAATATGAGTTATAACATAAAACATAAGAAATTTCGTAAGTATTAGGACCTGCTGTTGCTAGATTGCCCGACATTGTTACGGTAATTATCATTACCGCCACGCCTATCCGTAGCAGATCGGTCATTAGTCTGACCATTTCCCTTAGGCTGATGAGGCTGCTGCTGAGTAGCCGGCTGAGACCGATCCCCAGTTTTCTGCCTGGAAGATACATTTAAAGAGATGAATAATTGACATATGGAAGGTATACGGATTGGTCACCATTTGAATACGAAGGTTTACCTCTTGTCGGGTCTTTCAGCTTCCCCGAACTCATCCCTCTCCTGCAGCATCTCCAGTTTCCGTGCTGCATCGGCCACTTGTGCTACAGTATTGAACGTAGCACACACCAGATTGTTTGCGACCGATGTGCGAAGAGCCCATCTGAAGTGATGTGCCTGCTCTTCTGGAGTACCTGCTGTCGCACCAAGGAAACCAGCCAAGCGAAGAAAGCGCTGCATAAACTCGTTGCTATTCTCCCCGGCTCTCAGACGGATCCCATGGTACTCTCTCTTGAGTTTGTCCTGCTCAGCCTTTGGAAAGAACTTCTCCATCACCCTTTCCTTGAACTGAGCCCAAGTCAAACCAGCCACCCATTCGTCACCACCTTCAGATTGTATCAAAGCTAACCACCAGTTGAGTACATCGCCTTCGAACCGATAGCATGCCAACCTCGCCTTGTATGCGGGGTCACAGCCCATAGCGTTGAAGATCTTCTCAATGTGAGCCAACCAGCTTTCAGCATCGCTGGGGCTATCAGTCTTTTCAAAAGCTCGAGGGCGGAGCTTGTTGAATCTCTCCAGCCATACTGCTAATGTCACTGGAGGAGGAGGAGGAGGTGCCTGATTCTGCTACTGATTGTTGGCAGCTTGGACTTCAGCATGGATGTCATTCCTCAGTTGAGGAAGCAAGGCTTGCATGGAAGCCTGAATTGCAGCATTGAGCTGCTCCTGTTCGCGTGTGAGAACCATCTGACAGTATAACATAAAACATATGATTAAACAGTTCAAAACATAAAATATAAATATATACATGAAAAAAAAAAATTTATACTAAAAACAATTTCACGAGAAAAATTTTATGCAAGAAATTTTTTTTGTATGAATGCATGATGCAGTTTTATGAAAACTTTGGATGCTCGAGAGTGAACGCCTCTGGTCAGTTCACCCAAAACAAAAGACATAGCGAGGGGACGCCTATGGGTCGGTCCCAAATCTAAAAGTTTCGATAAAACGCATGCGACTAAATAGGGCCAGTCCTGTACCAACCATTACTTAGTCAAAAACCCTGTAACAATCACATATATATGTACGCTTAAAAATGATGAATGCATGAAAACAACTGTCAGTTCTAGGAAGACCGTAGTGACTACCCACTAATCACATGTCTTATTTGAGAGCCTACAGGTCGAAGCCTTGGCTCTGATACCATAATTGTAACACCCCATTTTGGAAATGGAAATATCACAGTAATTATGGCGTGTCATCAAAGCATACAAGGTAAAATGTCTAAACATTACTTGACCATATAGAGGAAAATACCGGAATCAAACATCGGTAGTCCAAAAGTAAAGCTCATCACACACAAACATAGTATAGTAAGGAATAAGGACGAAACAATGTCCAAAGCATAAGTATCATAAAGAAAAAAAAATGCATAATGTAAAGAAGGCTAGACAACTTCCAGTTCATATGCACGTACTCTTAGTGTCTACGAGCGTCCCTGAGTACCTGCCGTTTTGGGAACATAGAAAAAGAAAACGGCTGAGCAATACGCTCAGTGCACGGATGTACAATAAAGCATGAAAAGGATAAGCATATAACATAATAACTGCGGAAGAAACTAAGTCTCGAGTAACATGGTTAAGTCTTAATAAAACTGGTTTTATAGTTTGAAAGTCTTATGTTTATCTTATAAAAACTGTTGTCATATATTTTACCATTAGCCAATATAGGTCATGAATATCCACCGTGCATGAATAATTGGAGGGGTGACCTCATCATGCAAATTAGAGGGGTTGCCTCTAATTTAATATATTGGTTTTATGGGTAGGAGGGATCAGCTCCTTGTGAAGGATGCAAGGCACACACCACATTCACCATGTAATCCTGAATAAAAACGTGTAACTAGGATGCACCCATACGCCCCACATGATAAATATAAATAAATGCCCAAAAGCTGAAGGGACGCCACGAGCAATCACCCCGCCGTGGTGAAGTCATAACATCAGTGCCTCTAATGTTATGGTTATGGTACCTCCATAACAAGGTGAAACTGGTCATGCATGTATATGGCTATAGGTAATCATATTTAAAACATAAGCAATCAAACTCATACTTATACTACGGGAAAACAGTTGGCTGCATACCGGGAAATCCTAATAAGGAAAGAATGTCCATACTGAAAGGACGGGAAATCCGTACCTTATGTCCAGTGAACGAGAACGATGAACTGCGAGAATCCTACTTCCGAAACACTAGTGCTACATAAATACGTACATGAAATAAGTATCTGCTTACTACATACATAGCTGGTTTTATATCACGTCTTAGCTTATTTTATGTGTTCTTACTATTTTACACTGTTTAAAGCCTTAAAGTATGTTAAATTTTATATTCTGTTCAATCTGATTAAGTATTTATGATATTTCATTTGTTATTATACTTACTGTGTAATAATAAGTAACTTTCCAAAAATAGCAGGTTTCCTAAAATAGAAAGTTTCCAAAAATAGAAAGTTATTAAAAATAGAAAGTTTCCAAAAATAGAAAGTTTCCAAAAAATAGAAAGTTTCCAAAAATAGAAAGTTTCCAAAAATAGATTTACTGCTTAAATTAGATAAGTTTCTAAAAATAAAAAGTTTCCATAAATAGATTAGCTTCCTTAATTAAATAAGTTTCCATAAATAGATTAGCTGCCTTAAATAAATAAGTTTCTAAAAATAGCTGGTTTCCATAAATAAAATAGCTGCCTTATTTAATTAAGTTTCTAAAAAAATAGAAAGTTTCCATAATTAGTAATAAGCTGGTTAAATAAGCTAAGTAAATAAGCCTAAGTGTTCTCATGATTATTTCCTAAGTCATATGATATATTATATAGTTTAATAATTATTTTATGTAATTTAATTAAACTATAGGTTATAATATTTAATTAAAGTATGACATGTTTTTAATTAAATGTATTAAATACTTAGGTTAAAATATGTATTATTAAATATTAATAATATAACCTAAGTCATGTTTAATTAATTAATTATATCCATGGTTTTTAAATAATTAATTAATTATAAGTCTAAACAATATAAATACTTAGGTTAAAAATAATTTCATGATTATTAATAATTAATTAACCTAAGTCATGTTATTAAATTAATCTCATCTTTTTATTAATTTAATTTTTAACATAAGTTTATAACATAAACAACTAACATAATCATGATCCGGATCTAAGCCTAAAAACATGCACCGGATATGAACCAACACCGTACCCCAAACCAAATCGGGGTACCCCCTTGCTGCCGTGGGACCCACACGCACCAACCAAGACCAAAAAGGTCTTGGTGGTGGTCAGCTAAAACAAACCGAACCCCCTTGGGGTCGGTTGTATCCTGCGGCCCAAAAACAAACACCCCTTTGATCGACCCTTTGATTAATTAATGATCAAAACATGTTAGATCTATGTTTAATTAATGTGTTTTTATAAAAAAACATCACGTGTTCATAATTAATAAAAGATTAATTAAAAAGAAAAAGGTAAAAAGGTTTTACCGTATTCGTGGATCAAGAGGGTGAAGAACAAACACGAACAAACACTAATTTAACAAGATCCAAGATCAAAGAAATCACCTTGATGGTGATTTGAAGGTGGCGGCACAAACAAGGAGGAGAAAAAGGATTTTAGGTTTTTCTTAAAATCTTCTGTAACTTTAATTTGAGTAGTAAAAACTCTATTTATCCCCCTCTTAGTAAAATTGGTAATGGGCTTGGCCCATTACCTTGTTTTGGCCGCGGGTAGGGACTCCCTCGTGGGGGTTCCCGTACCTCATTTCGTGTCTTGTTATTTAATACTCGTTTATGTTTAATTAAGTTCGTATTTTAAATGTTCTCGTTACGTAAATATCATACTCTTATATATTTAATTACGCTCGTATTAAATATATATACGTAATTAATAATAGCTCGTGTTTTAATTACGCTCGTGATTTCGTGATCGTATGCTCGTGATTACTTATCGCTAAATAATTGTTACGTGATCGTGCAAATAAAATACTTATCGTGTTCTAACACGTACGTAATACATAAACTCCTAACACGTAATCGTAATCATGCTATATTAGGAAAGTTTTTAACTAGTACGTATGATCCTAAGGGTACTATGCATGGTAAAAGCATGCGGGTTTTACAAAGTACGTTGATATTGTATAATTTTTACCCAAAAATATTTAATAAAGTTTTGTGTTAGGGTTGTTTGTAAAAAATAGCAAACATGTGGAGTAAATTGATATATACTCATTAATATTTTCAATCCTATTCTAAATAATTCGAATAACCTGTATGTATCTTCCAATCTAAATTAAAATTGTTTAAGTTGTGTAACATAAGCATGTTGGATTCTTAATATTTTACTTATACGTTTAGGGAAACGGGTTGAATCAACAATCGAAAAAAGTGCATACAAACGTGAATACACAAACAAATTTAAGTTGTAACGCGTCTAATTAATCAAGTTTATGCTGTAATGTGTTCATAACTTGATCTCTTATTATGTTCCTTTTCTAACATGATCTAACGGTTAAAAGTTATAACGTAGTATCATCTTGCTCAAATAGTACCTTATATTAATTTTTTTACTAATCGTTGTAGGGATGTTAGTGATAAGCGTTGGAGCCGGGATGTCTTATTAGGAAATCTTGGGTGGGATGCTGTCCTGGTCTACAAATGTTCATGCTCGGCATTGGATGAGGGAGACGAATATGCCAGATAGTTCACCTAATTTCTTGGGAAACAGAGCCACTTGGTGCGCTTAAATAAAGGTACATTAATTAATCTCATGTATATAAGTATAAGCAATCCCAAACACCTTTAAACTGCGTCAAAAGCCAAAACCTGGTAAACCTACACTTAGTGCTAACTTTTACAAAATAACACAAGCTTTATAAGTTCTGTCCAATTCCTAATTAATCGTGATCTGTTTTGAATATCTGAAACTGAATTAATACGAATTTTATTGGCGATGAAAGGAAGTGTTTTTTCATGAACAAAAGAAATCTAACAGATCCATATCAATATTCAATACCATCAATCACAATAGGTAGGTTTAACATTGCAAAATAGATGTCAGGTGGGTTAGAAAACAGGCCAAAATGGTTCTTATTAAAATGAGAAACTTTTAATACGGGTCAAACTGTCTACGTGTTGAAATTGTCACATGAACTCTCTACATGCAAACTTTCCAGAGAATCAAAATTTGCAGTTATTTGTTGGACAAAAGGAACAGATCATTGGGCATAAATAAGAGCACAAAATATAGTCGGCTTGAGCCGTGAGAATAACACCATAATTTGTACATGGTATGGTTAATTAGTTTAAATGATCCCAAAACACCAAAACCTCTATAACACCAAAAATTGAGGCTAATTAGTTGGCTTGAGCCATGGGGAAACATATTCGAAATTTTTCGCGTCGCGTGTTCGTGCGAAAATGTGCGTGGTCCCCTAAGCGCGAGACCTAAAAACGCGAGCTAAGGTATGGTTGGTGCGTTTTCGTGTCGCGTTTTACCTTTGGTGCAAAAAAAAATTCCCGTACCCGATGCTTTAAAGTACATTTTAAACATTCTCATACAAGCATGGACATGATACATTTGCTCCTGATGAAGATTGATCACTAAACTAAGATATGAACTTCGCATTGCATTCCCTAACGCCTTTTCAAATACTGACATAAGCTCTAAAACAGATGTCCATTTACCTCTCCCCAGGTATTACACTTCACATCCTAAAATAACAAGATAATCATTAAGTTTTAACAGGAGACCTTTAACAAGTTGACACAAAATGATAGACACCATTTTTTTATAAAACTAGCAGGGTATCCGCGCATTGCCGCTGCGGATATCCTGTAAAATAAGTTTCGGTTAATAATATATAAATTTTTGTTCTTTAAAAAGACAGTTTAAAAAGCGACAATTGAAAGTTTAAGTAACTTTATCCAATTATCTAGCTTAACCGCGCGTTGCGGCTGCGGGTACCCTGAAACTAAATTCTGCAAGCGCAATATTTTATAGCTATATTTATAATGTTGATACCTTTAAGTTGAAATAACTTTGAACAATAATAACATTTCATATTATTGTGATGATTGATAGTGACATGTATTTGCAAATTTGTATAACATCGCTATATTATAGATATAGAATATCTTCTTAATTTATATGCTTATGCGTTTTTATACATTATAATGACCTTAAAATCTTCATACTTTGATGTGTACGATTTAATCGAATTAATTAGCAAAGTGATCAATATTTCACCAAATTTGTAGTAAATACATACATAGACGATATATGTCAGCGAAAATCAAATTTATAAAAAAGGTGGTTCAAAATCAAACACGAGAATTTGATATTAAACTTACATTAGCAAACAATTTAAATAATTGTATCTAAAAAATAGAATTAATAACAATAATCATTTGTAGATATTGCATATTAATTTATATTAATTTTATCATTTAATGTGTATTGCCCATCAATTAAATAGAAATAAATTGAGTGAATTGCAAAATTCATCCCTGTGCTATGTCGAAAAATCGAATTACATCTTTCATTAGTTTTTTGGGCACCAGCTATCCCTCCGTTAGTGAGCGGTGCATCATACATCCCTCTGGACGGATAGTGCAAATGGTTTTCTCGTTAAGAATTATGCATCGTCTAGAGGGATGTATGATGCATCGTCACTAACGGAGGGATGGTTGGTGTCCAAAAAACTAACGAAGGATGTAATTCGATTTTTCGACATAGCACAGGGTGATTTTTGCACTTCACTCAAATGAATGTATGAATTTTTTGTGTTGTAAAAGTTTATACTAAAATCTTGTAACATTGTACTACTTAAAATTTTAGAGAGAGGGAGTGCAATCTCTTATATAAGTAGTACAGATTTTTGTGTTGTTAAAAAATTAGGACAATATAATTTAATGGTTTTGTTATTATCAATTTCGGTGGGTCCTTTCCGGTTCGTCTTCTGATGGTATTTATTGGCTAGTTGAACCGACTGTGACTCTGGTTTCCGGTTTCCAGTTGAACATCATCATTTTGGATACACAATATGTACGATCTTTGTACAATGTGAATATATAATAGTATTTCTATGTAATGTGATGTATTAATTATTTTTTAAGTGTGTATTAATTATTTTTAATATGTGTATTCAATTATGTATTAATTAGTTTTAATATTATGTATTACGTAGTAATTAGTTTTAATAATGCGTATTAAATTATGTATTAATTATTTTTAATAATGAGTATTAAATTATGTATAAATTAGTTTTTAATTATGTTTATATACTTGTACATTATGCATATAGTTTTGTAAGTTGATTTTGATATTTCTAAAAATAAAATGTGTTTTTTATAGAAGAGTTATTTTTTGATACTATACTTTTCCTTTGATATGAGGTGACTAATCATCTATCTCATTTCTATTTAATGGGTGAGATTAAATATATTTTATTTTTTATCTATTTTTTATAATTTAAATATCTTCTAAACCGTTAAGTGTTAAACGAAAATAATTATACCATTGCGACAAACGTTTAACTATCTTTCTACCAATATGCACTATGATATACTTTCGAAGAAAAAAAATCGTTCTTTTTTTCTTATTAAAATTTACGTGAAATATCATATATGATAATACTGTTTCATCATATAGGATAACAATGTTAATCATATATGATATTGGTTTTTATCATATATGATAGGTTATATCATATATGATAGGTTATATCATATATGATACTGGTGTTACATCATATATGATATTAATATCATATATGATAATTTTCGAAAAAGTAAAAAAATGAAAAAAACTAATTTGTCGAAAGTATATCATATAGCATATCTAGAGAAAGATAATTAAATGCTCTTCGTAACAGTAATTTTTATCGCATAACGATTAACGGTTTAAGTGATATTAATGTTTGAAAAAAAAGGTGAAAATATATTTTGTGTTTAATTTTATCCATTAGATTAAAATGGTATAAAATGTGGAGATTAGTCTTGGTATCCAAATAAAGTTTAGTATTCAAATGAACTTAAATCTTTCTTTTAATACATACCGTAGTATAGTATAGACAAGAATACCCTCCTTTTTAGACCCCGTTAACTCTTAACGAGAAAATCATTTGCACCATCCGTTTAGAGGGATGTATGATGCATCGTCGCTAACGGATGGATGGTTGGTGTCCATAAAAACTGACGAATGATGTAATTCGATTTTTGGACATAGCACAGGGACTATTTTTGCACTTCATTCAAATGATTTTATGAAATTTTTGTGTTGTAAAAGTTTGTACTAAAACCTTGTAACATTGTACTACTTAAAAATTTGTGTGTTGTTAAAAAAGTAGTACAATATAATTTAACGTTTTCGTTATTATCAATTTCGGTGGGTCCTCTGCGGTTTGTCTTCTGATGGTTTTTATTGGCTAGTTGAACCGACTGTGACTCTGGTTTCCGGTTTCCAATTGAAGCTCATCATTATGGATAGAAAATATGTACGATCTTTGTACAATGTGAATATATAATAGTATTTCTATGTAATGTGATGTATTAATTATTTTTTAAATGTGTATTAATTAGTTTTAATATGAGTATTCAATTATGTATTAATTAGTATTAATATTATGTATTACGTAGTAATTAGTTTTAATAATGAGTATTAAATTATGTATTAATTAGTTTTAATAATGACTATTAAATTATGTATAGATTAGTTTTTAATTATGTTTATATACTTGTACATTATGCATATAGTTTTGTTGTAACATTTCTAAAAATAAAATGTTTTTTCTTTTAGAGAAAAGTTATTTTGGATACCATACTTTTCCTTGGATATAAGGGGACTCATCATCCATCTCATTTCCATTTAATAGATGAGATAAATATATTCTATTTTTTTTATCTATTTTTATAATTTAAATATTTTCTAAACCGTTAAGTGTTAAACGAAAATAATTATACCATCGCGACGAGCGTTTAATTATCTTTGTACCAATATGCACTATGATAACTTTCGAAGAAAAAAAAAATCGTTCTTTTTTTCTTATTAAAATTTACGTGAAATATCATATATGATAATATTGTTTCATCATATACGATAACAGTGTTAATCATATATGATATTGGTTTTTATCCTATATGATAGGTTATATCATATATGATACTGGTGTTACATCATATATGATATTAATATCCTATATGATAATTTTCGAAAATGTGGAAAAAATGAAATTTTGTTTTTGTCGAAAGTATATCATATAACATATCTATAGAAAGATAATTAAATACTCTTCATAGCAGTATTTTTTTCGCATAACGATTAACGGTTTAAGTGATATTAGTGTTTGAAAAAAAAAGATTAAAATATATTTTGTGTCTAATTTTATCCATTAGATTAAAATGGATATAGAATGTGGAGATTAGTCTTGGTATCTAAATTAAGTTTAGTATCCAAATGAACTTAAATCTTTCTTTTAATATATACCGTAGTATTAAATCTTTCTTTTAATATATACCATCTTATTTTGAGTAATAGTTCAGACCACTTGAAGAGCAGATTGCCTGCCAACAACAACTTGCTGAATGGAAGGCAAAAAATTGTCTGGAGTTCCATGTGGATTCTCACCTATCTTGCCACTATGATCTGCTCCTATTGGGTTGAAATATCGCAACTATATAAATTTCCATTCGAAACCTGAAGCGTATATATCACGGCACATATGCTCAATCATGAGCTGAAATAACCAAAACTATTAGTGCAAAGAGAAAACATACAACTAATGTACAAAGTGCATACAGATGGCCACTAGAAGTGGGCAAGTTAGGCAGGTTGGGTCATGGGCGAAAACAGGTTCATGATAGAAATATGTCACTTTAACTTTTGTATGAGTCGGAACAACAGTATTCCAATAAAAATATGATCTTCAAAAGAAGTCGTGTTAGTCATTTTCAGGTTGTTGCAGGCATTGGAGATAAACAATGGACAACTTTCAACTCCTTTGACACGTTTCCCTTTAAGCCAAAAGCCTAAAATGGTTGTTCTGAACACTGTGTCTGTGCATGCTGTAGTTGGGCTTGCTGCAGTTTCTCCTTTTGTAAAGTCGAGTCTCGCGGCTAAGAGAATCGTTTATACAAAGAGGGGAAATAGATGTTGCATCATCATTCAAACTATATCGCATTAGTATGACTTTATTATTGACAAAACAATCGAAATATAAAATATAATGGAGGAAACATATGTGATTGTGAGAAGGCATATATAAACTTGATAATGGATATGGAGGGAGTTAGGTGGTATGTACATGAGAGATGAGATAGAAGATGTAGAAGTAAAACATGACAAAGAAAATAGAATAGCGTTAAAGAAAAATGTAAATGTATTGTTACGTGATGGAAATTATGCTTAATTGTTCTGACTAGATCTATTATCTAATAGTATCTGCTTACTTTGAAATGAAGTCTTACCAAATGGGTGTCACCACCAGCTAAAATGACAAGGACTTATGTTCGACAAAACATCGATATTTCGCAAAATAGAATGGATGTTGCTTCCTCGGACAAGCTTCAGTTTCATTGGTAATGATTCTTTTCTCACCCGTTTTGAAAATTCAGGAGGTTTTTGCAATTATACATATTACTTTTTTTATATCAATATAACCTTTAATAAGTGTGTAAACACTTATCCTTTTGCCACTAAAATCAAGGAAAAACAAGACCTAATCATGTGTTTAATGTCGTAAAAGTCGGAATTACGCGTGGTTTTGTGTTTTGTGTGTTAAATAGGTACAA
The DNA here is from genome assembly GCA_025667525.1 of Glebionis coronaria. NCBI lineage: Eukaryota > Viridiplantae > Streptophyta > Magnoliopsida > Asterales > Asteraceae > Glebionis > Glebionis coronaria. The sequence goes on along the minus strand of CM046882.1, from coordinate 223,490,323 downwards.
ATGATCAAAAGAAGAGAAAATACGGGATTTCACGGTCAAATGTTGAAGAAAAATCCAAAAAGAGACGAAGACAAAGTCAAAAGACCAAAAGTGTGCCAAAGATCACGTAAACCGTCAATTCGACACGGTTCTGAAGAAATGAGCAAGAAAACCAAATTCGAGCTCGATTTTATCGGATTTAATCTTTTTAAATACATTGGAGCTTTGTGGGTCCCACATTTGCTTATTGGGCCCACAAGCCCATTTAAGAAGTTATTGAAGTTGCTTATGGAACAAATGGCCCAAATAAAGCCCAAATGCCGCACGGATGAAAATGAAATTTGGTCCAAGCCCATATTGAAAATAGTATACGGTTGGAATTGCTTTCTTTATTTGGACCAAGCCCATTTCTTAAACACACGGTGGAAAGAAATGAAGTGAATTCTTCACTTGTGTCTTGCTGGTCAAAACTTGGGTCAACAAACCCCACACGAATTCGTCCAATTTTTTATCTCACAAATTATTCACTCTTTGACCGGTCAAAAACAACTCCCCATCACACGAATTACTTACCCCACAACGTGTAACTCCATCACACGTTTTGTTTAAATCCCTGTCCCACACACGAATAAATACTCCACTTACTCACTCTTTTATAAAACTATTTTATCCTTTTACTTCATCCCTACTTTCGATATTTACTAGAAAAAAAACACAATCCAACACCTTTCTTCTTCTCTCCACCATTTTTTACACAGTCAACTTAAAACCCTAATTTTTACCATCAGATTTACCAACAAAAAATTTGGGGGTTTTTCCCTCAAAAGGTAATTCACACTATGGGAATTAAATCCCCACATGAATCGGAGTCAAGCACTTATGGTGGTCCTCAATCAACTCCTACGTAGCATCCTTTCCTTATTTTGATTGGTTGAACCAAATCACCATCATGTATCCACCAATTAAAAGCCTCCACCTCAGCCAAAACTAACACAAGTAGCACACTACCCATCCACGGTGGCAATCCGTGTGATGGGTAGTGATTTTCAACCAATGGACCGAAGAGAAGAGAGAGAAGAGAAAAAAGAAGGGCTCTGATTTAATCCTTCCTCAAGTAGATTCAAGAAGGTTTTTGGGGATTTTTCCTATAAAAACCCCCATCAAAAATGTAATGGGAGCAACTTTTCTTATTTTTAATTTTCAGTAATTAGATTAGGTTTAAAATTGTATTTCTTTAATTTCCAGTTTTGTACTCTTTTTTTATGATTAATGAAAAATTGTTTTTATTTTAATTCGTCTCTTTAATTTACCGTCAAGTATTGAATTAATCTTCATTCTGTTTTTTATTACCACTGTTCTAGATTATTGTTTTCGTTATTATTATATAAAAAAATAAAAAAAAATAAATAAATACTGTTTGGGTCGTTTGGATTTGTTTGGTCCGAGAAGCTGTTGATGTATTTGTTGATGGTTCGGTTGGTGATTCGAAGGTGGTGACGGTGCGTTTCGATTCACAAGTACGCTCAGCGCGTTACTTCTCCTCAACGGGATCATCAAATAGGTTCATTTTCTTTTTATTTTAAGTTTTAGTTAAGTCTTGATTTAGTTTATATTAATTTGCTTGATTTTAGTTTATAATCTGTTTATTGCTTGATTTAGATTTGCTTAAGCTTGATTCAGTTTATGTTAGTTTTTTTTAAATCTGCTCATTAGGATTGCTTCTTTATCTGATTTGTAGTTTCTCTGTTTATTTATTTTGAATATTGTTAAGTGTTGGATCTGCTTATTAGTTTAAATCTAGGCTTAAGTTCTATTTGGTTTTGTAGTTTATTTGCTTAAGTTTGTTTTATTTAGCTATTATAAGTTTCTGTTTAGGTTTGAATTTTGAAACTGCTTATTTGCTTATGTTTAAACTGTTTCTTTTGGTTCTTGCTTATTTGCTAGTATTGTTTTCTCATTTGCTTATTTGTTTTTCCATTTATCTGGTTTTTTTGTGCTTAAATTATATGCTTAGTTGTTTTTTTAATTTATCTGTTATAGCGTATTGTTATTTGGCTGTTTGGTTTATTATTGCTGATTTTGCTGGGTGGATAATACAGATCTTTTGATCTGTAAGTTTCACAGATTCCAAAAATACAAAAAAAAAATTATTTTTAGCAAAAAAATTTTCGTCCATCCAGGGTCTCGAACCCTGGACATTTCGTCTACTAGCCACGCACCCTTACCACTTGAACTAGGACTCTATTTGTGTATTGATTTGCTTCATTTATTTAATATAGGTTGTTTACTACTGTCAGTTTATGTTAAATAGTTTAAATACACATTAAGTTTATTTTAATTAAAAAATTTTATTTAAAGGTTTACTTAATTCAGTTTTTTTTATTAAATATAAAAAGGATAAAAATATTTTAATTTTAGTTTATATAGATTTTAAAATTAGTTTCATTTAATATAGTTTAAAAATAGATTTTAATTAAAAGTTTTTATCTTGTCTTATTAAAATTAGATTTAAATATTTTTGTTTAAAGTTTTTATATAATAAAGTTTTTAATTAGTTTTTAAGTTTTATTAAAAAGTTAAATTTTATTTTCAAATTAAGAGTTTAAATAGTTAATTAAAATAGTTTTCTTTTAATTAAATAGATTTAAGTTAGTTTAAAATTCCAAAAGTTTTACGTTTACCAAAAACAAAGTAAGTCGAAACGTTAATTGGAAATCAAATTCGAGTCGAATCGAGGAAAACGAACTTAATTGACAAACAAAAACCTAGTATCAAATGGCGCCGCTGCCGCTTCGCTCGTACGATTGACGATTTTTCGTGAAGACGTTTGGATTTTGGGATCCGTTCTTTTTGAACGTTACGTTTCTTGCAACAAAATCAAAAATACAAAAAAAAATCAAAAACTTAAAAAAATTAAAAAAAATTAAAAAAAATCACAAAAGCAAATTCTTTCCTAAGATTTGCACCAAAAAATTAAAAAAATACAAAAGTAATACTTTTTTCTAAAAGTATTACACTAAAAATATTACGTATTAGTGTTATTTTTTTTCTTTCGATTTCTTTCTTTTTATTGTGAATATATATTTTTCTAAAAAAATACAAAAAGATTTTTCTTTTACTATAGTATATTACGTAGCACAATAATTTACCTACTTTTCAAATAAGCCTTAGTTGGGATTTCATCACCTAACTATTGTAGTCGCATCTATAACGAGAAAAAAGGGCAAAACAGATAAATACTAGTAAGACGTTTGAACTCGAAATATACAAACTATAAGGTGGGTATAAGGCGACACGCTATAAAAGGCCGTCTAAGGAAAAAGGTTTTTAAGTGCTTTGTGCCACCTCGTTTCCCCGCTTGCTTGTGCGTATATTGAGAGGGACGACCGATTATTGGTTTGCCAACTCAATTAGTATTAATTATATATATTTTGTAGATTTTTCATATTGCTCCTCGAGAGGAAAAATCTTTTTCCTCTCAAAGTCGACCGAGGTCACCTACCTCATTCCAAGTTTTAATTGTATGCGCACTCGCGCGCGTACATACATACCGAGTGGTGTACCAAACTCTTCCAATTCTTCCAAAAAGAAGAAGAAGAAGAAAAACCAAAAGACCGTCATTCAAGCCGATCCCGAGAATCGAGCTTTCGACATAACGATGGCAACAGATAATCGACCAATGATTGAGATTCTACAATCTCACGTTGAAGGAAACGATGACGCGATTGTGGTGCCGACTATTGGAGCAAATCATTTTGAACTTAAATCGGGTTTTATTCAAATGGTTTCCGCTACACCATTTTTAGGCCGTACTAATGATGACCCACACGCTCATATCAAACGTTTCATCCAATTAGCAAATACCGTCAAATACAATGGGGTGCCACAAGTGGCCGTTCGCCTACAACTTTTTCCTTTTTCCCTCGAGGGACAAGCCCGGATTTGGCTTGATAAGGAACCACCCCAAAGTATTACAACATGGATCGATTTAGAGACCAAGTTCATTAATTACTTTTTCCCACCATCACGGACCACCTCTTTAAGGAATGAAATAATCACCTTTGAGCAAAAATATGGGGAAACGTTTAGTGAGTCTTGGGATCGATTTAAAGAGCTTTTGAGAAAATGTCCACAACACGGTTTCACCAAAGTGCATCAAATTAATACGTTTTACAATGGTTTAACTCTAAATGACCAAGACTCACTTAATAGTGTCGCGGGGGGCAATATTCTTATAAAAACCATGAACGAGGCTTGGGCCATTATTGAGAACAAGGCAAAAGTGCAAACCAAGAGTGTTAGGGCTACTATGGAAAGTGCTAGTACTAGTAATAATGAGGTGAATAATCAAATTAAGGAGATTACTTCAATTGTGAAACACCTTGCTCTAAAAACCGACGCCCTCACTACACATGTGAATGCCGTGAAAGAAAATTGTGAAACGTGTGAGACTTGTGGTGGACCACATTCATATTTCAATTGTGACTAGGTTTATAATCAACAACAACAAGTTTGTGCTTTTAATGCTAATGAAAGGGTTCCATTTAAACCTAATGTTGATGTTAACCATTTGTCCTACAAGAGTACTAATTATTTGGCTCCCCCGGGTTTTGTAGCACCTCAAAGACCACCCCCACCCGCCCAAAATACCCAATACCAAAATAGGAACCAAGGTCCTCAAATGGGTAATTTTCAAGGGAATGCAAATCAAGGGAATTTTAATTGTCAAAATCAAGGGTTTCAAAATAATAACCAAGGTTTTTATAATAACAACGATTTTCAATCTCAATATCAAAATCAAGGTTTTCCTAATCAAGGGTTTAATCAAATGAACATGCAAAATCCTCAAATGGACTTAGTTCTACAAAATTGACCGAACATGAGAAAATCATGAAAGCAATGCAAGAATCCACTAGACAAATGCAAGAGTCCAACGATAAGAGATTTTTTACTATGTTGCAAACCCTTAGACCCCAAGGTGCCTTACCATCCAATACCGAGATTAACCCTCGTGCTAATGTGAGTGCTATCAATACTCGAAGTGGAGCCACTTTAGTGGGACCTTCCATCTCTTCGCCCATAAAGGAGAGACAAGGCCCGGAGGTCATAATGAGTAATCCTACTCCCCCTTCGGTGATTCCGCCCACTTCCACTCCTAGTCCTAGTGCTCCATTGCCGAAAGAGCCTATCCCTACGGTTGTTCAAGAAGCGAGTCCTTCTCCTTCTCAACCTTCAAAGTCTAAGCCTAATATCCCTTATCCATCTAGGTTAGACAAGGCTAAAGTACTCACCAAAGATGACGTTCATGTCTCCAATTTTTTGAAAATGATTTCCAATGTGAATGTTAACATAAGCCTTATTGAAGCACTTGCTCAAATGCCAAAATTTGTGAAAATGTTTAAAGATTTACTTAATAAGAAAGAAAAAATGGTTGAGCTCGTGAACACCCGTTTAAATGAGAATTGTTCCGCGATTCTTCTCAAAGAGCTTCCCAAAAAGCTAGGAGATCCCGGACGATTCGTGTTACCTTGCTCGTTTCCTCAAATCGATGTATGTATGGCTTTAGCGGATCTCGGCGCTAGCATCAATCTTATGCCACTTTCGGTTTGGAAACAATTGTCCTTACCCGACCTTGTACCGACTCGTATGACTTTAGAGTTAGCTAATCGAACTCTCGCATACCCCGTTGGTATTGCCGAAGACATTTTTGTTCGAGTTGGTACATTCACTTTTCCCGTGGACTTTGTCGTCGTCGACTTTGAGATGGATCCTCGTATTCTGTTAATACTTGGTAGACCATTCTTACGATCCGGAAGAGCCTTAGTTGACGTGGCCGAAGGGGAGTTAATTCTTAGGGTTAGGGATGAACAACAAGTTTTTAAAATGGGAAAAATCACAACAAAATCAAATGGAAAAGAGTCGGTCAATATGAGTGATGTTCTTAATTATGATAATGACGAGATTTTTATTAATCCTTTTGGAATTGAAAAATCTAATCAAAAATATTTTGTGATAAACTCATCCCTTCCCTTCGAGCCTCAAATTTTTTATACTCCCATTTATGACACCGATAGTGATGACACTTTTTCAAGTGATCCCACTATCTTCGGCTTAGACGACTCGTCTTTTGACCCACCCACTTTTGACCCCCCACTTTTGACCCACCCATTTATGATACCCTAATCTTTGATACCTACAATGATGACACTTCTTTAAGTGATCTCATTAATTTTGATGACCCACCCCATGATCTTAATGCACCTCATATCTCTATGAGTGATTCTTCCATGGAGACTCCTTTTGACTTCTATACTCCAATTTTAGAGGTCATGACTTTTGAGGAGGATCCTCCACTATTAGAGATCATACCTAATTTAGAGGTTATTCCATTTGAGGAGGATTTAGATATCTTTCTGAATACCTATTTTCCTCATGAGGAAGAGTTTTCCTATGACTCCGACGATACTTATGTTTTCACATCAAGTTTGGAAGAGGATGACTTTCCCACTTTGGATTTGGACGACATTTTGAGCTTAAATGTCGACACCTCTTGCTATTTTCCCATTAAGGAACCGGTGTTTTATCCCGGAATAGAGACTTTTGTGCTTTCATTGCCATATTACCATAGCACCCTTCCTTGTAAGAGACTTTTGCCTAAGGATACCCCACTTTTCGTTGACTTGCGTACCACCTCGGGGTATATATCCTTTTGTGATGGAAATTATGTGTTTGACCCGGATGGATTTTCATGAGGTATGCCTTTTATGACTTTGTTTCACCTTTATCATGGAGAGATTTTCCTCCCTTGGAAATCTCGGTTTTTCCATGATTTTCCCATTTGAATGATGACATTCGGGAAATCGAGTCGAGCTAGAGACTCGTGTTAAAAATCAAGCATCGTATAACTAGGTTAGATTTTTACCTTTTCCACCCTTTTCACCCATTTTCACCAATAAGTGTAGGGGGAGCCAAGTAGGTTGTTTGTGTTGTGATGTTGTGTGCAGGGACATGTGCTTTGATGATCCACTTTTGGTTCTTTTGACGCGACCCGTGATCCCGGTTTCCCGTGTACCCGGTTCCTTCGATAAGTTTTTGCTATTGTGATTCATACTTGTATATAAATAAAAAGAATAAATGTAATCACTTTAGTTGTCCTTTCCTCAGCTCGATTTTAAACAACGTACTCAATGTCCTAAGTGTGGGGGAGTTTATTCTCCCACATGCTTAAACATTGAGGACAATGTTTATATTAAGTGTAGGGGGATTTCTATCGAAATTTTAGTGGGCTTTTCCATGAATTTGACCCCATTTTAACCGGAAAATTTTAAAAAAATTTCAACGTTTTTCAAATTTTTGATCTATTTTGGCCATGTAGTATTTTCTTTTATTTTCTTTATTTTGTCATCGCATTTTATTTTCTATTTCAAGAATAAAGTCAAAAATTAAATAAATAAATAAAATGGTTTTAACAAGTTTAGATATCTTTGATATATTAGGCCCGTCGTGAATATTTTGACTCAACCCGAGTTTACTTATCCATGTTTACTCTAGCTAGTATCCTTAACCATATGGACCTTAATTGGTTTATTAGGCTAAGCATCCACGAGTCTCATTCCTTGAGATTTTAAATTTTGGAGAACGAGAGATGATAGAGTTAATTATAAGTTTGGTATTCTTTCATTAACTTATGTGAGTTAGTTATGAGCTTTTTCTCCCATCGCTTGTTAATAAATATATTTGCAATAAATAAGGTTGTACGATTTGAAAAGTTACTTAGCTTCTAGCACAAGATCGTTTAAAATTTGCTCGGTATTAATTAGAGTTCATAGCCAATGCATAACTTATTGAAGCGGGACGCGAAGATTGGCTTATCCAAAAAGGCCCTAACAAGGCATGAGGATACCTGAGTCCAAAAAGGCCCTCACAAGGCATGAGGATTCACTTTTTGCTAAAGATCCAAAGAGATTGTGAAGATCATTAATCCAAATCAATATGATGGATCAAGACACACGACGAGAAGCAATTACTCCCCTAAATATCTTGGAGAAGTATATCCAAAAAGACCCTAACAAGGTATGAGGATAAATAGATCCAAGTCCGAAAAGGAGGCGGATCGTTGTATATCAAAATCCTAAATAAAGAAGAGGATAAATGAAGAAGTCGTGGTCAACGTTTGAAGCATCTTTCACTCTTAATAAAGATGTATACCAAAATGAAGAGAAGACCATAATTTCAAGATCGTCTCTCAAGATTTGAAGTTTGAAGTACAAGCCAAATATCGGTCCGAGAAAGGTCTCAAATCGTGAAACGAGTTATGCCAAGATATGAACTTTATGAGGTTTCGAGAAGCAGTTTTAAAAGATTTTGTCCTTTAGCTAACTATTGATTAAATCGTCCCACTTTATTTTCGGCCTTAATAAATTATCGAAATAAGTAAAAAATGCATCCTCGTGATCATTCAAGACAAAAATAAAATACAAGAGATACACCGTAGGAATAAGGGGGTCTAAGTGATTAATTAAACCACATGAGTAAGTGTTAGTTGTGCTAACTCGTAATTACAATGATCTCGTTTTTAAGCTTGGTATGGGGAACGTGAAACTTGAGGGTGATTAATATTCATGACACCAAAGCCCTAATCTAAGTCTTAGATTTCTTTACAAGTTTCTTCCATCAAATAATTTCCAAGTTAATAAATTGTTATAACTTTTGTTTCCTTTTAAGTTTTTATCTTTCCGTCGTAGTAATAATAGTATATCTTAATAAAGGCCAAGATGGGTTATTAATGAGAAAAATGTAACTTTATGCTTTAAAACTATGCATTGCATGGGGTCCTTGCAATGGTCAAGTGTAGGGGATTTAATAAGTGTGTAAACACTTATCCTTTTGCCACTAAAATCAAGGAAAAACAAGACCTAATCATGTGTTTAATGTCGTAAAAGTCGGAATTACGCGTGGTTTTGTGTTTTGTGTGTTAAATAGGTACAAATGATCAAAAGAAGAGAAAACACGGGATTTCACGGTCAAATGTTGAAGAAAAATCCAAAAAGAGACGAAGACAAAGTCAAAAGACCAAAAGTGTGCCAAAGATCACGTAAACCGACAATTCGACACGGTTCTGAAGAAATGAGCAAGAAAACCAAATTCAAGCTCGATTTTATCGGATTTAATCTTTTTAAAGACATTGGAGCTTTGTGGGTCCCACATTTGCTTATTGGGCCCACAAGCCCATTTAAGAAGTTATTGAAGTTGCTTATGGAACAAATGGCCCAAATAAAGCCCAAATGCCGCACGGATGAAAATGAAATTTGGGCCAAGCCCATATTGAAAATAGTATACGGTTGGAATTGCTTTCTTTATTTGGGCCAAGCCCATTTCTTAAACACACGGTGGAAAGAAATGAAGTGAATTCTTCACTTGTGTCTTGCTGGTCAAAACTTGGGTCAACAAACCCCACACGAATTCGTCCAATTTTTTATCTCACAAATTATTCACTCTTTGACCGGTCAAAAACAACTCCCCATCACACGAATTACTTACCCCACAACGTGTAACTCCATCACACGTTTTGTTTAAAACCCTATCCCACACACGAATAAATACTCTACCTACTCACTCTTTTATAAAACTATTTTATCCTTTTACTTCATCCCCACTTTAGATATTTACTAGAAAAAAAACACAATCCCACACCTTTCTTCTTCTCTCCACCATTTTTTACACAGTCAACTTAAAACCCTAATTTTTACCATCAGATTTACCAACGAAAAATTTGGGGGTTTTTCCCTCAAAGGGTAATTCACACTATGGGAATTAAATCCCCACATGAATCAGAGTCAAGCACTCATGGTGGTCCTCAATCAACTCCTACGTGGCATCCTTCCCTTATTTTGATTGGTTGAACCAAATCACCATCATGTATCCACCAATTAAAAGCCTCCACCTCAGCCAAAACTAACACAAGAAGCACACTACCCATCCACGGTGGCAATCCGTGTGATGGGTAGTGATTTTCAGCCAATGGATCGAAGAGAGAGAGAGAAGAGAAAAAAGAAGGGCTCAGATTTAATCCTTCCTCAAGAAGATTCAAGAAGTTTTTTGGGGATTTTGCCTATAAAAACCCCCATCAAAAATGTAATGGGAGCAACTTTTCTTATTTTTAATTTTCAGTAATTAGATTAGGTTTAAAATTGTATTTCTTTAATTTCCAGTTTTGTACTCTTTTTTATCATTAATGAAAAATTGTTTTTATTTTAATTCGTCTCTTTAATTTCCCGTCAAGTATTGAATTAATCTTCATTCTGTTTTTTAATACCACTGTTCTAGATTACTGTTTTTGTTATTATTATATAAAAAAAATAAAAAAAAATAAATAAATAAATACTGGTTGGATCGTTTGGATTTGTTTGGTCCGAGAAGCTGTTGATGTATTTGTTGATGGTTCGGTTGGTGATTCGAAGGTGGTGACGGTGCGTTTCGATTCACAAGTACGCTCAGCGCGTTACTTCTCCTCAACGGGATCATCAAATAGGTTCATTTTCTTTTTATTTTAAGTTTTAGTTATGTCTTGATTTAGTTTATATTAATTTGCTTGATTTTAGTTTATAATCTGTTTATTGCTTGATTTAGATTTGCTTAAGTTTGATTCAGTTTATGTTAGTTTTTTTTAAATCTGCTCATTAGGATTGCTTATTTATCTGCTTTGTAGTTTCTCTGTTTATTTATTTTGAATATTGTTAAGTGTTGGATCTGCTTATTAGTTTAAATCTAGGCTTAAGTTCTATTTGGTTTTGTAGTTTATTTGCTTAAGTTTGTTTTATTTAGCTATTATAAGTTTCTGTTTTGGTTTGAATTTTGAAACTGCTTATTTGCTTATGTTTAAACTGTTTCTTTTGGTTCTTGCTTATTTGCTAGTATTGTTTTCTCATTTGCTTATTTGTTTTTCCATTTATCTGTTTTTTTTGTGCTTAAATTATATGCTTAGTTGTTTTTTTTAAATTTATCTGTTATAGCGTATTGTTATTTGGCTGTTTGGTTTATTACTGCTGATTTTGCTGGGTGGATAATACAGATCTTTTGATCTGTAAGTTTCACAGATTCCAAAAATACAAAAAAAAATTATTTTTTGCAAAAATATTTCCCTCCATCCAGGGTCTCGAACCCTGGACCTTTCGTCTACTAGCCACGCACCCTTACCACTTGAACTAGGACTCTATTTGTGTATTGATTTGCTTCATTTATTTAATATAGGTTGTTTACTACTGTCAATTTATGTTAAATAGTTTAAATACACATTAAGTTTATTTTAATTAAAAAGTTTTATTTAAAGGTTTACTTAATTCAGTTTTTTTTATTAAATATAAAAAGGATAAAAAAATATTTTAATTTTAGTTTATATAGATTTTAAAATTAGTTTCATTTAATATAGTTTAAAAATAGATTTTAATTAAAAGTTTTATCTAGTCTTATTAAAATTAGATTTAAATAGTTTTTATTTAAAGTTTTTATAAAATAAAGTTTTTAATTAGTTTTTAAGTTTTATTAAAAAGTTAAATTTTATTTTCAAATTAAGAGTTTAAATAGTTAATAAAAATAGTTTTCTTTTAATTAAATAGATTTAAGTTAGTTTAAAATTCCAAAAGTTTTACGTTTACCAAAAACAAAGTAAGTCGAAACGTTAACTGGAAATCAAATTCGAGTCGAATCGAGGAAAACGAACTTAATTGACAAACAAAAACCTAGTATCAACCTGCAAGCCTGTAAGTAGCAGTTAACAGGTATCCTATGATAAGACCGAATATCGTTGAGTCGTTATTTCTTCTTGAACCAGGTGGGATTACTCCAACAATGGCTATCTTGATGCCCTTAAACATCTAACAGATTTGAAAGAAGAAAGTTTGATGCCCTTAAACATGTAACAATATTCTCGCACGTTCCATATATGAATAGTTATCAACTTTTTAATAGCAACCAAACTTAATTACAAAGCTCACCTCGGTGGCCAGACACCACTTATGATTAGGCGTCCATCTTAAACATCACTCACTTCCTTGGAAAAAAATATTCTTCAAGTACATGGGAAGTCCACTGAACACCTATGATAACCTCATGGATAAACCTCGGGGCGTCATAAATAAGAAATCCCTATACAATTGTGAACTATATAGCTAAAACGGGTTACCTCAAAGAGTTTGTAGCTAACAAAGGTTCGCATTTATCTTTCAGCAACTCATACTTTTCTCCAGTTGTCGTGCCATGCTCGATTAAAAAGTTCACAGCGTATGCTGATATTTGATGATCACCTAGTCCTTGAACGTAGCCTGTTATAGCTGGACTTTTTAGGGCCAGGCCCAGTTATCGACTCCAATATAACTAAATAGTGACTGTTTTCTTATTTTTTATTTTTCCTATTCATATTTTGTATGTGCATGTATAGTTTTTCATCTTAATTTTGGACTTTAAACTTTGTATAAAGTAAACAAATGTTTATAGTTTACACACATGACACCAATCTACATAATGTAAATGTTGGTTTAAAAAGTTCATGACAATTACACAAAATCTTAAACGAGATCAAAGCACACAAAGCCTTAAACATCTAGCCAATTAGTTACTTGCAAAGAGTTTCATAAATTATTTTGATTCTTGCTTTTATAAATGGCATTATATACATATTTTAAATCATTTGACATGTAATATTGGTTTGACGAGGCTGGGCATTGCATTGCTAGCCCTAACTTATGCATGGCCGAATAGTAGTCACCTTAAATATTAGGCCAGGGACCAACTTTTTACTTGTGTTTATGAAAAAGTTAGATAAATTAAAATTTTGAAAACTTTTACATCTTATGCGAGTAGCAACAATTCGCGACATACACAAATGAACTCTTATATTTTCTTGAACAAAGTACATGCCTCAAGCACATACTTCTTTACTCAACGACCTTTGTTTTACTTGTTACCTCATCTCCTTTCGTGATATAATTCTTGTTACCGCTTGTCTAATTTCTTACCATTAATACTAGACTTGAAAGTTTCAACATTGTTATGCTTCTACATCAATCGACCTTCTTTATCAATTTTGGTAGACCTTTGAAACGTCTCTGGACGCGGATAATGATTTATGGATAGACATGGATAATGATTATCTTTATACGTCATGATGTGTGTTAGACCCTATCGTCTTGAAATTCATTCGTGTGAACCACATGTTGACTTTGCTCTCTCATTGCTAATGTTGCTCATTTTATTGGAATTACTCTCAAGTGACTCCTTAAGAATTTTCTAATTGATTCGAAAATTTGTTGTGTGGCTTTTTGATATGAGCTTAAATAATCATATCATTTGTAGCTTAATAACAACGAAATTGTGCATGAAATGTATCAAATATGCCTTGTATATGCTTGTTTCTTGTTTGAATGTGTGTAGGTACCAAGTTCACGAAAAACCGGCAAAACTCGACACGAGATTGAAGAAAAGATCGAGGAAGCCAAAAACGAGTTCAATTTAGAGGATTCATTATTTAAATAAAGGATTTTGGCCAGGTGGGACCCACATTTGAGAAATGGGCTTAAAAGCCCATTTAAAGAAGTGAAGTTAACTTTTGATAGCCAAAAGCCCATATGTGGCCCAAAAACAAAAAAAGAAGGGACGAATGGAGTGATTATGGGCCCAAGCCCAAATAGGGAAAGAAACGGAAAAATGAGGAACAAACGAGTTATTGGGCTTAGGGTTTTGGTTGTTATTTAAACGATTGATCAGTCAAACTTGTTACTCTCTTTTTCAATAAACAAATAAAAAGCCTCACACATTCACACGTTTATTAAACGTCTCACTCACCAAACCATCTCATTTACACCACACAATTTTTCTCCCATTCCCACACACATAGTAAATTAATTTCGATAGTTTCTATATGAATCATCTCCTCCATTCCACACAAAAATAACCAGTAAACAATTCACTGTTCCTCAAACCCTAAATTACCAAAAGTTAAAATTAGCAAAGGGCTTTTGATGGCACGGTTAATTCACGTGTGGGGGAATAAAAACCCCCCATTTTTAAGGAAGAGGGTATGAGGAAGAGAAGAGATACGTGGCAAAAGGCTATTGGGTTGAACACCTCAATCCTCCAAATCAACCAATTAGAGAGCTTCAAAGAAGCACAACTAGCACACACGGATGCCACGTTGGCAATCCGTGTGCTAGTGATGCTTTCTCCACCATCCGATCAAGACCTCACAGGAGAGAGAAAAGATCAAAGGCTGAGAAGAAAGAAGAATATACTTGGAAAGATTCGGATATTCCTTCCTCAGTAGCCTTGGGATGGCTATAAAAACCCACCCAATCTATTGTATTTTTCATCCCTTTTTCTTTCTTTACTGTTATCATGCTTAAATTAGTGAAGGATAATTTGTAGTTTTTCTTTTCAAAAGTATTGTAACGATTTTCATTTAATAATAAAAGTAATTTTTTTAATCGTGTCTCTATTTCTGGTTTATTTTTAATTATTCTTGATACTGCTTTGAGTTTTGATAATATTAAAGTTGTTTGAATAAGCTAATTAATAGCTTATTTTGAATAATGTGAGTAAGAATTTGGGGATTAAGCTTTTCCCTACTGGAAAAGTCTAAAAAATCTGCTCGAATCAATTTATTTTGATGGAGAAAGGTGGTTCGGTTAATGGAGTTTGATGGAGAATGGTGGTTTAGTTACGGTTCTTAGGTAGCTCAGCGCTAGCCTACGTCTCAAATGTTTTCTTCCAAAAGGTTCTACGCTTTTTACTTCTTAATGTTTATGCTTAAAAAATCTGTTCAGTTTAAGTTGCTTATGTTATTTGATTAGAGGATCTGAGTTGGCTGCTAATATGTTTAATCGAATTATATGTTAGATGAATTAGGATATTATTGTATTAATGTTCCTGAATGATTGAGAGTTTGTTTGTTACTGATTTATAGCTGTTTAATCTGGAGTTAGTTTGTTTTTTTAGTCTTTTTAGATAACATGTTAAGGATTAGTCAGTAATTGGTAAAAGGGTTTTTATATCTGCTTATTTGGGATCTAATTGGACTAGATAATCTGTTTTTGAAATTTTGCTTAGGTTCGTTTTAATGTTAAAGCTATGACACGATTAAGTGAGTTTGGGGTTTTAATCTGTTAGTCTTGAATCTGAGTTTTGAAATTTTGTTGTTATAGATTGTCGTATGAAGGCTTAAGTCTTGTTCAAATTAATGAATTTTGATAATGTTTTGAATCTGAAAAAGTTTTTATTTCCTAAATACCTTGTTCTATTTAAATGAATCGTTTCCTGAAGTACCCTTATTAGTTCCTTATAGTAGAAACTCGATTACTGGAGCTTGATGTTTTTGAGTTAATCACTTTAATTTTAGGGTTATAGATTTGGTTACCCTTTTTGGCTTTCCTGTTTTAGTCTGCTAAATTCATGTATTTTAACTGAATTTGTTATCTGCTTGGATCTATTGTCTTAACATCAGCTTAGTTTGAGCTGCTTTTTGTGAGTTGTTTGAGTTATTCAGCTTATCAGATTAACTTATCTGATAAGCACACTAGAGCTGTTTCCTAACAGCTTATGAGCATATTAGCTTACACAAGGTCTCTCTTGAGACTCATTTTGTTAAACTGTCAAAAAAAGAAATAATTCACAAAAAGATGTCCATGTCAGGACTCGAACATGTGACCTCCTGGTCACAGGCATAAGGTGTTAACCATCTGGGCTAACTGGCCTTTTTGGTTTTATCACTCTCTGATTAATTAATATTATAGAAGTGTAGTTGGCAGATTTCATATAAGCAATTTTTTATTCATTATACTTTCGTTTTTAATAAAAAAAAATTTTAATGTTTTTGTTAAAAGTTTATTTTAGTTAAATAAAGATAAATTAAAATAAAATAGATTAAATAAAAAAAATGTTTTTCTTAAATTTAAAAGTTTAATTAGTTAATTTTTATAATTAGATTTTAATAATTAAAATAGAAATAGTTTTCTAAATAGATTTGTTTAAAGTAATTTTTAATTAAGTAATTAGTTTAAAAAGTTTAAATTAGATTTTTTTAAAGTTAAGTAGATTAATTTTTAAATAGTGTGTTAATTTTTAAGTAATTAATTGTTTTAGATTTAAAAATAGCGGGGTTTACGATTCATGCACTTTAGGCTTATTTTAAATAGTTTAAAATTGATAGATTTTGATTGTAGTTTAAAAACCGAAAAACAATTCAAATCAATTGTCCAAAACGAAACAAAACGTCTCAAATTCATAAGATTTTCATGTACAACGAACTCGAGTCACCAACGTGTTTAATTGAATTCGTCATTGGTAATATTAGTTTATTACTTTTTCCTAAAGGTAATTTTCTAATTTACCCTATAACGTAATCTCAAATTATCACTATATACTATCACGATCACATCAAAAATTTTGGCGCCGCTGCCGGGGATCTTGTGTACGATTCGCTTTTGTGGAGATTTGTTGATCGTTGATTTAAAGACCCTTTCCGTCCTCGGAAAGTTTTGTTATTTTTCTATTATATAGTATGTATCGTTTTTTTCGTTTTTTGTGAATAATATATTGTATTACGTAGAACAATAATTTTACATATCTTTCAAATAAGGCCTTAGTTGGGATTTCATCACCTAGCTATTGTATTCGAATCCAAAACAAAAATAAAGACAAAATAGATAAATACTAATAAGAAGTTTGAACTCGATTTATACAAACTATAAGGTGGGTATAAGGCGACATGCTATAAAAGGCCGTCTAAGGAAAAAGGTTTTTAAGTGCTTTGTGCCACCTCGTTTCCCCGCTTGCTTGTGCGTATATTGAGAGGGAGAACCTATTATTGGTTTGCCGACTCAAGTAGTAATAAATCTTATTTTTGTTGTTTACTTATTGAACCTCGAGACGTTTAGGTTTTCACCTATCGTTTCAAAGTCGACCGAGGGTAATTTACTTCCATAATAGTTATCCTTATTCCTTGTTTTTTTATCGATCATTATTGATTGAGCAATACCAAATAAATACCAAAAATAATCTTCTTCTTGTCTAATTTCTTTTCTTCAATCCTCTAAATTCACGTCTTTGTAGTATATGCAATTACGTTCTTCACGTGTTGTGATTGATTTTAATAGGCTTGAAAATATTCCTCGTAGAAATAGAAATCGTCAACAACGAATAGTGGAACCCGAGCTTCCACCTATTGTTGTAGAGATGGCCGATAACCGAACAATGGAGGAATTGCTCCGTGCACCCACCGAAGGGTATGGGGAAGCAATCGTTGTGCCGGCTATTTTGGCGGATCATTTTGAGATTAAGACGGGTCTTTTATCGCTCAATCGTGCCGACCAATTTCGTGGCAATGAGATCGATAGCCCGCATTCTCACATTCGGAATTTTAATCGAATTACCTCGACTCTCAAGTTTAGAGATGTGCCGAATGACGTGATTAAGCTCATGCTTTTTCCGTACTCGCTCGAGGGTAATGCTAAGCTTTGGTATGAGAAAGAACCACCGGGTTCGATCTTAACATGGGATGATTTAGTGTCTAAGTTTATGAATTATTTCTTTCCACCATCTAAGACAACACACTTTAAGAACGAGATCACTAGATTTGAACAAAAAGTGCATGAATCGTTTGGGGTTGCATGGGAAAGATTTAAAGATTTGTTGAGACAATGTCCACACCACGGTTTCTCGGAATTGCATCAAATTAATACTTTCTATAATGGGCTAAATATGATTGAACAAGATTCTTTAAATGCTGCCGCGGGTGGTAATCTTTTAAGAAAAACTCCGAGAGACGCGTGGATAATAATTGAGGATAAGTCTAGAGCACAATATTCACGAAACACACCGGTTGTTTCCAATGTGAATTCATCTAATATCGAGATTGCTAGATTGGACTCTAAGATTGACACGCTTTTGTGTGAGCTTAGGAAGAATCCTCATGGATCCATTAATATGGTTGAGAATGTTTGTGTATCGTGTGGTGGAGCACATCCTAATTATGCTTGTTTAAACACGGGGTTTGATCAAGCTAGTGCTTTTGCCGCGACGGGAACTTATGACTCCAACGGTCAAGTTCCTCGTCAAAATCATGTTGCTCCACCGGGTTTTCCACCGGTTCAAAATAGGTACAACAATGGAAACAATGGTAATAATTTTAACCGTGGTAACCAAGGGAATTATAATCAAGGAAATGGATTTAATGCTAATCAAAACAATCAAGGTTTTCAAGGGAACAATCAAAATGATTTGTCAAGCTACATTAAAACGAATGAGTCAAATTTGAAAGCTTTCCAAAATAAAATTCAAGGGCAAATTAATACTTTGAAACTCGATTTTCAAAATTCGATTAAAGGGCAAAACAATAAGATTGAGCTTAATCAACAAAGGTTAGAACAAAACCAAAATCGTATGAACCAAAGTTTGGAACAAAGTCAAAATAAGTTGCTTTCGATGTTTGAGGGATTCATGTCTAAACCGTCATCTTCTTCGGGTTGCTTACCTAGTAATACCATTCCAAACCCGAAGGGACAACTTAAGGCCATAACCGTTTATGATGATTGTGAGAATTTAGATGAAGTGATTGAGTTTAAGCCTCCACCTAAGGAAACTTTTCTAGAAGTCACTAAGGCCACTTTGAATGTGATTAGTACCTCGGTTTTCTTTGATTTCTTTCTCGAGAAGTATAAAGATCCGGGTCAATTCTTGATACCTTGTGTTTTCAATGAGCTTGGGGTCTGCAAAGGCCTAGCGAATCTAGGAGCTAGCATTAACATCATGCCCCTAGCCCTTTGGAAGACTATTGACTATGCACCACTTAGTACCACTCGTATGATCATTGAGCTTGCTAATGGAACCACCACTCGACCGGTTGGTATAGCGGAAAATGTGATTATGAAAGTGGGGATTTTCTTGTACTTAGCCGACTTTGCTATTGTGGATTATGAGACCAATCCTCGTGTGCCTATTATTCTAGGAAGACCATTTTTGTGCACGGCTCAAATTCAAGTTGATATGAGGAAAGAGGAAATTAAATTTTTTTATGGAGATAAAAGCATTGTTTTTAAACCGGAAAAGATTCCAAGATTTGCTCCTAAGAAAATTGAAAGTGTTAAACGTGTTGAAACAATTGAAAGTAATAAGAAAGCTCTTTTTGATAAAGGTGTTTTTCCAATTTTGGAAACTCCATTTTGTGAAAATAAAAAGTTAAAATCAAATGAAGAAGCTTTCTTTGTTGAAACATGTTGTAACCTTTCCTCATCTACACTCACTCCACACGAGGATGCTAAGATTGAAAAACTAATTGATGATTATTTAAGTGAGCCATTTGATGCTAGTGAGTTTGTTAGTGAGAATTTTGATCCCGAGAGTGATATTGCTCTAATTGAACAATCTTTGAAAATGGACTCATTTTCACTCTCTTCTATGGATCATGTTGATGTTCCTAAGGCACAATCTTCCATTGAAGAGCCTTTGATTCCTAACTTCACACCGAGTGAGGTTAGTGACTATTCATGTGATAAGTTCATCGATGAACTTTTTGCTATCATTGATCCACTTCCACGGGGAAGTGAAGACGTTTCCGATCTCGAGATCGAGCGTGATTCTAGTGTTTTACCTACCATTCTCGAGGAATTCGCCGATGGATTGCCTTCTAATAAGAATGATGATCTTGTATTCGAGTGTGATACACTCGATACTTTGTCGGATATTTCTTGTGATGACAAGGATGACGACACTCTTGTGACCTACTCAAATCCTCTCTTTGAAGTTTCATTGAACAATAATCCGTTGTTTCAAGAGGATTTTGAGAGCATCATACCTCCTACATCTCACAACCTTTGTGATGATCTTCTTATGAAGGAGGTTGATGAGTTTCTTTATATAGACATTCCTTCGGAATTTGAGGAAGAGTCTAATGACGGTGATGAAGACTCTTGGTTGGATCACCCGATTTATGATGATGACAATGTTGACCCGGAGGGAGAAATTACTTTTGCTCCTATTATCCTTCCCACTCGCTTTGATCTTAATGTGCGGGTTTTCCATGCGACTCGTTTTGAGTACCATGACCCCTTTTTTCACATTCATAAGAGTGACAAGGTCAACAAAGTCATGCAAGTTGAAACCACTATGGTTGAGACTTTTGTACCACCATTACCATGTGCTTTATATGACTTAGGATTAGCATAGGGGAGGACACCTTGTTGTCTATTCCTTTCTCCACCGAGGACGAGGTATTCGATCCCGGAATTGTTGTTTTAGGGAAATCTCGGCCTTTCACCGATGCAATAATTGGAAGACTTTTTAATCATCTTGGTGCGATTTTATCTCGGGGAGCATGCTACATCCATACCATTAGTTGTGACTACCATCTCTTGTTAGAGATTTGTGTTAAAGTTTTATCCTTTCGTTTGTCATCCGACAACGAGGATGAGATCTTTGACCCCTGCATCGCGCTTTATGTTGGATTTTATCCTATTATGTCGGTTTTCACCTCTTTCCCTAAGGACCAATGAATGCGGGGATCGAGTCGAGCTCATGACTCGGTTAACAAAAACAAGTACTTTCTACCTTCTTTCTATTTTCTAACACCTAATAAGGCTTGATCTTTCAAGCTCGTGCTCGTTATTTGTTGTGTTGTGATCTTAGGTATGACCCTAATATTTGAAGACTCTCGTGTTCGGTTTTTGCCGGTCCACTTGATCTTCCATTCTTTGAATGCCAAAAAGGGGCACACTCTCTATCCTTTGATTTTTATCGACTAACGTTTTATCTTGAGGCATAATTAATAAACGGCTTATAGATGTGCGTGCTCTTTCCATGCTAGGATTTTGCATTAGACTCTTCGTGTCTTAGCAAGGGGGTGTTACTCTTGAGCTAAGAAACATTGAGGACAATGTTTGGTTTTAGCA
Organism: Glebionis coronaria; assembly: GCA_025667525.1. Taxonomy (NCBI): domain Eukaryota; kingdom Viridiplantae; phylum Streptophyta; class Magnoliopsida; order Asterales; family Asteraceae; genus Glebionis; species Glebionis coronaria. The sequence goes on along the minus strand of CM046882.1, from coordinate 223,469,411 downwards.
TGGGGGAGTCAATCGATATAATCGCTTGCAATTGCTTTTGTCGTGTCCAAACGTATTGTTTTTCTCATTTTTCAATAAAATTTTAAATTTTTAGTGTTATTTTTTAAGTTTTAGTAAATAAAATAAGTGCTTTTGACACGAATGTAGGCTTTCCGTTGGTGAAAATAAGAATAGTTTTTGACTCGACTCGGTTTTTAACCTTAGCTTTTCCTTAACATATTTGAATTAAGTTTTGCTAGGCTTTTATATAGGGAGCTTTAAAACGCGAAAGTCTTAATTCATACGAGTTAAGAACAAGAACTTTTCGCAAGTTCCTATAATTGATCCTAGAAAGTCGTCTATCAAGGGAACTTTAAAACGCAAATTCTAAAACTTGCAAAAGTATAAGAAGATGCAAGATCCTATAGATGACTTGAAAACCCAAAACTTTGATTTAATAGGCTAAGTATCCATTGATTTCACATTTTTGAAATTTTACAATATGGAGGACAAGAGATGATAGAGCCAATTATAAGTTTGGTATTCTTTCAGGAATTTATGTGAGTTAATTATAAGCCTATTCTCCCATCGCTTGTTAATAAATTTATTTGCAATAAATAAGGTTGAATGATTTGAAAAATTACTTAGCTTCTAGCCCAAGATCGTTTAAAAGTTGCTCGGTATGGATTAGAGTTCATAGCCAAGGCATAACTTATTGAAGCAGGATGCGAAGATTGGCGAGTCCAAAAAGGTCCTAACAAGACATGAGGACTATGTTTTATTGCTAAAGATCTCAAGTGATGTGAAGATTCATTTATCAAAAATCAATATGAAGGATCGAGACACACGACGAAAAGCAAATACTCACAAAAAGTCATGGAGAAGTCTATCCGAAAAGACCATAATAAGGTATGAGGATAAATGAAGCCAAGTCCAAAAAGGAGGCGGATCGTTGTATATCAAAATCCCAAATAAAGATTGGAGAAAAATGAAGAAGTCGTGATCCAAGTATGAATCTCTCAAAACTTCAAGTGAAGAAATTCCTATATGAAGAGAAGACCATTATTTCATGAACGTCTCTCAAGGTTTGAAGTATAAAGTCGCTGCCAAATATCGGCCCGAGAAAGGTCTCAAATCGCGAAGCAAGTTATGCCAAGATATGAACTTTATGAAGTCCCGAGAAGCAGTTTTAAAAGATTTTGTCCTTTAGCTAACTATTGATTAAATCGTTCACTTTATTTTCGGCCTAATAAATTATCGAAATAAGTCAACAATGCATCTTCATGATCATTCTAGACAACAATAAAATATAAGAGATACACCTAGGAATAAGGGAGTCTAAGTGAATAATTAGCCCACATGAGTTCGTGTTAGTTTGCTAACTTATAATAACAATGATCTTGTTTTTGCACTTGGCATGGAAAAGTGAAAAGTCAAGGACGATGAATCTATTTGAGCTTTTATGATCCTTAAAGTTATTTTTCAATAATGAAAGCAATACATTATGTCTTTGCAAAATAAAATGTCAAAAGTTGAATAAAGGTGTAGATATAGTTTTATTTTATCATTGCGTGAGGACACGGCAATTGCTTAGCATGGGAGAATTTGATATGAGCTTAAATACTCATATCATTTGTAGCTTAATAACAACGAAATTGTGCATGAAGTGTATCAAATATGCCTTGTATATGCTTGTTTCTTGTTTGAATGTGTGTAGGTACCAAGTTCACGAAAAACCGGCAAAAATCGACACGAGATTGAATAAAAGATCGAGGAAGCCAAAACCGAGTTCAATTTAGAGGATTCAATATTTAAATAAAGGATTTTGGCCAAGTGGGACCCACATTTGAGAAATGGTCTTAAAAGCCCATTTAAAGAAGTGAAGTTAACTTTGATAGCCAAAAGCCCATATGTGGCACAAAAACAAAAAAAGAATGGGACGAATGGAGTGATTATGGGCCCAAGCCCAAATAGGGAAAGAAACGGAAAAATGAGGAACAAACGAGTTATTGGGCTTAGGGTTTTGGTTGTTATTTAAACGATTGATCAGTCAAACTTGTTACTCTCTTTTTCAATAAACAAATAAAAAGCCTCACACATTCACACGTTTATTAAACGTCTCACTCACCAAACCATCTCATTTACACCACACAATTTTTCTCCCATTCCCACACACATAGTAAATTAATTTCGATAGTTTCTATGTGCATCATCTCCTCCATTCCATACAAAAATAACCAGTAAACAATTCACTGTTCCTCAAACCCTAAATTACCAAAAGTTAAAATTAACAAAGGGATTTTGATGGCACGGTTAATTCACGTGTGGGGGAATAAAAACCCCCATTTTTAAGGAATAGAGTATGAAGAAGAGGAGATGCGTGGCAAAACGCTATTGGATTGAACACCTCAATCCTCCAAATCAACCAATTAGAGAGCTTCAAAGAAGAACAACTAGCACACACGGATGCCATGTTGGCAATCCGTGTGCTAGTGATGCTTTCTCCACCATCCGATCAAGACCTCACAGGAGAGAGAAAAGATCAAAGGCTGATAAGAAAGAAGAATATACTTGGAAAGATTCGGATATTCCTTCCTCAGTAGCCTTGGGATGGCTATAAAAACCCACCCAATCTATTGTATTTTTCATCCCTTTTTCTTTCTTTACTATTATCATGCTTAAATTAGTGTAGGATAATTTGTAGTTTTTCTTTTCAAAAGTATTGTAACGATTTTCATTTAATAATAAAAGTAATTTTATTTAATCGTGTCTCTATTTCTGGTTTATTTTTAATTATCCTTGATACTGCTTTGAGTTTCGATAATATTAAAGTTGTTTGAATAAGCTAATTAATAGCTTATTTTGAATAATGTGAGTAAGAATTTGGGGATTAAGCTTTTCCCTACTGGAAAAGTCTAAAAAATCTGCTCGAATCAATTTATTTTGATGGAGAATGGTGGTTCGGTTAATGGAGTTTGATGGAGAATGGTGGTTTAGTTACGGTTCTTAGGTAGCTCAGCGCTAGCTTACGTCTCAAAGGTTTTCTTCCAAAAGGTTCTACGCTTTTTACTTCTTAATGTTTATGCTTAAAAAATTTGTTCAGTTTAAGTTGCTTATGTTATTTGATTAGAGGATCTGAGTTGGCTGCTAATATGTTTAATCGAATTATATGTTAGATGAATTAGGATAATGTGGAATTTATTATTGTATTAATGTTCCTGAATGATTGAGAGTTTGTTTGTTACTGATTTATAGCTGTTTAATTTGGAGTTAGTTTGTTTTTTTAGTCTGTTTAGATAACATGTTAAGGATTAGTCAGTAATTGGTAAAAGGGTTTTTATATCTGCTTATTTGGGATCTAATTGGACTAGATAATCTGTTTTTGAAATTTTGATTAGGTTCGTTTTAATGTTAAAGCTATGACATGATTAAGTGAGTTTGGGGTTTTAATCTGTTAGTCTTGAATCTGAGTTTTGAAATTTTGCTGTTATAGATTGTCGTATGAAGGCTTAAGTCTTGTCCAAATTAATGAATTTTGATAATGTTTTGAATCTGAAAAAGTTTTTATTTCCTAAAGACCTTGTTCTATTTAAATGAATCGTTTGTTGAAGTACCCTTATTAGTTCCTTATAGTAGAAACTGGATTACTGGAGCTTGATGTTTTTGAGTTAATCAGTTTAATTTTAGGGTTATAGATTTGGTTACCCTTTTTGGCTTTCCTGTTGTAGTCTGCTGAATTCGTGTATTTTAACTGAATTTGTTATCTGCTTGGATCTATTGTCTTAACATCAGCTTAATTTGAGCTTCTTTTTGTGAGTTGTTTGAGTTATTCAGCTTATCAGATTAACTTATCTGATAAGCACACTAGAGCTGTTTCCTAACAGCTTATGAGCATATTAGCTTACACAAGGTCTCTCCTGAGACTCATTTTGTTAAACTGTCAAAAAAAGAAATAATGCACAAAAAGATGTCCATGTCAGGACTCGAACCTGTGACCTCCTGGTCACAGGCATAAGGTGTTAACCATCTGGGCTAACTGGCCTTTTTGGTTTTATCACTCTCTGATTAATTAATATTATAGAAGTGTAGTTGGCAGATTTCATATAAGCAATTTTTGATTCATTTTACTTTTGTTTTTAATAAAAAAAAAATTTTAAATGTTTTTGTTAAAAGTTTATTTTAGTTAAATAAAAATAAATTAAAATAAAATAGATTAAATAAAAAAAATGTTTTTATTAAATATAAAAGTTTAATTAGTTAATTTTTATAATTAGATTTGAATAATTAAAATAGAAATAGTTTTCTAATAGATTTGTTTAAAGTAATTTTTAATTAAGTAATTAGTTTAAAAAGTTTAAATTAGATTTTTTTTAAAGTAAAGTAAAAGTTATTTTAATTAAATAGATTTACTTTTATAGATTTTTAATTAGATTAGTTTTTAAATAGTGTGTTAATTTTTAAGTAATTAATTGTTTTAGATTTAAAAATAGCGGGGTTTATAATTCTTGCACTTTAGGCTTATTTTAAATAGTTTAAAATTGGTAGATTTTAATTGTAGTTTAAAAACCGAAAAACAATTCAAATCAATTGTCCAAAACGAAACAAAACGTCTCAAATTCATAAGATCTTCGTGTACAACGAACTCGAGTCACAAACGTGTTTAATTGAATTCGTCATTGGTAATATTAGTTTATTAATTTTTCCTAAAGGTAATTTTTTAATTTACCCTATAACGTAATCTCAAATTATCACTATATACTATCACGATAGAACTTAATAAGCCATCGTTGGTGACACCAACCACACTCATGAATTAACCATGTGCTAAATATTGTGTTTCTTATTGTCCTTACCATCGATGCATCTATTCTATCATGATCATTAAGAATATGGTACGGATTTCATTTTATTCCCTCTTGTTTTTTCTTGTATTCTAATTGTTGATTTTTATTCATTTCATAATTGTTTACTATCTTGTCACCTTTTGAAAAACCAGAATATTCTAAGCTATATCTTTTATAGTATCTGATTTTATCATACTTTACTTCCAATATAATGGAATTATTAAATTAATTTATAATTTTTTACAATGATTCTAAATAATTTGGAAACTGTATTTTCACTAATGGTAACGATAAACTTGAGTTTTTAACAATAAATTCATACAGTCATCCAAAAGTTCTTAAGCTGGTCAAGATAACTATTTTGAATTGTTCTACTTTTTGGCTTTGAAATTCTGATCAAGAAAAAGATTTAGCAAGTGCTTACTCACTAAATATATATATAGTTTGAATTTTACATCACTAAACCTTGTAAAATTTTCTTTTAATCAAGAAAGTACCAAAACCGAGTTTTACAATAATATCAAATTCTAGATAAATAATCGTGACAACTTGTATTTTAAATGTTCATATGTAATTTTATTTTTCCCTTCTATTTCTCTTGTAATTAGATTGCTAAGTTTTAAGATTGTCATGTTTTAAAGTTGCGCGATTTGCGACTCCTTGTTGATTTATAATGTTGATTCATTTTAGCGCACTTTGCCCGTTTAAGCAATTCTTGTGTTCATTCTATCTCTTGATATTTCTCCATACTGAAAGGTCATTATTCTAATCCGAGTTTGAAAATCTTATTCGAAAAGGAATTAAGAAACTGAAGCATAGTGAATTCTAATTGTTAAGGTACGTCGTGGTGCAGAAATTACTGGGAAGCACTGAATCAGTTCTAAACTATGTACCTCATTTTGTTTACATCTTCTTCTGTCTCTAGTAGAACTCTGAGGGACCAGAGCTCCTTTAGGGGGTAGACTGTAAGAACTCGTACTTTCCCAGCAATATTTTATTCTTCTATTAGTGCTTCTTGAATTTTACAACGTACTATATTTTCTTGTATTCTTATATGTAAATCCAGAGATCATGTTAATTTTAATAAATTATACTTTTTATGTATTTTCTAATCATTGATAATACTTTATCTGGAATTATGAAAATTTTATTTTATTTTTCCATATTTATTTAAATAAAAGTTTTTGATTTAAAATCACCCGCATACGTTTTACAACGAGTGTACTCCAAATCAGTGTACAACGAGAATTCCTAGTGATCGCGATACCGACGGATGCCAAAATTTTACATTTTTTTATCGATTGTTTCGATAATTTATATTTTCGACGATTTCGTTTTAATTACATATTAAGTCGTATCGGGAACCTTATTATCATATTTATGATGCATTTTAACTTTTGAAAAGTATTTTTACGAAACCCGAGCCCCGTAAATATTTTCAAATTGACTAATAGTCATTTTCTACCCTTTAAACTATATATTGCATTTTAAGTCCTAAAGTTTCAAAATTGGTAAAACAACCCCTCCACCTAAACCCCATATAAATTCATTTTTCTTAACTAAAACACACACACAAAACGTAATTAAAAAAAAATCACCACCACCCTCCCCCTTTGCCTCCTTGCCGTGAACTCCACCCCAAAACACCCCTAAATCATCATCATCCATCTTGATTTAACAAAAACTAATTTAAGACCAACTCATAGATTTCAAAGATGCTTCTAATGATACAAAAATCTCCCACATGCATAAAGTTTTAAGTTTTCTCATGATTTTATGATAGGTATGTGTTTTGATCATCATGCATGTGATGATCATGCTATGATGTTTATATTTTGATATTAAAAAGTTTTATTTTTGATCTTTGATTTTTATTAAATTTGTCATGCAAGTGTTTAGGAGTTTGTTTGGTTAATGGGTTTGATAGTAGGTGATTTTAGAGATATGAATCATGTTAAAATGGGTCAAAATATTAATTTGTTATGATTTCTAAAAGTGTATACTACATCAGAAGGTTTAGAATAGATTTTTGTTGGTTTAAGTTTGGATATAGGTTGAGATTAATTTATTTTGTTGTATATCTTTTCAAGACGCTTGTTTTGATATAAGATAGAGCTTCTAACTCATTACGGATCAAAAGTTATGCTAGTTTTAGTTTTCGTGTACCGGGAGACGCAAATCGGCACAACCCGAAATTGTGGTTGATTTTGGGTCGACTCTCGGGGACTTTAGGCATGGTTAGATAATTGATACTACTGGTTTTTAAGGTTAATAAACTTAATATGATGAGTCTAGTAGTGGGTTTAAAAGGCGGATTGTAAAGATAATACTTTTAAAGTGGTATAAACGGTTTTATAAAACAAATATACAAATATGTCCCAAAATTTAGAGTCGAGTAGAGTGTCGAGCTGATGGGTTTTAAAGTATGAACTTTTGCCCAAATTTTGGTAGGGTCTTATATAGGTTATAAGTGACCTTGACACCAAATTTCATCTAAATCGGACAAGTCTAGATAGGGTAGATCGGTGTCTACATTCGGAGTGTACTTGCTTATTTGTATTTTGGACACATAGTTCAATGCTCGTGTGGCGTGAGTTTGAGTATTCACTATTGGACATGGTGACTTACTCATGTGCTTAGTCATTATATAAATGACTTAGTTACTAGTCCGAGTGAGGTTAAATGATAGTTTGACTTGCGTTGACTTGGCGCCTTATGACGGGTCAATTTCAAGTGTACAAGTGTTTAAACGGGTAGTGTTGGATAAATAGGTTAATATGGATTCATTTGGTTCATGTCGTTAGTCATGAAATATGAATACTTTAAAAATATTTAAAGTCATATTATACTTGGTATATATCGATATTTGAGTTCGAGACTTATCGTGCGCCTTATTTTGATAGGTTGCGGTTTTCGTGTTTCCCGGGCATCCATATCGTCGGTGACCGTCATGCTACTACTTTTTCTACTCAACTTATGAGTAAAATGATTCACTTAACTCGTGGATAAGGTGAGTTCATAGCCCCTTTTACTTGCACAATGTTTCTAAAGGCGGGGTGAGATTATACATGATGGAACACAACCATTTAAAAACTGTATGCTATCCTGAACTTGTATGCTATCCAGAATTCGTATGCTTTCCAAACTTTCATTATTATTATTTACTTTAGTCTATAGCCTAAATTTTCCTCTCCTGATCATGAACCGTTAATTATTGAGTACCAAGGGTAAATGTTGTGGGTGGATCTATCGGGATTGACAATCCCCGTCCCGATTACCTTGTCGCATTTAACATTTGATTTATTACTTGAGTATTTAGGCTGAATACTCACCAGAGGGACTTACACTGAGTTAAGCTTCGGGTCATGAACTAAACAGCAATAATATGTTTCGGATTATGGTTTATGTACATAACCATTTCCCCAATTTCTTTTTTACAAATGAATGCTTGTGTTCCACACCTTTACTGCTAAACCTATGAATATCACTCAACTTTATGTTGACGATTTTACATGTTTAATCTCAGTTATTATTACTTAGCTTTGCTTGGATGGGAGCCCGTAGGATATTATCAGAGCTTGGAGATTTCTGTGTATATTTTAACCTTTGGTTTTATCTAAAAGATGTTAGAAGTTATTCTGTCTTTTTGTAACTATATGTTATAAATCATGATGAAATAATAAATTTTCCGCATATAAAACTCTGGGACCTATGTTTAAAACTCTGATCTTTTATGATGTAATGTATATGTTTTTATTACGTCAACTTTGTGTCAATAGTATTTTTTTGTTTCTTGTATCATGACGTGGAACCCCCTTGCTGCCTAGTTGTTTCCTTGCCTGATTCTGAGGGTCTCACAGATTGGTATCAGACCGATGGTTATAGGGAACTGAGTCGTTTTTCAAGACTTAGTATATAACCGAAAGTTCAAATATTTTATTTTTCTAAGTGTCAAACACAAAATCTGCCATTATTGTTCGATATCTACGCGGGTAACTCTCTAACCCTTATTATTTACTTTTAATTATCGTTGTAGTATTTCATCTCTTGATTACATTTTGAAATATTACATTACTCTAATGACGATAATTACTATGTCTTTTCAAAGCTTTCTTGCTCAATGAATTCTCCTTGAATATTGTGATTACATGTGCTCTTACTGCATTTCTTGAATTCTTGTTCTTGTGAATTGATCTTGTTACCATGATTTTAATTTGTTATGACATTTCATACTTGTATTCGGAGGGCGTATGCTGCTAACTTTTTATACTCACTTTTCTGAGTACTATTTCTATCTTGTTTATGCGTGATACGACTGACCTCATATACATGTTCGTTTTGAACCGTTTGTTTTTTTTTCTCGACTCACTGTTACATGTTGTGCATACTCTCGTGATACCATTGTTTGGGATTGAATAAGTGTTGTTTACGATGAAACTTCTGATTTCATTTTACTGCCGTATGTGTTACCTTCATTGTTTAACTCTTTTAAGATACCTATTTAGATATCCAAATTGCTTTCTGGCCATTTGTGATTGAATGTCTAGTCTATCGACCATTGTGTAGCTCAATGTGTCACCGTAAAAGACTAAAGGACATCGTGAAAGTCACACATCTCGAAGCATTCCTTAAATTCGTGTTGAATAATATCGTGAGTTTTCGTAACCTTAATTGACCTTTACGTCACCGTTTTACACGACACTCGTATATCGATTAAATATTACTTCATTGACCATTTTACGTTTCGACTTCGAATTACAACGTCCGTTGTACCTTGAGAACATCATCGTCATCTTGTAATTCATCCTCTATTATGTGGCAATTGTTTGGAACATGATTGTACTCCTATAAACTTGTATCCTCCCTTTTCATTAATCCTCCTCGCTCTAGGAGTGCGACTGGTTAATGTTCCGTTTCTTTCTCGATATGTCTTGTGATTTTGGAAAATCACACTGCCAAGAGACCTTCATGCATTACATTTTGAAATCGAAGACACAGATGTCATGCGCTGGTTTTGATTTCTTAGTTTATTATTGGTATTCTTAAACCATTTTTATACTATGTTTTCCTTTATATGCCTAATTATACAATTACTTTCTCTTTTGTCTTTATGAAATCCACAAGTAATGTGTGTACATAAATTCTGGGTCATTATAAAGTTTGAATTAAATTTCAAGGTGTCGAAAAATATACTTTGTGTAGAAGATTTACAGATAATCTAACGATGTCGAGAAATATTTTTATAACTTTAGACATAAAAAATATATATTTCTACTTGTTGAGACGTCCGTTTAGGACATAAAATTTGGCCAGTAAATCTTAAAAACGAGCAAGTTAAGCTCATTTGAAATTGTAAAATTTAAGAATTTAATTCTACATATTTCAAAAATATCATTTTGTTGAAAAATTTAATGCAAGGGAATTTTCGTCAATTTTTTATCCGTTCCAAGTCTCGAGTAAAACTAGAAAGTTGATCAAAACGTCGTTTTCCACCCCAATTGCTTTAGACTTCGAGTCTTGAAAATGTCATTTAGTGAGTCAATTGGCCAGCTCAGACCCCAAAAGTCAAACTTAAAAGTCAAAACTGATAGACTTTAAAAATATGGTTTGAAGCGTTTTTTAGTTCGTTTGAGCTCGTAAAACTTTAACAAGTGAGATTTTACAACTACCAAACAGTAATTACGTTTGAAAACGTTAAAATAGTAACTTTGAGCTCAGTCATACATACATATATATTGAATTTTGGTAACCAAGTGATTTGATAAACCAATGATAAACTATATGTTTCGAAAAATGTGTACATTTTATGCGTCACTATTTACGTGTTAATTTCCTAAACTTTCCTAAAATAGAAACTTTTCGAAGTAGTTGAACTATTTGGGAACTGATGCCCTAATTTTAGAAAAGCATATTTATGTCAAATAAACTACAATGTGAACACATATAGATTCCTCTATCCTTTCTTTTATATATGACTTATTTGCCATTCTATATTTTCTTTCTTTGCTTCTATCGTACCACTAATTTGGAATCAAGATTTGAAATTCTCATTTACACATTTTCGTTATCATCATGACACGTGTCTCATGAAGATTCCGGCAAAACCTTTTGAAACCTTATCACCTTGTAATTACTTCACTGATTGACTTGAACTACTCTTTATTACCCCCATGTAACCCACTCGCTACTTTATAAGTTAGCATATAAACTCAAACAGGTATTGTTTGCAAATCATTTTACAAAATGTTCCACTTGGGCCTTAATAAATACTTAAATGTTATCTTATATTTATTCTCACAAATTGTTCAACAATTGGTCTTGTAAAGAATTATTGTAACAATAAAATGGTTGATTTAAACATCTAGCCAATTAGTTACTGGCTAAGAGTTTCATAAATTATTTTGATTCTTGCTTTTATAAATGGCATTATATACATATTTTAAATCATATGACATGTAATATTGGTTTGACGAAGTTGAGCATTGCATTGCTAGCCCTAAAATATGCATGACCTGATCACATATGCGTAATTTAGAAGGAGCCATGCGAGGCCGAATAGTAGTCACCTTAAATATTTGGCCAGGAACCAACTTTTTACTTGTGTTAATGAAAAAGTTAGATAAATGAAAATTTAGAAAACTTTTACATCTTATGCGAGTAGCAACAATTCGTGACATACACATATGAACCCTTATCTTTTCTTGAACAAAGTACATGCATCAAGCCCATAATTCTTTACTCAACGACCTTTGTTTTACTTGTTACCTCATCTCCTTTCGTGATATAATTCTTGTTACCGCTTGTCTAATTTCTTCCATTGATACTAGACTTGAAAGTTTCAACATTGTTATGCTTCTACATCAATCGACCTTCTTTATCTATTTTGTTATACCTTTGAAACGTCTTTGGACGTGGATAATGATTTATGGATAGACATGGATAATGAATTTCTTTATCCGTCATGATGTGTGTTAGACCCCATCGTCTTGAAATTCATTCGTGTGCACCATGTGTTGACTTCGTTCTCTCATTGCTAATGTTGTTCATTTTACTGGAATTACTCTCAAGTGACTTCCTAAGAATTTTCTAATTTGATTCGAAAATTCGTTGTGTGGCTTTTCTCTTTCGATCGTGTATCGACCACCGAGAACTTAATAAGCCATCGTTGGTGACACCAACCACACTCGTGAATTAACCATGTGCTAAATCTTTTGTTTCTTATTATCCTTACCATCGATGCATCTATTCTATCAAGATCATTAAAAAATGGTACGGATTCATTTTATTACCTCTTGTTGTTTCTTGTATTCTAATTGTTGATTTTTATTCGCTTCATACTTGTTTACTATCTTGTCACCTTTTGAAAAACCAGAATATGTCAAGCTGTATCTTTTAAAATATCTGATTTTATCATACTTTACTTCCAATATAATGAAATTATTAAATTAATTTATAATTTCTAACAATGGTTTTAATAATTTGGAAAATCGTATTTTCACTAATGGTAACGATAAACTTGAGTTTTTAACAATAAATTCATAAAGTCACCAAAAGTTCTTAAGTCGATCAAGATAACTATTTTGAACTGTCCTACCTTTTGGCTTTGAAATTCTGATCAAGAAAAAGATTTAGCAACTGCTTACTCACTAAATGTATATATAGTTTGAATTTTACATCACTAAACCTTGAAAAATTTTCTTTTAATCAAGAAAGTACCAAAACAGAGTTTTACAATAATATCACATTCTAGATAAATAATCGTGACAACTTGTATTTCAAATGTTCATATGTAATTCATTTTTCCCTTCTATTTCTCTTGTAATTAGATTGCTAAGTTTTAAGATTGTCATGTTTTACAATTGCGCGATTTGTGACTCCTTGTTGATTTATAATCTTGATTCATTTTAGCACACTTTGCCGGTTTAAGCAATTCTTGTGTTCATTCTATCTCATGAGATTTCTCCATATTGAAAGGTCATTATTCTAATACGAGTTTGAAAATCTTATTCGAAAAGGAATTAAGAAACTGAAGCATAGTGAATTCTAATTGTTAAGGTACGTCGTGGTGCTGAAATTACTGGGAAGAACTGAATCAGTTCTAAACCATGTACCTCCTTTTGTTTACATCTTCTTCTATCTCTAGTAGAACTCTGAGGGACCAGCATTCCTGTAGGGGGGTAGACTGTAAGAACCCGTACTTTCTCAGCATTATCTTATTCTTCTATTAGTGCTTCTTGAATTTTCCAACGTATTACATTTTCTTGTATTCTTATATGTAAATCATGAGATCATGTTAGTTTTAATAAATTATACTTTTTAAGTATTTTCTGATCATTGGTAATACTTTATCTGGAATTATAAGTTTTTTTTTATTTTTCCATATTTATTTAAATCAAAGTTTTTGATTTAAAATCACCCGCGTACGTTTTACAACGAGTTTACTCAAAATCAATGTACAACAAGAATTCCTAGTGATCGTAATACCGACGGATGCCCAAAATTTTACATTTTATTATCGATTGTTTCAAAAATTTATATTTTCGACGATTTCGTTTTAATTACATATTAAGTCGTGTCGGGAAACCTTATTATCATATTTATGATGCATTTTAACTTTTGAAAAGTATTTTTACAAAACCCGAGACCCGTAAATAGTTTCAAAATTGACTAATAGTCATTTTCTACCCTTTAAACTATTTATTGCATTTTCAGTCCTAAAGTTTTAAAAATTGGTAAAACAATCCCTCACCAAAACCCCATATAAATTCATTTTTCTTAACTAAAACACACACACAAAACATAATTCATAAAAAAAAATCACCACCGCGCTCCCCCTTTGCCTCCTTGTCGTGAACTCCACCCCAAAACACCCCTAAACCATCATCATCCATCTTGATTTAACAAAAACTAATTTAAGACCACCTAATAGATTTCAAATATGCTTCTAATGATACAAAAATCTCCCACATGCATTAAGTTTTAAGTTTTCTCATGATTTTATGATAGGTATGTGTTTTGATCATCATTCATGTGATGATCATGCTATGATCTTCATATTTTGATATTAAAAAGTTTTATTTTTGATCTTTGATTTTTGTTAAATTTGTATTGCAAGTGTTTAGGAGTTTGTGTGGTTAATGGGTTTGATAGTATGGTGATTTTAGAGATATGAATCATGTTAAAATGGGTCAAAATAGATTTGTTATGATTTCTAAAAGTGTAAACTACATCAGCAGGTTTAGAACATATTTTTCTGGTTTTAAGTTTGGATATAGGTTGAGATTGACTAATTATGTTGTAGAATTTTTGAACACGCTCGTTTTGATATAAGATAGAGCTTCTAACTCATTACGGATCAAAAGTTATGCTAGTTTTAGTATTCGTGTACCGGGAGACGCAAATCGGCACAATCCGAAATTGTGGTTGATTATGAGTCGACTCTCGGGGACTTTAGGCATGGTTAGATAATCGATACTACTGGTTTTAAGGTTTATAAACTTAATATGATGAGTCTAGTAGTGGGTTTAAAAGGCGGATTGTCAAGATAATACTTTTAAAGTGGTATAAACGGTTTTATAAAACAAGTATACAAATTTGTCCAAAAATTTAGAGTCGAGTATGAACTTTGGCTCAAATTTTTGCAGGGTCTTATAAAGGTTATAAGTGACCTTGACACCAAATTTCATCTAAATCGGACAAGTCTAGATAGGGTAGATCGGTGTGTACATTTGGAGTGTACTTGTTGATTTGTATTTTGGACACATAGTTCAATGCTCGTGTGGCGTGAGTTTGAGTATTCACAATTGGACATGGTGACTTACTTAAGTGCTTAGTCATTATATAAATGACTTAGTTATTGGTCCGAGTTAGGTTAAATGATATTTTGACTTGCGTTGACTTGGTGTCTTATGACGGGTCAATTTCAAGTGTACAAGTGTTTAAACGGGTAGTGTTGGATAAATGGGTTCATATGGATTCATTTGCTTCGTGTCGTTAGTCATGAAATATGAATACTTTGAAAATATTTAAATTCATATTATACTTGGTATATATCAATATTTGAGTTCGAGTCTTAACACGCGCCTTATTTTGATAGGTTGCGGTTTTCGTGTTTCCCGGTCATTCATATCGTCGGTGACTGTCATGCTACTACTTTTTCTACTCAACTTATGAGTACAATGATTCACTTACCTCGTGGCTAGGGTGAGTTCATAGCCTCTTTTACTTGCACAATGTTTCTAAATGCGGGGTGAGATTATACATGGTGGAACACAACCATTTAAAACTATATGCTATCTTGAACTTGTATGCTATCCAGAACTTGTATGATTTCCAGACTTTCTTTATTATTGTTGCTTTTAGTTTGTAGCCTTAAGTTTCTTCTCCTGATCATGAACCGTTAATTATTGAGTACCAAGCGCGAATGTTGTGGGTGGATCCATCGGGATTGACAATCCCCGTCCCGATTACCTTGACGCATATAACATTTGATTTATTACTTGAGTATTTAGGCTGAATACTCACCAGAGGAACTTACACTGAGTTAAGCTTCGGTTCATGAACTAAACAACAGTAATATGTTTTGGAGTATAGTTAATGACCATAACCATTTCCCCAATTTCTTGTTTACAAATGAATGCTTGTGTTTCACACCTTTACTGCTAAACCTATGAATATCACTCAACTTTATGTTGACAATTTTACAAGTTTAATCTCAGGTATTATTACATAGCTTTGCTTGGATGGGAGCCCGCAGGATATTATCGCAGCTTGGAGATTTCTGTGTATATTTTAAACTTTGGTTTTATCTAAAAGTTGTTAGAAGTTATTATGTCTTTTGGTAACTATATGTTATAAATCATGATGAAATACTAAATTTTCCGCATATAAAACTCTGGGACCTAAGTTTAAAACTCTAATTCTAACACCCCCACAAATGCTATGCGCAGCGGAACTACAACATTTGGGTGCTAGGCAGTTATCATCGCACACAAGATATATCAAACGACTCAAAGAGACGTAAAAGTTTTAACCTAAATTAAGCATTGTTAAAAACATACATGTCTACGGTTTTCCAAACCCAAAATGATACAACACAGAGTTAGCGTTTTGGTCCCCACGAATCTCAACCCCAAAAGATACATTTTCGACAACATGACAGAAAAATTAAAATGTTCAAGTTAAATATGGGTGGAAAAACAAGTAGACGCCAAGTCACACACAACTCCCATCCAATGCATGCTCCATGCTATACTTCATCGGTTACCTGAAACACATGCTAAATTGGGTCAACAAATAATGTTGAGTGGAATTCATAGGTTTTATAATCTCATTTTGAACATATGTATTATAAAAATCATTCACGATCATTCATAGACTTGTCGATCAAACAATCTATTTTCAAGGTTATGACAATTGTGTTTAAGCTCATGACACTAATCCGTTAACTCAATCACCCGCGTAATAATTACCAGCGTGATTAAGATGAAACCATTGCCCCTTCTAAAGGCATCAGTTGCAATTATACCTTATCTCTTATCACAAGTTATCCGTCCGCAGGGGGTACTCAACGTACTAGCCCTCGTCTCGGATAGGGTCGTCAACCCCATAGTACTATCAATTGTATAATCGGCTATTTTCAATCCACACTAGGATTAAACAATAGTTAATAGTTCATGAATATAGGGTCTTTTGCAACTAGGTACTCAACACCATTTAAGGCAACATTCGGGTCCAATAATCATTCATGACATATGTTAATTTTAGAAAACTAGCATGCATTTCCCTCGCGGGTAAAACAATTTAAAATAGTAATAAGCGAGGCTACAAATTCACACCTTATGTATATAGAGTAGTCGACGATTCGAGTGACGATCACTGACGATGATGAGGATGCCCGGGGAATTCAACACCTAACAAACAATAACGCGTAATGAGTAATCTCATTTATAAACTTTAAGTACTGTATATTACATACATATTAGTCAATTGTGATAATTACAAACTCACTCCAAAACCAAACGGATAATTGTTACTCGTTTTATACTATTCATCTACGTTATTAACGTTATTACCCTTTTTAATTTTTCGCCGATACTTACCAAAAGTATGGGCTGTTTTACTAGACTTAAACCCTTTTATAAAATTTGGGAAAATTCTCAAAAATACCTTAGGACCTGTAGAAAACCCATTTTTAATCCCATTAAAAGTTTTCACTTTTACGACCCGTTACTCAACACATTACTAAACCTACGTTTTTTGGACTGATTTTGCACATTGACCATGTTGGACTTATTTGACCCATTTAAAATATACCATTGACCCATTTGACACCTAAGTCTACTAATAGACTCAAAAATGCAGGTTTGAGGCCAAAAATAAACCTTTAACCAATTACCAAACTATATCTATGGTCCCTGGGATTTGACCCAAAACCAAACATAATTTCGGATTATGTAGGTTCTCATTTCCCGGTACACGTATTTTCAAAACATCATAACTTTTGACTCGTTAGGAGTCATAAGCTCTATCTTATACCAAATCAAAGCTAAGAAGACGCTCTACAATTATATCCTAGTCTCATGACCTGTTTACAAAATCAAATTTATGAAAAAAAAGCCTAAACAATCTGCCTAAATTTACCCATCTCAAAATCAATCCAACACTCGTTTCCAAACCATTTTATCGACACTTAACCTCAACTTAAACACTCCTAACCATGACTAACCATCCTAATCAGTCCTTAACTCCTAAAATACCAAATACATCTCAAAACCCATTCACCAAATCAAACATGCAATGAGGTTTACCCATTCTAAAACACCTAAAAACATGAATTAAACACAAAAACCATAAGCAAAACATCAAACACCATGATCCACCAAACACCCCCATTTGGCCGTGGGGTGTGGGTGATCAAAACACCCCAACCAAATTGATTTTGGTTGGTTTTTTGGGTGATTATCCATCTACTATACCCTAATTAAACATGCATGAACTCAATTAACATCAAAACAAATTTTTGAAAAAACCCATTTGATTCTTGAAAATTTTTATGAATGCATGTTAGATTAAAGCATATCAAAACACTTGGAATGATTAAACAAGATGTGGTCTAACCTTGGTTTTAATTAAACAAGCTAGAAAAAAATATATGGTGGTGGTGTGGTGGTTTGTGGCCGTCGGCCTAAAGAGAGAAGAGAGAGAGATTGAAGAAAGTTTTTAGTGTATTTTGTGTTGTGTGTGTTTGTATTTCAACTTTGTAAAAATTGGAAGCCCTTCTGTGCAATTATAGCATTCTTTTGGCCTTAAATGAAAACGACCTCAAATGTTTGCGGGAATGACTCACTAGTCAATTTGGAAAATTTTGCGGGAGTCGGGGGTCATCCCGAACACTCCAAAATACTTTTAGGACAAATTAAATGTACCCGGAAAGCAATAAAACGCACCCGACTCAACTTAACACGAACCGAAAGTAAAATCCTCGAAAAATTATAATATTGATAAAACGACAATAAACATAGAAATTTGGGCATCCATCGGGATCGTAGTCGTAATCGTTCTTCTTAAATCGTCAATCGTCAAGATTACGACCTCAAACATTAGTTTCAACCAAAACAATAAAATATATAGTAAATAAAATTTCTTAAAAATTTTCAAAAATAAGCGTAATTTAGGGTAAGATAAGTGACCTCGGTTCTGGTTATCACATCCACCCCTCCTTAAAGAGAGCGACGTCCCGGCGCTCCCCTCTTCTTATACTCACATTTCGTGCCGCTGGAACAGATGAGGATATCTCTCCTTGAAAAAGTCCTCACGTTTCCAAGTGTATTCCGGTCCACGCCTAGAATTCCATCGAACCTTCACAATGGGAATTCTACTATGCTTCAGCCTCTTGACCTCTCGGTCCATAATTTCCACGGGTTCTTCCACGAAGTGCATTTTATCGTCCAGCTGAATCTCGTCCAAAGGAATCACCAATTCCTTATCCGCCAAACTCTTCTTCAGATTTGATACGTGAAACGTGTCGTGAATAGCACTAAGCTCATTCGGCAATTCTAACTTATACGCTACCGGTCTAATTCGTTTAACAATCTTGAATGGTCCAATATACCACGGACTCAACTTTCCTTTCTTCCCAAAACGAATCACACCCTTCCATGGCGAAACCTTAAGCATAACCATGTCTCCGACCTTAAATTCCAACGGTTTTCTTCTATTATCGGCATAACTCTTCTGTCGGCTTCTTGCAGCAAGTAACCGGTTCTTGATTTGCACAATCTTCTCGGTCGTCTCCAAAACCATTTCGGGTCCAGTCAACTGACTTTCTCCTACTTCACTCCAACACACAGGTGATCTACACTTCCTTCCATACAACGCTTCGAATGGTGCAGCCTTGATGCTCGCATGATAACTATTATTATACGAGAACTCCACTAACGGTAAGTGGCGTTCCCAACTTCCTCCAAAATCAATCACGCATGCTCAGAGCATGTCCTCCATCGTCTGAAAATTTCGTTCGCTTTGGCCATCCGTCTCCGGGTGATAGGCCGTGCTCAAACTCAATTCAGTGCCCATCGCACGTTGAAGAGATTTCCAAAAGTCCGAAGTAAACCTACTATCACGATCCGAAATGATCGATATAGGTACACCATGTCTGCAAACAATCACCTTCACGTACACACTAGCAAGTTTCTCCATGTTGTCCGTCTTCTTTATAGGTAAGAAGTGAGCAGATTTCGTCAATCTATCCACTATTACCCAAATCATATCACATCCACTAGGAGTTCTAGGTAAACCTGTCACGAAATCCATAGTGATCCTCTCCCATTTCCACTCTAGGATCTCTGGTTGTACCAACAGCCCAGACGGTTTCTTATGTTCGGCTTTAACCTTCGCACAAGTCAAACACCTACTAACGTAACGAGCAATCTCCGCCTTCATATTCGGCCACTAGTAGACTTTCTTCAGGTGATGATACATCTTATCCGATCCAGGATGTATCGAGTACTTCGACTTATGAGACTCGTTCATAACCAAATCTCGTACTCCAGGCATTCCTTCCTCGGATGGACACAACGGTAACCAAATCCGATTCTTAAAATATCTCAGTCCGTCTGACCTAACCACAAAAAGAGGTTTCAACAGTCTTCCCAGATTCTCAGCACCAACATTCTCTTCCATTAATCCTTTCTCTTGAGCCTTCAGTATTGTTTCGGTTAAATCAACACCCTCAGTCATCACTAAAGCTCTGACTCTCAAAGGTTTCTCTCTATCCTTCCTACTAAGTGCATCCGCTACAACGTTCGCCTTGCCAGGATGGTAGCGAATCTCACAGTCATAGTCACTCAGTAGTTCCACCCATCGCCTCTGTCTCATGTTCAACTCCTTTTGGTCTAAAATGTGCTGCAAACTCTTGTGGTCAGTGAATACAACACACTTCGTCCCATACAAGTAGTGTCTCCATAGTTTCAGCGCAAAAACTACAGCTCCCAATTCCAAATCATGTGTAGTGTAGTTCTCTTCATTCTTCCTCAATTGTCTCGACGCGTAAGCAATCACCTTCTCACGCTGCATCAACACAGCTCCATAACCCTTACGAGACGCGTCACAATACACCATGAAGTCTTCGATTCCTTTTGGAAGTGACAAGATCGGAGCAGAACACAACTTGTCCTTAAGTGTTTTGAAAGTGAGTTCTTCATCATCTCCCCATTCATACACCCGATTCTTTTCTGTAAGCTTTGTCAATGGCTTCGCAATCAACGAAAATCCTTCAATGAATCTCCGATAATACCCAGCCAAACCAAGGAATTGTCGAACTTCAGTTTGCGTTGTCGGTGCCGACCATTCCCTGATTGCCTCGACTTTGGCAGGATCCACACGAACTCCTTTGCTATCAATTTCGTGCCCAAGGAATTGCACAGACTCTAACCAAAACTCACACTTTGAGAATTTTGCATACAGCTTCTCTTTCTTCAGTAGATCCAATATCTTTCTCAGGTGCTTCTCGTGCTCTTCCTTACTCTTAGAGTAAATAAGAATATCATCGATGAATACAATGACAAACTTATCTAGATACGGCTTGCATACTCGATTCATAAGGTCCATGAATACTGCAGGCGCGTTTGTTAGCCCAAAAGGCATCACTCGGAATTCAAAGTGTCCATACCGCGTACGAAAGGCAGTTATAGGGATATCCTCCTCCCTCACACGCATTTGATGATACCCTGATCTCAAGTCGATCTTTGAGTACACACAGGAACCTTGCAATTGGTCAAACAAATCGTCAATCCTCAGCAATGGATACCGATTCTTAACCGTCAACTTGTTGAGCTCTCTATAGTCGATACACATCCGGAATGACCCATCTTTCTTCTTCACAAACAACACTGGCGCTCCCCATGGTGATAAGCTCGGTCGAATAAATCCCTTCTCCATCAACTCTTTCAATTGATCCGATAACTCCTTCAACTCTGATGGTGCTAATCGATAGGGTGCACGAGCAACTGGTGCAGCTCCCGGCATCAAATTGATTCGAAATTCGACTTCACGGGTGGGTGGTAAACCCGGCAACTCATCAGGAAAAACTTCCGGATATTCGCGAATTACAGGTACCTCTTCTAACTTTGCCTCTAAGTCACCATCACTAGAAACTTGTGCCAAAAACACATCACATCCATCTTCTACATATCTCATCATTTTCAAGCAAGATATCACTTTCAAACGAGAGGTGCATTCATCTCCCTTCACAGTCAAAACCTTATTCCTCAACGGGATTTGAACTAATCTTTCTCCACAAACGATCACGACACTATGCGCCATCAGCCAATCCATTCCAACGATCACATCGAACGATCCTAGCTCTATGGGCATTAAGTCGATATCAAAATCCTAATTCCCTAACTTCAATGTACACCCTTTTAGTATAGAATTTGTACTAACGATCTTCCCATCGGCTAATTCCACGTTATAACTAGTCGTTAGCATTACCGGTTCTCTATTGATATGACGACTAAATTTAACATCTACGAAGCTCTTGTCGGAACCAGAATCAAACAATATACTAGCATAACAAGCGTCTAGCAGAAACGTACCGGTAACCACATTAGGGCCGTGCGGTTTATCAGCAGTCCCTACTCGATACACAGCAGCAGCATTATTTCCTCCTTGCCTGTTTCCAGCCTTCGGGCAATTCCCTTGCTTATGCCCTCTTTCTCCACATCCGAAGCAAACCATCACCTTCGTGGCATTTGCCCCAGTAGCTACCCCTTTAGCTCGGCAATCTGCAATTCTATGACCCGCTTTTCCGCACTTGCCACACGCAGGTGGGCAATTCCCTACATGGTACAAATTACATCGACCACAGTGGGGATTCACCTTAGCTCCTCTAGGGTTAGTGACAGCCCTCATCCCATCATTTCTTCTCTGGTTGAACTGCTGGTTGCGGTTCTGACCTTGGTTGTTAAGGTTTCCTCCACGATTTTGACCTTGGGATTGATTACCCTGAGCTGCTTCCCACTTTCTCTTGTTCCCTTCGGCAATGTAGTCCTTCTTATCTTGCAGTTTGACATCCATTAGCGCGTGAGCCATTTGGACTGCTTCATCGAATGACCCAGGCTTAGATGAAGTTGTCTCACCCTTGATATTGCTTGACAAACCCTTGATGTACTACTTCATTTTCTTGTGATCATCAGCAAAGGCATCAGGACACAAAAGGCTCAATTCATTAAACCTCCTTGTATACGCGGTAATGTCATTGTTCCTCAAAGACAAATGCCTTAACTCATCTTCTAGTGGACCCAGCTCCTCTTCGGGACAGAACTTTTTGGTCAAGAGAGCCTTGGTAGCAGTCCAAGTCCTCGCATTTGCTACCGCTAATCCAACAGTGGCTACTTGATTGTTCCACCAACTTAAGGCGTCATCAAGAAAAGTGGCAGCTGCAAACTTGACTTTATTTGCCTCTGAACATCCGTTAATCTCAAAAGTACTTTCGATCTTCTCCAACCACCTTCGGAGTTCTAGGGCTCCGCCAGTTCTACGAAACTTTTTGGGACCGCATTTCATAAAACCAGCATAAGTACACTCCCTCGGGGCTTGCTGTCTTCCTGCATTTCCACCTTGATCTGGGTTACGGTTTGCACGATCCGCTTCGAGTGCATTTGAAATTGCTTCTTGAATCATTGTGTTCACACGGTCAGCTGTTAGCTTTGGAGGCATGGTGAATTCTCTAGTACACCTCTCTGCAAAGACAGGGAAAATAGAAAAACAAAGTAAGTATACACATCAAGATCAAGATGGATTTCTCTTTCAAGACATAATATAAGTACAACAACACATCACTACAAGGTTACTAATATTCATCAATTCACATCACAAAAGAGCAAATTAAAGACATATCATAGATTATGAAAGGTAAACATGGATTGCATTGATAAATTAACCAAAATTTGTGACAAGTAATGCCACTACAACCATACACCATCAAACTTAAGTCATCAAGTTTTTCATCACAATACCATCATACAGGAGTCTAAAATAGTTCGATTACAACGATCAAAGATAAAATAAAAGACAAGCAACTAGTCACATGGTGATCCACACGACCTCTTGGATGGTGGTTCTTCTTCATCCTCCTCGGGCTCTTCATCATTGTCTTCCTCGTCCTCGTCCATCTTCCTCTTTCCCTTATCATTCGGCCCACACTCAGTTGCCTTCTTTGTCCCAGAAGTAGATCCACACTCCACTACTACCTGATTCCCTAAAGTGATACACACACCTCTGGCAGGTGGCTGGACCATAAAATCATTAGCCTCCATTTCCGAGTCATCTACAAATCTCCAATCTTGTGGCAGGGATGCTCTAACACGATGCTCCCAACTTTGCATCCTAGTCAACCTCGCATGATCCTCCTTAACTTGCTCAAGACTAGCACTCAGGTTTGCTATCATCAATCTCAAACTATTAATATCACTCTTATTTGCCACTCCATCAAATTCAACCCTTGCAGTTCTTGCCAACAACCTCTGATGTGCCCTCTCATTCTCGTCGAACCTTTTGTTACTCTAGTTTCCACCACGTACCGCTCGTACATCGACCTATCCAATCTTCTCAAAACAAGCGGAACGTCACGATAAGCTCTTGGTCCAGGGCAGATGACTCTTATGATGTCCTGATGAAGAGAATTAGCGCTTGCTGCAGCGTCGGAACTTCTAGGGATACCTGGCATACCAATCAGATGAGAAATACGAGTAGGCCTGAGGAAGGTAGTACTCCTTCGATCGGGGTCCTGAGCTTGCACATTGTTCGTCTCGGCTTATCCTTCGACAGTTGTTCCAACATTTCCCCCTTCGTGTCCTTCGACGTATTCGTCTCCATTTCCGTTAGGCGGTACCTCGGCCATTCCTGCAATAACAAAGAATTTTGGAGGGTACGTAAGATTACTATTCAATATTTATAAATGCATGCATGCAAATGCAATGCAAAGATGGTACACATGCCCAAAATGCGATAATATGATGCTCATGCATATGCAATACAAGAATTACGGTATCGAGTACTCCACGTACAATTTCAACGTTTACATATAGTAGTTCAATATCTACGTAATAAATACCCACATATATTACTTCAACTCAAAGGTATACATCTATACCATCAATACTAAAATAAACCTTACCGGAGCCATGCAGGATAGTTGTGTGCTTGGACAATTTCTTACGACACCAAAAGTTATAGTTTAGGATTTTCAAAACGACCTAGTTCTCTATAACTCATGGCTCTGATTACCAATCTCTAACACCCCCACAAATGCTATGCGCAGCGGAACTACAACATTTGGGTGCTAGGCAGTTATCATCGCACACAAGATATATCAAACGACTCAAAGAGACGTAAAAGTTTTAACATAAATTAAGCATTGTTAAAAACATACATGTCTACGGTTTTCCAAACCCAAAATGATAAAACACAGAGTTAGCGTTTTGGTCCACACGAATCTCAACCCCAAAAGATACATTTTCGACAACATGACAGAAAAATTAAAATGTTCAAGTTAAATATGGGTGGAAAAACAAGTAGACGCCAAGCCACACACAACTCCCATCCAATGCATGCTCCATGCTATACTTCATCGGTTACCTGAAACACATGCTAAATTGGGTCAACAAATAATGTTGAGTGGAATTTATAGGTTTTATAATCTCATTTTGAACATATGTGTTATAAAAATCATTCACGATCATTCATAGACTTGTCGATCAAACAATCTATTTTCAAGGTTATGACAATTGTGTTTAAGCTCATGACACTAATCTGTTAACTCAATCACCCGCGTAATAATTACCAGCGTGATTAAGATGAAACCATTGCCCCTTCTAAAGGCATCAGTTGCAATTATACCTTATCTCTTATCACAAGTTATCCGTCCCAGGGGGTACTCAACGTACTAACCCTTGTCTCGGATAGGGTCGTCAACCCCATAGTACTATCAATTGTATAAGCGGCTATTTTCAATCCACACTAGGATTAAACAATAGTTAATAGTTCATGAATATAGGGTCTTTTGCAACTAGGTACTCAACACAATTTAAGGCAACATTCGGGTCCAATAGTCATTCATGACATATGTTCATTTTAGAAAACTAGCATGCATTTCCCTCGCGGGTAAAACAATTTAAAATAGTAATAAGCGAGGCTACAAATTCACACCTTATGTATATAGAGTAGTCGACGATTCGAGTAACGATCACTGACGATGATGAGGATGCCCGGGGAATTCAACACCTAACAAACAATAACGCGTAATGAGTAATCTCATTTATAAACTTTAAGTACTGTATATTACATACATATTAGTCAATTGTGATAATTACAAACTCACACCAAAACCAAACGGATAATTGTTACTCGTTTTATACTATTCATCTACGTTATTAACGTTATTACCCTTTTTAAGTTTTTCGCCGATACTTACCAAAAGTATGGGCTGTTTTACTAGACTTAAACCCTTTTATAAAATTTGGGAAAATTCTAAAAAATACCTTAAGACCTGTAGAAAACCCATTTTTAATCCCATTAAAAGTTTTCACTTTTACGACCCGTTACTCAACACATTACTAAATCTACGTTTTTCGGACTGATTTTGCGCATTGACCATGTTGGACTTATTTGACCCATTTAAAATATATCATTGACCCATTTGACACCTAAGTCTACTAATAGACTCATGAATGAAGGTTTGAGGCCAAAAATCAACCTTTAACCAATTACCAAACTATATCTATGGTCCCCGGGATTTGACCCAAAACCAAACATAATTTCGGATTATGTAGGTTCTCATTTCCCGGTACACGTATTTTCAAAACATCATAACTTTTGACTCGTTAGGAGTCGTAAGCTCTATCTTATACCAAATCGAAGCTAAGAAGACGCTCTAAAACTATATCCTAGTCTCATGACCTGTTTACAAAAGCAAATTTATGAAAACAAGCCTAAACAATCTGCCTAAATTTATCCATCTCAAAATCAATCCAACACTCGTCTCCAAACCATTTTATCGACACTTAACCTCAACTTAAACACTCCTAACCATGACTAACCATCCTAATCAGTCCTTAACCCCTAAAATACCAAATCCATCTCAAAACCCATTCACCAAATCAAACATGCAATGAGGTTTACCCATTCTAAAACACCTAAAAACATGAATTAAACACAAAAACCATAAGCAAAACATCAAACACCATGATCCACCAAACACCCCCATTTGGCCGTGGGGTGTGGGTGATCAAAACACCCCAACCAAATTGATTTTGGTTGGTTTGTTGGGTGATTATCCATCTACTATACCCTAATTAAACATGCATGAACTCAATTAACATCAAAACAAATTTTTGAAAAACCCATTTGATTCTTGAAAAATTTTATGAATGCATGTTGGATTAAAGCATATCAAAACACTTGGAATGATTAAACTAGATGTGGTCTAACCTTGGTTTTAATTAAAACAATCTAGAAAAAAAAATATGGTGGTGGTGTGGTTGTTTGTGGCCATCGGCCTAAAGAGAGAAGAGAGAGAGATTGAAGAAAGTTTTTAGTGTATTTTGTGTTGTGTGTGTGTTTGTATTTCCACTTTGTAAAAATTGGAAGCCCCTGTGTGCAATTATAGCATTCTTTTGGCCTTAAATGAAAACGACCTCAAATGTTTGCGGGAATGACTCACTAGTCAATTTGGAAAATTTTGCGGGAGTCGGGGTCATCCCGAACACTCCAAAATACTTTTAGGACAATTTAAATGTACCCGGAAAACAATAAAACGCACCCGACTCAACTTAACACGAACCGAAAGTAAAATCCTCGAAAAATTATAATATTGATAAAACGACAATAAACATAGAAATTTGGGCATCCATCGGGATCGTAGTCGTCATCGTTCTTCTTAAATCGTCAATCGTCAAGATTACGACCTCAAACATTGGTTTCATCCAAAACGATAAAATATATAGTAAATAAAATTTCTTAAAATTTTTCAAAAATAAGCGTAATTTAGGGTAAGATAAGTGACCTCGGTTCTGGGTATCACACTAATCTTTTATGATGTAATATATATGTTTTTATTACGTCAACTTTGTGTCAACAGTATTTCATTGTTTCTTGTATCATGACGTGGAACCCCCTTGCTGCCTAGTTGTTTCCTTGCCTGATTCTGGGGTTCTCACACTATATTACGTTTTTGTGCACACGTAATACAATGAGATAACCGTAAACCTAGTTCGTATAAATCGAGCAACTACGTCTTGTGAAATAAAGCTTAGTAAAAAAACTCAACTGAAAACTCCTTTGTGGGTTTCGGTTTGCGATCAACCAAGAGAGGGAGGAAGAGATAAAGTGTGTATTGAATTTTGAGGGGTAAGGGTGTTTATATATGCCTAGTAATTCTTGTAGCCCAAGTAAAACATAAATAAGGAAATTGTTTTCTTTCCCTTTTTCCTTCTCCAACCGCCGGCCCGAACACTCCTTTAGGGTGTTCCGGAACCTTCTTTCCTTCTTCTGATTTATTCCAAAACGCTCGTTAATACTTAACTCTTAATTATTAAATGATCGTTAAGTTATAGCTCGATTTAATTTAATAAATATAATAAATACATTTATTAAATATATTAACTCTTTACGTATTGTGTGCAATCCTGTAATCTCGAGTTCGATCCTAACACACGACTATTAAATATAAGTCCATAAACTCCCAGCTCCCACTTGGACATATATTGAATATCATGATTACATTGACTAGCGTCTAGTTAAGCTAGTAATGTCTCTAGTGCAACTCGAGTAAGGTCTCGTGGATAAAACCTTTTAATGATTCATCGTTATTATTATCTTTTTATTTCTAATACAACGCTAATAAGGATATGGATCTCAGTCATTCCTTTCATTAACCATTCTGTTTCCCGTTCACAGATTAATAAGATTACCAAAACACATTTGGGTGTGGCCACACAAACAACTTACTAATCCCACAAGGGGCCCAGCTATATTATAACTCCAAAATGAATTGGAGGAAATAAATTCAATATTGACTACAAGCAAAACCAATGAATTTTGCAACAGTTTTGAAAATAACCCTTATAGGTACCAGTTACGTTTAGCGTTAGATTATTCCATAGATATGCACTAGATTCATAACAATTTTCTGGTATCTTAGGTCTAAGGACAACTAGTTATGATTTACTTGATGACAAAGATCCACAAAGTAAAGTCATATAGTTGGGATAAGTCCAATATTCGATCCATTGAATATCATCCAAAATCGATCAATATACTTTCAAGTATACTCTATCGCAATTTTGAATTGACTTAATTTAATAATACTCCCATACTATTAATCGAAAATGGACATTTAGGATAACACTTTATTCATGGATTAAAACATGTAAAATAGGATACAAAATTAAATAACAAGAATAAACGAAATCCAGTCTTTATTTCATTAAATAATACTCTCTCCGTCCCTAAATAATCGTCCACACTCGACTTTGACCTTAAATTATTTTTCTTGTGTTATGTAATACTTAATGCAAATTATATGAATGGATTGAGTTTTATGTGTATTATCATTAATATAATTTTTATCAAGTATTATATAACACAAACAAAATAATTTAAAGTCAAAGTTAAAAATAATGACTCTAAAAGTCAAAAGTGGAAATTTATTTAGGGACGGAGGGAGTAATGTTTAACATCCTTTATCCAAATACTAATCACGGATTTATTGCATGAAATCGCTAGCAATTTGAAGTCCAATGCTTTTGGAATGTTCAATAACCTTTCCTCTAGGAAACACCTTAGTTAAAGGATCTGCTACGTTATCATCTGTGCGAACTTTTAATAATTTGATTTCACGAGCTTCAACTTGTTCTCGTACGTAATGATATCTCCATCCATGTACTCAGATTGAGTAGCATGCATTGCAATCACTGTCTGTTTCTTACTCTTCCAGTCAACTGCTCCTCCATTGATAACAAACACATAACTCGTCTGAGACTTCGCATCGTATTTATCACATTGCCTGGACGCATCACAAAAACATGTAACATTCAGTTCTGTGTCTGGTTTCCCTCCAAATACCAAAAACATATCTTTCGTACTCCTCAAATACTTTAGAATATGTTTAGCAACAGTCCAGTGGAGCTTCCCTGGATTATGTTGGTAACGACTGACCAAGTTCTAAGCAAACGTCACATCAGGCCTTGTGCATCTTACATCATACATAATAGATCCTACAGCCGAAGCATAAGGTGTGACAACCACGTTTTGAGGTTCGTCACTTAGTTTTATTTTGTACATATTTCATGAAATTATATGTCTTTATGTGTTAATTGGTGTGAATAAATTATGGTTTGGACATCGTTTACAGGTACGGGGTACGATGTAAGTGAAATGATGTGTGGTTATTTCATGTTCATGAGCTCGTGTGGTAGTGACTATGAAATGAAACAGTGTTTTTTGAAGTTTTTATATATACGTATATGTATTATAGTAAATCGTATATTTACGATGCGAGGGTTTAGCGTTTAGAGGTCTCGGACAAAGGATTTAGTGTCGGAATAAATTTACGGGTTAGATTTAGGTTATTTTAGACTTAGTTATTAAGTCACTAACTTAAAGAGTTTTCATAAAATAATGTATTTTACTGTAATCGCGTAAGAAGTCGAAAAATTTAACGTAAGTCTTTCGTGCTTTGTCCCGAGGTAACCTGAGGGTACCACTAAGTTTAGTTATTAATAAATAACATTACATGGAGTATAAAAGTCCGCCAAATAGGGGTTTGGGCTTTGGTTTGGACGGCTAAAAGAAAGAAAGAAGGAAAAGCCCAAAAACAGGCCCAGTGGACTTGTAATGGGATTAGGGGACCTTTAAGACTTAACCAAATCCAACCCATAACCAAAATAATCAGATTTTTAACCTCCATAACAGATCCTAGCCGAAATTCAATAATGGTGGCCAATTAGGGTTTCAAAAATTAAGATCTTCCATTGATTTCTAAGGTAAAACCTTTAAAACCCGTGTTCTATTAATGATTTTAATCAATCTAATCATGTAATTGATCTTATTATGGATCAGGGTTTGTGAGTTTTCTGAGATTATTGAGATTAGGGTTCATATGAATTGATTACTTTGGTTATTATGAAGATTAGTGATGGTAATTAGGGTTTAATCATGTTTAAATTCTTTTTTAAAAACTAGACAAAATTTTTGGTCCATTGTTTTGATCATATCTAGAGTTCTACAAACTTTTATTTTTCGAACCTTATGTCCCTGGAAAAGTAATTGAAATATCTTTCAAATTCAAGAAATGATAACTAATTTGGAGGTTGGGAAGTGGGTCAAATACATAGTACATCAGTAGGGTGTCAAAACAGTTTTTTGGATCAGCCTGTTTTCATTTTATGGTTTGAATTGTTTGGGGTACTTAGGTTCATAATTGGAGCTTCAAATAAACATGAGACTTAGATTATATATTAAATAAAAGATATGCATAAGGGCTAAGAAAAATGGGATAGGGTATGACCCTCTGATCATAACAAACATTTCATATGTTCAAAATCGGTAAAATCTAGATAGGCGAAAGTATAAGTTGTATATCAGGGACTTAAAACTAGCTTTGATATTGGGGAAAGGGCTGAGATTTTAGCTAACACATATAAGTTTATGGGTTTTTCATTGCAAGTAATTTAGTTTAGATTTGGTAGGCGTTTGGCTCATAATACGGAGTGTGAAAAAGGGGACTGTTTTAGCTTAAATGTTAACAGGACGAATTATGAACTAAACTAAGTTAAGGGCTTTATAGAGTGGTGTAATGAGATGCTTATGGCATATAAATGGGGTTAAGTTGTAGGAGAAGGTTAGATATCCATCATAAATTGATGAGCCACTTTAGTATGTGGTTCATGTCTTGATTGTATATGTTTGTGTGTTTAGATTTTCCTAGAGCGCGGACACTTGGAGAAGCTTGTTCAGGTGAGTTTCATAGTCCCATGTTTCTATGATTTATAAATATTTTGACTTCCAGATGGGATGGAAGAGACACTGTATGGTTTTGTAACTAATGTTGTGAATGTTTTTATGGTTTGTGATGGACTTGTGTGTGTACTTATGTGATTAACTACTATGTGATTCTTGATTGTGTTTATGATTTGGATCGGAGGACACGTACCGTCTCAGTTATTGTGGTTTGACTTGGTACCAAGGGGATGTTGACAAGGCGGGTCCTTGGGATTGGTTCATAGGTGTATGGGCGCCTATGGGACCATGGTGATTGGTAAGGCTTGGAGCCTTGGAATTATGGTGATTGGTAAGGCTTGGAGCCTTGGAATTATGGTGATTGGTAAGTCTTGGAGCCTTAGAATTGTGATGGTTGGTTAATCTTAAATGTTAGTTGTTAATACATAATTGTAGCACATTGTCTATATGTTCTTTTATTGATGGTTGTTATCCACAACTTATAACTGATTTGGTGTTGGAGTCTAAACCTTTGTCTCTCACCAATATTATTGTTGACGTGTTTTAGTGTCTCTTTCAGGTGAGAATGTGGTTAAGCGTAAAAATAGGAGTGGCTAGCTTTAGAGGCTTAGGATTGCATTTGGGGGAACCCTCTTTCCTTTTAGCCTTTATTTTATGTTTGAATAAGTGATACATTGTAGACACCTATATATTGATGTGTGCATTTGAATGTCTTGGGTAAGGGGTAGACTTGTTACCTACTTACCTAGACGCCTGCATTGTTTGAGATATTGTCATGACATTGTGTCACCCATTTATGATATTTCCATTTCATTTAGTTATCTCTATAGACACGCTATTGTTGTGATGATATCCATACGTCGCACCCCATATTCTGCCATGGTGGGGTGTGACAAATTGGTATCAAAGACAATGGTTATAGAGAATTAGGTTGCCTAGTCTCGTAGCCTATTCTATAGCTTAAGGGTCCCTGCATATAGGCGTCATATGAGTATGTGTGCATTATATTAATTGAAGTTTTTGTCTGGATGTTATTGGTTTTTATTTGCGATGTTTTGTTGAGTTTTGACTAATATGGATTGAACCATAGTCGTTCTTGTTTTTCTTGAAATTTAGGCTAGTATGGATTGAACCATAGTCGTTCATACTTAGCCACATGTTAGGTTATTTTCGAGTTTTGACTAGTGCGGGTTGAACCATAGTCGTCCACGCTAGTCATGGTTGTATTTTGTGAAAATTGTACATTATAGTACATAACTTGGTAAATGATAGTTTTCATCTTTTGTGTATTTTCACATGCATTGATAAGTTATTTTGTGTACCTGATGTATAGTATTTGTCTTTTGATGTTTAAGTCATGTTCCCTAAGAATCATGTGGTGATTCGAGTTACTAGGAGTAGGTGGATATGAAGGATTTTAAGTTTTTTCTACTCTTATGGGCGACATGACTTATAACTGATTATGATGTTGTTTTGGAGTTTGTCTATGATGTTTTAGCTAGACTATGGATTTATATATTCTAAGATTTTGACTATGTTATTTTAATAGATGGAGTTTTAGACCTTTTTTGGTTATGTGGGTAGATGGATTTATGTGTTATATGTTGTATTGATTCTTATAAGTGTCATCATAGGAGGGAGTGCATTGGGGAAAGGGTAATTGTATAAGTATGGTGGCCAACATAGTTATACAAGTACCACAACTTCAATGGGTTCCTTAGTATGATTGCATGAAAGAGGGTTAGTACATTTTTGTATATGATGAGATGTGGATTTTGGGTATATGTATAATATATGGGTTTATGTAACAGTTGCCTATGGTATGGCTATTTTTATGTGTGTTATATGTTTTGGGTTATAGTCATGTTGTGTGATTATGGTGTCACATGATATGGACAGGTTTTAGTGACCAATTTTATGCCTTGTTGTAAGATGGTGATTACTCGTATGGAAAAAACGAGTGTATGACGCGATTGATTGATCTGACATGTATGGTAACGAGTATGTTTTGGGTGATTTAATAGGTATATATATGCGGATGTATATATACTAGTATGTGTTAAGTTATGATATATGGTCGTTCAATAGTTATTATAACTTGAACGTACCTTGTGTTTGCTCGTGTTTTATGGTGCTGGAGTTTGATGGAGTTCCAACGACGTTTTGAGATTTTTTATGTGTGTCTACATTCGGGTATGTATTTTAATTAAGGAAAACTACTAAATTTTCTTGCAAATAAGTCTGGCTAATTACAGGAAATCGATTTTAAAAACAATTTGTAAGTGTATGGTATGATATTGTGACTTACATATCTTTTTTTTTAAGTTTGTGGTAATAATTTAAAAAAAATCTTGAAAACAATTGGATTAGTTTTCTAGGTAACATGTGATATTACATTTTAAAGGGAAAAGGAATTTTACAATAATTTTCTTAAGTGGAGTTAAAATTTTAGAAGTATTTAACTAGACGAAAAGAGTAAAAAGGGAGATTTTATTATAGTAATGATGATAATAACACCACACCTTGTAAACGTGTAATAGTTTAGTTATAACCAGCCAAAATGGATTATATAAAATAATAATAATAATAATAATAATAATAATAATAATAGTTTCGTAGTCAGCTTGTGTTGAAGCGTGCGGTTAAGATTATTGAGCTTATGGATGCTGTGGCCAAAATTAAGACCCTCAATGTGAGTTGCTGCTTCTTCGTTCATGTGCTGGTATTTCCAAGTTATATTTTGCTATGCGTACTTGTTCACCTTGTGCTTTCAAGTCTGCCCAAAGTTCTTTTGATTTGGCACTCCGTTCTTCTTTGGAGCGTATCGTTGTTGCTTCTGGACCGGGATTTGGTGATTGGCAGTGGAGACTTGCTACGTTGCCCTTTTCCTTTGGAGGGTTGGGTGCTTATTCTGCGGGTGGCGTATTGCATTATGCTTTTCTTGCTTCTCGGTTACAGTCAGCTGATTTACAGTCTAAGTTACTTCAACACACTGATATTAGATCTTATGGACTCCAGTTTGATGATGCCTTACGTGTGTTTAACTCGGTTATGGTGATTGATTTTCTAAGTAATCCGAGTGAGGTCGCTGCCCCCAAACTCATGATGAAAATGGCAGATATATATTTTGCTCGGGTTATTAAGAATGTTGAATCTACTTTTGCTTTATCTGCTCGTCAGTTGGCTTTATGGGCATCTCAGAGGGAGGATCATACGTCTGACTGGCTTAGGACGGTTCCTATCCCCGGATTAGGTCAGACTATGAATGGGAGGTCTTATCGATGTGTTTTGTGCTATCGCTTAGGTATTCCCTTGTTCTCTGTTTTGAAGCCCTGTTCAGCTTGTTCAAGGGTTTTTGATGGGGATATATTTGGGGATCATGGCGTATCGTGTGCTGGCATCGTTGGGATTAAGCATCGTCACAATTTGGTTCGTGATACTCTTGCTGATATATGTTACCGTTCAGGGATATCTGTCGGAAAGGAAGTTAATATTGGATTAGATGGTGGGCCTGATAGTGTCTTACGTCCGGCAGATATTTTGTTCTATTCTTGGGAGGGAGGTAAAGATGTGTGCGTTGATCTGACTGGTTCTTCTCCTTTGACTCGTACCGGGATGAATGACTTTGTTCCTGGCCGAGCTGTGATTGATGCTGCACAACGTAAACGATGCAAGTATTTGGCTAAGTGTGCAGCTCTCGGATATGGGTTTCTTCCTTTCTCCTTTTCTTCTTTAGGGGAGTTACAGGAAGATGCAGTTGCGTTGCTGAAGCGGATCCAGAGATTTTCTAAGGCTCAAGACATTGGAGCGCGCGCTGCTGTACAAATTTTCCATAGAATAGGTTTTACCATTGCTAAAGGGGTGGGAGCGCAGATAGTATCTCGACTCCCATCCAATTTGTTGTAAATCCCTTTTTGTTTCTAATAAAGTGATGGTTTATAAAATAAAATAATAATAATAATAATAATAATAATAATATAAAATAAAATGAAAAAAACACACTATATTTTATAAACATGTATTGGTTGCATAATAACAAGTGAAATAAGTTTAATATGAGTAAACAAGATAATGGGTAGAATAAGATTGTAGCATACTAACTAGATGATATCTATGATAAAATAATGAAGATAATAGATGAGTTTATGGTTAAAAATGAGTATGATTGATTTTATTAGTATTGAAGTTTGGTTCTTATGAGAAGTAACTAACTGGGGCGAAAGTTTAAAATTTTCTAGGGTATCAAAATTTTGTAATACTAATCGTGACGAGTCTAATTTCTCGTTGTTGGCACACTCCATTGATCTTTCGGATTACATTGTTTCGTTTTCAGCTATTTTGGCTAGGGTTCATTATGATTGATCTTTCGGTTTACCCTATATTTATTATGGGACGCGATTGTTTGGAATTCTTTTGGTACACGTCATGGTTGATTTTGTTATGTGGTTGTGGAAACGTTAGGATGAGATGATAGAGTTGGGTAGTATTACTTATGGTTAGATATTAGAATGGAGAGATGTATTTTGGTTTAAAGGTTGTGTTGAGAGAATAATTAAGATTTGTAGAGTTGAGAAATTTAGATTTGTTATGGGAATAAGAAAGTAAGTAAAGCTGGTTGACTGATCGTGGGAATGAGATGACATACTATGAAAAGAGGGTTGAAGTGCCATTAGGGGATTGATGAAGGTGCTAGCGGATGTGAGGGTAGAGTAAGGATTTGGCATAGCTATGGAGACAAGGTAGTAGTAGACATGTGGAGAAAGAAGCTGAAAGGACTACGTGTCGGCTGCAAGAAGAATGCAAGAGATCTCTGAGGAGCCGCATAAGCTGCAAGGACTGGATTAGTGACAAGTACAACGATGAAAAATTTCCTTATGGTTCGAGATGAAGAAGGAAAAATCAGTTACCGGGGTGGAGCTACGAAGAGTTGGACCAATAGATCGTGATGGAGTGACTACATAGGAGTTAAAGGACTTATGGAAGTAACAAGAGGTGGTCGCGTGACTAAACGAAGATAGAATTTTTGGGTAGTTGATATCGAGAGATGAGTATTTAAGCTAGAGCTGAATAAGTTCGTGGACAAGTGATTTAGAAGTCGGTTTTGTGAAGGTGTTATAAAAGATCTTTGGAAGAGACAGTTATGCATTATCCAATGCACTAGCGATTTCCATAGATTTGATGAATGGAGTATGGAATATCTGTTGGACGGGATAGTGTAGGAATTAGGGAGAACCATGGAAGGAGAGAACCAAGTATTCCTAGAAGATGATGATTGAAAGTACCTCATGCTAGGTGCAAGATCAAAATATAAGTATGAGACTTGAGTAAGAATTTAGAATATGGCTTATTTTAGACAAATGGAAACTAATATGGGTATAAGATGAGAGTGTGATCCGCATGGAATCACATGAAACTCTAGTCTGTCCCTATTAGGAGGGACTAGGAGAACTAGTCTGAGGAAAACAAGTGAAGCTACGCGGAAAATTTTGACGTATAGATGACTTAAAAGACGGGAAGCATAACCTCGTGATGTATGCCATTAGCCGAGGAAGAAGAAGGAAGTGTGGAAATATGTGAATCATGAATGAAATAGGTTGAGATAGGAACCGAAGGTAAAACTTTGGTATAGCCTAATGAGTAGACTAAGGCACTAAGCATGCTAGTATTGTTATAGTATGGAAAGGAAACGGCACTGGCCTATATTGTTAGATTGGAATGCTTAGTATCGATAATCGAATAGATGAGGAGTTATAGATGTGATGTGTCATGAGAGACGAAGGGTTTGGTCTAAGTGAGACAAGATGAGGAGAACTATGACCTTGAAGGTAAGACATTGTGTAGGTATAAAGGAAGTATCGAGTATCAAGAAAAAAAATCTTTCATGGAGAAAAGTGAGAAAGAAGTGTATAGGTGCCACTAATGATCTATCCAAATTTAATGAAGTAGTTGTAGCATGGGTTTGGATGGCAGTTGATAGACTAACTGAGATAACATTCCTTTTGGTAATGTGTATAGATCATAAGTTGATTTGGATTGGAAGAGCCTTGTTGTGATGAACTAATGAATATGTGAAATACCGTCATAGGTCACTTGTGTAAGGAAATTGGAATTTTTAAGTAATTTGGGGTACGGACTGAAGGGAGTTGATGAACATGATTGGATATGAGTATATCCATCTAACTGGAAAAGGATGGACAAGTAAGAGATTCATAAAACCTTAGGAGTTACACTGAGGGCATGAGTGTTTGATTTAGAGGGACTTAGGAAACTCGTTAGAGATGGTTGAGTTTTCATATAATGATAGTTATCATACTAGAATTCGATAAATGCCATTTGAGGCACTATATGGAAGGATAGGGTGAGTTTTCCCTATTATGGACTAGAATTGGTAAAAGAGGCTACTAATATAATAATGGTGTTTCTGGAAAGAATGAGAGCAACTAGAGATATGTGTTGAAAATTAGGAAACCACTAGAGTTTGGTGACAAAGTTATGTAGGAAGTTTAACTTATAGTAACGGCCGACATGTTTTGGTAAAAGGGAAAAGTTGATGTCGAGTTTTGTAGGTCCATTTATGATCTTTGGAAAGATCAGACTAGTAGCTTATTGGTATAGAATTACCTGGGGGAATTAAGTGGTGTACATGATATATTTCATGCATTAAGGTTTTGGAAATATGGTTTGAGAATGCATATTTGCATGTACGGTTATTCGGGATTTGTGATAATAAGAGTCTTTGATTATCAAAGAGTTATTTGTAAGATTTATGGTCTGTGAGGTCAAGAGTTAAAGAATGAAGTTAAATATTTTTGGTTAATATAACTGGTAAATTAAGTCATGAACTAAAGTTCACGTGGAAATGAGAGGAGTTCATTTAGAACAAGTATCCTCGTGTGATTTGTTGATCCTAAGGAGTAAATCTCGGGACGATATTTCTATTAGGAGGGAGTGACGTGACAACCACGGTTTTGAGGTTCGTCACTTAGTTTTATTTTGTACATATTTCGTGAAATTATGTGTCTTTATGTGTTAATTGGTGTGAATAAAGTGTAGTTTGGACATCGTTTACGGGTACGGGGTACGCTGTAAGTGAAACGATGTGTGGTTATTTCATGTTCATGAGCTCACGTGGTAGTGACTATGAAATGAAACAGTGTTATTTTAAGTTTTTATATATACGTATATGTATTATAGTAAATCGTATATTTACGATGCGAGGGTTTAGCGTTTAGAGGTCTCGGACTAAGGATTTAGTGTTAGGATAAATTTACGGGTTAGATTTAGGTTATTTTAGACTTAGTTATTAAGTCACTAACTTATTTTAAGAGTTTTCATAAAATAATGTATTTTACGATAATCGCGTAAGAAGTCGAAAAATTAACGTAAGGCTTTCGGGCTATGGCCCGGAGGTAACCCGAGGGTACCGCTAAGTTTAGTTACGAATAAATAACAGTAGGTGGAGTATAAAAGTCGGCCAAATAGAGGTTTTGGGCTTTGGTTTGGATGGCTAAAAGAAAGAAAGAAGGAAAAGTCCAAAAACAGGCCCAGTGGACTTGTAATGGGATTAGAGGACCTTTAGGACTTAACCAAACCCAACCCATAACCAAAATAATCAGATCTTAACCTCCATAACAGCTCCTAGCCGAAATTCAGCTATGGTGGCCAATTAGGGTTTCAAAAATTAAGATCTTCCATTGATTTCTAAGGTAAAACCTTCAAAACCCTTGTTCTATTAATGATTTTAATCAATCTAATCATGTAATTGATCTTATGATGGATTAAGGTTTGTAAGTTTTCTGAGATTAGTGAGATTAGGGTTCATATGAATTGATTACTTTTGTTATTATGAAGATTAGTTATGGTAATTAGGGTTTAATCATGTTTAAATTCGTTTTTAAAAATTGGGCAGAATTTTTGGTCCATTGTTTTGATCATATCTAGAGTTCTACAAACTTTTAGTTTTTCGAATCTTATGTCCCTGGAAAGGTAATTGAAATAGATTTCAAATTCAACAAATGAGAACTAATTTGGAGGTAGGGAAGTGGTTCAAAACCAGGGTACATCAGTCAGGTGTCAAAACAGTTTTTTGGATCAGCCTGTTTTCATTTGATGCTTTGAATTGTTTGGGGTACTTAGGTTCATAATTGGAGCTTCAAATAAACATGAAACTTAGATTATATATTCAATAAAATATATGGATAATGGCTAAGAAAATGGGATAGGGTAAGACCCTCAGATCATAACAAACATTTCATATGTTCAAAATCGGTAAAATCTGGATAGGCGAAAGTATAAGTTGTATATCGGGGACTTAAGATTAGCTTTGATATTGGGGAAAGGGTTGAGATTTTAGCTAACACATATAAGTTTATGGGGTTTTCATTGCAAGTAATTTGGTTTAGGTTTGGTAGGCGTTTGGCTCATAATACGGAGTGTGAAAAACGGGACTGTTTTGGCTTAAATGTTAACGGGACGAATTATGAACTAAAAAAATTTAAGGGCTTTATAGAGTGGTGTAATGAGATGCTTATGGCATATAAATGGGGTTAAGTTGTAGGAGAAGGTTAGATATCCATCATAGATTGATGAGCCCTTTTGGTATGTGGTTCATGTCTTGATTGTATATGTTTGTGTGTTTAGATTTTGCTAGAGCGTGGATACTTGGAGAAGCTTGTTCAGGTGAGTTTCATAGTCCCTTGTTTCTATGATTTATAAATGTTTTGACTTCCAGATGGGATGGAAGAGACACTGTATGGTTTTGTAACTAATTTTGTGAATGTTTTTAGGGTTTGTGATGGACTTGTGTGTGCACTTATGTGATTAACTACTATGTGATTCTTGATTGTGTTTATGATTTGGATTGGAGGACACGTACCATCTCAGTTATTGTGGTTTGACTTGGTACCAAGGGGATGTTGACAAGGCGGGGCCTTGGGATTGGTTCATATGTGTATGGGCACCTATGGGACCATGGTGATTGGTAAGGCTTGGAGCCTTGGAACTATGGTGATTGGTAAGGCTTGGAGCCTTGGAATTATGGTGATTGGTAAGGCTTGGAGCCTTGGAATTGTGATGGTTGGTTAATCTTGAATGTTAGTTGTTAATACATAATTGTAGAACATTGTCCATATGTCTTTTATTTATGGTTGTTATTCACAACTTATAACTAATTTGGCGTTGGAGTCTAAACCTATGTCTCTCACCAACATTATTGTTGACGTATTTTAGTGTCTCTTTCAAGTGAGAATGTGGTTAAGCATGAAAATAGGATTGGCTAGCTTTAGAGGCTTAGGATTTCATTTGGAGGAACCCCCTTTCCTCTTAGCATTTATTTTATGTTTTAATAAGTGATATATTGTA
The DNA here is from genome assembly GCA_025667525.1 of Glebionis coronaria. Taxonomy (NCBI): domain Eukaryota; kingdom Viridiplantae; phylum Streptophyta; class Magnoliopsida; order Asterales; family Asteraceae; genus Glebionis; species Glebionis coronaria. The sequence goes on along the minus strand of CM046882.1, from coordinate 223,428,708 downwards.
GACACCTATATATTTATGTGTGTATTTAAATGTCTTGGGTAAGGGGTAGACCTGTTACCTACTTACCTAGATGCCTGCATTGTTTGAGATGTTGTCATGACATTGTGTCACCCATTTATGATATTTCCATTTCATTTAGTTATCTCTATAGATAAGCTATTGTTGTGATGATATCCATACGTCGCATCTCATATTTCGCCATGGTAGGGTGTGACATAAGGCACCTTTCTCATGTAAGCCTCCTTTTCAGGAGTAGATGTATCCATCTTATGACTCGATTATGCTTAACTTTCATAGGTTGAAAACCTTTTTTGGAATTATGCATATTATACTTCAACAATATTTTGTCAATATAAGTATCTTGACTAAGACCAATTAACCGTCTAGTCCTCTCTATTGATTTTGATTCTCAGAATGTATACAGCGTTTCCTAAATCTTTCATAGAAAAACATTTACCAAGATAATCTTTAACTTCCTTAAGTCTTGGAATGTTACTTCCCATGATTAATATGTCATCAACATATAAGGTTAGGAATACTGCATCACTCCCACTACCTTTGCGATACACACATGGCCCATCACGATTTTGAATAAATCCAAACTTTTTTATCTTTTCATCAAATCGTTTGTTCCATTGACGTGATGCTTGTTTCAGATCATAAATAGATCTTTGAAGTTTGCACATGCGTTTGGATACTTAGGATCAACATACCCTTCTGGTTGCTGCATATAGGTATCCTCATCTAAGCGACCGTTTAAGAAGGCAGTTTTAACATCCATTTTCCATATCTCATAGTCATAGTATGCAGCTATAGCTATGAGAATCATAGTAGCTCTTAAGTCTGCTACAGGAGAAAATGTCTCCTCGTAGTCTACACCAAAAGTTTGTGTAAAACCTTTAGCTACTAAACGAGCTATATAGGATTGTACTTCACCATCCATGTCAGTTTTCTTCTTGTATATCCACTTATGTCTCACTACTTTAGCAATCGATGGTTGATCTACAAGAATCCAAACTTTATTAATTCTCATGGATTTCATTTCCTCATCCATTGCAACCATCCACTTATCCTTCTCAGGATCAAGTATGGCGGATTTATAATTAGCAGGTTCACCAAGATCCCCTACTTCATCATCATCATCCTCTATGTTAAGACATAGTTTGCTTGGAGCATGTATAGTCCTTTCAAACCTACACAGAAGAATTATTTCTGGTGGAACTCCCAGACTTTCTGGTTCTACAGGAATTATTTCGCTAGTATTTTCATCAGAAGGTAACGTATCTATATGACTGATGTGTCGTGGATAGTATATTAATTAGATACGTTATAGGATAAACTTAGAAAATTACCTTTAGGAAAAAGTAATAGACTAAATTCACCAAAGACGGATTCAATTAAACACGATGATGAACCAAGTTCGTTGTACACGAAGATCGAGTGAATATGAGGCGTTTTGTTATGATTTGGACAATCGATTTGAATAGATTCGGGTTTTTTTAAAAAAAAATCTAAAATGCATGAATCGTCGCCACCAATAAATCTAAAGGACAATTATTTAAATCTATATAAAATTTAAACTATTACAAATTTTAATCAATTTAAAATTAATCTATTTAATTAAAAACAAATTTTAAAACTATTTAAAAATATAAACTAAATTAATCTATTAGAAATTAAGTTTTAATTAAACAAAATTATTTAAAGCTAAATTTATTAAAAACTAAATTAATTAAATTAATTAAACAATATATTAAAAGAAAGTTTATTATACTTTTACTATTTAAAACATAACTCAAAAACTTTTTATTAAAATAAAACGTCTAAACTCTTTAATAAAGGTAGGAAAATTAAGTCAAACAGGATATATTAATTACAATTACTGATATTAAACCAAAAGAGCTGCCTAGCTCAACTGGTGAACATGTTGGTATTTACCCTTGAGGTCAAGGGTTCGAGTCCCGTTAAGGACCATTTTTGTGGAATATTCATTTTTGACAGAGAAAGGTAAAACATAGTTACAGGGGGTGACTTTTTGGTTATGATGAAACGTATTATGGCAGTATAAAATAACAGTACCACACAAATGTATGGTATACTGATAAATAACAGTTGACTAAAGCTATTTTGTCAGTATCAACCATTTCAAATAAATCTATGAAGAAAGCAGATAAACCAAATAAGTCAAAAATCAGACTACAGCCCCTCAATCTATTTTCACGCAGATTCAATTTATATCCTCAGATAACAAAACCAACTTAAACAATAAAATCACAACAATAGCAGTAAATCAATATCTGTATTTAAACATTCTAAGTTAACTATTTAAAAACCAGTAACTAAGCCAGTAATGAAGTCCAATATCAGAAATGCAAACATCAAACCGAAAAATCATACAACAAAATCTAAATAAGACCAGCAGTCTATAATGAACATTCACTCAAACGCTTATCACAAGTTAATTAGACTGTTACTCTTAATCAGCAGATCAGTTAACCTAATCCAATAACTATCAGCAAACAATAAACTGATACAGTGACACAGATTCGATTACATTCAGCAGGTTTAAACTAATTATCCTCTTCACTACTTAATTTAACAGTAGAACGATAAGTTCTAGTTTGCATCCAAAAATCTAAAATCAAACATTAGAATGCTCAAAACACTCTTCACAACTACAAAACAGTAACATGATTATCACAATCCAAAGAACCGAATTACATCATTAAACCAAAGAACATATAATTTACAAAGAGCAGATCACATTAATTTTCCTAAACAACTCATGGCAGATTTATCAAATACAAGCAAATCCATAAAATCAAAAACAAAAACGCAGATTAGACTAAAAATTGTAAAGTAAAATGTGCTTAACCATCACTCGAAGATAACCGTTGTTGGAGAAGGAAAGCTCTGAGCTCCCTTACACAAATCGACACCAAACGTTCAGAATACTATCTCGAACATCATAAAAACTCGAACCATCATAACTTCGAATAGTAACCTCGAATCATAAACACCTCGAACCAACAGTATCTATATATAATTCATTCAGTGGGAATGAACTTCAATCCCTAATCCTCTCTATTATTCACTTAAGCTAATTATTGAGCTTAAACAAACAATATCTCATTCATAACATCAATATATAAAATTAGATTGCACTAATGAATTAGAAAAGTAAATTCACGAGACAAAGATATTAAAACTGAAACTTTGATTTTATTAAATCCAGAAAAGCATTACAAACTTTTAAAAGGAAAAATGCAACTCTTACTATATTTTAACATTATAACAATAAGAAAAAGAGGGATAAAAAGAATACAAGAATGAGGGGGTATTTATAGCTGGCGTGAGGCGAAGGGTGGTTGAAGGAGAACGATTTTGAGCCATTGGATGAGCATCTTTCATCTTCTCTCCATTCGGTTTTGATCTAACGGTAGAAAGACGCCCTTGATCCCATGGATCGCCAACGTGGACAAGAAGTGTGCTTCTTGTGCTAGTTGATGGGTGAGGTATCATTCCCTGATTGGTGGATTGGTGGTGATGTGCTGTCACAGCCAATCAAAAGAAAAGGATCAGCCACGTCACCAAACTTATCTCCATCTTCTCTTCCGATATTCTTGGGGATTTATTTCCCAAACGTGTGAATCACATGTGCCTTGCAAAAGCCCCAAAAGTATTTGATATTTTTTGTGATTAGGGTTTTGAAACAGTGAATTTACAGGTATTTAGGGTGAGGGTGAAAAAGTGAGAGAGAAGGAGTAACATTGGGGATATAAAAAAGGTTTGTGTGTGTGGTTGATAAAAAAGTCTAACCAAATAAATAAGTTATGTAACTCCGTTTCTACTGATCAAGCCCAAAACTGATTTTTCAAAGGCCCAAGATAATACAAATTTGTTTATAGCTTGCACATTGGATTAGACTTTTGGCCCAAATATACACACTCCATCCGTTTCTAAATATTGAAATATTTGGGCCTAATGGGTTTTTGGTAAACAAAAGGTATATACTTTGAACTCCTTATTGGGCTTTTGGGCCCAATACCCAAATGTGGGACCCACAAACCCAATTATCTTCATAAAAGATTAAATCCGCTAAAATCGAGCTTGTATTTGTCTTTGACGATCTTTTCTTCAAACTCGTGCCGTTTTTGCCGGTTTTCGTGATCATTGGTACCTACACACATGAAACGAAAAACAAACATATACAAGGCATTTTTCATTCATTAAATGCATGTATTCATTGTTTTATGACATAATTGATATGAGTATTTAAGCTCATATCAAACTCCCCCTTGCTAAGCAATTGTCGTGTCCTCACGCAATGATAAAATAAAACACTAACTACACCATTATTCAACTTTTGTACTCTTTATTTTGTAAAGACATAATGTATTGCTTTCATTATTTGAAAAATAACTTTTAGGATCATAAAACTCAAAGAGATTCATCGTCCTCGACCTTTCACTTTTCCATGCCAAGTGCAAAAACAAGATCATTGTTAATCATAAGCCCGAAAATTAAACCAACTCATACAAGTAATTTGTGTTAAACTCAATCTCCTATTATTCCTAATTGTATCTCTAGATTTTATTTGTCATTCACCCAAAGGCTCATTTGACTTAATTTGATACTTATTAGTCCAAAAATGAAGGCAAGAACGGTGTAAACTCAACACTCAAAACTTAACCTCGACTTCAAAAACCGTTGTCACTAAAGAAAGCCCACATCAAGGGTAACTTAACATGATTTGAGGGATAAATCCCCGGACCCAAAATTTGGCTAATAGGACTACTTAAAAGAAACAATAAAACCTCCAAAGTCAATTATGATCTTATTAATAGAGTTATCAACAACTACATCATATCACCTTGTGGCTCTTTAAGATGCAATTGTGCTCCTTATTTAAAATCCAAACCCGAAGGCTCCTTGGACAAAAACAAGGGAATTGACATTCACCATCCCACCATATGGCTCATGATGATGAAGCAATTTTTATTCAACACGTCCCCTTTCCATACACCCTAAGGCTCTAATGACAAGGTTAGTGCTACATGACTCCCACCCGAAGGCTCATAGAGAATATGTTTTTATTTATTCTTCTTATTATTATGATATTTATAGTAAGCCAAATTTCCGCAATCCCATGATCAAAAGTCCATGACGCTGACACCCTTAATGTGTTCTCACTTTAATTACAAGGGAAGAAAAAGAAGGAGCTATGAGTTAAGATATCAAGCCTAAACCGCTAAAAACTTCATTTATTAAGCAATTATTATTCAAGCGTGAAAAATAAATACGAGGAGATTAAATCAAACACAAAAATACTTACACAAGGAAGAATTAACCCTAGAAACTTATGATTAAACTCTATCATCTCTTGTTCTCCATTTTGTAAAATTCCAAAAATGTGAAATCAATAGATACTTAGCCTATTAAATCAAAGTTTTGGGTTTTCAAGTCATCAATAGGATCTTGCATCTTCTTATACTTTTTCAAGTTTTAGAATTTGCATTTTAAAGTTCCCTTGATAAACGACTTTCTAGGATCAATTATAGGAACTTGCGAAAAGTTCTTGTTCTTAACCCGTATGAGTTAAGACTTTCGCGTTTTAAAGTTCCCTATATAAAAGCCAAGCAAAAATTAATTCAAACACGTTAAGGAAAAGCTAAGGTAAAAACTGAGTCGAGTCAAAAACTATTTTTATTTTCACCAACGGAAAGCCTACATTTGTGTCAAAAGCACTTATTTTCTTTATTAAAACTTAAAAATAACACTAAAAATTTAAATTTTTTTAGGAAAAATGAGAAAAACGAATACGTTTGGACACGACAAAAGCAATTGCAAGCGATTATATCGATTGACTCCCCATGCTAAAACCAAACATTGTCCTCAATGTTTCTTAGCTCAAGAGTAACACCCCCTTGCTAAAACACAAAGAGTCTAATGCAAAATCCTAACATGGAAAGAGCACGCAAATCTATAAGCCGTTTATTAATTATGCCTCAAGATAAAACGTTAGACGATAAAATCAAAAAAAAAGGGAGTGTGACCCTTATTGGCAATAAAATATTGGAAGATCAAGTGGACCGGCAAAAACCGAACACGAGAGTCTTCAACAATTAGGGTCATACCTAAGATTCACAACACAACAAAACACGAGCACGAGCTTGAAAGATCAAGCCTTATTTGTGTTAGAAAAATAGAAAGAAGATAGAATGTATGGGACTCCCCCACAAGGCACCTCGTTTTTGTTAACCGAGTCATGAGCTCGACTCGATCCCCGTATTCATTGGTCCTTAGGGAAAATGGTGAAAACTGACATAATGGAATAAAATCCAACATAAAGCACGATGACGGGGTCAAAGATTTCATCCTCGTTTTCGGATGACAAACGAAAGGATAGAACTCCAACATAAATCTCCAAAAAGAGATGGTGGTCACAAATCATGATATGGATAAAGCATGCTCCCCGATATAAACTCGCACCAAGATGATCGAAAAGTCTTTCAATTATTGCATCAGTGAAAGGCTGAGATTTCCCTAAATCAATGATTCCGGGGTCGAATACCTCGTCCTCGGGAGAGAAAGGAATAGACAACACGGTGTCGTCCCCCATGCTAATCCATGATCATAGAAAGCAAATGGTAATGGTGGAATAAAAATCTCTTCCATAATGGAATTAACATTCTTAGCTTTAACGACCATTTCACCCTTAGGAATGTGATCAATCGGGTCATGGTACTCGATATGAGACACATGAAAAAGCCGCATTAAGGTCAAAGTGGGTGGGAGGAGGACTTGGAATGAAATCATCATCAAGTAAATTCTCTAAAAAGAGAACGTCCCCCTCTGGGTCAAGTTCATCAACACCCGGTGGTATTGAATCATTAGAAGCAAGAAAAATGTCAATCTCCTCCATAAGCGGATCACTATCCTCAACGAGAATAGGAGATAGAGAGAAAGACTTTTAATAGGCTTAGAATTCAAGGTCTTGATCTTAGAAATGAGAAGATGGACGTTGGATAATTTTTCACGAAGAACCGCGTCTTCCACATCTAAATGAGTAAGTTCATCGGTGAACTTCTCAAAGATCGGAATAGTCAAATCAACCTCATTTCCAGGTGGAAATGGGTCTAAAGGATCATGTTCAAAGGTGAACCTCTTAAAAATCGGATCACTATCATCCTCATTTCCTGGTGGAAATGGGTGAAGAAGAGTAGGTTCATCGGAAAACCCCTCAAAATCCGAGTCGTAAATATCATCTTTATAAGAAAGTTCATCAGAGAACTTCTCATTAGAAAATTCACTAGAAGTCGAATCATTCTCAAAATCATCATTTCTATCACAATTTTCATCATTAGAATTGGAGAAAATCTCAAAGTGAATAGAAGAAGTAGAGTCATCATATTGTGGCAAATCACACGTTTCATTGGAAATACCATCGAACTCTCTTGGGTTTTGGACGAGGATCTCAACACTAGACTTTATTACTTCGTCCGATTTCGTTTCTGGAATAGTGCTAAAATGCTCGTCCCATTGCTTAGAGAATTGTTGGGTTCCACGATGGAAGATTCAAGAATAGGAGTGGTGATATCATGAGATGGAGTGAGATCATAAATATCCTCATCATCTAGAATGGGTGAATTCTCATGCTCTATAGCCGGCAAGACATGAAAAGGAAGTACGATTGCACTAGACGGAGGATGTAGAGCAATAAGATCTCACAAAGAAATAGTACTATCCTCGTCATCGTCAATAAGAAGAGAAAGCTCGAGTTCACGAGTGGCAAGATATTTTGCTTCCTCTTGAGCTTGATCTTTCTTTCGAATTTCAATGCTTAATCCATTATAATCTTGAGAAAGTTGTCTAATCTTAATTTCACATTCTCGTTTAAATCCCTCATCAATTATTTCTCTATGATACCTTCGACTTCCCAAATCATTAGTTATATCATTAATCTCTTGATTAATTTGTCTCTTTTCAAGCAATATATCTTCAATGCTCTTTTCAACAACTACAACATTTCTTTGATTCATTATTTGTTGGAACATTGTTTCAAGTCGTCTAAAATTCTCACTCACGAGAGAGAATTGTGAGGATTGAACACAACCGGAGGGAATATAATTATAGCAAGGACTAGGCTCATAAAAATTTTGATCTCTCGGTTGACAACAAAAACTCTCGTGAGGACCTCCACAATACTCAAAACAAAGATGTTGTTGTGATAAACTCGGTAAATCTTGTGGATAACAATTATCATTAAAGTTTTGATTGTAGCTCGGTTCTTGCTCGTAATTAAGCGAGAATCGATGCGAACAATTAATTCCAAAAAGAGAATCATTTCCACAAAACTCACACGAGGGTGTCTCGTATGTGGGGTGTGGAGGTGGGTAAAAATCGAGAGAATTATTCGAAAATTTAGGATTTCCACATGAAGTAATTTCATTACAAGAAGGACAAAATCCAACTCGTAAATCGTGACGTAAATTATTTCCACAACGCTCACACGTACACCACCGACATGGTAAAAGACCATATAATGGTTCTCCACACCCTACACAATTGACGAAGGAATTCATGGAAGAATTAAAAATTGGAGGGTGAGGAGAAAAAGAATTAAACATGATACAGGATTAAGAAGATCATTTTTGGTATTTTTCATAAATCAATCAAAGATTAACAAAAACAAGGAATAAGGATAATTACTATGGAAGTAAATTACCCTCGGTCGACTTTGAAACGATAGGTGAAAACCTAAACGCCTCGAGGTTCAATAAATAAACTACAAAAATAAGATTTAATACTACGTGAGTTGGCAAACCAATAATTGGCCGTCCCTCTCAATATACGCACAAGCAAGCGGGGAAACGAGATGGCACAAAGCACTTAAAAACCTTTTTCCTTAGACGGCCTTTTATAGCTCGTCGTCTTATACCCACCTTATAGTTTGTATAAATCGAGTTCAAACTTTTTATTAGTATTTATCTATTTTACCTTTTTTTCGTTTTGGATTCGAATACAATAGCTAGGTGATGAAATCCCAACTAAGGTCTTATTTGGAAGTAGGTAAATTTATTGTTCTACGTAATACAATATAGTAATCACAAAAAACACGAAAAACAATACATACTATAATAATAGTAAAATAACAAAACTTTCCGAGGACGGAAAGGGTCTTCAAATAAACGATCAACAAATCTCCACGAAACGAATCGTACACAAGATCCCCGGCAGCGGCGCCAAAATTTTTGATGTGTCGTGGATAGTATATTAATTAGATACGTTATAGGATAAACTTAGAAAATTACCTTTAGGAAAAAGTAATAGACTAAATTCACCAAAGACGGATTCAATTAAACACGATGATGAACCAAGTTCGTTGTACACGAAGATCGAGTGAATTTGAGACGTTTTGTTATGATTTGGACAATCGATTTGAATAGATTTGTTTTTTTTTAAACTAAAATTAATCCTACAAATTTTAAGCTAATTAAATCCTAAATGCATGAATCGTCGCCTCAAATAAATCTAAAGGACAATTATTTAAATATATATAAATTTTAACTATTAAAATTTTTAATCAATTTAAAATTAATCTATTTAATTAAAAACAAATTTTAAAACTATGTAAAAATATAAACTAAATTAATCTTTTAGAAATTAAGTTTTAATTAAACAAAATTATTTAAAGCTAAATTTATTAAAAACTAAATTAATTAAATTAATTAAACAATATATTAAAAGAAAGTTTATTATACTTTTACGATTTAAAACTTAACTCAAAAACTTTTTATTAAAATAAAACGTCTAAACTTTTTAATAAAGGTAGAAAAATTAAGTCAAACAGGATATATTAATTACAATTACAGATATTAAACCAAAAGAGCTACCTAGCTCAAATGGTGAACATGTTGGTATTTACCCTTGAGGTCAAGGGTTCGAGTCCTGTTAAGGACCATTTTTGTGGAATATTCATTTTTGATAGAGAAAGGTAAAACACAGTCACAGGGGGTGACTTTTTGGTTATGATGAAACGTATTATGGTAGTATAAAATAACAGTACCACATAAATGTATGGTATACTGATAAATAACAGTTGACTAAAGCTAATTAGTCAGTATCAACCATTTCAAATAAATCTATGAAGAAAGCAGATAAACCAAATAAGTCAAAAATCAGACTACAGCCCCTCAATCTATTTTCACGTAGATTCAGTTTCTATCATCAGATTAAAAAACCAACTTAAACAATAAAATCACAACAATAGCAGTAATCAATATCTGTATTTAAACATTCTAAGTTAACTGTTTAAAAACCAGTAACTAAGCCAGTAATGCAGTCCAATATCAGAAATGCAAACATCAAACCAAAAAATCATACATCAAAATCTAAATAAGACCAGTAGTCTATAATGAACATTCACTCAAACACTTTATCACAAGTTAATTAAACTGTTACTCTTAATCAGCAGATTAGTAAACCTAATCCAATAACTATCAGCAAACAATAAACTGATATAGTGACACAGATTCGACTACATTCAGCAGGTTAAAACTAATTATCCTCTTCACTACTTAATTTAACAGTAGAACGATAAGTTCTAGTTTGCTCCAAAAATCTAAAATCAAACATTAGAATGCTCAAAACACTCTTCACAGCTACAAAATAGTAACATGATTATCACAATCCAAAGAACCAAATTACATCATTAAACCAAAGAACATATAATTTACAAAGAGCAGATCACATTAATTTTCCTAAACAATTCATGGCAGATTTATTAAATACAAGCAATTCCATAAAATCAAAAACAAAAACACAGATTAAACTAAAACTTGTAAAGTAAAATGTGCTTAACCATCACTCGAAGATAACCGTTGTTGGAGAAGGCAAGCGCTGAGCTCCCTTACACAAATCGACACCAAACGTTCAGAATACTATCTCGAACATCATAAACACTCGAACCATCATAACTTCGAACAGTAACCTCGAATCATAAACACCTCGAACCAACACCATCTATATATAATTCATTTAGTGGGAATGAACTTCAATCCCTAATCCTCTCTATTATTCACTTAAGCTAATTATTGAGCTTAAACAAACAATATCTCATTCATAACATCAATATATAAAAATAGATTGCACTAATCAATTAGAAAAGTAAATTCACGAGACAAAGATATTAAAACTGAAACTTTGATTTTATTAAATCCAGAAAAGCATTACAAACTTTTAAAAGGAAAAATACAACTCTAACTATATTTTAACATTATAACAATAAGAAAAAAAGGGATAAAAATAATACAAGAATGAGGGGGTATTTATTGCTGGCGTGAGGCGAAGCGTGGTTGAAGGAGAATGATTTTGAGCCATTGGATGAGCATCTTTCATCTTCTCTCAATTCGTTTTTGATCTAACGGTAGAAAGACGCCCTTGATCCCACGGATCGCCAACGTGGACAAGAAGTGTGCTTCTTGTGCTAGTTGATGGGTGAGGTATCATTCCTTGATTGGTGGATTGGTGGTGATGTGCTGTCACAGCGAATCAAAAGCAAAGGATCAGCCACGTCACCAAACTTAGCTCCATCTTCTCTTCCGATACTCTTGGGGATTTATTTCCCAAACGTGTGAATCACACGTGCCTTGCAAAAGCCACAAAAGTATTTGATATTTTTTTGTGATTAGGGTTTTGAAACAGTGAATTTATAGGTATTTAGGGTGAGGGTGAAAAAGTGAGAGAGAAGGAGTAACATTGGGGATATCGAAAAGGTTTGTGTGTGTGGTTGATAAAAAAGTCTGACCAAATAAATAAGTTATGTAACTTCGTTTCTACTGATCAAGCCCAAAACTGATTTTTCGAAGGCCCATGATAATACAAATTCGTTTATAGCTTGCACACTGGATTGTGCTTTTGGCCTAAATATACACACTCTATCCGTTTCTAAATATTGAAATATTTGGGCTTAATGAGTTTTTGGTATACAAAAGGTATATACTTTGAACTCCTTATTGGGCTTTTGGGCCCAATACCCAAATATGGGACCCACAAACCCAATTATCTTCATAAAAGATTAAATTCGCTAAAATCGAGCTTGTATTTGGCTTTGACGTTCTTTTCTTCAAACTCGTGCCGTTTTTTCCGGTTTTCATGATCATCGGTACCTACACACCTGAAACGACAAACAAACATATACAAGGCATTTTTCATTCATTAAATGCATGTATTCATTGTCTTATGACATAATTGATATAAGTATTTTTAAGCTCATATCAATGACTCTCTTCAAGATCATAATTTCACCCACTGAATTCTTGATTTACAAGATCACTTTCAAATAAGTCTCCATACCTAGCAACAATTACTTTGTTCTCAAGTGGATAATAAAAGTAGTAACCCATAGTTACCTTAGGGTATCCTACAAAGATACATTTCACAGATCGTTGTTGGAGTTTATCACCCGAGTCACGTTTCACATACGCCTCGCAACCCCAAACCTTTAAATAAGACAAATATGGATTCTTGCCATGCCATAGTTCATACGGTGTCTTATCAACCTTCTTCGTGGGAACCATATTAAAAATGTGAACAAAAGATTCTAAAGCATAGTCCCAAAAGGATAATGGCAAAGTTTTAAGATTAAACATAGATCGTACCATATCTAATAGTGTATCTCCTTTCAGATACAGCATTTTGTTGTGGAGTATAGGGAGAAGTAAGATTCTGAACAATTCAATTCTCACTTAAATAATCTTTAAACACTTGACTTAAATATTCACCACCTCTATCAGAACGAAGAGGTTTAATCTTTTTTCCTAGTTGCAATTTTACTTCTGCTTTAAACACTTTGAATGTTTCAAATACCTCATGTTTATGCTTAAGTAAATAAATATAACCATAACGGCTATAATCATCTGTAAATGTTAAGAAGTAGCTAGCACCTTTCCTTGACACATGTCTAAATGGTCCACACACATCAATGTGTATTAAACCAAGTAGATCAGTAGCCCTTTCTATATTGCTATTAAAAGGTTTCTTGGTCATCTTCCTAGAGATACAAGACTCACATTTATCAAATGATTCATCATTGATATTTTCCAAAAGACCTTCACGTAGAAGCTTTTGTAGGAGAGTCTTCCTAATATGGGCAAGTCTACAATGCCAAAGATAAGAAGAGTTCTTGTCTAACTTTCTCTTTTTATTCATGCTAAAAACAGAATTATTATTATACTTGGATTCATTATCATGCATGTCAATTTCAAACACGCCGTTCACAGCACTTGCATTAAAATAGAAAATACCATCTTTAAAAAACAGAAATTCCATTATTATCAATAGTGTGAACAAATCCAAGATTTAACAAACAAGAAAAGGAAATAACACCCCTAATAATTGAAGGTGCATAATGACAATCATTTAAAATCAGTATTAAACCCGAAGTTAAAACTAAATTAAATATTCCTATAGTTTCAACCGCTGCTTGTGCGCCATTGCCCACTTGTAGAAATTGTTCCCCATAGGATAGCTTACTTTCCAATTTAAATCCCTGCAGCGTATTACAAATGTTAATACCGCATCCTGTATCATATACCCATGAATTTAATTTGTATGTCAAATTAAATAATTTGATCATAAATAAAGTACTTGAAGCTGCAGTGCTCTGCTCATCCTTCTTCTTTATTTTTCGCAACTCATCGAGGTGAAGAGGGCAGTTCCTCTTCCAGTGACCACTTGCCTTGCAATAGTGGCAAGTATCATCCTTTTGAGATTGATTCTTCTTGGCAAAGTTTTTCGGCTTTTTATAATTTGCAACTTGCTTGCTCGTATCAGCTTTACCTTTGACCTTCAGCTTATTCGCTTTTGGTTTTGGCTTACTCACTCGACCCTTTTGTATGGTTAGTACAGGAGGAGTAGAGGTAGATGCCTTGTCCTTTAACCCATTTTCGTAGTCAATGAGCATTGCATGCAAATCATTAACTATCTTCCCCGTGCAATGCATATAATAGTTTCTAACAAAATCATTGAAGTCCTTGTTAAGGGACCTATTGATCAAGTTAATAGCAATATTATGATCATAGGGTTGTCCTAGTGCAGTGAGCTGATCTATGAAAACCCTCATTTCTATATAATGTGCACTAAAAGATTTTCCAGGAGTTTGCTTGCAGCTATGCAAAGTGTAACACCCCACTTGGATAAGTGGACCGTTACGTGTATTTATGGCATGTCATCAAAGCATAAGGTAAATGTCCTAAAACATTAACTGGCCATAAAGGAAATACCGGAATCAAAAATCGGTAAACCAAACATAAGCTCAAAACATGAAAAGTAAATACTGAAAGAAAGGACTAAACAATGCCCAAAAGCAGAATAATGTAAGAGGTGCATAAAATAAGAAGTCTGGATAGCTTCCATCCAAATTCACATGCTCTTAGAATCCTAAGAGCGTCCTGGTGTACCTGCCGTTAGAACATGAAAGGAACTACGACTGAGCATAACGCTCAGTGAATAGATATAAAGCATGATAAGAAATACTGAAACGAAGCAGATGATATAATACTGAAGCTGTAAGACTGAAAATTAAAGTTGTAGCAGAAACCTGTGTAAAATCTGAAAAGTCTGATGTATAAATAATAAAGCTGAACTGTTATTTGTTGAATCTAAAAACATGTATTTACTATATTTTAATTTGCCAAGAGCTTACATAGGTCATGTGCTGAAACAACTGTTGCATGAATAACTGGAGGGGTGACCTCATCATGCTGTAGAGGGATGACCTCTAAATAATGTGATGGTGGAGGGATCAGCTCCAATGTGAAGGATGTAGAGCACACACCACATTCACCTGACAAACTGTAAACTGATAAGCCTAGGATGCATCCATACGCCCCACTAATAATACTAATAAAATGGCCAAGCTGAACTGAGTGGAACGCTACAGGATATCACTCTCCTACAGGTGAATCATGACACCGGTGCCTCAAGTGGCATGGTTACGGTACCTCCGTAACTAGTACAACTAACTGGTCATGCTTGTATATAAGTATCAGGCAATATCTTAGTTATTAAAATAATTTCTGATAATTTATAACATATACGGGTGAAACATTTAGCTGCAGATGGGGAATCCTAATCATGCATAGAAAGGAAGTCCTTACTGAAAGGACGGGAAATCCGTACCTCTTGTCCAGTAACTGACTGAAGTAAGACTGAACGAACACTACTCGAGCTTCACGGAAGCTACAATAATAATAGACGCGAATAAGTTATCTGATCTTATCAGATTCTCATTTATTTATTTACTTCTGAACTTCTTTACGTATGTTAACTAATAAATTTGATCTTTCTTATAATTCTTTTTAATGTATTATCGACCTATTATTAAGTATGGTACAAACGTATTCTGACGTGATATTAATACTATAATAGGTAACCCTGCTAAAAATGGAAAGTTTCCTAAATTAGAAAGTTTTCAAAATCGTTTATAATTTGTATAATAAAATTATACCCTTTTAAATATTATAAAACTATTTAATTTAATTTATTTAAATATACAATTAAAACATTTATAAAAGTAAGTAATAAAAGGTATAATTTAAAATCTTCATTTTTAATGTTTAAACTATATCCTGAGCCTACCTAGATACCCCTTCTCGGTCACACTAAAACAATTAACAAAATATATAAAATCTACCTATATGAAAATAGTGACAGAAATCTGTGTCACTAAAAAGTATCACCAAAAAGTGCATTTAAAAACTGTCTATAAAAATCTGTCCTAATAATTCTGCGACCGAAACTCTTGTCGTAAAACTATCGCTAATTAATTTTTAAAACCCACTATATTCTGTCCAAATCTTCCCACTGATGAATCATATTGTTCCCACTGATTATTATTAAGTTCCCACTATTTATTATAGCCAAACGCACCCTTACTTTAAAACAGTCCCCGATTGATTTATTTGAGTTGCGTTGGGTCGAACTCAGCCTAGGCTACCCCTGTGTGGGTCACGGCTGGGCAGAGGGAAGGCTTACCAAAACCCTAAGTTTCGGTTTCACCTAGCCAAACCAAACTCGAGTCTATGCATTAATAACAAACCCCGGTTGGGGTTTCTATCACTCAGTCGGCCAAAAAAGAAACCACAGAGACCTTTTCTTGGTCTCGGTTTGGTACCCAAAACAGAACCCAGCCCCTATATTCCATGTTGATGCTGTGCGAGGTTGGCAAGAAGGATTAACCACCGAGAGTTTATAACTCTCGGCTACACAACATAACCCACTGAACGAATCAAAAATGAAAGAAGAGGGACGAGGACGATTACCGTTTCGTGGTGTTTAATGGTGAAAACGTGTATGAACTGGTGGTAGCACAACCCGCAGTTTTTTTTTATCTAAACCCGACGACCAAAACCCTAATTCTCCTCTTTCTTTCTTTTTTGTGTCTGCGCTTTTTTTTACAAAGGGGAAACCCCCCAAAATGATTTATTTCTCAACACAAAACCAAACGGGCCAAGCCCATTACACTTATAGCCGGCCATATGGCCTTTTTACTTTTTTTGTAAGTTTAAAATAACTTTTCATTTTTTTTACACTATCATAATCTTCGCGTTCTTTCGTATTAATTTGTTTCTGATCGTAATTATCTTTGCGTTAACATACATACTTTCTTACTAATTATTTTCCTGAAATAATTGTCTATAACTTTTAATAATTAAAACTGTGTATTTAATATTTTGAATATTTAAATATGGATTTTACAATTCTTCCCCTTTAAAAAGAATAATTCGTCCCCGAATTAAAGATGTGATTATGCCGTGGTTTTACAATTCTTCCTCTCTAAAAAGGAGAAATTCGTCCTCGAATTAAAGGTAATAAGCTGATGAAGTCATAAAAGTTGAAAGGACACATATGCTGAAAGAATATGGAAGCTGAAAGGAGTTATAAGCTGAAATATAATTCGTCCCAGAATTAGGACATAATGCTGCTGAAAGAGTATATCGTGACCTGACTGACGAGAACCTGGAACATAACATGACTGAAGGAACTTAACTGAATTATTGAAGGAAAATAATGAGAGGTCTGGATGGACTCCTCCGTTTCGAGTAGCTTCCCGCTCGAAACGATTTGCTTCAAGGGTCTAAACATAATGAAAATCTTGGTCCTGATGACCTGTCTTGACGATGCTGAATAGTTTCTCGTTCCATATTTAAGATGGATTTTCTGAATCTGATAGAATGAATAAGCTATAGTATGTAGGAATACATGAAACGATCAGTACAATAACATGAAACGATGACTTTTATATATCTGAGCAAAGCTGCTGGGGACATTTGAGACAAACTACGCGAACAATTGTGAACGTGCTACGTGAGCAATTGTGAACGTGGTTCGCGATCATCTGATGAATGCTGGGCATAGAATATATCGTGAACGTGATATGTGAAATATAATGTGAATGTGATACTAGACATATCATGGACGTATGCTGACTGAGAAAGGAATGCCAAACGGTACAGACTGAGATGTAAAACGTCTGCATGGATAGGGAAAAGTTGTGCTAATTCTTGAGTCTGGTTTCTCAAGATTTCGGTAACCGTATTTGGTAATAAGCTGTGAAACGCGTATCGCGAGATGGAACACGAACCTGAACGTGAACAATACTATGAACGCTAACGTGAGCTTAAATCATGAGCTAGCACAAAGTATGGTCTGAAACAACATCATAATGTGAACGTGAGACGTGAAGGTGATCGTGATCGTGACATGAGCGTGAGCGAAATTCACGAATGTGAAAGTTCTATCTGACATGATTGTTGATGGGATACCGTGAAATCGTACGATTCATTGCTGAAATTCATTCAGATTTGCTATTGCGTAGTCATTTTGGATAAAAGAAGACGTGTAGGCTGGTTAACTGGTTAACAACGACTTAGATAGCATCATGCTCCTGTCTGAGGCTATGGTAACTGACAATAACCTCCATGGAATCTTATCTCATTTCTGTTCAGAATTTTCTAATGGTTGTAATACTCATTAGCATGTTGGTGTCCTATCTTGAACCGGCGGTATGTCAGACATCGAGATATGAACATAGCTGCATCAATTGTGTTATATTGTTTCTATTAAAATCCTATCTGGGATTATGGTACGTTCAGGTGGAATCTGGGTGAATAGTCATGAAAGAATTTTGAGTCTAGGTAAGCTTAGCCATGGAAGGCTAATCATGGTAACTGTCCGTAATTTCTATTGTATCAGTCAGCTGAGTTCTAGAAAATTTTGTACTTTAGTCATAGGCGTCGATCTTGACAATCTAGTGATGGCCTTCATCTTCGCATGATTGTCTGAAATTTTTTCTGCTGAAATAGGGTGGCTCAGAAATGCCACTTTGTTCATCTGGAACTCACATCTGGAAAGCTGCGTATATAATTTTCTCCTAGCGGAGAATCTGAAGGGTCGTGAAAAGATGATTCTCATGTTCTTCTCTAGAATTTAGGAGGTCAGGATGTTATCAAAGAACATACTGGCGATTTTTGTCTGTGAAGTCAATGAAAAAAAAATCCATAAATTTCATACTATAGCTGGGGCATTAGGGAGCTCAGACGTATAAGTCAAAATTTCAGAGAGACTATAACGTGTTCAACATCAATCTGGAAAACATCATGTTCTTCTCTCACTACTGTTGGTATCCTGATCGGGAATTGTTCTAGAAAGTGTTCAAGACATCGTAGCAGGTCAGGTAATCTTCTATTCGTGCGATGAACACTGATTACGAATGGTGATCTTGAAAAACATTTCGGTGATCGATACATGTTCTCATGTTACCGGCCTTCTTTCTGGTAGACATAAAACGGTGCACCTGCTGGTGGTGCGCTAGGGTGAATAAAACTTCGTTCCGGTAACTCTTGCAGTAAATGCTACAATTTTTAACTCAGGTGAAGCCCTGCAATAAAGAGTTTTGATAACAGGTTCTTTCCTCGAGACAAGCTCGATGTTAAGTTATGTCTCGTGGTTAGGAAGGAATTTCTGGAAAACTTTCTGAAATGACACTTGGAAACTCTGGAATAATCTGCTGATCATGAATTAAAGGAACTTCAGAAGTTGATTTATAACTGGTAGCTATAAGTCTTCATAGCTTTGGACTGATAAGTTACGCGCTTGTAAGGCATAAACAATTTGTACTGATTTTTCTGGCAGAAAAATATAATGACTATATTTGGGAGTTAGTAAGACGGATCTTGTCTTCACTGGAAGGAAAACCTTATAAATATGGGTGATACTGTGGAGTCTTTTCGGGCTGGAAGGTAGGTAAATATCTGATTTAAAATAAAGCTGGCATAGGAATACGTGAGGTAAACGTGGCGACTTTCACTGAATGTGTTCATCTGTAGTCTCACAGGATTTATACTGCGTGTCTAACCTGAGTAATACTCTAGTGGTGGTGACTGAATTTTCAATGGTCTGATTTATACGTGGCGTGACACAGCAGGTATACCCACTTGGAGGGTACCCTGAATTTCCGAGGTCCTGGTTTAGAAAACATACGGAGATATGAGTTCTGACTCGTACTCTGAGAAGATATTCGTATGACGTGTACCATGACTGGTGTCCTGACAAATGTCTTCCGAAATGATGCTTGATACTTGTATCTTGACTGTTGACTAGACAGGCATTTTAATGGGTGAGTCTGAATAATGTTAAGAATTTCCGGTAACTGCTAGGGTTGGCGGACCGGTTAGACTGTTAACCACTGTATTTCTGGTCACGTCCGTTCTGGAGTTCCGATGGTTACTGACTGATTAATTATAAGCACGGTGGTTGTCATTACCGCCTTGTCTGTCAGTTTCCGGACGGTCGTTATCATGACCGTGGTTGAAATTTATTCTTGTCAGAAATTTCAAGGTTATAGTTTTCTTCCTTGTTCTGTAGAGTCTTCATAGTATATACAGCATCAGCATCTTGAGAAATCTCCAAAGCATCAGTAGCATCAGCATTTGTGAGGTCTTCAAAGTGTTAGCAGCGTCAATATCTGGTAAAATCTTCAACTCACGAGCAGCATCAACATCTGGTAGAATATCGACAAGTGGAAACGCCTGAGATGATTGAGGATCGATTAGCAATATCCATAAAGTAGGGTACCTGGAGTACATCTGGACTACTGTACATGAAATACAAAGTGAATACTACACATGGAGCATATCTGAGACACTGTACGTGGAGTATTCATGAAATACCGTACATGGAGTATAACTAAGACATTGTACATGGGGTACATGTGGAATACTGTACATGGCGCTGGTGGAAATTTTATGGGATGGTCGATACTAGTGTCGCTTGTCTGACATAATCAAATAAATAAATTGATTTAAATGGTAGTAAACTGAACTGAAATGAGTAACATGATAGCCTGGTAACTCTTTCGTGGACTTAAAGCTGGTTGTATAGAGTTTCAAGAATATGATTAAACGGAATTTCAACAATGGTCAGCATGAAGACATGACTGATGAAGATCAAACATGATTATTATAAAAACAGGATTTTAATATATCCCCTTCTGTATCTTATCATGGAAACATCATCACCTTGCTAAAAACATAATCCTCATAAGGAGACATGAACTTAGTCAGCATGAAAACGACATTCACGTGAGAGTATAAACTTGACTGATACAAAGAACATAGACGAATAATCAACTGAGGTTCAACATCAACTGATGTGGATAGTTATGGTTTAATTCATAGTATTCATATTAGGAAGCATGTGACTAAGTATGGACGATTCTGTTTCGATCCATACTTGTCAAAATTTTATGAGAACTGTCATGTATAGAAATGTACAATCTGGGGCTAAATATGGTTGGTTGTAGTCCAATTCATATTTTTCAAGAATTTATGAAATGTCATGATATGACAAATGTGAACAACTATGGATCGGTTCACAAAACAACATTCGACTGAAAAGCATGAAATTTGACCTGAGAAATGGTGAACGCATATGGGTCAGTTCACCTAATAACATTCGACTGGAAACATGAATCTCTCATGAGTAAGGATGAACGCCATTGGGTCGGTTCGCCAATTAAAAAATATGAACGGGCAAGGGTGAACGCCTATGGGTAGGTTCACCAAAACAAAATTCGCAGAAAAGCACATGCGACAAAATATGGCTAGTCCTGTACCAACCTTTTACTTAGTCAAAAACTTTAAGAAAACTGAATGATAATTGAAGAAAACTGACTAATAAATGCGTGAGGAATATGAAAGATAACAACGCCAAAATCTGGGAAGTTCTTGGTGACTACCCACTAGTCACATGTCAAGTTTTAGAGCTTATAGGTCGAACCTATAGCTCTGATACCATAATTGTAACATCCCATTTTGATAAGTGGACCGTTAAGTATATTTATGGCGTGTCATCAAAGCATAAGGTAAATGTCCTAAAACATTAATTGACCATAAAGAAAATACCGGAATCAAACATCAGTAACCCAAACATAAGCTCAAAACATGAAAAGTAAATACTGAAGGAAAGGACTAAACAATGCCCAAAAGCAGAATAATGTAAGAGGTGCATAAAGTAAGAAGTCTGGATAGCTTCCATCCAAATACACATGCTCTCAGAATCCTAAGAGCGTCCTGGTGTACCTGCCGTTAGAACATGAAAGGAACTACGGCTGAGCATAACGCTCAGTGAACGGATATAAAGCATGATAAGAAATACTGAAACGAAGCAGATGATATAATACTGAAGTTGTAAGATTGAAAATTAAAGTTGAAGTGGAAACATGTGTAAAATTTGAAAAGTCTTATTTATAAATAATAAAGCGGAACTGTTATCTTTTAAATCTGAAAACATGTATTTACTGTATTTTAATTTGCCAAGAGCTTATATAGGTCATGTGCTGAAACAACTGTTGCATGAATAACTGGAGGGGTGACATCATCATGCTGTAGAGGGGTGACCTCTAAATAATGTGATGGGTGGAGGGATCAGCTCCAATGTGAAGGATGTAGAGCACAAACCACATTCACCTGATAAACTGTAAACTGATAAGCCTATGATGCATCCATACGCCCCACTAATAATACTGATAAAATGGCCAAGCTGAACTGAGTGGAACGCTGCAGGATATCACTCTCCTACATGTGAGTTATGACATCGGTGCCTCAAGTGTCATGGTTACGGTACCTCCGTAACTAGTACAACTAACTGATCATGCTTGTATATAAGGCCCAGGCAATATCTCAGTTATTAAAATAATTTCTGATAATTTATAACATATACGGGGAAAACATTTGGCTGCAGCCGGGAAATCTTAATCATGCATAGAAAGGAAGTCCTTATTGAAAGGACAGGAAATCCGTACCTATTGTCGAGTAACTGACTGAAAGAAGACTACACGAACACTACTCGGGCTTCACGGAAGCTACAATAATAATAGACGCAAATAAGTTATCTGATCTTTATTTAATTTACTAATCTTATCGGCTTCTCATTTATTTATTTACTTCTGAACTTCTTTACGTATGTTAACTGATAAATCTGATCTTTCTTATAATTCTTTTTAATGTATTATCGACCTATTATTAATTACGGTACAAACGTATTCTAACGTGATATTAATACTATAATACGTAACTGATATGAGTGAATTTACTCATATCATTTTTATCATAAAACGAGCCTAAATGCATAAAATGAATGAATATAGCATTGTATATGTGTTTTTTCTTGTTTCGTGTGTGTAGGTACCCAAGTTCATGAAAACCGGCAAAATCGACACGAGTTTGAAGAAAAGATCGAGAAGCCAAAGACAAGTCGTTT
This sequence comes from Glebionis coronaria, assembly GCA_025667525.1. Taxonomy (NCBI): domain Eukaryota; kingdom Viridiplantae; phylum Streptophyta; class Magnoliopsida; order Asterales; family Asteraceae; genus Glebionis; species Glebionis coronaria. The sequence continues at coordinate 223,405,884 of CM046882.1, read as the reverse complement.
TTTAGAGGATTTATTATTATAAAGGTTATTTGGGCCTTGTGGGACCCACATTGGTGTTTTGGGCCTAAAATCCCATTTAAGGAGATAATCTATCTATCTTTCGATTAATAGTCCAAAATAATGGCCCATAACCACAAATAAGAGATGGAGGGAGTATTAAGGCCCAAATTCGCAATTATAAATGAGACGTGAGGAGTATTTAATGGGTCTTCAAAGCCCATTAGGGATTATATTGGTGAGACGGTGAAAGAGTAATATTTAAAGTGAATATCTTTTCACTTCTTGGTCAAAACTTTCACTCAACACCACACACAACCTTCTATACAAACAAGAAAAAATAAAAACGCAGACAGTGATAACCCATCACCACCCAAACCCTAAATCCCAAAATTGGGGCTTTTCTATCTAAAGCGTGTGAAGTTACACGCGCTCCCAAATAATACCCAAGTTTTTAGGAGGTTGAATATGGTATCCTAGGAACATGTGGCATCCCTCTCTCGTCATCTCCCTTCTGTAATTGGTGGAAACACCTCCATCCAATCATAGAACCAATCATAGACAGCCACATCAGACTTAAAGAAGCACAACAAACACAAGGATTGCCACCTTGGCAATCCGTGTGAGGAGAGAGTGATTTTCAGCCGTTTGATCAGGATAGAGAAAGAGAGAGAAGATTCAAGGGCTAAGATATGATTTGCTTCTCAACAAACTCACCCAAGAGGGCTTGAGGTTTGCCTATAAAAACCCCCAAGAAATATGTGTAAATCATCCCTTTTTTACTTGTAGTGTTATAATGTTAAAATTAGATTAGGCTTGTATTTTCTTTTAAATAATGTAATGCTATTTTGATTTAATGAAAAGTTCAGTTTTAAATTCTTGAGTCTCTCATTTAATCTATTAATTTTACTGTTCTTGCATCTTAATATGAATTAATCATTATAACTGAAAATATTATTTGATTAAGCTTAATTAATAGCTTTAATTAAATAAGAAAGGTAAGATTGGGATAAAGCTTATCCCTACTGGAAAAGCTTAATACATAAGATGGTTGGTTCGTTGACTTTTGGTTCGAGGTTTAGTGGTGTTTGGTGTCGTGTAACGATCTAAAGAATGCTCAGCGCATTCTTCTTCATCAAAGGTTAAACATAAAAAGGTTAATCTCATTTTTTTTATTTTTATTAACTTTTAGTTTAAGTTTAATTTTTATTGTTAGATTTATAAATGTTTCAGTCTGATTGTTTTATTTTAACTTTGATAAATCTGTTTGGATAGATAGACTTAACTGTTATATTGTTTTGGAGTTGTGATTTTTTTTATGACGATTATTTAATATGTTTAGTAATAAATAGATAGTTACTGTTTAATGAGTTTGAGTGAATTGATATAGTTTTATATCTGGATTTGTAAGATTGCTGCTAGGGATTGATGACTGAACTGAGTTTGTTAGACTGTTTTTTTAGCCTTTTATCTGATATAAGTTCTGATCTGTTAAACATTTAGACTGGTAAAATGAGTTAGGGCTATTTTGTTTGACTTAAACGTGCATTGTTATATCAGTTAGAATTTAGGGGGTTTGTAGTCTGCTGGTTATTATTTTCTACTGATATTGTTGTAAGTTCAGTAATCTGTTTTGATGATGTTATGCATTTGATGTGTACTTTTGTTAGAACCTTATATGAATAGACATGTTGTATTTGTGTTCCTGTATTTGTGCTCCGAATTTGTTATGTTGGTTAGTTGATTTAGTTTTGGTTAATTGGCTTTGAGTGCTATTTGTATTATATCAGATCTTCTTTTCTGATTATTTTACTGATATTGATTTTACTGAATTATTGAACTGCTTTCCATAATTAGTGTCATTGTATGTTTCCTGACATATAAATTTGTTAAATATTTCATTTTCCAAATCAAAATAAATAAATCACAAAAAAGGTCCTTCCTAGGGCATGATCTCGTGACCTCCTAGTCACTTGTCATGCATGCTCACCACTGAGCAATATGCTTTTCTGTGTTATAAGTTTATAATTCAAGATTTAAGTACCTTATTAAACTGTTAATGTTAGTTTGTTAAACGTTTGATAAAGTTTTTATAAAACTAGCAATTGATTCTTATAAAATATATTTTTAAAATGTTTGTTTATTCGAATCTGATTTAGTGTAAATTTAAAATATAAGAATAAATAAAAAAATAAATAAAAATATTTTATTACTTTTTAGGAATTTAAATTGTTTAAAATTTTGTTCTTTTAAATAATTTAGTTTCAATTAATTTTGTTTTAAAATAAATTTTAGTTTAAATAAAATTTGTTTAAAATATTTTGTTCAATTAAAAATAGATAGTTGAAGTAAAGTTTAAATTTAATATAGTTTAAATAATTTTGTCTTTTAAATTTAATCTTGGGGCACGATTCATGCACTTTAGGTTTAAAAATTGTAGGATTTATTTAGATAAAAACAGAAATCGAATTCAAATCAATTGTCCAAATTAAAACGAACGTCTCAAATTCATAAGGTCCTTGTGTACAATGAACCGGGATCACTCACGTGTTTAATTGAATTCGTCTTTAGCTTATTTATGGATTATTGCCTTTTCCTAAAGATAATTTCCTAAATTTTCTCTATAACGTATCTAATTAAAATACACCGACATTCAACAACACATCAGTAACCCTGCTAAAAATGGAAAGTTTCCTAAATTAAAAAGTTTTCAAAATCGTTTATAATTTCTATAATAAAATTATACCCTTTTAAATATTATAAAACTATTTAATTTAATTTATTTAAATATACAATTAAAACATTTATAAAAGTAAGTAATAAAATGTATAATTTAAAATCTTCATTTTTAATGTTTAAACTATATCCCGAGCCTACCGAGATACCCCTTCTCGGTCGCACTAAAACAATTAACAAAATATATAAAATCTGCCTATATGAAATTAGTGACAGAAATCTGTGTCACTAAAAAGTGTCACCAAAAACTGCATTTAAAAACAGTCTATAAAAATATGTCCTAATAATTCTGCGACAGAAATTCTTGTCGCAAAACTGTCGCTAATTAATTTTTAAAACCCACTATATTCTGTCCAAATCTTCCCACTGATGAATCATATTGTTCCCGCTGATTATTATTAGGTTCCCACTGTTTATTATAGCCAAACGCACCCTTACTTTAAAACAGCCCCCTGGTTGATTTATTTGAGTTACTTTGGGTCGAACTCAGCCTAGGCCGCCCCTGTGTGAGTCACGGCTGGGCAGAGGGAAGGTTTACCAAAACCCTAAGTTTCGGTTTCACCTAGCCAAACCAAACTCGAGTCTATGCATTAATAACAAACCCCGATTGGGGTTTCTGTCACTCGGTCGGCCAAAACAGAAACTACCGAGACCTTTTCTTGGTCTCGGTTTGGTACCCAAAACAGAACCCAGCCCCTATATTCCATGTTGCTTCTATGCGAGGTTGGCAAGAAGGATTAACCACCGAGAGTTTATAACTCTCGGCTACACAACATAACCCACTGAACGAATCAAAAATGAAAGAAGAGGGACGAGGACGATTACCGTTTCGTGGTGTTTAATGGTGAAAACGTGTATGAACTGGTGGTAGCACAACCCGCATCTTTTTTTTTATCTAAACCCGACGGCCAATACCCTAGTTCTCCTCTTTTTTTGTGTCTGCGCTTTGTTTTGACAAAGGGGAAACCCCCCATGATTTCTTTCTCAACACAAAACCAAACGGGCCAAGCCCATTACACTTATAGCCGGCCATATGGCCTTTTTAATTTCTTTTTTTTTGTAAGTTTAAAATAACTTTTCATTTTTTAAGCTATCATAATCTTCGCGTTCTTTCGTATTAATTTGTTTCTGAACGTAACTATCTTTGCGTTAACATACATACTTTCGTACTAATTATTTTCCTGAAATAATTGTCTATAACTTTTAATAATCAAAACTATGTATTTAATATTTTGAATATTTAAATACGGGTTTTACACAAAGCATCTACTAAGTCGTAGATATCCACATCTTGAGGCTTCTCGAACATAGCCTTGGAGTTCATCAAGCATACGATTAGGCGAAAATAGCTCATACTTCTTTTGAAGTGGAGGGGCCATTTTCCCTAACATTAAGCAAGCCACATCCGAGTGCTTCTTGATAGTAGGCAGCGTGTTCAAGCCTTTCGGCTTCAGAGCAAGATCCTCCGGATAGTGAGTGGTCAAGATATCAATAGTACCTGCTACTCTCAAGACAATTCTTAGTGAACGGTATCAATCATTGAAGTTAGGTCTAGTAAGTTCAGGACGATCAAAAAATGTTTTGAACGCAGAACTTAGGGTGTTATTGTCGGCTTGAGCCATTTCTACAGAAATAAGTTCAAATTATTAGTATTTTCGATAAAATACATTCAAGAAAATAAATTTACCCCGGTATATATTAACCATAGTATTTTTCTTGAAACTAGAACCTATATTGACATAAATCCATTACATCATAAGATCTGCTATCAATGAACTTATTCAACATAGTAACTTGTCGAACAATTACCATTTCAAATTTCTAGACATTTAAGGGATTTACATTGCCAAAAAAGGTTTTGCATTGTAAACATGTTTCATCCCTTCCGAATACCTTATGTTTCCATATCTCACTGAGTAACTTAATTAAGTCGTCTAATCTAAAGAACATAAAATTATCACACGAATTCTCATTCTATGAAAGGTTCCTCTCCATCACAACATCATCCAAATCTCATATGAATATATTGTGACTTCAAGTGTCTGTCAGTTAGATGGTATTCAACTTAAATTTTAAGGGTATAAATTTTGATGTCAAAATCAATGTATGGAGAAGCATGCATACATCTCCATATTATAAGTTTAATAAAACATTTAATAAACTTTTTCACGAGACTAAATTTCTACATATATTATGTTAAGGTATTGGTTAAAACCAATTAAAGAATTTTATCCACAACTACTCACAACGCACTTTTGCGCTACGCACAAAGCAATAACTTTATTCTTTATGTTTCGGATGTGAATTTGCGGTAAATCAACCTTAAGGTGTAATACAAGTAATAATCGTAGGTAATTCAAATTTTGACTCACAGACAAGCCGAGAATTTGGTTAGCGACAATGGCTTAACCTCCTTCCTTAGCCGGGTACATGACCAGCAGCGCGTTATACCCATTTTATAGTTTGTCAAAATTGAGTAGCCCGTTAAATTATTATTGTAAATCACCAATCAACGTAATTCTATGTAATTTAGATCAAAACAAATCTTAATTTTAATATGATTTAGTCCATATTATTTTTCTTAAAAAAATTACCCTTGTTTACAACATACTTTAAAAACGAATGAAAACAATTAGGTAAAAAAAAATAAATCATAAACACATAATAACAATTATATGTGCAATTAAATAAATCAAATAGCCACATGCAAACAATTTTATTCAATAAATTGAAATTTAGGGTTTTATGATTATAAAAATTCTTCCCTAATTCTAGATTTATTGAAACAAAAACATGTAACATAGTCATATTTTATGATCCATGAAAAAACATGCATGTTCATCATGGATCCACCCACAAATCTTAACAATTAAATCTCTACGGATCGTAACCTAACAAAAAAACTAGGTGTCATAACAATTAATCATGTAATTTTAATCTAAAACAACAATCATGTAAATTTTATGGTTTCAATTTTTTTATATTTTTTATTAAAAATTCGTACAAAACAAAATTAAATAAAAGCAAAACCCTAATTTTAAGAAAACCTAAAAAACACATGAAGTTTTAACCCAAAACAATTATTGGTTAAAATTTTTTAGATTTTTCGATAATTGTAACATGTTAAAACGGCTCTCATTACCACTATTAGTTTATAAAGTTCATAACAATTACACAAAACCCTAAACGAGATCAAAGCACACATATAGCGGAAGCGATTTAACAAGATCATTAATTAACACAATTATAATTAATCGAGTTAGGGTTTACGTACCTTTTGCAAAGCAATTCCCTCGAACAAAACCTAATTCCCCAAATTAGGGTTTATGTAAAACCACAAGATATAGTCTACGATTGTATGCACGTAATACAACGAGATAACCGTAAACCTAGTACGTATAAATCGAGCAACTACGTCTTGTGGAATAAAGCTTAGTCGAAAAAATCAACCGAAAACCCCTTTGTGGGTTTCGGTTTGCGATCAACCAAGAGAGGGAGGAAGAGAGAAAGTGTATATTGAATTGTGAGGGGTAAGGGTGTTTATATATGCCTAGTAATTCTTGTAGCCCAAGTAAAACATAAATAAGGAAAATGTTTTCCTTCCCTTTTTTCCTTCTCCAACCGCCGGCCCAAGCACTCCTTTAGCGTGTTCCGGAACCTTATTTTCTTCTTCGGATTTATTCCAAAACGCTCGTTAATAGTTAACTCTTATTAAACGATCATTAAGTTATAGCTCGATTTAATTTAATAAATATAATAAATACATTTATTAAATAGTTAACTCTTTACGTATTGTGTGCAATCCCGTAATCTCGAGTTCGATCCTATCACACGACTATTAAATATAAGTCCATAAACTTTCAGTAAATGAAGAGGTTGTTGAATTAATTGGCTATGGCATTTTTATTTGCTAAGAAATGAATTTTAAAAAATAAGGTTGGAGGTAAAAGAAGAGAAATCAATACATTGGATGCAACAATGTTTTCAAGTAGTTGGTTAGACGGGTAATTCATTACACACATTCTATTATTGGTTTATTTGCTGAAAAAAGGATCAACTGCCAACTCAAATGAACTTACATATTATAAAATGTAAATTTTAAGCTTCAACCCAAAGTTCAACCAGTATACCATCAATTAGTTACTCAACCAACATGTACGGCGGTTCATTCATCTGATCGTAAACTAGAGCCACTTTTGATATCATGTAGACCGCAGCTAGTAACTTCACACTACAGTACTGTTAGATTGTTAGATGGGTGATAATACATATTCCAGATTCATGTTAAGAAATGGTCAAAAGTATACCTGCCCCATTTCTGTTAAGTTAATACAACCGCCGTTTAATTGTATCAGTTTTCTAATTGCATATTTGTTCTAGCTTCTTGTTGGTGTATAGTAATTCATATCACAGTTAAAAGAAAAACATAAATAGTACTGTAACTAACTTGTCCAGACTTTTATTATCATAAAAATAAGGGTTTGCATTAGACAGGAAAAGACTAGACAAATTCTAACACTTTTTAAGATTGGCTAGTACCCGAGAACACTAGATAGGACCAGTGTTGAGTGCTTGGTCTAGATCAGCAACCAATCATCCACATCTTCAATCCCAACAGAAATCCGTACCAAATCTTCAGTTATACCTCTAGCCTTACGCACCTCTGCAGGTATGACTGAATGTGACATGAAGCTCGGCAATGTTATGAGCGATTTTACAGTTCCTGCCACAAAAGGAAAGAAGATTGATACAGTGAGGTACTACTCATGCTCAGAAAGTGTGGTTGGGATGTGTCAACACTAACAGGAAAGCAACTAGTGGCACAACAAAACTTTAATCTCGTTATGTAAACGACACAAAAAAAGAGCATGCATACTAGAAAAACTGTTAAGGATAGTACATAAAGGATAAAAATTTCCTAGATACAGCACATGAAACAACAAACGATACCACCAGCCACGCTCTTTGAGTAAGTCATACTTATGAACAAGATAGAAGTGTCTTCAAGTCATTAAGTCATTAAAGGGTCAACTTTATTTATGTTTTATTTCTAATGGGTCACGAGTTGGTCATGCGCACATCTAACAGTCTTAAACACACTCATTGTAATAAAAAAAATCTTTAAAGTGGGCAAAAGATGTTTGCAGATCAGCATGACCCATTAAAAGACCTACTATTTGACTCCTCTAGCCACACATCAGCAAAACATGAACAGCTTACCATCTTCAATTAACAAAACAATTACACATTTTTTAATTAAAATGGAGATACTTTGATCTCCAAGGGGAAATATATCTTACCGAAACTAACAGTTATAGCGAAGTACTTGGTAGTCTCTACTACATGCTTAGAGAGAGCTAATGAGCCTGTCTCGAAACTCAGAACTGATCCTGCACCCTTAGCCTGCAAAAGGTAGACCATTTCACTGTCATGTTCTATTCCTATACAGAACTAGAATATTTCTATGTAATGAAATAGGAGGTTCAGTGCGAGTATTGGAAGAAGGAATGCGTTTATCAGTCATGATTACCTGAGAGTAATGCAAAAAATGCCCAGGATGGCTAGGAAGACCAGCATAATTAACCTTTGTTACCAAAGGATGAGAGGCTAGAAATTCTGCTATCTTTTGTGCATTCTCCTGTGACAGTATGACACATTAGAAAACGAGCTCTGAGAATGAATTTGATACAGATAGCATCAAACGTCTAATCAAATTAAGGGTGTGTTTTTCATGTATTGAAATGGAGTTGATCAGCCTAACATCAGACGTTATATTATCAGTTCTGAATACCAAGTTTATACCAGCTACCATACCTATTTCACATAAATATCGGCCGTGGTCACTTTTTTTTCCCTTATATAATCAGAAATATTTAACTTTTATTCCTACTAATTCAACGCCCCGTGAGCTTATAAATAACTGTACACTAGGTTGATTCATGGGAATAGACATTGTAGAAAACAAAATTTTTATAATCTATTAGTATCGGTTTAACTGAACCTGTTGCCTCTCCATGCGCAATGCCATTGTCTTGATACCACGTAAACAGATCCAACAATCAAAAGGTGCCAGCCCAGCGCCTTCCGAATTTTGAAGGAAATACAAATCTTCTCCTAATCTGAATATTAGAAATGCCAATGTGATTTGACAAAATAGAAGAAAAGTCAAAGTAACTATCTATTTTAGCTTCTAGTGTGCTATTTTACTAACCCAGCAATTATTCTATGACTAGTTTTTAGATAGACAAAGAAGTATCTTTGTGTTCGAACCTTTCTCCTCTTACAGAAAGCACTCCAGCCATGACATCACTATGTCCGGCAACGAATTTAGTAGCTGCGTTCATTACAAAGTCTGAAAGAGCAAAAGACTATTATCGTTAGTGCCTTAGTGGTACATGTATTTAAAAACAAAATTAAGAGGTGGAAATTTTGACTCAGTTACATGAGAATGGTTAACTCAAGTCATATTTCATCTCGCACAAGTCAAATGAGTAAAAAGGGTCAAACTGGGTGAATGCATGTGTTAAGATTTAAGAAGTTGCCCGACGCTCATTTTATATTCATAAAATTCCCTTGATGAAATTATTCATACAATTAGATTATTACTGAAATAATGTAGGTTTGTAAGTCATTTTTGACTTCCTAATTTTTGCTAAGAAATACGTATATATTCAACATGGTTGATCGGGTCAATCCGACCCTACCTGAACAAAAGAATTTCCATTATGACCAGACATGGTCTGATCCATTACCACACACTGACCCCATCTAAGTGTCTAACCCGACTCTAGAATAACAGGTAGTAGAATATTTATAAGCACCTGCTCCAAGTTCCAAGGGTTGACACAATACTGGAGACATAATGCTATTATCCACCATCAAGAGAGCACCATTATCATGAGCGATCTTCGCTATTTTCTGAAATCAAAAGGTAATTGCCCTTTAAGTGATTAACAAAGAGGCTACATATGATCTTATACTTTCAACACTTACACGAATGTCAGAAATTTGCTGCTGTGGATTTGTTGGACTCTCCAACCACACGAGCTTCGTTTTAGGACCAATAGCAGATGCAACCGCATCTAGGTTGGTTGTATCCACTCGCCTTAAAATTAAAACAGTAACATTTTGACACTAAACCAAAATGACATATATGTTATACAAAGACGCAAAAGTTAAAGTGATGTAGACTAAAAAAACAAAGTAACAAAGATAAGTAATTGGATCTGTTGATTCAACAAGAATGCCAGAAACAATTCTGCTAATAATCGTTGATTCTGAAGAATGCCCGAAAATTAGGGTAAAACACGGCAACTCAACGGCCAATGGTTTAACTTTTATTAAACTGATAACTGTCTTGCTAGGGTTACAGCAGATTCATTAAATAATGACTGCAAACAAAGAAAAACCTTAAAAATCCAACGGGCTGGACCGTAGCCCAATGACAAAGTCCAACTGAAAGTGAAAAAAACATAAAAATGCAAAAAACTGATAGTAAAAAGGCTTTTCGGGCCTTGAAAAATCTGTAACCAGCTAAAAGCTGGTTACAGCGTCGTCGGTCTCCTTTTTACGCACGTTTTGACAGGTCACGGGCTGAAAACGGACTTAGGATGCAAAAGTTATGCCCATTTTACTAAACCCTTCTTCGTCACGCGATCTCGGGCCTCCAGAAACAAGTCAGCCCGTTCTTCAATACTTGGGCCTCCATCATTCCCCCCTGGATAAGAAAAATTCGCCCTCGAATTCCCAGCTGTATCATCATCGGAAGAATCACCATGGTAAGGCAACAAGTGCTTCACATTAAAAACGTCAGAACAACGAATATGACTTGGCAACTTCAAACGATAAGCATTTGAGTTCATCTTATCCACAATTTCCACTGGACCAATCTTCTTAGCAGACAATTTATTATATTCACCAACTGGAAAACGATCCTTAGTCAAAACAGCCCACACAAAGTCTCCTACTTCAAAGTCAACATGTCTCCTCTTTTGATCTGCATCCTGCTTGTACTTCGAATTAGCGCGCACCAAGTTGTCACGAACAGATTTATGAACATCATGCAACCCCTCAACAAAATCCTGCACTTTCTTCGGAACAGACCTAGAAATCTGAGGAGTCATAAGATCAACAGGACCACGTGGCTGAGCAGAATAAACCACCTGGAAAGGACTAAACCCAGTGCTCCGATTAACAGCATGATTATGAGCAAACTCAGCTTGATACAACTTCTGATCCCATGCCTTCACATGATCACCCACCAAACACCTTAACAGGTTACCAAGGGACCTGTTAACAACTTCGGTTTGCCCATCAGTTTGAGGATGATAAGCACTACTAAAATTGAGTTGAGTATTCACCATCTTCCACAAACTACGCCAAAAATGACTCAAAAACCTGGTGTCCCGATCATAAACAATGGAGGAAGGTAAACCATGTAAACGGTACACATCCCTAAAGAAAAGTTGGGCTACATTAACTGCACCTGTTGTCTTCTTGCAAGGAATAAAATGAACCATCTTTGAAAAACGATCAACAACAACAAATATTGAATCATTACCCCTTTGAGTACGAGGTAGTCCCAACACAAAATCCATGCTAATATCAACCCAGGGCTGCAAAGGAACTGGCAAAGGCATATAAAGACCTGCATTAGTAGCCGTCCCCTTTGAAACTTGACAAATACGACACCTCTTGACGTAACGATCCACTTCCTTCCTCATAGTAGGCCAAAAATAAGAAGCTTGAACCAACTGTAAAGTGCGATCACGACCAACATGTCCTTCACCATGCAACTCCTTAATAATTTGCAAGCGAAGACTTGAATCAGGAATACAAAGTTGATTCCCTTTGAATAGGGACCCATCATGCAGAACAAAATCTGTTTTCTCTCCGGATTGCAAATCCTGCAGAATAATTGAAAAGTATGGATCCACAGTCACCATGTCACAAATGACATCCAGTCCAGGAACATCAACCTGCATGGTTACAAGTAAACTACTTCTCCTGCTTAAGGCATCAGCAACACGATTGGAAGCACCCATTTTGTGTTTCACCACAAAAGTAAATTTCTCAAGAAAAGCCAACCAACGCCCATGTTTATGTGAAACCTTATCTTGAGTACGAATATGCCTTAAGGAATCATGGTCAGTGAACAAAACAAACTCCTTATGAAACAAATAATGGCGCCAATGCTTCACAACTTGGACCACTGCATAAAACTCCAAGTCATAAGTAGAGTACCTCGACTTTGGCCCTGTCAACTTCTCGCTAAAGTAGGCAACATGCCGCCCACCCTGACTAAGAACTCCACCAATTGCAACCTTAGAAGCATCAGTATGAAGCTCAAAAACTTTAGAAAAGTCAGGCAATACCAGGATTTGCGCTGTAGTAAGCTTTTCCTTGACAACCCGAAAAGCTATCTCTGCTTCCTCCGTCCAAACAAATGACTTACCCTTCATACAGTCTGTCAAAGGGGCCATAATGGAACTGAAATTAGGGATAAACCGCCTATAGAAAGAAGCAAGACCATGGAAACTCCGAACTTCAGTAATGGTAGTTGGAGTTGGCCACTCCTGAACAGCTACTACCTTAGATTCATCCACCTGTATGCCATCACCAGAAACAACATACCCTAAAAACAAAACTTTAGGGGTCATGAACACACAATTCTTCGTGGCTGCATAAAAATTATCCTTCCGAAGCAAGGTCAAGACCTGCCTCACATGATTGACATGCTCATTATAAGAAGCACTATAAATAAGAATGTCATAAAAATAAACAACCACAAACTTGCCAATAAAAGGCCTGAGCAGTTGATTCATCACACGCATAAATGTGCTTGGTGCGTTTGATAAACCAAAAGGCATGACCAACCACTCATACAACCCTTCACGGGTCTTGAAAGCGGTCTTCCACTCGTCACCAAGTCTAAGACGAATCTGGTAATACCCACTCTTCAAATCCAGTTTTGTGAAAATGGTAGCACCACTAATCTGGTCAAGCAAATCATCAAGGCGAGGAATAGGAAACCTGTACCTCACAGTAATCTTATTGATGGCTCGACTATCAACACACATACGCCATGTACCATCCTTCTTTGGAGTCAATAGGGCAGGAACAGCACACGGGCTCATACTCTCACGAACATGACCCTTGGAAACCAGCTCCTCAACCTGCCTGCGCAACTCCTCATGTTCTCCTGGGCTCATCCTAAAATGTGGCCTGTTAGGCAACTGTGACCCAGGCTCTAGATCAATATGATGTTGTATGTCACGCAATGGTGGCAAACCATCAGGTAATTCATCAGGGAAAACATCAGAGAATTCCTCAAGTAAAGGGATCATGGCTTCAGGAACTTCACCGTCTTCAGAAACCTCCTTCCCTATTAATATAAAAACATCACCTCCCACCTCCAGCTCGTCTTCGAACTGCGAAATAGTTAGTAAAGTACCAGTGGGTTTATTAACTACTTCCTTAGGTTTATTTGGCATCAAAGTAATCTTCACACCCCCAAACAGGAAACTATAAGTATTAGTTCTCCCATGGTGAGTTACATCACGGTCATACTCCCAAGGTCTACCCAACAATAAGTGACAAGCATCCATAGGTATCACATCACACCAAAGATTATCCTTATAAGTTGTTCCTACAGAAAACGGAACTTGGACACGCTTGGAAACTGTTATCTCCCCACCCTTTTTAAGCCACTGTAACTTATAAGGTTTGGGACGATCTTCAGTTTTTAGCCCTAATTTCTGGACTGCTCCTTCAGCTATCAAATTATCACAACTACCTGAATCGCATACAAAAGTGCAAACCTTACCCATAATGGTACAAGTTGACTGAAAGATGTTGTGTTTGAGCCAATCATCACCATCAGCTTTAGGTGTTAAGCAGGAGCGCCTTACCACCAGATTCACCCCCACATCTCCAGACACATACTCCTCCTCATACTTAGGTTCTGCATCATAAACTGCGTCTCCCACGTAGTCATCATAAGCCACATCATCATCTTCCTCAGGTTCAATAAATAACTGCCTCTTCCCAGCCTTCTTACACTCTGATTGTCGGTGACCAGGTTCACCACAGTTAAAGCACTTGAACCCACCACTGCCGGCCGCTTTAGGAACTGGTCCAGTATTCTCACCAACTGCTTTAGCCTGAGTTGGGGCAAAACGCGATGCCGCATTACCCGAACCAGAAGCACCTGTTATTGCAAGAGAAGAAGAACTCCCCACTCGTCGGTTCTGCTTCTCAAAAGTTAGTGCTCGTTGATACGCTTCAGAAAGTGTCATCGGATCAAACATGTTAACAGAATCCATGATCTGGACTCTTAAACCACCAATATATCGAGAGACAAGCTGATCTTCTGTCTCTTGAACGTCATTCCTTGCAATTAGTTGGTAAAATTCGGTCGTGTAATCTTCCACAGACTTAGCCCCCTGTTTCAGATTCTGTAACCGCTGGTACATCATTCGCTGGTAGTTATGAGGAATAAAATTATCCCTCGTGACTTTCTTCATCTTCTGCCAACTCGTGATCTTTGACTTCCCAACTCTGTTCCTCGTCAGTTTCAATTGTTGCCACCACGCGGATGCCCGACCACGTAACTTGGTAGCGATCAACGAAACCCTTTTGTTTTCTGGAACTTCTTTGAATTCAAATACTTCTTCAACAGCAACAAGCCAATCAATAAACTCATCAGGCTTTAAAGTGTCCCCATTAAACTCGGGAATATTAACCCTCATTCCAGTCTCCCAACGCCTATCATTATTCCCACTGCGATCTCTCATCCGTCGCCCTACTGATTGTTCATCATCAGACAAACCATCACCAAACGGATTTTCTTCCAGATCTGCATCTTCTTCCTCATGACGGCGATTACGAGGCCTCCTATTGCTCATCAAAGTGTTCATCTGGTCGTTCAATTGATCAAACATTTGATCGAATCGCTCCTCCATTCTATCCATCATACGCTGCTCAAATTCCTGTTCATTCACATCTTGAATAGGCCTAGTTCTCCTTGGAGGCATCTTGATCAGGAACTTTGGCTCTTGATACCAACTGATGTAGACTAAAAAACAAAGTAACAAAGATAAGTAATTGGATCTGTTGATTCAACAAGAATACCAGAAACAATTCTGCTAATAATCGTTGATTCTGAAGAATGCCCGAAAATTAGGGTAAAACACGGCAACTCAACGGCCAATGGTTTAACTTTTATTAAACTGATAACTGTCTTGCTAGGGTTACAACAGATTCATTAAATAATGACTGCAAACAAAGAAAAACCCTAAAAATCCAACGGGCTGGACCGTAGCCCAATGACAAAGTCCAACTGAAAGTGAAAAAAAACATAAAAATGCAAAAAACTGATAGTAAAAAGGCTTTTCGGGCCTTGAAAAATCCGTAACCAGCTAAAAGGTGGTTACAGCGTCGTCGGTCTCCTTTTTACGCACGTTTTGACAGGTCACGGGCTGAAAACGGACTTAGGATGCAGAAGTTATGCCCATTTTACTAAACCCTTCTTCGTCACGCGATCTCGGGCCTCCAGAAACAAGTCAGCCCGTTCTTCAATACTTGGGCCTCCATCATAAAGTTTAGTACTAACTTAACTATAATTCCTCTCTCTGGAATAACTTCTGACAGTAATCTATCTGAACCACCATATATGTCTTCTCCAGCAACAATTTCTTCACCTGCAACATGTCTTACTTTATATAATCAACATTTATGCATGTATGTGTCAAAAGAAGTTTGAAATTTAGTTTCTTTTTACCAGGTTTAACAAGATGAGTGGCAGCAGATAAAGCAGCCATTCCACTAGAAAAGCATAATGCTCGATCTGCTTTATCAAGCTTTGCCATGAGACTGACCACATGCAAATGAGAATATTAATCTACTAGACGATTACCCGCGCATAGCGGCGGAAATCCATAGCGACAAATAATTAACGATATACTATATATTATTGTAAATGTTTCGTGTACCTTTCAAAATAAAACGTGAAAATATCAATATATGATTGCAAATAGTAGTCACATACGATATATTCTTAACATTTATGAAATAACATATAAAAATATTTAGTGAACATAAAACTAAAACGTTACATCAGTTATGAGATAAGCAATGCACTTTACTCGTCAAGTATAAATGTTCACATCAAGTTTTAAGTGAAAAGTACAAAGGTTCTTGTAAATCAGTATTTGAATTTTCATATTTTCTTGCACAATTTCTATAAATTTGAAAGAATGTGTAATTACGTACCCGCCGTTTAATGGCAGCTATGTTGAGTTTTTGACGAAATCATACTGGCGAATGATTTTTTTATGTGTTTTTCTCTTGAGGCATGGCTGAATAGTGGAGTCTAGTTTTGACCAAACTTTGACGGCAAATTGTTTTTCGATAACATGATTCAGTTGTTTTTTCAATGTCAAGATGGCATTGTTTTCTTGGGGCGTAGTTTTTAGTTGTAATAGTCATCTAAAATGGTAATAATAATACTTATCAAAATACTTTTTCTGATGATGGTGATGTCTATCTCTTTTATTATTTTGAACAATTTATTGTAAATGTGTGTCAACACTAAAAAAACGATCATGATAAGGTTATTGCCATCGCTCATCATTATTGATTACTAACGCCGTCTTAAAATTATAGTTTAACATTTATTTTCGGATTTTCTCGAATTAATTATTTATTTATTTTTAAGGATAAGTAAAACTTATCATACATACGGTGTTTGAGATTATTTATTGAAAACAGATTATTTTTTGAAAATAGATAATCAGATAATTATTATTTTGAAAACGTCATTTTAGAAAATAATGTTTGATTTGATTATACAGTTTGAAATCGCAATAATCAAATAATCAGTTTTTAGAGTGTTTGTCAAATTTGATTATTTGATAAGTAAAATGAATAAAATAAACTCATTTTAACTTTTCTTTATTTTCAAAATGAAATAAATAACTCTCCACTAATTTTTTCAAAACTCTATTTTCGAAGCTTTTAAACGCAAATAATCACTTTTCATAATTTTTTTATCCAAACACTAATTTTAATTTATCTTTATTTTCAAAATAAAACAATTAAATAATATAATTATAAACATAATCCTAAACACCCACTTAAAACATAATACAACTTTTAAAACTGTAATTCCTAAGTATATGCGAATAAACGTAATATACTAATTTAGATAGATATAATTTCAACTAAAAATCCATTTAAAGCCTACATGACATTTTTAAAACGTCATTTTTCTAAATTGATAACATTAATATAAGGATTAAATATTTTAAGTTGTTAATAAGACAACTGTCATCAAATTTTGATGATCAAATTAAATATGAGTTCAAACGTACTTGGCGGCTGTTTCCAATTGTATCATTGAACTTGGCCATTTTTTATGTTATTTTATTGGCGAAGTTGTGTCTTGCACTTCCTGGTGTGGCATATAGTCCTTTGTTTTTAGTCCTTTAAATGTTGTATTTTATTTTACGTAAAGTCAATCTATGTCCGTCGATCATACTATTGAACTCACGAGGTCACTCAAGAGTCATGTTTTAGTCTAGTTGGTAGATGTTATTTCATGTTTTTACTAATGTACCTTTTAAACTTTTGGATTTCTTTTAATGACTTTAAATGTGAAAGTAGACGTTTTTGAGTTTCAAAATTTTATTTCTAAAACTTTCAAAATTCAATTAAAAAATAAATATATGTCAAAGCTTCAAATTTCATTTAACAATATATTTTTAAAATTTTCAAAAAACTTCATATATAAAAATAATCTATATTACAACACGAATTTGTCTATTTTTAGATTGACGTCTGTAAAAGTCAAATAAAAAAAGCAAATGTGTATCATAGCCTCATAGGTTGTCTAAGCCATGTGAAGAGATAGTAAAAAATACAGTAGGATGTTTTTAATTTTTTATGGCTCTTTATGTCTAGTCTATGTATCTACTATTCTAGGTTTGAAAAAGATGACACCTTTCTTGAAACTGGTAATATGTTACACTTTTTAATGTTTGACCTCTTTATTTATGAATATATTTCAAAAGTATACGCATTTCAAAACCTTATGTTTGGTTGGGTGATATTTAATGGCTTTTTCCGGTTTTGAAATTAAATGTCTTTAAAAATCGTGTTTGGTAAGTAAAAAGCAGGTTATTTATTTATGCATAGGCCCACAAATTGTTGTTTTTTAAACACATTGATTGGGAAGAACATTATAATACGCCAACCCCAATATTTCCTTTTACTCACATCAGACAAAAATGCCCCAACTACCTGCACCATCTTTCTTTTTCCAATCTTTCTTTAATTGCCAGAAGATATTTCTCTATCATCAATTTTTCTTCCTTATTTTGTTCATACAGTTACGATCAAATGTTTTCTTTCTTTATTTATAACTTTGATATTGTAGAGGTAACTTTTATTTTTTCTTTTGCAGCCGATTTTTGGATTGAAAAAATCAGCTTTGGGTTTTCATACAAACGAATGCGAACATAGTGAGATTTTACAAGAATGCAATTTTATTGCTTCAAATTATTTGTTGGATTGATTCCAATTATTGAACACTTTTTGTTCTGAAATAAAAAATATAGATTATTTATTATGACAGGATGCTAAGATTTAAAAATATATATAATCGATCTTTGATAAAGAAATCAGATTATAATGTTTTGTTTCCGATTCATCTCATCAAATGGCAACAAGATGATAAGAGGGTAATTTTGTCATATTTGCAAATGAGAAATTAAACTCATGAACCAAACTCATATTTGAACAGTTTGTCTTTCAAATTTTGAAAAACTTTAACAAAACTGAAAAAGAGTTTGTAAGAAAAAAAAATACGAATAACTTTCACGGTGATGGGCGAACGGTGGTTGAGACGAACAAAGGTGGTGTGATAATCGAAGCGATAAGGGTGTGTTTTGTTGTAGATGTGAGTGTCTTTTAGGTGTTTGTATATGGTTTTTTAATTTAATGAAGTCAGAAAAGTGGTATTGAAGATGAGTCAACGACTGAAAAAAATCAAAAATCTTATAAAAACTCATATCTATAAATACAACTTATAGATATATAAAAGAAACCTACCAAACATGATTAATATACATAGATCTATTAAAAAAAATTCAAAATGGCTAAAAAACTTTTTGGTGGCGGCGGGTTTGATGATGGTTTGGTTTATATGGTCGTGTGGTTTGATGGTGCCGCTGATGATTTAACTGTGGTGGCGACGGCTAGTGGTAATTGATGAAATTTTAGGTTTATGGTTTTATGTTTAGAGAGAGAGAGATAAAAAGAAGGCAATGTAGTGTGTGTTTTTTGTATATTTTTTGTTAGTAGACAAGCTTTTATAAGAGTAAAGATATTTTAGTAGGACCCACAAAACTTTTTCAACCATCCTAGTTTTTTCAACTTTCAACCATTTTGGTTTTTCCTTTATAAAGGAGTATAGATTAAAAGCTACAATAACAAAGTTTAATTAATTGGAAATTACATAATGGTCATTTCAGAAGTCATACCTTTCAAGCACATCACATGTAGGATTCCCACCCCTAGTGTAATCATAAGGACCGTACGCAGTCGCTGATGGCTGAAAAAGCAAATACAAAAACAATTTAGCTATCTTCCTATAAAAACTGTTCGGAAAATTGTACATTGTTAATTGCATATAAGAGTTGTATTTGAAGGCAGAGAAGAAATGGTGTGAAAAACAGTCATATGAGCAGTAACCTGCTTGTATGTGGCTGTTTGGTATAGAGGTGTACTCGCTGCATCGTAAGGGTCAAACTTGTTTGCAAAATTCATCAGTATGGTTGACACACTGGGCTCCTTATGGCCTACTTCTTCAATTGAGCATGTGCCTGCCACAAAGTTAACGTTGTTAACACATAAAAATCAAAATAATTAGGTGGCAAAAACGGGATCAGGCAGATTGGGTAACGGGTAAAAACAGGCTTGGCTGGGTTGAAGTGAAAACATTTTTTGTCCACTTTTAGTGATACATAATGTGATACATATACATTACCTAAACTATCGAAATATGTTGCGAGAGTTGAAGATAGTAAAATACACTTTTAGTGATACATAATCTGATACATATACATTACCCCAAATCAACCCACTCACATAAAAAGGGGTCGCCATTCCCACCTCTAATTATTATTTAACAAATTATAGTAAAAACAAACCATCAACTGGTTCCGTCGTTGTATCAGCAGTTACAGTTGAAGCCCTCACATCCGTTCTGTGATTCCTCGAGCAGACTAAACCGAAGTTCTTACCCAGCAAGGTTGAACTACGATTGCTGGCTGAACAAGATTTACACCAAGAACTAGCAATCCCCTTAATGTATGTAACTTTGAAATGTTCAGTAACTCCAAATTCCAAATAAAACAAAAAAATAAACAAACACATTTTGGTGGCAAATAGATTATATGCATTATAGTGTTTTGTTTATAGTACTCCAGTTATAACCGAAATGAGATTACTATAGTACTGATGCAATGGTTTAATATGAACATTACATGCAATTGATCAGTGCTAATTTAACAACAAAACCGTCATTTCTATTTCCTTTTCTTAGAAAAATCAAGTACTTGTATAGCTAAAAAGGCATGCATGTTTATAGCGAGAGCATTTCAAAGATGACATTGTCAATGCTAAACCGTTAACACACAAAATTAATATTGTATTTTAAACAATTATGCTTGTTAAAAAAAAGCTAAAATAATATTATATTTTATTGAGAGATGATTTAGAGAGATGATTTACACGCTTAATTATGCCATAAACAGTTGTACTGCATTTGTATTTGGAGTGTGTCAATCAGAAAATGGAGTGTGTCAATCGCTATATGGTCATCAATAGGGGTGGCAATTCGTGTCGGGTTCGGGTTAGCGGGTTCGGGTTGTCAGGTTGGCGGGTCAGAAAATCACAACCCAAACCTAACCCATTTAAATAATCCGGTCAGTTATGTCAACCCTAACCCGTTTACACATAACTTGAACCTAACCCATTTAACCCATATATATATTTGGGTTGACATTAAATATGTTACATAGGTTACATAGGTTAAACGAGTTTATATATTGATCCATTTAACAAGTTTTATATATTAAAGTAGGCACATTAGACGTGTTAAACATGTTAAATGTGTTTATGTTTGGTATGTTTAACCTAGTAAACACGTATGGTAAAATATTAGTCATTTTTAATATAAGGAAAAACTCTTAAACGGGTTGTCGGGTCGACCTGCTTAATTTTTTTCCAACCCAAACCTAACCTATTTAATAAATCGGTCAGGTAGGCCGACCCAAACCTGACCTAAGATTCAATATATTCAACCCGAACCTGTTAATTTTCGTATCTGTTTCAAGTCAGGTTTAGTGTCGGGTCTGAAATTGCCACCCTTAGTCATCAATCATACAATCTTAGTTTCTGAGCAAATGGAGCGATTACCGCCTAAACGACATGACCAAATTAGCATTCCAGGTAATGATTTATTCAGCATTTTTGGAGAAATAAGTTGTCATCTTGTAGCTTCGTTTTAAAACAGTAATAAAAAAAGGTGGAGCTAACCACTCAAGGGTGGTTTAGTGGCTATGGTTATCACTTTATAATGTGTGAGGTTTCAAGTTCAATTCCTACTAGGTGCAAACAATCTTGAAGTGGCCACGCCAACCTCATGAAAAAGGAGGGCTTTACCTATGGGTTCAATGTGTCGGAAATTATGGTTTCAAAAAGAGGTGTCGGAAATTATGGTTTAAAAAGAAAGGTGGTGCTTAGTTCCATAGGGGTCTCGGAGAGGTGTGCAATAGGTGCCGCCGCACAGGGCCTCCAGTTAAAGTGGCCACATTTTCAGTAGTTTCGCATATAGATACATAAAATATTATACATGTACAGGTCATAATACAAGTTTATAAGCCATTTCTTTTTAATTTACAAGTGTCAAAGGCCTCTATATTGTTCTCGCCTAGAGCGACCGAAAAACATGAGACGACCCTGCTTAGTTGCCAAAAATGAGGTTTTTTTCCAAGAAACCAATGTAAGAAAAGATAAAGAAAAATCCAGAAGATTATTCCTAGATTTTAAAATCTACAATTTGTACTTTTCTAAACTTTTCATTGCACAATTCACTTTTCCAAAAAAGTATAGTGCAATATTAATGGGTGGAGCTAGAAAGTCCGGCTCGAGAGCACATTATAAATTGATTCTTAAATGGATAAATTACAAAAATCCGATACTTTGGATTTGAGAGTAGTTATTAGTTTATTACTTAAAACCCCATTTTATGATTCTAATACCCCCAAACTCTTGTGTTTCTTTTATTTTTTCTAATTTTATTTTTGTTATAAAACTGTGAAATAAAAAATACCCTATAAGTATTATACTGCAAACATGCACCCTTGGGGGCACATGTGTTTTATGCCCCTTGTACCCCCCCCACCCCCACCGATGGTAATCTAAATTTTTAGATCTCTTCTTGAGGCAAAAACCCTCTCTAATTTATACAGAAAAACTGAGGGGCTGTTTGTTTTAGCTCGTAAGCCTAATTTGGTGACTTATGAGCATCTAAGTTTGTTATGATATAATAAACTAATATAAGCCCATAAGTCACCAATAAACCTAAAAAATGAGGGTTTATGAAATATAAGCCGAATTATGGCTTATTTTTAGCTTATATAAAGTATAGCTTATATAACGTAAGCCCCAATTTTGTGGCTTATTTTGAGACTTAGGGGCTTATATAACTTTATCATCATAAAATAAACTTATATAAGCCCATAAATTTCCAAATGAGCCACAAAATTGAGGCTTATTTTATATAAGCCGAAACGAGCTTACATTATATAAGCCAAATCAGACACGCTGAATCTAATAGCAAATAAAAATTTTCCAAAACTAAAAGCTAGCACCACCATCCTTCAGTTTTGTCTGATTATCTCGAACCACTAAATTCAATCATAATAATATACCATACAAAACAGAAAGAACTATATTGCCTGCTTGTTCATTGGTTCACACTTATATATAATATCTTAATGCATGCATTGCAAAACATTCAATTCTTGTTTTTATCAAAATTCTTTTATTACAGAAAAAAAAGACCATATTAATGCATGCATGAATGAAAAAGGACATACAGATCGATTGTTGAGTTGAGCTGGTGATGGTGGCATGAACATTGATGATAAAAGTGAAGAAGCAGCCATTAATTGTTATTGTTGTATCTTAGAGATGCAATGGAATGGTATTCCAAGAGTTGCAGGTTGCAAATTTATAGAGATTGTGTTAGTGAGTTACTACTATGTATTGAGAAAAATTTGGTGTACTGTTGACCACATTTATTGCACATAAATTCAATCTTTTGAAACAGCAACCAGCATTACAATGATTTTTATTTTTGTTTACTTGATAGTCAGTGGTAAAAGTCAAATATATACTAATATAATTCTAGTAGGTATCCGCGCGTTGCGTTTCTTGGTACCCTAAAATTAAAATTATGCAAATACAATGTTTTATAGTTATATTTATAAATAATGGCGATAGTTTTTAGTTGAAATAACTTTAAGCAATAATAAATTATTTCATATTATTGTGATAATTAATGGTAAAAGGTATTTGCAAATCTATATAACATCGTAATATTATATAACTTATGAAAATAGAATATCTTCTTAATTTACATGTTTACGCGTTTTCATACATCATAATCACTTTAAAATCTTCTTACTTTAATGTGTACGATTTAATCGAACTAATTAGCAAAATGATAAGTATTTCACTAAACTTGTACTAAATATAGTACATAAACGATATATGTCTTCGAAAATGCAAATTTATAAAAAAAAATAGTTCAAAATCAAACACAGAAATTTGATAATAAACTTACATTATCAAACAATTTAAATTATTATATCTAAAAAATTAAAATTTATAACAATAATCATTTGTAGATGTTGCATATTAATTTGTATTAATTTTGTCATTTAATGTTGCCCATCAATTAATATAAAAATAAATTTATGAAAATTTCATGTTGTAAATGTTTGTACCAAAACCTTGTAACGTTGTACTATTTAAAATTTTAGAGAGTGAGTGCAATCTCTTATCTCTACTATATATTAAAAGACTGTCCCTTCTATTTAAGAAATGTTAGAAATCAACTTACTTTTTGTAATGCTTCATGTACAAATCGACATATGTTCAAAATAAAAAATAGAAATTTAGACATTGCAATACACAATTAATTTCATTTAATACAACACATTACATTTAATACTATAATTAAATATTATTAATATTATAATTAAATACTATTAACATTATAATTAAAACACTTTATTATCACAATTTACAAATAAAAAACACATTGTACAAATGACACTCTATCCTATTTTTTTTAAAATTAAGCAACACCAATTAATATGTAATTAATACATCTTATTAGTTAAATATACAATTTTATATGTAATTAATACAACAATTTAAAACATATATATACTACTTTATAAAGTATTTAGCACATTTTTAGTAAGGAAGTCTTAAAAAATTAAGCCAAAAACATTACTATAAAAAGAAATTAAAAAGTTAAAGCAATATTATTTATTTTGTAATTAAGCGTCTTTATGTTTAGTCCATTTCATAATCGTCCTCATTAAATTTTGTCATGAGATTTAAGTATTATCGGTTACGTTTTAACCAAAATCATAATTCGATTTTTAATATAACTTTAGTAACGTTTACTTTATTTGAGTGTAAAAGCATCATTTGGTTAATGTAAAAAACACAACAATTTCTATTCCTCTGTCATGCTTCTAAAAAATCTTATAACTTTTTTTGTTTCTTTTAAGCATCTCAGGAAATTTGTATACCTCATCAAATTCAAAAAGAATGTTTTGCTTCAACTATTACTACGGTGAACTTATTGTTAGAGTACATGCAATTGCTTAACATGAAAATAAAGATCGAGTATGTGATTTTTATGTTATTTTTCGAATACTATGCAATGTGGCGTGATAATCTTTTCAATAATATTCATCGCATAGGCAATATTGTAGATACTTTATCCTCATAATAAACGTACAAGTGGAGAATATTCAATCGTAAGAAAATTTTGTTACACGGGTACCCATCGCTGCAATGCGTGGGGTACCCGACTAGTATAGCCAAAAGCATATACATATGTTATTTATGTAAAATGATAATGAGACCAACGGGTTCAATTGGGGTCGCCATCGGTTAAACTAGACAATTAGATAAAATACTTAAACCTTCAATTGTCGTTGTCCGAGCTGTCGTTGTAAGAAACATGAAATTAAAATATTATTAACCGAAACTTATGTTACAGGGTACCCGTAGCCGCAACACGCGGGTACCCTGCTAGTATAAGTAGTACAAATTTGTGTGTTGTTCAAAAAATAGTATATTATAATTTAACGACTCCGTTTTTATCAATTTCGGTGGTCCTCTCCAGTTCGTCTTCTGACTGTTTTAATTTGCTAGTTGAATCGACTGTGACTCTGATTTCCGGTTTTTAGTTGAACCTCATCATTTTAGGTAGACAATATGTACGATCTTTTAGATATATATATATATATATATATATATATATATATATATATATATATATATATATATATATATATATATATATATATATATATATATATATATATATATATATATATATATATATATATATATATATATATATATATATATATATATATATATATATATATATAGGTAAGAGTTATATGCAGAACCCATTTTTAGTGTAGAACCATGTAGAACTATTTTGGGCCAATCAGAATTTAGTAAATTAATTTTTATTTATTTAATTCATTTTTAATTCAAAGGCTATTTTCGGTATCTTCCATTTACCATATTAAACTAATTTATTTTTCATTTACCATATTAATCTAATTCTTAATATATTTTATGTTATTTCTTTCCAATAATATATATTATATGCGTATGGATCTGGTGGATCTGATATTTATTCATATATATCACGTATCTATTCTGGAATCATAATCAACAACTTTTTGAATTTGATTTTCGTTCTTTTTATCACGAAGATAATTAACAGGTAATTGTTTCATCTTTATCAAAGAATCAAAATTATATATCTTCATTTTCATTTTTAAATTTATCATATTATGTTCATCTTTATCTAATAAATTTAAACACTATAAATATATTCGATCAGTATTTCTTATCAAAAAACCATAAAATATTCATCATATTTTTAAAAAATGGTTGTAATTGGTGAACATGATATCATGGACACAGGTGGCGATTCAATATCCAGGGATGTGAGTGACATAGGTGAGAATTCGGGATCAATTACGAGGGATGTGCAAGACGTGATCAATCAATATAATGAAGGTCAACATGAACAGGATGGTAAGTTTTTATTTTTTGTATTTACAGTTTAATATCATTTATTTATTTTTATGTGTAGATATGTTGTACATAATTGGTTTATCATACATAGAAACTAATTAATTAGTGTATAAACAATATTGAAGATTTTTTTTATACAGATGTGTTGTTCATAGATGTATATTGTACATAGATGTTTTTTATATAGATGTTTTGTACATTAGATTTGTTACTGTATTTTTTTGCTTTAAACTAATACAGCACATTATGCATATGTGTATATGTAGATATATCAGATTTTGAAATTGATGTTTATAGAGATGATCTTGAGTTTGTACCATCCCCAAAAGGCACTCCATTTTGGATCCCATATATGGACGAGGATGAGAAACCTAAGCTCAGAAAGGTATATGATACGTTTGATCTAGCTTATGAGATGTACTTGGTCTATTCCCAAAAAGGCAGGTTCAATATAAAAAAGTCAGGGATCAAATACTATAGGGGTATAATAACACATAGGAGTGTATTATGCAACAAGGGTGGTAAATCAAGAAGTAAAGTTGACATCAATACATTGAAGCAAGTTGATGAAAAAGATGAAGAAAACGATGGTAAAGGGAAAAGAAAACGCAACTCAGGTTCCAAGGTTACCAATTGTCCTACAAAAATAGTTTTCAAACCAATTCCTGGGACTGAAGCTTATAAGGTACATAAATTTGTGGAGAAACACAATCATCCACTTATTAATGAGAACAATATGGATTTATCGCGAGCGCGACGACGTTTAAATTTCGGAGATTACTTATTTATTCATCGTGCTTCACTTTCCAATTTAATGCCAACACAAGCGCACCGATTGAAAGTGGCTCTTATGGGTGGTTATGATAAAGTGCGTGGAACACCCCAAGACTGGAGGAATGTTAGGCGTGCAGTGATGTTATTCATCGGGGACAGGGATGCACAGATGCTTGTTGACAAAATGCTTAATAGGAAAAAACATGTTCCGGAGTTTTCTTTTGAATATCATGTGGATAAGCAGGTGCTTGTTAGTATGTTCTGGGCTGATGAAACGATGAAGTGCAACTACCAGAATTTTGGTGATGTTGTATCATTTGATGCTACTTTCAGGACCAACAGGTAATATTCACATTGTTTTTTCTTAACCATTCTCTACATATCTTACTAAACATGTTAGTAATGAAAACTTTTTTTTACAGGTATGATTTTGTTTTTGTGCCATTCACTGGTATAGACCATAATCAAAAGTGCGTCACTTTTGGTGCCGCTTTACTATCAGATGAAACAACCGATTCATACAGTTGGATGCTCGAGTCTTTTTTAAAAGTCCACGGGAAGCAGCCACCACTTTCACTTACAGACCAAGATGCTGGTTTAAGGAAAGCCATTGTCAAAGTATTTCCCGACACACATCACAGGTTATGCATGTGGCACATAACCCAAAAAATACCCGCAAAGGTAGTTTATGTACAGTATTTGTTGTTTTTACTTTATAATGTACATAAATGTTCTAAGGAAATTAATTTAATTTTGTATAGGTATTAGGTGATCTGGATGCAGACTCGGACTTTCGGAAAGAGTTTCACAAACTCATTTGGAACGTTTATATTCCTCCGCCTATTTTCGAACAACGCTGGAATGATTTAATTAATAAGTACGAGTTGCAAGAAAACAAATGGTTATCGGACATGTACGCCATTAGAGAGAGGTGGATCCCTGGGTATTTTAAAGAATATCCTATGTGTGGTTTGATGAAGACCACCTCCCGGTCAGAGAGTGCTAATGCATTTTTTCAGATATTTTCACATAAAGGTAACACGTTTGTTCAATTTATGTTGTGTTTTGAATCTGCCATGGAAAAGCAAAGGTACACCCAACGCGTAATGGACAACACAACAGCTGATTCAAAACTTCCCATGATTACTAATTTACCAATTGAGCAACATGCATCTGATGTGTACACGCATTCCATATTCTTAGAAGTACAAAAAGAAATCTACAAAGGTCTATATGCATGTGATCAGATAAGTTGTGAAACCGAAGGTAGTGTTGAAACTTGCAGAATACGACAAAGGGACAAGATCTCTAACGTTGTTATACAAGCAAAGGTATGTTTTTTTAAAAATTCTGAATTTTATTGAATTATTTTGAATTTGTTTAGCATATATGCCTAATAAAATTTACATATAAATTATTTTACCATGTATAAATTTTCAAACAGTAATGTTATTATGATCTATTTTTATTTTCAACATTAAAAAACTTTTACAACCATGTAACATTAACTTTTCAACGTTAGAACATCCATGTTATGAGTTTGTAACATTGATGTGTTTTTTAATTTTTTTTTAAATTTTTGACCAAGCTTATGTGACATGTTCATATCGTTACTATTATTAGAAAAAACAAATATTTTTAACTTTATAACATTATTTGTTACAGGTCATTTTTAATAATTTGGAAGGTACTCTAATTTGCTCGTGCGGTCACTATACCAGACATGGATACCTTTGTAGACACATTTTTTGTGTACTTCGCATCCATTCTTTTGACAGGATTCCAGAAATGTACATAAATCCTCGTTGGTCAAAAAATGCACTACCTGCACATTTGCTGGAAAAGAAACATAGGTATGGTCCGTGCATTGAAGAAACTAACAGCTTAGCATCTGATGTTCATGCAGCAATTGAGGAATGTTTGAATCTTATACGGAATGACACCGACAAATTATCTCAGTTCCTTTCAAAGGTAAAAGAATGGAAAAAACAAATAGAAGGTGAAATTCCAGCTTCAACAGCAGATATAAACAAGGAAGCCTTATACGCAGAATTATTGGGCATCAATGAACCTGATCATGTTAACATCCAGTGTCCTAAAAAATCTAGCAACAGGGGATCTAAAAGAAGAAAAAGTTCTGCTGAAATAAGTAAAAGTAAGAAAAAAAAAGAGAAGTACGCGTAAGGTTCCCTTCAGAAAACGTCAATGCAGCATTTGCGAATACTTTGGTCATTACAAGACCACATGCCAGGGCAAAGAATATTACGATCAACTTGCAGCAGCTAATCAACTTGGAAACGATGTAGCAAACGAAGGTGATGAAGAAGATGGAGATGAATATGAAAGTTATGAAAGTATCGAAAGCGATGAAAGTGAAAGTGACCATGGAGATGAAAGTGATTGAAGATTAATACATGAACTTTTCTATAGTTTTTTTTTCAGTTGGTTATCATTTATTTTGTAGTATTAGGTTTCTACGGTTTTTTTCATTCATGGAATACATTAAATTATATTTTCATTTTTTAGGTATGAATTTATTTTTTGGAGGTAATTTTTATATGAATTTCATTAATCTTTGTCAGTTATTTTGTATTTTTAATATTTTAGAGTATTTTTATATTTTTATTCATGATCATGATCTTTGTACAGCAATGTTTCATATACGTAACATACATGTTTCTAGTTGTATCATGGATGTTTTTCTGACAAATTTTTGTTATCATGTTTCATACACTGATGTTACATTTGTAACATTCATGTATAAATTTCAAACTCTAATTTTATTATGATGTATTTTTATTTTTAACATTAAAACATTTTTACAAGCAACATTAATTTGTCATCGTTATAACATCCATGTTCCGTGTTGTATAATTTATTTGTTTTAAACATTCGTTTTTTTTCACAATAATTAGCATAAAACAAACATTTTTACCTTTATAACATTATTGTTATAAGTTAATACACTAATTATACTAATGTAACATTTATGTACACGTTCCAAACACTAATGTAACTTTTGTTCAATTGATTTTATTTATAGTTTTTTTTTATTTTCAAATTCTAAACATTTTTTCAACTTACATTCAATCTTAGATTAATGTTATTTTTAAAGTTAAGTTTGTTTCTATTTGAAATTTTCTATATGAATCGTAAGTGTTGTATTACGAAACTAAATGTACGTAATTGTTGAGAAACCAATAAACCTCTCATTGAAAATGTTGAGAAACCAATAAACTTATAAATGTTGACAAACAAAATAAACTTGTACGTTGAATCATGCACATAAACAATAAGCCAATAAGAAACAAGTAGTCAATAATAAACTTATACATACATCATGGTTAACAGTTACATTCCAATGTTGATATTGGTGTGTTGGTCGCCAGTTAGATAAACCATTTAACATCAATGCATTCATTCAAAATAAACTAAACATACATTAAAAGTGAAACTTGACACGATACCATTCATGATACCCGCAAATTTAAACAAGTTTAAAACCGAACAAAATATTATTCATTAAACAAAACAACCTAACGATAAACTACTAACTTAATATCTTCAACGACTATTTTGACTTCCCAATAAGCGCCTCCACTTTTGACTTCAACATGTTACATTTGGACAATAGAACCCGTGCAGCATACTTTTTCATCAACACAGTCAGTTGTTTATCCAGCTTAGCATGATTCCCATCCAAGTAACAACTCCAATCAGGAACTCCCTTTCCAAAGTACGTTTCCATAATACGCATAACAAACATACCTGCATTTTTTTTAACTCTCGCAGTTTGCCATTCAAACTCTTCAATCTCTAATCCAGTATTCATTATGTTTCCAGCTTTATTATGGTTTAAATAACCAATATATTTTCCAAATTCACCTTTCTGCAATTCAAAAAGTTTTAATAGTAAATAACCAATATATTTTCCAATGGCACTTTAAGTTTACACTTATTATTACTTAATTTTTTGAATCTCACATTAATGTACTTACCAGAACATCAGCAACTATAACGTTCCCAATCTTGGATCCTTTCCTTAACTTGCGATTACCCACGGCCTTTTCATTCTTTTTTGGTCAAACAATACCACAGCCCCAAATTTAATATCAAATGTTACAAGACATTGATGTCCATCGTTATCAACGGGGAGAAAAACCTGCATACGTAAATTATACAAATGTTATTACAAGTTTATTATAATATAAACTATATTTATGTGTACCTATATAAAAAAAACACATTTACGCACTTATTCTAACACTTACCAGATCCACCTTCTTCATGATATTATCAACTTTGAATTTTCTAGTCACAGACTCAATATGTTGCACGAAATTCCTAAACCGCTGATCAGCATAACTTGGGTCAACAAATTCGTTCTTATCCTGCAAATAATTTTTTAACATCAATGTATACTGTTTTCATTTAAACTAAACACAATCATATATAACTAAATTTATTACCACCGAAAATGTTGATAAGTACAATCTTGAAGGTGCTTCCTTGCTTTTATATTCCTCTAAGTAATTTAGTACCACGCCCCACGTGTCCAACATGTTACTCATAACATAATCGTCCCCCAAACTCTCCACTTGTAGTCTATTTGATCGTTGACCCGATGCCGACATGAACAGGAAATCCCTAAACAATTTGTGTAACATTTATCGAATTAAGTAATTTATACAATATTTAAGCTATAAATCAAAATTATATATCACCAGGAATAATCTCAAAACATTCATTTTATTTTATATAAAATTTACGCAATTAATTAACTTAATTTAAGCATTAAGTATTAAAATTAAAAAAAAACTTACTGAGGTTCGCCAACGGTTTGGAACAAAAATTTTGACACCATCAGTTCATCAGCACTATAACTAGGATCTGTCTTCAAAACTCGCGAGAAATACGGTGACCTTGCTAGACTAGATTTTGTTGTCACCCTTTTACCATGATAAATAAAAGTATCAGCAGCTGGTCTCATCAGCGGAAACGACCTGATAGGCACTGGAGTCATCAGTGTAGTTTGACTCTTTTCTAACGGTGTTGCAATCTTTTCCACTTGACTTGGGAAAAGATTGAAAGTAGGCACATCAACTCCTGGGTTAACTACTTCCACAGCTTTACCTTTCTCGATTGTCCGATCTACTTCTTCAGCATACTCTACAATAGCAGTTTGAGTAAGTATCCCAAACATGTTTTCTGGCAAGTCGAACCTAGTAATTGTTTCATTATCAACTTCGTCAAACGCCACACTGCTTGCTGATGCCCTCACGTCCTTGTCAGATCGTACACACTCATCTTTTTCGTTCCTTAATTGACCATAGTTGGGTGTCTCTGCTGCGTTCTCACATCCCGCATACTTAAGTCCATCTTTGTACTTCCCAATGTACTCCTCCACATTAATGTGCCCGGGGAATAACTGTTGTGTGGCATCAATTAATCTTTCAAAACCAACCCTTTCTTTGTTAATAACGCTTAAATAATTATTCAACATCCAAACACATCCCTGCACCAAAAAAAAAAAGTTACAACAAATTAAAAAAAACAAATCATATAAATATCAACATAGAATTTAAAAAAAATATAAAAAATATTTAATTTAAAAAATATTAGTTTCTTACATCTACATCGTTTGGAATCGGGTCCCCTACTTCTTCAACAAAAGGATCTTCAATCCCTCCAATTCCAAACCCACCAGAGTTAATTTCTTCAACCTCCCTTTCATTTAACATCTCTGCTGTCCACAAGCATGTCGGTGGTCGTATGCGTCTTACAACATATGAACTGCACTTTACTCCATCAACATAGCACATCTGTCAAAGTACATACAACCAAACTGTTTATCAAACACATCAATGCACACATAATTCATTTTCTATTAAACATAAAATCCAACTACATCATAAAACTTACAGTAAGAAACGTAAGTGGTCCTCGGAAGAAACAATCCTTCTTGCCCTTTGTCCAACCCCTTTTGCAATTCTTTAGAGACCCCCAAATATACTCGCACCAGTTAAAATCACATAAGTTCGTTTTTGGGTTTATATAATCCAATATACTTAAGTCACATATCCCTTTCTGTTTTATACACCCCATAACATTAGTGAACAAAACTATAAAGTTAAGCTTGAAATTCAAATCTGCATCCTCAGATTTTCTAATCCTAGCCTTAATTTCTGTGGGGGTAACATCAGCTACACTATATTGATTCTTCCAATTATTTATCATTTCTTCATTTCTATTCCTAGTTCCTTGGAGAATATCAACACCTTCATCCTTAATTCCTAGTATATCGCCAATTAAACCCTTAGTTATTTTAATAGAACCGGTTTCCAACTTCATTTCCATTTTCTCATCATCAAAACAATCAACTACAAACAATGCCAATTTTCTAGGAATCCCATCAACTTGGAAATCAAGCATACCTCCAAACCCCATATCAGACAAACAGGCTTTCTGATTAGGCTTTAATAGTCCCATTGCGTTGTAAAACGCTTTAGGGCTTGACCTATTTTGTAAGACAGCGTTTGAAATTGGTTTTCCAGTAGGTTTCTGCTTCTTACTACAACTAGGTATATCACCACTCTTTTTTACTTCTGTTTTCATTTCTATTGTTTCCCTACATCTTTTTTTAACTTCATTCAACTTGATGCCTGCAAGCATAATATACAGACAACTCATATACCAAAATTCATGTTTATTGAAATTTATAATCATCAATGTTATTAGTTGAAAAATCTTGTTAGTTACCTTTATTATCCAACGATACTCCTTTTTCTTTTCTTATCTCATTGGCAGCAATACTTTGTTTCCTTCTGCTTCTCCTTAAACCTAACAAAAAATATTGTACATCTATTATAACCTTTAAACATTTCATAATAATCGCTCATTCAACATGAAAAAACTATAACATAAAAACATTTATATACTAAATTTAGATTTTAAATAATATTAAGTGTTTGTGTAAATAAATAACTTTTAAAACATTAATGCTAACACGAATCATTTACCTGCAGTGTAATAATTTGGGTCGACAAAGTCATCGTCTGAAGTGTCATTTGTAACATCAATTGGATTATCAAAGTTATCCTCTTCGACCATTACATCGTTACTTTTCCTCTTCCCACTGCTAGTTTCACCTACAACATATACATTCTACTCCATTAAAACATCATTCTAGCGATTACTTCAATATATAAAAATAACAACATCTATGTTCACTTTTTAATATTAGATTAGTTACCTGACTCTTTCTGCCCATCTTTATTTTCTATAGACCTTCCAATTCTCCGTAATTCTAACAGAAACATCATAAACAATAGTTAGTTAAACTAACACAAATACAATATATAACATCACCGATAACCTATTTATGTCCTTATAAACATACATTAATGCACATATAAATGTCAAATACCTGAAGCAAAATTTCCAACAAAATCTTTTGTTTGGTTATCAAGCTTTCCTGGTTGAACAATTTTATCCTTTCCATGCGACCTTCCACTTTTTCTTTTATCTATTATGTAGACAAAATAACAAGTTTATAGCCGAAATAAATAATTACAAACCTAAAATATTATGCATTTATGTTAACACAAACTTAAAAAAATACAAATTTACATCATTGTAACAACAAGTATCATATGATAATGGCTTACTATGTTTTTCAGATTATGTTTCATACACTAAAAGACCAATATAAAACATCAGTGTTATGTTTATTTTTAACTGATACAATGTTTGTAAAATAATTTTTTTTGTTAAAAAATCCCAAGATTACACACCTATAAAACATCATTTTTTTTCATATTATGATTCATACGCTTAAATACATAAATAAAACATCAGTGTAATATCCAGTTTAACTTTCACAATTCACAACCATAAAAGTCTATCTAAAAAATCACACTCTGTTACAAAAAACATTTTTGTTCTCAACAGAAAGAGTGATATAATTGCAGTTTAAAAATTAACATCAATGTACTATTCTCTCCAATCTAAACATCACTGTCCTAACATATTTGAATGAAAAAAACAATATGCCACTTCCATATTGTTTTCTTCTCATAAAATCTACACAACATCTAAACATAACTGTCCTAAACTAGATAATTGTCATACAATCTACACAACATCTACACAAAACATCTTTTAATGGAAAAACCAAACATATGTTATATGCATCTAAACATAACTGTCATACAATCTACACAACATCTACACAAAACATCTTTGAATGGAAAAACGAAACCTATGTTTTATGCATCTAAAGATAACTGTTATCTAAAAATAACTGTCCTAACATCCTTGATCTCCATACTACCCAGATTTTATGCATCAATATCAAAACAAATCAATCACACTAATTATAAACATCAATGTTCAAAACGTAAATAACACCAAAATAAATACCACTATCAAATTATAATATCCAAAAAAAACTAAGATTACACTAGAATAATACAATACCAAAAACGAAAAAACACATATGGACATTATTTTACCAAGATTAATAGTTGTCAGGATGTATCAAAAAACATTATTCAAAATGACTCAAAACAGCAACATCTCAATGATCACGTTTATAAAACCCATCAAAACCCATCAAAACCCGTCATAACATCAACCTATCATTTAGATTAAAATAAAATCTGTTTACAAAACCCATTTAAACCATCACGTTTACAATAATGCATAAAACCCATCTGTTTACAAAACCCATCTAAATCTGTTTACAAAACCCATCGAAAATAACATCTGATTACCTAAGAAAATAACTGATTACAAAACCCATCAAAAATAACACACATGCACTGTAATGAAACATTTTAATTTCATCATATATAACGATTACTTAGATTACAGCAAATTATCTAGTATAATATTCGATATAAACAATAAAAAGTTAACAAAACTTACCCATTGATGTTCCTATCAACGACGAACCGGATCAAGATTAAGGATTGGAAAGAAAAAAAAAAGCTTAATCGAAAGGAATTAAGATTCTATTCAGTGATTGATTAGTAAAATTCATTTATAGTAATTAATTGGGGATGGATATTTGAGATTTTAGGGGTTTTTGAAATTTGATTTCTCAGAATAATTTGGGATAATGAACATCATCGGGTAGATATCATCTATGTTTTAATATATTTTGATTTTAATATTTATGTTTTTTATAATGAAAATAATCGGGTCAAAGGCTTTGATATAAATTAAACGGAAAAAATGTTTTTTTGTTTGTTTTCAAATTTCCGTTATTACCCTTTTTTATTTAGTTCCAGTCAATAAAGCTTTTCAATTATTTACATAAATGCCATTATCTATTTTAAACCATTGATTACATTATCCAATGGTTGAGATTTATCTAAAATAGTTCTACATGGTTCTACACTAAAATTTGGTTCTGCATATAACTCAACCCTATATATATATATATATATATATATATATATATATATATATATATATATATATATATATGTATGTATATATATATATATATATATATATATATATATATATATATATATATATATATATATATATATATATATATATATATATATATATATATATATATATATATATATATATATATATATATATATATATATATATATATATATATATATATATATATATATATATATATATATATATATATATATATATATATATATATATATATATATATATATATATATATATATATATATATATATATATATATATATATATATATATATATATATATATATATATATATATATATATATATATATATAT
This sequence comes from Glebionis coronaria, assembly GCA_025667525.1. Classification (NCBI taxonomy): domain Eukaryota; kingdom Viridiplantae; phylum Streptophyta; class Magnoliopsida; order Asterales; family Asteraceae; genus Glebionis; species Glebionis coronaria. The sequence continues at coordinate 223,369,146 of CM046882.1, read as the reverse complement.
ATATATATATGTATATGTATATATATATATATATATATATATATATATATATATATATATATATATATATATATATATATATATATATATATATATACTAGTAGGGTACCCGCGCAATGCGGCGGTAGGTACCTAGTAACTATTTTTTGCGACGAACAAACGTATTAAGTTAAACGTTTTCCTGACTTGTATGTTTCACGTGACTTTAACATTCACCTGGTCAGATTTTGTATGAATAATGAATATATATGTAACCATACATTAATATCTTATTTCAAAATATTTTAAATTTTTCTGATATATTTTAGATGGAACATTTCGTTTGAGCGTTTATTTCAAATGACACTTCTCTCATAAACGTATAATGGTTTCATGCTTAAGCGTTAGGAAATTTTTTGACTCATTCACAATAGTTTCAAAAGTAGCTTTACATTTATCATAGAAAGCCTCACATAAATTAGTGATATAACATTTCGACGTCAATGAAACGCATATGTCAAATGATAGATACAAAAAGGCCGAGGCAACTGATGGCTTTTAAAAAAAAACGTCAAAAAGTTAGAAGCCAAGACATCCATAAAAGAAAAGCTTCAAAACTTGATTAATTGTGAGAGATATATAAAAAAAACTCAAAAGATACCTCAAAACTTGATTCAATGGTGGAGCATTCCGGTGGTCTAGGTGGAACTGTGGTTGAGGAGAGGTTTCGCTTGTGGGTGTAACTATGAGATATATGAATGGAGATATTTTATGTTTCTTTGTTTTGTACGTTTGTGGGTGAAAAATATATATGTCATTAGTTTTAGGGTTACTTAATGGACTGTTATAACAATTAAAGTTGACTGGGCTGTTATAAAATTGATTACACATTAGGACATTTTAATTTTCAGTTATAACTTTTAGTTATATGTGTATGGTTTTGTAGCAAAATTAATACATATCTTTCTTAAAGAAGAAATGTTTAAGGCTTAAACTTTTTAAGACTTCTAAAAATAAAAAGGTCTAAATGCTTTATAAAGTATTAAGATAAGATTAAGATTAAGATTAAGATATGAGATATATGAATGGAGATATTCTATGTTTCTTTATTTTGTACGTTTGTGGGTGAAAAATATATATGTCATTAGTTTTAGTGTTACTTAATGGGCTGTTATAACAGTTAAATTGACTGGGATGTTATAAAATTGATTACACATTAAGACATTTTAATTTTCATTCATAACTTTTAGTTATATGTGTATGGTTTTGTAGCAAAATTAATACATATCTTTCCTAAAGAAGAAATGTTTAAGGCTTAAACTTTTTAAGACTTCTAAAAGTAAAAAGGTCTAAATGCTTTATAAAGTATTAAGATATATATATATATATATATATATATATATATATATATATATATATATATATATATATATATATATATATATATATATATATATATATATATATATATATATATATATATATATATATATATATATATATATATATATATATATATATATATATATATATATATATATATATATATATATATATATATATATATATATATATATATATATATATATATATATATATATATATATAGAGTAGGGATCCAGTAAGAAGAAAAATTAAAATGAGAAGAATAATAAGAAGAAATCCTGACCACAAATTCCACAAAGGAAGGAGAATTTTAAGGGGAAATGCATCTGACTTTGTAGGTGCATCTGAAATGTGTGGCTGTGATTTCTTCTCATTCTTCTCATTTTACTTAACTTCTTATTTGATCCTAACTCTCTCTCTCTCTCTCTCTATATATATATATATATATATATATATATATATATATATATATATATATATATATATATATATATATATATATATATATATATATATATATATATATATATATATATATATATATTTAATTGTTGTACAATGTGAACATATTATAGTATTTCTAAGTAATGTGGTGTATTAATAATTTTTTAAATGTGTATTAATTATTATGTATTTTTTAGTTTTATTATGAGTAATAAATTATGTATTAGCTGGTTTTAATATTATGTATTAATTAGTTTTAATAATGAGTATGAATTAGTTTCTAATTATGTTTATATGTTTGTACATTATGCATATAGTTTTGTAAGTTTTTTTTGTAATATTTTTAAAAATAGAAGTTGTTTTCGTTTAATATATAGTGGAGTTATTTTGGATATTATATTTTTTTTAGATATGAGGGAACTTATTCTCACCATTTATCTTATTTCCGTGTAATAGATAAAATTAAATATATTTTATTTTCTCCCTATTTTTTATAATTTCCATATCTCCTAAACCTTAATTGTTAAACCGAAAAAAAATATTATCGCGACGAGCATTTAATTATCTTCATTTTTAATGTTTAAACTATATCCCGAGCCTACCGAGATACCCCTTCTCGGTCGCACTAAAACAATTAACAAAATATATAAAATCTGCCTATATGAAATTAGTGACAGAAATCTGTGTCACTAAAAAGTGTCACCAAAAACTGCATTTAAAAACAGTCTATAAAAATATGTCCTAATAATTCTGCGAAAGAAATTCTTGTCGCAACACTGTCGCTAATTAATTTTTAAAACCCACTATATTCTGTCCAAATCTTCCCACTGATGAATCATATTGTTCCCACTGATTATTATTAGGTTCCCACTGTTTATTATAGCCAAACGCACCCTTACTTTAAAACAGCCCCCTGGTTGATTTATTTGAGTTACTTTGGGTCGAACTCAGCCTAGGCCGCCCCTGTGTGAGTCACGGCTGGGCAGAGGGAAGGTTTACCAAAACCCTAAGTTTCGGTTTCACCTAGCCAAACCAAACTCGAGTCTATGCATTAATAACAAACCCCGATTGGGGTTTCTGTCACTCGGTCGGCCAAAACAGAAACTACCGAGACCTTTTCTTGGTCTCGGTTTGGTACCCAAAACAGAACCCAGCCCCTATATTCCATGTTGCTTCTATGCGAGGTTGGCAAGAAGGATTAACCACCGAGAGTTTATAACTCTCAGCTACACAACATAACCCACTGAACGAATCAAAAATGAAAGAAGAGGGACGAGGACGATTACCGTTTCGTGGTGTTTAATGGTGAAAACGTGTATGAACTGGTGGTAGCACAACCCGCATCTTTTTTTTTATCTAAACCCGACGGCCAAAACCCTAGTTCTCCTCTTTTTTGTGTCTGCGCTTTGTTTTGACAAAGGGGAAACCCCCCATGATTTCTTTCTCAACACAAAACCAAACGGGCCAAGCCCATTACACTTATAGCCGGCCATATGGCCTTTTTAATTTCTTTTCTTTTTTGTAAGTTTAAAATAACTTTTCATTTTTTAAGCTATTATAATCTTCGCGTTCTTTCGTATTAATTTGTTTCTGAACGTAACTATCTTTGCGTTAACATACATACTTTCGTACTAATTATTTTCCTGAAATAATTGTCTATAAGTTTTAATAATCAAAACTATGTATTTAATATTTTAAATATTTAAATACGGGTTTTACACAAAGCATCTACTAAGTCGTAGATATCCACATCTTGAGGCTTCTCGAACATAGCCTTGGAGTTCATCAAGCATACGATTAGGCGAAAATAGCTCATACTTCTTTTGAAGTGGAGGGGCCATTTTCCCTAACATTAAGCAAGCCACATCCGACTGCTTCTTAATAGTAGGCAGCGTGTTCAAGCCTTTCGGCTTCAGAGCAAGATCCTCCGGATAGGGAGTGGTCAAGATATCAATAGTACCTGCTACTCTCAAGACAATTCTTAGTGAACGGTATCAATCATTGAAGTTAGGTCTAGTAAGTTCAGGACGATCAAAAAATGTTTTGAACGCAGAACTTAGGGTGTTATTGTCGGCTTGAGCCATTTCTACCGAAATAAGTTCAAATTATTAGTATTTTCGATAAAATACATTCAAGAAAATAAATTTACCCCGGTATATATTAACCATAGTATTTTTCTTGAAACTAGAACCTATATTGACATAAATCCATTACATCATAAGATCTTCTATCAATGAACTTATTCAACATAGTAACTTGTCGAACAACTACCATTTCAAATTTCTAGACATTTAAGGGATTTACATTGCCAAAAAAGGTTTTGCATTGTAAACATGTTTCATCCCTTCCGAATACCTTATGTTTCCATATCTCACTGAGTAACTTAATTAAGTCGTCTAATCTAAAGAACATAAAATTATCACACGAATTCTCATTCTATGAAAGGTTCCTCTCCATCACAACATCATCCAAATCTCATATGAATATATTGTGACTTCAAGTGTCTGTCAGTTAGATGGTATTCAACTTAAATTTTAAGGGTATAAATTTTGATGTCTAAATCAATGTATGGAGAAGCATACATACATCTCCATATCATAAGTTTAATAAAACATTTAATAAACTTTTTCACGAGACTAAATTTCTACATATATTATGTTAAGGTATTGGTTAAAACCAATTAAAGAATTTTATCCACAACTATTCACAACGCACTTTTGCGCTACGCACAAAGCAATAACTTTATTCTTTGTGTTTCGGATGTGAATTTGCGGTAAATCAACCTTAAGGTGTAATACAAGTAATAATCGTAGGTAATTCAAATTTTGACTCACAGACAAGCCGAGAATTTGGTTAGCGACAATGGCTTAACCTCCTTCCTTAGCCGGGTACATGACCAGCAGCGCGTTATACCCATTTTATAGTTTGTCAAAATTGAGTAGCCCGTTAAATTATTATTGTAAATCACCAATCAACGTAATTCTATGTAATTTAGATCAAAACAAATCTTAATTTTAATATGATTTAGTCCATATTATTTTTCTTAAAAAAATTACCCTTGTTTACAACATACTTAAAAAACGAATGAAAACAATTAGGTAAAAAAAATAAATCATAAACACATAATAACAAATATATGTGCAATTAAATAAATCAAATAGCCACATGCAAACAATTTTATTCAATAAATTGAAATCTAGGGTTTTTATGATTATAAAAATTCTTCCCTAATTCTAGATTTATTGAAACAAAAACATGTAACATAGTCATTTTTTATGATCCATGAAAAAACATGCATGTTCATCATGGATCCACCCACAAATCTTAACAATTAAATCTCTACGGATCGTAACCTAACCAAAAAAACTAGGTGTCATAACAATTAATCATGTAATTTTAATCTAAAACAACAATCATGTAAATTTTATGGTTTCAATTTTTTTATATTTTTTAAAAATTCGTAACAAAATTAAATAAAAGCAAAACCCTAATTTTAAGAAAACCTAAAAAACACATGAAGTTTTAACCCAAAACAATTATTGGTTAAAATTTTTTAGATTTTTCGATAATTGTAACATGTTAAAACGGCTCTCATTACCACTATTAGTTTATAAAGTTCATAACAATTACACAAAACCCTAAACGAGATCAAAGCACACATATAGCGGAAGCGATTTAACAAGATCATTAATTAACACAATTATAATTAATCGAGTTAGGGTTTACGTACCTTTTGCAAAGCAATTCCCTCGAACAAAACCTAATTCCCCAAATTAGGGTTTATGTAAAACCACAAGATATAGTCTACGATTGTATGCACGTAATACAACGAGATAACCGTAAACCTAGTACGTATAAATCGAGCAACTACGTCTTGTGGAATAAAGCTTAGTCGAAAAAATTAACCGAAAACCCCTTTGTGGGTTTCGGTTTGCGATCAACCAAGAGAGGGAGGAAGAGAGAAAGTGTATATTGAATTGTGAGGGGTAAGGGTGTTTATATATGCCTAGTAATTCTTGTAGCCCAAGTAAAACATAAATAAGGAAAATGTTTTCCTTCCCTTTTTTCCTTCTCCAACCGCCGGCCCAAGCACTCCTTTAGCGTGTTCCGGAACCTTATTTTCTTCTTCGGATTTATTCCAAAACGCTCGTTAATAGTTAACTCTTATTAAACGATCATTAAGTTATAGCTCGATTTAATTTAATAAATATAATAAATACATTTATTAAATAGTTAACTCTTTACGTATTGTGTGCAATCCCGTAATCTCGAGTTCGATCCTATCACACGACTATTAAATATAAGTCCATAAACTTTCAGTAAATGAAGAGGTTGTTGAATTAATTGGCTATGGCATTTTTATTTGCTAAGAAATGAATTTTAAAAAATAAGGTTGGAGGTAACAGAAGAGAAATCAATACATTGGATGCAACAATGTTTTCAAGTAGTTGGTTAGAGGGGTAATTCATTACACACATTCTATTATTGGTTTATTTGCTGAAAAAAGGATCAACTGCCAACTCAAATGAACTTACATATTATAAAATGTAAATTTTAAGCTTCAACCCAAAGTTCAACCAGTATACCATCAATTAGTTACTCAACCAACATGTACGGCGGTTCATTCATCTGATCGTAAACTAGAGCCACTTTTGATATCATGTAGACCGCAGCTAGTAACTTCACACTACAGTACTGTTAGATTGTTAGATGGGTGATAATACATATTCCAGATTCATGTTAAGAAATGGTCAAAAGTATACCTGCCCCATTTCTGTTAAGTTAATACAACCGCCGTTTAATTGTATCAGTTTTCTAATTGCATATTTGTTCTAGCTTCTTGTTGGTGTATAGTAATTCATATCACAGTTAAAAGAAAAACATAAATAGTACTGTAACTAACTTGTCCAGACTTTTATTATCATAAAAATAAGGGTTTGCATTAGACAGGAAAAGACTAGACAAATTCTAACACTTTTTAAGATTGGCTAGTACCCGAGAACACTAGATAGGACCAGTGTTGAGTGCATGGTCTAGATCAGCAACCAAATCATCCACATCTTCAATCCCAACAGAAATCCGTACCAAATCTTCAGTTATACCTCTAGCCTTACGCACCTCTGCAGGTATGACTGAATGTGACATGAAGCTCGGCAATGTTATGAGCGATTTTACAGTTCCTGCCACAAAAGGAAAGAAGATTGATACAGTGAGGTACTACTCATGCTCAGAAAGTGTGGTTGGGATGTGTCAACACTAACAGGAAAGCAACTAGTGGCACAACAAAACTTTAATCTCGTTATGTAAACGACACAAAAAAAGAGCATGCATACTAGAAAAACTGTTAAGGATAGTACATAAAGGATAAAAATTTCCTAGATACAGCACATGAAACAACAAACGATACCACCAGCCACGCTCTTTGAGTAAGTCATACTTATGAACAAGATAGAAGTGTCTTCAAGTCATTGCGTCATTAAAGGGTCAACTTTATTTATGTTTTATTTCTAATGGGTCACGAGTTGGTCATGCGCACATCTAACAGTCTTAAACACACTCATTGTAATAAAAAAATCTTTAAAGTGGGCAAAAGATGTTTGCAGATCAGCATGACCCATTAAAAGACCTACTATTTGACTCCTCTAGCCACACATCAGCAAAACATGAACAGCTTACCATCTTCAATTAACAAAAGAATTACACATTTTTTAATTAAAACGGAGATACTTTGATCTCCAAGGGGAAATATATCTTACCGAAACTAACAGTTATAGCGAAGTACTTGGTAGTCTCTACTACATGCTTAGAGAGAGCTAATGAGCCTGTCTCGAAACTCAGAACTGATCCTGCACCCTTAGCCTGCAAAAGGTAGACCATTTCACTGTCATGTTCTATTCCTATACAGAACTAGAATATTTCTATGTAATGAAATAGGAGGTTCAGTGCGAGTATTGGAAGAAGGAATGCGTTTATCAGTCATGATTACCTGAGAGTAATGCAAAAAATGCCCAGGATGGCTAGGAAGACCAGCATAATTAACCTTTGTTACCAAAGGATGAGAGGCTAGAAATTCTGCTATCTTTTGTGCATTCTCCTGTGACAGTATGACACATTAGAAAACGAGCTCTGAGAATGAATTTGATACAGATAGCATCAAACGTCTAATCAAATTAAGGGTGTGTTTTTCATGTATTGAAATGGAGTTGATCAGCCTAACATCAGACGTTATATTATCAGTTCTGAATACCAAGTTTATACCAGCTACCATACCTATTTCACATAAATATCGGCCGTGGTCACTTTTTTTTCCCTTATATAATCAGAAATATTTAACTTTTATTCCTACTAATTCAACGCCCCGTGAGCTTATAAATAACTGTACACTAGGTTGATTCATGGGAATAGACATTGTAGAAAACAAAATTTGTATAACCTATTAGTATCGGTTTAACTGAACCTGTAGCCTCTCCATGCGCAATGCCATTGTCTTGATACCACGTAAACAGATCCAACAATCAAAAGGTGCCAGCCCAGCGCCTTCCGAATTTTGAAGGAAATACAAATCTTCTCCTAATCTGAATATTAGAAATGCCAATGTGATTTGACAAAATAGAAGAAAAGTCAAAGTAACTATCTATTTTAGCTTCTAGTGTGCTATTTTACTAACCCAGCAATTATTCTATGACTAGTTTTTAGATAGACAAAGAAGTATCTTTGTGTTCGAACCTTTCTCCTCTTACAGAAAGCACTCCAGCCATGACATCACTATGTCCGGCAACCAATTTAGTAGCTGCGTTCATTACAAAGTCTGAAAGAGCAAAAGACTATTATCGTTAGTGCCTTAGTGGTACATGTATTTAAAAACAAAATTAAGAGGTGGAAATTTTGACTCAGTTACATGAGAATGGTTAACTCAAGTCATATTTCATCTCGCACAAGTCAAATGAGTAAAAAGGGTCAAACTGGGTGAATGCATGTGTTAAGATTTAAGAAGTTGCCCGACGCTCATTTTATATTCATAAAATTCCCTTGATGAAATTTTTCATACAATTAGATTATTACTGAAATAATGTAGGTTTGTAAGTCATTTTTGACTTCCTAATTTTTGCTAAGAAATACGTATATATTCAACATGGTTGATCGGGTCAATCCGACCCTACCTGAACAAAAGAATTTCCATTATGACCAGACATGGTCTGATCCATTACCACACACTGACCCCATCTAAGTGTCTAACCCGACTCTAGAATAACAGGTAGTAGAATATTTATAAGCACCTGCTCCAAGTTCCAAGGGTTGACACAATACTGGAGACATAATGCTATTATCCACCATCAAGAGAGCACCATTATCATGAGCGATCTTCGCTATTTTCTGAAATCAAAAGGTAATTGCCCTTTAAGTGATTAACAAAGAGGCTACATATGATCTTATACTTTCAACACTTACACGAATGTCAGAAATTTGCTGCTGTGGATTTGTTGGACTCTCCAACCACACGAGCTTCGTTTTAGGACCAATAGCAGATGCAACCGCATCTAGGTTGGTTGTATCCACTCGCCTTAAAATTAAAACAGTAACATTTTGACACTAAACCAAAATGACATATATGTTATACAAAGACGCAAAAGTTAAAGTTTAGTACTAACTTAACTATAATTCCTCTCTCTGTAATAACTTCTGACAGTAATCTATCTGAACCACCATATATGTCTTCTCCAGCAACAATTTCTTCACCTGCAACATGTCTTACTTTATATAATCAACATTTATGCATGTATGTGTCAAAAGAAGTTTGAAATTTAGTTTCTTTTTACCAGGTTTAACAAGATGAGTGGCAGCAGATAAAGCAGCCATTCCACTGGAAAAGCATAATGCTCGATCTGCTTTATCAAGCTTTGCCATGAGACTGACCACATGCAAATGAGAATATTAATCTACTAGACGATTACCCGCGCATAGCGGCGGAAATCCATAGCGACAAATAATTAACGATATACTATATATTATTGTAAATGTTTCGTGTACCTTTCAAAATAAAACGTGAAAATATCAATATATGATTGCAAATAGTAGTCACATACGATATATTCTTAACATGTATGAAATAACATATAAAAATATTTAGTGAACATAAAAGTAAAACGTTACATCAGTTATGAGATAAGCAATGCACTTTACTCGTCAAGTATAAATGTTCACATCAAGTTTTAAGTGAAAAGTACAAAGGTTCTTGTAAATCAGTATTTGAATTTTCATATTTTCTTGCACAATTTCTATAAATTTGAAAGAATATGTAATTACGTACCCGCCGTTTAATGGCAGCTATGTTGAGTTTTTGACGAAATCATACTGGCGAATGATTTTTTTATGTGTTTTTCTCTTGAGGCATGGCTGAATAGTGGAGTCTAGTTTTGACCAAACTTTGACGGCAAATTGTTTTTCGATAACATGATTCAGTTGTTTTTTCAATGTCAAGATGGCATTGTTTTCTTGGGGCGTAGTTTTTAGTTGTAATAGTCATCTAAAATGGTAATAATAATACTTATCAAAATACTTTTTCTGATGATGGTGATGTCTATCTCTTTTATTATTTTGAACAATTTGTTGTAAATGTGTGTCAACACTAAAAAAACGATCATGATAAGGTTATTGCCATCGCTCATCATTATTGATTACTAACGCCGTCTTAAAATTATAGTTTAACATTTATTTTCGGATTTTCTCGAATTAATTATTTATTTATTTTTAAGGATAAGTAAAACTTATCATCCATACGGTGTTTGAGATTATTTATTGAAAACAGATTATTTTTTGAAAATAGATAATCAGATAATTATTATTTTGAAAACGTCATTTTAGAAAATAATGTTTGATTTGATTATACAGTTTGAAATCGCAATAATCAAATAATCAGTTTTTAGAGTGTTTGTCAAATTTGATTATTTGATAAGTAAAATGAATAAAATAAACTCATTTTAACTTTTCTTTATTTTCAAGAAATAAATAACTCTCCACTAATTTTTTCAAAACTCTATTTTCGAAGCTTTTAAACGCAAATAATCACTTTTCATAATTTTTTTATCCAAACACTAATTTTAATTTATCTTTATTTTTAAAATAAAATAATTAAATAATATAATTATAAACGTAATCCTAAACACCCACTTAAAACATAATACAACTTTTAAAACTGTAATTCCTAAGTATATGCGAATAAACGTAATATACTAATTTAGATAGATATAATTTCAACTAAAAATCCATTTAAAGCCTACATGACATTTTTAAAACGTCATTTTTCTAAACTGATAACATTAATATAAGGATTAAATATTTTAAGTTGTTAATAAGACAACTGTCATCAAATTTTGATGATCAAATTAAATATGAGTTCAAACGTACTTGGGGGCTGTTTCCAATTGTATCATTGAACTTGGCCATTTTTTATGTTATTTTATTGGCGAAGTTGTGTCTTGCACTTTCTGGTGTGGTATATAGTCCTTTGTTTTTAGTCCTTTAAATGTTGTATTTTATTTTACGTAAAGTCAATCTATGTCCGTCGATCATACTATTGAACTCACGAGGTCACTCAAGAGTCATGTTTTAGTCTAGTTGGTAGATGTTATTTCATGTTTTTACTAATGTACCTTTTAAACTTCTGGATTTCTTTTAAAGACTTTAAATGTGAAAGTAGACGTTTTTGAGTTTCAAAATTTTATTTCTAAAACTTTCACAATTCAATTAAAAAATAAATATATGTCAAAGCTTCAAATTTCATTTAACAATATATTTTTAAAATTTTCAAAAAACTTCATATATAAAAATAATCTATATTACAACACGAATTTGTCTATTTTTAGATTGACGTCTGTAAAAGTCAAATAAAAAAAGCAAATGTGTATCATAGCCTCATAGGTTGTCTAAGCCATGTGAAGAGATAGTAAAAAATACAGTAGGATGTTTTTAATTTTTTATGGCTCTTTATGTCTAGTCTATGTATCTACTATTCTAGGTTTGAAAAAGATGACACCTTTCTTGAAACTGGTAATATGTTACACTTTTCAATGTTTGACCTCTTTATTTATGAATATATTTCAAAAGTATACGCATTTCAAAACCTTATGTTTGGTTGGGTGATATTTAATGGCTTTTTCCTGTTTTGAAATTAAATGTCTTTAAAAATCGTGTTTGATAAGTAAAAAGCAGGTTATTTATTTATGCATAGGCCCACAAATTGTTGTTTTTTAAACACATTGATTGGGAAGAACATTATAATACGCCAACCCCAATATTTCCTTTTACTCACATCAGACAAAAATGCCCCAACTACCTGCACCATCTTTCTTCTTCCAATCTTTCTTTAATTGCCAGAAGATATTTCTCTATCATCAATTTTTCTTCCTTATTTTGTTCATACAGTTACGATCAAATGTGTTCTTTCTTTATTTCTAACTTTGATATTGTAGAGGTAAGTTTTATTTTTTCTTTTGCAGCCGATTTTTGGATTGAAAAAATCAGCTTTGGGTTTTCATACAAACGAATGCGAACATAGTGAGATTTTACAAGAATGCAATTTTATTGCTTCAAATTATTTGTTGGATTGATTCCAATTATTGAACACTTTTTGTTCTGAAATAAAAAATATAGATTATTTATTATGACAGGATGCTAAGATTTAAAAATATATATAATCGATCTTTGATAAAGAAATCAGATTATAATGTTTTGTTTCCAATTCATCTCATCAAATGGCAACAAGATGATAAGAGAGTAATTTTGTCATATTTGTAAATGAGAAATTAAACTCATGAACCAAACTCATATTTGAACAGTTTGTCTTTCAAATTTTGAAAAACTTTAACAAAACTGAAAAAGAGTTTGTAAGAAAAAAAAATACGAATAACTTTCACGGTGATGGGCGAACGGTGGTTGAGACGAACAAAGGTGGTGTGATAATCGAAGCGATGAGGGTGTGTTTTGTTGTAGATGTGAGTGTCTTTTAGGTGTTTGTATATGGTTTTTTAATTTAATGAAGTCAGAAAAGTGGTATTGAAGATGAGTCAACGACTGAAAAAAATCAAAAATCTTATAAAAACTCATATCTATAAATACAACTTATAGATATATAAAAGAAACCTACCAAACATGATTAATATACATAGATCTATTAAAAAAAATTCAAAATGGCTAAAAAACTTTTTGGTGGCGGCGGGTTTGATGATGGTTTGGTTTATATGGTCGTGTGGTTTGATGGTGCCGCTGATGATTTAACTGTGGTGGCGGCGGCTAGTGGTAATTGATGAAATTTTAGGTTTATGGTTTTATGTTTAGAGAGAGAGAGATAAAAAGAAGGCAATGTAGTGTGTGTTTTTTGTATATTTTTTGTTAGTAGACAAGCTTTTATAAGAGTAAAGATATTTTAGTAGGACCCACAAAACTTTTTCAACCATCCTAGTTTTTTCAACTTTCAACCATTTTGGTTTTTCCTTTATAAAGGAGTATAGATTAAAAGCTACAATAACAAAGTTTAATTAATTGGAAATTACATAATGGTCATTTCAGAAGTCGTACCTTTCAAGCACATCACGTGTAGGATTCCCACCCCTAGTGTAATCATAAGGACCGTACGCAGTCGCTGATGGCTGAAAAAGCAAATACAAAAACAATTTAGCTATCTTCCTATAAAAACTGTTCGGAAAATTGTACATTGTTAATTGCATATAAGAGTTGTATTTGAAGGAAGAGAAGAAATGGTGTGAAAAACAGTCATATGAGCAGTAACCTGCTTGTATGTGGCTGTTTGGTATAGAGGTGTACTCGCTGCATCGTAAGGGTCAAACTTGTTTGCAAAATTCATCAGTATGGTTGACACACTGGGCTCCTTATGGCCTACTTCTTCAATTGAGCATGTGCCTGCCACAAAGTTAACGTTGTTAACACATAAAAATCAAAATAATTAGGTGGCAAAAACGGGATCAGGCAGATTGGGTAACGGGTAAAAACAGGCTTGGCTGGGTTGAAGTGCAAACATTTTTTGTCCACTTTTAGTGATACATAATGTGATACATATACATTACCTAAACTATCGAAATATGTTGCGAGAGTTGAAGATAGTAAAATACACTTTTAGTGATACATAATCTGATACATATACATTACCCCAAATCAACCCACTCACATAAAAAGGGGTCGCCATTCCCACCTCTAATTATTATTTAACAAATTATAGTAAAAACAAACCATCAACTGGTTCCGTCGTTGTATCAGCAGTTACAGTTGAAGCCCTCACATCCGTTCTGTGATTCCTCGAGCAGACTAAACCGAAGTTCTTACCCAGCAAGGTTGAACTACGATTGCTGGCTGAACAAGATTTACACCAAGAACTGGCAATCCCCTTAATGTATGTAACTTTGAAATGTTCAGTAACTCCAAATTCCAAATAAAACCAAAAAAATAAACAAACACATTTTGGTGGCAAATAGATTATATGCATTATAGTGTTTTGTTTATAGTACTCCAGTTATAACCGAAATGAGATTACTATAGTACTGATGCAATGGTTTAATATGAACATTACATGCAATTGATCAGTGCTAATTTAACAACAAAACCGTCATTTCTATTTCCTTTTCTTAGAAAAATCAAGTACTTGTATAGCTAAAAAGGCATGCATGTTTATAGCGAGAGCATTTCAAAGATGACATTGTCAATGCTAAACCGTTAACACACAAAATTAATATTGTATTTTAAACAATTATGCTTGTTAAAAAAAAGCTAAAATAATATTATATTTTATTGAGAGATGATTTAGAGAGATGATTTACACGCTTAATTATGCCATAAACAGTTGTACTGCATTTGTATTTGGAGTGTGTCAATCAAAAAATGGAGTGTGTCAATCGCTATATGGTCATCAATAGGGGTGGCAATTCGTGTCGGGTTCGGGTTAGCGGGTTCGGGTTGTCAGGTTGGCGGGTCAGAAAATCACAACCCAAACCTAACCCATTTAAATAATCCGGTCAGTTATGTCAACCCTAACCCGTTTACACATAACTTGAACCTAACCCATTTAACCCATATATATATATATTTGGGTTGACATTAAATATGTTACATAGGTTACATAGGTTAAACGAGTTTATATATTGATCCATTTAACAAGTTTTATATATTAAAGTAGGCACATTAGACGTGTTAAACATGTTAAATGTGTTTATGTTTGGTATGTTTAACCTAGTAAACACGTATGATAAAATATTAGTCATTTTTAATATAAGGAAAAACTCTTAAACGGGTTGTCGGGTCGACCTGCTTAATTTTTTTCCAACCCAAACCTAACCTATTTAATAAATCGGTCAGGTAGGCCGACCCAAACCTGACCTAAGATTCAATATATTCAACCCGAACCTGTTAAATTTTCGTATCTGTTTCAAGTCAGGTTTAGTGTCGGGTCTGAAATTGCCACCCTTAGTCATCAATCATACAATCTTAGTTTCTGAGCAAATGGAGCGATTACCGCCTAAACGACATGACCAAATTAGCATTCCAGGTAATGATTTATTCAGCATTTTTGGAGAAATAAGTTGTCATCTTGTAGCTTCGTTTTAAAACAGTAATAAAAAAAAGGTGGAGCTAACCACTCAAGGGTGGTTTAGTGGCTATGGCTATCACTTTATAATGTGTGAGGTTTCAAGTTCAATTCCTACTAGGTGCAAACAATCTTGAAGTGGCCACGCCAACCTCATGAAAAAGGAGGGCTTTACCTATGGGTTCAATGTGTCGGAAATTATGGTTTCAAAAAGAGGTGTCGGAAATTATGGTTTAAAAAGAAAGGTGGTGCTTAGTTCCATAGGGGTCTCGGAGAGGTGTGCAATAGGTGCCGCCGCACAGGGCCTCCAGTTAAAGTGGCCACATTTTCAGTAGTTTCGCATATAGATACATAAAATATTATACATGTATGGGTCATAATACAAGTTTATAAGCCATTTCTTTTTAATTTACAAGTGTCAAAGGCCTCTATATTGTTCTCGCCTAGAGCGACCAAAAACATGAGACGACCCTGCTTAGTTGCCAAAAATGAGGTTTTTTTCTAAGAAACCAATGTAAGAAAAGATAAAGAAAAATCCAGAAGATTATTCCTAGATTTTAAAATCTACAATTTGTACTTTTCTAAACTTTTCATTGCACAATTCACTTTTCCAAAAAAGTATAGTGCAATATTAATGGGTGGAGCTAGAAAGTCCGGCTCGAGAGCACATTATAAATTGATTCTTAAATGGATAAATTACAAAAATCCGATACTTTGGATTTGAGAGTAGTTATTAGTTTATTACTTAAAACCCCATTTTATGATTCTAATACCCCCAAACTCTTGTGTTTCTTTTATTTTTTCTAATTTTATTTTTGTTATAAAACTGTGAAATAAAAAATACCCTATAAGTATTATACTGCAAACATGCACCCTTGGGGGCACATGCGTTTTATGCCCCTTATACCCCCCACCCCCACCAATGGTAATCTAAATTTTAAGATCTCTTCTTGAGGCAAAAACCCTCTCTAATTTATACAGAAAAACTGAGGGGCTATTTGTTTTAGCTCGTAAGCCTAATTTGGTGACTTATGAGCATCTAAGTTTGTTATGATATAATAAACTAATATAAGCCCATAAGTCACCAATAAACCTAAAAAATGAGGGTTTATGAAATATAAGCCGAAGTATGGCTTATTTTTAGCTTATATAAAGTATAGCTTATATAACGTAAGCCCCAATTTTGTGGCTTATTTTGAGACTTAGGGGCTTATATAACTTTATCATAATAAAATAAACTTATATAAGCCCATAAATTTCCAAATGAGCCACAAAATTGAGGCTTATTTTATATAAGCCGAAACGAGCTTACATTATATAAGCCAAACCAGACACGCTGAATCTAATAGCAAATAAAAATTTTCCAAAACTAAAAGCTAGCACCACCATCCTTCAGTTTTGTCTGATTATCTCGAACCACTAAATTCAATCATAATAATATACCATACAAAACAGAAAGAACTATATTGCATGCTTGTTCATTGGTTTACACTTATATATAATATATTAATGCATGCATTGCAAAACATTCAATTCTTGTTTTTATCAAAATTCTTTTATTACAGAAAAAAAAGACCATATTAATGCATGCATGAATGAAAAAGGACATACAGATCGATTGTTGAGTTGAGCTGGTGATGGTGGCATGAACATTGATGATAAAAGTGAAGAAGCAGCCATTAATTGTTATTGTTGTATCTTAGAGATGCAATGGAATGGTATTCCAAGAGTTGCAGGTTGCAAATTTATAGAGATTGTGTTAGTGAGTTACTACTATGTATTGAGAAAAATTTGGTGTACTGTTGACCACATTTATTGCACATAAATTCTATCTTTTGAAACAGCAACCAGCATTACAATGATTTTTATTTTTGTTTACTTGATAGTCAGTGGTAAAAGTCAAATATATACTAATATAATTCTAGTAGGTATCCGCGCGTTGCGTTTCTCGGTACCCTAAAATTAAAATTATGCAAATACAATGTTTTATAGTTATATTTATAAATAATGGCGATAGTTTTTAGTTGAAATAACTTTAAGCAATAATAAATTATTTCATATTATTGTGATAATTAATGGTAAAAGGTATTTGCAAATCTATATAACATCGCAATATTATATAACTTATGAAAATAGAATATCTTCTTAATTTACATGTTTACGCGTTTTCATACATCATAATCACTTTAAAATCTTCTTACTTTAATGTGTACGATTTAATCGAACTAATTAGCAAAATGATAAGTATTTCACTAAACTTGTACTAAATATAGTACATAAACGATATATGTCTTCGAAAATGCAAATTTATAAAAAAAAATAGTTCAAAATCAAACACAGAAATTTGATAATAAACTTACATTATCAAACAATTTAAATTATTATATCTAAAAAATTAAAATTTATAACAATAATCATTTGTAGATGTTGCATATTAATTTGTATTAATTTTGTCATTTAATGTTGCCCATCAATTAATATAAAAATAAATTTATGAAAATTTCATGTTGTAAATGTTTGTACCAAAACCTTGTAACGTTGTACTATTTAAAATTTTAGAGAGTGAGTGCAATCTCTTATCTCTACTATATATTAAAAGACTGTCCCTTCTATTTAAGAAATGTTAGAAATCAACTTACTTTTTGTAATGCTTCATGTACAAATCGACATATGTTCAAAATAAAAAATAGAAATTTAGACATTGCAATACACAATTAATTTCATTTAATACAACACATTACATTTAATACTATAATTAAATATTATTAATATTATAATTAAATACTATTAACATTATAATTAAAACACTTTATTATCACAATTTACAAATAAAAAACACATTGTACAAATGACACTCTATCCTATTTTTTTTAAAATTAAGCAACACCAATTAATATGTAATTAATACATCTTATTAGTTAAATATACAATTTTATATGTAATTAATACAACAATTTAAAACATATATATACTACTTTATAAAGTATTTAGCACATTTTTAGTAAGGAAGTCTTAAAAAATTAAGCCAAAAACATTACTATAAAAAGAAATTAAAAAGTTAAAGCAATATTATTTATTTTGTAATTAAGCGTCTTTATGTTTAGTCCATTTCATAATCGTCCTCATTAAATTTTGTCATGAGATTTAAGTATTATCGGTTACGTTTTAACCAAAATCATAATTCGATTTTTAATATAACTTTAGTAACGTTTACTTTATTTGAGTGTAAAAGCATCATTTGGTTAATGTAAAAAAAACAACAATTTCTATTCCTCTGTCATGCTTCTAAAAAATCTTATAACTTTTTTTTGTTTCTTTTAAGCATCTCAGGAAATTTGTATACCTCATCAAATTCAAAAAGAATGTTTTGCTTCAACTATTACTACGGTGGACTTATTGTTAGAGTACATGCAATTGCTTAACATGAAAATAAAGATCGAGTATGTGATTTTTATGTTATTTTTCGAATACTATGCAATGTGGCGTGATAATCTTTTCAATAATATTCATCGCATAGGCAATATTGTAGATACTTTATCCTCATAATAAACGTACAAGTGGAGAATATTCAATCGTAAGAAAATTTTGTTACACGGGTACCCATCGCTGCAATGCGTGGGGTACCCGACTAGTATAGCCAAAAGCATATACATATGTTATTTATGTAAAATGATAATGAGACCAACGGGTTCAATTGGGGTCGCCATCGGTTAAACTAGACAATTAGATAAAATTACTTAAACCTTCAATTGTCGTTGTCCGAGCTGTCGTTGTAAGAAACATGAAATTAAAATATTATTAACCGAAACTTATGTTACAGGGTACCCGTAGCCGCAACACGCGGGTACCCTGCTAGTATAAGTAGTACAGATTTGTGTGTTGTTCAAAAAATAGTACATTATAATTTAACGACTCCGTTTTTATCAATTTCGGTGGTCCTCTCCAGTTCGTCTTCTGACTGTTTTAATTTGCTAGTTGAATCGACTGTGACTCTGATTTCCGGTTTTTAGTTGAACCTCATCATTTTAGGTAGACAATATGTACGATCTTTTAGATATATATATATATATATATATATATATATATATATATATATATATATATATATATATATATATATATATATATATATATATATATATATATATATATATATATATATATATATATATATATATATATATATATATATATATATATATATATATATATATATATATATATATATATATATATATATATATATATATATATATATATATATATATGTATATGTATATATATATATATATACTAGTAGGGTACCCGCGCAATGCGGCGGTAGGTACCTAGTAACTATTTTTTGCGACGAACAAACGTATTAAGTTAAACGTTTTCCTGACTTGTATGTTTCACGTGACTTTAACATTCACCTGGTCAGATTTTGTATGAATAATGAATATATATGTAACCGTACATTAATATCTTATTTCAAAATATTTTAAATTTTTCTGATATATTTTAGATGGAACATTTCGTTTGAGCATTTATTTCAAATGACACTTCTCTCATAAACGTATAATGGTTTCATGCTTAAGCGTTAGGAAAATTTTTGACTCATTCACAATAGTTTCAAAAGTAGCTTTACATTTATCATAGAAAGCCTCACATAAATTAGTGATATAACATTTCGACGTCAATGAAACGCATATGTCAAATGATAGATACAAAAAGGCCGAGGCAACTGATGGCTTTAAAAAAAACGTCAAAAAGTTAGAAGCCAAGACATCCATAAAAGAAAAGCTTCAAAACTTGATTAATTGTGAGAGATATATAAAAAAAACTCAAAAGATACCTCAAAACTTGATTCAATGGTGGAGCATTCCGGTGGTCTAGGTGGAACTGTGGTTGAGGAGAGGTTTCGCTTGTGGGTGTAACTATGAGATATATGAATGGAGATATTTTATGTTTCTTTGTTTTGTACGTTTGTGGGTGAAAAATATATATGTCATTAGTTTTAGGGTTACTTAATGGACTGTTATAACAACTAAAGTTGACTGGGCTGTTATAAAATTGATTACACATTAGGACATTTTAATTTTCAGTTATAACTTTTAGTTATATGTGTATGGTTTTGTAGCAAAATTAATACATATCTTTCTTAAAGAAGAAATGTTTAAGGCTTAAACTTTTTAAGACTTCTAAAAATAAAAAGGTCTAAATGCTTTATAAAGTATTAAGATAAGATTAAGATTAAGATAAGATTAAGATTAAGATTAAGATATGAGATATATGAATGGAGATATTCTATGTTTCTTTATTTTGTACGTTTGTGGGTGAAAAATATATATGTCATTAGTTTTAGTGTTACTTAATGGGCTGTTATAACAGTTAAATTGACTGGGATGTTATAAAATTGATTACACATTAAGACATTTTAATTTTCATTCATAACTTTTAGTTATATGTGTATGGTTTTGTAGCAAAATTAATACGTATCTTTCCTAAAGAAGAAATGTTTAAGTCTTAAACTTTTTAAGACTTCTAAAAATAAAAAGGTCTAAATGCTTTATAAAGTATTAAGATATATATATATATATATATATATATATATATATATATATATATATATATATATATATATATATATATATATATATATATATATATATATATATATATATATATATATATATATATCTATAATATATATATGGGGCTAAGTTTGACATAAGAAAATAAGATGGTGCATGTCATATCCTACATGGCATTTTCTTATTGGCTATTGGGTTATATCTAATTTATCTTGGAAACTAAATCTCACTTGCATATTTGATGGAAAAAAATGGTATTAATCCTGTATGAAATTTCGGATTTTATCAAATCAATTCCTTATATGGAGTAAAATGTATTAAACCGTCCTTAATCAATAATACCTATACCATTCGTAGCAGCTCATATCGCTCCTCTCAAAACCCTAAAACCCTAACATTAATGGTTTATCATCTTTATGATAATTTGATCACAAAATTCATGATGGTTAGTTTATAATTTTTTGTTAAAAATTCCATTGTTGATTTTCTTCACTCTGGAATTTACTATTATCTATGTTTAGTTGTACAGGCTTTGCAGGCAATGGGCGGACAAAAGAAGCAATCGAGTTTGTTATGCTGATATCGTCAGGAATTAGGTTGATGTTTTCGCACCTTTAATAACGTGTATGGTTTAGTTCTTATGTTTTTGACTTGATTGAATAACTATGTTATTGTTTATGTTTATGTTATAGATACTTAGCTTCTTAATCAACCATATCTAACGTTATTTTTAGGGTTTTACATGGAAAACTTAGGCTGAGATATACCTGAGATAATATTCATCTTGATTAACAAAACATCGATCAACAAGGTATATCTTTTCAGTTTTTCTGTAAACGAATGAGTGTTCCCATTTGATTCTACTTTAGCTTTATATTGGAATTGATCTATCTCATTAAGGAATTTTGTGGGTTTCTTCATAACAAAACCCTAAAACCCTAACATGTGGTAGAACTATATGCATGTAAACTTATTTGTATCGTTTAGTACGTTGAAGAGGGAGTTTGGAGCTAAATGCGTGAAGGGGAAGCAGAAACATAGGTAATTATATTTCTTCACAAACCTTATTAGTTACTATTTCTTAATTTTCAGGCCGTCTGTTATTTATTAATCCTTAAGAGTTACAGGTTTGGTTGATCGCTGATAAAGACACAAAAAAACCAAGATGATATGCTATCATAGGAACGGTATAGGTATGTAACGATTTTCTCGAAAGACTTTTGATTTCATATAATAGTTTAATACCAATAAGTACATAAAGTATATTTTACCGGGGTGATTATTCCCCTTTACCCCAAAAAAAGTACATAAAGTAATTTGAGGTATTCATAGAGTTGATTCTAACTAAAACCGACAGGGAGTTGCAACGAATATATGGGAATAGTTCATCCATGGGATACCTAGGTTTCAAGTTCCGTTCATAAGGTGGCTGTGAATGCAAAAGTTTGGCCTCCAATATATGAGAAGGGGCTTGCACCTTATAAGGTGGCTGGTGGATGGTAAATGATGATATTGTGGTTGATGACTACACTATCATAATTTTAGCCTCTTGATACACTTCCACCATGCTCTAATTTGCTATATCTGATTCATGATCTACTGTTGACGAGTACATCTAGATTAATCACTAATATGAATAACTTATATTAATCACGATATAGGTATGGAGCTTGAAGCATAATTCCTGCTTACATGATTTGAAGGAGCATAAAAAGGTAATATAAAAATCACTAAAACAGAGAATTTATTTCAAGAGAATGTATTTGATTGGGTTGCAAGTCCTATTATTACCACTTGAGATTGTGAATGTGATTTCAGATGCAAATCCTATTATTTCGTTTTGTGATAGCAAATGTTTTGATGGATGTGAAACCTTAATTATTCCGTTGTGTGACTTCAGGTTGTAAGGGCCAGAAATTCTTTGGCTTATGCTAAATACAAGTTTTGTCAAGAGATTGGATATATTTGGGTTGCAAGTCCTATTTTTAACACTTCAGATTGTGAAGGTGGTGGTGTGCAATTTTGTTTAAACACATCGATATGTTCTCTTTGATGTAGGTCCTGATCTTGGCTATCTGAATAAGGAAGTATGGACAAAAGCATCAGCAGTTAAGTCTAGATAGAGCGAAAGTATGGAAGGAGAGGTTGCCAAAGTATTGGCAGCGAGAGCCAGAGCCTGAGCCGGAAGTGTTGGTTGTTTATTATTTGTGTTTGAATAGGAAGCTTGAACATCAACATTTTATTGAAGTACCTTTAGCTTCGTCTGAAGGTCTTTTTTTGCAAGGTATATAGTAATGTTTATTTTGTTACATTTGAATCATGGTTCGGTTTATTTTTATATATGCAGGTGGTTATTCTTCACCTACACACTGGAAGGAGCCAATGATAAAGCTGATGAACGGGAAGGAAAGGGATATTGAAGAAGAATTTGAACCAATCATTATTTTTGAGAAGTACATCACTAAGAAAAATGAACCTATCTGAGAGATAGATATTCCAGAAAGTAATGTCTGAATTTAGACCGCATATTTTGCCTCTTCCTTGTATCGTTTTCTTTATCTACAATTAATAATTATAAGTGTACTTTTCTTCTTATAAAGATTACTGGACTTATCTGCGAGAGAGGAAGTATGTTTTTGACCTGTCTTTTCTTGGTTACTTTTATTTTTATTTGAAATTCACTAATCAAATAATCTAATATTGATTTTTTTACCTTGCTTGGTTGCAGCAACCTGTGACAGTCTAAAATAACCTAGAGAAAAAGGATAAGAAACAACTTGTTTTGCCGAGAAACTGACTGCAAAAGAAAGAGCGTGTTTATAGTTAAGTGTATGCACATATTTGATTTTTAGTGTTGGCGTAAACAAAACTAAGACACTGGCCCCATAAGTATTCGGATTCAGTAAGTTTCCTGTTCGATGTTGGTGTGGTCTATTCAGTTTAAGGTGACAATAATGGATTTTAAGTACACTCTAGGTGGGTGTATCCAACTCTGTATTGTGTATCTTTTTTCTGTTTACTATTATTCTTTGGTGTTCTTATAAGTGTGTGGCAGATCTAAGGATAATCGAGCTATTGTTTTTGTTGCATAAAACTTCAGCACTATCTTCAGCGCCACCAGTTTAAGTTGGTTCAGGTATCACTTTGGGAGAAAATGACGTGCAGGTCAAATTTGCCTATTTTGTATATATAACTAATATATTATATATGAAATTTGGAATATGAAATAACTAATGCTTTGAAATATAGCTGATGTATATAGCTGGACCTTCTCTATGTTAGCAAAGAGATTTAGATGGGTTGTTCGGTTTATTAGAACAGCAACGCAAGAAAGCTTTCCACTCAAAGGCACATATTTCCAACTAAATGAGGTAAAAAGTTCTAAATTACTTATTTTACCAAATGCTATTACTACCTATATAGAGTTTACTTTTTTAGGCATTGCGTTTCTTTTGGAAGCCCAAACTTACCACTTAAAAACTGGGATTTTTCACAGGATCAAAACACAGAAGGTCTTTAATTGCTACAGCCCCACAATTGAGTGAAACATGGCATTGTTGATAGGCGGCGATATTACCCTAGAAGGTACTAATATTTTTTTCTATTTTTCTTACATTTTTAATATATGCAATGTCCTGTTATATTCATCCAATATTGATGTTATACGTTTGGGGACTGCCTGTTCCAATTGAGAACATGATTATTTGGTACATAAAGTCAAAAGCTGATAGGTGGATAAAATGTTGCTCACTGAAATCGTGAACCTATACGTAGGGGTGCCACTGTTGATAAAATAGTCCGTAGAAAGAACTTAGGGAGGCGGACTCATCTTTGGTTAAAGGCAGAGGAGGTGTGGGTGATTGTGTTTGTGTATAATACGCTATTAACAAACTACAATATTACATCTATAAACCTCTAGAGATTATTAATTTCCTGCCTTTCCTATGTTTCTTACAGGAACACCAACAGATTTACTTAAAAGATGTTCTTAAAGAAAAAAAATATGTGTGCTAGATAAATTGTTCGATTTAACACATCGTTATTGACTATTGAATTTACTGATCTCATCAGTAACTTTGTTTTTGATGGGCAGGCTAAGCGCGATTATGTTGGTGACTGTCTCATTTGAAGCCACGTTTCGTTCAAACAGGTAACATGTCGTCATTTTATTTTACTGCATTAACTTTATTATGTCTTGTGCACCAGACACATTTTGTAACCTGTACCACTATAGCACAACGTCAAACTCAATTACAATAGTGTATTTCAGTGACAAACAAAGACAAAAAATGACGGATGCAGGTACACTTACTGGACTTAATATCATGCACTTGATTAACAATCCAACATCCATCAGTTGCAATTTCATATAGTCTTGAAAATTGTGCTGACACAAACGTTTAAAAAGAGAAAATTGTATTCATATATGATTTGGTTGGTGGGACATTTGATGTTTCTATTTTGTATAATACCATGGAAGGAGTCATCAATGTTGAATTTGTATCAACAAACTGATATGGCATTTTCTTATTTGTTAATGCGTTTTTGCATAGCGGAACTTTTATTAGCAAATTGGTTATGTACTAGGTAATTTTGTTTGCCAATTGATGTTGCTACAAAAATATGATTACTTATTATCTTAATATACATTATTATTAATAAAACGAACTTTTGATTAGACGCTATATGTTGAATTTAACGTTAAACAATCTGATACGTTTTTGTTCCAACAAGTTATCATGATAGATTTTGTATCATATGTTTATGCAAGTCTTACTAAATTTGGTGCATCTCATATTCGAACGAGATACGGGCAGGCTCCGGGACCCAAACCACTACAAGAGACCCGCTAAAAGAAACCCCTAGAACTCACGGTCTCGCACGAGGAGCAAAATAATGGGAGTCACATTATAGTGACTTTTAAATTTCAACCTATTATTTTAGGTAAACTAATGAGAGTCGCATTATATTATCATACAAAAAGCATATAAAACAACCTTCCAATAATCATATTTTGTCGTGCTTATACAGGTTCCGAAGCAACATCCATAGGCGAGCCTTTTAAAACGCTTGTATTCTAGAGATATACCACATTACAGAAGTTCAGATATAATGAAGGCGGGAGATCGTGTGATGACATAGACCGATCAATCAAGTGTCATAACTATTCCAAGTAGGTCACTCATTCAATTTCCGAAATATCAATGAAAAACACTTACGTAATGGTTTTGACTTTTGAGTACAAGTGACCAAAGTTTTTTAATGTGCAGACATCTCCTCAGACGGGCTTGGCTTAGAAATGCCATATTTCTGAATATACATGATCATATGATGGCAGACATGCACAATGTTGGTCTTTTGGCCAGTTTGGCTGAGATTGCTATAGTTACTACACGACGGTGATTGAATCGAATTTACTCAAGTGTTTGAACCTTGAAGATATTGAATGTGTTGGTGACCGACTTATTCTCCACGAGGGTAGCATGGACTTCTTTTAGAATATCACAGAAAACAAAAAATTTAATGTGAATGTGAATGTTTAGTCCTATTGCCGGTGTGTTGATATTTTGAGCTCTGATTCTGTGCATTTCTGATGATTGACTTTCTTTCAAAAATATACTTTAAGACTGTTCCGATGTTACATTGAGTTGAAATTGAACAAGTGACACCGAGCGTGATAAGGAAACAAAATGATCTACTCATTACCGTCACAACAAGGTTACTTCAAAATATCTTTCCTCAACCAGTGAAGGACGAACGACCTATTTTTTTCAACCAAAAAAATGAAAGGCTACTGTCAAAACAAACCAAAAAGCGAACCCTATAAGTGACTCCTTGAATTTGTTAATAATGATATTCGTGTTTAGGAAAAAAAAAAATTGGAAGGCAAATGTCATAGGCATTGATTGATTCATTTTGTAAAAAACAAAATTACGAAACACACTTTCTCTTAATTGATGCGTCAACATGACCCGCAATAATTAAAAAAACTGTTATTTCTTTTAGTCGTAATCATAGAATAATTTATTATGAGTTTAACAAAGTTATAAACTGGTTTTAACACTTAAAAATATCATGAAAATTTCCTTATTAAGTTGGCCGATGATGTTCGTGCGTAGTTTTATGATACTCAAATAACATGAGTTGCTTCTTGTCACCTAAGAAAGAAAACCGAGCTAGCTAAGGCGCTATGCTACGTTGGGTTGTTGTAACTTAAAGCCACTTCCAAGACGTGAATAATGAGACCTCGTGATTCTTGATTACATGCGCAACGCATTGGGGGATTTTTTAACTTTCAGACAAAGCATAATTTCGTTTAATGACGCGCGAATTTTATCTGTCCGGTCCGGTTTGATTTTCCAGTCTGGTCCAATCCGACAGTCCAAATACTCACCCTTACACACAATAGTCCGTGAGAAGATTTGTTTTATTTAGACATACAAACCGTTTATTTTATGACGATGCAAAATTAACATGAGACAAAATTCACCCGCTGAGTGAACCAAGCCCCAACACAACCAAATGTTAATTTTCTATTGGATAAAAGTTATACAATATCATCGCATTTATTTAAATGTATCGACTTTAAACAATTACTAATTTATATCCATGACTTTAACAATGAACTTTCAAATTTGTTCCTTCTTCACCAAAATTGTGATTTGTTACCGACACGCAGATATGGTATTATCCACGTACTTATTTTGTCCATTAATATTATAAAGTTAATTAATTAAATTAAGGGTAATAATTATACAATACCATCTTACTTATTCAAATGTATCCACTTTAGATACTTACTAATTTATATGCGAGTATGTTAATAGTCCACGATGAATTTTATTAGTGACATGGATTATTAAGTTAAATTAATTAATAACGTGAAAATGTAGCCGGTAATATTGGTAATATTGTTACAAAACAAACAAGTTCATTGGTAAAATCACACGATAAATTAGTTAGTGTTCAAAGTCGATATATTTGAATAAGCACGATGGTATTGTATAGCTTTTACTCTTTCCTATTAGTTATAAAAAGTTTTATCACACATAATTTATATGTCCAACTGCCAACCAATATAACAAATCGAGCGTCGTCCTTTAAAAAAAGTTTATGAAACGAACCTGCCCGTTGGGCGGGTTACGAAACTAGTATATATATATATATATATATATATATATATATATATATATATATATATATATATATATATATATATATATATATATATATATATATATATATATATATATATATATATATATATATATATATATATATATATATATATATATATATATATATAGTAGGGATCCAGTAAGAAGAAAAATTAAAATGAGAAGAATAATAAGAAGAAATCCTGACCACAAATTCCACAAAGGAAGGAGAATTTTAAGGGGAAATGCATCTGACTTTGTAGGTGCATCTGAAATGTGTGGCTGTGATTTCTTCTCATTCTTCTCATTTTACTTAATCTTCTTATTTGATCCTAACTCTCTCTATATATATATATATATATATATATATATATATATATATATATATATATATATATATATATATATATATATATATATATATATATATATATATATATATATATATATATATATATATATATATATATATATATATATATATATATATATATATATATATATATATATATATATATATATATATATATATATATATATATATATATATATATATATATATATATATATATATATATATATATATATATATATATATATATATATATATATATATATATATATATATATATATATATATATATATATATATATATATATATATATATATATATATATATATATATATATATATATATATATATATATATATATATATATATATATATATATATATATATATATATATATATTTAATTGTTGTACAATGTGAACATATTATAGTATTTCTAGTAATGTGGTGTATTAATAATTTTTTAAATGTGTATTAATTATTATGTATTTTTTAGTTTTATTATGAGTAATAAATTATGTATTAGCTGGTTTTAATATTATGTATTAATTAGTTTTAATAATGAGTATGAATTAGTTTCTAATTATGTTTATATGTTTGTACATTATGCATATAGTTTTGTAAGTTTTTTTTGTAATATTTTTAAAAATAGAAGTTGTTTTCGTTTAATATATAGTGGAGTTATTTTGGATATTATATTTTTTTAGATATGAGGGAACTTATTCTCACCATTTATCTTATTTCCGTGTAATAGATAAAATTAAATATATTTTATTTTCTCCTTATTTTTTATAATTTCCATATCTCCTAAACCTTAATTGTTAAACCGAAAAAAAATATTATCGCGACGAGCATTTAATTATCTTCATTTTTAATGTTTAAACTATATCCCGAGCCTACCGAGATACCCCTTCTCGGTCGCACTAAAACAATTAACAAAATATATAAAATCTGCCTATATGAAATTAGTGACAGAAATCTGTGTCACTAAAAAGTGTCACCAAAAACTGCATTTAAAAACAGTCTATAAAAATATGTCCTAATAATTCTGCGACAGAAATTCTTGTCGCAACACTGTCGCTAATTAATTTTTAAAACCCACTATATTCTGTCCAAATCTTCCCACTGATGAATCATATTGTTCCCACTGATTATTATTAGGTTCCCACTGTTTATTATAGCCAAACGCACCCTTACTTTAAAACAGCCCCCTGGTTGATTTATTTGAGTTACTTTGGGTCGAACTCAGCCTAGGCCGCCCCTGTGTGAGTCACGGCTGGGCAGAGGGAAGGTTTACCAAAACCCTAAGTTTCGGTTTCACCTAGCCAAACCAAACTCGAGTCTATGCATTAATAACAAACCCCGATTGGGGTTTCTGTCACTCGGTCGGCCAAAACAGAAACTACCGAGACCTTTTCTTGGTCTCGGTTTGGTACCCAAAACAGAACCCAGCCCCTATATTCCATGTTGCTTCTATGCGAGGTTGGCAAGAAGGATTAACCACCGAGAGTTTATAACTCTCGGCTACACAACATAACCCACTGAACGAATCAAAAATGAAAGAAGAGGGACGAGGACAATTACCGTTTCGTGGTGTTTAATGGTGAAAACGTGTATGAACTGGTGGTAGCACAACCCGCATCTTTTTTTTTATCTAAACCCGACGGCCAAAACCCTAGTTCTCCTCTTTTTTTGTGTCTGCGCTTTGTTTTGACAAAGGGGAAACCCCCCATGATTTCTTTCTCAACATAAAACCAAACGGGCCAAGCCCATTACACTTATAGCCGGCCATATGGCCTTTTTAATTTCTTTTTTTTTGTAAGTTTAAAATAACTTTTCATTTTTTAAGCTATCATAATCTTCGCGTTCTTTCGTATTAATTTGTTTCTGAACGTAACTATCTTTGCGTTAACATACATACTTTCGTACTAATTATTTTCCTGAAATAATTGTCTATAACTTTTAATAATCAAAACTATGTATTTAATATTTTGAATATTTAAATACGGGTTTTACACAAAGCATCTACTAAGTCGTAGATATCCACATCTTGAGGCTTCTCGAACATAGCCTTGGAGTTCATCAAGCATACGATTAGGCGAAAATAGCTCATACTTCTTTTGAAGTGGAGGGCCATTTTCCCTAACATTAAGCAAGCCACATCCGAGTGCTTCTTAATAGTAGGCAGCGTGTTCAAGCCTTTCGGCTTCAGAGCAAGATCCTCCGGATAGGGAGTGGTCAAGATATCAATAGTACCTGCTACTCTCAAGACAATTCTTAGTGAACGGTATCAATCATTGAAGTTAGGTCTAGTAAGTTCAGGACGATCAAAAAATGTTTTGAACGCAGAACTTAGGGTGTTATTGTCGGCTTGAGCCATTTCTACACAAATAAGTTCAAATTATTAGTATTTTCGATAAAATACATTCAAGAAAATAAATTTACCCCGGTATATATTAACCATAGTATTTTTCTTGAAACTAGAACCTATATTGACATAAATCCATTACATCATAAGATCTGCTATCAATGAACTTATTCAACATAGTAACTTGTCGAACAATTCCCATTTCAAATTTCTAGACATTTAAGGGATTTACATTGCCAAAAAAGGTTTTGCATTGTAAACATGTTTCATCCCTTCCGAATACCTTATGTTTCCATATCTCACTGAGTAACTTAATTAAGTCGTCTAATCTAAAGAACATAAAATTATCACACGAATTCTCATTCTATGAAAGGTTCCTCTCCATCACAACATCATCCAAATCTCATATGAATATATTGTGACTTCAAGTGTCTGTCAGTTAGATGGTATTCAACTTAAATTTTAAGGGTATAAATTTTGATGTCTAAATCAATGTATGGAGAAGCATGCATACATCTCCATATCATAAGTTTAATAAAACATTTAATAAACTTTTTCACGAGACTAAATTTCTACATATATTATGTTAAGGTATTGGTTAAAACCAATTAAAGAATTTTATCCACAACTATTCACAACGCACTTTTGCGCTACGCACAAAGCAATAACTTTATTCTTTGTGTTTCGGATGTGAATTTGCGGTAAATCAACCTTAAGGTGTAATACAAGTAATAATCGTAGGTAATTCAAATTTTGACTCACAGACAAGCCGAGAATTTGGTTAGCGACAATGGCTTAACCTCCTTCCTTAGCCGGGTACATGACCAGCAGCGCGTTATACCCATTTTATAGTTTGTCAAAATTGAGTAGCCCGTTAAATTATTATTGTAAATCACCAATCAACGTAATTCTATGTAATTTAGATCAAAACAAATCTTAATTTTAATATGATTTAGTCCATATTATTTTTCTTAAAAAAATTACCCTTGTTTACAACATACTTAAAAAACGAATGAAAACAATTAGGTAAAAAAAAAAATCATAAACACATAATAACAATTATATGTGCAATTAAATAAATCAAATAGCCACATGCAAACAATTTTATTCAATAAATTGAAATCTAGGGTTTTTATGATTATAAAAATTCTTCCCTAATTCTAGATTTATTGAAACAAAAACATGTAACATAGTCATTTTTTATGATCCATGAAAAAACATGCATGTTCATCATGGATCCACCCACAAATCTTAACAATTAAATCTCTACGGATCGTAACCTAACAAAAAAACTAGGTGTCATAACAATTAATCATGTAATTTTAATCTAAAACAACAATCATGTAAATTTTATGGTTTCAATTTTTTTATATTTTTTATTAAAAATTCGTACAAAACAAAATTAAATAAAAGCAAAACCCTAATTTTAAGAAAACCTAAAAAACACATGAATTTTTAACCCAAAACAATTATTGGTTAAAATTTTTTAGATTTTTCGATAATTGTAACATGTTAAAACGGCTCTCATTACCACTATTAGTTTATAAAGTTCATAACAATTACACAAAACCCTAAACGAGATCAAAGCACACATATAGCGGAAGCGATTTAACAAGATCATTAATTAACACAATTATAATTAATCGAGTTAGGGTTTACGTACCTTTTGCAAAGCAATTCCCTCGAACAAAACCTAATTCCCCAAATTAGGGTTTATGTAAAACCACAAGATATAGTCTACGATTGTATGCACGTAATACAACGAGATAACCGTAAACCTAGTACGTATAAATCGAGCAACTACGTCTTGTGGAATAAAGCTTAGTCGAAAAAATCAACCGAAAACCCCTTTGTGGGTTTCGGTTTGCGATCAACCAAGAGAGGGAGGAAGAGAGAAAGTGTATATTGAATTGTGAGGGGTAAGGGTGTTTATATATGCCTAGTAATTCTTGTAGCCCAAGTAAAACATAAATAAGGAAAATGTTTTCCTTCCCTTTTTTCCTTCTCCAACCGCCGGCCCAAGCACTCCTTTAGCGTGTTCCGGAACCTTATTTTCTTCTTCGGATTTATTCCAAAACGCTCGTTAATAGTTAACTCTTATTAAACGATCATTAAGTTATAGCTCGATTTAATTTAATAAATATAATAAATACATTTATTAAATAGTTAACTCTTTACGTATTGTGTGCAATCCCGTAATCTCGAGTTCGATCCTATCACACGACTATTAAATATAAGTCCATAAACTTTCAGTAAATGAAGAGGTTGTTGAATTAATTGGCTATGGCATTTTTATTTGCTAAGAAATGAATTTTAAAAAATAAGGTTGGAGGTAAAAGAAGAGAAATCAATACATTGGATGCAACAATGTTTTCAAGTAGTTGGTTAGAGGGGTAATTCATTACACACATTCTATTATTGGTTTATTTGCTGAAAAAAGGATCAACTGCCAACTCAAATGAACTTACATATTATAAAATGTAAATTTTAAGCTTCAACCCAAAGTTCAACCAGTATACCATCAATTAGTTACTCAACCAACATGTACGGCGGTTCATTCATCTGATCGTAAACTAGAGCCACTTTTGATATCATGTAGACCGCAGCTAGTAACTTCACACTACAGTACTGTTAGATTGTTAGATGGGTGATAATACATATTCCAGATTCATGTTAAGAAATGGTCAAAAGTATACCTGCCCCATTTCTGTTAAGTTAATACAACCGCCGTTTAATTGTATCAGTTTTCTAATTGCATATTTGTTCTAGCTTCTTGTTGGTGTATAGTAATTCATATCACAGTTAAAAGAAAAACATAAATAGTACTGTAACTAACTTGTCCAGACTTTTATTATCATAAAAATAAGGGTTTGAATTAGACAGGAAAAGACTAGACAAATTCTAACACTTTTTAAGATTGGCTAGTACCCGAGAACACTAGATAGGACCAGTGTTGAGTGCATGGTCTAGATCAGCAACCAAATCATCCACATCTTCAATCCCAACAGAAATCCGTACCAAATCTTCAGTTATACCTCTAGCCTTACGCACCTCTGCAGGTATGACTGAATGTGACATGAAGCTCGGCAATGTTATGAGCGATTTTACAGTTCCTGCCACAAAAGGAAAGAAGATTGATACAGTGAGGTACTACTCATGCTCAGAAAGTGTGGTTGGGATGTGTCAACACTAACAGGAAAGCAACTAGTGGCACAACAAAACTTTAATCTCGTTATGTAAACGACAAAAAAAAAGAGCATGCATACTAGAAAAACTGTTAAGGATAGTACATAAAGGATAAAAATTTCCTAGATACAGCACATGAAACAACAAACGATACCACCAGCCACGCTCTTTGAGTAAGTCATACTTATGAACAAGATAGAAGTGTCTTCAAGTCATTGAGTCATTAAAGGGTCAACTTTATTTATGTTTTATTTCTAATGGGTCACGAGTTGGTCATGCGCACATCTAACAGTCTTAAACACACTCATTGTAATAAAAAAATCTTTAAAGTGGGCAAAAGATGTTTGCAGATCAGCATGACCCATTAAAAGACCTACTATTTGACTCCTCTAGCCACACATCAGCAAAACATGAACAGCTTACCATCTTCAGTTAACAAAACAATTACACATTTTTTAATTAAAACGGAGATACTTTGATCTCCAAGGGGAAATATATCTTACCGAAACTAACAGTTATAGCGAAGTACTTGGTAGTCTCTACTACATGCTTAGAGAGAGCTAATGAGCCTGTCTCGAAACTCAGAACTGATCCTGCACCCTTAGCCTGCAAAAGGTAGACCATTTCACTGTCATGTTCTATTCCTATACAGAACTAGAATATTTCTATGTAATGAAATAGGAGGTTCAGTGCGAGTATTGGAAGAAGGAATGCGTTTATCAGTCATGATTACCTGAGAGTAATGCAAAAAATGCCCAGGATGGCTAGGAAGACCAGCATAATTAACCTTTGTTACCAAAGGATGAGAGGCTAGAAATTCTGCTATCTTTTGTGCATTCTCCTGTGACAGTATGACACATTAGAAAACGAGCTCTGAGAATGAATTTGATACAGATAGCATCAAACGTCTAATCAAATTAAGGGTGTGTTTTTCATGTATTGAAATGGAGTTGATCAGCCTAACATCAGACGTTATATTATCAGTTCTGAATACCAAGTTTATACCAGCTACCATACCTATTTCACATAAATATCGGCCGTGGTCACTTTTTTTTCCCTTATATAATCAGAAATATTTAACTTTTATTCCTACTAATTCAACGCCCCGTGAGCTTATAAATAACTGTACACTAGGTTGATTCATGGGAATAGACATTGTAGAAAACAAAATTTGTATAATCTATTAGTATCGGTTTAACTGAACCTGTTGCCTCTCCATGCGCAATGCCATTGTCTTGATACCACGTAAACAGATCCAACAATCAAAAGGTGCCAGCCCAGCGCCTTCCGAATTTTGAAGGAAATACAAATCTTCTCCTAATCTGAATATTAGAAATGCCAATGTGATTTGACAAAATAGAAGAAAAGTCAAAGTAACTATCTATTTTAGCTTCTAGTGTGCTATTTTACTAACCCAGCAATTATTCTATGACTAGTTTTTAGATAGACAAAGAAGTATCTTTGTGTTCGAACCTTTCTCCTCTTACAGAAAGCACTCCAGCCATGACATCACTATGTCCGGCAACGAATTTAGTAGCTGCGTTCATTACAAAGTCTGAAAGAGCAAAAGACTATTATCGTTAGTGCCTTAGTGGTACATGTATTTAAAAACAAAATTAAGAGGTGGAAATTTTGACTCAGTTACATGAGAATGGTTAACTCAAGTCATATTTCATCTCGCACAAGTCAAATGAGTAAAAAGGGTCAAACTGGGTGAATGCATGTGTTAAGATTTAAGAAGTTGCCCGACGCTCATTTTATATTCATAAAATTCCCTTGATGAAATTATTCATACAATTAGATTATTACTGAAATAATGTAGGTTTGTAAGTCATTTTTGACTTCCTAATTTTTGCTAAGAAATACGTATATATTCAACATGGTTGATCGGGTCAATCCGACCCTACCTGAACAAAAGAATTTCCATTATGACCAGACATGGTCTGATCCATTACCACACACTGACCCCATCTAAGTGTCTAACCCGACTCTAGAATAACAGGTAGTAGAATATTTATAAGCACCTGCTCCAAGTTCCAAGGGTTGACACAATACTGGAGACATAATGCTATTATCCACCATCAAGAGAGCACCATTATCATGAGCGATCTTCGCTATTTTCTGAAATCAAAAGGTAATTGCCCTTTAAGTGATTAACAAAGAGGCTACATATCTTATACTTTCAACACTTACACGAATGTCAGAAATTTGCTGCTGTGGATTTGTTGGACTCTCCAACCACACGAGCTTCGTTTTAGGACCAATAGCAGATGCAACCGCATCTAGGTTGGTTGTATCCACTCGCCTTAAAATTAAAACAGTAACATTTTGACACTAAACCAAAATGACATATATGTTATACAAAGACGCAAAAGTTAAAGTTTAGTACTAACTTAACTATAATTCCTCTCTCTGTAATAACTTCTGACAGTAATCTATCTGAACCACCATATATGTCTTCTCCAGCAACAATTTCTTCACCTGCAACATGTCTTACTTTATATAATCAACATTTATGCATGTATGTGTCAAAAGAAGTTTGAAATTTAGTTTCTTTTTACCAGGTTTAACAAGATGAGTGGCAGCAGATAAAGCAGCCATTCCACTGGAAAAGCATAATGCTCGATCTGCTTTATCAAGCTTTGCCATGAGACTGACCACATGCAAATGAGAATATTAATCTACTAGACGATTACCCGCGCATAGCGGCGGAAATCCATAGCGACAAATAATTAACGATATACTATATATTATTGTAAATGTTTCGTGTACCTTTCAAAATAAAACGTGAAAATATCAATATATGATTGCAAATAGTAGTCACATACGATATATTCTTAACATGTATGAAATAACATATAAAAATATTTAGCGAACATAAAAGTAAAACGTTACATCAGTTATGAGATAAGCAATGCACTTTACTCGTCAAGTATAAATGTTCACATCAAGTTTTAAGTGAAAAGTACAAAGGTTCTTGTAAATCAGTATTTGAATTTTCATATTTTCTTGCACAATTTCTATAAATTTGAAAGAATGTGTAATTACGTACCCGCCGTTTAATGGCAGCTATGTTGAGTTTTTGACGAAATCATACTGGCGAATGATTTTTTTATGTGTTTTTCTCTTGAGGCATGGCTGAATAGTGGAGTCTAGTTTTGATGGAAAATTGTTTTTCGATAACATGATTCAGTTGTTTTTTCAATGTCAAGATGGCATTGTTTTCTTGGGGCGTAGTTTTTAGTTGTAATAGTCATCTAAAATGGTAATAATAATACTTATCAAAATACTTTTTCTGATGATGGTGATGTCTATCACTTTTATTATTTTGAACAATTTGTTGTAAATGTGTGTCAACACTAAAAAAACGATCATGATAAGGTTATTGCCATCGCTCATCATTATTGATTACTAACGCCGTCTTAAAATTATAGTTTAACATTTATTTTCGGATTTTCTCGAATTAATTATTTATTTATTTTTAAGGATAAGTAAAACTTATCATACATACGGTGTTTGAGATTATTTATTGAAAACAGATTATTTTTTGAAAATAGATAATCAGATAATTATTATTTTGAAAACGTCATTTTAGAAAATAATGTTTGATTTGATTATACAGTTTGAAATCGCAATAATCAAATAATCAGTTTTTAGAGTGTTTGTCAAATTTGATTATTTGATAAGTAAAATGAATAAAATAAACTCATTTTAACTTTTCTTTATTTTCAAAATGAAATAAATAACTCTCCACTAATTTTTTCAAAACTCTATTTTCGAAGCTTTTAAACGCAAATAATCACTTTTCATAATTTTTTTATCCAAACACTAATTTTAATTTATCTTTATTTTTAAAATAAAATAATTAAATAATATAATTATAAACGTAATCCTAAACACCCACTTAAAACATAATACAACTTTTAAAACTGTAATTCCTAAGTATATGCGAATAAACGTAATATACTAATTTAGATAGATATAATTTCAACTAAAAATCCATTTAAAGCCTACATGACATTTTTAAAACGTCATTTTTCTAAACTGATAACATTAATATAAGGATTAAATATTTTAAGTTGTTAATAAGACAACTGTCATCAAATTTTGATGATCAAATTAAATATGAGTTCAAACGTACTTGGGGGCTGTTTCCAATTGTATCATTGAACTTGGCCATTTTTTATGTTATTTTATTGGCGAAGTTGTGTCTTGCACTTTCTGGTGTGGTATATAGTCCTTTGTTTTTAGTCCTTTAAATGTTGTATTTTATTTTACGTAAAGTCAATCTATGTCCGTCGATCATACTATTGAACTCACGAGGTCACTCAAGAGTCATGTTTTAGTCTAGTTGGTAGATGTTATTTCATGTTTTTACTAATGTACCTTTTAAACTTCTGGATTTCTTTTAAAGACTTTAAATGTGAAAGTAGACGTTTTTGAGTTTCAAAATTTTATTTCTAAAACTTTCAAAATTCAATTAAAAAATAAATATATGTCAAAGCTTCAAATTTCATTTAACAATATATTTTTAAAATTTTCAAAAAACTTCATATATAAAAATAATCTATATTACAACACGAATTTGTCTATTTTTAGATTGACGTCTGTAAAAGTCAAATAAAAAAAGCAAATGTGTATCATAGCCTCATAGGTTGTCTAAGCCATGTGAAGAGATAGTAAAAAATACAGTAGGATGTTTTTAATTTTTTATGGCTCTTTATGTCTAGTCTATGTATCTACTATTCTAGGTTTGAAAAAGATGACACCTTTCTTGAAACTGGTACTATGTTACACTTTTCAATGTTTGACCTCTTTATTTATGAATATATTTCAAAAGTATACGCATTTCAAAACCTTATGTTTGGTTGGGTGATATTTAATGGCTTTTTCCTGTTTTGAAATTAAATATCTTTAAAAATCGTGTTTGATAAGTAAAAAGCAGGTTATTTATTTATGCATAGGCCCACAAATTGTTGTTTTTTAAACACATTGATTGGGAAGAACATTATAATACGCCAACCCCAATATTTCCTTTTACTCACATCAGACAAAAATGCCCCAACTACCTGCACCATCTTTCTTCTTCCAATCTTTCTTTAATTGCCAGAAGATATTTCTCTATCATCAATTTTTCTTCCTTATTTTGTTCATACAGTTACGATCAAATGTGTTCTTTCTTTATTTCTAACTTTGATATTGTAGAGGTAAGTTTTATTTTTTCTTTTGCAGCCGATTTTTGGATTGAAAAAATCAGCTTTGGGTTTTCATACAAACGAATGCGAACATAGTGAGATTTTACAAGAATGCAATTTTATTGCTTCAAATTATTTGTTGGATTGATTCCAATTATTGAACACTTTTTGTTCTGAAATAAAAAATATAGATTATTTATTATGACAGGATGCTAAGATTTAAAAATATATATAATCGATCTTTGATAAAGAAATCAGATTATAATGTTTTGTTTCCAATTCATCTCATCAAATGGCAACAAGATGATAAGAGAGTAATTTTGTCATATTTGCAAATGAGAAATTAAACTCATGAACCAAACTCATATTTGAACAGTTTGTCTTTCAAAATTTGAAAAACTTTAACAAAACTGAAAAAGAGTTTGTAAGAAAAAAAAATACGAATAACTTTCACGGTGATGGGCGAACGGTGGTTGAGACGAACAAAGGTGGTGTGATAATCGAAGCGATGAGGGTGTGTTTTGTTGTAGATGTGAGTGTCTTTTAGGTGTTTGTATATGGTTTTTTAATTTAATGAAGTCAGAAAAGTGGTATTGAAGATGAGTCAACGACTGAAAAAAATCAAAAATCTTATAAAAACTCATATCTATAAATACAACTTATAGATATATAAAAGAAACCTACCAAACATGATTAATATACATAGATCTATTAAAAAAAAATCAAAATGGCTAAAAAACTTTTTGGTGGCGGCGGGTTTGATGATGGTTTGGTTTATATGGTCGTGTGGTTTGATGGTGCCGCTGATGATTTAACTGTGGTGGCGGCGGCTAGTGGTATTTGATGAAATTTTAGGTTTATGGTTTTATGTTTAGAGAGAGAGAGATAAAAAGAAGGCAATGTAGTGTGTGTTTTTTGTATATTTTTTGTTAGTAGACAAGCTTTTATAAGAGTAAAGATATTTTAGTAGGACCCACAAAACTTTTTCAACCATCCTAGTTTTTTCAACTTTCAACCATTTTGGTTTTTCCTTTATAAAGGAGTATAGATTAAAAGCTACAATAACAAAGTTTAATTAATTGGAAATTACATAATGGTCATTTCAGAAGTCGTACCTTTCAAGCACATCACGTGTAGGATTCCCACCCCTAGTGTAATCATAAGGACCGTACGCAGTCGTTGATGGCTGAAAAAGCAAATACAAAAACAATTTAGCTATCTTCCTATAAAAACTGTTCGGAAAATTGTACATTGTTAATTGCATATAAGAGTTGTATTTGAAGGCAGAGAAGAAATGGTGTGAAAAACAGTCATATGAGCAGTAACCTGCTTGTATGTGGCTGTTTGGTATAGAGGTGTACTCGCTGCATCGTAAGGGTCAAACTTGTTTGCAAAATTCATCAGTATGGTTGACACACTGGGCTCCTTATGGCCTACTTCTTCAATTGAGCATGTGCCTGCCACAAAGTTAACGTTGTTAACACATAAAAATCAAAATAATTAGGTGGCAAAAACGGGATCAGGCAGATTGGGTAACGGGTAAAAACAGGCTTGGCTGGGTTGAAGTGCAAACATTTTTTGTCCACTTTTAGTGATACATAATGTGATACATATACATTACCTAAACTATCGAAATATGTTGCGAGAGTTGAAGATAGTAAAATACACTTTTAGTGATACATAATCTGATACATATACATTACCCCAAATCAACCCACTCACATAAAAAGGGGTCGCCATTCCCACCTCTAATTATTATTTAACAAATTATAGTAAAAACAAACCATCAACTGGTTCCGTCGTTGTATCAGCAGTTACAGTTGAAGCCCTCACATCCGTTCTGTGATTCCTCGAGCAGACTAAACCGAAGTTCTTACCCAGCAAGGTTGAACTACGATTGCTGGCTGAACAAGATTTACACCAAGAACTAGCAATCCCCTTAATGTATGTAACTTTGAAATGTTCAGTAACTCCAAATTCCAAATAAAACCAAAAAAATAAACAAACACATTTTGGTGGCAAATAGATTATATGCATTATAGTGTTTTGTTTATAGTACTCCAGTTATAACCGAAATGAGATTACTATAGTACTGATGCAATGGTTTAATATGAACATTACATGCAATTGATCAGTGCTAATTTAACAACAAAACCGTCATTTCTATTTCCTTTTCTTAGAAAAATCAAGTACTTGTATAGCTAAAAAGGCATGCATGTTTATAGCGAGAGCATTTCAAAGATGACATTGTCAATGCTAAACCGTTAACACACAAAATTAATATTGTATTTTAAACAATTATGCTTGTTAAAAAAAGCTAAAATAATATTATATTTTATTGAGAGATGATTTAGAGAGATGATTTACACGCTTAATTATGCCATAAACAGTTGTACTGCATTTGTATTTGGAGTGTGTCAATCAGAAAATGGAGTGTGTCAATCGCTATATGGTCATCAATAGGGGTGGCAATTCGTGTCGGGTTCGGGTTAGCGGGTTCGGGTTGTCAGGTTGGCGGGTCAGAAAATCACAACCCAAACCTAACCCATTTAAATAATCCGGTCAGTTATGTCAACCCTAACCCGTTTACACATAACTTGAACCTAACCCATTTAACCCATATATATATTTGGGTTGACATTAAATATGTTACATAGGTTACATAGGTTAAACGAGTTTATATATTGATCCATTTAACAAGTTTTATATATTAAAGTAGGCACATTAGACGTGTTAAACATGTTAAATGTGTTTATGTTTGGTATGTTTAAGCTAGTAAACACGTATGGTAAAATATTAGTCATTTTTAATATAAGGAAAAACTCTTAAACGGGTTGTCGGGTCGACCTGCTTAATTTTTTTCCAACCCGAACCTAACCTATTTAATAAATCGGTCAGGTAGGCCGACCCAAACCTGACCTAAGATTCAATATATTCAACCCGAACCTGTTAATTTTCGTATCTGTTTCAAGTCAGGTTTAGTGTCGGGTCTGAAATTGCCACCCTTAGTCATCAATCATACAATCTTAGTTTCTGAGCAAATGGAGCGATTACCGCCTAAACGACATGACCAAATTAGCATTCCAGGTAATGATTTATTCAGCATTTTTGGAGAAATAAGTTGTCATCTTGTAGCTTCGTTTTAAAACAGTAATAAAAAAAAGGTGGAGCTAACCACTCAAGGGTGGTTTAGTGGCTATGGCTATCACTTTATAATGTGTGAGGTTTCAAGTTCAATTCCTACTAGGTGCAAACAATCTTGAAGTGGCCACGCCAACCTCATGAAAAAGGAGGGCTTTACCTATGGGTTCAATGTGTCGGAAATTATGGTTTCAAAAAGAGGTGTCGGAAATTATGGTTTAAAAAGAAAGGTGGTGCTTAGTTCCATAGGGGTCTCGGAGAGGTGTGCAATAGGTGCCGCCGCACAGGGCCTCCAGTTAAAGTGGCCACATTTTCAGTAGTTTCGCATATAGATACATAAAATATTATACATGTACGGGTCATAATACAAGTTTATAAGCCATTTCTTTTTAATTTACAAGTGTCAAAGGCCTCTATATTGTTCTCGCCTAGAGCGACCAAAAACATGAGACGACCCTGCTTAGTTGCCAAAAATGAGGTTTTTTTCCAAGAAACCAATGTAAGAAAAGATAAAGAAAAATCCAGAAGATTATTCCTAGATTTTAAAATCTACAATTTGTACTTTTCTAAACTTTTCATTGCACAATTCACTTTTCCAAAAAAGTATAGTGCAATATTAATGGGTGGAGCTAGAAAGTCCGGCTCGAGAGCACATTATAAATTGATTCTTAAATGGATAAATTACAAAAATCCGATACTTTGGATTTGAGAGTAGTTATTAGTTTATTACTTAAAACCCCATTTTATGATTCTAATACCCCCAAACTCTTGTGTTTCTTTTATTTTTTCTAATTTTATTTTTGTTATAAAACTGTGAAATAAAAAATACCCTATAAGTATTATACTGCAAACATGCACCCTTGGGGGCACATGCGTTTTATGCCCCTTGTACCCCCCCCCCACCCCCACCAATGGTAATCTAAATTTTAAGATCTCTTCTTGAGGCAAAAACCCTCTCTAATTTATACAGAAAAACTGAGGGGCTGTTTGTTTTAGCTCGTAAGCCTAATTTGGTGACTTATGAGCATCTAAGTTTGTTATGATATAATAAACTAATATAAGCCCATAAGTCACCA
This sequence comes from Glebionis coronaria, assembly GCA_025667525.1. Taxonomy (NCBI): domain Eukaryota; kingdom Viridiplantae; phylum Streptophyta; class Magnoliopsida; order Asterales; family Asteraceae; genus Glebionis; species Glebionis coronaria. Next base: position 223,325,698 of record CM046882.1, on the reverse strand, counting down.
ATAAACCTAAAAAATGAGGGTTTATGAAATATAAGCCGAAGTATGGCTTATTTTTAGCTTATATAAAGTATAGCTTATATAACGTAAGCCCCAATTTTGTGGCTTATTTTGAGACTTAGGGGCTTATATAACTTTATCATAATAAAATAAACTTATATAAGCCCATAAATTTCCAAATGAGCCACAAAATTGAGGCTTATTTTATATAAGCCGAAACGAGCTTACATTATATAAGCCAAACCAGACACGCTGAATCTAATAGCAAATAAAAATTTTCCAAAACTAAAAGCTAACACCACCATCCTTCAGTTTTGTCTGATTATCTCGAACCACTAAATTCAATCATAATAATATACCATACAAAACAGAAAGAACTATATTGCATGCTTGTTCATTGGTTTACACTTATATATAATATATTAATGCATGCATTGCAAAACATTCAATTCTTGTTTTTATCAAAATTCTTTTATTACAGAAAAAAAAGACCATATTAATGCATGCATGAATGAAAAAGGACATACAGATCGATTGTTGAGTTGAGCTGGTGATGGTGGCATGAACATTGATGATAAAAGTGAAGAAGCAGCCATTAATTGTTATTGTTGTATCTTAGAGATGCAATGGAATGGTATTCCAAGAGTTGCAGGTTGCAAATTTATAGAGATTGTGTTAGTGAGTTACTACTATGTATTGAGAAAAATTTGGTGTACTGTTGACCACATTTATTGCACATAAATTCTATCTTTTGAAACAGCAACCAACATTACAATGATTTTTATTTTTGTTTACTTGATAGTCAGTGGTAAAAGTCAAATATATACTAATATAATTCTAGTAGGTATCCGCGCGTTGCGTTTCTCGGTACCCTAAAATTAAAATTATGCAAATACAATGTTTTATAGTTATATTTATAAATAATGGCGATAGTTTTTAGTTGAAATAACTTTAAGCAATAATAAATTATTTCATATTATTGTGATAATTAATGGTAAAAGGTATTTGCAAATCTATATAACATCGCAATATTATATAACTTATGAAAATAGAATATCTTCTTAATTTACATGTTTACGCGTTTTCATACATCATAATCACTTTAAAATCTTCTTACTTTAATGTGTACGATTTAATCGAACTAATTAGCAAAATGATAAGTATTTCACTAAACTTGTACTAAATATAGTACATAAACGATATATGTCTTCGAAAATGCAAATTTATAAAAAAAAATAGTTCAAAATCAAACACAGAAATTTGATAATAAACTTACATTATCAAACAATTTAAATTATTATATCTAAAAAATTAAAATTTATAACAATAATCATTTGTAGATGTTGCATATTAATTTGTATTAATTTTGTCATTTAATGTTGCCCATCAATTAATATAAAAATAAATTTATGAAAATTTCATGTTGTAAATGTTTGTACCAAAACCTTGTAACGTTGTACTATTTAAAATTTTAGAGAGTGAGTGCAATCTCTTATCTCTACTATATATTAAAAGACTGTCCCTTCTATTTAAGAAACGAGGATTAATGCCCGCGCTCCGCAGCGGGGTATTTTCAAAATACGTTCATAGAGATGGTTTGCTTACGACACTCATCCAGTCTATTTATATCCAGCAATTGCAACAGATATTCAGCTACAAATTGTTTTCCCCAAATATTCCAAAACAATGACAATGGGATAAATTAAATTTTTTTGTTGTTTATTCAAACTACTTGTTAACAAAAGAATTACTTGTTTACGAAAGTATTAATAATTCCTCTTTAGCCTTTTTAATCTGTGAAACTTCGTAACATGAGTAACCCCACAAAAGCGAACTCACACCAGTGACCCGACATCAACAACTCCACACCAGTGAACCCGCATCCGTACCAGCAACCCGAAGATCAACGTATAAGAAACCTGTGTTAGCAACCTGCATCAGCAAACTATATATCAGGAACCCAAATTAGCAAAACGGTAATTAGCATAAGTTAATTTGTATAATATCTTTCTACTACATAGAGCATTTTCTTAAACTTTAACAACTTGAAGATAAACTAATTTAAAATTCTACCATTTTAAAGATTGGGTTTTTTTAATCAAAATAACTAATCTTAATGGGTGTTAGGCATTTCTTACCTCCAGCCACACGAAACTATACTGAGATATGGGGTTGGAGTTGAAAGTTTTAGCTCAACGTTTTGAATGCTCACATTCACCATCGATGATAACCAAACAAAAGAAATCAGTCGAGAGCAACAGTTGAAAGCAACAGCTTCAAAATAATCCAAAGCTCAGCAACTTCGAAATAACCCATTCAACCTCTTCTTGTGACACCATCATCATCATCATCTGTATAGGTTTCCCCCAAGAGTCGTAAGCACACACACTGGCTGATTTGCAGCCACCTAACTGTTTACCTTATATATCGGATGCCCACTCAATAAGACCACCTAACTGTTTACCTTATATATCGGATGCTGACTCAATAAGACTATGTGGGTGCACCTCAAAAGAACTTAACCCAAGAATAAGTCATTAAAAATGAACGTACCTACAACAAATAGAAGTAGCAAACGAAAATTATTGCAGCGAAGTAACAAAAAACATTTCAAATGCAGATAACATAATCTTCACTTTATATAAAATATGTATTCAGGAAACCAATAAGCCTACTGTCGCCAACGAAGAAACTACAAAATGTGAGGTTACGAAACATAAGCAGGAAACCCAATAAGCCGACTATATAAGCAGAAACACACAACAACTTCAACATGGCCACCAAGGCACCAACTGCTCCAGAAGGAATAACCTAAAACTAATTTTCTAGATCGACTGCAAGAACAGCTAGCACACTAAGCGGTACTAATTTACCTGGTATCTCAAATGACAAAACTGCCTCTCGACCAGTGCACAACTGTAACTGTACCCTACCGACTTCTCATCACAGCTTCAATAAGATCCTTCAAAAACTTGTGGTGCTTGATATATCCACTATCGTTCATAACTATAAGCGTGCTTCCATCAATAATTGTTGTGAGGCCTGCAATATTTTAAACATTATCAATTAGAAATGGCAAGACCAATTTTAAATGTAATCATTATAGAGGTGGCCTTTTTACCTCGACCAAGCTCCCCGAGAACTTCACATCCTACATTACACAAATCCTTTAGTATATTGTTAAAATCCAGTTTTAAAATTAGTTTTTTAGATACAATAAATTTAGTGTATAGGTGAAAACTTTAAAGGTTTACTAATGCATTGAAGTTAAGCAGGGCTTGAAGTTATAGCCAACCATCTAAATCCATGTATCTAGACATTAATGGGTTTCTTTATTCTGAACGTAGTTACTAAAAAGCAGATTCTGACTTTAAAGGACTTATTTACTCTTAACCAAGCAAATAAACATGTACTCCGTATAATTTAAAGACTCAAACGTACCTATGTGCTTAAACTGTGTTCTTAGAAAAAGTGGGATTTTTATATGTATATATTTTCTTTTAATAAAAGAAGTGTTTTGCTTAAATCCTGAATATGTATTCATTTTAGCTCATAGTGAAAAAGTAATAGTACCATCTATGATGATCGGCTGCTGCAGCCACTCGTGGTAGGCTTGGCGTGAGTGCTCCAAGATACGGAGCCGTGGGTTAGTTTATTGCTACGCGCTCCATTCCCATAACAGTCCTTGGTGGTATGTATTGTTGGACACCATTAAGCTTCACAGTTTATTGTTTTTGCCTCTCGGCTTCATACCTTGTTTTTCGCCTCCTAAGGCTTAACCAAATACCTCGTTGCATTTCAGCTACCAATTTCGCACAAACTTGAGAATCACGCAATCACACAAACTACCATTTTTGCACATACATGTTGAGGTGCTGTTTGTCTCGGCCTATACAACCCACTACGGCTTATGGGTTTGGGCTTATGTTTCATAAGTTTACTTTTTTTTGTCATTGTGAAACTTTTATGGCATTATAAACTTATATAAGCCGAAAAGTTCTGAAATTAGCTAAAAAGAGTGAACTTACGAAACAAAAGCCAAAAACCAAAAACCAAAAACCAAATAAGCAAGAAAAATGATGTATAAGGCGTAAAACAATAGCGGGTTTATTTATGGAAAGACATCACATGCAAAATTTTAAGTTTAAAGAGTAACAAATCAATCGGAAGACACAAAAAGAAAATGATAAGTTCTTACTTCCTCGCATCCTTTTGACCAACCATCTCCTGCTAGGCTTTTGTGCTCATACCACGAAAGACTTTTGGTATTACCACCGCCACCACCTCCTGCTCGTGAAAACAAAAATAAAAACAACATAAGTTTCGTATAAGCGTAATAATCCGAAAAGGTCAGTTGATAGCACATCATCGCCTACAATATATCTGGTTATATATAATTTTAGTCTAATACCTCATTGGTCTCAATACCTATTTTATTTATATAAATCTAAAAAACCTAATTATAAAAAAGTACTAAAATCCATAAAACTATAAAAGACACTTTATAATGACAGATTTATGTAAATAGGAGTAATAGACTAACCGCTCTTGTAATAACAAACTCTTGTGCCAATTGTTGTTGCTGATGAAGTTAGCCAAGAATCGAGGCACCTGCAAAATCATCTAATCAAATCCAAAATTGTTAAAACCCAAAATAAAAATATAAAAACACAATTATTAAAACTTATATACAAAAATGATTTAAGATGGCAGAACACCTGAAGCAGCTTTCACATACCTTTGAACATCAAAACCCCACTCTCCATCTCCCTCAACTTGGTGGCAGCCTCAACGAAACCTAGGCAAAGGAACAAAAAAAATCATCAATTCAATATTGGAAATTAAAAAACTAATTACTTACACGTATGAGATCTTCCACTTTTTTCCATCTTAAAATCATTGAAGGTAAGAATGTGTGGTTTGCATCTAGATGGGAGGGAAAAACCAATCAACAAAAAAAAAAACCAAATCCAAATAAAATTACGACAATTCTAAAATCAAATATCAAAAAAAGATTGAAAACTATGCACATACCTTTCATCTTTTGATTCCCAGCTTCAAGAAGTGTGTTTTGAGAGAGAGAGATGAAGATGGTGTGTGTGGATGGAAAAATAGATCTAGGGTCTTACCATACCAGTGAGTTTGAGATAAGATGAGAATCAATGGCTACAAAAGGGTTTTGGAAAACAACCCATACCGGTGAACAGGTATTCAAAGCATCACACGGTTGAGATGTGAATTTGGTTAGCAACCCATACCGGTGAACAGGGATATAGAGATATCTAACGGTAGATATGATGTCAAAAATACCTCCCTCACAGAATTTATAATGTTTTTTAATGAACAGTTTTCACATTCCCCTTATTGTATTAAGGGGGTAATGTTAGAAATCAACTTACTTTTTGTAATGCTTCATGTACAAATCGACATATGTTCAAAATAAAAAATAGAAATTTAGACATTGCAATAAACAATTAATTTCATTTAATACAACACATTACATTTAATACTATAATTAAATATTATTAATATTATAATTAAATACTATTAACATTATAATTAAAACACTTTATTATCACAATTTACAAATAAAAAACACATTGTACAAATGACACTCTATCCTATTTTTTTTAAAATTAAGCAACACCAATTAATATGTAATTAATACATCTTATTAGTTAAATATACAATTTTATATGTAATTAATACAACAATTTAAAACATATATATACTACTTTATAAAGTATTTAGCACATTTTTAGTAAGGAAGTCTTAAAAAATTAAGCCAAAAACATTACTATAAAAAGAAATTAAAAAGTTAAAGCAATATTATTTATTTTGTAATTAAGCGTCTTTATGTTTAGTCCATTTCATAATCGTCCTCATTAAATTTTGTCATGAGATTTAAGTATTATCGGTTACGTTTTAACCAAAATCATAATTCGATTTTTAATATAACTTTAGTAACGTTTACTTTATTTGAGTGTAAAAGCATCATTTGGTTAATGTAAAAAACACAACAATTTCTATTCCTCTGTCATGCTTCTAAAAAATCTTATAACTTTTTTTTGTTTCTTTTAAGCATCTCAGGAAATTTGTATACCTCATCAAATTCAAAAAGAATGTTTTGCTTCAACTATTACTACGGTGGACTAATTGTTAGAGTACATGCAATTGCTTAACATGAAAATAAAGATCGAGTATGTGATTTTTATGTTATTTTTCGAATACTATGCAATGTGGCGTGATAATCTTTTCAATAATATTCATCGCATAGGCAATATTGTAGATACTTTATCCTCATAATAAACGTACAAGTGGAGAATATTCAATCGTAAGAAAATTTTGTTACACGGGTACCCATCGCTGCAATGCGTGGGGTACCCGACTAGTGTAGCCAAAAGCATATACATATGTTATTTATGTAAAATGATAATGAGACCAACGGGTTCAATTGGGGTCGCCATCGGTTAAACTAGACAATTAGATAAAATTACTTAAACCTTCAATTGTCGTTGTCCGAGCTGTCGTTGTAAGAAACATGAAATTAAAATATTATTAACCGAAACTTATGTTACAGGGTACCCGTAGCCGCAACACGCGGGTACCCTGCTATTATAAGTAGTACAGATTTGTGTGTTGTTCAAAAAATAGTACATTATAATTTAACGACTCCGTTTTTATCAATTTCGGTGGTCCTCTCCAGTTCGTCTTCTGACTGTTTTAATTTGCTAGTTGAATCGACTGTGACTCTGATTTCCGGTTTTTAGTTGAACCTCATCATTTTAGGTAGACAATATGTACGATCTTTTAGATATATATATATATATATATATATATATATATATATATATATATATATATATATATATATATATATATATATATATATATATATATATATATATATATATATATATATATATATATATATATATATATATATATATATATATATATATATATATATGTATATATATATATATATATATATACTAGTAGGGTACCCGCGCAATGCGGCGGTAGGTACCTAGTAACTATTTTTTGCGACGAACAAACGTATTAAGTTAAACGTTTTCCTGACTTGTATGTTTCACGTGACTTTAACATTCACCTGGTCAGATTTTGTATGAATAATGAATATATATGTAACCGTACATTAATATCTTATTTCAAAATATTTTAAATTTTTCTGATATATATTAGATGGAACATTTCGTTTGAGCGTTTATTTCAAATGACACTTCTCTCATAAACGTATAATGGTTTCATGCTTAAGCGTTAGGAAAATTTTTGACTCATTCACAATAGTTTCAAAAGTAGCTTTACATTTATCATAAAAAGCCTCACATAAATTAGTGATATAACATTTCGACGTCAATGAAACGCATATGTCAAATGATAGATACAAAAAGGCCGAGGCAACTGATGGCTTTAAAAAAAACGTCAAAAAGTTAGAAGCCAAGACATCCATAAAAGAAAAGCTTCAAAACTTGATTAATTGTGAGAGATATATAAAAAAAACTCAAAAGATACCTCAAAACTTGATTCAATGGTGGAGCATTCCGGTGGTCTAGGTGGAACTGTGGTTGAGGAAAGGTTTCACTTGTGGGTGTAACTATGAGATATATGAATGGAGATATTTTATGTTTCTTTGTTTTGTACGTTTGTGGGTGAAAAATATATATGTCATTAGTTTTAGGGTTACTTAATGGACTGTTATAACAATTAAAGTTGACTGGGCTGTTATAAAATTGATTACACATTAGGACATTTTAATTTTCAGTTATAACTTTTAGTTATATGTGTATGGTTTTGTAGCAAAATTAATACATATCTTTCTTAAAGAAGAAATGTTTAAGGCTTAAACTTTTTAAGACTTCTAAAAATAAAAAGGTCTAAATGCTTTATAAAGTATTAAGATAAGATTAAGATTAAGATAAGATTAAGATTAAGATTAAGATATGAGATATATGAATGGAGATATTCTATGTTTCTTTATTTTGTACGTTTGTGGGTGAAAAATATATATGTCATTAGTTTTAGTGTTACTTAATGGGCTGTTATAACAGTTAAATTGACTGGGATGTTATAAAATTGATTACACATTAAGACATTTTATTTTTCATTCATAACTTTTAGTTATATGTGTATGGTTTTGTAGCAAAATTAATACGTATCTTTCCTAAAGAAGAAATGTTTAAGGCTTAAACTTTTTAAGACTTCTAAAAATAAAAAGGTCTAAATGCTTTATAAAGTATTAAGATATATATATATATATATATATATATATATATATATATATATATATATATATATATATATATATATATATATATATATATATATATATATATATATATATATATATATATATATATATATATATATAGAGTAGGGATCCAGTAAGAAGAAAAATTAAAATGAGAAGAATAATAAGAAGAAATTCTGACCACAAATTCCACAAAGGAAGGAGAATTTTAAGGGGAAATGCATCTGACTTTGTAGGTGCATCTGAAATGTGTGGCTGTGATTTCTTCTCATTTTTCTCATTTTACTTAATCTTCTTATTTGATCCTAACTCTATATATATATATATATATATATATATATATATATATATATATATATATATATATATATATATATATATATATATATATATATATATATATATATATATATATATATATATATATATATATATATATATATATATATATATATATATATATATTTAATTGTTGTACAATGTGAACATATTATAGTATTTCTAAGTAATGTGGTGTATTAATAATTTTTTAAATGTGTATTAATTATTATGTATTTTTTAGTTTTATTATGAGTAATAAATTATGTATTAGCTGGTTTTAATATTATGTATTAATTAGTTTTAATAATGAGTATGAATTAGTTTCTAATTATGTTTATATGTTTGTACATTATGCATATAGTTTTGTAAGTTTTTTTTGTAATATTTTTAAAAATAGAAGTTGTTTTCGTTTAATATATAGTGGAGTTATTTTGGATATTATATTTTTTTTAGATATGAGGGAACTTATTCTCACCATTTATCTTATTTCCGTGTAATAGATAAAATTAAATATATTTTATTTTCTCCCTATTTTTTATAATTTCCATATCTCCTAAACCTTAATTGTTAAACCGAAAAAAAATATTATCGCGACGAGCATTTAATTATCTTCATTTTTAATGTTTAAACTATATCCCGAGCCTACCGAGATACCCCTTCTCGGTCGCACTAAAACAATTAACAAAATATATAAAATCTGCCTATATGAAATTAGTGACAGAAATCTGTGTCACTAAAAAGTGTCACCAAAAACTGCATTTAAAAACAGTCTATAAAAATATGTCCTAATAATTCTGCGACAGAAATTCTTGTCGCAACACTGTCGCTAATTAATTTTTAAAACCCACTATATTCTGTCCAAATCTTCCCACTGATGAATCATATTGTTCCCACTGATTATTATTAGGTTCCCACTGTTTATTATAGCCAAACGCACCCTTACTTTAAAACAGCCCCCTGGTTGATTTATTTGAGTTACTTTGGGTCGAACTCAGCCTAGGTCGCCCCTGTGTGAGTCACGGCTGGGCAGAGGGAAGGTTTACCAAAACCCTAAGTTTCGGTTTCACCTAGCCAAACCAAACTCGAGTCTATGCATTAATAACAAACCCCGATTGGGGTTTCTGTCACTCGGTCGGCCAAAACAGAAACTACCGAGACCTTTTCTTGGTCTCGGTTTGGTACCCAAAACAGAACCCAGCCCCTATATTCCATGTTGCTTCTATGCGAGGTTGGCAAGAAGGATTAATGATAGGTGTGAAAACACCCATCCTTTTACCACTTAAATCGGGCTAAAACGAGACCAAAACACGTATTTAATATCATTTGTTTGGAATTATGCGTGGTTTTTGTGTTTATTGTGTTTTCAGAGTCGACCGGATGAATAATAAAGAAAACATGGGATTGCACGGGTTTTATCAAGGAAAAAGACTCAAGACGAAGTCTATTGTCCAAGAGATGCAAAAGATTTGAAGTCATTGTGCCTATTTGAAGATTTATCGAAGAATAGAGCCAAAGATGGAAGATTCATATATGTCGAAGAACTCGAGTCTATTAAATAAAATATTATAGGACGAGTTGGAATTATTCACCGACACTTCTCAAATCCAAGTCGGAAACGTTTATTTAAAAGACGCGTGAAGACTTAAGAAGAAAGAAGAAAAAGAAGCCCGAATCAAAGCCCAATCAAGAGCCCATCAACACCATACACACGCCTATATAAAGCCTTCACCTCACAAAATTTGACACACTTAGTTTTAGCTAGTCTTTAGCTTTTCATTTTCTCTCTAGTTTTTAGAGAGAGAAAGTTCCATACTTTCTCTCACTAAACTTTTCTTTTGATTTCATCTTTTAAATTTAAGCTTTCTTGTACTTTTGATTTCATTAATCTTAATCAAGTTTATACTTTTAAGTTCCTTAATCTTTTCCTACTTTTCTTGATTTGTCAAATCCTTGATCCGATTGTTGAAATCCATACGGTTGGGATTTTTAGACGTGTTCTTGATCCTTAGCTTAATCTTTCTTGTCCTTTTTAAGCTTTAGTACGTGATTAAGCCGTAAGCTTTCCATGCTTATCGGTTGATTGCTTGCCTAAGCTTATTGATTTTCGGATTCCTTCAAAGTTTTATTCACTAAAAAGTTTTGTTATTTAGCTTTAAAGTTTCTTGTTTTCAAAAGTTATCAAATTTAATCTTTTTGAAGTGTTTGGATTTCAAATCACCAAGCTTATTTCCTTTGCTTATTGAGTTTTTAGCTTTCCACCAATTTCGGAACTGCATTCATCTCATCGCAATAAGAGGGTTTTAACACATTCCGACGGGTCTTCTTTGCTAGGTATCGCAATAACCCAAAAAGGGGTTTTACTTTGCGATAGGTTGTGAACTCCCCTATTCCGATCTGGGATTGCGATCGCATATTGCGATCGCACATTCCGACGGGGTTAAGGTCCCTTGCTTAGTCGAAACTCTGGCCAAATTTTATTTGCAACATTCCGATCTAGAAACTTTCCGACAGCATCATTGCGACAGTTTGGATTTTGAACATTCCGATAAAACCAAACTTGGACATTCCGATGGACCATTTTTTGTACATTCCGATGCCTTTGATTTTCTTATATTCCGATAGAAATAATTTTTGATATTCCGATAGAACAAGTTTTTAAACATTAATTCAATTAAGTTTTCGAAGTAATTTTCTAATCTTTCCTTTACGTTTTCAAGCACTCAACTTTAAGTTACTCAACGCCATTTACATTTAAGTGTTATTAGTTCAAAATTAGATAAACAAACCAACTCCTTTTTAGTAACCAAGAACAAATCATTCCACTTAAGGCCGAGATCAATTCGAGAGGATATCGAGAGACATAATCTGAACCCGTTGCAAATCATTATATCAAATGGCGCCGCTGCCGGCTCTTCTCGTTAAGATCAAAAGTTTTTTGTGAGAAATTGGATTTTGGGATCCGTTCCCCGTGAACGTTACTTTTTCAAGAAAATCTTCAAAAAAACAACTAAAAAATATAAAATTTTCAAAAATCCTAAAAAGTAAAAAACATAAAAATCAAAAATATTTTTGCTTTGTCTGTTCGTTCTTTTGCAGGTGTATGCGCACTCGATCCACGTCTTATCAAGAGCCCGAGCCTCTCGATAACCTAGACATGGCTGGTGTACAAAACAACAATAACATACCACCTCCGAACAACAATAATAACAACAACAACCCGCCTTTCAACAACATGAATAATAACAACAATGAGCACCTTCCGGATAACCGGCCCATGATTGAATTGCTACAAGCTCATGTTGATGGCAAATCCAATTGTCATCCCTCCAATTGCCGCCAACAATTTCGAGCTCAAGTCAGGCTTTATCCAGATGGTATCTGCTCAACCGTTCTTGGGACGCACCATTGATGACCCACACGACCATATCAAGAGATTTCTACAACTCACTAACACGGTCAAATTCAATGGAGTTTCACAAGAAGTGATAAGGTTACAACTTTTTCCCTTTTCTTTAGAGGGACAAGCCCGGCATTGGCTTGCTAAGGAACCGCCACAGAGTATTCTCTCGTGGACGGATTTGGAAACAAAGTTCATCAATTACTTTTTTCCACCCTCTCGTACTACCGCTTTGCGGAATGAGATTATAAACTTTGAACAAAAGTACGATGAGTCATTCAGTGAATCTTGGGATCGCTTTAAAGATCTTCTAAGAAAATGCCCACAACATGGTTTTACCAAAGTTCATCAAATAAATACTTTTTACAATGGTTTAAGCATGAATGACCAAGATTCACTGAATAGTGCCTCAGGGGGTAATCTATTGGCTAAGACTTCCAATGCTGCTTGGGATATCATTGAGAACAAGTCTCGTGTGCAAACCAAGAGCGTTAGGACCAATGTTGCTAGTGCTAGCACTAATGACAGCGACAAGCGATTAGACAAAATCACTACGCTTCTTGAATCGCTTGTCACCCACACCGTCAGTAACAACAACAGCAACAACGCCAAAAATGCACAAGTGAACGCTGTCAGCCAACCTTGTGAGATATGCGGTGGTCCTCATTCTTACACAACTTGTACCGCCACCCAAGATTACCCTGCTGAGAATGTTAATGCAGCATATGGCACCTATACTCAACCTGCTTATCAAGCAAAACCTCAAGGTGACCGCAACCTGCTTAGCTACCGTTCCAACAACTATCTCTCACCACCTGGTTTTAATTCTAACAACCACAACCAACAACAAAACCTCAACCGCCCTCCTCAACAACAACAAACTCGCACACCATACATCCCTCCTCACAAGCAGCAACAACCACCGCAACGAAACACCCAAGTTTACCAGTAACCTGCTTATCAATCACCCGCATACACTGCTCCTTCAAACCAAACCCCCGCCTCACATCAAGACATTGGAACCTACATGAGAACTAACGATGTGATCGTGGATAATCTCCAACAAGAAGTGCGCAACTTGAAAGCAGATCTGATGAAACAAGGGAATGATCTAAGAGCTGATATGAAGAACACTATGGATAGTCAAACGAATGACTTGAGGAACATGATGGCTAGTTTCTTCAACAGTAATCAACCCTCTTCTTCGGGTACTCTTCCGAGTAATACCGTTGCGAATCCTAGAGGGGAGATGAAAGCAATCACCACTCGAAGTGGTAAAGGTACCAAGGAACCCGAGCTTCCTATACCTCCACCGGTGGTTGTGACTAAGGAGAACGAGTCACCTGCTCCTATTCCTCACCCTTCTCCTTCCCCAATTTCTCCACCTCTTCCTTCTACCCCTCCTCCACCCAAGGATGTGAGTGATCCTATCATCCCAAAGCCTTCCTCTTCTTCCAACATACCTTATCCATCTAGGTTGAGGAAAGAGAAGCTCAAAAGCAAGGACGATATTCAGGTTTCTAACTTTCTTAAAATGTTTAAACAACTGAATTTCAATATCTCCTTCGCTGAGGCTCTCGCTCACATGCCTAAGTACGCGAAAATGTTTAAAGATCTTCTGAGCGACAAGGAAAAGCTCCTCGATCTCGCCAACACCCAACTTAATGAGAACTGCTCTGCAGTGCTCTTAAGGAAATTGCCAATCAAGCTTGGTGATCCGGGTCGTTTTCTTATCCCTTGCAATTTCCCGGGAGTAGAGAATTGCATGGCCCTAGCCGATCTAGGTGCCAGTATTAATCTCATGCCTCTAAGTGTTTGGAAACAATTATCTCTCCCAGAGCTAGTCCCCACCAAAATGACTTTGGAATTAGCTAACCGTACGGTTGCTTATCCAGTGGGGATAGCCGAAGACGTCATTGTAGGAGTCGACAAATTCACCTTCCCTGCTGATTTTGTTGTCGTCGACTACGAGATGGACCCCCGTGTGCCACTCATTGTTGGTCGTCCATTCTTGAGGACCGGTCGCACTCTCATTGATGTTGAAGCCGGTGAGCTTATCATGAGAGTGGGTGACGATAAAGTAGTCTTCAACATGGGAAAGTTATCTAAACAGCCTTCTTCTTACGAGAATGTTAATTGTATTGACGTTCTTGATGAGGCTTGTGAAGAACACTTCAAGGATGCTTGTAAAAACATTCCTATCTCTCTTCCCAATGTTGAGACCGTTTCCTCTATCGACTCATCACTATTTCTCTTTGGCGAAAGTGATTTCCTTTGGAAAGATTTGGAAGCCACCTTGAAAGATGTGAAGCAAGAAAATGACGATTCTACTGCCACTTGGGATGACGATCTCAGTTTCATTGCAAACCTCCTCAGAGAAGACAATCCTTCCCCTCCATCTCCCACTATTATTGCTATCGAGACTCCGACTTCGAATACGCCTCCCGTCGACAATCCTCCGGATTTGGAACTTAAGGAGTTGCCACCCCATCTTGAGTATGTATTCCTCGAAGAAGAGAAGAAGTCGCCAGTCATCATTGCTAAGGACTTGAAGGATGAAGAGAAAGCCCGACTCATCGCTGTGCTTAAAGCTCATAAGAAGGCAATTGCTTGGAAAATTTCCGATATCCGCGGAATTGATCCAAACTTTTGTACTCACAAGATTCTCATGGAAGATGACTTCAAACCCACAATCCAGAACCAAAGAAGGGTTAATCCTAAAATTCATGACGTCATCAAACAAGAGGTTATGAAACTTCTAGATGTCGGCTTGATCTACCCTATTTCGGATTCGCCGTGGGTAAGTCCCGTCCATTGTGTGCCCAAGAAGGGCGGAATAACCGTTGTTCCCAATGAACACAACGAGTTGATTCCCACTCGTCTCGTTACTGGGTGGAGAGTTTGTATTGATTATCGCAAGCTCAATGATGCCACGAGAAAAGACCACTTTCCTCTTCCCTTCATGGATCAAATGCTCGAGCGTCTAGCTAGTAATGACTATTACTGCTTCTTAGACGGTTTCTCCGGGTATTTTCAAATTCCCATCGATCCCAAGGACCAAGAAAAGACCACATTCACTTGTCCCTATGGAACATTTGCTTACAAACGCATGCCTTTTGGTTTATGTAATGCTCCTGGGACATTCCAAAGGTGTATGATGGCTATCTTCCATGACATGGTGGAAGACACTATGGAAGTATTCATGGATGATTTCTCGGTCTATGGCGATTCATTCTCTGCGTGCCTTGCCAATTTGGAACGTATGCTCAAGTGGTGCGAAGACACTCGCCTAGTTCTTAATTGGGAAAAATGCCATTTTATGGTAAAAGAGGGCATCGTGCTAGGCCACAAGATTTCCAAAGCCGGTCTTGAAGTAGACCGTGCTAAAGTCGATGTTATCGCCAAGTTGCCTCCACCTTCTACCGTGAAGGGTGTGAGAAGTTTCCTGGGTCATGCGGGCTTCTACCGTCGATTCATCAAAGATTTTTCTCAAATCGCTCGCCCGATGACCCACCTCTTGGAAAAAGATACTCCTTTTATCTTTTCCAAAGAGTGCCTTGAAGCCTTTGACTCACTTAAGGATAAGCTTACTAAAGCACCCGTCTTGGTTACCCCCAATTGGGAGCTGCCTTTTGAGTTAATGTGCGATGCTAGTGATTTTGCTATTGGAGCGGTTCTTGGACAAAGAGTGAACAAACACTTCCAACTGATACATTACGCTAGCAAGACAATGACTGGGGCACAATTGCATTATACGACAACCGAAAAAGAGCTTCTAGCTGTTGTCTATGCTTTTGAAAAGTTTCGCCCCTATCTTGTCCTTTCCACCACCATCGTGTATACCGATCATTCCGCGCTGAAGTACTTGTTGACAAAGCAAGATTCCAAACCAAGACTTCTTCGCTGGGTTTTGCTGCTCCAGGAATTTAAAATTGAAATTCGTGATAAGAAAGGAGCAGAAAACTTGGCCGCGGACCATCTTAGTAGACTTGAGGATCCTTACCAAGGGGATCATCCGACCAAAGAAATCAATGATTCTTTTCCCTTGGAGACCTTAATGTCTATAAACTCGACTGCTGACGAAACCCCGTGGTTTGCAGACATTGCAAACTACTTGGCGGGTGGAATCCTCGTTGACGGGTTAACATCCCAGCAAAAGAAGAAGTTCTTCAAAGACATAAAGACTTACTTCTGGGATGACCCGTATCTTTTTAAACAATGTGCTGACTTGATTATTCGCCGATGTGTTGATGGACCGGCAGCTTTCGAAATCCTTGATGCTTGCCACAAAGGACCCACTGGTGGTCACTTTGGTCCCAACTACACCGCCAAAAAAGTGTTTGATTCAGGATTTTATTGGCCCTCCATTTATCGTGACGCTCACGATATGGTTAAAAAATGTGATGCTTGCCAGAAACAAGGCACGATCACACATAAAGACGAGATGCCTCAGAATTTCATTCAAGAGTGTGAAATCTTTGATGTTTGGGGTATCGACTTTATGGGGCCATTTCCTTCATCTAAAGGAAACAAATACATCCTTGTTGCCGTTGATTACGTCTCCAAGTGGGTTGAAGCCAAAGCTTTACCTACTAATGATGCAAGGGTGGTTTGTAACTTTTTGAAATCGCTGTTCTCTCGATTCGGCGTTCCTCGTGCTATTATCAGTGACCGCGGGACTCATTTTTGCAACGATCAATTTGCAAGAGTCATGGCCAAGTATGGTGTCAATCACCGTCTTTCCACCGCCTATCATCCCCAAACCAATGGGCAAGCCGAGATATCCAATCGTGGATTGAAGCGAATTTTGGAGCGTACTGTGGGAGAGCATCGTGCCGCGTGGGCCGATAAGTTAGATGATGCTCTGTGGGCTTTCCGTACTGCTTACAAGACCCCGATCGGTTGCACACCTTACCGTCTTGTGTACGGGAAAGCATGCCACCTTCCCATCGAACTGGAGCATAAGGCGCACTGGGCCTTAAAGTGGGCTAACTTCGACATCAACAAAGCTGGTGATCATCGTAAGATTCAACTTAACGAGCTCAATGAACTGAGGAATGAAGCTTATGAGAACTCGCTGATCTACAAAGAGAAGACGAAGATCCTCCATGACGCAAAAATCAAGAACCGAGAGTTCCATGTTGGTGATCAAGTCTTACTTTTCAACTCTCGGTTGAAGATCTTCTCTGGCAAGTTGAAGAGCCGCTGGTCTGGTCCATTCACCGTCGCCAACATCTTTCCGTATGGGACCATTGAGCTTTCTCAGCCAAATGGGCCCAATTTCAAGGTGAATGGCCAGCGTCTAAAGCTGTACTTTGGTGAGGACATCTCTAAGGAGATGATTCCATCCCTCACCACGTTCCCCATGAACTAAATTTGGGTCGAGTCAGGCTCGTGACTCGATTATCAAAAACAAGCGCTCCTCGGGAGGCAGCCCGAGTATCTATCCTTGTATGTTTTAATCCCCTAAGTGTAGGGGGGGACTTGTATATGCGTTTGTCTTTGTGGTGATGTGATTACAGGGATAAGTGCACTCTTGGAAACTTTGAAGAACCGTGCTCCCGTGTTATCCGAAATCCGGTTCTATCTCTCAACTATCGTGATTCAATTTTCTTCATACTCACATTTGAAATTGATCACTTTAGTCGTCTCTTCCTTAACTCGAGTTAACCAACGCGCACAATGTCATAAGTGTAGGGGAAACTTTTCCCACATGCTTAAACATTGAGGACAATGTTTATCTTAAGTGTAGGGGGGACTTCTATCGAAGTTTTAAGTGGACTTTTCCATGAAAATGCCTTCAATTAACCGGAAAATCATCTTTTTCAACATTTTTCAAATTTTTAATTAACTTTGGCCATTTAGTCGTAATTTTTAAAATCTTTTATCGTTGCTTTCATATGTATATATTCCGCAATAAAGTCAAAATTATTAATAAAGTGGTGTAGCTAGTTTAGAAGTCTTTGACATATTAGGCCCGTTGCGTTTATTTTGACTCAACCCGAATAGACTTATCCAAGTTTATTCTAGCTAGTATCCTTAACCATATAGACCTTAATTGGTTTATTAGGCTAAGTGTCCACGAGTCTCATTACTTGAGATTTTAAATTGTGGAGGACGAGAAATGATAGAGTCAATTATAAGTCGGTATTCTTGCGCAAGCTCACTTGGTGTAATTATTTTCCTATTCTCCCATCACTTGCTAAAAATTTATCTGCAATAAGTAAGGTCTTACGATTTGAAAAGTTACTTAGCTTCTAGCCCAAGATCGTTTAAAAGTTGCTCGGTAATGACGAGAGTTCATAGCCAAGGCATAACTTATGAAGCGGGGCGCGAAGATTGGCGAGTCCGAAAAGGCCCTAACAAGGCATGAGGATTCAATTTTATTGCTGAAGATCCAAAAGTGATGTGAAAAGCATTATTCCCAAAATCAATATGAAGGATCAAGACTCACGACGAAAAGCAATCAACTCCCATAAAGATCATGGAGAAGTCTATCCGAAAAGACCCTAACAAGGTATGAGGATAAATAGATCCAAGTCCGAAAAGGAGGCGGATCGTTGTATCTCAAAATCCCAATTAGAGATTGAAGAAATAATCATGAAGTCGTGGTCAACAAAGTTGGAGTACCCCTCAAAAGTCTCCAGGCGAAGAAACTCTATTATGATGAGAAGACCATTATCTCAAGAACGTCTCTCGAAGATATGAAGTATGAAGTACATGCCAAATATCGGCCCGAGAAAGGTCTCAAATCGTGAACCAAGTTATGCCAAGATATGAACTTTTTGATATCCAGAGAAGCATTTTTAAAAGATTTTGTCCTTTAGCTAACTATTGATCAAATCGTCCTACTTTGCTTTCAGCCCTAATAGACTATCGAAATAAGTCCAAAAATGCATCTTCATGATCATTCTAAGACAAAAATAAAATATAAGAGATACACCTAGGAATAAGGGAGTTTAAGCATTTAATTAAGCCATGTGTGTGAGTGTTTGAATTACTAACTTATAATAACAATGATCTCGTTTTTAAGCTTAGTTTGGGGAACGTGAAACTTGAGGGTGATAAATCTTCGCAACACCAAAGCCCTAATGTAAGTCCTTGATTTCTTTACAAGTTATTTCCATCCTTTTGTTTATTTTAAAGTTTTAAGTTCTCTTAGTATTTTAATTGTTGTTTAGTAGAGTTTAAATAAGGCCAAGGTTGATCGATTATGAGAAAAATGTAAAATTGCTTTATCACTAAGCATTGCATGAGGGCATGGCAATGGTTAAGTGTAGGGGATTTGATAGGTGTGAAAACACCCATCCTTTTACCACTTAAATCGGGCTAAAACGAGACCAAAACACGTATTTAATATCATTTGTTTGGAATTATGCGTGGTTTTTGTGTTTATTGTGTTTTCAGAGTCGACCGGATGAATAATAAAGAAAACATGGGATTGCACGGGTTTTATCAAGGAAAAAGACTCAAGACGAAGTCTATTGTCCAAGAGATGCAAAAGATTTGAAGTCATTGTGCCTATTTGAAGATTTATCGAAGAATAGAGCCAAAGATGGAAGATTCATATATGTCGAAGAACTCGAGTCTATTAAATAAAATATTATAGGACGAGTTGGAATTATTCACCGACACTTCTCAAATCCAAGTCGGAAACGTTTATTTAAAAGACGCGTGAAGACTTAAGAAGAAAGAAGAAAAAGAAGCCCGAATCAAAGCCCAATCAAGAGCCCATCAACACCATACACACGCCTATATAAAGCCTTCACCTCACAAAATTTGACACACTTAGTTTTAGCTAGTCTTTAGCTTTTCATTTTCTCTCTAGTTTTTAGAGAGAGAAAGTTCCATACTTTCTCTCACTAAACTTTTCTTTTGATTTCATCTTTTAGATTTAAGCTTTCTTGTACTTTTGATTTCATTAATCTTAATCAAGTTTATACTTTTAAGTTCCTTAATCTTTTCCTACTTTTCTTGATTTGTCAAATCCTTGATCCGATTGTTGAAATCCATACGGTTGGGATTTTTAGACGTGTTCTTGATCCTTAGCTTAATCTTTCTTGTCCTTTTTAAGCTTTAGTACGTGATTAAGCCGTAAGCTTTCCATGCTTATCGGTTGATTGCTTGCCTAAGCTTATTGATTTTCGGATTCCTTCAAAGTTTTATTCACTAAAAAGTTTTGTTATTTAGCTTTAAAGTTTCTTGTTTTCAAAAGTTATCAAATTTAATCTTTTTGAAGTGTTTGGATTTCAAATCACCAAGCTTATTTCCTTTGCTTATTGAGTTTTTAGCTTTCCACCAATTTCGGAACTGCATTCATCTCATCGCAATAAGAGGGTTTTAACACATTCCGACGGGTCTTCTTTGCTAGGTATCGCAATAACCCAAAAAGGGGTTTTACTTTGCGATAGGTTGTGAACTCCCCTATTCCGATCTGGGATTGCGATCGCATATTGCGATCGCACATTCCGACGGGGTTAAGGTCCCTTGCTTAGTCGAAACTCTGGCCAAATTTTATTTGCAACATTCCGATCTAGAAACTTTCCGACAGCATCATTACGACAGTTTGGATTTTGAACATTCCGATAGAACCAAACTTGGACATTCCGATGGACCATTTTTTGTACATTCCGATGCCTTTGATTTTCTTATATTCCGATAGAAATAATTTTTGATATTCCGATAGAACAAGTTTTTAAACATTAATTCAATTAAGTTTTCGAAGTAATTTTCTAATCTTTCCTTTACGTTTTCAAGCACTCAACTTTAAGTTACTCAACGCCATTTACATTTAAGTGTTATTAGTTCAAAATTAGATAAACAAACCAACTCCTTTTTAGTAACCAAGAACAAATCATTCCACTTAAGGCCGAGATCAATTCGAGAGGATATCGAGAGACATAATCTGAACCCGTTGCAAATCATTATATCAATTAACCACCGAGAGTTTATAACTCTCGGCTACACAACATAACCCACTGAACGAATCAAAAATGAAAGAAGAGGGACGAGGACGATTACCGTTTCCTGGTGTTTAATGGTGAAAACGTGTATGAACTGGTGGTAGCACAACCCGCATCTTTTTTTTTATCTAAACCCGACGGCCAAAACCCTAGTTCTCCTCTTTTTTTGTGTCTGCGCTTTGTTTTGACAAAGGGGAAACCCCCCATGATTTCTTTCTCAACATAAAACCAAACGGGCCAAGCCCATTACACTTATAGCCGGCCATATGGCCTTTTTAATTTCTTTTTTTTTTTGTAAGTTTAAAATAACTTTTCATTTTTTAAGCTATCATAATCTTCGCGTTCTTTCGTATTAATTTGTTTCTGAACGTAACTATCTTTGCGTTAACATACATACTTTCGTACTAATTATTTTCCTGAAATAATTGTCTATAACTTTTAATAATCAAAACTATGTATTTAATATTTTGAATATTTAAATACGGGTTTTACACAAAGCATCTACTAAGTCGTAGATATCCACATCTTGAGGCTTCTCGAACATAGCCTTGGAGTTCATCAAGCATACGATTAGGCGAAAATAGCTCATACTTCTTTTGAAGTGGAGGGCCGTTTTCCCTAACCTTAAGCAAGCCACATCCGAGTGCTTCTTAATAGTAGGCAGCGTGTTCAAGCCTTTTGGCTTCAGAGCAAGATCCTCCGGATAGGGAGTGGTCAAGATATCAATAGTACCTGCTACTCTCAAGACAATTCTTAGTGAACGGTATCAATCATTGAAGTTAGGTCTAGTAAGTTCAGGACGATCAAAAAATGTTTTGAACGCAGAACTTAGGGTGTTATTGTCGGCTTGAGCCATTTCTACAGAAATAAGTTCAAATTATTAGTATTTTCGATAAAATACATTCAAGAAAATAAATTTACCCCGGTATATATTAACCATAGTATTTTTCTTGAAACTAGAACCTATATTGACATAAATCCATTACATCATAAGATCTGCTATCAATGAACTTATTCAACATAGTAACTTGTCGAACAATTACCATTTCAAATTTCTAGACATTTAAGGGATTTACATTGCCAAAAAAGGTTTTGCATTGTAAACATGTTTCATCCCTCCGAATACCTTATGTTTCCATATCTCACTGAGTAACTTAATTAAGTCGTCTAATCTAAAGAACATAAAATTATCACACGAATTCTCATTCTATGAAAGGTTCCTCTCCATCACAACATCATCCAAATCTCATATGAATATATTGTGACTTCAAGTGTCTGTCAGTTAGATGGTATTCAACTTAAATTTTAAGGGTATAAATTTTGATGTCTAAATCAATGTATGGAGAAGCATGCATACATCTCCATATCATAAGTTTAATAAAACATTTAATAAACTTTTTCACGAGACTAAATTTCTACATATATTATGTTAAGGTATTGGTTAAAACCAATTAAAGAATTTTATCCACAACTATTCACAACGCACTTTTGCGCTACGCACAAAGCAATAACTTTATTCTTTGTGTTTCGGATGTGAATTTGCGGTAAATCAACCTTAAGGTGTAATACAAGTAATAATCGTAGGTAATTCAAATTTTGACTCACAGACAAGCCGAGAATTTGGTTAGCGACAATGGCTTAACCTCCTTCCTTAGCCGGGTACATGACCAGCAGCGCGTTATACCCATTTTATAGTTTGTCAAAATTGAGTAGCCCGTTAAATTATTATTGTAAATCACCAATCAACGTAATTCTATGTAATTTAGATCAAAACAAATCTTAATTTTAATATGATTTAGTCCATATTATTTTTCTTAAAAAAATTACCCTTGTTTACAACATACTTAAAAAACGAATGAAAACAATTAGGTAAAAAAAAATAAATCATAAACACATAATAACAATTATATGTGCAATTAAATAAATCAAATAGCCACATGCAAACAATTTTATTCAATAAATTGAAATCTAGGGTTTTTATGATTATAAAAATTCTTCCCTAATT
Source organism: Glebionis coronaria (assembly GCA_025667525.1). Lineage (NCBI taxonomy): Eukaryota > Viridiplantae > Streptophyta > Magnoliopsida > Asterales > Asteraceae > Glebionis > Glebionis coronaria. The sequence continues at coordinate 223,302,743 of CM046882.1, read as the reverse complement.
CTAGATTTATTGAAACAAAAACATGTAACATAGTCATTTTTTATGATCCATGAAAAAACATGCATGTTCATCATGGATCCACCCACAAATCTTAACAATTAAATCTCTACGGATCGTAACCTAACAAAAAAACTAGGTGTCATAACAATTAATCATGTAATTTTAATCTAAAACAACAATCATGTAAATTTTATGGTTTCAATTTTTTTATATTTTTTATTAAAAATTCGTACAAAACAAAATTAAATAAAAGCAAAAGCCTAATTTTAAGAAAACCTAAAAAACACATGAAGTTTTAACCCAAAACAATTATTGGTTAAAATTTTTTAGATTTTTCGATAATTGTAACATGTTAAAACGGCTCTCATTACCACTATTAGTTTATAAAGTTCACAACAATTACACAAAACCCTAAACGAGATCAAAGCACACATATAGCGGAAGCGATTTAACAAGATCATTAATTAACACAATTATAATTAATCGAGTTAGGGTTTACGTACCTTTTGCAAAGCAATTCCCTCGAACAAAACCTAATTCCCCAAATTAGGGTTTATGTAAAACCACAAGATATAGTCTACGATTGTATGCACGTAATACAACGAGATAACCGTAAACCTAGTACGTATAAATCGAGCAACTACGTCTTGTGGAATAAAGCTTAGTCGAAAAAATCAACCGAAAACCCCTTTGTGGGTTTCGGTTTGCGATCAACCAAGAGAGGGAGGAAGAGAGAAAGTGTATATTGAATTGTGAGGGGTAAGGGTGTTTATATATGCCTAGTAATTCTTGTAGCCCAAGTAAAACATAAATAAGGAAAATGTTTTCCTTCCCTTTTTTCCTTCTCCAACCGCCGGCCCAAGCACTCCTTTAGCGTGTTCCGGAACCTTATTTTCTTCTTCGGATTTATTCCAAAACGCTCGTTAATAGTTAACTCTTATTAAACGATCATTAAGTTATAGCTCGATTTAATTTAATAAATATAATAAATACATTTATTAAATAGTTAACTCTTTACGTATTGTGTGCAATCCCGTAATCTCGAGTTCGATCCTATCACACGACTATTAAATATAAGTCCATAAACTTTCAGTAAATGAAGAGGTTGTTGAATTAATTGGCTATGGCATTTTTATTTGCTAAGAAATGAATTTTAAAAAATAAGGTTGGAGGTAAAAGAAGAGAAATCAATACATTGGATGCAACAATGTTTTCAAGTAGTTGGTTAGAGGGGTAATTCATTACACACATTCTATTATTGGTTTATTTGCTGAAAAAAGGATCAACTGCCAACTCAAATGAACTTACATATTATAAAATGTAAATTTTAAGCTTCAACCCAAAGTTCAACCAGTATACCATCAATTAGTTACTCAACCAACATGTACGGCGGTTCATTCATCTGATCGTAAACTAGAGCCACTTTTGATATCATGTAGACCGCAGCTAGTAACTTCACACTACAGTACTGTTAGATTGTTAGATGGGTGATAATACATATTCCAGATTCATGTTAAGAAATGGTCAAAAGTATACCTGCCCCATTTCTGTTAAGTTAATACAACCGCCGTTTAATTGTATCAGTTTTCTAATTGCATATTTGTTCTAGCTTCTTGTTGGTGTATAGTAATTCATATCACAGTTAAAAGAAAAACATAAATAGTACTGTAACTAACTTGTCCAGACTTTTATTATCATAAAAATAAGGGTTTGCATTAGACAGGAAAAGACTAGACAAATTCTAACACTTTTTAAGATTGGCTAGTACCCGAGAACACTAGATAGGACCAGTGTTGAGTGCATGGTCTAGATCAGCAACCAAATCATCCACATCTTCAATCCCAATAGAAATCCGTACCAAATCTTCAGTTATACCTCTAGCCTTACGCACCTCTGCAGGTATGACTGAATGTGACATGAAGCTCGGCAATGTTATGAGCGATTTTACAGTTCCTGCCACAAAAGGAAAGAAGATTGATACAGTGAGGTACTACTCATGCTCAGAAAGTGTGGTTGGGATGTGTCAACACTAACAGGAAAGCAACTAGTGGCACAACAAAACTTTAATCTTGTTATGTAAATGACACAAAAAAGAGCATGCATACTAGAAAAACTGTTAAGGATAGTACATAAAGGATAAAAATTTCCTAGATACAGCACATGAAACAACAAACGATACCACCAGCCACGCTCTTTGAGTAAGTCATACTTATGAACAAGATAGAAGTGTCTTCAAGTCATTGAGTCATTAAAGGGTCAACTTTATTTATGTTTTATTTCTAATGGGTCACGAGTTGGTCATGCGCACATCTAACAGTCTTAAACACACTCATTGTAATAAAAAAATCTTTAAAGTGGGCAAAAGATGTTTGCAGATCAGCATGACCCATTAAAAGACCTACTATTTGACTCCTCTAGCCACACATCAGCAAAACATGAACAGCTTACCATCTTCAATTAACAAAACAATTACACATTTTTTAATTAAAACGGAGATACTTTGATCTCCAAGGGGAAATATATCTTACCGAAACTAACAGTTATAGCGAAGTACTTGGTAGTCTCTACTACATGCTTAGAGAGAGCTAATGAGCCTGTCTCGAAACTCAGAACTGATCCTGCACCCTTAGCCTGCAAAAGGTAGACCATTTCACTGTCATGTTCTATTCCTATACAGAACTAGAATATTTCTATGTAATGAAATAGGAGGTTCAGTGCGAGTATTGGAAGAAGGAATGCGTTTATCAGTCATGATTACCTGAGAGTAATGCAAAAAATGCCCAGGATGGCTAGGAAGACCAGCATAATTAACCTTTGTTACCAAAGGATGAGAGGCTAGAAATTCTGCTATCTTTTGTGCATTCTCCTGTGACAGTATGACACATTAGAAAACGAGCTCTGAGAATGAATTTGATACAGATAGCATCAAACGTCTAATCAAATTAAGGGTGTGTTTTTCATGTATTGAAATGGAGTTGATCAGCCTAACATCAGACGTTATATTATCAGTTCTGAATACCAAGTTTATACCAGCTACCATACCTATTTCACATAAATATCGGCCGTGGTCACTTTTTTTTCCCTTATATAATCAGAAATATTTAACTTTTATTCCTACTAATTCAACGCCCCGTGAGCTTATAAATAACTGTACACTAGGTTGATTCATGGGAATAGACATTGTAGAAAACAAAATTTGTATAATCTATTAGTATCGGTTTAACTGAACCTGTTGCCTCTCCATGCGCAATGCCATTGTCTTGATACCACGTAAACAGATCCAACAATCAAAAGGTGCCAGCCCAGCGCCTTCCGAATTTTGAAGGAAATACAAATCTTCTCCTAATCTGAATATTAGAAATGCCAATGTGATTTGACAAAATAGAAGAAAAGTCAAAGTAACTATCTATTTTAGCTTCTAGTGTGCTATTTTACTAACCCAGCAATTATTCTATGACTAGTTTTTAGATAGACAAAGAAGTATCGTTGTGTTCGAACCTTTCTCCTCTTACAGAAAGCACTCCAGCCATGACATCACTATGTCCGGCAACGAATTTAGTAGCTGCGTTCATTACAAAGTCTGAAAGAGCAAAAGACTATTATCGTTAGTGCCTTAGTGGTACATGTATTTAAAAACAAAATTAAGAGGTGGAAATTTTGACTCAGTTACATGAGAATGGTTAACTCAAGTCATATTTCATCTCGCACAAGTCAAATGAGTAAAAAGGGTCAAACTGGGTGAATGCATGTGTTAAGATTTAAGAAGTTGCCCGACGCTCATTTTATATTCATAAAATTCCCTTGATGAAATTATTCATACAATTAGATTATTACTGAAATAATGTAGGTTTGTAAGTCATTTTTGACTTCCTAATTTTTGCTAAGAAATACGTATATATTCAACATGGTTGATCGGGTCAATCCGACCCTACCTGAACAAAAGAATTTCCATTATGACCAGACATGGTCTGATCCATTACCACACACTGACCCCATCTAAGTGTCTAACCCGACTCTAGAATAACAGGTAGTAGAATATTTATAAGCACCTGCTCCAAGTTCCAAGGGTTGACACAATACTGGAGACATAATGCTATTATCCACCATCAAGAGAGCACCATTATCATGAGCGATCTTCGCTATTTTCTGAAATCAAAAGGTAATTGCCCTTTAAGTGATTAACAAAGAGGCTACATATGATCTTATACTTTTAACACTTACACGAATGTCAGAAATTTGCTGCTGTGGATTTGTTGGACTCTCCAACCACACGAGCTTCGTTTTAGGACCAATAGCAGATGCAACCGCATCTAGGTTGGTTGTATCCACTCGCCTTAAAATTAAAACAGTAACATTTTGACACTAAACCAAAATGACATATATGTTATACAAAGACGCAAAAGTTAAAGTTTAGTACTAACTTAACTATAATTCCTCTCTCTGTAATAACTTCTGACAGTAATCTATCTGAACCACCATATATGTCTTCTCCAGCAACAATTTCTTCACCTGCAACATGTCTTACTTTATATAATCAACATTTATGCATGTATGTGTCAAAAGAAGTTTGAAATTTAGTTTCTTTTTACCAGGTTTAACAAGATGAGTGGCAGCAGATAAAGCAGCCATTCCACTGGAAAAGCATAATGCTCGATCTGCTTTATCAAGCTTTGCCATGAGACTGACCACATGCAAATGAGAATATTAATCTACTAGACGATTACCCGCGCATAGCGGCGGAAATCCATAGCGACAAATAATTAACGATATACTATATATTATTGTAAATGTTTCGTGTACCTTTCAAAATAAAACGTGAAAATATCAATATATGATTGCAAATAGTAGTCACATACGATATATTCTTAACATGTATGAAATAACATATAAAAATATTTAGCGAACATAAAAGTAAAACGTTACATCAGTTATGAGATAAGCAATGCACTTTACTCGTCAAGTATAAATGTTCACATCAAGTTTTAAGTGAAAAGTACAAAGGTTCTTGTAAATCAGTATTTGAATTTTCATATTTTCTTGCACAATTTCTATAAATTTGAAAGAATGTGTAATTACGTACCCGCCGTTTAATGGCAGCTATGTTGAGTTTTTGACGAAATCATACTGGCGAATGATTTTTTTATGTGTTTTTCTCTTGAGGCATGGCTGAATAGTGGAGTCTAGTTTTGACGGAAAATTGTTTTTCGATAACATGATTCAGTTGTTTTTTCAATGTCAAGATGGCATTGTTTTCTTGGGGCGTAGTTTTTAGTTGTAATAGTCATCTAAAATGGTAATAATAATACTTATCAAAATACTTTTTCTGATGATGGTGATGTCTATCACTTTTATTATTTTGAACAATTTGTTGTAAATGTGTGTCAACACTAAAAAAACGATCATGATAAGGTTATTGCCATCGCTCATCATTATTGATTACTAACGCCGTCTTAAAATTATAGTTTAACATTTATTTTCGGATTTTCTCGAATTAATTATTTATTTATTTTTAAGGATAAGTAAAACTTATCATACATACGGTGTTTGAGATTATTTATTGAAAACAGATTATTTTTTGAAAATAGATAATCAGATAATTATTATTTTGAAAATGTCATTTTAGAAAATAATGTTTGATTTGATTATACAGTTTGAAATCGCAATAATCAAATAATCAGTTTTTAGAGTGTTTGTCAAATTTGATTATTTGATAAGTAAAATGAATAAAATAAACTCATTTTAACTTTTCTTTATTTTCAAAATGAAATAAATAACTCTCCACTAATTTTTTCAAAACTCTATTTTCGAAGCTTTTAAACGCAAATAATCACTTTTCATAATTTTTTTATCCAAACACTAATTTTAATTTATCTTTATTTTTAAAATAAAACAATTAAATAATATAATTATAAACGTAATCCTAAACACCCACTTAAAACATAATACAACTTTTAAAACTGTAATTCCTAAGTATATGCGAATAAACGTAATATACTAATTTAGATAGATATAATTTCAACTAAAAATCCATTTAAAGCCTACATGACATTTTTAAAACGTCATTTTTCTAAACTGATAACATTAATATAAGGATTAAATATTTTAAGTTGTTAATAAGACAACTGTCATCAAATTTTGATGATCAAATTAAATATGAGTTCAAACGTACTTGGGGGCTGTTTCCAATTGTATCATTGAACTTGGCCATTTTTTATGTTATTTTATTGGCGAAGTTGTGTCTTGCACTTTCTGGTGTGGTATATAGTCCTTTGTTTTTAGTCCTTTAAATGTTGTATTTTATTTTACGTAAAGTCAATCTATGTCCGTCGATCATACTATTGAACTCACAAGGTCACTCAAGAGTCATGTTTTAGTCTAGTTGGTAGATGTTATTTCATGTTTTTACTAATGTACCTTTTAAACTTCTGGATTTCTTTTAAAGACTTTAAATGTGAAAGTAGACGTTTTTGAGTTTCAAAATTTTATTTCTAAAACTTTCAAAATTCAATTAAAAAATAAATATATGTCAAAGCTTCAAATTTCATTTAACAATATATTTTTAAAATTTTCAAAAAACTTCATATATAAAAATAATCTATATTACAACACGAATTTGTCTATTTTTAGATTGACGTCTGTAAAAGTCAAATAAAAAAAGCAAATGTGTATCATAGCCCCATAGGTTGTCTAAGCCATGTGAAGAGATAGTAAAAAATACAGTAGGATGTTTTTAATTTTTTATGGCTCTTTATGTCTAGTCTATGTATCTACTATTCTAGGTTTGAAAAAGATGACACCTTTCTTGAAACTGGTAATATGTTACACTTTTCAATGTTTGACCTCTTTATTTATGAATATATTTCAAAAGTATACGCATTTCAAAACCTTATGTTTGGTTGGGTGATATTTAATGGCTTTTTCCTGTTTTGAAATTAAATGTCTTTAAAAATCGTGTTTGATAAGTAAAAAGCAGGTTATTTATTTATGCATAGGCCCACAAATTGTTGTTTTTTAAACACATTGATTGGGAAGAACATTATAATACGCCAACCCCAATATTTCCTTTTACTCACATCAGACAAAAATGCCCCAACTACCTGCACCATCTTTCTTCTTCCAATCTTTCTTTAATTGCCAGAAGATATTTCTCTATCATCAATTTTTCTTCCTTATTTTGTTCATACAGTTACGATCAAATGTGTTCTTTCTTTATTTCTAACTTTGATATTGCAGAGGTAAGTTTTATTTTTTCTTTTGCAGCCGATTTTTGGATTGAAAAAATCAGCTTTGGGTTTTCATACAAACGAATGCGAACATAGTGAGATTTTACAAGAATGCAATTTTATTGCTTCAAATTATTTGTTGGATTGATTCCAATTATTGAACACTTTTTGTTCTGAAATAAAAAATATAGATTATTTATTATGACAGGATGCTAAGATTTAAAAATATATATAATCGATCTTTGATAAAGAAATCAGATTATAATGTTTTGTTTCCAATTCATCTCATCAAATGGCAACAAGATGATAAGAGAGTAATTTTGTCATATTTGTAAATGAGAAATTAAACTCATGAACCAAACTCATATTTGAACAGTTTGTCTTTCAAATTTTGAAAAACTTTAACAAAACTGAAAAAGAGTTTGTAAGAAAAAAAATACGAATAACTTTCACGGTGATGGGCGAACGGTGGTTGAGACGAACAAAGGTGGTGTGATAATCGAAGCGATGAGGGTGTGTTTTGTTGTAGATGTGAGTGTCTTTTAGGTGTTTGTATATGGTTTTTTAATTTAATGAAGTCAGAAAAGTGGTATTGAAGATGAGTCAACGACTGAAAAAAATCAAAAATCTTATAAAAACTCATATCTATAAATACAACTTATAGATATATAAAAGAAACCTACCAAACATGATTAATATACATAGATCTATTAAAAAAAATTCAAAATGGCTAAAAAACTTTTTGGTTGCGGCGGGTTTGATGATGGTTTGGTTTATATGGTCGTGTGGTTTGATGGTGCCGCTGATGATTTAACTGTGGTGGCGGCGGCTAGTGGTAATTGATGAAATCTTAGGTTTATGGTTTTATGTTTAGAGAGAGAGAGAGATAAAAAGAAGGCAATGTAGTGTGTGTTTTTTGTATATTTTTTGTTAGTAGACAAGCTTTTATAAGAGTAAAGATATTTTAGTAGGACCCACAAAACTTTTTCAACCATCCTAGTTTTTTCAACTTTCAACCATTTTGGTTTTTCCTTTATAAAGGAGTATAGATTAAAAGCTACAATAACAAAGTTTAATTAATTGGAAATTACATAATGGTCATTTCAGAAGTCGTACCTTTCAAGCACATCACGTGTAGGATTCCCACCCCTAGTGTAATCATAAGGACCGTACGCAGTCGCTGATGGCTGAAAAAGCAAATACAAAAACAATTTAGCTATCTTCCTATAAAAACTGTTCGGAAAATTGTACATTGTTAATTGCATATAAGAGTTGTATTTGAAGGCAGAGAAGAAATGGTGTGAAAAACAGTCATATGAGCAGTAACCTGCTTGTATGTGGCTGTTTGGTATAGAGGTGTACTCGCTGCATCGTAAGGGTCAAACTTGTTTGCAAAATTCATCAGTATGGTTGACACACTGGGCTCCTTATGGCCTACTTCTTCAATTGAGCATGTGCCTGCCACAAAGTTAACGTTGTTAACACATAAAAATCAAAATAATTAGGTGGCAAAAACGGGATCAGGCAGATTGGGTAACGGGTAAAAACAGGCTTGGCTGGGTTGAAGTGCAAACATTTTTTGTCCACTTTTAGTGATACATAATGTGATACATATACATTACCTAAACTATCGAAATATGTTGCGAGAGTTGAAGATAGTAAAATACACTTTTAGTGATACATAATCTGATACATATACATTACCCCAAATCAACCCACTCACATAAAAAGGGGTCGCCATTCCCACCTCTAAATATTATTTAACAAATTATAGTAAAAACAAACCATCAACTGGTTCCGTCGTTGTATCAGCAGTTACAGTTGAAGCCCTCACATCCGTTCTGTGATTCCTCGAGCAGACTAAACCGAAGTTCTTACCCAGCAAGGTTGAACTACGATTGCTGGCTGAACAAGATTTACACCAAGAACTAGCAATCCCCTTAATGTATGTAACTTTGAAATGTTCAGTAACTCCAAATTCCAAATAAAACCAAAAAAATAAACAAACACATTTTGGTGGCAAATAGATTATATGCATTATAGTGTTTTGTTTATAGTACTCCAGTTATAACCGAAATGAGATTACTATAGTACTGATGCAATGGTTTAATATGAACATTACATGCAATTGATCAGTGCTAATTTAACAACAAAACCGTCATTTCTATTTCCTTTTCTTAGAAAAATCAAGTACTTGTATAGCTAAAAAGGCATGCATGTTTATAGCGAGAGCATTTCAAAGATGACATTGTCAATGCTAAACCGTTAACACACAAAATTAATATTGTATTTTAAACAATTATGCTTGTTAAAAAAAAGCTAAAATAATATTATATTTTATTGAGAGATGATTTAGAGAGATGATTTACACGCTTAATTATGCCATAAACAGTTGTACTGCATTTGTATTTGGAGTGTGTCAATCAGAAAATGGAGTGTGTCAATCGCTATATGGTCATCAATAGGGGTGGCAATTCGTGTCGGGTTCGGGTTAGCGGGTTCGGGTTGTCAGGTTGGCGGGTCAGAAAATCACAACCCAAACCTAACCCATTTAAATAATCTGGTCAGTTATGTCAACCCTAACCCGTTTACACATAACTTGAACCTAACCCATTTAACCCATATATATATTTGGGTTGACATTAAATATGTTACATAGGTTACATAGGTTAAACGAGTTTATATATTGATCCATTTAACAAGTTTTATATATTAAAGTAGGCACATTAGACGTGTTAAACATGTTAAATGTGTTTATGTTTGGTATGTTTAAGCTAGTAAACACGTATGGTAAAATATTAGTCATTTTTAATATAAGGAAAAACTCTTAAACGGATTGTCGGGTCGACCTGCTTAATTTTTTTCCAACCCGAACCTAACCTATTTAATAAATCGGTCAGGTAGGCCGACCCAAACCTGACCTAAGATTCAATATATTCAACCCGAACCTGTTAATTTTCGTATCTGTTTCAAGTCAGGTTTAGTGTCGGGTATGAAATTGCCACCCTTAGTCATCAATCATACAATCTTAGTTTCTGAGCAAATGGAGCGATTACCGCCTAAACGACATGACCAAATTAGCATTCCAGGTAATGATTTATTCAGCATTTTTGGAGAAATAAGTTGTCATCTTGTAGCTTCGTTTTAAAACAGTAATAAAAAAAGGTGGAGCTAACCACTCAAGGGTGGTTTAGTGGCTATGGCTATCACTTTATAATGTGTGAGGTTTCAAGTTCAATTCCTACTAGGTGCAAACAATCTTGAAGTGGCCACGCCAACCTCATGAAAAAGGAGGGCTTTACCTATGGGTTCAATGTGTCGGAAATTATGGTTACAAAAAGAGGTGTCAGAAATTATGGTTTAAAAAGAAAGGTGGTGCTTAGTTCCATAGGGGTCTCGGAGAGGTGTGCAATAGGTGCCGCCGCACAGGGCCTCCAGTTAAAGTGGCCACATTTTCAGTAGTTTCGCATATAGATACATAAAATATTATACATGTACGGGTCATAATACAAGTTTATAAGCCATTTCTTTTTAATTTACAAGTGTCAAAGGCCTCTATATTGTTCTCGCCTAGAGCGACCAAAAACATGAGACGACCCTGCTTAGTTGCCAAAAATGAGGTTTTTTTCCAAGAAACCAATGTAAGAAAAGATAAAGAAAAATCCAGAAGATTATTCCTAGATTTTAAAATCTACAATTTGTACTTTTCTAAACTTTTCATTGCACAATTCACTTTTCCAAAAAAGTATAGTGCAATATTAATGGGTAGAGCTAGAAAGTCCGGCTCGAGAGCACATTATAAATTGATTCTTAAATGGATAAATTACAAAAATCCGATACTTTGGATTTGAGAGTAGTTATTAGTTTATTACTTAAAACCCCATTTTATGATTCTAATACCCCCAAACTCTTGTGTTTCTTTTATTTTTTCTAATTTTATTTTTGTTATAAAACTGTGAAATAAAAAATACCCTATAAGTATTATACTGCAAACATGCACCCTTGGGGGCACATGCGTTTTATGCCCCTTGTACCCCCCCCCACCCCCACCAATGGTAATCTAAATTTTAAGATCTCTTCTTGAGGCAAAAACCCTCTCTAATTTATACAGAAAAATTGAGGGGTTGTTTGTTTTAGCTCGTAAGCCTAATTTGGTGACTTATGAGCATCTAAGTTTGTTATGATATAATAAACTAATATAAGCCCATAAGTCACCAATAAACCTAAAAAATGAGGGTTTATGAAATATAAGCCGAAGTATGGCTTATTTTTAGCTTATATAAAGTATAGCTTATATAACGTAAGCCCCAATTTTATGGCTTATTTTGAGACTTAGGGGCTTATATAACTTTATCATAATAAAATAAACTTATATAAGCCCATAAATTTCCAAATGAGCCACAAAATTGAGGCTTATTTTATATAAGCCGAAACGAGCTTACATTATATAAGCCAAACCAGACACGCTGAATCTAATAGCAAATAAAAATTTTCCAAAACTAAAAGCTAGCACCACCATCCTTCAGTTTTGTCTGATTATCTCGAACCACTAAATTCCATCATAATAATATACCATACAAAACAGAAAGAACTATATTGCATGCTTGTTCATTGGTTTACACTTATATATAATATATTAATGCATGCATTGCAAAACATTCAATTCTTGTTTTTATCAAAATTCTTTTATTACAAAAAAAAAGACCATATTAATGCATGCATGAATGAAAAAGGACATACAGATCGATTGTTGAGTTGAGCTGGTGATGGTGGCATGAACATGGATGATAAAAGTGAAGAAGCAGCCATTAATTGTTATTGTTGTATCTTAGAGATGCAATGGAATGGTATTCCAAGAGTTGCAGGTTGCAAATTTATAGAGATTGTGTTAGTGAGTTACTACTATGTATTGAGAAAAATTTGGTGTACTGTTGACCACATTTATTGCACATAAATTCTATCTTTTGAAACAGCAACCAACATTACAATGATTTTTATTTTTGTTTACTTGATAGTCAGTGGTAAAAGTCAAATATATACTAATATAATTCTAGTAGGTATCCGCGCGTTGCGTTTCTCGGTACCCTAAAATTAAAATTATGCAAATACAATGTTTTATAGTTATATTTATAAATAATGGCGATAGTTTTTAGTTGAAATAACTTTAAGCAATAATAAATTATTTCATATTATTGTGATAATTAATGGTAAAAGGTATTTGCAAATCTATATAACATCGCAATATTATATAACTTATGAAAATAGAATATCTTCTTAATTTACATGTTTACGCGTTTTCATACATCATAATCACTTTAAAATCTTCTTACTTTAATGTGTACGATTTAATCGAACTAATTAGCAAAATGATAAGTATTTCACTAAACTTGTACTAAATATAGTACATAAACGATATATGTCTTCGAAAATGCAAATTTATAAAAAAAAATAGTTCAAAATCAAACACAGAAATTTGATAATAAACTTACATTATCAAACAATTTAAATTATTATATCTAAAAAATTAAAATTTATAGCAATAATCATTTGTAGATGTTGCATATTAATTTGTATTAATTTTGTCATTTAATGTTGCCCATCAATTAATATAAAAATAAATTTATGAAAATTTCATGTTGTAAATGTTTGTACCAAAACCTTGTAACGTTGTACTATTTAAAATTTTAGAGAGTGAGTGCAATCTCTTATCTCTACTATATATTAAAAGACTGTCCCTTCTATTTAAGAAATGTTAGAAATCAACTTACTTTTTGTAATGCTTCATGTACAAATCGACATATGTTCAAAATAAAAAATAGAAATTTAGACATTGCAATACACAATTAATTTCATTTAATACAACACATTACATTTAATACTATAATTAAATATTATTAATATTATAATTAAATACTATTAACATTATAATTAAAACACTTTATTATCACAATTTACAAATAAAAAACACATTGTACAAATGACACTCTATCCTATTTTTTTTTAAATTAAGCAACACCAATTAATATGTAATTAATACATCTTATTAGTTAAATATACAATTTTATATGTAATTAATACAACAATTTAAAACATATATATACTACTTTATAAAGTATTTAGCACATTTTTAGTAAGGAAGTCTTAAAAAATTAAGCCAAAAACATTACTATAAAAAGAAATTAAAAAGTTAAAGCAATATTATTTATTTTGTAATTAAGCGTCTTTATGTTTAGTCCATTTCATAATCGTCCTCATTAAATTTTGTCATGAGATTTAAGTATTATCGGTTACGTTTTAACCAAAATCATAATTCGATTTTTAATATAACTTTAGTAACGTTTACTTTATTTGAGTGTAAAAGCATCATTTGGTTAATGTAAAAAACACAACAATTTATATTCCTCTGTCATGCTTCTAAAAAATCTTATAACTTTTTTTTTGTTTCTTTTAAGCATCTCAGGAAATTTGTATACCTCATCAAATTCAAAAAGAATGTTTTGCTTCAACTATTACTACGGTGGACTTATTGTTAGAGTACATGCAATTGCTTAACATGAAAATAAAGATCGAGTATGTGATTTTTATGTTATTTTTCGAATACTATGCAATGTGGCGTGATAATCTTTTCAATAATATTCATCGCATAGGCAATATTGTAGATACTTTATCCTCATAATAAACGTACAAGTGGAGAATATTCAATCGTAAGAAAATTTTGTTACACGGGTACCCATCGCTGCAATGCGTGGGGTACCCGACTAGTATAGCCAAAAGCATATACATATGTTATTTATGTAAAATGATAATGAGACCAACGGGTTCAATTGGGGTCGCCATCGGTTAAACTAGACAATTAGATAAAATTACTTAAACCTTCAATTGTCGTTGTCCGAGCTGTCGTTGTAAGAAACATGAAATTAAAATATTATTAACCGAAACTTATGTTACAGGGTACCCGTAGCCGCAACACGCGGGTACCCTGCTAGTATAAGTAGTACAGATTTGTGTGTTGTTCAAAAAATAGTACATTATAATTTAACGACTCCGTTTTTATCAATTTCGGTGGTCCTCTCCAGTTCGTCTTCTGACTGTTTTAATTTGCTAGTTGAATCGACTGTGACTCTGATTTCCGGTTTTTAGTTGAACCTCATCATTTTAGGTAGACAATATGTACGATCTTTTATATATATATATATATATATATATATATATATATATATATATATATATATATATATATATATATATATATATATATATATATATATATATATATGTATATGTATATATATATATATATATATATATATATATATATATATATATATATATATATATATATATACTAGTAGGGTACCCGCGCAATGCGGCGGTAGGTACCTAGTAACTATTTTTTGCGACGAACAAACGTATTAAGTTAAACGTTTTCCTGACTTGTATGTTTCACGTGACTTTAACATTCACCTGGTCAGATTTTGTATGAATAATGAATATATATGTAACCGTACATTAATATCTTATTTCAAAATATTTTAAATTTTTCTAATATATATTAGATGGAACATTTCGTTTGAGCGTTTATTTCAAATGACACTTCTCTCATAAACGTATAATGGTTTTATGCTTAAGCGTTAGGAAAATTTTTGACTCATTCACAATAGTTTCAAAAGTAGCTTTACATTTATCATAGAAAGCCTCACATAAATTAGTGATATAACATTTCGACGTCAATGAAACGCATATGTCAAATGATAGATACAAAAAGGCCGAGGCAACTGATGGCTTTAAAAAAAAACGTCAAAAAGTTAGAAGCCAAGACATCCATAAAAGAAAAGCTTCAAAACTTGATTAATTGTGAGAGATATATAAAAAAAACTCAAAAGATACCTCAAAACTTGATTCAATGGTGGAGCATTCCGGTGGTCTAGGTGGAACTATGGTTGAGGAAAGGTTTCGCTTGTGGGTGTAACTATGAGATATATGAATGGAGATATTTTATGTTTCTTTGTTTTGTACGTTTGTGGGTGAAAAATATATATGTCATTAGTTTTAGGGTTACTTAATGGACTGTTATAACAATTAAAGTTGACTGGGCTGTTATAAAATTGATTACACATTAGGACATTTTAATTTTCAGTTATAACTTTTAGTTATATGTGTATGGTTTTGTAGCAAAATTAATACATATCTTTCTTAAAGAAGAAATGTTTAAGGATTAAACTTTTTAAGACTTCTAAAAATAAAAAGGTCTAAATGCTTTATAAAGTATTAAGATAAGATTAAGATTAAGATAAGATTAAGATTAAGATTAAGATATGAGATATATGAATGGAGATATTCTATGTTTCTTTATTTTGTACGTTTGTGGGTGAAAAATATATATGTCATTAGTTTCAGTGTTACTTAATGGGCTGTTATAACAGTTAAATTGACTGGGATGTTATAAAATTGATTACACATTAAGACATTTTAGTTTTCATTCATAACTTTTAGTTATATGTGTATGGTTTTGTAGCAAAATTAATACGTATCTTTCCTAAAGAAGAAATGTTTAAGGCTTAAACTTTTTAAGACTTCTAAAAATAAAAAGGTCTAAATGCTTTATAAAGTATTAAGATATATATATATATATATATATATATATATATATATATATATATATATATATATATATATATATATATATATATATATATATATATATATATATATAGAGTAGGGATCCAGTAAGAAGAAAAATTAAAATGAGAAGAATAATAAGAAGAAATCCTGACCACAAATTCCACAAAGGAAGGAGAATTTTAAGGGGAAATGCATCTGACTTTGTAGGTGCATCTGAAATGTGTGGCTGTGATTTCTTCTCATTCTTCTCATTTTACTTAACTTCTTATTTGATCCTAACTCTCTCTCTCTCTCTCTCTCTCTCTATATATATATATATATATATATATATATATATATATATATATATATATATATATATATATATATATATATATATATATATATATATATATATATATATATATATATATATATATATATATATATATATATATATATATATATATATATTTAATTGTTGTACAATGTGAACATATTATAGTATTTCTAAGTAATGTGGTGTATTAATAATTTTTTAAATGTGCATTAATTATTATGTATTTTTTAGTTTTATTATGAGTAATAAATTATGTATTAGCTGGTTTTAATATTATGTATTAATTAGTTTTAATAATGAGTATGAATTAGTTTCTAATTATGTTTATATGTTTGTACATTATGCATATAGTTTTGTAAGTTTTTTTTGTAATATTTTTAAAAATAGAAGTTGTTTTCGTTTAATATATAGTGGAGTTATTTTGGATATTATATTTTTTTTAGATATGAGGGAACTTATTCTCACCATTTATCTTATTTCCGTGTAATAGATAAAATTAAATATATTTTATTTTCTCCCTATTTTTTTATAATTTCCATATCTCCTAAACCTTAATTGTTAAACCGAAAAAAAATATTATCGCGACGAGCATTTAATTATCTTCATTTTTAATGTTTAAACTATATCCCGAGCCTACCGAGATACCCCTTCTCGGTCGCACTAAAACAATTAACAAAATATATAAAATCTGCCTATATGAAATTAGTGACAGAAATCTGTGTCACTAAAAAGTGTCACCAAAAACTGCATTTAAAAACAGTCTATAAAAATATGTCCTAATAATTCTGCGAAAGAAATTCTTGTCGCAACACTGTCGCTAATTAATTTTTAAAACCCACTATATTCTGTCCAAATCTTCCCACTGATGAATCATATTGTTCCCACTGATTATTATTAGGTTCCCACTGTTTATTATAGCCAAACGCACCCTTACTTTAAAACAGCCCCCTGGTTGATTTATTTGAGTTACTTTGGGTCGAACTCAGCCTAGGCCGCCCCTGTGTGAGTCACGGCTGGGCAGAGGGAAGGTTTACCAAAACCCTAAGTTTCGGTTTCACCTAGCCAAACCAAACTCGAGTCTATGCATTAATAACAAACCCCGATTGGGGTTTCTGTCACTCGGTCGGCCAAAACAGAAACTACCGAGACCTTTTCTTGGTCTCGGTTTGGTACCCAAAACAGAACCCAACCCCTATATTCCATGTTGCTTCTATGCGAGGTTGGCAAGAAGGATTAACCACCGAGAGTTTATAACTCTCGGCTACACAACATAACCCACTGAACGAATCAAAAATGAAAGAAGAGGGACGAGGACGATTACCGTTTCATGGTGTTTAATGGTGAAAACATGTATGAACTGGTGGTAGCACAACCCGCATCTTTTTTTTTATCTAAACCCGACGGCCAAAACCCTAGTTCTCCTCTTTTTTTGTGTCTGCGCTTTGTTTTGACAAAGGGGAAACCCCCCATGATTTCTTTCTCAACACAAAACCAAACGGGCCAAGCCCATTACACTTATAGCCGGCCATATGGCCTTTTTAATTTCTTTTCTTTTTTGTAAGTTTAAAATAACTTTTCATTTTTTAAGCTATCATAATCTTCGCGTTCTTTCGTATTAATTTGTTTCTGAACGTAACTATCTTTGCGTTAACATACATACTTTCGTACTAATTATTTTCCTGAAATAATTGTCTATAACTTTTAATAATCAAAACTATGTATTTAATATTTTAAATATTTAAATACGGGTTTTACACAAAGCATCTACTAAGTCGTAGATATCCACATCTTGAGGCTTCTCGAACATAGCCTTGGAGTTCATCAAGCATACGATTAGGCGAAAATAGCTCATACTTCTTTTGAAGTGGAGGGGCCATTTTCCCTAACATTAAGCAAGCCACATCCGACTGCTTCTTAATAGTAGGCAGCGTGTTCAAGCCTTTCGGCTTCAGAGCAAGATCCTCCGGATAGGGAGTGGTCAAGATATCAATAGTATCTGCTACTCTCAAGACAATTCTTAGTGAACGGTATCAATCATTGAAGTTAGGTCTAGTAAGTTCAGGACGATCAAAAAATGTTTTGAACGCAGAACTTAGGGTGTTATTGTCGGCTTGAGCCATTTCTACAGAAATAAGTTCAAATTATTAGTATTTTCGATAAAATACATTCAAGAAAATAAATTTACCCCGGTATATATTAACCATAGTATTTTTCTTGAAACTAGAACCTATATTGACATAAATCCATTACATCATAAGATCTTCTATCAATGAACTTATTCAACATAGTAACTTGTCGAACAACTACCATTTCAAATTTCTAGACATTTAAGGGATTTACATTGCCAAAAAAGGTTTTGCATTGTAAACATGTTTCATCCCTTCCGAATACCTTATGTTTCCATATCTCACTGAGTAACTTAATTAAGTCGTCTAATCTAAAGAACATAAAATTATCACACGAATTCTCATTCTATGAAAGGTTCCTCTCCATCACAACATCATCCAAATCTCATATGAATATATTGTGACTTCAAGTGTCTGTCAGTTAGATGGTATTCAACTTAAATTTTAAGGGTATAAATTTTGATGTCTAAATCAATGTATGGAGAAGCATACATACATCTCCATATCATAAGTTTAATAAAACATTTAATAAACTTTTTCACGAGACTAAATTTCTACATATATTATGTTAAGGTATTGGTTAAAACTAATTAAAGAATATTATCCACAACTATTCACAACGCACTTTTGCGCTACGCACAAAGCAATAACTTTATTCTTTGTGTTTCGGATGTGAATTTGCGGTAAATCAACCTTAAGGTGTAATACAAGTAATAATCATAGGTAATTCAAATTTTTACTCACAGACAAGCCGAGAATTTGGTTAGCGACAATGGCTTAACCTCCTTCCTTAGCCGGGTACATGACCAGCAGCGCGTTATACCCATTTTATAGTTTGTCAAAATTGAGTAGCCCGTTAAATTATTATTGTAAATCACCAATCAACGTAATTCTATGTAATTTAGATCAAAACAAATCTTAATTTTAATATGATTTAGTCCATATTATTTTTCTTAAAAAAATTACCCTTGTTTACAACATACTTAAAAAACGAATGAAAACAATTAGGTAAAAAAAAATAAATCATAAAGACATAATAACAATTATATGTGCAATTAAATAAATCAAATAGCCACATGCAAACAATTTTATTCAATAAATTGAAATCTAGGGTTTTTATGATTATAAAAATTCTTCCCTAATTCTAGATTTATTGAAACAAAAACATGTAACATAGTCATTTTTTATGATCCATGAAAAAACATGCATGTTCATCATAGATCCACCCACAAATCTTAACAATTAAATCTCTACGGATCGTAACCTAACCAAAAAAACTAGGTGTCATAACAATTAATCATGTAATTTTAATCTAAAACAACAATCATGTAAATTTTATGGTTTCAATTTTTTTATATTTTTTAAAAATTCGTAACAAAATTAAATAAAAGCAAAACCCTAATTTTAAGAAAACCTAAAAAACACATGAAGTTTTAACCCAAAACAATTATTGGTTAAAATTTTTTAGATTTTTCGATAATTGTAACATGTTAAAACGGCTCTCATTACCACTATTAGTTTATAAAGTTCATAACAATTACACAAAACCCTAAACGAGATCAAAGCACACATATAGCGGAAGCGATTTAACAAGATCATTAGTTAACACAATTATAATTAATCGAGTTAGGGTTTACGTACCTTTTGCAAAGCAATTCCCTCGAACAAAACCTAATTCCCCAAATTAGGGTTTATGTAAAACCACAAGATATAGTCTACGATTGTATGCACGTAATACAACGAGATAACCGTAAACCTAGTACGTATAAATCGAGCAACTACGTCTTGTGGAATAAAGCTTAGTCGAAAAAATTAACCGAAAACCCCTTTGTGGGTTTCGGTTTGCGATCAACCAAGAGAGGGAGGAAGAGAGAAAGTGTATATTGAATTGTGAGGGGTAAGGGTGTTTATATATGCCTAGTAATTCTTGTAGCCCAAGTAAAACATAAATAAGGAAAATGTTTTCCTTCCCTTTTTTCCTTCTCCAACCGCCGGCCCAAGCACTCCTTTAGCGTGTTCCGGAACCTTATTTTCTTCTTCGGATTTATTCCAAAACGCTCGTTAATAGTTAACTCTTATTAAACGATCATTAAGTTATAGCTCGATTTAATTTAATAAATATAATAAATACATTTATTAAATAGTTAACTCTTTACGTATTGTGTGCAATCCCGTAATCTCGAGTTCGATCCTATCACACGACTATTAAATATAAGTCCATAAACTTTCAGTAAATGAAGAGGTTGTTGAATTAATTGGCTATGGCATTTTTATTTGCTAAGAAATGAATTTTAAAAAATAAGGTTGGAGGTAAAAGAAGAGAAATCAATACATTGGATGCAACAATGTTTTCAAGTAGTTGGTTAGAGGGGTAATTCATTACACACATTCTATTATTGGTTTATTTGCTGAAAAAAGGATCAACTGCCAACTCAAATGAACTTACATATTATAAAATGTAAATTTTAAGCTTCAACCCAAAGTTCAACCAGTATACCATCAATTAGTTACTCAACCAACATGTACGGCGGTTCATTCATCTGATCGTAAACTAGAGCCACTTTTGATATCATGTAGACCGCAGCTAGTAACTTCACACTACAGTACTGTTAGATTGTTAGATGGGTGATAATACATATTCCAGATTCATGTTAAGAAATGGTCAAAAGTATACCTGCCCCATTTCTGTTAAGTTAATACAACCGCCGTTTAATTGTATCAGTTTTCTAATTGCATATTTGTTCTAGCTTCTTGTTGGTGTATAGTAATTCATATCACAGTTAAAAGAAAAACATAAATAGTACTGTAACTAACTTGTCCAGACTTTTATTATCATAAAAATAAGGGTTTGCATTAGACAGGAAAAGACTAGACAAATTCTAACACTTTTTAAGATTGGCTAGTACCCGAGAACACTAGATAGGACCAGTGTTGAGTGCATGGTCTAGATCAGCAACCAAATCATCCACATCTTCAATCCCAACAGAAATCCGTACCAAATCTTCAGTTATACCTCTAGCCTTACGCACCTCTGCAGGTATGACTGAATGTGACATGAAGCTCGGCAATGTTATGAGCGATTTTACAGTTCCTGCCACAAAAGGAAAGAAGATTGATATAGTGAGGTACTACTCATGCTCAGAAAGTGTGGTTGGGATGTGTCAACACTAACAGGAAAGCAACTAGTGGCACAACAAAACTTTAATCTCGTTATGTAAACGACACAAAAAAAGAGCATGCATACTAGAAAAACTGTTAAGGATAGTACATAAAGGATAAAAATTTCCTAGATACAGCACATGAAACAACAAACGATACCACCAGCCACGCTCTTTGAGTAAGTCATACTTATGAACAAGATAGAAGTGTCTTCAAGTCATTGAGTCATTAAAGGGTCAACTTTATTTATGTTTTATTTCTAATGGGTCACGAGTTGGTCATGCGCACATCTAACAGTCTTAAACACACTCATTGTAATAAAAAAATCTTTAAAGTGGGCAAAAGATGTTTGCAGATCAGCATGACCCATTAAAAGACCTACTATTTGACTCCTCTAGCCACACATCAGCAAAACATGAACAGCTTACCATCTTCAATTAACAAAACAATTACACATTTTTTAATTAAAACGGAGATACTTTGATCTCCAAGGGGAAATATATCTTACCGAAACTAACAGTTATAGCGAAGTACTTGGTAGTCTCTACTACATGCTTAGAGAGAGCTAATGAGCCTGTCTCGAAACTCAGAACTGATCCTGCACCCTTAGCCTGCAAAAGGTAGACCATTTCACTGTCATGTTCTATTCCTATATAGAACTAGAATATTTCTATGTAATGAAATAGGAGGTTCAGTGCGAGTATTGGAAGAAGGAATGCGTTTATCAGTCATGATTACCTGAGAGTAATACAAAAAATGCCCAGGATGGCTAGGAAGACCAGCATAATTAACCTTTGTTACCAAAGGATGAGAGGCTAGAAATTCTGCTATCTTTTGTGCATTCTCCTGTGACAGTATGACACATTAGAAAACGAGCTCTGAGAATGAATTTGATACAGATAGCATCAAACGTCTAATCAAATTAAGGGTGTGTTTTTCATGTATTGAAATGGAGTTGATCAGCCTAACATCAGACGTTATATTATCAGTTCTGAATACCAAGTTTATACCAGCTACCATACCTATTTCACATAAATATCGGCCGTGGTCACTTTTTTTTCCCTTATATAATCAGAAATATTTAACTTTTATTCCTACTAATTCAACGCCCCGTGAGCTTATAAATAACTGTACACTAGGTTGATTCATGGGAATAGACATTGTAGAAAACAAAATTTGTATAATCTATTAGTATCGGTTTAACTGAACCTGTTGCCTCTCCATGCGCAATGCCATTGTCTTGATACCACGTAAACAGATCCAACAATCAAAAGGTGCCAGCCCAGCGCCTTCCGAATTTTGAAGGAAATACAAATCTTCTCCTAATCTGAATATTAGAAATGCCAATGTGATTTGACAAAATAGAAGAAAAGTCAAAGTAACTATCTATTTTAGCTTCTAGTGTGCTATTTTACTAACCCAGCAATTATTCTATGACTAGTTTTTAGATAGACAAAGAAGTATCTTTGTGTTCGAACCTTTCTCCTCTTACAGAAAGCACTCCAGCCATGACATCACTATGTCCGGCAACGAATTTAGTAGCTGCGTTCATTACAAAGTCTGAAAGAGCAAAAGACTATTATCGTTAGTGCCTTAGTGGTACATGTATTTAAAAACAAAATTAAGAGGTGGAAATTTTGACTCAGTTACATGAGAATGGTTAACTCAAGTCATATTTCATCTCGCACAAGTCAAATGAGTAAAAAGGGTCAAACTGGGTGAATGCATGTGTTAAGATTTAAGAAGTTGCCCGACGCTCATTTTATATTCATAAAATTCCCTTGATGAAATTATTCATACAATTAGATTATTACTGAAATAATGTAGGTTTGTAAGTCATTTTTGACTTCCTAATTTTTGCTAAGAAATACGTATATATTCAACATGGTTGATCGGGTCAATCCGACCCTACCTGAACAAAAGAATTTCCATTATGACCAGACATGGTCTGATCCATTACCACACACTGACCCCATCTAAGTGTCTAACCCGACTCTAGAATAACAGGTAGTAGAATATTTATAAGCACCTGCTCCAAGTTCCAAGGGTTGACACAATACTGGAGACATAATGCTATTATCCACCATCAAGAGAGCACCATTATCATGAGCGATCTTCGCTATTTTCTGAAATCAAAAGGTAATTGCCCTTTAAGTGATTAACAAAGAGGCTACATATGATCTTATACTTTCAACACTTACACGAATGTCAGAAATTTGCTGCTGTGGATTTGTTGGACTCTCCAACCACACGAGCTTCGTTTTAGGACCAATAGCAGATGCAACCGCATCTAGGTTGGTTGTATCCACTCGCCTTAAAATTAAAACAGTAACATTTTGACACTAAACCAAAATGACATATATGTTATACAAAGACGCAAAAGTTAAAGTTTAGTACTAACTTAACTATAATTCCTCTCTCTGTAATAACTTCTGACAGTAATCTATCTGAACCACCATATATGTCTTCTCCAGCAACAATTTCTTCACCTGCAACATGTCTTACTTTATATAATCAACATTTATGCATGTATGTGTCAAAAGAAGTTTGAAATTTAGTTTCTTTTTACCAGGTTTAACAAGATGAGTGGCAGCAGATAAAGCAGCCATTCCACTGGAAAAGCATAATGCTCGATCTGCTTTATCAAGCTTTGCCATGAGACTGACCACATGCAAATGAGAATATTAATCTACTAGACGATTACCCGCGCATAGCGGCGGAAATCCATAGCGACAAATAATTAACGATATACTATATATTATTGTAAATGTTTCGTGTACCTTTCAAAATAAAACGTGAAAATATCAATATATGATTGCAAATAGTAGTCACATACGATATATTCTTAACATGTATGAAATAACATATAAAAATATTTAGTGAACATAAAAGTAAAACGTTACATCAGTTATGAGATAAGCAATGCACTTTACTCGTCAAGTATAAATGTTCACATCAAGTTTTAAGTGAAAAGTACAAAGGTTCTTGTAAATCAGTATTTGAATTTTCATATTTTCTTGCACAATTTCTATAAATTTGAAAGAATGTGTAATTACGTACCCGCCGTTTAATGGCAGCTATGTTGAGTTTTTGACGAAATCATACTGGCGAATGATTTTTTTATGTGTTTTTCTCTTGAGGCATGGCTGAATAGTGGAGTCTAGTTTTGACCAAACTTTGACGGCAAATTGTTTTTCGATAACATGATTCAGTTGTTTTTTCAATGTCAAGATGGCATTGTTTTCTTGGGGCGTAGTTTTTAGTTGTAATAGTCATCTAAAATGGTAATAATAATACTTATCAAAATACTTTTTCTGATGATGGTGATGTCTATCTCTTTTATTATTTTGAACAATTTGTTGTAAATGTGTGTCAACACTAAAAAAACGATCATGATAAGGTTATTGCCATCGCTCATCATTATTGATTACTAACGCCGTCTTAAAATTATAGTTTAACATTTATTTTCGGATTTTCTCGAATTAATTATTTATTTATTTTTAAGGATAAGTAAAACTTATCATACATACGGTGTTTGAGATTATTTATTGAAAACAGATTATTTTTTGAAAATAGATAATCAGATAATTATTATTTTGAAAACGTCATTTTAGAAAATAATGTTTGATTTGATTATACAGTTTGAAATCGCAATAATCAAATAATCAGTTTTTAGAGTGTTTGTCAAATTTGATTATTTGATAAGTAAAATGAATAAAATAAACTCATTTTAACTTTTCTTTATTTTCAAAATGAAATAAATAACTCTCCACTAATTTTTTCAAAACTCTATTTTCGAAGCTTTTAAACGCAAATAATCACTTTTCATAATTTTTTTATCCAAACACTAATTTTAATTTATCTTTATTTTCAAAATAAAACAATTAAATAATATAATTATAAACGTAATCCTAAACACCCACTTAAAACATAATACAACTTTTAAAACTGTAATTCCTAAGTATATGCGAATAAACGTAATATACTAATTTAGATAGATATAATTTCAACTAAAAATCCATTTAAAGCCTACATGACATTTTTAAAACGTCATTTTTCTAAATTGATAACATTAATATAAGGATTAAATATTTTAAGTTGTTAATAAGACAACTGTCATCAAATTTTGATGATCAAATTAAATATGAGTTCAAACGTACTTGGGGGCTGTTTCCAATTGTATCATTGAACTTGGCCATTTTTTATGTTATTTTATTGGCGAAGTTGTGTCTTGCACTTCCTGGTGTGGCATATAGTCCTTTGTTTTTAGTCCTTTAAATGTTGTATTTTATTTTACGTAAAGTCAATCTATGTCCGTCGATCATACTATTGAACTCACGAGGTCACTCAAGAGTCATGTTTTAGTCTAGTTGGTAGATGTTATTTCATGTTTTTACTAATGTACCTTTTAAACTTCTGGATTTCTTTTAAAGACTTTAAATGTGAAAGTAGACGTTTTTGAGTTTCAAAATTTTATTTCTAAAACTTTCAAAATTCAATTATAAAATAAATATATGTCAAAGCTTCAAATTTCATTTAACAATATATTTTTAAAATTTTCAAAAAACTTCATATATAAAAATAATCTATATTACAACACGAATTTGTCTATTTTTAGATTGACGTCTGTAAAAGTCAAATAAAAAAAGCAAATGTGTATCATAGCCTCATAGGTTGTCTAAGCCATGTGAAGAGATAGTAAAAAATACAGTAGGATGTTTTTAATTTTTTATGGCTCTTTATGTCTAGTCTATGTATCTACTATTCTAGGTTTGAAAAAGATGACACCTTTCTTGAAACTGGTAATATGTTACACTTTTCAATGTTTGACCTCTTTATTTATGAATATATTTCAAAAGTATACGCATTTCAAAACCTTATGTTTGGTTGGGTGATATTTAATGGCTTTTTCTTGTTTTGAAATTAAATGTCTTTAAAAATCGTGTTTGGTAAGTAAAAAGCAGGTTATTTATTTATGCATAGGCCCACAAATTGTTGTTTTTTAAACACATTGATTGGGAAGAACATTATAATACGCCAACCCCAATATTTCCTTTTACTCACATCAGACAAAAATGCCCCAACTACCTGCACCATCTTTCTTCTTCCAATCTTTCTTTAATTGCCAGAAGATATTTCTCTATCATCAATTTTTCTTCCTTATTTTGTTCATACAGTTACGATCAAATGTGTTCTTTCTTTATTTCTAACTTTGATATTGTAGAGGTAAGTTTTATTTTTTCTTTTGCAGCCGATTTTTGGATTGAAAAAATCAGCTTTGGGTTTTCATACAAACGAATGCGAACATAGTGAGATTTTACAAGAATGCAATTTTATTGCTTCAAATTATTTGTTGGATTGATTCCAATTATTGAACACTTTTTGTTCTGAAATAAAAAATATAGATTATTTATTATGACAGGATGCTAAGATTTAAAAATATATATAATCGATCTTTGATAAAGAAATCAGATTATAATGTTTTGTTTCCAATTCATCTCATCAAATGGCAACAAGATGATAAGAGTGTAATTTTGTCATATTTGCAAATGAGAAATTAAACTCATGAACCAAACTCATATTTGAACAGTTTGTCTTTCAAATTTTGAAAAACTTTAACAAAACTGAAAAAGAGTTTGTAAGAAAAAAAATACGAATAACTTTCACGGTGATGGGCGAACGGTGGTTGAGACGAACAAAGGTGGTGTGATAATCGAAGCGATGAGGGTGTGTTTTGTTGTAGATGTGAGTGTCTTTTAGGTGTTTGTATATGGTTTTTTAATTTAATGAAGTCAGAAAAGTGGTATTGAAGATGAGTCAACGACTGAAAAAATCAAAAATCTTATAAAAACTCATATCTATAAATACAACTTATAGATATATAAAAGAAACCTACCAAACATGATTAATATACATAGATCTATTAAAAAAAATTCAAAATGGCTAAAAAACTTTTTGGTGGCGGCGGGTTTGATGATGGTTTGGTTTATATGGTCGTGTGGTTTGATGGTGCCGCTGATGATTTAACTGTGGTGGCGGCGGCTAGTGGTAATTGATGAAATTTTAGGTTTATGGTTTTATGTTTAGAGAGAGAGAGATAAAAAGAAGGCAATGTAGTGTGTGTTTTTTGTATATTTTTTGTTAGTAGACAAGCTTTTATCAAAATTCTTTTATTACAGAAAAAAAAGACCATATGCATGCATGAATGAAAAAGGACATACAGATCGATTGTTGAGTTGAGCTGGTGATGGTGGCATGAACATTGATGATAAAAGTGAAGAAGCAGCCATTAATTGTTATTGTTGTATCTTAGAGATGCAATGGAATGGTATTCCAAGAGTTGCAGGTTGCAAATTTATAGAGATTGTGTTAGTGAGTTACTACTATGTATTGAGAAAAATTTGGTGTACTGTTGACCACATTTATTGCACATAAATTCTATCTTTTGAAACAGCAACCAGCATTACAATGATTTTTATTTTTGTTTACTTGATAGTCAGTGGTAAAAGTCAAATATATACTAATATAATTCTAGTAGGTATCCGCGCGTTGCGTTTCTCGGTACCCTAAAATTAAAATTATGCAAATACAATGTTTTATAGTTATATTTATAAATAATGGCGATAGTTTTTAGTTGAAATAACTTTAAGCAATAATAAATTATTTCATATTATTGTGATAATTAATGGTAAAAGGTATTTGCAAATCTATATAACATCGCAATATTATATAACTTATGAAAATAGAATATCTTCTTAATTTACATGTTTACGCGTTTTCATACATCATAATCACTTTAAAATCTTCTTACTTTAATGTGTACGATTTAATCGAACTAATTAGCAAAATGATAAGTATTTCACTAAACTTGTACTAAATATAGTACATAAACGATATATGTCTTCGAAAATGCAAATTTATAAAAAAAAATAGTTCAAAATCAAACACAGAAATTTGATAATAAACTTACATTATCAAACAATTTAAATTATTATATCTAAAAAATTAAAATTTATAACAATAATCATTTGTAGATGTTGCATATTAATTTGTATTAATTTTGTCATTTAATGTTGCCCATCAATTAATATAAAAATAAATTTATGAAAATTTCATGTTGTAAATGTTTGTACCAAAACCTTGTAACGTTGTACTATTTAAAATTTTAGAGAGTGAGTGCAATCTCTTATCTCTACTATATATTAAAAGACTGTCCCTTCTATTTAAGAAATGTTAGAAATCAACTTACTTTTTGTAATGCTTCATGTACAAATCGACATATGTTCAAAATAAAAAATAGAAATTTAGACATTGCAATACACAATTAATTTCATTTAATACAACACATTACATTTAATACTATAATTAAATATTATTAATATTATAATTAAATACTATTAACATTATAATTAAAACACTTTATTATCACAATTTACAAATAAAAAACACATTGTACAAATGACACTCTATCCTATTTTTTTAAAATTAAGCAACACCAATTAATATGTAATTAATACATCTTATTAGTTAAATATACAATTTTATATGTAATTAATACAACAATTTAAAACATATATATACTACTTTATAAAGTATTTAGCACATTTTTAGTAAGGAAGTCTTAAAAAATTAAGCCAAAAACATTACTATAAAAAGAAATTAAAAAGTTAAAGCAATATTATTTATTTTGTAATTAAGCGTCTTTATGTTTAGTCCATTTCATAATCGTCCTCATTAAATTTTGTCATGAGATTTAAGTATTATCGGTTACGTTTTAACCAAAATCATAATTCGATTTTTAATATAACTTTAGTAACGTTTACTTTATTTGAGTGTAAAAGCATCATTTGGTTAATGTAAAAAATACAACAATTTCTATTCCTCTGTCATGCTTCTAAAAAATCTTATAACTTTTTTTTGTTTCTTTTAAGCATCTCAGGAAATTTGTATACCTCATCAAATTCAAAAAGAATGTTTTGCTTCAACTATTACTACGGTGCACTTATTGTTAGAGTACATGCAATTGCTTAACATGAAAATAAAGATCGAGTATGTGATTTTTATGTTATTTTTCGAATACTATGCAATGTGGCGTGATAATCTTTTCAATAATATTCATCGCATAGGCAATATTGTAGATACTTTATCCTCATAATAAACGTACAAGTGGAGAATATTCAATCGTAAGAAAATTTTGTTACACGGGTACCCATCGCTGCAATGCGTGGGGTACCCGACTAGTATAGCCAAAAGCATATACATATGTTATTTATGTAAAATGATAATGAGACCAACGGGTTCAATTGGGGTCGCCATCGGTTAAACTAGACAATTAGATAAAATTACTTAAACCTTCAATTGTCGTTGTCCGAGCTGTCGTTGTAAGAAACATGAAATTAAAATATTATTAACCGAAACTTATGTTACAGGGTACCCGTAGCCGCAACACGCGGGTACCCTGCTAGTATAAGTAGTACAGATTTGTGTGTTGTTCAAAAAATAGTACATTATAATTTAACGACTCCGTTTTTATCAATTTCGGTGGTCCTCTCCAGTTCGTCTTCTGACTGTTTTAATTTGCTAGTTGAATCGACTGTGACTCTGATTTCCGGTTTTTAGTTGAACCTCATCATTTTAGGTAGACAATATGTACGATCTTTTAGATATATATATATATATATATATATATATATATATATATATATATATATATATATATATATATATATATATATATATATATATATATATATATACTAGTGGCAAAACCCGTCCGATGGACGGGTATGACTTCTGATTGTGTTTTAACTTTTTTATTTGTTAAATATTTATTTGTAATGTCTGATTGACGGGTATGACTTTTTATTGTTATTTAACTTATTTTTTATTTGGTAAATATTTATTTTTAATTGTTTTATTATAATTGTATTTTAATGCATTATCAGTCGTGTTGACTTGTATTTGTTGTTGAATTTTTCAATTACTAAAATAACTGTTTGTAAGATTTTTGTTTGGATAAATATTTGTTTGTAATTTTTAGGCATAGTTTTTTAAAAAAATATCATTAAACTTAATAAAATGTTTACATTATCAATAAATGCATGTGAGTCAAATTGTTATAGTATAAAAAAATATATATCCGTTATAGTTGTTGGAAAAATACAAAGTGAACAAACAAACTCATAATCGGTATAACCCGTCCGATGGACGGGTATGACTTATGATTGTTGTTTTACATATTTTTATTTGGCAAATATTTGTTTGTAATTTATTTTATTCGTATAGTTGTCTTTTAATGCATATCAGTTGGTATGAGTTGTATTTTCTTTATTTAAGAGATCAATTATTTGTAAGTTTTTATTTGAGTAAGTATTTGTTTGTAAGTTTTTTATTTGATTTGCACTGGGTTTTTTTGTCAATTTGTGTTTGCTTATTATGTTTGTAGTTTACTTTTTTTTAGTTATTATCATTGTTTTGTTTTATACTTACGGATTATTGATAACATACCATCAATTTACGTGGATATATGATCGTTACGGGTTATTTTTAAACATATTGTTAATTTACAGCTCATCACGGACTGTTTATTTTTGCGTATATAGTTTTTAATGTACTTTTCTTTTAGTGAATTGTCATTTATGGTCATATTATCAATTTTTATTGATATATGATTGAAGAATGTATTATTTTTACCAGTGATATTTATTTTTTGTATTTCTTAATGCATTTGTTATTTTACTTGTTTATTTTTAGTGTTGTTATATTTTGTTGTTTATTTTTCTTTCTTTTATTTTTATTTTTAACACGTTCTAACATGTGGTTTCCAATAATCATTGTATATTGTACATCTAACATAAAAGAATAAGCATGTTAAGTGCTGTTATCGTGCATATGATCACACACAAGGTTTTAGGTAGCGTAAGGCGTAGCGTGAGGCAATACGGCATGGCCAAACTTTTTATGAGTTCCGTTTTTTTCTTGAACTCAATAAGCTCAAAATCGATTGACTTAAAAACAATGTATTGACCATTGTTTCTTATTATATAAGCTCAAAGACTATCGGACCATTGTATTTATCCAATCATTACCTAAAGTTTTTCCCAAATGTTGTCCACTCATTCTTGCTCCTGCAACCATGGTTCTAACAATATTAGTTATTCCTAAATCAATATGGTTAATTAAGAAAATAGTAAAATAGTGTCAGTGGTGAACATGATTTATGGGCGGGGAGGCGAGCACGAGCGACGGGCTAAACGGGTTAAACGACCGGCGGGCTAAATTGGCACGGGCGAAACGGACGGATGAAACGGGCGTAAACTAAAATAGGTAAAAAAACATATATAAAATCGTAGAAATAAAAAATAATAATACTTGCTTAAAAGTCGAGGATAAAATATTAAATATAAAAGATTCACCGATTGATTAATTAGTATTTTATATACGTCCATTAAGCCCATTTAGTATCTTACACATGTGTCCGTTTAGCCCAACAAAAATAGTGAATGAGCAAAAAGTGTTTCATACATTTTTTGAAAAGTGTCAAAAAGTGTCCATATTTAACAAAATAGACAAGATTTACCACCTCTAATTTGCACCGTTATTTTTCCATAATGCAAGTTCATTTCCAACTTCGGTCAATTGGACTTTGGATGTTTTGTTCCAAATTTCAAAATGCTCAACAAACATCTAATGAGAATACAATGTTTTATAGAATATTTTATAAAAAAAACTAAAACTGTGACATGCATACTACAACTCCAAAGTCTGTGAACGAAAATAAAAACTATAATTAACAATATTAACTACTTAATCAGGATGCGACTCAGGCTTGTTTCTTAGTTTTCTTACCTCCGGTTTGTTGCCACTACATTTATCCGTAACACTACTTGCTCTTTCGCTTTAAACTACATTTCTCCTTTGATGCAAAGTTTAATGAGCTCAAAGTCTCGTTCAGGTCATGTTTTGAGGGACTAATTTGAACGAACATTAAGGTCTTCGACTCTCCACCTGCAACAACCATTAATGATTTATATCATGTATATATACCAAACATTGAACCGAGATTTGAATTTACTTGATGAGTCTTTGAAGTAAATGTGTGAGCTTTGAATTCCTATATGGAATATGACTGCTTTTTATTTGCTAATGCAGAGATAACGTCGTTGAGTGCGGTTGGGGGGAGTGATTAATATTATGAGCCTCGTTAAGTGGTTCACCGGAATGTGCAAATTGGTTCTCAGTTCTGCCTTTTGACTTGCGTTTCAAATTTTTTCTTTTACACTTCCATAAGCGGTGACTGAAAATCCCAAGTAAGGCACTTGCTCATCCTTGTAGGTCCTCAGTCTTCTTAATTCCTACTACACACATCACCCTATTTAGCTCCCTATATAACATCAATATGTTCCATTACACTAATTTTAGTTTCAATTTGAGTTTTAGTTATCAATCTAAACAGCCCATAGTAAATTAATAATCCATTATTTTTAGCTTGCGAGCTTATTAAAATGATGTTATGAACCAAAAAGTTTACTAATCGCCACCATATTTGCAAGCTGCGAGCTGGATAAATTACCAAAAATGTCATTACTGTTTCAAAACCTAAATAGAAGTTGCCCAATAATATCTTGAAAACTGACATAAAGCTTAACCCAATTCAACCCAAATACTCACCGTAAATGATCCAAAAAAACTGAAAATTGAGAGTTGATCTAGATTGGATGTTAAGATTTAAATATCTGTCATCTAATATACTATAATTGTAAAATGATACAACATTGATTTTTATAATAACGTACCATGTAATAGCTTAGCTTCCAGTTGACTTATCCTGGTCAAAGTCCACTGCAAGATCGAAAGAACTCATCATCATCATCATAATAATAATAAATAGTTAAATTTATTTATTGGTTATGTCTGCTCACCAGCCAAAGATACACGAACATCCTCTAGATGATCCACAATATTCAAAGATTTATATGTGTCAATGAATTTGGGAATAACATTGTTAAAAGCTTGAATTTTTTTAGGATATGGATTCATTCCTGTGCCTAGTGGTTCCAGCCGATTGACAAAAAGCAACTCTATAGTGTGTCATCTTTTCACAGGAAAAATCATTGCTTATGAACGAAATATAAAAACAAAGGTCGAGCAAACCTCGTCACACCTCTCGGTGTAAGAGTCGTCTTTGATTTTCATGTATGACCTTGTTTCCCTTTTCTCTTCAACTCTTCATATGCATACTAAATGTTTGAAAATATATTAATTTTAATCCCTTCATCATCATTCTTATAAAATGGATTCAAAATGCAGTCATTTTGTTTCCTGAAAAGGTGAGATAATGCAACAATGATGCCAAACAGAACATACAAAAAACAAGGATTTAGCAACAAACCTTAAGAAATGGCAACCAATATGAAATACTTGTGGCGAATTGATGTAGTTGTTGACTTCATATATGTGCATTATAAAATGATTCAGAAGCCAGTATTCCTTGAATACCTTTCGTTATAAGATTGCGACCAAAGAACTTGTTACTAAATCTTGAAAAGTAATTGCGACGATAAAACTGACTTTCACAAGAGACTATTGAGTTACCCTGTACGTGATCCACATAACCTCGTTTGCACGTCTTCAGCACAACCCTGACAACAAAAAATAAATTTTTCTAATAAGTGCTAAAAAGATTAACAATCTGATTTTCAAATGCTGATAAATTAAGATCTGAATATTAGTGTGATTTCTAGCTCTAACTTACAAAATGAATCAAGAACAAAAGTTCAATGATCTTTATTGGAAAGTATTATAGACCTTACTGTTTGTCATTGGAACCGGTAAGCACGAGTGCGATCTCTAGTGACGGCATTGCAGCCATGTATAGCTGAAGTTAATGCGGATATATCATTAGAATGGTGTTCCAATACATCTTGTGATGTACCTAGTTGTAAGTTTCCGGATTCTGGTTGAGGAGTTTTGATAGAGGATATTTGTTTCTCACTTTCTCTTGCTATGTGTATTTTGATACCTCAAAACTTCCAATAGGGGTGTTGTGTTGTGTCTTTCCGTGTCCTAATTCCTAACCACATAATCAAGAAAGAGGGATATGAACTAATATCTTCTTAATTAATCACATGAGTTCAAACCATTAATTTCATAGTAAATGATTAATACCATTATTGGACTCATACGTGTGTGATATTTAAACAAAGCAGTGATCTCCATAAAAGAAGACCATTACAAATAGAACAACTTACTTTTGTAGCACAATGTACGATAATCCGTTAGCCTTCTGATAATGGATATTAGGACCAAATATGCAAACACTTCAGCAAACTTCTTAGGATCTTTACCAGGTGGAACATCATGGGATACATATAGCAACATGTTTATTTGGTCACGAAGAAAAGTTGCGCCTACATTTATGTTTCCTTAGGAGAGCAGCAAGTGTCGGAAAGCAGCAAGTGTGGTATTGGTGGTGTTGCCCTGTTAGGCACAATGTTTATGAAGATTATATGAATAAAATTTGTACATAAATCAAGCAGATTAGATAAATTTTGACCCGTAGAGAAACATTTGTATTATGCACGAAATCATGTTATAAAGAAAGTAATCAGAAAAGAAGTCAAAAAATAAATATCTGAAGCCTACCAAAAAAATTAAATTTGAGGCTACTCATTGGCATGTACTCGTAAACCTAAATGCAGTAACGTATCAATGTCACAAGATTCAAATGACGCAAGACACTCAATATGAGAACCTACATAATGAATTCCTGGGTCACTTGAAGACCGTTAAGGATGAGTTGCTTAATAGCAACTACCAATTCAGCAAACACATAGTTAGCTGCTCAAGCACTTTGAGCAGCTGAGATTTCTCACCGGAGAAGACAATTAACTGTATCAGACTAATATTTTCTATGGGAATCTGATATATGCATTAGCTTGGAAGGAAATGTTTAAAAGGTCCATTGATATGGGAACCTGCGATTACAATTTTTGGCTTTCTTAGTGTGTGTTTCAATTTGGCAATTGATCTTTATTTTTTATATCACTTTTAAACTAAGTATATACTCAAATTAACGTCACTAAAACGTGAATTTCTGGAACGAAGTTTCAAGTGATCAGACTCACAACTCGTATGAAGTAAATTTGAAGTAACGACTGAACAGGACATATGGCCATCTTTCATTGACTTTCAATAAGCATATAATATGAGTTAATTAACTTTAAAAATCATACCTAAGTTTCCCAAGAGCAAGTCCAGATTCATTAGATCGAAATAGTTCAATATCTTCAGGAGACATGATTTGATCGGTGGTTATGTTCTGAAACATTTCGTCTTGATGGATTCTACTTTCATTAGCAAAAGCATTCATTAGCACCACCGGTAGACTTGTGAGGCTGCACCATCAGCCCACTGCATTTTTCCTCCTAAGGAATACATTTGCAAAGTGAACCAATAGCCAACCGTTCAAAAAGATAAATAAAGTGCAGAATACCTTTACTAAACACCATTTTCCTCACAATGACTGTATGTCTCGTACTGATGCTTGTATAAAGACCTCCTAATATTTCTCCTTTGCATTTTATTGTCATTACCCCTTATATCAGGAAAAAAATAAAATCAAATCGGTTAGTTAAAGAAACTTTTAATATCTTAAGTTACATCCATGACTCGCCTCTTCTAAAGAAGCATTATCAGCCCTCTCTCCAATTCCGTTTACTGTTCATTCCCACTGTCTCGCACCTGAAAAAGCTCCGTAGAATCCGCACAACTAATTAAGTATATGTAAGATGATAGGTTAACTAAGGCCCAATCCTAATCAGTGGCTTAGGCCCTGAACTTAATTGTGCATTTTATTTCTAGCATAATAATACTCAAAACAATGGTTGCTTCCATTTTATTACGATCTGCGAGAAGCGGCCAGTTTCATCAAGCTTCACTATTGGCTTATAAATCATTGGCAGAAAGTGCCAAACCAACTCATTGTAGATGGATGGTATCCGCAGGAGTGGTAATAGTGACAGCAAAGTCTTGTATTTGCCAGTATCGGACATACTGATTTGTTCCTTAGTTGGATATGCTGAGGAGCAATATTTTGTATGCCAGAACGACCTATCTGATGTGGTTTGCTTTTTGGAACATTTCTTAGACCTGAATGAATGTAAATTTGGTTAACGCAAGCACACATGTAAAGTGAATCAAAAATATAAAGCAAAGATAAAGTCAAATTATTTCCAATCAAATTATACATAATATAAAAAATATAGGTACATTATTAATATAATCACTTTCATTAGTATGTTTCTGTAACTATGTGGTATCCATTTTTACAGCGAGTTGTGAAATTTTCCATGATTTTAGGACATTCTTCTGGGTACAACTTCATGTGTATATCACAAAGTGTTGTGTGCATAATCTAGTACAGTAAATATCATCAAGGTAAATGATAGCTGAATAGTAATCAGTACAGCTTTTGTTTAGAAACCAATGTAACAAACCTGTAAGAACTTCGTAGATGAATAGTAAGCCTGCTTTGTTTTCACCCTTTCGTACATAAAAGTAAGCGTCGTAATTGGCTCAGTAAAAGTAATTTCAAAATAATAGTGCAGTCAAAATCATTAGTGCGTGGTTTCAGGCCATGGGTATGAAATGGTAAAGCGTAAGAGTGTTTTGTTGAACCTGTTAGCATTGGTACGATCAAGGCAATCGATGCAGTTGAATCGAATTAATGCATACTGATCAGGTATTAGATATGAATGTTTGCAGATATCTTTGTGCCTATAACATCAATATATGTCTCAAAAAACCAAATTGTATGGATGCATCCGGAACTGAAATTTAGCTAATAGCACCTTAAAAATATACCTGCAAGCAACCTAATCATTCCAGCAACTTTGAGTATGTGAACAGTCCACCACCAGGTACAGAAGAATTACACGCACACTTGATTTATGTGGTACTAATACACTTGTTAACCTCATTAATATTTTACTTACCTCTATCATCAAGTAAGTTGACCAAACAAATTTATGGCAAGTCATAAGTTTTTTTTCCAAAACATATATGCTTGATGAGAATTTTGTTAAAATATCGAACTGTTCAAACTGGAAAACCTAATAAAATTAGATATAAAATAGTGGTTAAGGCAGAAGGTCTCCCAAAAGTGCATTTGCAATAATGCATAAAATTATAAAATGTCATATTTGCTCTAATATAATTATTAATAAGAAACTCTTACTATATTAGGATAAACTTAACCAGATTAATAAAAGCTACCCTTAAGATGATGAAAAAGAAAAATAGATGAACAAATCAACAAAAATAAAATTGGAACATAATGTAAAAACCTACTGTTACAGGAGTAATTAATACATACCAAAAGAGATGCACGAACGGTAACGACAATCACCTACGGCTGAGCTTTTTGTTGGCTGGTCCATTTTGGTGGCAACAAAATACCCTCGGTCTCCTTCTTAGTCTTCAAGCTCTGAGACTGGCTCAGTGAGATCCTGTATGCGTTTGCGATCACTTCTAGAGGCATAGCTCAATACAATCTAATAATTATAAACTCACAAGCTTCACCTGGGCTA
Organism: Glebionis coronaria; assembly: GCA_025667525.1. NCBI lineage: Eukaryota > Viridiplantae > Streptophyta > Magnoliopsida > Asterales > Asteraceae > Glebionis > Glebionis coronaria. The sequence goes on along the minus strand of CM046882.1, from coordinate 223,264,705 downwards.
CACATTTATGATCACCTGCAATCAAACCACAATTCAAATATCAGATTTTGTTTATAACTTTAAATTGAAATTTAAAGGAAAACGGAGTCAATAAACTAATTTACTTTCTATAAAAACGTAATTCACAACAGTAAAATTAAATAAATTATCAATTTCGAATATCCCACATAATCAAACCTCGTTACAATATTTTTCATTAGAAAACAAAACTTTAGACATCTTATCGATCCATGAATGGGCACACTTAGTCCAATAACCTAATTTATCAACATGTCTTGATAAGTGTGCACACTTCGTTCAATAACCTAATTAATGCTGCAAGGAGGGACGACCATATGTTCGGTTCTTTTTAACTCCGAGACAACTGCATTCAGGACAAACCCGCTTTTTGGCTGACAGAATTAAAGGAACTCCCATTTGCAATATCGGCATGCTCATACGGCTCCACAATGTCAAATTCTTAACCATTACGAATTATTAATATCAGAATTAATAAAAAGGGTGTGTGATTGTATGTGTTATTATTAATTTAGGGTTCATTGACCATACCTTCTTTTCTTCAGGGTGTGCGATTGTAGGTGTTTTTTTTTAATTTAGGGTTATGATTGACCGATGAATTGTGTGCTCGTTAGCTATGAATAATGAATGAAAATTAATCGAGAATTATATTACATAATTTTATTTTAAGCAGTAATTATTCACAATAATTTTTGGAAGGATTATATTACAGGGAGTCGTGACATTAAGCCTGGAACGTGGCACGTTAAGCCCAGAACGTAAGCCCTAAGCCCATGTGCTGACTAGGATTAGTGCTATGATTGATGACGTGGCAAATCCCTCCTCTTATATATAATGTAAAGATATATATATATATATATATATATATATATATATATATATATATATATATATATATGTATATATATATATATATATATATATATATATATATATATATATATATATATATATATATATATATATATATATATATATATATATATATATATATATATATATATATATATATATATATATATATATATATATATATATATATATATATATATATATATATATATATATATATATATATATATATATATATATATACTAGTAGGGTACCCGCGCAATGCGGCGGTAGGTACCTAGTAACTATTTTTTGCGACGAACAAACGTATTAAGTTAAACGTTTTCCTGACCTGTATGTTTCACGTGACTTTAACATTCACCTGGTCAGATTTTGTATGAATAATGAATATATATGTAACCGTACATTAATATCTTATTTCAAAATATCTAAAAATTTTCTGATATATTTTAGATGGAACATTTTGTTTGAGCCTTATTTCAAATGACACTTCTCTCATAAACGTATAATGGTTTCATGCTTAAGCGTTAAGAAAATTTTTGACTCATTCACAATAGTTTCAAAAGTAGCTTTACATTTATCATAGAAAGCCTCACATAAATTAGTGATATAACATTTCGACGTCAATGAAACGCATATGTCAAATGATAGATACAAAAAGGCCGAGGCAACTGATGGCTTTAAAAAAAAACGTCAAAAAGTTAGAAGCCAAGACATCCATAAAAGAAAAGCTTCAAAACTCGATTAATTGTGAGAGATATATAAAAAAACTCAAAAGATACCTCAAAACTTGATTCAATGGTGGAGCATTCCGGTGGTCTAGGTGGAACTGTGGTTGAGGAGAGGTTTCGCTTGGTGTAACTATGAGATATATGAATGGAGATATTTTATGTTTCTTTGTTTTGTACGTTTGTGGGTGAAAAATATATATGTCATTAGTTTTACGGTTACTTAATGGGCTGTTATAACAATTAAAGTTGACTGGGCTGTTATAAAATTGATTACACATTAGGACATTTTAATTTTCAGTTATAACTTTTAGTTATATGTGTATGGTTTTGTAGCAAAATTAATACATATCTTTCTTAAAGAAGAAATGTTTAAGGCTTATACTTTTTAAGACTTCTAAAAATAAAAAGGTCTAAATGCTTTATAAAGTATTAAGATAAGATTAAGATTAAGATAAGATAAGATTAAGATTAAGATATGAGATATATGAATGGAGATATTCTATGTTTCTTTATTTTGTACGTTTGTGGGTGAAAAATATATATGTCATTAATTTTAGTGTTACTTAATGGGCTGTTATAACAGTTAAATTGACTGGGATGTTATAAAATTGATTACACATTAAGACATTTTAATTTTCATTCATAACTTTTAGTTATATGTGTATGGTTTTGTAGCAAAATTAATACATATCTTTCCTAAAGAAGAAATGTTTAAGGCTTAAACTTTTTAAGACTTCTAAAAATAAAAAGGTCTAAATGCTTTATAAAGTATTAAGATATATATATATATATATATATATATATATATATATATATATATATATATATATATATATATATATATATAGAGAGAGAGAGAGTAGGGATTCAGTAAGAAGAAAAATTAAAATGAGAAGAATAATAAGAAGAAATCCTGACCACAAATTCCACAAAGGAAGGAGAGTTTTAAGGAGAAATGCATCTGACTTTGTAGGTGCATTTGAAATGTGTGGCTGTGATTTCTTCTCATTCTTCTCATTTTACTTAATCTTCTTATTTGATCCTAACTATATATATATATATATATATATATATATATATATATATATATATATATATATATATATATATATATATATATATATATATATATATATATATATATATATATATATATATATATATATATATATATATATATATATATATATATATATATATATATATATATATATATATATATATATATATATATATATATATATATATATATATATATATATATATATATATATATATATATATATATATATATATATATATATATATATATATATATATATATATATATATATATATATATATATATATATATATATATATATATATATATATATATATATATATATATATATATATATATATATATATATATATATATATATATATATATTTAATTGTTGTACAATGTGAACATATTATAGTATTTCTAAGTAATGTGGTGTATTAATAATTTTTTAAATGTGTATTAATTATTATGTATTTTTTAGTTTTATTATGAGTAATAAATTATGTATTAGCTGGTTTTAATATTATGTATTAATTAGTTTTAATAATGAGTATGAATTAGTTTCTAATTATGTTTATATGTTTGTACATTATGCATATAGTTTTGTAAGTTTTTTTTGTAATATTTTTAAAAATAGAAGTTGTTTTCGTTTAATATATAGTGGAGTTATTTTGGATATTATATTTTTTTTAGATATGAGGGAACTTATTCTCACCATTTATCTTATTTCCGTGTAATAGATAAAATTAAATATATTTTATTTTCTCCCTATTTTTTATAATTTCCATATCTCCTAAACCTTAATTGTTAAACCGAAAAAAAATATTATCGCGACGAGCATTTAATTATCTTTCTACCAATAAGCACTATTATATAATTTTGTAAAAAAATTCAATTTTTTCTTGTTGTTAAAATTTACCTGAAATATCATATATGATAATAGTGTTTCATCATATATGATACCAGTGTTAAATCATAAATTATTGTTAAATCATATATGCTATTGGTTTATATCAAATATGATAAGTTATATCATATATGATACTGGTGTTACATCATATAGTATCATATATGATAATATTCGACGACAAAAAAAAGCGTGAAAAAACCGAATTTTTTTGGTCGAAAGTGTATTATATAACATATTTATAGAAGATAATTAAATGATTTTCGTAACGGTATATTTTTGTGCGCATAACGATTAACGGAAGAGATATTAATATTTAAAAAAAGAGGGTAAAAATATATTTTATGTTTAATCTCATCAGTTGGATTAAAATGGATAAGAAAGGTAAGGATTAATCCATTAATATACAAATAAAATTTAGTATCCAAATAAACTTAAATCTATACTTCGTAATACGTTTTCTATTTTAAATTTATTGTTATATGACGATAAACACATAATAATCTATTACTAATTTCTCTCTTTTGCTTTTTAACAAAATGATAATCTTATTATTAGCTAATTAATTAAAGTTTCATTTAAATTTCAAATGAGGTTAATATATTAAATTTGAACAAATCTTCTTATTTAATTTTAGTAGCGCACAATTAAAATTAGACATATTAAAAAAGAAATGTAGACTATTAATTTGAGATGAAATCAATATGTATTTAGTAATTAAATTTTACATAATGAAAATGGATATTGATGACGTATAGTCCTCAGTCGGGCTGGATAGTCCGACTCATGGGTACTACCCGCATCCATCAGGAATGGATTGAATGCTTGTGCGATACGCGTGCGCAGAGCAGGAGGCCCGGTAAGTCGTTGTCGCACATACGGCTGATTAATTAGCCAGGTCCTTGTCGCAGCGCGACAGGATCAGACAAGAATATAATCTATCATATAGATATATTCGCCTAAAGGGAAGAGATATACACTTACCTTGGTTATGCGATAAGGATCAAACTATTCTAAGTCATTATCTCTTCCTTTGGCCGCAAGAGTAGGAGAGCCTAGCCAGGACTCTATCGAGTATAAAAGGAACCCCCAAGGTTCCACAAAGGTACGATACACATAATACCCTAAACACTACATACTCAAATCGATTACTCACTCTTACGTCGGAGTCTAATCGTGGGTCACAAACCCACGGTAAGCCTAATGGTGTCTGTTTAGTGCGCATGGTCCTCAAAACAAGTTTCACTTGGTGCAAGAGCCGGAGTCCACAAGGCCCCAAATTAAGCCTAATTTGGTCAAGCTCGGTCTATCCAACTTTTATATCAACAAGTTGGCTCCATCCGTTTGACCCACACTAAGCTCTAGCTAACGACGAAAAGCGGCATGAATGAAGGCCGTCAAGGATCCTCAACGGTAGATGGCCGTATCACATCTGTGAATGTTACTCCTGGATCTACCAGTGAAGCAAACACCCGGGATGTAAACAACCCCCAATTATAAGAACAGGCGGACTGTTCTCAACTCCCCTACCCGCCGTGGAGGAAAAATGCGCAGAACGAGAGTCAACTCAGCCTCCTCCCAATAAACAAAAAAGAAGGACGCTCCAAGAGGAGGGCGGGGAAGTCGTTGCTACGTAGGCACGCATAATGGAGGAGTACGTAGCCAATAACCTACAAACCCTCATCCATTTGGTTGTTAAACACGAGAAGATAATAAAAGAAGCAAAGTGCGCGAAACACGTCGAATCCTCCGAAAGCAACCTGTCAGGATCGAGTGATAACCTCCCGGAAAAACACATGCGCGAAGGTTACTCCTCGGATGACCAAAGCTTCTCGCAACCGTGGAGAAGAGCCAGGAAAAACGCTTTTACAAGGCGCATACAATATTACGAAGATACAAGAAAGCGCCGCATGCCATCAAACTTGAAATCTTATGATGGCACTTCAGATCCAGAAGACCACTTAAAAGTCTTTGAATCCCAGGAAAGTATTGAACAATGTCCAGAACCCGTATGGTGCAACATGTTCAACTCTTCACTCGTAGGTAACGCGCGGATGTGGTTCGACAGGCGTCCGCCACGAACAATCAACGGGTACGAAGTGTTGCGGAAAGCATTCAAAAGAAACTAGTGCAACAGAAAAGACATGATAGGAGTGTTGTATCACTTGCCAAAGTAAAGCAGAACCAGGGCGAATACCTGGAAGACTTTCTGGAACGTTTTAAGAGTGAGTGTCTTCAGATAAAAGACTGCCCAGTCATTATCTCTTGCTTCATGGCAGGTATACTAAGGCGGGTAAGATCCTTCATACAGGGAGAATCAGCTGCTTCAGAAGTAACACGAAACACTTATGACTACAGATCTGTCCACGCGCCCAGTGAAGGGCCCAGTAGGCAAGGAAGACCTTTAGGTCTTGATTACTTAGGAAGGAGAAGAGAGGGACGAGCTAATAACTTTAGGTTTACTCCCCTTAAGTTAACCCCAAGAGAAATCCTCGTATCAGAAGGTGCGAATTTCCCAAGGCCAACACCAATGACCACCCCGGTCGAAAAGCGCGTCGGCAATAGATATTGCGAATACCATGATGAGAGGGGGCATGCTACAAACGAATGTATTCAGCTGCAAAAATATATCGAAAATATGGTAAAGAAAGGCAAGCTGAAACACCTTGTCAAGGAAACCACGAAAGAAGAAAGACAAAAAATCGCTAGCGCAAATATTTACATGGTGGAATCATGGCAGTGAAGGACCAGACAAAAGGTGAGCCAGAAATTCTCGATGGGAAGAGACATTTACTTCCCCCCACTCAACGTGAGAAACGTCGCAGAAGGCCCGTTAGTTATAGAAGTAAGCGTTGGTGAGCACGTCATACATCGCATGTATGTGGATGGAGGTTCATCAGCAGAAATAATGTTTGAGCACTACTTCCTAAAGCTTAGTGCAGAAGTACAGAGCCAAATGATGCCTGCAACTTCCCCGCTCATCGGGTTCAATGGAGAGGCGGTGTGGCCTTTGGGCCAGCTAAAGCTAGTAGTAAAAGTGGGAAACGATGAGCACTCAACAAAATTCTCCATGAACTTCCTGATCATACGGTCGCCATCGCAATATAACGGGATAATAGGGCGACCAGTTATACTAGCAATGCGAGCGGTACCTTTGACGGCTCATGGCATGATAAAATTCCCAGTGGAAGGAGGAATCGTAACGATCTTCAACACATCGATAACTCCCCCGGAGTGTAACGCGATTACAGAACCTCCACGGGTCACAATGGAACCGAAGGTAAACTCACCGCCAAATCTAAAGGTAGCAGTGCATCCGCAGTATCCAGATCAAGAGATACTAATCAGAGGAACATTGTCTGACAAAGGAAAGACGGACATGTTTTGCCTTTTAAAGAAAAACCTAGACATCTTCGCATGGGAACCCAAAGATATGACAGGGGTACCAAGGTCAATAGTCGAACACAAGCTCCAAATCCGCAAAGGGTACCCTCCAATTAGGCAAAAGAAAAGAGGACAGGCCCAGAACGCAACAAGGTGATACTCGAGGAGGTGAAAAAGCTAGTAGACGCAGGAATCATGAGGGAATTTACTATCATGACTGGCTCACTAACCCAGTAATGGTGAACAAACATGATGGTAGCTGACGCATGTGCGTTGATTTCATAGACCTCAATAAAGCTTGTCCCCAATATTGCTATCCACTCTCAGAGATAGATTGGAAGGTAGAATCGTTGTGCGGGTACCCCTTCAAATGCTTCCTAGACGGATACAAGGGATACCACCAGATACAAATGGTAGAAGAGGACGAAGAAAAAGAAGCATTCCATACCAGCTAGGGGGTGTGTACTGCTACACAAAAATGCCATTTAGACACAAAAATGCAGGGGCCACGTATCAACGGCTGGTTGATAAAGCATTTGAAAGCCAAATAGGGAGATATTTGGAGGTGTATGTCGATGATTTGGTGATAAAAAGTCACACAGAGAGTGAGCTTATCCGGGATATAGAGGAAACATTCTCGACACTCAGGAGAATAAACATGAAGTTAAATCCCAAGAAATGTACTTTTGGGGCAACAGAAGGCATGTTCCTAGGATACATGATTGACCCCAATGGCATCAAACCCTGTCCGGAAAAAACAGACGCGAAAGCCCAAAAACAAAAAAGGAAGTACAGTCGCTAATTGGGAAACTAGCAGGGCTGAATAGGTTCCTGTCCAAATTAGCAGAGAAGTCGCTCCCTTTATTTAAAACGCTCAAAAAGTGCATTAAGAAAGGGGACTTCAATTGGACGAAGGAAGCTAGAAAAGGCCTTCGAGGAACTAAAGACACATTTATCTTCGCTCCCTATGTTAGTCGCGCCACGACCTAAAGAAGAGCTGATAATATATTTGTCTGGCACACACGGAGCAATCAGTGCAGTGCTAATGACGGATAGAGAAAATGTGCAATCTCCAGTATACTTCATAAGTAGAGCGTTGCAAAGCTCGGAGCTAAATTATACTCCAATGGAAAATTTTGTACTCGCACTAGTGTTTGCGGCAAAAAGGTTGCATCGATACTTCCAAGCGCACCCAATCGTGGTGATAACGGATCAACCCATAAAGAAGGTAATATCAAAACCAATGGTCGCAGGTAGGTTCCAGAAGTGGAGTGTTCTACTAGATGAACACAACATTACTTACAGACCGCGCAATGCCGTAAAGGGACAAATTTTGGCAAATTTCATTATTGAAAAACCAGAAGAAGGCGTTTAAAGGCCAGATCAAAAGGAAGAAGACCCAACCCCGTGGATCTTGTTCACGAATAGGTCTTCTTGCACCAACGGATCAGGCGCGAGGCTCATACTTACCAACCCCGAAGGAACGGAATTCACATACACATTACGTTTTGAGTTCACAGCTATAAATAATGAGGCAGAGTATGAGGCGCTAATAGCAGGGCTAAGAATCGTAGTATGAATGGGTGTGCGCAATCTCGAAGCAAACGTAGATTCTTGACTGGTTGCGAACCACATACTTGGTGAATACGAGGCGAAAGAAGATAATATGGTGCAATACTTACAAAAAGCCAAAGCGTTGATTGAAGGATTCAAGAAGTTCCAAATACGCCATGTACCCAGGGGAGAACAAGAAAGCAGACTCACTTAGTAAAATAGCATCCACCAGCTTTGCACATTTATCAAAACAGGTCCTGGTGGAGATTCTTAAGGACAAGTTAATAAAAGAGCAAGAAGTCACATCAATAGTAGAGGAGGAAGGCCCTACATGGATGACACCGATTGTGGATTATTTAACGAAAGATTCACTCCCACATGACGAAATCATATAACGACGAATACGAAGACGTTCGAGTCAATTTGAAGTCAGAGACGGGGTTCTTTACAAGCGATTATTCCTTCAGCCATGGCTAAGATGCGTAGGGCCGCGCCAGGCATAGTACGTCATTAGTGAAATCCACGAGGGGTCGTGCGACATGCACGAAGGACCATGGTCCATAGTAGCAACAACGTTACGCAGCGGGTATTACTGGCCAACCATGCATACGGACGCGTAGACGCTCATCAATAAATACACTGACTTCCAGGTGCACAGGCCAATACCTCGGCAACCCTAGGAGGAGCTCACGCCGATCGCGTCCCCCTGTCCATTCTTCAAGTGGGGAATAGATATCGCAGGACCTTTTCCCGTAGCCGCAGGTGGGATTAAGTTCTTCATAGTCACGATGGATTACTTCACGAGGTGGATTGAAGCGAAGGCAGTCGCAACAATCACGGGGAACCAGGTGAAGAGGTTCGTATGGGACAATATAGTATGTCGTTTTGGACTACCCGGTGAAATAGTTTCTGATAATGGAAAATAATTCGCGGAGAACCCATTCAAGGATTGGTGCACGAAAAATGGAATACACCAACGGTTCGTGTCGGTATCCCATCCGCAAATGAATGGGCTTGTGGAAAGAGCAAACAGGAGTATGGGAGACGACATAAAATAACGATTGGGGGAACACAACAGGAAATGGGTCGATGAGTTATCACATTTCTTGTGGGCGCATCACACGATGATCAAGACAGCTACGGGTGATACCCTTTTCGCCCTAACATATGGTACAGAGGTAGTTATCCCAATTGAGATTGGATTGCAAACACTCTACACAGCAGAAGTAGACATGGTTACAAACGACGAGGAGCTGCGATTGAACCTAGAGATAATCGAGGAGCGAAGAGAGTTGGCAGCAATCTACGAGGCTAAATCAAAAGAAAAAATGAAAGGCTACTACGATGCTAGGGTGAGAAAGACCTTCTTCAGGCCAGGTGAATTCGTGTATCACTCAAACGTGGCCAGTCGGGGCTGAGAATACAGGAAAACTTAGACCTAAGTGAGAGGGACCTTATATAGTGACAGATGCACTAGGGAATGGCGCGTATCAGCTACGTGACATGGATGGCCGCGACCGACAAAGGTCTTGGAACATATCCCATCTAAAAAAGTGCTACCTTTAGCGGTGGACTTCTTGAATAAATTTATTGTTTTTCTTTCATTTTATGTGTTAAATCTTGCAAGTGTTAATAAAACTATCGTGGTACCTAGCTAGTTCCATGGTGCATTCTGAAAACATTTCTTTTTGTTATACATATTTTCTTTTTTATGTATTATATATTGCCTACTGGCGCATGCGTGCATAATGTTTCCAGGAGAATAAGGTTCGTCGAGTAAGTGGGATGCAACCCCATCGACCATGGATCATGTATCCTTATTAGGCCCCTTTCTATTTATGACGTCATAGCAAGTTATGCAGCCAGTAAACTCTGAGACTGTTAAGACACAATCGTGCGCACCTAACAATTGGTCAGCCTCACCTGGCCGTCCTTATTGTAGTAGCGGTATACCGCACGTAATGAGCTTCTCAAACCCATATGGACCATTTATGAGTTTACATTAACTCATTATGCGAAATTGTGTTATCAACATTTAACACACTTATCATAAACAAAAATAGTGTTTATTACAAACGAGAGCGAACATTTGAGCATAACAAAATAAGCAACATATTTACGAGTCAGTAAAGCGGTTGGTGAGCAAATGGGTCTCAGATGAGGACCTCTTCAATTTCAGCAACGGTGGGCAGTAAGTAGTGGCGTGATGGTCCCTCAAGCTCTTCTCCATTCGGTCCAGCATGCGCGAGTCCCTCTCTAGCAGTGGTAATGGCAGCACATGAATGGAGGGTGCAAGGTGGGTCGCGCCAACAGATGGTGCAGCCTCTATGTTCAGAAGGGCCTTCTTGGCAGTAGCGCGGCTCTCATGGGCTGCAAGCACCTCGGACAACGAAACTTCCTTCTCAATTCTGAATGGATCAAGTGCGTCCCTGGGATGCGCAAATATGGGTATTGTCAGCTGCTCCATGGACGATTTCAGGTGGAAGTTCGGCAATGCTTCTGCGCCCTCGGCCTTGTGGCGCGCCAGCGTAAGGCCCTCCATCACAATTTCCAGGGTACCTCATGGTCCTTATCCTCTAAACCAAAGAATGGCAGTGGACAAGCTTTCATATCTTGCAAGGCTGTTGTAAGTTTGGAATCGGCCTTCGGATCATAAAAGGACACCTCTACTAATTCTTTATTCAGTAACTTTGCCTTGTGTGCTGTCACTAAACCCCTGGACGTACCCTCGTTAACCGCATCTATGACAGACTCGGAGAAAGATGTTCGCAAGTTGGGGTCTTCCAAAGCACCCATCGCGGCTAAGCGCAAACCATGGCATACTAGCCACCGCTTCTCGGCTGCTTCCTTCATTAGGCGAGGATACAGGTCTTCATCCAGCTCTATGCTCAACCTCTTTAATTGACCGCTGAGGTCACTTACATCCTTCTTCACCCTAGCGCCCAACGCGTCAACATCAGCCACAAACTTATTCTTTCTCTCCTCAAAGCCCCCCATAGCAACTTGGTTGGAGGCCTTTAGCTGGTTGAGTTGGACGCGCTCTTCGTCAAGAGCGAAGGATAGATTGTTCCTCTCCTCTGTCCAAGAATGGAGAAAGGCTGCATCTTTTCTCCCTCTCTTGATCTCTTGGTCGATTTTTTCTTGCATATCCCCCAGAGCGATGGATTTCTCTTCAGTGACCTGCCTCATTCTTTCCTCCGTCGTGCGGACTTTGGCAGACAACTCTAGGTATCTCTTCTTAAGATTGGACATCAATGTCACATGTTGCGCTTCTAGATAGCTGGCTTCATCGGCCAGGACGGCGTCGCTCATTCCCTCCAGAATTTCCGCCCAGCCAGGGGGCACAATGTTATCCAGAAAACTTGAGCAGTCAAACGTGCTTGTCAGATCAGAAGATGCAGGCAATTCCCAGTTGGGAGCAAAGACAAGGTCTAGGAGAAACGCGCTTCCCCCTGTTGATGAAGTCTCCTTGTGGGGGGAAGACGTGGTCTCAGCTTTAGCAGAAGACTTCTCTGGGTCGTCACTGATACATAGGAATGGTAGTGAGATGGGCGTGAAAAAAAAAACCAAAAAAAACATGTGAATAAGATCCACCATTGTTGATCCCAAACTCAGATCGATTAGCTCTGTGTAAACGAGATTAGATGAAGTTAAACACTTAGAGAAACTTTGTTTTATATGAAACAATCTAAGTATTATGTGGAATTAATACTTAAACAAGAACACACAAACAAAATAAACCAAACTTTCACTTTGATTGATTAATCGAACTTGCGTACAATGAAAGTGTAAAACATATATTGAACTAAGCCTAAAGGCCTCCTTTTATAGAATAAGGAACCTTGTACAAGAGTATACGTATCAACTATTTTAGGTAAGGATAAACACAAGAAATACATTGTCGAACATATCTTTACTAGAAACATAAAACGTATAGACTAACTATCCTATCAGTGCTTGACTTCTTCTCATCAACGCTTGACTTCTTCTTGTCAACGCTTGATCTGACAACGCTTGATTTCTTCCTATCAACGTCCAATTTCCTCTTGTCAGCGTCAAGTGTCTTGGCTTCTTTTTATTCCCAACAATCCTCCCCTAAATTTGATGTCTACTCTAGTAATCAAGTTTCTAAATAAAAACTAAATACAAGGAGGATTCTTACAAACACAAATTACTTGTTAAGTTGGAAATAAATAAATCTAATCAAATCTTTGCCAACGTCACTTGTGTAATCCATCTCCAGTTGTGTTGACACCATTTTTCTTCAAAACTTCCTTGGACATGGGATACTCAGCATCCACAAGAAGATATTTAGAAAACTTTGTAGTACTCAAATGATACACACCAGCTGGCGCTGCTGAATGTAGATGCCATTGAAGTCCACTGATATCATCATCAAGATCCTTCCATACTGGATCTTCTTTATTTGGCTCACACATTCTCTTGAATGTTGACCAAATCTTTATTCCACTGATTGAAGTAGGTGCTTCAGTCTTATACTTGGCCTTCATCAAACTCCAAAGATCTGCCAAGTTTTCCCTATCCAGGCTTGCAAACAAAGACACAAGAGTAGTAAAAGTATGTACCTCCTTCTTATATCTGCCAATCATCCAAAACCCACTTGCATCTTCCTCATAGTGAACTATAGGATTTCTGGAATCATAAGATAACACTTCTACCATGTGTGAAGCTTCTAAGGGTGAGAGCTTAATACTCATTCTAATAACAGCTTCACTAGGATTCACTCTATCCAAATTTTCTGGGAACTCAAGTGGAACTCCCTTCTTCAAAGGTCTTGGTGAAATTAAATCCTATTGGATTTGCATCTCTTCTGCAAGTTCTTCTTTTCTTTCATCTGAAAGAAGTCTGATAGTGTTCTGCTCTTGAACACTTGACCATATAGGATAAGCTTTATATTCCAACTCATCAAAAGACAAACCCTACAACTTCTTAAAAGTCCATCCTCCTTGATGACATCTGAGAAGCATGTAGTAGAGCTCCCTTCTATCCTTCTTAGTCTGTGAAAGAATTTTCTAGCCTTATACTTCAGAATCACCTTGCAATCTCTTTGAACTCTTAGTAGAATCTCCAAACCCTAAATTTGATCTGAAAGTGTCATGTCTGGATTCTCCATTACCTTATTTTCTCATGCAAAATACATCTGAGCTACTTTAGGCATCTCATAATCCACCTGATTTTTCAACTCTGCAATCCTTTCCTTTGCCAACTCATCACCATATTCAAGTCTCTCTGGTTGTTCAATAATCATTACACTTGAATTTGTACTCTCATCATCACTGCCTTCCTTACTCTCAATAGCAGTCTCCTTCATTCTCTCCTCTTTCTCAAGTTGTGCAGCCAACATGGAATCAAACTTTACTTGGGCTGCATCCTTGGGAACTACTGTTTCTATCATAATCCCTTTACCCTTATCTAAAACATCAATAACTGGTAAAGAAAATGGTAGTACCTGTGTAGACACATCCTTGATGATAGTTGATGACTGAGATACATCAACCACACCTATAAGTCTATCAACGTCCAAAACCTGTGTATCAACGCCTAACTTACTCCTATAAATGCTTAGCTTATCAGTGTCCAAAACCTTCTTGTCAACGCTCAACTTACTTTTGTCAGCGCTTGGCTTAAAAACTTGTTCCAGCATCTCCAAAAATGATATCTTTGTTGGAGTAGCCAGTGAAACATCAAGAACTGGCCTCTCCTTCAAGCTGGTCAAAGCTTCAGCCATCTCCACACAAATAAAACCACCTGAGCCTTTGTCACTTAAATTAAATGGCTCGGTAGAAGCTTTCTTCCCTTTGTAAGAATCCTCCCTTGATGAAAGGACCCTTGTCTGCCTTCTCCTAGTCTCAACAGCTTCCAAAACAACAATCCTCTCCCTCAATTGCTTGAGTTCAAGGCCTTGTGTAGAGACAGTAAGTACAAGGCCTGCATTTTGCTTTTGCAAGCTAATACAGACAGCCGTCAATTCTAATAATGTGTAAGGTTCCAATCTGCCCTCCTATAGAATGGGAATTTGACCTCCCAAAGTAGAACCATGGGGCATGGATGGGGTCTTAATGATGTTAGGACTGGCTTGGCCTGCATCTATGCTAACACCAATAGTCCTAGCCCCACCCATGTCACCAACCACACTTGTGGTGGTGGTTCTCTCTGCAACATGGATAAGACCACTAGAGGAGAACACTCCAGTAGTCCTTTGGCATTTTTCCATCCTAAAGTTAGGGGGTGTAGAGGATGAAGTGGATTGGGTGTCTGTTTGAAGGTTAAGGGGTGTTGGGTTTGTTGTAAAAGGGTGTTAGCATTTGGATTTGGAGTGTCAACGCTAACATTTAACGTGTTAGTGTTGAAGAATTCTTGGTCAACTTCCATTTGCTGGTGTGATGGTGGTTGTTCAGGCAATGGGTCTGGGTGTGGTAGTGGGTCTGGTTGAGGTTGTGAGTCTTGTTGTGGTTGTGCTGTTGCAATCACAGCAAGCATGGCTTGGGTTAGGGGTAAGTCTCTATGAGGTGGTGAATCCATCTTTCCAAAAAGTGCTTTCTTTTGAATAGGGATCGTATAAAAATCATTGTGATCCCTATTGCAGTATCTTTGTTCATCAAAAACCATTTGTAAAAACCTTGGGTAAGCAAGAGTCATCTTGCTACCCTTGTTATGACACATGCCATCAAAAATCATTTTTGAAAAACTATATTTTTACCCAGTAGCAATACACACAATGGCACTCCCAATTGAACGGTTAATTTCATTGTATGCAGTACATTTGGGACTCAGACATTAAAGAATGACATGTATCAAGTACTTCCAAGCTGGGGGAAATTCCTGTTTTGTATATTTGTTTAAATGGCCATCTTTTGGCAAAGGATAACCTAAAGCTTGGAGTCCTTGTTTTAGCTCACCAATGGGTAGGGTGGTTATACCATCTGCATCATTAAGATGCAAAGCTTCTGTAACCACCCATGGAATCCCATGGACTATAGCAGTCAATGTAGTCACATTATTAACTGTTGAGGAAGTGACAGTATTCCAAAATTGTTTAATATGTGTGACAGGGATAAGAGGAGGATGAGAAAGTGCATACCTTAATGGGGATGCATTTAAATACTCCAACATCTGAGTATATTGGGGAAACAGAGCATCATCAGCCTCTAAATAAGCAACCATGTTATGCTGACTTCTGAACCCCAATTCCAAATCTCTTGGTTTAAACTTAGGCGCCATTGATGTAGAAAGCTGTGATAAATGTTATGAAAGATGAAGGTTTGTGAAAATTTAGTTAAACAAGAATAAGCAGTTACCCTGTTTCGAAGGAATGAGCCAAATATATAGGAGAGGTGAAAACATGTGATTGGTTAAAGATGAAGCAGTTATTTTCAAAATATAATGATTAAAATCTTGAAAATATATAACTTATCTTGTGCATTAATAAAAATTTAACAACTCCGACAATTACGGCCCAAATTTTTGTCAAAAATAACAACTGGATAGGACCCAATGTTTATCAACGGTCAAAATAAACTCATCAACGCCCAACAGCCATATTCTTGTCAACGTTGGATTTTGCCATGTCAACGTCAAAATTGGTCCTAACAACGTTTGGAAATAAAACTGTCAACGTCCAAAAATAAAAATAATATAAAAGAAAAAGGACCTTAACAAAGTAATTTATCCTAGTAAAGATAACTTATAGACTGAAAATCACCATAGGGTGGCAAGCATTGTCTAATCATGCACACTTGCTTAAGCAAGATAGACATAATTGTCCTCAAGTGTCCCTTGCTAACCAGAGTTCTTAACAATGAAGTTATCTTATAAAATCCTTTGTAACTTCCCAGGTAAGCCCAATAAAAATCATACCCAAGTCTCCCAACAGACCACATCTAATTCTAGGTCAGAAAGTCTTGGCAGCGTGCAAAGTATATCAACTTTGCATGCTACAGTGCCTCACGATTTAGTAAACTAACTCGTACTCACCAGTGGACACAATCTAGAATTGTGATAAGAGTATTATATGAATACCCAAAAAGTCCTAAAGGTTTCCTAAACCTCCCCTAAAAACATGATATACAAGTTGCCAAACATAATATATGCAATAAAAATTTATGTCAAGATAGGAATATATATATTCTAACCATCATCCATAAACTTGAACATGCTCCAAGTAAGCTCCAAGGATCCATAAGCAACTCTGTATCCATTTGTACAATGCTCATAATGCCTGCATAATTAGATCAAAAACCACAAAACTAACATATTGCTGTCAACGCCATTTGAACACTTAACAGCGTTAAAATAACCTTTGTCAACGTTAGACAAATAAAATGGAAAATCTAATTTTGTGAAAGTCCCTAATCAATGCGAGAAACCCTAATCTTAACTTAATCAACACAAGGTATTACTTTTCAAACGTAATCTTATTATTGTATAATAAAGAATTACAAGTGTTATGGATAACACCGTTTGATGACAATGTGTTGTGCACACTTTGAACAACAATAAACCTTAACTTATGAATACAGTCGTAGCTGTTTGATTCACTAAGTTACACGCACTAATGTTCTTAATATCTCAAAGTGTTAAATATTAATGCAAGGATACACATCCTATTTATAGTGTTACGAGTTTGACTTGAACAGTACTTGATGTCGACTACACAACTTTTACAAGTTCCCACATCAGTCACATGATGTCCTTCTATTCTTGGTAGTCTTCCATTATGCTTTAAGGAACAGTTGTCCAAAACAGTTTCCTTATTCTTCATATTCTCGAACACACAAATGGCATGTCCAAAGTATGCTGAGAGTTATCAGGGTATTGCCACCCCTGTTAACTCTCAACCCCTCAGAGTCCCTAATACATCTTGGCTGTTATCCATCACAGCCAAGGAGTATGTCTTCAGGTAATCTTCGACTTCCCTGACAATGTCTCTGACATGGACTCCTCTGAGGTTGCTCACAGAGATTCGGATCTCTGTGAGTCTTGTGAAACTTGCCTGCCTCCTAGGCACAGGCAAGGGACTATCTATCAGCCTAATTATGTTTAAATCAATGAACAGGGAATCTAACAAGTTTAGATTCCCAACAATCTCCCCCTATTTAAACATAAATAGTGCTAGATCTAACTAAGTTAAGGTAAGTGAGTTTAACAGCTTCTTCTTACACATAACAGATCTAAACAAACATACCTCATTATTTTATTAAGACTTAAAGAAAAATTACAAGTTCAATACATAAGTTAAATAAAAGATGAAGGTAAAAAGGGCTGATACTATCTTCAATAGTCATCATTTTTTATTCTTTCTTCAGCTTCGGCCACATCTAATCTGTTATCAATTTCATCCTGCAAAGTCTTTGCAAACTTCTTGGAATACTCTGAGTTGATCTTGAGACACTTCCTGTGACAGAGTAGCTGAATAGTTGAAGCCAGGCAAAGCTCATCTTCCCTCTGAAAAGCATATTGGCAGGCTTTGTTCATAAACGCCATTCCTCTTTCAGGCACTGAGTAAGTCTGACCATCAACAGGGCCAACTATACCATTAGGAAGGATCAGATCCCTGTGCATGCCATCCACACGAACATCTTCAGTAACAAAAGTTTCATCAATGATTTGGGAAATTCTTCTTCTTTTGTTGCCTGTCTTTGGGGGTCCTTGTTCGAAAAGCTGTGGTGGAGGATCAATCTTGAGTTTGGCAGCTGTTTCCTTGATCCAGTTAAACTTAGCCTTAAGAGTTTTGAGCAGAAGGAAATTTGCCTGTCCAGACTTTTTGGCAGCTAAGGCTTCGAGTTCAAACCATTCTGATAACCCAAGTGTTTTTAACCTGAAGTTGTCAAACACATCCATATTCCCGGTTTGATTATCCCTCCATAAGATCATCTGTGGGGTGTTTGTGGACTTGTGAATGGTGTATCTAAACTTGGTTATCTTGCCAGCAGCATACCTGTTGTTCACGCAGGCATCATAATCAGCTTTGACTTTCTTTAAGGCCTCAGCGCGTTTAAGTTCCATTTCCCTCAACCTTTGTTTTTGTTTTTCTTTTTCAGGAGGTGACATCTTCCTCAGAGTAGCTTCATTTAATTCTTTGGCTGCCTTGAGCTCACTTAGTCTTTTGAATTCCTCAGCCTGTTGCTCTATTTCTTCAGGCGTTAAAGGTCTCTCATCGGAAGGTGTAAAGGTTGAAAAGTGGGAAAGGTCTGTTGTGGATCCTCCTGTCTCTAGCATCGCAGCTATCTTCTTAAGTTTGGTGTCAGTATCAACCAAAACTATCTCTTTACCTTTCTTTGAGACAGAGGACTCCACACTTATGTTTTTAAAATCATCAGCTCTTTTGAGGAACGCTGTCTGAGCCTGATTTTGAATAGATTTTGGTAGGGAGCTCACAGTGAATTTAAGTTTCTTGGCTGCTGGTTCATCATCATCCTCAGGCTTGCTGATGTTAACTAAGATCATGGATTTAGATGAGTCAGCTCCATCTTGTGTTTGTTGCTCCCCCTGAGTCTGATCCTCATCATCAGGTACTATAACTGGTTTGATGACTTGAAGAGGAACAGGTTTTGTTGAAGGATTGGCTGAAGATGAGCCTTGTTCAGCAGATGCAAGACTGAGTATATTAGTCTTCTCCCCCTCACGTTCATCCTTACTTCTCTTATGCTTGGATGAACGTGCCTGAAATCTCCTTGCAATCTGCTCCACAGAGGCAGCCATGGCACGCTGTCGTTTTCTTGATGCCCTGGCAATCTTCAGCAATAGGTTGGCATTGGCATTGGTATTTGCCTGAACTCGCCTGACAATAAAACCAGCATGGTTGTATTGCCTGTTGCGCACTGCATTGAAGTGTCTGTTCATGTTGTTTTCTTGTTCTTGGATCAATGCAGGGACAACCGAGTCAATTGCATTCTTGATTCGTGTCGAGAGATGACTTAGTCCCTGAGCCACACCTTTTCTTGTACCCTCCTGAATAGGCTCAGTGACAGCCTCAGTCACAGCCTTCTTTATAATACCTGGAAAGGTGACAGTAAAATTGTGCATCTCTGACTTGATCACGTCCAGCTTTCTTGATAAGCGCTCAATATCAGACTGATGGTGTACAGGCTGAAGATTCTTGATATTGAGGCTTTGTTGAGCAAAATCATCCTCCCTTGGAATCAAGTCGAAGTTAGTCTGGGTAGGATGATCAAACAAAAGGAATTCAGCTGTTGGATCATAAATTGGTCTTTGGAAGACTGTTGTTGCAGATGTAGCAGAGTTTTGTGTGTCAACAGCTTCCTTAAGAGGAGAAGTCTTGTCATCTTCTTTAGGAGGAGAGGCTGACAGCTGGTCATCCTCATCTTCTTCCTCCTCTTCATCAAACATTCCCTCAGGGAATTCATCTTCAGGCATTGGTTCAAACTCAGCGACATAATCTTCTACAGAAAGCATTTCTTCATCAGTATTGAGCACAAGTTCTTCTTCAATCGGAATGTCCTGAGTTATTGTTTCAGCCTCCTTTTCATGTACCTGAGGTTCTTGGACTGGCTGTACAATTTCAGCCTGCAAGTTTGTTGTAATTAGTAACAGGGAAAATATAAAGTGAATGGTCGCCATTTCGCTGTCCCAGAGAGGCTGAGGGTGATTACTCAGCCACTCCAAAGGATAAATCCTTGGGATTCTTTTAAGTGTGAATGAAGTGTGGTTAATGGCCGCCATTCGCTGCCCCTAGGAAAGCTGAGTGTGATTATTCAGCCCCCCCAAAAGGTAAAAACCTTTAGGACTCTTTTGATTGTGAAACATATGTTGTTTAATGATCGCCATTTCGCTGCCCCTAGGAAAGCTGAGGGTGATGATTCAGCTCCCCCTGAAAGGATAAATCCTTTGGGACTCTTTTAATGAGGGAACCAAGAGGCTGTGTGAAGTACAGCCATCAAGGTTGAGACATTAATGTATTCAGGTTGTTGTTAGCCTGAATATTGTCTAGAGGGTTCAGGGTCATCGGGGTGCTTTATAAACACAAATGAATCACTCCCTGGTGCAAAGACAGAGTGTACAGAAGTCTTAAAGAATTCTAAGTGAAATGACAGACTTCTATGGGTCGAGGATTACCCTAACTTCACCACTCTCTCCTACAGACAAATGAGAGTGGTTGATTGTGAACCTCTAAAAATGTACACTGATTACCTGTGAGATATCAGCTTGGTTTGGCTGGTTTCCTGTAGTCTCTGCTGACTTAGAGACACTAGACGCCTGTTGTTTGTCAGCCAAAGATTCTGTATCCACAAGAGTATCTGGACCAGAGGCGGTGTCAATCTTCTTTTCCTTGGCCTTGCTAACAGCTTTAGGTTGGGAAGAAGAGGGGATTTTCTTCTTCTTTAGCTGTTGGCCAGATGAAGCCTTGGACTTGGTAGTGTGCTGCCCAGAGGTCAAAGACGTAGACTTGCCAGCGACACTAGAAGTATTCACCTTCTCAGAGGAAGGGAGCAAGGGCTTCTCAGCGTTGGGTACCTGGTTGGCCACGTTCAGCATGTGTGCAGTCACAGGGATATCCTCAGCTCCTATCTCCTTATAGATGGCGCCTGTGATGCGATATGGCTTCAGAGCTGTCAAGGCCTTGTTATGGTAGTTCTCTCCCAGCAAACTCTCAAAGATCAGGGACAAATAACGCACATAGCAAATGTTCTTTTCCCTGACCTGATTCCGTCCTTTCAGCTGTTCTACCAGGTTAGAGAAAAGGATGCTTCCAACGTCAACATCAGCTCCCCATATTAATCCATACGCAATAGTCTGATGTTTGAACGACATTTGATCTTGTGATCCCTGCATGCCTCCCAGGGACTTCACAATGTGGGTGAAGAGGACACGCCACATAGGAGAAAAATACTTAATCTTCAGAGGGGCTTTAGCAAGGATTTCAGCTGGTGTGAGGGCAGGGTTAATGTCATGACAAGGGTTGAGTGTGGCCAATGCTTCCTTGACAGCCTTTTTGTCAACGGTCTTCAGGCATTCATCTCCATGTTTAAGTCCGGCCACACTGGCAAAATCAGCAAGGGAAAAGGCAAAAGGATGTTCATTGCAAGAAAGGCTAAAAGTAATGGTGTCTTCTTCAACTTCAGCAGAATACCAGAATTCCCTAAGGTATTCTTGGTAAAAGGTGGATGGAGATTTGGTGAAGGCTTCGTTTAGGTCACAATTCTGCATGAAATTTACCAGATCTGAGTAGGTGTTGTTTGGTGCCTTGATCCATCCAATAGCGTTATTTGAGGCGATGATGCTCTCGTTGATCTCGAAGTTCACATTGGAGGCTTTTGGTACTGGAAACGCCATTGATTTTAAGGTTGAAGGAGAATGAAAATGGCGGATGGTTGAGAGAGATAAGAGTTTTAGAGAGAGAAGATGATTATGAGAATGGTGGTGGGTGAGAAGAGAAAGAAGACAATATATATAATCAAACTTGAATGAACAGTTATTCAACCGTATTAAATGCAAAAGCGAAAATGACTGCTCAAGTGGGTCCCCTTGACCTTTCAAAAAATTTTGTCTCCTCGTTATCCGAAACTTAAATGATTAAAAAATGTGAGAATGTTTTTCGCATTTACTTGGAACGCAACTACCTAGTTACATGTGAAAAACATTTAATAAAACATTTAATATAGAATCAATCATTTAATGAACACATTTAATATCAAGCCACAGGCTTTGAGATATTGAGCATCCCTAGCTTAGCAACTAGCCTGTTGAACGTAGGTTCAGCCAAAGGCTTAGTAAAGATATCAGCTAGTTGCAACTCTGTGGGAACAAAATGCAGCTCAATATCTCCCTTCATAATATGATCCCTGATAAAATGATACCTGATATCAATGTGTTTGGTACGAGAGTGAAGAACAGGGTTGTTGGATATGGCAATGGCGCTGGTGTTGTCACAAAAGATTGGCACTTTGTCATACAAGATTTCATAGTCAGCCAATTGACTTTTCATCCAGAGCACCTGAGCACAACAGCTGGCTGCAGCGACATATTCAGCTTCAGCTGAAGACATAGCCACAGAGTTTTGCTTCTTAGCACTCCATCCAACCAATTTTCCTCCTAGGATTTGACAGCTGCCTGAAGTACTTTTTCTGTCAATACAGCATCCAGCATAATCTGAATCTGAATAGGCCTTGAGATCAAAGCCTGATTCCTTTGGATACCATAGTCCTAGGAATGGTGTTCCTTTGAGATACCTGAAAATTCTCTTAACAGCCACTAGATGGGATTCTTTTGGGTTAGCTTGGTACCTTGCACAAAGACATGTGGAGAATTGGATATCTGGACGACTGGCTGTTAGATACATCAGTGACCCAATCATGCCTCTATATAAAGTCTCATTGACAGAGACCCCTGACTCATCAGGGCCCAAGTTGTTGGGTGGAAGCATGGGGCATTTCACTGAAGCACAATCAGCCAAGTCATATTTTTTAAGTAAATCCTTAACATACTTTTCTTGACAAATAGAAATTCCCTTAGGACATTGTTTAATTTGAAAACCCAAAAAGTAAGTTAATTCACCCATCATACTCATCTCATATTTCTTGGTCATTAATTTAGCAAAACGTTTACTAAGATTGACATTTGTTGACCCAAAGATGATATCATCCACATAAATCTGCACAATGATGAAATCACTCTTGTCCTTGAAGGTAAAGAGTGTTATATCAATAGAACCCCTGATAAATTTGTTTTCAGATAAGAAATTTGAAAGAGTTTCATACCATGCTCTTGGAGCTTGTTTCAGACCATACATTGCCTTGTGAAGTCTGTATACATGGTTGGGAAACTCGCTGTTTTCAAATCCTTCAGGTTGAGCAACATAGACTTCCTCAGCCAAATCACCATTGAGGAAGGCACTCTTTACATCCATCTGATAGACAGTGATGTTCATATAGGCAGCATAAGCAAGAAAGATTCTGATGGCTTCAAGTCTAGCAACAGGTGCAAAAGTTTCATCATAATCAATTCCTTCAGTCTGAGAGTATCCCTGTGCTACCAATCTTGCCTTGTTCCTGATGATGTTCCCAATTTCATCCATCTTGTTTCTATAGATCCATCTAGTGCCTGTGATATTTTTTCCAGGTGGAGCTGGCACTAGTGTCCATACTTTGTTCCTTTTGAACTGATTGATTTCTTCTTGCATAGCAGCTACCCATCCATCTTCTACCAGAGCCTCAGCAACTCTTTTAGGTTCAATTTGAGAAAGAAATTCAGCAAATAGACATTCATTGGCTGAGGCTGACTCAGAGTCTTGGATTCGCTGTCTGGTTGTGACCCCTGCATTTGGTTCCCCAATGATGTTGACAAGAAGAATGTGTTGATCTCTTGACCACTTATTTTGAGGAGCTGGAGTTTCAAGAACAGGGGTACTTGAGGTCACAGCTGGAACAATTTGAGTCTCATCCTGCTGACTAGGAGGGCTTTCTTCAAAGACTACTTCAGTGTCTGAGTCTTCTTCAGCCACATCAAGGGAAGCAATTTCATTATCAGCAGGAGCAACTTCAGAGGTTTGAAGAATTGGTGAGTCATTAATATCATGAGAAGAACCATCAGAGATTTGAGGTTCTTCTTCATCAAGTCCCTGAGAGGTAGGAACTTCTATGTTGTGAGTAGACAGAGGATCAAAAGCAGGAACATAGGGAGTGAGAGTGTTGGAGTGGTGATGACTGGTAGGTCTGGGTTCTGTGAACTCATCACTTGGAAAAGAAATATTTTCATTAAAATCTACTTCATCACCCTCTGTTCCTGTTCTCTGTATGACTTCATCATCTTCATTAAATCTGACATGGAAAGTTTCTTCAACTTCTTGTCTTCTGATGTTGAATACTCTGAAGGCTTTGGCTGTTGGAGAGTATCCCAAAAAGAATCCATCATCAGCCTTTTCATCAAACTTTCCAAGTTTATCCCTGTAGTTATAAATAAACACAGGGCATCCAAACACATGAAAATAGCTGACGTCTGGAGATCTTTTTCTGAAAACTTCATAGGAGGTTTTGCCATGTCTTTTGACAATGATTGATCTGTTTTGAGTATAGCAGGCAGTGTGTACAGCTTCTCCCCAAAATTGCTTTGGTAAAGCTGCACCATTTAACATAGTTCTTGCTGCTTCAATCAGAGTCCTGTTTCTTCTTTCAGCCACACCATTTTGTTCAGGAGTGCCAGCTGAAGAGAAGTTCTGTGAAATCCCTTTTTCATCACAAAATGATTCAAGTTGATGATTCTTGAATTCTGTACCATTATCACTTCTTAGAGATTTGACTCTAACATCATTCATATTTTCAACCTGTCTGATGAAGGACATGATGGCATCAGCTGCATCACTTTTCCTTATGAGAAAGAACACCCATGTATATCTTGAAAATTCATCAACTATGACCAAGGTGTATTTGTTGTGATTAATGGTTTGAGGTTTGACAGGTCCAAACAAGTCCATGTGAAGGAGATGTAAGCACTTGTCAATAGAGAATGATTGCCTAGTCTTGAATGAAGACCTGTGATGTTTTCCTTTGACACAAGCAGAACAAGTTTTGTCTTTGGAAAACATCACTGAAGGTAGACCAGCAACCAAGTTTTGAGTGGCTATCTTATTGATGTTCTTGAAGTTGAGATGAGACAGTCTCTTGTGCCACAGCCAGTTGACACTTTCAGAGGCTTTGGCAAGAAAACAATTTGAGCTGTCTTCAGAGCACACAGCCATGTTGATGACATAAACATCTCTTCTTCTAGGTGCAACCAGCACAACATCATTATTTTTGTTGAATATGGTTCCCTGAGTCTTAGTAAACAAAACCTTATAATCAGCATCACATAACTGGCTGATGCTAATAAGATTGTGCTTAAGACCATTCACATATGCAACCCTGGTAAAAGTGATCCCATTGCAATTCACTGAGCCATATCCTTCTGTGTCACCTGAAGAGTTATCTCCAAACACCACTTTGGGACCTGGATCCTTTGAGTATCTGTGCAGGTATTGTTGAATCCCTGTCATGTGTCTAGAACAGCCACTATCTAGATACCATACCGATTCCTTGAGATATTTCTACACAGATACATAGAAACAGATTAGTTCCTATGGTGAACCCACTTTCCAGTGGGTTCCCTGAATTGCTTGTTAGCAACTCTTGTGTTCCTGAAAAACTTTTGGCGTTGGGATGGACAGTTCATGGTTTCATGGTTATAACTCCCACAGATATCACACCCAGGGAAGTCACCACACTCGTCTGAGTGATGGTCTGTGAACCCACAGAATTTACAGGGAGGATAAGAATTGTAATTTCCCTGTTGTCTTTTGGAACTCTGTGGTCTGTCCCTAGAGGGTGTCTGAGCTCTTTTAGCTGCCATGTGTCTGTCATGATCTAAGGTCGAGTGGTGAGTATTCTTACAAACATTGCAATAAGGTTTGATTAACCTTTCCCCTTTGGGTTCACCTAGGACAGACTTAGGTTCATGAGAAGTAGAGCATTCAGCGGAAGGCTTAATGTGTTGTTTCAAGAGTTCTACTTCTTTCATAAGAGACAACAGGCGATCTTTAGTGGTGGGGTCAACCTTATTCACAGCTTTAGTAGAAACAGGCTTAAAAGTTACTTGTTTACCAGTTGGTTTAGCAGGCACACGAAAAACTTTGGCTGGAGGATTCTCAATATCTATCTTAAGTTCATCCTTAGCAGATCTAGAAGAACTGCTAGGTTCAACTCCAGAGAGTTTGGGCAGGGGTGGAAGCTCAGCCACATCTTCAGAGACATGGTCATTAGTCAAAGAGGTATCTGACATATGAATAGTCTCTGTAGATTTAAAGACAATGTCTTTGGGTTTGGTGATAATCCTCAGCTTTTTATGTTTAGCAGTTATATCCCTGTTTAAGTCAGCAGGCACTTCATCCCTAAGCAATTCATCAATAGTAAACCTAGCACACAGCCATTTTTCAATAACTTTGTTTAATTCAGTGACTTGATCATTTAAAGCTAAGTTTTTCAAGGTTAATCTAGCTACTTCATTTTGCAGGGATATTTTTTCTAAGTTAACCCGCCTGAGAGTTTCACATTCAGCCTTAGCATTAATCATTTCAGTTTTAACAGAGTGAAACTTGTCAAGTAGGTTCTTCCTTTGTTCCTCAACAAAGTGCAAGTCAACAATGGTGTAATCAAGAACATGCTTACGTTCATCACAATCAGTCATAGATAGAAGCCTTTGTACCTTTTTCATTGTGATGTCGACCCATTGTCCTGATCTTGCATCACCTTTTCCAACAGCTGGTTCATCCTCAGCTATTGCCATAAAAGCCCTGACTCTTGTGGTGTCTTCTTCATCTGAAGTCAATGGTTCATCATTCTAATCATAGGTTTCAGCAACCAACCCTTTCTCAGCCTTTTTCTCACCACCTTTCTTTTTGGACATAGCTTCTATCTTCAAGTTCATCTGTTCTAACTCAGCTTTAAGTGCCTTGTACTTATTTTTGTAATCTTTCTTCTCAGTGTCTGAAGAATTGGATTGAGATGAGTTGTTATGTTGTTTGAACTTGTAGGGTTTGGATGAAGCTGATGGATAAGAGGGTGAGGATGTTTTGGTGGAAGGACATTCTTTTTGAAAATGTCCAAGCTTTCCACAGGCAAAACATGTTTCTTTTGACCTGTCAGTTGGTTTGCTAGCTGATCCTACTCTTCCAGATCTTTTGTAGTATCTTCTTTGGTTGGCTAGCAGTGCTCTTTCATGAAATTCTGCATTTAGGTCTGACAAGA
The DNA here is from genome assembly GCA_025667525.1 of Glebionis coronaria. NCBI lineage: Eukaryota > Viridiplantae > Streptophyta > Magnoliopsida > Asterales > Asteraceae > Glebionis > Glebionis coronaria. The sequence continues at coordinate 223,237,455 of CM046882.1, read as the reverse complement.
ACTCTTGGCTGCTACGGGTATCTTCTTCAATATCAGAATCGCTGTCAAGAGGATGTGTTGCAGAGATCAAAGCTTTGGAAGATGCTCCTTGGACTACAAATCTTTCAGTCTCTGATTTGTAGATAGTATCGATCAGCCCTTCTTCATAATTGTACTTTCCATAGAGCTGAGCAAGGGTATCATTTTTGATTGAGTTGTTAGCTCTCTGATTCTGATTCATGCTCAGCCACTTTCTTGGAAGGCTGTTGACAAAAGTGGCATTGATCTCAGCTTGACCAATAGTAACATCATTCATAGCGAGGTCATTTAGAAGAATCTTCAGCCTAGTATAGGTTTGCTGAACTTTTTCACCTTCAAGAGACTTAAAGGCATTAAACTGAAGTCTGAGTGCCTGAATCTTTGTCTCTCTTGTTTCAGAGGGTTCTTCATGGCCAAGAATGAGGTCTGTCCACATTTGTTTAGCTGTGGGACACTGAATGACAGACTTCATGATATGCTTTGGAAGACAGGAAATTATGATGCTTTTGAGACGTTTATCTTGGTTTGCTAATTTCCTATCAGCTGCGGTCCATTGTTTGACAGGCTTGGGGAGAGGGTTTTCTTCAGTAGAAGTAAGTGCCATGGGAATATATGGACCATTTTCTAAAATTTCTAAGAGAAAAGGTTCAAGTCCATCAAGGTATACAAGAAATTGACTCTTCCAACTGGCAAAGTCTTCTTCATCAAAGACTGGTACACTGGTTACGTGTGATCCACCTCTTGAGTCAAGAAGTTGGGGTAGATCATCGTCATTTGGTGGGGGGGTAAGTCTTGGTGAAGATGGGTTTCTGGAAGGTGAGTGTGGGCTAGAGGTTTCCGGCATGGTGGATCTTGATTATAAAACGGAGAACGATGTTTCTTGAAGGTTTTAATATCAAACACCGCTCTGATACCAATTGAAAGTCCCTAATCAATGCGAGAAACCCTAATCTTAACTTAATCAACACAAGGTATTACTTTTCAAACGTAATTTTATTATTGTATAATAAAGAATTACAAGTGTTATGGATAACACCGTTTGATGACAATGTGTTGTGCACACTTTGAACAACAATAAACCTTAACTTATGAATACAGTCGTAGCTGTTTGATTCACTAAGTTACACGCACTAATGTTCTTAATATCCCAAAGTGTTAAATATTAATGCAAGGATACACATCCTATTTATAGTGTTACGAGTTTGACTTGAACAGTACTTGATGTCGACTACACAACTTTTACAAGTTCCCACATCAGTCACATGATGTCCTTCTATTCTTGGTAGTCTTCCATTATGCTTTAAGGAACAGTTGTCCAAAACAGTTTCCTTATTCTTCATATTCTCGAACACACAAATGGCATGTCCAAAGTGTGCTGAGAGTTATCAGGGTATTGCCACCCCTGTTAACTCTCAAACCCTCAGAGTCCCTAATACATCTTGGCTGTTATCCATCACAGCCAAGGAGTATGTCTTCAGGTAATCTTCGACTTCCCTGACAATGTCTCTGACATGGACTCCTCTGAGGTTGCTCACAGAGATTCGGATCTCTGTGAGTCTTGTGAAACTTGCCTGCCTCCTAGGCACAGGCAAGGGACTATCTATCAGCCTAATTATGTTTAAATCAATGAACAGGGAATCTAACAAGTTTAGATTCCCAACATTTTGTACAGAGACTAATAACAATGCATATCCTGTACATACTTTTACAATAAGAGTCAAAAACACATATTATGTAAGATTGATCATTCCAATACTTGTTACCAAGTATTGAAATCTCCCTGTATCAAAAGGTTTAGTTAATAAATCTGCCACATTTTCTTCTGTGTCAACCCTATCTGGTTGTATTAAACCTTTTTCAAAACAATCTCTTATAAAATGATGTCTAATTTCTATCTGTTTTGTCTTAGAATGATGTACAAGATTCTTAATAATGCATAAAGTACTGTTATTGTCTACAAAAATCTTGGTATGCATGAAATTATACCCATAATCCAACAGCTGGTTCTGAATCCATAAGACTTGTCCACAATAAGCAGCTACAGCTAGATATTCTGCTTCAGTTGTTGAGTTGGCCACCACTGTTTGTTTCTTGTATTGCCAAGATATCAACCTACTCCCAAGAAATTGGCATCCACCAGTTGTGGATTTTTTTATCAAACTTGTCACCTCCATAATCACTGTCTGAATAAGCAATAAGCTCCAATGGAGAATCCTTTGGATACCATAATCCCAAGGTGGGATAGCACCTAAGGTATCTGAAAATCCTTTTGACAGCATGTAGATGACATTATTTGGGAGTCACTTGGTGGTGTACACATGCACACACAACAAACATAATGTCAGGTCAAGAAGCTGTAAGATACATCAATGATCCAATCATTGACCTATAATTCCTGACATCCACCTATTTTTTATCTCCAACCTTTCCCCAAGGGTGTTCCCTATCCATGGGTGTGCTAGCCCATTTTTCATGTGGAGAAAAGCCAAACTTCTTCAAGATCTCAGCTACATATTTATCTTGAGAGATGAAGATACCATCTTCTTTCTACTGAACTTGTAACACTAGAAAGAAGTTCATATCTCCCATTGCACTCATCTTGAATTTGTCTATCAAGAGTTTGGAAAAGTCTTCACTCATCTTTGGACTGGAAGAGCCAAAGATGATATCATCCACATAGACCTGAACAAGTAAAAATTCCTTACCAATCTTCTTGGTAAACAACGTCTGATCTATGGTGCCCCTCTTGAATCCATTTTCCACCAGATAGGTTGATACTGTACCATACCATGCTCTTGGGTCTTGATGAAGTCTATACATTGCTTTCTTCACTCTATACACCTTGTCTGGATGTTCAGAATCCTCAAAACCAGGAGGCTGCATTACATAAACCTCTTCTACAATATGCCATAAAGAAAAGCACTCTTCACATCCATTTGATAAACTGTGAAGCCCATGCAAGAAGCATAGGCTATGAAAATCCTTATTGCTTAAATCCTTGCAACAGGTGCAAAAACTTCTTCATAGTCTATCCCTTCCTCTTGTGTATAGCCTTGAGCAACTAAACGTGCCTTGTTTCCGACCACAATCCCTCTTTCATCCTTTTTGTTTCTAAGAACCCATCTTGTTCCTATAGGTCTGACATATTTGGGACAATCAACTAACTCCCAAACATCTTGGATTGCAAATTGGTGAAGCTCATCTTGCATTGCTTCCACCCAACTTGGTTCTTTGAGATCATCAAATATCTTCTTGGGTTCGTGTTGTGACATAAAACAAGCAAACAAACATGCCTGAATAAGAGGGGTATCAACCTTCTTGTGAATATTGGCAATAAAACCTCCATGATTCTGATGAGACCTTCTAGTTTGAACAGGAGACATCACATCACCAATGATTAGAGAAGAAGGATGATTCTTGATACTAGATGTAAGTACTCCTCCTTCAATAATTGTGTTGTCCTCAATTTCAGTCTCCAAGTTGCCAATATCATCTTCAAATTCTCCTCCATCATCACCTGAATAAACCTCTTCGTGTCTAGAGGAAGGTTCACCTTGTTAAAAAACACTGGAAGAGAATAAATGGTCAAAAGAGTTGTCAACGCCTGAGTTGGGGCTGTCAACATTTGAGCCATCAATGCCTGAATTTGGCCTGTCAGCGCTAGATTTTCCTTTGTCAGCGCTTGAAGATTCATGCATGTTTTCATCAACTGGTTTTTCTTGTGGACCATCTTTTCCCTTTCCAGCAGCAGCAGCAGCAGCAAATCCATCTGTCCATATAGGAATGGTGACATACTATAGTATGGGAGCTGATTTGTCTGCATGTGATCCTACTTCCTTATCAACCTGTATACCTGAAATTTTAACAACTGGTTCTTCCACAACATATGAATTCACTTTCACAATGTTTGGATTAGTAACAGACATATAATTCAAGGTTCTAGATAAAGGTTCCAAGTCAAATAACCAATTTGGTCCACTCTCAGGATCACTAGGTTTACTTTCTAAAAACCTAACATGTACTTTTTCAAGTATATATTTTTCCTTCTTAAGGTAAACCCTATATCCTCTACTCTGCACTGAATAGCCCATAAAATAACCTTCATCACCTTTAGCACTAAACTTACCTAAGGCATCACTAGTATCAAGAACAACTACATAACATCCAAAGGGTTTAAGAAAACCAATATTAGGTTTTCTATTCCAAAATAGCTCATAAGGTGTCTTATTGTGGATTTTGTTGATCAATGCCCTATTCTGAACATAACAGGCTGTATTCACAGCCTCATCCCAAAATGTAATGGAAAAGTGCGCATCAGCCAACATTGTCCTAGCTGTTTCTATGAGTGTTATATTCTTCCTTTTAGCCACCCCATTTTGTTGTGGGGTTCTAGCTACACTAAACTGCCTAGTAATCCCTTTCTTGACACATAAGTCATATAACAACTTATTTCTAAACTCACCACCATTATCACTTCTAAGTATTTTAACCTCATTCCCAGTCTTTTTCTCCATTTGGGTAATAAAGTTAATCAAAACATCAACAGTTTCACTTTTCAAAGCGAAAAAGAAAGTCCAAGTAAATCTAGAAAAATCATCAATTATGACAAAACAAAAAGATTACCGTTTAAGCTTTCTATATTAGTTGGACCAAACAAGTCCATATGCAGCAAGTGAAGTGGTTTAGAACTAGAATGCACAAGTTTAGACTTAAAGGAGACTTTGTGCTGTTTGCCTTTAAGGCATGCAACACAAGAGTGGTCATTTTGGAAAGCCTTTTTAGGAAAACCATCAACTAAACCATGTCTCACAAGTCTATTTTTGTTCTTAAAATTTATGTGCCCTAATCTACTGTGCCATAGATTACTCTCATCAACTGAAGCCTTAGCATATAGACATGACGATTATTATTCATCCTAATTCCATTAAGATTCACATTATAAATGTACTTATGCCTAGGTGTTCTATAATCAATGAATTTCTCATCAGGTATTTTAAAATCTTTGCTTAACACCAAGCATTCAGTATCTGTGAAAAGAACCTTATTTTTGTTATCACAAACTTGTGATACTCAAGTTCTTTTACCATAAATACATTTTCAAAACGCAAATTCTTGGTGATAAGAGTGCCTTTGCCAGTAATAGTTCCATATCCTCCTCCAAAGTACACTTTGTCACCATCTTTAATGGGGGTAAAGTTGGTCAAATAATCTTCCTTCCCCGTCATGTACCTAGAGCATCCACTATCCCAATAGCCATGATCATTAACCTGCTTTTTGAATGCCCTGCACATAAAGAAAACAAATTAGTTTTCTTTGGGAACCCAAGCCTGAGCAGACTTGGATTCATTTGGTTGTTCAACAAGAACATACTTAGTCCTTATAACAACCCCTTGTTCATCCCTTTTTGGATTAAACACCCAGTTAACCCCAATTGGTTTAGTTATGACCTTTGAAATATAATGAAATCTGTTATAGGTCATAAAAATCCCATCTGAATTAGGGTTTTGGTCTTGTTTGGGTCTCCAAGTTAAGCTAGAAGAAGCTTTAGACCCGTTTCCCTTTGGTTGCAAGTATTTGGCATTACTTGGTCTAACAGTGATGGAAACATTCCTGTCAACGTTAAAATTGTTCTTGACAACGCTGAGATTGCACTTGTCAGCGTCAAAACTAGGGTTTGCTACAGGAACTCATTGTATGTTAGACCATGAATTTGTCTTTTCAAAAGGCCTTTGTCATAAGTATTAGGCCCTCTAGTAAATAATGGAGCTGGTTTAATGACTTGTGGACTTTGCTGGGCAAAAGGTCTGGGTTTGACCATGGTTGACTTTCTATCAGTGCTTGACTTCTTCTCAAAATTGAAGGTACTGCTCAAAATTGAACTTCCATAGCTCAAAGTTGTCAGGATCTAGCATAGGGATTTTTAGGTTATGGCTTGAGGAGGAGGTCAACTCCGGAGTAGACATGTTGTCTGGTTTTTAGGGTTTATTGAAAATTTAGGGTTTCTGGCGATTTAAGGTTTTTAGGGTTTTGTGTTCTTTAGATCAAAGTTCCTCAACAAGCTCTGATACCACTTGTTGATCCCAAACTTAGATCGATTAGCTTTGTGTAAACGAGATTAAATCAAGTTAAACACTTAGAGAAACTTTGTTGTATATGAAATAATCTAAGTATTAAGCGGAATTAATACTTAAACAAGAACACACAAACAGAATAAACCAAACTTTCACTTTGATTGATTAATCGAATTTGCGTATAATGAAAGTGTAAAACATATATTGAACTAAACCTAAAGGCCTCCTTTTATAGATTAAGGAACCTTGTACAAGAGTCTACGTATCAGCTATTTTAGGTAACGAGAAACACAATAAATACATTATCGAACATATCTTTACTAGAAACATAAAACGTGTAGACTAAGTATCCTATTAGTGCTTGATTTCTTCTCATCAACGCTTGACTTCTTCTTGTCAACGCTTGATCTGACAACGCTTGATTTCTTCCTATCAATGTCCAATTTCTTCTTGTCAGCGTCTAAATGTCTTGGCTTGTTTTTATTCCCAACAACCATATGTGGGAAAGTAGTTACCTTAGGTTGATGGTGACTGGAGGAGTGCGTAGGGGAGTCTCTGCAAGGTTCTCCTCGAACTCTTCCTCAGTTGTGCGCACCTCTGTCCAGGAGGGACCAGCCCCAGTGCGCGCAGATTTACGTGAAGACGATGGGGGGCTTCTTTGTCTTTTCCCTAATGTGGAAGTGTCCTCTTCCTCAAATCCTTTCGCACCTTTCTCAGCATCCTCGCTAAGATTATTTGAAGACAACGATGAGCTGAGAAAGGGCGGTGGTTGCTATTGCATTGATGGTTGCTGTTGTACTAGTAATGGCTGTTGTAACTATTGTGCTGGTGGTGGGGATGGTGGCTGGTCCGCGCCTGTGTCCTCATTCTCTTGGGCGGTGGATGGCTCCCTGACTTCCAGGTCCATGGTGTTATTTTGTGCGCGAACGTAGAGAGACTCTTCGTTTTCCCTCTCAGGACACGAGTAGACCATCAAATCTTCTGGGAAAGCACCATGAACGAGTTCAAGAAGATCCATAACTGCGCAGCAAGCAAACAGACAAACAGAAAGATAAAATTTAGTTTCTTGGCACAAGAAGGTACTTACAGAATGCTACGGTGGATGGGGGAAGAACCACTAACCCTGGCCACCCTGAGTGCAGAATACGAGTATCCTCTGTGCACCACAGATCGCTGCGCGACTTAGTCCAAGGGTGACTAGCACACTCTCCGGATACGGTTGTACGGGGATACGATTGTTGTTTAAAGTCTCCGCGTCTTCGGAGTTATAGGAGTTGCGGCCAGGTAAGGGGTCCTTCCCCACCATTCCAGGGGTCAAAAAAGGGAAGTGAAAAGGGAAGGCGGCAGCGTCAAGCCAGAAGAATTGGTCATTCCAGTCCCTTAGGGAGTCTATTTTTCCGTCGTAACATTGCATCCTGCCTTTTCGCTTAGCGAAGGATACCCATCCATTGGCTAATTGTCGTTGGTAACGGGGAAAAGGTCTACGGTGGGCTCTATGTCTAGGGTGCGGCAGTTTATTTCAAAATTTGAAATTTTAGCCTCCCATATGAAATGAAATTGAGAGACGTGGGTCTCATAATGCATCAACACACTAAGAAGGAAGCGTGACATGGGTATACGCTGGTTTGCGTAGTCGAAGAACCGGGTGTACACCCCTATCTTTCCCGCTGGGGCCTGGCTTATATTATGTCGAGGGTTAGGAACTTCTGGGTGCAGGTAATTAGGTATGTAGAAGTCAGTGGTGAATTGGTATAGCTCCTCTATGGTCAAGGTTGACGTAATGTCGAATAATTGTTTCACCATGGTGTTATATTGTAACACCCCCATAAAGCGGGTATCACAGTGGTGGATCGATGAGAAAATAGCTTACAAAGCACATATCATAATTATATGATTTTTGAAAATACAGTTGATGTAAACATTAATTTGGTACAATCGTTTAAATCATTGAATATCATTTGTTATAAATATCCCAGTAAAAGATAAATCCCCCGTCATTTTTATGCTCCTAAATGATGCTCAGTCCATGCTCAAATAATCTTGCTAATCTTGCTTAATTAGCTGAGAAAAACATGCTTAAAACAGTCAACATAAAGTTGGTGAATTCATAGAGTTTTGGGTAAAATCATATTTTAGAACTTTAAATGTCCTACCTAATGCTGTTTAATATTTGATTATAAAATCAAGTTCAAAGTGTCTAATTATTCTATTCATTAATGTGCTAAACAATATAAAATTAAGTTTAGGAATGCAAACCTTACAGATAGTATCATTGCACAAAGCTATATACTACAAAATAATTATATTTCTTCTTATTTTCAAAACTGAAGCTTAACCTTCCATAGTCCTCAACAGATGAGAACGTAGTGTCCTACAAAAAGACACCCAACCCCAGTTCCAACATGGTATACATCTGTTGTCCCGGCCAAGGCACAGTGAGCATGACTCACCCAGATGGGGATGGTCAATCCCAAATAGATCTATTTATAACATTCGGGCAATTTCCCATAATTTAACAGTTTCTACAATAGGCAAATGTAATTAAATATAACAGTTCAATTTGCGTTCTATAAGATAATTATGAATCATATTGTCAAAACAGGTTACAGTTCAATTTATGTTCTATAAAATAAATTATAGTTATATTGTCAAACAAGTTACAGTTATTTAATAGCATGTCTCCCCCTCACAGGTTAGTAAAATCATAAAAAGATTTAAAGTGCGAGGCTATGAACTCACCTGTATAATACAGCTCGGGGATGATCAAGTATACAAATCACAAAGCACACAGTACATCGAATACTTAAGTAATTAAGTAGGTCTCAGTATATGCTTAAATAATAAATGCATGCAGTTTGATTGGTTGAACGTTTATTCTTGTTATCACAGTATATTTAATTAATACTGTTATGATGATGGTTAAGTGTGCATGTTGTCCATTCACTGTTTCCATGTACCCCCGATGCTTATAAAACATGTATTACATTGTAATCTTTCAAAATAAATTATTAAATTTATTTAATAGTTTATAGTATTCCAAAAATAATTAATAAATTATTATTAATTAGATCTTGATTTAAAACATGTCTCCCGTTGATAAAAATATAATATTTTTATTCTAAAACTTATTAAAATAGTTTCTTGTGTACCAACAGTGGCTAATAAAAGCTAACAGTGGGTACTTTATTGAAAGCAGTGGCTACCTTATAAAAACAGTGGAAACAACATGACAACAGTTGCTAGGTTTAAGCTACCAGTGGTAACCTTAAAGCTACCAGTGGGAACTTTAAAGTTAACAGTGGTAAGTTAGTTTGTATAACATTAACGGTGGCAAACATAAAGTGGTCAGTTGGTAATATACAAATAATAGGAAAATTACAACTAACGGTGGTAACTATAATGCATGCAGATTTATATTACAACCGGATTATACCCCTATCGCTATAAGTCTGTAATCTAACATGCATTTGCAGTATCAGCAGTCCCAAACGCCCCCTTTCAGCAGCATGCATGTCACTAAAAGTGTGAAAACACTCATCCTTTTACCACTTATTTCCAATAATAACAAGACCAAAACGTGTATTTTAGGTCGTAAAAGTCAGAATTATGCGTGTTTTGTGTTTTTATTGTGTTTCAGGATAAAAATATGAAAAAGGAAGAAAACACGGACTATCACGGGCTTTTATCAAAGAAAAAGACAAAAGACAAGTCAAAAGATCAAAAGTGCAAGAAGAACGGAAGTCAAAGGCCTATTCTGAAGATTTATCGAAGAAAAAGTCTAAATACGGAAGTTTAACGAAGTCGAAGACGAGTTCAAGTTATCATTCGACTAATCCCGAGACTAAGTTGAGAAAGACGAGAAGAAAAGAGAAGAAACAAACACTTACCACCTCCCCTATATATAATCTTCTAATGAGTCATTAGAGGAGTTAGTTAATTTTAGTCTTTAATTTTTAGTTTTATTTTAAGTGTGTTTTATTTTTCTTCTCCCTAGTTTTCTTTCAAGCTTATCAAAACCTTCATCTTATAATCTTTGATCTTAATCTTTAATATAATCAAGCTTTTTAATAAATTCTCACTCTACCTTTCTTAATCTTAATCTATTATTTGCTTAATTAATCATGTAGTTGGTTTAATTTTGTTGATGATGTGATTAGTTTGCTTATTGGATTGTGCTTATTGAGTTTGTGTGTTTAAAGTTTTTAGATTATTACTTTTTGCTTAATTTTTATGTTTATTAGTTTTTAAAATAAGTTGATTTTGGTAGATTAATATTTTATACAAAAGTTAAATTTAAATATTTGCTTATTTAGTGTTCTTAAAAGTTTCTAAATTTTGGCTTATTCACTTTTTCTTAAAATTGATTTGGTTAAGTTTTTAGATAAGTGCTTAATTGGTTTTAGCTTAATTATAGATTTTGCTTATTTTTGTTATAATTCGGGTTATGTTAAAACCCTAGTTTCCCTAACTAGGTTGAGTATCACTTTATTCCGAACTAGGTAAGTATCTCTTTTCCCGAATTATATGTGTGAGTACTTTTTCCGAATTAGGTTAGAAACCATCATTTTCCGAATTGCATTCAAGATCTAATATTCCGAGTTAAGTGTAGTAAGCCTATTCCGAATTACACCCTAAAGTCACCATTCCGAACTGCATGTGTGACTGTATATTCCGAACTAGGTAAGTCATCCAATATTCCGAATTACGTGGTCATCAGACATTTCGAACTGTGTACAAGACTTCGATTCCGAATTAGGTGCTTGGTGGTATTCCGAACTACGTCAAAGATTTACATTCCGAACTACTTTGAAGACGGATTCCGAACTGTGTGAAGGACTCATTATTCTGAATTAGAACTTGGATCAATATTCCGGATTACGTTCATGATACAAATTCCGAATTAGGTCAGAATTCAAAGATTCCGAACTGGGTCAAAACAACATATTCTGTATTAGGTTGTGAATGAGTATTCCGAATTAATAGTCTATATTGGATTCCGGATTAAGTAGAAGTTTTAGATTCCGACTTATGTTCAGTTTTTGGTTTCCCGATTTATTTTCAAATTTAAACTTTCCCACCAATTTTACTTAGTTTATTTTCAAAAGTGTTTTGTCCTAGTTTGAGTTTTTTTTATAAAGATTACATTTTTATGAGTCTTAAGTTTCAAATTTACTTTCAAAGTTTTAATTTTTCATCATTTATTTTTAAGTCTTAATTTTTAGTTTAACTTTTAAAGTTTTAATTTTTACGCATCGACATTTACAATTTCACTTTTATTTTAAATTAGATAATTTCCTTTTAGTCAGTTTTACCAAATTCTACAGTGCAGTATTCATTCTGGAAAGCAAACAAGGTTAGAAGTTTTCTTTTATTTTTAATAGCTTTTATATTTATGTTATTTGTAGACATAATTAACCAAGCTCCCCCTTTTAGTGACAAACACCAACAATTCCACCATAAACCGTGATCAATTCGAATTGAATCGAGTTCGAACAACACTTTCTTGAGCACACACAAAAGTTCATAAATCAAATGGCACCGCTGCCGGCTCTTTTCGTAAAGATTAACGGTATTTCGTGAGAAAAATTGAATTTTGGGATCCGTTCTTTTGGGAACGTTATTTTCAAGCACAGAAATTTTCAAAAAATCCTAAAAAATTATAAAATTTTCAGAAATCCAAAAACAATAAAAAAGATAAAAAACAAAAAATATTTTATTTCCTTTTAGTGTATGCGTACTCGATCTACGTCTTATTCTGAGCCCGAGACTCGTAGAGACTTAGATATGGCCGATGTGCATAATAATAATAACAACCCACCTCACCCCAGTTTGAATAATAATAACAACAATAACAATGTTCCTCCACCCGACCTTCGAACGATGGAGGAGCTTTGTCAGCCAACAATGAACGGACGCGGAGGACCGATTGCGCCGATGCAAATCACGGCTCCTGAATTTTCGTTGAAGCATCGCATGATCCAGCAAGTTCAAAACGCTTGTCCTTTTCGCGGATTACCGGATGATGATGCCAACAAACATCTTGATAAATTCATACAATCAAAGCATGAAATTGCCCAGTGTTTCCATGGATTTTCTTCGCCTTCACATCTTTCCACCCACTTTATCCCACCATGCAGAAAAATGGTTTGATCGTCTTCCCAAAAACTCAATTCATACATGGAATGACATGACTCAAAAAATTTTGTCGCGCTACTTTCCACCATCCATGGTCACTAGTCTTCTCAACCAAATCAGTGGTTTCACTCAAGAATCTGATAAATCGCTTTTCGATGCTTGGGAACGTTATAATGTCTTCATCGACCGTTTTCCGAACCATAATATGCTCCCCGTTACGTTGATTGATACTTTCTACAATGGTTTAACTTTTCCTGATCGTGATACGATTAATGCTGCCGCCGATGGTACATTCATGAAGAGACGACCTGAGGAGTGTAGAGAGCTTATAGAGAACATGACCACTCACCACAAAAATTGGTATTCATCCGCTTCTTCAAGGAATAACCCGAGGGCCAATGTTTCTTCTACTTCATCAAACCCAGAGATGACCGAATTCATCCGCATGATGGCCGAAATGAACAAAAATATTCTACTCATAGCTACGAATCAACAACAACAAGCTAAAGCTGTAGCAACTTCTTGTGAGATTTGCGGGGGTTCTCATTCATACACCGATTGTCCTTCTACTCATGACAATCCGGAAAATGTGTATGCCGCTAACGGTAACTTTTCTACGGGAGGCTATCAAGCTCGTCCTCAAGGTGACCGTAATTTGCTCAGTTATCGTTCAAACAACTTCCTTTCACCACCTGGTTTTCCTCCTCAAAACCAAAACAACTTTAATCGCAACAATCCAACCAAACTCGAGCTCCGAATCAATATCAAACCCAAAGAAACCCATATCCACCTCAAGGAAACAATCAAGTTTACCAACAATCCGCTTATCAACCACTTGCTTACCATGCTCCTCCTTCCAACCAACCCACCGCATTTAATCACGAGGTTGAAACATACATGAGGACTAATGACGCGCTCGTGAAGAATCTTCAAAGTCAAATCATCAACTTGAAAGGAGATATGGCGAAACAAGGGAATGATCTTCGAGCTGATATGAGAAACTCTTTGAGCAGTCAAACGAATGACTTAAGGGATATGATGGCTATTTTCTTCCCAAGTAATCAAGCCTCTGGTTCGGGTTCTCTTCCGAGTAACACCGTTGCTAATCCAAGAGGCGAGATGAAAGCAATCACCACCCGAAGTGGAAAAGGTTTAAAGGAACCCGAGATTCCTACACCTACACCGGTGATTGTGACAAAGAAAAACGACCCCCCTTCACCGATTCCTCCACCTTCTATTTCTTGCCCTCCACCACCCACGGATGTGAGTGAGAATTCCATTCCAAAGCCTTCATCTCAACCCGACATACCTTATCCCTCAAGGTTGAGGAAAGAGAAGTTGAAGAACAAGGATGATATTCAAGTTTCAAACTTTCTTAAAATGTTTAAACAATTGAATTTCAACATTTCCTTTGTCGAGGCTCTCGCTCACATGCCGAAATATGCTAAAATGTTTAAAGATCTTCTCAGTGATAAGGAGAAACTCCTTGATATCGCTCAGACCCAACTTAATGTGAATTGCTCCGTAGTGCTCTTAAGGAAATTACCAACCAAACTTGGTGATCCGGGTCGTTTTCTCATTCCTTGCAACTTCCCCGGGGTAGAGAATTGTAGGGCCCTAGCCGATCTAGGTGCTAGTATTAACTTAATGCCTTTAAGTGTTTGGAAACATTTATCTCTACCCGAGCTAGTCCCCACACGAATGACCTTGGAATTAGCTAACCTTACGGTTGCTTATCCTGTGGGGATAGCCAAAGATGTCTTCGTCGGTGTCGACAAATTCACCTCTCCGGCGGATTTTGTTGTCGTTGACTACGAGATGGATCCCCGTGTTCCATTAATCGTTGGACGTCCATTCACGAGGACCGGTCTCACTCTCATTGATGTAGCCACGGGCGAATTAATCATGAGAGTTGGTGACGATAAAATCGTTTTCAACATGGGTAAACTTTCTAAGCAACCATATGAACACGAGAGCGTTAATTTCATTGACATACTTGATGAGGCTTGTGAAGAACATTTCAAAGATGCTTGTAAAATTGGTTCTTCTTCTCTACCCATTGTTGAGACCGTTGCCTCTATTGCTCCATCACTAACTCCATTTGAAGAAAGTGATTTCCTTTTGAAAGAATTTGACGCAACTTTAGGGGATGTGGATTTACAATATGACGATTATCCCACCGATTGGGAAGAAGACATTCGTACCATTGAGAAACTTCTCAATGAGGACCATATTTCTCCACCTTCTCCTAAGGATATCTCTATCGATGATCCGAATTTGACTACATCTTCCATCGGCAATCCTCTGGATTTAGAGCTTAAGGATTTACCGTCTCATCTCGAATATGTGTTCCTTGAAGACAAAAAGAAGTTACCCGTCATCATCACCAAGGACTTGAAGGAGGATGAAAAATCTCGACTTATCGACGTGCTGAAGAATCATAAGAAAGCAATTGCTTGGAAAATTTCCGACATCAGTGAAATTGATCCGAACTTTTGTACTCATAAAATTCTCATGGAAGATGACTTTAAACCCGCAATCCAAAGCCAAAGAAGGGTTAATCCAAAAATTCATGACGTCATCAAGAAAGAAGTTATCAAACTTTTAGATGCCGGAATGATTTACCCTATTTTGGATTCGCCATGGGTTAGTCCCGTCCATTATGTGCCTATGAAAGGAGGAATAACCGTTGTTCCCAATGAAAACAACGAGTTGATTCCTACTTGACTTGTCACGGGTTGGCGAGTTTGCGTAGACTATCGCAAGCTCAATGATGCCACTCGTAAGGATCATTTCCCTCTTCCTTTCATGGATCAAATGCTCGAGCGTTTAACGGGTAATGACTATTATTGCTTCTTAGACGGTTTTTCCGGGTATTTTGAAATTCCCATCGATCCTAAAGACCAAGAGAAAACGACATTCACTTGTCCTTATGGAACATTTGATTACAAAAGAATGCCTTTCGGCTTATGCAATGCTACTGGGACTTTCCAAAGGTGTATGATGGCTATATTCCATGACATGGTTGAAGAAACTATGGAAGTCTTTATGGATAATTTCTCGGTCTATGGTGATTCTTTCTCTACTTGCCTTGCCAATTTAGAACGTATGCTCAAACGGTGTGAAGACACTCGTCTCGTTCTTAATTGGGAAAAGTGCCATTTCATGGTAAAAGAAGGTATTGTTCTTGGTCATAAAATCTCCAAAGCCGGTCTTGAAGTCGACCGTGCTAAAGTTGAAGTGATTGCTAAATTACCTTCACCTTCAACCGTGAAGGGTGTGAGAAGTTTCCTTGGTCATGCGGGCTTCTAACGTCGATTCATTCAAGATTTTTCTAAGATCGCTCGCCCGATGACCCACCTCTTGGAAAAAGATACTCCTTTTATCTTTTCTAAAGAGTGTATTGAACCTTCAATCTTCTTAAGGATAAATTAACTAAGGCACCGGTCTTGGTTACCCCTAATTGGGAGTTACCTTTTGAATTGATGTGTGATGCTAACGATTTTTCTATTGGAGCGGTTTTGGGACAAAGAGTGAACAAACACTTCCAACCAGTCCATTATGCTAGCAAGACAATGACGGGGGCTCAATTGCATTATACCACTACCGAAAAAGAGCTTTTAGTTGTAGTGTATGTTTTTGAGAAGTTCCGCCCCTATCTTGTTCTTTCCACCACCATTGTCTATACCGACCATTCCGCGTTGAAGTACTTGTTAACCAAACAAAATTCCAAACCAAGACTTCTTCGTTGGGTTTTACACCTTCAAGAATTCAAAATTGAAATTCGTGACAAGAAGGGAGCGGAAAACCTATCCGCGGATCATCTTAGTAGACTCGAGGATCCTTATTGTGACAACCCAGGTTTTGAGGTTCGTCACTTAGTTTTGTTTTGTGCTAGTTACGTGTCTTTACGTGTTTATGTGCTAATTGGTGTGAATAGATTGTGTTTGGATATCGTTTCCGGTACGGGGTACCTTGTGAGTGAAACGACGTGTTATGATTTCATGTTCATGAGTTCACATGGTGGTGATTATGAAGTGAGATGGTGTTATTTAGTGGTTTTACGTATACGTATATGTATTATAGAAAATCACATTTTTACGATTTACGGTTTAGCATTTAGAGGTCTCGGATGAGGTAATTAGTCATATGAATATTTTTCGGGATGGTTTTAAGTCATTTAGGACTTAGTTATAAAGTTTATTTCAAAATTTGAGATTTTTATTAAAAGTGTATATTTTACGTCTTTTACGGTAAAACGCGTAAATTTGACTTGTTTGACGGTTTTGAGGTTTTGGAAGCTTTAGGAGCTGAAATAAATTAAGGTAAATTAAGGTAATGTTAATAACATAATATTAAATAATAAAAATAAAAAAAACGAAATTAGGGGTGTTTGGGTCGGTTTAGACGCACCAAAGAAAAGAAAAGAGGAAAAAAGGGAAAAAGGGAACCGGGCTTTTGTATATGGGCCAAGGACTTGTTAGGAAAGTATAGAAAGCCTTATTTTTATCAAAAAACTTTATAAAATCCCTGGAGATCAAGTATGGGTCGACATCCATGGAGAAAATTAGGGTTCTTCATCAAAAATCTTGTTTTCCAAAAAAATCTAAGGTAAAATCTTCAAACCCTTTTGAATTAAATTGTTTTTATGATTTCTTTAATCATCTTATGATGGATTTAGGTTAGGGTTTAATTTAAAAACAGTAAATTAATGTTGTATTAATCATAATGATAATTACATAAATTAGGGCTTGTAATTAGAGGGATTAGGGTTAATTAATGAGGTTGATTTTGTTAAACCCGTTTTTAAAAAATGGGCAGACTTTTGAGTCAATTGTTTTGATCATATTGGGAGTTCTACAAACTCTTATTTTACGATCCACATATCCCTGGAAATCTATTTGAAGTGGATTTCCAATGCAAGAAACTAGAGTTAAATTGGAGGTCGGGAAGTGGGTCAAAAACAGGTTACAACAGTCGGAGGTCAAAACAGTTTTGAAGTCAGCCTGTTTTCTTTTTAAGTTTTGGGTTGTTTGGGGTACTTAGGGTTGCATTGGGATCTTCTCACGAACATGAGAGATGGTTTATATATTTTAGTAAGTATCTGCACTTGGGCTAAGGTTGTGGTTTAGGGTAAGACCCTCTAATAGTAACAAACGTTTTGTAAGTTTAAAGTCAGTAAATCTGGAATGACAAAAGTATATATATATATATATATATATATATATATCGGGGCCTTAACCGTAGCTTTAAGGTTGGGTCAAATGGGAGGGGTTATCTAACATATGTAAGGGCATAAATATTCCCTTTACAGATATCATGGGTATGTTTAAGTGGGCGTTTGGCTTATAGTTTGGAGACATATAACTGGGACTGTTTTGGGTAAAATGTTAACGGGACGGGTTATGAAGTAAAACGAGTTAAGGGCTTTATAGAGGGGTGTAATGAGATGCTCAGAGCATATATATGAGGTATATATATGGGATAAGGTTATATGTCCATCATAGGTTGATGAGCCATTTTAGTGTTTGGTTCATGTTTTGATTATGTGTTTTTGGTTTGTTAGCTTTTTGCTAGTGCGCAGATGTTTGGGGAAGCTCAATCAAGTGAGTTTCATAGTCCCATGTTTACTATTGATATTGACTTCCAGGTGGGATGGAAGAGACACTGTGTTGAGTTATTTTATAAATTGATGTTGTGAATGTTTTTAAGGTTTGTGATGGACTTGTGTGTACATTATGTGATTAACTACTATGTGATTCTTGATTGTGTATGATTTGGATCGGGGGACACGTGCCGTCTCAGTTATTGTAGTTTGACAAGGTAGGGGCCTTGGGATAGGTACATAGTGTGATCGTATATGGGACCAATGGATAATGACAAGGTAGTGGCCTTGGGATAGGTACATAGTGTGATCATCTATGGTACCATGGTGTTTGGTAAGGCTGAGGGCCTTGGATTTTGGTTTGGAATGTTTGATCTTGAATGTTAGTTGCTAATACATAATTGTAACACATTGTCCATATGTTATTGTGTTGATGGTTGTTACTCACAACTTTTTGGTATGATTTGGCATTTGAGTCTAAACCTATGACTCTCACCAACTTTATGTTGACGTGTTTTAGTGTCTCTTTCAGGTGAGTATGTGGTTAAGCTTGAGGATAGGAGTGGCTAGATTTGGATGCATTAGGATTGCATATAGAAGGAGATCCCCGTTCCTTCTTAGTTTACCTTTATGTTTTTTTTGTTTGATAAGTGATACATGTTGGCACCTATATGTTTGTTTGGTTTATGTTTATTGTTTGTCTTGGGTAAGTGGTAGGACTGTTACCTGCTTACCTAGACTCCTGCATTGTTGAGGTATTGTCATGACATTTGTGTCGCCATTTTTGACATTATATTTGCATTTAGTTATCTCTATAGACACGCTATTGTTGTGATGATATCCATACGTCGTGCCCCATATTCCGCCATGGTGGGGTGTGACACTTATCAAGGGGAGCTTCAAAATCAAGAGATTAATGAATCTTTTCCCCTTGAGGACTTGATGTCTATTACTTCCAATCTCGATGACACCCCATGGTTTGCGGATATCGCAAACTATTTGGCGAGTGGAATTCTCATTCAAGGGTTATCGTCCCAACAAGAAGAAATTCTTCAAGGATGTGAAAACTTACTATTGGGACGACCCTTATCTCTTCAAACAATGTGCTGACTTGATCTTTCGTCGGTGTGTTGATGGATCCGCAGCTTTACACATCTTGGAAGCTTGCCATAAAGGACCTACCGGTGATCACTTTGGTCCTAATTACACCGCGAAGAAAGTTTTCGACTCTGGATTTTATTGCCCCACCATTTATCGTGATGCTCACGAAATGGATAAGCATTGTGATGCTTGCCAACGACAAGGCAAGATCACACATAAAGATGAGATGCCTCAAAATTTCATACAAGAATGTGAAATCTTTGACGTATGGGGTATCGACTTTATGGGGCCATTTCCATCATCCAAAGGAAACAAGTACATCCTCGTAGCCTTTGACTACGTATCTAAATGGGTTGAAGCAAAGGCTCTCCCTACGAACGATGCGAGGGTGGTTGTGAACTTTCTAAAGCAGTTATTTGCTCGATTCAGTGTTCCTCGTGCTATCATCAGTGACCACAGGACTCATTTTTGCAATGATCAATTTGCTCGAGTCATGGCTAAGTATGGTGTCAATCACCGTCTTTCCACCGCTTATCATCCCCAAAAAAATGGTCAAGCCGAGATTTCTAACCTTGGAATGAAGAGAATTTTAGAGCGAACCGTGGGAGAGCATCGTGCCTCATGGGCCGATAAGTTAGATGATGCTTTGTGGGCTTTCCGTACCGCATATAAGACACCTATTGGTTGCACTCCATATCGTCTTGTGTACGGGAAGGCATGCCACCTCCCTATTGAATTAGAACATAAGGCATATTGGGCCTTGAAATGGGCCAATTTTGATATCAACAAAGCCGGTGATCTTCAGAAGATTCAACTCAACGAGCTAAATGAACTGAGGAATGAAGCTTATGAGAATTCATTGATCTACAAGGAGAAAACCAAGCTCATTCATGATTCTAGGATTAAGAACCAAGAGTTTCACGTTGGTGATCGAGTTTTACTCTTTAACTCTCGGTTGAAAATCTTCTCGGGCAAGCTTAAGAGCCGTTGGTCTGGTCCATTCACCGTCACCAAAGTCTTCCCCTATGGCGCCATTGAGCTTTCTCAACCAAATGGGCGTAATTTTAAAGTGAATGGCCAGCGTGTGAAGTTGTACTTTGGTGAGGACATCTCTCCTGAGATGATTCCATCCCTCGCCACGTTTCCCTTGAATTAGTTCTGGGTCGAGTCAGGCTCTTGACTCGGTTAACAAAAACAAGCGCTTCTCGGGAGGCAACCCGTTGATCTATCCTTTACCCGTTTTCATAATAAGTGTAGGGGAGCTACATAGGGTTTGTTGTCTTGTTTCTTATGACGTGTAGGGATTAAAGCTTCAAAGAGCACTTTTGATGACATTTGACGACCCGGGATCCCGTGTACCCGTCACCCCGGTTCTATCCTAAACTGTCGTGATTCAATATTTCATATCTTATATGTTCACATTGAAATCACTATAGTCGGCTCTTCCTTAGCAAGATTTAACCAACATGCACAATGTCCTAAGTGTAGGGTAATTTACTACCACATGCTTAAACATTGAGGACAATGTTTATATCAAGTGTAGGGGGGACTTCTATCGAAGTTAGTGGGCTTTTCCATGAATTTGTCCTCATTTTAACCGGAAAATCTAATTTTTCGACATTTTTCAAAAATTTTAATCTATTTTGGCCTAGTAGTATAGTAGTATTTTCCTTTACTATCGTTATTTACTTTCTTTGCTAAAATAAAGTTTAATAAGGTGGTTTTAAATTTCCAAACGTCATGAATCTTTTGACTCAACCCGAGTTTACTTATCCAAGTTTACTCTAGCTAGTATCCTTAACGTATTTAAGTCAAGTTTTGCTAGGCTTTTATATAGGGAACTTTAAAACGAGAAAGTCTTATTGGGAGTTCTACAAACCCTTTTCAATTAAATTGTTTTTATGATTTCTTTAATCATCTTATGATGGATTTAGGTTAGGGTTTAATTTAAAAACAGTAAATTAATGTTGTATTAATCATAATGATGATTACATAAATTAGGGCTTGTAATTAGAGGGATTAGGGTTAATTAATGAGGTTGATTTTGTTAAACCCGTTTTTAAAAATTGGACAGACTTTTGAGTCAATTGTTTTGATCATATTGGGAGTTCTACATGTTGATCCCAAACTTAGATCGATTAAGCTTTGTGTATACGAGATTAGATCAAGTACTACACGTAGAGAAACCTTTGCTTATGAATAAAGTAACAAAGTGTTATGCGGAATTAACACTTGATCTAAAACACAATGATGTTAAACAAACTTTCACTTGTATTAGAATAATCGTACTTGGTTACAATGAAAGGGTTTAACAATCGAAAACTTATGAAAACTTATATCAAACATTAACCTAAAAGATCTTCTTTTATAGAACAAGAAGTCTTGTACAATAAGCTACGAATCAACTATTCTAGGTAAAGATAAACATAGAAAATACATTGTCGTCTCTATCCTTACTAGAAGTATTCTAGAATATAATATACGTGTAGCTCACATCTTCTATCAGTGCTTGTCTTCAATCTGTCAACGCTTGACTTTATCTTGTCAACGCTTATGCTGTCAGCGCTCACTTTGCTCTTGTCAACGCTTAAGTTGTTCTTGTCAGCGTTCAAGTGTTCTGGCCTAAATTTATTCCCAACAATCCTCCCCTAAACTTGATATCCACTCTTATGATCAAGTTTCTGAATAAACATTAAGGACTTGGAGGAGTCTGACAAACCTTATCATATTGGTAATAAATAAATCTGATTAAATTCTTTGCCACGTCACTTGTATAGTCTATCTCCAACTGGGTGTCCTTCATCTTCTCCAAAACATCCTTGGATATGAAATACTGAGCATCTACAAGTAAATACTCAGCAAACTTTGTAGAACTCAAATGGTATACACCTGCAGCTGAATATAACCTCCATTGAAGACCACTGAGGTCATCTTCAAGATCCTTCCATATTTTAGGATCTTCTTCTTTTGTCCCACACATTCTTTTGAATGTGGTCCAAAGTTTTATTCCATTGGCTGAAGTTGGTGCTTCAGCCTCATACTTGGTCTCTAGCAACCTCCAAAGGTCCACCAAGTCTTCTCTGTCACAACTTGCAAATAAAGATATGAGAGTGGTAAAAGTGTGTACCTCCTTGCCAAATCTTCCAATTTTCCAGAATCCACATTCATCTTCCTCATAACTTACAATTGGATTCCTGGAATCTAGTGGTAACACATGCACCATATCTGAAGCTTCTAATGGGGAGAGCTTGAGGCTCTTTCTAATGATTGCTTCACTTGGATATAGTTGATTCATATCTTTTGGAAACTCAAGAACAAATCCCTTCTTTACTGGTCTAGGAACTATCATAGCTTTCTTGATTGCCATCTCTTCTGCAAGTTGCTCCTTTCTTTCATCTGAAAGAAGTCTGAAAGTGTTTTCTTCTTGCACTTTCACCCAAATAGGATAAGCTCTATGTTCCAGCTCATCAAACGTCAAAGCCTTCAGCTTCTGATGTGTCCATCCAACTCCATGACATTTGAGCAACATAAAGTAGAGCTTCCTTCTATCCCTTTTCAATTCAGAGAGAATGTTGCTTGCCTTGTACTTCAACATCACCTTACAATCCTTCTGAACTCTAAGAAGAATTTCCAAACCCCATATCTGATCTGAAATGGTCAAGTCTGGATTATCCATACAGCTTTCTTCCCAAGAATTGTACATCTGAACTACCTCTGGCATATCAAAATCAATTTGCAACTTCAAATCTCTCAGCTTTTCCCTAGCAAGCTCATCACCATACTCAAGTCTTTCTGGTTCAACAATCATCACACTTGAATCTGAGCTAGCTCCATTACTTTCTTCTTCAGAAGTCACAACAAATGGTGACTTTTCCTTTTCACTTTGTTCCATCATTTGCTCAGCCAATCTTCTATCAAATTCAACCAGAGCTGCATTCTTTGGAACAATTTCTTCTACCAACTTACCCTTACCCTTATCTGTTGGTTCAATTGTTGGTAGGGTAGATGATAATACCTGAGTAGGAACATCTTTGATGATAGATGATGACTGGAATACATCACCTCCATATGCAGATCTGTCAACGCCCAAATTTCCTCTATCAACGCCCAAAATACTTCTGTCAGCGTCCAAACTTGTCTTATCAACGCTCAAATATTTTCCCTCAGCGCCTTGTGTAACCTCTCTCAACATATCTGTAAATGACAAATTTAAATTGGTTGGAGAGATCAAGGACGTATCAAAACCTGTTTGTTCCTTCAAAGTAGTAAGAGCTTCAGCAACATCCAATGATTGTCCATCTTGACTGCTCTGATCACTCATATTTCTTTGATCTTCCTCCCCTTTGGAAGACTCCTCCATACCTCCCCTTGAATGAGCACTCTCCAAAACAACAATCCTCTCCCTCAATTCTTTGAGTTCAAGGCCTTGGTTACTGACAATTTGTACTAAGTCTGCATTTTGCTTTTACAAGCTAATGCAGACAGCCGTCAATTCTAAAAGCGTCATTGGTTCCAGGCTGCCCTCATCCAAAATGGGGATTTGACCTCCCAAGTCAGGTTCATTGGGCATGGATGAGGACTTAAGTATGGTGGGACTGCCTTGGCCAGCTTCTAAGCCAGAACCAATAGTCCCAGCCTCATCCAGGTCACCAGCCACACTTGTGGTGGTGGTTCTCTCTGCTACATGGCTAGGACCACCAGAGGAGAACACTCCAGCAGTCCTTTGGCGTTTAATCAACCTATATTCAGGTGGTGTGGAAGATGGTGTAGAAGAAGGTGTAGATGTGGGTTGGTTAAGGGGTGTTTGGGATTGTGATGGTTGGGTGTCAGCGGTTGAAATAGGCACATCAACGCCCACATTAGATGTGTCAGCGTCGAAGGGATTTTGGTCTATTTGCATTTGGTCAGGTGAGGGTAAAGGTTCAGGAATAGGTTCAAGTTGTGGGTGAGGGTCAATATGAGGTTGGGGGTCTGGTTGGGGTTGTGCTGCTGCAATAACAGCAAGCATAGCTGGGGTTAATGGTAGGTCTCTATGAGGTGGTGAATTCATCTTGGTAAAAATAGCCTTCTTTTGTTCAGGGATCTTATAAAAATCATTGTGATCCCTTGAACAATATCTTTGAGCATCAAAAATCATTTGCAGAAAACAGGGATAAGCTAAAGTCATTTTTGTCCCCTTGTTTTTACACATTCCTTCAAAAATCATTTTAGACCAATTATATTTTTGCCCTGTTGCAATACACACAATAGCAGTTGCAATGGATCTATTGATCTCATTGTGTGCAGTACATTTGGGACTCAAACACTGAAGGAGAATGTGAATTAGGTACTTCCAGGCTGGGGGAAATTCCTGCTTATGGTACTTATTAAGAGTACCTTCATCAGGAATAGGGTATCCCAAAGCCCTAAGCCCTTGTTCTATTTCAGATATGGGAAGAATGGTTATACCATCAGCATCATTAAGATGCAAGGCCTGGCGTACCAAGGCCTCAGTAACCACCCAAGGTCTCCCATGTACAATAGAAGTCAATGTGGTCACTCCATTAACTGTTGAGGAACTAACAGTGTTCCAAAACTGTTTAATGTGTGTGACTGGAATGAGTGGTGCATGAGAAAGAGCATACCTTAATGGGGATGCATTCAAATACTCCACCATCTGTGTGTATTGAGGGAACAAAGTATTATCAGCAACAAGATAAGCAATCATGTTGTGTTGAGACTTGAACCCCAAATCCAATTCTGCTGAGTTAAATCTTGGTGCCATTGATGAAAGCTGTTAATTTGAAGTATAAAAGATGAAGGTTGATAAGAGAAAAGTGTTAGACAAGAATTATAGATACCCTGTTTAAAATAGGAGCCAAATTTATAGGAGTGGATGAATGCACGTGATTGGCCCAAAAATAGGCAAAGATTTTCAAAAATCAATCATGAAAATATTGAAAAAGTTTATAAGTTATCTCATGCATTTAATGAAAGTAACAACTCCTAAAATTACGGCTTGAAAATATGTCAAAAAGTAACAACTGGGTAGGTCCCATTGTTTGTCAACGGTCAAATATAACTCATCAACGCCCAACGGCTATAATCTTGTCAACGTTCGCCTAAAGCCATGTCAGCGTCCATTTTGGTCACAACAACGCTTGGAAAAATCTTGTCAGCGTCCAAAAATAAAATTGTTTTAAAAAGTGAAAAATGACCTTAACAAGTAATTTATCCTAGAGAAGATAACCAAAAGCTGATAATTATCATAGGGCGGCAAGCACTGTCCAGTTATGCACACTTGCATAAACAAGATAGACATAACAGTCCTCTAGTGTCCCTTGCTAACCAAAATTCTTAACAACCAAGTTACCTCATAAAATCCTTGTTACTCCCAGGTAAAACCCATATCAAAAGGATTCCCAAGTCTCCCAACAGACCACAACCAATTCTAGGTCAAAAATGTCTTGGCAGCATGCAAAGTTGATATACTATGCATGCTACAGTGCCTCATGGTTTAGTAAAACTAACCCATACTCACCTGTGGACACAATCTAGAATTGTGATGAGAGTATTCTAAGAATACCCAAGAGTTCTAAAGGTTCCTTAAACCTCCCCTTAAACTATGATACATGAGTTCTCAAAATATATATATGAACATTAAAAATTTATGTCAAGATAGGAATATAAATATTCCAACCATCATCCATAAACAAAACATGTCCAAATAACTCTTCAAAGAATCCATAAGCAACTCTGTATCCAATGGCATAAAGCTACCATCACCTGCACATTTAGATGAAAACCACAAAACTAACATTTGTTGCTGACAGCGCCCCGACAACACTTATCAGCGTTGAAGGAACCCTTGTCAGCGTTAGACAATAATATCTCCAACAACGGCAAAATAACACTTGACAGCGTTACATTTACCTTTGTCAGTGTTAGAAAAATAATGTGGAAATCTAAATCATCACAAAGACCAATAACAATGCATTATCCTGTACATACTTTTACAAAAATGTTCCAAAACACATATTAAGTGAGATTAACCATTCCAATATTTGTTACCAAATATTGAAATCTTCCAGCATCAAAAGGTTTAGTTAATAAATCAGCCACATTGTCCTCTGTGTCTACCCTATCTGGTTGTATTAAACCTTTCTCAAAGCAATCTCTTATAAAATGATGTCTAATTTCTATGTGTTTGGTTTTAGAATGATGTACAGGATTTTTAATAATGCATAAAGTACTGTTATTGTCTACAAAAATCTTGGTATGCATAAAATTATACCCATAGTCCAACAGCTGGTTCTGAATCCATAAGACTTGTCCACAACAAGCAGCTGCAGCCACATATTCTGCTTCAGTTGTAGAGTTTGCCACCACTGTTTGTTTCTTGCATTGCCAAGATATTAATCTGCTCCCAAGAAATTGGCATCCACCAGTTGTGGATTTCCTATCAA
This sequence comes from Glebionis coronaria, assembly GCA_025667525.1. Classification (NCBI taxonomy): domain Eukaryota; kingdom Viridiplantae; phylum Streptophyta; class Magnoliopsida; order Asterales; family Asteraceae; genus Glebionis; species Glebionis coronaria. The sequence goes on along the minus strand of CM046882.1, from coordinate 223,211,080 downwards.
ACTTGTCACCACCATAGTCACTGTCTGAATATGCAATAAGGTCCAATGGAGAATCTTTTGGATACCATAATCCAAGATCTGGATATCACCTTAGGTATCTAAAAATTCTCTTCACAGCAAAAAGGTGACATTCTTTGGGAGTCACTTGATGGCGTGCACATGCACACACAGCAAACATGATGTCAGGTCTTGAGGCTGTAAGATACATCAATGATCCAATCATTGATCTATAGTGCCTAACATCCACATCCTTTCCAGCTCCAATTTTTCCCCAAGGGTGTTGCCTATCCATAGGAGTGGAAGCCTCCTTCTCATGTGGAGAAAAACCATATTTCTTCAAGATTTCAGCTACATACTTGTCTTGGGAGATGAAGATACCATCTTCTTTCTGCTGAACTTGTAAACCTAGAAAGAAGTTCATCTCACCCATTGCACTCATCTTGAATTTATCTGTCATGAGCTTGGAAAAGTCCTCACTCATTTTTGGATCAGTAGACCCAAAAATGATGTCATCAACATAGACCTGCACAAGCAACACATGTTTTCCTTTCTTCTTTGTAAACAATGTCTGATCTATGGTGCCCCTTTTGAAACCATTTTCCACCAAGTAGGTGGACAATGTACCATACCATGCTCTTGGGGCTTGATGAAGTCCATACATTGCTTTCTTCACTCTATAAACCTTGTCTGGATTTTCAGGATCTTCAAAACCAGGAGGTTGCATGACATATACCTCTTCAACAATTGTCCCATAGAGGAAAGCACTCTTCACATCCATTTGGTAAACAGTAAAATTCATACAAGAGGCATAAGCTAGAAAAATTCTTATAGCTTCAATTCTTGCAACTGGTGCAAAAACTTCTTCATAATCAATTCCTTCCTCTTGTGTATATCCCTGAGCTACCAAACGTGCCTTGTTTCTGACCACAATGCCTCTTTCATCTTTCTTGTTCCTTAGAACCCATCTTGTCCCAATTGGTCTCACATACCTAGGACAATCAACCAGCTCCCAAACATCCTGTATAGCAAATTGGTGAAGCTCATCCTGCATTGCTTCCACCCAACTTGGTTCTTTGAGAGCATCAAAAATCTTCTTGGGTTCTTCCTGTGACAGAAAACAGGCAAACAAACATGCTTGTACAAGAGGGGTATCAACCTTCTTGTGTATATTGGCAATAAATCCACCAAGACCTTGATGGGATCTTCTTGTCTGAACTGGAGCCATAACATCACCAATGATTTGAGATGTGGGGTGATCCTTTGCTGTGGAAGTGAGAACTCCTCCTTCAAAAAGTCTGGTGTCCTCAACTTCACGCTCCATGTTGCCAATATCTTCTTCAGATTCTTCTTGATCAACAGAAATCTCTTCATGGACATTAGAAGGTCCACCCTGTTCAAAATGTGAAGAGAAAAGATGTGCAAAGGTGTCATCAAACTCTGAACCTTGCTTGTCAGCGTTTGGGCTAACAGTGCTTGAACTATTGTTGTCAGTGTCTGATCCATCAGCGTCTGAATTGCTCTTGTCAGCGCTTGATTTCCCTTTGTCAGCGCCTGAAGAAGTATGCATGTTTGTATTTGGTGGTATCTGAAAACCACCATTATCTTTTCTAGCAGCAGCAGCAGCAGCATAATACTCATCTGTCCATATAGGAAGTGTAACATATTCTTGTGTGGGAGATGATTCAACTGCTGGTGGTCCATCCTCCTTAGCAACCTGTATACCTGAAACATTACCAATTCTCTTCCAAAACACTTGAAGTTACCTTCACAATGTCTGGATCAGTAACAGGCATATAATTTAAAGCTCTAGATAAAGGTTCTAAGTCAAACAACCAATTTGGACCACTTTTAGGATCACTAGGTTTACTTTCTAAAAACCTAACATGTACTTTTTCAAGTATACGTTTTTCCTTTTTAATGTAAACCCTATATCCTTTGCTCTGCACTGAATAACCCATGAAGTAGCCTTCATCACCTTTTGAATCAAATTTACCTAGGGCCTCACTAGTTTCTAGAACAACTACATGACATCCAAAAGGCTTGAGAAAGCCAATATTGGGCTTCCGTCCCCAAAGTAATTCATAAGGTGTCTTATTATGTATCTTGTTGACCAATGCCCTATTTTGAACATAACAAGCTGTGTTTAACAGCTTCAGCCCAAAAGGCTATAGGAAAGTGGGCATCAGCCAACATGGTTCTGGCTGCTTCAATAAGGGTCCTATTCTTCCTTTCAGCAACCCCATTTTGCTGTGGGGTTCTAGCTATGCTAAACTGCCTAGTAATCCCCTTCTTGGCACAAAAATCATCTAACAACTGATTTCTAAACTCACCCCCATTGTCACTTCTAATAATCTTGACCTCATTACCATTCTTCTTTTCAATTTGGGTAATGAAATTAATCAGACTCTGGGCAGTTTCACTTTTCTTGGCTAAAAAGAAAGTCCATGTAAACCTGGAATAATCATCAGTGATAACAAAACAATATGATTTACCCTTTAAACTTTCTATATTAGTTGGACCAAAGAGGTCCATATGCAATAAGTGAAGTGGTTTAGAACTAGAGTGCACCTGTTTAGACCTGAATGAGACCTTGTGCTGCTTGCCCTTAAGACATGCAACACAAGAGTGGTCATTGTGGAAAGCCTTTTCAGGCAAACCATCAACTAAACCAAGCCTCACAAGTCTATTGATATTCTTAAAGTTTATGTGCCCTAATCTCCTGTGCCAAAGATTACTTTCATCTACTGAGGCTTTAGCATACAGACATGACATTTTATTATTTATCTTAATTCCATTAAGATTCACATTATATATGTCTTTATGCCTTGGTGTTCTAAAATCTATGTATTTCTCCTCAGGGAGCTTATAATCTTTGCTTAACACCAAGCACTCAGTATCTGTGAAAAGAACCTTATTTTTGTTATCACACACTTGTGATACACTAAACAAATTATAATCCAGATCTTTTACCAAGAAGACATTCTCAAACCGTAGATTGTTGGTGACAAGGGTTCCTTTTCCTGTGATGGTGCCATAGCCCCCACCAAAATATACCTTATCACCATCTTGAATAGGAGAAAAGTTGGTCAGATAGTCTTCCTTTCCTGTCATGTGCCTTGAGCATCCACTATCCCAGTATCCATAATCATTGATCTTCTTCTGAATGCCCTGCACATAAAGAAAACACATTAGTTTTCTTTGGGAACCCAAGCCTTGGAAGACTTGGATTCATTTGGTTGTTCAACAAGAACAGACTTGGTTCTCATAACAACTCCATTTTCATCCCTGTTTGAATGAAATTCCCAGTTAACCCCAATTGGTGTTGACAATGCCTTTGAAATATAATGAAACCTGTTGCATGTCATAGAAATACCAGTAGAATTAGGGTTTTGGTCTTGTTTTGGTCTCCATGTTAAGCTAGTAGAAGCTTTAGACCTATTTCCCTGTGGTTGCAAATACCTAGGTTTAGCAGTGTGTCTGTCAGCGCTGAAATTTCTCTTGTCAGCGCCCCGATTGCTCTTATCAGCGTTGAACCTAGGGTTTTCTACAGGAACCCATTGCCTATTTGACCAAGTGTTTGACTTTTGAAAAGGTCTTAGGCCTTGTGTGTTAGACCCTCTAGAAAAGAATGGGGCTGGTCTAACAACTTGTGAACTTTTGTTCACAAAGGTATTGGGTCTGACAGTGTTTGACCTATGTTGACTTTTGTCAGCGCTGAAATGGTTCCTATCAGCGTTGACATTGGAAGCGTTGACACATTTGTATGCCAAATGTGAGAAGCTACCACATGTGTAACAAGCTTTTCTAGACATAGTCTTAGGTCTAGAAGCAAAGAAGCCTGTTCCATGGTTACTAACTTGGCTTTTTGGTGACCTAGTATTTCTATACATCTCAGCATACTTAACACTAGGTTTTCTAACAGTTTGTGGGCCAAGGTCAACAGCTTTGCCAGTGGTAGGGTGTGTGATCTTAATAGGTTTACGATCAATGGACTCATCAATTGGTATCATGTTTGGTGTGGGCTCATTTGGACTTTCACACAACAACCCTCCCTTAACAAACAAGGTGTGGTTAGCTTTCTTCCACTCATCTAGGTCAGTCAGTTTTTGCTTGTATTCCTCAACTGGGGAAGTCACTCTAGGTGGAGGAATGAATTCCTCCTCTTGGCATTCTGGCAAGCCAGTCCAAGATAAGTCCTTTGATTGGACACCATAGAAATCCCCAGCTGGTGGTGGAACACCAGTATAGTTATTCATCCTAATCCCACTCATATCCTTAGAGTCTCTTTGTTTACTAACACACTCTCCTAGGGATTGTGTGGCCTTATCAAATCTCTGGATTTTAAGACTCACATTATCTTTATTTTTGTTAGCCTCCTCTAACTGAGCTATCAAATCAAGATTAACCCTATTTACTATATCTTGAACATCCTTACTCTGATATAACTCATGTTTTAAGATATTTATTTGATCCTTTAAATCAAACTCCATTTTCTTATACTCAGCTACTGTCTTTTCTGTTTGGGTAAGAGCAATTTGATAATTAGATACTTTGCATCTTTCAGTACTTGCCTCATCTAATAATTTAACTATCTCTTGTTTTAGTTTTTCAGTATTTAAACGACAACCCTTAGAACAGAAAGCATCATCATATACCTCATTATCTGATGAAGAGGAGGAGTGTGCCATGAGAGCATATTCAACATGCTCTTCTTTAACTTCAGCAACCAAAGCTCTGTCTTCTTCCTCATTCTTAGCCATCCAGCTCCAGTCCCATTCTCCAACACCATCAATTTGTTGAACTGCAACCATGGCCTTGGGGTCTGGGCTCTTAATCATTTGGCTTGAAGGCTTCCCAGCATCAGATCTTCTTGGAGATCTACATTCTCTCATAAAGTGCCCCATCCTATGACAGTTGTAGCACTCAACTTTGGACTTGTCAAACCCAGCAACATCCTTAGCATTAAAGGTCATCTTCTTCTTGAACCTTTTATTGAACCTGTTTGCTCTTAAACTTACAAGAGCCATAGTCCACTTGATGTCCATTTCTTCCAATTGTTCATCACTTATCTGCTCAAGATCTTCATATGTAATCCTTGAATCACTGGGCAAAGAAGCAATGAATGCACACACAGTATCTAGATCAAAACCAGCAGGCTTAATTCTATCAGCGCCATGATTGTGTTTGTCAGCGCTTGAGTATAAAGCGTTGACAGGATATGATCCAGCGCTGACAGATTGACATCCAGCGCTGACACCTTGAGATCCAGTTGCTGAATGTCCATAGAAGTTCATGGAATCAAATTGGCCTTCACTTTGTGAAAAGAAGGCCATGTTGCTACTGGAAGATTTATTATCACTTTCCAACTGCCATTCATTCTCCAACAGTCTTAGTTTGTTGAAGATGTCATCAAACCTTGAGGTCTTGTGGGTATTATTGACAAGAATGGATCTTGTCTCAATCTTCCATACATCTCCAAGGCTTTTGAGAAAAGTAGCATTCAATTCAGGATCATCAATCTGTTTTCCCATGAAGGAAAGTTGACTTGTGATATCAAGAAGTCTACTTCTCACACTGCTGAGATTCTCATTAGGTTGAGCTTTAAAGACAGCATACTCATGTAAGAGTTGCTTCTTCTTCTCTTCTTTTGTGTCAGCATTGCCACCATGTGCTACTTCAAGAGCTTCCCAAAGCTCTTTTGCAGACTCAAAGCGTTTGTACTTGTGCTGATTCTCATGACCTAGGGCATGTTTCAAGATGTTCAAGATTTTCATGTCCACCCTCTTCTTGGCTATATCTTCAACAGCTACAGCTCTCCCATCTCCAGGCTTTTCTACCTTATCAGCTTCAGGACAATTAGGAACAGCTGTCCTTGTGGCAATTGCAGCAGTAATCTTTGCTTCTTTATCGAATGTGTTCCCATATTCGATAATCTCCCAAAGAGTGTAGTCATGAATAGCTATGTATTGCTCAAAATTGGACTTCCAAAGCTCAAAGTTCCTGGCATCAAACATGGGAATTTTGATACTAGGGTTTGAGAAGTTGTTTTGTAGCAAAGAAGCAGGTTGATCTGTGCCAGACATGATGTTTTTAGGGTTTGGAGAATTTTAGGGTTTTTAGGGTTTTTGGTGTTTTAGGGTTCTTGCGTTACTTAAAGATCAAAAGTTTCTCAACAAGCTCTGATACCACTTGTTGATCCCAAACTTAGATCGATTAAGCTTTGTGTATACGAGATTAGATCAAGTACTACACGTAGAGAAACCTTTGCTTATGAATAAAGTAACAAAGTGTTATGCGGAATTAACACTTGATCTAAAACACAATGATGTTAAACAAACTTTCACTTGTATTAGAATAATCGTACTTGGTTACAATGAAAGGGTTTAACAATCGAAAACTTATGAAAACTTATATCAAACATTAACCTAAAAGATCTTCTTTTATAGAACAAGAAGTCTTGTACAATAAGCTACGAATCAACTATTCTAGGTAAAGATAAACATAGAAAATACATTGTCGTCTCTATCCTTACTAGAAGTATTCTAGAATATAATATACGTGTAGCTCACATCTTCTATCAGTGCTTGTCTTCAATCTGTCAACGCTTGACTTTATCTTGTCAACGCTTATGCTGTCAGCGCTCACTTTGCTCTTGTCAACGCTTAAGTTGTTCTTGTCAGCGTTCAAGTGTTCTGGCCTAAATTTATTCCCAACACTACAAACTCTTATTTTGCGATCCACATATCCCTGGAAATCTATTTGAAGTGGATTTCCAATGCAAGAAACTAGAGTTAAATTGGAGGTCGGGAAGTGGGTCAAAAACAGGTTACAACAGTCGGAGGTCAAAACAGTTTTGAAGTCAGCCTATTTTCTTTTTAAGTTTTTCGTTGTTTGGGGTACTTAGGGTTGCATTGGGATCTTCTCAAGAACATGAGAGATGTTTCATATATTGTAGTAAGTATCTGAACTTGGGCTAAAGTTGTGGTTTAGGGTAAGACCCTCTAATAGTAACAAACGTTTTGTAAGTTTAAAGTCAGTAAACCTGGAATGACAAAAGTATATATATATATATCGGGGCCTTAACAGTATCTTTAAGGTTGGGGCAAATGGGAGGTATTATCTAACATATGTAGGGGCATAAATATTCCCTTTACAGATATCATGGGTATGTTTAAGTGGGCGTTTGGCTTATAGTTTGGAGACCTATAACTGGGACTGTTTTGGGTAAAATGTTAACGGGACGGGTTATGAAGTAAAACGAGTTAAGGGCTTTATAGAGGGGTGTAATGAGATGCTCAGAGCATATATATAAGGTATATATATGGGATAAGGTTAGATGTCCATCATAGGTTGATGAGCCATTTTAGTGTTTGGTTCATGTTTTGATTATGTGTTTTTGGTTTGTTAGCTTTTTGCTAGTGCGCGGATGTTTGGGGAAGCTCAATCAGGTGGGTTTCATAGTCCCATGTTTACTATTGATATTGACTTCCAGGTGGGATGGAAGAGACATTGTGTTGAGTTATTTTATAAATTGATGTTGTGAATGTTTTTAAGGTTTGTGATGGACTTGTGTGTACATTATGTGATTAACTACTATGTGATTCTTGATTGTGTATGATTTGGATCGGGGGACACGTGCCGTCTCAGTTATTGTGGTTTGACAAGGTAGGGGCCTTGGGATAGGTACATAGCGTGATCGTCTATGGGACCAATGGATAATGACAAGGTAGTGGCCTTGGGATAGGTACATAGTGTGATCATCTATGGTACCATGGTGTTTGGTAAGGCTGAGGGCCTTGGATTTTGGTTTGGAATGTTTGATCTTAAATGTTAGTTGTTAATACATAATTGTAACACATTGTCCATATGTTATTGTGTTGATGGTTGTTACTCACAGCTTTTTGCTATGATTTGGCGTTTGAGTCTAAACCTATGACTCTCACCAACTTTATGTTGACGTGTTTTAGTGTCTCTTTCAGGTGAGTATGTGGTTAAGCTTGAGGATAGGAGTGGCTAGATTTGGATACATTAGGATTACATATAGAAGGAGATCCCCGTTCCTTCTTAGTTTACCTTTATGTTTTTTTTGTTTGATAAGTGATAAATGTTGGCACCTATATGTTTGTTTGGTTTATGTTTATTGTTTGTCTTGGGTAAGTGGTAGGACTGTTACCTGCTTACCTAGACTCCTGAATTGTTGAGGTATTGTCATGACATTTGTGTCGCCATTTTTGACATTATATTTGCATTTAGTTATCTCTATAGACACGCTATTTTTGTGATGATATCCATACGTCGTGCCCCATATTCCGCCATGGTGGGGGTGTGACAGAATGGTATCAGAGACAATGGTTATAGAGAATTAGGTTGCCTAGTCGTGTAGCCTAGTCTATAGCTTAAGGGTCCCTGCATATAGGCGTCATAGGAGTATGTGTGAATTTTATAATAATTGATGTGTTTGGATGTTATTTATTGTGATGTTTTGACTAGTATGAATTGAACCATAGTATGTTCATACTTAGTCACATGTTATTTTCTTTTCGGGTTTGTGACTAGTGCGTGTTGAACCATAATCGTCCATGCTAGTCATTGTTGTATTTTGCTTAAATTGTACATTATAGTACATAATTTGGTACAAGGTAGTTTCTATCTTTTTTCGAGTTATTTTACATACCTGAGGTATGTTATTTTTCTTTTGATGTTTAAGTCATGTTCCCTAAGAATCGTGTGGTGGTTCGAGTTACTAGGAGTACATGGGTAGGAAGGATTTTAAGCTGTTTCCACTCTTATGGGCGACATGACTTATAACTGATTATGTTTTTCGTTTTGGATTTAGTCTATGTTGTTTTAGCTAGACTATGGATTTCGGTATTCCAAGAGTTTTACTATGTTATTTTAATAGATGGGGTTTTGGACCTATTTGGTTATGTGGTTATGAGCTTATGTGAGTAGATGGATTTATGTGTTATATGTTGTATTGATTCTTATAAGTGTCATCATAGGAGGGAGTGCATTGGGGAAAGGGTAATTGTATAAGTATGGTGGCCAACATAGTTATACAAGTACCACAACTTCAATGGGTTCTCAAGTATGATTGCATGAAAGAGAGTTAGTACATGCTTATATATGATGAGATGTGGATTTTGGGTATATTTATAATATATAGGTTTATGTAACGGTTGCCTACAATATGGCTATTTTTATTAGTGTGTTATATGTTTTGGGTTATAGTCGTGTTGTGTGATTATGGGGTCACACGATATGGTTTGGTTTTGGAGGTGGGCTTTATGCCTTGTTGTGGCATGGTGAGATGGTGAGAAGGTGATTACTCGTATGGAAAAACGAGCATATAAAGCGATTGATTGACTTACGTGTATGATAACGAGTATGTTTGGGAGATTCGATAGGTATACATATGCGGATGTATATATACTAATAGATGTTATGTTATGATTTACGGTCGTTCAGTAGTTTTTATAACTTGAACGTACCTAGTACACTCTTGTGTTTAAACAATTTATTAGAGCTCGAGTTTGGTGGAGTTCCAACGAAGTTTTGAATCTTTTGAAGTGTGTCTTGTAGCATACTCTTTGAGTTTCGTATTTCACGTGTACGTTTTAAAATGGTGTTTTTGGTTTCAAGCCTATTGAAATAACTTGGGATTCTTTTGAGATAATGAAATCTTTTGTGTTGGGTCTTGCATTTCTTTTGGTCGGTATATATTGAGTTAGGTGGTTGGTTGTATTTGGTAAAATAAGGGTAAGGTGTTGGAGTCGTGTTTGAAACAAGATGTAACATATGATTTCTTTTAATCAACACTTATATATTTCAGATTTTAAAAGACTTTCTTTAAAATAAAGCGAAGTATACGTAGTTTATATAATTGGGTTTAACCGATTCACGTCATTTATAATTATTAATACAAGGTTAAATTGAGTTTATGAAGATTTCACATACAATTTTATCTTTCATTAATATAAAATTGTTTTGGTCATAACTTGTTCTTTTTAAAGCTTTTTGGATGATTCAAAAGCCTAAAATTATGTACTCGGAACGTACCTTTCAAATATTCAGAATGTATAGTCATGGGAGGTCATTATCTTGGCCGAAATTATTGTACAAGTGTCGGGTTAAAGGTTGAGTTTGAATAGTAGTTTATTTTTATGATTTGGGATGCACGGGATACCTAGTTTTTGAGTTGAGTTTTGAGTTCGTCAAGAGGGTTGTTTGTAGATTGTTTGAGTCATATAGATGTGGGAGGTAATAATAAATAAATAAAAAGGAGATATATATTCTTTTGGAAAAGTCGATCTTTTGCACGGTTTAAATAATATGTCGCGGGGCGTAATATGTTTTGGTTGCCATTGGGCGTTTATTGGATTATTTTTCGTTGTCATGGGTCATTTTGAATTGATACATGTTCTGGGTTTGAGTTTTCTTTTGAGTCTCGTGGTTTTTGACTTGTTTTAATTGGTGCACGTGAAATGTCGTTAGTTATCCATGGGTTTGATTCGTTGAATGTATCTGATGGATTCAGGATGTAGTTTTGGTTTCGTATTGTTCGGGAGCGTTGAGGTAGTCATATGAAAGACTTGGTCGCTCCTACACGATTAAGTAGGTGACCATGAGAGAACGGTCGGAATACCCTTAGTGGGGAGGAAAGAAGTTCGTAGACGAACTAATTTGGTCTGATGGGAGGAAGTGTTGGTCTGTTAAAATGCGTGTAGAATTTCTCAAGTAGAACGAGGTAGGAATTTATTCGTATTGCCGCTAATAGAGGATGCAAGGAGGACATAGTTGAAACTGCTAAGGATGTTGTATGAACGCTTCGGGTTTACGGTTATGCATTTGGCTTCGCCAAAGCACTAGCGGTTTTCACGGTGTCAATAAACCAAGTGTGCATCAACGTGTATAAACGAGTTGTCATCAGGAGCATCGACGACGTCTTGATCTACTCAAATCTGAGCAGGAGAGTGAGGCGAATTATGTGTTGGTTTTAGAGTGTGAGTTTTAGTATTAAGTTTACCATGATGAGTAGTTAGAGATGATGGCATATCATGGAACCAGCAAGGGGCGAAGTGAAGAAGGATGAGGAAGCATTTTGGAGGCTGAAGAGGTGGATTGGATAATGAGCCGATCTTGGCATTATCGGAAGGACTGGATGAATTCGCGAAGCATGACGATACGTGGAGCAAGGATTTGGATGTATATGAGAACGACAAAGAAAGGCGGTTGCTTATACGTTGCAGGAACTGAAGGTTTGGAAGAACTGGATAGACTTAGTTAGTGGAGCTGGATTGTTATATCTTCCTAGAATGCTAGAGGCATTTGGTGTACGAGACGTAGAGAATGATCTATACGGATCATGAACGTCTCCAACACATACTCAATCATCTTGATTGAACATTTGACAAAGATGATGGGTGGAGTTAAGTGATGTAAGAAAATTGCAAGGCCAAGTACCATCTGGGAAAGGCAAGCATGGTTGATGAGACTTGGAGTAAGAAGAATGAAGTGAAGCTGAGACGAACTTGAACTATAAGGATGACGTATTAGGGTGGTTTGGATGAAGGATGTAGGTTGCACGAGTTGAGTTGTCTAAAGCAGAGAACGCGTCAACATGTATATTGCGTGGCTTGGACAATCATATGGAGAAAAGGGACGTAGACTATACTTCCTACATAGGTAGGAGTAGCTTAGAAAGGGCTGAAATTGGTGAAAGTGACGAGAGTTGGGTGATAGTCGATAGACTGACTAATTCATCTCATATTTCAAGAGGAATGAGTAGTCACGTAGTTGAGAAGTTGGAAGGATTGCGTACAGATGTGATGGAATAGAGGGTGTTGCGTAAAAGTTAACCTAATAGGTATAGAGTGCCTTATGAAGGACTATGACAAAGGAAGAAACTAAGGGAAGCATCACATCGTGATGTATGGTATGAGTTGAGTAAGAAGAAGGACGTGTGTATAGAAGCAAAGCATGAATGAAATAGGTCGAGATAGGAACCGAAGGTAAAACTTTGGTAGAGCCTAATGAGTAGAATAAAGCACAACGCAGGCTAATACTATCGTAGTGTGGAAAAAGAAATGGCACTGACCTATACTGATTGTTTGGGAGGCTTAGTGTCGATAATCGAATGGATGAGGAGTTATAGGTGTGATGTGCCATATGGATGAAGGGCTTGGTCTAACTGAGACAAGATGAAGAAAAGTGAGAAAGAAGTGTATAGGTGCTACTAATGAGCTATCCAAATTTAATGGAAGTAGCTGTAGCATGGGTTTGGATGGCAGTTGATAGACTAACTGAGATAACCATCCTTTTGATGATGTGTATAGATCATAAGATGATTTGGATTGGAAGAACTAATGGATATGTGAAAGACCGTCATAGGTCACTTTGTAAGGAAATTGGAATTTTTAAGTAGTTTGGGGTACGGACTAAAGGGAGTTGATGTACATGATTGGATATGAGTATATCCAGCTAACTAAGAAAGGATAGGCAAGTGAGATGTTTATACAACCTTAGGTGTTACACTGAGGGCATGGGTGATTGATTGAGAGGTAGTTAGGAAACTCGTTAGAGATGACTAAGTTTTCATATAATGATAGTTATCATACTAGAAGTCGATAAATGCCATTTGAGGCACTATATGAATGGATAGGGTGAGTTGTCCCTATTGTGGACTAGAGTTGGTAAAAGAGGCTACTAATGTGGTAATGATGTTGTGGAAAGGATGAGAGCAACAAGGGATGCTATGTAGAAAAGGAGGAAACCACTAGAGTTAGTGACAAAGTTATGTAGGAAGTTTCACCCATAGTAACGGGTGGTACGTTTTGGTAAAATGGAAGAGTTGATGTAGAGTTTTGTAGGTCCATTTATGATCTTTGGAAAGATCGGACCATTAGCATATGAGCATAGAATTACCTGGGGGAAATGAGTTGTATAAATGATACATTTCATGTATTGAGATTGGTAAAGGTTGTTTGAGAATGCATTTTGCATGTACGGTTATTCGGGACTTGTGTTAGTAAGAGTCTTTGTTTTATCAAAGAGTCATCTGTGAGATTTATTGACTGTGAGGTCAAGAGTTTGGCAATGAGTTTAATTATTTTTGGTTTGTATATGTGGTATTTTGAAACTTGAACTAATGTTCACATGGAAATGAGAGGAGTTCGTTTAGAACAAGTATCCTCATGTGGTTTGTGTGTTTGATCCTAAGGAGTAAATCTCGGGACGAGATTTCTATTAGAAGGGAGTGATGTGACAACCCTGGTTTTGAGGTTCGTCACTTAGTTTTGTTTTGTGCTAGTTACGTGTCTTTACGTGTTTATGTGCTAATTGGTGTGAATAGACTGTGGTTTGGATATCGTTTCCTGTACGGGGTACCTTGTGAGTGAAACGATGTGTGATGATTTCATGTTCATGAGTTCACATGGTGGTGACTATAAAGTGAGATGGTGTTATTTAGTGGTTTTACGTATACATATATGTATTATAGAAAATCGTATTTTTACGATTTACAGTTTAGCATTTAGAGGTCTCGGATGAGGTAATTAGTCATATCAATATTTTTCGGGATGGTTTTAAGTCATTTAGGACTTAGTTATAAAGTTTATTTCAAAATTTGAGATTTTTATTAAAAGTGTATATTTTACGTCTTTTACGGTAAAACGCGTAAATTTGACTAGTTTGACGGTTTTGAGGTTTTGGAAGCTTTAGGAGCTGAAATAAATTAAGGTAAATTAAGGTAATTTTAATAACATAATATTAAATAATAAAAAAACGAAATTAGGGGTGTTTGGGTCGGTTTAGACGCACCAAAGAAAAGAAAAGGGGAAAAAAGGGAAAAAGGGAACCGGGCTTTTGTATATGGGCCAAGGACTTGTTAGGAAAGTATATAAAGCCTTATTTTTATCAAAACACTTCATAAAATCCCTGGAGATCAAGTATGGGTCGACATCCATGGAGAAAATTAGGGTTCTTCATCAAAAATCTTGTTTTCCAAAAAAATCTAAGGTAAAATCTTCAAACCCTTTTCAATTAAATTGTTTTTATGATTTCTTTAATCATCTTATGATGGATTTAGGTTAGGGTTTAATTTAAAAACAGTAAATTAATGGTGTATTAATCATAATATGATGAGTACATAAATTAGGGCTTGTAATTAGAGGGATTAGGATTAGTTAATGAGGTTGATTTTGTTAAACCCGTTTTTAAAAACTGGGCAGAATTTTGAGTCAATTGTTTGATCATATTGGGAGTTCTACAAACTCTTATTTTGCGATCCACATATCCCTGGAAAGCTATTTGAAGTGGATTTCCAATGCAAGAAACTAGAGTTAAATTAGAGGTCGGGAAGTGGGTCAAAACAAGGTTACAACAGTCGGAGGTCAAAACAGTTTTGACGTCAGCCTGTTTTCTTTTTAAGTTTTGGGTTGTTTGGGGTACTTAGGGTTGCATTGGGATCTTCTCACGAACATGAGAGATGGTTTATATATTGCAGTAAGTATCTGCACTTGGGCTAAGGTTGTGGTTTAGGGTAAGACCCTCTAATAGTAACAAACGTTTTGTAAGTTTAAAGTCAGTAAATCTGGAATGACAAAAGTATATATATATATATATATATATATATATATATATATATATATATATATATATATATATATATCGGGGCCTTATTAGTAGCTTTAAGGTTGGCGCAAATGGGAGGTGTTATCTAACATATGTAAGGGCATAAATATTCCCTTTACAGAGATCATGGGTATGTTTAAGTGGGCGTTTGGTTTATAGTTTGGAGACCTAAAACTGGGACTGTTTTGGGTAAAATGTTAACGGGACGGGTTATGAAGTAAAACGAGTTAAGGGCTTTATAGAGGGGTGTAATGAGATGCTCAGAGCATTTATATGAGGTATATATATGGGATAAGGTTAGATGTCCATCATAGGTTGATGAGCCATTTTAGTGTTTGGTTCATGTTTTGATTATGTGTTTTTGGTTTGTTAGCTTTTTGCTAGTGCGCGGATGTTTGGGGAAGCTCAATCAGGTGAGTTTCATAGTCCCATGTTTACTATTGATATTGACTTCCGGATGGGATGGAAGAGACACTGTGTTGAGTTATTTTATAAATTTATGTTGTCAATGTTTTTAAGGTTTGTGATGGACTTGTGTGTACATTATGTGATTAACTACTATGTGATTCTTGATTGTGTATGATTTGGATCGGGGGACACGTGCCGTCTCAGTTATTGTGGTTTGACAAGGTAGGGGCCTTGGGATAGGTACATAGCATGATCGTCTATGGGACCAATGGATAATGACAAGGTAGTGGCCTTGAGATAGGTACATAGTGTGATCATCTATGGTACCATGGTGTTTGGTAAGGCTGAGGGCCTTGGATTTTGGTTTGGAATGCTTGATCTTGAATGTTAGTTGTTAATACATAATTGTAACACATTGTCCATATGTTATTGTGTTGATGGTTGTTACTCACAGCTTTTTGGTATGATTTGGCGTTTGAGTCTAAACCTATGACTCTCACCAACTTTATGTTGACGTGTTTTAGTGTCTCTTTCAGTTGAGTATGTGGTTAAGCTTGAGGATAGGAGTGGCTAGATTTGGATGCATTAGGATTGCATATAGAAGGAGATCCCCGTTCCTTCTTAGTTTACCTTTATGTTTTTTTTGTTTGATAAGTGATACATGTTGGTACCTATATGTTTGTTTGGTTTATGTTTATTGTTTGTCTTGGGTAAGTGGTAGGTTTAACACCCCCAAATTTATACGCAGCGGAATACATCTTTGGGTGCTAAACAATGATACAACAACACATAATTTATAAAGAACGACTCGAAAAAGAGACGTTTCAAATTTATCGTTCCTAAAAAATTTATCAGAGTAGCGTAGTCCCAAGTAATCGTTACCAAAAGATAAGTTAAAACAACATATTGGTTTGTTTTAAAAATGGAACGATAAATAAATCAAAGAGTTTGAACAACAAAAGCAGTGCACAACTTCATTCCCCGTGACCTCCAAGCTTCCACTTCTTGATTACCTGAAATACATGTGAGTAAAACAATCAGCAAAAATGCTAAGTGAATCTATAGGTTTATGTAATCAATTTGAACACAAGCAAAGATTATAAGTTTGTGGCATGCTTGTAAGCATCAAATAATAATTCGCATCAACAATAATAATTGTATATAGCATAAATTGCAATAAGCTCATGGAACCGAGCCCTTAGACACTCCCATATCAGTCTAATAAGACGAGAGATTTATTAATTGTCGGTTACCTCCAGATTATTGGTACATTGCCGTATACCTGACTTCTCAATACAATATGCTCAAACAGTGTGGAGGTCGGGCCTAAGCTTCTATGACAAGTCCACAAAAACTGAACCGGGGCGGCTTCCCCAATAGATCTATTAATTGTACTAGCGGTTAACCCATCATAGGTTAATTAACGGTCCATAATTGAGGTTTTAACAAAGGCAATCACTTAATGCAATTTAAAGGCAACCACGGGTCCATTCATACAGGGACAAAGCATACCATAAAAATCTTGTGTTCTAAGTTTATAAAAACATGTATTCCCCCTCGCGGGTTTAAAAATCATTTAATAACTAGTATAAAGCGAGGCTATAAACTCACCTTAGCCAATAGTGGTAATGAGACGATCGCCGACGATAGATGATGCCTTTCAAACACGAGAACCGCAACCTATCAAATGAGGTGCGTTCATTAATAATAGACTCGAGAAATAACCCATACATAAGAATATAAAACTCGACTCATAAAATCACGACAAAATCGAGATAAAACGATACAAGTGATACTATTACACTCTCCTATATATTCATTTTATTATTCCACGCCTTTAATAAAAATCTTCCGGAACATACCGAATGTCCAAGCCGTTTTCCCATACTTAGACATATCAACTTTTTATGATACTACTCAGAGAACTCACTTACTATATGTAGAAAGTCCTCCCAAGAGCCCATTAAAAGATTTTACTTCTAAAGTTCCCTGCCCGACTCATCTTTGAATCACAAAATCCGGACAGTTTAGCGACCTTGACTTACGAAACCATTTTGACCATTCTAATAAACTCCGTTTGTAAAACCGCCACTTGATTCTAAAAATATACTCAATATGCTAAACTTAGAGACTGAGAACAGCCCTTGAATCATTTTGAAACTCATTTTATAGTCCCCGAGATTCGATCCAAATATCGACAACAATTTTCGGATTGTGTCGACACTCGTCTCCCGGTACACGAAAATCAAACTAGTGTATCTTCCACCTCGTTTGGAGTTGGAAGGCCTACTTTATATCAAATCGAAGCTAACGAAATTCTCTACAACATAATCCCATAATATCAACCTATTTTCAGACTTAAGATTTTCGAAAATGCCTCTAAACCTACTGCCTAAAATTGGCCATTTAAAAACCATACAAAATCAAGTTTTTGATCAAAACCAACAACTTTTATCATCAACCTAACATCCTAATATCACCATAAACCCATCCTAACACTTGTATCATCATCAAAATCAAAAACCCAAAAATTAAAATTCAACTTTTTAACAAAAACATAGCATAAACATCATTTGATCATCACTACTAACACATGCATACAACAAATATGGATCAAACATCACCAACTTTTCTTGAAAAATTTATATAGTTGCATGTGGATAAAAATGGTACCATTAGAATCACCTTGAAAAATTAGGAGGTGGACTTGTTTTGTTTTTGGATGGATCAAAGTTTTGATCAAGAAGATTGATGATTTGTGGTGGTGGTGTTCTTGTGGTGTAAGGCCAAAAGAAGAAAGGAAGGAGAGTGGTTGAGTTTTTATTTTAAAAACATTGTATGTGTAAAATAGTTAGTGGAAATTTTATATATAGTGTAAGGTTAGGGTAGTTTTTGCCAATTTGTGATAGTTTTGGTCCAAAATGTAATAAAATAGTTTAAAAGGGTAGAAAATGTAAATTGTAAATTTAAAAATATTTACGAGACTCGGGTTTCGTAAAAATACTAAAAAGTTTAAACGCACACGAAAATAATAATATAACGACTCGATACGTAATTAAAACGATATCGTCGAAAATATTAAATATCGAAACGATCGATAATAAAATATAAAATTTTAGGCATCCGTCGGTATCGCGATCACTAGTAGTCCTCGTTACTCGTCAAAATATTAAAATATAATATTTAATATCGGTTTCAACTTAAACCGTTAAACATAATAATATTTAACGTTATAAAATACTTCAAAATAATTGAAAATAGAATTAAATTATGACCTTATTTTTACGGGTTTTACATCCTCACCACCTTAAGGGAGCGACGTCCCGGCGCTCAACTCGCCTCATACACGAGTTGTTCACTACCCGGAAAGAGGAGGGCATTCCTTATAAAGAAGTCTTCACGTTCCTACGTGAATCTTGATCCACGATCTCCACTGGTTCTTTTACAAAACGCAACTTGTCGTCAAGTTGTATCTCACCAAAAAGGAATAAATAAATCCTTATCCACCAGTCACCCGTCAAGTTCGACACATGAAAATTTTATGAATCACACGAAGCTCATTCGACGACAAGAATAGGTGACAGGATTTTCGGGTAAGTCCAGTTAAAAAGAATGTTGCAAATTAAAGGATATCCATCGGCCAGATAGTCATGGACACACATCAAAAGAACTAACAAGAAAAAAAACATTTTCGTCATCGGAGGGTGTTCACACGCGGGTCCCTACTCAAAAGATAATACAAATACACCATCTCACTTTCGCCAACGCGCATTAAAGTCTCAATAAACATCGTCGTTGAAAGTCAAAAAGATATTATGTAATATATGTTCTACATGATCGGACGTCATCGGATGATGCCGTCTCAAGTTCTCACAACTTACGATCATTTGACTAGATCACATACCACATAAGTACATAAAAATAAAAGGTCGAACAATAACATCAAGTATAGATTTCCATCGTTAATCATCGAGAGAACCTTGAACGAACCCTTGATAATAACCACTTGATCTCCAGAGTCTTTCCACTTGCGGTGTCGGCTTCAACATACTCCTCGAGGTCGTAACGAATTTATTAACTCCATTCATTAAGATATTCGGTCCTCAATCATTCCACAAGTACACACATAAATCCTGGTGACACTTATCGTTTCTTCTTATACACTGCTTCCCGAGATTCATTTTAAACTCAGAATAAAATAGTAATCTTCAATACGAGGAACAGAACGAGATAAAAATGACTTCAATAAATGCATAAACGAACAAGATGTGGTAAAATGATTTAAGGTTGACGATTGACGAGGGATCTCGACTCACGTAACCGTAAAACATAATAAATCACAATACTAGAAAAATGAGAGCGAAGAATAAATTATACATTAAAATAACATTTGTCACAATTATCCGTCCCAGATTTGGTATTACCTTAAAACTCAGTTGAGGTACTTTCTTGATAAAGATGATACATCAAAAATAGAAGTAAAATAGTTTCAAAATTTATTTGGTCGTCTTAAGAAATTTTGAAAGAATGACGTAAATTTATTAATTAAACTCATACTGATGGTTACAATTAGAGAATATAATTTCCAAATTAAATCACTATTAGGAATATAAATTAAACTGACAATTTCATTACATTAAAAGTAAAGTATAATAAGTCAATTAGTTCAAAAGGTAGAACATAATATTATTTTAAACATTAGTTTTAGTTATACAAAATATGGTGTATAAATTTGACCTTTTACTTGTGATGGTTATTTCGGTAATTGAAAATCATTAGAAAATATAGACAAGTTCCATAAAAATTTTGTAATACTTTGTAGAAATACATAAAGGTGTTTATTATTTCAAAATAAACATGGGATATATTCGGGTTTCAAAATGTGACAAGATAATAAACGAATACGAATTGAAATAATAGTCAACAATCAGTACGAAATAAACGGTACACAAGGGGACGAAGCAAATGTCGTATGAATTCTTAAAGATAATAATAAGATAAAGGCGTTGATGGTATGACGATAAGAAATAATAGATTAAACAAGTTGTCAATTTTGTTAGTGCGGTCGATGGTTCACCAATATCAGTTTGTTAACTTAGCGGTGGTCGATACATGATCGGAAATAAGATCCATACAAAAATTTAATCAAAGAAAATTCCTAATAATCACTTGTAATTAAAACAAATCAAATGAACGATGTTAGTGTTTAAAGAGAGAAGTCAAAGCACGGTTCACAAGAGTGGATTTCGAGACAAACGAGAGTGACGGACGTCATCCCGGATATACGGAAATCACTCTAGTGATAATTCATTATTCACGTGCGGAGACATTCCAAAGATCTACCCAGTCGCATAAAGAAGATTGGATGAGAAGGAAGGATAAAACATCGAGACTTTCAAGTCATTTATCAATAGTCAGTAATTAGAATAACGGTCAAAAGAAATCAGTTATAAGACAAAATGAAGTAACAAGTAGAAAAAAAAACGATCGTCGAGTAAAAACGTACTTATAATCACGTAATTCGTTTAACAAAAGGTAAGAAAACATATGCGGATGCATAGAATTTGTGCTACTTGCATAAAATATAAAGGTTTTCAAAACTTATTTTCAATTTATTTCATTTTATCTATCTTTATCATAATTACAAGTAAAAAGTTGATTATCATCAAGATTTTTAAGGTGACTACTATTCAGCCTAGCATGGCTCCTTCTAAATTAGACATAGGTGATCAGGCCATGTATAATTTAGGGCTAGCAACGCAGTGCTTCATTTCGTCAAAAAGTATTACGTTTCTTATGTTTATATAAACCATGCCATTTGTAAAATGGAATTTAAAAATACTTTATAACTTTATAGGATATAAGTAATTTGTGAGATACTTAATAAGCAACTTTTAATCTTACGAAAAATATTTTATAAGACCAAAGTAAAAATAATTGGTGAAAATAATCGTAAAACAATATCAGATTTATTTATAATATGACATTATGACAACGTATAAAGTAGTCAAAGTTTGCAAAAAGTGGCAAATAGTAGCTCATAAAACAACCAATGAAATGGTTACAAGTTGTTAAGGTTTCAAAAGGTTATAAGGTTTAGACGAAAATGCCATGAGATACGCGATAAGAATGTTAACGAAGAGTGTGAAGGCAAAACTTCAAAACTCAACTCAAATCAGTGGAAGGTTAGAAGAAAACGAAAATAAAATAACATCGAATGACAAATGAGTCATATATATGAAAAGAATAAAACAATCCACATGTGTATTCTTTGTAAGATACTCGACACAACTTGCTTTTAAGAAAGTATGTTATTCGTTTTTAAATTACACCATTAATCCGGTAATTACTAATCCTGTACTGTTTTTATTTTTAAATATTTTCACATGCAACTAGTATTCGTTAGTTGTAAAATAATATTTGTTAAAATTTTACGATCTCAATTGAAATCAAAACAGCTTATAAACATTTAAAACTCATGTTCTGAATTTTCTATCAGATTAAACTTTTAAATATGAGCCGATTAATTGACCCGATAAACGACATCTCCAAGACTCAGAGTCTAAAGCATTTTGATGCAAAACGATGTTTCAGACGACTTTCTAGTTTTACCCGAGACCTGAAAACCAATGTAAAATGACCGAAATACCCCTGCAAGTTCTTTGCAGGTTTGACTATTTTATTTTAAAAACGCAGGTTTTACTTTTAAGTTTTGATCTGTTTATACTGCCCCTACAGTTTCTGCATAAAGTGTATTTTTCGACACTTCTTAACGGCTCAAAATATATACATATATACACACATGTCTTGTGGATTTTATAACAACGAAAAATAAATCTCGTAATGAGTATCAAATAAAATATAGCATGATGAATGACAGAAAATGCTTCAAGGTATTCAACACGAAATTTAGGAAGCAAGACGGTGAAAGACGTTCATAATTTAGATTCCAAAATGCAATGTAGGCAAATCTCCTTTGTGCCACGATTGTCAAAAACACAAAAACATAACGAGAAAAGAATGGAACATTCATAGGTTACGTTCCGAGAGCAAGAAGGTTAATGAAAAACAAATGATACAATTTTATAGAAGTAACATCGTATTCCAA
Source organism: Glebionis coronaria (assembly GCA_025667525.1). NCBI lineage: Eukaryota > Viridiplantae > Streptophyta > Magnoliopsida > Asterales > Asteraceae > Glebionis > Glebionis coronaria. The sequence continues at coordinate 223,188,933 of CM046882.1, read as the reverse complement.
TCTAGCACCATAATCTAGACGATGATTTATAAAATAACGATGACGTTACCGAGATATAAGTGAACAATACACTTCGGAGTCGATACATATAAATGTCAATAAATAGCGGTTAGTCTATTCCAAGGACACATTGAGCTACACAATGGTCTAGAAATTACGTTAAAAGACGTCCAGGCACAAATAGCCGGAAGACGATTTGAATATCTATATAGATATCACAAAGGGTTAAACAATGAAAGTAACGGGCGTAGATGAAGTTATGTAAGGTCATAATATAAAAATTTTGCAATAAAAGCAATTTAAATAGTTCAAAAATAAATACAGAAAGATCTTGAAAATTCGTTGTATTTATTTAACTTAATCATTAATAAATGATAAACTTTTATCGAAAAGTTTAACGACATAAATATATATCGATAAAGGATTATAGTATTTATTTAGAAATACTTAGCAATAAGGCATACATAATAATGTATACTAAAGTTGTAATCCCAGAAGTAGCTTGAACCTGAAGTCACGCGAAATCATGTGCACCGACTCTTTGAAAAAAAAATAAAACCGACAGTTATAGTTTAGGTTTTTAGAAAAAGACCTAGTTCTCTATAACTCATGGCTCTGGTACCAATCTTTAACACCCCCAAATTTATACGCAGCGGAATACATCTTTGGGTGCTAAACAATGATACAACAACACATAATTTATAAAGAACGACTCGAAAAAGAGACGTTTCAAATTTATCGTTCCTAAAAAATTTATCAGAGTAGCGTAGTCCCAAGTAATCGTTACCAAAAGATAAGTTAAAACAACATATTGGTTTGTTTTAAAAATGGAACGATAAATAAATCAAAGAGTTTGAACAACAAAAGCAGTGCACAACTTCATTCCCCGTGACCTCCAAGCTTCCACTTCTTGATTACCTGAAATACATGTGAGTAAAACAATCAGCAAAAATGCTGAGTGAATCTATAGGTTTATGTAATCAATTTGAACACAAGCAAAGATTATAAGTTTGTGGCATGCTTGTAAGCATCAAATAATAATTCCCATCAACAATAATAATTGTATATAGCATAAATTGCAATAAGCTCATGGAACCGAGCCCTTAGACACTCCCATATCAGTCTAATAAGACGAGAGATTTATTAATTGTCGGTTACCTCCAGATTATTGGTACATTGCCGTATACCTGACTTCTCAATACAATATGCTCAAACAGTGTGGAGGTCGGGCCTAAGCTTCTATGACAAGTCCACAAAAACTGAACCGGGGCGGCTTCCCCCATAGATCTATTAATTGTACTAGCGGTTAACCCATCATAGGTTAATTAACGGTCCATAATTGAGGTTTTAACAAAGGCAATCACTTAATGCAATTTAAAGGCAACCACGGGTCCATTCATAGAGGGACAAAGCATACCATAAAAATCTTGTGTTCTAAGTTTATAAAAACATGTATTCCCCCTCGCGGGTTTAAAAATCATTTAATAACTAGTATAAAGCGAGGCTATAAACTCACCTTAGCCAATAGTGGTAATGAGACGATCGCCGACGATAGATGATGCCTTTCAAACACGAGAACCGCAACCTATCAAATGAGGTGCGTTCATTAATAATAGACTCGAGAAATAACCCATACATAAGAATATAAAACTCGACTCATAAAATCACGACAAAATCGAGATAAAACGATACAAGTGATACTATTACACTCTCCTATATATTCATTTTATTATTCCACGCCTTTAATAAAAATCTTCCGGAACATACCGAATGTCCAAGCCGTTTTCCCATACTTAGACATATCAACTTTTTATGATACTACTCAGAGAACTCACTTACTATATGTAGAAAGTCCTCCCAAGAGCCCATTAAAAGATTTTACTTCTAAAGTTCCCTGCCCGACTCATCTTTGAATCACAAAATCCGGACAGTTTAGCGACCTTGACTTACGAAACCATTTTGACCATTCTAATAAACTCCGTTTGTAAAACCGCCACTTGATTCTAAAAATATACTCAATATGCTAAACTTAGAGACTGAGAACAGCCCTTGAATCATTTTGAAACTCATTTTATAGTCCCCGAGATTCGATCCAAATATCGACAACAATTTTCGGATTGTGTCGACACTCGTCTCCCGGTACACGAAAATCAAACTAGTGTATCTTCCACCTCGTTTGGAGTTGGAAGGCCTACTTTATATCAAATCGAAGCTAACGAAATTCTCTACAACATAATCCCATAATATCAACCTATTTTCAGACTTAAGATTTTCGAAAATGCCTCTAAACCTACTGCCTAAAATTGGCCATTTAAAAACCATACAAAATCAAGTTTTTGATCAAAACCAACAACTTTTATCATCAACCTAACATCCTAATATCACCATAAACCCATCCTAACACTTGTATCATCATCAAAATCAAAAACCCAAAAATTAAAATTCAACTTTTTAACAAAAACATAGCATAAACATCATTTGATCATCACTACTAACACATGCATACAACAAATATGGATCAAACATCACCAACTTTTCTTGAAAAATTTATATAGTTGCATGTGGATAAAAATGGTACCATTAGAATCACCTTGAAAAATTAGGAGGTGGACTTGTTTTGTTTTTGGATGGATCAAAGTTTTGATCAAGAAGATTGATGATTTGTGGTGGTGGTGTTCTTGTGGTGTAAGGCCAAAAGAAGAAAGGAAGGAGAGTGGTTGAGTTTTTATTTTAAAAACATTGTATGTGTAAAATAGTTAGTGGAAATTTTATATATAGTGTAAGGTTAGGGTAGTTTTTGCCAATTTGTGATAGTTTTGGTCCAAAATGTAATAAAATAGTTTAAAAGGGTAGAAAATGTAAATTGTAAATTTAAAAATATTTACGAGACTCGGGTTTCGTAAAAATACTAAAAAGTTTAAACGCACACGAAAATAATAATATAACGACTCGATACGTAATTAAAACGATATCGTCGAAAATATTAAATATCGAAACGATCGATAATAAAATATAAAATTTTAGGCATCCGTCGGTATCGCGATCACTAGTAGTCCTCGTTACTCGTCAAAATATTAAAATATAATATTTAATATCGGTTTCAACTTAAACCGTTAAACATAATAATATTTAACGTTATAAAATACTTCAAAATAATTGAAAATAGAATTAAATTATGACCTTATTTTTACGGGTTTTACATCCTCACCACCTTAAGGGAGCGACGTCCCGGCGCTCAACTCGCCTCATACACGAGTTGTTCACTACCCGGAAAGAGGAGGGCATTCCTTATAAAGAAGTCTTCACGTTCCTACGTGAATCTTGATCCACGATCTCCACTGGTTCTTTTACAAAACGCAACTTGTCGTCAAGTTGTATCTCACCAAAAAGGAATAAATAAATCCTTATCCACCAGTCACCCGTCAAGTTCGACACATGAAAATTTTATGAATCACACGAAGCTCATTCGACGACAAGAATAGGTGACAGGATTTTCGGGTAAGTCCAGTTAAAAAGAATGTTGCAAATTAAAGGATATCCATCGGCCAGATAGTCATGGACACACATCAAAAGAACTAACAAGAAAAAAAACATTTTCGTCATCGGAGGGTGTTCACACGCGGGTCCCTACTCAAAAGATAATACAAATACACCATCTCACTTTCGCCAACGCGCATTAAAGTCTCAATAAACATCGTCGTTGAAAGTCAAAAAGATATTATGTAATATATGTTCTACATGATCGGACGTCATCGGATGATGCCGTCTCAAGTTCTCACAACTTACGATCATTTGACTAGATCACATACCACATAAGTACATAAAAATAAAAGGTCGAACAATAACATCAAGTATAGATTTCCATCGTTAATCATCGAGAGAACCTTGAACGAACCCTTGATAATAACCACTTGATCTCCAGAGTCTTTCCACTTGCGGTGTCGGCTTCAACATACTCCTCGAGGTCGTAACGAATTTATTAACTCCATTCATTAAGATATTCGGTCCTCAATCATTCCACAAGTACACACATAAATCCTGGTGACACTTATCGTTTCTTCTTATACACTGCTTCCCGAGATTCATTTTAAACTCAGAATAAAATAGTAATCTTCAATACGAGGAACAGAACGAGATAAAAATGACTTCAATAAATGCATAAACGAACAAGATGTGGTAAAATGATTTAAGGTTGACGATTGACGAGGGATCTCGACTCACGTAACCGTAAAACATAATAAATCACAATACTAGAAAAATGAGAGCGAAGAATAAATTATACATTAAAATAACATTTGTCACAATTATCCGTCCCAGATTTGGTATTACCTTAAAACTCAGTTGAGGTACTTTCTTGATAAAGATGATACATCAAAAATAGAAGTAAAATAGTTTCAAAATTTATTTGGTCGTCTTAAGAAACTTTGAAAGAATGACGTAAATTTATTAATTAAACTCATACTGATGGTTACAATTAGAGAATATAATTTCCAAATTAAATCACTATTAGGAATATAAATTAAACTGGCAATTTCATTACATTAAAAGTAAAGTATAATAAGTCAATTAGTTCAAAAGGTAGAACATAATTTTATTTTAAACATTAGTTTTAGTTATACAAAATATGGTGTATAAATTTGACCTTTTACTTGTGATGGTTATTTCGGTAATTGAAAATCATTAGAAAATATAGACAAGTTCCATAAAAATTTTGTAATACTTTGTAGAAATACATAAAGGTGTTTATTATTTCAAAATAAACATGGGATATATTCGGGTTTCAAAATGTGACAAGATAATAAACGAATACGAATTGAAATAATAGTCAACAATCAGTACGAAATAAACGGTACACAAGGGGACGAAGCAAATGTCGTATGAATTCTTAAAGATAATAATAAGATAAAGGCGTTGATGGTATGACGATAAGAAATAATAGATTAAACAAGTTGTCAATTTTGTTAGTGCGGTCGATGGTTCACCAATATCAGTTTGTTAACTTAGCGGTGGTCGATACATGATCGGAAATAAGATCCATACAAAAATTTAATCAAAGAAAATTCCTAATAATCACTTGTAATTAAAACAAATCAAATGAACGATGTTAGTGTTTAAAGAGAGAAGTCAAAGCACGGTTCACAAGAGTGGATTTCGAGACAAACGAGAGTGACGGACGTCATCCCGGATATACGGAAATCACTCTAGTGATAATTCATTATTCACGTGCGGAGACATTCCAAAGATCTACCCAGTCGCATAAAGAAGATTGGATGAGAAGGAAGGATAAAACATCGAGACTTTCAAGTCATTTATCAATAGTCAGTAATTAGAATAACGGTCAAAAGAAATCAGTTATAAGACAAAATGAAGTAACAAGTAGAAAAAAAAACGATCGTCGAGTAAAAACGTACTTATAATCACGTAATTCGTTTAACAAAAGGTAAGAAAACATATGCGGATGCATAGAATTTGTGCTACTTGCATAAAATATAAAGGTTTTCAAAACTTCTTTTCAATTTATTTCATTTTATCTATCTTTATCATAATTACAAGTAAAAAGTTGATTATCATCAAGATTTTTAAGGTGACTACTATTCAGCCTAGCATGGCTCCTTCTAAATTAGACATAGGTGATCAGGCCATGTATAATTTAGGGCTAGCAACGCAGTGCTTCATTTCGTCAAAAAGTATTACGTTTCTTATGTTTATATAAACCATGCCATTTGTAAAATGGAATTTAAAAATACTTTATAACTTTATAGGATATAAGTAATTTGTGAGATACTTAATAAGCAACTTTTAATCTTACGAAAAATATTTTATAAGACCAAAGTAAAAATAATTGGTGAAAATAATCGTAAAACAATATCAGATTTATTTATAATATGACATTATGACAACGTATAAAGTAGTCAAAGTTTGCAAAAAGTGGCAAATAGTAGCTCATAAAACAACCAATGAAATGGTTACAAGTTGTTAAGGTTTCAAAAGGTTATAAGGTTTAGACGAAAATGCCATGAGATACGCGATAAGAATGTTAACGAAGAGTGTGAAGGCAAAACTTCAAAACTCAACTCAAATCAGTGGAAGGTTAGAAGAAAACGAAAATAAAATAACATCGAATGACAAATGAGTCATATATATGAAAAGAATAAAACAATCCACATGTGTATTCTTTGTAAGATACTCGACACAACTTGCTTTTAAGAAAGTATGTTATTCGTTTTTAAATTACACCATTAATCCGGTAATTACTAATCCTGTACTGTTTTTATTTTTAAATATTTTCACATGCAACTAGTATTCGTTAGTTGTAAAATAATATTTGTTAAAATTTTACGATCTCAATTGAAATCAAAACAGCTTATAAACATTTAAAACTCATGTTCTGAATTTTCTATCAGATTAAACTTTTAAATATGAGCCGATTAATTGACCCGATAAACGACATCTCCAAGACTCAGAGTCTAAAGCATTTTGATGCAAAACGATGTTTCAGACGACTTTCTAGTTTTACCCGAGACCTGAAAACCAATGTAAAATGACCGAAATACCCCTGCAAGTTCTTTGCAGGTTTGACTATTTTATTTTAAAAACGCATGTTTTACTTTTAAGTTTTGATCTGTTTATACTGCCCCTACAGTTTCTGCATAAAGTGTATTTTTCGACACTTCTTAACGGCTCAAAATATATACATATATACACACATGTCTTGTGGATTTTATAACAACGAAAAATAAATCTCGTAATGAGCATCAAATAAAATATAGCATGATGAATGACAGAAAATGCTTCAAGGTATTCAACACGAAATTTAGGAAGCAAGACGGTGAAAGACGTTCATAATTTAGATTCCAAAATGCAATGTAGGCAAATCTCCTTTGTGCCACGATTGTCAAAAACACAAAAACATAACGAGAAAAGAATGGAACATTCATAGGTTACGTTCCGAGAGCAAGAAGGTTAATGAAAAACAAATGATACAATTTTATAGAAGTAACATCGTATTCCAATCTAGCACCATAATCTAGACGATGATTTATAAAATAACGATGACGTTACCGAGATATAAGTGAACAATACACTTCGGAGTCGATACATATAAATGTCAATAAATAGCGGTTAGTCTATTCCAAGGACACATTGAGCTACACAATGGTCTAGAAATTACGTTAAAAGACGTCCAGGCACAAATAGCCGGAAGACGATTTGAATATCTATATAGATATCACAAAGGGTTAAACAATGAAAGTAACGGGCGTAGATGAAGTTATGTAAGGTCATAATATAAAAATTTTGCAATAAAAGCAATTTAAATAGTTCAAAAATAAATACAGAAAGATCTTGAAAATTCGTTGTATTTATTTAACTTAATCATTAATAAATGATAAACTTTTATCGAAAAGTTTAACGACATAAATATATATCGATAAAGGATTATAGTATTTATTTAGAAATACTTAGCAATAAGGCATACATAATAATGTATACTAAAGTTGTAATCCCAGAAGTAGCTTGAACCTGAAGTCACGCGAAATCATGTGCACCGACTCTTTGAAAAAAAAATAAAACCGACAGTTATAGTTTAGGTTTTTAGAAAAAGACCTAGTTCTCTATAACTCATGGCTCTGGTACCAATCTTTAACACCCCCAAATTTATACGCAGCGGAATACATCTTTGGGTGCTAAACAATGATACAACAACACATAATTTATAAAGAACGACTCGAAAAAGAGACGTTTCAAATTTATCGTTCCTAAAAAATTTATCAGAGTAGCGTAGTCCCAAGTAATCGTTACCAAAAGATAAGTTAAAACAACATATTGGTTTGTTTTAAAAATGGAACGATAAATAAATCAAAGAGTTTGAACAACAAAAGCAGTGCACAACTTCATTCCCCGTGACCTCCAAGCTTCCACTTCTTGATTACCTGAAATACATGTGAGTAAAACAATCAGCAAAAATGCTGAGTGAATCTATAGGTTTATGTAATCAATTTGAACACAAGCAAAGATTATAAGTTTGTGGCATGCTTGTAAGCATCAAATAATAATTCGCATCAACAATAATAATTGTATATAGCATAAATTGCAATAAGCTCATGGAACCGAGCCCTTAGACACTCCCATATCAGTCTAATAAGACGAGAGATTTATTAATTGTCGGTTACCTCCAGATTATTGGTACATTGCCGTATACCTGACTTCTCAATACAATATGCTCAAACAGTGTGGAGGTCGGGCCTAAGCTTCTATGACAAGTCCACAAAAACTGAACCGGGGCGGCTTCCCCCATAGATCTATTAATTGTACTAGCGGTTAACCCATCATAGGTTAATTAACGGTCCATAATTGAGGTTTTAACAAAGGCAATCACTTAATGCAATTTAAAGGCAACCACGGGTCCATTCATAGAGGGACAAAGCATACCATAAAAATCTTGTGTTCTGAGTTTATAAAAACATGTATTCCCCCTCGCGGGTTTAAAAATCATTTAATAACTAGTATAAAGCGAGGCTATAAACTCACCTTAGCCAATAGTGGTAATGAGACGATCGCCGACGATAGATGATGCCTTTCAAACACGAGAACCGCAACCTATCAAATGAGGTGCGTTCATTAATAATAGACTCGAGAAATAACCCATACATAAGAATATAAAACTCGACTCATAAAATCACGACAAAATCGAGATAAAACGATACAAGTGATACTATTACACTCTCCTATATATATTCATTTTATTATTCCACGCCTTTAATAAAAATCTTCCGGAACATACCGAATGTCCAAGCCGTTTTCCCATACTTAGACATATCAACTTTTTATGATACTACTCAGAGAACTCACTTACTATATGTAGAAAGTCCTCCCAAGAGCCCATTAAAAGATTTTACTTCTAAAGTTCCCTGCCCGACTCATCTTTGAATCACAAAATCCGGACAGTTTAGCGACCTTGACTTACGAAACCATTTTGACCATTCTAAACAACTCCGTTTGTAAAACCGCCACTTGATTCTAAAAATATACTCAATATGCTAAACTTGGAGACTGAGAACAGCCCTTGAATCATTTTGAAACTCATTTTATAGTCCCCGAGATTCGATCCAAATATCGACAATAATTTTCGGATTGTGTCGACACTCGTCTCCCGGTACACGAAAATCAAACTAGTGTATCTTCCACCTCGTTTGGAGTTGGAAGGCCTACTTTATATCAAATCGAAGCTAACGAAATTCTCTACAACATAATCCCATAATATCAACCTATTTTCAGACTTAAGATTTTCGAAAATGCCTCTAAACCTACTGCCTAAAATTGGCCATTTAAAAACCATACAAAATCAAGTTTTTGATCAAAACCAACAACTTTTATCATCAACCTAACATCCTAATATCACCATAAACCCATCCTAACACTTGTATCATCATCAAAATCAAAAACCCAAAAATTAAAATTCAACTTTTTAACAAAAACATAGCATAAACATCATTTGATCATCACTACTAACACATGCATACAACAAATATGGATCAAACATCACCAACTTTTCTTGAAAAATTTATATAGTTGCATGTGGATAAAAATGGTACCATTAGAATCACCTTGAAAAATTAGGAGGTGGACTTGTTTTGTTTTTGGATGGATCAAAGTTTTGATCAAGAAGATTGATGATTTGTGGTGGTGGTGTTCTTGTGGTGTAAGGCCAAAAGAAGAAAGGAAGGAGAGTGGTTGAGTTTTTATTTTAAAAACATTGTATGTGTAAAATAGTTAGTGGAAATTTTATATATAGTGTAAGGTTAGGGTAGTTTTTGCCAATTTGTGATAGTTTTGGTCCAAAATGTAATAAAATAGTTTAAAAGGGTAGAAAATGTAAATTGTAAATTTAAAAATATTTACGAGACTCGGGTTTCGTAAAAATACTAAAAAGTTTAAACGCACACGAAAATAATAATATAACGACTCGATACGTAATTAAAACGATATCGTCGAAAATATTAAATATCGAAACGATCGATAATAAAATATAAAATTTTAGGCATCCGTCGGTATCGCGATCACTAGTAGTCCTCGTTACTCGTCAAAATATTAAAATATAATATTTAATATCGGTTTCAACTTAAACCGTTAAACATAATAATATTTAACGTTATAAAATACTTCAAAATAATTGAAAATAGAATTAAATTATGACCTTATTTTTACGGGTTTTACAGTAGGACTGTTACCTACTTACCTAGACTCCTACATTGTTGAGGTATTGTCATGACATTTGTGTCGCCATTTTTGACATTATATTTGCATTTAGTTATCTCTATAGACACGCTATTGTTGTGATGATATCCATACGTCGTGCCCCATATTCCGCCATGGTGGGTTGTGACACTTATCAAGGGGAGCTTCAAAATCAAGAGATTAATGAATCTTTTCCCCTTGAGGACTTGATGTCTATTACTTCCAATCTCGATGACACCCCATGGTTTGCGGATATCACAAACTATTTGGCGAGTGGAATTCTCATTCAAGGGTTATCGTCCCAACAAAAGAAGAAATTCTTCAAGGATGTGAAAACTTACTATTGGGACGACCCTTATCTCTTCAAACAATGTGCTGACTTGATCTTTCGTCGGTGTATTGATGGATCCACAGCTTTACACATCTTGGAAGCTTGCCATAAAGGACCTACCGGTGGTCACTTTGGTCCTAGTTACACCGCGAATAAAGTTTTCGACTCTGGATTTTATTGCCCCACCATTTATCGTGATGCTCACGAAATGGATAAGCATTGTGATGCTTGCCAACGACAAGGCAAGATCACACATAAAGATGAGATGCCTCAAAATTTCATACAAGAATGTGAAATCTTTGACGTATGGGGTATCGACTTTATGGGGCCATTTCCATCATCCAAAGGAAACAAGTACATCCTCGTAGCCTTTGACTACGTATCTAAATGGGTTGAAGCAAAGGCTCTCCCTACGAACGATGCGAGGGTGGTTGTGAACTTTCTGAAGCAGTTATTTGCTCAATTCAGTGTTCCTCGTGCTATCATCAGTGACCATAGGACTCATTTTTGCAATGATCAATTTGCTTGAGTCATGGCTAAGTATGGTGTCAATCATCGTCTTTCCACCGCTTATCATCCCCAAAAAAATGGTCAAGCCGAGATTTGTAACCATGGACTGAAGAGACTTTTAGAGCGAACCGTGGGAGAGCATCGTACCTCATGGGCCGATAAGTTAGATGATGCTTTGTGGGCTTTCCGTACCGCATATAAGACACCAATTGGTTGCACTCCATATCGTCTTGTGTACGGGAAGGCATGCCACCTCCCTATTGAATTAGAACATAAGGCATATTGGGCCTTGAAGTGGGCCAATTTTGATATCAACAAAGCCGGTGATCTTCAGAAGATTCAACTCAACGAGCTAAATGAACTGAGGAATGAAGCTTATGAGAATTCATTGATCTACAAGGAGAAAACCAAGCTCATTCATGATTCTAGGATTAAGAACCAAGAGTTTCACGTTGGTGATCAAGTTTTACTCTTTAACTCTCGGTTGAAAATCTTCTCGGGCAAGCTTAAGAGCCGTTGGTCTGGTCCATTCACCGTCGCCAAAGTCTTCCCCTATGGCGCCATTGAGCTTTCTCAACCAAATGGGCCTAATTTTAAAGTGAATGGCCAGCGTGTGAAGTTGTACTTTGGTGAGGACATCTCTCCTGAGATGATTCCATCCCTCGCCACGTTTCCCTTGAATTAGTTCTGGGTCAAGTCAGGCTCTTGACTCGGTTAACAAAAACAAGCGCTTCTCGGGAGGCAACCCGTTGATCTATCCTTTACCCGTTTTCATAATAAGTGTAGGGGGAGCTACATAGGGTTTGTTGTCTTGTTTCTTATGATGTGCAGGGATTAAAGCTTCAAAGAGCACTTTTGATGACATTTGACGACCCGTGATCCCGTGTACTCGTCTTCCCGGTTCTATCCTAAACTGTCGTGATTCAATATTTCATATCTTATATGTTCACATTGAAATCACTATATTCGGCTCTTCCTTAGCAAGATTTAACCAACGTGCACAATGTCCTAAGTGTAGGGTAATTTACTACCACATGCTTAAACATTGAGTACAATGTTTATATCAAGTGTAGGGGGACTTCTATCGAAGTAAGTGGGCTTTTCCATGAATTTTTCCTCATTTTAACCGGAAAATCTAATTTTTCGACATTTTTCAAAATTTTTAATCTAATTTGGCCTAGTAGTATAGTAGTATTTTCCTTTACTATCGTTATTTACTTTCTTTGCTAAAATAAAGTTTAATAAGGTGGTTTTAAATTTCCAAACGTCATGAATCTTTTGACTCAACCCGAGTTTACTTATCCAAGTTTACTCTAGCTAGTATCCTTAACGTATTTAAGTCAAGTTTTGCTAGGCTTTTATATAGGGAACTTTAAAACGCGAAAGTCTTAACTCTTACGGGTTAAGAACAAGAACTTTTTGCAAGTTCCTATAATTGATCCTAGAAATTCGTTTATCAAGGGAACTTGAAAATGCGAATTCTAAACTTGAAAAAGTCTAAGAAGTTGCAAGATCCTATAGATGACTTGAAAACCCAAAACATTGATTTAATCGGCTAAGCATCCACAAGTCTCATTCCTTGAGATTTTAAATTGTGGAGAATGAGATATGATAGAGTCAATTATAAATTTGGTATTCTTTCATGAATTTATGTGAGTTAATTATGAGCTTTTTCTCCCATAGCTAGTTAATAAATATATTTGCAATAAATAAGGTTGTACGATTTGAAAAGTTACTTAGCTTTTAGCACAATATCGTTTAAAAGTTGCTCGGTATTAATTAGAGTTCATAGCCAAGGCATAACTTATTGAAGCGGGATGCGAAGATTGGCGTGTCCGAAAAGGCCTTAACAAGGCATGAGGGCTACATTTTGTTGTTAAAGATCCCAAGTGATGTGAAGAATCATTTATCAAAAATCAATATGAAGGATCGAGACACACGACGAAAAGCAAATACTCCCCTAAAGATCATGGAGAATTCTATCCGAAAAGACCCTAACAAGGTATGAGGATAAATAGATCCATGTCCTAAAAGGAGGCGGATCGTTGTATATCAAAATCCAAAATAAAGATTGGAGAAAAATGAAGAAATCGTTGTCCAAATATGAAGAATCACTCAAAAACTTCAAGTGAAGAAATTCCTATTATGAAGAGAAGACCATAATTTCAAGAACGTCTCTCAAGATTCGAAGTATGAATTCGCTGCCAAATATCGGTCCGAGAAAGGTCTCAAATCGTGAAGCGAGTTATGCCAAGATATGAACTTTAAGAGGTCCCGAGAAGCAGTTTTAAAAGATTTTGTCCTTTAGCTAACTATTGATTAAATCGTCCCACTTTATTTTTGGCCTAAATAAACTATCGAAATAAGTCAAACAATGCATCCTCGTGATCATTCAAGACAATCATAAAATATAAGAGATACACCTAGGAATAAGGGAGTCTAAGTGAATAATTGGGCCACATGAGTTCGTGTTAGTTTGCTAACTTATAATAACAATGATCTCGTTTTTAAGCTTGGTATGTGGAACGTGAAACTTGAGGGTGATAAACATTCATGACACGCCAAAGCCTAATGTAAGTTGTTGATTTCTTTACTTGTTTTGTATATTTCTATCTTTTTAGTTTCCTTAGTATTTAGTATTTAATAAAGGCCAAGATGGGTTGATTATGATGAAAACTGTAAAACGTGCTTTGAAATTAATGCATTGCATGGGTGCATTGCAATGGTCAAGTGTAGGGGATTTAATAAGTGTGAAAACACTTATCCTTTTACCACTTATTTCCAATAATAACAAGACCAAAACGTGTATTTTATGTCGTAAAAGTCGGAATTATGTGTGGTTGGTGTTTTTATTGTGTTTTAGGATAAAAATATGAAAAAGGAAGAAAACACGGACTATCACGGGATTTTATCGAAGAAAAAGACAAAAGACAAGTCAAAAGATCAAAAGTGCAAGAAGAACGGAAGTCAAAGGCCTATTCTGAAGATTTATCGAAGAAAAAGTCTAAAGACGGAAGTTTAACGAAGTCGAAGAACCAAGTCTATTAAAAGAAGAAAAATAGAAGACGAGTTCAAGTTATCATTCCACTAATCCCGAGACTAAGTCGAGAAAGAAGAGAAGAAAAGAGAAGAAACAAGCACTTACCACCTCCCCTATATATAGTATTCTAATGAGTCATTAGAGGAGTTAGTTAATTTTAGTCTTTAATTTTTGGTTTTATTTTAAGTGTGCTTTATTTTTCTTCTCTCTAGTTTTCTTTCAAGATTATCAAAACCTTCATCTTGTAATCTTTGATCTTAATCTTTAATATAATCAAGCTTTTTAATAAATTCTCACTCTACCTTTCTTAATCTTAATCTATTATTTTCTTAATTAATCATGTAGTTGGTTTAATTTTGTTGATGATGCGATTAGTTTGCTTATTGGATTGTGCTTATTGAGTTTGTGTGTTCAAAGTTTTTAGACTATTGCTTTTTGCTTAATTTTAATGTTTATTAGTTTTTAAAATAAGTTGATTTTGGTAGATTAATATTTTATAAAAAAGTTGAATTTAAATTTTTTCTTATTTAGTGTTCTTAAAAGTTTTTAAATTTTGGCTTATTCACTTTTTCTTAAAATTGATTTGATTAAGTTGTTAGATAACTGCTTAATTGGTTTTAGCTTAATTACAGATTTTGCTTATTTTTGTTATAATTCGGGTTATGTTAAAACCCTAGTTTCCCTAACTAGGTTAAGTATCACTTTATTCAGAACTAGGTAAGTATCTCTTTTCCCGAGTTATATGTGTGAGTACTTTATCCGAATTAGGTTAGAAACCATCATTTTCCGAATTTATGCAAGATCTAATATTCCGAGTTAAGTGTAGTAAGCCTATTCTGAATTACACCCCAGAGTCACCATTCCGAACTGCATGTGTGACTGTATATTCCGAACTACGTAAGTCATCCAATATTCTGAATTACGTGGTTATCATACATTCTGAACTGTGTACAAGACTTCGATTCCGAATTAGGTGCTTGGTGGTATTCCGAACTACGTCAAAGATTTACATTCCGAACTACATTGAAGACGGATTCCAAACTGTGTGAAGGACTCATTATTCTGAATTAGAACTTGGATCAATATTCCGGATTACGTTCATGATACAAATTCCGAATTAGGTCAGAAATCAAAGATTCCGAACTGGGTCAAAACAACATATTCCGAATTAGGTTGTGAATGAGGATTCCGAATTAATAGTCTATTTTGGATTCCGGATTAAGTAGAATTTTTGGATTCCGACTTATGTTTAGTTTTTTGTTTCCCGATTTATTTTCAAATTTAATTTTTCCCACCAATTTTACTTAGTTTATTTTCAAAAGTGTTTTGTCCTAGTTTGAGTTTTTTTTTATAAAGTTCACATTTTTATGAGTTTTAAGTTTCAAATTTACTTTCAAAGTTTTAATTTTTCATCATTTATTTTTAAGTCTCAAGTTTTAGTTTAACTTTGAAAGTTTTAATTTTTTACGCATTGACATTTACAATTTCACTTTTATTTTAAATTAGATAATTTCCTTTTAGTCAGTTTTACCAAGTTCTACTGTGCAGCATTCATTCTGGAAAGCAAACAAGGTTAGAAGTTCTCTTTTATTTTTAATAGCTTTTATATTTATGTTATTTGTAGACATAATTAACCAAGCTCCCCCTTTTAGTTACCAACACCAACAATTCCACCATAAACCGTGATCAATTCGAATTGAATCGAGTTCGAACAACACTTTCTTGAGCACACACAAAAGGTCATAAATCAGTCATCAGCAGTCCCAAACGCTCCGTAACACCTTTCTACAGTCCCAAACGCGCCCTAATCAGTAGATCCAAACACCCCCGAAGCTACTTAACACCAGATCTTAGGTCCAAACGCCATGCATGTCGCCCCAACAGCAGATCCAAACATGTTCGTATGGATTTTGGCCAACTCAACGCACTCTTATGCACTTTCTGCCCAAAACCAAACACCCCCTTATGCTGTTGTTAACTGCAGATCCAAACGCCCTTGGTGGGCTTTGTAAACGCAGAAACAAACGCACCCATCAGTGGTGACGGTCACGAGGTGGTTGCATGGTGGTTCTAGCGGCTGATGGTTTTGAGTGGTGTGGTCGAGTGGTGGTGGTGGGATGCATGGGTGGCAACGGCGACCTGGTGGTTATTGGCCACGAAAATGGTGGCTGGTGTGATGGTAGTGGGGTGAAGTGGTGGAGGCGACGATGGTGGGGATATGGTGTCACGGCTGGTGGCTAGGGGCCACGTAAGTGGGTGGTGGCTGTGGTGATAATGGCAGCAGGGGGGGCTGCGACTGTGGAGGTGACAGCAGTGTGGTATCACCACGGTTGTGGTGGTAGATTTGTCCAAAGGAGGGTGGCGGCTACTGGCTGGTGGTGGTAACAGTGATGGCAGCGGGGAGATGGTGGTGATGGCTATGGCGGCCGGAGGTGGTGACGTGGTTTACCACCACGTACATGGTGGTTCGGATGATGCATGTATATATAGATCTACTCGATCAATGAATTAAAGACGGCGGCCGAAATATTTTCCGGTGGCCGGAATACTCGCCGGAAAAGTGGCGGCTGCCACTTAGAGTGTGTGTGTGTGTTTTTGGGTGGAGGCTAGGGTAAAATGGAAATCAAATTGCAAGGTTCCTTATAGTTAAGGGCTTATGTTGCAATTATCCTGTAGGGTTTAAAGCGTAACTTTTATTATACGTTTATTAATAAACGGTTCGGGACTCGTTCGTGTCTTATAAAAGTAGATTCGTCTTACGAAAATCGCGTCATTGATCTTAAAATCATTTCTCCAATAAAATGGAGTATTTATATGACTTATAAACACGAAAAACGTGTTCGTTTCTAAATGACGATAATTTATCATTTATTGTTTTTATGACGTGAGTATCGTTTTATTACAGATACTTCTCAATTAACCTCTCCGTAGATAAATGAAATATTAAACAATTTAATAAAATTGTTTTATCAAGTATCTCTCGACAATAATTTATGTAATTAAATTATTAAACTGTCGGTACGCAGGTTGTACGACCTTTGCCTTGTTTTCAATTCCAATAACTTTTGTATTGCTTCAAAATAGGTTTTGAAACATACTTTATTATTATTTAATGAACGAAAAATCTCGGGTTTTACACCATCCACATGTCATCTTGAGTTTCGTCCTCGAAACTCGATTATTATTACTAGGTTGAGGAATGATATAGAATCATTAGGTAGACTTTTATTACATTTAATCATGGTAAAATCATGGATTTTACAGCACCGCCACGTTATTTTAGCTTCGCCTTCGAAGCTATTAAAAACTTTGTCATCTGTTAGGGTATAGATGTCATAGGTTTAAAGGTTCGTTTTAGACAAGCTCGGAAACGAATGGTGCCAACAATGTAAAGAGATAGTTATTCGGATCGCTCTATACGTCCGATTGAGCAGTATTTGGGTGCTGCTATCATTACGGATGAACAGAAAACCATGCAAAGAGAACTTTATCCGGGTCGCTCTATACATCCGATTGAGCAGTATTTGGATGTTGCTACTAATATGGATGGATAGAAATATCCGAAGGTTTGTCCGTCAATCTGACAAAGCGGTAGAAGTTCGTAGAACAATTAATGACAATTTAGAGAGGACAATCTAGGAAGTTGTTAACTAGGAAAAATCGATGTAAGGTTAACTACCCTTAGTTGGTTAAGCTCACGACAATGGATGTTCATTTAGAAACCTACAAGCCAGGATTTGAGGCCGGAGAGGGTTCCGGAACTGGACATGCTGATCCTGTTCAAGTTCGGATTGCTGCTCTGGCCGTGAACCAGGAGCAGGACATGACGGACGTCCACAACCTGTTGATAGCAGGCCAGGCGGGGTACAATGCCATGCATGAGCGGATAGACGCTCTCTCTTGGACCATATGGGCAAATACCCAGATAGCACGAGGTCTTTGGGCCACGACCGACGAGGCCTTACAGTGGTTGTTGGAGGAGAACTAATACCTCCATCAGCATATTCACACCTTGGAGGGGGCCTTCAGCATAAGACCCACACTTCTCTTGGTTCACAAGGGCAGTCCTTGTCCACTTCTTTGATCTTGCAGCTATTCGTCACGATGGAGTGACAGCAGAGACCGCCTACCTTTGAGGAGCCGTTGGAAGGCTTCGGTCCCAATTGCTGACTATACTCCGTATGCTTAAAGAGTCCTGATTGGCTATACAGGCATTATAGAGTACCCTGTCAGTACCTGCAGTCTTTCCAGCCCTACCAGCACCAGCTACATTCAGTAGACCTGCTGGGCAGGATTTGAGTAGATGTACTAGATCTTTTGTTCACCATCATAAGCTTTTGGGTTGTATTCAAGCTATCATGCACAATCCACAAGTCATTTGGAAGTTTAAGAAATCATTCGCCAAAACACAATAAGTCCTATGATGATATATTGTAAAGGTGGTCTGTTACAATATGGTAGAGTGAATGATAATAATAATGAGACCGGTGACGTGTGTAAAAACCCAAATTTTAGGGGTTTTACACCATCTACCCGTTATTTTAGTTTTGTTCTTGAAGCTAAAGATGAAGTTACTTGTTCAGGGAATAAGTGAGGCACTTTTTCTTGAGCGAGTAATCTTGTGAACTCAAGTTTTATGTTACAAGGTTGAGTTGACTAGGACAAACTCGTTTTAAGACTTGGTTTTACTTAGATGTGCCTCCGGGGCCCCAATGTGTCTTGATGAGCATAGATAACAATTCATTAATGTTTCTAATAGTTCTTCAAGAGACTTTTAAGTCCATTAAGCTTTAATAGGCTTATGCCATGCCGAGTTAGATATATAGATTTGGCTGGTACCGCTCTTGCGTCAACAATTTTACGCGAAGGGCTTTCCGATATATTTCTATCCTGTGGAAAGCAAACATTAGTTTGACACCAAAGCTTCACTCAGCGAGAAGGTTAAGATCATTGTTGATGTTGCTTGGGTAGGAAGTTGCAAGGAATCTGCTTCATTTGTGGCTGACCTGGGGCATAAGTTGCATAAAAAAGAAGTACTTCAAATGATGGAAATCAAAGAAGATACCAAGAATAAAGAAGTGTGCATTTCTGGTGAGACGCGAAAGGGTCATGCATCTACTGTTGGTGGTTCAACATTTGCACAAATTTCGACTTCTAAAAGAAGGAATTCATTCATTTCAAGGCTTGTTAGACAATAGTATTGTCAAACTAATTGGATCCAAAGAGGAAGAAGGTCGTTCAAAGAGTATTGAAAACCCATTATAGCTTTTTGGGAGATGACAAACATAACCCTACAAAATACACCCCTTTGAGAGTTGGGCATGTCTTTTATGCTTGGGTTTGTCTTCCTCGTCGATTTAAGAAATGTGAGTTAAGAAGATATGGCATCCTCTTACTAAGTATTTCTGGGCTTCGGTACAAGAAATGACACTAAGTTTAGTGTCAAAAAGTATGTGTTACTGTCTCCTCGAATGATCGAAGTTACATTTCTCCATGGCAGATGAACCAGCTTTATTTTCTATGACACCCCAAAGGGGTCAAATGAAACTGAAGTGGGCTCCCCAAAGAGGGTTTAAAATGCAGCGGAAAAGAACTCTCCCAAAATGGGGTCAGATGCAGCGGAAAGTAGACACCCTCAAAAGGTTCAAATGCAGCGGAAATGGACACTCCCAAAGGAGTCAAATGCAACGGAAGTAGAAACCCCCAAAGGGGTCGAATGCAACGGAAGTGAT
This sequence comes from Glebionis coronaria, assembly GCA_025667525.1. Taxonomy (NCBI): domain Eukaryota; kingdom Viridiplantae; phylum Streptophyta; class Magnoliopsida; order Asterales; family Asteraceae; genus Glebionis; species Glebionis coronaria. The sequence continues at coordinate 223,169,084 of CM046882.1, read as the reverse complement.
ATTTGGGTTAAGGATAAGCGAAAAATCAAGAGCACGATGCTATGATCCAAAAGAGATGAATACTAATCTTCCTTAGGTTTCTAGATGAGGATGTAATGACATCAAATATAAGTTATCTTAATGATAAGATATTACTGGAGGAAATCGCGAGTCAAAAAGAGATACGTTACATAGCTGGATAGATAAAATAATATCAATAATGAGTTATGTCGAATATATTTAATCCCCTGTGATTATAAATTTCTATTTACATCGATAAGCGTCCTCATCCATGTAAGGTGAAATTTATAACTCCATTCGATGACCTATGATTTCTTTATTCAAATGAACAAGCGTCCTCACTCGTTTCAATAAGGATTTCATAGCCCACCTTACCTAAATATTCCCGGCAAGGCTTATTATTTAGGACAAATATATCGTCTATTATAATAGATATTATTAAGATACTTTACAACCCGTTTATTTATAATCCCTCGTCTCCAGATGTGCCATAACATCTTAATACGAAACTATAAATAAACTTGTGGTCCGGTGACTTATGGTTTTGCCTTTAGACGTCCCATACCGTCTTGAGACGAAATCATAATTAACTTAGGATCAAGAGACTCATGTCCCATATAAAAATATTGGATCATAATTACCTTGATTTGGGGTTCCACCGCATCATTTAAAGATGCAAATTTATCCAAATAATACCACATGAATTTACTATAAGCAAACATGCATAAGTCGTTAATAAGTCGTGTTCCGTAGATATACGTACAAAATCATAGGCGAGAGAAAATACATGTTGACGCGCGATAACGTGCGCAAGAGTACGCATCAAAAAAGGAGTTCATATATAATATAATATAATATAATGATATATTACAATCATAAGCATAGGCATTGTATCATATAATTCCTTCTAATAAGGTATATATATATATATATATATATATATATATATATATATATATATATATATATATATATATATATATATATATACATAACAACAAGTTCAAACATTTAATAAAATGTAGTACACGAGATAATGCTCCCTATTCTGTTTTTAAGTGATCCAACATGTACTGTTGTTGTCAATCTGTTTTCATTAAGTAGCCCGTCAGTTATCCTAGTAGTCAAAATAGATTAACCGGTTCCTATTCATCAAATAACTATGTAAAGATAGTATGCTCAAGTAGGAAATAACACTTCGTGAAATTATACGAAGGTGGTAATAATGATATTCTAGGATCATGGAGTACAAAGGTTTATAAAACCAAAATGGTAAATTCAGGGATTTATAAAATAAAGATATATTATAATGGTTATCAATTAATTATATGAAATAATCAGCGTATATGAATTAATTAGCGTATAGGCTTAAACTGATTCACAATCAATCGTGGAGGATTTTAAAATCTTAGTATAAGATTCTTAGGATTTATTTGGATTTCATTACGATATCCACTCATTTTTAGGCAGTTCATTTACATTACTGTATTTTAGTTAAATACATCGTTGTACAAGTATTAATAACTTCCATTTAAATTTGTTATTAATAATACTGTTTAAGTAAAAGTATTTTACTTACAATGGTTGTATTTTACATTTGTAATCTATGTACATTAAATTCCATATACAATTTATATAAACGGTTTATAAAAAGTAATAATACTTCATTAAATTTAATTTAATGTCCCAAAAGTTTTTTTCAAGTTAATAAATAACCCTTTGTTTACAAGTTTAAGAAAATGACAGTTCTAGTTCATTTAGTTTAATATTCGCTCTAGTTTTAATACATTAAATGAAATAAGGGTTCTAGGGTTTGCTTAAGTTTCGGTTATTGGCAAAACAAGTCCCTCCATATTGTACTAAATGTACACTTTCCGGTTCTTAACAGTTTTAGTCCTTAGGGCTTCTAGTATATTTGGGATACGGTGAAAATAGTCCCTCAAGTTAAAATTAGGTTGTATAACTTTCATTTAATGGCGAGAATAATTCCCTAGGGCTCCTAAATGTTTTGGCTGATTACACCATTAGTCCTTAGAGTCATAAAGTGATAAATTATCTTCCAAGAATTTTAAAAAGTGGTCCTTAAGGTATAATAAGTCACAAATGGAACTTAATAATCCCTAGACTTTCAAGTATTTACAATATTAGTTCTTGTAATTACTGTTTTATCAAGACAAGTTTCAAATGTCATGGTTTTAATCTATACGCCTTATAAACTAACATTTTTAGTCTAAAAGTTTTTATAAATTATTTCTGGTATAAAAACTTTATTTAAGTATAAATTCACTAAGTGGGCTTATTAAGTGCGCCAAAAGAGCTAATGGGCTTCCCAAACCCTTATTAAACTTACAAGATCCATTAACAATTTTTATGAACTAAGGATTTCTTAATGGGCCTAATTACATTTTTAGATCCATTAATATTACAATATTTACTACATAGGTCCATAAGACAATAAATGGGCCTAATGGGCTTCCTAATGGGCCTAAACATATTTTAAGTCCATTAATAATTCAAGGTTTGCTAATTGGGCTTACTAGGCATTGGATGGCCTAACGGGCTTAGTTAATTGTTCGGTTATATTGTATTGGGCCCATAGGGCCTATTCAAGTTTTGGGCTATTGTTTCATGGGCTTAACTAGTCCATTAATAATACTTAACCATTTATCTAGGTGTGAAATTTATGAAACCTTACAAGCTTATTACTAGTTATTAAAGATTAAGTATAGATCTCTAAATAGAGAGTAAAAACCTACGGTATGTTTTATATCCGTGTGTTTCAAATAAGATCCGAGTTAGTTATAAGTTTGCATGTTAGTCATAAGCTTTAAGATGAGCTTATAACCCACGGCTAATATCATCTATATTATTTCAGGATAGAGTCCAATATTGTTTTATATTTAATTTACAAGGTCCCAAAAATTAAGATCTAGGATCATTACAAGTTCATAGTTTATTACAAGTTCAAAAATGAATCAGATAACCCAAGCTATATTTGTTTTCCCCTGTGTTTTCATTATGAAATCTAGGTTTATTACTTGGTTAAAAATAAATTTTAAAGTCTATACATAAGATATAGGTTTTTACAAGTTTGCTATAAGTTCAACAGGATTTAGTCAAGATCTTCTAAAAAAAAAAAATCTAATTTTAGATTTTTCAAAGATTTATAAAATCTAGATAAGTTTACCAAAGATTTCTAAAGATTTTAAGGATACCTTAAAATTTTACAAAGAATTTGTAGATTTCCCCAACTTTTTGTTAGATTTTTCAATATTTATAAAATCTAATTAAGTTTACCTAAGATTTATATAAAAAAATCTAGTTTAGATTTCCCCCAAGATTTTGCAAGACGTATAATATTCAGTTATATTTTTATAAAAATCAATTTAGATTTTCCCCAGATTTAATAAAATAAATAAATCTATTTAGATTTTTAGAGATTTAAAAATCTTCTTATATTTTCTAACGATTTCTAGAGATTCTGTTAGATTTCCAAATGTTTCCAAAGATTTTATTTAAATTTCCATTTAAATATTTCTAATGGTTTGTTACGTATTATATTGTTCGTGGTTATAATGCATTGTTTAGGCCATCATACTTCAAAAGCCATTCTATAAACGTTTGAGGAGCGAGGGCACTTTAACTCGTAAACCCAACCACTCAGTCAAAACGTAATATCGAGATGGAACATCTTTAGTATAAAGCTCCCTACTTAACATGGCATGTTCATTTGTTTCATTAAATAACTTGAGTATTTTAATATTTCTATAATAAATATTAAATAGTCAAAATACGTAAATACGTATAGAGTTATCATTTAATACCAACAACAATTATGAATGCATAAAATAATGAATGCGCACTTAAATCATATAGTAATTGTAACACCCCATTTTGATAATGGAAATGTCACGCGTAACTATGACGTGCCATCAAAGCATACAAGGATAAATGCATAAAATATTACATGACCATAGGGATAACCGGAATCAAACATCGGTTCCCAAACATAAGCCCAAAACATAATAAAGCAAAGGAAAATGAATGAAAGACTACACAAGCATAAATATATGAAGGCAAAAGGGAAAGAAGTCTCTAGCAGCTTCCATCCTATGCACGTCCTCTAAATGCTCGAATCTTTCCTAGGGTACCTGCCGTTTTGGGACATGGAAAGGAAAGTAACGGCTGAGCAAAACGCTCAGTGCACGGATATAGACATAGTATGAATGACTAAGCATAATAAAGACTTAATAGCAGCGGAAATGTATAAGTCCTGGAAAACCTGGAACATGTTCATAAAACTGGTTTTATAGTTTGAAAAGCGTTATGTTTATCTTATGAAAACTGTTTAACATATTTTACCATTAGCCAATATAGGTCATGAAAATCCACCATGCATGAATACTTGGAGGGGTGACCTCATCATGCAAATTAGAGGGGCTGCCTCTAATTTAATATACTGGTTTTTGGGTAGGAGGGATCAGCTCCTTGTGAAGGATGCAAGGCACACACCATATTCACCATGTAATCCTAAACAAAAACATGTAACTAGGATGCACCCATACGCTCCACATGATAAATATAAATATATGGCCAAAAACTGAAGGGACGCCACGAGCAATCACTCCGCCGTGGTAAAGTCATAACATCAGTGCCTCTAATGTTATGGTTATGGTACCTCCATAACTAGGTGAAACTGGTCATGCATGCATATGGCTATAGGTAATCATATTTAAACATAAGCAATAAAACTCATAACTTATACTACGGGAAAACAGTTGGCTGCAAACGGGGAATCCTAATAAGGAAAGAATGTCCATACTGAAAGGACGGGAATCCGTACCTTATGTCCAGTGAACGAAGAAGACGAACGGAAGAGAGTCCTACTTCGGCATCACTAATGCTACATAAATACATACGTGTATAAGTATCTGATTACTAAATACGTAACTGGTGTTATATCATGTCTTAGTTTATTTTATACGTTCATGTCATGTTTAACTGATTTTAACGTTATACTGTATTTATCGTGTAATTTGTATATTCTGTTTAAGTATTTCTTATATTTCTTGTATTATTATACTTGCTATATAATAATAAGTAACTTACTAAAAATAGCAGGTTTCCTAAAATAGAAAGTTTCCAAAAATAGAAGGTTACCAAAAAATAGAAAGTTCCCAAAAATAGAATTACTGCTTAAAAATAGATAAGTTTCTAAAAATAGAAAGTTTCCATAAATAGATATAAACTGGTTAACTAAGCTAATTATATAAGCTTAAGTATTTACTGATTAATATTCTAAGTCATGTAATAAAATAGTATAGTTTATAAATCATTCCATGTATTTAAATAAACTATAGGTTAAGGCATTTATTTAATTATCATGTGATTTAATTAAATAAGATATAAATACTTAAGTTAAAACATGTATTATTAATTATATTAATATAACCTAAGTCATGAGAATTAATTAATTATAGGTCATGGTTTTAATAATTAATTAATTACTATAGTTTAAATTAAATAATCAAAATACTTAGGTTAAAATCATGTATTATTAATTAGTAATAATAAACCTAAGTCTATGTTTTTAATTAAATTAATTTCCTAGCATGTTAAATCAATTTAATTAATCTTGTAATAATACGTCATTATTTATTAATTAAAATGCCTTGTAAAATTAATAAGCATGTAAAGTTAATTAACTTTTAAGATGATAACTCGTACCCATGTATTATTTTATTAAAAGCATCGAAAACCGAACCCGTGTCTTATTAATTTAAACGTAAAACTCGTATTATGTTTACCAATAATCACGAACCAAACAACCCCTTAACTTGTTTATAATCTGTTAACCAAACACACCCTTAAACCTCTTAAAACCCACTGACAAACGCGCCCTTAACTGCCAGTTACCCCTGGCAGTCGTGCGTTTCCCCCTGCTTGTTTAAAAGTCCCACCGAGAGCATAAGCTCTCGGTTCCCACTGCCTGAACAACAACGCCACTGGCTTCAGCCAGTGGTTTCCCCTGCTCGGCTGTGTTGCCACTGTTAGACCAACAAGGCCACTGGCCTTTGCGGCTGGTGGGAAAAAGTGTCACCGAGAGTCCCCTGACTCTCGGTTTGTGTGCCAAACCGCCACAGCAAAACCAAAAACGACCCCCCTTCATTATTCACCTCTTGAACATGTTTTAATACCCCCTTTTTAAAATCAGATTTAAGATCATTTTAAAAGAAAGAATAAAAACCGAATTAGGGTTTCTTTACCTTGTGTTCGTGTTAGGGTTTAGTGTATCAAAACAACGAATTTCTTGATCTTCCAGGATCAACCATCGATCCAATCTTCCTGTTTTCCTTGGTGTAGGTCGCGGTAAAGAAGAAACGAGAAGGGAGAATCACTGGCGGCTTGTTATTCTCTTTTAGGGTTTCTGTGTTTGTTTGTTTTTTTGTGTCGGCAGGAAGAAAGCAAAACAAACCCCCCTCCAGTCTGTATATTCATACGGCCAAAAACAAGGCTCTTAGGCCTTGAGCCCAAGTCCTACCTATTTTATTCTTGTCAAAAATGGCCCTTAAACTTTCCCTCTATTTGTTTGTATTAATATTTTAATGAAACGTACACGTGCTCGCGTATTAAAATGTCGTGAGCGCACTATTAATTATGTAATTTCTTGTTGTGTTTAAATTAAATATACGTAAATAATAATTATCGTTTAAATGTTCGTGATTACGTGTTACGTAGTTTACATAATTTAATTAGTTTCCGATCGTGACTCAATATATTTATTCGTGTTCATAATAAATATATATATACGAAATTAATATTAGTTCGTGTTTTAATTACGTTCGTGATTAATTATTGTTAAATACTTATCATGTGTTCGTACGTAATCGATACTTATCGTGTTCATACACGTATGTAATACTTAAAATGCTAGCACGTGAATGTGATCATACTATAAAGGAAAGTTTTAATCTAGGACGTACGATCCAATGGGTACTATTCATGGTAAAAGCATGCGGGTTTTACAGTTATGCATGCTCTCTATGCTATATGCTCTCTAAGTATGTCCCAAAAAAAATATCCCCAAAAAGATTTTTGTAAAGTTATAGTCCAGCTTTTAAATAAAAGAAAAATATTTTTATTCTTATTTTATTTAAAAATTTATCTGGTTCGCTATAACTAAAGCTCTGATACCATTCTCTTTAACACCCCCATAAAGCGGTTATCACACTGGTGGATCGATGAGCAAATAGCTTACAAAGCACATATCATAATTATATGAATTTTGAAATACAATTGATGTAAACATTAATTTGGTACAATCGTTTAAATCATTGAATATCATTTGTTATAAATATCCCAGTAAAAGATAAATCCCCCGTCATTTTTATGCTCCTAAATGATGGTCAGTTCATGCTCAAATAATCTTGCTAATCTTGCTTAATTACCTGAGAAAACATGCTTAAAACAGTCAACATAAAGTTGGTGAATTCATAGAGTTTTGGGTAAAATCATAGTTTAGAACATTAAATGTCCTACCTAATGTTGTTCAATATTTGATTATAAAATCAAGTTCAAAGTGTCCAATTATTCCATTCATTAATGTGCTAAACAATATAAAAATAAGTTTAGGAATGCAAACCTTACAGATAGTATCATTGCACAAAGCTATATACTACAAAATAATTACATTTCTTCCTATTTTCAAAACTGAAGCTTAACATTCCATAGTCCTCAACATATGAGAACGTAGTGTCCTACAAAAAGACACCCAACCCTAGTTCCAGCATGGTATACATCTGTTGTCCCGGCCAAGGCATAGTGAGCATGACTCACCCAGATGGGGATGGTCAATCCCAAATAGATGTATTTATAGCATTCAGGCAATTTCCAATAATTTAACAGTTTCTACAATAGGCAAATGTAATTAAATATAACAGTTCAATTTGCGTTCTATAAGATAATTATCAATCATATTGTCAAAACAGGTTACAGTTCAATTTACGTTCTATAAAATAAATTATAGTTATATTGTCAAACAAGTTACAGTTATTTAAAAGCATGTCTCCCCCTCGCGGGTTAGTAAAATCATATAAAGATTTAAAATGCGAGGCTATGAACTCACCTGTATAATACAGCTCGGGGATGATCAAGTAGACAAAACACAAAGCACACAGTACATCGAATACCTAAGTAATTAAGTAGGTCTCAGTATATGCTTAAATAATAAATGCATACAATATAATTGGTTGAACGTTTATTCTTGTTATCACAGTATATTTAATTAATACTGTTATGATGATGGTTAAGTGTGCATGTTGTCCATTCATTGTTTCCACGTACCCCCGATGCTTATAAAACATGTATTACATTGTAGTCTTTCAAAATAAATTATTAAATTTATTTAATAGTTTATAGTATTCCAAAAATAATTAATAAACTATTATTAATTAGATCTTGATTTAAAACATGTCTCCCGTTGATAAAAATATAATATTTTTATTCTATAACTTATTAAAATAGTTTCTTGTGTACCAACAGTGGCTAATAAAAGCTAACAGTGGGTACTTTATTAAAAGCAGTGGCTACCTTATAAAAACAGTGGAAACAACATGACAACAGTTGCTAGGTTTAAGCTACCAGTGGTAACCTTAAAGCTACCAGTGGGAACTTTAAAGTTAACAGTGCTAAGTTAGTTTGTATAACATTAACGGTGGCAAACATAAAGTGGTCAGTTGGTAATATACAACAAACGGTAGGAAAATTACAACTACCCGGTGGTAACTATAATGCATGCAGATTTATATTACAACTGGATTATACCCCTATCGCTATAAGTCCGTAATCTAACATGCATTTGCCGTCATCAGCAGTCCCAAACGCTCCCTTTCAGCAGCATGCATGTCATCAACAGTCCCAAACGCTCCGTAACACCTTTCTGCAGTCCCAAACGCGCCCTAATCATCAGATCCAAACACCTCTGAAGCTACTTAACAGCAGATCTTAGGTCCAAACGCCATGCATGTTGCCTCAACAGCAGATCCTAACATGTTCGTATGGATTTTGGCCAACTCAACACACTCTTATGCACTTTATGCCCAAAACCAAACACCCCCTTATGTTGTTGTTAACTGCAGATCCAAACGCCCCTGGTGGGCTTTGTAAACGCAGAAACAAACGCACCCATCAATGGTGATGGTAACGAGGTGGTTGCATGGTGGTTCTAGCGGCTGATGGTTTTGAGTGGTGTGGTCGAGTGGTGGTGGTGGGATGCATGGGTGGTAGCGGCGGCCTGGTGGTTATTGGCCACGAAAATGGTGGCTGTTGTGATGGCAGTAGGGTGAAGTGGTGGAGGCGACGGTGGTGGGGATATGGTGTCACGGCGGGTAGCTAGGGGCCACGTAAGTGGGTGGCGGCTGTTGTGATAATGGCAGCAGGGGGGCTGTGACTGTGGAGGTGACAACAGCGTGGTATCACCACGGCTGTGTTGGTAGCTTTGTCCAAAGGAGGGTGGCGGCTACTGGCTGGTGGTGGTAACAGTGATGGAAGCGGGGAGATGGTGGTGATGGCTATGGCGGCCGAAGGTGGTGACGTGGTTTAACACCACGAACCTGGTGGTTCGGATGATGCATGTATATATAGATCTACTCGATCAATGAATTAAAGATGGCGGCCGAAATATTTTCCGGTCGCCGGAATACTCGCCGGAAAAGTGGCGGCTGCCACTTAGAGTGTGTGTGTGTGTTTTTGGGTGGAGGCTAGGGTAAAATGGAAATGAAAACCTAATTGCCTTTATATACCCATCAAAGTTATAAAAATCAAATTGCAAGGTTCCTTATAGTTAAGGGCTTATGTTGTAATTATCTTGTAGGGTTTAAAGCGTAACTTTTATTATAAGTTTATTAATAAACGGTTCGGGACTCGTTCGTGTCTTATAAAAGTAGATCCGTCTTACGAAAATCACGTCATTGATCTTAAAATCATTTCTCCAATAAAATGGAGTATCGTTTTATTACAGATACTTCTCAATTAACCTCTCCGTATATAAATGAAATATTAAACAATTTAATCAAATTGTTTTATCAAGTATCTCTCGACAATAATTTATGTAATTAAATTATTAAATTGTCGTACGCAGGTTGTACGACCTTTTCCTTGTTTTCAATTCCAATAACTTTTGTATTGCTTCAAAATAGGTTTTGAAACATACTTTATTATTATTTAATGAACGAAAAATCTTGGGTTTTACATCATCCACATGCCATCTTGAGTTTCGTCCTCGAAACTCGGTTATTATTACTAGGTTGAGAAATGATCTAGAATCATTGGGTAGACTTTTATTACATTTAATCATGGTAAAATCATGGATTTTACATATATGTATAATAAGGTGGTCGCACAGATTACCTTCGTAGAGATCTGGTGATGATGGTGTGTGTTGGAGGCGTTAATGGAGGTTTGAGAGTTTTGTAATTGATAAACAGTCAAAAGGAGGCGTCAGGGGTATGTATATATACCTACTTATTTACTGTTCACGGTTAGATATGTGCCACGTGTTTCCCACTTGCTAGATCCAATGGTAGAATTTGAAGGGGTAACTATGACGTGGCAGACGCTTTTCCCGGGTACCGAGAAGGTTAGGTAAAAGGGGGATGAATGTCTTCTTGGCGGGAATGTTTGAAATCTTTGTTCATATATGGACTATGAGAGTGTTCTGGTTGATTTATAGTCAAGTAGCCGCGGTTGGAACCTGCGACCACTAGACTGGGTGGACATGATGACGTATAGTCCCTAGTCGGGCTGGATAGTCCGACTCACGAGTACTACACACATCCATCAGGAATGGATTGAATGCTTAAGCGATACGCGCGCGCAGAGAAGGAGGCCCGGTAAGTCGTTGTCGCACATACGGCTGACTATTTAGCCAGGTCCTTGTCGCAGCGCGACATGATCAGACAAGAATATAATCTATTATATAAATATATTCGCCTAAAGGGAAGAGATATACACTTACCTTGGTTATGCGATAAGGATCAAACTATTTTAGGTCATTATCTCTTCCTTTGGCCGCAAGAGCAGGAAAGCCCAACCAGGACTCTCTCGGGTATAAAAGGAACCCCCAATGTTCCACAAAGGTACGATACACATAATACCCTAAACACTACATACTCAAATCGATTACTTACTCTCACGCCGGAGTCTAATCATGGGTCACAAACCCACTGTAAGCCTAATGGTGTTTGTTTAGTGCGCATGGTCCTCAAAACAAGTTTCACTTGGTGCAAGAGCCGGAGTCCACAAGGCCCCAAATTAAGCCTAATTTGGGTCAAACTCGGTCTATCCAACTTTTGTATCAACAGATGTTAATGACTATTTATAATATAATATAATATATTATATTACATATAATACAATATAATATAATATAATATAATATAATATAATATAATATAATATAATATAATATAATATAATATAATATAATATAATATAATAAAAACAAATACTACATTTGATTTTAGCAAAAAGTCCAGAAAATATTTTAGTTTTCTTGATCTTCGCTTTCTTTAATTGTCTCGATAATCAAAGTTGAATGCTTTCACTATATTGTTTTTGTTTTATGATATTATATTGTTGCATTTCTAAAAAATATATATTATATCATATCGAATGTGATAAATGAATTTGATAAATGCAACATTTAAATATATGAAGTTTTATATTTTGACGCCTTATTGATACATATGTTACAAAATTTAAGTTTTTTTGGAACAAAAAGTAAGTATTTTGAAGAGATATTTGTGAAGTGTAAAAAATTTTACATAAGAAACTTATATAATATACTTACTTAAATGTGGACATTGAATATTAATAAAATATATTTGATTTTTGTGAATTTGGTTATGTTATAAACTAGGTCAGTTTTTATGTATATTATATTAGACAATAAAATGGCTCAAGTTGTTGTTGAGACTCAAAATTTCTATTCATATCAGTTGATATAAATATTGTATTATAACATCATGATAGATATTGTATTATTGATGTGTATTTATACTTATACACAGAATATTTTAGAAACCTTAATCCCACAAGTCAGACTTGTGCCATTTTATTGTCTAATACATTAATGCTGCTACATTTTTCGGATAATGGTTTTTAATTATTTAGGTCTTTTGTAAGCTTATGTGTAAGATGCACATCAAAACCTAAAGTTGGTTATGATTATTTCATGAACCTTAAACACATGAATTTACTTTTTAAAATCGGTGTATGCAATCACGACAACATGCACAAACTCTAAATTTGACATGCGAGTTTTAAGTTTCATTAGGGTGTTAGCCCTAACTTAAACCATGATGAGACTCGTAGTATACATGTTTTCATACCCCAAAACGTACTTAAAACGGATAAAATATCATCAAAAAATATGCCAATTACCCTTGCATTATTTGTTTGTGTATGTTCAGGCACGTATATCAAGAATTCACTTAAAGATCACAAAATTAAGCAAAAACGCACACGGGAAACGAAGTCGTACAAATAACCAAAGTCGGATGTGAATTACCATTTTACCTTTGAAGATATGAAGATTTAAAGAATGGTCCCTCAAGTTTCAAGAAATGATACTTTATAGCCCTAAGAATTTCGAAAGTACAAAGGGGCCCCTAAAATTTAAAGATTATACAAGAACAACCCCTCAAAATTGAAAGATGTTACAAAACAAGTCTTTATCCATCATTTTACAACAACAAAGACCATTTGTGCAATTTCTAAAAGTTATTTATAACTAGGGTGGGGGTTGAATTGATTTGATAAACAACAAGGATCATAAGTGACAAAAGCTAGAGTTTAAACTAATAAACTGGTGCTAAACACTACTTAAAACACCAAAACGGATAAAAAAACTTTATTATTTTGGGTATAAACCCTAATAACCCGCCCAGTCACATTCACCATTAAATCAAAGGGTTTTGCATGATTCCTTCTAGATCAACAAATTTACATCTCCAAAACTCATCCATGTGAACATATAACATTCACATCAGCTCATGGCCCCCACACCCACATGCCTTGCTACACGTTTTCAAGAACAAGACAAAGCAACTCATAAATTTGATGGCTGACATGAACTAGGTTGTTTCCCACACTCAAATGGAAGGCTGCGATCAACTTACAAGCTATATCATTCACATGGGAACCAGATTGACCAAGATTTCAAATCAGTTAAGGCATCTCCAAATCGTCTTCATAGAATCGTCCAAGGGTGTTTTTGGTAGATAATGTTTAGTGTTTGAGTATTCTAGAATAGTCTTCTACATTGTATTTATAGGCCTTAGTTAGCATATTCTACTCTTGTTCCAAAACATTGTATTTCAGATTATCTTTAAGTAATGAAAATGTTTGAACAATGTTGTTAGCCTCAAAATATTGAATCAAACAAGAATGTTAGGTCATAGATTCATTATGTATCGTTTATTAGAACGCTATAATAAGTAGTAGGATAGTCGAGATTCACGGGCTTGAATTTAAGCTACCAAGTCCATGTTTAAGGACGTAAAGCCCAAATACAAGCCCGGCCTATTATCATTAAGCCCAAATCGTCACATGTAGACGTGGGTATAAATATCATTTCCTAGCATGTTAGGAGGTGGTTGGTTCATTTTACTTTCTCTCTGATGAGATGGCATTTGTACATGATCTCATCGTTCTTTTCGGGCTTTAAATGCATAAAAATGTCATAAAATATCATATATATGCTTGTATTGTTTACTTGTGTGTTTTAGGTATGGATATCGTGAAAAAGACAAAAGATCACAAGAAACAAGGAAAAACGGACACGAGAAACGAAGCCGTACAAAGAACCGGGCCCTAGATCATGAATTATCCAAGATTAAACCTTGAAGACTTGAAGATATACAAGATTGATCCTTAAAATATGAAGAAATGACACTTAAAACCCTTGTATAATCATAATTACACGTTTGGTCCCTTAAGTTTGTCAAAATTACAAAATGGTCCTTCAACTTTGAAGAAATGGCAAGTTTGGTCCCTCAACAATTCTAAATTGTCAATTATGGTCCCTCATGAAGTCAAAGATACATTGAAGACCATTGAAGATCAAGAATGTCCAAAATCAGTCCTTCAAATATGCAAAAGTGGCAAAAATAACCCTTGAAACCTTATTTGCAATGTTTTGTGGCCAAAATATAAACTTGGAAAGTTTATTAATAAAGGAAAATACGTTTGGTTGGCTGAAAAACATGTAATTCACTCTTTTCCAAAAATCAAGGAGCAAAACTGCCAAAACCCAAAGTTCAAATCCCTGAAAAAGCGGGTAACACTTACTGTAGCAATTTTTACCACCAAGAACACCCTTTTTACCCAGGTTTAAAATGAAAGAAAACAAAGGGGAAAATGGAATTGGCTATACCCACGTGTAATTCACATCACCTCAATCACATCCCACAACAAATACCTTAAACTCCACTACCAGAAAGATACCCCAAGCCCCACTCACATGACGACACATGGCAAAAAAGAATGACATGGCAAAATCAATGGTCTCAAGTTATTCCTTGGTCACTAAGCACCCAATGAACGTCCCTGATCCATCAAATCAAGATGGCAACAAGCCTAGAAGATTCTGCAAGGCTAGTTTAGGAAATTCAGTTGCTAGGGTTTATGAATAGTGTTTGTAAGCATTTGCCTATAAAAGGAGACCTCAACTTGTGAGAGTCCCTTGTTCCAGATTTTGGCTATTATCTTTGTAATTCCTTTTTATTAAAATAAAATTTGAATTTCTTGAAATTGTGAAATCTCTTTTGTGTTTTATAAAAGTTTGGTGTTAGAATAGCTGAAATCTGAGTTCCCTTTGATGTTATAGACATTCCTTAATCTTGTGGTTAAGGCACGTCTATGTTTGTTAGGTTTTCAAAGGTTCAAAAACCTTGAAATCTTTGTTTCTGTTTTACCTATAATCTTGTACTAATCCTTAGCCAAAAGCCTAAAGCTCCTTCAATCTTGTTGACACCAAGCCTGAGAAGAGATTTAAGCTATTGGGTGAGTTGTTTGTTCATTTGTGTGTGAAGAATCAAAAGCATCAAAACCTGGTTCTACTTTGAACATCAACAGGTTTTGATCTTCTTTGTAAAGAACCTTGGTCTTGTTCTAGTTGTTGAACAAGGTCTAAGGAGCATTGCTGATCTCCTTTGGATGTAAAAGGAGATAGGTATGGC
Source organism: Glebionis coronaria (assembly GCA_025667525.1). Classification (NCBI taxonomy): domain Eukaryota; kingdom Viridiplantae; phylum Streptophyta; class Magnoliopsida; order Asterales; family Asteraceae; genus Glebionis; species Glebionis coronaria. The sequence continues at coordinate 223,153,845 of CM046882.1, read as the reverse complement.
CTCTTGTTTAAGTTTGCCCTAAAAATTTCATGATATAGCCTGTTTTGGTATTTTGGACTGTGATTTTGTGTTCTTGTGTTTGAGGTTGTGATTTTTGTGTTTGAATCTGTTATTTGTCATCTAGGAAGTGTTTTTGAATCATAAAATCAGTAGGTTGTGCTTAGAAATCACAAGTTGCTTTGAAAAGTTGTGGATTAAGGTGTGTTTGTGTCTGCTGGTTCAAAGGCCTTAGGGCCTTGGAGCTTGGCTCCTTTTGGTTTTTAACTGTTTGTCTGATGGAATGAAAGTTTTTTCAAGTGTTGGATAGGCCTAAAACAAAGTATAACTAAAAATCATAGGTTGCTAGTTTTTGAACACATTTTTCAGTCAAACACATCAGTAGGGTTAATTTGCTTGTTTGTTTGAATTAAGGTGTGAAACTTGGTTTGCTTATAGATTTGTTGGTTGTGCAACTCTTCATCATCTGGTTTTAGAGTTTGTTTGCTTATTGAGTAGTCTATAGCTTATTGAATTTCAGCTTTTGGTCATTTAGATCAGCAAATGCACGCTATGTGATTTTGATGCAATTGGTTTGATTCTTGTTGTTTCATGCTTGTATTTGGTTCCTTGTGCATTACTTGGTGTGTGCCTTTTGTTTGCTGCTTATCTCACAAGCTTATAAACCCACTGGCTTATAGTGCTTAATCTACCAAAAACAAGCTTAGTAAGACAACTGTTTTGCTAAGTTCATTGGTCTAGACCTATAGACTTGATCCAAAACAGCTTCTAATAGGCTTATTCACATCTCATAATCAAGTTCTGAAAGTTTGGTGAATTTTGGAGTGTGTTGACTTTCGTTGACAAAGGCAAAAAGTGCTTATCAATTAGTTTAGCTTATTGAAACGTGCCACAACTTAGTTTTTGTACTTTTCATCAATTATCTCACCTTTTAAGCTATACTGGAAGAAATCAGAACTTAATAAGAGCTTTTCACTAGGAAATTAAGTTTTCTTATTTTAAAAGAGTGCTTATTGGTTCACACAGCTTATTGTACTTGGCTTATTGGGATTTTCTTTGTTTATTAGTCTTAGTTAAGCTATTTGTGAGCTTTTACAACAAACTAGAGCTTTTGAAACGCCCTAGAACTCCATCCCGACTATTTTGTCGTTTTGTGGAATTGTTCTTGGCTTATTTCTGGCTTATTGAGTGACCTTTTTCAAAATTTCTTTTCACATATCTCTTAGGCATCTCAAAAGAAGGTTGTGTGTTTAAGCAGAGCTTATGGCATTGGCTTATTGCTTAATGCGCTTATTGGCCCAATAAGAATAAGCTGTTTGTTATTTAAGCTGTGATAAGCTCATTTTCAGCTTTTGGGCTTTCAGACTTTTGTGTTTAGAATTAAATTTGAGTCAGATAGGGCTTTTCCAAGTCATTTGGGATAATTTTGACTTTTTGGGCTAAAAAGCCCATTAAGGTTAACTGAATTTGCTTTTAGCCCATTTGGGGGCCCATTAGGGGTAATTTGGTAATTTCACTTTCATTTTCTGATTATTTAGGTTATAATAAACTATTTTCAAGTTTTTAGAATATTTTTATAATTTTTGGATTTTTAATATTATTTTAATATTATTTTATTATTATTTTTCAAATTTCACATTTTTGCACCTTTTATATTTTTCTTAGCTTAAATACATTAAAATAGGAATTTTGCAACTCTTAGATTAATTTTATCATCTTTAGATTAATTTTTATAATTATTTTAAGTTTTAATAGTTTTTAAATCATTTTAAATAGTTTTTATTAGTTTAAAAATTTATAAAAATAGTTTTTAATCTTTTTAGGTCATTTTAGAGGTTTACCAATTGAAAAATCTTTATTTGGGCTTTTTGATAATTAATTTGATTTTTAGGGCTTTAATTAGCATTTAAAAATTAATATTTAATTAATTAAAAGGTTTGAAAAAGTTTTGATCATTGGTAAACTCTTAGTTTATTTATTTTGATTTTTGGTAAATTTTTGGTAATTTTTAGAATTAATTTTTATTTTTGTACTTTTTACGGTTTTACGTTTAGTCGTAGTAGTAATTAATTTCACGTCTTCGTCATTCTCTTTTCTCATCCCCTTCTTTCAAATATTAATCTCAAACCAATTACGAATTATTCACACACATATACCTCCTTGGGAAACGAACTTTCATTTCATTGGGTCATAAGTGCTTGATTTTCCTAAATCATCACTTAATACTTACCGCTTTTACGCCTTTTTCCTAAAAGGTGTATTTTACCACAATCATTTTGGCTCCACTACCAGGGAGGTGTGTCGTGATTAATTTGTCTTGTTGTTTTGAATATTAACCATAAATAGTATTCGTATTAGTAGAAATCTACAAATACGTATTATCGGTTTTTTGGTTTTTCTTGTGAAATTATTATTACTATATTGTATTAAGTATCACAATCAATTCAAAATATCTCCAAAAGTGTGAAAACACAACCTTAATTGGGATTTGATCTCCTAATTATTGTATTCGAATCTCAAACAAAAAGAAAAAGGCAAAAATAGATAAATACTTTCGTGAAGCTCAATTTTGAAAAATACGAACTATAAGGTAGGTATAAGGCGGGTATTATAAAATATACCCTAAGGAAAAAGGCTCTTAAGTGCTTCGCGCCGCCTCGTTTCCCCGCTTGCTTTTGAGTATTTTGAGATTAAAGGCTAATCGAGGGTTTTGCCGCCCAAAGTATTATTACGTATAATATATTTGCTTGGTTTACTTTGTGATTAAACCCTCTTGAACAATTTGGTTTTCACCAAAGTTCTAAAGTCATTCGAAGGCGTTCACTCCACGTGATCGTTTTCATTCTTTTGAGGCTTCTTTAATCAAGAGTTTGATTCGAGGAGAGATTTGGTAGATTGTTGTCTACGAAGATACACCAAAATCCAAAAGAAAATTAAAAACAATCAAAAACACAAAAAATTGAAAATTCACAAAACACCCAAAAAGAATATTCTTTGCTCACCTCCCATTCTTCGTGAAGTTTATGATCACTCGTAATCAAGCAAAACGAGCTGGTAAACGTCTTCAAAAACAAGCAAATCAAGAGACGTTGATTGAAGAACAAACTCCAATTGTTGAACCTACTGTAAACCAAGAAGTCGTCATGGCTAATCGTACTATGATGGAGTTGCTTCAAGCACCTACCGAGGGTTTTGGAGAGGCCATTGTGATTCCCGCTATCCTTGCGGAGAATTTAGAGATTAAGACGGGTTTAATGTCTATGTTGCAAGCAAATAAGTTTAGAGATCATGAGAAAGACAACCCGCATTATCACATAAGGAATATTAATCGTCTCATCGCTACTAGCAAGTTTAAGGATGTTCCACATGACGCAATTAAGATGATGTTGTTTCCATACTCGTTAGATGGACCCGCTAAAATTTGGCTTGAGAAAGAACCGCCAAATTCAATTTTGACATGGGGTGATCTCGTTTCTATGTTTGTGAACAAATTTTTTCCACCATCTAAAACAACACATTTGAAAAATGAGATTTCAAGATTTGTACAACGAAATAATGAAAGTTTTTCAATGGCATTGGAACGATTTAAAGAAATGTTACATGAATGTCCACACCATGATTTTTCGGAATTGCATCAAGTTGACACTTTTTATAATGGGCTTAATGATCATGAACGAGATTATTTGAATGCCGTCGCGGGTGGTAATGTTTTGTGCAAAACGACCGATGAAGCTTTAAAGATTATCGAGAATAGATCTAAGGTTTATAGCCCTCGTAACACACCGAGTGTTGCCAATATGGGTTCGTCATCGTCGTCATCGTCTCGTAGCATTAATGCCTTACATGATGAAGCTAATGAGGAAAATCGGTTTTTCGATAGATTTGCTAATCTTATGACTCATTGGAAAGCACAAGAGGCTTTGAATTCCGCTTCGGTTAAAGCGGTTGAAAAGATTTGTTTGTCTTGTGGTGGAGCTCATGATCTTTCCGAGTGCATTACCGCCAGTGGTAACACTTCGAGTGCTTACGTAGCAATAGGAACTTATAACCAAAACGGCCAAGGTTCGCGCCCAAATCAAGCTCCACCAAATCAAAATGCTAATAACTATCGAAACAACAACCAAAATGGTAATTATAAAGGCAATTCATGTAACTACAACAAAGGGAATTATCAAAGTGGGAATGGAAAAGTTACTAATCAAAACCAAAACCGTGATTTTCAAAACACTACACAAGGTTTTCAAAATGCTCACACTAAAAATCTTCAAGGAGAATTTTTGGATTATGCTAAAGGAAATGATGCTAAATTTGATAACATGCAACGTGAGATGGTTAGCTTAAGATCCGAGTTGAAAAACGAGCTTAAAAACGAACTTGCTAATGAACTTAAAACTCATGCTAATAAAATGGAAGGAAATGTTCAACGTCTTCAACAAAATCAACAAAAGATGGAACAAGGACAACATGAGATTAAGCAAGAATTGTTAAAAGCATATTTAAGGCAATCAAAATTTGAAGACCGAATGGCAAAAATGTTTGAAGAAATCATGTGTAAACCCTCTTCCTCGGGTGGTCTTCGTAGTGATACCATTGCAAACCCGAAGGGAGAAATGAAGGTTATTACTACACGAAGTGGTAAAACTTTCAAGGAACCAATCTCTCGTCCAAGTACTTCTACGGAGAAGGAAATCGAGAAAGAACCCGAGGTGATGGTCGAAAAGGAGCATATCACAATCCCACGAAGTACCGCTCATACCACACCTACGGTTGAACCAATACCAATCATGGAACCCGAGTTTCCAAGGCCGTTGCCTAATGTCCAACCCACACCACCCTTACCTTACCATTCGAGACGAAACAAAGAGAAATTGCAATAACAAACAACAAATCGAGCTTTTTATAAAAATGTTTCAACAAGTGCATTTTGATGTGAGTTTAGCCGACTCGTTGTTATATATGCCTCGTTTCGCTTCCACTTTTAAAAGTATGATGAGCGATAAAGAAAAGCTTTCAAAGCTTGCTAATTGTTCTTCGGTTTATCTTAATCGCATACCGGAAAAAGTTGGTGACCCCGGAAAGTTTCTCATTGCTTGTGACATACAAGATATGAAAGAATGCCTCGCCTTGTCCGATCTTGGTGTGAGCATTAATTTGATGCTATTTTCCATATGGAAATCGCTTTCGCTTCGGCTCTTACTCCTTCGAACATGTCTATCGAGATGGCCGATCATTCTATGATTTTAGCATGTGGAGTAGCCGAAGATGTTTTCGTGAAAGTGGGGAAGTTCTACTATCCCGTTGATTTTATAGTAGTTGACATCCCCGCGGATCCTCAAGTTCCTCTAATTTTAGGTCGTCCATTTTTAGACACCTCGAGATCGCTTATCGACGTTCATGCAAGAACTATCACTTTGAGATTCAACGAAGAAGAACTTGTTATAAACGCTACTCAAAACTCAAAACCTTCTCATGTTTATGCAATCGCTACCATCAATTACATTGACTTAGTTGATGTGGTTTGCGATGAGTTTTCACAAGAAGTGTTAGGTTTTTCCGATAGCTCGTCAAGTGGCAATCCCACTATTTTGGATCCAATTCTTGCTAATTCTACACCAAATCTCACTCCATTCCAAGGAGGCAATTTTACTTCAAATGAAATCGACAATGAAGATGAGGTGTTTATTAGTGATGATACTTCTATTCCACCATTTCTTCCGCCGATGGAAGTTATGAGTGTTGAGCCAAAATCTTCAATCGAGGAACCAACTATCCTTGAATTAAAAGATCTTCCATCTCACCTTGAATACGCATTCTTGGAAGGTGATGACAAGTTGCTGGTTATTATTGCAAGAGGTCTTGCTAATGATGAAAAAACCGAGCTCTTGAAAGTTCTTAAAGCTCATAAAGGGGCAATTGCGTGGAAAATTTCCGACATTAAGGGTATTGACCCAAAATTTTGAACTCACAAGATTTTAATAGAGGAGGACTACAAACCCGCAATTCAAAGTCAAAGAAGGGTAAACCCAAAATTCACGATGTCATTAAAAAGGAAGTTCTTAAACTCCTTGACGCGGGAATGATTTATCCTATCTCCAATAGCCCATGGGTGAGCCCAATCCATTGTGTCCCTAAAAAGGGAGGAATGACCGTTGTGCCTAACGAAAACAACGAGTTAATTCCCACTCGTGTTGTGACCGGTTGGAGGGTGTGTATTGACTACCGAAAGTTAAATGACGCCACTCGTAAAGACCACTTTCCTTTGGCCTTCATGGATCAAATGTTGGAGCTACTTGCGGGAAATGAATTCTATTGATTTTTAGATGGTTTTTCCGGTTACTTTCAAATCCCTATCGACCCTCGTGATCAAGAGAAGACTACGTTTACGTGTCCTTATGGAACATTTGATTATCGTAGGATACCTTTCGGACTTTGCAATGCACCGGGTACGTTTCAACGGTGTATGATGGCCATCTTTCACGACATGATTGAGAAGTCGATGGAAGTGTTTATGGATGACTTTTCGATGTTTTGCAATTCGTTCACGTCGTGTTTATCTAATCTCGAGCAAATGTTAAAACGTTGTGAAGAAACCAATCTTGTGCTTAATTGGGAAAAGTGTCATTTCATGTGTAAACAAGGAATCGTCTTAGGACATAAGGTCTCGAAAGCGGGGATTGAGGTCGATAAAGCTAAGGTAGACCTCATCGCCAAGTTACCTCATCCCAAAACCGTTAAGGGGGTTAGGAGTTTCCTAGGCCACGCAAGCTTTTATCGTCGTTTCATCAAATACTTTTCGAAAATCTCTCGACCTATGACACACCTTCTCGAGAAGGATGCTCCTTTTAATGTCAATGAGGATTGTGTTAGAGCTTTCGAAACTCTCAAAAGGAAACTTACCGAAGCTCCCATTCTTGTTGCTCCTAATTGGGAATTACCCTTTGAAATCATGTGCGATGCAAGTGATTATGCTATAGGGGCCGTCTTAGGGAAACGTTATGAAAAGCATTTCCGTCCTATCCATTATGCTAGTAAGACGATGACCGAGGCTCAATTAGAGTACACCACAACAAAAAAGGAATTCCTTGCCGTGGTCTATGATTTTGAGAAATTCCGACCTTATCTCGTCTTAACTAAAAGCATCGTGTATACCGACCATTCGGCTATCAAGTATCTCTTAGCTAAGCAAGATGCTAAGCCAAGATTGCTTCGTTGGATGCTCCTCCTACAAGAATTTGATGTCACCGTGCTTGACAAAAAAGGAGCCGAGAATCTAGCGGCCGATCATCTCTCTCGTCTTGAAGATCCTCACAAAGATGTTTTCGAGAACAAGGAAATCACCGAAACATTTCCTCTCGAGACTCTCGGTGTTGTGAATTCTAAAGACACCACCCCATGGTTTGCCGACATTGCAAATTACCATGCGGGTAATTTCATAATCAAGGGTATGACGACACAACAAAAGCGAAAATTCTTTCGTGACGTCAAGTTCTATTTTTGGGACGACCCTTATCTCTTTCGAGTTTGTGCGGATCAACTCGTTCGACGTTGTGTTTTTGGTGTCGAAGCTTCTAACATCCTTAGAGCTTGTCACGAGGGACCCAAGGGTGGTCACCACGGTGCTAATTTCACGGCTAAGAAAGTGTTCGATGCCGGCTTCTTTTGGCCTTCTATCTATCGAGATACACACGCACTTGTAAAGTCGTGTGATTCGTGCCAACGTCAAGGAAAATCGTCTCAACATGATGAAATGCCGCAAAACATAATTCAAGTGTGTGAGATTTTCGACATTTGGGGCATAGACTTTATGGGGTCGTTCCCATCTTCTCATGGTAACAAGTATATCCTCGTCGCGGTGGACTACCTTTCTAAGTGGGTGGAAGCTAAGGCTTTACCTACTAATGATGCTCGTGTGGTAGTGAAGTTTTTGAAGCAACTATTCTCTCGGTTCGGAACCCCTCGTGCTATTATAAGCGATCGTGGAACCCATTTTTGTAATGACCAATTCGAGAAGGTCTTAAAGAAATATGGAGTTACTCATCGTCTTTCTACGGCTTATCACCCGCAAACAAGTGGGCAAGTCGAGGTTTCGAACCGAGCTTTGAAGAGGATTTTAGAAAGGTCGATTGGAGAAAACCGTGCTTCATGGTCCGACAAACTCGATGATGATTTATGGGCATTTAGGACCGCTTAGAAGACACCTATCGGTTGCACTCCTTATAAGTTAGTCTATGGGAAGAATTATCATTTGCCCATTGAATTGGAGCACAAGGCATATTGGGCCCTTAAGCGTGCAAACTTTGACTTAAAGACCGCGGAGATCACCAGAAAATACAATTGAATGAATTGGATGAACTAAGAGACAATGCTTATGAAAATTCATTGATTTTCAAAGAAAAGACTAAAAAGTTTCATGATGCAAAGATTAAAAACCGGGTTTTTAACATTGGTGATAAAGTGTTACTTTTTAACTCTAGACTTAAGATATTTTCCGGGAAATTGAAATCTCGTTGGTCGGGTCCTTTCACCGTTACACAAGTGTTTCCTTATGGGACCATCGAGCTAGCTCAAGATGATGGTCCTAACTTCAAGGTGAATGGACATAGGCTTAAGCACTACTTTGGTGGGGAAATTCCTTCAATGGTTGACCTCGACCAAGTCACCTTCCCCAATGATAATTAGCATTGAGGGGATCGAGTCGAGCTCATGACTCGGTAATCAAAAACGAGGTGCCTCGTGGGGGAGATCCCATGCTTATCTTTTTATGCTTTCTAATAAATAATGAGAGGGGATTTGTGCCCTTCCAACTCGTTGTCTCGTGGTTGTTTGTGATTGTGTTATCTAGATCATCATCATCTACGATTGAAGACTCTCATGTTCGTTTACGTGAGCCTCCATCGTTTGCTTGAAGAAGTTTTTCACGAATCCATGACATATCCTTTATTGTTCTAACAATTATCTTTTAGCATACTTAATAAACGGCTTTAGATATATTGTTGATCACCCTTTCCATGCTAGATCCTAAGCATTCGATTCTTCGTCTCTAGTATGGGGGTGCTCCACCTTTAGACTCGAAACATTGAGGACAATGATTACTTTTAGTATGGGGGGGGGGGGGGGGTGATTAGATACTTGCTTTGCTACGCCCTCACGTTTTCCATCTTTCAATGTTTTGTTTTGTTGCTAATATGGCTAAAAATGGCCAAATTTTAAAATTTTTCTTAGTTTTCATAAGTGTTTTTAAGACACGAATGTATATTTTCCGATTGGTAGAATAAGAGCTAATTTTTGACTTGATGGGCATTTGGAGCCCTTTACATTCCTTAACCCACTCAATTCAAGTTTTGCTAGACTTTTATATAGGGACCTTTAAAATGCGAAGGTCTTAGCTCATTCGGGTTAAGAACAAGAACTTTTCGCAAGTTCCTATAATTGATCCTAGAAAGTCACTTATCAAGGGAACTATAAAATGCATTCTCTAAACTTGAAAAAGTCCAAGAAAATGCAAGATCCTATAGGTGGCTTGAAAACCCAAAACTTTGATTTGATATAGTCTTAATGAAAGCTAATCCAAATTTGGCTTAATTTTGACTTGCATGGCTAAGTATTCACGAGTCTCTTTAATTAGAGGTCTTTATATAGTGAAGAACGAGAAATGATAGAGTTAGGCAAGTGATCATGCTAAACGTAGAACATGAAAATGTTCTTTCAAAAACTCATATGTTTTTAATTGTGGCTTTTTCTTCCCATAAGATCAATGCATTAGGAATAAAAATAATTGCAATAAGTAAGGTCGTACGATTTGAAAGGTTACTTAGCTTCTAGCCCAAGATCGTTTAAAAGTTGCTCGGGGTTGAATAGAGTTCATAGCCAAGGAATAACTTATTGAAGCGCGACACGAAGATTGGTGAAGATCCAAAAAGGCCCTAACAAGGCATGAGGAGCTATATTTTGTTGCTAAAGATCCAAGATGATGTGAAGTATCATTATTCCTAAATCAATATGAAGGATCGAGACACACGACGAAAAGCAATTACTCCCCTAAAGATCATGGAGAAAGTCTATCCAAAAAGACCCTTACAAGGTATGAGGATAAATATATCCATGTCCGAAAAGGAGGCGGATCGTTGTATATCAAAGTCCAAAATAAAGGTTGAAGAAAAATGATGAAGTCGTGGTCCAAATATGAAGAATCTCTCAAAAACGTCAAGTGAAGAAATTCCAAATATATGAAGAGAAGACCATAATTTCAATAACGTCTTCCCAAGATTTAAAGTATGAAGTACATGCCAAATATCGGTCCGAGAAAGGTCTCAAATCGTGAAACGAGTTATGCCAAGATATGAACTTAAGGAGATACATGAGAAGCCGTTTTAAAATATTTTGTCATTCGGCTAACTATCGATTAAATCGTGCTACTTTGCTTTCGGACTAATAAATACTTAAATAAGTCAATATGAATCACTTGTGATCCATGACAAATAGTTAAAAAATGCTAGTAACCCATTTTCTTTTATAATAACTAGGATTGCAGGGAGAAAAAGTATTACACAATTTGGACGTATGAGTAGTTTTAGCATTGTAACTTGTACCAACAATGATCTCGTTTTTGCACTTAGCATGGAATGTATGACAATCAAGGATGACGAAAATTTACTCTATGGGACATTTACTTATTTCTATTCATTGACCTTAAAATTCACATTCGTGATTAAAATCATACATTATGTCTTTACACATCTTCATAGTATTGTTGCAAGTCTTTTACTTTTCAATAAAGGGTAATAAAATTGAATTTTGGTGATGCTTAGATACTTTATTCTAGCATTCCGTGAGGGCACGACAATGGCTTAGTTTGGGGGAGTGATGAGATGGCATTTGTACATGATCTCATCGTTCTTTTCGGGCTTTAAATGCATAAAAATGTCATAAAATACCATATATGCTTGTATTGTTTACTTGTGTGTTTTAGGTATGGATATCGTGAAAAAGACAAAAGATCACAAGAAACAAGGAAAAACGGACACGAGAAACGAAGCCGTACAAAGAACCGGACCCTAGATCATGAATTATCCAAGATTAAACCTTGAAGACTTGAAGATATACAAGATTGATCCTTAAAATATGAAGAAATGACACTTAAAACCCTTGTATATTCATAATTACAAGTTTGGTCCCTTAATTTTGTCAAAATTACAAAATGGTCCTTCAACTTTGAAGAAATGGCAAGTTTAGTCCCTCAACAATTCTAAATTGTAAATTATGGTCCCTCATGAAGTCAAAGATACATTGAAGACCTTTAAAGATCAAGAATGTCCAAAATCAGTCCTTCAAATATGCAAAAGTGGCAAAAATAACCCTTGAAACCTTATTTGCAAAGTTTTGTGGCCAAAATATAAACTCGGAAAGTTTATTAACAAAGGAAAATACGTTTGGTTGGCTGAAAAACATGTAATTCACTCTTTTCCAAAAATCAAGGGCCAAAACTGCCAAAACCCAAAGTTCAAATCCCTGAAAAAGCGGGGTAACACTTACTGTAGCAATTTTTACCACCAAGAACACCCTTTTTACCCAGGTTTAAAAAGAAAGAAAACAAAGGTGAAAATGGTATTGGCTATACCCACGTGTAATTCACATCACCTCAATCACATCCCACAACAAATACCTTAAACTCCACTACCAGAGAGATACCCCAAGCCCCACTCACATGACGACACATGGCAGAAAAGAATGACATGGCAAAATCAATGGTCTCATGTTATTCCTTGGTCACTAAGCACCCAATGAACGTCCCTGATCCATCAAATCAAGCTGGCAACAAGCCTAGAAGATTCTGCAAGGCTAGTTTAGGAAATTCAGTTGCTAGGGTTTATGAATAGTGTTTGTAAGCATTTGCCTATAAAAGGAGAGCTCAACTTGTGAGAGTGATGATGTATAGTCCCCAACCGGGTCATGAGCCCGGCCCACGGGTACTACCCGTATCCGGTCCATCACAGATGGATGGATAAATGTCATTCAGGCTTATGGGCTTGAATAAACAGTAATCGCACATGTGTGCGGCCCACGGCCCGGTGCGACCGACATAAGATTAGACAGAATCATATTCTGTCTGGAATATCTTCATCCCAAGTGGAAAGGATATTCACTACCAAAATTAGAAGATAACAATCATTCTAATTCTGATAGTTATCCTTTCATTGGGGCTAAAGTATCAGTGGCAGCCCACTAGGGTTCCACTACCTATAAAAGGAACCCCCAAGGGTTCCATAAAGGTATTACGACTTCTACTCTAAACTCACATAAACCTTAAATCGATTACTTACTCTCACGCCAGAGTCTAATCGTGGGAAACATTCCCACGGTAAGCCTAACGCGTGTTGTTTAGTGTGCAGGATCCCAACCAAACGATTCACTTGGTGTAGGAACCGGAGCCCAGCCAACCCGAATTAAGCCTAATTCGGGTCTAGCAAGGATCAACCAACTTTTGCATCAACAAGTTGGCGCCATCCGTGGGACCCATAACACTAAGCTAGAACAAAACCTCATCTCAAATTTCCAATGACGAAGGGGCATCCGCAAGCTAACCCCAGGAACGTGAATCCCGGGAATCAGAAGTCCCAAGGGGAAGGGATTCTCATCCCCAACCAATCACCTAGCCGCCTCGCAGGCGGGCCAGGTAACCGTAGCGGTTTTCAGCCCGTGTGGGTGACGAGCACGATCTCGATGACACCCCCGCCTACTTCAACCCTGGACAACCCTGATCCGGGGAGTGCGCCAAACCCTCCTAACAAAGAACCGCGCAGACCCTCGACAGAGGAAGAAGTGGAAGTCCTACCACTCAGTGAGGAGGATCTTACTCGAGTTCTCACGCAGAACTTCGAAAGGATCGTCCCAGGGATCGCATCAAGGTTGAATCTGGGGAGGAACCTTCAAGCCAGACTCAACTTTGGTGACACCGGACCAACCACCTCCTCCCAAAATCAGAGGAAAAGGAGAGCTCGGCCTCAGTAGCAAGGTACCTTTGAGGAAACCCCTCAACCCCGGAATGTGTTTGAGCGCATAGGAGACCGCCTTATACAAGAATTAACGCAGTCTCGAGAAGGAGAAAGGTCGGATGGCTCACCCGAGCGACCAGATCGAGAGCTAACCAGAACCACACGTCGCCCGAGTGTATGGGACAGGATGAATACTGGGAAAAAGGCTCATGGTTCATCCCAAAAAAGTGGTCCTTATGCAAAGGATGGGGCACCACTGCCGTCCCCGGACCCGTCCGGAGAGGACTCAGATGATCATCCGCCTAAGCGTCGCCAACCTAGGCGCACCCCTCCACCACCACCAAACAATGATGGGTATTATGGTGGTCCTTACTATCGAGATGCAGAAGCGGAGGATCTTTCACGTCCTTGGTGTGAACCATGGGATGACCCTAGGCTTACCCGGCCATGGGCGGATCCCAGGGAAGACCCGTTCACCCTCCGCATAAGGAACTATTCTGAGGACACCAAGCATCGCATGCCGGCGTGTATCAAGACTTATGATGGGTCCGGTGATCCGGTCGATCACCTTAAAATATTTGATACACAGGCTAAAATTGAGCGATGGCCCATGCCTATATGGTGCCAAATGTTCAATTCGACCTTGATCGGAAATGCCCGCGACTGGTTTGAGGCACTCCCTCCACGGAGCATTGACAGTTTCACGGAACTACGCACTGCCTTTGAGAATAATTATACTCAAAGGAAGAAGTATAATAGGGATCCAGTCTCATTGGCAACTGTCAAGCAACGGCCGGGGGAGTCCACAGAAGCCTTCACTGAACGCTTCAATGATGAGTGTACGCGCACGAGAACCATGCCGGAGCTCCTGAAGATCTCTGACTACATGCACGCCATAACAGACAGAGAATTGATCAGGCGCCTCAATGACAAGCGTCCAGAGAGATATGATGACCTCATGGAAAGGGTCAGAAATTTCATAGAAGGAGAAACGGCTGTTGCCGCGGCCTACCCATCACGAGGAAATGGGTACCGGTTAAATGATCAGTCCCGGAGGCAGTCGGGCGGTCAAGGTAATCAGAACAATAACAAGGGCTCAGACTATAAGAGCCAAAGCAAAGGAGGTCGGTCGGACGATAAGTTCACCCCCCTAAAGATGTCCTACCGGGAGATCTTGCGGACAGAAGGGGCGAACTTTCCGAGGCCTCCCCCAATGACCACTCCCCTGGAACGTCGGCAAGGAAATCGCTTCTGCGAGTTCCATAATGACAAAGGCCACGCCACGGAGCAGTGTATACAGCTCAAGAAGCATATTGAGTCGCTGATCAAATCAGGCAAACTCAAGCACCTAGTTAAGGATTGGAAGGATGGAAAAGACAACAACAAGAAGTATGATAAGAAGGATCCCCAAAAGGACAAGCCTTCGACCATATACATGATCCAATCCAGACAGCACCGCACGAGGCAGAAAATTGGCCAAAAATTTTCACGCGGCAGGGAAATTTCATTCCCTCCCATCACAGCAAGCGATGTGATTGACGCGCCTCTCACTATTGAGATAAGCATTGGAACACACAACGTTCGTCGTATGTATGTGGATGGAGGATCGTCAGCAGAGGTACTGTATGAACACTGTTTTGTGCAGTTATGCCCAGAAATAAGAAGCCAATTAGTACCGGCCACGTCGCCGCTTACTGGCTTTAGTGGAGACACTATCTGGCCGATAGGGCAATTGCGTTTGCTTGTCACCATCGGGAATGAGGAACATTCCACTACGACGTGGATGAACTTCATGGTGATACGCTCACACTCTCCGTATAATGGGATCATAGGCAGACCAGGCATTTTGGCTATCCGGGCAGTACCCTCTACGGCACACGGAATGATCAAATTCCCCGTTGAGGGGGGAATCGTTACTATTTACAACACAGTCATACCAACATCCGAGTGTCATACCGTGACAACACCGGCTCCACCTGTCCCACCCAAGGATGGATCACCACCTCCCAACTGGAAGGTAGCAATTCACCCCGACTATCCGGAACAGGAGGTATCCATAGGAGGGGCGCTCTCGGATAGCGGCAAAAGGGCCATGTGCTCTCTCTTGAGTGCAAACCTAGATATATTCGCATGGGAGCCAAAGCATATGACAGGCATGCCACATGCGATAGCATAGCATAAGCTCCAGATCCGCCAAGGGTACCAACCCGTTAAGCAAAAGAAGCGTGGCCAGGCGCCCGAGCGCAGCCAAGTGATACTGGAGGAAGTACGGAAACTAGTGGATGCAGGCATCATGCGCGAGGTATACTACCACGAGTGGTTATCCAATCCGGTCATGGTCAAGAAACATGACGGAAGTTGGCGCATGTGTGTGGATTTCACGGATCTAAACAAGGCCTGCCCACAGGACTGTTACCCGTTACCAGAAATCGACTGGAAGGTGGAGTCCTTGTGTGGATATCCTTTCAAATGCTTCTTGGATGCATATAAAGGGTATCACCAAATCCAGATGGCGGAGGAGGATGCAGAAAAAAATGGCCTTCCATACGAGCCAGGGCGTATATTGCTATACGAAAATGCCGTTTGGACTGAAGAACGCCGGCGCTACATACCAGCGGTTGGTGGACAAAGCTTTTGAATCACAAATAGGACGCAACCTGGAAGTCTATGTTGATGACTTGGTGATAAAAAGTCACACGGAGGAGGCACTTCTCCGGGATGTCCAAGAGACATTCGACACGTTGAGAAGGATTAACATGAAGTTAAATCCAAAGAAATGTACGTTTGGAGCAACTGAGGGAATGTTCCTGGGATATTTGATTGATCCAAATGGCATCAAACCTTGCCCAGAGAAGACGGACGCAGTGATACAACTGCCGTCCCCTCAGACACGGAAGGAGGTGTAGTCCCTGAATGGGAAGTTAGCCGGGCTGAATAGATTCCTATCTAAATCCGCAGAGAAGTCATTACCCCTATTTAAGACACTCAAGAAGTGTATTAGAAAGGGAGACTTCCGCTGGACGAAGGAAGCCGAGGAAGCTTTCGGCCAACTCAAGCAGCATCTTGCATCTCTCCCTATGCTAGTAGCTCCCCGGCCAAAGGAGGAACTCATTATGTATCTCTCAGCTACTCATGGCGCAATAAGCGCGGTACTTATGACAGATAGAGATACAGTACAAACTCCGGTCTACTTTATAAGTAGAACACTACAAGGGCCGGAGTTGAATTATTCCTCCATGGAAAAATTGGTGTTAGCACTAGTGTTTGCTACAAAGCGGTTGCGTCGGTACTTTCAGGCGCACCCAATTGTGGTCATTACGGATCAGCCAATAAAGCAGGTTATTTCTAGACCGGACGTGGCAGGGAGGCTACAGAAATGGAGCATCCTATTGGGGGGGCATAATATATCTTACAGACCAAGGACGGCTGTTAAAGGCCAGATCTTGGCAGATTTCCTGATCGAGAAGCCGGATGAGGAAGGACCAATCATTAAGCAAGACGAGATCCCAACGGAACCTTGGGTGCTATTCACGGACGGATCCTCATATACAGACGGGTCCGGAGCAGGTCTCATCCTCACAAACCCAGAAGGAATGGAATTCACGTACGCCCTCCGTTTTGAGTTCACGGCCACTAACAACGAAGCGGAATATGAAGCATTAATTGCGGGTTTAAAAATCGCCGCTAGAATGGGAGTCCGCAACCTTGAGGCCTACGTGGACTCACGGCTTGTCGCGAACCATATTCTAGGTGGGTATGTGGCTAAGGAGGACAACATGGTCAGGTACTTGGAAAAAGTCAAATCGCTAATCGCGACTTTCAGTAAGTTTTCCATCAAGCAGGTGCCAAGGGGCGAGAACAAGAAAGCGGACGCTCTTAGCAAGATCGCATCCACAAGCTTCGCTCACTTGTCTAAACAAGTTTTGGTGGAAATACTCAAGGAGAAATCTATAACGGAAGGGGAGGTTGCCGCTATAGTTGAAGAGGAGGGACCTACATGGATGACCTCAATCATCAACTATTTGACTAATGAGACCCTTCCAGACGAGGAAAAAGCAGCAAGGCGCATTAAAAGGAAGTCGCAGCATTTTGAACTTCGAGAAGGCATCCTTTACAAGCGCTCTTTCTTGCAGCCGTGGCTGCGGTGTGTTGGACCACGCCAGGCAGCTTACGTAATCAGTGACATACACGAAGGGTTGTGCGACATGCATGCAGGCCCACGATCCGTGGTAGCTAGAGCCTTACGAACAGGATATTATTGGCCTACCATGCACAGAGACGCGCGCGACATGATTCACAAGTGCAATGATTGCCAAGTGCATAGGCCAGTACCGCGGCACCCGCAGCAGGAGCTTACACCTATCACGTCCCCATGGCCATTTTATAAGTGGGGAATTGACATTGCAGGACCATTTCCTGTAGCCGCGGGGGGGGGGGGGGGGTTAAATTCTTGATTGTTGCAATGGACTACTTCACACGATGGATAGAAGCCAAGGCAGTCAAGTCTATCACAGGCAAGCAAGTCAAGAAGTTTGTGTGGGAACACATTGTATGCCGTTTTGGTCTACCAGGAGAAATCATCTCGGACAACGACAAGCAGTTCACGGACAACCCATTCAAAGATTGGTGTGCATCATTGAACATCAAACGTCGCTTCGCATCTGTTAAGCATCCACAAACAAACGGCCTTGTCGAACGAGCAAATAGAAGCTTGGGGAATGGCATCAAGGCGCGTCTGGATGAACGAAGTGGAAAATGGGTCGATGAGTTATCACATGTGCTATGGGCGCATAGAACTATGATCAAAACAGCCAACGCGGATACTCCATTTGCATTGGCCTACGGAACTGAAGCTGTTATTCCAGCAGAAATAGGAATGCCTACCATCCGCACAGCGGAGGTTAATGTCGTCACGAACGATGAACAGTTGCGAATCAACCTAGATCTGCTGGAAGAAAAGAGGGAAATAGCAGCCATCAATGAGGCTAAGTCCAAGGCTAAGATGAAGGCTTATTATGACGCCAAGGTCAAGGGTGTTTCTTTTCGATCGGGAGACTATGTCTATCGTGCTAACGAGGCAAGTCGAGCGGAGAACACAGGAAAGCTGGGCCCTAAGTGGGAAGGACCGTATGAAGTCACTGAAGCCTTAGGACGAGGCGCATACAGGTTACGTGATATGGATGGGCGCGACCTAGAGCGCACGTGGAATATTTCCAATCTCAAAAGGTGCTAACTTTGAAAGCTACGGCTTCCGCATGGGTACTTCGCTATGTGCGGTCTTAAAGGTGCTATCTTTGAAGAACCATGCGGTTTCATCTGTTTTGTTTTGTCTTATGTTTGTTTAGATTCCTTTCTTGTTTTTTAGGACTTGTCATTATTGTTCAAACAAAATGTAAACGTTCTAAATAAAATGCCGTGGTGCCTAGCTAGCTCCACGGCCTGTTTCGTGCAAATCAATTTTTTTTTAGATTTTTTTTTCGTCGTATGAATTTTTTACTTGTGTTATAATATGCCATGTTTTATTCATATGCATTCTTTCAAATTACTGTACATGTACTATACGCCTCCAGGTGGGGTAAGAGGATTAAGTGAACCTACTAATTCAACTTGCCGCGTAAGAGGGATGCAACCCCAGCCGCACGGATCATGTATCCCTACTAGACGCCTTACTCACAAGACGTTGTGATAAGTTTTTTGTGCACCATACCCACACGGTAATCTGCATAGTAAAGACGCACGTCGCATGTCTAGTAAATTATAGACTTGTATGTATTTTCCCTTTTCATGTGTAAGACGTGATACATCATGCGGCATTGAAATACGATGAAATACACAAGTTTCAAAATTAACAATAAACAAAATGGCCGTGGTCGTCACGGACTCCTAAATAAAAAGACAAGTTATTACAAATATGTCTTAGCCGTGTACATACACGGACGAATATAATCACAAGTGTTTACAACAGATAAGTTACAAGGGGGGTAGGAATTCCCCTAGATCCTTCTTCCCTTCCTCAATTAAAGCATGAAGGGCCTCCCCACGAGCATCCTTCCCGTCCTGGACTTTGACTGCGATAGCATCTAGAACTTCTCCAAGCGACTTCTCGCCTGTCATGGCTTTGGATGCGGAATCGTAAGTAGCCAGCGTCAAGGGAATAGGATCAGCACTCAGCCGGGACATTATTGTTTCGTTTGGAGCATCTTTCATTGCCTCAAGCTCGTCTAGGAGGGGGTGTTGGAGTTCTGCCAAGGCATCCATGGACGCAGTCATCTTACCCGCTGTGGAGGGGTTGTGATATGGATGCTGTGTGATATCTTCATTCTTTGCGATCATCTCCGCAGCTTTGACCAGGCCTTCATGCCTACCACGGTCGATCCCATCGGATACGACCCCAGCAAATGCCTGCAGTAGGTGTGGAGCGTTCAGAGCCCCACTTACAGCAAGCCGTAGTCCTTGCCCGATAATCCACCTACGACCGGCTGTAGCGGTTAGTAGAGGGGGGCATACTCTCTCCGCGCAGCTTACAACCATCCTGCTTAACTCTTCATCAGCTAAGGCAACTTGATTTTCAAGATTGGTTTGGGCCTGCGTCAATTCTTCCTTCAGTGCGTCACGCTCCTGGGCAATGCTGAATGATTGCACGGTCACTGCCTTAGTAGCAGCCTCAACCGCAGACACCTGCGTATAAAAGTTGGAGTTATTACAAGGATATATACTTTTTGGGCTACATGCATACAAAAAGTAGGAGTGTATGTACAACATTTCTGAAAGTTTACCTTCTCATTTGATGCGGCTACGAGGGCCTCCAGCTCAGCAATACGCTTCTCTCTGGCGTCAGCGTGATGCGCCTGCTCCTTCACCGTCGCCTCGGCGGTCAATAATGCCGCCTGCAAGGATGCGATGGTCTTCTCGTTTTTCATGACCATCGCCTGACGGCGGGCTATCCTCTTGTCAGCACGGCTCACATTAGTGAGGGCCTGGATCAGACGGCGTCTTAACGCGGCACCCACCGTCACCTGATGTGCGGATGATACGTCAAATTGCTCAATAAGGGCCTCATGATCTAGTTCATCTAAATCTTGTGCGAGGGCAGGCGGGGTGATGTGTTCGATAAATTCTGAACACTCGGATTCAGCCTCCAGCCGTGTCAAGCTTGATAAGTTCCATGCCAAGCGCAAGCTTTCTTCTGGCCCCTCAGAGCGCGGTTCCTTGGCACGTGTGGTAGCAGGTGATGGGGGCTTGTTGGTTGGTGCGGGGGATGGATTTCTCCCCACTTCTTCTCCTTGCGCTGCGGCTTCCAGATTCACCCTGTTGTTTAAAAATTAGTCTATATATATCATACAAAGATATGAATCATAATCACGAGGGGTACTTACGAGGTGCCAATGTCAGGGTCTGGGCCGGTAGGAGTTACAGCGCTCACAGGGGCGACTCGCAGAACTGGCCCTTCCATGGTCGGGGTAGGATCGGCTTGGGCAGTCGTGGTGCTGCTTCCTTCTTGGTATTGTGGATGGTCTTTCCGCAGCTTCTTGGGGGGAGCATTTGCAACTCCGGCATCCTCCCCAATTTTCTTTGCCACCCGCCTGGTTGTCTTTCTCTTACTGGAGGTAAGTGGGGTGGATCCGGAAGCTTGCGTGGTGTCTTCATTGGGATCACGCTCTTCCTCCTGATTGATGGTGCCTCCCTCTAGCAATGGGTCGTCGCCGTCTTCGTTATGGAAATCCAATGGGGATTTCTCGATAACAGGCTCTCCTACGTCCGACCTAGGCTCGGTTGTCTCCTCAAGCGGCATTGTGCGGTCGGCTAAAGCTTCTAGCAAGGGGAGCTCATTCGGCTTTAACGACCGGAATCCCTCCGCCACCTTCATGGGGTCGCCCTGGCGGATTAGTCCGTGAAGGTTCATCTCTGCAAACAATTTTAGAAGTATGTGGGTTAGTAAAATTCTACACATGTGTGATAAATCAAATTTACAAAATATATATATTGGACCTACCCTCGCCCTGTTCCGTTAAGAAGCACGGGTATAAGTCATCCCTCCCAAAGTAACGGCGGCTTATCCCTACTAAGCACAGAAAGTGTTCCGGCAACCCTCTATGGAATTCTGTGCGATGGGTATCTAGTATTTTCAGGTCCCGGCTACTATAATCTTTGGATTTGGGCGGATAGTCTTTTGGGGCTTTGGTTTTAAGTACGAAGGGCGTAGGGAATACTTTCTCATCTACAAAGAAGTAATGGTCGTACCAATTCTTAAGGGAGTCAAGAGGTTTCCTATATGTCATCGGGGCATTCCCGGGTCGTTTCTTGAACGACAACCACCCGTTCACTAACTGGGGAAAGTAGAAATCCCTAAAAAGGTTCACGGTGGGGGTTACTCCGCAGGTATGGCATGTAATCTCAAATTGGTTGATTTTACACGCCCCTATGCAGTGGAGCTTGGTGATATGAAAGTCATAATACAAAAGAAGGTCTACCAAGAACTTGGATAGCGGGATACGGTAGTTGGCTGAGTCAAACAGGCGTGTATATATGCCTACTTTCCCCGCCGGTGCATCCGTAATCGCTTCACCATCACCCGGATAGGTGGGGTGTACGCTTTCGGGTACATAATACTTCGACAGAAAGTCGAGGTATTTTTCCGTAGACATCACGTTCAGGACATCCGTGATAAGGGGATTATCCTTTACCATATTTTATAAAAAGGTCTTTAAGGGCGTGATGATCTAACCTGCGGCGACGAAAATCCGTGGAAAAGAAGGCAAAAATTTTGGGAGATAAAAGCTTGAGATTAACAATGGCGGAAGAAGGAGTGGGTTGTGTGTGTAACAAACACGCATACCCACTCTTATATAGGGTTGCCTCGGTTTCCGAGGTACCTTGGATCTTCGACACGTGTCAGTCACCTTGCCTATCCAACGGATAGGGTTTCTGACATTTCTGCAACGCCAGAGGGGGACCCACGGGTCACTTCTTAAACAGTTTTGCGTGGCTCAAGGGTGGGCATTAATGATGCACTTTTGCAGGCATGCGACTGGATTGTTGACTATCATTAATGATTTTTTATTCTTGTCAGGTTATGCGGCTCTTACGTAAGACCGTATTTAACGTCACATTTAAGTTGTCTCGGCCGTTGTGTGCGGACTGAGGTAGTATTCATTAAATATTCCCACGAAGGGTCGCCACGTGCGGCCAGGATAACAAAAATTTCAATTTCTCATTTCCTGTCTTTCCTTGGTATGTCCGGAGAGCACCTTGATAGTCTAGAGGTTACATCTACGACTGTAACAACTAGACTGGGGGGACATGATGACGTATAGTCCCCAACCGGGTCATGAGCCCGGCCCACGGGTACTACCCATATCCGGTCCATCACAGATGGGTGGATAAATGTCATTCAGGCTTATGGGCTTGAATAAACAGTAACCGCACATGTGTGCGGCCCACGGCCCGGTGCGGCCGACATAAGATTAGACAGAATCATATTCTGTCTGGAATATCTTCATCACAAGTGGAAAGGATATTCACTACCAAAATTAGAAGATAACAATCATTCTAATTCTGATAGTTATCCTTTCCTTGGGGCTAAAGTATCAGTGGCAGCCCACTAGGGTTCCACTACCTATAAAAGGAACCCCCAAGGGTTCCACAAAGGTATTACGACTTCTACTCTAAACTCACATAAACCTTAAATCGATTACTTACTCTCACGCCGGAGTCTAATCGTGGGAAACATTCCCACGGTAAGCCTAACGCGTGTTGTTTAGTGTGCAGGATCCCAACCAAACGATTCACTTGGTGCAGGAGCCGGAGCCCAGCCAACCCAAATTAAGCCTAATTTGGGTCTAGCAAGGATCAACCAACTTTTGCATCAACAGAGAGTCCCTTGTTCCAGATTTTAGCTATTATCTTTGTAATTCCTTTTTATTAAAATAAAATTTGAATTTCTTGAAATTGTGAAATCTCTTTTGTGTTTTAGAAAAGTTTGGTGTTAGAATAGCTGAAATCTGAGTTCCCTTTGATGTTATAGACCTTTGTTGGGTCCACTAGATGTAGATCTTGCAGCCTGTCAGGAACGGTGAACGACTTCTGTAATCACAAGTCAATCCATAGAGAGACTCTATACACAATATGAATGTAGAATACAAATATAATGAAGAAGAACAAAATAACTATAAAGACTTGATCCTTTCTAAGGATTTCTAATATTGATAATGACTAGAACTACGTTTGATGAAGGTGTGTCTAACCCTTCTGCCTAAGGTTCCTTTTATACTACAAGGAAACCCTAATACAGCATTAAACAAAACGTGTAAAACTGATATGCATATCCTTTCCTAACATATCTCATGCATATCCTAACAGAATAATAACTAAATAATAAAGTTTGACTTTGAATAGGACCAGGAGCACGACTTGCTCCTACTACTACTAGGACCAGGAGGAACTACATACCTCCTAGTCTACCTATTACAATAACTATTACCAATGGTCCTAACAATCCTCCCCTAAACTTGAATTTGACCTGTTGAGTTCAAGTTTCCTGGAAAACGTGCAATAAAGCTCGAGGATTGAATCAGCAAAAGAAATAGCAGCAACAGCAAGATAAGAGTCAGAAGAATCGCCGCAACATGAAACCCTAGAAGCTTCTTTAAAGCTTGGAACAAATCAGCATCGTGTTGAATCTTTACAGCAACATGAGCAGATTTGATGAGCCTTTACCAAGTAGCTGCTCGCTCTTGGGCTAGCCAGTCTTTCTGGTGGAATAAGCATCACCCTGGGAGACTAGAACCCAGCCAAACTCTTAGAACGTGAATCAATGGTGAGTGGGGGTACCCTGATGATTTTAGGCAAACCATCACAGCCGTCAACGGATTTGATATGTCTTTACCAGAAGCCGTACCCCTCTGGACTCACCAACTCTCAGCAATGAAGCATCGGTGAGTTGAAAACCCTATAGCTTTAAGCAAGCTATTACAGCTATCAACGGATTTGATAAAATCTTTACCAAGAGCCGTACCCCCTTGGATTAGCTATTTTCAGTCTAGGACCATGGCAAGTGAAAACCATCCAGTTTTGGGTAACCTGGCAACCATCAACGGATTTGAGAATCGCACCAGGAGGCGTACCCTCAAGGTGAATCAACTCTTTCTTGTCGATTAGACATGGTGAGTTGAGAACCATTTGTTGTGAGGACCAAGTCCAACACCAGATAAAACCAGTAACCAGCACAAGCAGAACTCAGCAACCAGAACCCAAAGTGTGAAGCAGCAGATGGTATTATATCCACAAGTGTAAAATCCATGATGTGTTTAAAGTATAAGCAGATAGTATATAAAACGTATAATTTTTTTTTATTTTTTTTAACTATTGTTTTTTTTAACTAAAAAGAATGAAATTCACCAATCACTTTACATATTGGTGAAAAGAATGATAATATGAACAAATGATCAAAAACACAAAACAAAAACACTTACAAACCAACCAAATCAGAGACCAGAAGCAGCCTTCTTATCAGCTTTCAAACGAGGTTGGATCCCTTCCACCAACGCAGTTGCCATAGAAGACTCATTCCCCGAGGGAGCATTTGAAATCTGCAAGTGACAAGCCAACATAGCCTCCATTGAAGCAATCGTCAACGGATAATCCACGTCTGTGAGCATGAAGACCATATGACCAGATTCCAACTCCAACATATGCACACCACATCCCGCATATAACTTCCATCGCTGAATAACCCATTGCATCTGATCCTTCCAGACACCAGAAACAGGAGCATGAGCAGGTGCATCAAGCATCATCTTAAGATCAGCCCATACTCGCAGACCAGGCCAGGAAGACACAGCCATGGGATCAACAGGCATGCCAGTATCCACAAACCCATATAAAGCCATAAGATCCTTACGATCAGCCCAAGACAAAATACCCTGCAGACCCGAAGTTAACCGCACAGACCCATCACTAAGAGTAATTCGATGAGAGACCGTACCAGGAAGAGTCGTGGAACGCGCAACCGTCCAACCAGTAATATATCCATTTCCCAAAGGCAAATCAGAGTCACTGTCAGAAGCTGCATCAATTAGATTTTCAGGATCACGCTTCTCATAGGGGACCGTCTTGCCACGTCTAACACGTCGAGCCGATTTCTGGCGAAGCGAACGGCGAGGTGTGGGATCACTAGGTGAGGGTTCAACCTTTACCTTTACCTGAGCAGCAGCAGTGGGAGTAGGGGAAGTAGACTCAAGAGTTTGCCCACCCAAGGGATCAACATGTGCTGCACTAGAAGAAGGAATTTGTTGAGAACTAGGAACCGGTGGTGATGGTGATGCCATATCAGGTGTAGCAGTTGTGGTGGTTGTGGTAGCAAAGGTGGTGGTGGTAGCATGTGTGGTGGTGGTAGCAGGACCTGAAGAAGAAACCAAAGGAGCAACCAAAGGAGTAGTGGTGGTACCAACTGTAGAAGCAACAAAAACCGAGGGAATAACAGCAGAACCAGGAGTAGAATCAGATGGAGGACCAGTAGAAACAGCAGGTGAAGAAGTGGTCACCACACGTGGAGAAGGACGATAGATAAATCGTTCCAGAATTGGGGTGCTTTGATGCTTGACCATTCTTTCATATAGTGCTTTAAGTTCATCAAAAGAAAAAGCCCGAACCCTGTCCCACTTCCAACCAGTTTAGAAATAAGCAGCCGACTGATACTTCACATATCGCTGCATCTGCTTTCGCTCCTCAGTTCTCGACAAAGGTCGGTTCTTGCGCTTCTCACGAAGCTGTGCAGCAAGCGCCAACTGATGCTTGCACATCAACACCATGGCTCTTGGAATACAGTTATGCTCATCCACATCCGCACCCAGAAGATTAGTGAACTAGGAATAATCCCTGGTAAGAATAGTCAACACCTGCATCCAATCACTATCATTCCAATGCATTGCATCATGATGGACTTGTTCACGTCTCTGCTGTTGAAGCGCTTCCTCCTCAGCCCGAGCAGCTTCATCAATTTCGGCTTGCATCCATTGAGCAGCCTCCTCACACAGCCTATCCTCCTCAAGCTGTCTGCGTGTACGCTTGCGAGGTGGTAAGGGAGCATCAGTCATTGGGGCCTTCCCCTTTGAAGCATGGGATGGACCAGCATTGGAACCAACAGTAGGACCAGAAGCACCATCCATAGGAGTGGGAATAGCAGCAGGAGAAAGAACACCAGAGGAAGTCGGAGGAACCGGCAAATCATCATACAATTTATCAGCAATGGCAGCCTTTGCCAACAAAGTCAAACCATCCTCAACACGATCCTTAACCTCCTCATCAGAATCAAAGTGAACCACATGCTTCTTGCGTCGTCTTTGCTGAGTCTCCAAGGCTTTGATGCGATCAGCCATGGGAAGAACAAACTCCCTAGTAAGCTTCCGGTGTTGATTCAAATCTGCTTCTAAGGAAAGAATCCGCGCATGATACATGTGCATAAGATCAAGTAACAAAATAAGTGTAATAGGCTCCTCCGCCTGCCCACCAAGAGGACTTGGGTCAGGGAGGGCGTCATTGGAGCCCGAAGAAACAGATGGGCCAACATTAGGAGTACTAGCACCAAAAGGCTTATTAGAAGAGTGTGGAGCAGGACTAGGAGGTGGAGTCTCCACAAATGGAGACGTATGTGGTAATGAAGAAGAAGCAGCCTTAGAAGTGGATGGTCTCTCAACCACCACCTCCACAACCGGCTCTTCCTCAACCACAGGAGGTGCACCACCAGCATGAACCTCCTCCTCCATCGGGTCATCACTCAATTGAGGTTCCTCCTCGGGTTGTTCAACCAGAGGAACCACAACATCAGGAGGACCCTGAGCCAGCCCCATCATGGCCTCAGTAAGGGGCCTCCACACCCCGCTAAACCCATGGACCATATTATAATACACTTTAGAAGTAAGCTTTGAAGGCACATGTTCAGTCCTATCACGAGGAATGCAAACCAGTATTTGTTATAAAAACCTAGGATACATCAGAAACTTCTTCCTAGACCCAGCACTAGATAGATTGCTAACCATCCCCTCAAACAGATAACGAGAGAAATTAAAAACTCTACCATGTGCTAAGCAAATGAGACCAGTAGCCAAAGGAGTAGGGAAAGCATCCCAACTCCCAGACTTGGGACATAAACAATGAATCAGAAGATGCACCAGAAGCTTCCATTGGGGGGAAAACCTATTCTTCTTGAAGTTAAACTTCCCCCCATGATTGTACCCTATAGTAGCCATCCCCTCCAACACCTCCGAATTGGGGATGGACACAACACCACCTTCATCTTGAAGATGAAGGGAAGATCGAATAGAAGCCTCAGACACCACGTATGAACGTCCATCTATGGTAGCATGGAGTTCTCGTGGACGACCAACCACAACCACAAGACGAGCAGATGCCCAAAACTGACGAATGACACTATCATAAATAGTGGGACAGACAGTAAAATCATACCTTAGGTTTGAAGCCTCAATGAAGTCCAGAATGTCAGTAAAATCATCACGATGTGAACCATCTCCTAGATAGGCGACCTTGTTGTGAGCAGGTTGGTATACCAGGGCAGCCATGGATCTTGATTAATTAAATGGAAGATGATTTTTGTTAGGGTTGAGAGAGTAGGATCGGTTGTGTGTGTGTTATGAGTGGAATGAATGAGTCAAGGGGGGGTTAATTGACCATAAATAAAGGAGGTAGTAACTGTTCATTGACCCCTAATAATGGGGGGTTGCCCTTTCAAATTAGACGGTTATTACATAATAACCACTTGCCCCTTTTAACATAATTTCCAAATTCCAATTTACCAAAGTTAAATAAGAGTGTAAATACCAGAATTTGAAGCGTTGACTAAAAGTCAAAGCGCACAATTGGCAGTACTAGAAGCAAAATGTGGCCAACGGAAGTCAATAAGAATGAACAGTGTCCCAAACCAGTACCAGAAGCCAACCCTCACTTGACAAAGAAGAATTTTTAACTACCAGAAGCCATCTAATAATGACTAGAAGCTAACCAATGAGGACTAGAAGCTAGCCATGAAAGTATATAACCACCAGAAGTGAGCAAAAACCTCCACCAGGAGTAACACACACCACCAGAACCAATGCAAAACGTTGTTAAAATCTACCAATATGTTAGTCTGTGCAAAGTAATATGTACACTAAGCCTCCCCTTAGGCTTAGCCTCCCCTCAATCCTAGACCTCAAGGATTGACCATCCCAATGTGAACCACCAAGTGGTTAAACCGAGGACCATCAAATGTTTTTGTCAACAAATCAGCAACATTATCATCCGTATGAACTTTAAGAACCTGTATCAACTTCTTCTCATTGGCATCCCATATAAAATGGTGCCTAATTTCAATATGCGTTGTTCGCTGATGAAAAACAGGATTCTTCACAATGCAGATAGTACTTTGATTGTCAATGAAAATTTTGGTGTTCATAAAATTGAACCCATAATCCAACATCTAATTTTGGATCCACAATACTTGTCCACAACAGCTAGCAGCAGCAACGTATTCAGCTTCCGTTGAAGAAGTAGCTACGATCGTCTGTTTCTTGCATTGCCATGAAATAAGTCGGCGACCCAAAAATTGACAACCACCAGTAGTAGACTTTCTGTCATTATTAGCACCTTCATAGTCACTATCACTATATGCTTCAAGAACAAAAGGTGATTCTTTAGGATACCACAAGCCCAGTTTAGGTTGAGCCTTGATATACTTGAAAATCTTCTTAACTGCATTCAAGTTTGAAACCGTTGGAGTCACCTGATGTCTAGAACAAGCACTTACTACAAACATGATATCCGGACGTGATGCAGTCAAATACATTAGTGAGCCAATCATAGACCTGTACATGTGAACATTGACCAGGGGATCTGGCTCATTCTTGAGTTTGACTTTAGCAACTTCATAAAGAGTTGCTGCTGGTCTAAGAGGATCCATGTCAAACTTCTGAAGAATCTCATGAACATATTTATCTTGACTGATGAAGATCCCATCTGACTGTTGCTTGACTTGTAGGCCAAGGAAGAAGGAAAGCTCTCCCATATCACTCATCTGAAACTCGCCTTTCATCAAGTGTTCAAACTCATCACACCATTCCTTCTTAGTAGAACCAAAGATAATGTCGTCCACATAAACCTGAACAAGGATAATGTCCTTGGTATTCCTCCTAAGAAATAGTGTTTTGTCAATAGTACCTCTTCTATAGCCATTCTTTAACAAGAAAGTTGAAAGACGCTCATACCAAGCTCTAGGAGCCTGATGTAATCCATAAAGAGCCTTGACCACCTTGTAAACTTTCTTGGGATGAAGTGGATCTACAAAGCCCTTAGGTTGAGTGACATACACTCCTCATCAATTTTTCCATAGAGAAATCCACTCTTGACATCCATCTGAAACACTGTAAAGCCCACATAAGAAGCAAAAGCCAAAAACAGACGAATGGCCTCAATCCTTGCAACCGGAGCAAAAACTTCAGTGTAGTCAATGCCCTCAATTTGAGTGTGGCCCTGTGTAACAAGCCGAGCTTTATTCCTCATGACAATTCCCCGTGCATCCTTCTTGTTCTTGAGAATCCATTTGGTATTGATTGCTGTCTTTCCATCTGGTAAGTCAACTATAACCCAAACATTCTGAAACAAGAATTGCTGCATTTCCTCCTGCATAGCCTCCACCCAACTTTGATCCTCAAGAGCATGAGAAACTGACCTAGGTTCCACCTGTGAAAGAAAACAAGCAAACAAGCAGTGTTGAAAGTCCGTATGATTATTACGCTTTTGATCTTCAATATAGCTCACAAGAGCATGATGATCAAACGAGGCCTTCTTCTGCATTCTACGTGTCTTGACAGTAGAACCAGGATCTCCAATGATTTGGGTAGTAGGGTGATCTTTGTGTGATTACAAGACTGGATTGGAAGCTACCTCCACTTCTGGTGCCAAGTTATTGAGATCACCAACAAAGTCAGCATCATATGAAGCAGCGTTGAAAATCCTATCTACTGGTTGTTTATGAATATCATCCAGCTTGGTAGAAGACTTCTTTTGATGGTTCCCCAAATCAGAAGGACTGGAGAAACGAGTATTTGAAGCAGACTCACTAGCTCGAGTACCAATAGGTGATAAGCTAGCACTAGGAGCAGAAGCTGGGGTACTAGGAGCAGCTTTGTCAGTAGACGTATTCAAGGGAAACTCAAAGCCACCTAGAGCAGCTGCTGTAGTAGCTTCTTGTTGTTGTTTCAGAAGGGTGTCAAGCACTACTTGTGAATCCAATACATCCAATGGAGTTGCATCACTAGGAGGAGTAGGAGAGACGGTGGTGGAGTAGGATGGAACCACAAAAATATCATCCTCGTCATCTGAATCAGAAAGACTAGAAGGAACACTCGTACTGGAAGTTGCAAACACTTGTTGACCTGCATCATGGTTAGTTTTGAAACGAAAATATCCTAATGAATCACTAAGATAATCAAGATCAAAATACCATTCAGGACCCTTGCCTTGGTTGTTTGACTTCTCTTCAAAATACCTGAGATTTATAGTTTTAATGACCCGTTTGGCTTGGAGATTTTAGACACGGTAAGCCCGAGATTGAGCTGAATATCCTACAATGTATCCTTCATCTGCCTTGCCATCAAACTTCCCCAAATAGTCACTAGTATTCAGTATGGTGACAGGACACCCAAACGGCTTCAAATGAGCAATATTTGGAACTTTGGCCGTTAGAAGCTCATAAGGTGTCTTCTTGTGAGGATTGGTAATAGAAACCCTATTTAAGACATAACTTGCAGTATTAACAGCTTCTGTCTAGAACATGGTTGGAAGCTTGGAATCGGCAAGCATTGTTCTTGCTGCTTCTATTAGTGTCCTGTTCTTTCTTTCTGCCACAACATTCTGTTGAGGAGTTCTTGCTGCACTATAATCTCTTTTGATGCCCTTAGCATTACAAAGTGCTATGAGGTCTTTATTTTTGAACTCAGTTCCATTATCACAACGAATACCCTTAACCTTCTTGAACAACTGGTTCTCTATAAGGGTAAGAAAATCTCTAAGAATTGAGTAGGTCTCACTCTTGGCAGCCATGAAGAACACCCACGTAAACCTGCTATATCCATCAGTTACCACCAGACAGAATTATTTGTGATCAATGCTCCTAATGGAAGTAGGACCAAATAAATCCATGTGTAGTAGCTGCAATGGTCCAGTAATAAGACTGAGAGCAGTAATGGCCTTGAAAGATGCTTTATGCTGTTTGCCTTTGCTGCAAGCAATACAATTTATATCATTTCTAAATGACTTGGGAGGTAAACTAGAGACCAGATTCATATTTGCTAGTTTGTGAATGGTCTTGAAGTTCACATGCCCCATCCTTTAGTGCCATTGAGTGGCTTCATCTTCTGAGGCTTTAGCAACCAGACATGCTAGTTGACCCGTAGGATTGACTTCATTCAGCTTGATACTATAGAGATTGTGTCTTCTAGGGATTCTAAGCAGAACCTATGAGTCATCCGGAAGCTGAAAGTCTTTGGAGAGCACAAGTGCATCAGTATCCGTGAAGAGAACAAACTGCTTCTTGTCACAAATCTGAGAGACAGATATCAAGTTGAAGTGCTGAAGTGCTTCCACATAGTAGACCTGCTCAAAATTTAGATTAGGCGTCTTTATTGTTCCTTTGCCAGTGATCCTGCCTTCACCTCCACCAAAATAGACCTTGCCGCCTTGAAATGGTACAAAGTTAGAGAGAAGACTTTTATTTCCTGTCATGCTCCTGGAGCAACCACTATCAACAATGCCTAAACTAGGATCTTGGTATGGAGAAACCTACAACAACAAGATAATAAAAATGCAAAAGTTAGTGTCTTAAGGGGACCCAAACCTTTTCAGGTTTGAGCCTGCCTTGTGGATCTTTAGTAGAGAGCCAAGAAGATTGATGAGATCCACCGTTGTTCCTTGGTTGCCTATGCATCATATGGGTATTATTGTTTGACCAAGAACAACCTGCTGAGGGCTTAACAGCAGTTCCCAAACCTCCCAAACCAAAATACTTATGGTCAAAATTATGTGGATAAATTGGATTAAAATTTTGAAAATAGTTACTTGTGGTTCTGTTTGTTGTTAATCCAATGTTTCTCCAATGATCAGAAGTTAATGGAGAGGACCTTCTATAAGAAGAAAATGATTGAGCAATAGGATTGAGTCTTCTAGAAGTATATGGGGCAGCTCCTGGTGGACCAGGAGCAGAAAATGCTTGATTAACAGAAGCATGTGTGTCATAAAAATCACAATCTTTAATCAAATGAAATGCACTTCCACAAACAAAACATGTTTTAATAGACCTTTTATTAGAATGACATTGTTTCATACTACTAACATTATTACACACAATTCTAGGAGAAACAAACTTCCTAGGACTCAATAAACCAGGACCAGACACAGTTAA
The DNA here is from genome assembly GCA_025667525.1 of Glebionis coronaria. Lineage (NCBI taxonomy): Eukaryota > Viridiplantae > Streptophyta > Magnoliopsida > Asterales > Asteraceae > Glebionis > Glebionis coronaria. The sequence goes on along the minus strand of CM046882.1, from coordinate 223,121,406 downwards.
ATTAAAAGTAACTTTCTCTTCACACTTCCTAGCACTAGTAGCAGCATGATCATTCTTCTTGGAACTTGTAGGTCTTGACTCTTCACTTGAACCACTTGATGCAGAGTCACAGGCTTTGTCACTGAAAGTACACGAGACAAAGTCATCAGAATTAGTAGAACTTTTTGGGGACTCATGCATCTGTGATCCATCTAAGTCATTATGCCTAGAAGTGGGCATGAAAGTTCCAGTAAGAAGGGGAGGGACATAATGCATTTCTGCTGCTGGTTTAAATCTATTATACCTAGGTTCTCCCTCTTCCTCTTTGTCGGCATCAAAGACACTCGAAAAAGATAAATCAAACACATCTTCTGAATCAATATATTTATCAAATCCTAACCCTCTTTTAGTCCTACCAGACATGCTACTATCAATTAATTTTGAAAGACTTTTAGGTGCCTTTTGCCATTTTTCAAATCTCAACATTGTAGCATCTAATCTTTCTTGCATCTCCTGTTTTTCTTTTATACTGGCATCTTTTACCTTTTCTGTATATTTAAGCATATTAGTTGTGTTTTCTAAATCGATGCTCAGTATCCTAATTTTATCCACATACTCACGTTGAGTATCTTGTAGCCACCTCTTTTGTTGTTCCAATGTGTTTAATGAAGCCTTATAGGCTTGAACCTCTAAAAAATATTTATCATTCTGATCATTTACTTCATTAAATTGGGACAACAATTCTGAGTATTTATCATGACAACCAAGAGGACAATGTTGTACCTGAGGTGAGATGCCCATAAGAGCAAACTCGTCCGCTTCTTCTACATCAGATAGATTCCCAACAATCATTGCAAACACGTCAGTCGAGGATTCAGCTGATTCTAAAGTGGTAGTCTGATGATCATTCTAGTTGACCATAGAGTCAACAGATACCAATGCCTTCTTGTCATCTTTTACCTCCTGAACCTTAAAAGCTGAGTACCTGCTCTTCTCCTGGTCATTCTTGCTAGGGCATTCCCTTGCAAAGTGACCTTGTTGCTGACAGTTATAGCATCGAACCATACTCCTGTCGAATCTTGCTGGCTCCCGTGGGTTGTAATTGAATTTTCGACCTGCTTTCTTTTCAAACTTGTGAACCCTAAGAGTGAGCATGGCCATCTGCCATTTAAGATCCATTTCATCCAGGTCAAGTTTATCGACCTGTTTGAAGTCATCAAAAGCAAGTTGTTGTTGAGCATCAACATCAGCCACAAAAGAATGAAGAACGGCTTCTACCATACTACCAAACTTGGCAGTAGGATCAGGAGCAGAAGTATGCTAAAAAGTATGTTGGGAAGACACAGTATTGCTTGGGCTGCTAGCATATGACATGGGACTGGATGCCATAGAACCCACAAAGGCAGAATTAGCAGGAGTAGGAAAAGAATCACTTGAATATCCTCTCACATGAGGTTCAAAAGTTTTGAGCTTATGAAATAGATCATCAAAATTGAGATAGTCAAGCCCACCTTTTGCTTTGAGAGAGATTACCACTTGATTCCATGAGTAGGGTAAGGCTCTAAGAACCTTGCATTAATATCACCATCGTCAGGCTTTGAACGAAGTTGATTCAATTGGCTCAATATCTTTTGGAACCTGTCATACCCTTGATGTATACCTTCAGTTTCTGAGATTTTGAATTCTGTGAATTCATCTCTCAGCATGGATCTTCGCATTTTCTTTGACTCCTCATTCCCACCAAACCTTGCTTTTTTACCATTCCAGATCTCTCTGGCATCATCCAAATGGTAGAAGTCACCCATGTGATCATCAGGAAGAGATTGAAGCAAAATAGTTTTTGCTTTGACCTCTTTCTGAATAGCTATGATTTCTTCATGAGATTTAGGGGCAAGAAGAGTAATATTACCATTCTTGTCTCTTCTAGTTAGTTTCCTACTGTTCCCATTCAGAATAACCTTCCAAAGGTCTTGATCAGTATTGGTGATCCACCATTCCATCTTCATGGCCCAACTATCATATTCGTCCTTTTTCAGAAGAGGGAATTTACCATTCGTGTTGGAAACCATAACAACAATCTGCTGAGGTTGCACAATTTTAGGAGTGCTGTCTTCTCCTGTTTGAGTAGAAGTTGAGGCAGACATGATAAAAAAAATGTCAGTAATAAAAAAAACTTGATTCTCCTTGTATAGAGACCCTCCCAGGCTCTGATTCCACTTGTTGGGTCTACTAGATGTAGATCTTGCAGCCTGTCAGGAACGGTGAACGACTTCTGTAATCACAAGTCAATCCACAGAGAGACTCTATACACAATATGAATGCAGAATACAAATATAATGAAGAAGAACAGAATAACTATAAAGACTTGATCCTTTCTAAGGATTTCTAATATTGATAATGACTAGAACTACGTTTGATGAAGGTGTGTCTAACCCTTCTGCCTAAGGTTCCTTTTATACAACAAGGAAACCCTAATACAGCATTAAACAAAACGTGTAAAACTGATATGCATATCCTTTCCTAACATATCTCATGCATATCCTAACAGAATAATAAATAAATAATAAAGTTTGACTTTGACTAGGACCAGGAGCACGACTTGCTCCTACTACTACTAGGACCAGGAGGAACTACATACCTCCTAGTCTACCTATTACAATAACTATTACCAATGGTCCTAACAACCTTCCTTAATCTTGTGGTTAAGGCACGTCTATGTTTGTTAGGTTTTCAAAGGTTCAAAAACCTTGAAATCTTTGTTTCTGTTTTACCTATAATCTTGTACTAATCCTTAGCCAAAAGCCAAAAGCTCCTTCAAGCTTGTTGACACCAAGCCTGAGAAGAGATTTAAGCTATTGGGTGAGTTGTTTGTTCATTTGTGTTGAAGAATCAAAAGCATAAAAACCTGGTTCTACTTTGAACATTAGCAGGTTTTGATCTTCTTTGTGAAGAACCTTGGTCTTGTTCTAGTTGTTGAACAAGGTCCAAGGAGCATTGCTGATCTCCTTTAGATGTAAAGGGAGATAGGTATGGCCTCTTGTTTAAGTTTCCCCTACAAATTTCATGATATAGCCTGTTTTGGAATTTTGGATTGTGATTTTGTGTTCTTGTGTTTGAGGTTGTGATTTTTGTATTTGAATCTGTTAGTTGTCATCTAGGAAGTGTTTTTGAATCATAAAATCAGTAGGTTGTGCTTAGAAATCACAAGTTGCTTTGAAAAGTTGTGGATTAAGGTGTGTTTGTGTCTGCTGGTTCAAAGGCCTTAGGGCCTTGGAGCTTGGCTCCTTTTGGTTTTTAACTGTTTGTCTGATGGTATGAAAGTTGTTTAAAGTGTTGGATAGGCCTAAAACAAAATATAACTAAAAATCATAGGTTGCTAGTTTTTGCACACATTTTTCAGTCAAACACATCAGTAGGGTTAATTTGCTTGTTTGTTTGAATTAAGGTGTGAAACTTGGTTTGCTTATAGATTTGTTGGTTGTGCAACTCTGCATCATCTGGTTTTAGAGTTTGTTTGCTTATTGAGTAGTCTATAGCTTATTGAATTTCAGCTTTTGGTCATTTAGATCAGCAAATGCATGCTATGTGATTTTGATGCAGTTGGTTAAATTCTTGTTGTTTCATGCTTGTATTTGGTTCCTTGTGCATTACTTGGTGTGTGCCTTTTGTTTGCTGCTTATCTCACAAGCTTATAAGCCCACTGGCTTATAGTGCTTAATCTGCCAAAAACAAGCTTAGTAAGACAACTGTTTTGCTAAGTTCATTGGTCTAGACCTCTAGACTTGATCCAAAACAGCTTCTAATAGGCTTATTCACATCTCATAATAAAGTTCTGCAAGTTTGGTGAATTTTGGAGTGTGTTGACTTTCGTTGACCAAGGAAAAAAGTGCTTATCAATTAGTTTAGCTTATTGAAACGTGCCACAACTTAGTTTTTGTACTTTTCATCAATTATCTCACCTTTTAAGCTATACTGGAAGAAATCAGAACTTAATAAGAGCTTTTCACTAGGAAATTAAGTTTTCTTATTTTAAAAGAGTGCTTATTGGTTCACACAGCTTATTGTACTTGGCTTATTGGGATTTTCTTTGTTTATTAGTCTTAGTTAAGCTATTTGTGAGCTTTTGCAACAAACTAGAGCTTCTGAAACACCCTAGAACTCTATCCCGACTATTTTGTTGTTTTGTGGAATTGTTCTTGGCTTATTTCTGGCTTATTGAGTGAGCTTTTTCAAAATTTCTTTTCACAGATCTCTTAGGCATCTCAAAAGAAGGTTGTGTGTTTAAGCAGAGCTTATGGCATTGGCTTATTGCTTAATGGGCTTATTAGCCCAATAAGAATAAGCTGTTTGTTATTTAAGTTGTGATAAGCTCATTTTCAGCTTTTGGGCCTTCAGACTTTTGTTGTTAGAATTAAATTTTGAGTCAGATAGGGCTTTTCCAAGTCATTTGGGCTAATTTTGACTTTTTGGGCTAAAAAGCCCATTAAGGTTGACTAAATTTGCTTTTAGCCCATTTGGGGGCCCATTAGGGGTAATTTGGTAATTTCACTTTCATTTTCTGATTACTTAGGTTAAAATAAACTAGTTTTCATGTTTTTAGATTTTTTTATAATTTTTGGATTTTTAATATTATTTTAATATTATTTTTCAAATTTCACATTTTTGCACTTTTTATATTTTTCTTAGCTTAAATACATTAAAATAGGAATTTTTCAACTCTTAGATTAATTTTATCATCTTTAGATTAATTTTTATAATTATTTTAAGTTTTAATAGTTTTTAAATCATTTTAAATAGTTTTTATTAGTTTAAAAATTTATAAAAATAGTTTTTAATCTTTTTAGGTCATTTTAGAGGTTTACCAATTGAAAAATCTTTATTTGGGCTTTTTGATAATTAATTTGATTTTTAGGGCTTTAATTAGCATTTAAAAATTAATATTTAATTAATTAAAAGGTTTGAAAAAGTTTTGATCATTGGTAAACTCTTAGTTTATTTATTTTGATTTTTGGTAAATTTTTGGTAATTTTTAGAATTAATTTTTATTTTTGTACTTTTTACGGTTTTACGTTTAGTCGTAGTAGTAATTAATTTCACGTCTTCGTCATTCTCTTTTCTCATCCCCTTCTTTCAAATATTAATCTCAAACAAATTACGAATTATTCACACACGTATACCTCCTTGGGAAACGAACTTTCATTTCATTGGGTCATAAGTGCTTGATTTTCCTAAATCATCACTTAATACTTACCGCTTTTACGCCTTTTTTCTAAAAGGTGTATTTTACCACAATCACTCTCTCTATAATCTAATTTCACATAGTTCCAACAAATTTCCTCTACTTTCTCTCTCTAAAATTCATCTCTTTTGTAACTATTTTCATCTTTATTTCTAACTTATTTTTCATAGACCTATCATGTTGAAGTGATATATATTTGGGTACAACAATTGGTATCATTCGTCACGGGGTGGATTTGTGATTTTTTGTGATTAGATGATATTTTCATGGGTTTTAATCTATAAAACCACACGAGTTCTTGTTTTTTCTTTGCTTTCCATACATAAACGTCAATATTATCTTCATATATTTGGTGTTGTGTGATTGGAACACGAAAAATCCATCTTATCTCTTGATTATGAGCCGATCTAAATAGTAATATTTTTTAAGGTTAAAATCTTTTATCGGTTTAAATTAAAAACGGTTGCATTTTTATGGTCTCTATGATGCTATAAATAGAGGAAGTACAAATCGATTTGTTTGAAAATCGTGAAATCGTTGCCTTTTGAGAAATCGTTGCCTAAGTTGCTCTATTTCGGAATTTTTGCAATATTCCGAGATTGTGAAAACCCTAGATTCCGAGATTGTGTACAACAATTATTCCGAGATTGTGTACTATAATTATTTCGAGATTGTGTAATACAAAATATTCCGAGATAGTGTTATAGCAAAATATTCCGAGATCGTGTTATAGCAAAATATTCTGAGATCGTGTTATAGCAAAGTATACAGAGATGGTGTTATAGCAAAATATTCCGAGATCGTGTTATAGCAAAATAATCCGAGATCGTGTTATAGCAAAATACTCCGAGATAGTATTATACCATTACTCCGAGATCATGTACTAGGCAGTATTCCGGGATCATGTACTAGGCAGTATTCCGAGATAGTGAAGTAACAACTTTTCCGAGATAGTGAAGTAGGAAAATTTTTGTTCCACTTATTTCTAGACTAGGCCACCATCTAGACTAGTTTCGTTGCATAGTTTACCAAAAAAATTATATCGGATGAAATATTCTTGACAATCACCGTTCCTGCTGTACCTTCCACAACAACTACTGAAAAAGTACCCGCATATGAATGCGATGAAACTCGATCCGATTTAAAACCTAAGAAGCCTGCTTGGCTTGATGCAGAGAAAGAAGCAATCTATTTGATTCTAAGTGGGCTTGGATATGATATTTACTCCACGGTTGATGCATGTCCTACTTCTAAAGAGATGTGGATGGCTATTGAACGACTACAACAAGGAGAATAAATCAATAAGCAAGATGTAAAAACAAATCTGTTTTGGAACTTTGGCAAGTTTACTTCATTGGATGGGGAATCAATTGATTCATAGTACTCTAAATTCTACAAAATGATGAATGACATGACGAGAAACAACTTGCAGGTCTCCACCATGCAAGTCAATGTTCAATTTTGACAACAACTTCAACCAGATTGGACACGGTTCGTCACTTTGGTGAAACAACAACAAAAATTAGATGAGGTCTCTAATCACAAGTTCTTTGATATTTTGAAACAATTTCAGAAGGAGGTAAACGAATTTTGAAATGAACAGGTAGCAAAGGTTGCTAATCCACTTGCTATGGTGTCTACTACTCAACATTACCCATATCACTGCTCTCGTGCTCTAAAGTCCTACTCTACACAATCATCATCACCACGATCTTTCATTGTCTCTAAGTCACATGCTCCAACAAGATCAAGAGGAAAAGAGATTTCAAGAGCACCATCACCACCACCTGAGCAATCATCTGAAGTAGACAGTGATGAAGAACAAGCTCAAAAGGATAGGGAATTTAAACAACAAATGGCTTTCATTATGAAGTCATAAAAGAAAATCTACAAACCCACCAACAACAACCTCAGAACCTCATCAAACACGAGAAACAACTATGTTAAGAGTCCTCCAAGGTATGAAACACGAAGGCGTGTTGAGAGTTCTCCAAAGTATGATCGTCGTAATCCAACACGTGTGGAGGGTTCTACAAGGTTGTAAGTTTTATGGACATAAAATTTAATAGTCGTGTCTTAGGATCGAACTCGGGATTACGAGATTGCACACAATACGTAAATAGTTAATTTTTTAATAAGTGCATTTATATATTTATTAATTAAATCGAGCTTTAAGCATTTAACGGTCGTTAAGTTTTAAGAGTTAAGGACTAACGGTTAACGTGGAATATAATAAAAGAGGAAAAGAAGGATCCGAACACCCCTTGGGGATCCGATCGGTGGAGAAAGAAAAGAAGGAAGAAAAGATTTTCTTGCCTAATTTGCGTTTTGTCTTGGTCTCAAAGTTTTGGTACTTATATAAACATATGGGGTGCCTCATAATTCTTCACCCTAAAATCTCTCTTTCTCTCCTTCTCTTTGCGATCAGAAGAAAGCCCACACAAGGGTTTCGTTTGGTTTTCTTGGTCGAGTCCTAGCCCCTCTCTAGGGTTGTTGGGTCGGTTTTCCAGTATACGTTTAAGCTCGTTTTATACGTACTAGTATTACGGTTAACTCGTTATTGTACGTGTGTACAAGAACGTGATATAATATTACTTTATATTATATCTTTGATGGATTAACAAAAAGGTAAAGGGGTTAATCATTGATCCGTCATAAACCCTAGTTGAAGATTCGCTCTTGCTTATTAGAATTGCATTGCAAAAACTACGTAACCCTAATTCGATTAATTATGAATGTTACGATCTTGTTAAATCCCTTCCACTATTACGTGCTTTGATCTTTAATTATGTTTTATAATTGTTATGAACTTCATAAACCATCAGTGGCATCGAGAGCCGTTTTAAGATGTTATAATTATCGAGATCTAAAGGTTTTTTTAACTAATACGTAGTAATTGTTTTGAGTTAAAAATACATGTTTTGTAGGTTTCTTAAAAAAATTTAGGGTTTTGTTTTGAATCCTTTTTTAGTCGATTTACAAAATAAATTGAAGCCCTAAAATTGCATGTTTTATGATCTTTAGATAAATTGCATGATTAATTGTTATGTCATGTAAATTAAGATTACGATCCGTAGAGATTTATTTGTTAAGTGATTTGGGTGGATCCATGATGAACATGCATGTTTTTCATGGATCATGATTTGTATGATGTAATTGTTACGTATGTGTTACATATTTATTTTGATTCAATAAATCTAGAATTAGGGAAGTCTTTTATATGAACATTAAAACCCTAGATTTTAAACTTATTGAATAAAATCGTATGCATGTGGCTATTTGATTTATTTATTGCACATACAAATTGTTATTATGTGTTTATGATTTAGTTTTTTTTGTTTGCCAATTTGTTTATTTAAATTACATGAATTGTTGTAAACAAGGGTAATTTTTTTAAGAAAAATAATATGGACTAAATCATATTAAAATTAAGATTTATTTTGAGATCTAAATTACATTAAATTGCTTTGATTGGTAATTTGTAATAATAATTAGAAAGGTCTACTCAATTTGACAAACTATAAAGTGGGTATGACGCGTTGTTGGTCATGTACCCGACTAAGGAAGGAGGTTATGCCATTATCGATGACCAAATTCCTGGCTTGCCTGCGCGTCAAATTGGAATTACCTGTGATTATTATTTGCACTTTACTTTAAGGTTTGTTATTTTATCGTAATCCTTAGATTATACTATTGATGGAATGATTACCAGAGAGAGAGATAGATGAAGAACTTAGAGAGAGAAAGGAGGGAATGAGAAAAAAGATGTATATTGAATAATGAAAAGTGAGAACCAACAACCAACCCCTCTTAACATGCTAGGAGGGGGTTTATATAGCCCACCCTACATGTGGGCTTTGTGGGTTATACTGTTACATGACTAGATCACGAGCCCATACTAGATGTATCTCGTTGGAGTGACCGATCCTTTCTAAACACGTAAAAATGTATTTCTAACAATCTCCCCCTAAGGGACGTCGCTCCAAGAGAAAAATTCCTAAATAGTCTATAGCTCGTGATCTGTGCTAACTATCATGTGACCGAGACTTTATTTGGAATTTAGTATTTCCAACAATCTCCCCCTAAGGGAGGTCACATCATTTTACAAAATCTTAAACCTAGCATACTATGCTTGAGTCTTCGATCTTGTTCTTGTGAATATGCTGATGTGATCTTTGACTTTAGTCTTGAGCATGTTTCCTTGCCTTGACCTTATGCATTCATCGCTTGTGATATTCACCTCCTCGTGACTTCATGTTCCACATACTTACACCTTTATAAATTCTTGAAACCTTCAGAGTCTGATACAACGGAAGAGTTGACTTTTAGACTTTCTTTAATTTGTTGAAATATTATGTGCTGAAAGTATAAGCATGCGGGGATGACTTCTTTTGGGACACCGCAATGCCACCGTCTTGTTATGCTGCATAAGATAGTTAACAAAACATATACACGGATGAAATGGCTTTGAACATTTCAACCTAATTAGGTAGCATTTTACCTCCGGTCGGTGAAAACCGTTGGACGATATCAAATATCGTACTTGTGGCAGGTAGTTTCAATTAAGAACCTCCTTTACAAGATTTCGCGGGTAAACCCGTTCTCTTTATTCGACCGTCCAAAGCTGACTGCAAACATAAAGAGTTAATCATTTGGATAAAATTATCCGCATGATTGAAGCCGTCAATTCATATACCTAGAAAAAGTGAAATTCAATTAAGAACCGCACCATCGTTGCTTTCCAGTTGTCAAGAGCTTGATTCATATAGAATCTTGCAAGTTAGCTACCAAGTGCTGTTTGATGTTAACACTAGAAGGATTTCCATTTGTCGTTGTAAATACTTAATAGTATTACTCTGAATGTTCTGGCAAGATCACTAAGATATTGCGTAGAGGCCTGAAACGTGTTTGAATTCAATTAAGAATTAAACCACTGTTGCTTTCCAGTTATCACAAGTTTGATTCATAAAGAATCTCACTAGTCACCTACCATGAGCTTTTAGATGTTCACTCAAGAAGGATTTCTATCTTCATTGTAAATACTTTCGTATTACTCAAATGTTCAGGCAAGATCATGAAGATTTTGTGTACGACTCTTAAGATCTTTCTTACTTTTCACAGTGTGTGAAAAACAAGGAAATATGGAAGTGTCCTAATGAGATTATTGATGATCTCAAATGGCTCTAGACTTGATCGTGCATTTTGCATTTTTAGTTATCAGAGGCTGGAGAGGAGTGTCACCATTTCAATATCAATATATTCGGAGTGAATAAATCGATAGATAATGCGTTGTCTCCGTGTGATTAAAACAAACACCTTTTGAGAGATGTCTGAGTTAGCTGGTTTGGGTTGCACATTGAATCATTGGGTCCATGATGTCTATCTTCTATAACACCCCATTTTGGAAATGGAAATATCACAGTAATTATGGCGTGTCTTCAAAGCATACAAGGAAAATGTCTAAACATTACTTGACCATATAAAGGAAAATACCGGAATCAAACATCGGTAGTCCAAAAGTAAAGCTCATTACACACAAACATAGTATAGTAAGGAATAAGGACGAAACAATGTCCAAAGCATAAGTATCATAAAGAAAAGAAATGCATAATGTAAAGAAGGCTAGACAACTTCCAGTCCATATGCACGTACTCTTAGTGTCTACGAGCGTCCCTGAGTACCTGCCGTTTTGGGAACATAGAAAAGGAAAACGGCTGAGCAATACGCTCAGTGCACGGATGTACAATAAAGCATGAATAGGATAATAATATAGCATAATAACAGCGGAAGAAACTAAGTCCCGAGTAACCTGGTTAAGTCTTAATAAAACTGGTTTTATAGTTTGAAAGTCTTATGTTTATCTTATAAAAAATGTTTGTCATATTTTACCATTAGTATTTACGGCCTTAGAAATGTCGATTAAAATTGACACGACGCCATAAATAGAGTCCGTATAAAAGTTGTATATGTTTTAAAAACATGCCCATTATGGCTTGTAGTTATTTTAGACTGCAACCCGCTTTTCACATTAAAGTCACGTATTTCTTATGAAAACGTTGGCTCACAACGGGAATTAATTTTCTCGGGCAAGGTTTACTTTAAAACCTTGTAAGGGACTAAGTTTACTTTATAACTTCGTCTAACACAAATTAGTGTACGTATCAGTGCACTTATTTTGTCAAAATAAGAGAAATCTTATTGCCACCAGAATCGTTCCATAAAATCACTAAACCGGAAAAAGTCTTCATGGATATTTGTTCTTTTAAAAACAATGACTACAGCTCTTTAAATAGAAAACGGGTCTATGTTTAAGGGGGAGCAAACATTATATTGCTTTTGGACTTAAAATTCATCTTCAGAAAGGGTTTCAGAAAATATAAACCGACCATTCTCATCACTATATGCTGTGTAATCTTATGTGGTTTGAGGTATAGCCTGTTTGAAATTAAACTTTAGGAGTTTGTTTTCGTGTTTGTTTTCAAACATAAGACATAACGGGTTTAGGTGTTAGCTAGTTCACGTGTTTTTACATGTGTTGTTTAAACATCTTAACCCTTGGGGGTAAAAAATTGCACAATTGCAACAAGGGGGACCAAGTTGCAATTTCTTGCAACATGGTTTGACCAAAGTCAAATAAACACCCCCCCCCCCCCCCTCGTTTGTCTGTCTTCACATAAACACACACATACTTTCCTTCCGCTATTGTTAGAAGCTTCAAATTCCATCTACTTGTGCCTCTCTTTGTATTTGATCTAGGTATAACCTTCTTCATCAGTGCTTATATTTTAGATTAATCTATCATGCTCATATCATAAACTAAAAACATGTATCCATCCGAATCTGTACAAATCTAAGGTTTATAGGTTATTGATAAAAATGAGATTTTAAAGCTGGGATTTGTTCATCGTGCCTAGATATACATTAGTTATAAACAGGTTGGCCTATAACATTGTCTTTGTCCCGTGATCGCACGTTTAATATTTGCCTAGGTTCTATCGCCAAGAATGCGATCCATGACTACGATCCATTCTCATCGCATTGATTGCGATGGCTTTTCTACGATCCATTCGCTGCGATGCCTCATTACGATGGGCTTGTTGCGATGGTCCATTGCGATGGCTCGTTGCGATGGTCCATTGCGATGGATCGTTGCGATGGTCCGTTGCGATGGACCGATGCGATGGGTCCGTTACGATGGCACCAATGCGATGGTCCGTTACGATGGCACCAATGCGATGGTTCGTTACGATGGCACCAATGCGATGGTTCGTTACGATGGTACCAATGCGATGGTTCGTTTCGATGGCACCAATGTGATGGTTCAGTACGATTGCACCAGTACGATGGGTAGGGTACGATGGGTTAGCACGATTGCACCAGTGCGATGGGTAGAGTACGATGGGTGAGCACGATTGCACCAGTACGATGGGTATAGTACGATGGGTCAAGTACGATGGATACAATACAATGGGTACACTTCGATGGGTACAATACGATCCATTGTTACGATGGTCAAAATTTGCAAGTTTTTAAGATATTTTAAGCACTATAGTGGACTTAGTTTTGCCATGCCTTTGCCTTAAATATCTCTTAAATTCTAGATGTGATTCTGAATATATGAACCTTGTCCTTATGAACTATGCTTGTTTTGTGAAACTCAAACATATGTGGTGACATTCTTTGTGATTTATATCCAATGCTTAGGATTTACATAGTTTACGAGATATATATGTGTATATATCAAATGTGCTTGTGTTTATCTCAAAGCAGGAAAATGTCGATAACCGAAGAAGAACAAAAACGACTAGATCTTATCCTTGTTCCACTGAATGCTAGAATTCTACATGCACCAAATAATTTTCGTCTGAGAGACGATTTCGATCCTTCTTTGACAGCATTCAAAATCGCAACAGACATCCTAGATTGTTCACCAATAAAGGATGCATTACGTGTCACTGCATCGGTTCCTGAAGTATACATGCACGAATTTTGGGCAACTGCCTCAATCATACTAGCAAAGCAATTGTCAAAGAAGATAATCTCCTTTACTCTAAACAACAAAGACTTGACATTTGACCTGCATCAGTTTAGGCAACTATTTAAGCTCCCTAAGCTAGCAAAAGGGGAACACTTTGTGCCTGACCCAGATTCAGAAGAACTGCTTAGAGTAATCCGAGAATTGAATTATGTGGGTGAAATTGGTTTTCTTTCTCAGTTTAAACATCACATATTGGGCAACCTTGGAAAGCTATTGTCACCACTTTAGTAAAATGTCTTACTTCCAAGATTCGCGGATCAGACGCAATGCGACCCGCTCAGGCAGTTATCTTTTATGGTCTTTACACCGGATCTAAAGTGGATTATGCTTTACAACTTTGGGAGGAATTTTGTCATCAATTCACAAGTTCCAAGAGAAAAGCGGTGCATCTCCCATTTCCAAGGTTCACAAAACTCATTATCAATTTATTCATGAAGAATGACCCATATATTGTTCCTCGTGGGAATTTCTTCTATCATACTCAAGATGATGACGATGTGTTAGACACTATGACTGCGGATAATCAATTCACAAAGTATAAACTCAGACCAGCTCCAGTGCCAGCAATCATGATGAATGAAGGAATAAGGGAAAGTGATCACTACAGAGAAATGCTACAAGATATTGAAGCACAGTTCAAATGAGCAAATGCAGATCCCTCCAAAAAACAATCAGAGACGCAAAAAGGAAAACGAAAGAAAAGAATTTCCAAGCACCAATCGAATGTTTCATCAAAAGAAAAAGGCACAGGGAAAAAGCATTTAGTTGAGGAAGATGCTAAAGATGCTGAGATGACCCAAACAGAGGAAGAACAAGAAGAAATACAACTCCGAAGGCCTAAGAAAGCAAAGCAGACAAAAGGTAAAGAAGCAAGTGTTGCTTCAAATGAACCTGCTTAACAACAAATTTCTGAAGCCAAACGACTGCGTATCATTCTTCAACAAAGCAGACAGGAAGCTTTTTCCACAGGATCAGGCTCAAGAATGTTTGAGGACTTACCAGAATTTGGCAATCCTGATGTTGACATGGCATTTTATGAAGATCCTACTGATGAAGATGCTTATGAAGATGTTGATAACTTCCACTTTGAAAGTCGGGAGTAGAGTGAAGAACGTGAGAGCAGTGCAGACACAAATACAAGTATGATGTATCGAGACGCCAATATTACCACATCCTTACCAGAACCAACTCACATGGTGTTAAACGACGATGCTCATGCAACTCTCATACAAGAGACTCAACTTCAAAGTAAGTCTACTTCCGGCTCTGATGATGTTTTAAAATATCTTAATTTGGAAGGGGAGGGTGTTGAGGTCACAAACACTGATCCATCAACAAATGAAGCAATGGTGGATGTTCCCATAACTACTGTTACATCAACCACCACTCCACCATTATCCACCCAGGTCATCAGTGAGGTCATTACACCAGTTATCACCCCAGCACCTGTTGCACAACCAGTATCAACCACCATCATAACCACTGAATCTACACCGTCATCCACAGCTGAACAACCTGTATCAACCACCGCCCCAATCACTGAATCTACATCAACACCTATCCTTGAACAACCAGTATCATCTACCACCACTTTAACAGTTATGGTTACACCTCCACCAGCAGAACCACAAGTATCATCCACATCCAATCCATTCCTCACAGTTAATGATCCACTGATCCAGTCTCTTCAACAACAGCTGGAGGCTCAAGCTACACAAATCGCTACATTGACTGAAAGGATCACTACTCCTCCCAAGGAACCACAACCTGATGAGCGTACACTTCAGAAAATATACGACAGAGTGTCTAAACTTAAAGCACAACACAAATCATTTATTGGAGAGAAGAAAACTCGTGACAAAGAGAATGCCGCTTTTCTTGGGTCAATTGACGAGAAGATGACCACGATCATTCGACGAGAATTTAAGTCCTATGTTGATCAACAGCTACCAAATCTTCTCGGTAATGGTTTATCTACCCTTCAACTAATGACAATGTTACAGACACGTATGCTAGATATGGGAGCTCATAAATCGAAACACAAACGAAAAGTTCTGCAATATCTCAACAAAGCAATTATTGAAGATACACCTGCAGATACTATCGACTCTGAGTCTGACGATGAAGACGAACTAGAGGAGGAAGAAGATGAGGGTAACGATGAGGAGGATGATGGTTACAATGAGCAAAATGAGGAAGAGGATAAGGAAGGAGATGAGGAGGAAGAAAAGGATGAGGAAGAAAAGGATGAGGAAGAAAAGGATAAGGATGACGATGAAGATGAGGACGAGGATACAGACGACGATGATGATAATGACGACGGTAATGGAACCAACAAGGGTGATAAGAATGACGAAACGGGTACTAATGCCGAAGAGCCTAAAAGGATGACAGTGATAAGGCTACTGAGAAAGGTTTAGAGGAAGCTGCAGAAAACATTGCTGAAACCGCTGAAAAGACAATAGAGTCTACTATACCAAAACCTCAGCAACTTGACACATGTATATCTACTGCACCAGCTATAACTACTAATTCTTACAATGAAGCTGTAGAATATATGCAAGCAGAAGAACCAACAGGGCCAATCCTAGAAGACGAACCTCGCGATGATATACCAGTGATGCAAGATCAACCTTCAACACCATCTGAAGATCAGCACAACATTGATATGGAAGTTGAAGACTTAAATGTACCAGAACCAACGTTTGCTGAATATTTAATCATCGATGACACGGTACAGGAGCAACTTTGGCTAACAAATGCAGCACCACAGCATCCTTTTGCCACTGCAACTGAGATGGAGCTGACTCAATTCCTCAACAACCCTATCGATTTCTCGGCCTTTCTACGGTATTCTCATGGGAAACCGACAATGACTCCGGATCTGATCAAAATGGCAGCTGCAAACGTGGACTTCTTTGATACTTTGAAGATCAGCCATAATGAAGAAGAATATCATTTTAATGAGCTTACCAAGGCAATGAGAGCGACAACTACAGGAATTCAGACTCCCGTATTACAACCTCTTACACCAACGGTCATTGCCAGTTCTGCAACAATCCCAATAGAGCACTTTGTTACTCACGATCTTGAATACCTTGAAAATGGAGCACAGAAATATGCCACGTCACTCACTATGGTCAAGGCTGTTAACTTAGAGAATGTTTCATGGATAGAGGATAAAGTACCTGATGCAATATGGAGAAAGAAATTGCTCAAGTTTTATGACACTTATGCATCACTTGGCATATCTCACTGGAATCCAAAGAAAAGGTTAGCTTACAATTACTTCCATCGTCCTAAGAGAGGTGCTTCTATTGTCTCGACTCACAGGTTCAAAAGCATTCAAGGAGCAATCACTCAGACGGTATTCGGCTATGATTACTTGAATGTAATCGTGTTCAAACGTACTGATGAGAAAGAATACCGAATTGACAAAAGTGATCTCCAGTATCTTCAACTTGAAGACATCGAAGATCTTCTGTTGTTATTGGCTCAGGAGAAAGTTGACCATTTACCACCTGAGATAGTCATTGCATTGAGCTCCAACTTTCGTCAATATGCTAGAAAAATCGTCATTCAAAATCGGGTGGAAGAGTTTCAACTTGGAGTGGAGAGTTATCAGAAGCAGTTAAACTTGGAACGTCCCCATACAACTCTACTCAGTAATTTCCATAAGAAAAAGAAGGTTTACATGGGGACCACAATGCCGGAAGCAGGGATCTTTTATACAAATGAGACTGGCGTCATGCAATATATGCGATTCTCCGAACTGCACAAATTTAGCGATGGTACGCTCAAGCATGTTCGAGATGATCTGACGGTTCTCAATGCCAACCTTCCGCTTCCAGCAGTCCAGTACACCTGGACAAGCCAATGCAAAAGAGGAGCAAAGTACGCGATTAAGAAGATCGAGGAACTCCTAAGGAAGCGCCGGTTGATACGAAGTGTGGAACGATTCGTCGGTGGAAGACCATATGGATCTCACTATAGGTTCACGGAACGAACCATTTAATTATGGTTCGTCTTATAACAGGTCAACTCCATATGTCTAAAATTGTGAATATGTTTCTTTTTGCACAATCAACTTTTGTGGCTCGTTGTAGTGTAAAAGTATGATATTTTTTCAAGAATTTCTCTCGAGATTCTAAATCTTTAAAACAAATCATACTCAAGCACTACAACTTACCCTCATTAATTTGAGGGGGAGCATTAATATGTTCTTTGGCCAACATCTAATTTCATTTTATTACCCAAAGACCGGTTAATCCATTAATATCCAAAATATTGATGGTTAACATTTTGGAAATGGGACAAAATGGGATTAAGGAGACTTAATGATATTTGGCTAAATAATAAAAAGGCTTAAAAGATAAACCAACCTAACATGTGTAATGCACAAGTTAAGGGGGAGCGTTTTTATGATAAAAACCACTTAAGGCACAAAAACTTTGATTACAATATCACAAGTGTTTTAAGTGATTTTTGAAGGATTTTTCATGGTCACAATACTTACCCAAAACACATTTAATTCACAACAGATGTGGTGACAAAAGGGTGGTAGGTATAGGTATTAGTCTAATGAGTCATCAGAACCGATGGAATCTTCCCAAGGACAATTCCGTAGATAGAATTAGAAGTCCTAGGAAAGATGGAGAATGATTGTGAACGTAGCTGAATGCATACCAAGCACTTAAGCTAGCACTGGAACAATCACAACAAGGTGCTAGTGATGACGTATTGGTAAGCATTGAAGGGGTTGAAGAATGAAAAAGAATTGTAAAGATAAAGGGTGTAAAGAAAGAAGCCCTCCTTACAACTTTAGGCAGAAACCAGGTCAATACATATGCTATTGAGATCATTTGTTAAAGATTTTCGATATTGAAGAAAGACATCATGGACCCAGTGATGCAATGCACAACCCTCCCCAGCTAACTCAAATATCTCTCAAAAGGTATTTGTTTTAATCACACGGAGATCAACACGTTATCTATTGGTTTATTCACTCTGAATAGACTGATATTGAATAGGTGGCACTCCTCTCCATCCATCGCTCACTAAATCAAAACGCACTATCGAGTTAGAGCCATGAGATCATCAAAAGTCTCATTAGGACACTTTTCATTTATTCCTTGCTTCTTCACACACTGTGAAAAGTAAGAGATATTTATGAGTCCTTGATACAAGAGATTTTGTATGTAAAAAGTTCGTTATAGTGGTCTAATCGAATTGATCCTGGTTAACTATGCGACTCAGTCGTTCTTTGTTGAAACAAATAGTTGTGTCGTTGTAGTAAAGTTAAAGGTGCAAAACGTTAAAAGTAAATGACGTTAATTTAAATCTAAGTATAATTTAAAATAAATGGTGAGAAATTAAAAGCGTGACGAAAATTAAAAGGCACTAAGAGTAAAAAAACGCAAACTTAAAACTATCTAAGGCAAACTTAAAACGCAACTAAAACTTAAACTAAGGCAAGGCTTAAAATAAATCTAAGGCAAGTAATCTTAAAGTGCGACTAAGTAAAAAGGCGGGGAAGGTAAAGCTTAAAAATTAAAAGTTAAAAACTGAAAGTTAAAAGAACTTGAAAACAGCTCATTCGGAATAATCCTTCGTTCGAAATAAATCACTCGTTCGGAATTTCACCTTCGTCCGGAATAATTTCTTCTTCACTCGGAATATTTACCAAAATCCTTGATCCGGAATAAAATGCTTCAGTCGGAATAAAGGCTCATCCGGAATATGTCACTTCATCCGGAATACACCCTTGATTCGGAACTTCTCCCTGATTCGGAATAAAGACCTTTGATTCGGAATAAATTCCGAATAAACTCACTGATCCGGAATATCCTCTGATTCGGAATATTTTCCGAATGAACAAGCTTGATTCGGAACTTTGAATGTTCCGAATGAAGGTGTTGATCCGGAATAATTAATTATTCCGAATAAAACTCCTTGGTTAGGAACTTCTTCTTGGTTCGGAACTTCTTCTTGGTTCGGAACTTATTCCGAATGAACAGCTGATCCGGAACAATAAATTTTCCGAATAAATAGCTTGATCCGGAATAATAAATTATTCTGAATAAACACTACTGATCCGGAATAATTTGCTTGTTCGGAACAATCACAAAATCACCTTTACTCGGAATGTGTTGTTGATTCGGAATGTACCTGGGAAAAGATGAACAACGAAGAACAAGGAAAAAGCAAATATACACGAATCTAATCTAAACTTAGCAAATTCAATCACAAGATTAAATCAAACTAATAACAAATAATCAACTAATCATAAACAATCAAACCAAAATAATCAAACTAACAATAATAATCAAACTAATCAAAACCTACTTAATTAAATCAATAAAAATCAAGAACATAAACATAAACAATAAAGCATAAAGATTAAGATCAAACAAGAAAGGTAGATAGGAGATCAAACAAGAAAAGTAAGGATTGACAATAATTAAAAGAAAACTTACTTGAAATTAAAGGTATTTAAGGTGCAAGACAAGTATTTAAATTTGACAATTAAGTAAATGACATGTATTTAAATGACAAGATAATTAAAATTGGAAGAACTAATTGTCACTATTAGCCAACAAGAGAAAATGAAATGAAATCCTAATCTATTTATATGAGAGGATTAGGAGGTGCTTAGGAAGCTTCCTTCCTTCTTTCTTCTTTCCTTAATTGCATGTTTAGTCCTTAATCTCCAAATTCTTCGACTTTAGTCTTTTAATCTTTTAATCTCTTGGAATTTTGTCTCGGGATCAATAACTCGTCTTTTAATTTCTTCAATAAATTAGACTTGAGTTGTTCGGATTTTAGTAAACTTCCGTCTTTTGACTTTTTCTTCGATAAATCTTCAGAATTGGTCTTGGACCTCCGTTCTTATTGCACTCTTGATTTCTTGACTTCGTCTTTCTTCTTTTTCTTCGATAAAAGCCCGTGAATGCCCGTGTTTTCTCCCATTTCCACATTTTCGTCCTAAATCACGACAAAAACACAAACCACGCATAATTCCGACATAAATGACATAAAATACACGTTTTGGCTCGGTTATTATTGTAATTAAGTGGTAAAAAGGATGGATGTTTATGATACATGGGTTTTCATAGGGTTCAGATTATGTCTCGGTATCTTCTCAAATTGATCACGGTTCAAAGTGGAATGGTTGTTCTTGGTTACTAAAAAGGGGTTGGTTTGATTATCTATTTTAAATTAAAAGCAAGTATGAAATTGTCGTTGAGCGAAATTAAAGTGTTTAAATATTAAACTAAAAGCTATTTAGAAAGAACTTTATAAAACTTAAAAACTTAAAAAACATAGTCCATTGGAATATTGCAAATCATGTCTATCGGAATGAACCAAAATCACAACCATCGGAATACATAAATGTAAAGCTGTCAGAATGTTAAAGTCAATTATATCGGAATATGGCTCTGTCGCAATGTGCATCTAGCGGAATATTACTGTCGAAAAATGGGCAGAGTTTCGTCTTAACCAAGACCTTAGTCCCGTCAGAATATGCGATCGCAATGAGCGATCTCAATCCAGATCGAAATAAGGGGGAATGACCAACCGATCGCAAAGTAAAACCCTTAAGGGTTATTGCGATCAAAACCAGTAACCCGTCGGAATGTGGAGAATCCCCAGGATTGCGATGGAAGCTCTACTTAATCCGAAAATGGTGGCAACCTTAGAACTTAATAAGCACAATCAATAAGCTATTTTACCCGCAACTTAAACACTTCAAAAAGCTTAAATTTGACAACTTTTGAGAACATAAAATCATAAACTTTATAAACGAAACTTTTAAGTGACTAAAACCTTGATGAAATCCGAAAACCAATAAGCTAAAACAAAAAATAAGCCAATAAGCATAGAGAGCTTATATCTTATACGTGTAAGAGCTTATGTATAAACTAAGAAGTTTAATCCTTCAATCACGAAATCATCAAATCACATGAATGAGTATGTAATTCGGATCAAAGATAAAACAAACTAAGAAATATAGAACGAGATTAAAGAACACAAAGCTTAAACTTAAACTTGAATTTGATTAATGGAATCCAAATGCAAAGATTAAAGAAATATTAAATTTAAAAGATGAAAACAAAGAAAAACTTAGTGAGAGAAAGTTGGGAACTTTCTCTCTCTAAAACTAGAGAAATGAAAAAATGAAAAAACTAACTAGCCCTCAAAATTGTGAGGAGAAGTCCTATTTATAGGCGTTTGCTTGTGGGCTTGTGAATGGGCTTTGTTCATGGGTTTCTCTTCTTCTTTCTTCTTTAGTCTTTACGTTTCTTTAAATAAACGTTTCCGACTTTTGATTTTGAGAAGTGTCGGTGAATAATTCCAACTCGTCTTATAATCTTTTGTTTAATAGACTCGAGTTCTTTGACATATATGAATCTTCCATCTTTGGCCCTTTTCTTCGATAAATCTTCAAATAGGCACAATGACTTCAAATCTTTTGCATCTCTTGGACAATAAACTTCGTCTTGAGTCTTTTTCTTCGATAAAACCCGTGCAATCCCATGTTTTCTTCAATATTCATCCGATTGACTCTGAAAACACAATAAACACAAAAACCACGCATAATTCCAAACAATTTATATTAAATACGTGTTTTGGTCTCGTTTTAGCCAGAAATAAGTGGTAAAAGGATGGGTGTTTCCACACCTATCAAATCCCCTACACTTAACCATTGCCATGCCCTCATGCGATGCTTAGTGATAAAGCTAAATTTACACTTTTCTCATAATCAATCAACCTTGGCCTTATTAAAATACTACTAAACAAACATTAAAGTACTAAGAGAAATTAAAATCTTTAAAGTAAACAAAAGGATAGAAAACCATTTTCACTTGAAAATAGCTATATGGAAATAACTTGCAAAGAGATCAAGGACTTACATTAGGGCTTTGGTGCTGCGAAGATTTATCACCCTCAAGTTTCACGTTCCCAAACTAAGCTTAAAAACGAGATCATTGTTATTATAAGTTAGCAAATCAAACACTTACACACATGGCTTAATTATATGCTTAAACTCCCTTATTCCTAGGTGTATCTCTTATATTTTATTTTTGTCTTAGAATGATCATGAAGATGCATTTTTGGACTTATTTCGATAGTTTATTTAGGCTGAAAGCAAAGTAGGACGATTTGATCAATACTTAGCTAAAGGACAAAATCTCTTAAAACTGCTTCTCGTGATATGAAAAAGTTCATATCTTGGCATAACTCGGTTCATGATTTGAGACCTTTCTCGGGCCGATATTTGGCATGTACTTCATACTTCATATCTTTGAGAGACGTTCTTGAGATAATGGTCTTCTCTTCGTAATAGAGTTTCTTCACTTGGAGACTTTTGAGGGGTACTCTAACTTTGTTGACCACGACTTCATGATTATTTCTTCAATCTCTAATTGGGACTTTGAGATACAACGATCCGCCTCCTTTTCGGACTTGGATATATTTATCCTGATACCTTGTTAGGGTCTTTTCGGATAGACTTCTCCATGATCTTTATGGGAGTTGATTGCTTTTTGTCGTGAGTCTTGATCTTTCATATTGATTTTGGGAATAATGCTTTTCACATCACCTTGGATCTTTAGCAATAAGATTGAATCCTCATGCCTTTTTAGGGCCTTTTCGGACTCGCCAATCTTCGCGCCCCACTTCATAAGTTATGCCTTGGCTATGAACTCTTATCATTACCGAGCAACTTTTAAACGATCTTGGGCTAGAAGCTAAGTAACTTTTCAAATCGTACGACCTTACTTATTGCCGATAATTTATTAGCAAGTGATGGGAGAATAGAAAAATAATTACACCAAGTGAGCTTGTACAAGAATACCGACTTATAATTGACTCTATCATTTCTCGTTCTCTACAATTTAAAATCTCAAGTAATGAGACTCGTGGATGCTTAGCCTAATAAACCAATTAAGGTCTACATGGTTAAGGATACTAGCTAGAATAAACTTGGATAAGTCTATTCGGGTTGAGTCAGAATAATCGCAACGGGCCTAATATGTCAATGACCTCAAAACTAGCTACACCACTTTATGAATATTTTTGACTTTATTGCGGGATATATACATATGAAAGCAACGATAAAAATTTAAAAATTACGACTAAATAGCCAAAGTTAATTAAAAATTTGAAAAATGTTGAAAAAGATGATTTTCCGGTTAAATGAAGGCATTTTCATGGAAAAGTCCACTTAAAACTTCGATAGAAGTCCCCCCTACACTTAAGATAAACATTGTCCTCAATGTTTAACCATGTGGGAAAAGTCTCCCCTACACTTAGTACATTGTGCATGTTGGTTAAATCAAGCTAAGGAAGAGACGACTAACGTGATCATTTTCAAATGTGAGTATGAAGAAAATTGAATCACGATAGTTGAGAGATAGAACCGGATTTCGGATAACACGGGAGCACGATTCTTCGAAGGTTAAAAAACTGCATTCATCCTGTAATCACATCTCCACACAAACACAAGCACCTATATAGGTACCCCTACACTTAGGAGGTTAAAACGGAAAAGGATAGATACTCGGGCTGCATCCCGAGGAGCGCTTGTTTTTTATAACCGAGTCACGAGCCTGACTCGACCCAAAATTAGTTCATGGTGAACGTGGTGAGGGATGGAATCATCTCCTGAGAGATGTCCTCACCAAAGTAAAACTTCACTCGTTGGCCATTCACCTTAAAATTAGGTCCATTAGGTTGAGCGAGCTCGAGAGTACCATATGGAAAAATTTGGGCAACGGTGAATGGGCAGGACCAACGAGATTTCAGCTTGCCCGAAAAGATTTTCAACCGAGAGTTAAAGAGTAAAACTTTGTCTCCAACCTGGAACTCTCGGTTCTTAATCTTAGAGTCGTGAATGAGCTTAGTCTTTTCCTTATAGATCAAAGAATTTTCATAAGCCTCATTACGGAGTTCATTGAGCTCATTGAGTTGGATCTTGCGTAGGTCACCGGCTTTGTTGATATCAAAATTAGCCCACTTCAAGGCCCAGTAAGCCTTGTGCTCCAACTCAATGGGTAGGTGGCATGCTTTCCCGTACATGAGACGATATGGTACAACCAATCGGAGTCTTGTATGCGGTACGAAAAGCCCACAAAGCATCATCAAGTTTATCAGCCCATGAGGCACGATGCTCTCCTATGGTTCTTTCAAAAATTCGCTTTAATCCTCGGTTAGAGATTTCAACCTGGCCATTAGTTTGTGGGTGGTATGCGATGGAAACACGATGATTTACACCATACTTAGCCATGACTCTTGCAAATTGGTCATTGCAAAAATGAGTCCCGCGATCACTAATAATGGCACGAGGCACACCGAATCTAGCGAACAGCGACTTCAAAAAGTTACAAACCACCCTTGCGTCATTAGTGGGTAAAGCTTTGGCTTCAACCCATTTAGAAATGTAGTCAACGGCTACAAGGATGTATTTGTTTCCTTTAGATGAAGGGAATGGCCCCATAAAGTCGATACCCCAAACATCAAAGATTTCACATTCTTGTATGAAATTTTGAGGCATCTCATCTTTATGTGTGATCTTGCCTTGTTTTTGGCAAACATCACAATGTTTAACCATCTCGTGAGCGTCACGATAAATGGTGGGCCAATAAAATCCCGAGTCAAACACTTTTTTGGCGGTGTAGTTGGGACCAAGTGACCACCGGTGGGTCCTTTGTGGCAAGCTTCGAGAATGTCTAAAGCGGCCGGTCCATCAACACATCGGCGAATAATCAAGTCGGCACATTGTTTGAATAGATACGGGTCATCCCAAAAGTAAGTCTTAATGCCTTTGAAGAACTTTTTCTTTTGTTGGGATGTTAACCCGTCAATGAGAATTCCACCCGCCAAGTAGTTTGCAATGTCCGCAAACCACGGGGTTTCATCCTGATTCGAATTGATAGACATTAAGGTCTCCAGGGGAAAAGAGTCATTGATCTCTTTGTTCGGATGTTCCCCTTGATAAGGATCCTCAAGTCTGCTGAGATGATCCGCTGCTAGGTTTTCAGCTCCTTTCTTATCGCGAATTTCGATTTTAAATTCTTGGAGTAGCAAAACCCAACGAAGAAGTCTTGGTTTGGAATCTTGCTTAGTCAACAAGTACTTCAACGCGGAATGATCGGTATACACGATGGTGGTAGAAAGGACAAGATAGGGGCGGAACTTTTCAAAAGCATAGACAACAGCTAAAAGATCTTTTTCGGTTGGCGTTTAATGCAATTGAGCCCCCGTCATTGTCTTGCTAGCGTAATGGATCGGTTGGAAGTGTTTGTTCACTCTTTGGCCCAAAACCGCTCCAATAGCATAGTCGCTAGCATCGCACATCAACTCGAAAGGCAGCTCCCAATTAGGGGTAACCATGACCGGTGCCTTAGTTAGCTTATCCTTAAGCAGGTTGAAGGCTTCAATACACGCGTTGGAAAAGATAAAAGGAGTATCTTTTTCCAAGAGGTGGGTCATCGGGCGAGCGATTTTAGAAAAATCTTTGATGAAACGACGGTAGAAGCCCGCATGACCGAGGAAACTTCTCACACCCTTCACGGTTGAAGGTAGAGGCAACTTAGAAATAACATCGACTTTAGCACGGTCCACTTCAAGACCGGCTTTGGAGATCTTGTGTCCTAGCACGATGCCCTCTTTTACCATGAAATGGCATTTTTCCCAATTAAGAACAAGGCGAGTGTCTTCACACCGCTTAAGCATTCGTTCTAAATTGGCAAGGCAAGCAGAGAAAGAATCGCCATAAACCGAGAAATCATCCATGAAGACTTCCATAGTTTCTTCAACCATGTCATGGAAGATAGCCATCATACACCTTTGGAACGTCCCAGGAGCATTGCAAAAACCAAAAGGCATGCGTTTGTAAGCAAATGTTCCATAGGGACAAGTGAATGTGGTCTTTTCTTGGTCTTTGGGATCGATGGGAACTTGAAAATACCCGAAGAAACCGTCTAAAAAGCAGTAATAGTCATTACCAGCTAGACGCTCGAGCATTGGATCCATGAAAGGAAGAGGAAAGTGATCTTTTCTCGTGGCATCATTGAGCTCGCGATAGTCGATACAAACTCTCCACCCAGTAACGAGACGAGTGGGAATCAACTCGTTGTGTTCATTGGGAACAACGGTTATTCCGCCCTTCTTGGGCACACAATGGACGGGACTTACCCAAGGCGAATCCGAAATAGGGTAAATCAAGCCGGCATCAAGAAGTTTGATAACCTCTTGTTTGATGACGTCGTAAATGCGAGGATTAACCCTTCTTTGGCTCTGGATTGCGGGTTTAAAGTCATCTTCCATGAGAATCTTGTGAGTACAAAACTTTGGATCAATTCCGCGGATATCGGAAATTTTCCAAGCAATTGCCTTCTTATGATCTTTAAGCACGGCGATGAGGCGAGATTTCTCTTCTTCGTTCAAGTCCTTAGCAATGATTACGGGAGACTTCTTCTTATCTTCAAGGAACACGTACTCGAGATGGGGCGGCAACTCCTTAAGTTCTAAATCTGGAGGATTTTCGATGGGAGGCGTATTCAAAGTCGGTTCATCGATAGCAATATCCTTGGGAGATGGTGGAGAAATATTGTCTTCTTTAAGAAGGTTCTCAATGAGGCGAAGATCTTCATCCCAATCGGTGGGAGAATCGTCATGTTCTAAGTTCACATCTCCCATGGTGGCTTCCAAATATTTCCAAAGGAAATCACTTTCTCCAACTAGAGATAGTGATGAGTCAATAGAGGAAACGGTCTCAACATTGGGAAGAGAGGTAGGAATACTTTTACAAGCATCTTTGAAGTGTTCTTCACAAGCCTCATCAAGAACGTCAATACAATTAACACTCTCGTATGAATAAGGTTGTTTAGAAAGCTTTCCCATGTTAAAGGCATATTTATCGTCACCCACTCTCAAGATAAGCTCACCAGCTTCTACATCGATGAGAGTGCGACCGGTCCTCAAGAATGGACGACCAACGATTAATGGCACACGAGGGTCCATATCATAGTTGACCACGACGAAATCGGCAGGAAAATTGAATTTGTCGACTCCTACAAAGACGTCTTCGGCTATCCCCACTGGATAAGCAACTGTACGGTTAGCTAATTCCAACGTCATTTTGGTGGGGACTAGCTCAGGGAGAGATAATTGCTTCCAAACGCTTAAAGGCATTAAGTTAATACTGGCACCTAGATCGGCTAGGGCCATGCAATTCTCTACTCTCAGGAAGTTGCAAGGGATTAAGAAGCGACCTGGATCACCAAGCTTGGTTGGCAATTTCCATAAGAGCACTGCAGAGCAATTCTCATTAAGTTGGGTATTAGCAATATCAAGAAGCTTCTCCTTGTCGCTAAGAAGGTCTTTGAACATTTTCGCGTATTTAGGCATGAGAGCGAGAGCCTCAGCGAAGGAGATTTTTAAATTCAATTGTTTAAACATTTTTAGAAAGTTCGAAACTTGAATATCATCCTTCTTTTGAGCTTATCATTCCTCAACCTTGAGGGATAAGGTATATCGGAAGAAGAGGAAAGCTTTGCGATCGAAGGATCACTCACATCTTTGGGTGGAGGAGGGATAGAAGTAAGAGGTGGAGAAATTGGGGAAGTAGAAGGATGAGGAATAGGAGCAGGTGACTCGTTTTCCTTAGTCACAATCACCGGTGGAGGTATAGGAAGCTCGGGTTCCTTGGTACCTTTGCCACTGCGCGTGGTGATTTCTTTCATCTCCCCTCTTGGATTCGCAACGGTGTTACTCGGAAGAGTACCCAAAGAAGAGGGTTGATTACCTTGGAAGAAACTAGCCATCATGTTCCTTAAGTTATTCGTTTGACTTGCCAAAGTGTTTCTCATATCAGCTCGCAGATCGTTCCCTTGTTTCACCATGTCTGCTTTCAAGTTGAGCACTTCCCGTTGGAGCTTGTCCACGATCACATCATTAGTCCTCATGTAGGTTCCAATATCTTGGGGTAATGCGGTGGGTTTGTCAGGAGGAGCATTGTAGGTGGGTGGTTGATAAGCAGGTTGTTGGTAATCTTGGTTGTTTCTTTGAGGTGGATATGGTTGTTTGTGAGGTGGTTGGTATGGTGCACGAGGTTGTTGTTGAGGAGGGCGATTGAGGTTTTGTTGTTGGTTTGGGTTGGTAGGAGGAAAACCGGGCGGGGAAAGAAATTTGTTTGAGCGGTAGCTAAGCAAGTTGCGGTCTCCTTGAGGACGAGCTTGATAAGCGGCCAGAGGATAGGTACCGTATGCTGCATTCACATTCTCAGAAGGGTAGTCTTGGGTGGCGGTAAAAGTGGTGTAAGAGTGAGGACCCCCGCACATTTCACATGGTTGGCTAACAACATTGACTTGAGCGTCTTGAGCGTTTTTAGCGTTGATGCTGTTGGTGTTGTTAGCGGTGTGGGTAACAAGCGATTCAAGAAGCGTAGTAATTTTGTCAAGTCGCTTGTCGCTGTCACTAGTACTAGCACTAGCGGCATTGGTCCTCACACTCTTGGTTTGCACACGAGACTTATTCTCAATGATATCCCAAGCAGCATTAGAAGTCTTAACCAAAATATTACCCCCCCGATGCACTATTTAGTGAATCTTGGTCATTCATGCTTAAACCATTATAAAAAGTATTAATTTGGTGCACTTTGGTAAAACCATGTTGTGGGCACTTTCTTAAAAGATCTTTAAAACGGTCCCAAGATTCACTAAAAGACTCATCGTACTTTTGTTCAAAATTAATAATTTCATTCCGCAAAGCGGTAGTACGAGAGGGTGGGAAAAAGTAGTTTATAAACTTGGTCTCCAAATCCGTCCACGTCAGAATACTTTGTGGCGGTTCCTTTGCATGCAAATGCCGGGCTTGTCCCTCAAAAGAAAAGGGAAAAAGTTGTAAACAGATTACCTCTTGTGGAACACCATTGAATTTGACCGTATTCGTGAGTTGCAGGAATCGTTTGATGTGGTCATGAGGATCATCAATGGTATGCCCCAAGAATGGTTGAGCTGAGACCATTTGAATAAGCCGGATTTGAGCTCAAAGTTATTGGCTGCAATCGCGGGTATGACAATTAGATCATTTTTACCCTCCACATGTGCTTGTAACAGTTCAATCATAGGGCGATTGTCCGATAAAGGTTCATTGTTGTTGTTATTATTGTTGTTGAGAGGTGGATTGTTATTGTTGTTGTTTTGAGGTGGGTTATTGTTGTTGTTGTGTACACCGGCCATGTCTAAGTCTTCGAGAGGCTCGGGCTCTTGATAAGACGTTGATCATGTACGCATGCACCTGCAAAAGAACTAACAAAGCAAACAAGAAATATTTTTTTCTTTTTTATGTTTTTTACTTTTTAGGATTTTTGAAAATTTTATATTTTTAGGGTTTTTTGAAAATTTTTTATGAAAAAGTAACGTTCACGGTGAACGGATCCCAAAATCCAAGTTCTCACAAAAAACTATTAATCTTAACGAGAAGAGCCGGTAGCGGCGCCATTTGATACATGGGTTTTCATAGGGTTCAGATTATGTCTCGGTATCTTCTCGAGTTGATCACGGTTCAAAGTGGAATGGTTGTTCTTGGTTACTAAAAAGGGGTTGGTTTGATTATCTATTTTAAATTAAAAGCAAGAATGAAATTGTCGTTGAGCGAAATTAAAGCGTTTAAATATTAAACTAAAAGCTATTTAGAATGAACTTTATCAAACTTAAAAACTTAAAAAACTTAGTCCATCGGAATATTGCAAATCATGTCCATCGGAATGAACCAAAATCACAACCATCGAAATACATAAATGTAAAGCTGTCGGAATGTTAAAGTCAATTCTATCGGAATATGGCTCTGTCGCAATGTGCATCTATCGGAATATTGCTGTCGAAAAATGGGTAGAGTTTCGTCTTAACCAAGACCTTAGTCCCGTCGGAATATGCGATCGCAATGAGCAATCGCAATCCAGGTCGGAATAAGGGGGAATGACCAACCGATCGCAAAGTAAAACCCTTAAGGGTTATTGCGATCAAAACCAGTAACCCGTCGGAATGTGGAGAATCCCCAGGATTGCAATGGAAGCTCTACTTTATCCGAAAATGGTGGCAACCTTAGAACTCAATAAGCACAATCAATAAGCTATTTTACCCGCAACTTAAACACTTCAAAAAGCTTACATTTGACAACTTTCGAGAACATAAAATCATAAACTTTATAAACGAAACTTTTGAGTGACTAAAACCTTGATGAAATCCGAAAACCAATAAGCTAAAACAAGAAATAAGCCAATAAGCATATAGAGCTTATAGCTTATACGTGTAAGAGATTATGTATAAACTAAGAAGTTTAATCCTTCAATCACGAAATCATCAAATCACATGAATGAGTATGTAATTCGGATCAAAGGTAAAACAAACCAAGAAATATAGAACGAGATTCAAGAACACAAAGCTTAAACTTAAACTTGAATTTGATTAATGGAATCCAAATGCAAAGATTAAAGAAAGCTTAAATTTAAAAGATGAAAACAAAGAAAAACTTAGTGAGAGAAAGTTGGGAACTTTCTCTCTCTAAAACTAGAGAAATGAAAAAATGAAAAAACTAACTAGCCCTCAAAATTGTGAGGAGAAGTCCTCTTTATAGGCGTTTGCTTGTGGGCTTGTGAATGGGCTTTGTTCATGGGCTTCTCTTCTTCTTTCTTCTTTAGTCTTTACGTTTCTTTAAATAAACGTTTCCGAATTTTGATTTTGAGAAGTGTCGGTGAATAATTCCAACTCGTCTTATAATCTTTTGTTTAATAGACTCGAGTTCTTCGACATATATGAATCTTCCATCTTTGGCCCTTTTCTTCGATAAATCTTCAAATAGGCACAATGACTTCAAATCTTTTGCATCTCTTGGACAATAGACTTCGTCTTGAGTCTTTTTCTTCGATAAAACCCGTGCAATCCCATGTTTTCTTCAATATTCATCAGGTTGACTCTGAAAACACAATAAACACAAAAACCACGCATAATTCCAAACAATTGATATTAAATACGTGTTTTGGTCTCATTAATAAGTGGTAAAAGGATGGGTGTTTCCACACCTATCAGTTTACACAACTATCAGTCCTACGCAGTATTCTTATAATATTGCCAGAACATCCGAGTGATACGCAAGTATTACAATGAAGATGGAAATCCTGCTTGAGCCAACATCAAACAAGCTCATGGTAGGTGACACGTGCGGTTCTTTAAGAACTAATCTTGTGACAACTGGAAAGAAACAGCAGTTTAATTCTTAATTGAACTTACACTCGTTCCAGGCCTCTACGCATTATCTTATGATCTTGCCAGAACTCTCAGAGTGACACTCTTTAGTGTTCACAGTGACGAGTGGAAATCCTTCTAGTGTTAACATCAAACAGCACTTGGTAGGTGGCAAGCAAGATTCAATTTGAATTAAGTTTGTGACAACTGGAAAGCAACGATGGTGAATATCTTAATTGAAATTCACTTGTTCCAGGTTTCATGAATTGACGGCTTCGATCATAAGGATTTTAAATCCAAATGATTCACTCTTTATGTTCGCAGTTAGCTTTGGACGGTCGAATAAAGAGAACTGGTTTACCCGCGAAATCCTGTCAGGAAGTTACTTAATTGAAACTATCCGTCACGGGTACGATATCTAATATCGTCCAACGGTCTTCACCGACCGGAGGTAAAATGCTACCGAATTAGAATAAAATGTCAAAGCCATTTTATTCGTGTCTTATTATGTTGCTGCATTCGAAGACGGTAGCATTGCGGTGTACCTGTTGAAGACGGTGGCGTTGCGGTGTACCTGTTAAAGACGTCCTCACATGCTTATTCCTTCTGCATCAAACACTTTTGCAAATTCAAGAAAGTATGACCTAAAAGTCTTCCGCTGTATCGACTCTGAAACTTTCAAGAATTCAACAAAGGATAAGTGTGTGGGACATGAAGTCACAAAGAGGCGAACATCACAAGAAGATAAAGATTGCACGTGAAAGGCCAAAAGAACGTGTTCCAAGCAAAAGGCTGAAATTATTTAACCCATATTCACAAAAGGAAGAAAAAGAAAGAAAAGAGAAAGTGGACTACGAGCTCAAGAACAAGATCTAACATGCTAGATTAGGACTTTGTAAATTTTGAGTGACCTCCCTTTGGGGGAGATTGTTGGAAATACGTTTTACGTATATAGAAAGTCTCGGTCACTCCAACAATGTAGTTATAGGCTCGTAGTAGTGATTAGTAACATTTATTAAATAGCCCGACCCATGAGCATGTTCATGGGCCGGAGGCCCAAGTCCATTAAGGACTTGGGTATTTAAACCTCTTTCCACCATGGAAAGAGGTGTTGGTTGTTTCATTTCTCATTTTCAATATAACAAGTTTCTTTCATTTCTCTCTCTAGAAAACATCAACCCTCTTGATTCATAAAGATTATCATTGTTCTACATAAATCTTCTCATACATAAATTCGCTTACCAATCAATGTGGCACGATGGGGATCAACCGTCAAGGCGTGAATTGGGGTGATCTTCCCCAAATAGTACTATTATATGCATAAGTGTCTGCCAAATCCCGGTAGTTCACAATTCATGCTGATGGGACTTTTAGTGACATAACCTAACTAATAATATTCCATTTCATTTCATTCATCGGATCATATAATCATTCATCTGGTCATATAATCATTCGGGTCCATATTAATAAGCAAATAATCGGGACAACTGGTGTCCTATTTTATTAAAACTAGCATGTTATCTACCTCGCGGGTTTATAAAACATTTTGTAAAACATTTAAAAGAGTGTGAGGCTATGAACTCACGTTGATTGGGAAAGGCGGGTTATCGGTGATTTGGATGTACGGTACGTGCTTCAATCACGGAAACCTAGACAAATAATACTCGGTCTTAGACTCTTGTCCAATGACTTTATAAAAATAATGGTTATATATATATGATTATATCATAAGTATGATGATGATCAAATGGGATTTTATCTCCTCATACAACATTAGTTGTTATGTGTTAGTCAAATTTTTAGACTAGTTACACTAGTTTCAACTTATTTATATATTAAGGCCCAATAAGCCCATTAAAAGTCCAATACATTATATTAGTCCATTTATACTTTTAATACCATGCCTATACTCATATGTTGGGCCCAAGTGGGTTAAGCCCATGAGTAAGTCCATTAGTGTTTAGCCAAACTAGTTGGGCTAATGGTCCAATAAGGCTACTTTGGCTCGTCATGGTCCATAAGTTATAAAGCTCGGGTTTATCGGTTTTTATTTGTCAAATAGGTCTTCATATCAGTATATAAGTTATAAAAATGTTATTAGACGGGTCCGACCATCTAAGTTTTATTTGGCGAAAATGTTAATCTTTCGGTTTTAGCCGAAAAGACGTAAAACTCATATATAGTTTTATAACTTTAGAAAACATTTGAGTTTGTACCTTTATAAAATACCAAGTTTATTTATTTTAGTATACAACTCATTTTATAATACTTATTATTAGACAGTGGGTTTTATATCTTCATTATATAATAATATTACTTGAGTGCTCATTTTATATTATATAGTTTTATTTACAAATCTGATTATCAAGGTCACTTCCACCATTTTTGCCATATCTTGAGTTCTACAAGGAGATAGAAGCTCAAATTTGGAAATCACAAACTACATGATATGTGCCACAAATAACTCCTTTATAGCTACTGCTCAATCATTTTCAAAGCATCTCTAATAATTCGTCCAAAACAGATTATACAGATTTGTACCTCAATAGTATTTTGATCATATCTTGCTCATTTTAATGATTTCATTGAGTGGCCAACTCACCACATATGTAAAAACCATATATCTAACTGTATATTCAATAATCCAAGCGATTTAACCAAGTGTTCATATTGATACTCACTGTTTTATACAACCTATAAATATAATCAAGATTTAAACATTTTAACTTGTAGATTTTAATCTTTTTAACCCAATCTATTAACACAAAATCCCCACATAATACTTTGATCATCATTCGTCATCATATACATATACATCTAAGAACAAAATACATGATTACTTTTACAAAATAACAAGATGATAGGAAGAAACAATCTCTATACCACCAAAGTGATGAAAAGGTTGAGATTTTGGATGAACAAGGCTTGGTTCTTGTCACCAAATCTTTAATATTGGAAAATAAACTTTTGAGTTATTCAAATTGATGAACACCTTCATGGAAATCAGCCCTAAACCTCCTTGGAAACTCCTTTTTAGTTGTTAGAATCACCTCAAATTTTTATTTCTTCAATGGGTTTTCATCATATGTAAATTATACATAAGATTTGTGACTAGATTTTTGGTTAATGGTGGTGTTTGATGGAGCATATGAGACGACATAAAGGAGGAACAAGAGAGAGAGGAGAAAGTTTAACTTAGATTTGCATGTATGTGAAATTGTGTTGAGGAAGGAAATGGTTTTAGTTAGTTGGTTAGATGGTTTTGATAAACCATGTGGACAAGTGTCCATAACTTGACACAAGGGTAGTGTTTGTGGCTAGTTTGGCCGCCCATTGTGAGGGGGTGTGACAAGTGTAACTTGTTTCATCCCTATTAATTTACAGGTACTCCTCGATTCTAGTTTCCTAGATTTGCGTGCCCTCGGGTCGTTTTACGAATAACGTTTTTATAAATTATGAATCTACGGCACAAAACGATTCTAATAAAAATTGCCTCATCAAAAATGGAGCACAAAAGCGTAAATACGTAAACCTAGGGTTTCTGGTTTAATCGTAAAAGATGCTAAATTATGCACGTAAGTCCTAATTTCTTCTCGTAAATTTGTGAGTTTATGAACCAACACAAATTAAAATTCTAAAATAATATTCAAGAATAATTTTATTTCCTGAAATGTCGGACTGTCACCAAAACGGTGTATGTAAACGTAAGCACGCAACGTATAATTCTTCGGTTTAGACGTAGTCGATGCTACTTTAAGACGTAAACCCTTATTTCTTCCCAAAAGTGAGTGAGTCCATAAATTGAAAATAAATTAATGATTTTAAATAATACTTGAGAATAAAATAACGACCTCAAATTCACGGATTTTTACACTAAAGGGTTCTTCTTTTTTAAGTTTGATACTAATGTAGGGTTAGAATCTGTATTAGAAGGAGGATCATGGATGGTGCGCAAATTGCCTATTATTTTGAAAAAGCTTACTATGACAACGAGCCTGCATAAGGAGGAGTTAACTCTTGTTCCTATATGGGTAAAACTCTATGATGTTCCGATACAAGTTTTTGAGGAAGAAGGAATTAGTTTGATAGCTACATATCTAGGTACTCCTATTATGATGGATTCTTATACTAGTGGTATGTATAAAGATTCCTGGGGTCGTAGCAGTTTTGCTAGAGTTTTAATTGAGGTTAATGAAAGTGAGGAGCTCAAGGATTCTATTACTATTGGGATACCTGAAGTTGATGGTTCTGGGTTTATTAAAGAGACCATTCGGGTTGAATATGAATGGAAACCACCTCGGTGCCCTACTTTTTGTATCTTTGGACATACGGTTGATGATCCTCCAAAACGTATGGTTCCCATTCCGGTTGTTGAAAAGGCTGATGATGGATTCTAGAAAGTGGTTGGTAGAAAACGAAATAATATAGACAAATGTAATATTCCTTTGCCAAAGGGGGGTGCCTACAAGTAAGGGGTTCCAAGTTGGCCAAAATTTTGCATTCATACCTAAGAGAATTCTGAGGGTGGTAATAATGGTGCTAATCGTAGTGTTAATTTGTCTAAACCTAGTTCAGCTGCTCAAGTAGCTAACCCTAGTATTCGGAATGTCAATAAAGGTAAGGTTGCTAGTGAAATGCATGGTCAGGCTATAAAGGATGCGGTCCTGAGTAAACGTTCAGAAGTTTCTACGTCTAATTATTTGGAGTTTTGATGGATGAAGAAGATGATGAGGTGGAAAATATCTATGATGAATCTGCTAATCTTATATTTCTTAGATAAGTGTAGTTTTAGATTTGGTTGTGTGGTTATGGCATGTCATACACACTTGGTTACAAGCATTTAGCTTGTGGTTAATGTTGTACTTCAGCCACAATCCTTATACTTAAACGTTTTTTGGTGTAATCTATTTACCAGGGACATTGTCCCTTTTACCCAAAAAGAAAGGTGATTCCAAAGATACAAAAATCTTACACATGCAACAAGTTTTTATGTTTTGTGATTTATTGGTTGGGTTGATGTTTAATCATTGTTTATATGATGATCATGGCTAAATTTTATTGTTTTGATGTTTAAAAATTTAAGATTTTGTTTTTGATCTTTTTTTTATGCATGCAAGGGTTAAGGTTGTTAGAGGATGATTATTGGATGTTAGTGGTAATAGAAAAATGGTTGGGTTGTGTTGAAAAGTGTTTTGTTATGATTTTCAAGGTGGTGCTTTTAGGCAGAAAGTCAAGGTTGATTTTGGATATATTAAACTTAGTTTATTGATAAACTAATTAGATAGGGTTGTAGAGATTCTCCTTACCTTCGATTTGATATAAATTAGAGCTTCTAACTCAAAACGAGGATGAAATTATGTTAATTTGATCATTCGTGTACCGGGAGACGAGTATCGACACAATTTAAAGTTGTTATCGATATTTGGATCGAATATCGGGGACTGTAAGTGGAGTTTTCAAAATATTCAAAGGCTGTTCTTGGGCTCTAAACCTAGGGTTGTGAGTTTATTTTCAAAGTCAAGGGTCGGTTTAATAAATGGTATTGTTTAGAAAGGTCAAATTGGTTTTACGAGTCAAAGACGTAATTCTGTCCGGATTTTGTAACTCGAAGATGTGTCGGGCAGGGAGTCTTAGAAGTAAAATCTTTTGACGAGTTTTTTAGAGGGCTTTCTATAGATAGTAAGTGAGCTTCTCAGTTAGTACCATAAACTTTTGACATGTCTAAGTGAGGTAAATCAGCCCGTACATTCGGTATGTGCCGACAGATTTTTATCGAAAGCATTGTCTAGTAAAAGTATACTTTTAGATGGAGTCTAGAAGTACCCCTTGCATTGTTTTTCTTTTGTGTCATAATTTGGTTTATGTACTCATTTAATTCAAGTGTTTTCTAGATATTAATTTTCATATTTCTAAACTTTCGCGTCCCGTTATCGTAGGTCTCGGATGACTTAAGGTTGCTTGATTTTCCGTTGTTACTACTGAGCCCTCCAGTTTCGTGTTGATTCCACTTTATAGATAAGGTGAGTTCATAGCCCCTTTAGGTAATTGTTCATTGTTTCAAAACACGGGGTGAGATTATCATGTTGGAACACAATCTTTTAAAATGTATGCTATCCAGAACTGTATGCTGCCAAATGA
Organism: Glebionis coronaria; assembly: GCA_025667525.1. Taxonomy (NCBI): domain Eukaryota; kingdom Viridiplantae; phylum Streptophyta; class Magnoliopsida; order Asterales; family Asteraceae; genus Glebionis; species Glebionis coronaria. The sequence continues at coordinate 223,083,761 of CM046882.1, read as the reverse complement.
ATTCATTGATATTATTGCTTTTAGTCTCTAGCCTTAAGTTTCCTCTCCTGATCATGAACCGTTTATTGTCCCGTGTGCTTTGCGCTAACTGCGAATGTTGTGGGTGGATCCATCGGGATTGACTATCCCCGTCTCGATTACCTTAACACACTTACATTTGTTTATACTTGAGTATTTAGGCTGAATACTCACTAGAGGAACTTACATTAAGTTAAGCTTCGGTTCATGAACTAAATAGAAATAATATACCATGACTATGGAGAATGTACATACTCATCCCCCCCTCCATTACTTGTTTTAAAAATTATATTGTGTTCCATTACTTAGTTTTCTAAACCTATGAATATCACTCAACTTTTTGTTGACGGGTTTTACATGTTTTAATATCAGGTAACAATTCTTAATATGCTTGGATGAGGTACCGCAGGATGTTGACAACATGGAAAGATCTTTGTTGTGATATATTTATGATTTTGTTATAAATGACGTTGTCAAATTCTTCTACTTATCTTTTGTTATCTTAAAACTCTAAAACCGTGATGTTATGGTATTTTGTTATGTTATAAAAACTTGTGGGACCGATGCTTTTAAACTCTGATATAATGTGATTTAATATATAAGACTTTTATTACGTCATTTTTTGTGTCATTTATAACTCATTGTTACTTGTATATTGACGTATGATCCCCTTATTTCCTAGTTGTTCCATGTCAGATTCTGGGCGTCTCACAGATTGGTATTAGAGAGATGGCTATAGGGAACTGAGTCGTTTTCAAAACTTGGTCTATAACTGGATTTCAAAATATTTAATGCTTTACTAGTGTCAAACATAGATTCTGCCAAAGTTTTTCAATATCTACGCGGGTAACTCTCTAATCCTTATTGTTTATCTTAGTTATTTTTATAATATTTCATAACTTGATTTCATTTTGAAATATTATATTGGTTTCATTGTGTAACTTTATTTTCAGAACTATTTTAAGTGTCAGAACTATCAGAACCATCATTTGTACAATATGTAGTGCATGATATACACTATCTTAATGCACAATGGCATTTTTGTAAATAAATAAGAAAGTGTTTGCCTGAAAATTAATACATAGGGGCATAAATGGTATTCACCTTTTAGCTAAAATATCTCTCCATCCATATATGAACCCACGTTTCTTTTGGCACAGTAATTGTCATGTTTATCTTTGACCTAATTAACCAAATCATCTCATAAAACCGCCGCTCTATTTTCTTCTTCTCCCACATCTGTAAACCGATCGACGAAGAACATCTCTTCCTTGATCTCTATAACCCACCGATCGACAAGTATACTTCTATTTTTCTTCATTCTTTTTAATTTGGAGCATATCTAAAGATGTGACAGGTAATTTTACACAACAATTATTTCATCATGGTTCTAGAATCTCTACAGGCGGCTACACAACAATTCGTTATAAAAACATTGTTGATATGGAGAATCTCTACATGCGGCTATGTAATATTCGGATTGGTAGTGACGTAGTGAAGGTGTTCGACGCCCATGACCGAAGGTATAAGGATGAGGGTGGGAGGAGTCGAGACGAAAGTTGGAAGCAGAACCTTGCGAGAGGCAACTACTTGAAAAGGGACATTGATGAGACTGCATTTATACATGGTCTCATCGTCCAAAACGGCCTTAAATTGCATAAAATATCATAAAATATACCAAATATATGCTCGTGTTTGTTACTTGTGTATTTTTAGGTACGGATATTGAGGAATTGGCAAAAGATCACAAGAATCAATCAAAAACGAACACGGGAAACAAAGTCGCACAATGAACCGGGCCCAAGTTTGAATTTTCCAAAAATGACATTGAAGAATTGAAGATTGTCAACATTGGTCCCTCATGTTTGAAGACTTGGCAATTTATACCCTTGCATAACTCATAAAATGCATTGAGGTCCCTAAATTATCAAGTATTTACAAAAACAGCCCTTGAAGAATGAAGAAACTTGCATTTGAAGTCCTTGTTTCAAATTTGAAAGTAATTGTGCCATTTTTGACAAGATATCTAAAGTTGTTACAAGTATAATGGGCATTGATAGCTGTTTATTACAACATAAACAAAACAAGTAACTTCAAGGGGCCATTCTGCCAAGACCACCAAATTTACCCCAGCCAACCAATACTCCACATCACCCCTCCCCTCCAATCATCTCCCCCCACCTCATCACCCCCACCTACGTCAGAATCCACCACCAGGTTATTAAACCATTTATTTAATCTTCCCTCCATAAACACCCATTTAAATATAACCCACCGACTAAACAGATTAAAACCTGTTCTTAATCACCCAAAACCCATAAACCCTAAATTCCTAAAATCCTTAATTCAAAGGGGTTTTCCCTAATCTACTCCAGATTCATGATTAAACATACCCTCACCCAATCCCACTTCACAAAACCCATTTCCCTCCACCCAAATGGTCCCCACGTTTGTCCCCTGCTTCACCTATTTGGGCAAAAAACGAATCTTGCCTACCAATCAACAGCCAAGATGGTTTTCGTGCTCCCAAAGCTTGAATGAACGCTCCTGATCAGTTCAAGACAAACTAGCTACAGCTGTGCATCAACATCAATCACGTGAAGGCAAATTTGACTGGAAATTCAAAGGGCATGTTAGGGATTTCATATCTTAGGGTTTTTGTAACTAGAATCTTCTATCTAGTAGTATTTAAGGAGCTTACAACATGTGTAAGCCCTTGTTCCAGTTTTTCTTCAAAATATTTTGTAAATCCTTTTATACAAAATTAAAGTTTGGTGTTTGTGTTTGAGCAATTTAATTCCTTTTAATGTTTATTTAAAGTCGGTATAAATTAATGAAGATTAACTGAGTTCCATTTAAAAATTGTGAAAGCTTTGTGTGATTAAAGTTTTTCAAAAAGGTTTTAAAAGTTTCTATTTTCAGAAAATTGAGTTTCTTGGAAAGTGAAAGTGGACTGAGGACTTTGATTTTCTGAGAGTGAAAAGATTTTGAAACGTTTGGTTTAAGTTTTGGAAGAGTTTTTAGAAAAGATTTTTTAAGTAAGTAAAAGAAAACAGAATATTGGATAAATACTTGTGTTTTGCTTTTGACTTTTCTTGGAAGGTTTAAGTACTTGGTTGATTTAGTTCAGCATACACCCGGGTGTATTTGGAGGTGGATTTATCATCCACAAGAACCCTGGATGTGGGGTTCTTAGGTAAACTCTTTTTCCTGTTTGAATTTTCAGAAAATATGAGGTTTATGTGAATTTGGTGCAAAGTGTTGATTGTGTTTGGAAGGTGTTTGATTTGTGTTCTTGTGAGTCAGTATGCATGTTAGAAGATCATAGGGTCAGTTTGAATAGGTGTTAGAGTGATTTACTTTGAAAAAGTTGAAGTTCAAAATATAAAAGGTTGTTTGGATACATGTTTTAGCAGGGTTCTAAATCTTGGAATTTGTTTCAAAAACGTGTTATAATCTTTGAAAAGGTTTGTGTTGAGTTTTATATTAGTTTTGGATAAGTGTGGGTAGGATTTGTAGCAAGTTGAGCATTCTAAAAGTGAAAAAGCTTATAAAATCCTGCATATGTCATTTTGTGCTTGATTTTCTTGGTATTATGAACTTGAATCTTGCATTCTGTTAGGATTTAGAGCATTGTAGGCTTGCAAGTGTATTGTGTAACTTTTTGTGAGATTGTATGCTAGATTTGGACAATTGAAGTTGAATTTTGAGCAAGTAAAAAGCATCAAATACCCACCAGTCCTCTCATTAGACCACAGCAACATTAAAGTGCTTTTGGTGTGCTTGTTTTTGTGATTTTCTGTGATTAAGGTGTGTATTATCTGCTAATTTTGACTCCCTTCACTCAGAAAGAGTGAAGGGGTGCCCTCTTGTCCACAAAACCAACACCAAATAAGCTCAAAGCCAAATCCTTTTGGCTTACACCACCTGTGAAGAAAGAAAATAGAACTTGTGTTCTTGTTTAAAATCTGGCCATGTTTTATATTTGATTTTGACTTAATCAGTGGTAAAAAAGGATTTGTGTTTGAGTTTACAAGTCATTAAGGGTCACTGTTTGGATTGGAAAAGAAAAAAAATAAAAAAAGAAAATTTTTACAAAAAACATACCCGCAACGGACTCGAACCCCAGACCTCTCGCTGGAGGAGTAAGGGCTCTACCGTTGATCTAGATAGTTTTTTACGTTAGGGTTTGTTTTCAAACTTTATTTAACCCCTTTCTTTCTTTGACTTATTTTAATTAAGCCGTTACTTAATAAGCCATTCCTGGCTTATTGGCTTATTGTTTTTGCTTGTTTTTATTTTTCCTAGGTTAGAAATAGTTATTAGGATTTTTCTGGCTATTAGTTTAATTTTTCCTTTTCTTTATTTATTTTTTATCATTTATTTATTAGACGTTTTTTTATTAATTCATTAAAAATAGAAAAAAGTAGTTTTTAATTAGGGAAAAATAGTTTTTAGGTTTTAATTCTTATTTTTGAGGTTTACATATCAAAAAGTTTTCAAAAACTTTAATTTTTAATTTTATTTAATTTTAGGGTTTTTAGACAACTTTAAAAATTAATATAAAATTAATTAAAAAGGTTTCAGAAACTTTAATTTACATTTTCTTCTTAGTTAGAATATTTAGGATTTTTGAGAATTTTTTAGAATTCATTTGAGAACTTTTAATTTTTTAGATTATTTTAATATTATTTTATTCATAAAAATAAAAAGTTTTATTTTTAACTTTTTTTCATTTTTCCTAGATTCTAGACATTAAAATAGGACCTTTGTCACTTTCAAATTAATTTTTAGGCTTTTCAATTAATTTTTAGAATTAATTTAAGATTTAATAGATTTTAATAGTTTTTAGGAGTTTAAAAATAGTTTAATTTGGTTTTAAAATTTTTAAAAATAGTTTTTAGTTTAATTAGGACATTTTTGAGGTTTACAAATTATAAAATCTTGTTTAGGGCTTTTTAATATTTAAAAGTGATTTTTAGGGCTTTAATTGGCATTAAAAAGTCATTATTAAATTAATTAAAAGGTTTTGGCAAGTTTGAATTTTTTGTAAACTCTTAGAATATTATTGTGGATTTTTAGTAATTTTTAGGAATTTTTAGATTAAAATTTTAAATTTTGCACTTTTTACGTTTCTACGTCGTAACTTTCTAGTAGTGTTTTCGTCCTATTTTTCTATTTTTTCGTCTTCGTCATTTTCTCTTCTTTTCTACTTGTTAATAATCAAAAACAAAATCAATCATTCATTACACAACGCACTAGCCTCCTCGAGAACGAACTCACTTTTCTTAAGGGTCATTCACACACGGTTTTCCTAAATCGTCGTGCACGCTTACCCTATTTTATTGCTTTTTTCCTAAAGGGTAGTAAAAACACTACATCAAAAAATGGCGCCGCTGCCGGGGAGGCGTGTTGTGTTTTGATTGAACAATTGTTGTTTTCTATATTAGCCATAATAGTAATTGTAGCACTCTATTAATACGTATTATCGTTTTTCGGTTTTTGTGTGAATAGTATTACTATATTGTATACGTAGAACAATAAATACACAAGTACTCCAAATACGTGAGCAATCACAACCTTGATTCGGGATTTCATCACTCGATCATTGTATTCGAATCTCAAACCAAAGAAAAAGGCAAAAATAGATAAATACTTTCGTGAAGCTTAATCTTGATAATACAAACTATAAGGTGGGTATAAGGCGGTTTTATTTCACGACCTAAAGGAAAAAGGCTCTTAAGTGCTTCGCGCCGCCTCGTTTCCTCCGCTTGCTTGTGCGTATTTGATTTTGAGAGTGAATCGAGGGTTTTGCCGCCCAAAGTATTACTACATATCATATATATTTTCTTGGTTTCATTTGATTAAACCCTCTTGAACGATTTGGTGTTCCACCATCGTTCTAAAGTCATCGAAGGCGTTCACTCCACGTGATCGTTTTCATTCCTTGAGGCCTTTTTAATCAAGAGATTTGATTAGTGAGGAGATTTGTGGACTCATTGTCTACTTAATACATTCACCAATTTCCAAAAAAGGTTAATACAATCAAAAACCACAAAAAAATTGAAAAAACACAAAATACCAAAAAGAATCTTCTTTGCTCGTCTCCACGTTGTACGTGACGTTTATGCTCACTCGTAATCAAGCAAAACGTGCACGTAGACGCAAGAACAAAACTCCTACTAAGACTCATTCTAGTGAGGAGTCTCCAAGTGAGGAACCTATTGTAGAACAAGAAGCTATCATGGCTAATCGTACTATGATGGAGTTGCTTCAAGCACCCACCGAGGGTTTTGGAGAGGCCATTGTGATTCCCGCCATCCTTGCGGAGAACTTTGAGATCAAGACGGGTTTAATGTCTATGCTTCAAGCAAACAAGTTTCGCGGTCACGAAAAAGACAACCCACATTATCACATTAGGCAATTCAATCGTCTTACCGCGACAAGCAAGTTTAAGGATGTACCACACGATGCCATTAAGATGATGTTGTTTCCTTACTCGTTAGATGGACCCGCCAAGATTTGGCTTGAGAAAGAACCGCCGAATTCGATTTTGACATGGGCCGATCTCGTGTCTAAATTTGTGAATCAATTTTTTCCACCATCTAAGACAACACATTTGAAAAACGAGATTTCACGTTTTACACAAAGACCAAATGAATGTTTTTCAATGGCTTGGGAAAGGTTTAAAGAAATGTTACATGAATGTCCACACCATGATTTTTCCGAATTGCATCAAATTGACACTTTTTATAATGGGCTTAATGAACATGAACGAGATTATTTAAATGCCGCCGCGGGTGGTAATTTTTTATGCAAAACGACCGATGAGGCTTTGAAAATCATAGAAAATAGGTCTAAGGTCTATAGCCCTCGTAACACACCGAGTGTTGCCAATTTGGGCTCGTCATCATCTCGTTCCATTAATGCCTTGCAAGATGAAGCAAATGAGGAGAATAGGTTTTTCGATAGGTTTTCGACTCTTATGTCTCATTGGAAAGCTCAAGAAGCTTCAAACACCGCTTCGGTTAAAGCGGTTGCTAAGAGTTGTATTTCATGTGGTGGAGCTCATGATTTTTCCGAGTGCATTACCGCGGATGGTAACACTTCGAATGCTTATGTAGCCACGGGAACTTATAACCAAATCGGTCAAGGTTCCCGCCAAAATCAAGCTCCACAAAATCAAAATGCTAATAACTATCGAAACAACAATCAAGGTGGAAATTACCAAGGAAATCAAAGAAATTATAACAAAGGTAATTACCAAAGTGGAAATGGGCAAATTTCAAACCAAAACCAAAACCGTGATTTTCAAACTCCTACTCAAGGTTTTCAAAATGCTCACACTAAAAATTTGCAAGGAGAATTTTTAGATTATGCTAAGGCTAATGATGCTAAGTTTGATAACATGCAACGTGAGATGATTAGCTTAAGATCCGAGTTGAAAAACGAGCTTAAAAATGAACTTGCTAATGAACTTAAAACTCATGCTAATAAAATGGAAGGAAATGTCACACGACTCCAACAAAATCAACAAAAAATGGAGCAAGGACAACATGAGATTAAGCAAGAATTGTTAAAAGCGGATGCTAGGCAATCTAAGTTTGAAGACCGAATGGCTAAAATGTTTGAAGCTATCATGTGTAAGCCCTCTTCTTCGGGTGGTCTTCCTAGTGATACCATCATAAACCCGAAAGGAGAATTGAAGGTTATTACTACTCGTAGTGGTAAAACTTTCAAAGAACCCATTTCTCGTCCAAGTACTTCTATGGAGAAGGAAAAAGAGAAAGAACCCGAGGTTGTGGTTGAAAAAGAGCACATTACAATCCCACGAAGTACCGCTCAAACCACACCTACGGTTGAACCAATACCCATCATGGAACCCGAGATTCCAAGGCCGATGCCTATGCCTAATTTGCCCCAACCCACACCACCTTTACCCTACCCATCAAGACGAGACAAGGAAAAGGCACAAGAACGAAATAATTACCAATTTGAACTTTTTATGAAAATGTTTCGTGACTTGCATTTCAATATAAGTTTTGCCGACGCCTTAGTCATGATGCCTCGATTTGCCGCGAACTTCAAAAGTATGTTGAATAACAAAGAGAAATTGCAAAAATCGTCTAGTTGTTCTTCGGTTTTTCTAAGCCGCATACCTCAAAAAGTCGGTGATCCTGGAAAGTTTTTAATCCCATGTGCTATCCAAGACATGGAAGAATGCTACGCCTTGGCCGATCTTGGTGCTAGTATTAATTTGATGCCTCTCGAGATTTTTAAATCGCTCAATCTTCCAAATCTCACTCCTTCAAGAATGTCAATCGAAATGGCCGATCATTCTACGATTCTAGCTTGTGGAGTTGCCGAGGACGTCTTTGTGAAAGTTGGGAAATTCTATTACCCCGTGGACTTCATTGTTGTTGATATTCCCATCGATCCTAAAGTTCCGTTAATTTTAGGTCGATCTTTTTTGGATACCTCGAGAGCACTTATCGATGTGCATGCAAGAAAAATCACTCTTCGTTTCAATGAGGAAGAACTCGTCATTAATGCAACCCAAAACTCCACTCTTTCTCATGTTTATTCGATCACATCTTTGTACAATGTCGATTCCACCAAAAGCATTTGCAAAAGAATTTCCAATAGAGTTTTAGGAGTTGTTGAGAAAAATGAAGTTCCATCCCCTCCGCCGGTGGAGGTTAAGAGTGTTAAGCCTATGATTCCATTCTCGAGTGAATCTTCGGATGATGAATACGTTGATCCCGATGGGGAGGTTTTCTTTGTTGACAAAAGATTTGAAAACTTGCCACCACCTAAACCATAAAGATTTCAAAATGTGAGAATTTTTAGTGTGACTAACATTGTTTTAGATACACCAAATATTTTTGACATAATCAAATCGGGTTTTCACAAGGAGAGTTTTAAAGATGAAAAAGGAAAAGATTTTGAATTTAATTTAAAAGATTTTTCTACAATTCTAACTCCGTCATCACCACGTTCATTGAGTACTACAAGCTCGTCTTCTCCTTTTGACGATGCTTTGTGTGGACTTAGTGTGGGGGAAGCCCCTTATGTTACCTTCCCTTTCTCCACCGAGGACGAGATATTTGATCCTGGAATTGTTTATGTAGGGAAATCTCGGTCTTCCACCGATGCAATAAATGGAAAATCTTTTCATTTGATTGGTGCGAGTCTACCTCGAGTAGCTCAATGTTATGACTTACCCATTGTCCCACCCTTCTATTTCTTCTCTCCTATTTTCTTCTATCCCATTGGGATTTGTGTTGGAGTTGTGTTGTCTCGTCTTTCATCCGAAAACGAGGACGCTATCTTTGACCCCGGTATACGTTTATCGGATTTTTAAAGTACTTCACGTACTTTTGGGCCTTGTTTATCATGTAAGCCCCACCAAAAATTGACCATACCATGATTATCCCTAAATGATCACATTTATGGGGATTCGAGTCGAGCTTTTGACTCGGTTAACAAAAACAAGGTGCCTCGTGGGGGATTCTCATGCTTATCCTTGTACATATTATTGCTTTCTAATTAGTGTAATGTGAGGGGATTTGTGCCTTTCCAACCTATGTTCCGTGGTTGTTTGTGAATTGTGATTTTTAGATTATCATCTTCACGATTGGTGCCTCTCGTGTTCGTTTCATGGGAGCACTCGATCGTTTGCTTTGGAGGCCATTCCCAATATCCATATGATATATCCTTTTATGTTCTAACCTTATGTTTTTAGCACACTTCATAAACGGCTATTACTTATTGGTTACACCCTTTCCATGCTAGATTAGGCATTCGACTACGTCTCTAGTATGGGGGTGTTTGCACCCCTAGACTCGAAACATTGAGGACAATGTTTAACTTTAGTATGGGGGGGTGAATAGATACTTGCCTTGCCAAACCTTCACGCTTTCCAAAGTTTATCGTTTTGTTATCGTTTTCTTGCAAAATAAGGCTAAAAATGGCCAAATTTTAAAATTTTTCTCATGTTTCATAAGTGTTTGAAGACACGAATGTAGATTTTCTAATGGCGAGAATAAGAGTAATTTTTGACTCGACCGTGCGTGTTGAGCACTTAGCTTTGGTTCCTTAACTACACATTAGGCTAAGTCTCTTAAATGAGGACGAGAAATGATAGAGTTAATTATAAGTTACTATGCTAAACGTAGAGTACTCGTATTCTTTCAAAAACTCATGTGTTCTCGTTGTTTGCTTATTCTCCCTTCGCTTGTAAATATTTTTTGCTTAATAAATATTGACTTAGCGGTTTAGTTAGGATTGTTGGGTTTCTAGTCTTTTCTAGTAGCTTCCGTGTAATTAAATTGGGAAGACATTAAGGTATCGCCAGCGTCACGGTTTTGAAGTATTGGCACCCGAATAATCGAAAGCTTCACCTAATAATAAGATTTCAAGTGCTCACCTAAATCAAGCAAACAATTTGAAGCCCCACAAGGCCTAAAATCTATGCAAAATTGAAAGTGAATCAAGCCTTAATCTTCGAAGCTTTAAAGATCCAAAATTCGCTTTAGCGTGAGGATATACGTCTTTGGCTAATAAAACCACCGATGATGGCGGATAATAAAAGGCAAGGCAAGACCGAAGTCATAATAAAAGCTTCATGGCGAAGTTGAATAAAAGATGGAGGTAAACCAAAGATAATAAGGTCCTTCCGTTAGGGGGCGTATAAAAGTCTTGGTAATAAGTCTCATGTTCAAAACCGTTATAAAACCGTGTTTATCGATTCTTCTTGTCAACTTAATTTTTTAACATCGTTGTCTATTAGGAGGGGTTATTAATTTGATGGTCTTGGTTACACCGTTAGGACTCTATTTTTAGACCTAAATCTCTATTATCGCATAAGTCAATGATGTATCCTCGTGATCATTAAGACAAAATAAAATATAAGAGATACAACTTAGGAATAATGGGGGAATAAGTACGTGATTAGGGCATGTGAGTAGTGTTAGCATTACTAACTTATAATGACAATGATCTCGTTGCACGCTTGGCATGGAATTGAAGTGAAAATCGAGGACGATGAAATTATTTCTAACGAAGCATTCACGTGTTCTTGTTCTATGAACCTAAACGTCCCATTTTGCGATGAAAATGATACATTATGTCTAAAACACAAGTAGTAGTAATTGTAGTATGGAGCTAGCTTATCATTTCAATAAAAGTGAATAAAATTAAATTTTGGAGATGCTTTGATACTTTATTCTAGCATTGCGTGAGGGCACGGCAATGGTTTAGTATGGGGGATTGATGAGACTGCATTTATACATGGTCTCATCGTCCAAAACGGCCTTAAATTGCATAAAATATCATAAAATATACCAAATATATGCTCGTGTTTGTTACTTGTGTATTTTTAGGTACGGATATTGAGGAATTGGCAAAAGATCACAAGAATCAATCAAAAACGAACACGGGAAACAAAGTCGCACAATGAACCGGGCCCAAGTTTGAATTTTCCAAAAATGACCTTGAAGAATTGAAGATTGTCAACATTGGTCCCTCATGTTTGAAGACTTGGCAATTTATACCCTTGCATAACTCATAAAATGCATTGAGGTCCCTAAATTATCAAGTATTTACAAAAACAGCCCTTGAAGAATGAAGAAACTTGCATTTGAAGTCCTTGTTTCAAATTTGAAAGTAATTGTGCCATTTTTGACAAGATATCTAAAGTTGTTACAAGTATAATGGGCATTGATAGCTGTTTATTACAACATAAACAAAACAAGTAACTTCAAGGGGCCATTCTGCCAAGACCACCAAATTTACCCCAGCCAACCAATACTCCACATCACCCCTCCCCTCCAATCATCTCCCCCCACCTCATCACCCCCACCCACGTCAGAATCCACCACCAGGTTATTAAACCATTTATTTAATCTTCCCTCCATAAACACCCATTTAAATATAACCCACCCACTAAACAGATTAAAACCTGTTCTTAATCACCCAAAACCCATAAACCCTAAATTCCTAAAATCCTTAATTCAAAGGGGTTTTCCCTAATCTACTCCAGATTCATGATTAAACATACCCTCACCCAATCCCACTTCACAAAACCCATTTCCCTCAGCCCAAATGGTCCCCACGTTTGTCCCCTGCTTCACCTATTTGGGCAAAAAACTAATCTTGCATACCAATCAACAGCCAAGATGGTTTTCGTGCTCCCAAAGCTTGAATGAACGCTCCTGATCAGTTCAAGACAAACTAGCTACAGCTGTGCATCAACATCAATCACGTGAAGGCAAATTTGACTGAAAATTCAAAGGGCATGTTAGGGATTTCATATCTTAGGGTTTTTGTAACTAGAATCTTCTATCTAGTAGTATTTAAGGAGCTTACAACATGTGTAAGCCCTTGTTCCAGTTTTTCTTCAAAATATTTTGTAAATCCTTTTATATAAAATTAAAGTTTGGTGTTTGTGTTTGAGCAATTTAATTCCTTTTAATGTTTATTTAAAGTCGGTATAAATTAATGAAGATTAACTGAGTTCCATTTAAAAATTGTGAAAGCTTTGTGTGATTAAAGTTTTTCAAAAAGGTTTTAAAAGTTTCTATTTTCAGAAAATTGAGTTTCTTGGAAAGTGAAAGTGGACTGAGGACTTTGATTTTCTGAGAGTGAAAAGATTTTGAAACGTTTGGTTTAAGTTTTGGAAGAGTTTTTAGAAAAGATTTTTTAAGTAAGTAAAAGAAAACAGAATATTGGATAAATACTTGTGTTTTGCTTTTGACTTTTCTTGGCAGGTTTAAGTACTTGGTTGATTTAGTTCAGCATACACCCGGGTGTATTTGGAGGTGGATTTATCATCCACAAGAACCCTGGATGTGGGGTTCTTAGGTAAACTCTTTTTCCTGTTTGAATTTTCAGAAAATATGAGGTTTATGTGAATTTGGTGCAAAGTGTTGATTGTGTTTGGAAGGTGTTTGATTTGTGTTCTTGTGAGTCTGTATGCATGTTAGAAGATCATAGGGTCAGTTTGAATAGGTGTTAGAGTGATTTACTTTGAAAAAGTTGAAGTTCAAAATATAAAAGGTTGTTTGGATACATGTTTTAGCAGGGTTCTAAATCTTGGAATTTGTTTCAAAAACGTGTTATAATCTTTGAAAAGGTTTGTGTTGAGTTTTATATTAGTTTTGGATAAGTGTGGGTAGGATTTGTAGCAAGTTGAGCATTCTAAAAGTGAAAAAGCTTATAAAATCCTGCATATGTCATTTTGTGCTTGATTTTCTTGGTATTATGAACTTGAATCTTGCATTCTGTTAGGATTTAGAGCATTGTAGGCTTGCAAGTGTATTGTGTAACTTTTTGTGAGATTGTATGCTAGATTTGGACAATTGAAGTTGAATTTTGAGCAAGTAAAAAGCATCAAATACCCACCAGTCCTCTCATTAGACCACAGCAACATTAAAGTGCTTTTGGTGTGCTTGTTTTTGTGATTTTCTGTGATTAAGGTGTGTATTATCTGCTAATTTTGACTCCCTTCACTCAGAAAGAGTGAAGGGGTGCCCTCTTGTCCACAAAACCAACACCAAATAAGCTCAAAGCCAAATCCTTTTGGCTTACACCACCTGTGAAGAAAGAAAATAGAACTTGTGTTCTTGTTTAAAATCTGGCCATGTTTTATATTTGATTTTGACTTAATCAGTGGTAAAAAAGGATTTGTGTTTGAGTTTACAAGTCATTAAGGGTCACTGTTTGGATTGGAAAAGAAAAAAAATAAAAAAAGAAAATTTTTACAAAAAACATACCCGCAACGGACTCGAACCCCAGACCTCTCGCTGGAGGAGTAAGGGCTCTACCGTTGATCTAGATAGTTTTTTACGTTAGGGTTTGTTTTCAAACTTTATTTAACCCCTTTCTTTCTTTGACTTATTTTAATTAAGCCGTTACTTAATAAGCCATTCCTGGCTTATTGGCTTGTTGTTTTTGCTTGTTTTTATTTTTCCTAGGTTAGAAATAGTTATTAGGATTTTTCTGGCTATTAGTTTAATTTTTCCTTTTCTTTATTTATTTTTTATCATTTATTTATTAGACGTTTTTTTATTAATTCATTAAAAATAGAAAAAAGTAGTTTTTAATTAGGGAAAAATAGTTTTTAGGTTTTAATTCTTATTTTTGAGGTTTACATATCAAAAAGTTTTCAAAAACTTTAATTTTTAATTTTATTTAATTTTAGGGTTTTTAGACAACTTTAAAAATTAATATAAAATTAATTAAAAAGGTTTCAGAAACTTTAATTTACATTTTCTTCTTAGTTAGAATATTTAGGATTTTTGAGAATTTTTTAGAATTCATTTGAGAACTTTTAATTTTTTAGATTATTTTAATATTATTTTATTCATAAAAATAAAAAGTTTTATTTTTAACTTTTTTTCATTTTTTCTAGATTCTAGACATTAAAATAGGACCTTTGTCACTTTCAAATTAATTTTTAGGCTTTTCAATTAATTTTTAGAATTAATTTAAGATTTAATAGATTTTAATAGTTTTTAGGAGTTTAAAAATAGTTTAATTTGGTTTTAAAATTTTTAAAAATAGTTTTTAGTTTAATTAGGACATTTTTGAGGTTTACAAATTATAAAATCTTGTTTAGGGCTTTTTAATATTTAAAAGTGATTTTTAGGGCTTTAATTGGCATTAAAAAGTCATTATTAAATTAATTAAAAGGTTTTGGCAAGTTTGAATTTTTTGTAAACTCTTAGAATATTATTGTGGATTTTTAGTAATTTTTAGGAATTTTTAGATTAAAATTTTAAATTTTGCACTTTTTACGTTTCTACGTCGTAACTTTCTAGTAGTGTTTTCGTCCTATTTTTCTATTTTTTTCGTCTTCGTCATTTTCTCTTCTTTTCTTCTTGTTAATAATCAAAAACAAAATCAATCATTCATTACACAACGCACTAGCCTCCTCGAGAACGAACTCACTTTTCTTAAGGGTCATTCACACACGGTTTTCCTAAATCGTCGTGCACGCTTACCCTATTTTATTGCTTTTTTCCTAAAGGGTAGTAAAAACACTACATCAAAAAATGGCGCCGCTGCCGGGGAGGCGTGTTGTGTTTTGATTGAACAATTGTTGTTTTCTATATTAGCCATAATAGTAATTGTAGCACTCTATTAATACGTATTATCGTTTTTCGGTTTTTGTGTGAATAGTATTACTATATTGTATACGTAGAACAATAAATACACAAGTACTCCAAATACGTGAGCAATCACAACCTTGATTCGGGATTTCATCACTCGATCATTGTATTCGAATCTCAAACCAAAGAAAAAGGCAAAAATAGATAAATACTTTCGTGAAGCTTAATCTTGATAATACAAACTATAAGGTGGGTATAAGGCGGTTTTATTTCACGACCTAAAGGAAAAAGGCTCTTAAGTGCTTCGCGCCGCCTCGTTTCCTCCGCTTGCTTGTGCGTATTTGATTTTGAGAGTGAATCGAGGGTTTTGCCGCCCAAAGTATTACTACATATCATATATATTTTCTTGGTTTCATTTGATTAAACCCTCTTGAACGATTTGGTGTTCCACCATCGTTCTAAAGTCATCGAAGGCGTTCACTCCACGTGATCGTTTTCATTCCTTGAGGCCTTTTTAATCAAGAGATTTGATTAGTGAGGAGATTTGTGGACTCATTGTCTACTTAATACATTCACCAATTTCCAAAAAAGGTTAATACAATCAAAAACCACAAAAAAATTGAAAAAACACAAAATACCAAAAAGAATCTTCTTTGCTCGTCTCCACGTTGTACGTGACGTTTATGCTCACTCGTAATCAAGCAAAACGTGCACGTAGACGCAAGAACAAAACTCCTACTAAGACTCATTCTAGTGAGGAGTCTCCAAGTGAGGAACCTATTGTAGAACAAGAAGCTATCATGGCTAATCGTACTATGATGGAGTTGCTTCAAGCACCCACCGAGGGTTTTGGAGAGGCCATTGTGATTCCCGCCATCCTTGCGGAGAACTTTGAGATCAAGACGGGTTTAATGTCTATGCTTCAAGCAAACAAGTTTCGCGGTCACGAAAAAGACAACCCACATTATCACATTAGGCAATTCAATCGTCTTACCGCGACAAGCAAGTTTAAGGATGTACCACACGATGCCATTAAGATGATGTTGTTTCCTTACTCGTTAGATGGACCCGCCAAGATTTGGCTTGAGAAAGAACCGCCGAATTCGATTTTGACATGGGCCGATCTCGTGTCTAAATTTGTGAATCAATTTTTTCCACCATCTAAGACAACACATTTGAAAAACGAGATTTCACGTTTTACACAAAGACCAAATGAAAGTTTTTCAATGGCTTGGGAAAGGTTTAAAGAAATGTTACATGAATGTCCACACCATGATTTTTCCGAATTGCATCAAATTGACACTTTTTATAATGGGCTCAATGAACATGAACGAGATTATTTAAATGCCGCCGCGGGTGGTAATTTTTTATGCAAAACGACCGATGAGGCTTTGAAAATCATAGAAAATAGGTCTAAGGTCTATAGCCCTCGTAACACACCGAGTGTTGCCAATTTGGGCTCGTCATCATCTCGTTCCATTAATGCCTTGCAAGATGAAGCAAATGAGGAGAATAGGTTTTTCGATAGGTTTTCGACTCTTATGTCTCATTGGAAAGCTCAAGAAGCTTCAAACACCGCTTCGGTTAAAGCGGTTGCTAAGAGTTGTATTTCATGTGGTGGAGCTCATGATTTTTCCGAGTGCATTACCGCGGATGGTAACACTTCGAATGCTTATGTAGCCACGGGAACTTATAACCAAATCGGTCAAGGTTCCCGCCAAAATCAAGCTCCACAAAATCAAAATGCTAATAACTATCGAAACAACAATCAAGGTGGAAATTACCAAGGAAATCAAAGAAATTATAACAAAGGTAATTACCAAAGTGGAAATGGGCAAATTTCAAACCAAAACCAAAACCGTGATTTTCAAACTCCTACTCAAGGTTTTCAAAATGCTCACACTAAAAATTTGCAAGGAGAATTTTTAGATTATGCTAAGGCTAATGATGCTAAGTTTGATAACATGCAACGTGAGATGATTAGCTAAAGATCCGAGTTGAAAAACGAGCTTAAAAACGAACTTGCTAATGAACTTAAAACTCATGCTAATAAAATGTCACACGACTCCAACAAAATCAACAAAAAATGGAGCAAGGACAACATGAGATTAAGCAAGAATTGTTAAAAGCGGATGCTAGGCAATCTAAGTTTGAAGACCGAATGGCTAAAATGTTTGAAGCTATCATGTGTAAGCCCTCTTCTTCGGGTGGTCTTCCTAGTGATACCATCATAAACCCGAAAGGAGAATTGAAGGTTATTACTACTCGTAGTGGTAAAACTTTCAAAGAACCCATTTCTCGTCCAAGTACTTCTATGGAGAAGGAAAAAGAGAAAGAACCCGAGGTTGTGGTTGAAAAAGAGCACATTACAATCCCACGAAGTACCGCTCAAACCACACCTACGGTTGAACCAATACCCATCATGGAACCCGAGATTCCAAGGCCGATGCCTATGCCTAATTTGCCCCAACCCACACCACCTTTACCCTACCCATCAAGACGAGACAAGGAAAAGGCACAAGAACGAAATAATTACCAATTTGAACTTTTTATGAAAATGTTTCGTGACTTGCATTTCAATATAAGTTTTGCCGACGCCTTAGTCATGATGCCTCGATTTGCCGCGAACTTCAAAAGTATGTTGAATAACAAAGAGAAATTGCAAAAATCGTCTAGTTGTTCTTCGGTTTTTCTAAGCCGCATACCTCAAAAAGTCGGTGATCCTGGAAAGTTTTTAATCCCATGTGCTATCCAAGACATGGAAGAATGCTACGCCTTGGCCGATCTTGGTGCTAGTATTAATTTGATGCCTCTCGAGATTTTTAAATCGCTCAATCTTCCAAATCTCACTCCTTCAAGAATGTCAATCGAAATGGCCGATCATTCTACGATTCTAGCTTGTGGAGTTGCCGAGGACGTCTTTGTGAAAGTTGGGAAATTCTATTACCCCGTGGACTTCATTGTTGTTGATATTCCCATCGATCCTAAAGTTCCGTTAATTTTAGGTCGATCTTTTTTTGATACCTCGAGAGCACTTATCGATGTGCATGCAAGAAAAATCACTCTTCGTTTCAATGAGGAAGAACTCGTCATTAATGCAACCCAAAACTCCACTCTTTCTCATGTTTATTCGATCACATCTTTGTACAATGTCGATTCCACCAAAAGCATTTGCAAAAGAATTTCCAATAGAGTTTTAGGAGTTGTTGAGAAAAATGAAGTTCCATCCCCTCCGCCGGTGGAGGTTAAGAGTGTTAAGCCTATGATTCCATTCTCGAGTGAATCTTCGGATGATGAATACGTTGATCCCGATGGGGAGGTTTTCTTTGTTGACAAAATATTTGAAAACTTGCCACCACCTAAACCATAAAGATTTCAAAATGTGAGAATTTTTAGTGTGACTAACATTGTTTTAGATACACCAAATATTTTTGACATAATCAAATCGGGTTTTCACAAGGAGAGTTTTAAAGATGAAAAAGGAAAAGATTTTGAATTTAATTTAAAAGATTTTTCTACAATTCTAACTCCGTCATCACCACGTTCATTGAGTACTACAAGCTCGTCTTCTCCTTTTGACGATGCTTTGTGTGGACTTAGTGTGGGGGAAGCCCCTTATGTTACCTTCCCTTTCTCCACCGAGGACGAGATATTTGATCCTGGAATTGTTTATGTAGGGAAATCTCGGTCTTCCACCGATGCAATAAATGGAAAATCTTTTCATTTGATTGGTGCGAGTCTACCTCGAGTAGCTCAATGTTATGACTTACCCATTGTCCCACCCTTCTATTTCTTCTCTCCTATTTTCTTCTATCCCATTGGGATTTGTGTTGGAGTTGTGTTGTCTCGTCTTTCATCCGAAAACGAGGACGCTATCTTTGACCCCGGTATACGTTTATCGGATTTTTAAAGTACTTCACGTGCTTTTGGGCCTTGTTTATCATGTAAGCCCCACCAAAAATTGACCATACCATGATTATCCCTAAATGATCACATTTATGGGGATTCGAGTCGAGCTTTTGACTCGGTTAACAAAAACAAGGTGCCTCGTGGGGGATTCTCATGCTTATCCTTGTACATATTATTGCTTTCTAATTAGTGTAATGTGAGGGGATTTGTGCCTTTCCAACCTATGTTCCGTGGTTGTTTGTGAATTGTGATTTTTAGATTATCATCTTCACGATTGGTGCCTCTCGTGTTCGTTTCATGGGAGCACTCGATCGTTTGCTTTGGAGGCCATTCCCAATATCCATATGATATATCCTTTTATGTTCTAACCTTAGGTTTTTAGCACACTTCATAAACGGCTATTACTTATTGGTTACACCCTGTCCATGCTAGATTAGGCATTCGACTACGTCTCTAGTATGGGGGTGTTTGCACCCCTAGACTCGAAACATTGAGGACAATGTTTAACTTTAGTATGGGGGGGTGAATAGATACTTGCCTTGCCAAACCTTCACGCTTTCCAAAGTTTATCGTTTTGTTATCGTTTTCTTGCAAAATAAGGCTAAAAATGGCCAAATTTTAAAATTTTTCTCATGTTTCATAAGTGTTTGAAGACACGAATGTAGATTTTCTGATGGCGAGAATAAGAGTAATTTTTGACTCGACCGTGCGTGTTGAGCACTTAGCTTTGGTTCCTTAACTACACATTAGGCTAAGTCTCTTAAATGAGGACGAGAAATGATAGAGTTAATTATAAGTTACTATGCTAAACGTAGAGTACTCGTATTCTTTCAAAAACTCATGTGTTCTCGTTGTTTGCTTATTCTCCCTTCGCTTGTAAATATTTTTTGCTTAATAAATATTGACTTAGCGGTTTAGTTAGGATTGTTGGGTTTCTAGTCTTTTCTAGTAGCTTCCGTGTAATTAAATTGGGAAGACATTAAGGTATCGCCAGCGTCACGGTTTTGAAGTATTGGCACCCGAATAATCGAAAGCTTCACCTAATAATAAGATTTCAAGTGCTCACCTAAATCAAGCAAACAATTTGAAGCCCCACAAGGCCTAAAATCTATGCAAAATTGAAAGTGAATCAAGCCTTAATCTTCGAAGCTTTAAAGATCCAAAATTCGCTTTAGCGTGAGGATATACGTCTTTGGCTAATAAAACCACCGATGATGGCGGATAATAAAAGGCAAGGCAAGACCGAAGTCATAATAAAAGCTTCATGGCGAAGTTGAATAAAAGATGGAGGTAAACCAAAGATAATAAGGTCCTTCCGTTAGGGGGCGTATAAAAGTCTTGGTAATAAGTCCCATGTTCAAAACCGTTATAAAACCGTGTTTATCGATTCTTCTTGTCAACTTAATTTTTTAACATCGTTGTCTATTAGGAGGGGTTATTAATTTGATGGTCTTGGTTACACCGTTAGGACTCTATTTTTAGACCTAAATCTCTATTATCGCATAAGTCAATGATGTATCCTCGTGATCATTAAGACAAAATAAAATATAAGAGATACAACTTAGGAATAATGGGGGAATAAGTACGTGATTAGGGCATATGAGTAGTGTTAGCATTACTAACTTATAATGACAATGATCTCGTTGCACGCTTGGCATGGAATTGAAGTGAAAATCGAGGATGATGAAATTATTTCTAACGAAGCATTCACGTGTTCTTGTTCTATGAACCTAAACGTCCCATTTTGCGATGAAAATCATACATTATGTCTAAAACACAAGTAGTAGTAATTGTAGTATGGAGCTAGCTTATCATTTCAATAAAAGTAAATAAAATTAAATTTTGGAGATGCTTTGATACTTTATTCTAGCATTGCGTGAGGGCACGGCAATGGTTTAGTATGGGGGATTGATGAGACTGCATTTATACATGGTCTCATCGTCCAAAACGGCCTTAAATTGCATAAAATATCATAAAATATACCAAATATATGCTCGTGTTTGTTACTTGTGTATTTTTAGGTACGGATATTGAGGAATTGGCAAAAGATCACAAGAATCAATAAAAAACGAACACGGGAAACAAAGTCGCACAATGAACCGGGCCCAAGTTTGAATTTTCCAAAAATGACCTTGAAGAATTGAAGATTGTCAACATTGGTCCCTCATGTTTGAAGACTTGGCAATTTATACCCTTGCATAACTCATAAAATGCATTGAGGTCCCTAAATTATCAAGTATTTACAAAAACAGCCCTTGAAGAATGAAGAAACTTGCATTTGAAGTCCTTGTTTCAAATTTGAAAGTAATTGTGCCATTTTTGACAAGATATCTAAAGTTGTTACAAGTATAATGGGCATTGATAGCTGTTTATTACAACATAAACAAAACAAGTAACTTCAAGGGGCCATTCTGCCAAGACCACCAAATTTACCCCAGCCAACCAATACTCCACATCACCCCTCCCCTCCAATCATCTCCCCCCACCTCATCACCCCCACCCACGTCAGAATCCACCACCAGGTTATTAAACCATTTATTTAATCTTCCCTCCATAAACACCCATTTAAATATAACCCACCCACTAAACAGATTAAAACCTGTTCTTAATCACCCAAAACCCATAAACCCTAAATTCCTAAAATCCTTAATTCAAAGGGGTTTTCCCTAATCTACTCCAGATTCATGATTAAACATACCCTCACCCAATCCCACTTCACAAAACCCATTTCCCTCAGCCCAAATGGTCCCCACGTTTGTCCCCTGCTTCACCTATTTGGGCAAAAAACTAATCTTGCATACCAATCAACAGCCAAGATGGTTTTCGTGCTCCCAAAGCTTGAATGAACGCTCCTGATCAGTTCAAGACAAACTAGCTACAGCTGTGCATCAACATCAATCACGTGAAGGCAAATTTGACTGAAAATTCAAAGGGCATGTTAGGGATTTCATATCTTAGGGTTTTTGTAACTAGAATCTTCTATCTAGTAGTATTTAAGGAGCTTACAACATGTGTAAGCCCTTGTTCCAGTTTTTCTTCAAAATATTTTGTAAATCCTTTTATATAAAATTAAAGTTTGGTGTTTGTGTTTGAGCAATTTAATTCCTTTTAATGTTTATTTAAAGTCGGTATAAATTAATGAAGATTAACCGAGTTCCATTTAAAAATTGTGAAAGCTTTGTGTGATTAAAGTTTTTCAAAAAGGTTTTAAAAGTTTCTATTTTCAGAAAATTGAGTTTCTTGGAAAGTGAAAGTGGACTGAGGACTTTGATTTTCTGAGAGTGAAAAGATTTTGAAACGTTTGGTTTAAGTTTTGGAAGAGTTTTTAGAAAAGATTTTTTAAGTAAGTAAAAGAAAACAGAATATTGGATAAATACTTGTGTTTTGCTTTTGACTTTTCTTGGCAGGTTTAAGTACTTGGTTGATTTAGTTCAGCATACACCCGGGTGTATTTGGAGGTGGATTTATCATCCACAAGAACCCTGGATGTGGGGTTCTTAGCTAAACTCTTTTTCCTGTTTGAATTTTCAAAAAATATGAGGTTTATGTGAATTTGGTGCAAAGTGTTGATTGTGTTTGGAAGGTGTTTGATTTGTGTTCTTGTGAGTCTGTATGCATGTTAGAAGATCATAGGGTCAGTTTGAATAGGTGTTAGAGTGATTTACTTTGAAAAAGTTGAAGTTCAAAATATAAAAGGTTGTTTGGATACATGTTTTAGCAGGGTTCTAAATCTTGGAATTTGTTTCAAAAACGTGTTATAATCTTTGAAAAGGTTTGTGTTGAGTTTTATATTAGTTTTGGATAAGTGTGGGTAGGATTTGTAGCAAGTTGAGCATTCTAAAAGTGAAAAAGCTTATAAAATCCTGCATATGTCATTTTGTGCTTGATTTTCTTGGTATTATGAACTTGAATCTTGCATTCTGTTAGGATTTAGAGCATTGTAGGCTTGCAAGTGTATTGTGTAACTTTTTGTGAGATTGTATGCTAGATTTGGACAATTGAAGTTGAATTTTGAGCAAGTAAAAAGCATCAAATACCCACCAGTCCTCTCATTAGACCACATCAACATTAAAGTGCTTTTGGTGTGCTTGGTTTTGTGATTTTCTGTGATTAAGGTGTGTACTATCTGCTAATTTTGACTCCCTTCACTCAGAAAGAGTGAAGGGGTGCCCTCTTGTCCACAAAACCAACACCAAATAAGCTCAAAGCCAAATCCTTTTGGCTTACACCACCTGTGAAGAAAGAAAATAGAACTTGTGTTCTTGTTTAAAATCTGGCCACGTTTTATATTTGATTTTGACTTAATCAGTGGTAAAAAAGGATTTGTGTTTGAGTTTACAAGTCATTAAGGGTCACTGTTTGGATTGGAAAAGAAAAAAAATAAAAAAAGAAAATTTTTACAAAAAACATACCCGCAACGGACTCGAACCCCAGACCTCTCGCTGGAGGAGTAAGGGCTCTACCGTTGATCTAGATAGTTTTTTACGTTAGGGTTTGTTTTCAAACTTTATTTAACCCCTTTCTTTCTTTGACTTATTTTAATTAAGCCGTGACTTAATAAGCCATTCCTGGCTTATTGGCTTGTTGTTTTTGCTTGTTTTTATTTTTCCTAGGTTAGAAATACTTATTAGGATTTTTCTGGCTATTAGTTTAATTTTTCTTTTTCTTTATTTATTTTTTATCATTTATTAATTAGACGTTTTTTTATTGATTCATTAAAAAATAGAAAAAAGTAGTTTTTAATTAGGGAAAAATAGTTTTTAGGTTTTAATTCTTATTTTTGAGGTTTACATATCAAAAAGTTTTCAAAAACTTTAATTTTTAATTTTATTTAATTTTAGGGTTTTTAGACAACTTTAAAAATTAATATAAAATTAATTAAAAAGGTTTCAGAAACTTTAATTTACATTTTCTTCTTAGTTAGAATATTTAGGATTTTTGAGAATTTTTTAGAATTCATTTGAGAACTTTTAATTTTTTAGATTATTTTAATATTATTTTATTCATAAAAATAAAAAGTTTTATTTTTAACTTTTTTTCATTTTTCCTAGATTCTAGACATTAAAATAGGACCTTTGTCACTTTCCAATTAATTTTTAGGCTTTTCAATTAATTTTTAGAATTAATTTAAGATTTAATAGATTTTAATAGTTTTTAGGAGTTTAAAAATAGTTTAATTTGGTTTTAAAATTTTTAAAAATAGTTTTTAGTTTAATTAGGACATTTTTGAGGTTTACAAATTATAAAATCTTGTTTAGGGCTTTTTAATATTTAAAAGTGATTTTTAGGGCTTTAATTGGCATTAAAAAGTCATTATTAAATTAATTAAAAGGTTTTGGCAAGTTTGAATTTTTTGTAAACTCTTAGAATATTATTGTGGATTTTTAGTAATTTTTACGAATTTTTAGATTAAAATTTTAAATTTTGCACTTTTTACGTTTCTACGTCGTAACTTTCTAGTAGTGTTTTCGCCCTATTTTTCTATTTTTTTCGTCTTCGTCATTTTCTCTTCTTTTCCTCTTGTTAATAATCAAAAACAAAATCAATCATTCATTACAAAACGCACTAGCCTCCTCGAGAACGAACTCACTTTTCTTAAGGTTCATTCGCACACGGTTTTCCTAAATCGTCGTGCACGCTTACCCTATTTTATTGCTCTTTTCCTAAAGGGTAGTAAAAACACTACATCAGACATCGAGATTGGGCATACAATACACGGAAATAAGGGTGGTATCGACATGAGCTTTGGCGTGTGTGACGAAGGTAGATTTAATGATGTGGTGGCTGGTAAGAAATAAGGTGACAGAGAGGCGGCGTTGGGTGATGAAAAGACTTGTTGAGACATCAGAAACATATATGTTTCACGCGAAAAACATACATGTTTCACGCGAAAAACATACATATTTCACGCAAAAAACATACATGTTTCCAGTGAAAAACATACATGTCCTGTGCGAAACATACTTGTCCTTCTCGAAACATACATGTCCTGCGCGAAACATACTTGTCCTTCTCGAAACACACATGTCCTGTGCGAAACATACTTGTCCTTCTCGAAACATACATGTTTCCAGTGAAAAACATACATGTCCTGTGCGAAACATACTTGTCCTTCTCGAAACATACATGTCCTGCGCGAAACATACATGTTCTACGCAAAAACTATATTGTTTTTTATATAAAAATTAATTGCAGTCGTGTGTTTTTTGATAAAAACATACATGTCCTCTAAAAAAACCATACATGTATTTTAAGTTAAAAAATCATACACGTCCTTTACGCAGCATAGCAACATACATGATCCTCTAAAAATTGTTTTAAAAAACATACATGACCTATAGGCAAAAAAACATACATGTCTGTTAAGTTAAAAAATCATACATGTCCTTCACGCAGCAGAGTAACATACATGATCCTTTACAAACTGTTTTAAAAATCATACATGACCTATATTAAACCGAAACCGTACATGTCTTTTATGCTAAAAACATTCATGTATGATTGGCATAAAAACATACATGGCTGTTAAAAAACACACGTATTATTATCCTGAACAAAAAAATCAGATCGACATGTTTAAAAAAAATACAGATCGTAATTTTTTTAGGAAAGAGCAGATCGACATTTAAAAAAAAGAGATATACATGGTTGGTTTAATTAAAATCTTCCCTGCTTTTATGGATAATAAAACTTTCTATAATTTGTAAAAAACATTCTTTTACCTTATTGCCCTTCATCTTTTATTCCTATTAAATTAAATTAAATCAATTATCTAAATTCTGATTGGTTCAATATAGTTCTGATAGTTCTGACACTTAATATGGTTCTGACAAGAAAGCCCCCCTATATATATATACATATATATATATATATATATATATATATATATATATATATATATATATTCCACTCCTTAGTGTTGCATTCCTTGTTGACAATCAGTTATGCATATCTAAAATCTCTTCTTATTCTATTTTCTCAATTTTCATGAATCTTGAAATAACATACTTATACAAGTTCACACTGAATTTTGTATTGTGTTGTTGACAGAAACTTGCCGCCTACCAGAATTCATAGGGCTGATGGACCTAGGAGATCCCGCCGGGCTACTATGGAAAGAATCATTACAAAAAGGGTGAAGAAACCAGTTGCTGAATATGGAAAGAGCCGAGAGACTCAAACTAAAGCTGAAGGTTCTTGATGCACAAAAGGATGTTCGCACAAGACCTTCATGTCTGGAAAGCCACACTCCTTCAAAAGGACCGAAGTCGTTGTTGGTTTGAAAAGATGGAGCAAGTGTTTGGAACTTGCAAATGGGCTGAAGAGGATAAGGTAATTTATGCTGCTAGTACTTTGGAAGGTATTGCACTTACATGATGGAATGGGAATATTTGAACCTTAGGTCTTGATAATGCAAACCAAATCCCTTGGAGCGAGCTATGGAACTTACAAATGAAAAATGATGATATTGAAGCTTACACTAATAGGTTTCATGAGTTGGCCTTAATGTGTCCTGAAATGGTTCCAGATGAGAAGAAGAAAATAAAAAGGTATGTCAAGGGCTTTCCTGAAAGTATTAAAGGACACATTACTTCATCAAAAACTTCTTCCCTACATGAAGCAGTGAACATGGCTCGTGAATTGGTCGAGCAGTCTGTGGAAGGTAAAGCTGCCAAGTTAAATGCTAATAACAAACAGAAATAGGAGGAGAATAAAGGAAACACTCAAGGGAAAAATCAGGGCAATAACTGTAACAACAACCGAGGGAACAATAGAAACTCCAACAGGAATAATAATCGATAAGCCAACAAGAGGCAAGAGACAACAACTATGTATGCAACTGCTCCTGCTGTTCCTTCTGCTCCTTTTGTTCCTACTGCTCCTGTTACTCCTGCTGCTTCTGTTACTCTTGCTGCTCCTACTACTCTTGCTACTCCTGCTGGCAGACGAGGTTATACTGGGAAGCTGCCCAAGTGTGATCTATGCAATTGGCATCCTCCTGTCGCTGTGTATCCTACTAGGTGTACAGTTTGTAATAGGTTTGGCCATAAGTAAGGGTACTGTAATGTGGTGTGCTATGGCTGTGGTGAAAAAGGTCATATCCAGAATAGGTGTCCGAAAGCTAAGGATCCACGGAGTGATGGATCCCGAGGCAGGGTGTATCATGTGGGTAATAACGCTCAGAAGAATCCTCAAGTGGTTGTGGGTACGTATCTTCTTAACGATCACTATGTTAGTGTTTTATTCAATTCTGGTGCTGAAAAAAGTTTCGTTTCTTCTGCCTTTATTCCTTTCATTGATATTACTCCTTCTGCTTTAGACACTAGCTATTAAGTAGAATTAGCCGACGGTAAGATTGTTAGTACTAATAAAGTCTTGCGTGGCTGTACCCTCGACTTGCTTAGTCATTTGTTTTTAATCGACCTTTCACCGACGCGTCTTGGTAGTTTTGATGTTATTGTTGGTATGGATTGGTTAGCGTCTCATCGTGCTGTCATTGTTTGTTTTGAACGAATCTTGCGTATTCCTCTTTCTTCGGGTAAAACCTTAGAACTTCGCGACGAGAAGCCGCATGATAATCCGAAATCTCTTCTTTGTATCAAGGCTGATGAGAAAAAGCTTGATGACATTCGTATCGTTTGTGATTTTCCTAGAGTCTTCCCAGACGAATTATCAGGATTACCTCCTGTGCGCGAAGTTGAATTTCTTATCGATCTTATTCCGGGTGCACTACATGTTGGCAAATCGCCTTATCGTTTAGCCCGATCTGAAATGAGTGAATTATCGAATCAGCTTAAGGAATTACAAGAGAAAGGTTTCATTAGACCGAGTCATTCGCCATGGGGAGCGCCTGTGCTCTTTGTTAAGAAAAACGATGGTGCAATGAGAATGTGTATTGACTATAGGGAATTGAATAAGCTGACAATCAAAAATCGTTACCCTCTTCCTCGTATAGATGACTTATTTGACCAATTGCAAGGTGCATGTTGTTTCTCCAAGATAGACCTTCGTTCAGGTTATCATCAGTTAAGAGTGCATGAAAGTGACATCTCCAAAACCGCTTTTAGAACCCGTTATTGACACTTTGAATTTACCGTTATGCCATTCGGTCTTACCAATGCTCCTGTCTTTTTTATGGACCTAATGAACCGTGTTTGCAAACCCTACCTTGAAAAATTTGCCATAGTCTTTATTGACGACATCCTCATCTACTCGAAATCTAAAAAAGATCATGAAAATCATCTGATAACAATCTTAAGTCTTCTAGAGAAAGAAAAGTTGTATGCCAAATTCTCTAAGTGTGAATTTTGGTTGAAAGAGGTTCAGTTTTTAGAACACGTGGTAAATCAGGAGGGTATACATGATAGTTGTAAAATTAGATACTTGCTTTAGGAAAAACAAGCAACTAAAATATAAGGCAAGTGGGCACGACAATTTAGGAAACCCGTGTGTGAATGACCCTAGTGAGTTCGTTCTTGAGGAGGCACGTGCGTTGTGTAATGAATTGATTAATGATGATTTTATTGTTATGAAAAGAAAAGAGAAATAAGAAAGAAATGACGGTTACGAAGACGGATCGAGCTAAGACGAAAAGGCGTTCACGTAAAACAGTAAAAAACTACAAAATTAAAATTTTAAAACCTAAAAATTAACTAAAAGCTAAAAGTAGTCTAAAATAATATAAATAAGAATAAAAATCCAATAAAAATATTTTAAAACCTTTTATTAATTAAATATTCAATTTTAAATGCTAATTAAAGCCCTAAAATTAAATATAATTAATCAAAATGTCCAAAATATGATTTTATTGAACAAATAACTTACTTATATTATCTAAAGACTAAAAAGTATTTTTCCTAAATTTTAAAAACTACTTTTCTATTTTTAAATCACTAAAAACTATTTTAAAACTAAAATAATTATAAAAAATAATAAAATAATCTACCAATTTTAAAAATCCTAATTTACTCTAATGAACAGGAGAAAAATGAAAAAGTTTGAAAAATAATAAATTTACCACTAAAAGACAAAAACAGTTTAAATTAAACCCTAATTAAGCTAAATTAATTTAAAAAAAAATAAAAAGATGAACAGTAAGAACTTTTTTAACCAAAAATCATAAATTATTTTTCTAAATCTAACAAAATTTTTAAAACTAAAAAATAATGATTTTTTCCACTAAATGCCAAAAACAGTAATTAAAAAGTTAATTAAAATAGCTATAAATCCTAAAAAATACCAAATGAACAGTAATAAAAATTCTAATTAATCAGAAAAATAAAAAATAAAATTAGAAAAATAATGGCACGAGTTTCAGACCTTAACTCCTAAATTCACCCACTAAAGACAAAAAAGTTCAAAACCTGATAGTGACATGTGACTGGATTTGTCCTTTAGCTTAGCAGTGGTAACTACAAAGCTAGCAGTAGGAAAGGAGTTCCCACTGGTAGTGTTAATTTTTGTTCAGAAAAGCTATAAGCTTAGGAAAGCTTATATTGAGTGCTTATTTTGGACAAAAAGGCACCCTTATACTCAGTTGAGTATAAGGAGTCAAATTAAACACAAAAACAAGCAAGTCCTAACACAAAATCAATCACAATGGGCACAAAAAGTTACTGATAAACTAGAAATGTTTCTGATGAACAGTAAGGTATAGATTACATGCATAAAAATGAGATTCAATGGCTTAGAACTTGCATACAATCCAATCAAGTGACAAATAAATGATAGCAAACCCTAACTAGACCTACAACCTATCAGACTACAAGATTTGAGGCACAATTAAACACAAAACATGGCAAAACAAAGTCTTACTGATTTTGACCACTTTTCCCAAATTCTTAGCATACAACTTGTTTTAAAACCTTTCCAAAATGAAACCTAAGTGCATATTTTACCTAACAACTATCTAGTGAGTATGTCAAACTGATTTTTAACTCAAAAATCTATCAAATATCTCAGTCAATATGCAAATCCAAACACCCCTTAAAATCTGAACATGAAGTTTTTCAAGCCAAATCAATTTGAATCATAACAATGCTGATCAAATCTTAGTCTAACATGCAATAACACTTAACATGAGTAATATCATACCATTTAACAAACACTTAACAATTTTTCAAAAAAAAATCATACCAAATCAAATAAGAAAACTGAAAATGGGAACAAGGAAGTACCTTGTTGGACCTACATCCAGGCCCAACAATGGCTGCTAGCCATCTCCTAACAGGCCCGGGCTTGTGCAGAACACTTGGACAACAAGAAAGCTCAAAGGAAAGCTGCTAAGAAAAATACACAAACACAATATGCACTTTCTGATTTTTGAAACTTTTTAAAACCTTTTCACCAAACAATAACCTTATAACCAATGAAATTGTTTTAGAAAACAAATATAAATTTCAGATTTCCAAGGATCCAAGTCCACTTCCACTTTCTTGGATCTTAGATTTTTGAAAATTAAAACCCTTTTTTAAAACTTCAAAAACACAAAGTGTTTAAACAATTTTTATGGAACTCAGCTAGCTCAATACTCACACACCAAACTTTTAAAAATCATAAAAAGGAATTAGTTTACTCAAATACCAAACTTTTATATTGATAAAAAGGGATTACAAGTGAATAAGAGCTAAAACTGGAACAAGGGGTATGCACATGTTGCACCCTCCTTATATAGGCCTAAACAGAACCTTCTAGTGCTAGGAATAAAATATTAATAAACTTGAAACCCTAATTTCTAAAAATCCGAATATGCCCTTTGGTCTTGTTTGAAAAATCAGTCAACATGGCCTCTTGTGAAGATGTTGACATGGCCAGCTATTGTGAGGTGATCAGGAACGTTTATAAGTCCTTGGGGGCCAAGTAGTGTGATCCATCCGTTGGTCTTGTCGGTTTTAGGGTTTTGAGGGAAAGGGACGTTGCAGGGGTGGGCCCTACCCAACACATGGGTGTATTGGGGTCATGTTTTGTGTGTGGGTTTGGGTGAGGATGGAGTGAATCAAGGATCTGGAGCATATTTAGCATTTTCCCTTTGTTTTGTGATTAATTCATCCTGGGCAGATATTAGGGTTTAAGGGGTGATTAGGGGGCGTTTAATGTGTTTTTGGGGGTGGATTATTTAATAATTGTGTTTGGGTAGGAAAGTTGGGGGGTTTGACTGGATGGTTGACCTAGTTTATTAATTAAACTCGTGAGTGGAAGGGTGACTGGGATGGGGAAGTGAGGTGGTGAGGAGTGATTGGTGGAGTGGGATGATGTGGATGGATGATTGGATGGGAGGAGTTTGGATGTCTTGGCAGTTTGGCCCCCTTAAGTTTCCTTCTTTCTTCATGTTGTAATAAACAGCAACTAACTTCATTTCCCTTTATAAATAAGTTTGGGAAGTTGACATTTTTGGCACAAAATGTTTTCTAGCTTGTAAACAAGGACCTTTAATGCATATTTTGGATTCTTCAAGGGTAAAACTTGTATAATCTTCAAACATGGAGGACCTTTGTTTTCAAATGATGATTTCTTCAAGGGCTTATCTTGCCAAGTCTTCAAAAATGAGGGAGTAAAGTTGCCAATCTTCAAAACTTCAAGGTCATTTTTGGAAATTCCATATTTGGGCCCGGTTCATTGTGCGGCTTCGTTTCCCGTGTTCGTTTTTGAATGATTCTTGTGATCTTTTTATCTTTTCCTCAATATCCGTACCTAAAATACACAAGCAACAAACACGAGCATATATTTGGCAGTTTTAATGATATTTTATGCATTTTAAGCCCGATTTGGACGATGAGACTATGTATAAAAGCAGTCTCATCACTCGCCCATACTAAACCATTGTCGTGCCCTCACACAATGCTAGAATAAAGTATCGTAGCATCTCCAAAATTCATTTTTATTCACTTTATTGAAATGATAAACTAGCTATACTACTACTATTGCTACTACTTGTGTTTTAGACATAATGTATGATTTTCATCGCAAAATGGGACGTTTAGGTTCATAGAATAAGAACACGTGAATGCTTCGTTAGAAATAATTTCATCGTCCTCGATTTTCACCCAATTCCATGCCAAGCGTGCAACGAGATCATTGTCATTATAAGTTAGTAATGCTAACACTACTCATATGCCCTAATCACGTACTTATCCTCCCATTATTCCTAAGTTGTATCTCTTATATTTTATTATGTCTTGAATGTTTCACGAGGATACATTGTTTGACTTATGCGATAATAGAGATTTAGGTCTAAAAATAGAGTCCTAACGGTGTAACTAAGACCATCAAATCAATAACCCCTCCTAATAGACAACGATGTCAAAAAATTAAGTTGACAAGAAGAATCGATAAACACGGTTTTATAACGGTTTTGAACATGAGACTTATTACCAAGACTTTTATACGCCCCCTAACGGAAGGGCCTTATTATCTGTGGTTTACCTCCATCTTTTATTCAACTTCGCCATGAAGCTTTTATTATGACTTCGGTCTTGCCTTGCCTTTTATTATCCGCCTCATCGGTGGTTTTATTAGCCAAAGACGTATATCCTCAACTAAAGCGAATTTTGGATCTTTAAAGCTTCGAAGATTAAGGCTTGATTCACTTTCAATTTTGCATAGATTTTTCGGCCTTGTGGGGCTTCAAATTGTTTGCTAGATTTAGGTGAGCACTTGAAATCTTATTATTGGGTGAAGCTTTCGATTATTCGGGTTGCCAATACTTCAAAACCGTGACGCTGGCGATACCTTAATGTCTTCCCAATTTAATTACACGGAAGCTACTAGAAAAGACTAGAAACCCAACAATCCTAACTAAACCGCTAAGTCAATAATTATTAAGCAAAAAATATTTACAAGCGAAGGGAGAATAAGCAAACAACGAGAACACATGATTTTTTGAAAGAATACGAGTACTCTACGTTTAGCATAGTAACTTATAGTTAACTCTATCATTTCTCGTCCTCATTTAAGAGACTTAGCCTAATGTGTAGTTAAGGAACCAAAGCTAAGTGCTCAACACGCACGGTCGAGTCAAAAATTACTCTTATTCTCGCCATCGAAAAATCTACATTCGTGTCTTCAAACACTTATAAAACATGAGAAAAATTTTAAAATTTGGCCATTTTTAGCCTTATTTTGCAACAAAAACGATAACAAAAAGATAAACTTTGGAAAGCGTGAAGGTTTGGCAAGGAAAGTATCTATTCACCCCCCCCCCCCATACTAAAGTTAAACATTGTCCTCAATGTTTCGAGTCCAGGGGTGCAAACACCCCCATACTAGAGACGTAGTCGAATGCCTAATCTATCATGGAAAGGGTGTAACCAATAAATTAATAGCCGTTTATGAAGTGTGCTAAAAACCTAGGGTTAGAACATCAAAAGGATATATCATGGATATTGAGAAATGTCTTCAGAGCAAACGATCGAGTGCTCCCATAAAACGAACACGAGAGGCTCCAATCGTGAAGATCATGATCTAAAAAACCACAATGCACAAACAACCACGGAACAAAGGTTGTAAGGGCACAAATCCCCTCACATTAAACTACATTAGAAAGCAATAATATGTACATGGATAAGCATGGGTTTCCCCCACGAGGCACCTTGTTTTTGATAACCGAGTCAAAAGCTCGACTTGAATCCCCATAAATGTGATCATTTAGGGATAATCATGGTGTGGTCAATTTTAGTGGGGCTTACATGATAAACAAGGCCCAAAACAACCGGTATAAAGGACTAAGTCCTTTGATGGTGCAAAATACCGGGATCGAAGATGGCGTTCTCGTTTTCATTGGAAAAACAAATCAACGCCACTTCATCATGTGCCAACAAAAACCCAAAGGGTTTCAAGAAAATTGATGAGAAGAAATAGAAGGGTGGGACAATGGGCAAGTCATGAAAACATTGAGCTACTCGAGGTAGACTCGCACCAATCAAATAAAAAGATTTTCCATTTATTTCATCGGTGGAAGACCGAGATTTCCCTTTATAAGCAATTCCGGGATCAAATATATCGTCCTTGGTGGAGAAAGGGAAGGGAACATAAGGGGATTCCCCCACACTAAGTCCACACAAAGCATCGTCAAAAGGAGATGACGAGCTTGTAGTACTCAAAACACGTGGTGATGACGCAGTTAGAGTTGTAGAAAAATATTTTAAATCCAATTTAAAATCTTTTCCTTTTTCATCTTTTAAACTCTCCTTATGAAAACCCGATTTAATTATGTCAAAAATATTTGGTGTTTCTAAAGCAATGTTAGTCACACTAAAAATTCTCACATTTGAAAAGCGTTTTGGTATAGGTGGTGGTAAGTTCTCAAATCTTTTGTCAACAAAGAAAACTCCCCCATCGGGATCAACATATTCATCATCCGAAGAATCATTCACAATTGGAATCGTAGGCTTAACACTCTTAACCTCCACCGGCGGAGGGGACGGAACTTCATTTTTCTCAACAACTTCTAAAACTCTTTTTGAAATCTTTTTGCAAATGTTTTTGATGGGATTGACATTGTACAAAGACGTGATAGAATACACATGAGAAAGTGTGGAGTTTTGAGTTGCGTTAATGACGAGTTCTTCCTCATTGAAACGAAGAGTGATTTTCCTTGCATGCACATCGATAAGTGCTCTCGAGGTATCCAAAAAAGATCGACCTAAAATTAGAGGAACTTTAGGATCGATGGGAATATCAACAACAATAAAGTCTACGGGATAGTAGAACTTTCCAACTTTCACGAAGACGTCCTCGGCTACTCCATAAGCTAGAATCGTAGAATGATCGGCCATCTCGATTGACATTCTTGAAGGAGTGAGATTGGGAAGATTGAGCGATTTAAAAATCTCAAGAGGCATCAAATTAATACTAGCACCAAGATCGGCCAAGGCGTAGCATTCTTCCATGTCTTGTATAGCACATGGGATTAAAAACTTGCCGGGATCACCGACTTTTTGAGGTATGTGGCTTAGAAAAACCGATGAACAACTAGACGATTTTTGCAATTTTTCTTTGTTATTCAACATACTTTTGAAGTTCGCGGCAAATCGAGGCATCATGACTAAGGCGTCGGCAAAACTTATATTAAAATGCAAGTCACGAAACATTTTCATGAAAAGTTCAAATTGATAATTATTTCGTTCTTGTGTCGTTTCTTTGTCTCGTCTTGAAGGGTAAGGTAAGGGTGGTGTGGGTTGGGGCATAGGCATAGGCCTTTGAATCTCGGGTTCCATGATTGGTGTAGGTTCAACCGTAGGTGTGGTTTGAGCGGTACTTCGTGGGCTTGGAATGTGCTCCTTTTCTACCACCACCTCGGGTTTTTTCTCTTTTTCCTTATCCATAGAAGTACTTGGACGAGAAATGGGTTCTTTGAAAGTTTTACCACTACGAGTAGTAATAACCTTCAATTCTCCTTTCGGGTTCACGATGGTATCACTAGGAAGACCACCCGAAGAAGAGGGCTTACACATGATAGCTTCAAACATTTTTCCCATTCGGTCTTCAAACTTAGATTGCCTAGCATCCGCTTTTAACAACTCTTGCTTAATCTCATGTTGACCTTGCTCCATTTTTTGTTGATTTTGTTGGAGTCGTTGGACATTTCCTTCCATTTTATTAGCATGAGTTTTAAGTTCATTAGCAAGTTCGTTTTTAAGCTCGTTTTTCATCTCGGACCTTAAGTTAACCATTTCACGTCGCATATTATCAAACTTAGCATCGTTTGCCTTAGCATAATTCAAAAACTCTCCTTGAAGATTTTTGGTGTGATCGTTTTGAAAACCTTGAGTAGTAGTTTGAAAATCACGGTTTTGGTTTTGGTTTGAAATTTGCCCATTTCCACTTTGATAATTACCCTTGTTGTAATTACGTTGATTGCCTTGATAATTACCACCTTGGTTGTTGTTTCGATAATTATTAACATTTTGATTTGGTGGAGCTTGATTTTGGCGGGAACCTTGACTGTTTTGGTTATAAGTTCCCGTGGCTACATAAGCACTCGAAGTGTTACCATCCGCGGTAATGCACTCGGAAAGATCATGAGCTCCACCACACGACAAACAACTCTTAGAAACCGCTTTAACTGAAGCGGAATTTGAAGCTTCTTGAGCTTTCTAATGGGACATAAGGCTAGCAAATCTATCAAAAAACCGATTTTCTTCATTTGCTTCATCATGTAAGGCATTGATACTACGAGACGATGATGAGCCCATTTTGGCAACACTCGGTGTGTTAGGAGGGCTATAAACCTTAGACCTATTCTCAATTATGACCAAAGCTTCCTCGACCGTTTTACACAAAAAATTACCACCCGCGGCGGCATTTAAATAATCTCTTTCATGATCATTAAGTCCATTGTAAAACGTGTCGATTTGATGTAAGTCGGAAAAACCGTGATGAGGACATTCATGTAACATTATCTTAAACCTATTCCAAGCCGTTGAAAAACTTTCATTTGATTCTTGTGAAAATTTAGAAATCTCATTTTTCAAATGAGTAGTCTTAGAGGGCGGAAAAAATTGGTTCACGAATTTTGAAACGAGATCCTTCCACGTCAATATAGAATTGGGTGGCTCTTTCTCTAACCAAATTTTAGCGGGCCCCGCTAAGGAATACGGAAAAAGCATCATATTAATCGAGTCATTCGAGACATCCTTAAATTTGCAAGTGGCAGTAAGACGATTGAATTGGCGGATATGGTTGTGGGGATTGTCCTTCTCATCACCACGGAATTTGTTGTTTTGGATCATCGACAACAAACCCGTTTTCACCTCAAAATTCTCCGCAAGGATAGCGGGAATCACAATAGCTTCTCCATAACCCTCGGTGGGTGCTTGAAGTAACTCCATCATAGTTCGATTCGCCATGGTTGGTGCTTCTCGTACAATGGGTTCGTCAATAGGAGACTCCTCACTAGAATGAGTTGGAGTGGGAGTTTTGTTCTTTCGTCTACGTGCACGTTTTGCTTGATTACGAGTTAGCATAAACGTCACGTACAGGAGACGAGCAAAGAAGATTCTTTTTGGTGTTTTGTATTTTTTCAATTTTTTTTGTTGTTTTTGATGGTATTAACCTTTTTTGGAAATTGGTGAATCTATTAAGTAGACACAAATCTACAAATCTCCTCCTTAATCAAATCTCTCGATTAAAGAAGACTCAAGGGATGAAAACGATCACGTGGAGTGAACGCCTTCGATGACTTTAGAACGATGGTGGAACACCAAATCGTTCAAGAGGGTTTAATCAATAGAAACCAAGAAAATATATATGATATGTAATAATACTTTGGGCGGCAAAACCCTCGATTAGCTCTCAAAATCAAATACTCACAAGCAAGTGGAGGAAACGAGGCGGCGCGAAGCACTTAAGAGCCTTTTTCCTTTAGGTGGTGAAATACAACCGCCTTATACCCACCTTATAGTATGTATTTTTCAAAATCGAGCTTCACGAAAGTATTTATCTATTTTTGCCTTTTTTTTCTTTGGTTTGAGATTCGAATACAATGATTGGGTAATGACCTCCCAAGTCAAGGTTGTGATTTCTCACGTATTTGGAGTACTTGTGAATTTAT
Organism: Glebionis coronaria; assembly: GCA_025667525.1. Classification (NCBI taxonomy): domain Eukaryota; kingdom Viridiplantae; phylum Streptophyta; class Magnoliopsida; order Asterales; family Asteraceae; genus Glebionis; species Glebionis coronaria. Next base: position 223,046,171 of record CM046882.1, on the reverse strand, counting down.
TGTTCTACGTATACAATATAGTAATAATATTCACACAAAAACCGAAAAACGATAATACGTATTAGTAGAGTGCTACTAATACAAATACTAATTATGGTTAGTATATAAAAACAACAATTCCAATCAAAACACAACACGCCTCCCCGGCAGCGGCGCCACAAATGATAGTTGTAAAATTAGATACTTGCTTTAGGAAAAACAAGCAACTAAAATATAGGGCAAGTGGGCACGACGATTTAGGAAACCCGTGTGTGAATGACCCTAGTGAGTTCGTTCTCGAGGAGGCACGTGCGTTGTGTAATGAATTGATTAATGATGATTTTATTGTTATGAGAAGAAAAGAGAAATAAGAAAGAAATGACAGTTACGAAGACGGATCGAGCTAAGACGAAAAGGCGTTCACGTAAAACCGTAAAAAACTACAAAATTAAAATTTTAAAACCTAAAAATTAATTAAAAGCTAAAAGTAGTCCAAAATAATATAAATAAGAATAAAAATCCAATAAAAATATTTTAAAACCTTTTATTAATTAAATATTCAATTTTAAATGCTAATTAAAGCCCTAAAATTAAATATAATTAATCAAAATGTCCAAAATATGATTTTATTGAACAAATAACTTACTTATATTATCTAAAGACTAAAAAGTATTTTTCCTAAATTTTAAAAACTACTTTTCTATTTTTAAATCACTAAAAACTATTTTAAAACTAAAATAATTATAAAAAATAATAAAATAATGCTAAAAATAATCTACCAATTTTAAAAATCCTAATTTACTCTAATGAACAGGAGAAAAATGAAAAAGTTTGAAAAATAATAAATTTACCACTAAAAGACAAAAACAGTTTAAATTAAACCCTAATTAAGCTAAATTAATTTTAAAAAATAATAAAAAGATGAACAGTAAGAACTTTTTAACCAAAAATCTTAAATTATTTTTCTGAATCTAACAAAATTTTTAAAACTCAAAAATAATGATTTTTTCCACTAAATGCCAAAAACGGTAATTAAAAAGTTAATTAAAATAGCTGTAAATCCTAAAAAATACCAAATGAACAGTAACAAAAATTCTAATTAATCAGAAAAATCAAAAATAAAATTAGAAAAATAATGGCACAAGTTTCAGACCTTAACTCCTAAATTCACCCACTAAAGACAAAAAAGTTCAAAACCTGATAGTGACATGTGACTGGATTTGTCCTTTAGCTTAGCAGTGGTAACTACAAAGCTAGCAGTGGGAAAGGAGTTCCCACTGGTAGTGTTAATTTTTGTTCAGAAAAGCTATAAGCTTAGGAAAGCTTATATTGAGTGCTTATTTTGGACAAAAAGGCACCCTTATACTCAGTTGAGTATAAGGAGTCAAATTAAACACAAAAACAAGCAAGTCCTAACACAAAATCAATCACAATAGGCACAAAAAGTTACTGATAAACTAGAAATGTTTCTGATGAACAGTAAGGTATAGATTACATGCATAAAAATGAGATTCAATGGCTTAGAACTTGCATACAATCCAATCAAGTGACAAATAAATGATAGCAAACCCTAACTAGACCTACAACCTATCAGACTACAAGATTTGAGGCACAATTAAACACAAAACCTGGCAAAAGAAAGGCTTACTGATTTTGACCACTTTTCCCAAATTCTTTGCATACAACTTGTTTTAAAACCTTTCCAAAATGAAACCTAAGTGCATATTTTACCTAACAACTATCTAGTGAGTATGTCAAACTGATTTTTAACTCAAAAATCTACCAAATATCTCAGTCAATATGCAAATCCAAACACCCCTTAAAATCTGAACATGAAGTTTTTCAAACCAAATCAATTTGAATCATAACAATGCTGATCAAATCTTAGTCTAACATGCAATAACACTTAACATGAGTAATATCATACCATTTAACAAACACTTAACAATTTTTCAAAAAAAAATCATACCAAATCAAATAAGAAAACTGAAAATGGGAACAAGGAAGTACCTTGTTGGACCTACATCCAGGCCCAACAATGGCTGCTAGCCATCTCCTAACAGGCCCAGGCCTGTGCAGAACACTTGGACAACAAGCAAGCTCAAAGGAAACCTGCTAAGAAAAATACACAAACACAATATGCACTTTCTGATTTTTGAAACTTTTTAAAACCTTTTCACCAAACAGTAACCTTATAACCAATGAAATTGTTTTAGAAAACAAGTATAAATTTCAGATTTCCAAGGATCCAAGTCCACTTTCACTTTCTTGGATCTTAGATTTCTGAAAATTAAAACCCTTTTTTAAAACCTCAAAAACACAAAGTGTTTAAACAGTTTTTATGGAACTCAGCTAGCTCAATACTCACACACCAAACTTTTAAAAATCATAAAAAGGAATTACTTTTCTCAAATACCAAACTCTTATATTGATAAAAAGGGATTACAAGTGAATAAGAGCTAAAACTGGAACAAGGGGTATGCACATGTTGCACCCTCCTTATATAGGCCTAAACAGAACCTTCTAGTGCTAGGAATAAAATATTAATAAACTTGAAACCCTAATTTCTAAAAATCCGAATATGCCCTTTGGTCTTGTTTGAAAAATAAGTCAAAATGGCCTCTTGTGAAGATGTTGACATGGCCAGCTATTGTGAGGTGATCAGGAACGTTTATAAGTCCTTGGGGGCCAAGTAGTGTGATCCATCCGTTGGTCTTGTCGGTTTTAGGGTTTTGAGGGAAAGGGACGTTGCAGGGGTGGACCCTACCCAACACATGGGTGTGTTGGGGTCATGTTTTGTGTGTGGGTTTGGGTGAGGATGGAGTGAATCAAGGATCTGGAGCATATTAAGCATTTTCCCTTTGTTTTGTGATTAATTCATCCTGGGCAGATATTAGGGTTTAAGGGGTGATTAGGGGGCGTTTAATCTGTTTTTGGGGGTGGATTATTTAAAAATTGTGTTTGGGTGGGAAAGTTGTGGGGTTTGACTGGATGGTTGACCGAGTTTATTAATTAAACTCGTGAGTGGAAGGGTGACTAGGATGGGGAAGTGAGGTGGTGAGGAGTGATTGGTGGAGTGGGATGATGTGGATGGATGATTGGATGGGAGGAGTTTGGATGTCTTGGCAGTTTGGCCCCCTTAAGTTTCCTTCTTTCTTCATGTTGTAATAAACAACAACTAACTTCATTTCACTTTATAAATAAGTTTGGGCAGTTGACATTTTTGGCACAAAATGTTTTCAAGCTTGTAAACAAGGACCTTTAATGCATATTTTGGATTCTTCAACGGTAAAACTTGTATAATCTTCAAACATGGAGGACCTTTGTTTTCAAATGATGATTTCTTCAAGGGCTTATCTTGCCAAGTCTTCAAAAAGGAGGGACTAAAGTTGCCAATCTTCAAAACTTCAAGGTCATTTTTGGAAATTCCAGATTTGGGCCCGGTTCATTGTGCGGCTTCGTTTCCCGTGTTCGTTTTTGATTGATTCTTGTGATCTTTTTATCTTTTCCTCAATATCCGTACCTAAAATATACAAGCAACAAACACGAGCATATATTTGGCAGTTTTAATGATATTTTATGCATTTTAAGCCCGATTTGGACGATGAGACTATGTATAAAAGCAGTCTCATCAATACACGTGGATCCTAGTAAAGTTGAAGTAGTTAAGAATTGGAAATCTCCTAAATCTCCTACTGAGGTCCGTTCATTTCTCGGGTTAGACGGATACTATCGAATATTCATTGAAAATTTCTCCAAGATTGCTAAGCCTTTAACCCTGCTTACACAAAAGAACAAGGAATACATTTGGAATGAAGAGAAAGAGCAAGCCTTTTGCTTATTAAAGGAGAAATTGTGTAATGCCGCAGTGTTAACACTTCAAGATGGTCCGAATGATTTTGTAGTTTACTGTGATGCTTCCCATCAAGGTTTCGGTTACGTTTTGAAGCAGCGAGGAAAAGTGATTGCTTATGCCTCCAGACAACTTAAAGTCCACGAACAGAACTATACTACTCACGTTTTGGAGTTAGGTGCAGTAGTATTTGCCTTGAAAATCTGGAGACATTATCTTTATGGGACGAAAAGTGTGATATACACTGGTCATAAGAGTCTTCTGTATATCTTTGACCAAAAGGACTTGAATATGCGTCAAAGACGTTGGTTAGAACTCCTTAGTGACTATGAATGTGAAATTAAGTATCACCCAGGAAAGGCTAATGTTGTGGCTAATTCCCTATGTAGAAAGGAAAGACTTAAACCTAGGAGAGTGCGTGCTATAAGCATAATCATTCAATCTAGCCTCAAGGCAAAGATTTTAGAAGCACAGAAGGAAGTTGCAAAGGACTTTAAGGCTCCATCAGAATTGCTGCGAGGATTAGATGCTCAATTTGAAAGGAAAGACGACAGAACAATTTACCTTTTTGGACGGATATGGATACTAGTAGTTGTAAATTCACACTCGTTTAGGAAAACGAGCTAATTAGGGTAAGTATTAAACAAGTGATTTAGGAAAACCACAAGTAAATGACCCAAAGTAGTGGAGAGTTCATTCTCAAGGAGACTAGTGTGTTGTGTGCGAAATGATTAAGTGTTTGTGATTATGATTATGAGAAAAGAAAAGAGAAAAGGATGACGGTTACGGTTATGAATTACACTAAGACGGAAAGTCGTGCACGTAAAACAGTAAAAAGTGACTAAATTTAAAATTAACCTAAAAATTCCTAGAAAATTGTAATAAATCCTAAAAAATGTAATTAGAGTTTAAAAAAAATCAAAAATCACTCAAACCTTTTATTTAAATAATAATTTTTTATGCTAATTAAAGCCCAAAAAATCAATTTAATAAACAAAAAGCCCAAAATGAGATTTTTTAACTTGTAAACCTCTAAAATAACTTAACTAAATTAAAAACAATTTTTGAAAAATTTAAAATTAATTAAAACTATTTAAAAATGAGTAAAAACTATAAAATCTTAAAATAATTCTAGAAATTAATTAAATGACACTAAAATTAATCTAAACATTTTAAAAATCCTAACTTAATGTATTTAAACTAGGAAAAATGAAAAACTTGCAAAAATCTAAAATATAATTTTTAATAATAAAATATTAATAAAAATCCAAAATTTATAAAAAATTATCAAAAGTTGCAAACTAGTTTATTTTAACCTCATAAACATAGAAGTGAACTTGAAATTACCAAAACACCCCTATTGGGCCTTCAAATGGGCCAAAATGAAAAACAATCCACTAAATTGGGCTTTTTGGCCCAATAAGCAAAAAGTTGTCCAAATAAGCCCAAAATCACCTATCTGGCTCAAAATTTGATTTTAAGAACAAAACTATAAAGGCCCAAAAGCTGAAAATGTGTATATCACAGCTTAATTGTCAACAACTTATTCTTAATGGGCTTTTGGCCCATTAAGCCATAAGCTAATGCCATAAGCTCTAATTTGACACACAAGCTTCTTTTGGGATACTTAAGAGATTTGTGAAAAGAAATTTTGAGAAAGCCAAAGAAATAAGCCTGAAATAAGCAAAACCTCTCTACAGAAAACGAAAAAAATAGTCGTTTTTGAGTTCTAGGCTACCTCAAGTGCTGATTCTTGTTGCAAAAGGTTTTAAATGACTTAATTAAGCAAAATGAATAAAAAGTTTTCAAATAAGCACAAAGAAAAAACTGGAATATGAAAATAAGCACTTAGGAAAAAGTCAAGTCTATTGGTTTTCTAGTAAAGCTAAAAGTCAAACCCTAATTTGCTCCAGATTAGTCAAATGGGTCAAATGGTGAAGATTGATCACAAAAAATAAGTTGTTGCAAGTCTGGATAAGCCAAAACGGCTTATGAATAAGCTGATTAAGAATTAACACTAGCAATGGCTAGTTTTGGGTGTCCAGCAGTGGGAAAAGTTGCCACTGCTTGACTTCTTTGACGTTTTGTTTTATGTGAATTTTTGTTGGATTCAAGAAACAAAAAGGCACCCTTATAACCAGTGGGTTGTAAGGAGTCAATATCAATCACAAAATCACAAAATCTAACAGCCAATTAGTATAGTTTAATCCAAAGATCACCAAATATGATACAGACATGTTCATAAGCAGTTTTCAAACAAATAAGCAGTTTTAGCAAGAATAAGCCAACCAAATTGAACCAAATGCACACAACAGCAATAATAAATTCAAATGAACATAAATCAACTGGTTTCATGCAATGATTCAAAGTTTAGAACAAGATTCAAGCTTAAAAAGTTACTAATGAACAAAGAACAAGCAGATTATGAACTTTGCTGATATACTTGACCACAAATCTAATTTCAAACACTCAAATCTCCTTAACATGTTATAAAAACTTGATTTAAACACTTGTTAGCCCTAAGCATGCATACAATCTATGTGTTTCCAAAATCTTAGGTTAAAACATGCACAATCAAACAAGTTATAGCACAATCAAGAAATTGATGTTTAAAGGCTCAAGACTTGCATATATCAGCACAATATCACTTGTATAGCAGATACCAACACTTAACAAACACAAATCCTAACTCAAAATCAAACAAGCACCTTAAATTAGTAAACCCAAACACCCCTTTCACTTTTTAAATCCAAATTTAACAAAGCAAATGTGTGATTCAGTTTTACCCATGCCTAATGTAGCATCATAACATCAATATCATGTAGTATCAAGCAGATTTAAGCCACAAGAATACCTCTTATAACAACAGAACACAAAATCACAAAAATCAAGTACTTTATCAGATTTGGGGTAAGAAGGCTCAAACCTCATGAATGTACATCCACACTCACAAATTTTTGAGTTATGTGCCTAGCTTAACAAGGCACAAGCTTCCACAAAGCTGCTAAGAGTAACAAGGTTAGAACAAGTAATATTTAAAACTGAAAATTAGAAAATAAATCTGATTAGTGCAACCTTTGTACCCACTCCTTGATTATCCCTAAACCACAAGCTCACAACACCTTAAAAATCTTCTTACCAGGGTGTATAGATCAGTTGTAATCAAAAATTCCAAGGATGTACCAAAGACTTAGCAAAATATCAGATTTTTGAAGATTATGCAATTTCTTGCACAATCTTTGAAAACAGGTTTTGAGCTTTCAAAATCATAAACATGAAACAATAACAAGCATAAATTAAGATTGGCACTTAGATTTATTCAAATATTCAAACACATTTTCATTAAACTTGAAAAGGGATTTACAGAATTTTGAACAAGGAAAAACCAAGACCAAATGTAAATGTTGCAGCCCTATTCCTTTATATAGGCTACAATGAGACTAAGACACGGAATAAAAACGTAAACCATAAGTGATTGATCTACCAAATATGCCCTTGCTGAATTTGAATTCTCTTGAACATGTGAAGTTATCTTGGACTTTTGTGTGAGGTGTAAAGGGTGGAATTGTGATCAAGGGTTCACATGAAGCTTAGAATGTAAGCAGCATTGTGGATGGTTGGATGGCTGGCACTATTTTGGCTTCTTCCCCAAAACGTGTGTAGGAGGTTTATCATGTGAGCTTGGTGGTGATGAGGTGGCAAGTTTAAGGTGTGGGTTATGTTTATGACCACCCTAATCATAATTCTGGAAGGTTTGGAGGTTTAATTTTGCCTTAAACAAAAACCCCTAATCTTGTTCTTGAGATGAATAGTGCATGTTTTAATCTTGTTTTGAGTTTAAAAAGTTGTTAACCGCGTGTTTTTAAATTAATTAATATTAAGTTAAACGGTTAGGGTGAGTGGGATGTGACATGGCAAAAGGGAGAGAGTGATTAGCTAGTGGGATTTGGTGGGTGAGGTGGCAGACTATGGTTGGTTAAGGTAACTTCCATTGTTTGCCAAGTTTGGACCCTTGGCTTCTTTCTTCTTTCCATTCATGTTTTAAACACAACACAATCCGAATCCCTTTGTATTTAAAGTTTCAGTTTTCACACTTTGGCCACAAAAACTTTTCCAAAAGTTTATCAAGGGTATTTCTTGTAATTTCTTGATATTTAAAGGGTTGTTTTGGCATTTTCTTTAAACTTTATGGTGTTGACTTGTATTGTTGACTTCTTGGAGGACTAATAATGACAAGTCTTCAAATTTGAGGGACCATTCTTGCCAATTCTTCAAAGTGGAGGACCCTTTTGTAAATTTGACAAACTTTTAGGACCAATCTTGTAATTATGAATATACAAGGGTTTAAAGTGTCAATTCTTAAATATTGGAGGACCCTTCTTGTACAATCTTCAATTATTCAAGGGTTATTCTTGGAAAATCAACTCTAGGGCCCGGTTCATTGTGCGGCTTCGTTTCCCGTGTTCGTTTTTGCTTGTTTCTTGTGATCTTTTGCCATTTTATCAATATCTGTACATAAAATACACATGTAACAAACACAAGCATATATTTGGCATATTTCATGATATTTAATGCATTTTAAGCCCTTTTTGGACGATGCGACTTTGTATAAAAGCAGTCTCATCACTCCCCATACTAAACCATTGCCGTGCCCTCACGCAATAAAGTATCGTAGCACCTCCAAAATTCATTTTTATGCACTATTATTGAATGATAAACTTACTATACTACTACTATTACTTCTACTTGCGTTTTAGACATAATGTATGATTTTCATCGCAAAATGGGACGTTTAGGTTCATAGAACAAGAACACGTGAATGGTTCGTTAAAAATAATTTCATCGTCCTCGATTTTCACCCCAATTCCATGCCAAGCGTGCAACGAGATCATTGTCATTATAAGTTAGTAATGTTAACACTACTCATATGCCCTAATCACGTACTTATACTCTCTTTTTCCTAAGTATCTATTATATTTTATTTATGTCTTGAATGTTCACGAGGTTACATTTTTTACTTATGCGATGATAGAGAATTAGGTTTAAAATAGAGTCATAACGGTGTAACCAAGACCATCGAATTAATAACCCCCTAAAGGACAGCGATGTCAAAAAATTAAGTCAACAAGAAGGATCGATAAACACGGTTTTATAACGGTTTTAAACATGAGACTTATTACCAAGACTTTTATACGCCCCCTAACGGATGGGCCTTATTATCATAGGTTTACCTCCATCTTTTATTCAACTTCGCCATGAAGCTTTTATTATGAGTTTTGTCTTGCCTTGCCTTTTACTTAACCTCGCCATGAGGTGTTTATTATGGCCAAAGACGTATATCCTCACACTAAAAGCGAATTTTGGATCTTTAAAGCTTCAAAGATTAAGGCATAATTCACTTTCATGTTCGCATAGATTTTTCGGCCTTGTGAGCTTCAAATTGTTTGCTTGATTTAGGTGAGCACTTGAAATCTTATTATTAGGTGAAGCATTGGATTATTCGGGTTGCCAATACTTCAAAACCGTGACGCTGGCGATACCTTAATGTTTTCCCAATTTAATTACATGGAAGCTACTAGAAAAGACTAGAAACCAACAATAAAGACTAAACCACTAAGTCAATACTTATTAAGCAAAATTTATTTACAAGCAAAGGGAGAATAAGCAAACAACGAGAACACATGAGATTTTGAAAGAATACGAGTACTCTACGTTTAGCATAGTAACTTATAATTAACTCTATCATTTCTCGTCCTCATTTAAGAGACTTAGCCTAATGTGAAGTTACGGAATCAAAGTTAAGTGCTCAACACGCACGGTCGAGTCAAAAATTACTCTTATTCTCTCCATCGGAAAATCTACATTTGTGTCTTCAAACACTTATAAAACATGAGAAAAAATAAAATATTTGTCCATTTTTAGCATTATTTTGCAACAAAACGATAAACAAAAAGATAAACTTTAGAAAGCATGAAGGTTTGGCAAGGCAAGTATCTATTCACCCCCTATACTAAAGTTAAACATTGTCCTCAATGTTTCGAGTCTAAGGGTTGGAAACCACCATACTAGAGACGTAGTCAAATGCATAATCTAATATGGAAAGGGTGGAACCGTTAAATTAATAGCCATTTATGAAGTGTGCTATAAACCTAAGGATAGAACAATCAAGGATATCATGCGTGGATATTGAGAAATACTTCAAAGCAAACTATTGAGTGCTCCCATAAAACGAACACGAGATGCTCCAATCGTGAAGATCATGATCATCTAAAAACCACAATGCACAAACAACCACGGAACAAAGGTTGGAAGGGAACAAATTCCCTCACGTTACTACATTAGAAAGCAATAACATGTACATGGATAAGCATGGGACTCCCCACGAGGTACCTCGTTTTTTATTACCGAGTCATGAGCTCAACTCGATCCCCTCAATACTAATTATCATTAGGGAAGGTGACTTGGTCGAGGTAGTTCAAAGAGGGAACTTCCCCGCCAAAGTAGTGCTTCAACCTATGTCCATTCACCTTGAAATTGGGGCCATCATTTTGAGCTAGCTCGATGGTCCCATAAGGAAAAACTTGGGTAACGGTGAATGTACCCGACCAACGGGATTTCAACTTGCCGGAAAAGATTTTCAAACGTGAGTTAAAAAGCAACACTTGATATCCAATGTTAAAAACCCGGTATTTAATTTTTGAGTCATAAAACTTTTTAGTCTTTTCTTTATAAATCAATGAATTTTCATAAGCAATATCCCTAATTCATCCAATTCATTAAGTTGCATTTTTCCTTTTTTCCCGCGGTCTCAATATCATCATTACAATGCTTAAGGGCCCAATAAGCTTTATGTTCGAGCTCAATTGGCAAGTGACAATTCTTCCCGTACACGAGCTTATAAGGAGTGAACCCGATGGGCATCTTATGAGCGGTTCGAAAGGCCCATAAAGCATCGTCTAACTTATCCGACCATGATTGTCGGTTTTCTCCAATCGATCTCTCCAAGATCCTCTTCAACGCTCGGTTTGAAACCTCGACTTGCCCATCGTTTGTGGGTGATAAGCCGTAGAAAGCCGATGTGTAACCCCATATTTCCTTAAGACCCTTTCGAATTGTTCATTACAAAAATGGGTTCCACGATCGCTTATGATCGCACGAGGGGTTCCAAACCGAGAAAACAAGCTCTTCAAAAACTTGACTACCACACGAGCATCGTTCATGGGAAAGCATTAGCTTCCACCCACTTGGATAGCTAGTCAACGGCGACAGAATGTACTTATTACCACGAGATGATGGGAACGGTCCCATAAAATCAATTCCCCAAACGTCAAAGATCTCACACACTTGGATGATGTTTTGTGGCATGTCATCGTTTTGTGAGTCTTTTCCTTGTCATTGGCATGAGTCACATGACTTCACAAGTGCATGTGTATCTCGGTAAATAGTAGGCCAAAAGAAACCGGCATCAAAGACCTTCTTCGCCGTAAGATTAGCACCATGGTGACCACCCGTGGGTCCCTCGTGACAAGCTCTAAGGACATTAGAAGCTTCGGTGCCAAATACACAACGTCGAATAATTTGATTCGCACAAGTACAAAAGAGGTAAGGGTCGTTCCAAAGTAGAACTTGACGTCACGAAAGAATTTTCGTTTTTGTTGAGTCGTCATACCCTTAATGATGAAGTTCCTCGCATGGTAATTTGCGATGTCCGCAAACCATGGGGTGGATGAATCAAGCTTAGAATTCACTACACCAAGTGTCTCGAGAGGAAATGTTTCGGTGATTTTCTTTGGCTCGTAAACACTTTGGTGAGGATCTTCCAAACGAGAAAGATGATCGGCCGCTAGATTCTCGGCTCCTTTTTGTCAAGGATTTCGACATCAAATTCTTGTAGGAGGAGAATCCAACGAAGTAATCTCGGCTTTGCATATTGTTTAGCCATGAGATACTTGATTGCCGAGTGATCCGTATACACTATGCATCGAGTCAAGACGAGGTAAGGTTGGAATTTCTCAAATGCATACAACACGGCAAGGAATTCTTTTTCCGTTTTGGTATAATTAAGTTGAGCCTCGGTCATCGTTTTGCTAGCATAGTGAATAGGCAAGAAATGCTTATCATGACGTTTCCTCAATACGACCCCAATAGCGTAGTCACTAGCATCACACATAAGCTCAAAGGGGAGGTTCTAATTGGGAGCAACAAGAACGGGAGCATCGGTAAGTTTACTCTTAAGGATCACAAAGGCTCGTACACAATCTTCGTTAAAGACAAAAGGAGCATCTTTTTCGAGGAGATTTGTAATGGGTCGAGAAGTCATTGAAAATCCTTGATGAATCCATGATAAAAGCCCGCGTGGCCTAGGAAACTCCTAACTCACTTAACGGTTTTGGGATGAGGTAATTTGGCGATGACGTCTACCTTAGCTTTGTCTACCTCAATCCCCGCTTTCGAAACCTTGTGCCCTAAGACGATTCCTTCCTTTACCATGAAATAAAATTTTTCCCAATTGAGCACAAGGTTGGTTTCTTCACAACATTTTAACATTCTCTCAAGATTCGACAAACACGAAGTGAACGAACAACCAAACACGGAAAAATCATCCATAAAGACTTCCATCGTCTTCTCGATCATGTCATGAAAAATAGCCATCATGCACCTTTGAAAGGTTCCTGGAGCATTGCAAAGTCCAAATGGCATTCTACGATAGGTAAAAGTTCCATAAGGACATGTAAACGTAGTTTTTTCTTGATCACGAGGGTCGGTGGGGATTTGGAAGTAACCGGAAAAACCATCTAAAAAGCAATAGAAACCGTTTCTCGCAAGACGCTCCAACATTTGGTCCATGAAAGGCAAGGGAAAATGGTCTTTACGAGTGGCGTCATTCAACTTACGATAGTCGATACACACCCTCCAACCGGTCACGAGTCGAGTTGGAATTAACTCGTTGGCATCGTTTGGCACAACGGTCATTCCTCCTTTCTTAGGGACACAATGAATAGGACTCACCCAAGGGCTATCGAAAATAGGGTAAATCATTCCCGCGTCAAGGAGTTTAAGGACTTCCTTTTTTATGACGTCGTGAATTTTGGGGTTCACCCTCCTTTGACACTGGATTGCGGGTTTGTAGTCCTCCTCCATTAAGATTTTGTGGGTACAAAATTTGGGATCGATCCCCTTAATGTCGGATAATTTCCACGCAATTTCCCCTTTGTTTTCCTTTAGAACATCGATAAGTGCGGTTTTTTCATCATTCGAAAGATCTTTCTCAATAATAACCGGCAACTTATCGTCTCCTTCCAAGAATACGTATTCAAGATGAGGAGGTAAATCTTTCAACTCAAGGATTGGTGGTTCCTCAATTGAAGAGTTGGGCTCGATACTCATAACCTCCTCGGGTGGAGGAAATGGGAAATCGTTAAGAAAATCCTTGATAATCGAGAAGTCCTCATCGTTGTCGAGGTCTTCGTCACAAATACGTGGAACATCAAATTCTATCAAACGTAAAACCACCACCTTCAAATGGAGTGAAGGATGGTGTCGAATTATCAAGAATGGGATCAAGCATAGTAGGATTGCCACTATTTTCATCGTCACCAAAACCTAAAACTTCTTGTGAAAATTCCTCGCAAACAACATCGATCATATCAACGAGGTTTATGGTCGCGACGGAATAAAATGAGAAATTGGAGAATTTTGAGTTCCGTTTATAACAAGTTCCTCGTCGTTGAAACGTAAGGTAATCTTTCTAGCATGCACATCAATCAATGCCATTGACATATCAAAAAACGAACGACCTAAAATAAGAGGAACTTGAGGATCCGTGGGAATATCGACAACGATAAAGTCTACCGGATAATAGAACTTTCCCACTTTCACAAAAACGTCTTCGGCCAATCCACACGCGGGAATCGTGGAATGATCGGCCAATTCGATAGACTTTAGTGAAGGAGTAAGATTAGGAAGGTTGAGCGACTTGAAGATTCCAAGTGGCATCAAGTTAATACTAGCACCAAGATCGGCCAAGGCATAACATTCTTCCATATCTTGAATTGCACATGGAATCAAGAATTTACCGGGATCACCGACTTTTTGAGGTATGCGGTTAAGATAAACCGATGAACAACTGGACAATTGTTGCAATTTCTCCTAGTTGTTTAACATACTCTTAAAGTTAGCGGCGAATCGAGGCATCATGACCAAAGCATCAGCAAAACTTACATTAAAAGGCACGTCACGAAACATTTTCATAAAAAGCTCAAATTGGTAATTGTCGTGCTCTTGACGTTTCTCCTTTCTAAGTCTCGATGGGTAGGGCAAAGGTGGTGTCGGTTGAGGCATATGCATAGCCTTTGGAATCTCGGGTTCCAATTGTGGTAATGGGTCAACCGTAGGTGTTTTTTGAGAGGTACTTCGTGGGATTGGGATGTGCTCCTTTTCGACCACCACCTCGGATTCTTCCTCAATTTCCTCCACCGTTGGAGTAATTGGTTGAGGAGCCGGTTCCTTAAGTGTCTTACCACTTTGTGTGGTAATCACTTTCATCTCTCCCTTAGGGTTTGATATGGTGTTGATAGGAAGACTACTCGAAGACAGTTTACACATTATAGCCTCAAACATGGATGAAATTTTATCCTCAAACATAGATTGCCTCTTATCGGCCTTAAGCATCTCTTCATGTTGCCCTTGTTCCATCTTTTGTTGGTTTTGTTGTAACCTAGTTACATTTCCCTCCATTTTGTTGGTGTCGATCTTAAGCTCATTTGCTAACTCGTTTTCAACTCCTTTTTCAAGTCATTCTTAAACTCGGATCTTAGGCTAATGATCTCTCGTTAAATATTATCAAACCTAGCGTCATTTCCATTTGCGTATTAAACAAATTCATTTGGAAGATCTTTCAACTTTTGCAAACTCTTGTTGTTGTTTTGAAAATCATTGTTTTGATTTTTGTTTGAAACTTGATTGTTATTAGCCCCTTGATTCCCATAGTTGTTACCCTTGTAATTGTTTTTGTAACCAACTTGATTGTTTCAATAGTTGTTGTTAGCATTTTGATTTGGAGAAAAAACCGGTGGAGTCATTTGATTAGAGCGGGTAACTTGACCGTTTTGGTTGTAAGTTCCCGTAGTCGCGTAGGCACTCGAAGTGTTACCACCATTGGTAATGCACTCGGAGAAATCATGACCTCCACCACAATACATGCAAGAAACCTCAAACGCTTTATCCGTAGTGGGAGCACTTTGTTCACCAACTTTAAACTCAATCAAAAGGCCTTTAAGCTTATCAAAGATTTTGTTCTCCAAATTTGCCTCAATTTGGCAAGCATCGATGGTATTGGACAATGAAGGTGAAGCCAAAGACGAAGCCTTACGGACACTCGATGTGTTATGAGGACTATAAACCTTAGACCTATTCTCAATAATCAACAATGCTTCCTTGACGGTTTTACACAAAAAATTACCACCCGCGGCGGCATTAAGATAATCTCTCTCATGATCATTCAATCCATCGTAAAGCGTGTCAATTTGATGCAAGTCAGAAAAACCGTGATGAGGAGACTCGTGCAACATTTCCTTAAACCAATTCCAAGCCGTAGAAAAACTCTCATTAAATTCTTGTGAAAATTTTGAAATCTCGTTTTTCAAATGCGTAGTCTTAGACGGCGGGAAAATTTGGTTCACAAACTTTGAAACGAGATCCTTCCACGTCAATATAGAATTGGATGGCTCTTTCTCTAACCAAATTTTAGTGGGCCCCGCTAAGGAATACAAAAAAGCATCATCTTAATTGAGTCATTAGAAACGTCCTTAAACTTGCAAGTGGCGGTATGACGATTGAATTGGTGGATATGGTTGTGCGGGTTATCCTTTTCATCACCACGGAATTTGTTGTTTTGGATCATCGACAACAAACCGTCTTAACTTCAAAATTCTCCGCAAGGATGGCCGGAATCACAATAGCTTCTCCATAACCCTCGGTGGGTGCTTGAAGTAACTCCATCATAGTTTGATTAGCCATGGTTGCTTCTTGTTCTACGATAGGTTCGTCAATAGGAGACTCCTCACTTGAAAGGGTAGGTGTGGTCTCCTATCGGTTTTTTCGTTTACGTGCATGTCTTGTTTGATTACGAGTAAGCATAAACATCACGTACAACGTGGGGATGAGCAAAGAAGATTCTTTTTGGTGTTTTAGACTTTTTCAATTTTTTTGTGGTTTTTGATTATTTTTTACTTTTTTGGATTTTGTGATGTATTAAGTAGACAAAAATCTACGAATCTCTCCTCAAATCAAATCTATTGATTAAAGGAGCCTCAAGGAATGAAAACGATAACGTGAAGTGGACGCCTTCGATGACTTTAGAATGTTCGTGGAACACCAAAACATTCAAGAGGGTTTAATCAACTGAAACCAAGAAAATATATAAGATACTTAGATAATACTTTGGTTGGAAAACCCTCGATTAGCCCTTTAAATCTAGACACACACAAGCAAGCGGGGAAACGAGGCGGCGTAAAGCACTTAAGAGCCTTTTTCCTTAGGGTATAGTTTATAATACCCGCCTTATAGACACCTTATAGTTTGTGTTTGTCAAAATTAAGCTTCACGAAAGTAATTATCTATTTTGCCTTTTTTCTTTGTTTGAGATTCGAATACAATGATCGAGTGATGAAATCCCGAATCAAGGTTGTGTTTTCACACTATTGGAGTACTTGTGAATTTATTGTTCTACGTATACAATATTGTAATATTCACACAAAAAACAAAAACCAATAATATGTATTAGTAGAGTGCCACTAATACAATTATATTTATGGATAATATATAAACAACAATTGTCAAATCAAAACACAACACGCCTCCCTGGCAGCGGTGCCAAAAATGATAGTTGTAAATTCACACTCGTTTAGGAAAACGAGGTAATTAGGGTAAGTATTAAACAAGTGATTTAGGAAAAGCACAAGTAAATGACCCAAAGTAGTGGAGAGTTTGTTCTCAAGGAGGCTAGTGTGTTGTGTGAGAAATGATTAAGTGTTTGTGATTATGATTATGAGAAAAGAAAAGAGAAAAGGATGACGGTTCCGATTATGAATTAAACTAAGACGGAAAGTCGTGCACGTAAAACCATAAAAAGTGACTAAATTTAAAAATTAAACTAAAAATTCCTAGAAAATTGAAATAAATCCTTAAAAATGTAATTAGAGTTTATAGAAAATCAGAAATCACTTAAACCTTTTATTTAATTAAATAATAATTTGTTAATGCTAATTAAAGCCCAAAAAATCAATTTAATTAACAAAAAGCCCAAAATGAGATTTTTAACTTGTAAACCTCTAAAATAACTTAACTAAATTAAAAACTATTTTTTAAAAATTTAAAATCAATTAAAACTATTTAAAAATGATTCAAAAATATAAAATCTTAAAATAATTCTAAGAATTAATTAAATGACACCATAATTAATCTAAAAATTTTAAAATTCCTAACTTATTGTATTTAAACTAGGAAAAATGAAAAACTTGCAAAAATCTAAAATTTAATTTTTAATAATAAAATAATAATAAAAATCTAAAATTTATAAAAATTCTAAAAAGTTGCAAACTAGTTTATTTTAACCTAATAAACACAGAAATGAACTTGAAATTACCAAAATACCCTAATTGAGCCTTCAAATGGGCCAAAATGAAAAACAGTCCACTAAATTGGGCTTTTTGGCCCAATAAGCAAAAAGTGTCCAAATAAGCCCAAAATCACCTATCTGACTCAAAATTTTATTTTAATAACAAAACTATAAAGGCCCAAAATCTGAGAATGTGCTTATCACAGCTTAATTGTCAACAGGTTATTCTTAATGGGCTTTTTGGCTCATTAAGCCATAAGCTAATGCCATAAGCTCTAATTTGACACACAAGCTTATTTTAGGATACTTATGAGATCTGTGAAAAGAAATTTGAAAAAGCCCAAGAAATAAGCCTGAAATAAGCAAAAGCTCTCTATAGAAAACGACAAAATAGTCGTTTTTGAGTTCTAGGCTACCTCAAGTGCTGATTCTTGTTTCAAAAGGTTTAAAATGACTTAATTAACAAAAATTAACCAAAAGTTTTCAAATAAGCACAAAGAATAAGTTGGAATAAGCAAATAAGAACTTATGAAAAAGTCTAGTCAATTGGTTTTCTAGTCAAACCTAAAAGTCAAACCCTAATTTTCTCCAGATTAGTCAAATGGATCAAACGATGAATATTGATCACAAAAAATAAGTTGTTGCAAGTCTGGATAAGCCAAAATGGCTTATGAATAAGCTGATTAAGAATTAACACTAGCAATGGCTAGTTTTGGGTGTCCAGCAGTAGGAAACGTTGCCACTGCTTGACTTCTTTGACTTTTTGTCTTATGTGAATTTTTCTTGGATTTAAGGCACAAAAAGGCACCTTTATAACCAGTGGGTTATAAGGAGTCAATATCAATCACAAAATCACAAAATCTAACAGCCATTTAGTACAGTTAAATCAAAAGATCACCAGATATGATATAGACATGTTCATAAGCAGTTTTCAAACAAATAAGCAGTTTTAGCAAGAATAAGCCAACCAAATTGAACAAAATGCACACAACAGAAATAATAAATTCAAATGAACATAAATCAACTGGTTTCATGCTATGATTCAAAGCTTAGAAGAAGATTCAAGCTTAAAAAGTTACTGATGAACAAAGAACAAGCAGATTATGAACTTTGCTGATATACTTGACCACAGATCTAATTTCAAACACTCAAATCTCCTTAACAGGTTATACAAACTTGATTTAAACACTTGTTAGCCCTAAGCATGCATACAATCTATGTGTTTCCAAAATCTTAGGTCAAAATTGGCACAATCAAACAAGTTATAGCACAATCAAGAAATTGATGTTTAAAGGCTCAAGCCTTGCATATATCAGCACAATATCACTTGTATAGTAGATACCAACACTTAACAAACACAAATCCTAACTCAAAATCAAACAAGCACCTTAAATCAGTAAACCCAAACACCCCTTTCACTTTTTAAATCCAAATTTAACAAAGCAAATGTGTGATTCAGTTTTACCCAAGCCTAATCTAACATCATAACATCAATATCATGTAGTATCAAGCAGATTTAAGCCACAAGAATACCTCTTATAATAGCAGAATACAAAATCACAAAAATCAAGTACCTTATCAAATTTTGGGTAAGAAGGATCAAACCTCATGAATGTACATCCACACTCACGAATTTTTGAGCTTATGTGCCTTACTAAACAAGGCACAAGCTTCCAAAAAGCTACTAAGAGTAACAAGGTTAGAACAAGTAATATTTAAAACTGAAAATTGGAAAATAAATCTGATTAATGAAACCTTTGTACCAACTCCTTGTTTATCCCCAAACCACAAACTCACAACACCTTGATAATCTTCTTATCAGGGTGTATAGATCTCTTGTAATCCAAAAATTCCAAGGATGTACCAAAGACTTAGCAAAATATCAGATTTTTGAAGATTATGCAATTTCTTGCACAATCTTTGAAAACAAGTTTTGAGCTTTCAAAATCACAAACATGAAACAATAACAAGCATAAATTAAGATTGGCACTTGGATTTCTACAAATATTCAAACACATTTTCATTAAACTTGAAAAGGGATTTACAGAATTTTGAACAAGCAAAAACCAATAGCAAATGTAAATGTTGCAGCCCTATGCCTTTATATAGGCAACAATGAGACTAAGATACTGAATAAAAACGTAAACCCTAAGTGCTTGATCTTCCAAATATGCCCTTGCTAAATTTGAATTCTCTTGAACATGTGAAGTTATCTTGGACTTTTGTGTGAGGTGTAAAGGGTGGAATTGTGATCAAGGGTTCACATGAAGCTTAGACTATAAGCAGCATTGTGGATGGTTGAATGGCTGGCACTATTTTGGCTTCTTCCCCAAAACGTGTGTAGGAGGTTTATCATGTGAGCTTGGTGGTGATGAGGTGGCAAGTTTAAGGTGTGGGTTATGTTTATGACCACCCTATTCATAATTCTGGAAGGTTTGGAGGTTTAATTATGCCTTAAAGAAAAACCCCTAATCTTGTTCTTGAGATGAATAGTGCATGTTTTAATCTTGTTTTGAGTTTAAAAAGTTGTTAACCGCGTGTTTTTAACTTAATTAATATTAAGTTAAACGGTTAGGTGAGTGGGATGTGACATGGAAAAAGGGAGAGATGTGATTGGCTAGTGGGATTTGGTGGGTGAGGTGGCAGGTTATGGTTGGTTAAGATAACTTTCATTGCCTGCCAAGTTTGGTCCCTTGGCTTCGGTCTTGTTAGGAATTATTTGTTAAGTGTCAAGTACCGTTAGTATATTTCAAGTACTGTTAGTGTTATGTAAGTACCGTTAGTGTTAACGCGGTACATAGTAAGTACTGCTACTTATAAAGTAAGTACTGCTATGATGATTAGGACGAATATATCTTTGTATAAGATATGTCATAGTTATAGTTAGAGTATATCTTATGTGATATACCTAAATAGTTAGAATATTGATAATATATCGTCTGTGATATAGTTATCTTTATAGAATATTCTAAGGTTTCTAGGGTTCCTTACTCTATAAAAGGAACATAGGTACAATGTCTTTCATGTAACTCATACAAGTCGATTAATAAGAGAATCGAATAGTTAAAAGTAATTCTGATCTTCTGTGCTTTATAAGTTCGATTCCGCATAACTTATTTAGTGTTAGTAAGAGTGCTCAAAGTGTTTTAGTTTTATTACAAACTATTATACTAATTCTTAACAGAATATAGATCCAACCAAAGGGATCAACAAGTGGTATTAGAGCTTGTTGAGAAACTCTGAAAAAGAAGAACACGATCCCAAACACTCCAGACATACCAAATCTCAATGTCTCAACCAGATGGTGATAATGCTCACTTGGATGATGTTCAGAACCCTGATCCTGTTCTGCCACAGGGACAACCACAAGTTGTGCATCCTGCACCACCACAAGGTGCTCAAGCCGTGAATGCTGTAGCTACCTCTACACCAACACCTTCTCTTACTCTGCCTGCTGTTAAACTCCCAGTTCTCAAAGGTGACAATTATGAGACTTGGGCTATGCAGATGGAACATTACTTGAATCACACTGATCATACTGTATGGCAAGTTATCAAGAATGGGAATACACCAAAGAAGCTACACTGGTTGCCAGATAATACATGCTATGTTCTACCTGCTGTGACTGCTGAGGAGGTACAAGCAGAGATCAGAGAAAGAAAAGCCAGAACTGCTTTGGCTATGGCTCTTTCTAAAGACATTCTACCAAGCTTTCATCATTATAAAGATGCCAAAGCTCTATGGGATGCTATAAAACTTTGATTTGGAGGCAATGACAAATCTAAGAAAATTAAGAAGATTGTTCTTAAGCAAGAATTTGATAACTTCTCAATTACCAGTATAGAGGGAATACATGGTGGATATGGAAGGTTCAGTAAGTTGCTTATTCAGTTACTAGTTTATGGACAAGTAATTCCTAATGAAAAAGCAAATATAAAATTCTTAAGAAGTGTTCCACCATAGTGGAAATCAATGGCTATGCACTTCATCACAAGAGATGATTTGGAAACAATTTCGTTTGATCATCTCTACAACAATCTTAGAGCATATGAGATGGATGTGAAAGGCACTGAAGTAAAGACAACAACTACTTCAAAGTCTAACTTGGCTTTTGTGTCAGATGGGAACATCGGTACTTACTTTCAAAATACCGCTAGTGGATCTAGCAGTGGTACATACTTCACAAATACCGCTGGAGGACTTACATGCAGTACTTACACACAAAGTATTGAAAGCAGTCCAATGGTCTCTCAAAATCCACATGGAAGGTCTTCACCATTATTTAGTGACAATGATGCCTTCTCATTCTTTGCTGGACAAGACAACAGGACAAGATTAACTCTCAGTGACTTGTTCCAAATGGATGATGCTGATGTTGAAGAGATAGATCTTAATTGGCAAACTGCCATGGTGTCAGTAAGATCTAATAGATTCTTCAAGAAGACTGGAAGAAAATGACTGTTGATCCTAATGAGCCATTAGGATATGACAAGTCCAAAGTTGAATGCTATAACTATGGAAGGAATGGACACTTTGCAAGAGAATGCTCTAGAGATAAAGCTGAGACTAGCAATCAGAAGTCCAAAAACAGCTATAGAACCAGTCCAAGAATAACTGAAAGCTTTCCAAAAGGAAACATCAGGAGTCCTAAAGGAACCAAAGCATTGGTTACTCTAGATGGAGTGGTGAATTGGGCAGAAGAAGAAGAAGAATAAGAAGAGCTTGGACTAATGGCTCTCTCACATGAAGATACTGAAGTACATCCTTGTTCTAAAGATTGTATTCTTAAATTTAATAGCCTAAAAGTAGGACTAGAGGAACAGTATCAAATGTTAACACATGCACTATAGAAGTAAAAGCTTTCAAACAGGGTGTTGTTAAATTAGAAAAAAATATAGTTTTGTACAAAAAGGCTCAACAAAAATATGAAGAGAAAATAAGGATTTTGACTCTTCAAATGAGGGAAAAAGATGTGGAAACAAAAGCTTTTGAAAAACAACTTTTAAAAATAAATTCAGAAAATGAAGCTTTAAAAACCAGTCTTTGTAATGAAAGGGAAGTGATTAGTCATTGGAAACAATCCTCTAAGTGATTGGGAAAATTGATTAATTCACAAATGGGGTATTATGATAAAACAGGCCTAGGATATATTGAGGATCAACCTGGGATAACCTTAACTAACAGAGACTTGTCAAAAGGGATTTTTGATAGTTCTAGTGAGGTAGATGATACACCTGAAAATGATAGATATGCTGAAGGAATGAAGGCAGTTCCTCCACCAGTATCAGGAATTTTCATGCCCTCTTGTAATGATACTAGTATAGAGTCAGAAGAACCTAAGATTAATAATGTCTTTAACTCTAGTACTGTGTCTCAAGAAAATACTGTTGTGACCAAGAATATTGTTTATCCACCTTTAATGAACAACTTTGTTTCTGAGGAAGCTAAGACTAGTTATGCTCCCAAGCAGGTAAAAACTCCTAGTAAGATATTGGAAAACAATGTACAACATACTAAAGTCAAAAGGGGTGGGATAGGTTTTGAGAAAGTAAAGTCAAAACAACCTTTTGGGACTTCTTTAAGAAGAAAAGGATGTTATGTTTGTGGTAGTCTAAATTATTTTATCAAAGACTATACATTACATGAAGATAAAATTGTGAAACAAAAGGCTACACAAAGGGTCATGAAAAACAGTAATGGGAAAAATGCACAGGGTTATAGGAAACAGAAACTTAAAGATGACAAACTTAAGTTTCATCACACAAGGGTAGTTAAACAAGTTAAAAATAATCCTACCAAAAGTTTGTTCCTAGGGAAGTACTTATGAAGCAAGGGCTAGTAACTTTAAAGTCTGGTAAATCAAGTACCGGCAAGTCTAGACATGCAAGTACTGCTAGACCAAACTCAAGTACTGTTGGTTTAAAGTCTGTAAAACCAATGTTCCTCAAGACTTCTATGAAAGATTTTGAAAAAGTTAAAACACCCAGAAGTAAGGAGAAGAACAAACCAGTACAAATGTGGGTTCCTAAAAGAGATATACCATGTGTTAAAGGAAGTACCGCTAAAGCAGTACTTAAGTCAAAGAAGTCAGAGCACATAGACTCACCCTATGAATTTGACTACATAAATGAAACCATGAGATATAAGAGTAAAAGTAGCATTACTGGGAATGCTTTAGTACAAACTCTTAAATGTGTAGGTCCCACAAGATCTGAGCCAAATGTGGCTTGGATCCCTGTTAAAAACTAATGAGTTTTATTTGTTTGCAGGGCATCTCATTGATGAATTAAAAGATAAAGTAATTGTAGATAGTGGATGCTCAAGACACATGACAGGAAACAAAGATTTTCTTGCTGAATTTGAAGAATTCAGAGGAGGTCCAATAGCCTTTGGGGGTAGCAAAGGTAGAATCACTGGCAAAGGGAAAATCAACACAGGAAAGTTGGAGTTTGAAGATGTTTTCTTTGTAAAAGAATTGAATGAGTTCCATCTCTTTTCTGTATCGCAAATGTGTGATAAGAAGAACAAGGTGCTATTCATAGACAAATACTACTTGGTGTTTGTGACAATCCGTCAATTTATGGTTGATATTTTATTCTCAATATTTATTTGAAAACATTATTTTAATGTTACAATATGAACTCACTTATTTTTGGGAAGAAATTTGGATTTACGTCTTGAAGTAGCATCGACTACGTCTAAACCGGAGGATTCAACGTTACGTGCTTACGTTTACATACACCGTCTTTGGTGACAGTCCGACATTTCAGAAAATAAATTTGTCCAAGAATATTATTTTGGAGTTTTAAATTTGAGTTGGTTCATAAACTCATAAATTTACGAGAAGAGATTAGGACGTACGATTTTAATTTAACGTCCTTTACGACTAAACCGGAAACCTTAGGATTACGTATTTACGTTTTTGAACTCCGTTTTTGATGAGACAATTTTTATTGGATTCGTTTTGTGTCGTTGATTCATAATTTATAAAAACATTTTTTTTGTGAAATGACCCGAGGGCACGCAAATCGAGGAAACTAGAATCGAGGAATACCCGTAAATTAGTGAGGTGGGACAAAATACATTATCCCACCCCACTAATACACATGGGATGGCACAACATGACACCACATCAAAGATGTGGCATCATGTTAACTTGTAGCTTACAAGTGTAAGCACTAGCTTAACACTTAAGCTAGTTTCTTCCACTCATCCCACAAAAACAACTAGCTACTCATAACCACCATTTTCACTCATGCAAACCACTCTCATCCTCCCATTTCTCTCTCAAAAATTCGTCCTACTCTCACCCTAAATAACCCATTTGATCTTGATTTAACCATGAAATCATATGTTATTCACACATATGATGAAAACCTATTGAAGTTATGAAGATTGGAGGTGATCTTAACATGTAAAAAGGAGTTTTCAAGGGAGTTTGGGGCTGATTTCTCAAGGAGTTTTTATGAAGAACAAGGGCTGATTTTTGGAGGAATCTACAAATACTTGGTGATCCTAGAAGTGGTGTTGATATCTCATAAGACTGGTTACCCAAAACCATGTCTTGTTCATCCAAAAGCTCATCATTTCATTATCATGGTGGTATAAAAATTGTTCTCCTCATCCTCTTGTTATTTTGATTATGTAATCATGTATTTTCTTTCCTATTGTATATGTATATGATGATTATATGATGATAAAAGTGTTGTGTGGGGATTTGTTGTTGATAAACATGCTTAAAAAGATGAAAGACTATAAGAAACAAGGCTAAAATCTTGTTTAAATTTGTTGGCTGTATAAAACAGTAAAGAATCAAATGATGAACTGATAAAAATGGCATAGATTAATGTATTTACAGTAAGCTATGGGTCTTGTACACATGTGAGAGTTTGCCATGCAATGGAATCATTGTAATGAGTGAGATATGATCAAAACAAGTTTAGAGTACCAATCTGAGTTTACTGTTTTGGACGATTTTTAGAAAATACTTAGAAGATGATTAAACAGTATCTATAGAAGAGTTAAATGGAGAAAATATCATGTAGTTTATGTGATAAAAATTTGAGCTTCTATCTCCATATAGAACTCTAGATATGGCAGTTTTGGTGAAGATGAAAATAAAAATCAGATTTTGAGAATTAATGTTTATTATTATTATTATATAAGCACTCAAAATTATATTGTATAAAATGTAAAATAAAAACCCACTAACTTATAAAACTTATTTATATAAATATATAAAAGGTTAATTAGATGTATAAATTATATAAATGCTAATGAAATAATATTTATAAGTCATAAAAACTATAAACTTGATTTTTACGACTTTTTCGGCTATCGCCGTAAAATTAACGTTTTTCGCCAAATAAAACTTAGACGACCAAACCCGTCTAATGTAAACTTTATAAAAGTCATATACTGACATATAAACATATATAACGAGTAAAAACCGATAAGACCCGAACTATAGGACATACGGATGTTAACGGACTAAATTAACGTTATTGGACTAATAATACAACAAAAATGGACTAAAACACTTATAAACTTATTATTGGGTTTAACCCATTTAGGCCCAACTTGTAAAGTATAGATACTGATAATATAAGTATAACATGGATTAATACAAGTTAAAGAACTTATAATAAGTTTATTGGACCTAAAACACGTAAATCGGTAAAACTAGTAAACTAGTATAAAAGTTATCGACACATAACACTAAAACGAGTAAATGAGAATATGTAAACCCACTTGATCATCATATATAAATAATCATCATATGTATACATAATTGTTATTTTTATAAAGTCATTGGACAAAAGTCTAAGACGAGTATTATTTGTCTAGGTTTCCGTGATTGAAGCACGTACCGTACATCCGAATTGCCAATAACCCACCTTCCCACATCAACGTGAGTTCATAGCCTCGCACTCTTTTAAATGTTTTTATGAAATTTTTTATAAACCCGCGAGGGAGATAACATGTTAGTTTTTATAAAATAGGACACCATTTGTCCCGATTGTTTGTTTATTGATTTGGACCCAAATGATTGAATGACCCGATTGTATGACCCGATAAATGATTAAAGGACCCGATAGATGAAAATAAATGGATTATTAAAGTTAGGTTATGTCACTAAAAGTCCCATTAGCATGAATTGTGAACTACCGGGATTTGGTAGACGCTTGTGCATATAATAGTACTATTTGGGGACGATCACCCCAGTTCGCGCCTTGACGGTTGATCCCCATCGTGCCACATTGATTGGTAAGCGAATTTATGTATGAGAAGATTTCCATAGCATGACCTTTGTGACGACACGCTACTTTAGATGGGCAAAATTGGTATCGGGTTAGCTACCCGTTGTTGGTTTAGTAAGGTAACAATGTCATGCGGCTTATAATAATCCAATCACCGAAATACTACTAGACGCTATGAATTACGATGTATTGCCTGACTAGCAATACAGGGTCATACTATTGATATTATGTTCGTGTTTTGGTTTTCATAACGATATTCATATAACGGTTTTTATTTTCATACAACGTTATAAGACGTATTGTATGATATTTTTGCGACATTGGCTCGTATAATGATTTTTAAGGCAAATGCCTATATTATGATTTTCGATAAGGATTTGTATAAAACGACTTTGGCTATTTTATGGCCTATTAAAATGATTTGTACAAAATGATTTTCAATAATAATTTTATACTGATATTATATTGATGGATTATATTAAACTCTATGAAGTCACTCGGCCTTATCGCTGACCTTTTCTTTTAACATGTTTTATCTCAGGTACTTGAAGGTAATTCTCGGGAAGACGACAAGAATTCATGGCCCGCACTTAAACAATATTTTCCATTCAAATATTTTGTAAAACTTTGTATGTAATGTAATGACATGGGACCGATGTAACTTTAATATTTATGAATGGAAATGCTTTATTAATAAACGACGCGATTTTTATGCGTTGTCTATGATGTGAGTAATGTGCTATCCCGTAACACCAACTAGTCTTCCGCTGTACTGAGTTGTATAAATTTGGGTGTGTTACAGTTTGGTACCAGAGCTCTCGTTATGGAGAACGCAAGATTTTTAAAACCAAGGTTTTGAATAAAACATTTCAAAATCTTTTAACTATAAACATTTTTCTAAAAATGTCTAAAAATCTTTTGACTATAACGGTGCCGAAGAATTCCCGAGTTACCGACAAGGCCAAGACTGAGAAGTGTTATTTTAATATATATATAACTTGAATATATATATATATATATATATATATATATATATATATATATATATATATATATATATATATATATATATATATATATATATATATATATATATATATATATATATATATATATATATATATATATATATATATATATATATATATATATATATATATATATATGTGTGTGTGATGTAATTTTATTACATGATTGTTTGATGATTATTTTGATATTTATACGAGGTATTTATACGACGTAGATTGTCACAATGTACCCAAAATCCCCTAGTAAATTAATCGAAGCTATTCTCGTAGGAATTCTAGCTATCCTAGATCTAAACCAAGTTGTGGATATTTATGATCCCAACAAATGGTTGATATTCGTAGAAATGTAGATATTAGTTGATTTTGATATTGAAAAAGAATTGGCGAGATTAAATCTGATATCGATGTCATGACGATCTTTCCTTATAGAGTGGAGTTTGACAAAACGTTATCACCTGGAAAGATGTCATCTAATTCGTTGTCATCCAATTCTTAAATTGAAATCGAAAGGGTGAATGTTGCACTTGAGGCTGTCATTGGAACCATTACCCAAAAGCCTCATGCCACTAACACCTTTCCTAGAAGTCTAATTGAATGTGTGAGTCACCTCAAACTAGTGACTCATTTGATAATTATTGTTGTAAGAGCTATAGGATTGGAAATTAAGTGTTGATCATATTGAGCTTTTATTGCCTTTACAAGGCCGAAGAATAAGGTTGTAAGTATTGGAGAATAAGGTAGGATATCGAATTGAGTATCAAATTGGTTAAAACTTGAACAAAGTAAAAATTTAACTTGTATGGAATAAGAAATTGTTAAGAGGAAATCGTTAAGTTCTTTGATTGAATTATAAGGTTTTAAATGATTGTTTGTTTGTGTTAAGGGTTGTTCCTAAGCCATTGTCCACTGACGAGGATGCCCAGTGTCCAATAAATAAATTGAAGAAATCTTCTTCTGAATTGAGACCGATGGATCTTCTAGGACAAGTGGAACACCTAATGACTCTTGTAGATTAGTATTCATCGTGGTATCTTTTAAGAATCCCTAACTTAACTGAGATATCAGTTGGTAGGATGAGTTCTGAGAATTGTATGACATAGTGACACGTAATGTGTTATGGTACAATTTGACTTGTTTGTGATTCATGAAAAGACTACCTTTGATTGCTAAATTCTACATGTATCGATGTTGTTTATCCTTTATTGCTTCATCCTGATGTTCGCATTAGTGATGCCATCATAGAACAAGTACTCATCTTGAATTAAGTTACGTTGTGGATTATTCTTTTGAGTGCCATCGAGATCATGAACCTCATGATTAATTGGCTAAGCTCATTTCCTATCATATTGTAGTTAGTTCTTGGTGAACAAGCTTTCATCACTCTTTTGCAGATCACTCATTGTTTTTATAAGTTAAAACAGTATTCCTTGAGAAAAGTTGAATTCTCATCGCCAAAAGGATTATTCAAAATGAGATTTGTAAATAATCACTATCGAAATGAAGTTGTTTATAAAACACCTTGGAAAGCTTAATTGTTTTCATAACAAAGAAAATCTTTGTAAATTTATTTTTGATTCTTATTTGAGAATTAAGAATGAAAATGTTTTTATTATAAACATGATGATAAAAAATTTGACGAATTGAGTATTGCATCGTTAATCTTGAAATTGTATATAGATGCGCGCTTACATACAATTTGGAATGGACCATGCAAGGCTGACTAGTAGTCACCATAAAACTGATTAATAAACACTACATTCTCCTTAAAGGTTGTGAGAGATTAAATTTTATGAGATCTGCAAGAAGTGAAAAATAAGGACATAATGTTAAGGACACCTACATATGTGCCTGTAACACCTATTCTTCTGAGTCAAATTTACTCATCTGTGGAAATTGTCTTATTTGACAATTGACAATTCTTTCTTGTCCAATTCTCCCGTAGTGAGATTCTTAGGAAAAGTATTTGATTACCGAGTGTTGATACCCGACTGGATGTATCGACGTTCTTATCATTTCTTTTGATTTGATTTCATTTGAATGACCTGGGTAACGATCCGAGGAGCTTTCGAATGCGTACTCAAATTATGAAAACATGGGATATATTCATATTCGTTAAATGTTTTCGTCTGTATCTGATTTGAAATTCTATCGGGTAGATTATGCGTTGACCTTGCTCTTTTAATAGTAGTTGTGTCTCCATATATCCTTGAACTTGTGAAGGATTATGAGTTATTATTAGTCTTTTGAGAAGTTCACATCTTATCGACGGCAATAAAACTGAAAAGTTGATAGTGCCAGTAGAATGGATTGATTGATTATGACATGACGACATTGTCTTAATTGATGGGAACTCGAGTAGAATTCCCCTAAAAGATAAGATGTTGATTATCAAAAGTGATCTAAATAATTCTTTGTGGATGACGATATCCTGTATTTAGACTTAAAATTTTACCATGAATGATTGTGAATTAGTCATAGATATTATAATCTAGAAAGAAGTTAATATGAATTTATTGAAAGGATAATTCTGTTATTTGAAACTTTAGTAAGTATTTGTCGATGAATTACCTAGACTTTCGCCATTAAGGAAAGTTGAAATTGGTATTGATTATATTCCCGGTGCTGCACCTGTGGCTTGTGCACTGTACGTCCGCACCATCTAAATTAAAGGAATTACCGTACAACTGAGAGAGTTGTCGGGGAAAGATTTTATTATACCAAGCTTGTCATCATGAAGAGTTATGGTGTTATCATTCCTTATATTTATAGATTACTGTGAACTGAGTAAATTGACAATCGAAAGCGATATCCATAACTCGAAATGGAAGATTTGTTCGATCATTTACAAGATTTGATCCACGGCATGGTTATCATCAACTTCGCATCTGCGGAAAAGATTATGTATTCCAATCACTACATCCGGTACTTGTAATGGACATTATGAGTTTCACGTGGTGACGTTTGGATTGATTGATACACATGTAGCATTCATAAATTTGGTGAATCACGTGTGTAGGCTGTAATTTGATAAATTCATGCTCGTGATCATTAAGAACTATATGTTTGCTTATAATAATAAGAATGAGTTAATAATTATTTATAGATTACCCTGAATTGACCGAACAATGAAAACCTGCACCTTGAATAATTGATATGTGATTAAAGACTTAAACCTTTACATTAACTGACCGTGTGATTAATAAGATAATGGAATATATTGACTCTTCAAAAATTAAGAGCCCTTTTAAGACTTTGGATTTTTACCAAAAAGAAAGTGCAAATGTGTTTTGACAAATGTTTTAACAAAGGATTTTAAAGGATTATTCCCTTATACACAAACCATTTAACTAAACTTCTGTTTAGGGGTAAATGTTTGTGTATACCTCAAGATAACCTACGATGAATTGAGGAAAACATTTAAACCATAACTTGAAATTTGAAACGATAATTTTTGCTTTTCAACTAAGAAAATTTTGACCAAAATATAAACAAAGGTTTCTCGAACATTTACGAATCTTATTAATTATTTTCGATAAATCAACTGAAAATTTTGTTAATTAAATTCAAATTTATTTTGAACATTTTAATATAATTGGACAAACTGAGAAAATTTAAAATCTTTACGTTTACGTTTCATAAAGATCGAATATTTAATATTTAATTAGTTGTAATAAATATCGACGCTTTAGACGTCGGATTGAGTAAAACAGATAAAAATGATAGTTGAGAAAGAAACTGAAACATAGAAGATATGAAGAAAGAATTTTGAATAAATACGGTTATGATATTTATTTCATCAAGAGAAAATGAATGTAGATACTGACACATAATATAGAAAAGATAAAGAATCAATTAGAACGTGTTCCTTAATAATGAAGGTGCAAAATAAATTGCCGAACGATATAAAAATAAACAATGTTTGTAAAAAGGGATAATATAGATTATAAAAGAGGTTCGCGGCTAATGTGAACCATTAAAATAGAGAAGCCGATAGCGTTAAATGATTAAAAGTCCATTTGTGATTGTCTAAATATGGAGATTGTGAGATATAGTTATGTTGGAATTTGTAAGTATAAGTATTCTATTTATGTCATTTATGACTAAAAGTATCTGTGTCTGAAGAAGTTGTACTAATGGCAAATTATGAAGGCAGATATCGCCTCATACATTAGTAAACGTCTAGATATTTCAAAGGTCATCATCTGAATTTGATTCGATTTGGGTCATCATCGACAGACTGACCAAATCCGCTAATATCATTCCTGTTAATGATAGAATCTTGATGAAGAAAATGACTCCTTTGTATTTAAATGAGTTATGTAAACATAGTGTGCCTGTATCGATCATCTATATATCAAGATCCTCGCTCCGCATCGAATTTCTAGAGATTTTCTCAGAAGTCATTGAGAACGAACCTTGATGAGAGTACTATGGACCACCCCAATCGAAGGGACGAGGTAAATTAACCATACAAAATACTATAAGCGCTATTTTATGTTTAAATGATTGACCTTTGGTAATGAACCGTATAATCGTTTTCCTTTGGAGAGATCATCCTTGATAATTATCGTGTTAGGATTAAGAATGAATCTTGTTAGGATCTGAATCTTAGAGCATCTGTAAGCAGGAGTTGAGATGAAGACAACCGATATACACCCATTGTGAGTTGGACATGTCTCTTAGGTTTAAGGTTTCCTATGATGGCGAACATATCCTTGCAAAATACCCGACCCGTGAGACCTGAAATGATTGTTGAAATTAGGATTTGATTATTGACAGCCGTTAGTGGGCAATAGGTTATGCGAAAGTGAAATGTAGATCTTGAAGTGCCAAATGGGTAGCGAAGTTATGCCACAATTTTTAAACTTGGAAAAATGAATTCATGATCTGACAAATCATGGGATATAAGTCCCCGTTGTATGGGACCATTGAGATGATGTAAAAGTTGGGATTGAAAGGCATATAAGCTGGATTTACCCTAGGACTTCAAGAATTACGTGAATTATGTTTCGTAAATCGAACTTGATGAAATATCTATCAAGTGAAAATCTGATTGTTCTTAGTAAAGCTTAGATCGGCGAAAAGTTGCATTCATAAGAAACCCGTGAACATCATGGATAGAGAAAGTAAGTCAACATTTAGCCTGATCTTATTCCCGTAGTTATGTTTGATGAAACTCGCGTATTATAATGGATTAAACTTGTGAGAAAAGACCGATTGTGGAGGAATTACCCACATTGCTTTAACTCTATAAGAAGCGAGTAGTAAGATGATCTTTGAGGACAAAGATCCTGTTTAGGGGTAAATGCTGTGACAATCCGTCAATTTATGGTTGATATTTTATTCTCACTATTTATTTGAAAACATTATTTTAATGTTACAATATGAACTCACTTATTTTTGGGAAGAAATTTGGATTTACGTCTTGAAGTAGCATCGACTACGTCTAAACCGGAGGATTCAACGTTACGTGCTTACGTTTACATACACCGTCTTTGGTGACAGTCCGACATTTCAGAAAATAAATTTGTCCATGAATATTATTTTGGAGTTTTAAATTTGAGTTGGTTCATAAACTCACAAATTTACGAGAAGAGATTAGGACTTACGATTTTAATTTAACGTCCTTTACGACTAAACCAGAAACCTTAGGATTACGTATTTACGTTTTTGAACTCCGTTTTTGATGAGACAATTTTTATTGGATTCGTTTTGTGTCGTTGATTCATAATTTATAAAAACATTTTTTTTGTGAAATGACCCGAGGGCACGCAAATCGAGGAAACTAGAATCGAGGAATACCAGTAAATTAGTGAGGTGGGACAAAATACATTATCCCACCCCACTAATACACATGGGATGGCACAACATGACACCACATCAAAGATGTGGCATCATGTTAACTTGTAGCTTACACGTGTAAGCACTAGCTTAACACTTAAGCTAGTTTCTTCCACTCATCCCACAAAAACAACTAGCTATTCATAACCACCATTTTAACTCATGCAAACCACTCTCATCCTCCCATTTCTCTCTCAAAAATTCGTCCTACTCTCACCCTAAATAACCCATTTGATCTTGATTTAACCATGAAATCATATGTTATTCACACATATGATGAAAACCTATTGAAGTTATGAAGATTGGAGGTGATCTTAACATGTAAAAAGGAGTTTTCAAGGGAGTTTGGGGCTGATTTCTCAAGGAGTTTTTATGAAGAACAAGGGCTGATTTTTGGAGGAATCTACAAATATTTGGTGATCCTAGAAGTGGTGTTGATATCTCATAAGATTGGTTACCCAAAACCATGTCTTGTTCATCCAAAAGCTCATCATTTCATCATCATGGTGGTATAAAAATTGTTCTCCTCATCCTCTTGTTATTTTGATTATGTAATCATGTATTTTCTTTCCTATTGTATATGTATATGATGATTATATGATGATAAAAGTGTTGTCTGGGGATTTGTTGTTGATAAACATGCTTAAAAAGATGAAAGACTATAAGAAACAAGGCTAAAGTCTTGTTTAAATTTGTTGGCTGTATAAAACAGTAAAGAATCAAATGATGAACTGATAAAAATGGCATAGATTAATGGATTTACAGTAAGCTATGGGTCTTGTACACATGTGAGAGTTGGCCATGCAATGGAATCATTGTAATGAGTGAGATATGATCAAAACAAGTTTAGAGTACCAATCTGAGTTTACTGTTTTGGACGATTTTTAGAAAATACTTAGAAGATGATTCAACAGTATCTATAGAAGAGTTAAATGGAGCACATATCATGTAGTTTATGTGATAAAAATTTGAGCTTCTATCTCCATATAGAACTCTAGATATGGCAGTTTTGGTGAAGATGAAAATAAAAATCAGATTTTGAGAATTAATGTTTATTATTATTATTATATAAGCACTCAAAATTATATTGTATAAAATGTAAAATAAAAACCCACTAACTTATAAAACTTATTTATATAAATATATAAAAGGTTAATTAGATGGATAAATTATATAAATGCTAATGAAATAATATTTATAAGTCATAAAAACTATAAACTTGATTTTTACGACTTTTTCGGCTATCGCCGTAAAATTAACGTTTTTCGCCAAATAAAACTTAGACGACCAAACCCGTCTAATGTAAACTTTATAAAATTCATATAATGACATATAAACATATATAACGAGTAAAAACCGATAAGACCCGAACTATAGGACATACGGACGTTAACGGACTAAATTAACGTTATTGGACTAATAATACAACAAAAATGGACTAAAACACTTATAAACTTATTATTGGGCTTAACCCATTTAGGCCCAACTTGTAAAGTATAGATACTGATAATATAAGTATAACATGGATTAATACAAGTTAAAGAACTTATAATAAGTTTATTGGACCTAAAACACGTAAATCGGTAAAACTAGTAAACTAGTATAAAAGTTATCGACACATAACACTAAAACGAGTAAATGAGAATATGTAAACCCACTTGATCATCATATATAAATAATCATCATATGTATACATAATTGTTATTTTTATAAAGTCATTGGACAAAAGTCTAAGACGAGTATTATTTGTCTAGGTTTCCGTGATTGAAACACGTACCGTACGTCCGAATTGCCGATAACCCACCTTCCCACATCAACGTGAGTTCATAGCCTCGCACTCTTTTAAATGTTTTTATGAAATGTTTTATAAACCCGCGAGGGAGATAACATGTTAGTTTTTATAAAATAGGACACCATTTGTCCCGATTGTTTGTTTATTGATTTGGACCCGAATGATTGAATGACCCGATTGTATGACCCGATAAATGATTAAAGGACCCGATAGATGAAAATAAATGGATTATTAAAGTTAGTTATGTCACTAAAAGTCCCATTAGCATGAATTGTGAACTACCGGGATTTGGTAGACGCTTGTGCATATAATAGTACTATTTGGGGACGATCACCCCAGTTCGCGCCTTGACGGTTGATCCCCGTCGTGCCACATTGATTGGTAAGCGAATTTATGTATGAGAAGATTTCCATAGCGTGACCTTTGTGAAGACACGCTACTTTAGATGGGCAAAATTGGTATCGGGTTAGCTACCCGTTGTTGGTTTAGTAAGGTAACAATGTCATGCGGCTTATAATAATCCAATCACCGAAATACTACTAGACGCTCTGAATTACGATGTATTGCCTGACTAGCAATACAGGGTCATACTATTGATATTATGTTCGTGTTTTGGTTTTCATAACGATATTCATATAACGGTTTTTATTTTCATACAACGTTATAAGACGTATTGTATGATATTTTTGCGACATAGGCTCGTATAATGATTTTTAAGGCAAATGCCTATATTATGATTTTCGATAAGGATTTGTATAAAACAACTTTGGCTATTTTATGGCCTATTAAAATGATTTGTACAAAATGATTTTCAGTAATAATTTTATACTGATATTATATTGATGGATTATATTAAACTCTATGAATTCACTCGGCCTTATCGCTGACCTTTTCTTTTAACATGTTTTATCTCAGGTACTTGAAGGTAATTCTCGGGAAGACGACAAGAATTCATGGCCCGCACTTAAACAATATTTTCCATTCAAATATTTTGTAAAACTTTGTATGTAATGTAATGACTTGGGACCGATGTAACTTTAATATTTATGAATGGAAATGCTTTATTAATAAACGATGCGATTTTTATGCGTTGTCTATGATGTGAGTAATGTGCTATCCCGTAACACCAACTAGTCTTCCGTTGTACTGAGTTGTATAAATTTGGGGGTGTTACAGTGTTGTCCAAAGACTTTGAGATGCCTAAGGAATCTCAAATACTACTTAAAGTACCCAGGCAAGACAATATGTACACCTTTAATCTTCATACTATTACTCCAAAAGGTGGTATTGCATGTTTGCTAGCTAAGGCTTCTTTAGATGAGTCAAACTTATGGCATAGAAGGGTAGGTCATGTGAATTTCAAGAATCTTAATAGATTGGTAAAAAGGAATTTTGTTAGAGGTCTACCTAACAAATATTTTTAAAATGATTTCACATTTGCTGCTTGTCAAAAAGGTAAACAACATAGAGCCTCTTGTAAGACCAAGACTGTAAACACTGTGACAAAACCTTTGCATCTCTTGCATATGGATTTATTTGGTCCAGTTTCTATCAGAAGAATTACTCATAAGACCTTTTGTCTAGTCATAACTGAGGATTATAGTAGATTCAGTTGAGTTTTCTTTTTAGCCCTTAAAAGTGAAACAAGTGAATTACTAATGGATTTAATCACATTAGTTGAAAAGCAGTTCACTAAAAAAGTTTTAATCATTAGGACTGATAATGGAACAGAATTTAAGAATGCTGATTTTGATGAATTCTCTAGGTCTAAAGGAATTAAGAGACAATTTAGTAATCCTAGAACTCCACAACAGAATAGAGTAGCTGAAAGGAAAAATAGAACATTAATTGAGGCTGCTAGAACTATGCTGGCTGATTCACTTTTGCCAAATACCTTTTGGGCAGAAGCAATCAATACTGCATGTTATGTGTTAAATAGAGTCCTAGTAACTAAGCCTAAAAAAACACCTTATGAACTCTTGACTTATGTAAAGCCTAACATAAGTCATTTAAAACCTTTTGGGTGTCATGTGTCCATACTAAATACTCTTGATTATTTGGGAAAGTTTTATGGAAAGTCTGATCCAGGATATCTTGTAGGATATTCATTGCAAAGTAAAGCATATAGGATTTACAATTTGGCAACTAAGAAAGTTGAAGAAAATGCTCATGTCAACTTCTTAGAAAATAAACCCAATGTTCCAGGAATAGGTTATGCTTGGATGTTTAATTTAGATTATCTAACTAACTCCATGGATTACTACTCTTTGCAAAAGGATTGTCAAACTAACAATGCAGGTGAGGAGTCAAGTGCAACTAATGCAAGTACTCAATAAGATGTTTCTTCATCAGATGATGATGTTCACATCTATGTGACCAACATGCCTACTGTTACTCCCATGTCTGCAACTCCCAAGAAGCAAGCCATGCCATCAAATGATGATCAAGCCTCCCAGGAGCTTCAGAGGCTTCAAGATCAAGAAAAGAATGCTACATCTGCAAATAAGCATTCAGGAGGAGAATCTTTTGAGTCACAACACTCAGTAGTACATACTATACCTAGCGGTACTTCATCTGCAAGTACTGCTAAGTCAAAATCTGCCAAATCTGTTGACTCACTAGAAGAGATTTTGCAAGCATTAGACGATGAAGACTTATATGCGAGTCCAACTGAAGGAATCTTCTCCAAAGCTTCCTATGATGAGCAGGGTGCAGTAACTGATTTCAACAATTTGGAAATAGAAATTCAAGTCAGTTATATTCCCACTCATAAAGTCAACAACAACCATCCTACTACACAGATTATTGGTGATCCAAAATCTGCTGTACAAACCAGAAGACAACTGCAAACCAATATTGAAACTCATGCACTAGTGAGTTATGTCAAACAACAGAAGAGAACAAATCATAAAGATACTCAACATTGTTTGTTTGCGTGTTTCTTATCTCAAGTAGAGCCCAAAAACATCTCTCAGGCTCTTGATGCAGAAAGTTGGGTAGATGCCATGCAAGAAGAATTAACACAATATGAGCTACAAAAAGTTTGGATTCTTGTGGATCTTCCCTCAAGTAAAAGAGTAATTGGTACTAGATGGGTCTTCAGGAACAAGAAGGATGAAAGAGGGGTTGTCGTGAGGAACAAGGCAAGACTTGTTGCTCAAGGCTATAGACAGGAAGAAGGGATAGACTATGATGAGGTTTTTGCACCAGTGGCAAGGATAGAAGCCATTAGATTATTTTTGGCCTTTGCATCATATATGGGATTTATAGTCTATCAAATGGATGTGAAAAGTGCCTTTCTATATGGTACTATTTTAGAGGAGGTATATGTCTCACAACCTCCAGGTTTTGTAGATCCTAAATTCCCCAATAGAGTCTACAAAGTTATCAAAGCACTTTATGGTCTGCATCAAGCTCCAAGAGCCTGGTATGCAACTTTATCCAACTTTATACTAGAACATGGATATAGGAGAGGAACCATTGACAAAACTCTGTTCATCAAGAAAAATACCAAAGACATCATTCTAGTTCAAGTCTAAGTTGATGACATCATTTTTGGTTCTACCAAGAAGACATGGTGTGAAGAGTTTGAAGCTTTGATGAAAGGAAGATTTCAAATGAGTTCTATGGGAGAACTAACTTTCTTTTTGGGATTGCAAGTCAAACAAAGGAAATATGGAATATTTATCAGACAAGATAAATATGTTGCTGAAATCTTGAAAAAAAATTCATGTATGGATACAAGGAGTACAAGCACACCTTTTGAAGCCAAGAAATCTTTATCAAAAGATGAACATGGAGAAGATGTTGACATTCATATCTTTAGGTCAATGATTGGTTCATTGATGTATCTTACTGCTTCAAGACCGGATATAATGTTTGATGTGTGTGCCTGTTCAAGATTCCAAGTTCATCCAAAGGTGTCACATCTACATGCTGTGAAGAAGATTTTTAAATATCTTAAAAGTCAACCTAATTTAGGATTATGGTATCCTAGAGATTTCACCTTTGAATTGGAAGCTTATTCAGACAGTGATTATGCTGGAGCAAATCATGATAGGAAATCCACAACAGGAGGTTGTCAATTCCTAGGCAGAAGACTCATATCATGGCAGTGTAAGAAACAAACCATTGTTGCTACTTCTACAACTGAAGCTGAATATGTAGATGTTGCTCATTGCTGTGGACAAGTACTTTGGATTCAAAATCAATTGTTGGACTATGGGTTTAACTTAATGAACACCAAGATATACATTGATAATGAAAGTACTATATGCATTGTTAAGAATCCAGTATTTTACTCCAAGACTAAGCATATTGAAATAAGACATCACTTTATAAGAGATGCTTATGAGAAATAGCTTATTCAAGTCTTGAAGATTCATACAGACAACAATGTAGTTGATTTGTTGACCAAGGCATTTGATGCAAAGAGATTCGAATTCTTGGTGACACACATTGGTATGCTCAACCAATAACATGCTGCATATGTTGAGGGGAGGTAATAGTTGTACAAGTTTTTTATAATTTTTATTGTATAGTCTATGTTTTGTGTTTTTGATGTTATTGAGGGTTTATAGAAAAAGATAAAAGAGGTTACACGTCTAGTGGAAAGCATGAACTGGTCAAAATTGTGAGGTGCCGTTGTCACTCCAAGTACCGCTAGCACAAAACCAAGTACCGCTTATGTTCCATGTACCGCTACATGTCCGTTGTACCGTTAAGGGTCTCTTTTGTAAATTTGGTGGTTTCTTCGCGCTTAGGTTTGTTATTTACTTAAATACTTACCCCAATTACACAATTGATTCACCTAATCTTTTATTTTTATCTCTTGATTCTGTAACCTTCTCTCTAATCTTTCGATCATTAAAAATACTAATGGGTGCTTTACAAGTAATCTCTAAGCATAATTTGGTTGCGAATCTTGCTACGAATGATGACTCTCTTGGTTTCCATGAGATGCTTGGTTTCCTATCTCAAAGTCATGTTCGTTTTGCACTCACTGTAAGTCCAGTTGTCTCTATACCCATTGTTGAACAATTTTGGGATACTTTTGTGTTAGGTACTCGTTTTGATCAACCTTGCATTAAGGATAGGTTAAATCATAGGAATATATATGTCACTGAGGTACTGCTACAAGCAAGTTTGAGATTAAATGATGATAATGGACTTAGTATGCTTAATAATACAGATATTCATGATGGCCTTGCAGCCATGGGCTATGGGGGTGGTAGGGAAAGTCTTACTTTCTTTAAAGCATTATTTTCACCTCAATGGAAATTGCTTTTTCATGCTATTATTCATTGTTTAAGTTCAAAAAGTACATCTTTTGATCAAATACTTGCTGCATTGGCGTCTGCTGATATTTGTCTAGCAAATAACAGGGTTTATATTTTTTCAAAATTAATTTTTGAAGGCATGACTAGGAATTTGGAAGTGACTAAAAAGTTTTTAATGTATCCTAGATTCATTCAGACTTTAGTTAGTGACCAAATACCTAACCTACCAGCATTAACTGATACATGGGATGTTCCTTCATTCACAATAAGAACTTTCTCTTTCTTGGCCAAACAAGGCAATGCCTTTACAGGAACAGTAACACCATTGTTTGCTCATATGTTAGCCCAACCTGCCAATCAAGAAGGTAAGGAACCTAGCAATGCTAGTGCTTCTCAGAAAACTCCTTCTCACCAGAGTTCCCATTCTAATCTTCTTCTCACAATGTTGGTGTTCCACCAATCACTGATGAGATGATCCATACACCTGTTGCTTCTATTGCTGCTAGTGGTTCACCACAAGCACAAGCACCAGAGGTGGTGGCTGTTGCAAATTTAACTGCTTTGTGTAGAAGTTTGTCCCAACAAGTACATGTACTGCAGAAAGAAAAGCTTGTTCAAGACAACAAAATTGCTGAATTGGAAACTAGCCTACTCAAGTTAAGGAACAAAGTGTCACCTTGGATGAGGTAATCTGCAATCAATAAGCAAATATTCAGGAACCACAAGAAAAGGCAACTGAATGCAACCAAACAGGGGAGGAATAATGAAGAACAAGGGAGGAATAATGAAGAACAACCACCTTCTTCTGATAATCAGACAAGGATCTCTAGAAATGACATCAATTTTGAATTGGATGATGATGTCATGGGGACTTATAAAGATGGAACTGGTTTAGAGACTGGTGTGGATGGACCTTCAGATATGGAGATTCAACAGCAAGAACCACAACCTACTCCAGAGGAACCACAAGTTCAAGAAATGTTGGTTACTCAGCCAGAGGAACCACAAGTTCAAGAAAAGTTGGTAATCAGCCAGAGGAGCCACAAGTTGCAGAAACATTGGCAACTCAGCCAGAACCATCAATTCAATCACCACTTCAAGCTAATTGGAGTGCTTTCTATGAGAAGTTGGAGGAAATTTATATTCAGTTTCCTGCTCCATCACCACAAAGCAATAAATCAGATAAGACTGAAGAAGTGCAAGTTGATATGATGGCTTCTATGGAAGAAAGAGAAACTGGGGATACACAAGTGATTGAAGAAACAAGTGTGTCTAATACTGGTGAAGTCAACATTGTTGAAGATCCAAGTACTGCTAAGCCAACTAAGCCGACTACAAGTACTGCTGACATTGTTGAAGACCCAAGTACTGCTAAGCCAACTAAGCCGATTGCAAGTACCGCTGGTGATCATCCTTCACTCGAAAGTAAAACTTCTTTTGAAGAAAATGAGACTTTAGCCCAATTGCTGCTTGATTTAAAGAAGAATTTAGTTGAGAAGACTAAACAAGCAAAAGTAGAGAAAAAGACACAAAAAGAAGTTCTTGCCATAAAGAATCAAATTCAAGGTAAGAAAATTCAAGCTTCACACCCTACAAAAGGTATAGTCATTCAACAGCTAGCTACTGAAGAAGTAGCTGCCAAGCTGAAGAAGAAGCTACCTAAGATTAATCCAAAGGATAAGGGGAAGAGGCAATTATTGTCAGAATCTGAAGATGAAAGTGATTCAGATGATGATATAAACAAAGTCATGTACAGATTTAATCAAATAGACCATGATGAGGAATTTGCTTACAGAATGCAAGCACAAATTCGTGAAAATGAATTGCAGGAAGAACTTGCAGCAAAGCAAGATTTGCTAGAAGCTAAAAGGATATAGCCAGAATGGAACATACAAAAGTATGACAGGATTCGAGCTGAGATACATGCTAGTGAGCTTCTTGTAGACTCATTGATAGCTGAAGAGAGAGATGCCTATGATGAAGAAGAGAAATCAAAATTGATTGATGATCTGGTAAGGGAGCAACAAAGATTCTTTGCTGAAAAGAGAAGGAAAGAAAAGATTAAGCCTCCAACTACTATGTAGATTAGAAATCAGATGATGAACTTTCTAAAGAAAGTTAAAGGATTTACTCATATTCAGTTGGTCAAGAAGAATCTTGAAGAAATCAAGACTTTGTATGAGCAAAGTAAGAGGACTGAATTGAATTTTGTTGAGATTGGATCTGAAGCAGACAAGAAAGCTATTGAAGAATTCAAGAAACATCTGCAACAACAGACAATTTGGTAGTACTCCTAGAATTGAGCCAAGTACTGCTGAACCAACAAGTACATCTCCACCTATCAAGACCACTTATGTGAGGAAGAATAGAAAGGAGAAAGTAAGTTCAAGGGAGGAAAAGACTGCTCAAAGAATGAATACAGGAGTTGAAACTCAAGGTATTGCTCAAACTGAAAATGTACAAGCATTACATACACAGTCAACAGTACATACTAAGGAAACGGTACATACAAGCTTGGAAGAGGAGGGAATTTCCAAGAGTGTTAAAAGAAAAAGATCAACAAAGCTAAAGAAGAAAGCTAAGAGAGCTAAAACAACAGCAGATGATAGTGATGATGATGAGAGCTTAAAGAAGTACTTGAAGATTGTGAAATTTGAAGATCAATGTCTTGATACAGAGATTTTTGGAAAAAGAGCATCCATTGCTAAGTGGATTTACTCTATAGATCAAGGACTTGAAGCTCATGGAATTCAGAGAACTGATGGCACAACAAGAGTATTCAGACTTTTGGAAGATATTCTTCACATTCTTGACAGACAAGATATTCAAGATCTTTTAAGGTTAGTTCAAGAAGCCAGTGCAGGTAAAACTGAAGTATCACTATTATATAGGGAATTTCTCTTTATGTATGAGCCACAGAACTGTGATCAAGAAATGTTGAAGGTATTAGAGGATCAGGTTCCTAGTTACTTGAGATATTACAGGTCATGTGGATTGCATATTTTGGATGTAGATGATGTTACATACTATATGTTGCAAGAGAAAACTTACCCCTTCAAAAGAAAATTGTTGGA
This sequence comes from Glebionis coronaria, assembly GCA_025667525.1. Taxonomy (NCBI): domain Eukaryota; kingdom Viridiplantae; phylum Streptophyta; class Magnoliopsida; order Asterales; family Asteraceae; genus Glebionis; species Glebionis coronaria. The sequence goes on along the minus strand of CM046882.1, from coordinate 223,002,447 downwards.
AAGGATGTTAGAACAACAATTAGAAGTTACAGAAGAGTCTGTTGATGCTTTGGAGTTGATCAGAATGGTTAAACAACAAATCAAGGATTTGAAAGATGAGGAAGAAGTTGAGAAAGAATCTTAATTGTTTGACATTCAGTCACACTTCACAAATGGTTCTAAGTTCACCATGTCTAACATACATAAGAACTGGCTAGTCCATTAGCAAAAGGTTTCTAGTAAAGACTTATCAAATCCCTTGTAAGCTGATAGTTTGCTAAAAACTATATGGTTCTAACTCACCTTGTTTCGAGACAAAGAGTTGGCTAGTCCTAGACAATCGGTACTTGGTAAAGACTTAATCAAATCCGTTGATGGTTGACAATTTACCAAAAATTTTAAGGTTTTCATTACACCTTATTCTTTGTGAATAAAGTATTGGCTATTCCAGAGTGTACGGCTAACTGGTAAAGAATTTATCAAATCCGTTGATAGCTGGTGCTTTGCTAAAAATCATGAAGCCAATACAAATTGGTGTTTGTTGTTAACTATTTTATTTCAGGTATGAAGATTGCAGGCAAAGAAGTATTTGAAAAATAATACTTGGAAGGTTTTGTTATCATCAAATCAAGACAAAGATTTATGATCAAGAGTTCAAGAACTAAACTCAAGAAGACAATAACTGATGTTGCAAAGATGAATGAATGTTTGGAAAACACAAGAAGATCATAGTTTGAAGACAAAGATGATACTCATGATGTTTGAAGATTGTCTTATAAGAAGAAAATCTACATTTGAAGTGTTTGGCTACATTCAGTTGGATACAAATACAAATTACCAAGTTCAATCCAAGGATGAAGGAAAGACTGAAGACATGTATTTTTAATACATCCAGTACAAAAGAAACAAGAAGACAACAAGTTATCATTTCTTGTTTAGGGGAGGATTGTTGGGAATTATTTGTTAAGTGTCAAGTACCGTTAGTATATTTCAAGTACTGTTAGTGTTATGTATGTACCGTTAGTGTTAACGCGGTACATAGTAAGTACTGCTACTTATAAAGTAAGTACTGCTATGATGATTAGGACGAATATATCTTTGTATAAGATATGTCATATTTATAGTTAGAGTATATCTTATGTGATATACCTAAATAGTTAGAATATTGATAATATATCGTCTGTGATATAGTTATTTTTATAGAATATTCTAAGGTTTATAGGGTTCTTACTCTATAAAAGGAACATAGGTACAATGTCTTTCATGTACCTCATACAAGTCGATTAATAAGAGAATCGAATAGTTAAAAGTAATTCTGTTCTTCTGTGCTTTATAAGTTGGATTCCTCATAACTTATTTAGTGTTAGTAAGAGTGCTCAAAGTGTTTTAGTTTGATTACAAACTATTATACTAATTCTTAAAAGAATATAGATCCAACCAAAGGGATCAACAGTTCTTCTTTCCATTCATGTTTTAAACACAACACAATCCGAATCCCTTTGTATTTAAAGATTCAGTTTTCACACTTTGGCCACAAAAACTTTTCTAAAAGTTTATCAAGGGTATTTCTTGTAATTTCTTGATACTTGAAGGGCTGTTTTGGCATTTTCTTCAAACTTTATGGTGTTGACTAGTATTGCTGACTTCTTGGAGGACTAATAATGACAAGTCTTCAAATTTGAGGGAGCATTCTTGCCAATTCTTCAAAATGGAGGGCCCTTTTTGTAAATTTGACAAACTTTAAGGACCAATCTTGTAATTATGAATATACAAGGGTTTAAAGTGTCAATTCTTCAATATTGGAGGACCCTTCTTGTACAATCTTCAATTCTTCAAGGATTATTCTTGGAAAATCAACTCTAGGTCCCGGTTCATTGTGCGGCTTCGTTTCCCGTGTTCGTTTTTGCTTGTTTCTTGTGATCTTTTGCCATTTTCTCAATATCTGTACCTAATATACACATGTAACAAAGACAAGCATATATTCGGCATATTTCATGATATTTAATGCATTTTAAGCCCTTTTTGGATGGTGAGACTATGTATAAAAGTAGTCTCATCAGATATCATTAGTCGGAGGATTAAGAAAGATAATAATGGACGAAGCTCACACTTCAAGATATTCGATTCACCCTGGTGCAGATAAGATGTACTACGATTTAAGGGATATTTGGTGGCTAGGTATGAAGAAAGACATAGTAGAGTACGTTAACAAGTGTCTGACTTGTTCAAAGGTTAAAGCAGTACATCAGAAACCTTCAGGTCTTTTATAACAACTAAAAGTCCATGAATGGAAATGGGAAAGGATTACAATGGACTTTATTGTCGATCCCAAACTTAGATCGATTTAGCTTTATGTATACGAGATTAGATCAAGTAATACACTTAGAGAAACCTTTGTATATGTTTATGACAATCTGAGTGTTATGCGGAATTAACACTTAAACAAGAACACACAAGATATAAACAAACTTTCACTTTGATAAATGATATCAAACTTGCTTACAATGAAAGTAGTTTACCAATGAAAACTTATATGAAACATTAACCTAAAGGTCTTCTTTTATAGACATAAGAAGCCTTGTACAATAATCTACGTATCAGCTATTCTAGGTAAAGATAAATATAGAAAATACATTGTTGTTCCTATCTTTACTAGAAGTAATCTAGAATACAATAAACGCGTAGAGTATATCTTCCCATCAGTGCTTGTCTTCAATGTATCAACGCTTGACTTTATCTTGTCAACGCTTGAGCTGTTAGCGTTTGTTTTACTCCTGTCAACGCTTGATTTACTCTTGTCAGCGCTCAAGTGATCTGGCCATAATTTATTCCCAACAATCCTCCCCTAAACTTGATATCCACTCTTATGATCAAGTTTCTGAATAAACATTAAAGACTAGGAGGAATCTTACAAACCTTCTCATATTGGTAATAAATAAATCTGATCAAGTCTTTTGCCACATCACTTGAATAATCAATCTCCAGCTGAGTGTTCTTCATATTTTCCAAGATATCCTTGGATATGAAATACTGACCATCCACAAGTAAATACTCAGCAAACTTTGTAGAACTCAAATGGTAAACACCAGCAGCTGAATACAACCTCCATTGAAGACCACTGAGGTCATCTTCAAGATCCTTCCAAATAGCAGGATCCTCATCTTTTGGTCCACACATTCTCTTGAATGTGGACCACAATTTTATTCCATTAGCTGAACTTGGTGCTTCAGCCTCATACTTGGTCTCTAGCAACCTCCATAGGTCTACCAAGTCTTCTCTATCACAACTTGCAAACAAAGATATAAGAGTTGTAAAAGTGTGCACCTCTTTTCCATACCTGCCAATCTTCCAAAACCCACATTCATCTTCTTCATAGCTCACAATTGGGTTTCTGGAATCTAGTGGTAACACTTGCACCATATCTGAAGCTTCTAATGGTGAGAGCTTGAGGCTCCTTCTTATGACAGCTTCACTTGGATATAATGGATCCATATCTTTGGGAAACTCAAGAGAAACTCCCTTTTTCACTGGTCTGGAAACAAACATTGCTTTCTTGAGCTCCATTTCTTCTGCAAGTTCTTCTTTCCTTTCATCAGAAAGAAGTCTTAGATGGTGAGAGCTTGAGGCTCCTCCTGCACTCTAACTGTAGGTCCTCGTAATCCTTGGATTATCCTTGTGTTATGATTATCTAAAGAGATAGAAAGATAGATGAAGATGTAGAGAGAGAAACTAGAGAAAGGTTGGAGAGAATAAGAAGTATTACATTGAAATGTGTGTAAAGTGAATGACCAACCCCTCCTAACATGCTAGGAGGGGGGGGGGGGGTCTATATAGCCCACCCTACATGTGGGCTATATGGACTATATTGGATCACGAGCCCAATATCATTGGAGTGACCGATCCTTTCTAAATACGTAAAGACGTATTTCCAACAATCTCCCCCTAAGGGAGGTCACTCCAAGTTACAATGTCCTAAATAGTCTATAGCTCGTGATCTATGCTAATAATGATGTGACCGAGACTTTCCTTGGAAAAACGTATTTCCAACAATCTCCCCCAAAGGGAGGTCACACCATTTTACCTATTTCCATGGTGGAAAGAGGTTTAAATACCCCAAGTCCTTAATGGACTTGGGCTTCCGGCCCATGAACATGCTCATGGGTCGGGCTATTTAATAAATGAGACTAAACATAACTACGAGCCTATAACTACATTGTTGGAGTGACCAAGACTTTCTAAATGCGTAAAACGTATTTCCAACAATCTCCCCAAAGGGAGGTCACTCCAAATTTACAAAGTCCTAATCTAGCATGTTAGATCTTGTTCTTGAGCTCGTAGTCTTCTTTTCTTTCTTTTTCTTTTCCTTTGGCCTTTCACGTGCATTCTTTATTTTTCTTGTGAGGTTTGCCTCTTTGTGACTTCATGTCCCACACACTTATCCTTTGTTGAATTCTTGAAAGTTTCAGAGTCCATACAGCGGAAGACTTTTAGGTCATACTTTCTTGAATTTGCAGGAGTATTTGATGCTGAATGAATAAGCATGTGAGGACGTCTTCAACAGGTACACCGCAACGCCACCGTCTTCAGCTGGTACACAGCAACGCCACCGTCTTCAACAGGTACACAGCAACGCCATCGTCTTTAACAGGTACACAACAACGACACGAATAAAATGGCTTTGACATTTTATTCTAATTCGGTAGCATTTTACCTCCGGTCGGTGAAGACCGTTGGACGATATTAGATATCGTACCCGTGACGGATAGTTTCAATTAAGTAACTTCCTGACAGGATTTCGCGGGTAAACCCGTTCTCTTTATTCGACCGTCCAAAGCTGACTGCGAACATAAAGAGTGAATCATTTGGACTAAAAATCCTTATGATTGAAGCCGTCAATTCATGAAACCTGGAACAAGTGAATTTCAATTAAGATATTCACCATCGTTGCTTTCCAGTTGTCACAAACTTGATTCAAATTTGAATCTTGCTTGTTACCTACCAAGTGCTGTTTGATGTTAACACTAGAAGGATTTCCACTCGTCACTGTGAACACTAAAGAGTGTCACTCTGAGTGTTCTGGCAAGATCATACGATAATGCGTAGAGGCCTGGAACGAGTTTAAGTTCAATTAAGAATTAAACTACTGTTTCTTTCCAGTTGTCACAAGATTAGTTCGTAAAGAACCGCACGTGTCACCTACCATGAGCTTGTTTGATGTTGGCTCAAGCAGGATTTCCATCTTCACTGTAATACCTGCGTATCACTCGGATGTTCTGGCAATATTGCAAGAATACTGCGTAGGACTCATAAAAGATCTCTTACTTTTCACAGTGTGTGAAGAAGCAAGGAATAAATGGAAAGTGTCCTAATGAGACTTTTGATGATCTCGTGGCTCTAGACTCGATAGTGCGTTTTGATTTAGTGATCGATGGCTGGATAGGAGTGCCACCTATTCAATATCAGTCTATTCGGAGTGAATAAACCAATAGATAATGTGTTTAACTCCGTGTGATTAAAACAAATACCTTTTGAGAGATATTTGAGTTAGCTGGGGAGGGTTGTGCATTGCATCATTGGGTCCTTGATGGCTTTCTTCAATATCGAGAATCATTAACTAATGATCTCAATAGCATATGTATTGACCCGGTTTTCTGCCTAAAGTTGTAAGGAGGGCTTCTTTCTTTACACCCTTTATCTTTACAATTCTTTTCATTCTTCAACCCCTTCAATGCTTACCAATACGTCATAACTAGCACCTTGTTGTGATTGTTCCAGTGCTAGCTTAAGTACTTGGTCGGCATTCAGCTACGTTCACATTCATTCTCCATCTTTCCTAGGACTTCTAGTTCTATCTAGGGAGTTGTCCTTGGGAAGATTGCATCGGTTCTGATGAATCATTGGACTAATACCTATACCTACCACCCTTTTGTCACCACTTTCGTCGTGAGTTAAGTGTGTTTTGGGTTCATATAGTCATCATGAAAAATCCTTGAAAATCACTTAAGGCACTTGTGATATAAAAATCAAAGATTTTGTACCTTAAGTGTTTTGATCATCAAAAACGCTCCCCCTTAACTTGTGCATTACACATGTTAAGTTGGTTTATCTTTTAATTATTTTTCATTGTTTTAGCCAAATATCATAAAGTCTCCTTAATCCCATTTTCTCCCCTTTCCAAAATGTTATCCATCAATATTTTGGATATTAATGGATTAACCGGTCTTTGGGTAATAAAATGAAATTAGATGTTGGCCAAAGAACATATTCATGCTCCCCCTCAAATTAATGAGGGTAAGTTGTAGTGCTTGAGTATGATTTGTTTGAAAGATTTAGAATCTCAAGAGAAATTCTTGAAAAATATCATACTTTTACACTATAACAAGCCACAAAAGCTGATAAAGTAAAAAGATAACATATTCACAATAAGATACATATGGAGTTGACCTGTAATGAGACGAACCAAAATTAATTGGTTCGTTACGTGAGCCGATGGTGAGCTCCATATGGTCGTCCACCGACGAATCGTTCTATGCTTCGTAGCAACCGGCGCTTCCTTAGCACTTCCTCAATCTTCCTGATTGCGTACGAAGATCCCTTTCTGCACTGGGTTGTCCAGGTGTATGTGACTGCCGGAAGAGGTAAGTTGGCATTGAGAACCAACAAATCATCTCGAACATTCTTTAGCGTTCCATCACTGAATTTGTGCAGTTCTGAGAATCGCATATATTGCATGACGCCAGTCGCGTTCGGATAAAAAATTCCTGCTTTCGGCTTGGTAGTCCCCATGTAAACCTTCTTGTTCTTATGGAAATTACTGAGTGGAGTCGTATGGGGACGTTCCAGGTTTAGCTTCTTCTGATACCTTTCTACTCCAAGTTGAAAGTCTTCCACCCGGTTTTGAATGACTATTTTCCTGGCATATTGACGAAAGTTTGAACTCAAGGCTATGATAATGTCGGGTGATAGATGGTCAACTTTTTCTTGAGCCAAGAGCAACAAAAGATCTTCTATGTCTTCAAGTTGAAGGTATTGGAGATCACTTTCGTCAATGCGGTATTCTTTCTAATCGGTACGTTTGAACAGGATTACATTTAACAAATCATAACCGAAAACAGTCTGAGTGGTTGCTCCTAGGATGCTTTTGATTCTATGAGATGAGACAATTGAAGCACCTCTCTTGGGACGATGGAAGTGATTATAGGCTAACTTCTTCTTTTTGTCCCAGTGAGATATGCCAAGTGAAGCATAGGTATCATAAAACTTGAGCGGCTTCTTTCTCCATATTGACTCAGGCACTTTATCCTCTATCCATGGAACATTCTCCAAGTTAATGGCCTTGAGCATTGTTAGACGTGGCATACTTCTTTGCTCCATTTTCAAGGTATTCAAGATCGTGAGAGACAAAATGCTCTATTGGGATAGTGGCAGAACCGGTGATGACCGTTGGTGTAAGAGGTCGCAATACGGGAGTCTGAATTCCTGTAGTTGTCGCTCGCATTGCTTTTGTAATCTCATTCAGGTGATATTCTACTTCATTATGGCTGATCTTTAACGTGTCAAAGAAGTCCACATTTGCAGCTGCCATTTTGATCAGATCCGGGGTCATCGTTGGTTTCCCATGAGAATACCTTAGAAAAGCCGAGAAGTCGATAGGGTTGTTGAGGAATTGAGTCATCTCCATTTCAGTTGCAGTGTCAAATGGATGCTATGGTGCTGCGTTTGTTAGCCAAAGTTGCTCTTGTACAGTATCATCAATGATAAGGGATTCAGCAAATGTCGGTTCTGGAACATTTAATCTTCAACTTCCATGTCATCGTCATGCTGAACTGTAGATGATGTTGAAGGTTGAGTTTGCATCACCGGTATATCATCGTGAGGTTCTTCTTCAAGCATTGTCTCTGTCGGTTCTTCTGCTTGCATGTATTCTACAGATTCAATGTGAGAATCAGTAGTGAATTCTGGTGCAGTAGATATACCTGAAGCAACCTGCTGAGTTTCTAATATTGTTGTCTCCAGTGGCTTTTCTATCGTGTCAGCAACCTTTTCTGCAGTGTCCTCTAGACCTTTCTCGGTGGACGTCTCATTGTCATCCTTGTTTGTCTCTTCGGCATTTGTACCGGTGTCGTCATTCTTATCACCCTTGTTGACTTCATTACCCTTGTCATTATCGTCATCGTCATCCTGATCATCATCTGTATCCTCGTCCTCGTCCTCATCTTCATCTACATTCTTATCCTTTCCTTGTTCATCCTCTTCTTCCTCCTCATCTCCTTCCTTATCCTTATCCTCATTACCATCATCCTTTTCACCGTGTTCCTCGTCATCTTCCTCTTCTAACTCATTCTCATCATCAGACTCAGAGTCGGTAGTGTCTGCAGGATTCTCTTCATCAATTGCTTTGTTGAGATATTGCAGAACTTTGCGTTTTTATTTTGATTTATGAGCTCCCAAATCTAGCAGACGTGTCTGAAGCAATGTCATTAATTGAAGAGTAGATAGACCATTACCGACAAGATGTGGTAGTTGTTGATCAACATAAGACTTGACTTCGTGTCGAATGATCGCGGTCATCTGCTCGTCAATTGACCCGAGAAAAGCAGCATTTTGGGTTTATCCCGAGTTTTCTTTTCTTTACGAAATGCTTTATGTTGTTCTTTGAGCTTTGACACTTTGTCTGTTAGTTTTTGAAGAGTGGGCTCATGAGGATGCGGTTCCTTGGGAGGAGTAGCAAACTTTTCAGTCAACGTAGCTATTTGTGTAGCTTGAGCCTCTAGCAGTTGTTGAAGAGACTGGATCAACGGATCGTTGACTGTGAGAAAAGGATTTGATGTGGATGATACTTGTGGTTCTGTTGGTGGAGGTGTAACCAAAACCGTTAAGGTGGTCGTGGATGATACTGGTTGTACCGGGATAGGTGTTGATGTAGATACAGTGGTTAGGACGATGGTTGATACAGGTTGTTCAGCTGTGGATGACGGTGTAGATTCAGTGGTAATGGTGGTGGTTGATACTGGTTGCTCAACAATTATGGGTGTGATGGTGGTGGTTGTGACTTCACTGATGACTGGGGTTGATAGTAATGAAGTGGTGGTCGATGTAATCGTGGTTATAGGGACATCCACCATTTGTTCATTTGTTGACGGATCAGTGTTGGTGACCTCAACACCCTCTCCTTCTAAATTGAGATATTTCAAAACATCATCAGAGTTTGAAATAGACTTACTTTGAAGTTGCGAGTCTGGTATTAAAGTTGCATGAGCATCTTCATTTAGTACCATGTGAGTCGGTTCAGGCAAAGATGTGGTGATATTAGCATCTCGATACATCATACTTGTATCAGTGTCAGCACTGCTCTCACGTTCTTCACTTTGTTCCCGACTTTCAAGCTAAAAGGTAGCAGCATCTTCATACTCATCTTCATAAGTATCTTCTTCGTCGAAAAATTCCGTATCACCATCAGGATTACCAAAATCTGCTAAGTCTTCAAATACCCTTGAGCCTGATCCGCCAAAGGCTTCCTGTCGGCTTTGTTGAAGAATAATACGAAGTCTTTTGGCTTCAGAAATTTGTTGTTGAGCAGGATCATTTGGAGCAACACTTGCCTCTTTGCCTTTAGCTTTCCTTTCTTTCTTAGGCCTGCGGAGTGGTACTTCTTCCTGTTCTTCTTCAGTTTGGATTAGCTCATCTTCATCATCTTCATCAACAATTTGCATTTTTCCTGAGCTTTTATCTTTAGAAGCAGCTGATTGACGCTGTGAAACTCGTTTCTTGCGTTTACCTTTTTTCTTCTCTGAGGGTGGTAAATTTGCCCGCTTAAATTGTGCGTCAATATCATTAAGCATCTCTTGGTATTTATCACTCTCTTTGATTCCATCATTAATCATTGTGTCGGGTACTAGTGCAGGAAGTAATGCATACTTTGTGGAATTAGTGTCTGCATTCATTGAGAGAATCACATAGTCATCATCTTTGGTGTGATAGAAGAAATTCCCGCGAGTGTCAATGGTTGGGTCATTCTTCATAAAATGGTGGATAATGAGCTTGGTGAATCTCGGGAATGGAAGATGCACGGATTTCTTCTTCGTTCCAGTAAACTGATAACAAAATTCTTGCCAGAGAAGAAGTGCATAGTCGACTTTTGATGCAGTATACAATCCCCAAAATAAGTGAGCCTGTGGTGGTCTCATTGCATCGGTACCCCTAGTTTTTCCAGTGAGACACTTGACGATGATGGTGATAATTGCTTTCTAGGGTTACCCTATGCGTGAGGTGTTAAATTGTGATGGGTTGTTAATCTCACCCTCATAATTCATGGCACGAATGACTCGAAACACTTCATCATTCTTTGGGTTAGCCACAAATTGTTCTCCTTGTGCCAACCTAGGAAGCTTAAACAATTTCCGAAAAATGCTCAAGTTGAGTACCCTTGGTGTTTTGTTCAGTTCGAAAGAGATCGTCTTTTTAGAGAAAGATGAAGTGTTCCAGAATTCATGCATGTAGACTTCGGGAACGGATGCAGTACGTCTGAGTGTGTCTCTGATGGGTGATATGTCTAGGATGTCCGTGGCTATTTTGAAAGCTGGTAAAGCCGGATCAAAATCATCTTGTAATCGAGAGTTGCTCTCACCATATGGAAGCCTATTACTGAGCGACACAAGTTCAAGATCATGAAGTCGTTGTTCTTCCTCGATGAATGACATTTTCCTGCTTTGATGACATATTCACAAATGATATACACAACATATGTAGATGTATTAAATCTATGCCAAGTTTAAACATAGGGAAAATGTCATTACAATTATTACCACAACATTCACACATACATCAGATGAACAAGGTCCTTACATTTTGCAATACACTTAGGATAAAGACATAACTGCGAAAGACATTTTTATTCTAAAGAGGTACCGACCTAGCATTAGTTCTTAAAATATTTAGATTTCTTGGAGGTCATGACCAAAACCTCAGTAGGTTTAGGTTTGAGTTCTACCAACACCTCAGTAGGTCTTGGTTTAAATTCAACTAAAACTTCAGTGGGTTTTGGTTTAGCTTCAACCACTACATCAGGAATTGTGGGAGTATCCTCAACCCAAACAATAGTGGGCTTGAACAAGGATGAAGCTTTGTCTTCCATGGTCTGGAAACAAAACACAAGACATTGACTAAGCAATTTGTATCTCTTTTGTTTACATAGGAATCAACTTATTAAATAAGATGAACTTCTGTAATAAGAAACCGTTCAAGTATTATTATGAGATAAAAATTAACTTGTTTCAATAACACTTGGTTTCGTGTAAATGGCCCTAAAGTACTTAAACCTAAGGAAGAAGTAGTGCAAGCGAGGCCGAACTCATGGTATATCCTAAGGAAATAGCATAATCATAAGAGACCTAATTCCATCAAAATGTAGCAAACCATCGGAATCCTAACCATACCATCGCAATGAAACAATCATCAGAATTCTAATGAAATAACATCCTATCGCAATATCTAAGGCCATCGCAATCAGTGCATTTCCATCAGAATAAATGAGAACTTATCGCAATACTACCCATCGCAATACCTACTGCGAAGCCATCGCAATGACACATCGGAATGCGCCATCACAACACGCCATCGCAATGAGCCATCGTAATAGCCATCGAAATGAGCCATCGCAACGAGCCATCGGAATGACCCATCGCAACGACCCATCGCAATGAACCATCGCAATGACACATCGCAATGAGCCATCGCAATGAGCCATCGAAATGACTCATTGTAATAGCCCATCGCAATGAGTCATCGGAATGACTCATCGCAATGACAGGCATCGCAATGATGTATCGTAATATTCATCGAAATCCATGACAGGGATTCGATCTCAAACTTTGACTTCTCGATCTGAAACTTAGGCAATGTTTTAGGAGATTCTGGGCAAAACCAATGTGTAATTATGCGTCCTTAACAAATCCCAGCACTTAAAAACCACTTTCATAGCAAAAATTATGAAACCCTAAATCGTGGATAAGATCTAAAGTTCCTGTTTTGATGTTTTGAAATGAAATAGATTAAAGAGATTATCTTAACTAAGATAGAATACCTAGATGTTTATGCAGCAGGTGAGAAGTCAAGAATCACAAATCAACTTAGATGCTCAAGGTTCGTTAATGGCGGAGAGGATATGTGTTTGTGTGTTTTTTCAGTAAAGACGGGAAGGAGGGGGGGTTGGAGTTTTGACTTGGTCAAGATTGAACAAACACCCACCACTTTTGCAAAAAATGCAAAACTGGTCCCCCTATTTTAAAATGTTAGTTAAAGTTAAAGTTAAAGTTAACTTAACATACAATAAACCCGCTTCCAAACATGAACACAAATACTTAATGCCAAAAATTTTAATGACCTATGCAAGAGATACTTATATCACACAAGGCATTCATAGTATAACTGAAGATGAAGGGTAGCTAATATTTTCTGACAATCCTTTTTAACGACCAAATATTTTACCACGAAGAATTAATATTTGCTCCCCCTTAATCCCTGACCCGTTTTCTATTTAAAGAGCAGTAGTCAAAGATATTAAGGACACAACTACTAATGAGGACGTTTGCCGGTTAAGTGATTTTATAGAACGATTCTGGTGGAAATAAGATTTCTCTTATTTATACAAGATAAGTGCACTGAAACGTACACAAATTTGTGTTAGACCAAGTTATAAAGTAAACTTGGCCCCTTACAAGGTTTTAAAGTAAACCTTGCCCGAGAAACTTAATTCCCGTTGTGAGCCAACGTTTTCAAAAGAAATACGTGACTTTAATACGAAAAGCAGGTTGCAGTCAGAAATAACTACAAGCCATAATGGGCATGTTTTAAAACTTGTACAACTTTTATACGGACTCTATTTATGGCGCCGTGTCAATATTAATCGACATTTCTAAAGCCGTAAATATTACCGTATCAAAAGACATGCCCGATTTGAAAAGAAAAATATTTTTGGGTTTTCTTGGTTTTATATTTTTTATGGTTTTTCTTGGTTTTATATTTTTTTTAATGGTTTTTTCTTGGTTTTATATTTTTGTATTTTGCTTTTGATGGTTTAAGTATGTACGATAATATACAAGATCACGATCAAAGGATACTCGAGAATAGTTTACCAGTACTATTCTTTAGACTCTTCTGCCAACTCCTTAAGTGTCGCTGGTGAAAATGATTTCATGCCTAGCTTTTCGATCAAAAACTCGATGCGTCCTCGATCTAAGGCCTTTGTGAATATATCTGCCAGCTGATACTCAGTGTTGACGAAGTATAGTTCGATCACTCCATTTTCCACTTGCTCCTTGATGAAGTGGTAGCGGATGTCAATGTGCTTTGCTCGAGAGTGTTGAACGTAGTTGCAGCATAGAGCGATTGCACTTTTGTTATCACAGTACATCGGGATTTTGTTGAATCCAAGACCGTAGTCAGTCAATTGTGACCTCATCCAAAGAACTTGAGCACAACAACCGGACATAGCAATGTATTCAGCCTCAGTACTTGATATCGCAGCGCTTTTTTGTGTTTTTGATGCCCAACTAACAAGTCTATCTCCAAGAAGTTGCACACTGCCAGAAGTGCTACGTCTGGTATCTTGACACCCGACATAATCTGCATCTGCATATGAAATTAGTGCAATAGAGGAATCCTTCGAATACCACAGACCACGATTAAGTGTTCCTTTTAGATACCGAAAGATCCTTTTCACAACATGTAAGTGCTTTTCGGTAGGCCGAGCCTGATACCGGGCACACATGCCTTTAGCAAATTGAAAATCAGGCCTGCTAGCAGTCAGATAGAGAAGGGTGTCGATCATTCCACGGTAAAGTTTAGGATCGACAGCTATCCCTTCCTTATCTTCATCTAACTTGGATCTCTCCACCATTGGAGTATCCACGGGGTCACAGTTTTCAAAGTGATATTTCTTTAAGGATTCAAGAGCAAATTTGGATTGATTAATAAAGATGCTCTGGGATTCTTAGAAATTTGCAACCCTAAGAAAAATGAAATTTTTCCCATCATCGACATCTTAAAGCGTGTGGACATAATTTTCTCAAAACGGTCAGACAAACGTTGATTAGTAGCAGCAAATATTATATCATCAACATAAATTTGTACCAGTATCATGTCGTTGTCCTCCTTGAGAATGAATAATGTGGGGTCCACTTTGCCTTTGGAGAAGCCTTTGGAGATGAGATACGTCGATAAGAGATCATACCACGCGCGTGGAGCTTGTTTCAACCCGTAAAGAGCCTTCTTGAGCTTGTACACATGATTAGGATACTCTAAATTGACGAATCCATTCGGCTGGCTTACATAGACATCTTCCCTTAATTCACCATTGAGAAATGCCGTCTTAACATCCATTTGGTAGACGATCATATTCATGTGAGCAGCATAAGCAAGGAATAGTCTAATTGCCTCCAATCGTGCAACAGGAGCAAAGGATTCTTCAAAATCGATACCCAAAGCTTGTTTGTAACCTCTAGCGACCAATCTAGCTTTGTTTTTCAGCACACTACCTAACTCATCGAGCTTAACCTTGTATACCCACAACAGTGCCAAGATTTCAACGTTGCTGGGTAACGGAACTAATTCCCACACTTCAAGACGTTGGAATTCATTAAGTTCCTCTTGCATGGCTTCAATCCATGATGATTTGGTCATGGCTTGTTGCCAGTTTTTTAGGTTCAGTGTCTGAAAGAAATGCATCAAAATAGCAATATAATGCATGTTCTTGGAGTTGATGGCGTGTTAAGACTGGTCGATCGATGTTACCAATAATATTGCGGATTGGGTGATCCTTTGTCCCATTAAGTGTTGTGAGTTTCAATCCGTGGGTGGTCGGGAGTGAACGATTGCAGGAGCTTCCTCTGAGGTAGACGCACCGGTAGGGTCATCAGGTATATGTGAACCAAAGAAGGGAAGCTCTTGTAAGTGAGCATATTCCAGATCGTGATCATGTAGATCCTCTTCAACATCATTAGGAACGAGTGGGGGTGATGATTCAGGTGTTGTTTGAGAATAAGTGGGGGATGGTACATCTTGTTCAAGAGTAATAGTAGATGCCTCGGATAGATTTCCATTATCTTGAGCAACAATTACAGGAATCGGAGCTGCTGCTGCAGGTGTTGGAGAATCATTACTCTGTGGATCGAAGAATTCATCAAACATAGGTTGAAATAATTTATCCCACTCGGACCTTGTTGGTGGTATAAATGATGGAGAAGTTGGATTGTTGGGAATTAAGCCGAAACTGATTGTACCGGTTCCCATCTCGTGTAATGCGGGTTCAGAGCTGTGTTGCTCAGAAGCCATCGCTGTCAGCTCATCAAAATCGACATCCAAAGTTTCTACAATCTTGCCAAGACGACGGTTATAAATCCGGTAAGCTTTCTTTGCGGGTGAATATCCAATGAAAATTCCAATATCAGCCTTCGGTTGAAGTTTTCCCAGATTTTCACTATTGGTATTTGGATAGCAAAGTGCACCAAACACATGAAGATATGAAATATCGGGTTTGTGTCCATGAAGTAGCTCATATGGAGTTTTACCATGACGTTTGCGAATGATGGAGCGGTTTTGGGTATAACATGCGGTTGCCACTGCTTCTGCCCATAAGAATAAAGGAGCATTCGCATAAATCAACATAGTTCGAGCAGCTTCCATAAGTGTACGGTTACGTCTTTCAACGACACCATTTTGTTGTGGAGTGCGAGCCACAGATGTTTCATGAGAAATACCAACCTTTTCATAATAATTTCGAAGAGTCTGATTAACGAACTCAGTGCCGTTATCAGTCTAAATGCGGCGAACAGTATCATTACGACGTACTTGGATCATCTTTAAGAAAGTAATGATATACTCTGGTGCTTGATCCTTGGATGCTAAAAACTTTACCCATGTAAACCTTGAGAAATCATCCACTATAACGAGGATGTATTTTCTACCACTCACACTAGCTGTACGCATTGGCCCGCAAAGATCCATGTGCAAAAGATACAGTGGTTCTTGGTTGGTGTCTTCTGCTTTAGGTTTGTAAGATTTCTTGGTGCTTTTCCCCAATGAACACGCGGAACATAAATGATCCTTGTCGAACTTAAGTTTTGGAAGACCACGAACAAGTTCGTTTCTAGCCAAATGGTTAATAGCATCAAAGTTAAGATGAGATAACCGACGATGCCACAACCATGACTTGGTCTTAGACGCTTTGGAGAGTAAGCAAACAAGAGAGGCGGCCATCATGTTTTGAATAGACAAAGTATAGAGATTATCCCCTCGAGAACCCTTTAACAAATCATTTCCTGCACGATCGCGAATGAAGCAAGTATGTTGTCGAAAGGCCACTTCAAGGTTAGAATCGTAGAATTGTCCTACTGAAAATAGATTGTGACCAAGTCCCTCCACATAGTAAACCCTTGAAATCGTGACATTCCCAATTTGGTATTCACCATAACCCATAATCTTTGCAATATGGTCGTTGCCGAATTTTACCGTTCCTAGAAACTTGCTGACGAAATTTTTGAGCATCGAGCGGTCTCCAGTCATATGTTTGGAGCACCCCGAGTCCAAATACCAAAGAATAATTTGGACGACCTGAAAATTTTACCAAACACAGACGATGTATCGGATTCTAATTGTTCTTCTGAGTTAGCAGGTACATATACAGTTATCTTAGATTTGCTATCAGACGAAACTTTAGGTTTCCAGATTTTCTTACTAGTGGTTGGCTTAGATTCTAGTTGTCTATTATTCTGAGGTACTTTTTGACTGGGGACATTACCACTGGTAGGCACAGTAGTGGGGGCAGACCTAGTTAAAGGGCGCTTTTTCCATTTCTTAGTGCTAGTGTTCCTATTTAAAGGACGCTTAGACCTAACTTCCGTGGATGTGATCCTAGTTAAAGGGCACGTAGTTCCATTTGCAGTAAAGGTCCTACCAGTGGGTTTCCATTGCCACCCAACTTGGGTAAATTTCTTCCCTGTTGGATTCCATTCAAGATTGTTCTTAATAGCATGCATTTCATTCACGTGATCAACAAGGCATAAATCATGACGCTGAGAAAACATGCATTTATTACAATTCCAACATTTCGCATTAGAATTCACATTTTGCTTAGGTTTCCACTCATAAAGAGGACCTTTCGTCTTAGCTACATGATTCTTTTTAGTTAAAACTGAAATAACGTTCCTAGGGTGCACTTCTACTTTCTTCTTCTCAGTCCTATTAGTGGAAGGCTTGATCCTATCTTTCTTTCCTCGAGATCCTTTAGCCTTAGTGGACACAGTTACTCCTGTAGAAGCCAAGGGAACATTAGTTACAGATTTTAAAGGTGCCTTACTTGATGGTGCCAATGACGGTTTTGCTCCTGGAGTCTTATTAAATGGAGTTACAGCAATGGGTCGATTATTGAGTAGTGCAGAACCCGGTTTTCCTATGTATTGCAAGTATGCTAAGCAATATTAAACACGCTTAATATATTCATGAGCTGAATAGTAGTAACTGCTTGAGGGATCTAACGCATACAAATCATCTAAAATATCCCTAACAAGATCTACATGCTTAGTTGCATTCCTCATATAATCATCGTAGGTAACCGGGTTTTTCTTATGGAGCGGGTTCTTATAAAGCACTACTGACTTGGTTGTTGGAGCACTAGAGGACGGTGCAGAGATGGTAGCTAAGTTATTAACAACTTCTTTTCGGGTGAGAAGAAGTGTCTCCTTTAACTCGGCCAAAACCATGTTTTTGTCTATGAGCTAAATTTTTAGGTCAGAGGTTTCCTCACATTTCTTGTTCAATTTGTCAATTAAAGACTTTCGCTCTGTCGCATTAAACGCGAGGTGTTCTTCTATTGAACCAGAAATTGGTGAGTCTCCCTGCCTTACTTGGTCACGCTCTCCTAGTATAGAATTAATTCTATTTTCTAGGACATGATTCTTAGTCTCTGCAGCCTCTAGTTCCGTTTTTGTTTCTAGTAATTCTCTCTTAAGTCTCATTATCTCTTCTTCTAAATTCTGAACCATCTGAATCATCTTGTCACTTGTCTCAACGGAGTTTCCACCATCATTTAGTTTTGAAAGAGTTTCATTTTTAGATTGATTCTCAATTTCAAGAGATATGGAATGTTGTTGAAGCTCATTAAAACTTTTTGAGAGTGTATTATACGAATCTTGAAGCTTTAAAAATTCAGCGTTGGATTCATGACAAGAATGATTTTCTTCAGTATTCACATGTTCAACAGTATTCACAGATTCATGCACATCATCACAAATATTCACAGTAGATGAAATTTCATGAGTATATTTAACAGTAACAACTTGCATCACTTCGAGAGACACCATATGTTCTAAAAAGCAGTCATATTCTGATAAAATCTTTTCCTTTTCAATTAAGTGTTGTTCGTAAGCATCATCCATGTTATTGAAAACTTTTTGAACTTCACCAATTTCAAAACTTAAATTACACGCTAGATCATAGACTCCTTGTTTAATATGGTCCACAAATGGAACGATCGCTTCTTCAAACACCGTTTTCATGTGTTCGAACGCCCATTCTCCAGCGGTTTGAGCCGTTGAAGTCGTACATTCACAGATGACCTTGTCAAAATCGGTAAGGTATTGCCCAATCTCTTCCAAGCTGAGCTTTACCGTACTAACCGGGGGAAGATTCTTAGGAATTTCCTTTGGTTTGTCCGAGTTGACAAGTGTAGGAATTATACTAAGGCATTCTCTAGCCGGCATGAAAGTGGATGTTTGAAGAGTTTTCTTTTTCATATTAAAACGAATTCTAAGATCTATTGTGGCATTTTTTGCATTCATTGAAGCATAATCATATTCAGGATATGTCGAAAGTAATTTTAACTGCTTTTCATCATATGGTGTCATAGAATCACTTGAGAACACTATCGGATCTAATACTAATCCTAACTTTGTTGCATCATACAGTCGTGGGTTGTGGTTAAGCGCTTGCTTTGCATACCCCGGGTTAGGTGGTAAGTCTATAAGACGCGATATATTGAACTCTTTAAATGATGCATGAAACAAGTGTACTAGATGTGAAGCAGCATATTGTTTTAAAAGCTTAATTTCCGTTTCTTTTATTCTTTCAGACGTCTTATTTTCCATTTCAAGCTGTTTAGACTCAAGAATTTCAAAATCCGTTTGAAGTTGTTGAAAATTAGTAACGACTGACTCTTTTTCTTTAAGCTTATTCGAAAGATTTGCTCTTAAACTTTTAATTTCTAGCAGATTGTCCATTTGAACTTTCCTAAACCGATCAAATTCAGGATTGGTTAAGGTTGTGGACACAGGAGTCATTTCCAAGGTTTTAACCTTGTCCTTATGCAAAGCAAGCTCGGCAGATAAAGTCTGATTAGCATTCATGGTTTCAAGGATCATACTATTCATTCTGCTAAGCAAAGATGCCGGGACACTAACCAAATCAGGTTGAGCAGACGAATTAATAGTCGTAAGAGCTCCCGGTTGTGGTTCACTCAAAGTCTGAGGACTTGCAATGTTATTGCTATCATTGTTTGTCTCGTCGATTGAGTTACTAACCACCGGAGGCTGTTCCAAATAGTCAGACATGTGCTCAACTTGATAAGGTACAATACTAGTATCTGTAGCAGTAGTCGGTACCTCCGAAATGGTATCAGTTCCATAGAGTGAAAGGTTTGCCATAAGAGCTGCTTTGGCGGTGTTAAAATCATCACAATCAGAGTCATATGCATCAAAATCATCACATTGATATGCAGCATTGTTGGTGTTGACTGTTGTGAGACCATCAGTTTCTGCTACTCCCGGATCTGCAAGGAATGCCAATTCTTCGTCATCAAGCTCACGACCTTGGGCTTGAGCATTCACCAGGTAAATCTTCTCCTTAAACCATGTGCCGTCCCTTCTCCTCTTAGGCTACTTGCATTCTCGGGCCATGTGCCCTTCCCCTTTTTAGTTGTAGCAAATAACCACCTTCATTTTACCAGTGCTGTTAGCCCTTGTAGCAGTAGTATTGGATGAACGTGCACCAGCAGTAGACGAATTTGATCTTACTTGAAGTGGTTGCACCATGACCCTTCCGTCCTGAATTGTTGCCTGTTGTCGAGAGTTAGACGAGTTCCTTAATTGATTGTTAGTTGTTGCTGAACCTCGGTAACCTCGTTTGTTCAAAGTTTGACTTAAATATGCAGACATCAGAGCAAGGATTTCAGTAAGGCTATCTCCTTGTCTAAATTCAGGGACAGGGATGTCATCTTCACAGTACAATGCTGATGCTGGTTCAGCAACAAACTGATTGGTTGGAGCACTTACTTGATGTGAGTAATGAGGTTGAGGAGCCTCGAGTTGTGGATAGGTACTAGCAAGGTTGGTGGGAGGTTGATACAGTGAATACTGGTGTGAAGCATAAGGTGATGGTTGTGAATCTTCTTGTGATGTTGATGTTGCTGGTTGGTGATAAGATGTTGGCGGCGGTGGCAGAATCGAGTACTGTGGAAAGCTTGGTGTTTGATACACAGGTTGATATGAAGATTTGTGTCCTAAAGCAAGCTGAGAGTTGTGGTATGACAGTGTAGGATGGTTTGCCAATAATGCCATTGGTTCATGATAAGGTCCTTGAGAAATTCGGTTTTGGATCACATGCTTCTCATGTTGTTGTAAGAAAGCATAGAGTTTATCTAAATTGGACTTGTGTAGATCACGAATCATTTTGACATCAGTCACATATTGACTCCATTCAGGGGGTAGTGTGTTCAAAAACTTGGTGTTTAACTGAAACTGTTCAATCCTTAGATTATAGACATTCATGTCATTCATCAAAGTGGTAAAACGCCAGTAAAAATCATGAAGAGTCTCCCCTGGAATGTATTGGAATCTATCAAACAAATCATATAATTGACATTCTCGTTCTTGCTTAGTGGGAGATGTCCCTTGTAGCAAAACCGCAAGTCGATCCCAAAGATCCTTGGCCACTTTATGTTCACTCACCATTCTGAAGATATCGGGTGGAAGGGCTTGAATAATTGTTTGAACAGCCCTTTCATCGGCATCTGCAATGAGTTTGTTGGCATCGGTTAACTCATGATACTGCCTTGGCCTTGTCACATTGGTGACGGTAACCTCTCCCCAATCTAATGGACCTTTTGTCAATTGATTCTAGCATAAGTCGACCACTTTGTTTTCCCATGATGTACGTTCTCATGCGACTTTGCCATGATTCAAATAAATCTTTGATGAGCAAAGGCGGGCGAGTATCGGTACCGGAAATGATCGATATATCGGTGAGTGAAGTCATAGTTGGCATAAATGAATGTGAATTCATTTTGTGATCCCTTGAAAAAAGATTATCAAAGATGATCGAACAATGAAATAAGGTTATGAGTTTTTTGTGTTGTTAACTAAAAGATATTGTTATCTTGTTGTAGTGTTTGCTTTTGAACTTTTCCAAATTACCAAATTAAATGCCAAATAGAAGAAAATCCACTAAGTATCTAAAACAAGTTCTGTCGCAATGTTCCTTCTGTCGGAATACCTAGATCGGAAAGTCTTACTATCGGAATGCTTAGATCGTAATGCAAAGCTATCGAAATGATTCAGATCGCAAAGCTCAGATCGTAATGTAACCTTGTCAGAATGATGATGGTATCGGAATGCCTAGATCGCAATGCAAAGTTGTCTAAATGCTCAGATCGCAAAGCCTATCGGAATGCTCAGATCGCAAAAGCTATCGGAATGATTCAGATCGCAAAGTAGCTGACAAAATTTAAGCAGAGTAACGACTTAAAAACCTTCCTTATACCCGTCGGAATCTCAGATCGCAAAGTACGATCGGAATGCCAGATCGGAATAAGTAATAAAACCTAACTATCGCAATGTAGAACCAAACCCTTTCCGATGGTAATGGTTATTGCGATGGAAGCCCACGTTTAACTTGTACTTTCCGATGGAAGTTTCTGCTTGAATTTCAGAATGAAGAACACAAACCTTTTTTGCACTTTTGATCCAAGAAAGATGATGTTTTAATGAAAACCAAGATACCAAGAACACTCTTAAGCACGAATCCCTATGTTACACTACTTTAAACTACGATCAAACACAAAAATTTTTGAAGATTTCGGCAAAAACACACTTATACTATACGAATTGTTTAGAAAACAATATGCAACACAAAAACAAACCTATATCTCATCCCATGCTCTTGATACCAATTGTAGAACCATGATAATCTTGTGAAACAAGGGGGTTGATGTTTTTCTAGATAGAGAAAGTTAGAGAGAGAAGTGAAAGAAAACTCATATATTGAAATGAAAGAAATAAACAACCAACACCTCTTTCCATGGTGGAAAGAGGTTTAAATACCCCAAGTCCTTAATGGACTTGGGCTTCCGGCCCATGAACATGCTCATGGGTCGGGCTATTTAATAAATGAGACTAAACATAACTACGAGCCTATAACTACATTGTTGGAGTGACCGAGACTTTCTAAATGCGTAAAACGTATTTCCAACACTAACCCAGATGGGATAAGCTTTGCATTCCAACTCATCAAATGTCAATGCCCTCAATTTCTGATAAGTCCATCCTACTCCATGACATCTGAGCAACATGCAGTATAGCTTCCTTCTATCCCTTTTCAACTCTGAGAGAATATTGCTTGCCTTGTGTTTCAAAATAACCTGGCAATCTTTTTGTACTCTGAGGAGAATCTCCAAACCCCATATCTGATCTGAAATGGTCAAGTGTGGATTCTCCATGCATCTTTCTTCCCAAGCATGATACATTTGAACCACCTCTGGCATATCAAAGTCAACCTGCAATTTCAACTCTCTCAATTTCTCCTTGGCCAACTCATCTCCATACTCAAGTCTTTCTGGTTGTTCTATGATCATAAGACTTGAGTCTGAGCTAGCTTCATCACTTCCTTCTCTCTCTTCTGAAGTGACAACAAATGGTGACTCTTTCACCTCCTTTCTATCTTGTTCTATGATTTGTGCAGCCAACCTTCTATCAAACTCAACTTGAGCTGCATTCTTAGGAACAACTTCTTCCACCATAATGCCCTTACCCTTATCTAATGGATCAATTGTTGGTAAGGTAGATGGTGATACCTGTGAAGAAACCTCCTTGATGATGGATGATGACTGGGATACATCACCCTCATGTGCAGGTCTGTCAACGCCCAATTTTACTGTGTCAGCGCCCAAAATATTTCTGTCAGCGTCCAAATTCTCCTTGTCAACGCCCAAATTTCCTGTCTCAGCGCCTTTTGCAATTTCCTCCAACATGGTTGTAAATGATAAATTCAAGTTTGTAGGAGAGACTAAGGACGTATCAAAACCTGTTTGTTTCTTCAAACTTGTAAGGGCCTCAGCAACATCCAAAGATTGACCATCATGGCTGCCCTTATCATTCACATTTATTGGATCTTCCTCCCCTTTGGAAGATTCCTCCATAACCCTTCTTGCACTAGCAGTCTCTAAAACAACAATCCTCTCCCTCAATTGCTTGAGTTCAAGGCCTTGTGAGCTGACAACTTGTACTAAGTCTGCATTTTGCTTTTGCAAGCTCATGGGGACTGCCGTCAATTCAAGTAGGGTCATTGGTTCCAATCTGCCCTCTTCTAAAATGGGGATTTGACCTCCCAAGTCAGATTCATTGGGCATGGATGAGGATTTAATGATGGTGGGACTGCCTTGGCCAGCTTCTAAGCCAGAACCAATAGTCCCAGCCTCATCCATATCACCAACCACACTTGTGGTGGTGGTTCTCTCTTCTACATGGCTAGGACCACCAGAGGAGAACACTCCAGTAGTCCTTTGGCGTTTCATCAACCTATATTCAGGGGGTGTAGAAGATGATGTGGATTGGGTGGATGTGGGTCGGTTAAGGGGTGTTTGGGTTTGTGAAGGTTGTGTGTCAACGTTGGAAATAGGCACATCAACGCCAACATTTAACGTGTCAGCGTTGAAGGGTTCTTGGTCAAGTTGCATATGTTCAGGTGAAGGTAATGGTTCAGGTATTGGGTTAAGTTGGGGTTGAGGGTCTGGTTGGGGTTGAGCTGTTGCAATGACAGCAAGCATAGCTTGGGTTAAGGGTAGGTCACGATGGGGGCGGTGAGTTCATCTTCATAAAAATTGCTTTCTTTGGCACAGGGATCTCATAAAAATCGTTATGATCCCTTGTGCAGTATCTTTGAACATCAAAAACCATTTGTAAAAATCGGGGATAAGCTAAAGTCATTTTGTTCCCCTTATTTTTACACATGCCCTCAAAAATCATTTTAGAATAATTAAATTTTTGCCCAGTTGCAATACACACAATAGCACTTGCAATAGATCTATTGATCTCATTGTGTGCAGTGCATTTGGGACTCAAACATTGTAGGAGGACATGTATGAGGTACTTCCAGGCTGGGGGAAACTCCTGTCTATGATATTTGTTTAAAGTTGCTTCATCAGGAAAAGGATAACCCAAAGCCCTTAGTCCTTGTTCTATTTCTCTAATGGGAAGGGTGGCTATACCATCAGCATCATCAAGATGCAAGGCTTGGCATACCAAAGCCTCAGTAACCACCCAAGGTCTCCCATGAACAATAGAAGTTAATGTAGTCACTCTATTAACTGTTGAGGAACTGACAGTGTTCCAAAACTGTTTAATATGTGTGACTGGAATGAGTGGTGCATGAGAAAGAGCATACCTAATAGGAGATGCGTTCAAATACGCCACCATTTGTGTGTATTGGGGAAACAGAGCATCATCAGCTTCAAGATACGCAATCATGTTATGTTGGCTTCTGAACCCCAATTCTAATTCTGATGGTTTAAACTTTGGTGCCATTGTTGAAAGCTGTTTAAAATGAGTGATGAAGATGAAGTTGATAAGAGAAAAATGTGTTAGACAAGAAGTATATATACCCTGTTTAAAAATAGGAGCCAAATTTATAGGAGAAGAAAATGCATGTGATTGGCCCAAAAAGAGGCAAGTATTTTCAAAATATAATCATGAGAATATTGAAAAAGAAAATTTTTATCTCATGCATTAAATGAAGTTTATCAGGTCCCAAAATTACGGCCTAAAAATATGTCAAAAAGTAACAACTGGGTAGGACCCATTGAGTGTCAACGGTCAAAAATAACCTATCAACGCCCAACGGCTATAATCTTGTCAACGTTTGCCTATAGCCATGTCAGCGTCTAAATTGGTCACAACAACGCTTGGAAAAATACTTGTCAGCGTCCAAAAATAAAAATGTTTAAAAATGAAAAATGACCTTAACAAAGTAATTTATCCTAGGGAAGATAACCAAAAAGCTGATAATTATTATAGGGCGGCAAGCACTGTCCAGTTATGCACACTTACTTAAGCAAGATAGACATAACAGTCCTCTAGTGTCCCTTGCTAACCAAAACTCTTAACAACCAAGTTACCTTATAAAATTCCTTGTTACTCCCAGGTAAATCCCATGACAAAATTATTCCCAAGTCTCCCAACAGACCACAACCAATTCTAGGCCTAAAATGTCTTGGCAGCATGCATAGTATATCAACCTTGCATGCTACAGTGCCTCATGATTTAGTAAAACTAACTCATACTAACCTGTGGACACAATCTAGAATTGTGATAAAAGTATCATATGGATACCCAAACATCCTAAAGGTTCCTAAAACCTCCCCTTAAACTATAATACATAAGTTGCTAAAAACATGCATGAACATAAAAATTTATGTCAAGATATGAATTAAAAATTCCAACCATCATCCATAAATAAAAACTTGTCCAAATGCTTCTCCAATGATCCATAAGCAACTCTATATCCAGTGGTATACTGCTAACACCACCTGCACATTTAGATTGAAAACCACAAAACTAACATTGTTGCTGACAACGCCCCGATAAACATGACAGCGTTGAGGAAAGCTTTGTCAGCGTTAGACAATTTTATTGCTAACAACGTCACAAAAACACTTATCAGCGTTCAAGCAACCTTTGTCAGTGTTAGAAAAATATAGTGGAAAATCTAAATCATCAATAAGACTAATAACAATGCATCATCCTGTACATACTTTTACAAAAAAAGACTCCAAAACACATATTATGTGAGATTGATCATTCCAATACTTGTTACCAAGTATTGAAACCTCCCAGCATCAAAAGGTTTAGTTAGTAAATCTGACACATTCTCCTCAGTGTCAACCCTATCTGGTTGTATTAAACCTTTTTCAAAATAATCTCTTATAAAATGGTGTCTAATTTCTATGTGTTTAGTTTTAAAATGATGTACAAGATTCTTAATGATGCATAAAGTGTTGTTATTGTCCACAAATATCTTGGTATGCATGAAATTATACCCATAGTCCAACAGCTGCTTCTGAATCCACAAAACTTATCCACAACAAGCAGCTGCAGCAACATACTCAGCTTCAGTTGTAGAATTAGCCACCACTGTTTGTTTCTTGCATTGCCAAGATATCAATCTGCTCCCAAAGAACTGACATCCACCAGTTGTGGATTTCCTATCAAATTTATCACCTCCATAGTCACTATCTGAATATGCAATCAGCTCTAATGGTGAATCCTTTGGGTACCACAAACCAAGACTAGGATAGCATCTTAGGTACCTAAAGATCCTCTTCACAACATAAAGGTGACATTCTTTGGGAGTCACTTGATGGCGTGCACAAGCACACACAGCAAACATGATGTCAGGTCTAGAGGCTGTAAGGTACATCAATGATCGAATCATGGACCTATAGTGCATGACATCAACATCTTTCCCATCGCCAATCTTTCCCCAAGGATGTTCTCTATCCATAGGAGTAGTAGCCCTCTTTTCATGTGGAGAAAAGCCAAACTTCTTCAAGATCTCAGCCACATATTTATCCTGGGAGATGAAGATACCATCTTCTTTCTGCTGAACTTGTTAACCAAGAAAGAAGTTCATCTCCCCCATAGCACTCATCTTGAATTTGTCTGTCATAAGCTTGGAGAAATCCTCACTCATCTTTGGATCAGTAGGCCCAAAAATGATGTCATCAACATAGACCTGGAAAAGCAACACATCCTTTTCCTTCTTCTTTGTAAATAGTGTCTGATCTATGGTGCCCCTCTTGAATCCATTGTCCACCAAATAGGTAGACAAAGTACCATACCATGCTCTAGGGGCTTGATAAAGTCTATACATATCCTTTTTGACTCTATACACCTTGTCTGGATTCTCTGGATCCTCAAAACTAGGAGGTTGCATCACATATACCTCCTCAACAATAGTTCCATAGAGGAAGGCACTCTTGACATCCATTTGATAGACAGTGAAGCCCATGCAGGATGCATAGGCTAAAAAGATCCTTATAGCTTCAATCCTTGCAACTGGTGCAAAGACCTCCTCATAGTCTATCCCCTCCTCTTGTTTATATCCCTGAGCCACTAACCTTTCCTTGTTTCTGACCACAATGCCTCTTTCATCTCTCTTGTTTCTGAGAACCCATCTTGTCCCTATAGGTCTGACATATCTGGGACAATCAACCAGCTCCCAAACATCCTGAATTGCAAATTGGTGAAGCTCATCCTGCATTGCTTCCACCCAACTTGGTTCTTTGAGAGCATCAAATATTTTCTTGGGTTCTTGTTGTGACAGAAATCGGGCAAACAAACATGCTTGCACAAGAGGGGTATCAACCTTCTTGTGTATATTGGCAATAAACCCACCAAGACCTTGATGAGATCTTCTAGTCTGAACTGGAGTCATAATATCACCAATGATTTGAGAAGTGGGGTGATTCTTCATAGTGGAAGTGAGAACTCCTCCTTCAAAAAGTCTGGTGTCCTCAACCTCATTCTCCATGTTGCCAATATCTTCTTCATCAGACTCTCTTTCATCAATATGAGGATGAACCTCTTCATATAAGTTGGAAGGTTCTCCTTGTTCAAAAATGGAAGAGAAAAGATGTGCAGAAGTGTTGTCAACGCCTGATCCTTGTTTGTCAACGCTTGGGCTAACAACGCTTGAACAGTTGTTGTCAACGTCTGAGCCATCAACGTCTGAATTAGTCTTGTCAGCGCTAGATTTGCCTTTGTCAGCGCCTGAAGGACCATGCATGTTTGTATCTGGTGGTACTTGGAGACCACCATTATCTTTACCAGCAGCAGCAGCAGCAAAAGCATCTGTCCAAATGGGAATAGTAACATATTCTTGTATAGGAGATGTCTTTTCTGTTTGTGATCCAACCTTTTCATGAACCTGTGTACCTGAAACATCAACAACTTGTTCCTCCACAATATTTGAAGTTACCTTCATAATGTCTGGATTAGTGACAAGCATATAATTTAAAGCTCTAGATAAAGGTTCCAAGTCAAACAACCAATTAGGACCACTTTCAGGATCACTAGGTTTATTCTCTAAAAACCTAACATGTACTCTTTCAAGTATACGTTTTTCCTCTTTAAGATAAACCCTATATCCCTTGCTCTGCACTGAATACCCCATGAAGTACCCTTCATCACCTTTTGCACTAAATTTACCTAAGGCATCACTAGTGTCTAAAACTACTACATGACAACCAAAAGGTCTGAGAAAACCAATATTAGGTTTTCTTCCCCAAAGTAACTCATAAGGTGTTTTGTTCTGAATTTTGTTAACCAATGCTCTATTCTGAACATAACAAGCTGTATTAACAGCCTTAGCCCAAAAGGCTATTGGGAAATGAGCATCAGCCAACATTGTTCTGGCTGCTTCAATTAGGGTTCTATTTTTCCTCTCAGCAACCCCATTTTGCTGTGGGGTTCTTGCAATACTAAATTGCCTAGTAATTCCTTTCCTTGCACAGAAGTCATCTAGCTTCTTATTCCTAAATTCACCACCATTATCACTCCTAAGCATTTTAACTTCATTGCTAGACTTCTTCTCAATCTGAGTGATAAAATCAATTAAAATATCAGTTGTGTCACTCTTCATAGCTAGAAAGAATGTCCAAGTAAACCTAGAAAAGTCATTTGTGATAACAAAGCAGTATGACTTACCATTCAAACTTTCTATATTGGTTGGACCAAAGAGGTCCATGTTTAGCAAATGAAGAGGTCTAGAACTAGAATGCACCTGTTTGGACTTGAATGAGACCTTGTGTTGCTTGCCTTTAAGACATGCAACACAAGAGTGGTCATTGTGGAAGGCCTTCTCAGGCAAACCATCAACCAAGCCAAGTCTCACAAGCCTATTTATATTTTTAAAATTTGTGTGCCCTAGTCTCCTGTGCCACAAGTTACTCTCATCTATTGAAGCTTTAGCATAAAAACAAGACATATTGTTATTCATTCTAATCCCATTCAGATTTACATTGTATATGTCCTTATGCCTAGGTGTTCTATACTCTATATATTTCTCATCAGGGATCTTATAATCCTTGCTTAACACCAAACACTCAGTATCAGTAAACAGAACCTTATTTTTGTTATCACAAACTTGTGATACACTAAAAAGATTGTAATCAAGTTCTTTTACCAAAAATACGTTTTCAAAACGCAGATTCTTGGTGAGAAGGGTTCCTTTGCCTGTGATAGTACCATATCCGCCTCCAAAGTAAACCTTATCACCATCCTTGATGGGAGTTAAGTTAGTAAGATAATCTTCCTTCCCTGTCATGTGCCTTGAGCATCCACTATCCCAATATCCATAATCATTGACCTGTTTTTGAATGCCCTGCACATAAAGAAAACAAATTAGTTTTCTTTGGGAACCCAAGCCTTAGAAGACTTTGATTCATCTGGTTGTCAATAAGAACAGACTTAGTTCTCATAACAACCCCATTTTCATCCTTCTTAGGATGAAATACCCAGTTAGCCCCAATAGGTTTTGTAATGACCTTTGAAATGTAATTAAATCTGTTGCAGGTCATTGAAATCCCATTATCATTAGAGTTTTGATCTTTCTTGGGTCTCCATGTCAAGCTTGAAGAAGCTTTGGACCCCTTACCCTGTGGTTGCAAATATTTAGGTCTGGTCACGTTTCTGTCAGCGTTGGAATTGGTCGTGTCAACGGTGAAATTTCCCTTGTCAGCGTTGAACCTAGGGTTTACTACAGAAACCCATTGCCTATTTGACCAAGTATTTGTCTTTTGAAATGGTCTTTGTCCATGAGTATTAGACCCTCCAGTAAAGAATGGGGCAGGTCTAACAACTTATGGACATTGCTCCACACAAGGTTTGGGTCTGACAACGTTTGACTTCCTAACAACGTTGACTTTGTTCCTGCCAGCGCTGAAATTGTTCCTGTCAGCGCTGGCTTTGGGAGCGTTGACACACTTATATGCCAAGTATGAAAAGCTACCACAAGTGTAACAGGCTTTTCTAGACACAACCCTAGGTCTAGAAGAAAAGAAGCTTGTTCCATCATTGCTAACCTGGCTCTTAGGTGACCTAGTATTCCTATACATCTCATCATACTTAATGCTAGGTTTTCTAATAGTGTTTGAGCCTAGGTCAACAGCTTTACCAGTGATTGGGTTAGTAACCTTAATGGGAGTTGACTCATTGGGACTTTCACATAGCAAGCCACCCTTAACAAATAATGTAGGGTTAGCTTTCTTCCATTCATTCAGGTCAGTCAACTTTTGTTGATACTCTTCAACTGGGGTGACAACTCTTGGTGGAGGAATGAATTCCTCCTCTTGGAGTTCTGGCAAACCAGTCTAAGATATGTCCTTTTGTTGGATACCATAGAAGTCACCAGCTGGTGGTGGAACCACAGAGTAGTCTTTCATCCCAATCCCAGTCATGTCCTTAGGATCCCTTTGTTTACCCACACAGTCTCCTAGGGTTTGAGTGGCTCTATCAAATCTTTGAATTTTAAAGCCAACATTGTCTTTATTCTTAATGGCCTCATCTAATTTAGCCTGTAACTCACCATTAACCCTTTCCATGATGTTTCTAATATCCATACTAGCATTTAACTCATGTTTTAAGATATTTATTTTATCTTTTAAGTCAAATTCCATTTCCTTGTATTCAGAAACTGTTTTCTCAGTTTGAGTGAGAGCTAGTTGGTAATTAGACAGTTTGCATTTTTCAGTACTCACATCACTTAATAATCTTAACACCTCTTTGTTAAGCTTCCCAGTGTTTAACCTACAACCTTTACTACAATAAGCATCTTTGTATACCTCATTATCAGATGAAGAGGAGGAGTGTGCAATGAGAGCATATTCAACATGCTCTTCTTCTTCAAATTCAGCAACCAAAGCTTTATCCTCTTCCACATCCTTAGCCAAATAGCTCCAATCCCATCCCATACCATCAATTCCTTGAACTGCCACCATGGCTTTAGGATCCTGAGCTTTAACAATTTGACTTGAGGGTTTACCAGCATCAGATCTTCTAGGAGATCTGCATTCCCTCATGAAGTTCCCCATACGATGACAGTTCTAGCATTCAACTTTGGATTTATCAAATCCAGCTGTGTCTTTTTCATTGAAGGTCATCTTCTTCTTAAACCTTCTGTTCCACCTGTTTGCTCTTATACTAGCAAGAGCCATGTTCCACTTAATGTCCATCTCTTCCAAATGCTTATCACTTATCTGCTCAAGGTCCTCATATGTAATCACTGAACCGTTGGGCAAAGAAGCAATATAAGCACATACAGTATCCAAATCCAAACCAGCAGGTTTAACTCTTGGGGAGTCACTTTTGAATGTGTCAGCGTCTGAGAAGGAGACGTTGACAGGACTTGTTCCAGCGCTGACACATGATGATTTAGTAACTGGATGCATGTAAGAGTCCTTCTGATTGGATTGACCTTCACTATAAGAGAAGAAGGCCATGTTACTGTTGGTAGACTTGCTTCCATGCTCTAAAAGAGTTTCATCTTCCAACAACCTTAGTTTGTTGTAGATGTCATCAAACATGGAACTTTTGTAAGTATTATTGGCAAGAATAGATCTTGCCTCAATCTTCCACGCCTCACCAAGACTTTTAAGAAAGGTAGCATTAATGTCAACATCACCAAGTTGTGTCCCCATGAAGGACAATTTGCTTGTAATGTCAAGCAATCTGCTTCTCACACTACTCAGCTTCTCATTGGGTTGAGCTTTGAAAACAGCATAATCATGCATGAGCTGTTTCTTCTTTTCTTCCCTTGTATCTGCATTGCCACCATATGCAACTTCAAGAGCTGCCCAAAGGTCTTTAGCAGAATCATAACCTCTGTATTTATGTTGGTTCTCTTGTCCCAAAGAGACTTTCAAAATATTTAGGGTTTTCATGTCAACCCTTTTCTTTGCTATGTCTTCAGCAGACACAGCTCTACCATCTTCAGGTTTTTCCTTCTTATCTTCTTCAGAACATCCAGCAACAGCTGATCATTGAGTAATAGCATCAGCAATCTTTTGGGCTTTATCTAATGTGTTTCCATATTTAATAATCTCCCAGAGTGTGTAGTCATAGATTCCTAGATATTGCTCAAAGTTGAATTTCCACAATTCAAAGTTGGTTGCATCAGGCATGGGAATCTTGATGTTTGGTAAAGGTGAGGAGGAGGAGGAGGTTATTTCTGACATGATGTTGTTAGGGTTTTTGAGAAAATTAGGGTTTTGGTGATTTTTAGGGTTCTTGTGTTCTTTAAGATCAAAAGTTCCTCAACAAGCTCTGATACCACTTGTTGATCATAAACTTAGATCGATTTAGCTTTATGTATACGAGATTAGATCAAGTAATACACTTAGAGAAACCTTTGTATATGTTTATGACAATCTGAGTGTTATGCGGAATTAACACTTAAACAAGAACACACAAGATATAAACAAACTTTCACTTTGATTAATGATATCAAACTTGCTTACAATGAAAGTAGTTTACCAATGAAAACTTATATGAAACATTAACCTAAAGGTCTTCTTTTATAGACATAAGAAGCCTTGTACAATAATCTACGTATCAGCTATTCTAG
Source organism: Glebionis coronaria (assembly GCA_025667525.1). Lineage (NCBI taxonomy): Eukaryota > Viridiplantae > Streptophyta > Magnoliopsida > Asterales > Asteraceae > Glebionis > Glebionis coronaria. The sequence continues at coordinate 222,969,528 of CM046882.1, read as the reverse complement.
GTAAAGATAAATATAGAAAATACATTGTTGTTCCTATCTTTACTAGAAGTAATCTAGAATACAATAAACGCGTAGAGTATATCTTCCCATCAGTGCTTGTCTTCAATGTATCAACGCTTGACTTTATCTTGTCAACGCTTGAGTTGTCAGCGTTTGTTTTACTCCTGTCAACGCTTGATTTACTCTTGTCAGCGCTCAAGTGATCTGGCCATAATTTATTCCCAACATTAGTCACAAATCTGCCTAGAAGCAGTGGTGGTTTTGATGCAATTTTGGGTAATTGTTGATAGATTAACCAAATATGCTCATTTTCTCCTTATTCGTGAGGATTATAAAACTGATAAATTGGCTCGAATCTACATCAATGAGATTGTTTCAAAACACGGAGTACCAGTATCGATCATTTCTAATAGGGATGGTCGTTTTACGTCTCATTTCTGGAAAACACTTCAAAAAGCGTTGGGTACGCACGTATTAATGAGTACAACATATCACCCAGAGACGGATGGACAAAGTGAACGCACTATCCAGACATTAGAAGACATGCTGCGAGCATGTGTTATGGCTTTTGGTGGTAGCTGGGACACTCATATACCTTTGGTTGAATTCTCCTATAATAATAGTTATCATAAAAGTGTCAAGTGTCCGCCATCCGAGGATTTATACGGACGTAAGTGCAGATCACCAGTGATATGGAACAAAAGGTGAAAGTCAACTGATAGGGCCCGAATTAGTTCTAGAAACTACAGACAAGATTGTACAGATTAGGGAAAGACCAAAACTGCTAGAAGTCGTCAAAAGAGTTACGTAGACCAAAGACGCAGACCTATTGAGTTTCAAGTCGGAGACCGTGTGCTGTTGCAAGTATCTCCACGGAAAGGTATTGTGAGGTTCGGTAAAAGAGGAAAACTTGCGCCACGTTTTGTAGGACCATTCGAGATCATTTAGCGTGTTGGTTCGGTAGCTTATCGACTGAAGTTACCTCAGGAGCTAAGTTGTGTTCACGATGTATTCCATGTTTCCAATCTTAAGAAATGGTTAGCCGAATCAGATGTTCAGATATCGTTAGAAGAAATATGGGTGGACGAGAAAATGTACTTCATAGAAGAACCGATAGAGATCGTGGATCGCCAAATCAAGAAGCTGAAACGTAGTTGGATTCCTATCGTTAAGGTTCGTTGGGACTCACGTTAGGGTGCTGAGTTTACTTGGGAAAGTGAAGAGCAGTTCAAGACTAAGTATCCCCATCTGTTCCCTTCTTCTTCTTCTTCCATCTCCTGTTAAACTCTGAGGTATCAGAGTTCCTTTAGGGGGGTAGACTGTGAGATCTCGTATTTTCCTGGTAATTATTTTACTCTTATTCATTATTTTAATCATTGTTAATACTTATTCGAAATTATAAAATTATTTTTATTTTATAATTCCATATTTATTTAAATCAAATATTTTGATTTAAAATCACCCGCGTGCATTTTTACAAAATTTACTGAATCAACGGAACGAGAACCGAGTGCTAAATGTTTCGACCTAAAGATGTTAATCTTTACATTGTATTAAGTCTAGACCGATAATGGGCACACTAATAAATTCTTGTATTTCACATTTTTACTGTCGATTGTTTCAATGTTCGATGTTTTCGATGTTTTCTTTTAATGACATGTTAAGTCGATTCAGGAGTCTATATTATCTTATTTTGGGTGCGTTTTAACTTTTGAGAAGTATTTTTACGAAACACGAGTCCCGTAAATATTTGTAAAATTGACTAATAGTCATTTTCCACTTTTTAACAAAGTATTTACTTTTTGGTCCTAAAGTTTCAAACTTTATAAGTTTAACCCTCCACCTAACCACCATATATAAATCATTTTCTCTCCACTAAAAACATACACATACATTCATTTTAATAAAAAAACACAACCATCCCCCCTTTTGTTCTAGCCGTGAGTTTTAACCTAAAAACACCCCAATTTCATCATCATCTATCTTGATTTGTCCAAAAAAAAATAAGACCTATGTTAGGAATTGAAAGGTGATTCCAAAGATACAAAAATCTTACACATGCAACAATTTTTTAAGTTTTGTGATTTATTGGTTGGGTTGATGTTTAATCATTGTTTATATGATGATCATGGCTAAATTTTATTGTTTTGATGTTTAAAAATTTAAGATTTTGATTTTGATCTTTTGTTTTTGATGCATACAAGGGTTAAGGTTGTTAGAGGATGATTATAGGACGTTAGTGGTAATAGAAAAATGGTTGGGTTATGTTGAAAAAGTGTTTTGTTATGATTTTCAAGGTGGTGATTTTAGGCAGAAAGTCAAGGTTGATTTTGGATATATTAAACTTGGTTTATTGATAAACTAATATGATAGGGATGTAGAGATTCTCCTTACCTTCTATTTGATATAAATTAGAGCTTCTAACTCAAAACGAGGAGAAAGTTATGATAATTTGATTATTCGTGTACCGGGAGACGAGTATCGGCACAATTTAAAGTTGTTGTCGATATTTGGATCGAATCTCGGAGACTATAAGTGGAGTTTTAAAAATAGTCAAAGGCTGTTCTTGGGCTTTAAACCTAGGGTTTTGAGTCTATTTTCAAACTCAAGTGTCGGTTTAATAAATGGTATTGTTTAGAAACGTCAAAATGGTTTTACGAGTCAAACACGTAATTCTCTCCGGATTTTGTAATTCGAAGATATGTCGGGCAGGAAGTCTTAGAAGTAAAAACTTTTTACGAGCTTTTTAGAGGGATTTATATAGATAGTAAGTGAGCTTCTCAGTTAGTACCAAAAACTTTTGACGTGTCTAAGTGAGGTAAATCAGCCCGTACATTCGGTATGTGCCGACAGATTTTTATCAAAAGCATTGTCTAGTAAAAGTATACTTTTAGATGGAGTCTAGAAGTACCCCTTTCATTGTTTTTCTTATGTGTCATAATTTGGTTTATGTACTCATTTAATTCATGTGTTTTCTAAATATTTATTTTCATATTTTCTAAACTTTCGCGTCCCGTTATCGTAGGTCTCGGATGACTTAAGGTTGCTTGATTTTTCGTTGTTACTACTGAGCCCTCCAGTTTCTTGTTGATTCCAACTTATAGCTAAGGTAAGTTCATAGCCCCTTTAGCTACTTGTTCATTGTTTCAAAACACGGGGTGAGATTATCATGTTGGAACACAATCTTTTAAACTGTATGCTATCCAGTACTATATGCTGCAAGGTGAATTCATTGATATTATTGCTTTTAGTCTTTAGCCTTAAGTTTCCTCTCCTGATCATGAACCGTTAATTGTCCCGTGTGCTTTGCGCTAAGCGCGAATGTTGTGGATGGATCCATCGGGATTGACTATCCCCGTCCCGATTACCTTGATGCACTTACATTTGTTTATACTTGAGTATTTCGGCTGAACACTCACTAGAGGAACTTACATTGAGTTAAGCTTCGGTTCATGAACTAAATAGAAATAATATACCATGACTATGGAGAATGTACATAGTCATCCCCCCATTACTTGTTTTACAAATTATATTGTTTTCCATTACTTAGTTTCTAAACCTATGAATATCACTCAACTTTTTGTTGATGGGTTTTACATGTTTTAATCTCAGGTAACAATGCTTAATATGCTTGGATGAGGTACCGCAGGATGTGGTAGCTTGGAAAGATCTATGTTGTGATATATTTATGCTTTTGTTATAAATGACGTTGTCAAAGTTTTCCGCTTATCTTTTGTTATCTTAAAACTCTAAAACCGTGATGTTATGGTAATTTGTTATGTTATAAAAACTTGTGGGACCGATGCTTTTAAACTCTGATATAATGTGATGTAATATATAAGTGTTTTATTGCGTCATTTTTTATGTCATTTATAACTCATTGTTACTTGTAGCTTGACGTGTGATCCCCTCGTTGCCTAGTTGTTCCATGTCAAATTCATGGGGTCTCACACATGACATCGACCCCTTAACCAATTAGTCACCCACGCCAAATGCCAGCATGACTAGATACAACCATTGCCCCTCTAGGGTATTAGTTGCTAAATATATACCCACATCTCATTCATCATAATTACCCCTCCAAGAGAATACCCAACGTACAACTCTTGAACGAGATAGGGTGGTTAACCCCGTAGTACTACCATTTGAATAAGCGGCTATTCCCAACTCACAACATCAAGTCAGAACATAGTTAACGGTTCATGAAATTAGGATCTTTAGCAACAAGGTACTCAATACAATTCAAGGCAACATTAGGCAAAATTCGGGTCCAAATAATCAATCATGATTTGTGTTCATTTTATTTTCAAATATCATGTATCCCCCTCGCGGGTATTCAAACATTTAGTAGCTAGCTTGAAAGCGAGGCTACAGACTCACCTTAGTATAAGAGACCTAGCGAGATGATCATCGATGATAAGTGATGCCCTTCAAACACGAGAACCGCAACCTATAAAATAAGGCGCGTTCATTAATAATAGACGCGAGTAATAAACCATACATGATATCATCAAACTCAAAATCATAAAATCAAGACAAACCGAAAAGAAAACAATACAAGTGATACTATTATACTCTTCTACACATTTACTCTATTACTCTTTATTCTCGATAAAAATTTGCCGGCACATGCCAAATGTACTAGCTCATTTATCCTACTTAGACGCGTCAAAAGTTTATGAAACGACTCAAGGAACTCACTTAGTATCTATAGAAACTCCGACAAAAAGTTTGTCAAAATATTTTACTTCTAAGTCTCCCTGCCCGACACATCTTTGTACTACAAAAATCGGACAGTTTTACGTCATCGACTCATACAACCATTTTGACTTCTCTAATCAACTTCATTTACAAAACCGACACTTAGGTTTGAAAATAGACTCACGAACTAGGGTTTACATCTTTAAAACAACCCTTTTTTGGTAATCGTGATTTCTGACTCATTGGCCGACTAATCCACGGGGTTTGAGCCTACTGCCACACAGACTCAAACTAGGTAAAGCCCTCCCTTTTCAGGAGGTTAGTGTGGCCACTTCAAGGTTGTTTGCACCTAGCGGGAATTGAACTTGAGACCCTTGAATCATTTTAAAACTCATTCTCTACTCCCCAAGATTCGATCCAAATATCGACAACAACTTCAAATTGTGCCGATACTCGTCCCCCGATACACGAATAATCAAACTATCATAACTTCTTCCTCATTTTGAGTTAGAAGCTCTAATTTACGCCACAAGATAATCAAAATATATATAACTCTATCTCATTAGTTTAACCATTTTTAAAACATAAAAACAGCCTTGAACCCACTGCCATAATTTACCTTCTAAAACCTCACATAAAATCATACTTTTGATTAATTCTAACCACTTTTCTTTTCATCCTAATCCCCTAGCATCAACATATATCAATCCTATCACTTGTATAAATCATAAAAATAGAAACCCAAAAATCAAAATCAACTTTCTTCACAAAAACAACATGATCTACACATGATTATCACTAGATAAACACATGTATGATCATCTAACCATCATACCAACCCTAGTTCAAACCAAAATAAAAAACTTCATGCATGTTGTTAATTTTTACATCATATGAATCACCTTTAAATTCTAAGATGTGGTCTTTTTTTATTTTTGGATGGATCAAACTTGAAATCAAGATAAAATTAGGGTTGAGGTGTGTATAGCTCACGGTTAAGAAAACAGGGAGAGAGGTGGGATAAAAAATTTTCTAACTTGATATCTATGTGTAAAAGTAAGGTGAAAAGGGTTTATATATGGTGGTGGAAGGGCTACTTTTGCCAATCTTGCACAGTTTTGGACCAAAATGTAAATATAAAAAGCGGGAAATGACTATTAGTTCATTTTAAAAATATTCACGAGGCTCGGGTTTCATAAAAATACTTCTCAAAAGTTAAACAGTATCACAAATATAATAATATCGTCTCCCGACTCGACTTAACACGTCATTAAAAAGGAAACATAAAAACGAAAAACATCGAACAATCGACAATAAAACATAAAATATTGGGCATCCATCGATATCACGCTTGCTAATACTCCTCATATTAATTAAATAGAAAAACTAAGTCTCCTAACATTGGGTTCAACATAAACCATCAAAAGCAAAAATCATTCAAGCTCATAAAAATTTCAAAAATAGGCGTAAAATAAGATTATGCAATGACCTCGGTTTCAGGTTATCACAGTATATGTATTTGCTAACACTCCGGAACCAATGTTTCTAATGCATTGTCTACTGTTGTTGTTTCAAACAGGTGGTCCAAATCGTCTTGTGGTATTTGGACTCCGGTTGCTCCATGCATATGACCAGAGATCGCTCTCAGCTCATAAATTTCGTCAGCAAGTTTCTTGGTACGGTTCGATTTGGAAATGATTACTACAAAGATAATGGGTTATGGTGAATATCATATTGGGAATGTTATAGTTTCAAGAGTGTATTATGTGGAAGGACTCGGTCACAACTTATTTTCCGTGGGACAATTTTGTGATGCAAACCTAGAAGTTTCTTTTCGAGAGCATACCTATTTCATTCGTAATTTAGAAGGGGTAGATTTGTTGAAAGGTACTCGAGGGAATAATTTATACACTTTGTCTCTACAAGACATGATGGCCTCTTCTCCCGTATGTCTTCTCTCCAAAGCATCGAAGACTAAGTCATGGTTATGGCATCAACGGTTATCTCATCTTAACTTTGACGCTATTAATCATTTGGCGAAACGTGAACTTGTTCGTGGTCTTCCTAAACTTAACTTTCACAAGGAACATTTGTGTTCCGCGTGTTCAATGGGGAAGAGCACTAAGAAATCATACAAACCCAAGATTGAAGACACCAACCAAGAGAAAATTTATTTGTTGCATATGGATCTTTATGGGCCAATGCGAGTTGAAAGTCCTAGTGGTAAAAAGTACATGCTCATCATTATGGATGATTACTCTCGGTTTACATGTGTGAAATTTCTTGCAACCAAAGATGAGGCACCTAAGGTCATCATCAGATTTCTCAAGATGATTCAAGTGCGTCCCAACACTACTGTCCGACGCATTCGTACAGATAATGGAACCGAATTTGTGAATCAAACCTTGCTTAATTATTATGAAGAAGTTGGCATATATCATGAAACATCCGTTGCTCGCACTTCACAACAAAATGGTGTCGTTGAAAGGTGAAATCACACACTTATGGAAGCTGCTCGAACGATGTTAATTTACGCAAAGGCTCCATTGTTTTTATGGGCAGAAGTAGTATCTACAGCAGTATACACCCAAAACTGATCACTAATTCGAAAACGCCATGCTAAACCATCCTATGAGCTTCTACATGGAAAAGTACCAGATATATCATACCTTCATGTATGTGGTTCTCTTTGCTATCCAATTAATGATGGTGACAATTTGGGAAAACTTCAACCAAAGGCTGATATTGGTATTTCCATTGGTTATGCACCCGCAAAGAAGGTATTCCAAATCTACAATCGTAATTCTCGCAAGATCCTCGAAACTATGAATGTTGATTTTGATGAGCTGACGGCAATGGCTTCTGAGCAAAGCAGCTCTAAACCCGCACTTCATGAAATGGGACCCAGTAAAATTAGTTATGGTCTTGTCCCAAATAACCCTACTTCATCATCATTTACACCATGATGTAGGTTTTTCGTACACGTTTTTGGAAAAACGCGTATGAGTGGCAAGTATTAAACTCGACGATTTAGGAAAACCGACAAGTCGAATAAATGTGGGTTCGTTCTTGAAGGAGGTGTGTGGATTAAGTGTGCCAATATATAAAATCAAAGTTTGGATTAGTGAAGTTTTTGGTTTAGAAGAGAAAAATTAAGGACGAGCTACGATTACGATTATACTACGACGATTTAATGTAAAACGCGAACGTAAATACGTAAAACGTGGCAAAATTAAAAATTAAACCTAAAAATTAATTAAAAGTGAAAACTAAGTCTAAAATAATATAAATAAGAATAAAAATCCAATAAATATATTTTAAAACCTATTATTAATTAAATATTCAATTTTAAATGCTAATTAAAGCCCTAAAATTAAATATAATTAAGAAAAAACCCAAAATATTATTTTATTGAACAAATAACTCACTTATATTATTTAAAGACTAAAAAGTATTTTTCCTATGTTTTTAAAACTATTTTTCTATTTTTAAAAGGCTAAAAACACTTTTTAAACTAAATAATCATAAAAATAATAACATAATGCTAAAAATATATTTTATTTTTCTAAAAATTATATTTTAACTAAATTAACAAAGGAAAAATGAAAAAGTTAAAAAAAACTAAAAAAATTGCTAAAAACAAAAGTACCCCAAAGTACTCCAAGGTGGAGTACTTCTATGTTGTCCAAGATCCTACCAGACAACAGGCTTTTCCAAGATCAGTGTTGTCCGATATCGGACAACACTAAAAAAATAAAAAATTTGCAGCGTTCTCGGACAACAAAGAAAATACTTGTTGTATGTTTTTTGGCTTGTTTTTGGCTCGTTTTTGCTTGTTTTTCAATGTTTTTGGGCACAAACGGCACCTTCACAACCCTTGTGGTTGTGAGGAGTCAAACACACAAACACAAAGCACACAAATGACAACAAAACACACGAATCAATCACCAATAAGCTCGGATTCAACAAAATATGCAGAAAAAGAAAGAAGGAAAGGTGGTCTGGTGGTAATTAGGCAGAATAGTGAGCTATCACAGCAACTTTAAGCAACCAAATGCTTACTAACCCCTAATACCAGATGGTGCACACCTAGTCCTATCACTAAGCTAACCAATGAGCCAAAATACAAGTCACAAAACACAAGAAAACCACCACAGACCTGCTGTTATGCAAGGTCAGTGAACTCGGGACATTTTTGCTGATACAATGAACCAAAGGGTGAGGTTGGGGTGCACAGTGGGTTATCAAGCAATGTTAATCGACACAAACTTAAGATTCTAGGTGATCTATGACTCAATATATCCTAAATCTAGTGCTAAACAATAAACAGGCACAATTTTAACCTCAAACACCAAACTCACCCACTGTTTTACTACCGATCAGTTTGCAAACGAAAAGTGTATGCTGCTGGTGGTTTTGTTGTGGCCAACAGTGACTCTATGGTTGTTTTACGCTACCAGAATGCTCACTAAACCCCAACGCTAGATATCAAACCCTATACCAACCTAATTCCTACACTAATGACCAATTTGAAGGCCTAAATCACAACTTAACTCCCCTACGAACCTTACCGTATGAACAGAAAGGTCGCAGATGATGCTTTTGACCTTTACGTGAGTTTCCGTCGACAATATGAGCTTCTAATAGTCACAACTTGCTAAACTACTTACCCACAACTAACAATTGCCGTAAAGTTTACAAAGACAACCAAGATAAAACCTTAAAAATAAACGAATGAGGCACCTAATGAGCTTACTGTGCAGACAAGTGGTCATTTGTTGGTGCAAATAGCACCACAATGAACCTTGGGCTTACAGTACCTGATAAAAAAAACGACCTAAACCTAAACGTAATTGCACAAAATCCTAGTCTATCAATTTAACTACTATCCTGCCAATTTTTAAAACTTAAGACACCAAATCAAATCAACTAGAGCCTACTGGTATCTATATGACATATTTTTTCTAAGACTAAAAAAAGCTAACACAATTATCAACACTTCCTCTCTTTCTAACAAAAGTTAACTATCAAAAACCAAGTTGTGTGAGTGAATATGAGAGTTTAGTTGTCACCCTAACTCTTTTATGCATACAAAACAAACACCCCTTAATTATGGCAGATTACTAATCTAAAAGGACTAATGAAGTTTTAAAGCAAGATGAGGTGAAATAAACACATAAGCAGAAACATAAGCAAGATACACACTAAGATTAGTAGTTAACCTAAGCAAACAAGAACATGAGCAGATAATTATATAAGCATACTCAACAAGCACAGTGAACCCAAAAAAAATTAACTCAAAAGGGAGTTCTAAGCTGTTACCAAAGAAGACGTACATCCACACCCTCGATGCAAAGCTGATGCAACCAGTTTTGAGATAAAGTTGGCTTAACTAGAACTTATGAGGAGCTTATTTCTTCTGTTATTGAACAAATCTACACTAACGAAAGACCATCGCCAAATCCACTCTTGGTGATTTGGAACCTGCACACCACAAAGCAATAAAATACAAGTAGTTTAAGCTGAGACCCAATCTTATTTGTCAGATAAGCTAGAGGTCAGCTTATGACTACAATGAAAATAAGCAGTGACAAAAAAAATGAATTTTGAAAAATAAACTCAGGAATAACTTTTGCAATGAATAAAACGTAACTATGCAAGAATTTTAACACCTTAACAAAACCACATTTATAAAATTAGTTGTCAATTAACTTCACAAAAAGCTTTTGTTAATATGGATCTTCAAAGTAAATTTTTGCTTTCCAAAAATCTTTTTGAATAAACAAGAAATCAAATGACTGAAGAACAAATTTGCAAAAAGAAATTGAAAAGACAATGTAAATTAAAAACCAAAAAGTATGGAACTCAAACTTTATATTAATCCAGAATTCACTAAGATTACAAGAATTTTGAAAAAATATAAAATTTGGAACAGAGTACAAGCTGAAATATTCAAGCTATATATAATACAATGTTGAGGAGATAAACTCTAAACCATATGACAACATCCTCCCTCTGTCTAGACCATTTTGCACCCTTGATCTATTTCTAGAACCCTCCAAAACTGAATCCAAAGGCTGAGATGGTTTAAAGTGTGTCGACATCCATTTTATGATCATCTCTTGGCCGTTGATATCTTTGTGGTCCCAAAGGTATGGCTGTGAGCCATTGATTTAGAAATCATGTGACTCATTCTACATACCAGCTGTCTTCATGTCTTGTTGTGATGAGTTGGAACATACCCATGTGGGGATGTTTCCTACAAGGTTTAATTGTAGATTGGAGGGGTCAATTTGAAATTGCCCCTTTGATTTGACCCGTTGGTAATTAGTACAGCTTGGTGAAGATGATGAATAGTTACCCCTCGTACTTTCTCTCTCAAATGGTAAAATTGACTTGTTGACCATTGATATACAGGGAAAAGGGTTTTGGTGGGTTAATGGGTGGGTTTGGGTATGGTTTTAACAATTTTGCCCCCTGAACTTTGTAGAAATATGCAAATCAAGTTTCCAGCCACAATCTTTCATTTTCTTTGTAAACAAGTTTACACGACTTGTCAATTTTGGCATGGCAATTCCCTTAACTTTAAACAAGGAACATTTGTGCAACTTAGCGAACCTTCAAGGGCTATTAATGATATTTCTTGAAATATTAGGGACTCAATGTGTAATATTGAGTTTTGCAAGGGTATAAATTGCCAATTCTTCAAAAGTTGAGGGACCAATGTTGCCAAATCTTCAAACTTCAAGGACTTCAAAGGAAATTCATGATTCGGGTCCGTTCTTTGTGCGGCTTCGTTTCCCATATTCGTTTTTGCTTCCTTCTTGTGATCTTTTGTTGATTTCACGATATCCGTACCTAAAATACACAATGAACAAACACAAGCATATTTTTGGGTATTTTGATGATATTTTTAACATTTTAAGCCCGATTTGGATGATGAGACTATGTATAACTGCAGTCTCACCACTCCCCCATACTAAACCATTGTCGTGTCCCCACGCAATGCTAGAATTAAGTATCATAGCACTTCCAAAATTCATTTTATGATGGCATTTATTGAAGACATAAATTTAAATAAACTACTACATGTGTTTTAGACATAATGTATGATTTTCATCACGAGAAAGTGACTTTTGGGATCATTGAACAAGAACATGTGAATGCTTCGTTAGAAATAATTTCGTCGTCCTCGATTTTCACCCAATTCCATGCTAAGCGTGTAACGAGATCATTGTTATTATAAGTTAGCAACACAATCATTACTCATGAGTGTTAATTACGAACCTAAACTCCCTTATTCCTACTTGGTATCTCTTATATTTTATTTTTGTCTTAATGATCACGAGGATACATCATTGACTTATGCGTGAATAGAGATTAAGTCCAAAAATACAGTCTTAACGGTGTAACCTAAATCATCAATTTAATAATTCACCTTAATAGACAACGATGTCAAAAAATTAAGTCAACAAAGAGGATCGATAAACACGATTTTAGAACGGTTTTGAACATGAGACTTATTACCATGACTTTTATTATCCGCCATCATCGGTGGTTTTATTATCATAGTTTACCTTCATCTTTTATTCAACTTCGCCATGAAGTTTTTATTATGACTTCGGTCTTGCCCTTGTCTTTTATTATCCGCCATCATCGGTGGTTTTATTATGACTTGACGTATATCCTCACGTTAAGGCGAATTTTGGATCTTTAAGGTTTCAAAGATTAAGGTTTGATTCACTTTCAACTTTGCATAGATTTTTTGGCTTTGGGAGCTTCAAAATTTTGCTTAATTTAGGTGAGCACTTGAAATCTTTTTATTGGGTGAAACCTTTGATTATTCGGGTGCCGATACTTCAAAACCGTGACGCTGGCGAATCCTCAATGTTTTCCCAATTTAATTACATGGAAGCTACTAAAACAAATTAGAAACCAACAATAGAGACTAAACCGCTAAATCAATATTTATTAACAATTTATTTATATACAAGCGTGGGGAGAATAAGCGATAATTACTACATATGAGATCGTGCAGATTACGTAACTTATAATAACTCTATCATTTCTCGTCCTCATTTAAGAGGATTAGCCTAAAAAGTTAAGGAATCGAAGCTAAGTGCTCAACACGCACGGTCGAGTCAAAAATTACTCTTATTCTCACCATCGGAAAACCTACATTCGTGTCTTAAACACTTATGAAAAACTAGAAAAAAAAATAAAATTTGGCCATTTTTAGCCTTATTTTGCAACAAAAAGAGAACAAAACAATGAAAATTGGATTGCGTGTTGACGTGAGCAAGGTGAAGTATCTACTCACCCCCCATACTAAAACTAAACATTGTCCTCAATGTTTCGAGTCTAGGGGTGAAAACACCCCCATACTAGAGACGAAGTCGAATGCTTAATCTCGAGCATGGAAAGGGTAAAACGAATAACCTAAAAGCCGTTAATGAATTATGCTAATAAGATAAACGTTAGAACATAAAAGGATATCATCAGATATCGGAATCTCCAAAGGCAACGATCGAAGCTCGAGTGATCCGTGAAACGAACACGAGAGGCTTCAATGATGACGATGAACCTAATAAATCACAATCACAAACAACCACGGAACAAAGGTTGGAAGAGAACAAGTCCCCTCGCATTAACTAGATAGAAAGCAATAATATTTACAAGGATAAGCATGAGAATCCCCCACGAGGCACCTTGTTTTTGATAACCGAGTCAAAAGCTCGACTCCATAAATTTGATCATTTAGGGATAATCATGGTTTGGTCATTTTTGGTGGGGCTTACATGATAAACAATGCCCAAAAGCAACCGTTAATAAAGGCAAAACCTTTATACCGGGGTCAAAAATCGTATCCTCACTTTTGGTGGAAAATGATAAAGGCAAAGTCGGAGGATACATTTTGTAAGGAAGAAAACTCCTTACAACGTACTCGAAGTACGTGTAGTCATGAGAACTGAGAGGGTGAGTAGGATTGCTTTGAGATGAAGGCAAATTTGAAACAGAATCAATAAAACTGGTGGTCTCAAAGTCTCCTCCTGGTTCAAAGGCAAAAGCATCATTAAAATCCTCATTCTCATCAAGAGGTGGTCCATCGGTGAACCCCTCGAGAATGGAGGCATCACAAGTCAAAAGAGAAGGCTCATCCAAATGAGACTTAGGGAGGGTGACTAGTAAATCCGGCTCATCGAGTTTAGGATCCTTAGAATCCTCACTCTCGATGTCCTCGAACGTCTCATCAAAGAGAGGATTTACGTCACCAAAAACTAACTCATCATCAAATTCAAAAAGGGAATTCGAGTAGATTTTAAATTCGTCGACACGAACTTCCTCATTGAGTAGTGACTCGTCATCACTAGTGGAAAAATCATCATCGAAAAGCGGGTTCGAAAAAGTCAATGATTCTCTACCCGAAGTGTCGTTGGGAGAGGCATCATCACATGAAATCGTATCATACTCACTATCGTAATTTGCCTCGTTAGAATCTTCGTGGAAAAATTCATCGAGAGCAAAATCACTTAACTCCTCATCGAAGACAACCGTAGGCTCACTTTGGATTGGAATAGGGATCTCAACACTAGGATTAGTGCTAAGATTGTAACACTCTCATTTTTCGTATCGGTACAGCGGAAGGGTCTTTCAGAGTGTTACGGGATAGCACAATAACTCCAATCATAGACAACACATAAAAATGGTTGTACAAGGTTTAACAAACATTCATTCGATAAAAAGTTTCAAAAGCGTACAACAGGTCCCAAATTATACAGGTCATTAAGTTTAAAAACACAGATCGAATGAACATTTTTAATATTAAGTGTGGGCCATCAGAGTCGAACTCCATCCGGATTACCTTCAAGCACCTGAGATAGAAAACATGCAAAAATCATATCAGCGAATGCCGAGTGAATTCATAGAGTTTAATGAAAACCGTTATATAAAACAATCATTTACATTCATTTAAAATCAGAACACAAGTATAATATCGGAAGTAAGTCCACATATTGCTAGTCAGGCAATATATAAATCAAGCATACATCTGAAACCGTCCATGAGACCGTAGTCTCTATATTACCATGATAGGTAATATATTCATCGTTCATAGCGTCGTATCATATCGGATATTTAGATTTTACAAGTCGTATAGATTGTAGGATTATTATTAGCCGCATGACATTGTTACCTTACTGTGAAAGCAGCGGGCCGCGAACCCGACAAACAATTTTCCCATCTAAGTTACCGTGTCGTCACAAAAATCACGCTATGGAATCTTCTCATACATAAATTCGCTTACCAATCAATGTGGTACGACGGGGATCAACCGTCAAGGAGCGAACTGGGGTGATCGTCCCCAAATAGTACTATCAAATGCATAAGCGTCTACCAAATCCCAGTAGTTCACAATTCATGCTAATGGGACTTTAAGTGACATAACCTAACTACTAATAATCCTTTTAGTCTCGAATATAGGGTCATAGCATCATTCGGGCCCATCTCATTTAGCATACAATCGGGACTACTTGTGTTCTATTTTTATAAAAATCTAGCATGTTATCTCCCTCGCGGGTTTACAAATCATTTTATAAAAACATTTAAAAGAGTGCGAGGCTATGAACTCACGTTGTAAATGAAAGGCGGATTATCGGCTACGGGCGTGCTTCGGTCACGGAAACCTATATAAATAATAATTGGTCTTAGACTCGGTCCAATGACTTTTATCAAAATAACAATATACATATATATGATTTTTGTACATATGATGATGATTAAGTGGGTTTATAAATCCTTGTTTACTCATTTTAGTGTTTACGTTTTAGTATCGTCTTACTAGTTCACTAGTTTTACCGATTTTACCTATTTTAAGTTCATTAAGTCTTTTATAAATTCTTTAACTTGTTTTTACCCATTTTATACCTATATGATCAGTATATATACTTTTCATGTTGGGCCCAAATAATTCTTTTTACAAGTTTTTATCTTATTAAGTCCAATTATTAGTCCAATACGTTTAGTTAGCTCGTAAATGTCCGTAATTCTTATAGTTCGGGTTTTATCGGTTTTTACTTGTCTTAGTTACTTATACATCAGTATATAACTTTTATAAACTTTACATTAGACGGGTTTGGTCGTCTAAGTTTTATTTGATGAAAAACGTTAATTTTACGGCGATAGCCGAAAAAGTCGTAAAAATCAAGTTTATAGTTTTTATTATTTATAAATATTATACCACCATTTATATAATTTACCCATTTAATTAACCTTTTATACATTTATATAAATAAGTTTTATAAGTTAGTGGGTTTATATTTTACATTTTATAAATTATAAAGTGAGTGCTTATATAATAATAATAAACATTATTTCCAAAATCTGATTTTTAACTTCATATTCACCATTGTTATCATATCTAGAGTTCTACAATGACTTAGAAGCTCATTTTTGGATGACAACTTCTTCATAATATGTGCTACATATAACTTAGTTATAGCTACTGCCCATTTTGAGTCTAAGTTGCCTTAACAGTCCCTACAAAACTGCTTATTCAGATTGTACCACCTAACTTGTTTTGATCATATCTCACTCATTATTTTGATTTCATTGCATGGCCAACTCTCACATGTGTATAACATCATCTACTTACTGTAAATATATCAAACCATGCATTTTTATCAGTTCATCATTTAGTTATCTACTGTTTTTATACAGCCAACTAATTAGTCATGATTTTAGCTTCATTTCTTATGGTTATCATCATTTTTAAGCATGTTTATCAACACTTGATCCCCACACAACATTTTTATCATCATATATACATCATATACATATACAAAATGAAAGAAAATACATTTGTTCTTTACAAAATAATAAGAGAAAAATGTAGAGGATGATCTTCTTTACCAATCCAAGTGGATTTCTTGTTTTAGGAAGGCAAGAACTTGATGAACACAACAAGTATGACCATCAAATATCAAGATCATATGTTGGAAAATCAGCCCTAGGACACAAGCAAATCACCTCCAAAGTTGTTTATATGGCCACCAAATGATCAAGGCTCAAGGAAACACCTTAATAGGACTAGTAAACATGTGGTTTGTGGTTAGAAAAGATCAATGATGGGGTTTGTTGCTCTATTTGGGACGGCACAAGGGGTAAGTTGAGAGAGTTTTAGAGTGTATTGCATGGAAGGAAATGGTTAGAATGAAACCATTTGCTAGTTTTGTGCTAAGTGGGAAATGAGTTGGCTTAAAGTGTAAGCACAAGCTTACACTTGTGTAACTAGTTAAGACTTGATGCCACCTATGTGTGGTGTGTCAACATTGCCGTCCCATATAAGCTAGTGGGGTGGGGCAAAGTGTTTTGTCCCATCTCACTAGTTTACGGGTATTTCTCGATTCTAGTTTTCTCGATTTGCGTGCCCTTGGGTCGTTTTACTAAAAACGTTTTTATAAATTATGAATCACCGTCACAAAACGAATCCAATAAAAATTGTATCATAAAAAACGGAGTTCAAAAACGTAAATACGTAATCCTAAGGTTTCCGGTTTAGTCGTAAAAGACGCCAAATTATGCACGTAAGCCCAAATTTAAATCCGTAAATTGTGAGTTCGTTAACCAACACAAAAATAAGTTTCAAAATATTATACGAGAAAATATTTCACTACCTGAAAATGTTAGATTTGTCACAGCTTTTCCTCCTAAAAGGGATCAACGTCCTCGTGATCCATTTCATTTGGATGTCCGTTTCTTATTGAAATCGAAGAGGTGCGGATATTTCTTCCACATTTAATCCTCTCGTTCCCAAGTATACTCCGGTCCATGCTTTGAATTCCATCGGATCTTGACAATAGGTATCCGACTTTGTTTCAGTTGCTTTACCTCACGGTCCATAACTTCTACGGGCTCTTCGATAAAATGCAACTTCCCATCTATTCGAACCTTACCTAACGGAATTTTCTCATCACTCACTGCTAGACATTTCTTCAGATTAGATACATGGAATGTGTTGTGAACACCATGAAGTTCTGGGGGAAACTCTAGTTTGTAAGCCACCGGACCTATTCTAGATAAAATCTTAAAGGGTCCAATATAACGGGGATTCAATTTTCCTCGTTTTCCAAATCTTATAACGCCTTTCCATGGCGATACTTTCAACATTACTCGGTCACCCACTTCAAACTCCATTGGCTTCCGCCGCACATCCGCGTAACTTTTCTGTCTACTTCGGGCAGTCAACAACCTCTTCTTAATCTGAACTATCATCTCCGTAGTCTCCCGGATCAATTCCGGTCCCGTGAGCTGGGTATCCCCAACTTCACTCCAACATACAGGAGATCTACACTTCCTACCATACAAAGCTTCAAACGGTGCAGCCTTAATACTAGAATGGTAACTATTGTTATATGAAATCTCTGCTAACGACAAATGTTTATCCCAATTCTTACCAAAGTCTAACACACAAGCTCTCAACATATATTCAAGTGTTGGTATCGTCCTTTCACTCTGCCCATCAGTCTGGGGGTGATAAGCAGTGCTCATGTCGAGATTCGTTCCCAAAGATCTTTGGAGAGATTTCCAAAAATTCGATGCGAATCTAGGATCTCGATCTGAAATGATCGATACAGGCACTCCATGCTTGCATACAACATTATCAAGGTATATTCGAGTCAGCTTCTCCAGTGAGAACTGCTCCTTAACCGGAATGAAGTGTGCTGATTTGGTCAGTCTATCGACAATAACCCAAATCGAATTGTTTCCAGATGATGTTCTAGGAAGCTTGGTGATAAAGTCCATTGTAATTCGCTCCCACTTCCATTCAGGAATCTTTGGTTGTTGAAGTAGTCCTGATGGCTTTTGATGTTCGGCTTTGACTCTAGCACAAGTCAAGCATTAAAGAACATACATAGCTATGTCAGCTTTCATATTCGGCCACCAGTACAACTTCTTCAAATCATGGTACATCTTATCAGATCTCGGATGAATGGAATACTTAGATTTATGGGATTCTTACATAATCAAATCTCTTAAGCCTCCAAACTTAGGTATCCACATACGACCTCTTAAACATTTCACTCCATCAGCTCTAACCTCTAAAGGATCTCCTTCTCCTCGGAACCCTTCATTAACAAAATTCTCCTTCTTACAAGCTTCTATTTGCGCATTTCTAATTTGCTCAGGCAAATTATTGTGCACGGTCAAGACTAGAGAACGCACCCTGATAGGCTCTCTATCTTTCCTACTCAACGCATCAGCAACAACATTGGATTTTCCTGGGTGATATTTTATATCACAATCATAATCACTTAACAACTCTATCCATCTTCGTTGCCTCATGTTCAATTCCTTCTGGTCGAGAATATACTGTAGGCTTTTGTGATCGGTGAATACCGTACACTTGGTGCCATACAGATAATGTCTCTACAACCTAAGAGCAAAGACTACAGCTCCTAACTCAAGATCATGAGTAGTATAATTCTCCTCATTCTTCCTTAATTGCCTAGAAGCATAAGCTATCACTTTCTCTCTCTGCATCAAAACAGCTTCATAACCTCTAAGAGATGCATCACAATATACTACAAAATCTTCACTCCCGTCGGGTAATGATAAGATTGGCGCACTACATAATTTATGCTTCAATGTCTGAAATGCTCCATCTTCATCACTTCCCCAAACGAAAGGTTTATTCTTCTGCGTAAGCTTAGTCAAGGGTTTAGCTATCAAAGAAAATTCTTTAATGAATCGCCTATAATAGCCAGCCAATCCTAAGAACTGTCGCACTTCCGTTGGCGTTGTCGGTGCAGACCAATTCTTAATAGCTTCAACCTTTGCAGGATCAACATGAATTCCATCTCTGTTAATCACATGACCAAGAAATTGCACAGAATCTAACCAGAAATCACACTTCGAAAACTTAGCATACAACCTTTCATCCTTCAACAACTTCAAAACAATCCTCAAATGTTCTCTATGCTCATCTTCATTCTTAGAATAGATTAGAATATCGTCAATAAACACAATCACAAATTTATCCAAGTAGGGCTTGCACACTCGATTCATTAAATCCATGAAAACCGCAGGTGCGTTAGTTAACCCAAATGGCATTACTTGAAATTCATAGTGTCCGTAACGAGTTCTAAATGCAGTTATAGGAATATCTTCTTCATGGACGCGAAGTTGGTGATATCCTGACCGCAAATCTATCTTAGAATACACACTAGATCCTTGCAGTTGATCAAACAAATCATCAATCCTAGGTAAAGGATATCGATTTTTAATTGTCAACTTATTCAGTTCCCTATAATCAATGCACATACGAAAAGATCCATCCTTCTTCTTAACGAACAAGACTGGAGCTCCCCAAGGCGACGAGCTCGGTCAAATAAAACCTTTATCAGTCAACTCCTTAAGTTGCTCAGATAAATCCTTTAATTCAGAAGGGGCTAATCGGTAAGGCGCACGTGCCACCGGTGCAGCACCAGGAATTAAATCGATTCGAAACTCTACTTGCCTTATCGGTGGAAGTCCGGGTAAATCTTTAGGAAATACCTCAGGAAATTCAAAAATAATAGGTACATCTTCCAATCGTTTCTCCCTAGACTCATTCCCGGTCACTTGAGCTAAGAATAACTCACAACCGTTCCTGATGTACTTTTGGGCTTTAATACATGAAACGATTTTCAAACGGGATTCACCTCGACTACCATCAATTACTAACGTTCTATTCCTAAGAGGAATCTTAACCTTCTTCTCTCCACATAAAATAGTAGCATTATTCAACGACAACCAATCCATACCAATAATAATATCAAAACTACCTAATTCTATCAACATCAAATCAATCGGAAAGGAATGGTTCAAGAGATTTAGAGAGCATCCTTCTAATAGCTTATTAGTTTTCACTAATTTACCATCAGCCAATTCCACCTCGTAACTGGTACTTATCTCAACAGGTTCAATATCAATAAGGGCACTAAATTTAGTGGATACAAAGCTCCTATCGGCACCCGAATCGAATAAAGCAACAGCATAATGATTGTTGAGTAAAAACGTACCGGTAACGACATTCAGATCCTCTTTCTTCACCTCAATTGTTCCAAGTTGGTAGATACCACCCTGGGGGTTTCTTCCAGGTACAATCGCTTTCAACTTGGGGCATTCCGATTTCCTATGACCTTCTTCATTACAGTTGAAGCAAATTGTTCCCTTCTTACACCTTTCAACCTTGTGTCCAAGCTTTCCGCAATTTCGGCACTTCCAGCAGTCGCCAGGATGCCTCTTGTTGCCACACTTAGGACATCTATCATCGTTGCGCGGTGCATTGTTGGTAAGAGCATTTGCATTCCCCTTTCTCTTGTTCTGACGGCGATTAAAGATCTTCCTATTATCACCTCTATCTACACGATCACCGTCTCCCTTTCTTTTCTCACCAACACGGGCTTCATCTTCCTTATCCTAAATTATCTGTCCAATGAGTTGGTAAGCCATTCGAACAGCATCATCAATGGTCAGTGGTTTAGATGATGTCACGTCCCCCCGGATATTCCTGGTCAACCCTTTCACATATTGCTCAATTCGGGTCTCTTCGGGTTCAACCAATCGAGGACATAGCAAGGCCAACTCATGGAATCGATTCGTGTAACTATCAATATCCACACCTTTCATTCTCAGATGAATCAACTCTTGCTCTAACCTAATGATCACACTACGAGGACAAAACTCCAAAGTCATCCACTTCTTAATTTCAGCCCAAGGAGTAGCATTAGCAGCATCAAGACCCATGAAAGCAATTCTCCCGTTCCACCAAGTCAACGCACGACCTTTAAGAGTAGCCATAGCAAAAGTCACCTTATCTTCCTCTTTACACTTACTAATCCTAAACACCGATTCAATCTTCTCGATCCACTGGCTTAGTCCTACAGCACCTTCAGTTCCATTAAAAGGTAGAGGTTCACACTTCATGAACGTCACATAAGTACAGCCACCAACTTCAGGTGCATTCGTTCCAAGTCCTCCTATATTTCCTCCAGCCTTAGCATTCACATTATTAGCATTCACATTCACATTAGTACCGCCAATTCCACTACCGCCAGCTCCACTACCGCCAGCTCCACTACCGCCAGCTCCACTACCGCCAGCTCCACTACCGCCAGCTCCACTACCGCCAGCTTCACTACCGCCAGCTCCTCTACCGCCAGCTCCACTACCGCCAGCTTCATTTCTAGCATTTTCCATAAATTCAGTCATAGATGCGGTAACTTGCTCCGTAATAATCCTACGTACATCATCCTCAGTCACAGCCTTCTTGGGCGACATAGTTCTATAATTCCACAATTTCAAAGCATTAAGCATTCACCCAACAAAGGATTCATATAATATGGATCGAATTCATAATCAAGATACAAATAAGGCACAATATGGAATTCAAGACAAGATACATATTTCATTCGATCTGAAACAAAATTATTGTCTTAGTACATCCATATCAAAGTTCTAGCACTATATACACTCAAAATTCGTGCCAAGTCTACTACTAACAAGTCGGTTCAGTCAAAGCTACAAACACAAAAGATATAAAGGTCACTACTAAACACAGACTGGTCTACTGAGAACCGCCAGATGGTCCATCATCCATCGTCTTCTGGATCTTCGCCGGACAATCACTAGACACATCTTCAGCTGGGCGCTTACGGATTACTCCTCTTTCAACCATGTCAGCATAAAATCTACTGTTCCAACCCACAGATATATTCAGCTCCTTTTCAGCTTTCTCACGCATCGCACGAGCTACACTCAACTGAATCTCCATAGAATTCACCTTTCTCTTCATAGCAGCATATTCACCACTTTCCAACACCGATAACCTCCTAAAAGCCTCATTCAAACCACGTTCTACATCACTCAAATCCAAACTAAGCAATTCTCGCTCTTTGTCACCAACCTTAGTCTTCGACTCCAAATAAGCAACCTGAGTCTGAACAACACCTAATCCAACCTCTGTCACACAACTCTTAACACGGGAAGCATCTAGATCACGTCTCAAGGCCCATGGTACAAGACCATCAATATGAGTAGCCTCTCGAGTACTAGACGACATTCCTATCTCACGTCTACGAGTATCAATAACATCAGTACCGTCAGGTGCATCGTCATCCTCATCCTCCTCTGATTCAGAATCAGATTCAGACGATTCAGACATTTCATCCCTAGGTAACTCATCCTCAGAATCAGACAAACAAACTGGTGGGGGCAAAGGCTCGCCCTCTGGAACATCATACGGATAAATAAGCTCAGCTTCCTCATCGTCATCAACCTCAACATCTATACCTACATCCTCCTCGACATCCTCGTCGTCAATCTCGTCATCTAACTCATCTAACCCAATATCATCCTCATTCTGAAGGTCTACGAGATTAATGGCCTATTCTATATCATGGATTTGGTGGATTTAGATGGTTGATTTAGATGATAATCATAAGGAAATGAAGGAAAGAGATGAAGGATTAGAGAGAGAAAGGAGAGAAAAGGGGAAAGGTAGAGAGAGAAAGTTAAAGATGGAAATATGATTAAGTGAAAAATGGTAATCAACAACCCCTCCTAACATGCTAGGAGGGGATATATATAGCCCACCCTACATGTGGGCTATATGGACTATACATAAAGTAAATAGATCACGAGCCCGTTACATAATTATCGTTGGAGCGACCGATCCTTCATAAATACGTAAAAACGTATTTCTAACAATCTCCCCCTAAGGGAGGTCGCTCCAAGAAACAAAGTTCTAAATAGTCTATAACTCGTGATCTATGCTAACTAAGATGTGACCGAGACTTTATAGGGAAAACGTATTTCCAACAATCTCCCCCTAAGGGAGGTCACATCTTTTTACAAAATCTTAAACCTAGCATCTATGCTTGAGTCTTCGATCTTGTTCTTGTGAATATGCTTGATGTGATCTTTGACTTTAGTCTTGAGCATGTTTCCTTGCCTTGACCTTGTGCATTCTTCACTTGTGATATTTGCCTCTTTGTGACTTCATGTTCCACATACTTATACTTTTAAATTCTTGAAAGCTTCAGAGTTTGATACAGCGGAAGACTTGACCTTCAGGCTTTCTTGAATTTGTTGAAGTACTATTTGTATGTAGTATAAGCATGTGGTGACGACTTCTTCTGGATTATACACCGCAATGCCACCTTCTTGTTACGCTGCATAAGACAATTAGCAACAAAACAATATACACGGATGAAATGGCCTTGAACATTTCATTCTAATTCGGTAGCAATTTACCTCCGATCGGTGAAGACCGTTGGACGATATTAAATATCGTACTTGTGGCAGGTAGTTTCAATAAAGAACCTCCTTGACAAGATTTCGCGGGTAAACCCGTTCTCTTTACTCGACCGTCCAAAGCTGACTGTGAACGTAAAGAGTGAATCATTTGAATAATATTATCCGCATGATTTGAAGCCGTCAATTCATGTTCCTGGAACAAGTGAAGTTCAATTAAGAACCGCACCATCGTTGCTTTCCAGTTGTCACTAGATTGATTCATATAGAATCTTGCAAGTTACCTACCAAGTGCTGTTTGATGTTAACATTAGAAGGATTTCCACTCGTCACTGTGATCAATAAAGAGTCACTCTGAGTGTTCTGGCAAGATCATATGATAATGCGTAGAGGCCTGGAACGAGTTTAAATTCATTTAAGAATTAAACCACTGTTGCTTTCCAGTTATCACAAGTTTGATTCATAAAGAATCGCACAAGTCACCTACCATGAGCTTTTTGATATTCGCTCAAGAAGGATTTCCATCTTCATTGTAAATACTTTCGTATTACTCGGATGTTCAGGCAAGATCATGAAGATTTTGCGTAGGACTCTTAAGATCTTTCTTACTTTTCACAGTGTGTGAAGAAGCAAGGAAATATGAAAGTGTGTCCTAATGAGATATTTGATGATCTCAAATGGCTCTAGACTCGATCGTGCATTTTGGATTTTTAGTGATCGGAGGCTGGAGAGGAGTGCCACCTTTTCAATACCAATTTATTCGGAGTGAATAAATCAATAGATAATGTGTTGTCTCCGTGTGATTAAAACAAATATCTTTTAAGAGATATCTGAGTTAGCTGGGATGGGTTGTGCCTTGCATCACTGGGTCCATGATGTCTATCTTCAATATCAAGAATCATTAAAATGATCTCAATAGCATATGAATTGACCCGGTTTCTGCCTAAGTTGTAAGGAGGGCTTCTTTCTTTACACCCTTTATCTTTACATTTCTTTTTCATTCTTCAACCCCTTCAATGCTTACCAATACGTCATCACTAGCACCTTGTTGTGATTGTTCTAGTGCTAACTTAAGTACTTGGTCGGCATTCAGCTACGTTCACAATCTTTCTCCATCTTTCCTAAGGACTACTATTTCTAGCTATGGAATGTCCTTGGGAAGATTCCTCCGGTTCTAGAGAAATCATTGGACTTTAACCTATCCTACCATCCTTATGTCACCACAATCGTCACCGTCGTGAATAGAGATGTTTTGGGTATGTGTATGTCACCATGAAATCCATTTTGAAGTGCAAATCCATTTTGCTCCCCCTTAACATATGCCACGATATCCGAAAACATTTTGCATATGTCGGGATGAGCTATCACGTTAAGTCAAACCATTCATGATTGATCATATCCCATATTAAATCACATTTTCTCCCCCATATTAAAAATATTAACCCAATCGATGTTTTTAATATCAATTGATTTAATAGCATTTTAAGAAAATTTGGGAAGAAAAATGCAAGTCCAATTATCTTCATGAATTACACAAGCTCCCCCTCAAATTAATGAGGGTGTGCTGAAACGTAAATTAAATACCTTTTAAACACAAGTGTAAGGTATTTATCACGTGCAAAGATCATATATGATAATGAATTCACAAGATTAGCAATGTACGAGGTAGGACCTGAATGATGGAGAACATCATATGAAAGATTCACATGGTTCTTGTTCACGAATGTTGGTCTCCTCGTCACGTTCCCGAGAAAATTAATTCCCGTTGTTGAGTCAAAGCTTTCCGGTGAAATGCTTGACTTGATTATGAAAAGCGGGTTGCTATCTGAAATAATAGCAAACCATATGGAGCATGTTTTAAAACTTTTAAACTTCTGCTCGAACTTTATTTACAACCCCGTGTCATTATTGAATGACATTTCTAGGTTCGTAAATATTATCGATTCCAGAAGACATGCTCTTTTTATCAAAACATTTTTGAACACACAATTTTGAAAGATTTAGAAAAACCTTTTGAGAAATTCTCGAAAAATTGTGTTCAAAGTTTTGAAAAACAATTACTTGAGCTTAAGATGTTGAATATCTTAAAAGCGAGCTCAAGTCCGAGAAGTTGTGAACTTCCCGTTGTTAAGGATAAGTTACCATCGGCGATAAGCTTTCCTTTTATCTGAAGGACGAGTCCTAAGCTGACATTTACTTAGAAGTCGTGTTCATGAGCTTGAAAACTTTGACTGTTTTAACGGAAAGCTCATGACCGAGAAAGGTGAATTTCTCGTTACGAGGAAAAGTTCTCTTATTTAAAAGATACACTTTCCTTTCTGAGCTTAAAACTTCGAATGTTTTAATACAAGCTCATGACCGAGAAAGGTGAATTTCTCGTTAAGAGGATAAGTTATCATAAAAGATAATCTTTCCTTTATCTTAAGTTCGAGTTACAGTCTGACATTTAACTGTAAGTCATTGTGCATGAGCTTAAAAACTTGGAATGTTTTTGATATAAGCTCATGCCCGAGAAAAATGAATTTCTCGTTGTTAGGATAAGTTTACCATCGGCGATAAACTTTCCTTTCTTTGAAGAGCGAGTTATAGTCTGAGATGTGACTATAAGTCCTTGTGCATGAGCTTAAAAACCTCGAATGTTTTTAATTTTAGCTCATGCCCGAGAAAAATGAATTTCTCATTTTTAGGATAAGTCATCATCGGGATGAACTTTCCTGTCTTTGGAGATCGAGTTACAGTCTGTTATGTGACTGTAAGTCCTTGTGCATGAGCTTAAAAACCTCGAATGTTTTTAATTTTAGCTCATGCCCGAGAAAAATGAATTTCTCGTTTTTAGGATAAGTCATCATCGGGATGAACTTTCCTGTCTTTGGAGATCGAGTTACAGTCTGTTATGTGACTGTAAGTCCTTGTTTGCAGCTTAACCATGAATCCCCTGAGACATTTGTTTCTCTGATATCTGCTTCTTCAGCAACCAAACTCTAAGAGTGTCCTTAGTTGAACGGTACACAACGATTGGACCGCTTCGTTCTTTTGGAACATCAACTTTGGTACCTGCAATCTCATTAGGAATTTGCATGCTTTGACGTGGGTTAGCAATATCAATTATAGAAGCACATGGGGGTTCACAGTTGGCTTTACTTGTTTCAGAGGCGACCTGAGTAGATGATTCACTAGTCTTGGCTGGCAAACGTTTCCTTTTATAGAAAACCTTAAGTTTAGGCGTAAGTGAAGTATCATCTTTATCAGTTTCCTCCCTAGTAGACTTAGTAGAATCGGAGACTATCCTAGTTAAAGGGCACTCGTTTCCTGCAATAGTGAAAGTTCTACCAGTGGGGCGCCACATTTTACCAAAGGGTTTGATTTTAGCGACCCACTGGGATTTAAGTCTAGCACGGGAGTTCACCTCATTAAGCAATTTTTTGATACAAGCATCATGATTTGCCGTAAAGACACATTTTCTACATGTTTTACAAGTAGCATATTTAAGGTCCGAGTAAGATCTAGAATCCCTAGATGATTGATTGATGCTCCTAGGATTGGACATGCTACGGTTAGCAGTGTTGGGTAAACTAGAAGGCATCTGACTAGGTTTGAAATTCCTATCTCTTACATGTGTCTTTTGCTTAGCTTCCCTAAGATCAGATTCATGGCAAACGTCATTTGAACTAGTTCTAGACGTGGTCTTGGTATTTTTAGGAAAACTAGAGGCAATCATATGATTTGGTCTTGCTAAAGCTGGAGTGATCATATTGGGCCTAGTTGCTGGAGTGACTGGTCTAATAAGATGAACCAAATCAACTTGGGAGGCAAACCGCAGTCTCGAGGATTGTGGTCGCTCGGATCTAAATGCAGTAGGTTGTCTGACACTCGGTTGTCTGACGAACTGAATTGTAGGAGGTTTCCCCAAGATTGATGGTTTTTCAAGCTCAGTGTCCACACTAGGTCCTTTACTTTTCCTTAACTCGTTTTTCAACGCAGCTATAGCAAAGACCTTTTCCTGTACTTGGGCCTTTAAAGTCTCATTCTCTTTGAGCACTCTATCTTGGGATGCCAACTTAGATTCAAGCAGTTGAATTTGTTTCAAAAGATTATCCTTTTCAGCTTTAGAATCTAGAACAGTTTGATCCAATTTTCTTTCAAGAACAACGTTTGACTTTTCAAGTTTTTCAAAGTATGTTTCAAATTTGTCCGTTTTCTTAGAAAATTCAAGTTTGGCATCCTCAAGATCTTGTGATTGCCGAGCTATGATCGTTTCGAGCTCTTTAATCTTGGAATCAGAATCAGTTAACGAGGCAGTTATAAAGCATTTATCATGATGAACTATAGCATTTTGAACACTTTCTCCCCCATTATGACTCACATCGGATGAATCATAAGTGGTATTTCTATCACTCTTGTCCATCCCATGTTTGTCATAATTAGGTTCAAAATGCTCAATATGCGGCATGTCATCAGCATATACATCATAAACCACATTACATTGTACCATGTTTGCAGGCTCTGCGTCATAAATGGGTAAGGTGTCATCAAGAGAAATCTCGTGAACATTCCCTGACGTGCCACTGGCATCATGTTGTCCTCCTGATTCTGTGCTCGTGCCATCGTTAGGCTCCAAGTTGTCAACCGTATGACCATTATCCTCTTGCATCTGCGTCATTGATTCTTGCACTCCATTAACATACACTTGCTGAAGTTGTGATCTTTGATATATCGAAGACGAGACCGATGACATGAGTTTCAAAATCGTATCACGGAAAACTCGAAGCTCGGTATGTGTATCTCGAAGAAACGATTGGCAAATCATTGAACTTTCAGGCTTGATGATATTAAATTGGAGGAAAGGCGTGAGGTGTATCACAAGAGCCTTATATGCAAGTACCGATGCAGAGTGATTAAAGTTTCCATGGTTGAGTTGCTCGGCGAGTTGGGTCAAAGTGGTAAAAATTGAGTCGATGAATATATGACGATCTTGTCCAAAGATGGTCACAAATTCACTCCCTCCTTGAATCCCCGAAAGAGTGACAAGATGAGACTGGAGTAGTTGAAAGGAGGTGATGCCACTTTTCTTAACTTCGTTTTGCCTTAAATACAACTCTCCCTTTTGACATGTCGAATCGAACGAATCCATTAAAGATCGATTAAAACGAAAGACCCGTAAATAATACTTAAAATTCCTCGATGGATGATATAAATGAAGCTCGTCACTTTGACTCGTCACGTGTTTCTTGAAATCCGGCCAGAAAAGAAACTAAAAAAATTAATTTTAAAATATGTAAATATACTTAATGCCTTAACTAAAATTAATTTTATTTTTTTTTAAAAAAATATCTAAATATAATTAATTTTAAAATATATAAGGATACTAAAATATATAAGTATACATAATATCTTCTAAAAAAACGTAATGGTGTACTGTTTTTAAAAAAAACGTGTATACAATATAACTAAAATAGAAAAAGGAAATAATAGAAAAAAAAAAAAAAAAAACTGGTCTAGTTTCCTCCGCCCAGTCAAACGATACTTTGTTATCTCCGTCAAAGAAAGAACACGTGGCCCAATCAGAGAAGTTCCACCGCCCCACTTGCTATTTCTTTGATATATCCGCCCATTAAATCTGTCTCCTCAGTTCTTGTTTAACAAAATCACATAAACCAAAAAACACACTTTTCTCTCTCTCACCAAGATAAAACTCCGTCTAACCTAATCTCTCTCTCTCCTCACAAAACTCAGTCACCAATCTCACAATTTTAACAAAACAAATCAACACCCGATGCAATGATATAGGCTTCAAGATCTTTATATAAAGATCTCAGGTAGGTATTTTTAATTTTTTGTTTTGATTTTAGTCTCTCTCTTCTACTGTAGTGTCTTTCTGTTGTGGTTTTCTGTTGGTGTTCGAGACCGTGTGGTGGAAACGGGGGTGGGTGGTTGAGTGGGTCGAGGATGGGTATGGTCAAGTGTGTGTTTGTTTGTGTTATGAGTCGAGAGTGAGGGTGTGAGGGGGTCGAGTGGTGTTGTGAGATGGGTGTCCGAGAGTGTGGGTAAGAGAGGGTTTGGAAGGGTGTGATAGTCGAGGGATGAGAGGGTGAGAGGGTGTTTGTTACGGGTGAGTCGAGGGTTGTTTGAGAGATGAGAGTCGAGAGGTTGTTCTGGTGAGGGTGTTCTGGTGAGGATGGGTCGAGGTTGGGGGGGGTCAGAAAGATGAGACGAGGGTGTAAGGGGTGTCGAGGTTGGGTGGGGGGGACGAGGGTGAGGTTGTTTGTAAATAAGTGGGTTGCGATAAATGTGTCGAGGGTGTAGGAGTGGTGTCGGGATTTGTTTTTTGGAGTTCTTGTGTGTATCGAGAGTCTGTTTGTGTTGATGGGTTTTGTGTGAGTTCGAGAGGTGTGTTGGTTAAAGATTAAGGGAGTCTTTGATGGTGTCGAGTGGAGGGTGTCGAGTCTGTCGAGTTAAGGGTTGTCGAGTCCTTTTGTTTGATTTGAGTCTTAGGTGTTTGGTCTGTTTTGAGGGAATGAGTCTATTTAAAAGACGATGATTTGCCCGTTGAGTTTGAATAAGATGCTTCGTTCGGAAGAGTTCCGAATCGGAACTTTGTTCTTGATCCGGAAGTTCTTGGTTCGGAAGTTCTTGATCCGGAACTTCTTGATCCGGAACTTCTTGATCCGGAACTTTTGGCTTGATCCGGAAGTTCTTGGTTCGGAAGTTCTTGGTTCGGAAGTTTGCTTGATCCGGAACTTCTTGATCCGGAACTTCTTGGTTCGGAAGTTCTTGGTTCGGATGTTCTTGATCCGGATGTTCTTGATTCGGATGTTGTTGATTCGGAACTTTTGGCTCACTCGAAAAAATTCTTCACTCGGAACTTTTGTATCAGTATTGTTGGACAAAATTTGGACAGTTTTGATGGACCAAGAAGGACAGAAAGGTTTGACAGATTAGGTAGTTTGACCAAAAAATTAAGAAAGATCCAAAAATAAAAAAAACGGATAAACGAAAATGATAACTGATTAAAAAAAATAACAGGACGCAACTGATTAAAAAAAATTTAAATAAAAAACTGATTAAAAAAATAAAAAAAGGATAAAATTGATAAAAAAAAAATTTAGAAATTGATAAACTTGATAGATTAAAAAACAAGAAGAAATACAAACTTTTTATAGAAATTGATGATTAAATTTGTGATTAAAAACAATAAAAAATACAAACTTTTTATAAAAAAAAAAAACTTTTTATATGAAAAATACAAAATTTTTATGATCTAAAACATAAAAAACACAAACTTTTTATAAAAAATACAAACTTTTTATGATTTAAGCATGATTAAATCAGAACCCACCAAAATCAAAAAGAAATAAAACAAGAATAAACCAAACTAACCATGGCTCTGATACCAATTGAAGGTCTACGAGATTAATGGCCTATTCTATATCATGGATTTGGTGGATTTAGATGGTTGATTTAGATGATAATCATAAGGAAATGAAGGAAAGAGATGAAGGATTAGAGAGAGAAAGGAGAGAAAAGGGGAAAGGTAGAGAGAGAAAGTTAAAGATGGAAATATGATTAAGTGAAAAATGGTAATCAACAACCCCTCCTAACATGCTAGGAGGGGATATATATAGCCCACCCTACATGTGGGCTATATGGACTATACATAAAGTAAATAGATCACGAGCCCGTTACATAATTATCGTTGGAGCGACCGATCCTTCATAAATACGTAAAAACGTATTTCTAACAATCTCCCCCTAAGGGAGGTCGCTCCAAGAAACAAAGTTCTAAATAGTCTATAACTCGTGATCTATGCTAACTAAGATGTGACCGAGACTTTATAGGGAAAACGTATTTCCAACACATTCTCAATATCAGCATTCTCAATCTCCACATTCTCATTACCCACATTCTCAATATCCACATTCTCAATATCCACATTCTCATTACCCACATTCTCAATATCCACATTCTCAATCTCATTCTCTACTAAGTCAACCTGAGGGGCAATCTGATCTCCTAGTCCTAACTCGGGCTCGGGATCCTCAAATGGTTCCTCCTCATCATCAATATCAAAATCTACTAAGTCTAAATAAGGATCATCTTCTATATTAGGTTCGGGAATAGCATGGTTTTCTACAGGAATATTAGGGTCAGCCATGACAATCTGCATTTATATATATATATCTCATATTAGGATAACATACTAGTTAAACAATTACATAATGAAATCACGATATATACATATATATAAATTAAATTATATATATCAAAATATATATCTTCTCAATAGGGCTTGTTGGTAACGTCGGAGATCTCTGGCACCGTTATAGTCAAAAGATTTTTCAAATATTTTCTCAAATGTTCATTGTCAAAAGATTTTGAAAAGTTTTGTTCAAAACCTTGGTTTTTAAAATCTTTTGTTCTCTACAACGAGAGCTCTGGTACCAAACTGTAACACTCTCATTTTTCGTATCGGTACAGCGGAAGGGTCTTTCAGAGTGTTACGGGATAGCACAATAACTCCAATCATAGACAACACATAAAAATGGTTGTACAAGGTTTAACAAACATTCATTCGATAAAAAGTTTCAAAAGCGTACAACAGGTCCCAAATTATACAGGTCATTAAGTTTACAAACACAGATCGAATGAACATTTTTAATATTAAGTGTGGGCCATCAGAGTCGATCTCCATCCGGATTACCTTCAAGCACCTGAGATAGAAAACATGCAAAAATCATATCAGCGAATGCCGAGTGAATTCATAGAGTTTAATCAAAACCGTTATATAAAACAATCATTTACATTCATTTAAAATCAGAACACAAGTATAATATCAGAAGTAAGTCCACATATTGCTAGTCAGGCAATATATAAATCAAGCATACATCTGAAACCGTCCATGAGACCGTAGTCTCTATATTACCATGATAGGTAATATATTCATCGTTAATAGCGTCGTATCATATCGGATATTTAGATTATACAAGTCGTATAGATTGTAGGATTATTATTAGCCGCATGACATTGTTACCTTACTGTGAAAACAGCGGGCCGCGAACCCGACAAACAATTTGCCCATCTAAGTTAGCGTGTCGTCACAAAAATCACGCTATGGAATCTTCTCATACATAAATTCGCTTACCAATCAATGTGGTACGACGGGGATCAACCGTCAAGGCGCGAACTGGGGTGATCGTCCCCAAATAGTACTATCAAATGCATAAGCGTCTACCAAATCCCGGTAGTTCACAATTCATGCTAATGGTACTTTAAGTGACATAACCTAACTACTAATAATCCTTTTAGTCTCGAATATAGGGTCATAGCATCATTCGTGTCCATCTCATTTAGCATACAATCGGGACTACTTGTGTTCTGTTTTTATAAAAATCTAGCATGTTATCTCCCTCGCGGGTTTACAAATCATTTTATAAAACATTTAGAAGAGTGCGAGGCTATGAACTCACGTTGTAAATGAAAGGCGGATTATCGGCAACGGGCGTGCTTCGGTCACGGAAACCTATATAAATAATAATCGGTCTTAGACTCGGTCCAATGACTTTTATCAAAATAACAATATACATATATATGATTTTTGTACATATGATGATGATCAAGTGGGTTTATAAATCCTTGTTTACTCATTTTAGTGTTTACGTTTTAGTATCGTCTTACTAGTTCACTAGTTTTACCGATTTTACCTATTTTAAGTTCATTAAGTCTTTTATAAATTCTTTAACTTGTTTTTACCCATTTTATACCTATATGATCAGTATATATACTTTTCATGTTGGGCCCAAATGGGTTAAGCCCAAATAATTCTTTTTACAAGTTTTTATCTTATTAAGTCCAATTATTAGTCCAATACGTTTAGTTAGCTCGTAAATGTCCGTAATTCTTATAGTTCGGGTTTTATCGGTTTTTACTTGTCTTAGTTACTTATACATCAGTATATAACTTTTATAAACTTTACATTAGACGGGTTTGGTCGTCTAAGTTTTATTTGATGAAAAACGTTAATTTTACGGCGATAGCCGAAAAAGTCGTAAAAATCAAGTTTATAGTTTTTATTATTTATAAATATTATTTTTACCACCATTTATATAATTTACCCATTTAATTAACCTTTTATACATTTATATAAATAAGTTTTATAAGTTAGTGGGTTTATATTTTACATTTTATAAATTATAAAGTGAGTGCTTATATAATAATAATAAACATTATTTCCAAAATCTGATTTTTAACTTCATATTTACCATTTTTATCATATCTAGAGTTCTACAATGACTTAGAAGCTCATTTTTGGATGACAACTTCTTCATAATATGTTCTACATATAACTTAGTTATAGCTACTGCCCATTTTGAGTCTAAGTTGCCTTAACAGTCCCTACAAATCTGCTTATTCAGATTGTACCACCTAACTTGTTTTGATCATATCTCACTCATTATTTTGATTCCATTGCATGGCCAACTCTCACATGTGTATAACATCATCTACTTACTGTAAATAGATCAAACCATGCATTTTATCAGTTCATCATTTAGTTATCTACTGTTTTTATACAGCCAACTAATTAGTCATGATTTTAGCTTCATTTCTTATGGTTATCATCATTTTTAAGCATGTTTATCAACACTTGATCCCCACACAACATTTTTATCATCATATATACATCATATACATATACAAAATGAAAGAAAATACATTTGTTCTTTACAAAATAATAAGAGAAAAATGTAGAGGATGATCTTCTTTACCAATCCAAGTGGATTTCTTGTTTTAGGAAGGCAAGAACTTGATGAACACAACAAGTATCTCCAAGACCATCAAATATCAAGATCATATGTTGGAAAATCAGCCCTAGGACACAACCAAATCACCTCCAAAGTTGTTTATATGGCCACCAAATGATCAAGGCTTCAAGGAAACACCTTAATAGGACTAGTAAACATGTGGTTTGTGGTTAGAAAAGATCAATGATGGGGTTTGTTGCTCTATTTGGGACGGCACAAGGGGTAAGTTGAGAGAGTTTTAGAGTGGATTGCATGGAAGGAAATGGTTAGAATGAAACCATTTGCTAGTTTTGTGCTAAGTGGGAAATGAGTTGGCTTAAAGTGTAAGCACAAGCTTACACTTGCGTAACTAGTTAAGACTTGATGCCACCTATGTGTGGTGTGTCAACATTGCCGTCCCATATAAGCTAGTGGGGTGGGGCAAAGTGTTTTGTCCCATCTCACTAGTTTACGGGTATTTCTCGATTCTAGTTTTCTCGATTTGCGTGCCCTCGGATCGTTTTACGAAAAACGTTTTTATAAATTATGAATCACCGTCACAAAACGAATCCAATAAAAATTGTCTCATCAAAAACGGAGTTCAAAAACGTAAATACGTAATCCTAAGGTTTCCGGTTTAGTCGTAAAAGACGCCAAATTATGCACGTAAGCCCAAATTTAAATCCGTAAATTGTGAGTTCGTTAACCAACACAAAAATAAGTTTCAAAATATTATACTAGAAAATATTTCACTACCTGAAAATGTTAGATTTGTCACAAAGATTCTTCTCCCCCATACTTAGAGAGGCATCGGGTTTCGTTGGGAGCGTGAGAGTTATGGTTTCACAAGACGAGGTGAGATTAAAAATGTGGCTATCGTCGTCGTCATCATAAATAGGAGGCGTGAGATCACATCTAGCTAGATGCTCCTCTCTTTCTAGTTCTTGTTTTTTATGAGGAATATCGATGCTTAAACCATTGTAATCTTGTAAAAGTTGTTTAGTTCTAATCTCACACTCTCTTTTAAACTCGTCACTTGTTTCTTCTTTGCGATATCTCCTAATGCCGAGTTCATTAGTTATATCGTTTATTTCTTGATTGATTCGTCGTTTCTCCTCTTCCATATCTTTGATGCTTTCTTCGATCACTTCGACGATTGAAAGTTCCCTTTTCTCCATAATTTGTTGAAAAAGAAATTTAATTTCTTCAAATCCCTTGTCGACGCGACTTGTACCGAGATCATCATCGAAATTTTTTTGTGGAGGTGATTGGTCAAAACCGGAGAATTGGTTGTCGAAATACGTATCATGGTTCATCGGTTGACAATCATACCCATAATGAGGTGCGTTTCCACAAGACTCACATGAATACGACGATGGATATTGAGATGATTGGTTAAAGAAATTAGGATTCGGTTTGGGATCATTATAATTCGTACAACTAAATCCGAAGTCGTGCTCCAAACCGCAAAAATTACATGAATAAGACGAATGCGGTTGTGGAGTTTTGTCATAGGATTGAAATCCGTAACCATGGTCGTTTTGAGGAGAGTTGTATATATACCCCTCCCTTCCTCCATAAATCTCGCAATTGAAGCAATTACCACCGTCCGCCGGACCTCCACAATATGGACAAGAGTAATATCCTTCGTTGGACATGACGAAACATGAATGGTGTTACGAGAATTAAACACTAGAGGGTTAGAAAAAGAATTAATTGATAAGGGGTAAGAAGAATATTTTTTTATTTTTGATTGTTTTTTAATTTTTTTTGGATTTTTGAATGTCTTACGTAGACTCAAATCTACAAATCTCTCCTCGAATCGATCTTCTCGATTAAAGGAGCCTCAAAGAATGAAAACGATCACGTGGAGTGAACGCTTTCGATGACTTTAGAACATTGGTGGAACACCAAAACGTTCAAGAGGGTTTAATATTGAAAACAAGCAAATATAATATACGTAGATAATACTTGGGCGGCAAACCCTCGATTATCCCTCTTTCTCAAAACACGCACAAGCAAGCGGGGGAAACGAGGCGGCTGATGACGTATAGTCCCCAGCCGGGTCATGAACCCGGCCCACGGGTACTACCCATATCCGGCCCATCACAGGTGGGTGGGATAATGTCATTCAGGCTTATGGGCTTGGATGAACAGTGACCGCACACATGTGTGCGGCCCACGGCCCGGTGCGACCGACATAGGGTTAGACAGAATCATATTCTGTCTAGGAATAGGTTTACCCCAAAAGAGGAGGATATTCACTACTATAATTCGAAGATAACAATCATTCTAATTCTGATAGTTATCCTTTCCTTGGGGCCGAAGTATCAGTGGCAGCCCACTAGGGTTCCACTGCCTATAAAAGGAACCCCCAAGGGTTCCACAAAGGTATGACATTTTATACTCCCAACTCACATAAACCCTAACCGATTACTTACTCTCACGCCGGAGTCTAATCGTGGGAAACATTCCCACGGTAAGCCTAACGCGTGCTGTTTAGTGTGCAGGATCCCAACCAAACGATTCACTTGGGGTGCAGGAGCTGGAGCCCAGCCAACCCGAATTAAGCCTAATTCGGGTCTAGCAAGGATCACCCAACTTTTGCATCAACAAGTTGGCGCCATCCGTGGGACCCATTACACTAAGGTAGAACAAAACCTCATTCTGAATTTCCAATGACGAAAGGGCATCAGCAAGCCAACCCCAGGAATACGAATCCTGGAAATCGGAAGTCCCAAGGGGAAGGGATACTCATCCCCAATCAATCACCTAGCCGCCTTGCAGGCGGACCTGGTAACCGTGGCGGCTTTCAGCCCTTGGGGGTGACGAGCACGATCTCCATGACACCCCCACCTACTTCAACTCTGGACAATCCGGACCCAGGGAGTGCGCCCAACCCTCCTAACAAGGAGCCGCGCAGACCATCGGTAGAGGAAGAGGTAGAGGTCCTACCACTCAGCGAGGAGGATCTTACTCGAGTTCTCACGCAGAACTTCGATAGGATCGTCCCGAGGATCGCGTCAAGGTTGAATCTGGGGAGGAACCTCCAATCCAGACTCAACTTTGGCGAAACTGGACCAACCACCTCTTCCCAAAATTAGAGGAAAAGGAGAGCTCGGCCTCAGGAGCAGAGCATCTTTGAGGAAACCCCTCAACCCAGGAATGTGTTTGAGCGCATAGGAGATCGCCTCATACAGGAACTAATGCAGTCTCGAGAAGGAGGAGATAAGTCCGATGGTTCACCCGAGCGGCCAGATCGAGAGTTGGCCAGAACCGGACAGGATGAACACTGTGAAGAAGGCTTCCGGTTCATCCCAAAAAAGTGGCCCCTACACAAAGGATGGGGCACCACCACCGTCTCTAGACACGTCAGGAGAGGACTCAGATGACCATCCGCCTAAGCGTCGCCGACCTAGGCGCACCCCTCCACCACCACCAAACAATGATGAGTATTATGGTGGCCCTTATTATCGAGATGCAGAAGCGGAGGATCTTTCGTGTCCATGGTGTGAACCATGGGATGACCCTAGGCTCACCCGGCCATGGGCGGATCCTAGGGAAGACCCGTTCACCCTCTGCATACGAAACTATTCTGAGGACACCAAACGTCGCATGCCGACGTGTGTCAAGACTTATGATGGGACTGGTGATCCGGTTGATCACCTTAAAATATTTGATACGCAGGCTAAAATTAAGCGATGGACGATGCCTATATGGTGCCAGATGTTCAATTCAACTTTGATCGGAAATGCCCGTGACTGGTTTGAGGCACTCCCTCCACGGAGCATTGATAGTTTCACGGAACTACGCACTGCGTTCGAGAACAATTATACTCAGAGGAAGAAGTATAATAGGGATCCGGTCTCATTGGCAACTGTCAAACAACGGCCGGGGGAGTCCACAGAAGCCTTCACTGAACGCTTCAATGATGAGTGCATGCGCACAAAAACAATGTCGGGCCTCCTGAAAATCTCTGACTACATGCACGCCATAACAGACAGGGAGCTGATCAGGCGCCTCAATGACAAGCGTCCAGATAGATATGATGACCTCATGGAAAGGGTCAGAAATTTCATAGAAGGAGAATCAGCTGTTGCCGCGGCCTACCCATCCCGAGGAAATGGGTACCGGTCAAATGACCATTCTCGGAGACAGTCTGGCGGTCAAGGCAATCAGAACAATAGCAAGGGCTCAGACTATAAGAGCCAGAGCAAAGGAGGACGGTCGGGCGATAAGTTCACCCCCCTAAAGATGTCCTACCGGGAGATCTTGCTGACGGAAGGGGCGAACTTTCCAAGGCCTCCCCCAATGACCACTCCGCCGGAACGTCGGCAAGGAAATCGCTTATGCGAGTTCCATAATGACAAAGGCCACGGTACGGAGGAGTGTATCCAGCTCAAGAAGCATATTGAGTCGCTGATCAAATCAGGTAAACTCAAACACCTAGTTAAGCATATTGAGTCGCTGATCAAGAAGTACGATAAGAAGGATTCCCAAAAGGACAAACCTTCGACCATATACATGATCCAATCCAGACAACGCCACACGAGGCAGAAAGTTGGCCAAAAATTTTCACGCGGCAGGGAAATCTCGTTCCCTCCCATCACAGCAAGCGATGTGACCGATGCGCCTCTCACTATTGAGATAAGCATTGGAACACACAATGTTCGTCGCATGTATGTGGATGGAGGGTCGTCAGCAGAGGTACTGTAAGAACACTGTTTTGTGTAGTTATGCCCAGAAATAAGAAGCCAATTAGTACCGGCCACGACGCCGCTCACCGGCTTTAGTGGAGACACTATCTGGCCGATAGGGCAACTACGGCTGCTTGTAACCATTGGGAATGAGGAACACTCCACTACGGCGTGGATGAACTTCATGGTGATACGCTCACATTCTCCGTACAATGGGATCATAGGCAGACCAGGTATTTTGGCTATACGGGCGGTACCCTCCACGGCGCACGGAATGATCAAATTCCCCGTTGAGGGGGGAATTGTTACCATTTACAACACAATCATACCGGCATCCGAGTGTCACACCGTGACAACACCGGCTCCACCTGTTCCACCCAAGGATGGATCACCACCTCCCAATTGGAAGGTAGCAATTCATCCTGACTATCCAGAACAGGAGGTATCCATAGGAGGGGCGCTCTCGGATAGCGGCAAAAGGGCCATGTGCTCTCTTTTAAGTGCAAACTTAGATATATTCGCATGGGAGCCAAAGCATATGACAGGTGTGCCACGTGCGATAGCAGAGCATAAGCTCCAGATCCGCCAAGGGTACCAACCCGTCAAGCAAAAGAAGCGCGGCCAGGCGCCTGAGCGCAGCCAAGTGATATTGGAGGAAGTACGAAAACTAGTGGACACAGGTATCATGCGCGAGGTATACTACCACGAGTGGTTATCCAATCCGGTCATGGTCAAAAAACATGACGGAAGTTGGCGCATGTGTGTGGATTTTAAGGACCTGAACAAGGCCTGCCCACAGGATTGTTACCCGTTACCGGAAATCGACTGGAAGGTGGAATCCCTATGTGGATATCCTTTTAAATGCTTCTTGGACGCATATAAAGGATATCACCAGATCCAGATGGCGGAGGAGGATGCAGAAAAAATGGCGTTCCATACGAGCCAGGGTGTATATTGCTATACGAAAATGCCGTTTGGACTGAAGAACGCCGGTGCTACATATCAACGGCTTGTGGACAAAGATTTTGAATCAAAGATAGGCCGCAACTTGGAAGTCTCTGTGGATGACTTGGTTATAAAAAGTCATACGGAGGAGGCACTTCTCTGGGATGTTCAAGAGACATTCGACACACTGAGAAGGATTAACATGAAGCTAAATCCAAAGAAATGTACGTTTGGGGCAACGGAGGGAATGTTCCTTGGATATTTGATTGACCCAAACGGCATCAAACCTTGCCCAGAGAAGACGGACGTAGTGATACAACTGTCGTCCCCTCAGACACGGAAGGAGGTGCAATCCTTGAATGGGAAACTAGCCGGGCTGAATAGGTTCTTATCTAAATCCGCAGAAAAGTCATTACCCCTATTTAAGACAATCAAGAAGTGCATTAGGAAGGGAGACTTCCGGTGGACGAAGGAAGCCGAGGAAGCTTTCGGCCAGCTCAAACAGCATCTTGCGTCTCTCCCTATGCGAGTAGCTCCTCGGCCAAAGGAGGAACTTATTATGTATCTCTCAGCCACTCATGGCGCAATAAGCGCGGTACTCATGACAGATAGAGATACAGTGCAAACTCCGGGCTACTTTATAAGTAGAACACTACAAGGGTCGGAGCTGAATTACTCCTCTATGGAAAAATTGGTGTTAGCACTAGTGTTTGCTACAAAGCGGCTGCGCCGGTACTTTCAGGCGCACCCAATTGTGGTCATTACGGATTAGCCAATCAAGCAGGTTATTTCTAGACCGGACGTGGCAGGGAGGCTACAAAAATGGAGCATCTTATTGGGGGAGCACAATATATCTTATTGGCCAAGGACGGCTGTGAAAGGCCAGATCTTGGCAGATTTCCTGATCGAGAAGCCGGATGAGGAAGGGCAAATTGTTAAACAAGACGAGATCCCAACAAAACCATGGGTTTTATTCACGGACGGATCTTCGTGTACGGACGGGTCCGGAGCTGGTCTCATCCTCACAAATCCAGAAGGAATGGAATTCACGTACGCCCTCCGTTTTGAGTTCACGACCACTAACAACGAAGCGGAATATGAAGCATTAATTGTGGGTTTAAAAATCGCCGCTAGAATGTGAGTCCGCAACCTTGAGGCCTACGTGGACTCACGATTTGTCGCGAACCATATTCTAGGTGGATATGTGTCTAAGGAGGACAACATGGTCAGGTACTTGGAAAAAGTCAAGTCGCTAATCGCGACTTTAAGTAAGTTTTCCATCAAGCAGGTGCCAAGGGGCGAGAACAAGAAGGCGGACGCTCTTAGCAAGATCGCATCCACAAGCTTCGCTCACTTGTCTAAACAAGTCTTGGTGGAAATACTCAAGGAGAAATCTATAACGGAAGGGGAGGTTGTTGCTATAGTTGAGGAGGATGGACCTACATGGATGACCCCGATTATCAATTATTTGACTAGTGAGACCCTTCCAGACGAGGAAAAAGCAGCACGGCGCATCAGAAGGAAGTCGCAGCATTTCGAAATTCGAGAAGGCATCCTTTACAAGCGCTCTTTC
Source organism: Glebionis coronaria (assembly GCA_025667525.1). NCBI lineage: Eukaryota > Viridiplantae > Streptophyta > Magnoliopsida > Asterales > Asteraceae > Glebionis > Glebionis coronaria. Next base: position 222,927,544 of record CM046882.1, on the reverse strand, counting down.
TTGTAGCCGTGGCTGCGGTGTGTTGGACCACGTCAGGCCGCTTACGTAATCAGTGACATACACGAAGGGTTGTGCGGCATGCATGCGGGGTCCATGATCCGTGGTAGCTAGAGCCTTACGAACAGGATATTATTGGCCTACCATGCACAGAGACACGCGCGACATGATTCGCAAGTGTAGTGATTGCCAAGTGCATAGGCCAGTACCGCGGCACCCGCAGCAGGAGCTTACACCTATCACGTCCACATGGCCATTCTATAAGTGGGGAATCGACATTGCAGGACCATTTCCAGTAGTTGCGGGGGGAGTTAAATTCTTGATTGTTGCGATGGACTACTTCACACGATGGATAGAGGCCAAGGCAGTCAAGTCTATCACAGGCAAACAAGTTAAAAAGTTTGTTTGGGAACATATTGTGTGCCGTTTTGGTCTACCAGGAGAAATCATCTCAGACAACGGTAAGCAGTTCACGAACAATCCATTCAAAGACTGGTGTGCATCATTAAACATCAAGCGGCGCTTCGCATCTGTTAAACATCCGCAGACAAATGGCCTCGTCGAACGAGCAAACAAAATCTTGGGAAATGGCATCAAGGCGCGTTTGGATGAACGAAGTGCCAAATGGGTCGAAGAGCTACCACATGTGCTATGGGCAAACAGGACTATGATCAAAACAGCCAACGGAGATACACCATTTGCATTGGCTTACGGCACTGAAGCTGTTATACCAGCAGAAATAGGAATGTCTACCATCCGCACGGCGGAGGTTAATGTCGTCACGAACGATGAACAGCTGCGAATCAACCTGGATCTGTTGGAAGAAAAAAGGGAAATAGCAGCCATCAATGAGGCTAAGTCCAAGGCTAAAATGAAAGCTTATTATGACGCCAAGGTCAAGGGTGTTTCTTTTCGACCGGGAGACTATGTTTATCGTACTAATGAAGCGAGTCGAGCGGAGAATACAGGAAAACTGGGCCCTAAGTGGGAAGGACCGTATGAAGTCACGGAGGCCTTGGGACGAGGCGCGTACAAGTTATGTGACATGGATGGCCGTGATCTAGAGCGCACATGGAACATTTCCAATCTCAAAAGGTGCTATCTTTGAAAGCTATGGCTTCCGCATGGGTGCTTCGCTATATGTGGCTTTAATGAAGAACCATGCGGTCTATCTGTTTTGTTTTCTTATGTTTGTTTAGTTTCCTTTTTTGTTTTTTAGGACTTGTCATTATTGTTCAAACAAAAATGTAAACGTTCTAATAAAATGTCATGGTGCCTAGCTAGCCCCACGGCTTGTTTCGTGCAAATTATTTTTTAGATTTTTTGTTAGTTGTATGAATTTTACTTATATTATAATATGCCATGTTTCATTCATATGCATTCTTTCAAACTACTGTACATGTACTATACGCCTCCAGGCGGGGTAAGAGGATTAAGTGAACCTACTAATTCAACTTGCCGCGTAAGAGGGATGCAACCCCAGCCGCACGGATCATGTATCCTTACTAGACACCTTACTCACAAGACGTTGTGGTAAGTTTCATATGTCGTATTCACACCGTGCTTCGCATAGTAAAGACGCATGTCGCATGTCTAGTAAATTATAGGCTTTATGTATTTTCCTTTTTTGTGTGTACGACGTGACGTAGCATGCAGTATTGGTATACAATATTCAACACAATCAAAATACACAAGTTTCCAAATAAAATAGCAAAAATGGCCGTGGTCATCACGGACTTAAATACAAAATGCACATGTTTTAGCCGTGTACATACACAGACGAATAGAAACAACAAATATTCAGCGGTTACAAACCAGAGTTATCTAAAATTGATCATAAAGTAGAGGCGCCCTACATAGGGGGGAGAAGCTTACCTATCTCCACTTGTTCCTCGACCAAGGGTGACAACCACTCACTACTTTCCTTCCGCTTCCGGGCTTGAGCAGCGTTCCTCTCCAGTACCACACTTAAGGGTTCTTCATCAAGCACGATCCTAGTTACATCCTCGTAGACGGGGAGTGTCAGGTGGCTGGGAAATGGGGTAAAGTAGGCACGGGAATGACTCTCATCTTGCGAGAACGCACTAAGACTTAGCTTTTCCATGATTTCCATGTTTGATGCATCTTTTGTGGCCTTCAGCTCAGCCAAGAATGGATAGTGAAAATCTCGCATTGCGGCCATGGAAGCAGCCATCTTGTTAGCCGCCTCAGGGTTAAAGAAAGCATGTCTGGTGAAGTTCTCCCTTTTCTTGATCAGTTCTACGGCCTGGACCATTCCCTCATGACGTCCGTGGTCAATGCCATCGGACACAAGACTTGCAAACTGTTGCACAAATTCGGGGGCCTCTAGTACCTTGGTGACGACCAAGCGTGCTCCATGCCCTACAATCCACCTACGGCCGGCAATAGCCGCTAGTAGTTGAGGGCATAGCACGTCGTCGCGCTCGGTGATCAGGGCATCGATCATCAAATCTTTTTGGGCAAACGCCTCTTTCAGCTCTTGGGTGACGGCCCTCTCATCAGCAAGTTCCTTTTGTACCTTCCCCATGCTTTGGACTGCCATGTGCGCGTCTTCTAGTTTCTTGTTAAGCACGGATACCTGGCTGGAGTACGACTGTGCAGACGCTTCCGCTGTGGCTACCTATAAGAGATAAAACGTTAGAATATATTTCTTTTAGAAAATGGGTGGTGCAGCACGGATATGTACCTTGGTGGTCGCGGCATCTAGTTTTGACTCAAGGTTGGCCACTTGTTGGTCGTATTCATTCGCACGAGCCGATTGCTTTTTTATGGTCGCCTCGGCGCTAGCCAGTTGGGATTGGAGGTCTGCAATTTGAGCTTCATTGTCCACGATCATCTTCTCCCTCCGTCCAACCTTCCTCTTAAGAGATTCCAATGCCCAAGTGCGGCTTCAAACCTTACCCTCATCGAGGTGCCCATCGCCATTTGGTGTACCAAGGCACCATTATACTCATCCGCCAAGTCCGCATGGCTGAGCGCGTTCACCTCTTGCACCAAGCCTGGTGGTATGTAATTGTTGAGGTACTCCCGGCATTCATCGGCGTCCCTCATTCGTGATGCAGTTGTGATATTCCATATAGGGTTGAACGATTGAGGGGGGTCGGACGTTGAGAGGTCTTGGGAGGCTATGGGTGAACCTTCTTCAAAACAGGGCCGGACTTTGTGGCGGCCGTGTGAAGCATGGGGTTTCTTTCCACTTCTTTTCCTTTTCCCTTCTCCATTTGGGTGTCAGGGGGAGGCGCGACACCAATTTGTTCATCCCTGTGAAACAAGCATTGGGAAACATATTAAGTGTTGCTTAAAAGGGGAATTTTTCATTCTTACGTGTTGGGATGGAGTCTTACATGTCATTTTTTGCTAATTCTGATGTGGTTGGGGCAATCTGGGTGACTGGATCGACATGAGCGGCCCGGATTGTCTCGGATGCTTGGGTGGTGCTCCCAACAGATTGGTACAAGGGGTGGTCTTCTCGAAGTTTCTTGGGAGGGGCGTTGTGTTCGCCAATTTTGACTGAAGCAGCTCTCCTTGCTCGTTTGTTTCTTTTACGGGTACGCCTGGCGACGGGTTGAGCTGTTGCTTCTTAAGTCTCTTCCTCAACTTCTTTTTCCACTTCTTCCTCTTCCTCCTCATTGGTTTGTTGTACTTCTTCATCATCATCGCCCATCATCCGGCGAAGGCTGGAGGTGGTTAAGTCAATATTATCTCCCTGCTCTTCCCTATGTGGTGAGGAGGGCCCGACTCCTCCTTCATTCATCCTGTTATCACCACCCTCATTGTCTCCTTGCTCTCCCTCGTCCGAGTGGGGATCTGGCACGGCTTCAAGAGCAACCGTCACGGGTCGGGTATGCTCAAGAAGGGGTAGTTCATTATCACGGAGGGGTCGGGAGCCCTCCGGTACGAGCTTCGGGTCGCCCTGGCGTAGAAGTCCAAAGAAGTTCATTTCTGCTCACCAAAAACAAGATATGTTAGCCATTTACAAAGTGAGTGAATAAGTTTTTGTGTACGGATGTTAGCCTACCTTCACCCTGCCTTCTCCAAAACACGGGATATCTGTTGGACGGGCCAAAATAATTGCGGCTAATCCCTAGAAAACATAGAAATGACTCGGGAAGATTTCTATGGAACCCGGTCCTATTCAGATCTAATTCTTGGGAATGTCGGGGGTTATATGTACTAGTGTGCGGCTTGGGGTCGTGGGATATCCTACGTTTAAAGATATAGTCAGTCGGCCATACTACTGCGTCAATGAAAAAGTAGTGGTCATACCAGTTTTTCAGGGAATCCATTGGCTTATTATGAGACTGGGGACTGTTGGGGGATCGTTTCTTGAAGGATACCCAACCATTTACTAGGTTGGGGATATAAAAGAGCCGAAATAGTTCTACGGTTGGGGGGATTCTTCTAGCACGGCAGAGGATCTCGAATTGACTAATCTTACAGGCACCTATACAGTGGAGCTGACTAATATGTACATCATAGTATCCTAACAGATCTACGAGGAAATGGGTGAAGGGAATGCGGTAATTGGCCGCATCAAACAGGCGAGTGTACAGGCCCATCTTACCCGTCGGTGCCTCAGTTATGACGTCTCCGGCGCCAGGAAGTGAGGGGTGTAGGTTGGTAGGGATGAAATAGTTTGTACAAAAGTGATTTAGTTGGTCATGGGTCATTACGTTCAACACGGATCCAATGGTAGGGTTGTTTTTGTGAGCCATTACTAAATAAAAATGTAAGGGCGTGGTGTTCTAACCTGCGTATGAAGGGATCCGTGCGAAATTGATTCGAGCTAAGAAGAAAGCTTTAATGGCAGAAATGGAGATTATAACTGTGTGTTTCACACAGCCGTATGGGTGGCTTATTTATAGGGTTGCCTCGTGGGTCATGACCCGTTGGATGTGTGACACATGTCTGCCACTATTCTTGATCGTGTGGTTACGGGGCAAGTGGCAAGTGAAACGTCAGGCGGGACCCACGGGTCACTTCTGAATCAAACGTTTGCACTGCTCAAGGCTCAGACTGTTTGCACTTTTGTCAGTCAACATGTCAGGTGAACAGTTATTAATGTCGGGATATGCGGCTCTTACGTAAGAGTTGTCATTTAATGCTATATTTAATTTGTCTCGGTCGCCATGTGCGGTTGAGGTAATAATGGAATAATTTCCTAAGGCACGTTGCCATGTGCGGCCAACACAAATTCTTGGACAACTTATCATTCCCTATTTTTTCTTGGTACGTCCAGGGAGCATCTTGGTAGTCTAGAGGTTACGCCTATGGTTGTAACAACTAGACTGGGGGGACATGATGACGTATAGTCCCCAGCCGGGTCATGAACCCGGCCCACGGGTACTACCCGTATCCGGCCCATCATAGATGGGTGGGATAATGTCATTCAGGCTTATGGGCTTGGATGAACAGTGACCGCACACATGTGTGCGGCCCACGGCCTGGTGCGGCCGACATAGGGTTAGACAGAATCATATTCTGTCTAGGAATAGGTTTACCCCAAAAGAGGAGGATATTCACTACTATAATTAGAAGATAACAATCATTCTAATTCTGATAGTTATCCTTTCCTTGGGGCCGAAGTATCAGTGGCAGCCCACTGGGGTTCCACTGCCTATAAAAGGAACCCCCAAGGGTTCCACAAAGGTATGACGTTCTATACTCTCAACTCACATAAACCCTAACCGATTACTCACTCTCACGCCGGAGTCTAATCGTGGGAAACATTCCCACGGTAAGCCTAACGCGTGATGTTTAGTGTGCAGGATCCCAACAAAACGATTCACTTGATGCAGGAGCCGGAGCCCAGCCAACCCGAATTAAGCCTAATTCGGGTCTAGCAAGGATCACCCAACTTTTGCATCAACAGCGGCGCTAAGCACTTAAGAGCCTTTTACCCTTAGGTCGTGAAATACAACCGCCTTATACCCACCTTATAGTTTGTGTTAATTGAAATTAAGCCTAACTAAAGTATTTATCTATTTTGCCTTTAAACTTTTGCTTTAGATTCGAATACAATGATCGAGTGATGAAATCCCGAATCAAGGTTGTGTTTTCACGCTTTTGGAGTACTTGTATACTTATTGTTCTACGTAAGTACAATATAGTAATATATTCACAAAGAAAAACGAAAACGATAATCGGATATCTACAATATAGTAAAAAGATTAGTTTGTGTTTAATTTAGGAAAATTAAACACGATTTATTTGGATATTATAATATATTAAGGAAAAATAACAAAAATGAGTATGTATGATATTTACGCTTTCCAAAAATTGAAAAGCAAAAACGCACTACTCACACAAACACGATACTAATAATGGCACACTAAAAACACCTCCCCGGCAGCGGCGCCAAAAATTGATGTAGGTTTTTCGTACACGTTTTAGGAAAAACGCGTATGAGTGGCAAGTATTAAACTCGACGATTTAGGAAAACCGACAAGTCGAATAAATGCGGGTTCGTTCTCGAAGGAGGTGTGTGGATTAAGTGTGCCAATATATAAAATCAAAGTTTAGATTAGTGACGTTTTTGGTTTAGAAGAGAAAAATTAAAGACGAGCTACGGTTACGATTATACTACGACGATTTAACGTAAAACGCGAACGTAAATACGTAAAACGTGTCAAAATTAAAAATTAAACCTAAAAATTAATTAAAAGTGAAAACTAAGTCTAAAATAATATAAATAAGAATAAAAATCCAATAAATATATTTTAAAACCTTTTATTAATTAAATATTCAATTTTAAATGCTAATTAAAGCCCTAAAATTAAATATAATTAAGAAAAAACCCAAAACATTATTTTATTGAACAAATAACTCACTTATTATTTAAAGACTAAAAAGTATTTTTCCTAAGTTTTTAAAACTATTTTTCTATTTTTAAAAGGCTAAAAACACTTTTTAAACTAAAATAATCATAAAAATAATAAAATAATGCTAAAAATAATTTTTATTTTTTTAAAAATTATATTTTAACTAAATTAACAAGGGAAAAATGAAAAAGTTTAAAAAAACTGAAAAAAATGGCTAAAAACAAAAGTACCCCAAAGTACTCCAAGGTGGAGTACTTTTGTGTTGTCCAAGATCCTACCAGACAACAGGCTTGTCCAAGATCAGTGTTGTCCGATATCGGACAACACTAAAAAAATAAAAATTTTGCAGGGACAACAAAGAAAATACTTGCTGTATGTTTCGTTGGCTCGTTTTGGGCTCGTTTTTGCTTGTTTTTCGATGTTTTTGGGCACAAAGGGACCCTCACAACCCTTGTGGTTGTGAGGAGTCAAACACACAAACACAAAGCACACAAATGACAACGAAACACACGAATCAATCACCAATAAGCTCGGATTCAACAAAATATGCAGAAAAAGAAAGAAGGAAAGGTGGTCTGGTGGTAATTAGGAAGAATAGTGAGCTATCACAACAACTTTAAGCAACCAAATGCTTACAAACCCCTAATACCAGATGGTGCACACCTAGTCCTATCACTAAGCTAACCAATGAGCAAAAATACAAGTCACAAAACACAAGAAAACCACCACATACCTGCTGTTATGCAAGGTCAGTGAACTCCGGACATTTTTGTTGATACAATGAACCAAAGGGTGAGGTTGGGGTGCACAGTGGGTTATCAATCAATGTTAATCGACACAAACTTAAGATGCTAGGTGATATATGACTCAATATATCCTAAATCTAGTGCTAAACAATAAACAAGCACAATATTAACCTCAAACACCAAACTCACCCACTGTTTTACTACCGATCCATTTGCAAACGAAAAGTGTATGCTGCTGGTGGTTTTGTTGTGGCCAACAGTGAGTCTATGGTTGTTTTACGCTACCAGAATGCTCACTAAACCCCAACGCTAGATATCAAACCCTATACCAACCTAATTCCTACACTAATGACCAATTTGAAGGCCTAAATCACAACTTAACTCCCCTACGAACCTTACTGTATGAACAGAAAGGTCGCAGCTGATGCTTTTGACCTTTACGTGAGTTTCCGTGGACAATATGAGCTTCTAATAGTCACAACTTGCTAAACTACTTACCCACCACTAACAATTGCCCTAAAGTTTACAAAGATAACCAAGATAAAACCTTAAAAATAAACGAATGAGGCACCTAATGAGCTTACTATGCAGACAAGTGGTCATTTGTTGGTTCAAATAGCACCACAATGAACCTTGGGCTTATAGTACCTGATAAAAAAAACGACCTAAACCTAAACGTAATTGCACAAAACCCTAGTCTATCAATTTAACTACTATCCTGCCCATTTTTAAAACTTAAGACACCAAATCAAATCAACTAGAGCCTACTGGTATCTATATGACATATTTTTGCTAAGACTAAAAAAAAGCTAACACAATTATCAACACTTCCTCTCTTTCTAACAAAAGTTAACTATCAAAAACCAAGTTTTGTGAGTGAATATGAGAGTTTAGTTGTCACCCCAACTCTTTTATGCATACAAAACAAACACCCTTTAATTATGGCAGATTACTAATCTAAAAGGACTAATGAAGTTTTAAAGCAAGATGAGGTGAAATAAACACATAAGCAGAAACATAAGCAAGATACACACTAAGATTAGTAGTTAACCTAAGGAAACAAGAACACGAGCAGATAATTATATAAGCATACTCAACAAGCACAGTGAACCCGAAAAAAATTAACTCAAAAGGGAGTTCTAAGCTGTTACCAAAGATGACGTACATCCACACCCTCGATGCAAAGCTGATGCAACCAGTTTTGAGATAAAGTTGGCTTAACTAGAACTTATGAGGAGCTTATTTCTTCTGTTATTGAACAAATCTACACTAACGAAAGACCATCACCAAATCCACTCTTGGTGACTTGGAACCTGCACACCACAAAGCAATAAAATACAAGTAGTTTAAGCTGAGACCCTATCTTATTTGCCAGATAAGCTAGAGGTCATCTTATGACTACAGTGAAAATAAGCAGTGACAAAAAAATGAATTTTGAAAAATAAGCTCAGGAATAACTTTTGTAATGAATAAAAAGTAACTATGCAAGAATTTTAACACCTTAACAAAACCACATTTATAAAATTAGTTGTCAATTAACTTCACAAAAAGCTTTTGTTAAAATAGATCTTCAAAGTAAATTTTTTCTTTCCAAAAATCTTTTTGAATAAACAAGAAATCAAATGACTAAGAACAAATTTGCAAAAAGAAATTGAAAAGACAATGTAAATTAAAAACCAGAAAGTATGGAACTCAAACATTATATTAATCCAGAATTCACTAACATTAATTTTGAAAAAAATATAAAATTTGGAACAAATTACAAGCTGAAATATTCAAGATATATATAATACAATGTTGAGGAGATAAACTCTAAACCATATGACAACATCTTCTCTCTGTCTAGACCATTTTGCACCCTTGATCTCTTTCTAGAACCCTCCAAAACTAAATCCAAAGGCTGAGATGGTTTAAAGTGTGTCGACATCCATTTTATGATCATCTCTTGGCCGTTGATATCTTTGTGGTCCCAAAGGTATGGCTGTGAGCCATTGATTTAGAAATCATGTGACTCATTCTTCATACCAGCTGTCTTCATGTCTTGTTGTGATGAGTTGGAACATACCCATGTGGGGATGTTTCCTACAAGGTTTAATTGTAGATTGGAGGGGTCAATTTGAAATTTCCCCTTTGATTTGACCCGTTGGTAATTAGTACAGCTTGGTGAAGATGATAAATAGTTACCCCTCGTACTTTCTCTATCAAATGGTAAAATTGACTTGTTGACCATTGATATACGGGGAAAAGGGTTTTGGTGGGTTAATGGGTGGGTTTGGGTATGGTTTTAACAATTTTGCCCCCTGAACTTTGTAGAAATATGCAAATCAAGTTTCCAGCCACAATCTTTCATTTTCTTTGTAAACAAGTTTAGATGACTTGTCAATTTTGGCATAGCAATTCCCTTAACTTTAAACAAGGACCATTTGTGCAACTTAACAAACCTTCAAGGGCCATTAATGATATTTCTTGAAATATTAGGGACTCAATGTGTAATATTGAGTTTTGAAAGGGTATAAATTGCCAATTCTTCAAAAGTTGAGGGACCAATGTTGCCAAATATTCAAACTTCAAGGACTTCAAAGGAAATTCATAATTTGGGTCCGGTTCTTTGTGCGACTTCGTTTCCCATATTCGTTTTTGCTTCCTTCTTGTGATCTTTTGTTGATTTCACGATATCCGTACCTAAAATACACAATGAAGAAACACTTACCTAGCTACGGTTCACGACCTGGATGCTGAGTCTCCATCGATTCAGGATCAACCAATAGTGTCGGAATTCCAAGACGTGTTTCCAGCTGAACTTCCAGGCATACCACCTGCACGAGAAGTGGAATTCAGTATCGAGCTGGTTCCAGGAGCTGAACCAATCTCCAAGGCTCCTTATCGCATGGCTCCCATAGAGCTGAAGGAGCTGAAGGATCAACTGCAAGAACTTCTCGAACGAGGTTTCATTCGACCGAGCGCATCTCCATGGGGCGCACCGGTTTTGTTTGTTAAGAAGAAGGACGGCAGTATGCGTCTTTGCATAGACTATCGCGAGCTCAACAAGATTACTATTCGGAATAGGTATCCACTGCCACGCATTGACGATCTGTTTGACCAACTCCAAGGGGCCAAACACTTCTCCAAGATCAATCTTAGGTCAGGCTATCATCAGTTACGAGTCAAGGAGCAGGATATTGCTAAGACTGCCTTTCGTACTCGTTATGGCCACTACGAGTTTGTAGTTATGCCATTTGGCCTGACAAATGCTCCAGCAGTGTTCATGGATCTGATGAACAGAATCTTCCATGAATTTCTGGACAAATTCTTCATTGTGTTCATTGACGACATCCTGATTTTCTCTAAGTCCAAGGAGGAACACGAAGACCATCTTCGTACAGTACTACAGATTCTTCGCCAGAAGCAGCTGTATGCTAAATTCTCCAAGTGTGAGTTCTGGTTAGACAAGGTGGCATTCTTAGGTCACATTTATCAGCAGAAGGAATCACTATGGATCCAGCGAAGGTTGAGGCCATCACTAAGTGGCCAAGGCCGACATCAGCGACGGAAGTCCGCAGTTTCTTAGGCTTAGCTGGCTATTACCGTAGGTTCGTGGAGAACTTTTCCCGCTTAGCACTACCATTGACCAAACTGATGCGGAAAGGGGAGAAATTCGTCTGGACTGAAGATCGAGAGAAGAGCTTTGAAGACCTGAAGCAGAAGCTAGTATCTACACCTATTCTTACTCTACCATCTGGTACGGGTGGATTTCAAATCTACAGCGATGCATCGGGGAAGGGACTTGGCTATGTTCTCATGCAACATGGGAAAGTGATCGCGTACGCTTCACGGCAGCTTAAGCCTTATGAAGAGAATTACCCCACGCACGATCTGGAACTTGTTGCAGTCGTGTTTGCATTGAAGATATGGAGACACTACTTATATGGAGAATCATGTGACATTTTCACGGACCACAAAAGCTTGAAGTATATCTTCACTCAACTTGAATTGAACATGAGGCAGAGAAGATGGTTAGAGCTGTTGAAGGATTATGACATTAATCTTCAGTATCATCCCGGAAAGGCAAATGTAGTAGCAGATGCCCTTAGCAGGAAGTCCGGAATGATCAACAGCATTAGAATCGAAGAGGAAATCATAAGAGACTTGGAGCGACTAGACATCAAGATCATGGTACGTGGACAGCACGGTTACTGGGCTAATCTTAGAGTAGAACCCGAGTTACTATCTAAGATCAAGGAAGCTCGGAAGGATGACGGAGAAATATGGGCGATAATACAGAATTTGGAGAAGCAGACAGAATTCAGAGTAGATGCAGATGGTATCGTATGGCAGGGCACTAGACTTTGTGTTCCTGATGACGAAGAACTCCGAGAAGCTTTGCTAGCAGAAGCTCATAGCTCCCCATTCTCGATACATCTTGGTTCAAATAAAATGTACCATGACATCAAGCAGTACTTTTGGTGGAGTGGTATGAAGCAGGATGTGGCCACTTACGTCCCCAAATGTCTTACCTGCCAGCAGGTTAAGATCGAGCATCAGCGATCTGGCGGTCTCCTTCAACCGTTAGACATTCCAGAGTGGAAGTGGGATAAAATCACCATGGATTTTGTTACCGGTCTTCCGCCTACCAAAAGGAAGCACAATGCAATTTGGGTTATCGTTGATCGACTTACCAAATCAGCTCATTTCTTACCGATCCACAAGGAAGATCCGGTAAGTAAACTCGCAGATACGTACAGACGAGATCATGAGACTACAAGGTGCACCATCCAGCATCGTCTCAGACAGAGATCCTCGATTCACTTCGCGCTTTTGGAAAAGTCTGCAGAAAGCTTGGGGTACACAACTTAAGCTTAGCACGGCCTTTCATCCTTAAACGGACGGACAGTCGGAGCGAACCATTCAGACATTGGAAGATATGTTGAGGTCATGTGCGTTGGAATGGACGGGTGATTGGGACGAATACATCTGTTTGGTGGAGTTTGCGTACAACAAACAGCTGGCACGTGAGCATCAAGTGTGCTCCATTTGAGATGTTGTATGGCAGAAAGTGTCGCGCCCCAATCTGCTGGGATCAGGTTGGCGAGCGAACACTCGAAGGACCAGAAATCATAGAGATGACAAACGAGAAGATCGAAGTAGCTAGACAGAAGATTCAGGAGGCACGGTCACGTCAAAAGAGTTACGCCGACAAGCATCGTAGGGATTTACACTTTAACGTAGGAGATCACGTCTTCCTTAAGGTTTCGCCGGCACGTGGTGTTAGACGCTTCAGGATTAAAGGGAAGCTCAGTCCTCGTTTCATCGGACCGTTTGAAATCATTGAACGAGTCGGTGAAGTATCTTACCGATTGGTGTTGCCTCCGCAGCTTTCGCATGTGCACAATGTGTTTCATGTGTCCTTACTCAGAGGGTATCAATATCATCCCCTTCACATGGTTCAGTATCCACTGGAACAGATTCGTGAAGATCTCACTTTTATAGAAGAACCCGAACGAGTTCTTGACAGGCAAGAACGAGTCATGAGAAAGAAGACGATTCCATTCGTCAAAATTCTATGGAGGGATCATACCGAGCGGGAAGCCACTTGGTAAACAGAGGAGTCTATCCGGACTTCTTACCCTCATTTCATATTTTGAATTCGGGTATGTTCTTCTTTTCCAGTTTACTTTATCTATAATTCGGGGACGAATTATTCTTTTTAGGGGGGAAGAGTAGTAAAACCCGCATGCTTTTACCATGCATAGTACCTTAAGTTCGTATGTACTAGTTAAAAACTTTCCTAATATAGCATGATTATGATTACGTGTTAGGAGTTTATGTATTACGTACGTGTTAGAACACGATAAATATTTTATTTGCACGATCACGTAATAATTATTTAGCAATAATTAATCACGAGCATGCAATCACGAAATCACGAGCGTAATTAAAACACGAGCTATTATTAATTACGTATATATATATTTAATACGAGCGTAATTAAATATATAAGAGTATGGTATTTACGTAACGAGAACATTTAAAACACGAACATAATTAAACATAAACGTGTATTAAATAACAAGACACGAAACGAGGTACGGGAACCCCCACAAGGGAGTCCCTACCCGCGGCCAAAAGAGGGTAATGGGCCAAGCCCATTACCAATTTTACTAAAAGGGGGTTAAGTAATTTTTACTACTCAAAAATTACTTTACAGAAGATTTCAGGAAAAACCTAAAACCCTCCCTTTTCTCCTTCTTTGTGCCGCCACCTACAAACCACCATAGAAGGTGATTTTGATCTTAGATCTTGTTGATTTATTGGTTGTTCGTGTTTGTTCTTCACCCTCTTGATCCACGAATACGGTAAAACCTTTTTAACTTGTTTTTCTTTTAATTAATCTTTTATTAATTAAGAACACGTGATGTTTTTATAAAAACACATTAATTAAACCTAGATCTAGCATTTTTTGATCATTAATTAATCAAAGGGTCGATCTAAGGGGTGTTTGTTTTTGGGTTGCAAGGTACAACCGACCCCAAGGGGGCTCGGTTTGTTTTAGCCGACCACCACCAAGACCTTTTTGGTCTTGGTTGGTGCGTGTGGGTCCCACGGCAGCAAGGGGGTACCCCGATTTGGTTCGGGGTACGGTGTTGTTTAATATCCGGTGCATGTTTTAGGCTTAGATCCGGATCATGATTATGTTAGTTGTTTATGTTATAAACTTATGTTAAAAATTAAATTAATAAAAGGATGAGATTAATTTAATAACATGACTTAGGTTAATTAATTATTAATAATCATGACTTATTTTTAACCTAAGTATTTATATTATTAAGACTTATAATTAATTAATTAATTTAAAAACCATGGATATAATTAATTAATTAAACATGACTTAGGTTATATTATTAGTATTTAATAATACATATTTTAACCTAAGTATCTAATATATTTAATTAAAACATGACATACTTTGATTAAATATTATAACCTATAGTTTAATTAAATTACATGAAATAATTATTAAACTATATAATATATCATATGACTTAGGATATAATCATGAAAACACTTAGGCTTATTTACTTAGCTTATTTAACCAGCTTATTTCTAATTATGGAAACTTTCTATTTTTAGAAACTTAATTAAATAAGGCAGCTATTTTATTTATGGAAACCAGCTATTTTTAGAAACTTATTTATTTAAGGCAGCTAGTCTATTTATGGAAACTTATTTAATTAAGACAGTTAATCTATTTATGGAAACTTTCTATTTTTAGAAACTTATCTATTTTAAGCAGTAAATCTATTTTTGGAAACTTTCTATTTTTGGAAACTTTCTATTTTTGGAAACTTTCTATTTTTGGAAACTTTTTATTTTTGGAAACTTTCTATTTTTGGTAACTTTCTATTTTTGGAAACTTTCTATTTTAGGAAACCGACTATTTTTGGAAAGTTACTTATTATTACACAGTAAGTATAATAACACATGAAATACCAGAAATACTTAATCAGATTAAACAGAATATAAGATTTAACACAGTTTAAGGCTTTAAACAGTGTAAAATGGTAAGAACACATAAAATAAGCTAAGACATGATATAAAACCAGCTATGTATGTAGTAAGCAGATACTTATTTCATGTACGTATTTATGTAGCACTAGTGTTTCGGAAGTAGGATTCTCGCAGTTCGTCGTTCTCGTTCACTGGACATAAGGTACGGATTCCCGTCCTTTCAGTATGGACATTCTTTCCTTATTAGGATTTCCCCGTATGCAGCCAACTGTTTTCCCGTAGTATAAGTATGAGTTTGATTGCTTATGTTTTAAATATGATTACCTATAGCCATATACATGCATGACCAGTTTCACCTAGTTATGGAGGTACCATGACCATAACATTAGAGGCACTGATGTTATGACTTCACCACGGCGGAGTGATTGCTCGTGGCGTCCCTTCAGCTTTTGGCCATTTATTTATATTTATCATGTGGGGCGTATGGGTGCATCCTAGTTACACGTTTTTATTCAGGATTACATGGTGAATGTGATGTGTGCCTTGCATCCTTCACAAGGAGCTGATCCCTCCTACCCATAAAACCAGTATATTAAATTAGAGGCAACCCCTCTAATTTGCATGATGAGGTCACCCCTCCAATTATTCATGCACGGTGGATATTCATGACCTATATTACCGTACTAAAAGACATGCCCGTTTTGAAAAATAAAAAATATTTTTGGATTTTCTTGATTTTATATTTTTTTATGGATTTTGAATGTTTTATATTTTTTATGGTTTTTCTATGTTTTATATTTTTTTATTTTGCTTTTGGTGGTTTAAATATGTACGATAATATACAAGATCATGCACAAAGGATACTCGAGAATAGTTTACCACTACTATTCTTTAGATTCCTCTGCCAACTCCTTAAGTGTCGCTGGTGAGAATGATTTCATGCCTAAATTTTCGATCAAAAACTCGATACGTCCTCGATCTAATGCCTTCGTGAAAATATCTGCCAGCTGATACTCAGTGTTGACGAAGTACAGTTCGATCACTCCATTTTCCACTTGCTCTTTGATGAAGTGGTAGCGGATGTCAATGTGCTTTGCTCGGGAATGTTGAACGTAGTTGCAGCACAGAGCGATTGCACTTTTGTTATCACAGTACATCGGGATTTTGTTGAATCCAAGACCGTAGTCAGTCAATTGTGATCTCATCCGAAGAACTTGAGCACAACAACCGGACATAGCAATGTATTCAGCCTTCGTACTTGATATCGCAACACTTTTCTGCCTTTTTGATGCCCAACTAACAAGTCTATCTCCAAGAAGTTGCACACTACCAGAAGTGCTACGTCTGGTATCTTGACACCCGGCATAATCCACATCTGCATATGAAAATAGTGCAATAGAGGAATCATTCGGATAACACAGACCACGATGAAGTGTTCCTTTAATATACCGAAAGATCCTTTTCACAACATGTAAGTGCTTTTCGGTAGGCCGAGCATGATACCGGGCACACATGCATATAGCAAATTGCAAATCAGGCCTGCTAGCAGTCAGATAGAGAAGGGTGCCGATCATTCCACGATAAAGTTTAGGATCGACAGCTATCCCTTCCTTATCTTCATGTAACTTGGATCTCTCCACCATTGGAGTATCCACGGGGTCATAGTTTTCAAAATGATATTTCTTTAATGATTCAAGAGCAAATTTGGATTGATTAATGAAGATGCCTCTAGGATTCTGAGAAATTTGCAACCCTAAGAAAAATGAAATTTTTCCCATCATCGACATCTTAAAGCGTGTGGACATAATTTTCTCAAAATGGTCAGACAAACGTTGACTAATAGAAGCAAATATTATATCATCAACATAAATTTGTACCAGTATCATGTCGTTGTCCTCCTTGAGAATGAATAATGTTGGGTCCACTTTGCCTTTGGAGAAGCCTTTGGAGATGAGATACGACGATAAGAGATCTTTCCACGCGCGTGGAGCTTTTTTCAACCCGTAAAGAGCCTTCTTGAGCTTGTACACATGATTAGGATACTCTGAATTGACGAATCCATTCGACTGGCTTACATAGACATCTTCCCTTAATTCACCATTGAGAAATGCCATCCTAACATCCATTTGGTAGACGATCATGTTCATGTGAGCAGCATAAGCAAGGAATAGTCTAAGGGCTTCCAATCGTGCATCAGGAGCAAATGATTCTTCAAAGTCAATACCCAAAGCTTGTTTGTAACCACTAGCAACCAATCTAGCTTTGTTCTTCAGCACTCCACCCAACTCAGCGAGTTTAACCTTATATACCCACAACAATGTAAGGATGTCAACGTTGCTGGGTAAAGTAACTAATTCCCACACTTCAAGACGTTGAAACTCATTAAGTTCCTCTTGCATGGCTTCAATCCAAGATGATTTAGTCATGGCTTGTTGCCAGTTTTTAGGTTCAGTGTCAGAAAGAAATGCATCAAAGTAGCAATATAATGCATGTTCTTGGAGTTGGTGGCGTGTTAACACTGGTCGATCGATGTCACCAATAATATTGCGGATTGGGTGATCCTTTGTCCATTTTGTGTTGTGAGTTTCAATCCGTGGTGGTCGGGAGTGAACGATTGTAGGAGCTTCTTCTAAGGTAGACGCACCGGTAGGGTCTTCAGGTATATGTGAACCAAAGAAGGGAAGCTCTTGTAAGTGAGTTGATAGGTGTGAAAACACCCATCCTTTTTACCACTTAATTACAATAATAACCGAGCCAAAACGTGTATTTTATGTCATTTATGTCAGAATTATGCGTGGTTTGTGTTTTTGTTGTGATATAGGACGAACAGGTGAAAAGTGGAGAAAACACGGAATTTCACGGGCTTTTATCGAAGAAAAAGACTAAAGACGAAGTCAAGAAGTCAAGAGTGCAAAAAGAACGGAAGTCCAAGACCAATTCTGAAGATTTATCGAGGAAAAAGTCAAAAGACGGAAGTTTACTAAAAGCCGAAGAACTCAAGTCTTATTTATGAAGAAATGTCGAGACGAGTTCAAAGAAATCCTGAGGCAAAGTCATTTAAGTCCAAGTATTAAGAAGATTAACAAAGGATTAAGAAGATCAAGGACCTAAGCTTGCAATTAAGGAAAAGAAGAAAGAGGGAGGAAGCTTCCTAAGCTCCTTCCTAATCTCCCTATAAATAGATTAGATAGTTTTCATTTTTAAGTTGTTGGGTGGTTTGACAAACCACCACTTCCACCGTTTTCATTTTTTTGCACTTGTAATTTCATGTCTTTTAATTCTTGCCTTTGATTTTCATGTAAGTTTTGAATCTTTGTTTTGAATTTAAGCTTTTTAATCTTTTCATCTTTATCTTCTTCATCATCTTTGTTCTTGTCAAATTCATGTTCTTGTTCTTCTTTTCCATCAAAAACCCCACGTCCCATATTTTGTTTAAGTTTCTAATTAGTGTTCTTGATTCAAGTTTTTAAAGGTTTTACAAGTTTTTATCATTTGCCTTGCTTATTGGTAGCTTATCGGGGTTTTTCTTGGCTTGTTGTCCTTGAAAAAGTGGTTAAAAAGTTGCTTATTTTCGTCCTATATCCGGATCCTATTTTTTAGGAACATCTGATTCGATTTTGTAATTCTTCTAAAAGTTGCGAATTTGATCTTTATGTGGTATTGCGAATTTGATCTTTTTAAAGTTGCGAAATTGATCTTTTTAAAGTTGCGAATTTGATCTTTTTTTTACATATTGCGAATTTGATCTTTTTAAAGTTGCGAATTTGATCTTTTTTTTACATATTGCGAATTTGATCTTTTTTAAGTTGCGAATTTGATCTTTTTAAAGTTGCGAATTTGATATTTTTAAAGTTGCGAATTTGATCTCCTTAAAGTTGAGAATTTGATCTTTATTTGGTATTGCGAATTTGATCTTTTTAAAGTTGCGAATTTGATCTTTTTTTTTACATATTGCGAATTTACTAAAGTTTTAGTTAAATTTGATTTTTGAATTTATTTTTCCCGCCAATTTCCTTAGTGTTATTTTTACTCGTTCATCTTAGTTTAATTTTCGAGCATTTAAATTTTCAAAGTTTTCATTTTAATTAAGTTTTTAAGTTTTCATATTTACGTTTAATTAGTTTAATTTCTCGTCATTTATTTTTGAAAGTCTTTAATTTTAGTTTAATCTTTAAAACTTCTACTTTACTCAACGACACTTACTTATTTGCTATTAGTTAAAATTAGATAAACAAAACCAAACCATTCTCTTTTTCACCAAAAGACGATTGAGTCGCACTCTTGACCGGTAATCAATTCGAAAAGATCGGAACAACGAATTTTCATACGAGGTGTAAAAGCCGAGTATAAAATGGCGCCGCTGCCGGCTCTTTTCGTGAGGATTAACGGTTTTAGGTGAGAGACGCGTTGGATTTTGGGATCCGTTCACTCGTGAACGTTATTTTTCGTGTCAAAAATTTTCAAAAATCCAAAAACATTTGAAAAATCATAAAAACATTTATTTTTCAAAGTTTTGCGCCAAAAATATTCTTCTTGCTCATCTATTTTTCTTAATGGATTCTTATGTCTATTGCGTCGGGTGCAGGAGACGATTATACGGGAACGACTCTTGTCAATGGTGTACATGTGAACGGTGCGGAAACGATATCGACAACACACAACTAGGATTTTGTCCCTTGTGCAACTCGGTTAGTTCATCCTTTTTTAACCCACCTACTCTTTCCGCGTGCATCTATTGTGGAAGCGATTCTCATTGGCATATTTCGTGCCTGGTTCGATACCCGTATGATCTCGGGCAAGAACCGGGGTACAATTATGACAATGATAATAGCTATCCACAAGACGCACCCGATTTTTCTCCTTACCCATTTTGCAACAACTGTGGGGGTCCTCACGATACTTCTTATTGTCAACCAATGAATTATTATGAGCAAAATCCGTGTCCTCAGTTTTCTTCACCAATGGATTATTATGAACCCAACCCGGTTTCTAATTCTTCTCAACCGATGAACTACTATGAGCCACAACCATGCTATAATTCAGGTTTTCAACATTTTGAACCCCCACAACACCCCATCGATCATCAACTCTCCTTCGAACAATTGAGCTCACATGAACAAAGGGACACTCTTGTTAAACAAAGTCAACAAATTCAAGAAGCTTGGAACAAGATCATCGAAAAATATCAAGAGGATCAACGGCCTGAGCAAATATCGAATATCGAGACTTATACTCCTCCCCATGTGAATCCATACTATTATGATGATGACGAGGATGATATCTATGATCTCAACCCATCTTCTGAGATTACTACTCCTATTCTTGATATCCCTAATGCGTCTAAGGATAGTGATACTTCGAGTGAGATTAGTGATTTTGGTCTTGAAAAATTCTTTGATGAGGTTTGTGATGTACCGACTTTTGTGGAGCTTAAGGATGAGGTCGCTTTTAATAATGAATTCCAATTCGAGCCCGAGATTGCGGAAATTATCGAACGAGAGCTAGCTCTTTTACCTCCGCTTCCTCTTACAAGCGAGGTCGATTTTTCCAACATCGATGCCGAACTTGATGAGTTGGAACGTCTTATTTTTCATAATAATGACGAACCAACTCACTTGACCAATCATCCAATTCTCGAGGAGTTACCTAATCAACACTCCTCAACTGAGAATTACGTTTACCACATTCGTGCGGATTTAACTTATCAACAATCTCCACAAATGAATGATGGTTTCGTACTTGATCGTGATCTTTTCGAGCGAGTTTCTGAAATCCTCAATGATGGGAACGACAAACCTTGGTTTGACGCGCCTATCTATGATGAAGAAATCGAAGAGATTAACGTTCATGAGGATGAGTGCTTTGACCAGGGGGGTGCCATTGATTATTTTATGCTTGATGACCTTACGGCTTTGCCGCTTTCTGAGCATCAATTGTCTTTGGGGGATGACAATTTGCTTACTTTACCCACCCCACCTCCCGTGGATCATGACCTCACATACTTCTCGTATGTTGAGCGGACTTCTCTACCTTTTAAAACTTATCCTCCAGCCTCCCCTGTTGTATTTTCCTCCGGGAACGAGGACAAGGTCTTTGATCCCGGTATTACATTCGAGGCTTCCCCATGGACCATTTAATTCGGGGACGAGTCAGGCTCGTGACTCGGTTAACAAAAACAAGCGCTTTTTGGGAGGCAACCCAATTATCTATCTATCTTTCCCTGTTTTCACCATAAGTGTAGGGGGGAGCCCCGTTGGTGTTTCTTGCTTTCTTTCTTATCATGTGCAGGGATTAGATCTTCAAAGACACACTCTTGATGACTTTTGACGAACCGTGATTCCGTGCTCCCTTCTTCCCGGTTCTATCCTAAACTCTTTTCCATTCACTATTTTATATTTCTCAATATTAAAATAGGAATCTCTTTAGTTGTCTCTTTCTTAGCGAAATTTAAACAACGTGCACAATGTCCTAAGTGTAGGGGAGTTTACTTCCACAAGCTTAAACATTGAGGACAATGTTTATCTTAAGTGTAGGGGGACTTCTATCGAAGTTAAGTGGCCTTTTCTCTTGGAACTTGTGAATTGATGAAAAAATTCCTCCCAAAGTTTTAAAGCATAATCCACTTTAGATCCGGTGTAGAGACCATAAAAGATAACTGCCTGAGCGGGTCGCATTGCGTCTGATCCGCGAATCTTGGAAGTAAGACATTTTACTAAAGTGGTGACAATTGCTTTCCAAGGTTGCCCAATATGTGATGTTTAAACTGAGAAAGAAAACCAATTTCACCCACATAATTCAATTCTCGGATTACTCTAAGCAGTTCTTCTGAATCTGGGTCAGGCACAAAGTGTTCCCCTTTTGCTAGCTTAGGGAGCTTAAATAGTTGCCTAAACTGATGCAGGTCAAATGTCAAGTCTTTGTTGTTTAGAGTAAAGGAGATTATCTTCTTTGACAATTGCTTTGCTAGTATGATTGAGGCAGTTGCCCAAAATTCGTGCATGTATACTTCAGGAACCGATGCAGTGACACGTAATGCATCCTTTATTGGTGAACAATCTAGAATGTCTATTGCGATTTTGAATGCTGTCAAAGAAGGATCAAAATCGTCTCTCAGACGAAAATTATTTGGTGCATGTAGCATTCTAGCATTCAATGGAACAAGGATAAGATCTAGTCGTTTTTGTTCTTCTTCGGTTATCGACGTTTTCCTGCTTTGAGATAAACACAAGCACATTTGATATATACCAATATATATCTCGTAAACTATGTAAATCCTAAGCATTGGATATAAATCACAAAAAATGTCACCATATATGTTTGAGTTTCACAAAACAAGCATAGTTCATAAGGACAAGGTTCATATATTCAGAATCACATCTAGAATTTAAGAGACATTTAAGGCAAAGGCATGGCAAAACTAAGTCCACTATAGTGCTTAACATATCTTAAAAACTTGCAAATTTTGACCATCGTAAAAATGGATCGTATTGTACCCATCGAAGTGTACCCATTGTATTGTATCCATCGTACTTGACCCATCGTACTATACCCATCGTACTGGTGCAATCGTGCTCACCCATCGTACTCTATCCATCGCACTGGTGCAATCGTGCTAACCCATCGTACCCTACCCATCGCACTGGTGCAATCGTACTGAACCATCACATTGGTGCCATCGAAACGAACCATCGCATTGGTGTCATCGTAACGAACCATCGCATTGGTGCCATCGTAACGAACCATCGCATTGGTGCCATCGTAACGGACCATCGCATTGGTGCCATCGTAACGGACCCATCGCATCGGTCCATCGCAACGGACCATCGCAACGATCCATCGCAATGGACCATCGCAACGAGCCATCACAATGGACCATCGCAACAGGCCCATCGTAATGAGGCATCGCAGCGAATGGATCGTAGAAAAGCCATCGCAATCAATGCGATGAGAATGGATCGTAGTCATGGATCGCATTCTTGGCGATAGAACCTAGGAAAATATTAAACGTGCGATCACGGGACAAAGACAATGTTATAGGCCAACCTGTTTATAACCAATGTATATCTAGGCACGATGAACAAATCCCAGCTCTAAAATCTCATTTTTATCAATAATCTATAAACCTTAGATTTGTACAGATTCGGATGGATACATGTTTTTAGCTTATGATATGAGCATGATAGATTAATCTAAAATATAAGCACTGATGAAGAAGGTTATACCTAGATCAAATACAAAGAGAGGCACAAGTAGATGGAGTTTGAAGCTTCTAACAATGGCGGAAGGAAAGTATGTGTGTGTTTATGTGAAGACAGACAAACGAGGGGGGGGTGTTTATTTGACTTTGGTCAAACCATGTTGCAAGAAATTGCAACTTGGTCCCCCTTGTTGCAATTGTGCAATTTTTTACCCCCAAGGGTTAAGATGTTTAAACAACACATGTAAAAACACGTGAACTAGCTAACACCTAAACCCGTTATGTCTTATGTTTGAAAACAAACACGAAAACAAACTCCTAAAGTTTAATTTCAAACAGGCTATACCTCAAACCACATAAGATTACACAGCATATAGTGATAAGAATGGTCGGTTTATATTTTCTGAAACCCTTTCTGAAGATGAATTTTAAGTCCAAAAGCAATATAATGTTTGCTCCCCCTTAAACATAGACCCGTTTTCTATTTAAAGAGCTGTAGTCATTGTTTTTAAAAGAACAAATATCCATGAAGACTTTTTCCGGTTTAGTGATTTTATGGAACGATTCTGGTGGCAATAAGATTTCTCTTATTTTGACAAAATAAGTGCACTGATACGTACACTAATTTGTGTTAGACGAAGTTATAAAGTAAACTTAGTCCCTTACAAGGTTTTAAAGTAAACCTTGCCCGAGAAAATTAATTCCCGTTGTGAGCCAACGTTTTCATAAGAAATACGTGACTTTAATGTGAAAAGCGGGTTGCAGTCTGAAATAACTACAAGCCATAATGGGCATGTTTTTAAAACATATACAACTTTTATACGGACTCTATTTATGGCGCCGTGTCAATTTTAATCGACATTTCTAAGGCCGTAAATATTACCGTACTAAAAGACATGCCCGTTTTGAAAAATAAAAAATAATTTTGGATTTTCTTGATTTTATATTTTTTTATGGATTTTGAATGTTTTATATTTTTTATGGTTTTTCTATGTTTTATATTTTTTATTTTGCTTTTGGTGGTTTAAATATGTACGCTAATATACAAGATCACGCACAAAGGATACTCGAGAATAGTTTACCACTACTATTCTTTAGATTCCTCTGCCAACTCCTTAAGTGTCGCTGGTGAGAATGATTTCATGCCTAGATTTTCGATCAAAAACTCGATACGTCCTCGATTTAATGCCTTCGTGAAAATATCTGCCAGCTGATACTCAGTGTTGACGAAGTACAGTTCGATCACTCCATTTTCCACTTGCTCTTTTATGAAGTGGTAGCGGATGTCAATGTGCTTTGCTCGGGAAGGTTGAACGTAGTTGCAGCACAGAGCGATTGCACTTTTGTTATCACAGTACATCGGGATTTTGTTGAATCCAAGACCGTAGTCAGTCAATTGTGATCTCATCCGAAGAACTTGAGCACAAAAACCGGACATAGCAATGTATTCAGCCTCCGTACTTGATATCGCAACGCTTTTCTGCCTTTTTGATGCCCAACTAACAAATCTATCTCCAAGAAGTTGCACACTGCCAGAAGTGCTACGTCTGGTATCTTGACACCCGGCATAATCCGCATCTGCATATGAAAATAGTGCAATAGAGGAATCATTCGGATAACACAGACCACGATGAAGTGTTCCTTTAATATACCGAAAGATCCTTTTCACAACATGTAAGTGCTTTTCGGTAGGCCGAGCATGATACCGGGCACACATGCATATAGCAAATTGCAAATCAGGCCTGCTAGCAGTCAGATAGAGAAGGGTGCCGATCATTCCACGATAAAGTTTAGGATCGACAGCTATCCCTTCCTTATCTTCATGTAACTTGGATCTCTCCACCATTGGAGTATCCACGGGGTCATAGTTTTCAAAATGATATTTCTTTAATGATTCAAGAGCAAATTTGGATTGATTAATGAAGATGCCTCTAGGATTCTGAGAAATTTGCAACCCTAAGAAAAATGAAATTTTTCCCATCATCGACATCTTAAAGCGTGTGGACATAATTTTCTCAAAATGGTCAGACAAACGTTGACTAATAGAAGCAAATATTATATCATCAACATAAATTTGTACCAGTATCATGTCGTTGTCCTCCTTGAGAATGAATAATGTTGGGTCCACTTTGCCTTTGGAGAAGCCTTTGGAGATGAGATACGACGATAAGAGATCTTTCCACGCGCGTGGAGCTTTTTTCAACCCGTAAAGAGCCTTCTTGAGCTTGTACACGTGATTAGGATACTCTGAATTGACGAATCCATTCGACTGGCTTACATAGACATCTTCCCCTAATTCACCATTGAGAAATGCCATCCTAACATCCATTTGGTAGACGATCATGTTCATGTGAGCAACATAAGCAAGGAATAGTCTAATTGCCTCCAATCGTGCAGCAGGAGCAAAGGATTCTTCAAAGTCAATACCCAAAGCTTGTTTGTAACCACTAGCAACCAATCTAGCTTTGTTCTTCAGCACTCCACCCAACTCATCGAGTTTAACCTTATATACCCACAACAATGTAAGGATGTCAACGTTGCTGGGTAAAGGAACTAATTCCCACACTTCAAGACGTTGAAATTCATTAAGTTCCTCTTGCATGGCTTCAATCAAGATGATTTAGTCATGGCTTGTTGCCAGTTTTTAGGTTCAGTTTCAGAAAGAAATGCATCAAAGTAGCAATATAATGCATGTTCTTGGAGTTGGTGGCGTGTTAACACTGGTCGATCGATGTCACAAATAATATTGCGGATTGGGTGATCCTTTGTCCATTTTGTGTTGTGAGTTTCAGTCCGTGGTGGTCGGGAGTGAACGATTGTAGGAGCTTCCTCTGAGGTAGACGCACCGGTAGGGTCTTCAGGTATATGTGAACCAAAGAAGGGAAGCTCTTGTAAGTGAGCTGATAGGTGTGAAAACACCCGTCCTTTTTACCACTTAATTACAATAATAACCGAGCCAAAACGTGTATTTTATGTCATTTATGTCGGAATTATGCGTGGTTTGTGTTTTTGTTGTGATTTAGGACGAACAGGTGAAAAGTGGAGAAAACACGGAATTTCACGGGCTTTTATCGAAGAAAAGGACGAAAGACGAAGCAAGAAGTCAAGAGTGCAAAAATAACGGAAGTCCAAGACCAATTCTGAAGATTTATCGAGGAAAAAGTCAAAAGAGGGAAGTTTACTAAAAGCCGAAGAACTCAAGTCTTATTTATGAAGAAATGTCGAGACGAGTTAAAAGAAATCCCGAGGCAAAGTCATTTAAGTCCAAGTATTAAGAAGATTAACAAAGGATTAAGAAGATCAAGGACCTAAGCTTGCAATTAAGGAAAAGAAGAAAGAGGGAGGAAGCTTCCTAAGCTCCTCCCTAATCTCCCTATAAATAGATTAGATAGTTTTCATTTTTAAGTTGTTGGGTGGTTTGACAAACCACCACTTCCACCATTTTCATTTTTTTGCACTTTAAATTTCATGTCTTTTAATTCTTGCCTTTGATTTTCATGTAAGTTTTGAATCTTTGTTTTGAATTTAAGCTTTTTAATCTTTCCATCTTTATCTTCTTCATCATCTTTGTTCTTGTCAAATTCATGTTCTTGTTCTTCTTTTCCATCAAAAACCCCACGTCCCATATTTTGTTTAAGTTTCTAATTCGTGTTCTTGATTCAAGTTTTTAAAGGTTTTACAAGTTTTTATCATTTGCCTTGCTTATTGGTAGCTTATTGGGGTTTTTCTTGGCTTATTGTCCTTGAAAAAGTGGTTAAAAAGTTGCTTATTTTCGTCCTATATCCGGATCCTATTTTTTAGGAACATCTGATTCGATTTTGCAATTCTTCTAAAAGTTGCGAATTTGATCTTTTTAAAGTTGCGAAATTGATCTTTTTAAAGTTGCGAATTTGATCTTTTTTTTTACATATTGCGAATTTGATCTTTTTAAAGTTGCGAATTTGATCTTTTTTTTACATATTGCGAATTTGATCTTTTTAAAGTTGCGAATTTGATCTTTTTAAAGTTGCGAATTTGATCTTTTTAAAGTTGCGAATTTGATCTCCTTAAAGTTGCGAATTTGATCTTTATTTGGTATTGCGAATTTGATCTTTTTAAAGTTGCGAATTTGATCTTTTTTTTTACATATTGCGAATTTACTAAAGTTTTAGTTAAATTTGATTTTTGAATTTATTTTTCCCGCCAATTTCCTTAGTGTTATTTTTACTCGTTCATCTTAGTTTAATTTTCGAGCATTTAAATATTCAAAGTTTTCATTTTAATTAAGTTTTTAAGTTTTCATATTTACGTTTAATTAGTTTAATTTCTCGTCATTTATTTTTGAAAGTCTTTAATTTTAGTTTAATCTTTAAAACTTCTACTTTACTCAACGACACTTACTTATTTGCTATTAGTTAAAATTAGATAAACAAAACCAAACCATTCTCTTGTTCACCAAAAGACGATTGAGTCGCACTCTTGACCGGTAATCAATTCGAAAAGATCGGAACAACGAATTTTCATACTAGGTGTAAAAGCCGAGTATAATGAGCATATTCCAAATCGTGATCATAGAGATCCTCTTCAACATCATTAGGAACGAGTGGGGGTGAAGATTCAGGTGTTGTTTGTGAATTGGTGGGGGATGGGACATCTGGTTCAAGAGTAACAGTAGATGCCTCGGATAGATTTCCATTATCTTGAGCAACAACTTCGGGAATCGGAGCTACTGCTATAGGTGTTGGAGAATCATTACTCGGTGGATCAAAGAATTCATCAAACATAGGTTGAAATAACTTATCCCACTCGGACCTTGTAGGTGGTATAAATGATGGAGAAGTAGGATTGTTGGGAGTTAATCCGGAACTGATTGTACCGGTTCCCATCTCGTGTAATGCGGGTTCAGAGCTGTGTAGCTCAGAAGCCATCGTTACCAGGTCATCAAAATCGGCATCCAAAGTTTCTACTATCTTGCCAAGACGACGGTTATAAATCCGGTAAGCTTTCTTTACATGCAAGTAACCAATGAAAATTCCAATATCAGCCTTCGGTTGAAGTTTTCCCAGATTCTCACTATTAGTATTTGGATAACAAAGTGCACCAAACACATGAATAAATGAAATATCGGGTTTGTGTCCATGAAGTAGCTCATATGGAGTTTTACCATGGCGTTTACGGATGATGGAGCGGTTTTGGGTATAACATGCGTTTGCCACTACTTCAGCCCATAAGAATAAAGGAGCATTCACATAAATCAACATAGTTCGAACAGCTTCCATAAGTGTACGGTTACGTCTTTCCATGACACAGTTTTGTTGTGGAGTGCGGGCAACAGAAGTTTCATGTGAAATACCTACATTTTCATAATAGTTTCGTAGAGTTTGATTAACGAACTTAGTTCCATTATCAGTGCGAATGCGGCGAACAGTAGCATTAAGACGTACTTGGGTCATCTTTAAGAAAGTAATGATATACTCTGGTGCTTGATCTTTGGATGCTAAAAATTTTACCCATGTAAAGCTTGAGAAATCATCCACTATGACGAGGATGTATTTTCTACCACTCACACTAGCCGTACGCATTGGCCTGCAAAGATCCATGTGCAAAAGATACAGTGGTTCTTGGTTGGTGTCTTCAGCTTTAGGTTTGTATGATTTCTTGGTGCTTTTCCCCAAAGAACATGCGGAACATAAATGATCCTTGTCGAACTTAAGTTTTGGAAGACCACAAACAAGTTCGTTTTTAGCCAAATGGTTAATAGCATCAAAGTTAAGATGAGATAACCGGCGATGCCACAACCATGACTTGGTCTTAGATGCTTTGGAGAGTAGGCAAACAGGAGAATCGGCCATCATGTTTGAATAGACAGTGTGTAGAGATTATCCCCTCGAGAACCTTTTAACAAATCATTTCCTGCAAGATCGCGAATAAAGCAAGTATGTTGTCGAAAAGCTACTTCAAGGTTTAAATCGCAAAATTGTCCCACTGAAAATAGATTGTGACCAAGTCCCTCCACGTAATAAACCCTTGAAATCGTAACATTCCCAATTTGGTATTCACCATAATACATAATCTTTGCAATATGGTCGTTGCCGAATTTAACCGTTCCTAGAAACTTGCTGACGAAATTTCTGAGCATCGAGCGGTCTCCAGTCATATGTTTGGAGCACCCCGAGTCCAAATACCAAAGAATAATTTGGACGACCTGAAAATATTACCAAACACAGACGATGTATCGGATTCTAATTGTTCTTCTGAGTTAGCAGGTATAGATGTAATTATCTTAGATTCTAATTGTACTTTTTGACTGGGGACATTACCACTGGTAGGCACAATAGTGGGGGCAGACCTAGTTAAAGGGCGCTTTATCCATTTCTTAGTGCTAGTGTTCCTATTTAAAGGACGCTTAGACCTAACTTCCGTGGATGTGATCCTAGTTAAAGGGCACTTAGTTCCATTAGCAGTGAAGGTCCTACCAGTGGGTTTCCATTGCCAACCAACTTGGGTGAATTTCTTCCCCGTTGGAATCCATTCAAGATTGTTCTTAATAGCATACATTTCATTCACGTGATCAACAAGGCATAAATCATGACACTGAGAAAACATGCATTCATTAACATTCCAACATTTCGAATCAGAATTCACATTTTGCGTAGGTTTCCACTCAGAAGGAGAACCTTTTGTCTTAGCTACATGATTCTTTTTATTTAAAACTGAAGTAACATTACTATGGTGCACTTCTACTTTCTTCTTCTCAGTCCTACTAGTGGAAGGCTTGATCCTATCTTTCTTATCTTGAGATTCTTTAGCCTTAGTGGACATAATTACTCATGTAGAAGTCAAGGGAACATTAGTTACAGATTTTGACTTAGCCTTGATAGGTGTGTTTAAAATAGGCTTAGCTCTAGGGGTCTTATTGAATGGAGTAATGGCAATGGTGGTTTTTTGTTTAGATGGTAAAGATATCGGTTGCCCAATGTACTCTAAGTTTGCTAAACAATCCTGAACGCGATCCACATATAATAAAAGCTCATATACACTATGACTTTTGGGATCACGTTCACGCATTTCATCAACAATCTCTCTAGCTAGATCATCATGTATAAGGCATTTTTCATA
This sequence comes from Glebionis coronaria, assembly GCA_025667525.1. Classification (NCBI taxonomy): domain Eukaryota; kingdom Viridiplantae; phylum Streptophyta; class Magnoliopsida; order Asterales; family Asteraceae; genus Glebionis; species Glebionis coronaria. Next base: position 222,897,158 of record CM046882.1, on the reverse strand, counting down.
TATGTGGCAAACTTAGTGGGACTTTTCTTAAATTTTGGATCCCGATATAGCACACATGGGTTGGGTTTGGGAGCACTAGAGGTCGAGGCAGAGACAGTAGCTGGATTATCAACACTTTCTCGTCATTTGAGTTGAAGTGTCTCCTTTAATTCTGCTATAACCATGTTTTTGTCTATGAGCTGAATTTTTAGGTCAGAGGTTTCCTCACATTTCTTGTTCAGTTTGTCAATTAAAGACTTCTGCTCTGTCGCATTAAATGCGAGGCGTTCTTCTATTGAACCAGAATTCGTGAGTCTCCCTGCCTTATTTGTTCACGCTCTCCTAGTATAGAATTAATTCTATTTTCTAGGACATGATTCTTAGTCTCTGCAGCCTCTAGTTCCGTTTTTGTTTCTAGTAATTCTCTCTTAATTCTCATCATCTCTTCCTCTAAATCCTGAACCATCTGAATCATCTTGTCACTTGTCTCAACGGAGTTTCCACAATCATTGAGCTTTGAAAGAGTTTCAATTTTAGATTGATTTTCAATTTCAAGAGATATAGAATGTTGTTGAAGCTCATTAAAACTTTTTGAGAGTGTGTTATACGAATCTTGAAGCTTTAAAAATTCAACGTTGGATTCATGACGAGAATGATTATCTACAGAATTCACATGTTCAATAATATTCACAGATTCATGCACATCATCACAAATATTCACAGTAGATGAAATATCATGAGTATATTTAAAAGTAACAACTTGCATCACTTCGAGAGACACCATATGTTCTAAAAATCGGTCATATTCGGATAAAATCTTTTCCTTTTCAATTAAATTTTGTTCATAAGCATCATCCATTTCATAGAAAACTTTTTGAACTATACCAATTTCAAAACTTAGATTACATGCTAGATCATAGACTCCTTGTTTAATATGGTCCACGAATGGAACGATCTCTTTCTCAAACACCGTTTTCATGTGTTCGAACGCCCGTTCTCCAGCGGTTAGAACCGTTGAAGTCGTACATTCCAGGATGACCTTGTCAAACTCGGTAAGGTATTGCCCAATCTCTTCCAAGCTGAGCTTTACCGTACTAACCGGTGGAAGATTCTTAGGAATTTCCTTCGGTTGGTCCGAGTTAACGAGTGTAGGAATTATACTAAGGCATTCTCTAGTAGGCATGAAAGTGGATGTTTGGATAGTTCTCTTTTGCATATTAAAGCGAGTTCTAAGATCTATTGTGGCATTTTGTGCATTCATTTGAGCATAATCATATTCAGGATATGTAGGAAGTAATTTTAACCGCTTCTCTTCATATGGTGTCATACTCTCAGAATCATTCAAGGACACAATCGGATCAAATACCAATCCTAACTTGGTTGCATCATAAAGTCGTGGGTTGTGGTGAAGCGCTTGCTTTGCATACCCTGGGTTAGGTGGTAGGTCTATTAGAAGCGATAGATTGAACTCTTTAAATGATGCATGAAACAAGTGTACTAGCTGTGAAGCAGCATATTGTTTTAAAAGCTTAATTTCCGTTTCTTTTATTCTTTCAGACGTCTTAATTTCTATTTCAATCTGTTTGGACTCAAGAGTTTCAAAATCCGTTTGAAGCTGTTGAAAATTATTAACGACTGACTCTTTTTCTTTAAGTTCATTCGAAAGATTTGCTCTTAAACTCTCAATTTCTAGTAGATTGTCCATTTGAACTTTTCTAAACCTATCAAATTCAGGATTGGTTAAGGTAGTGGACAAAGGAGTCATTTCCAAGGTTTTAACCTTGTCCTTATGCAAAGCAAGCTCGACAGATAAAGTCTGATTAGCATTAAGAGTTTCAAGGATCGCGTTATTCATTTGGCTAAGCAAAGATGTTGGGACCATAACCAAATCAGGTTGAGCAGACGAATTGATAGTCGTAATAGCTCCCGGTTGTGGTTCACTCAAAGTCTGAGGACTTTCATTGATATTTCTATCATTGTTTGTCTCGTCGAATGAGTTACTAACCACCGGAGGCTGTTCCGAATACTCAGACATTTTCTCAACTTGATAAGGTACAATACTAGTATCTGTAACAGTATGTGGTACCTCAGAAATTGTATCAGCTCCATAAAGTGAAAGATTTGCCATTAGAGCTGCTTTGGCGGTGTTAAGATCATCACAATCAGAGTCGTATGCATCCAAATCATCACATTGATATGCAGCATTGTTGGTAATGACTGTTGTGAGACCGTCAGTTTCCGCTACTCCCGGATCTGCAAGGAATGCTAACTCTTCTTCATCAAGCTCACGACCTTGGGCTTGAGCATTTACCAGGTAGATCTTCTCCTGAAACCATGTGCCGTCCCTTTTCCTCTTAGGCTGCTTGAACTCTCGGGCCATGTGCCCTTCCGCTTTGCACTTGTAGCAAATAACCACCTTCATTTTACCAGTGCTATATCCTCTTGTAGCAGTAGTATTGGATGAACGTGCACCAGCAGTAGACGAATTAGATCTCCCTTGAAGTGGTTGCACCATGACTCTTCCGTCCTGAATTGTTGCCTGTTGTCGAGAGTTAGAAGAGTTCCTTAACTGATTGTTAGTTGTTGCTGGACCTCTGTAACCTTGTTTGTTCAATGTTTGACTTAGATAAGCAGACATTTGAGCAAGGATATCAGTAGGGCTATCTCCTTGTCTAAACTTAGGGACAGGGATGTCATCTTCACAGTAGAATGCTGGTGCTACTTGAGCTATAATCTGATTGGATGGAGCACTGACTTGTTGTGAGTAATGAGGTTGAGGAGCCTCAAGTTGTGGATAGGTACAAGCAAGGTTTGTTGGAGGTTGATACGGTGAATACTGGTGTGAAGCATAAGGTAATGGATGTCAATCTCCTTGTGATGATGATGTTGCTGGTTGGTGATAAGATGTAGGAGTCTGTGGCAGAATCGAGTACTGTGGGAAGCTTGGTGTTTGATACACAGGTTGATATGAAGATTTGTGTCCTAAAGCAAGCTGAGAGTTGTGGTATGACAGTGTAGGATGGTTTGCCAATAATGCTATTGGTTCATGATAAGATCCCTGAGAGAGTCGTTTTCGGATCACATGCTTCTCGTGTTGTTGTAAGAAAGCATAGAGTTGATCTAAATTAGACTTGTGTAAATCACGAATCATCTTGACATTTGTGACATATTGACCCCATTGAAGGGGTAACGTGTTCAAAAACTTGGTGTTTAATTGAAACTGTTCAATCCTTAGATTATAGACGTTCATGTCATTCATCAAAGTGGTAAAACGCCAGTAGAAATCATGAAGAGTCTCCCCTGGAAGGTATGTAAACCTATCAAACAAATCATACAGTTGACACTCTCGTTCTTGCTTAGTGAGATATGTCCCTTGTAACAAAACCGCAAGTCGATCCCAAAGATCCTTTGCCACTTTATGTTCATTTACCATTATAAAGATATCGGGTGGAAGGGCTTGAAGAATTGTTTGAACAACCCTTTCATCGGCATCTGCAATGATTTTGTTGGCATCGGTTAACTCATGATACTCCCTTGCCCTTGTCACATTTTTTACGGTAACCTCTCCCCAATCTAATGGTCCTTTATCAATTGATTGAAGCATAAGTCGACCACTAGGGTTTGCCTATGATGTACGTTCTCATGCGACCTTGCCATGCTTCAAACAAATCTTTGATGAGCATTGGTGGGCGAGTATCGGTACCCGAAATGATCGAGATATCGGTAAGTGAAGTCATAGTTGGCATATATGAATGTGAAATCATTTTGTGATCCCTTGAAAAAAGATTATCAAAAATGATCGAGCAATGAAATAAGATTATGTGTTTTAATGTTGTTTAAATACAGATATTATGATCTTTTGATTGTGTGTTTTTGTTAATGTCTCCAAATGAAAGCAAAGATGAAAAAATACTCTAAGTGTTGCAAACTATAGCTGATCGTACTCCTAGATCGGACTCCCAGATCGTATTGCGATCGTACTCCCCTATCCTAGTTAAGTGATCGTATCCTGATTGTAATCTTGATCGTACTCTGCAATCGTACTGACGGATCGTACTCTGCAAGTGATCGTACTCTGATCGAAGTGAACTATCGTACTGAACAATCGTACTTTGATCGTAGTGTGGATCGTACTAAGCAATCGAATTGATGGATCGTACTCTACAAGTGATCGTACTCTGATCGAAGTGAGCTATCGTACTGAACAATCGTACCTTGATCGTAGTATGGATCGTACTAAGCAATCGGATTGATGGATCGTAGCGTGGATCTTAGTTATGATCACAGTTAGATAGTAACAATGGATCGTGACTATGGATCGCAAGTAGAAACCCCCAGGGTTTATGCAAACACAAAGTCAGATCGTACCCTGATAGGTGTGAAAACACCCATCCTTTTACCACTTATTTCTTACTAAAACAAGACCAAAACGCGTGTTTAATATCATTTGTTTGGAAATATGCGTGGTTTTTGTGTTTATTGTGTTTTCAGAGTCAACCGGGTGAATATTGAAGAAAACATTGGATTGCACGGGTTTTATCAAGGAAAAAGATAAGACAAGTCTATTGTCCAAGAGATGCAAAAGATTTGAATTCAATGGGCCTATTTGAAGATTTATCGAAGAAAAGGACCAAAGATGGAAGACTTACATATGTCGAAGAAACTCAAGTCTTTTAAACGAAGAAATTAAAAGACGAGTTGAATTTAATCGTCGACAAATCCCGAATCAGTATCGAAAACGTCAACTTTTCTGAAAAGACGAGAAGACAAGAAGAAAGGGAGAAATCCCACTCACCAACCAACCACTTGGACTATAAATGGAATTCACCCGCACACTTTTGGACTAGTTTTCATTTCCCAGTTTCTTCTTTTCTTTCGTAGGAAGCCAACACCACTAAGGTGTTGGTGATTTTTCATTTTTGTTGAATCCTTCATCTTGTAAGCTTTTAATCTTTTTCCTTTGATTTTTTAAACCTTAATCATCTATATAATCTTTCCATTTCATCTTGTTCATTTTCTCTTTTTATTCAAAGTTTTAAAGTTCTTGTTTGGTTGACTTTGATCTTCTAAAGTTAATGGGTTTTGTGTTTTTATGATTGTGATTTATTGTTTATGGTTAGTAAACGAATCGTGTTTAGTTTGGTTCAAATCCTTTGGTTAAATTTGGTTTGTTTGGCTAAAAATCGTTCCCCTGTTCTTTTGTCTGTTTACTGTTCTTCAATTCCCCAGATATTCCGAAAAGTCTTTGCTTTGTCCCTTATTCGGAATATTTGTATATTCCGGATAGTCTGCCTATTTTGTCCTTTATTCGGAATATTTATATATTCCGGATAGCAATCTTATTCCGCATAGAGTTTCATTCCGGGTAGCTTCTTTATTCCGAATGGTCCTCTTATTCCGCATAGTCTTAATATTCCGAATAGCCCCTTTTTTATTCCGCATAGAGATTGTTTATTCCGAGTAGTAATTATTCCGAATAGGATTTATTCCGCATAGAGTTCATTATTCCGAATAGCATGTTTTATTCCGGGTAGCCTATTATTCCGCATAGCCTAAATTATTCCGCATAGCAACTTATTCCGGATAGCCACCATTATTCCACATAAGCTTTTTATTCCGGATGGCACTATTATTCCGAATAGAGCTAGTTTCCAGTGAGTTTATTTTACTACTTTATCATTTAATTGTTTAACTTAAATTCAAGTTTTATTTAAGTAATTGTTTTGGTTTAAATTTTTATTTACTTTATTCATTTATCTTTTTAATAGAATAGAACACCAAACCCCCTATTTGTCACCAAGAACAAATCATTCCACTTTGAGCTGTGATCAATTCGAGAAGATTCCGAGAACTTAATCTGAACCCCAATGAAAACGCTAGTATCAAATGGCGTCGCTGCCGGCTCTTCTCGTTAAGATCAACAATTTTTTTGTGAGAACTTGGATTTTGGGATCCGTTCACCGTGAACGTTACTTTTTCATAAATATTTTCAAAAACCCAAAAAAATATAAAATTTTCAAAAACACAAAAAAAATATAAAATTTTCAAAAATCCTAAAAATTAAAAAACATAAAAACCAAAAATATTTCTGCTTTGTTTTTGCCTTGTTAGTTCTTTTGCAGGTGCATGCGTACACGATCAATGTCTTATCAAGAGCCCGAGCCTCTCGAAGACTTAGACATGGCCGGTGTACAAAACAACAACAATAACCCACCTCAAAACAATAACAATCCACCTCTCAACAACAATAATAACAACAACAATGAGCCTCTACCAGACAATCACCCGATGATTGAACTTCTGCAAGCACATGTAGATGGCAACAATGATCCAATTGTCATACCCGCGATTGCAGCCAACAACTTTGAGCTCAAATCCGGTTTTATTCAGATGGTCTCAGCTCAAGCATTCTTGGGGCGTACCATTGATGATCCACATGACCACATCAAGAGATTCCTGCAACTCACAAATACGGTCAAATTCAATGTGTTCCACAAGAGGTAATCCGTTTACAACTTTTTCCTTTCTCCTTAGAGGGACAAGCCCGGCATTGGCTTGCAAAGGAACCGCCACAAAGTATTCTTACGTGGACGGATTTGGAGACCAAGTTTATCAACTACTTTTTCCCACCCTCTCGTACTACCGCTTTGCGGAATTAAATTATCAATTTTGAACAAAAGTACGATGAGTCTTGTAAAACCCACAAAATAAGGTCATTACTTAATCTTACTTTTCAAATATTTTTGAAGTATTTTATAATATTAAATATTATTATGTTTAACGGTTTAAGTTGAAACTGATATTAAATATTTTATTTTAATATTTGGACGAGCAACGAGGACTACTAGTGATCGCGATACCGACTGATGCCAAAAATTTTATATCGTATAATATTTTGAAACTTATTTTTGTGTGGGTTGATGAACTCACAATTTACGGATTTAAATTTTGGGCTTACGTGCATAATTTAGCGTCTTTTACGACTAAACCGGAAACCTTAGGATTACGTATTTACGTTTTTGAACTCCGTTTTTTATGAGACAATTTTTATTGGATTCGTTTTGTGACGTCGATTCATAATTTATAAAAACGTTTTTCGTGAAACGACCCGAGGGCACGCAAATCGAGAAAATTAGAATCGAGGAATACCCGTAAACTAGTGAGATGGGACAAAATACATTGTCCCACCCCACTAGCTTATATGGGACGGCACACATGACACCACATATTAGGATGTGGCATCATGTTAGCTAAACACTTACAAGTGTAACTTAGCTTACTCTTTAAGCTTACACTTTCCACTTACCAACACAAAACCACTAGCAACTAACTCACACACCATTTACTTACATGCAAAATCAACACAAATCCTCTCAAAAACCACCCCCTTGCTGTCCATATTCAAGCTACAAACACCCCTTTTGATCTTTTCTAGCCATGAAATACATGTTTACTAGCTCTATCATGGAGTTATCTTGAAGCCTTGATCATTCGGTGACCATATTAACAACATTGGAGGTGATTTGCTTGTGTCCTAGGGCTTATTTCTCAACTTATATTCTTGGTGTTTGATGATCTTGGAGTTACTTGTGGTGTTCATCAAGTTCTTGTCTTCCAAAAACAAGAAATACACTTGGTTGGTAAAGAAGATCATCCTCTCCATTTTCTCTTGTTATTTTGTAAAGAACAAATGTATTTTCTTTCATTTTGTATATGTATATGATGTATATATGATGATAAAAATGTTGTGTGGGGATCAAGTGTTGATAGATATGCTTAAAAAGGTTAATAACTATAAGAAATGAGGCTAAAATCTTGATTATTTAGTTGGCTGTATAAAAACAGTATATAACTAAACCTTGAACTGATAAAATTGCATGGTATGATCCATTTACAGTAGGTACAAGATGTTATACACATGTGAGAGTTGGCCATGCAATGGAATCAATATAATAAGTGAGATATGATCAAAACAAGTTAGGTGTTCTAATCTGAATAAGCAGTTTTGTAGGGACTGTTAAGGCAAGATAAACTTAAAATGAGCAGTAGCTATAACTAAGTTAAATATAGCACATAATATGAAGAACATGTCACCCAAAAATGAGCTTCTAATTCATTATATAACTCTAGATATGGTAAAAATGGTGAACATGAAGATAAAAATCAGATTTTATGAATTAATGTTTATTATTATTATATAAGCACTCACATTTTATTGTATAAAATGTAAAATAAAAACTCACTAACTTATAAAACTTATTTCTATAAATATATAAAAGGTTAATTAAATGGATAAATTATATAAATGGTAGTGGAATAATATTTATAAGTAATAAAAACTATAAACTTGATTTTTACGACTTTTTCGGCTATTACCGTAAAATTACGTTTTTCGCCAAATAAAACTTAGACGATCAAACCCGTCTAATGTAAAGTTTTTAAAAGTCATATACTGATATATAAGTAACTAATACAAGTTAAAAACCGATAAAACCCGAACTATAGGACATACGGACATTAACGAGCTAACTAAGCTTATTGGACTCAAAATAGGTAAATAGGTAAAACTAGTAAACTAGTAAAAAGTTACCAATAGGTAAACACTAAAATGAGTAAAAAAAGATATATAAACCCACTTGATCATCATCATATGTACAAAATCATCATATGTATATTGTTATTTTGATAAAAGTCATTAGACAAGAGTCTAAGACCGATTATTATTTATATAGGTTTTCGTGACCAAAGCACGCCCGTAGCCGATAATCCACCTTTAATTTTCAATGTGAGTCTATAGCCTCGTTTGAGCTCATTCAAATATTTTTAAAACCCGCGAGGGGGAATACATGTTTTTTTAAACTTAGAACACAAGATTTTTATGGTATGCTTGTCCCTTTATGAATGGACCCGTGGTTGCCTTTAAATTGCATTAAGTGATTGCCTTAGTTAAAGCCTCAATTATGGACCGTTAATTAACCTATGATGGGTTAACCGCTAGTACAATTAATAGATCTATGGGGGAAGCCGCCCCGGTTTAGTTTTTGTGGACTTGTCATAGAAGCTTAGGCCCGACCTCCACACTGTTTGAGCATATTGTATTGAGAAGTCAGGTATACGGCAATGTACCAATAATCTGGAGGTAACCGACAATTAATAAATCTCTCGTCTTATTAGACTGATATGGGAGTGTCTAAGGGCTCGGTTCCATGAGCTTATTGTAATTTATGCTAAATACAATTATTATTGTTGATGCAAATTATTAGATGCTTGTTGCCTTTAAGCATGCCACAAACTTATAATCTTTGCTTGTGTTCAAAATGATTATATAAACCTATAGATTCACTCGGCATTTTTGATTCTGATTTTCTCACATGTATTTCAGGTAATCAAGAAGGCTGAAGCTTGGAAGCCACGGGAATGAATATTGTGCACTACTTTGCAATATAAACTCTTTGAATATTTGTCGTTCCTTTTGTTCAAAACAATTTAAATCTTTTGTTTTGGTTGTACTTTGGTTACGATGTCTTGGGACTACGCTACTCTGATAAATGTTTTGGAACGATAAATTTAAAACGTCTCTTTTCGAGTCGTTCTTTATAAATTATGTGTTGTTGTATCATTCTTTAGCACCCAAAGATGTATTCCGCTGCGTGTAAATTTGGGGGTGTTAAAGATTGGTACCAGAGCCATGAGTTATAGAGAACTAGGTCTTTTTCTAAAAACCTAAACTATAACTGTCGGTTTTATTTTTCAAAGAGTTGGTGCACATGATTTCGCGTGACTTCAGGTTCAAGCTACTTCTGGGATTACAACTTTAGTATACATTATTATGTATGCGTTATTGCTAAGTATTTCTAAATAAATACTATAATCCTTTATCGATATATATATTGATATCGTTAAACTTTTCGATAAGATATATCATTTATTAATGATTTACTTAAATAAATTTTTGGAAATTTTCCTGCAATTATTTTGAAGGATTTTCTACATTTATTTAAATTATTGGAAATTATCCTATTTCATTTTGTTATGACCTTATACCTATTTTGTGAAATTTACCACCGTCAAATTACGTCTTCGATGAGGAGGATGATTGATTTTGTACATGATATGACTATACCATGAATACAATTAACTCATTCATTTTATCTTCTCCTTGTGATGTGACAGAATCATGCCACCTAGGAGAATGACAAATGATGCCATTGCAAGGCTAGTTGCTGAAGAGGTTGCGAAAGCATTAGCTGCGGATAGAGCTACGCGTGTTAACACTGAAGAAGCAGGTGGCTCTGGAGGTGCGGGTGCTGAAGGTGAAGGTGAACCTGCTGGACCAGAAGCTGCGGGAGCAGGTGTAGCTGAGAATCCTGCAGATGAGGTTGCTCAGGCTGCTGCTGCGGTTAAAGAATGTACTTTTGCTGGATACATGAAATGTGGACCCACTACATTTCAAGGAACTGGTGGAGCACTGGAATTATTCAGGTGGATTGAGAAAACAGAAACAACATTTGAGATTAGTGATTGCTCAGAAAGGAACAAGGTTAAGTTCGCAGTTGCTACTTTCAAGGATCGAGCTTTAAGCTGGTGGAAGACTCAAGTTGCTACAGTTGGTTTAGAAGCTGCAAACAGGAAACCTTGGGATGAAATTAAAAGGTTTTTGAAAGAAGAGTTCTGTCCAGAAGAAGAGTTATCTGCTCTGGAGGATGAGTTGAGGCATCTGAAGCTGAAAGATAACAACATTGCTGCATATACTAGCCGATTCAATGAACTGGTTTTGTTGTGTCCAGATGCTTTTGCTACTGAGAAAAAGAAGATGGATCAATACATCAAAGGGCTGCCTGGGTACATTGAGGTGAGACAACTTCATCTCGACCCAAGAACTTTGTTGAGACTGTAAGAATGGCTCATACACTCATGGGGCAGAAAGTTCAAGATAGGGCTGAGAAAGCTGCTGAGGGTAATAAAAGGACATGGGAGAATTTGCAGAGTGGTAATCAAGGTAGTAACCGCCATAGGCAGTACAATCAGAAGAGAAATGATGGGGCTAGAGCTGCAACTAACAAGAATGACAATGCTGACTATGGGGGACCAGCCCAGAAATGTAAGAGCTGTGGTGTTTGTCACTTTGGTAATTGTCCACCAAGGTGCACTAAATGTGGAAAGGTTGGGCATGCTGCGGAGAAGTGCAAGCCATGGATCCCTGCCACTGGAGCAAATGCTATTCCGATCAAGACTTTCTTTGAATGTGGAGAACATGATCATGTTCGTCCCAAATGCCCGAAGTTGAAGAACAAGAAAGCAGGTGAAGCTGCTGGGGCAGTTTATGTTGTTAAGGATGTTGATCAGGCACAAGGTCCAAATGTGGTGACAGGTACGTTCTTACTCAACCATCGTTATGCTAGTGTGTTGTTTGACTCAGGATCTGATAGGAGCTTTATAAGCACTTCCTTTAGTCGTTTAATTAATGTTGAGCCAACAAGCCTAAATTCTAGTTATGAAGTTGAGTTAGCTGATGGACAATTAGTTAGTACTACCACTATATTTAAGAAGTGTCCTTTGAAATTAGAAAATCATTTGTTTGAAATTGATTTGATGCCGATAGAGTTGGGTTTGTTTGATGTGATTGTTGGTATGGATTGGTTGGTTGCTCATGATGCGGTAATTGTATGTGGGGAGAAATTTGTCCACATACCGGTTAAGGGTAAGGTGTTAGTAGTTAAAGGTGATGTCGGTAGATCTCGTCTGACGGTGATATCTTGTATCAAGGCGAGGAAATATGTAGAAAGAGGTTGTCACCTGTTCTTGGCTCAAGTAGTGGAGAAAGAACTACCGGTTAGGCGTGTGGAAGATGTTCCGGTTATTCGTGATTTTCCTGAAGTATTTCCCGATGACTTGCCAGGGCTTCCGCCTCAGCGAGAAGTCGAGTTCAAGATTGATCTAGTGCCGGGAGCTACACCGGTGGCGCGTGCACCATATCGTTTGGCACCGTCTGAGATGAAGGAGTTGGCAGATCAGTTGAAGGAGTTAATGGAGAAGGGGTTCATTAGACCAAGTTCGTCACCTTGGGGAGCTCCAATATTGTTCGTGAAGAAGAAGGACGGATCGTTCAGAATGTGCATAGACTACCGAGAGTTGAACAAGTTAACTATTAAAAATCGTTATCCACTTCCTAGGATCGATGATTTGTTCGATCAACTTCAAGGTTCGTGTGTGTACTCGAAGATCGACTTGAGATCGGGTTATCATCAACTTCGTGTTAAAGAGGAGGACATACCTATTACAGCTTTTCGGACGCGTTATGGACACTTTGAATTTCAAGTAATGCCGTTTGGGTTAACTAACGCACCTGCAGTATTCATGGACTTAATGAATCGTGTGTGTAAACCATACCTCGACAAGTTTGTGATTGTATTTATCGATGATATCCTGATTTATTCCAAAATTCGGGAGGAGCATGAAGGTCATTTGAAGATTATTTTGGAGTTGTTGAAGAGGGAGAAGTTGTATGCGAAATTCTCCAAGTGTGATTTTTGGTTGGATTCAGTCCAATTCCTTGGGCACGTGATCGATAGTAGCGGTGTTCATGTTGATCCTTCCAAAATCGAAGCTATTAGAGATTGGGCTAGGCCTACGACCCCGACTGGAGTTAGACAATTCTTGGGATTAGCTGGATACTACCGGCGATTTATTGAAGGGTTCTCTTTAATTTCTAAACCTCTTACTAAACTTACACAGAAAAACAAGAAGTATGAGTGGGGTTCAGAAGAAGATGAAGCATTCCAAACTTTGAAGCGGAAGCTGTGTTCTGCACCAATTTTGGCTTTGCCCGACGGAGCTGAAGACTTTGTGGTATATTGTGACGCATCACGTAAGGGTTTTGGTGCTGTGTTGATGCAAAGAGAGAAAGTGATCGCGTATGCATCTCGTCAATTGAGGAAGCTTGAGGAGAACTATACTACACATGATTTGGAATTAGGAGCTGTTGTCTTTGCTCTTAGACTTTTGAGACACTATCTCTACGGTACAAAGAGTGTGGTATATATCGATCATAAAAGCCTGCAGCATATTTTAGATCAGAAGGAGCTCAATATGAGGCAGAGAAGATGGGTAGAATTGTTGAGTGATTACGACATTCAAATTTGCTACCATCCCGGCAAGGCGAATGTAGTTGCCGATGCACTTAGTAGGAAGGACAGAGAAATAACCAAAAGGGTTAGAGCTTTAGCCATGAAAACTTATTCTGATTTATATTATCGAATACTTAAAGCTCAAACTAAAGCGATGGAGGAAGAGAATGTGAGAGATGAAGACTTGGGTAGAAGGATGACACCTATATTCGAAATTCGTGATTACGGAATTCGATATTTCGAGAATCGTGTGTGGTTACCGGTGTATGGAGGACTGAGAGATCTAATTATGCACGAATCTCATAAGTCTAAATATTTGATTCACCCAGGATCGGATAAAATGTACCAAGACTTGAAGAAATGTTACTGATGCCCGAATATGAAGGCTAACATTGCTACTTATGTTAGTAAATGCTTGACGTGTGCTAAGGTGAAGTTTGAGCACAAGAGACCTTCGGGTTTACTGCAACAACCTGAAATTCCAGAATGGAAATGGGAGAAGATCACTATGGACTTTGTTTCGGGACTTCCGAGAACTTCTAGTGGTTATGATACGATTTGGGTGATTGTTGATCGATTGACTAAGTCGGCTCATTTCTTGCCGATAAAGAAAACTGATGACTTAGACAAACTTACTCGGTCGTATTTGAAGGAATTTGTTTGTAGACATGGGGTTCTAATGTAGGGATTTTGTTAGGTTGAAAATTGTTCGTTCTCGGTATCTTCTCGAATTGATCACGGTTTAAGTGTGCGACTCAGTCGTTCTTGGTGAATCAAATAAAAGGTTGTCGTTGTCTATAGCTAATGAAAAAGTAAATGCGAAACGTAATAAAAATAAACTGAAAACAAAACCCAGAAAAACTGTCACTTTTTATATAAAATAAAAATAGAAAAACACTTGGTAAAAATGAACATTTCGGTAAGCGTGCAATTTTTTGGAAATTAAAACGAAAGGAAATGAAAAATATAAAATAAAACACGTTTAAAATTGAACTAAAACAAAACAAGTAAAAATAAAGCTTAAGAAAAATAAGACAAAACAATTAAAATAAACTAAGTAAAAATGGCGGGAAAAATAATTTTAAAAATTGATTTTGAATAAAAAGTAATTAAATTCGCAATATAAAAAAAATGAAATAATTTCGCAATTAAAAAGATAATTGCGAAATCATAACCAAGATTTCGCAACATTTAGAAAGCAAGATTTCGCGATACTGTTTTGATTCAAAAATCGAATCAGATTTCCTAAAAAGGCACAATTTCGCAATAGTTCAAAAATCGAATCAGATTTCTTAAAAAGGCACAATTTCGCAATAATTCAAAAATCGAATCAGACATTCCTAAAAAGGCACAATTTCGCAATAATTCAAAAATCGAATCAGATTTCCTAAAAAGGCACAATTTCGCAATTATGGACAATTGCAAAATCGAATCAGCTCAATTTCGCAACTTTATGAAAAGTTCCAAAATCGAATAAGACAAAAGTACAATTTCGCAACTTATGAAAAGTTCAATTTCGCAACTTTATGAAAAGTTCCAAAATCGAATCAGACAAAAGTACAATTTCGCAACTTATGAAAAGTTCAATTTCGCAACTTTATGAAAAGTTCCAAAATCGAATCAGACACAATTTCGCAATTATGGACAATTGCAAAATCGAATAAGGTTTTCATAAAAACTAGGAAAACGTAAAAGGACGAAAATAAGCTCTAAAATCTTAACTTTTCGAGAACAATAAGCAAAACAAAACACCAATAAGCTATGAAGAAGATCAAAACTTATAAAAACATCAAAATGAAGGCATGAAAATAAAAAGACTTAAACTTTATGTAAAAACTTGATGAAAACAAGGACGTGATTAACAAGTAAGATTAAAAGATGCAAATTAAAACAAGATTAAGCTTAAAATGTAAAGATTCAATTAAAAACAAGAAAGGAAGATGAAAGATTATAGTTTTAGTGAGAGAAACTGTCACTTTCTCTCTCTAAAACTAAACTACTCCTACTCCTAAAACTAAAACTAACCAACCCTCCTAAATGAGTTTAGGAGGGTATTTATAGGAAAAATGGGGAGGTGCATGTGTTGCCTCCTCTTTCTTTCTTTCTTCATGTCTTCTCGTCTTTTAAATTCTTTGACTTTATCGACTTTGTCTCGGGATTAATTAAACTCGTCTTATAATTTCTTTATTTTATTAGACTCGAGTTCTTCGGCTTTATTAAACTTCCGTCTTTAGACTTGTTCTTTGATAAATCTTCAGAATTGGTCTTGGACTTCCGTTCTTTTTCCACTCTTGATTTTTTTGACTTCGTCTTTTGTCTTTTTCTTTAATAAACGCCCGTGAAAGACCGTGTTTTTCTTTCCTTTTCTCATTTTGACCCTGAAACACAATAAAAAAACAAACCACGCATAATTCCGCCATTTACGACATAAAATATACGTTTAGGTTCCGTTTTAATGTAATTAAGTGGTAGAAAAGATAGGTTTTTTCACACCTATCAAATCCCCTACACTTGACCATTTCAATGCCCTCATGTAATGCTTAGCAATAAAGCAAGGTTTACACTTTCTATCAGAATCAACCTACCTTGGCCTTTATTTAACAACTAAGGAAAATCAAAAAGATAGAAAATAACAAGATGCAACAAGGAAGAAACTTGTAAAGAAATCTAAGACTTACATTAGGGCTAGTGTGTCATGAATGTTTATCACCCTCAAGTTTCACGTTCCCCATGCCAAGCTTAAAAACAAGATCATTGTTAGTACAAGTTAGCGTAACAAACATTTACTCCTGTGGTTCAATTAATCACTTAAACTCCCTTATTCCTACGGGTATCTCTTATATTTTATTGATGTCTTGAATGATCACGAGGATGCATTGTTGACTTATTTCGATAATTTATTAAGGCTGAAAATAAAGTAGGACGATCTAATCCATAGTTAGCTAAAGGACAAAATCTTTTAAAACTGCTTCTCGAGACCTCAAAAAGTTCATATCTTGGCATAACTCGCTTCATGATTTGAGACCTTTCTCGGACCGATATTTGGCATTTACTTCATACTTCAAATCTTGAGAAGACGTTCTTGAAATTATTGTCTTCTCTTCAAATATAGTGTATATCTTCACTTGGGAAAGCTGAGATATTTTCTTCAATGTTGACCACGACTTCATCATTATTTCTTCAATCATTATTTGGGATTTTGATATACAACGATCCGCCTCCTTTTCGGACTTGGATCGATTTATCCTCATACCTTGTAAGGGTCTTTTCGGATAGATTTCTCCATGATCTTGTGGGAGTTGATTGCCTTTCGTCGTGTGTCTTGATCCTTCATATTGACTTTAGAATAATGCTTTTCACATCATCTTAGATCTTTAGCAACAAAATGGAATCCTCATGCCTTGTTAGGGCCTTTTCGGACTCACCAATCTTCGCGTCCCGTTTCATTAGTTATGCCTTGGCTATGAACTCTAATCAATACCGAGCAACTTTTAAAAGATATTGGGCTAATAACTAAGTAATTTTTCAGACCGTACGACCTTACTTATTGCAATTATTTATTTACAAGCGAGGGAAGAAAAAGATCATAATTAACTCACATAAGTTAATGAAAGAATACCAAACTTGCAACTAACTCTATCATTTATCATTCTCCACAATTTAAAATCTCAAGGAATGAGACTCGTGGATGCTTAGCCTAATAAACCAATTAAGGTCTACATGGTTAAGGATACTAGCTAGAGTGAACTTGGATAAGTAAACTCGGGTTGAGTCAAAATATTCACAACGGGCCTAATATATCTAAGATAACTAAACTTTTTAAAACCATTTTATTAAAATAAGAGAAAAATAACAAAAATAAAGGGAACTAGAACTAGGCCAAAATAGATTAAAAATTTTGAAAAAATGTCGAAAAATCGAATTTCCGGCTAAAAAGAGGGCAAATTCATGGAAAAGTCCACTTAACTTCGATAGAAGTCCCCCCTACACTTGAGATAAACATTGTCCTCAATGTTTAAGCATGTGGGAGTAAACTCCCTTACACTTAGGACATTGTGCACTTTGCTTAAATCTTGTTAAGGAAAAGACAACTAACGTGATTTCTATTTTAATATTGGAAAATATAAAATAGGAAATCAAAAGAGTTAAGGATAGAACCGGGAGGATGCGAACACAGAATCACGGTTCGTCAAAAGTCATCAAGAGTGTGTCTTTGAAGCTTGAATTCCTGCATGATAAGAAAGAAAACAAGAAACACCAACGGGGCTCCCCCTACACTTATGATTAAAACAGATAAAGATAGATAACCGGGTTGCCTCCCGAAGAGCGCTTGTTTATATTAACCGAGTCGCGAGCCTGACTCGTCCCCGAATTAAATAGTCCATGGGGAAGCCTCGAATGTAATACCGGGATCAAAGACTTTGTCCTCGTTCCCGGAGGACATTAATAAAGGAGAGGCAGGAGGATAAGTCTTGAATGGTAAAAAGTTCTTGTCAATACAAGAAAAGTAAGTGAAGTTCAGATTGACGGGAGGTGGGGTGGGTAGAGGAATCACATTGTCATCCTCCAAAGACAATGGATGCTGACCAATTGGCAAATCCGTAAGGTTATCAATTATAAAATGGTCTATGTCACCTCCAGGGTCAAAGCATTTATCCTCATGAACGTTGATCTTGTTGAGTTCATTGTAGATAAGGACAGTAGAAACGCGTTTGAAAAGATCACGCTCAAGTACGAAACCATCATTCATTTGTGGGGATTGTTGATAAGTTAAATCCTCACGAATGTGGTAAACGTAATTCTCATAAGAGGAGTGTTGATTAGGTAACTCCTCGAGAATAGGATGTTTGGGCATGTGAGTTGGTTCTTCATCGCTAGATGGTGGAGCTAATGATAGAGCATCATTAGTAACCGTTTCAGGATAAGGCGGAGAGACAGGATCTTCCTTGAGAAGTTTCGCAATTGTAAGAAGTTCGTCTGCCCAATCGGTTGAAGAATCGTTAGAGTTATGATTAAGGGGACCCAAACTAGCTTGAATGTCATCCCAAAGAAAGTAATTTTCTCCAAAAGGAGTCAAGGACGGAGCAATAGACGAAGGAGGAATAGGAGAAGTCTTGTGTTGCTTTAGAAATTCCTCCTCGTCGAAAATAACCTCAATATCGTCATCGCTCTCCTCATTACCTATAGGGCCAATAATATGCTAAGGGATATTAGTACTCGTCTGATCTCACTGCTGTAAAAATGACTCCATACAAGTTTGCAGCGTGTGTAAAAGCTCTTTCGTTTGCTCTTGAAAAGCTGTAGCAAGATCGTTTCTTTGTTCTTGAAAGGGTGTAGCAAGATCGTCAACTGGTTCTTGGTAACTCATCCCGTGACGAGGCTGATGATCAATTGGGTATTGCAGGGGTTGGTCAAAACTGGAAGGGGTATAATTATAGTAATTGTGATCCCCTGTAGGACAGTGAAAACTTTCGTGAGGACCCCCACAGTTGTTGCCAAACGGGTGAGGAAAAAGGCTGGGTGCGTCTTGTGGATAGCTATTTTCATTGTCATAATTGTAACCCGGTTCTTGCTCGTGACCATACGGGTATCGAACCGGGCACGAAACATGCCAATGAGAATCGCTTCCACAATAGATGCACGGGGGAACAGGAGGAGGTGGGTTCAAAAAGGACGAATTAGTCGAGTTGCACAAAGGACAAAATCCGAATAGGAATTGTGTCTTGTCGATATCGTTTCCACACCGCTCACATGTACACCATTGACAAGAGTCGTTCCCGTACAATCGTCTCCCACACCCGACGCAATGGACATAAGAATCCATAAAGAAAAATAGATGAGCAAGAAGAATATTTTTGGTGCAAAACTTTGAAAAAGATATGCGTTTTAAGATTTTTCAAATGTTTTTGGATTTTTTGAAAATTTTTGACACGAAAAATAACGTTCACAAGTGAACGGATCCCAAAAGCCAACGCGTCTCTCACAAAAAACCGTTAATCTTCACGAAAAGAGCCGGCAGCGGCGCCATTTTAATGTAGGGATTTTGTTAGGTTGAAAATTGTTCGTTCTCGGTATCTTCTCGAATTGATCACGGTTTAAGTGTGCGACTCAGTCGTTCTTGGTGAATCAAATAAAAGGTTGTCGTTGTCTATAGCTAATGAAAAAGTAAATGTGAAACGTAATAAAAATAAACTGAAAACAAAACCAAGAAAAACTGTCACTTTTTTTGTAAAATAAAAATAGAAAAACACTTGGTAAAAATGAACATTTCGGTAAGCGTGCAATTTTTTGGAAATTAAAACGAAAGGAAATGAAAAATATAAAATAAAACACGTTTAAAATTGAACCAAAACAAAACAAGTAAAAATAAAGCTTAAGAAAAATAAGACAAAACAATTAAAATAAACTAAGTAAAAATGGCGGGAAAAATAAGTTTAAAAATTGAATTTGAATAAAAAGTAATTAAATTGGCAATATAAAAAAAAATGAAATAATTTCGCAATTAAAAAGATAATTGCGAAATCATAACCAAGATTTCGCAACATTTAGAAAGCAAGATTTCGCAATACTGTTGTGATTCAAAAATCGAATCAGATTTCCTAAAAAGGCACAATTTCGCAATAATTCAAAAATCGAATCAGATTTCCTAAAAAGGCACAATTTCGCAATAATTCAAAAATCGAATCAGACATTCCTAAAAAGGCACAATTTCGCAATAATTCAAAAATCGAATCAGATTTCCTAAAAAGGCACAATTTCGCAATTATGGACAATTGCAAAATCGAATCAGCTCAATTTCGCAACTTTATGAAAAGTTCCAAAATCGAATCAGACAAAAGTACAATTTCGCAACTTATGAAAAGTTCAATTTCGCAACTTTATGAAAAGTTCCAAAATCGAATCAGACAAAAGTACAATTTCGCAACTTATGAAAAGTTCAATTTCGCAACTTTATGAAAGTTCCAAAATCGAATCAGACACAATTTCGCAATTATGGACAATTGCAAAATCGAATCTGGTTTTCCTAAAAACTAGGAAAACGTAAAAGGACGAAAATAAGCTCTAAAATCTTAACTTTTTGAGAACAATAAGCAAAAAAAACACCAATAAGCTACCAATAAGCTAGGAAGAAGATCAAAACTTATAAAAACATCAAAATGAAGGCATGAAAATAAAAAGACTTAAACTTTATGTAAAAACTTGATGAAAAAGATGATGAAAACAAGGACGTGATTAACAAGAAAGATTAAAAGATGCAAATTAAAACAAGATTAAGCTTAAAACGTAAAGATTCAATTAAAAACAAGAAAGGAAGATGAAAGATTAAAGTTTTAGTGAGAGAAACTGTCACTTTCTCTCTCTAAAACTAAACTACTCCTACTCCTAAAACTAAAACTAACCAACCCTCCTAAATGAGTTTAGGAGGGTATTTATAGGAAAAATAGGGAGGTGCATGTGTTGCCTCCTCTTTCTTTCTTTCTTCATGTCTTCTCGTCTTTTAAATTCTTCGACTTTATCGACTTTGTCTTGGGATTAATTAAACTCGTCTTATAATTTCTTTATTTTATTAGACTCGAGTTCTTCGGCTTTATTAAACTTCCGTCTTTAGACTTGTTTTTCGATAAATCTTCAGAATTGGTCTTGGACTTCCGTTCTTTTTCCACTCTTGATTTTTTTGACTTCGTCTTTTGTCTTTTTCTTTAATAAACGCGCGTGAAAGACCGTGTTTTCCTTCCTTTTCTCATTTTGACCCTGAAACACAATAAAAACACAAACCACACATAATTCCGCCATTTACGACATAAAATATACGTTTAGGTCCCGTTTTAATGTAATTAAGTGGTAGAAAAGATAGGTGTTTTCACACCTATCAGGTTCCTTTGTCAATTATTTCCGATCGAGATAGTCGGTTCACATCTGAGTTTTGGAAATCGCTTCAGCGAGCTCTGGGGACTCAGTTGGATATGAGCACTGCGTATCATACGGAAACGGACGGACAAAGTGAGAGGACTATTCAGACCTTGGAGGATATGTTACGAGCATGTGTAATAGACTTTGGAGGTAGTTGGGATCGACACTTACCTTTGGTGGAGTTCTCATACAACAACAGTTATCATGCAAGTATTAAGGCTGCGCCTTTTGAAGCACTTTACGGGCGAAAGTGTAGATCACCAGTTGGTTGGTGTGAGATTGGAGAAAGTCAGTTGATGGGTCCTGAATTGATTAGAGAAACGACTGAGAAGATCGTGCAAATCAAGAATCGTTTATTGACAACTCGTAGTAGACAGAAGAGCTATGCGGATAAGAGGAGAAAACCATTGGAGTTTGATATTGGCGACATGGTTATGCTGAAAGTATCACCTTGGAAAGGAGTAATTCGATTTGGCAAGCGAGGAAAGCTTAGTCCGCGCTATATAGGTCCATTCAAGATTATTGATCGAGTTGGTCCTGTGGCATATAAGTTGGAATTGGCAGAAAAGTTAAGTGCTATTCACAATACTTTTCACGTTTCTAATCTTAAGAGGTGTTTGGCAGACAAGAATTTGATAATTCCACTTGAGGAGATTCAACTGGACGACAAGCTGCATTTTATTGAGGAACCGGTGGAGATTATGGATCGAGAGGTGAAACGACTTAAGCAAAGTCGGATCCCGATAGTGAAAGTGCGATGGAATTCCCGACGTGGACCCGAATACACTTGGGAGCGAGAGGACTACTTCAAGAGTAAGTATCCGCATTTATTCGTAGACGGACCTAAGGAGAAGTAATCCCCGGGACGGTGCTCTCCTAAGGTGGTGAGGATGTAAAACCCACAAAATAAGGTCATTACTTAATCTTACTTTTCAAATATTTTTGAAGTATTTAATAATATTAAATATTATTATGTTTAACGGTTTAAGTTGAAACCGATATTAAATATTTTATTTTAATATTTTGACGAGCAGCGAGGACTACTAGTGATCGCGATACCGACTGATGCCAAAAATTTTATATCGTATAATATTTTGAAACTTATTTTTGTGTGGGTTGATGAACTCACAATTTACGGATTTAAATTTTGGGCTTACGTGCATAATTTAGCGTCTTTTACGACTAAACCGAAAACCTTAGGATTACGTATTTACGTTTTTGAACTCCGTTTTTGATGAGACAATTTTTATTGGATTCGTTTTGTGACGTTGATTCATAATTTATAAAAAAGGTTTTCGTGAAACCATCCGAGGGCACGCAAATCGAGAAAACTAGAATCGAGGAATATCCGTAAACTAGTAAGATGGGATAAAATACATTGTCCCACCCCACTAGCTTATATGGGACGGCATACATGACACCACATCTTAGGATGTGGCATCATGTTAGCTAAACACTTACAAGTGTAACTTAGCTTACTCTTTAAGCTTACACTTTCCACTTACCAACACAAAACCACTAGCAACTAACTCACACACCATTTACTTACATGCAAAATCAACACAAATCCTCTAAAAAACCACCCCCTTGCCGTCCATATTCAAGCTACAAACACCCCTTTTGATCTTTTCTAGCCATGAAATACATGTTTACTAGCTCTATCATGGAGTTATCTTGAAGCCTTGATCATTTGGTGGCCATATTAACAATATTGGAGGTGATTTTCTTGTGTCCTAGGGCTGATTTCTCAACTTATATTCTTGGTGTTTGATGATCTTGGAGTTACTTGTGGTGTTCATCAAGTTCTTGTCTTCCAAAAACAAGAAATACACTTGGTTGGTAAAGAAGATCATCCTCTCCATTTTCTCTTGTTATTTTTTAAAGAACAAATGTAGTTTCTTTCATTTTGTATATGTATATGATGTATATATGATGATAAAAATGTTGTGTGGGGATCAAGTGTTGATAGATATGCTTAAAAAGGTTAATAACTATAAGAAATGAGGCTAAAATCTTGATTATTTAGTTGGCTGTATAAAAACAGTATATAACTAAAACTTGAACTGATAAAATTTCATGGTATGATCCATTTACAGTAAGTACAAGATGTTATACGCATGTGAGAGTTGGCCATGCAATGGAATTAATATAATGAGTGAGATATGATCAAAACAAGTTAGGTGTTCTAATCTGAATAAGCAGTTTTGTAGGGACTGTTAAGGCAAGATAAACTTAAAATGAGCAGTAGCTATAGCTAAGTTAAATGTAGCACATAATATGAAGAACATGTCACCCAAAAATGAGCTTCTAATTCATTATATAACTCTAGATATGGTAAAAATGGTGAACATGAAGATAAAAATCAGATTTTAAGAATTAAAGTTTATTATTATTATATAAGCACTCACATTTTATTGTATAAAATGTAAAATAAAAACTCACTAACTTATAAAACTTATTTATATAAATATATAAAAGGTTAATTAAATGGATAAATTATATAAATGGTAGTGGAATAATATTTATAAGTAATAAAAACTATAAACTTGATTTTTACGACTTTTTCGGCTACCGTAAAATTAACGTTTTTCGCCAAATAAAACTTAGACAATCAAACCCGTCCAATGTAAAGTTTTTAAAAGTCATATACTGATATATAAGTAACTAATACAGGTTAAAAACCGATAAAACCCGAACTATAGGACATACGGACATTAACGAGCTAACTAAGCTTATTGGACTCAAAATAGGTAAATATGTAAAACTAGTAAACTAGTAAAAAGTTACCAATACGTAAACACTAAATGAGTAAACAAAGATATATAAACCCACTTGATCATCATCATATGTACAAAATCATCATATGTATATTGTTATTTTGATAAAATTCATTAGACAAGAGTATAAGACCGATTATTATTTATATAGGTTTCCGTGACCGAAGCACGCCCGTAGCCGATAATCCGCCTTTCATTTTCAATGTGAGTCTATAGCCTCGTTTGAGCTCATTCAAATATTTTTAAAACCCGCGAGGGGGAATACATGTTTTTTTAAACTTAGAACACAAGATTTTTATGGTATGCTTGTCCCTTTATGAATGGACCCGTGGTTGCCTTTAAATTGCATTAAGTGATTGCATTAGTTAAAGCCTCAATTATGGAACGTTAATTAACCTATTATGGGTTAACCGCTAGTACAATTAATAGATCTATGGGGGAAGCCTCCCCGGTTCAGTTTTTGTGGACTTGTCATAGAAGCTTAGGCCCGACCTCCACACTGTTTGAGCATATTCTATTGAGAAGTCAGGTATACGGCAATGTACCAATAATCTGGAGGTAACCGACAATTAATAAATCTCTCGTCTTATTAGACTGATATGGGAGTGTCTAAGGGCTCGGTTCCATGAGCTTATTGCAATTTATGCTAAATACAATTATTATTGTTGATGCAAATTATTATATGCTTGTTGCCTTTAAGCATGCCATAAACTTATAATCTTTGCTTGTGTTCAAAATGATTATATAAACCTATAGATTCACTCGACATTTTTGCTGATGATTTTCTCACATGTATTTCAGGTAATCAAGAAGGCTGAAGCTTGGAAGCCACGGGAATGAATGTTGTGCACTACTTTGCAATATAAACTCTTTGAATATTTGTCGTTCCTTTTGTTCAAAACAATTTAAATCTTTTGTTTTGGTTGTACTTTGGTTACGATGTCTTGGGACTACGCTACTCTCATAAATGTTTTGGAACGATAAATTTAAAACGTCTCTTTTCGAGTCGTTCTTTATAAATTATGTGTTGTTGTATCATTGTTTAGCACCCAAAGATGTATTCCGCTGCGTGTAAATTTGGGGGTGTTAAAAGTCTTTTAGGAATCTTGGGACCGTTTTAAAGATCTTTTAAGAAAGTTCCCACAACATGGTTTTACCAAAGTGCACCAAATTAATACTTTTTACAATGGTTTAAGCATGAATGACCAAGATTCACTAAATAGTGCCTCGGGGGGTAATATTTTGGTTAAGACTTCCAATGCCGCTTGGGATATCATTGAGAATAAGTCTCGTGTGCAAACCAAGAGTGTGCGGACCAATGCCGCTAGTGCTAGTACTAGTGACAACGACAAGCGACTTGACAAAATCACTGCGCTTCTTGAATCGCTTGCTACCCAAACCGCTAGCAACACCAACAACATCAATGCTAAAAACGCTCAAGTCAATGCTGTAAGCTAACCATGTGAAATCTGCGGGGTTCCTCACACTTACACCACTTGTACCGCCACCCAAGACTATCCTTCTGAGAATGTTAATGCAGCATACGGTACCTATCCTCCGGCCGCTTATCAAGCTCGTCCTCAAGGAGACCGCAACTTGCTTAGCTACCGCTCTAACAACTTTCTTTCCCCATCCGGTTTTCCTCCTAACAACCCAAACCAACAACAAAACCTCAATCGCCCTCCTCAACAACAACAACAACCTCGTGCACCATACCAACCACCTCACAAACAACCATGTCCACCTCAAAGAAACAACCAAGTTTACCAACAACCTGCTTATCAACCACCCGCTTACCATGATCCGCCTCCCAACCAACCCACCGCATTGCACCAAGATGTTGAAACCTACATGCGGACCAATGATGTGATTGTGGAAAATCTCTAGCGGGAAGTGCTCAACTTGAAAGCAGACATGGTGAAACAAGGAAACGATCTTCGAGCTGATATGAGAAACACTTTGGCAAGTCAAACGAATGACTTAAGGAACATGATGGCTAGTTTCTTCCAAGGTAATCAACCCTCTTCTTCGGGTACTCTTCCGAGTAACACCGTTGCGAATTTAAGAGGGGAGATGAAAGCAATCACCACTCGCAGTGGCAAAGGTACCAAGGAACCCGAGCTTCCTATACCTCCACCGGTGATTGTGACTAAGGAAAACGAGTCACCTGCTCCTATTCCTCATCCTTCTACTTCCCCAATTTATCCACCTCTTACTTCTACCCCTCCTCCACCCAAGGATGTGAGTGATCCTATTCTCCCAAAGCCTTCCTGTTCTTCTGATATACCTTATCCATCTAGGTTGAGGAAAGAGAAGCTCAAAAGCAAGGACGATATTCAGGTTTTGAACTTTCTTAAAATGTTTAAACAATTGAATTTTAACATCTCCTTCGCTGAGGCTCTCGCTCACATGCCTATGTATGCGAAAATGTTCAAAGATCTTCTTAGCGACAAGGAAAAGCTTCTTGATATTGCTGACACCCAACTTAATGAGAATTTCTCTGCAGTGCTCTTAAGGAAATTGCCAACTAAGCTTGGTGATCGGGGTCGTTTCTTAATCCCTTGCAACTTCCCGGGAGTAGATAATTGCATGGACCTAGCCGATCTAGGTGCCAGTATTAACTTAATGCCTTTAAGTGTTTGGAAGCAATTATCTCTCCCTGAGCTAGTCCCCACCAAAATGACTTTGGAATTAGCTAACCGTACGGTTGCTTATCCAGCGGGGATAGCTGAAGACGTCTTTGTAGGAGTCGACAAATTCACTTTTCCTGCCGATTTCGTTGTCGTTGACTACGACATGGACCCTCGTGTGCCATTGATCGTTGGTCGTCCATTCTTGAGGACCGATCGCACTCTCATCGATGTTGAAGCCGGTGAGCTTATCATGAGAGTGGGTGACGATAAAATTGTCTTCAACATGGGAAAGCTTTGTAAACAGCCTTATTCATACGAGAGTGTTAATTGTATTGACGTTCTTGATTAGGCTTGTGAAGAACACTTCAAAGATGCTTGTAAAAGTATTCCTACCTCTCCTCCCAATGTTGAGATCGTTTCCTCTATTGATTAATCACTATCTCTATTTGGAGAAAGTGATTTCCTTTGGAAAGATTTGGAAGCCACCATGGGAGATGTGAACTTAGCAAATGACGATTCTTCCACCGATTGGGATGAAGACATGCGTCTCATTGAGAACCTTCTCAAAGAGGACCATATTTCTCTACCATCTACCAAAGCTATTGCTATCGATGCGCCGACTTTGAATACGCCTCCCATCGAAAATCCTTCGGATTTAGACCTTAAGGAGTTGCCGCCCCATCTCGATTACGTGTTCCTTGAAGATAAGAAGAAGTCGCCCGTCATCATCGCGAAGGACTTGAAAGAAGAAGAGAAATCTCGCCTCATCGCCGTGCTTAAAAATCATAAGAAGGCAATTGCTTGGAAAATTTCTGATATCCGCGGAATTGATCCGAACTTTTGTACTCACAAGATTCTCATGGAAGATGACTTTAAACCCGCAATCCAGAGCCAAAGAAGGGTTAATCCTCGCATTCATGACGTCATCAAACAAGAGGTTATCAAACTTCTAGATGCCGGCTTGATTTACCCTATTTCGGATTCGCCGTGGGTAAGTCCCGTCCATTGTGTGCCCAAGAAGGGCGGAATAACCGTTGTTTCCACTGAACACAACGAGTTGATTCCCACTCGTCTCGTTACTGGGTGGAGAGTTTGTATTGATTATCGCAAGCTCAATGATGCCACGAGAAAAGATCACTTTCCTTTTCCTTTCATGGATCAAATGCTCGAGCGTCTAGCTGGTAATGACTATTACTGCTTCTTAGACGGGTTCTCCGGGTATATTCAAATTCCCATCGATCCCAAGGACCAAGAAAAGACCACATTCACTTGTCCCTACGGAACATTTGCTTACAAACGCATGCCTTTTGGTTTATGCAATGCTCTTGGGACGTTCCAAAGGTGTATGATGGCTATCTTCCATGACATGGTTGAAGAAACTATGGAAGTATTCATGGATGATTTCTCGGTTTATGGTGATTCTTTCTCTGCTTGCCTTGCCAATTTAGAACGTATGCTTAAGCGGTGTGAAGACACTCGCCTTGTTCTTAATTGGGAAAAATGCCATTTCATGGTAAAAGAGGGCATCGTGCTAGGACACAAGATCTCCAAAGCCGGTCTTGAAGTGGACCGTGCTAAAGTCGATGTTGTTTCTAAGTTGCCTCCACCTTCAACCGTGAAGGGTGTGAGAAGTTTACTCGGTCATGCTTGCTTCTATCGTCGCTTTATCAAAGATTTTTCTAAAATCGC
Organism: Glebionis coronaria; assembly: GCA_025667525.1. Classification (NCBI taxonomy): domain Eukaryota; kingdom Viridiplantae; phylum Streptophyta; class Magnoliopsida; order Asterales; family Asteraceae; genus Glebionis; species Glebionis coronaria. The sequence continues at coordinate 222,869,042 of CM046882.1, read as the reverse complement.
TCGCCCGATGACCCACCTCTTGGAAAAAGATACTCCTTTTATCTTTTCCAACGAGTGTATTGAAGCCTTCAACTTGCTTAAGGATAAGATAACTAAGGCACCCGTCTTGGTTACCCCTAATTGGGAGCTTCCCTTTGAGTTGATGTGCGATGCTAGCGACTATGCTATTGGTGCGGTTTTGGGACAAAGAGTGAACAAACACTTCCAACCAATCCACTATGCTAGCAAGACAATGACGGGGGATCAGTTGCATTACACGACTACCGAAAAAGAGCTTTTAGCTGTTGTCTATGCCTTTGAAAAGTTTCGCCCCTATCTTGTCCTTTCTACCACAATCGTTTACACCGATCATTCCGCGTTGAAGTACTTGTTAACTAAACAAGATTCCAAACTAAGACTTCTTCGCTGGGTTTTGCTACTCCAAGAATTTAAAATCGAAATTCGCGATAAAAAAGGAGCGGAAAACCTAGTCGCGGATCATCTCAGTAGACTTGAGGATCCTTACCAAGGGTATCATCCGAAGAAAGAGATCAATGACTCTTTTCCCCTGGAGACCTTAATGTCTATCAACTCGACTTCTGATGAAACCCCGTGGTTTGCGGACATTGCAAACTACTTGGCGGGTGGAATTCTCGTTGACGGGTTAACATCCCAGCAAAAGAAGAAGTTCTTCAAAGACATTAAGACTTACTTTTGGGATGACCCGTATCTATTCAAACAATGTGCTGATTTGATTATTCGTCGATGTGTTGATGGACCGGCAGCTTTAGAAATCCTTGACGCTTGCCACAAAGGACCCACCGGTGGTCACTTTGGTCCCAACTACACCGCCAAAAAAGCGTTTGACTCGGGATTTTATTGGCCTACCATTTACCAGGATGCTCACGAGATGGTTAAACGTTGTGATGCTTGCCAAAGACAAGGCAAGATCACACATAAAGACGAGATGTCTCAGAATTTCATTCAAGCATGTGAAATCTTTGACGTTTGGGGTATCGACTTTATGGGGCCATTCCCTTCCTCTAAAGGAAACAAATACATCCTTGTAGCCGTTGACTACGTTTCTAAATGGGTTGAAGCCAAAGCTTTACCCACTAATGACGCAAGGGTGGTTTGTAACTTTTTGAAATCGCTATTCGCTAGATTCGGTGTGCCTCGTGCCATTATTAGTGATCACGGGACTCATTTTTGCAATGACCAATTTGCAAGAGTCATGGCTAAGTATGGTGTAAATCATCGTCTTTCCACCGTCTACCACCCACAAACTAATGGCCAGGCTGAAATCTCTAACCGAGGATAAAAGCAAATTCTGGAAAGAACCGTGGGAGAGCATCGTGCTTCATGGGTTGATAAACTTGATGATGCTTTGTGGGCTTTCGTACCACATACAAGACTCCGATTGGTTGTACACCATATCGTCTCGTGTACGGGAAAGCGTGCCACCTCCCCATTGAGTTGGAGCACAAGGTTTACTGGGCCTTGAAGTGGGCTAATTTTGATATCAACAAAGCCGGTGACCTACGCAAGATCCAACTCAATGAGCTCAATGAAATCCGGAATGAGGCTTATGAAAATTCTTTGATCTATAAGGAAAAGACTAAGCTCATTCACGACTCTAAGATTAAAAACCGAGAGTTCCAAGTTGGAGACAAAGTTTTGCTCTTTAACTCTCGGTTGAAAATCTTTTCGGGCAAGATGAAATCTCGTTGGTCCGGCCCATTCACCATTGCCCAAATTTTTCCATATGGTACTCTCGAGCTCGCTCAACCTAATGGACCTAATTTTAAGGTGAATGGCCAACGAGTGAAGTTGTACTTTGGTGAGGACATCTCTCATGAGATGATTCCATCCCTCACCACGTTCCCCATGAACTAATTTTGGGTCGAGTCAGGCTCGTGACTCGGTTATCAAAAACAAGCGCTCCTCGGGAGGCAACCCGAGTATCTATCATTTTCCGTTTTAACCTCCTAAGTGTAGGGGGACCTATATAGGTGTTTGTATTTGTGTGGTGATGTGATTACAGGGATGAATTCACTTTTGGAACCTTTGAAGAACCGTGCTCCCGTGTTATCCGAACTCCGGTTCTATCTCTCAACTATCGTGATTCAATTTTCTTCATACTCACATTTGAAATTGATCACTTTAGTCGTCTCTCCCTTAGCTTGATTTAACCAACGTGCACAATGTCATAAGTGTAGGGGAGACTTTTCCCACATGCTTAAACATTGAGGACAATGTTTATCTTAAGTATAGGGGGGACTTCTATCGAAGTTTTAGGTGGACTTTTCCATGAAAATGCCTTCATTTAACCGGAAAATCATCTTTTTCAACATTTTTCAAATTTTTTATTAACTTTGGCCATTTAGTCGTAATTTTTAAATTTTTATCGTTGCTTTCATATGTACATATCCAGCAATAAAGTCAAAAATATTAATAAAGTGGTGTAGCTAGTTTTGAAGTCTTTGACATATTAGGCCCGTTGCGATTATTTTGACTCAACCCGAATAGACTTGTCCAAGTTTATTCTAGCTAGTATCCTTAACCATATAGACCTTAATTGGTTTATTAGGCTAAGCATCCACGAGTCTCATTACTTGAGATTTTAAATTGTGGAGAACGAGAAATGATAGAGTCAATTATAAGTCGGTATTCTTGCACAAGCTCACTTGGTGTAATTATTTGCCTATTCTCTCATCACTTCCTAATAATTTATCTGCAATAAGTAAGGTCGTACGATTTGAAAGGTTACTTAGCTTCTAGCCCAAGATCGTTTAAAAGTTGCTCGGTAAAGATAAGAGTTCATAGCCAAGGCATAACTTATGAAGCGGGGCGCGAAGATTGGCGAGTCCGAAAAGGCCCTAACAAGGCATGAGGATTCAATCTTATTGCTAAAGATCCAAGGTGATGTGAAAAGCATTATTCCCAAAATCAATATGAAGGATCAAGACTCACGACTAAAAACATTCAACTCCCATAAAGATCATGGAGAAGTCTATCTGAAAAGACCCTAACAAGGTATGAGGATAAATAGATCCAAGTCCGAAAAGGAGGCGGATCGTTGTATCTCAAAATCCCAATTAGAGATTGAATAAATAATCATGAAGTCGTGGTCAACAAAGTTGGAGTACCCCTCAAAAGTCTCCAAGTAAAGAAACTCTATTAACGATGAGAAGACCATTATCTCAAGCACGTCTCTCAAGATATGAAGTATGAAGTACATGCAAATATCGGCCCGAGAAAGGTCTCAAATCGTGAACCGAGTTATGCCAAGATATGAACTTTTGATATCCCGAGAAGCAGTTTTAAGAGATTTTGTCCTTTAGCTAACTATTGATCAAATCGTCCTACTTTGCTTTCAGCCTAAATAAACTATCGAAATAAGTCCAAAAATTCATCTTCATGATCATTCTAAGACAAAAATAAAATATAAGAGATACCTCTAGGAATAAGGGAGTTTAAGCATTTAATTAAGCCATGTGTGTAAGTGTTTGATTTGCTAACTTATAATAACAATGATCTCGTTTTTAAGCTTAGTTTGGGGAACGTGAAACTTGAGGGTGATAAATCTTCGCAGCACCAAAGCCCTAATGTAAGTCCTTGATCTCTTTGCAAGTTATTTCCATATAGCTATTTTCAAGTGAAAATGGTTTTCTATCCTTTTGTTTGCTTTAAAGTTTTAATTTCTCATAGTACTTTAATTTTTGTTTAGTAGTATTTTAATAAGGCCAAGGTTGATTGATTATCAGAAGAGTGTAAAATTGCTTTATCACTAAGCATTGCATGAGGGCATGGCGATGGTTAAGTGTAGGGGATTTGATAGGTGTGAAAACACCCATCCTTTTACCACTTATTTCTTACTAAAACAAGACCAAAACGTGTGTTTAATATCATTTGTTTGGAATTATGCGTGGTTTTTGTGTTTATTGTGTTTTCAGAGTCAACCGGATGAATATTGAAGAAAACATGGGATTGCACGGGTTTTATCGAGGAAAAAGACAAGACGAAGTCTATTGTCCAAGAGATGCAAAAGATTTGAAGTCAATGGGCCTATTTGAAGATTTATCGAAGAAAAGGACCAAAGATGGAAGACTTACATATGTCGAAGAAACTCAAGTCTATTAAACGAAGAAATTAAAAGACGAGTTGAATTTAATCGTCGACAAATCCCGAATCAGAATCGAAAACGTCAACTTTTCTGAAAAGACGAGAAGACAAGAAGAAAGGGAGAAAGCCCACTCACCAACCAACCACTTGACCTATAAAAGGAATTCACCCTCACACTTTTGGACTAGTTTTCATTTCCCAGTTTCTTCTTTTATTTCGTAGGAAGGCAACACCACTAAGGTGTTGGTGATTTTTCATTTTTGTTGAATCCTTCATCTTGTAAGCTTTTAATCTTTTTCCTTTGATTGTTTAAACCTTAATCATCTATATAATCTTTCCATTTCATCTTGTTCATCTTCTCTTTTTATTCAAAGTTTTAAAGTTCTTATTTGGTTGATTTTGATCTTCTAAAGTTAATGGGTTTTGTGTTTTTATGATTGTGATTTGTTGTTTATGGTTAGTAAACGAATCGTGGTTAGTTTGGTTCAAATCCTTTGGTCAAATTTCGTTTGTTTGGCTAAAAATCGTTCCCCTGTTCTTGTGTCTGTTTACTGTTCGTCAATTCCCCAGATATTCCGAATAGTCTGTTTGCTTTGTCCCTTATTCGGAATATTTGTATATTCCGGATAGTCTGCCTATTTTGTCCTTTATTCGGAATATTTATATATTCCGGATAGCAATCTTATTCCGCATAGAGTTTTATTCCGGGTAGCTTCTTTATTCCGAATGGTCCTCTTATTCCGCATAGTCTTAATATTCCGAATAGCCCCTTTTTTATTCCGCATAGAGATTGTTTATTCTGAGTAGTAATTATTCCGAATAGGATTTATTCCGCATAGAGTTCATTATTCCGAATAGCAAGTTTTATTCCGGGTAGCCTATTATTCCGCATAGCCTAAATTATACTGCATAGCAACTTATTCCGGATAGCCACCATTATTCCACATAAGCTTTTTATTCCGGATGGCACTATTATTCCGAATAGAGCTAGTTTCCAGTGAGTTTATTTTACTACTTTATCATTTAATTGTTTAACTTAAATTCAAGTTTTATTTAAGTAATTGTTTTGGTTTAAATTTTTATTCACTTCATTCATTTATCTTTTTAATATAATAGAACACCAAACCCCCTATTTGTCACCAAGAACAAATCATTCCACTTTGAGCTGTGATCTATTCGAGAAGATTCCGAGAACTTAATCTGAACCCCAATGAAAACGCTAGTATCATACCCCTGAAAAATAGTCCGAGACTTAAGAGCAACAAGAAAGAAAGGATTTTTACCTTGAAATTTGTGATTCTAACCAAACGAATATCACCAAATCGTTACTAGAACTATTTAGAAGAGATATAGATCACTTGGAATCAAAGAACACGAAAAAAATTTGTAACTTTTGAAAAAATCAATCAAAAAACATGAACACACTTAGAAAAGTATGAACAACACAAAACCAATCTTTATTTCATCCCATAGCTCTTGATACCAATTGTAGAACAATGATAATCTTTATGAATCAAGAGGGTTGATGTTTTCTAGATAGAGAAACTTAGAGAGAGAAATGAAAGAAACTTGTTATATTGAAAATGAGAAATGAAACAACCAACACCTCTTTCCATGGTGGAAAGAGGTTTAAATACCCAAGTCCTTAATGGACTTGGGCCTCCGGCCCCTGAACATGCTCATGGGTCGGGCTATTTTATAAATGATACTAATCACTACTACGAGCCTATAACTACATTATTGGAGTGACCGAGACTTTCTATATACGTAAAACGTATTTCCAACAATTTATATAAGAGTGATTATTGTGACGACACGCTGTTTTAGATGGGCAAAGGAATTACGGGCTAGCTACCCGTTGTTTGTTATAATAAGGTAGCAATGTCATGTGGCTTACAATAATCCAATAACGAAAATACTGATATACGAATTAAATTATAATATATTGCCTGAGCAATACGGGGTCTTATTACAGATATTATGTTCCTTTTTGGGTTTTACCTAACCATTTTCATATAACGGTTCTTATTTAACTCTATACAATGTTATAAAACGTATTGTATGATGTTTTTTTGCGACAATGGTTAGTATAATGGTTTTGAAGGAAAAAGCCTATTTATGATTTACGACAAAGATTTGTATAAAATGTCTTTGGCCTATTTTATAGCCTACTACAAAGATTTGTACAAAATGATTTTCGGTAATGATTATATACCGGTGATATATTAATGGTTTTTATTAAACTCTATGAATTCACTCGGCGTTTTCGCTGACTTTTTAACATGTTTTATCTCAGTTACTTGAAGGTAATTCTTGGGAAGATTACAAGAATTTATGGCCCGCATTCAAATAAAATTTCCAGTCAAATGTTTGTAAAATTGTATGAAATATTATGACCTGAAGACCTATGTAATTTTATATTTATGAATGGAAAATGATTTATTATTAAACGACGCGATTTTTAAGCGTTGTTTATGATTTGAGTAATGTGCTATCCCGTAACATCAACGACTCTTCCGATGAACTAAAGTATGAATCTTTAGGGGTGTTACAGTTTGGTATCAGAGCTCTTGTTATAGAGAACGAAAGATTTTTAAAACCAAGGTTTTGAATAAAACATTTCTAAATCTTTTAACCATAAATATTTTTAAATAAATATTTTGAGTAAAATGTTTAAAAATCTTTTGACTATAACGGTGCCAAAAAATTCCCGAGTTACCGACAAGGCCAGACTGAGAAGTGTTATTTTAATATATATAACTTGGATTATGTATATATGTCGTAATTTGATTACAAGAGTGTTTGATGATTATTTTAATACTTATACGAGGTATTTATACGACGTAGATTGTCACAAAGAACCCTAACTCCCCTAACAAATCAATCGAAGCTATTCCCGTAGGAATTATAGCTATTCCAGATCTAAACCAAGTTGTGGATATTTATGATCTCAACAAAATGGTCGATATTCATAGAAATGTTGATATTAGTTAATTATGATCTTAAAGAAGAATTGGCAAGATTAAATCTGATATCGATGTCATGACGATCTTTCCTTATAGAGTGGAGTTTGACAAAACCTTACCACCTAGATAGGTGTCATCTGATTTGGTGTCACCAATTCTTAAATTTGAAATCGAAAGGGTGAATGTTGCACATGAGGCTGTCATTGGAACCATTACCCAAAAGCATCATGCCACTAGTACCTTTCCGAGAGGTTTAATTGAATGTGTGAGTCATTTCATACTAGTGACTCATTTGATAACTATCGTTGTAAGAGCTATAGGATTGGAAATTAAGTGTTGTTCATATCAAGATTTTATTGCCCTTTCAAGGTCTAAGAATAAGGTTGAAAGAATTGGAGAATGAGGTAGGATGTCGCATTGAGTATAAGTTGATTGAAACTTGAATAAAGTAAAATTTAACTCGTTTGGAATGTGAGATTGTTAAGAGGAATTTGTTGAGTCCTGTGATTGAATCATAAGGTTTTAAATGATTTTTGGTTCGTTTAAGGTTTGTTCCTAGGCCATTGTCCAATGACGAGGATGCCCAGTGTCCAAGAAATAAATCAAAGAAATCTTCTTCAGAAATTGGGACCGGTGGATCTTTCGGGACATGTGGAACACCTAATGAGTCATGTAGATTAGTATTCATTGTATTATCTTTTGAAATCTTTAACTTAACTGAGACATCAGTTGGTAGGATGAGTCCTTCGAATTGTATGACATGGCGACACGTAATGTGTTACGGTACAATTTTTGACTTGTTTGTGATTAATGAGAAGACTACCTTTGATTGCTAAATCCTACATGTATCGCTGTTATCTATCTTTTCTTGCTTCTTCCTAATGTTCGCATTAGTGATGCCACCATTGAACAAGTACTCATCTTTATTTGAGTTACGTTGTAGATTACTCTCTTTGTATTCCTGAGTGCCATCGAGGTCACGAACCTCATGATTAATTGGCTAAGCTTATTTCCTATCATATTGTAGTTAGTTCTTTGTAAACAACTCTTCATCACTCCTTTTGCAGATCACTCATTATTTTTATAAGTAATACGATACCATCTGGGGGAAATATGAAAATCACATTTTATATGAGTTATTAAAATTGGTACTATTAGTAGTTATTGTCGAAATAAAGTTTTTATTTAACCTCTTGTAAACGGGAATGCTTTCATAATGATGAACATTTTGGTAAAATCATTTTTGTTTTTATTTCATAATTAAATATGAATATACATATTTTAAACATGATGACAAGATTTTGACGGACTGAATATTGCATCGTTAATCCTAAAATTGTATATAGTTGCCCGCCTACGTACAATTTGGAAAGGACCATGCAAGGCTGATTAGTAGTCACCATGAAATTGTTAATAAACATCACATTTTCCTTGAAATTACGAAAGATTGAATTTTTATGAGATCAGCAAGAAGTGCAAAAATAGGGACATATTGTTAGGGATACCTACATATGTTCCTGTACCATTTATTTTTCTGAATCGAATTTACTCATCCGTGGAAATTATCTTATTTGAAAATTTACCTCCCCTTCTTGTCCAATTCTCTCATGGTGTGATTCTTTGAGAAAGTATCTAATTACCGAGTGTTGATACCCGACTGGGTGTATCGACGTTTCTATCATTTCTTTTTATTAGATTCCATTTAAATGACATGGGTAACGATCCGAGGTGCTTTCGAATGCGTACTCAAATCATGAAAACATGGGATATGTTCATATTCATTAGTGTTTTCGTCTGTATCTGAATTGAAATTCTCTCGCGTAAATTATGCGTTGCCCTTACTCTTTTGATGTTAGCTAGGTCTCCAGATATCCTTGAATTTGTGAAGGATTATGAGTTATTATTAGTCTTTTGAGAAGTTCACATCTTATCAACAGTAATAAAACTGGAAAGTTGGTAGTGCCATTAGAATGGATTGGTTGATTATGGCATGGTGTCATTGTCTAAATTGATGGGGACTCGAGTGGAATTCCCCTAAAAGATAAGATGTTGATTATCAAAAGTGATCTAAATAATTCTTGATGGATGATCATATCCTGCATTTAGACTTGAAATTATACCATGAATGGTTATGAACTAGTCATAAGATCTTGTAATCTAGAAAGAACTTAAAGTAAATTTATTAAAAGATGTACCTGCTATCTGAAACTTTCTGAGGTATTCGCTGATGAATTACCTAGATTTCCGCCAATAAGGAAAGTTGAATTTGGTATTGATTATATTCTCGGTGCTGCACCTGTGGCATATGTACCCTACTTCAGTACCATCTGAATCGAATGAGTTACCGTGCATCTGAGAGAGTTGTTGGAGAAAGATTTTATTCTACCGAGCTCGTCATCATGGAGAGCTATGGTGTTATTATTTCTTATATTTGTTGATTACCGTGAAATAGGTAACTTGACGATCAAAATTAATATCCATTACCGAAGATGAAAGATTTGTTCGACCATTTACAAGCTTCTAGCGTATATTCAGAAATTTGATCCACGTCATTGTTACCATCAACTTCGCATCCGCAAGAAGATTATCCATTCCAATCACTACATCCAGAACTCGTAATGAATATTATGAGTTTCATGTGATGTCATTTGGATTGACCAATGCACATGTAGCATTCATAAATTGGTGAATCACGTGAGTAAGCTGTTATTTGGTAAATTCGTGCTTGTGATCATTAAGGACCATCTATTTGTTTCTAAGAATAAGAAGGAGTTGATAATCATTTATAGACTGCCCCGAATTGGCCGAGTAGTGAAAACCTGTACCTTGAATGTTTAACATGTCATTTAAGGCTTAATCTTTTACATTATTTGACCATGTGATTAATAGATAATGGAATCTATATTGTCTCTTCCAAGATTAGAGCCATTAAGGCTTTGGGTTATACCAAAAAGAAAGTGCAAAAATGTTTTGACAAATATTTATCAAATGATATTTAAGGAATCATTCCCTCATACCCAGATCATTTAACTAAACTCCCTTAGGAGTAAATGTTTGTGTATACCTCAAGACAACCTAGGAGGAATGGAGGAGAACATTTAAACCAAGACTTAGAATTTGGAACGACAATTTTTGCTCTTCAACTAAGAAAATTTTGACCAAAGTATAAACAAAGATTTTTCGAACATTTACAGATCTTATTAATTATTTTCGATAAATCAACAAAAATCGTGTTAATTAAATTCAAATTTATTTTGAACATTTTTTCTATAATTGGACGAACTGAGAAATTTAAAAATTTTACGTTTACGTTTTATAAAAATGAAATATTTATCATTTAATTACTTATAATATTTATCGACGCTTTAAAAGTCAGATTGAGGAAAACTAATAAAGATGATAGTTGAGACGAAACTAAAACTTAGAAAATATGAAGAAAGGATTTCTGAGTGATTATGGGCATGATATCTATTCCATCGGGGAAGGTGAATGTTGATACTGACACATTATGTAGAAAGGATAAAGAACCAATTAGGATGTGCTCCTTAGTAATGACCGTGCATAATAATTTGGCCGAACAATTTAAAAACAGTCGATGCTTGTAAGAAGGATAATATAGATAATAATAAAGAGTTTCGCGGCTGATGAAAACTATTAGAAATGAGAGCCGATGGCATTAAATGTTTAAAAGGCCGCTTGTGGTTGCCTAAATATGGAGGACTTCGAGATTTAGTCATGTTGGAATCTCGTAAGTTTAAGTATTCTATTCATGCCATTTCTGATTAAAAGTATCTTATCTGAAGAAGTTATACTGATGACCAAATATGAAAGCAGACATCGCAACATACGTTGGCACATGTCTAACTTTTTCGAAGGTTAAGGCTGAACGCCAAAAATCCATAAGGATTGCTTCTATAGCTTATAATTCTTGTTCGGAAGTGAGAAAGAACCACCATGGATTTTTATCATAAATCTTCCAAGGTCATCATCCGGATTTGATTCGATTTGGGTCATCGTCGACAGACTGACCAAATATGCTAATATCATTCCCGTTAATGATTGGTTATCGATGGAGAAGTTTACACTTTTGTATTTAAAGGAGTTGTGTAAGCATAGTGTGTCTGCATCAATCATCTCTATCCTCGCTTCGCATCAAATTTCTAGAGATTTCCTCAGAAATCATTGGGAACGAATATTGATATGACTACTGCTTACCACCCCAATCGAAGGGACAAGGTAAAGTAACGATACAAACACTAGAAGTCTTGTTTTATGTTTGAATAATTGACCTTTGGTAATGTACCAGATAATTGCTTTCCTTTGGAGAGATTATCATTGATAATTATCGCTTTAGGACTGAGACTAAGCCTTATAAGAATCTATATAAAGAAAAGTTTAAGAGCGTCTGTAGGCAGGAGTTGGGATGGAAATACCTGACCCGCGAGACCTGAAATGATTGGGGAAATTAAGATCTAATTATTGACTGCCAGTTGTGGGCAGGGGGTTATGTGAATATGAAATGTAGATCTTGAAGTGCAGGATGGGTAGCAAAGCTATGCCGAAAATTTTTCATCACGGAAAGATGGATGGATGGTCTGAGATCGCGGGAATCTAAGTCCCCGTTGTATGGGACCATTGAGATAATGTAAAAAAAAAGTTGGTTTGAAAGGCATGTAAGTTGGATCTACCCTAGGACTTCAAGGGCTGCGTGAATTATGTTTCGTATATCGAACTTGATAAAATTTATGTCAAGTGAAAATCTGATTGTTTCTTAATGAAGTTTGGATCGGCGAAAAGTTGCATTCATCAAAAACCCGTGAACATCATAGAGAAAGTAATTCAACATTAAGCCTGATCGTATTCCCGTAGTTATGTTAGATGAAACTCGCATATTGTAATGAATTACACTTGAGAGAAAAGACCAAATGTGGAGGAAATCCCCACATGTCTTTGACTCTATAAGAAGCGTGTAGTAAGATAAATTGATCTTTCAGGACAAAGATCCTCTTTAGGGGTAACTGCTGTGACAATCCATCAATTTGAGGTCGTTATTTTATTCTCAAGTATTATTTAAAATCATTATTTTATTGTCAATTTATGAACTCACTCACTTTTGGGAAGAAATAAGGGTTTACGTCTTAAAGTAGCATCGACTACATCTAAACCGGAGAATTCTACGTTACGTGCTTACGTTTACATATACCGTTTTGGTGACAGTCCGACATTTCAGGAAATAAATTTATTCTTGAATATTATTTTGGAATTTTTATTTGTGTTGGTTCATAAACTCACAAATTTACGAGAAGAAATTGGAACTTACGTGCATAATTTAGCATCTTTTACGATTAATACGAAACCCTAGGTTTACGTATTTACGCTTTTGTGCTCCGTTTTTGATGAGACAATTTTTATTAGAATCGTTTTGTGCCGTAGATTCATAATTTATAAAAACGTTTTTCGTAAAACGACCCGAGGGCACGCAAATCTAGGAAACTATAATCGAGGAGTACCCGTAAATTAATAGGGGATGAAACAAGTTACACTTGTCCCACCCTCTCACAATGGGCGGCCAAACTAGCCACAAAAACCACCCTTGTGTCAAGTTATTGAAACTTGTCCACATGGTTTATCAAAACCATCTAACCTACTAACTAAAACCATTTCCTTCCTCAACACAACTTCACATATATGAAAATCTAAGTTAAACTTTCTCCTCTCTCTCTTGTTCCTCCTTTATGCCGTCCCATATGCTCCATCAAACACCACCATTAACCATAAATCTAGCCACAAATCTTACGTATAATTTACATATGATGAAAACCCATTGAAGAAATGAAGATTTAAGGTGATTCTAACAACTAAAAAGGAGTTTCCAAGGAGGTTTAGGGCTGATTTCCATGAAGGTGTTCATCCATTTGAAGAACTCAAAAGTTCATTTTCCAAAATTAAAGATTTGGTGACAAGAACCAAGCCTTGTTCATCCAAAATCTCAACCTTTTCATCACTTTGGTGGTATAGAGATTGTTTCTTCCTATCATCTTGTTCTTTTGTAAAAGTAATCATGTATTTTATTCTTAGATGTATATGTATATGATGATGAATGATGATCAAAGTATTATGTGGGGATTTTGTGTTAATAGAATGGGTTAAAAGGATTAAAATCTACAAGTTTAAATGTTAAAATCTCTATTAGATTTATGGGCTTTATAAAACAGTAAGTATCAATATGAACACTTGGTTAAATGGCTTAGATTATTGAATATACAGTTAGATATATGATTTTTACATATGTGGTGAGTTGGCCACTCAATGGAATCATTAAAATGAGCAAGATATGATCAAAATACTATTGAGGTACAAATTTGTATAGTCTGTTTTGGACGAATTATTAGAGATACTTAGAGAATGATTGAGTAGTAGCTATAATAAAAGAATTATTTGTAGCACATATCATGTATTTTGTGCTGCCAAAATTTGAGCTTCTATCTCCTTGTAGAACTCAAGATACGGCAAAAATGGTGGAAGTGACCTTAATAATCAGATTTGTAAATAAAACTATATAATATAAAATGAGCTCTCAAGTAATATTATTATAAAATGAAGATATAAAACCCACTAAATAATAATAAGTATTATAAATGAGTTGTATACTAAAATAAATAAACTTGGTATTTATAAAAGTACAAACTCAAATGTTTTCTAAAGTTATAAAAGTATATATAAGTTTTACGTCTTTTCGGCTAACACCGAAAGATTAACGTTTTCGCCAAATAGACGGTCGGACCCATCTAATGTAACATTTTTATAACTTATATACTGATATGAAGACCTATTTGACAAATAAAAACTGATAAACCTGAGCTTCATAACTTATGGACCATGACGGGCCAAAGTATCCTTATTGGACCATTAGCCTAACTAGTTTGGCTAAACACTAATGGACTTACTCATGGGCTTAACTCACTTGGGCCCAACATATGAGTATAGCCTGGTATTAAAAGTATAAATGGACTAATATACTGTATTGGACTTTTAATGGGCTTATTGGGCCTTAATATATAAATTAGTTAAAACTAGTGTAACTATTCTAAAAATTTGACTAACACATAACAACTATAATGTTGTATGAGGAGATAAAATCCCACTTGATCATCATCATACTTATGATATCATCATATATATATATATAACCATTATTTTTAAAAAGTCATTGGACAAGAGTCTAAGACCGAGTATTATTTGTCTAGGTTTCCGTGATTGAAGCACGTACCGTACATCCAAATTGCCGATAACCCGCCTTTCCTAATCAACGTGAGTTCATAGCCTCGCACTCTTTTATAGGTTTTATAAAATGTTTTATAAACCCACGAGGGAGATAACATGCTAGTTTTAATAAAATAGGACACCAGTTGTCCCGATTACTTTTTTTATTGATATGGACCCGAATGATTATATGACCCGATGAATGATTATATGACCCGATGAATAAAATGAAATGGATTATTATTAGTTAGGTTATGTCACTAAAAGTCCCATCAGCATGAATTGTGAACTACCGGGATTTGGTACACGCTTATGCATATAATAGTACTATTTGGGGAAGATCACCCCAGTTCGCGCCTTGACGGTTGATCCCCGTCGTGCCACATTGATTGGTAAGAGAATTTATGTATGAGAAGATTTATATAAGCGTGATTATTGTGACGACACGCTGTTTTAGATGGGCAAAGGAATCACGGGTTAACTACCCGTTGTTTGTTATAGTAAGGTAGCAATGTCATGCGGCTTATAATAAACCAATAACGAAAATACTGATATACGAATTGAATTTTAATATATTGCATGACTAGCAATACGGGGTCTTATTATAGATATTATGTTCGTGTTTTGGTTTTACCTAACCATTTTCATATAACGGTTCTTATTTAACTCTATACAATGTTATAAAACGTATTGTATGATGTTTTTTGCGACAATGGTTATTATAATGGTTTTGAAGGCAAAAACCTATATTATGATTTACGACAAAGATTTGTATAAAATGTCTTTGGCCTATTTTATAGCCTACATGTTTGTGTTGTGGTATTTTGATATTGTTTGGAATCACCTTTCAATTTCTAACATGGTCTTATTTTTGTTTTGGCCAAATCAAGATAGATGATGATGAAATTGGGGTGTTTTTGGGTTGAAACTCACGGCTAGAACAAAAGGGGGGGGGATGGTTGTGATTTTTTATTAAAATGAATTTATGTGTATGTTTTTAGTGGAAAGAAAATGATTTATATATGGTGGTTAAGTGGAGGGTTAAACTTGTAAAGTTTGAAACTTTAGGATCAAAAAGTAAATACTTTGTTACAAAGTGGGAAATGACTATTAGTCTATTTTACAAATATTTACGGGACTCGGGTTTCGTAAAAATACTTCTTAAAAGTTAAAACGCAACCAAAATAAGATAATATAGACTCCTGACTCGACTTAACATGTCATTAAAAGAAAATATCGAACATTGAAACAATCGACAGTAAAAATGTGAAATACAAGAATTTATTACTGTGCCCATTATCGGTCAAGACTTAATACAATGTAAAGATTAACATCTTTAGGTCGATATATTTAGCCCTCGGTTCTCGTTCCGTTGATTCAGTAAACTTTTGTAAAAATGCACGCGGGTGATTTTAAATCAAAATATTTGATTTAAATAAATATGGAATTATAAAATAAAAATAATTATATAATTTCGAATAAGTATTAACAATGATTAAAATAATGAATAAGAGTAAAATAATTACCAGAAAAATACGAGATCTCACATCATGAGTTTAAATAAAATTGTATAGCTTTGGCTATAAGATGAGTTGCCTTGATATGGATTGTGTGCACGACAATTATATAAAATGATTATGATTGATTTTACTCTTGTGTTCAAATGTGATTTGTTAAACCTATGGACTCTCTCAACATTATTGTTGACTCGTATAAGCATATGTTTCAGGTAATCGAAGGTGAACGATGGCGGAGCATTGCTGTGGATGTTGTGGGTTTGTTTTTGATGTCTGGTGGTCTAAACCATTTTCTTTCCCTTTTACTTTTGAACAATATTATAATGTTTGTGTATTGTACTAAAACTTGTGGAATGATGGTCGAGATCCGTGGAGGACTAAACGCTTTACTCTGATGTTGTTTTGGTACTATATCATGGGATGAAAATTATTATTTAGACAATGTGTGAAATCTTATTTATATTTTATGTGTAAGCGTCTCATTTTGAGTCGTTCAATATAACTTGTGTGATGATACTTGTGTTTAGCACCCAATTGTGTATTTCTGCTACGTAATATAAATTGGGGGTGTTAAAGATTGGTAATCAGAGCTACAAGTTATTGAGAACTCGGTCGATTTTGAAAAATGTCCTAAACTATAATTTTGGTATCGAAAGTATTTATTTTTCAAAAGCACACAACTTCTCGGCAACGCTCCGGTAAGATCACTATTTAGTTTTGTTTTGTATTATAGATGTATCCCTCAGAACTGAAATGAATTCCCAAGTATTTATTAAGTAAATACTATGATACTGTATTGATGTTATTGAAAGTGCGCTGAGTGCTTGTCAATATCATATATTATTTTTGTGAGCATTGCATAAACATCATTTGCATTGCATTGCATATCATGGCATACGTATAACATTTGCATGCTCATGCATTGCATATATAATTTTAAACAATGACCTTAAGTATCATTGAATTCCTATAATTGTATAAAATGGTTGATATACCGCGTGATGATGATTGGATAGAAATGAATGACATAATAGGAGATAGGGAAGTAGATAATTTTGGTGCTAGTGATGATGAGGAGCCTTATGAGTATCTGGATGATAGGATTGCTCCTAATGTAGTAGGACAGATTGAGCCCGAAGTTATTCAAGGTAGTTATTTGCCGAGAGCTAATGTTGTGACACCGACTGTTCAAAGTTATCAGCGACCTGTTGTATGTTCTTCTATGCCTGTAGCACCCCATTTGTTAAGATGGAATGTTGTAGTAAAATATGGCGTTTCATCAAAGCATGCATGGTAAATGTCTAAACATTCATGACAATAAATATAAATACCGGAATCAAACATCGGTAGTCTAAGTAACTCAACACAAGCAATATCAATTACTGTAAATGAAAGGACTAAACAATGTCCAAATGAAGTAAAGTATGAAAAAGTAGGAATAAATGCATAAGGTAAAAAAGGCTGGATAGCTTCCATCCGAATGCACATACTCTAGAGATCCTAATTGCGACCTTGGGTGCCTGCCGTTTGGGAACATGGAAATGGAAAATGGCCGAGCATAACGCTCAGTGCACGGATATATAGCATATCATAAAGATATAAAGGAATGAAAACATATAAAGCATATAAAGCATGAATTGCAGCGGAAATGAATAAGTCCTGGGAAAACCTAGGCGTATAACATTTTAACTGGTTTTAGTTCTGAAAACATAGCTTATGTTACTTATGATAAATTGTATTAGTTTAATATACCAAAAGCCAATATAGGTCATGAGGTCAACAACGTGCATGAATACTTGGAAGGGTGACATCGTCATGCAAATTAGAGGGGATGCCTCTAATTAAAATGGTAATGGGTAGGAAGGATCAGCACCTTCTGAAGGATGCAAGGCACACACCACATTCACCATGAAATCCTGACTGACACTGTAACTAGGATGCACCCATACGCCCCACATGATAATATAATAATAAAGGCCAAATAAACTGAAAGGGACGTCACGAGCTATCACTCCGCCTGGTGAAGTCATAACACTAGTGCCTTTAGTGTTATGCTTATGGTACCTCCATAACTAGGTGAAACTGGTCATGCATGTATATAGCTAAGGTAACTAATAAAACATAATCATTTAATCTGTAACTACTGGGTAAAACAGTTGGTTGCATACGGGAAATCCTAATAGTGGAAGAGATTGTCCTTACTGAAGGACGGAAAATCCGTACCTTGTATCCAGTAGAAGCTAACGAAAAACGTTGAAGAACCTACTCCGCCTTGACGGATAATACTACATAAGAATGGGAACGTGTATGAGTTGTCTGAATTACATGTGTTTTACTGGTTATGTGTGTTATTAGCTTGTTATACTTATTCTGTCATGTTTTAGTGTTTTACTGTGTTATCTGTAGTCATATTGATGTTCTATGGTGTATTATGCATGTAATAGTGTATTATAATACTTGTATTGTAAGACTAAGTAACTTTCTAAAAATAGCAGGTTTCCATCAATAGTAAGTTTCTAAAAATAGAAAGTTTCTAAAAATAGTAAGTTTCCATAATTAGAAATAAGCTAAACTATAATGATAAGTAAAGTTTAATTAGTAAATACAAGTCATGGTGTAAAGGTTATAGATTATTAATTAAATAACATGGTCAAATTAATAAACTATACGCTATAAGAACTTAATTAAAAATACATGTTTTAATTAAATTAAGCTAAGTAAAATACTTTAGGTATACATGAAATATTAATTTTAATATTTAACCTAAGTCATGTATTTAATTAAATTAAATAGTCTAGAAATAATTTAATTAAACATATTTCTGATTTTAATATTTTCTCGAATCCCAAACCCGTGTTTTAAAAATTAACCCGAGCCCGAACCCGTGGTAACATATAAGCCGAGCCAAACAGCCCTACCAGTGGCTAGACCGGATAGCCGGTTGCCACTGGTGGCTCTCGGTTCTCACTGCCGAGTCATGGCAGCCACTGCCAAGCCTGGTTCACAGCCGGTTCCCACCAGTTGTGACCGGTCCCGCTATTCTTGTTTGTTCGGTTCCTACTGTCAACACCAAAAGCCCCACAGAGACCCTATTGGTCTCGGTTGGCACTCGATCCAAGCCCAAAACCATACCCCGACCTCGAGTCAGGGTTCCCTTGCTTGCGTCTGAGCCAAACCGACCAAGCCGAGACCCCTTGTGGTCTCGGTGGTGGTGACGAAGACAAGCCGAGAGCCCCTTGGCTCTCGGTGGTGTCTCATCCTAACCAAAAACCAAACCAAACACCCCCTTATTTCATGATTTTTAATTAATCTCACATGTTTCTTGATTTGTTTTTAAGATTAATTAAATAATAATCATGAATTCATAAAAGAATTAAAAAGAAAGGGTTTGACTATACCGAACACGTGGACAAAGAAAAGATAATGATCACGAACACGTACACGTGAATCAACGAGCAAAAATTCGTCCCGAACACCCCTTTTGGTGATGAACAGCCGGCGGCAAGGAGAGGAGAGGAGGCAGGGTTTTCTTAATTTTTGTGTAACCTAAAACTATGATGAAAACTTCCCTGGAGTTTTGTTTACATGGTTTTAATTTGGTTCATGGGCCAAAGCCCACCTTTCTCCTTCCTTTTGTCTTTAGCTGTGGCACATGGGGCCCACAAGGGAAAACCAGAATTTTTTCTAAGTTAAATATTTACGTGTTCGTTCATGTTTAATTATCGTGATTTTTATATGTCGTGGACTTAACACATTTATAATATATACGTAGTTACCTGTTATTAAATATCGTGACACGTGAATTATATTTTAAATGGAAAGTTTTAATTTTACCGTATTTTTGTATGTTCACTGTTCATGTGTACTTTTTATGATATTTTAATGCGGGTTTTACAACTCTTCCCCTCTAAAAGAACAATTCGTCCTCGAATTGGAGAAAACATAAACTGAAAGAAACATACCCGAATCAGAACAGGAAATAAGTTTAAGAAGTCCGTATAGTCTCCTCCATCTCCCAAGTGGCTTCCCGCTCAGGATGATCCCTCCAGAGGATTTTGACGAAAGGGATCGTCTTCCTCCGCATGACACGATCTTGTCGCTCGAAAACTCTATCGGGTTCCTCGACATAAGAAAGATCCTCTCGAATCTGATCAAGCGGATACTGGACAACATGAACTGGATGATAGTTGTATCCTCTGAGTAAGGACACATGGAACACGTTGTGAACGTGTGACAGCTAAGGCGGTAACGCTAAACGATATGACACTTCACCAACGCGTTCTATGATGTCGAACGGTCCGATGAAGAGAGGACTGAGCTTCCCTCTGATTCCAAAATGTTTAAATCCTCATGTAGGTGATACCTTGAGGAAAACGTGATCACCTACGTTGAAAGATACATCTCTACGACGTTTACTATCATAGCTCATCTGACGAGCACGAGCTTCCTGAAGCTTCGCCTTGGCAACGGTGACTTTCTCATTAGTCACCTCAATCATCTTTGGACCCTCAAGCAGTCGTTTTCCCAAATGATCCCAGCACATTGGGGCGCGACACTTCTTACCATACAACATCTCAAAAGGAGCACACTTGATGCTAGCGTGCCAACTGTTGTTGTATGCAAACTCCACTAGAAATATATAATCATCCCAACTTCCTGACCACTCTAGAGCACACGCCCACAACATGTCTTCCAATGTCTGAATGGTACGTTCTGACTGTCTGTCGGTCTAAAGAAGAAAGGCAGTGCTGAGCTCGAGTCTGGTGCCCCAAGCTTTCTGTAGACTTGACAGAAACGTGAAAACGGGGATCTCTGTCAGAGATGATTTCTGATGGAGTGCCATGCAGTCTCATGATCTCCTTCTGAAAAGTGTCTGCTAATTCGCTGACCGTATGCTCCTAGCGGGTTATTCAGTGCAGAGTAGAGGATATAGATTTTACATTAAGAAAGAAAAACGTATACTTGAAAAGGTACGTGTTAGGTTTTTATAAAGTAAACCTAGTGATCCTGAGAGTGGTGCAAATTGGTTATTTGACTTGGAACCTCTATCTAGAACATTGAATTATATGCCTGTTACTAATCCAGACATTGTGAAGGGGACTTCAAATGTTGTGGAAGAACCAGTTGTTGAAATTTCAGGTATACAGGTTGACAAGGAGGTTGGATCACAAGCAGACAAATCAGCACCCATACTTGAGTATGTTACCATTCCTATATGGACAGATGCATTTGCTGCTGGAAAAGAGAAAGGTGGTCCTCAAGTATCACCATATGAAAATATGCATGATTCTTCAAGCGCCGACAAAAGAAAATCTGGCACTGACAAGACAAATTCAGGCGTTGATGGCTCAAACGTTGACAACCCTAATTCAGGCGTTGATAACACTTTTGACCATTTATTCTCTTCCATTGTTTTTGAACAAGGTGAACCTTCAAACATAAATTTAGAGGTTGATTCAGATGATGATAGAAGAGAATTTGTAGAAGATATTGGCAACTTGGATACTGAAATTGAAGATAACACAATCATTGAAGGAGGAGTACTTACATCTACCATGAAGAATCATCCTTCTTCTTTAATCATAGGTGATGTGATGACTCCTGTACAAACTAGAAGGTCCCATCAGAATCATGGAGGATTTATTGCCAATATTCACAAGAAGGTTGATACCCCTCTTGTTCAAGCATGTTTGTTTGCCTGTTTTCTGTCACAATAGGAACCCAAGAAGATTTTTGATGCTCTCAAAGAACCAAGTTGGGTAGAAGCAATGCAAGATGAGCTTCACCAATTTGCTATTCATGATGTTTGGGAGTTAGTTGATTGTCCCAGACATGTCAGACCTATTGGGACAAGATGGGTTCTTAAGAACAAAAAGGATGAGAGAGGAATTATGGTCAGAAACAAGGCACGTTTAGTTTCTCAAGGATATACACAAGAGGAAGGGATAGACTATGAGGAGGTCTTTGCACCTGTTGTAAGGATTGAGGCAATAAGGATTTTTCTAGCCTATGCTTCCTGCATGGGATTTACAGTCTATCAAACGGATGTGAAGAGTGCTTTTCTTTATGGCACAATTGCAGAGGAGGTTTATGTAATGCAGCCTCCTGATTTTGAAGATTCAGAACATCCAGAGAAGGTGTATAGAGTGAAGAAAGCTATGTATGGACTTCATCAAGCCCCAAGAGCATGGTATGGTACATTGTCCACCTATCTAGTGGAAAATGGATTCAAAAGGGGAACCATAGATCAGACTTTGTTTACAAAGAGGAATGGTAAGGATTTTTTACTTGTACAGGTCTATGAGGATGATATCATCTTTGGCTCTTCTAGTCCAAAGATGAGTGAAGACTTTTCCAAACTCATGACAGACAAGTTCAAGATGAGTGCAATGGGGGAGATGAACTTCTTTCTAGGGTTACAAGTTCAGCAGAAAGAAGATGGTATCTTCATCTCTCAAGATAAATATGTAGCAGAAATCTTGAAGAAGTTTGGCTTTTCTCCATATGAGAAACGGGCTAGCACACCCATGGATAGGGAACACCCTTGGGGAAAGGTTGGAGATGGAAATGAGGTGGATGTCAGGCATTCTAGGTCAATGATTGGTTCATTGATGTATCTCACAACTTCAAGACCTTAAATTGTGTTTGTTGTGTGTGCAGGTGCACGCTATCAAGTGACTCCCAAAGAGTGTCATCTTCATGCTGTCAAGAGAATTTTTAGGTACCTTAGGTGCTATCCCACCTTGGGATTATGGTATCTAAAAGATTCTCCATTGGAACTCATAGCATAATCAGACAGTGATTATGGTGGTGACAAGTTTGATAGAAAATCCACAACTGGTGGATGCCAATTTCTTGGGAGTAGGTTGATATCTTGGCAATGCAAGAAAGAAACAGTCGTGGCCAATTCTACAACTGAAGCAGAGTATGTAGCTGCAGCTGCTTGTTGTGAACAAGTCTTATGGATTCAGAACCAGCTATTGGATTATGGGTATAATTTCATGCATACCAAGATTTTTGTAGACAATAACAGTACTTTATGCATTATTAAAAATCCTGTACATCAAAAACAAAACACATAGAAATTAGACATCATTTTATAAGAGATTGTTTTGAAAAAGGTTTAATACAACCAGATAGGGTTGACACAGAGGAAAATGTGGCTGATTTATTAACTAAATCTTTTGATACTAGGAGATTTCAATACTTTGTAACAAGTATTGGAATGATCAATCTTACTTAATATGTGTTTTGGGGGCTTTTGTAAAATTATGTACATGATATGCATTGTTATCGGTCTTTGTACAAATAGATTTTCCACTTTATTTTGTCTAACGCTGACAAAGGTTATTTTAACGCTGACAAGTGTTAGATTGACGTTGTTAGCAACATGTTAGTTTTGTAGTTTTTGATCTAATTATGCAGGCATTGTTGGCATTGTACAAATGGATACAGAGTTGCTTATGGATTCTTGGAGCATTATTGGAGCATGTTCAAGTTTATGGATGATGGTTGGAATATTTATATTCCTATCCTGACATAAATTTTTAATACATGCACTTTATTTGGCAACTTATGTATCATAGTTTAAAGGGAGGATTAGGAAACATTTAGGACTTTTTGGGTATTCATATAATACACTTATCATAATTCTAGATTGTGTCCACTGGTGAGTATGAATTAGTTTACTAACTCATGAGGCACTATAGCATGCAAAGTTGATATACTATACACGCTGCCAAGACTTTTGGCCTAGATTTGGATGTGGTCTGTTGGGAGACTTGGGTATGATTTTTATTGGGCTTACCTGGGAAGTTAAAAAGGATTTTATGAGATTACTTCGCTATTAAGAACTTTGGTTAGCAAGGGACACTTGAGGACTGTTATGTCTATCTTGCTTAAGCAAGTGTGTATGATTGGACAGTGCTTGCCACCCTATGGTAATTTTCAGTCTGTAGGTTATCTTCACTAGGATAAATTACTTTGTTAAGGTCCTTTTTCATTTTTATTATTTTTATTTTTGGACGTTGATTGATTTATTTCCAAACGTTGTTAGGACCAATTTTGACGTTGACATGGCATTTTCCAACGTTGACAAGAACATAGCCGTTGAGCGTTGATAGGTTATTTTTGACCGTTGACAAACATCGGGTCCTACCCAGTTGTTATTTTAGATGAAAATTTGGGCCGTAATTTATGAGTTGGTAACTTTTTATTAATGCACAAGATAAGTTATATCTTTTCAAGATTTTAATCATTATATTTTGAAAAATAACTGCCTAATTTTTTACCAATCACATGTGCCTACCTCTCCTATATATTTGGCTCATTCTTTTGAAACAGGGTAACTGCATATTCTTGCCTAACTAAATTTGCACACATATTCATCTTTCATAACATCTTTCACAACTTTCTACATCAATGGCGCATAAGTTTAAACCGAGTGATTTGGTATTGGGGTTCAGAAGTCAGCACAACATGGTTGCCTATTTAGAGGCTGACAACACTCTGTTTCCTCAATACTTAGATGGTAGAGTATTTAAATGCATCCCCTCTTAGGTATGCACTTTCTCATGCTCCTCTTATCCATGTCACTCATACTAAGAAGTTTTGGAATACTATCACTTCCTCAACGATTAATAATGTGACTACATTGACTGCTACAGTCCATGGGCTTCCATGGGTGGTTACTAAGGCCTTGGTTCGCCAGGCTTTGCATCTTAATGATGCAGATGGTATAACCACCCTACCCATTGGTGAGCTAGAACAAGGACTTCAAGTTTTGGGTTATCCTTTCCCTGAAGAGGGATCTTTAAACAAATATTCAAAACAGGAATTTCCCCCAGCTTGGAAGTACTTAATACATGTCATACCTCAATGTTTGAGTCCCAAATGTATTGCACACAATGAATATAACAGGTCAACTGGGAGTGCCATTGTGTGTATTGCTACTAGGCAAAAATATATTTTTTCTAAAATGATTGTTGATGGCATGAGTAAAAACAAGGGTAGCAAGATTACTCTTGCTTACCCAAGATTTTTGCAAATGGTTTTTGATGCACAAAGATATTGCACCAGGGATCATGATGATTTTTATGCGATCCCTCTACAAAAGAAAGCAATTTTTGGAAAGATGAATTCACCCCCACACAGAGACTTACCTCTTACCCAAGCCATGCTTGTTGTTATTGCAGCAACACAACCTCAACCATACCCACAACCACAACCAGACCCATTACCTTAACCATCACCATCACCCCAGCATATGGAAATTGACCAAGATCCCTACAACGCTGACACGTTAAATGTTGGCGTTGACACTTCAAATCGAAACGCTGACTCACTTTTACAACAAACCCAAACACCCCTTAACCTTCAAACAGCTTCCCAATCCACATCATCTTCTACACCCCCTTAATTTAGGTTGGTAAAACGTCCAAGGACTACTGGAGTGTTCTCCTCTAGTAGTCCTATCCATGTTGCAGAGGGAACCACCACCACAAGTGTGGTTGGTGACATGGGTGGGGCTAGGACTATTGGTACTAGCTTAGATGCAGGCCAAGCCAGTCCTAACATAATTAAGACCCCATCCATGCCCCATGACTCTACTTTGGGAGGTCAAATTCCCATTCTAGAGGAGGGCAGATTGGAACCCTATACATTGTTAGAATTGACGGTTGTCTGCATTAGCTTGCAAAAGCAAAATGCAGACCTTGTACATACTGTCTCTACACAAGGCCTTAAACTCAAGCAATTGAGGGAGAGGATTGTTATTTTGGAAGGTGCTAACCTTAGACGTGGAGTGGAGGATTAATATTCTCTTTTAATATATATATATCGTTTTTCCTCGACTCGACTCGAATTGATATCCAATTTTATCGTAGAGATTTATCGTTTTTGGTTAAAAAAATCTTGATTGGTATCTATTTCTATTTACACACAAAGCACGTAAAAAGGTAAAAATATTATCTAATATGTATATGTACTATTCTAAAAACAAAGTGCAAATACCGAAGTAAAAATCACAAAGTAAAATATAAAATGCGCAAGTAAAATGTAAACGAGGATTATTAAAATGTTAAATGAAAATGACAAGTAAAAATGCAAAATACTAAAACGCTAGAAATGTAAATGCAAAATTTATCCTAAAAATGTAAAAAGTAATTTTTTTATTATTATTATTTTTTTACTTTTAATATTTATTTATTTATTTATTTATTAAAACTATTTTTTTTATTATTTAAAAGAAAAGTCTATTTTTTAAAAACTTGCAAATATAATGAAATGGAAACAAACAAATTGCATCCCCTTTTAATAGAACAAAAAAAAACAAACGTAGCTTCAATTCCTCCTTATTTAAAAAAATGGAATGACATGTACTAATATACTCAAAATGCAAATGTAACAGCCTTTAATTAGAAAAACTATATACACGCAGCCCATTTGTGAATATCAAACCATATGTGAATATAAAACCAACACCTATTTTTTACAAACTTTTAACAGTAACAAGAACTAAAACTCAAACAATCGTCGCAGAAGAAGTAACTCGAGACTACCTGTCATCCGAGGCCAGCCCGCTGTCGACGATTGCGACTCGGATCTGAACAGCTGAACTATATCTAAACATAAATCACAAAAAAAACTCCAATCTTAAACATCTACTGAATCCAACAACAAACTTGTTAACAAACCACATCAGAAATCTTTCAAACTACTAGACTTGTAAATTTCATAATCAGAACTTGACGAAAATAGCTGAATCAAAACAGCAACGACAAATCTTCACGGAACCTCGATTCCAGGAGCTATATCAAACCGAAATTTTATATAAATCGAACACGAATACGAATCAACACCAAATTTAATGAACGGAACTTAAATCTTTAATATAACCAATACTAAAATCAAACTATCATTAACTGAATCAAAAACAATCTTTATTAAACTGAATCGAATTCAAAAAGTGAAGAGAATCAAAGCTGCGTATCATAATATATGGAATGTTATTGCTGCGTTTGAGAATTATTGAAAGAAAGAAAACATAAACAAAAAGACTCTATCCTAAAAAAACGCAGAGAAAGGATTAATAAAAAAGGTGAATATGGAATGTTGATGTATGCTTGTATACTACGCCACATATCTAATATCCTCTCTTAGGCCTGCCGGGCCTTTTTACTTCATACTAGCTGCTGGGCATAAGGTGGCTGTGTTGGGCCTGTTGGGCTGTAAGATTATATTAATATTATTGGGTCGGTCCGACCCATTTAAATGGTGTCGGGTCGGCCGAATAAAAGACGAAAGCAATGTCGGACATTATTTTTCGCGCTCTCTCCATTTCTTGTGCTCGTTTTTTTGCTCTATTCTCTTTGTGTTTGCTCTAAATTGATTTATTTTTTTAAATAAAAATAAAAATTCATAGTGACCCGCCATGCTCGACTTTTTATTCAAGGTATAAGGATCATAGAACGGGAAACACGCAAACTGGGTGTCTCCAGGGAATAAATATCGTCATCCTCTTTGTATTACTCCCAACTAAGCTAAAATTCCTTGTGCAAACGTTTTCGCAAAATGCTAACACTACTTATACTAATAACCTATGTAAATATAACTTTTTACTCCTATAATTATAAAATACTAGGCAAGTGTGTTCATTTTCAAAGTTTTGATCGTTCAAATCGACATTTGTTATGGTTGTTAATCATCTAAGTGGAATATTAGACTCACCGAAAATGACGAGATTTAAGTTTCAAAAATGGCCTTTCCCATGTAGCGGCTTTCTTCTTGGAACGTCTCAACCTCATCGGTTAAGTGCATGGGCTTTTGACACCCCACGGAGAAGAGTACCGGGATTGGCGGGATTTTGAAATCAAAGATCTTGAAATCACCGCTAAGCTAATAAAAGACACTTAGATGAAAAACAACGACGGTAATTAGAGAATGAAGATTCAAAGGAGAGATCACTCCATGTAGCGACTTTCTTCTCAGCTTGTCCTTTAGCAAAGCTTAGGAGGCTAGGTTTTTACACCCTTGAGAATAGTATCGGAGCTCACGGGACCTTTGACTTCTACATTCTCTATTACCGTCTAAACTCTTATACAAAATTGACGAATTCTAGTTCAACTTCGGATTTAAATTTAAGAAAAAGCAAGTTTCTCACAATTATAATTAAAGCAACAAAAAACACTTATTCATTCACTCGACTCTTCTAACTCTATTGAACACTCTTTTTTTTTAATTTCTTTCTTTTTCAAATATATTTTTTTTCTATTTTTTTTCTTGCTTTTTTTTCTATTTTTTTCTCTTTTTTTTCAACATATTTATTCACGCAACATTATTTCAAATTTAAGAAAGTATGCTTTCACTTAAATTTAAATAAAAAGTTGAACTAGGACTCTATATAAAAATTGCATAAGAATTTTTTTTTTGCATAACAACACAATTTTTACGTTCAAAGGCTTGAAAAAAACACACTTATTTAGTCTAGTTACAATCTAGGAGGAAAAGCCACAGGTTATTCATATAAGCTCTAAAGAGAACCAACCACTCCACGTTTAGCATTTTCATTTGCACAATTCCTAAAAGCTTGGTCTAAAAGTAAACGGAGTAGCCAGAAACACTCTGACAGAGTCAAGATCCCCTTTGTTCTAGCCTACGGGACAAGTCAATCACGCACGGTCAAAAACGTTTTATTATTTTTAATAAAATAAAATGAAAACAAATTGACATTTGATCAAAATAGGATGCAAGAAGGCAAAGAAGTAGGCATGAATATGATCAATATGATATAAACCCCCTACACTTAGAACCGAACATTGGCCTCAATGTTCAAAAGTGATAAGGTGCTACCCCTATACTTAAGAACACAAAAGGATAATGCTAGAATTCCAAGTGTAAGAAGGAGAACACAGTCAGATATGTATCGATAAGGATGACAACTGAGTACTCCCCTGATATAGACATGAAGATCGATCGGAGACTGAATGAAGAAGATGATGGAAAACAGCAACATCAACCCATGAAAGTCTTCTCGATCCAAGGGAACCCTGCACACAAAAATAAATACCAACAAGAATACATGGAGAGAAACACGCCCCTACAATTATGTTAGAAAATAGATAAAAGAAGGATAGATCCTCGGGTTGCATCCCGAGAAGCGCTTGGTTTTGTTAACCGAGTCACAAGCCTGACTCGACCCTGAATTAAATGGTCCATAGGGGAGCAAGATAATCTCCACTAGCTGAAAACAGATATGTTAGGGTCAAAAAGTTTATCCTCATTACCGGATGAGAATAAAGAAGAAGAATCCACAGTATAAGTGAAGATAAGCAGAAGGATTCTTATAACATACGAGAAATAGGTATAAAGGCGATCCTTAAGAATACTCGTCTTCGCCAAGGGCGGGAGGGTGGGCGAAAAAGATATCAATGTGTCACCCGAGGAAACTTGATAGAAACTCAAAGCAAGATTCGATGGGGTAACCAGTAAAACATCACAAGCAATAGCAACATCAACGTCTCCTCCAGGATCAGAACACTCATCCTCATTTCCCGGTATGAAATGAGGCGAGTAAAAGTGATACATCACCCGCTTGGCCGTGCACGTAGTAGGACGGGGTGGCAACATAGTATGAGAAATATCAGAAGAAATATCTACCACCCGCGTCACCTCTCCAGACCGAATCAAACGGAAGGTAGGGTCAAATCTCTCCACCTCCTCTACGATGGGAGGTGGCATGGCTACCAAAGAATTCTCATCAATAGCAAGAGAGTCGGAGCTATCAATGTCCTCAATCCCCTCTTCAAAGAGAGGATTCACCTCACTAGAGATGTAGGCGTCATCAAAATCAAATAAAGGGTTTGAATAAATCTTGAAATTTTCCTTCTTAACGTCTTCATCGGATAGTGACTCGTTATCACTAGAAGTAAAATCATCATCGAGATCAAAAAGAGGATTAGAGACAGCCAAAGAATCATCTCCCAAGATGTCGGTGGGAGGTAATGAATCATCACTAGAATGATATTCACACTCACTATCACTATCGGAAGCAACCGTAGGCTCACTTTGGATTGGAATAAGAATCTCATCACAAGGAATAGTGATAAGACCCTCATCGCCCATGATGAGAGAGGCATCGGTCTCCGTATTGGAAGAATCGAGAATAGGAGTGGTAGTCTCACATGGTGGATTGAGATCGTAAATATTATCCTCATCATCATCATAACAATAAGGAATTACACGAGGCATAGAGGTATAAGCACTAAGATTAGATACTTGCTCTTGTCGTTGTCGCTTTTCCTCCTCCCATGTTTATTTTAGTCGAATTACACAGTCATGAAGTTTCAAAAGAAGAGCTTGTGTTACGTCATTAGGATTCAAAGAAGGTTCATGATCGAGGGTGTATTGTGGGGGCTCAAAATTATGAAAACCAGAATTATAACACGGATTTGGCACACAATAATTCATCGGTTGACAAGAAAAAGTATCGTGAGGGCCCCCACAATTGTTTCAAAACGGGTATTGAGAAAAACCCGGTGCATTTTGCGGATACGGATCGTCATATATGGAAGAGGGTGAGATAGTGTCATTAGAGGTGAAGTATGAATTGATCGAATTGCAAAATGAACAATGTCCAAATTCGTAATTAGGGATATCCATTCTGCACCGCTCGCATGAACACCAATGACATGATTGACTACCTGATCATGGTCTCCCACACCCTATACAATACGAGTCCATGAAGAATTAAAAATAAGAGGGGTTAAGAAAAAGAATTAAACACAATAGAGGATAAAGGGGAATATTTTTGAAACTTTTTTTTTTATTTTTTTAATAATAAAATAATAAAAATAAAATATTATAATATAATATACTATATAAAACTATATATCATAAAAAAATGTATAGCTAAAGAAAAATAAATGAAAAGAAATATTTTTGGATTTTTTAAATAATATATATAGTAATAAATAAAAGAAGATAAAATAAGAAAATATTTTTGGTTTTTATTAGTTTTATAAATTTTTTATATATATACATTTTTTTTTAAATTTTTAATTTATATATATATATATATATATATATATATTATTGCAATGAAAAGTAACGTTCAAAAGTGAACGTATCCCAAAATCCAAATCGTCAATCATAACGAGCACGAACCGGCAGCGGCGCCATTTTAATATTCTTTTTTAATACATATATAGTTTTTCCTCGACTCGACTCGAATTGATATCCAATTTTATCGTAGAGATTTATCCTTTTTGGTTAAAAAATCTTGATTGGTATCTATTTCTATTTAAACACAAAGCACGTAAAAAGGTAAAAATATTATCTAATATGTATACGTACTATTCTAAAAACAAAGTGCAAATACCGCAAGTAAAAATCACAAAGTAAAAATATAAAATGCCCAAGTAAAATGTAAATGAGGATTATTAAAATTCTAAATGAAAATGACAAGTAAAAATGCAAAATACTAAAACGCTAGAAATGTAAATACAAAATTTATCCTAAAAATGTAAAAACTAATTTTTTTATTATTATTTTTTTTACTTTTAATATTTTTTATTCTATTTATTTATTAAAGCTATTTTTTATTATTTAAAACAAAAGTCTATTTTTTTAAAACATGCAAATATAATAAAATGGAAACAAACAAATTGCATCCCCTTTTAATAGAACAAAAAAAATGTAGCTTCAATTCCTCCTTATTTAAAAAAAATGGAATGACATGTAATAATATACTCAAAATGCAAATGTAACAGCCTTTAATTAGAAAAACTATATACACGAAGCCCATTTGTCAATATCAAACCATATGTGAATATAAAACCAAACGCAGCAAGACTTGTATTTAATGATTGAAACAATTTATCTCTAATACTTTATCAAATGAAAAGCAATATATGTGGGACATACTTTCCTAAGAATGATAAAGGACCAAATACAATATGGATTATCAGTAAACTCACTCAGCTATTTTTTACAAACTTTTAACAGTAACAAGAACTAAAACTCAAACAATCGTCGCAGAAGAAGTAACTCGAGACTACCTGTCATCCGAGGCCAGCCCGCTGTCGACGATTACGACTCGGATCTGAACAGCTGAACTATATCCTACACATAAATCACAAAAAAACTCCAATCTTAAACATCTACTGAATCCAACAACAAACTTGTTAACAAACCACATCAGAAATCATTCAAACTGCTAGACTTGTAAATTTCATAATCAGAACTTGACGAAAATAACAGAATCAAATCAGCAACGACAATTCTTCACAGAACCTCGATTCCAGGAGCTATATCAAACCGAAATTTTATATAAATCAAACACGAATACGAATCAACACCAACTTTAATGAACGGAAATTAAATCTTTAATATAACCAATACTAAAATCAAACTATCGTTAACTGAATAAAAAACAATCTTTATTAAACTGAATCGAATTCAAAAAGTGAAGAGAATCAAAGTTGCGTATCATAATATATGGAATGTTATTGCTGCGTTTGAGAAGTATTGAAAGAAAGAAAACATAAACAAAAAGATTCTATCCTAAAAAAACGCAGAGAAAGGATTAATAAAAAAAAGGTGAATATGGAATGTTGATGTATGCTTGTATACTACGCCACATTTCTGATATCCTCTCTTGGGCCTGCCTGGGCCTTTTTACTTCATACTAGCTGTTGGGCCTAAGGTGGTTGTGTTGGGCCTATTGGGCTGTAAGATTATATTAATATTATTGGGTCGGGCCGACCCATTTAAATGGTGTCGGGTCGGCCCAATAAAAGACGAAAGCAATGTCGGACACGATTTTTCGCGCTCTCTCCATTTCTTGTGCTCGTTTTTTTGCTCTATTTTCTTTGTGTTTGCTCTTTTTCTTTGATATCCGTACCTACAATAAAAATAGCAAATATAAGTGATATATGTACTAAAAATACATTTTTGCTATTTATTATGCTAACAATGAAAGGATATTAGCACTAAGAACATGAATAATTACGTGTTCAACAAGGATTCTTCCAAAGGGGAGGATGAGTAGATACATGTGAGTGATAAAGGCTCACATGAAGGAGAATCTTTTGGTATAGCTGAAGCTCTAACAGATTTGAAGAGGCAACCAGGTTTTGATGTTTCACTGGTTACCCTATTGGGAATAAAATATAGTCAAGACACTTGGACGCTGACAAGAGAAATTTGGACGTTGATAAGAAGAAATCAAGCGTTGACAGGACAAGCGTTGACAGGAAGAAGTCAAGCGTTGATAAGAAGAAGTCAAGCACTGATAGAAGACTCAGTCTACACGTTTTATGTTTCTAGTATGTTTCTAGTAAAGATATGTTCGACAATGTATTTCTTATGTTTATCTTTACCAAGAATAGTTGATATGTAGACTCTTGTACAAGGTTCCTTAATCTATAAAAGGAGGCCTTTAGCTTTTAGTTTAATACACGTTTTACACTTTCATTGTACGCAAGTTCGATTAATCAATCAAAGTGAAAGTTTGGTTTATCTTGTTTGTGTGTTCTTGTTTAAGTATTAATTCCGCATAATACTTGAATTGTTACATGTACAACAAAGTTTCTCTATCTGTTTAACTTGATTTAATCTAGTTTACGCAAGCTAAATCGATCTAAGTTTTGGATCAACAAGTGGTATCAGAGCTTGTTGAGAAACTTTGATCTAAAGAACACAAAAACCCTAAATCGCCAAAAACCCTAATTTTCAAGAAACCCTAAAAACAACATGTCTACTCCAGAGTTAACCTCCTCCTCCTCAAGCCCTAACATCAAGATTCCCATGCTAGACTCAGAAAACTTTGAGCTGTGGAAGTTTAACTTTGAGCAGTATCTTCAAATCCATGACCATACTCTATGCGAAATTATTAAATATGGAAACAGATTCAATAAGGCTGGCAAGATTGCAGCTGCTATCTTGGCAAGATCAACTCCAGGCTCTACTAAAGAGGATCGAAAAGAAAAACCTAAAGATGGAAGAGCTGTCTTAGCTGAGGACATAGCAAAGAGAAGGAATGACATGAAAACCCTAAGCATCCTCAAACTCTCTCTAGGACAAGCCAATCAGCACAAGTATAGAGGCTATGATTCTGTAAAAGATCTTAGGGCAGCCCTTCAAGTTGCTTATGGTGGTCATGATGATACTGCCTCAGAGAAAAAAAAGCAACTCTTGCATGAGTATGCCATATTTAAAGCTCTTCCCAATGAAAAGCTAAGTGGAGTGAGAAGCAGACTTCTTGACATTACAAGCAAGTTGTCCTTTATGGGAACAGTGCATAATGATGCTGATATCATCACCACTTTTCTTAAAAGTCTTGCTGATGCATGGAAGATTTAAGCAAGGTCTATGATTGCTAATAATACTCACAAAAATTCCACCTTTGATGATGTTTACAATAAACCGAGGCTTGTAGAGAGTGAGATCCTTTTGGATCAAGGAAACAAGTCTACCAATGGCAATATGGCCTTCTTCTTACATAGTGAAGGTCAATTTGATCAAAGGGAGTCTTACATGCACCCTATTACTGGATCACCTTGTGTCAACGCTGGATCAAGCTTTGTCAGCGCCTCACATTCAAACGCTGACACATACAATTTTGACTCATCAAGAGTTAAACCTGTTGGTATTGATCTGGATACTGTGTGTACATACATTGCTTCATTGCCCAATGGTTCGGTGATTACATATGAGGACCTTGAGCAAACTAGTGATGAGAATTTGGAGGAGATGGATATAAAGTGGAATATGGCTCTTGCAAGTATAAGGGCAAATAGATGGAATCGAAGATTCAAGAAGAAGATGACTTTTAATTCTAAGGACACTGCTGGATTTGATAAATCCAAGGTTAAGTGTTATAATTGTCATCGAATGGGACACTTTATGAGAGAGTGCAGATCTCGAAGAAGATCTGATGCTGGAAAACCCTCAAGCCAAATCATCAAGGTTCAGGATCCCAAAGCTATGGTTGGTATGCAAGAAATTGATGGTGTTGGCTGGGATTGGAGTTATTTGGCCAAGGATGAGGAAGAGAGCAAGGCTTTGGTTGCAGAAAAGGAGGAAGAGGAGCATGTTAACTATGCTCTTATGGCACATTCTTCATCTTCATCAGACAATGAGGTATATGATGATGCATTTTGTAGTAAGGGTTGTCGTCTAAATACTGAAAAGCTTAACAAAGAAGTCTTAAAATTAACAGCAGATGTTGTTAATGAAAGATGCAAGTTATCTAATTATCAACTTGCTCTTACTCAAACTGAAAAGACTGTAGCTGAATATAAGATAATGGAGTTTGACCTAAAAGATCAAATCAATATTTTAACTCAGGATTTAAATGCTAGTGTTGAGGTTAGAAACATTTTGGAGAGAGCTAATGGTGTTTTACAATCTAAGTTAGATGAGGCTATAAAAACAAAGATAATGTAGATCTTAAAATCCAGATATTTGATAAAGCTTCACAAACCCTAGAAAAGTGTGTTAGTGAACAAAGAGATTCTAGGGATATGACTGTGATTGGGATGAAAGAGTATGCTGGTGTCCCACCACCTGCTGGGAAATTTTATGGTGTCTTTAGAAAGGATTTGTCTTCGACTGGTATACCAGAACTCCAAGAAGAGGAATTTATTCCTCCACCAAGAGTTCTTACCCCAGTAGAGGAATACAAGCAGAAATTGACTGATTTGGACCAATGGAAGAAAGCCAACCCTACTTTGTTTGTTAAGGGTGGCATGCTTAGTGACAGCCCAGATGAGTCTACACCCATAAAAGTGACCAATCCTACTACTGGAAAGACTGTTGACCTTGGCTTAAACGTTGATAGAAAACCTAGTATTAAATATGCAGAAATGTATAGAAAACCTAGGTCACCAAAAATTCAAATTAGTGATAATGGGAAAGATTTCTTTTCATCTAGACCTAGAGCTATGTTTAGAAAAGCCTGTTATTCTTGTGCAAGTTTTTCACATCTAGCTTATAAGTGTGTGAATGCTTCAAAGGTCAACGTTGATAGAAAGTCAACCATGGTCAAACCCAAACTTTTTGTCCAGCAAAGTCCACATGTCGTTAGACCTGCCCTATTCTTTACTAAAGGGTCTAATACTTATGGACAAAGACCTTTTCAAAAGACCAATACGTGCTCTAATAGACAATGGGTTCCTGTAGAAAACCCTAGGTTCAACGCTGATAAGGGTAATTTCAGTGTTGACAAGAACAAATTAAATGCTGACAGGAACGTTGTTAGACCAAGTAAATATTTCCAACCAAAGGGAAAGGTTTCTAGAGCTTCCTCTAGCTTGACATGTAGACCTAAACAAGACCAAAACCCTAATTCAGATGGGGTTTCTATGACCTGTAACAGATTTCATTATATTTCAAAGGTCATAACTAAACCAATTGGGGTTAACTGGGTATTTAATCCAAAAAGGGATGAACAAGGGGTTGTCATAAGGACTAAGTCTGTTCTTGTTGAACAACCAAATGAATCCAAGTCTACTCACGCTTAGGTTCCCAAAGAAAACTAATTTTTTTTCTTTATGTGCAGGGCATTCAAAAGCAGGTTAATGATTATGGCTATTGGGATAGTGGATGCTCTAGGCACATGACAGGGAAGGAAGACTACTTAACAAACTTCACTCCCATTAAAGATGGTCACAAAGTGTACTTTGGAGGCGGATATGGGACTATCACTGGCAAAGGCACTCGTATCACCAACAATTTGCGTTTTAAGAGCGTGTTTTTGGTAAAAGAACTTGACTATAATATGTTTAGTGTATCACAGGTGTGTGATAACAAAAATAAAGTTCTTTTTACTGATACTGAATGCTTGGTGTTGAGCAAAGATTTTAAAATAATAGATTAGAAATTCACTGATTATAGAACACCTAGGCATAAGGACATTTATAATGTGAATCTTAATGTAATTAAGATGAATAATAATTTGTCATTTTTTTATGCTAAGGCTTAAGTTGATGAGAGTGATCTTTGGCATAGGAGATTAGGGAACATTAATTTTAAGAATATAAATAGACTTGTGAGACATGTTTTAGTTGATGACTTGCCTGAAAAGGCTTTTTACAATGACCATTCTTGTGTTGCATGCCTTAAAGGCAATCAACACAAAGTCTCCTTTAAGTCTAAACCTGTGCATTCTAGTTCTAAACCTCTTCACTTACTACATATGGACTTATTTGGTCCAACTAATATAGAAAGTTTAAATGGTAAATCTTACTGTTTTGTCATCACTAATTATTTTTCTAGATTTACTTGGACTTTCTTTTTAGCTTTGAAAAGTGACACTATTGATACTTTGATTAACTTTATTACCCAAATTAAGAAGAAGACTGGTAATGAGGTTAATATGCTTAGAAGTGATAATGGTGGTGAGTTTAGAAATAAGTTGTTAGATAACTTTTGTGCCAAGAAAGGGATTACTAGACAGTTTAGTGTAGCTAGAACCCCACAACAAAATGGGGTAGCTGAGAGAAAGAATACAACCCTCATAGAAGCCGCTAGGACTATGTTGGCTGACGCTCACTTTCCCATAGCATTTTGGGCTGAGGCTGTGAATACAGCTTGTTATGTTCAGAATAGGGCATTAATCTACAAGATCCATAACAAGACACCTTATGAGCTATTTTGGGGCAGAAAACCTAATATTGGTTTTCTTAAACCTTTTGGATGTCATGTAGTTATTTGGACACTAGTGATGCCTTAGGTAAGTTTAGTGCTAAAGGTGATGAAGGCTACTTTATGGGTTATTTTGTGCAGAGTAGAGGATATATAGTTTACATTAAGAAAGAAAAACGTATACTTGAAAAGGTACATGTTAGGTTTTTAGAAAGTAAACCTAGTGATCCTGAGAGTGGTCCAAATTGGTTATTTGACTTGGAACCTCTATCTAGAACATTGAATTATATGCCTGTTACTAATCCAGACATTGTGAAGGTAACTTCAAATGTTGTGGAAGAACCAGTTGTTGAAATTTCAGGTAAACAGGTTGATAAAGAGGTTGGATCACAAGCAGACAAATCAGCACCCATACTTGAGTATGTTACCATTCCTATATGGACATATGCATTTGCTGCTGCTGCTGCTGGAAAGGAAAAGGTGGTCCACAAGTATCACCAGTTGAAAACATGCATGATTCTTCAGGCGATGACAAAGGGAAATCTGGCGTTGACAAGACAAATTCAGGCGTTGATGGCTCAAACGTTGACAACCCTAATTTAGGCGTTGACAACTCTTTTGACCATTTATTCTCTTCTAATAATTTTGAACAAGGTGAACCTTCAAATAGACATGGTGAGGTTCATTCACATGATGATGGAAGAGCATTTGAAGAAGATATTGGCAATTTGGATAGTGAAATTGATGATAACACAATCATTGAAGGAGGAGTACTTACATCTACCATGAAGAATCTTCCTTCTTCTTTGATCATAGGTGATGTGATGACTCCTGGTCAAATTAGAAGGTCTCATCATAATCATGGAGGATTTATTGCCAATATTCACAAGAAGCTTGGTACCCCTTTTGTTGGAAATACGTTTTACGTATATAAAAAGTCTCGGTCACTCCAACAATGTATTTATAGGCTCGTAGTAATGTTTAGTAACATTTATTAAATAGCCCGACCCATGATCATGTTCATGGGCCGGAGGCCCAAGTCCATTAAGGACTTGGGTATTTAAACCTCTTTCCATCATGGAAAGAGGTGTTGGTTGTTTTTCATTTCTCATTTCAATATAACAAGTTTCTTTCATTTCTCTCTTTAAGTTTCTCTCTCTAGAAAACATCAACCCTCTTGATTCATAAAGATTATCATTGTTCTACAATTGGTATCAAGAGCATGGGATGAAATATAGGTTTGTTTTAGTGTTGTGTATGCTTTTCTAAAGCATTTCCTAGCTTTTTGAGTTTTACTTGCCGAATCATCAATTTTTTTGTGTTTGATCGTGATTTCAAGAAGTATAACTTATTTAATCGTGTTGTAGTGTTTTTGGTATCTTGGTTTTGGTTAAAACACAATCTTTCTTGGATCAAAAGTTCAAAAATTTCTTGTTTTCTTCATTCTGAATTTCAAGCTACCATCACCATCGGAAAGTACAAGTGAAAGGGTTTCGATCGCAATTACCATCACCATCGGAAAGTGACTGGTTCTACTTTGCGATCCTTGGGTTACGATACTTATTGAGATCTGGACATTCCGATCGATCTTTGCGATCTGGGATTCCGACGGTTATAAGGAATTTTAAGTCGTTACTCTGCCTAATTTGTTTCAGCCATATTCCGATCTGAATATTCCGACAGAACTTTGCGATCTGAGCATTCCGATAGAACTTTGCGATCTGAGCATTCTGACAGAACTTTGCGATCTGATCATACCGACAGGGGTACATTACGATCTAAGAATTCCGATAGTAAGACATTCCGATCTGGGTATTCCGACAGAAAGCAACATTTCGATAGAACTTGTTTTTGGATACTTAGTGGATTTCTTCTATTTGGCATTAAATTTGGTAATTTGGTAAATTTCAAAAGCAAACACATAAAAAAGATAACAACATCTTTTAGTTAACAACACAAAAACTCATAACCTTATTTCATTGTTCGATCATCTTTGATAATCTTTTTTCAAGGGATCTTAAAATGAATTCACATTCATATATGCCAACAATGACTTCGCTTACCGATATCTCAATCATTTCGGGTATCGACACTCGCCCACCTTTGCTCATCAAAGATTTATTTGAAGCATGGCAAGGTCGTATGAGAACGTACATCATGGGCAAACCCAGTGGTCGACTTATGCTTCAATCAATTGATAAAGGTCCATTAGATCGGGGAGAGGTTACCGTCAACAATGTGACAAGGGCAAGGGAGTATCACGAGTTAACCGATGCTAACAAACTCATTGCAGATTCCGATGAGAGGGTTGTTCAGACAATTCTTCAAGCCCTTCCACCCGATATCTTTCGAATGGTAAGTGAACACACAGTGGCAAAGAAACTTTGGGATCGATTAGCTGTCTTGCTACAAGGGACCTCTCTCACTAAGAAAGAACGAGAGTGTCAATTGTATGATTTGTTTGATAGGTTTACATACCTTCCAGGGGAGACTCTTCATGATTTCTACTTGCGTTTCACTACTTTGATGAATGACATGAACGTGTATAATCTAAGGATTGAACAGTTTCAATTAAACACAAAGTTCTTGAACACGCTACCCCCAGAATGGAGTCAGTATGTCACCGATGTTAAGATGATTTGAGATTTGCATAAGTTGAATTTAGATCAACTCTACGCCTTCTTGCAACAAGACGAGAAGCATGTGATCCAAAAACGCATCTCTCAGGGATCTTATCAAGAACCATTAGCATTGATGGCAGACAATCCTACATTGGCATATCACAACTCTCTGTTTGTTGTGGGACACCTATCTTCCTATCAACCAGTGTATCAAACACCAAGCTTCCCACAGTACTGGATCCTACCACAGCCGCCTACATTTTATCACCAACAATTCAAGCACCCAGCAACATCATCATCACAAGTAGATTCACATCCATCACCTTATGCTTCACACCAATATTCACCGTATCAACCTCCAACAAATCCTCCTTTTACCTATCCACAACTTGAGGCTCCTCAACCTTACTACTCACAACAAGTCAATGCTCCATCAAATCAGATTGTAGCTCAATCAGATTTAGACAAGGGGATAGTCCCACTGATATACTTGCTCACATGTATGCTTATCTCACACAAACCATGAACAAACGAGGTTACAGAAGTCCAGCAACAACTAACAATCAGTTAAGGAACTCTTCTAACTCTCGACAACAAGCTACAATTCAGGAAGGCAGAGTCATGGTGCAACCACTTCAGGGG
This sequence comes from Glebionis coronaria, assembly GCA_025667525.1. Lineage (NCBI taxonomy): Eukaryota > Viridiplantae > Streptophyta > Magnoliopsida > Asterales > Asteraceae > Glebionis > Glebionis coronaria. The sequence goes on along the minus strand of CM046882.1, from coordinate 222,828,284 downwards.
AGACCCAATTCATCTACTACTGGTGCACGTTCTTGTAACACTGCTGGTACAAGAGGTAATAGCACTGGAAAAATGAAGGTGATTATATGCTACAACTGCAAAGGGGAAGGGCACATGGCCCGAGAGTGTAAGCATCCTAAGAGGAAAAGGGACGACACATGGTTTCAGGAGAATATCTACTTGGTGAATGCTCAAGCCCAAGGACGTGAGCTCGATGAAGAGGAGCTAGCATTTCTTGTAGATCCGGGAGTGGCGGACACTGACGGTCTCACAGCAGCCATCACAAACAATGCAGCATATCAATGTGATGATTTGGATGCATACGACTCTGATTGTGATGATCTTAATACCGCCAAAGTAGCTCTCATGGCAAATCTTTCACTTTATGGAGCTGATACAATTTCTGAGGTACCACATACTGCTACAAATACTAGTATTGTACCTTATCAAGTTGAGCAAATGTCTGAGTATTCGGAACAGCCTCCGGTGGTTAGTAACTCAATCGAGAAGACAAACAATGATAGCAATATCAATGAAAGTACTCAGATGTAGAATCTTGATAACCTATGAATCTATGAAGTGGGTTGATGTTTTCTAGAGAGAGAAACTAGAGAGAGAAAGTGAGAGAAAATGTGTGTCTTCTTTATTAAATGAAAACATGAAATGAACAACAACCAACCCCTTTCCATGATGGAAAGGGGTATTTATACTTCCAAGCAACATTGGGCTTGGGCCGGTCCATGACAAGCCCATGGACCGGTTCTTACTTAACTTAATAAGTAACAATTAACTATTTGTTAACTACGAGCTATTACAACATAAATCATATTGTAGAGTGACCGATACTTCTAATATACGTTAAAACGTATTTCTAACAATCTCCCCCTAAGGGAGGTCACTCCACGTTACAAAGTTCTAAACCTAGCATACTATACTAAGTCTTCGTTCTTTAGCTCATAGTCTTTTCTTCTTTTCTTTCCTTTTGTTGTGAATATGTTGGTTTGATCTTTTTGGCTTTGGCTTGAGAGCATTGTTCTTTTGGCCTTTCACGTGCGATCTTTGCCTACTTGTGAATTTTGCCTCCTCGTGACTCCATGTTCCACACACTTATGTCTTTTTGTTGAATTCTCGAAAGTTTCAGAGTTTGTTACAGCGGAAGACTTCATCTTGTACTTTCTTGAATTTTTGCTGAACTTTGATGCAGAAAGACATAAGCATGTGGGAACGACTTCAATAGGTACACCGCAACACCACCGTCTTTAACTGGTACACAGCAACGCCACCATCTTCAACAGGTACACAGCAACGCCACCTTCTTTTACAGGTACACAGCAACGACACGAATAAAATGGCTTTGAACATTTTATTCTAATTCGGTAGCATTTTACCTCCGGTCGGTGAAGACCGTTGGACGATATTAGATATCGTACCCGTGACGGATAGTTTCAATTAAGTAACTTCCTGACAGGATTTCGCGGGTAAACCCGTTCTCTTTATTCGACCGTCCAAAGCTGACTGCGAACATAAAGAGTGAATCACTTGGATAATTTATCCTTGTGATTTGAAGCCGTCAATTCATGAAACCTGGAACAAGTGAATTTCAATTAAGATTTTCACCATCGTTGCTTTCCAGTGGTCACGAGCTCAATTCATAAAGAATCTTGCACGTCACCTACCAAGTGCTGTTTGATGTTAACACTAGAAGGATTTCTACTCGTCACTGTGATCAATAAAGAGTCACTCTGAGTGTTCTTGCAAGATCATATGATAATGCGTAGAGGCCTGGAACGAGTTTAAGTTCAATTAAGAATTAAACCACTGTTTCTTTCCAGTTTTTCACAAGATTGGTTCTAAAAGAACCGCACGTGTAACCTACCATGAGCTTGTATGATGTTGGCTCAAGCAGGATTTCCATCTTCATTGTAATACTTGCGTATTACTCGGATGTTCTGGAAATATTACAGGAATACTGCGTAGGACTCATGAAAATCTCTTACTTTTCACAGTGTGTGAGAAAGCAAGGAATAAATGGAAAGTGTCCTAATGAGACTTTTGATGATCTCTTGGCTCTAGACTCGATTGTGCGTTTTGATTTAGTGAGCGATGGCTGGAGAGGAGTGCCACCTTTTCAATACCAGTCTATTCGGAGTGAATAAACCAATCGATAACGTGTTGATCTCCGTGTGATTAAAACAAATACCTTTTGAGAGATATTTGAGTTAGCTGGGAAGGGTTGTGCATTGCATCACTGGGTCCATGATGTCTTTCTTCAATACCGAGAATCATTAGCAAAAATGACCTCAATAGCATATGTATTGACCCGGTTTCTGCCTAAAGTTGTAAGGAGGGCTTCTTTCTTTACACCCTTTATCTTTACAATTCTTTTTCATTCTTCAACCCCTTCAATGCTTACCAATACGTCATCACTAGCACCTTGTTGTGATTGTTCCAGTGCTAGCTTAAGTACTTGGTCGTCATTCAGCTACGTTCACATTCTTTCTCCATCTTTCCTAGGACTTCTAATTCTATCTAGGGAATTGTCCTTGGGAAGATTCCATCGGCTCTGATGAATCATTGGACTAAACCTATTCCTACCACCCTTTTGTCACCACATTCGTCGTGAATTAAGCGTGTTTTGGGAAGGAATTGCCACCATGAAAAATCATTGAAAATCACTTAAGGTACTTGTGATATTGAAATCAAAAGTTTTGTACCTTAGGTGTTTTGTTCATCAAAAACGCTCCCCCTTAACACGTGCTTTACACATATTAAGTTGGATAATCGTTAAGTCTTTTTCATCTTTTAGCCAAGTATCATTTAAATCTCCTTAATCCCATTTTCTCCCCTTATCCAAAATGTTAACCATTAATATTTGGGATATTGAATGGATTAACCGGTCTTTGGGTAAAAATGAAATCGATGTTTAGCCATAGAACATGTCCATGCTCCCCCTTAAGTTAATAAGGGATAGTTGTAGTGCTTTAGTATGATATATTTTGAAAGATTTAGAATCTCGTGAGAAATTCTTGAAAAATTATCATACTTTAACACTACATCAAGCCGTACAAGCACAATATTCACAAATATACATATTCACAATTGAAAACCAATATAAAGTGGACCTGAAATGTACGACCCATTAGATGGATCGTTGCAGTAGCTTGTGGTGCACTAGATATGGTCTACCACCAACGAATCTTTCCAAGCTCCTCATCAATCTACGTTCACGGAGCTTTTGATCAATCTTCTTGATCACATAATTCGCCATCTGCTGATAACCCTTATGCCAATCCTCAGTCATCTCTGGTAAAGTCCCACCCGAATTAAGATGCTCCAACTTTCCTCTGACTTGTAAAAGAGTCCCATCACTATACTTATAAAGCTCACCCACCCTCATAAACTTCATTAACCCTCGACTGTTCAAGTAGAAAATGCCGTAATTCGGGACAGAAATGCCGGTATAGGGACATCTATCTACATGTTGAGGTAACACTTGATTCACTGGACGGGTTAGGTTAAGCTTCCTTTGATAGCTTTCGACTCCCAACTGAAGATCTTCAACTCGTTTCTTGATAACAACGCTTCGTGTGAACATACGAAGTGCTGTATTCAAGGCAATGATGTCTTCGCGAGGAATATGTGTGAGTTGATCCCGGGTCATCATAAGCAGCATATCTTCGATATCCTCAAGGCGAATGATAGAGAAGTCTCCCTGCTGGATTTTGTATTCTCTGTCATCCTCCATTTTCAGACGAATCTCTGTCACATGATAATAGCCATTCTTGGCTTCGGTTTTCAGCCCTAAAATGCCGGAGATGCGAATATCGGATCTAACATTGCTTCCTGAATTGGCTAAGCAGCAACCCCTGTACGCCCTTCGGACTCGTTCGTCTCAATGAGATGCACCTATAACAGCATACATATCATAATTACAATTTACCTTTGGGACCCAGAGTCGGTTTACCTTTTCCTCAATAAAGGGTATTGTTCCCCAGTTGGCAGCTTTCAGCAAGGTCAGGGAGGTTGCATACTTTGATGACCCTTTCAGAAGATACACTAGATCATTGGTGACGAAGAAGTCAAGAGCGATCTGATTATCTTGAGAAGGATCAAGTGGAGGTGGAGCTCTTTCTGATTCATGAAGACCTGGCCGTTGAACGGTATTCAGAGCTTTCAGGATCTCATCGGCATAATACTCGAACTCCATTCGGGTTAACCGGGTTTTGGCGCGAATTCTCTTATCCTTCAGCGCTCTCTTCACCAACGATGGAGTAACCGAAGTCTTATACTCATGAGCCAGAAATGCACATAAGTCAATCGGACTGCGGATACGGAGATACAAAACATCTTTGTCAGCGTCTGTGAACGGATCATATTGCACCGCTGCCGTGATCCAAGCCTGTGGCGGTGCAGTCTCGTCAATCTCCAACGTGTCTGCCCAGTCCCGTGTGCTTGATTCAAGAACAGTAGATTGAGGTTCTTGTTGTAGAGGATTAGAAACGTGAACATCTGTTGGTTCTGATTCAGGCATCTCTGCAGTGTCATGGACGGGTGAGTGTTGTGCAGCTTCAGGTTCAGTTACCGATTCTGCAATCACAGGAGCAACAACAATAGAACTAACAGGGTTAGTGGTAACAGGTATAGATACAGCAATAGATGTACCAGGAATCGATGACGCTGCAGTAGCATTCACATCGTGGCGCCACTTGGATCGTCTTGATTCTGTTGAGGTAGATTTTTCCTTTGCCACTGTATCTTTCTTAGACTTGGTTCCAGACTTAGCAGGTTTCTTTGAGCTGGCAACCTTATCCCCCTTTTCTGGCTGTTTACCCCCATCATCATCCTCATCCCTATCCTCGTTGCTCCCTTTAGCACTCTCCTCATTACCATCACCACCATCATTACCATCATTATCATCATCATCCTCATCATCATCATCATCCTCATCATCATCACCACCATCATCATCTTCTCCTTCTTCTTCTTCTCCTTCTTCTTCTTCTTCTTCCTCTTCTTCTTCACCAGTACCCTCTTCTTCTTCACTTTCTTCTCTTTCTTCCTCAGGCAGAATGTGATAGGGTACCACACTTCCAAACATCTTGAACAACTTATCATCCTCCATGATAGCGTCATTCAGGGATTTATAGAGTGTCCGTTGAATCTTAGATTTATCAAACGATCCAAGTTCCCTCATACGAGCTTTGAGGATCTTCTTTAGCTCAAAATCCGTCAAGTCATAGGCAATTTTGTAGGAGGATTTAGAAGGGTTGGATGACTTGATCATCAAGTTATCAGCAGCGAGTGTCTTCAAATCATCACGCAGTTTTGGCATAAGGGATTCAACGGATTCTTTCACTCTCTGCTCAATAGAGGCTTCAAGAGTTTCTTTCTGCTCTTTATAGTTATCCTTAATAGCTCGGAGTCTTGTAATTCGTGCTTCATACCTATCAGCTTCAGCCTTTTTGACCCGAGCAAGTTCTTCTGCATGAGCTTTACGTGTAAATTCCATATCTGCAGCGAACTTAGCAAGCATCTCTTCTTGGGCTTTCTTAGATGCTTCTTCACTTTGCACTCTTCGAAGTAGCTCTTGGCGAAGATTATCCATCTCTCTTTTTTGATTATCCGTGTGTTTGTCCAACATCTCTGCCATGACGAATGCAGCCATTGAAGATGTTCCAGAGCTACTTTAGGAAGGTTGAAGAGGCTCGGTTGTTACTACGGTACTAAGGATGGGAGTTATCGGTGGAGGAAGAAATGGTGTTGAAACCGGTCGGGTTGGTAAGGGTTGTATTGGTGGAGGTTGAGTTACTAAGGGTTGAGTAGGTACCATGATTGTAGGATCACCGGACTCCTTTTCAACACTTGCTGAAACGGGGATGGATATCTCCTTTGAAGTAGAATACCGTTCGGGTGATCCAAACTCATCAACATCATCTGGTTCCACGTACTCTTCTTCAATATTCATCTGAGCACCCGAACCACTACCACCCGTATCTCTCCTACTCCTTTCAAGAGCTATCTTCATTGCTTTTCTCTCAGCCTTGTTAAGAGTAGGATCATCAATATCTTCTTCATCATGGAGAACTAACTCATCAGCCGTACCCTTTCCCTTCTTAACTGCAGTCTTCTTCTTTTTGGCTTTGGGTTCAGGTAAAGCTGTTTGTTTCCGTTTACCTTTGCTCTTAACCGTGGTAGACGAGTCTTCACCTGCTAGAATGCTTGCTCGTTGATTCTCATTTTCTTGTAGCAAGTTCTTGTAATCATCAGATGCGATAATCTCATCGGTCAGAAGATGACTGGGAATGGGACCAGGAATAACCGTATTCGAATGAGTCTCCTGCCTTAAGTCTACCAAATCATCATCATCTATCGTGTGGTGACGACTACCTGCACGCTTATCAATAGATGCATTGTTTTCCATAAAGTAATGTATGATCAGCTTAATGAACCTAGGGTACTGGTAACTTTTAACCTTACCCTTCGTGTTTGTGAAGAGTTGAAAAGTAAACTCCTCCCACAGCAATGATGCATAATCAATACCCATACCTTTGAACATACCATAAAACATCTTGATGATTGGTGGACGAACAACATCAAACCCAGTTGTTTTGGGTGTGAAACATCGGCTTAGAATCCCAAAAATAGCTTTCCATGGTTGACCAACTTTGGCAGTAGTAAACTCAGACACGGTTCGTATGTCAAGACATCCAATGGCAGTGAACATTTCCATGATCTGGTCCTTAGTCGGGTTGGCTGAGTATGATAGGCCTTTGAGTGTCGGCCGAAATCCAAAGATCTTCCTGAAGTCCGACACAGTAAGCGTCTGCTGCTTGTTGTCCAAGGAAAATGTGATTTTGTTCGACGTTCTCTCTTTGTTAGCCCAGAACTCGTAAAGGTAGTCATAGGGCACTGAAGCACTTCTCCGTAGCGCATGCTTTAGATGAGATTTATCAAGGATGGTTGTACCTACCTTAAATCCATTATGGGTAGAATGAGATACCTCCTTCAAACGGAAGTTGTTTGGAAGAAACTTTAGAGTCTTGGCTTCGTCAATGGTGGTGGCTCTGGCGTCTTGTATTTGTTGTACTGTAGGGTTAGTCATCGTCTCTGCTTAAGATAAAACACAAAGGTTGAAACATACAAATATGAATATAATTATGATTTTAAACCTAAGCATTGAACATATGACCTAATCCCTTAAGCTTGTAAAACATTCAAACATCTTCTATTCGGAATAAACATACAATTCGGAATAATTTCCTATCCGGAATAAACCATTATTCGGAATAAACCTCCTATTCGAAATAATGTTCCTATACGGAATAATTATCCTATGTGGAATATTTGGTCTATTCGGAAAGATAGTCCTATGCGGAATAAATTCTCTATTCAGAAAGATCAATCTATGCGGAATTAAATTTTTATTCGGAATAAAAATCCTATTCGGAAAGATTTCTCTATGCGGAATAAAATACTTATTCGAAAAGTTTTGGCCTATGCGGAATATTCATTCTATTCGGAAAAATGCTCCTATGCGGAATGTTCATTCTATTCGGAAAAAATGCTCCTATGCGGAATGTTCATTCTATTCGGAAAAAATGCTCCTATGCGGAATGTTCATTCTATTCGGAAAAAATGCTCCTATGCGGAATGTTCATTCTATTCGGAAAAAATGCTCCTATGCGGAATGTTCGTTCTATTCGGAAAAAATGCCTTATTCGGAAAGATCATTCTACTCGGAAAGTTCAAACAGTTACGATTTTTTCTAATTAGGCACTAATTCGTTTGATTCAAGAGTTCTAAAGGCCATATCAGTTCATTTGTTCTATTCCGAATAAATCCCAGGCAAAACCCCCAATTTAATTAAACCCTAATTTAAGCAGAAACTTAAATTGATTGATTCTGATTAAAAAGAGATAATTAACTTGAATTGAATGAATGTTAAGCCGATTTAATACCTTTGGAAGATCTTGATCTAGAAGATTGAATGAAAGAAATTGTTTGTGTGTTCGTGTGTTTGTTAATGGCGGGCAAAAGGGAAAAACACAATCAGAATAGAGAAAGAAAAAGAAGAGACGGGGGGGATGAATTTGACAAGGTCAAAATTTTACAAGTTTGACACCTTGCCATGTTTAATCCCTCAATTTTTCCTCTTTCTACAATCAAAATTCTTTTGTTTTTTAAGATTTAATTCTTGTCATTTTTGACCCTATCTTATGTTAAATTCCCGAGCCTTAGAGACTAACCTATCTTAACACACGCACAAATCTATTCACGACAAACTTATGAGAAACAACAAGACAAATGCCAAAGCAATCCAACCATTAACCATTGAGCTTTTTGAATTTCCTTGAAAACTTTTGAAGATCTTTTTGATGTGAAAGATGATGTAACATTTTCTCCCCTTTAAACGATGACCCGTTTTCTATTTAAAGAGCTGTAGTCATTGTTTAACGAGGCACATGATGATAACATTTCCAATTAATATCTTGAAAAGTTTGATTCGTGGTGTCAATAAGATTTCTCTTATTTTAACAAATTAATGCACTGAGACGTACACTAATTCGTGTTAGACCAAGTTATAAAGTAAACTTGATCCCTTTGCATGATTTGGCTTGTAAATCATGCCCGAGAAAATTAATTCCCGTTCTGAGCCAACGTTTTCCAAGGAAATACGTGACTTTAATATGAAAACCGGGTTGCAGTCTGAAATAACTACAAGCCATAATGGCCATGTTTTAAAAATGTACAACTTTTATACGGACTCTATTTATGGCACCGTGTCAATATTGATCGACATTTCTAAGGCCGTAAATATTACCGTACTAAAAGACATGCCCGATTTAAAAACGAAAAATATTTTTGGTTTTTCTTGATTTTATAATTTTTATGGTTTTTGTAGTTTTTATATTTTTTATGATTTTTGTTGGTTTTATATTTTTGTATTTTTCTTTTGTGGTTTATATATTTACGATAATATACATGATCACGAACAAAGGATACTCTGAATAGTTTACCACCACTATTCAGCTGATTCTTCTGCCAACTCTTTGAGAGTCGTTGGAGTGAATGATTTCATGCCAAGCTTGTCGATCAAAAACTCGATTCGTCCTCGATCTAAGGCTTTGGTGAACATATCCGCCAGCTGGTACCCAGTAGTGACAAAATACAGCTCGATCACTCCGTTCTCCACCTGCTCTTTAATGAAATGGTAGCGAATGTCTATGTGCTTGGCCCGGGAGTGTTGAACATAGTTGTAGCAAAGGGCAATGGCGCTCTTGTTGTCACAATACATCGGGATTTTGTTAAAACCCAAACCGTAGTCAGTTAATTGTGATCTCATCCAAAGGACTTGAGCACAACAACCGGACATGGCGATGTATTCAGCCTCCTTGCTAGAAATTGCAGCGCTTTTCTGCCTTTTTGAAGACCAACTGATCAATCTATCTCCAAGGACTTGCACAGATCCAGAAGTACTACGCCTCGTGTCTTGACATCCAGCATGATCGGCATCTGCGTATGATATTAAAGCAATAGTGGAATCTTTCGGATACCATAGACCACGATGAAGTGTTCCTTTTAGATACCAAAAGATCCTTTTCACAACATGTAGGTGCTTTTCGGTAGGCCGAGCCTGATACCGGGCACACATGCATACAGCAAATTGTAAATCAGGCCTGCTAGCAGTCAGATATAGAAGGGTGCCGATCATCCCACGGTAAAGTTTTGGATCGACAATAGTCCCATTCCTATCTTCATCTAACTTGGATTTCTCCACCATTGGAGTGTCCACGGGGTCACAATTATCAAAGTTATATTTCTTTAAAGATTCTAGAGCATATTTGGATTGATTAATAAAGATGCCTCTGGGATTTTGAGAAATCTGTAATCCTAAGAAAAATGAGATTTTTCCCATCATTGACATCTGAAAGCGTGTGGACATTATCTTCACAAATCGATTTGACAATTCTATGTTAGTGGCAGCAAATATTATATCATCAACATAAATTTGTACTAGAATCATGTCGTTGCCTTCCTTGAGAGTGAATAGAGTGGGGTCCACCTTGCCTTTGGAGAAGCCTTCCGAGATGAGGTATGTTGAAAGAAGATCGTACCACGCGCGTGGAGCTTGTTTCAACCCATAGAGAGCCTTCTTAAGCTTGTACACATGATTAGGAAACTCCGTGCTAACGAACCCATCCGGCTGACGAACATAGACCTCTTCCCTTAGTTCACCGTTCAAAAATGCCGTCTTCACATCCATTTGATAGACGATCATGTTCATATGAGCAGCATACGCAAGGAACAGTCTAATAGCCTCCAATCTTGCCACTGGAGCAAAAGATTCTTCAAAGTCTATACCCCAGGCTTGTTTATATCCTCTAGCGACCAATCTAGCCTTATTCTTCAATACTGCACCCATCTCATCGAGTTTATCCTTATAAACCCATAACAAAGTAAGGATGTTAACCTTGTCAGGGAGAGGAACCAATTCCCATACTTCAAGTCGTTGGAATTCATTTAGTTCCTCCTGCATGGCTTCAATCCAAGATGATTGAGTCATAGCCTGCTGCCAATTTTTAGGTTCAACTTCAGAGAGAAATGCATCAAAGTAGCAATATAGTGCACTCTCTTGTAATTGATGGCGTGTAGAGACTGGTCTATCTAGATCTCCAATGACATTCCTAATTGGGTGATCTTTTGTCCATTTGGTACTATGATTTTCAATCCTAGGTGGTCTGGAGTGAACAATAGAAGGAGCTTCTTCTGAGGTAGACGCGGCTGAAGGGTTTTCAGGGAACAGTATACCAAAGAAAGGAAGCTCTTTTAAGTGAGCATATTCCAAATCGTGATCAGTAGAATCCTCTTCCACATCATTAGGCACAAGTAGGGTGATGATTCAGGTGTAGTTTGAGAATCACTTGGTAAAGGTGCATCCGGTTCAATGTTAACTTGAAGATGCATTAGATAAAGGTTCATTAGCTTGAGCAACCACTTCAGGGATTGGAGCGATCACTACAGGTGCTGGAACTTCATCAGTCGGGGGATCGAAGAATTCATCAAACAACGGTTGAAACAGTTTATCCCACTCGGGCCTTGTTGGTGGTAAAAATGATGTAGAAGTAGGATTATTGGGAACTAATCCAGAACTAATAGCACCGGTTCCCATCTCATGAAGTGCGGGTTCAGAGCTGTGTTGCTCAGAAGCCATCGCTGTCAGCTCATCGAAATCTGCGTCCATAGTTTCTACAATCTTGCCAAGACGACGGTTGTAAATTCGGTATGCTTTCTTGGACGGTGAGTAACCAATGAAAGTACCTATATCGGCTTTCGGTTGAAGCTTACCCAAGTTCTCACTATTAATGTTTGGATAACAAAGAGCACCAAACACATGAAAAAATGAAACATCGGGTTTACGGTCATGTAGAAGCTCATAAGGTGTTTTTCCATGGCGTTTCCGAATGATAGAACGGTTTTGGGTGAAACATGCAGTAGATATAGCCTCTGCCCACAAGAACAATGGAGCGTTCGCATAAATAAGCATAGTCCTAGCAGCTTCCATAAGTGTACGATTCCGTCTTTCAACGACACCGTTTTGTTGTGGAGTGCGTGCAGCGGATGTTTCATGTGAGATACCAACTCCTTCATAGTAATCACGAAGAGTCTGGTTGACGAACTCTGTTCCATTGTCTGTACGAATACGGCGGACAGTAGTATTCAAACGTACCTGAATGAATTTCAGAAAAGTGATGATAGCCTTCGGTGCTTCATCCTTTGTACGTAGAAATCTAACCCATGTAAACCTGGAGAAATCATCCACAATAACCAGAATGAATTTCTTACCGCTCACACTTTCAGTTCTCATTGGCCCATAAAGATCCATATGCAAAAGATGAAGTTTTTCTTGATTGGTGTCTTCAGCTTTGGGCTTGTAAGATTTCTTGGTACTTTTCCCCCTTGAACACGCGGAACATAAATGGTCCTTGTGGAATTTAAGCTTTGGGAGACCACGAACTAATTCGTTTTTAGCCAGATGATTAATAGCATCAAAGTTAAGATGAGATAATCTGCGATGCCATAACCATGACTTGGTCTTAGATGCTTTAGAGAGAAGACATACTGGAGAGGCGGCCATCATGTCTTGTAAGGACAAGGTATAAAGATTTGCACCACGAGATCCCTTCAACAAATCTTTTCCTTCCAAGTTGCGGATGAAACAAGTGTGTTGTCGAAAAGCAACCTCAAGGTTGGAATCACAAAATTGTCCTACTGAGAATAAATTATGACCAAGACCTTCTACATAGTATACCCTTGAAATCGTAACGTTTCCAATCTGATATTCACCATACCCCCATTATCTTTGCAATATGATCATTCCCGAATTTAACCGTACCAAGAAACTTGCTGACGAAATTTCGGAGCATCGAGCGATCTCCAGTCATATGCTTTGAACAACCGGAGTCCAAATACCACAAGATGATTTGGACCACCTAAAAATATCACCACACGAAGACAATGTAGAGGTATCGGAATCTGAGTGTTCCTTGTTATTAGCAGGTACAGATTTAATAATCTTAGATTTGCTAACTCTAGGTTTCTTAGATTTCCTAGCCTTCTTCTTCCTAGTTGGTGGTGTAGATTCTAGTTGGCTTAAATCCTGAGGTATTTCTGCACTAATAGGAACTATAGTGGGAGCTGACCTATTTAAAGGGCGCTGTTTCCATACTTGAGTGCGAGTGTTCCTAACTAAAGGACGCTCAGACCTAACCTCAATGGATGCATTCCTAGTTAAAGGGCACATTTTTCCATCTAATGTAAAGGTCCTACCAGTGGGACGCCATTGCCAGCCAACTTGGGCACGAGTTCTACCTGTTGGCTTCCATTCAAGACCATTCCTAATGGCATTCATTTCATTCACATGATCATAAAGACACAAATCATGACGTTGGGAAAACATACATTCATTACAATTCCAACAATTCAAATTAGAATTCACGAATGGTTTAGGCTTCTGCACAGGCGCAGAGCTTTTAGTCTTAACATGATTCTCTTTATTTAAAACTGAACTAACATTCCTATGGTGAGCTTCTACTTTCTTCTTTTTGGCACTACTAGTGGAGGGCTTGATCTTATCTTTCTTGAGTGGCGATCCTTTAGCCTTAGTAGTCTCTTTTAATCCTGTAGAAGGCAAAGTTGGAACATTAGCAACAGATTTTAAAGGTGCCTTACTTGATTGTGCCAATGACAGGTTTGCTCCTGGAGTCTTATTGAATGGAGTTACAGCAATGGGCCTATTAGTAAGTAGTGCTGTACCTGGTGTACCTATGTATTGCAAATATGCTAAGCAATATTGAACTCGCTTAATATATTCATGAGCCGAATAATAGTAGCTACTTGAGGGATCTAAGGCAGAAAGATCGTCTAAGATATCCCTAACAAGATCTACATGCTTAATGGCATTCCTCATATAATCATCGTAGGTAACCGGGTTTCTCTTATGAAGCGGGTTCTTATAAAGCACTACTGACTTGGTTCTTGGAGCACTAGTGGACGGTGCAGAGTCGGTAGCTAAGTTATCAACCACTTCTTCTTGGGTGAGAAGAAGTGTCTCCTTTAACTCGGCCAAAACCATGTTTTTGTCAATGAGGAGGATGTTTAAGTCAGAGATTTCCTCACACTTTTGGTTCAATTGTTCAACATAAAATTGTTGCTGTGCCGCATTAAAAGCGAAGCGTTCTTCTAATGAACCATAAAGTTTGGACATTCCCTGTCTTGCACGATCCATCTTCCCTAGAATAGACGAAAGTCTAATTTCTAAGGCCTGGTTTTTAGACTCTGCAGCCTCTAGTTCCAATTTTAATGTTTCATTTGATGACACATCTCTCTTCAATCTCATGATCTCTTCCTCTAATGCCTTAACAATTGCAATCATCTTGTCACTCGTCTCAACACCGTTTTCACAACCATTTGATATCAAAAGATCCTCATTTTGAGTTTGTTGTTTTAATTCTAAAGATATACAATGTTGTTCTAGTTGATTAAAGCGTTTTGAAAGTAAATTGTAAGAATCTTGTAGCTTTAAAAACTCAGCGTTAGATTCGTGACAAGAATGATTATCTACCTCATTTACAGTATTAGCAACATTTACAGAGAGATCACAAACATCATTACATATATGCACAGCATCACAATTAATCATAGCGGATGTAAGCTCATTCGAATAATTAACATTTACAGTAGTAAGCACATCACACGAGATTACTGCAGACAAGAATCGGTCATATTCGGTTAAAATCTTTTCTTTTTCAATTAGTTGTAGTTCGTAAGCGGTGTCCATTTCATAAAACACTTTTTGAACTTCACCAATTTCAAACACAAGATTTTCCTTAAGAGATGCAAAAGTTCCTTTTAGACTTTCGACAAACGGATTGATCTCATTTTTAAACACCTCGTTCATGTGTTCGAAAGCCCATTCTCCGGCGTTTAAGCCATTTGAAGTCGTACATTCCAAAATGACCTTGTCAAAATTAATAAAGTATTGATTAATCTCTTGCAAGTTTAACCATACAGTGCTAACAGGTGGAAGATTCTTTGGAATTTCCTTAGGACCTTCCATGTTGACAAGTGTAGGAAATGCACTAGGGTTTTCTTCCTCTAACATGTAGGTTGGTGCTGTGATGAGATCTTTGTCCATATGGAAGCGAATTCTAAAATCCGTTTTTGCAAGCTCCTTATTCATTTTAAAATAATCACACTCGGGATATTTTGCAGAATTATATGACCGATCCTCATCAACTAAATCCTTACTTGTTCGATCATCAAAAATAACAATCGGGTCTAAGACCAATCCTAATTGGGTTGTATTATAAAGCCTAGGACTATGTCTTAAAGCTTGTTTTGCATATCGTGGGTTAGGGGGAAGGCCTTTTTGACGTGATAAGTTAAATTCTCTAAACGAAGCATCAAATAAGTGCACTAGTTGAGAAGCAGCGTATTGTCTTAAAAGCAAATAATCTAGACTTCTAATCTTATTAGTAGCATTAATCTCGATTTCATTCTTCTTAGACTCGAGTGATTCAAAATCCGTTTGAAGTTTTTGAAAATTAGTGACCACTAACTCCTTTTCTTTAAGTTCATTAGACAGATTTGCTCTTAAGTTTTCTATTTCTTGCAAGTGACCCATTTGTTTGTTTCGAAAGTGATCATATTCGGGATTAGTTAGAACACTAGACGAAGGCACTAATTCCAAGGTTTGAACTTTCTCATTGCTTAAGGCAAGCTCATCAGACAAATTCTTATTCTTAGCTAGGGTTTCTAAGAGAGCAGCATTCATTTGGCTAAGTAATGTAGCAGGAACCATGACCAAATCTTGTTGAGCAGGAGTAGGCGTATGCGAAATGGCTCCCGGTTGTGATTCACTCAAAGTCTGGGGACTCACATTGATATTGCTATCATTGTTTGCCTCCTCATTTGAACGACTCACCACCGAAGACTCATTCGAATCAGCACTCTCTTGCACAACTTGATGTGGTTGAATACTAGCATCAGTGGTATTATCGGTGGTATTAATAAGTACCTCAGATCTCTTTTATGGCCCTAAGCTAGAGATAGTTGCCATGAGAGCAGCCTTTGCAGATTGAAAGTCATCACAGTCTGAGTCATACGCATCAAGATCATCGGCTTGGTAAGCTGCATTATGTGTAGTGACAACGTCTTGTTCAGCAATCCCTGGATCAGCAAGAAATGCAAGCTCCTCTTCATCAAGTTCCCTTCCTTGTGCCTGAGCATTCACCAGATAGATCTTCTCTGCAAACCATTGTCCATCCCTTCTCCTCTTGGGTTTCTTACAATCCCTGGACATGTGACCTTCTTCCTTGCAGTTGTAGCATGTAATCATTCTCAACTTGCCTGTGGAATTAGCCCGTGGAGCAGGATTGACCATTGGAGCAGTATTGACCGTGCGAGCATTGGTAGTTGATGTGGTAGGTCTCCCCTGATATGGTTGAATAGGTTGAACCATTACCCTGCCATTCTCAATTGTAGCTTGTTGGCGAGAATTGGATGAATTCCTTAACTGATTGTTGGTAGGAGCTGATCCTCTAAATCCTCGTTTGCTTAAAGTCATTGTGAGATAAGCAGACATAGTGGTTAACACTTCAACTGGGTCAGCACCTTGTTTGAATACAGGAATGGGGACTTCCTCATCATCACAGTACATTGCTTGGTCTTGATGAGCTGTATAATCACTAGAAGGAATACTCATTTGATCAGGGTAGCTTGTTGGATATGCTGCATTCTCTTGATAAGAAGAATATGAAGATTGAGCATAAGGTGCAATACTTGCTGGGTGAGGTTGTGTAGCATATTGTGATGAAGGTGCACTGAACCGATATTGTTGCTGATGTGAAGTGGATGGTTGCGGTAGAATCGAGTATTGGGGAAAGGTTGGTGTTATGTAAGGTGATGGATGATAGGCTTGATGTCCCAAAATATAAGGAGTGTTGTTGTGAGACAAGCTTGGTTGATTCTCCATCAAAGCTAATGAATCAGGGTACATACCTCGAGGCGAACGGTGCATGATCACATGTTTCTCATGCTGCTGAAGGAAAGCATAGAGTTGATCCAAATTGCACTTATGCAAATCCCTGGTTAACTTAACATCGATAATATACTCACCCCATTCAACTTGAGGTAAAGTATTCAAGAATTTGGTGTTAACCTGGAATGGAGCAATCACGAGATTGTATACATTCAGATCATTCATGAGAGTGGTGAATCTGAAGTAATAATCGTGAAGCGTTTCCCCTGGGTTGTAAGTGAATCTATCAAACAGATCATACAACTGACATTCCCTTTCCTGTTTGGTGAGAGACGTACCTTGTAGCAACACCTTAAGACGTTCCCATAAATCCTTTGCCACCGTATACTGACTTACCATCCGATAGATGTCATGTGGAAGAGCTTGGAGAATGGTTTGAAGAGCCTTTTCGTCTGCATCTGCAATGAGTTGTTGTGCCGGTGTGAGTTCTTCAAATTCTCTTGGTCGAGTCACATTGTTAGCCACGATGGTACCATAGTCAAGTGGACCATTTAAAATTGACTTAACCATAAGCCTCCCATAAACCGGTTTTCCCTTAAGGTAAGACATCATCCGGCCTTGCCATGCTTCAAAAACTTCTTTAATGAGCATTGGAGGGCGATTATCCGTTCCCGTGATGACGGAAATATCCGTAAGGGATGTCATCTGAGGCATTACTGAATTCGGATTCATTTTGTCAACTTCAAGAGACAAAGATTATCGGTTGATCGAGCAGTGAAGTAAAGCTTGTGAATTGTGTTGAGTTTTTGTTGTAAGAAACCAAGATTAAATCCTCTAAAGAATCGTCGAAAAAAACAAGCAAAATAACCCTTGATTCGGAACTTTTCTGTTGATTCGGAAGATTTGGCTTGGAATACCTTGATTCGGAACTTTTGGTTCGGAAGTCTTGATCCGGAACTTTCCCTTGATCCGGAACTTTTCCCTTGATCCGGAACTTTCCTTGATCCGGAACTTTCTCCTTGATTCGGAACATTCCTTGATCCGGAACTTTCTCCTTGATCCGGAACTTTCCTTGATCCGGAACTTTTGGTTCGGAACTTCCTTGATCCGGAACTTTCCTTGATCCGGAACGTTTGGTTCGGAACTTCCTTGATCCGGAACTTTTGTTGATCCAGAACTTTTCGTTCGGAACTTTTGGTTCGGAACTTTTGGTTGATCCGGAACTTTGGTTGATCCGGAACTTTTTGGTTCGGAACTTTTTGGTTCGGAACTTTGGTTGATCCGGAACTTGTTGGTTCGGAACTTTTACTGGGTAATCAGAAGGTTGTACGATGAACAGTCGATCAATAAAAATGAAGATTAAACCCAGATTTTTACCAAATAACCCAAAAAGTTTTGTGATTTCAACAATAATAAGTAAAAACTAATACTTATCCACTAATCCCAATCACAAAAACACCAAAAACTCCAAGAATCAAGATGATCTTCTTAAAGAACACTAATACAATCAAAAACTAAAAAACCACACAAATCATTACCTTAAATCACCCCATAGCTCTTGATACCATATGTAGAATCTTGATAACCTATGAATCTATGAAGTGGGTTGATGTTTTCTAGAGAGAGAAACTAGAGAGAGAAAGTGAGAGAAAATGTGTGTCTTCTTTATTAAATGAAAACATGAAATGAACAACAACCAACCCCTTTCCATGGTGGAAAGGGGTATTTATACTTCCAAGCAACATTGGGCTTGGGCCGGTCCATGACAAGCCCATGGACCGGTTCTTACTTAACTTAATAAGTAACAATTAACTATTTGTTAAATACGAGCTATTACAACATAAATCATATTGTGGAGTGACCGATACTTCTAATATACGTTAAAACGTATTTCTAACATCAGACTTTGAGTGAACCACAACCGGGAGCTATTACGACTACCAATTCGTCTGCTCAATCTGATTTGGTTATGGTCCCGGCATCTTTGCTTAGCCAAATGAATAATGCGGTCTGTGAAACCCTCAATGTTAATCAGACTTTATCTGCCGAGCTTGCTTTGCATAAGGACAAGGTTAAAACCTTGGAATTAACTCCTGTGTCCACTACCTTAACCAATCCTGAATTTGATAGGTTTAGGAAAGTTCAAATGGACAATCTGCTAGAAATTGAGAGTTTAAGAGCAAATATTTCGAATGAACTTAAATAAAAAGAGTCAGTCGTTAATCATTTTCAACAGCTTCAAACAGATTTCGAAATTCTTGAGTCCAAACATATTGAAATGGAAATTAAGACGTCTGAAATAATAAAAGAAACGGAAATTAAGATTTTAAAACAATACGTTGCTTCACATCTAGTACACTTGTTTCATGCATCATTTAAAGAGTTCAATCTATTGCGTCTAATAGACCTACCACCTAACCCGGGGTATGCAAAGCAAGATCTTCACCACAACCCACGACTTTATGATTCAACCAAGTTAGGATTTGTATTAGATCCGATTGTGTTCTTGAATGATTATGAGAGTATGACACCATATGAAGAGAAGCGGTTAAAATTACTTCCTACATATCCTGAATATGATTATGCTCAAATGAATGCAAAAAATGCTACAATAGATCTTAGAACTCGATTAAATATGCAAAAGAGAACTATCCAAACATCCACTTTCATGCCTACTAGAGAATGCCTTAGTATAATTCCTATACTCGTTAACTCGGACCAACCGAAGGAAATTCCTAAGAATCTTCCACCGGTTAGTACGGTAAAGCTTAGCTTGGAAGAGATTGAGCGATACCTTACCGAGTTTGACAAGGTCATCCTGGAATGTACGACTTCAACGGCTCTAACCGCTGGAAATGGGCGTTCGAACACATGAAAACGGTGTTTGAGTAAGAGATTGTTCCATTTGTGGACCATATTAAACAAGGAGTCTATGATCTAGCGTGTAATCTAAGTTTTGAAATTGGTGAAGTTCAAAAAGTTTTTTATGAAATGGATGATGCTTATGAACAACATTTAATTGAAAAAGAAAAGATTTTATCCGAATATGACCGATTGTTAGAACATATGGTGTCTCTCGAAGTGATGCAAGTTGTTACTTTTAAATATACTCATGAGATTTCATCTACTGTGAATATTTGTGATGATGTGCATGAATCTGTGAATATTATTGAACATGTGAATTCTGTAGATAATCATTCTTGTCATGAATCCAACGCTGAATTTTTAAAGCTTCAATATTCGTATAACATACTTTCAACAAGTTTTAATGAGCTTCAACAACATTCTATATCTCTTGAAATTGAAAATCAATCTAAAAATGAAACTCTTTCAAAGCTAAATGATTGTGGAAACTCCGTTGAGACAAGTGACAAGATGATTCAGATGGTTCAGGACTTAGAGGAAGAGATGATGAGAATTAAGAGAGAATTACTAGAAACAAAAAACAGAACTAGAGGCTGCAGAGACTAAGAATCATGTCCTAGAAAATAGAATTAATTCTTTACTAGGAGAGCGTGAACAAATAAGGCAGGGAGAATCACAAAATTCTGGTTCAATAGAAGAACGCCTCGCGTTTAATGCGACAGAGCAGAAGTCTTTAATTGACAAACTGAACAAGAAATGTGAGGAAACCTCTGACCTAAAAATTCAGCTCATAGACAAAAACATGGTTATAGCAAAATTAAAGGAGACACTTCAACTCAAAGGACGAGAAAGTGTTGATAATCCAGCTACTGTCTCTGCCTCGACCTCTAGTGCTCCCAAAACCTACCCACGTGTGCTATATCGGGATCCAAAATTTAAGAAGAGTCCCACTAAGTTTGCCACATATATGAAAAATGACTTAGAACATGCTGATCTAGCTAGAGAGATTGTTGATGAAATGCGTGAACTAGATCCCACAAGTCATAGTGTATATGAGCTTTTATTATATGTGGATCGCGTTCAGGATTGTTTAGCAAACTTAGAGTACATTGGGCAACCGATATCTGTACCATATAAACAACAAACCACCATTGCCATTACTCCATTCAATAAGAACCCAGGAGCTAAGCCTGTTTTAAACACACCCATCAAGGCTAAGTCAAAATATGTAACTAATGTTCCCTTGGCTTCTACAGGAGTAATTATGTCAACTAAGGCTAAAGGATCTCAAGACAAGAAAGATAGGATCAATCCTTCCACTAGTAGGACTTAGAAGAAGAAAGTAGAAGTGCACCCTAGGAATGTTACTTAAGTTTTAAATAAAAAGAATCATGTAGCTAAGACAAAAGGTTCTCCTTCTGAGTGGAAACCTAAGAAAAATGTGAATTCTAATTCGAAATGTTGGAATTGTAATGAATGCATGTTTTCTCAGGGTCATGATTTATGTCTTGTTGATAACGCGAATGAAATGTATGCTATTAGGAACAATCTTGAGTGGATTCCAACGGGGAAGAAATTCACCCAAGTTGGTTGGCAATGGAAACCCACTGGTAGGACCTTCACTGCTAATGGAACTAAGTGCCCTTTAACTAGGATCACATCCACGGAAGTTAGGTCTCAGCGTCCTTTAAATAGGAACACTAGCACTAAGAAATGGAAAAACTGCCCTTTAACTAGGTCTGCCCCCACTATTGTGCCTACCAATGTTACTATCTCCAGTCAAAAAATACCTCAGAATACTAGACACCTAGAATCTAAGCCAACAACTAAGAAGCAAATTTTGGAAGCCTAAAAACTCTTCTGATAGCAAATCTAAGATAATTAAATCTGTACCTGCTAACTCAGGGAACAATTAGAATCCGATACATCGTCTTTGTTTGGTAATATTTTCAGGTCGTCCAAATTATTCTTTGGTATTTGGACTCGGGGTGCTCCAAACATATGACTAGAGACCGCTCGATGCTCAAAAATTTCATCAACAAGTTTCTAGGAACGGTTAAATTCGGCAACGACCATATTGCGAAGATTATGGGTTATGGTGAATACAAAATTGGGAATGTTACGATTTCAAGGGTTTATTACGTGGAGGGACTTGGTCACAATCTATTTTTAGTGGGATAATTTTTCGATTCAAACCTTGAAGTAGCTTTTCGACAACATACTTGCTTTATTCGCGATCTTGCAGGAAATGATTTGTTAAAAGGTTCTCGAGGGGATAATCTCTACACACTGTCTATTCAAAACATGATGGTCGCCTCTCCTGTTTGCCTACTCTCCAAGGCATCTAAGACCAAGTCATGGTTGTGGCATCGCCGGTTATCTCATCTTAACTTTGATGCTATTAACCATTTCGATAAAAACAAACTTGTTCGTGGTCTTCCAAAACTTAAGTTCGACAAGGATCATTTATGTTCCACATGTTCTTTGGGGAAAAGCACCAAGAAATCATACAAACCTAAAGCTGAAGACACCAACCAAGAACCACTGTATCTTTTGCACATGGATCTTTGCGGGCCAATGCGTACGGCTAGTGTGAGTGGTAGAAAATACATCCTCGTCATAGTGGATGATTTCTCAAGGTTTACATGGGTAAAACTTTTAGCATCCAAGGATCAAGCACCAGAGTATATCATTACTTTCTTAAAGATGATCCAAGTACGTCTTAATGCTACTGTTCGTCGCATTCGCACTGATAATAGCACTGAGTTCGTTAATCAAACTCTACGAGACTATTACGAAAAGGTAGGTATTTCACATGAAACTTCTGTTGCCCGCACTCCACAACAAAACGGTGTCGTGGAAAGACGTAACCGTATACTTATGGAAGCTGCTCGAACTATGTTGATTTATGCGAATGCTCCTTTATTCTTATGGGCTGAAGCAGTGGCAACCGCATGTTATACCCAAAACCGCTCCATCATCCGTAAACGTCATGGTAAAACTCCATATGAGCTACTTCATGGACACAAACCCTATATTTCATTTCTTCATGTGTTTGGTGCACTTTTTTATCCAAATACAAATAGTGAGAATCTGGGAAAACTTCAACCGATGGCTGATATTGGAATTTTCATTGGTTACTCGCCTGCAAAGAAAGCTTACCGGATTTATAACAGTCGTCTTGGCAAGATAGTAGAAACTTTGGATGCCGATTTTGATGAGCTAACAGCGATGGATTCTGAGCAACACAGCTCTAAACCCGTTTTACATGAGATGGGAACCGGTACAATCAGTTCCGGACTAACTCCCAACAATCCTACTTCTCATCATTTATACCACCTACAA
This sequence comes from Glebionis coronaria, assembly GCA_025667525.1. NCBI lineage: Eukaryota > Viridiplantae > Streptophyta > Magnoliopsida > Asterales > Asteraceae > Glebionis > Glebionis coronaria. Next base: position 222,805,534 of record CM046882.1, on the reverse strand, counting down.
GGTCCGAGTGGGACAAGTTATTTCAACCTATGTTTGATGAATTCTTTGATCCACCGAGTAATGGTTATCCAGCACCTGCAGCAGTAGCTCCGATTCCCCAAAGTTGTTGCTCAAGATAATGGAAATCAGTCCGAGACATCTACTGTTACTCTTAAACCAGATGTCCCATCCCCCAACAATTCACAAACTACACCTGAATCATCACCCCCACTCGTTCCTAATGATGTTGAAGAGGATCTCTATGATCACGATTTGGAATATGCTCACTTACAAGAGCTTCCTTTATTTGGTTCAAATATACCTGAAGACCCTACCGGTGTGTCTACCTCAGAGGAAGCTCCTGCAATCGTTCACTCCCAACCACCACGGATTGAAACTCACAACACAAAATGGACAAAGGATTACCCAATCCGTAATATTATTGGTGACATCGATCGACCAGTCTTAACACGCCATCAACTCCAAGAACATGCATTATATTGCTATTTTGATGCATTTCTTTCAGACACTGAACCTAAAAACTGGCAACAAACCATGACTAAATCATCTTGGATTGAAGCCATGCAAGAGGAACTTAATGAATTCCAACGTCTTAAAGTGTGGGAATTAGTTCCTTTACCCAGTAACGTTGAAATCCTTACATTGTTGTGGGTATATAAGGTTAAACTCGATGAGTTGGGTGGAGTGCTGAAGAACAAAGCTAGATTGGTTGCTAGAGGTTACAAACAAGCTTTGGGTATTGACTTTGAAGAATCCTTTGCTCCTGTTGCACGATTGGAGGCTATTAGACTATTCCTTGCTTATGCTGCTCATATGAACATGATCGTCTACCAAATGGATGTTAAGACGACATTTCTCAATGGTGAATTAAGGGAAGATGTCTATGTAAGCCATCCTAATGGATTCGTCAACTCAGAGTATCCTAATCACGTGTACAAGCTCAAGAAGGCTCTTTACGGGTTGAAACAAGCTCCACGCGCGTGGTACGATCTCTTATCGTCGTATCTCATCTCTAAAGGCAAAGTGGACCCAACATTATTCATTCTCAAGGAGGACAACGACATGATACTGGTACAAATTTATGTTGATATAATATTTGCTTCTTGATTGTAGAGTTTTACCACACCTTTAGGAAAAGGAGGGTAAATAGGGAAAGTATTAAGTGATGATTTAGGAAAATCAAGCACTAATGACCCAATGAAGTTCGTTTCCCAAGGAGGTATATGTGTGTGACTAAGATGTAAATGATTTGAGATTAATATTGGTTAGAAGGGGATGAGAAAAGAGGATTACGAAGACGTGAAATTAATTACTATGACGACAAAACGTAAAATCGTAAAATGAGCTAAAATAAAAGTTAATTCTAGAAATTACCAAAAATTCACCAAAAATCAAAATAAATAAACTAAGAGTTTACCAATGATCAAAACTTTTTCAAACCTTTTAATTAATTAAATATTCAATTCTTAAATGCTAATTAAAGCCCTAAAAATCAAATTAATTATCAAAAATCCCAAATAAAGATTTTTCAATTGGTAAACCTCTAAAATGACCTAAAAAGATTAAAAACTATTTTTAGAAATTTTTAAACAAACAAAAACTATTTAAAATGATTTAAAAACTATTAAAACTTGAAATAATTATAAAAATTAATCTAAAAGTGATAAAATGATTCTAAAAGTTGCAAAAATCCTATTTTAATGTATTTAAGCTAAGAAAAATGTAAAAAGTTGAAAAATGTGAAATTTGAAAAATAATAATAAAATAATATTAAAAATCCAAAATTTTCAAAAAAATTCTAAAAACTTGCAAACTAGTTTATTTTAACCTAAATAATCAGAATATGAAAGTGAAAAGACCAGAATACCCCTATTGGGCCCTCAAATGGGCCAAAACCAAAAACAGTCCACTTAAATGGGCTTTTTAGCCCAAAAAGTCAAACTTGGCCCAATTGACTTGGAAAAGCCCAATCTGACTCAAAATTTGATTCTAAACACAAAACTCTAAAGGCCCAAAAGCTGAAAGTGAGCTTATCACAACTTATTAAGCAAACAGCTTATCCTTATTGGGCTTTTTAGCCCATTAAGCAATAAGCTAATGCCATAAGCTCTCATTTGACACACAACCTTCTTTTGGGATGCTTAAGAGATCTGTAAAAAGAAATTTTGAAAAAGCACACTCAATAAGCCAGAAATAAGCAAAGTACAATTTCACTAAAAGACAAAATAGTCGGGTTTGAGATGTAGGGCACTTCAGAACTTGATTCAACTTGCAAAATGTCACAAATGAACTCAATAAGCCAAATCAATCAACAAAAATCCAATAAGCAACACCAATAAGCCAGAATGAACCAATAAGCACTTATGAAAAAGTCAATTAAGTTGGTTTTCTAGTCAAACCTAAAAGTCAACACACCAAATGCTCTAGTATGAACAAATGGGTCAAATGATGAGCACCTATTACAAAATCCAAGTTGTTGCTGGTTAAAATAAGCTATTATAGCTTATTGATAAGCTGAAACACAATTAACACTAGTAGTGGCTAGCAGCAGGGGAAAGGAGTTCCCACTGCTTTGACTATTTGACCAAGCTTTTTAGAGAGATTTAGTTGGATTCAAATGGAAACAAGGGCGCCCTTGTGATCAGTGAATCACAAGGAGTCAATATCAAGAAGAAAATCACAATATGATTCACACAATAAGCTTAGATTAGTCAAACAGTCACCAGATATTGCACAGACTTGGGAAAATAAGCAGTTATGAACAAATAAGCAGATATAGCATGAATAAGCCAACCAAATTCAACAGGTTGCATACACAAGCTATATAAACTATGAATAAGCACAAACAAACTTATATCAAGCACTGAAACAAGGTAAAGAACAAGATCAAATCAGATTAAGGTTACTGATATGAACTACAAGAACACAAGCCTAATTTGCTGATCAAATTGACCACAGATCCAAATTCAGGCACTCAAATCTCTTTCCCTGGTGATATTAACTAGGTTTAATCACTTGTTAGCCCTAGTCTATGATTAGATCTAGGTGTCCCTTAAACCTAAGCCAAATTTATCAAGTAAATAAGATTTTATAGCCCTATTTAGAATCTAGATGTTTCAAACCACAAAATATGCAAATAAGTGACCAAGTATATCAGATACACATGTACCAACAGATAGCAACAATAAACAACCACTCAACAATCCACAAATCCTACTTATGCAGTTAAACCAAACACCCCTTAATAATCTGTTTATACAAATTTTCAAAGGATTTTCAAGATTTAACCCACAAATCAAGCTAACAACACCTGAATAACATCAAACCAACACAAGTAAACCAGATTCAACCACAAAATCATAGATTCAAGAACAATCATGCAAAATCACCAAAATTCAGGAAATAAAGGAGAAAAATGAAAAAGGAGAAGGTGCAAACCTCCAAGACCTACATCCAGGCCCTGGATTGTTTGTGCTGAGGTACTAGTAGAACAAGTACCAGCTTCCAATGCTGCTAAGATGAACAAACAATAAAGTGAGATCAAATAACCAATACTTTCTGATTTTTGAAACCCAAGTTTTATTACTTAAAACCTTGCCTCAAAAACCTTTAAACATTAAAATGGAACTCAGAGTAGGCTATTCTAACACCAACTTTTAATAAACAAGAACAAGATTTCATAAATTTCTGAGAATAAAATTTTATTAACTTAAAAAGGGATTACAAAGATTGATAGCCTAAAACTGGAACAAAGGGACTCTCACAGGTTGAGGTCTCCTTTTATAGACAAATGCTAAGCCTACACTGTTCACAAACCCTAGAAGTGAATTTCCTATAATGTCCTTGAGGTCTTCTAGACGATTCTTGGTTGTGATCTGTCCAAAATGATCCAAACCGTTTAAAATAGCTTTGGGATGAAGCTAAGAGTGTGGGCTGTTGATCTTGCCATGTCAGCTTACTTGGAGAGGAAGTTGTGTTTTGATTGGTTGACGTGTTGAATGGTGGGGCCTCTTGGTGAGTGGGGGTGAGGGTTTTTGGTGTGGGATGTGTTTCTGCATGTGTGAATCGCACATGTGCAAGGGTAATTGAAAATTACCCTTTGTTTAAGTGAAGTAATTTCTGGGGGTGAAGAAAGGTAAACAGTAACCTTTTTTATCCGATTTTGGGGGAAAGTCGTGTGTTTGGCGCAATTTCGTTTCAAATGTTTCAATTGCACAACATTAGTCCTTGTTCTTTGGCCAAACATGTATAATAAGAATTTCAGCCCTATAAAACATATTCCTTTGTTATACAAGTTCTGATTTTCACACTTTTGGCATAAAACTTTTCCAAAAGTGTTTCAAGGGTTGTTTTTGCCATTTTTGAATAATTCAAGGACTAATTTTGGACATTGATCTTCAAAGGTCTTCAATGTATCTTTGGCTTCATGAGGGACTATTTATGACAATGTTGAATAGTTGAGGGACTAATCTTGCCATTTCTTCATAGTTGAAGGACCATTTGTGTAATTTTGACAAACTTAAAGGACCAAACTTGTAATTATGATTTCACAAGGGTTTTAAGTGTCATTTCTTCATTCATTGAGGATCAATCTTGCATATCTTCAAGTCTTCAAGGGTAATTGTTGGATAATTCATGAACTACGGCCCGGTTCTTTGTACGGCTTCGTTTCTCGTGTCCGTTTTTCCTTGTTTCTTGTGATCTTTTGTCTTTTTCATGATATCCATACCTAAAATACACAAGTAAACAAACACAAGAATATATATGGTATTTTATGACATTTTTATGCATTTAAAGCCCGAAAAGACCGATGAGATCATGTATAAATGCCATCTCATCACTCCCCCATACTAAGCCATTACCGTGCCCTCACGCAATGCTAGAATAAAGTATCTAAGCATCACCAAAGTTCAACTTTATTAACCTTTATTGAAAAGTAAAGACTTGCAACAATACTATGAAGATGTGTAAGGACATAATGTATGATTTTCATCACGAATGTGACTTTTAGGGTCAAAGAATAGAAACAAGTAAATGTCCCTTTGAGTATATTTCGTCATACTTGATTGTCATACATTCCATTCTAAGTGCAAAAACGAGATCATTTTTGGTACAAGTCACAATGCTAACACTACTCATACGTCCAAATTGTGTAATACTTTTTCTCCCCGCAATCATAGTTATTATAAAAGGAAATGGGTTACTAGCATTTTTTAACTATTTTTCATGATCACAAGTGATTCATATTGACTTATTTGAGTAGCTATTAGTCCGAAAGCAAAGTAGCATGATTTAATCGATAGTTAGCCGAAGGACAAAATCTTTTAAAACGGCTTCTCGTGTATCTCCTTAAGTTCATATCTTGGCATAACTTGTTTCACGATTTGAGACCTTTCTCGGACCGATATTTGGCATGTACTTCATACTTCAAATCTTGGGAAGACGTTATTGAAATTATGGTCTTCTCTTCATATATTTGGAATTTCTTCACTTGACGTTTTTGAGAGATTCTTCATATTTGGACCACGACTTCATCATTATTCTTCAATTTTTATTTTTGATTTTGATATACAATGATCCGTCTCCTTTTCGGACTTGGATATATGTATCCTCATACCTTGTTAGGGTCTTTTTGGATAGAATTTCTCCATGATCTTTAGGGGAGTAATTTCTTTTCGTCGTGTGTCTCGATCCTTCATATTGATTTAGGAATAATGATACTTCACATCATCTTGGATCTTTAGCAACAAAATAGGGCTCCTCATGCCTTGTTAGGGCCTTTTTGGATCATCACCAATCTTCGCGTCCCGCTTCAATAAGTTATGCCTTGGCTATGAACTCTATTCAACCCCGAGCAACTTTTAAACGATCTTGCGCTAGAGGCTAAGTAACCTTTCAAATCGTACGACCTTACTTATTGCAATTATTTTTATTCCTAATGCATTGATCTTATGGGAAGAAAAAGCCACAATTAAAAACATATGAGTTTTTGAAAGAACATATTCATGTTCTACGTTTAGCATGATCACTTGTCTAACTCTATCATCTCTCGTTCTTCTCTATATAAAGACCTCAATTAAAGAGACTCGTGAATACTTAGCCATGCAAGTCAAAATTAAGCCAAATTTGGATTAGCTTTCATTAAGACTATATCAAATCAAAGTTTTGGGTTTTCAAGCCACCTATAGGATCTTGCACTTTCTTGGAATTTCACAAGTTTAGAGAATGCATTTTATAGTTCCCTTGATAAGTGACTTTCTAGGATCAATTATAGGAACTTGCGAAAAGTTCTTCTTCTTAACCCGAATGAGCTAAGACCTTCGCGTTTTAAAGCTCCCTATATAAAAGTCTAGCAAAACTTGAATTGAGAGGGTTAAGGAATGTAAATGGCTCCAAATGCCCATCAGGTCAAAAATTAGCTCTTATTCTACCCATCGGAAAATATACATTCGTGTCTTAAAAACACTTATGAAAACTAAGAAAAATTTTAAAATTTTGCCATTTTTAGCCTTATTACCAACAAAAACAAAACATTAAAAGTTGGAAAGCGTGAGGGCGTAGCAAAGTAAGTACCTATTCACCCCCCCCCCCCCATACTAAAAGTAAACATTGTCCTCAATGTTTCGAGTCTAAAGGTGGAGCACCCCCATACAAGAGACGAAGAATCGAATGCTTAGGATCTAGCATGGAAAGGGTGATCAACAATATATCTAAAGAGGTTTATTAATTATGCTAAAAGATAATTGTTAAAACAATAAAGGATATGTCATGGATTCGTGAAAAACTTCTTCAAGCAAACGATGGAGGCTCACGTTAACGAACACGAGAGTCTTCAATCGTAGATGATGATGATGATCTAGATAACACAATCACAAACAACCACGAGACAACGAGTTGGAAGGGTACAAGTCCCCTCAATAGTGGTTAGCAAGCATAAAAGGATAAGCATGGGATCTCCCCCACGAGGCACCTCGTTTTTGATTACCGAGTCATGAGCTCGACTCGATCCCCTCAATGCTAATTATCATTGGGGAAGGTAACTTGGTCGAGGGCAACCATTGAAGGAATTTCCCCACCAAAGTAGTGCTTAAGCCTATGTCCATTCACCTTGAAGTTAGGACCATCATCTTGAGCTAGCTCGATGGTCCCATAAGGAAACACTTGTGTAACGGTGAAAGGACCCGACTAACGAGATTTCAATTTCCCGGAAAATATCTTAAGTCGAGAGTTAAAAAGTAACACTTGATCACCAATGTTAAAAACCCGATTTTTAATCTTTGCATCATGAAAATTTTTAGTCTTTTCCTTGAAAATTAATGAATTTTCATAAGCATTGTCTCTTAATTCATCTAATTCATTCAATTGTATTTTCCGGTGATCTCTCGCGGTCTTCAAGTCAAAGTTTGCATGCTTAAGGGCCCAATATGCCTTGTGCTCCAATTCAATGGGCAAATGACAATTCTTCCCATAGACTAACTTATAAAGAGTGCAACCGATAGGTGTCTTATAAGCGGTCCTAAAGGCCCATAAAGCGTCATCGAGTTTGTCGGACCATGAAGCACGGTTTTCTCCAATCGACCTTTCTAAAATCCTCTTCAAAGCTCGGTTCGAAACCTCGACTTGCCCACTCGTTTGCGGGTGATAAGCCGTAGAAAGACGATGAGTAACTCCATATTTCTTTAAGACCTTCTCGAATTGGTCATTACAAAAATGGGTTCCACGATCGCTTATAATAGCGCGAGGGGTTCCGAACCGAGAGAATAGTTGTTTCAAAAACTTCACTACCACACGAGCATCATTAGTAGGTAAAGCCTCAACTTCCACCCACTTAGAAAGGTATTTCACCGCGACGAGGATATACTTGTTACCATGAGACGATGGGAACGACCCCATAAAGTCTATTCCCCATATGTCGAAAATCTCACACACTTGAATTATGTTTTGAGGCATTTCATCACGTTGAGACGATTTTCCTTGAAGTTGGCACGAATCACACGACTTAACAAGTGCGTGTGGATCACGATAGATAGAAGGCCAAAAGAAGCCGGCATCGAACACTTTCTTAGCCGTGAGATTAGCACCGTGGTGACCACCCGTGGGTCCCTCGTGACAAGCTCTAAGGATATTAGAAGCTTCGGCACCAAAAACACAACGTCGAACGATTTGATCCGCACAAACCCGAAAGAGATAAGGGTCGTCCCAAAAATAGAACTTGACGTCACGAAAGAATTTTCGTTTTTGTTGTGTCGTCATACCCTTGATTATGAAATTGCCCGCATGGTAATTTGCAATGTCGACAAACCATGGGGTGGTGTCTGTAGAATTCACTACACCGAGAGTCTCGAGAGGAAATGTTTCGGTGATTTCCTTGTTCTCGAAAACATCTTTGTGAGGATCTTCTAGACGAGAGAGATGATCGGCCGCTAGATTCTCGGCTCCTTTTTTGTCAAGCACGGTGACATCAAATTCTTGGAGGAGGATCATCCAACGAAGCAATCTCGGCTTAGCATCTTGCTTAGCTAAGAGATACTTGATAGCCGAATGGTCGGTATACACGATGCTTTTAGTTAAGACGAGATAAGGTCGGAATTTCTCAAAAGCATAGACCACGGCAAGGAATTCCTTTTCTGTTGTGGTGTACTATAATTGAGCCTCGGTCATCGTCTTACTAGCATAATGGATAGGACGAAAATGCTTGTCATAACGTTGCCCTAAGACGGCCCCTATAGCATAATCACTTGCATCGCACATGATTTCAAAGGGTAATTCCTAATTAGGAGCAACAAGAATGGGAGCTTCGGTAAGTTTCCTTTTGAGAGTTTCGAAAGCTCTAACACAATCCTCATTGAAATTAAAAGGAGCATCCTTCTCGAGAAGGTGTGTCACAGGTCGAGAGATTTTCGAAAAGTCCTTGAAGAAAACACGATAAAAGCCCGCGTGGCCTAGGAAACTCCTAACTCCCTTAACGGTTTTGGGATAAGGTAACTTGGCGATGACGTCTAACTTAGCTTTATCGACCTCAATCCACGCTTTCGAGACCTTATGTCCTAAGACGATTCCTTGTTTACACATAAAGTGACATTTTTCCCAATTAAGCACAAGATTGGTTTCTTCACAACGTTTTAACATTTGCTCGAGATTAGATAAACACGACGTGAACGAATTGCCAAACATCGAAAAGTCATCCATAAACACTTCCATCGACTTCTCGATCATATCATGAAAAATCGCCATCATACACCGTTGAAACGTACCCGGTGCATTACAAAGTCCGAAAGGCATCCTACGATAAACAAACGTTCCATAAGGACTCGTAAACGTAGTCTTCTCTTGATCACGAGGGTCGATAGGGATTTGAAAGTAACCGGAAAAACCATCTAAAAAGCAATAGAATTCATTTCCCGCGAGTCGCTCCAACATTTGATCCATGAAGGGCAAAGGAAAGTGGTCTTTACGAGTGGCGTCATTTAACTTTCGGTAGTCAATACACACCCTCCAACCGGTCACTACACGAGTGGGAATTAACTCGTTGTTTTCATTAGGCACAACGGTCATTCCTCCCTTTTTAGGGACACAATGGATTGGGCTCACCCATGGGCTATCGGAGATAGGATAAATCATTCCCGCGTCAAGGAGTTTTAAGACTTCCTTTTTAATGACATCGTGAATTTTGGGATTCACCCTTCTTTGACTTTGAATTGTGGGCTTGTAGTCCTCCTCCATTAAAATCTTGTGAGTACAAAATTTTGGGTCAATACCCTTAATGTCGGAAATTTTCCACGCAATTGCCCCTTTATGAGCTTTAAGAACTTTCAAGAGCTCGGTTTTTTCATCATTAGCAAGACCTCTTGCAATAATAACCGGCAACTTGTCATCACCTTCCAAGAATGCGTATTCAAGGTGAGAAGGAAGATCTTTCACTTCAAGGATAGGTGGTTCCTCGATTGAAGATTTTGGTTCAACACTCATAACTTCCATCGACGGAAGAAATGGTGGAATAGAAGTATCATCACTAATCTTCACCTCATCTTCATTGTCGATTTCTTTTGAAGTAAAATTGCCTCCTTGGAGTGGAGTGAGATTTGGTGTAGAATTAGCAAGAATCGGATCCAAAATAGTGGAATTGCCACTTGAAGAGCTATCGGAAAAACCTAACACTTCTTGTGAAAACTCATCGCAAACCACATCAACGATGTCAATGTGATTGATGGTAGCGTTGCATAAACATGAGAAGGTTTCGAGTTTTGAGTAGAGTTTATAACAAGTTCCTCTTCGTTGAATCTCAAAGTGATAGTTCTTGCATGAACGTCGATAAGCGATCTCGAGGTGTCTAAAAATGAACGACCTAAAATTAGAGGAACTTGAGGATCCGCGGGGATGTCAACTACTATAAAATCAACGGGATAGTAGAACTTCCCCACTTTCACGAAAACATCTTCGGCTACTCCACATGCTAAAATCGTAGAATGATCGGCCATCTCGATAGACATGTTCGAAGGAATAAGAGCCGGAAGCGAAAGCGATTTCAAATGGAAAATGGCATCAAATTAATGCTCGCACCAAGATCGGCCAAGGCGAGGCATTCTTTCATATCTTGTATGTCACAAGGAATGAGAAACTTTCCGGGGTCACCAACTTTTTCCGGTATGCGGTTAAGATAAACCGAAGAACAATTAGCAAGCTTTGAAAGCTTTTCCTTATCGCTCATCATACTTTTAAAAGTGGAAGCGAAACGAGGCATATACAACAACGCGCCGGCTAAATTTACATCAAAATGCACTTGTTGAAACATTTTTATAAAAAGCTCGATTTGTTGTTTGTTACGTTCTTGCAATTTCTCTTTGTTTCGTCTCGAAGGGTAAGGTAAGGGTGGTGTGGGTTGGACATTAGGCAACGGCCTTGGAATCTCGGGTTCCACAATTGGTATTGGTTCAACCGTAGGTGTGGTATGAGCGGTACTTCGTGGGATTGTAATGTGCTCCTTTTAGACCATCACCTCGGGTTCTTTCTCTATTTCCTTCTCCGTAGAAGTACTTGGATGAGAGATTGGTTCCTTGAAATTTTTACCACTTCGTGTAGTAATAACCTTCATTTCTCCCTTCGGGTTTGCAATGGTATCACTAGGAAGACCACCCGAGGAAGAGGGTTTACACATGATTGCTTCAAACATTTTTGCCATTCGGTCCTCAAATTTTGATTGCCTAGCATCCGCTTTTAACAATTCTTGCTTAATCTCATGCTGTCCTTGTTCCATCTTTTGTTGATTTTGTTGAAGACGTTGAACATTTCCTTCCATTTTATTTGCATGAGTTTTAAGTTCATTAGCAAGTTCGTTTTTAAGATCGTTTTTCAACTCGGATCTTAAGCTAATCATCTCACGTTGCATGTTATCAAACTTAGCATCATTTGCTTTAACATAATTCAAAAATTCTCCTTGAAGATTTTTTGTGTGAGCATTTTGAAAACCTTGTGTAGTGTTTTGAAAATCACGGTTTTGGATTTGATTAGTGTCTTGTCCATTCCCACTTCGATAATTCCCTTTGTTGTAGTTATGTGAATTACCTTGATAATTACCACCTTGGTTGTTGTTTCGATAGTTATTAGCATTTTGATTTGGTTGAGCTTGATTTGGGCGGGAACCTTGGCCGTTTTGGTTGTAAGTTCCCGTTGCTACATAAGCACTCGAAGTGTTACCATCCGCGGTAATGCACTCGGAAAGATCATGAGCTCCACCACAAGACAAACAACTCTTAGCAACCGCTTTAACCGAAGCGGAATTTGAAGCTTCTTGAGCTTTCCAATGAGACATAAGATTAACAAATCTATCAAAAAACTGATTTTCCTCATTAGCTTCATCATGTAAGGCATTAATGCTACGATACGATGACGACGATGACGAACACAAATTGGCAACACTCGGTGTGTTACGAGGGCTATAAACCTTAGATCTATTCTCGATAATCTTTAAAGCTTCATCGGTCATTTTGCACAAAAAATTACCACCCGCGGCGGCATTCAAGTTATCTCGTTCATGATTATTAAGCCCATTATAAAAAGTATCAATTTGATGCAATTCCGAAAAATCATGGTGTGGACATTCATGTAACATTTCTTTAAAGCGTTCCCATGCCATTGAAAAACTTTCATTATTTCTTTGAACAAATCTTGAAATCTCATTTTTCAAATGTGTTGTTTTAGATGGTGGAAAAAACTTGTTCACAAACTTAGAAACGAGATCACCCCATGTCAAAATCGAATTTGGCGGTTCTTTCTCAAGCCAAATTTTAGCGGGTCCAACTAACGAGTATGGAAACAACATCATCTTAATGGCGTCATGTGGAACATCCTTAAACTTGCTAGTGGCTGTGAGACGATTAAAATTCCTAATGTGATAATGCGGGTTGTCTTTCTCATGACCTCTAAAGTTATTAGCTTGCAACATCGACATTAAACCCGTCTTAATCTCGAAATTCTCCGCAAGGATAGCGGGAATCACAATGGCCTCTCCAAAACCCTCGGTTGGTGCTTGTAGCAACTCCATCATAGTACGATTAGCCATGACGACTTCTTATTCTACAATAGGTTCAACAATTGGAGGTTGTTCTTCAATCAACGTCTCTTGATTGGCTTGCTTTTGAAGACATTTACGAGCTCGTTTTGCTTGATTACGAGTGATCATAAACTTCACGAAGAATGGGAGGTGAGCAAAGAAGATTCTTTTTGGGTTTTTTGTGAATTTTCAAATTTTTTTTTTTGTGTTTTTGATTGTTTTTAATTTTTTTTTTTGGATTTTGGTGTATCTTCGTAGACAACAATCTACCAAATCTCTCCTCGAATCAAACTCTTGATTAAAGAAGCCTCAAAGGAGTGGAAACGATCACAAGGAGTGAACGCCTTCGAATGACTTTAGAACTTTGGTGAAAACCAAATTGTTCAAGAGGGTTTAATCACAAAGAAACCAAGCAAATATATTATACGTAATAATACTTTGGGCGGCAAAACCCTCTATTAGCCTTCAATCTCAAAATACTCACAAGCAAGCGGGGAAACGAGGCGGCGCGAAGCACTTAAGAGCCTTTTTCCTTAGGGTATATTTTATAATACCCGCCTTATACCCACCTTATAGTTCGTATTTTTCAAAATCGAGCTTCACGAAAGTATTTATCTATTTTTGCCTTTTTCTTTTTGTTTGAGATTCGAATACAATAATTAGGAGATCAAATCCCAATTAAGCTTGTGTTTTCACACTTTTGGAGATACTTTGTATTTATTGTGATACTTAATACAATATAGTAATAATAATTTCACGAGAAAAACCAATAAAACCGATAATACGTATTAATAGATTTCTACTAATACAAATACTATTTATGGTTAATATTAAAAACAACAAGACAAATTAATCATGACACACCTCCCCGGCAGCGGCGCCAAAATGATTGTAGAGTTTTACCACACCTTTAGGAAAAGGAGGGTAAATAGGGAAAGTATTAAGTGATGATTTAGGAAAATCAAGCACTAATGACCCAATGAAGTTCGTTTCCCAAGGAGGTATATGTGTGTGACTAAGATGTAAATGATTTGAGATTAATATTGGTTAGAAGGGGATGAGAAAAGAGGAGTACGAAGACGTGAAATTAATTACTATGACGACAAAACGTAAAATCGTAAAATGAGCTAAAATAAAAATTAATTCTGAAAATTACCAAAAATTCACCAAAAATCAAAATAAATAAACTAAGAGTTTGCCAATGATCAAAACTTTTTCAAACCTTTTAATTAATTAAATATTCAATTCTTAAATGCTAATTAAAGCCCTAAAAATCAAATTAATTATCAAAAATCCCAAATAAAGATTTTTCCAATGGTAAACCTCTAAAATGACTTAAAAAGATTAAAAACTTTTTTTAGAAATTTTTAAACTAACAAAAACTATTTAAAATGATTTAAAAACTATTAAAACTTGAAATAATTATAAAAATTAATCTAAAAGTGATAAAATTATTCTAAAAGTTGCAAAAATCCTATTTTAATGTATTTAAGCTAAGAAAAATGTAAAAAGTTGAAAAATGTGAAATTTGAAAAATGATAATAAAATAATATTAAAATAATATTAAAATAATATTAAAAATCCAAAAATTATAAAGAAATTCTAAAAACTTGCAAACTAGTTTATTTTAACCTAAATAATAAGAAAATGAAAGTGAAAAGACCAGAATACCCCTATTGGGCCCTCAAATGGGCCAAAACCAAAAACAATCCACTTAAATGGACTTTTTAGCCCAAAAAGTCAAACTTGGCCCAATTGACTTGGAAAAGCCCAATCTGACTCAAAATTTGATTCTAAACACAAAACTCTAAAGGCCCAAAAGCTGAAAGTGAGCTTATCACAGCTTATTAAGCAAACAGCTTATCCTTATTGGGCTTTTTAGCCCATTATGCAATAAGATAATGCCATAAGCTCTAATTTGACACACAAACTTCTTTTGGGATGCTTAAGAGATCTGTAAAAAGAAATTTTGAAAAAGCACACTCAATAAGCCAGAAATAAGCAAAGTACAATTTCACAAAAAAAGACAAAATAGTCGGGTTTGAGATGTAGGGCACTTCAGAACTTGATTCAACTTGAAAAATGTCACAAATGAACTCAATAAGCCAAATCAATCAACAAAAATCCAATAAGCAACACCAATAAGACAGAATGAACCAATAAGCACTTATGAAAAAGTCAATTAAGTTGGTTTTCTAGTCAAACCTAAAAGTCAACACACCAAATGCTCCAGTATGAACAAATGGGTCAAATGATGAGAACCTATTATAAAATCCAAGTTATTGCTGGTTAGAATAAGCTATTATAGCTTATTGATAAGCTGAAACAAAATTAACACTAGCAGTGGCTAGCAGCAGGGGAAAGGAGTTCCCATTGCTTTGACTATTTGACCAAGCTTTTTAGAGAGATTTAGTTGGATTCAATTGGAAACAAGGGCACCCTTGTGATCAGTGAATCACAAGGAGTCAATATCAACAAGAAAATCACAATATGGTTCAAACAATAAGCTCAAATTAATCAAACAGTCACCAGATATTGCACAGACTTGGGAAAATAAGCAGTTATGAACAAATAAGTAGATATAGCATGAATAAGCCAACCAAATTCAACATGATGCATACACAAGCTATATAAACTATGAATAAGCACAAACAAACTTATATCAAGCACTGAAACAAGGTAAAGAACAAGATGAAAGCAGATTAAGGTTATTGATATGAACTACAAGAACACAAGCCTACTTTGCTGATCAAATTGACCATAGATCTAAATTCAGGCACTCAAATCTCTTTCCCTGGTGATATTAACTAGGTTTAATCACTTGTTAGCCCTAGTCTATGATTAGATCTAGGTGTCCCTTAAACCTAAGCCAAATTTATAAAGTAAACAAGAATTTATAGCCCTATTTAGAATCTAGGTATTTCAAACCACAAAATATGCAAATAAGTGACCAAGTATATCAGATACACATGTACCAACAGATAGCAACAATAAACAACCACTCAACAATCCACAAATCCTACTTATACAGTTAAACCAAACACCCCTTAATAATCTATTTATATAAATTTTCAAAGGATTTTCAAGATTTAACCCACAAATCAAGCTAACAACACCTCAATAACATCACACCAACACAAGTAAACCAGATTCAACCACAAAATCATAGATTCAAGATCAATCATGCAAAATCACCAAAATTCAGAAAATAAAGGAGAAAAATGAAAAGGGAGAAGGTGCAAACCTCCAAGACCTACATCCAGGCCCTAGACTGTTTGAGCTGAGGTACTAGCAGAACAAGTACCAGCTTCCAACGCTGCTAAGATGAACAAACAATAAAGTGAGATCAAATAACCTACTTTCTGATTTTTGAAACCCAAGTTTTATTACTTAAAACCTTGCCTCAAAAACCTTCAAACATTAAAATGGAACTCGAAATTAGGCTATTCTAACACCAACTTTTAATAAACAAGAACAAGATTTCATAAATTTCTGAGAATCAAATTTTATTAACTTAAAAAGGGATTACAAAGATTGATAGCCTAAAAGTGGAACAAATGGACTCTCACAGGTTGAGGTCTCCTTTTATAGACAAATGCTAAGCCTACACTGTTCACAAACCCTAGAAGTAAATTTCCTATAATGTCCTTGAGGTCTTCTAGACGATTCTTGGTTGTGAGCTGTCCAAAATGATCCAAACCGTTTAAAATAGCTTTGGGATGAAGCTAAGAGTGTGGGTTGTTGATCTTTCCATGTCAGCTTACTTGGAGAGGAAGTTGTGTTTTGATTGGTTGACGTGTTGAATGGTGGGGCCTCTTGGTGAGTGGGGGTGAGGGTTTTTGGTGTGGGATGTGTTTCTGCATGTGTGAATCACACATGTGCCAGGGTGATTGAAAATTACCCTTTGTTTAAGTGAAGTAATTTCTAGGGGTGAAGAAAGGTAAACAGTAACCTTTTTGATCTGATTTTGGGGGAAAGTTGTGTGTTTGGCGCAATTTTGTTTCAAATGTTTCAATTGCACAACATTAGTCCTTGTTCTTTGGCCAAACATGTATAATAAGAATTTCAGCCCTATATAACGTATTCCTTTGTTATACAAGTTCTGATTTTCACACTTTTGGTACAAAACTTTTCCAAAAGTGTTTCAAGGGTTGTTTTTGCCATTTTTGAATAGTTCAAGGACTAATTTTGGACATTGTTGATCTTCAAAGGTCTTCAATGTATCTTTGGCTTCATGAGGGACCATTTATGACAATGTTGAATAGTTGAGGGACTAATCTTGCCATTTCTTCATAGTTGAAGGACCATTTGTGTAATTTTGACAAACTTAAAGGACCAAACTTGTAATTATGATTTCACAAGGGTTTTAAGTGTCATTTCTTCATTCATTGAGGATCAGTCTTGCATATCTTCAAGTCTTCAAGGGTAATTGTTGGATAATTCATGAACTAGGGCCCGGTTCTTTGTACGGCTTCATTTCTCGTGTCCGTTTTTCCTTGTTTCTAGTGATCTTTTGTCTTTTTCACGATATCCATACCTAAAATACACCAGTAAACAAACACAAGCATATATATGGTATTTTATGACATTTTTATGCATTTAAAGCCCGAAAAGACCGATGAGATCATGTATAAATGCCATCTCATCACTGCTACTAATCAACGTTTGTCTTACCATTTTGAGTAAATTATGTCCACACGTTTTAAGATGTCGATGATGTGAAAAATTTCATTTTTCTTAGGATTTCATATTTCTCAGAATCCCAGAGGCATCTTCCTTAATCAATCCAAGAATCATTAAAGAAATATCATTTTGAAAACTGTGACCCCATGGATACTCCAATGGTGGAGAGATCCAAGTTAGATGAAGATAAGGAAGGGATAGTTGTCGATCATAAACTTTACCGTGGATGATCAACACCCTTCTCTATCTGACTGCTAGCAGCCCTGATTTGCAATTTGCTATATGCATGTGTGCCCGGTATCAGGCTTGGCCTACCGAAAAGCACTTACATGTTGTGAAAAGGATCTTTCGGTATCTTAAAGGAACACTTCATTGTGGTTTATGGTATCCGAAGGATTCCTCTATTGCACTAATCTCATATGCAGATGCGGATTATGTCGGGTGTCAAGATACCAGACGTAGCACTTCTGGCAGTGTGCAACTTCTTGGAGATAAAATTGTTAGTTGGGCATCAAAAAGGCAGAAAAGCGCTGCGATATCAAGTACGGAGGCTGAATACATTGCTATGTCCGGTTGTTGTACTCAAGTTCTTTGGATGAGATCACAATTGACTGACTACGGTCTTGGATTCAACAAAATCCCGATGTACTGTGATAACAAAAGTGCAATCGCTCTGTGCTGCAACTACGTTCAACATTCCCGAGCAAAGAACATTGACATCCACTACCACTTCATCAAAGAGCAAGTGTAAAATGGAGTGATCGAACTGTACTTCGTCAACACTGAGTATCAACTGGCAGACATTTTCACAAAGGCATTAGATCGAGGACGTATCGAGTTTTTGATCGAAAAGCTAGGCATGAAATCATTCTCACCAGCGACACTTAAGGAGTTGGCAGAGGAATCTGAAGAATAGTAGTGGTAAACTATTCTCGAGTATCCTTTGATCGTGATCTTGTATATTATCGTACATATTTAAACCAACAAAAGCAAAATACAAAAATATAAAACATAGAAAAACCATAAAAAATATAAAACATTGAAAAACCATAAAAAAATATAAAAAGTCAAAATCCATAAAAAATATAAAATCAAGAAAATCCAAAAATATTTTTCATTTTCAAAACGGGCATGTCTTTTAGTACGGTAATTTACGGCCTTAGAAATATCGATTAAGATTGACACGGCGCCATAAATAGAGTCCGTATAAAAGTTGTATATGTTTTAAAACATGCCCATTATGGCTTGTAGTTATTTAAGACTACAACCTGCTTTTCGCGTTAAAGTCACGTATTTCTTACAAAAACGTTGGCTCACAACGGTAATTAATTTTCTCGGGCAAGGTTTACTTTAAAACCTTGTAAGGGACTAAGTTTACTATAGGTTACTTGAATTTTGGCGTTAAGTATTTGTGGTCGTGTTTGTGAGCGGGTTGGTATTTAGGTAAGTTGACTTGGTTAAATCAAATTCGCTTTAAATCAAATACTATTAAAAAAGGGGGACCATACTTGCAACTATTGCAAAATGGGGGGTTAATGTGTCAACTTGGCAACAAATTGACCAAGTCAAAACATCACACCCCCCCTTTCCCTGTCACCATCGCAAACACACACAAATACTTTCTTCATCCGCCATTGTTGAACTCTACTTTAACTCCCATCACTTGAGTTTTTGATTGCCTGCTCTTTGTCCATCTCATCTAGGTATTGCATAATGCTATATTTGTTATAACATATCTCATTTCGTTTCATCTCAATCCAAACAGATTCCTTAGTTTATCTCAAAAAATTAGGGTTTCGTGTTTTGCAATGAAAATGGTAATTAAGTTGTGGGATTTGTTCAGTATGACTAGATGAACATTGGTTTTGCCCAGAATCGTTTAAAACATTGCCTAGTTCCTGGAATCGAGAAGTCAACGTTTAGATCGAATCCCTGTCACGGATTCCGATGATCATTGCGACACCATCATTGCGATGCCTTGTCATTGCGATGAGTCATTTCGATGATTCATTGCGATGGGCTATGGCGATGAGTCATTCTGATGGCTCATTGCGATGGCTCATTGTGATGTGTCATTGCGATGGCTCATTGCGATGGGCTATTGCGATGGGTCATTTCGATGGCTCATTACGATGGCTCATTGCGATGGGTCATTCCGATGGTGCATTACGATGGCATATTGCGATGGCATATTGCGATGACTCATTCCGATGCGTTATTGCGATGGCATTGTAATAGGTATTGCTATGGGACATATTGCGATGGTTTCTCATACATTCCGATGGAATTGCACTTATTGTGATGGACTTAGATATTGCGATAGGACACTATTCAATAGGATTGCGATGCTTTAATCATTGTGATGGCTTGTTAGGATTCCGATGGTTTGATAGATTGCGATGGACTTAGGATTCTTATGATTCCGATACCTTGTAACTTTGCTATGGAATTTTAAGTATTATGCACTTGCCTTAGACTATCTAATGAGTTCGGACTAGATTGCATTATTTCCTTATTAGGCTTTTAGTAAATTAGGGCCACTAACACGAAACCAAGTTTTATTGAAATTAATTAATTTTATCTCTTAAGAATACTTGAAAGGTTTCTTATTACAGAAGTTCATCTTATTTAATAAGTTGACTACTCTGTAAACAAAAGAGATACAAATTACTTATTCAATGTCTTGTGTTTTGTTTCCAGGCCATGGAAGACAAAGCTTCATCATTGTCTTGTCCTTTGTTCAAGCCTACTATATTTTGGGTTGAGGATAATCCTACAATTCCTGACGTAGTGGTTGAAACTAAACCAAAACCCACTGAAGTTTTGGTTGAAACTAAACCAAGACCTACTGAGGTGTTAGTAGAAATCAAACCTAGAACTACTGAGGTTCTGGTTATAACAACCAAGAAATCCAAATATTTTAAGAACTAATGCTAGGTCGTTATCTCGTTAGAATAAAATATCTTTGGCATATCTGTCATTATCCTAAGTGTGTTATTGAATGTAAGGACCTAGTCCATCTGAACCATGTTTGTATGTTGTTTCTCTATAATATGTGGTAATAATTGTTATGATTTATTCCCTATGCTTCAACATGGCATAGACTTAAGATATATATATTTTGTGTATATCATTTGTGCTTATGTCATCAAAGCAGGAAAATGTCAATCACAGAGGAACAACAACGACTTCGTGATCTTAAACTTGTTTCGCTCCGCGATAGGCTTCCATATGCTGAGATTACAAGAGGATTTTGATCCGTCCTTACCAGCTTTCAAAATCGCCACGGATATCCTAGACATCTCACCCATCAAAGATACACTCAAATGTACTGCCTCTGTTCCCGAACTCTACATGCACGAGTTCTGGAACACTTCATCTTTCTCCAAAAAGACTATCTCTTTCCAACTGAACAAAACACCAAGGGTACTTAACTTGAGCATTTTTCGGAAATTGTTTAAACTTCCTAGGTTGGCACAAGGAGAATAATTTGTGGCTAACCCAAAGAACGTTGAAGTGCTTCGAATCATTCGTGCCATGAATTATGAAGGTGACATCCACAATCTATCCCAGTTCAACACATCACACATACGGCAACTGTGACAATCCATCAATTTATGGTTGATATTTTATTCTCAATATTTATTTGAAAACATTATTTTAATGTTATATTATGAACTCACTTATTTTTGGGAAGAAATTTGAATTTACGTTTTGAAGTAGCATCGACTACGTCTAAACCGGAGGATTCTACATTACGTGCTTACGTTTACATACACCGTCTTTGGTGACAGTCCGACATTTCAGAAAATAAATTTGTCCGTGAATATTATTTTGAGATTTTAAATTTGTGTTGGTTCATAAACTTACAAATTTACGAGCAGAGATTAGGACTTACGATTATAATTTAACGTCCTTTACGACTAAACCGGAAACCATAGGATTACGTATTTACGTTTTTGAACTCCGTTTTTGATGAGACAATTTTTATTAGATTCGTTTTGTGCCGTTGATTCATAATTTATAAAAACGTTTTTCGTAAAACGACCCGAGGGCACGCAAATCGAGGAAACTAGAATCGAGGAGTACCCATAAATAAATGGGGATGAGACAAAATGACTTTTGCCCCACCCCCACCCCCACTCATAACCGGCCACAAAGTGAAACCACACTTGTGATGTGTCAAGCTTGTAGCAACAAGCTTACACTTGTTGCTTAAGGCTTACAAAGTAAGCTACCACATATCAAAACCACTAACCCTTTACCATTTACTCCATTTTCACATGCAATACCACACACACAACTCTCTCCTTCTCTCCTTGTGCCGTCCAAAAACCACCATCAAACACCAGTTTTGATCAATTTTCACCATAAAATCATGTGTTATCTACACACATGATGAAGAACCCTTGAAGCCTTGAATATTGGAGGTGATTATAACATACAAAGAGGAGTTTCTATGTATTCTTAGGGCTGATTTTCCACAAAGAGTATACAAATATTGGTGGACTTGAAGATGATATTGGTTTATCACAAGTTGTGTGATCAAAATCCATGTCTTGATCACAACCTACATCATCATGGTGGTATAAAGATTGTTCTCCCCATCCTCTTGTTATTTTGATTATGTAATCATGTATTTTCTTTCCTATTGTATATTTATATGATTAATATATGATGATAAAAATATTGTGTGGGGATTTGGTGATGATAATCATGGGTAAAAAGATGAAAAACTATATGTAAAAATGGTTAATCTTGCTTAATTTGGTAGGCTGTATAAAACAGTAAAGAATCATATGATAAACTGATAAAATGGCTTGAATAAATTAATATACAGTAAGCTATGAATCTTGTACACATGTGAGAGTTGGCCATACAACGGAATCATTATAATGAGTGAGATATGACTAAAACAAGTTTAGAGTACCAATCTGAATAGTCAGTTTTGGACGGACTGTTAGGGATATTTAGAGTTGGATTGATCAGTAGCTAAAACTAAGTTAATTGTAGCAAATATCATGTAATTTATGGTTTCCAAACATTATCTTATATCTCCTTGTAAAACTCAAGATATGGTAAAAAAGGTGAAAGTTAAAGTAAAAATCAGATTTTGGGAAATTAAAGTATAATAGTATTATATAAGCACTCAAATATAAATAGTATAAAATGTGAATTAGAACCCACTAACTTATATAATACATTTATATAAATATGTATAAGGATAAATGAATGGACATTTTATAAAAAATGGTAGTTTAATAAGTTTTATAAGTTATAAAACTATAAACATGATTTTTACGTCTTTTCGGCTATTACCGTAAAATTAACGTTTTCCGCCAATTAAAACTAGACGATCAAACCCGTCTAATTTAAAGTTTTTAAAAGTCATATACTGATATATAAGTACCTAATACAAGTAAAAAACGATAAAAACCGAACTATATGACATGCGGACAATAACGAGCTAAGTTAGCATATTGGACTAATAATTTAACTAAATAAGTTAAACACTTATAAAAATTACTTATTGGGCTTAACCCATTTGGGCCCAAAATATAAAGTATAAATACTGATAATACAAGTATAAAATGGATTAATACAAGTTAATGGACTTATAAAAGGCTTATGGGACCTAAAACATGTAAATAGGTAAAACTAGTAAACTAGTAGAAAAGTTGTCAACACATAACACAAAAATGAGTGAATAAGAATATATAAACCCACTTGATCATCATCATATGTATAAAGTCATCATATATATACATAATTGTTATTTTGATAAAGTCATTGGACAAAAGTCTAAGACGAGTATTATTTGTCTAGGTTTCCGTGATTGAAGCACATACCGTACGTCAGAATTACCGATAACCCGCTTTCCCACATCAATGTGAGTTCATAGCCTCGCACTCTTTTCAATGTTTTTATGAAATGTTTTATAAACCCGCGAGGGAGATAACATGTTAGTTTTGATAAAATAGGACACCATTTGTCCCGATTATCTGTTTAATGATTTGGACCCGAATGATTGTATGACCCGATGAAAGATTAAATGACCCGATAGATGAAATGAAATGGATTATTAAAGTTAGGTTATGTCACTAAAAGTCCCATTAACATGAATTGTGAACTACCGGGATTTGGTAGACGCTTATGCATATAATATTACTATTTGGGGACGATCACCCCAGTTCGCGCCTTGACGATTGATCCCCGTCGTGCCACATTGATTGGTAAGCGAATTTATGTATGAGAAGATTTATAAATGTGATTATTGTGACGACAGGCTAATTTAGATGGGCAAATTCAGTTTCGGGCTAGCTACCCGTTGTTTGTTGTAGTAAGGTAACAATGTCATGCGGCTATAATAATCCAAAATAACAAAATACTGATGTACGCACCGAATTACGATATATTGCCTGACTAGCAATACGGGGTCATATTATTGATATTATGTTTGTGTTTTGGTTTTACATAACCATATTCATATAACGGTTTTTATTTAACTCTATACAACGTTATAAAACGTATTGTATGATATTTTTACGACATTGATTCGTATAATGATTTTGAAGGCGAAAGGCTATATTATGATTTTGATAAGGATTTGTATAAAATGACTTTGGCTATTTTATGGCCTATTACAATGATTTGTACAAAATAATTTTCGGTAATAATTTTATACCGATGTTATATTAATGGATTTTATTGAACTCTATGAATTCACTCGGTGTTATCGCTGACCTTTTCTTTTAACATGTTTTATCTCAGGTACATGAAGGTAATTCTCGGGAAGACAACAAGAATTCATGGCCCGCACTTAATTAACAAATTTCCATTCAAATGCTTTATAAAACTTTGTATGAAATAATATGACTTGGGACCTATGTAAATTTGATATTTATGAATGGAAATGCTTTATTATTAAACGACGTGATTTTTATGCGTTGTCTATGATGTGAGTAATGTGATATCCCGTAACACCAACTAGTCTTCCGCTGTATTGAGTTGTATTGTCACACTCCCCAAATATCAGAGTATAATGGCGACAAGGGAGTGGTGACGTCATGATTATCATACACACATAGTCACAAAGAACGACCTCTAAATGAGACGTTCGGAAAATAGATCACTTGTAATTAATAAAATAAGTTGTTTTAACAAAGTGCGGAAGCATAAACTGAATATGGTTACAAAACATAGTTTTCTCAAATGGTACAAATGATCGTTGTTTCAAAGAAATGACGGCAATGCATGTGACCTCATTTAGCATCTTCCTTCTTAATACCTGAGAAAAACATTGCTAAAGTGTCAACATAAAGTTGGTGAGTTCATAGGTTTAGTTAGTTTGAAATGTTTAATGAACCACAAGATTTTCCCAAATGTGATGACAATATAACAGATACAAAGTCATCCCAAAAGTATTTATTACAGTCTAAGCTCGTGACACCGAAGCGTTAACAACACCGGCAGTATAATCATATAAATGTAGCCCAAACTAGATGCCTAAACCCACGACATCCTATATCAGATTCAAATGAAACTGTGGCCGCTTGTCCCCTTGTTGGACAAGACAGACAGGGACGTCAATCCCGATAGATCTATCCATTACATTCGCGCTTACACAAAGTAATTAACGGTTCACGATTCACGGGCCAATGCAACTGGGTTTTTAGTGGGACTTAGACTAATATATAAATCAGTAAATGCACTTGTGTTCAAACGTTAAAATCAAGCAATGTCTCACCCCAAAAAGCAGTGAAAATAGTAGAGTATGGGGCTATAAACTCACCTCGTAAATTCAGCAAAGAGAACGAAGATAAAATAGCTCGAGGGTACGGTTACGCTAGCCGCGACCTAATTAATTTAAGAATCGAGTTACGATACGAATAATTGTATTATTAAATGACTCGACACCCTAGTTGTGCTTGACGAAACCATACGTTTATGAAAAGTACGATTTTACTGAAAAGTACAATAAATAAAATCGGTTTATTAAATGGTCGGGTTTTACGGGTCAAACTATAACCTAAATTTACCAAATTTCGTTTGGGCTTTAACCAAACTACTTTAAACACATAAGGCCCAAAATGGGAGTCCAAAACATTTACACAACAAACCGGCCCAAGGTCAATAGACCCGGCCCGGCCCACTTGGCGGAATAAACAAGAACGGAGGGAGTACATACGTGTGTTTATCACACACAACCCCATATCTGAGAGATAACTCTCTCTCCTCTCTCGATATTACCTCCACCGTCCCAAAACTCTCTCTCTCTAAACCTAGATCGGTTCAATCATCTACTATGGTTATCATCTAATCAGTTTGAGTTATAGAATCAAATATGGGTGGTCTGAGGTTCTTATATCGCGTGAGATGTGGGGTTAATCCCCACATCAAACCGATTGGTTTTATGATGGTGTTCTCCCTTGCGGTTTCGTGAATCAAATACCAAAATCAAAGATAAGTTTATTCTCCTTTATTTCTTTTAAAAGCTTTAATTGATTTTCGATTTAATGTATATCAGTGGGTTCAATTGATTCGTATAAACTCGTTGTGAATCATATGATTCTCGGATTAAAAATAAACAAAATTAGGGTTTTGAAATATTTGGGGGTTTTCATCAAAATCGGGTTTAAACATAATTAATTGATGTTTTCATTTATAAAATCAAACTAATTTTAATATAAAGTCGATTTATAAAAATTAGGGTTTCGGTCATTTGGGGGTTTTTGTATAACTCACTTTTAATTAAATTAATTAAGGGGTTTGGGTTTAGATTAGGTTTAATTAGCATTTTAATTAATAAAAGTAAATCTAGGGTTTTATAAAAATTGGGGGTTTTTATATATTCGAATGTTAATCATGTTTATATGATGTTTCTGGAATGTGGCAATGTTAATTAGATGTTTAAAAAGGTTTTAAAATAATTAGGGTTTTGATTCGAATTGGGGGTTTCTATACCCGCGGCATGATTAATGTTTTCTGTAAAATAAAACTTGATTAAGACATTTGGATTTGGTTGGTAAGGGTTGCTGATAATTTTGGCAGTAAGAACTTTGGTTGGTTTGCTTTGATTCTCGGTTTGGTCCTTGATTGGGTCTCGGTTTGGTTGAACATGGGTCTCGGTTTGGTTCTTGGTTGAGGTCTTGATTTGGTTGGACATGGTCTCGGTTTGGTTCTAAGTCGGGTCTCGGTTTGGTCTCAATCGAGTCTCGGTTTGGTCTAAATTGGGTCTCGGTTTGGTTTAAATTGGGTCTCGGTTTGGTTGACAGAAAAGCAGTAACATAAACATGTTTGCATTTAAAAAGTTTAACAATTTTTCAGTTTTTAGTATAAAAGTATAAGTTCATTACAATGACTAACCATGGTTTCGTTTATTCGTAGGTTCGTACAAAACAAGCACATCTAGACTTCAAAAGAAAGACGAAAAAGACAAAAGACTCACAATGGGGATGCTACGTTCGGTTTTGCAGGTTCGGACGGGATGAAGACTTTCTGTTTTGCAGGTTCGACGCGACTTATGGGTGGGCTGGACCTATTCTTCTATCCAGGAGTTGTATTGTGAAGACTTGTGCAGATTTTTGATGTTTGTATTTTGGACTGAGATAATTTGTATTTGGACATTGGACAATACTTTGGGTTTGTATATAAACTTGTATAGTTAGTCTAGGGTTAGTGTAAATCTGGAAATGTTAACTTGTGATATACCCAAAAGGGGTAAACTAGGCAAATGTGCTGTCCTTTAGTGGGGCAAATAAACTATAAAGTTTATATGTAGGTTTAGACATGTGACTGATTTTTGAGACCCTTGTATGACAAGTTTGGTAATATAAATGAAGGTTTTATATTCAGTATATGTACACCTGCTGTGATAGCTTATACACTCGACTCGGTTCACAATGGTTTAGGTTTAGACGCGACTGAATAAACACGACAGCAAAACCGTGTAGTATACGATCCAAAAACAAAACAATTGTGCGGGACGTCACGAAAACTTAATAACTATAACAAATAAAACGTACGGCAAAACATAAGACGTTCACAAACTTGTGTATTGCATTCAACTTAATAATCGCGAAACATTGAGATGTTACATATGCTCTCCCTAAAAAGGGCTTTGTCCGCAAAGCAAAACAATTAACACGTTCATGACGACAACTAGTCGGTAAACAGTTAAAATACTCGTACTACATGAATAATTAAATGATGGAAATTTGACGAATGTCACAGTATTCCCATGTTTTAGAGATTTCGTCACGAAATCAAGACGTTGTCGTAGTAGGTTGGTTAGCGAAAAGATGAGGATACTTGCTCTTGAATTGATCTTCACGTTCCCACGTGTATTCTGGACCTCTACGCGCGTTCCATCGGATTTTCACAATAGGTATACGGCTTTGCTTGAGTTGTTTAACTTGACGGTCCATGACTTCTACCGGTTCTTCTACGAAGTTGAGTTTGTCGTCGAGTTGAATCTCCTCCAAAGGAATAACGAGTGCTTCGTCGGCTAAGCATTTCTTCAGATTGCAAATGTGGAACACATTATGCACTCGGCTAAGTTCTTGGGGTAATTCCAAACGATAGGCTACGGGGCCAATCCTCTCTATAATCTTGAAGGGTCCAATGTAACGAGGATTTAACTTTCCATGCTTTCCAAAGCGAATCACACCTTTCCAAGGTGAGACCTTCAACATGACTTTGTCACCAACTTCAAACTCAAGAGGTTTGCGTCGCATATCAGCATAACTCTTCTGTCGATCTCTTGCGGCTTGCATACGGCTCTTAATCTTGAAGATCTTCTCGGTAGTCTCGTGTATAATCTCAGGTCCAGTGAGTTGTGCTTCACCGACCTCTGCCCAACACACGGGTGAACGACACTTCCTACCATACAGTGCTTCGAACGGTGCTGCCTTAATGCTAGTGTGATAACTATTGTTATATGAGAATTCCACCAGAGGTAGGTGTCTATCCCATCTATTTCCAAAGTCAATCACACAAGCTCTCAGCATATCTTCTAGGGTTTGAATGGTCCGTTCACTTTGACCGTCGGTCTGGGGATGATACGCAGTGCTCATATCCAACTGCGTTCCCAATGCCTTCTGCAGTGACTTCCAAAACTGCGAAGTAAATCGGCTGTCTCGGTCGGAGATTATAGACACAGGCACACCGTGCTTTGTGACTACTTCCTCCAAGTACGTCCTTGCTAACTTATCCATTCCATCAGTCTCCTTGATGGGTAGGAAATGAGCCGATTTGGTGAGTCGGTCGACGATTACCCAAATCGTGTCGAATCCGGCTGCGGTCTTTGGTAGCTTGGTAATGAAATCCATAGTGATCCTTTCCCACTTCCATTCTGGCAGTTCGGGTTGGACCAATAATCCTGATGGTTTCATATGTTCGGCTTTGACTTTGGCACAAGTCAAACACTTGCTAACGTATGTAGCAATATCCGCCTTCATGTTCGGCCACCAATACAACATCTTCAGATCATGATACATTTTATCAGATCCCGGATGTATGGAGTACTTTGACTTATGCGACTCATGCATAATCAAGGATCGTAGGTCACCATGGCATGGTAACCAACTCCTATTATCAAGGCATAACGTTCCATCCGAACGTGCTTCCAACTTCTTTATCATTCCTCCAACATCTTCAGTCTTAAGAATTTCTTCCTCGACTGCTTCTTTCTGAGCCTTGAGAATTAAGGATGGAAGGTCTAAGTCAATGGTCATCATTAACGCCTTCACCCTAAGAACTCTCTCCTTTCGACTCAAAGCGTCGGCCACGACATTTGCCTTGCCTGGGTGATAACGGATCTCGCAATCGTAATCACTGAGCAACTCTAGCCAACGTCGTTGTCTCATGTTGAGTTCCTTTTGGTTCAAAATATGTTGTAGACTCTTATGGTCAGTGAATACAACACACTTAGTACCATAAAGTAGTGTCTCCAAATCTTCAAGGCAAACACTACTGCTCCCAACTCTAGGTCATGAGTTGTGTAGTTCTTCTCGTGCACTTTTAGTTGTCTTGATGCGTAAGCTATGACCTTAGTCCTTTGCATCAGTACTGCACCTAACCCTTTTATGGATGCATCACAATACACCACAAAGTCTTCATTACCCTCGGGTAGGGCTAGTATCGGTGCTTCACACAACATCTGCTTCAACGTCTGGAATGCCAAATCTTGCTCCTCCTTCCACTCAAACTTCTTATCCTTTTGAGTCAATTCCGTCATTGGTTTAGCTATCTTGGAGAAACCTTCAATGAATCTCCTATAGTAACCAGCAAGACCTAAAAATTGACGGATCTCCGTGGGTGTTGTTGGAGTCGCCCAATCCTTTACAGCCTCGATCTTAGCAGGATCAACGTGAATACCACTGCTGTCGATCACATGCCCAAGGAATTGCACTGTGTTTATCCAAAACTCACATTTGGAAAACTTTGCATATAACTTCTCCTTCCTTAGCAGCTCTAATATGGTCTTCAAATGTTCCTTGTGCTCTTCTTCATTACGAGAATAGATAAGGATGTCATCGATAAATACAATCACAAACTTGTCCAAGTATGGTTTGCAAACTCGGTTCATGAGATCCATGAATACCGCAGGTGCGTTTGTCAAACCGAAAGGCATAACTTGGAACTCGTAGTGTCCGTACCGGGTTCTAAAAGCCGTTTTATGAACGTCTTCCTCTCTAACCCTTAGTTGATGATATCCTGACCTTAAGTCGATCTTCGAGTATATGCTAGATCCTTGCAATTGGTCGAAAAGATCGTCAATCCTCGGCAATGGGTAGCGGTTCTTTATCGTTAGCTTATTCAATTCTCGGTAATCGATACACATTCTAAAGGATCCATCTTTCTTTTTGACAAATAAGACCGGCGCTCCCCAAGGTGAGGAACTTGGTCTAATGAAACCTTTGTCAGAAAGTTCCTTTATCTGTTCAGCTAACTCTGTCATCTCGGCCGGTGCTAGACGGTATGGGGCTCTAGCAACAGGCGCGGCTCCTGGTGTAAGCTCGATGTGAAACTCCACTTGCCGTGCTGGTGGTAGTCCGGGTAAATCCTCTGGGAATACGTCCGGAAAGTCTCTAACGATCGGTACATCTTCCACCTTCTTCTCGCGTTCTTCTTCTCCTTCCTTTTGTGTTACTTGAACCAAGAATACCGGACATCCCTTCTCGATGTATCTTTGAGTCCTGATACATGAGATGACTTCCAATCTTGATCCATTCTTCACACCACTTCTTTCGCCTTGTATGATGAGTACGTCGTTTCCATAAGGAACACGGACACACTTCTCATGACATACAATCTCCGCGTGATGCTTCGACATCCAATCCATTCCAATGATGACGTCAAAACTTCCCAATTCTATAGGGAGTAGGTCGATACTAAACGAACGACCTTGTAGCCTTACACTACATCCTTTCAGAATAACGTCGGTGGTTACTGACTTCCCATCGGCTAATTCTACATTATACTTAACGTCTAACGCAGTAGGGGTAACATTTAGGCGTTCACTAAATATAGACGACACAAAACTCCTATCCGCACCAGAATCAAATAGTACTGAAGCATAGTTGTTATTGACTAGAAACGTACCAGTCACAACATTGTTGTCTTGCACAGCAGCTTCAGCACAGAGATGATACACTTTGCTAGGTGCCGTGAATCCTCCAGGAGTACTAGTTGTGGCTCGGTTATTCCCTCCTCGGTTCCCTTGATTCTGCTTCTGGTTCCCTTGGTTCTGATTTTGATTCCCTCGAATCTGGTTACTACGACCTTGGTTTCCACTGCTTGGACATTTGTTCTTGTAGTGACCTTTCTCTCCACATCCAAAGCAAGTGACATTTGCTCCTTGGCCACCTTGCGTTCCAGGTCCTCTTTGATTAGTAGCACGAGGTGGTGCTCGGCATTCCTTTGCCTTATGTCCCGCCTTCCCACAATTGTAGCACGTAGGGGGACATGCTCCTTCGTGGTGTCGACCACATTTTCCGCAGAAAGGTAGTCTTCCAACGTAGTTCCCAGTATTTCCTTGTCCAGCAGTGAACACTCTTGCCACTTCTTGTCGCTTGTTCTGGTTGTAGTTGCTTGGGTTGTTGTTGTTGTTGGTATTGTTGTTGTAGTGGTTTCCAGACCACTTTCTTTTATCCCCAGTATTTTCTCCCAACTCCTGTACCACTTGGTACATCAGACTCTGAGCCATGTCGATTGCCTCGTGCAAATCAGTCGGCTTGGATGAAGTCACATTCCCTTTGATGCTCAAAGGTAGTCCTTCAATGTAGCGCTCCAACAATCGGTCATCGTTGGGCACCATTTCAGGACATAACAAAATCAGCTCCTGAAAGCGCTGATTGTAAGCAGTAAGAGCAGTACCCTTGACCTTCAGGTTCCACAGCTCAACTTCCATCTGCTTGACTTCATTTCGGGGACAGTATTTCCTCACAAACATGGCTTTAAATTCACTCCAGGGCGTCGCTTGGGCAACGTCAATGGTCACTGCACGAGCATAGACGTTCCACCAAGTCAAAGCACCATCCACTAACGTGCTTGACGCAAACTTCACTTTGTCGGCTTCAGCGACATTGCTAATCCCAAATTGGGATTCTAGCTTCTCAAACCATCTGGTTAATCCTACTGCTCCTTCAGTACCTCGGAAACTTACTTGCGTAACTGCACGAAATTCCTTGTAGGTACAAGTACGTGCAATAGCATTAGTAGCTCCTTGGTTGGTCTCCTCCTGTGTGCTAGCTGTACGATTTGCTTCAGCGGTCGCGAGTGCCTCGGCCACTCGTTCGGCTATCATTTGGCTTAACAGGGCGGTGTCAATTCCACCGGTAGCGGCTGGCGGATTCTGCGTTTCGGATCTTCTAACTGGCGCCATAATCTAACAAGGTACTAGGATAATAAGTTTTTGCCAGACATAACATGCATGGCACACACAACACAATTATGAAATGCTCCAAGGTATAATACACAATATATAATGATCTCACAATTTTTGCAACTCATAATATCATTCATGGAATCGTTTGATAATACATCATAGTTTGTCATATCATAATAAGAGAAAATAAAATACCAACTAGCTAAGACAAACTTCAAAGCTTAGTGGTCATACAGGGATACGTCGATGGTACAAGATAAATCTAACTAGTGCCCTCACGGCGCTGATGAAGCTCCTTCTC
The DNA here is from genome assembly GCA_025667525.1 of Glebionis coronaria. Classification (NCBI taxonomy): domain Eukaryota; kingdom Viridiplantae; phylum Streptophyta; class Magnoliopsida; order Asterales; family Asteraceae; genus Glebionis; species Glebionis coronaria. The sequence continues at coordinate 222,773,110 of CM046882.1, read as the reverse complement.
CAACTCTGCTAACCTCCTCTCAACCACTAGCTCACGAGCCTGGGAATCTCTCAATCTAACATCGGTGTCATGACAAGCGGCTCTAAACCTCTTATCCAAGTCTGCAACAGGGTTATCCACTGGTGCCTCTAGTCCGCCTGTTTCCACCAATGGCTCTACTCCCCAACGGGTCATCAGGCTCTCAATCTCCTCAAGACGAGTGTTCGGCATGGATTCCATCTGATCAAGAACAGTAAGAAGCTGTCCTCGTAGACGGGTCACACATACTGTCAACACTGTCTCATCCCTGACTGGACTCTTCTTCGCCAGTGCCTCCAACTTATCCTGCACTTCATTGTACTCTTCACCTAAAGCCTCTACAGCATCCTCCAACCTGTTCAACCGTGTCGTCACACATCCATCTGCCGCCCCAAGCATCACCACCGTCGACGTAGCTCTCCTAGGAAGAGAAGTCGTAGCTCTCGGTCCTGTAGAGATACCAGCGTCAGTAAGCATCTCCTGGTACACTGCAGGTACAGTCTCTGGTGGTGGTAGCAGTAATGGTGTCTCTGGGACAGAACTGGCAGGTGTGCGGGCTGCATGCCTGTCAGTGGCAGTGAAAGGTATGAGGGGTCTGTAAGGTGAAAGTGGTGGTCGAGTAGCTCTCCCCCGAAGACGTCGTCTCACATAGTAGAAAGGTAGGGTACCAGGTGCTGGAGCAGGAATAGCAGTCCTTTCTCCTTCGTCTTCAGATGAAGATGAGGAGATGTGTGCTAGGGAAACCTCAGGAGTAGCGGCATATGCAGTAGGAGGGTTCTCAGTGTCTGTGACCTCCATAGGCTCTCCTTCCCCATCTGTAAACTCCATCCCATCATCCTCTGTCTCCTCTACCGTCTCATCTCCAGTCACTGATGTCTGACCTGGTGACTGCACCACGTCAGTGTCTAAGTCATCCTCTCCCCCGCCTTCTAGGCTAAGCACATCGTCAGCTGATGCATCAGGAATACGGATCGGTGAATGACGAACCTCCTCAGCCTCTCTCTCTATATCATCATCTGAAACCATCCGGTACCACGGATATCCTGACGGCGATCCTCTAGGTAGTCCTACTGATGAACTGATGGTCGACTGTGAACTACGGTTGTAGTACGCTCCTGTAGACGTGGAATCATCGGTTGAAGACATCGCTGTAATCATAAACAAAATAAAGGTGTGTAAATATCTTATAAAATTAGTCCGTAAAAAGGACATTAACATAACATAGCAATCATTGTTGAATCCACATGTATCCCATATAACATAATTCAGATTTTGTTGTTGCACATGTAACCCATGTAAATATACCTCGTAATTGTTAATTCACATGTATCCCATTTATTACTTATGTATCTACATATACTTAATACTTACAATCTGTATGATAATCGATTAAACATAGAGCAGTTATAGTCTAGAATTACTAAATGCAACCTAGTTCTCTATAACTAGTGCTCTGATACCAATCTGTCACACTCCCAAAATATCAGAGTATAATGGCGACAAGGGAGTGGTGACGTCATGATTATCATACACACATAGTCACAAAGAACGACCTCTAAATGAGACGTTCGGAAAATAGATCACTTGTAATTAATAAAATAAGTTGTTTTAACAAAGTGCGGAAGCATAAACTGAATATGGTTACAAAACATAGTTTTCTCAAATGGTACAAATGATCGTTGTTTCAAAGAAATGACGGCAATGCATGTGACCTCATTTAGCATCTTCCTTCTTAATACCTGAGAAAAACATTGCTAAAGTGTCAACATAAAGTTGGTGAGTTCATAGGTTTAGTTAGTTTGAAATGTTTAATGAACCACAAGATTTTCCCAAATGTGATGACAATATAACAGATACAAAGTCATCCCAAAAGTATTTATTACAGTCTAAGCTCGTGACACCGAAGCGTTAACAACACCGGCAGTATAATCATATAAATGTAGCCCAAACTAGATGCCTAAACCCACGACATCCTATATCAGATTCAAATGAAACTGTGGCCGCTTGTCCCCTTGTTGGACAAGACAGACAGGGACGTCAATCCCGATAGATCTATCCATTACATTCGCGCTTACACAAAGTAATTAACGGTTCACGATTCACGGGCCAATGCAACTGGGTTTTTAGTGGGACTTAGACTAATATATAAATCAGTAAATGCACTTGTGTTCAAACGTTAAAATCAAGCAATGTCTCACCCCAAAAAGCAGTGAAAATAGTAGAGTATGGGGCTATAAACTCACCTCGTAAATTCAGCAAAGAGAACGAAGATAAAATAGCTCGAGGGTACGGTTACGCTAGCCGCGACCTAATTAATTTAAGAATCGAGTTACGATACGAATAATTGTATTATTAAATGACTCGACACCCTAGTTGTGCTTGACGAAACCATACGTTTATGAAAAGTACGATTTTACTGAAAAGTACAATAAATAAAATCGGTTTATTAAATGGTCGGGTTTTACGGGTCAAACTATAACCTAAATTTACCAAATTTCGTTTGGGCTTTAACCAAACTACTTTAAACACATAAGGCCCAAAATGGGAGTCCAAAACATTTACACAACAAACCGGCCCAAGGTCAATAGACCCGGCCCGGCCCACTTGGCGGAATAAACAAGAACGGAGGGAGTACATACGTGTGTTTATCACACACAACCCCATATCTGAGAGATAACTCTCTCTCCTCTCTCGATATTACCTCCACCGTCCCAAAACTCTCTCTCTCTAAACCTAGATCGGTTCAATCATCTACTATGGTTATCATCTAATCAGTTTGAGTTAAAGAATCAAATATGGGTGGTCTGAGGTTCTTATATCGCGTGAGATGTGGGGTTAATCCCCACATCAAACCGATTGGTTTTATGATGGTGTTCTCCCTTGCGGTTTCGTGAATCAAATACCAAAATCAAAGATAAGTTTATTCTCCTTTATTTCTTTTAAAAGCTTTAATTGATTTTCGATTTAATGTATATCAGTGGGTTCAATTGATTCGTATAAACTCGTTGTGAATCATATGATTCTCGGATTAAAAATAAACAAAATTAGGGTTTTGAAATATTTGGGGGTTTTCATCAAAATCGGGTTTAAACATAATTAATTGATGTTTTCATTTATAAAATCAAACTAATTTTAATATAAAGTCGATTTATAAAAATTAGGGTTTCAGTCATTTGGGGGTTTTTGTATAACTCACTTTTAATTAAATTAATTAAGGGGTTTGGGTTTAGATTAGGTTTAATTAGCATTTTAATTAATAAAAGTAAATCTAGGGTTTTATAAAAATTGGGGGTTTTTATATATTCGAATGTTAATCATGTTTATATGATGTTTCTGGAATGTGGCAATGTTAATTAGATGTTTAAAAAGGTTTTAAAATAATTAGGGTTTTGATTCGAATTGGGGGTTTCTATACCCGCAGCATGATTAATGTTTTCTGTAAAATAAAACTTGATTAAGACATTTGGATTTGGTTGGTAAGGGTTGCTGATAATTTTGGCAGTAAGAACTTTGGTTGGTTTGCTTTGATTCTCGGTTTGGTCCTTGATTGGGTCTCGGTTTGGTTGAACATGGGTCTCGGTTTGGTTCTTGGTTGAGGTCTTGATTTGGTTGGACATGGTCTCGGTTTGGTTCTAAGTCGGGTCTCGGTTTGGTCTCAATCGGGTCTCGGTTTGGTCTAAATTGGGTCTCGGTTTGGTTTAAATTGGGTCTCGGTTTGGTTGACAGAAAAGCAGTAACATAAACATGTTTGCATTTAAAAAGTTTAACAATTTTTCAGTTTTTAGTATAAAAGTATAAGTTCATTACAATGACTAACCATGGTTTCGTTTATTCGTAGGTTCGTACAAAACAAGCACATCTAGACTTCAAAAGAAAGACGAAAAAGACAAAAGACTCACAATGGGGATGCTACGTTCGGTTTTGCAGGTTCGGACGGGATGAAGACTTTCTGTTTTGCAGGTTCGACGCGACTTATGGGTCGGCTGGACCTATTCTTCTATCCAGGAGTTGTATTGTGAAGACTTGTGCAGATTTTTGATGTTTGTATTTTGGACTGAGATAATTTGTATTTGGACATTGGACAATACTTTGGGTTTGTATATAAACTTGTATAGTTAGTCTAGGGTTAGTGTAAATCTGGAAATGTTAACTTGTGATATACCCAAAAGGGGTAAACTAGGCAAATGTGCTGTCCTTTAGTGGGGCAAATAAACTATAAAGTTTATATGTAGGTTTAGACATGTGACTGATTTTTGAGACCCTTGTATGACAAGTTTGGTAATATAAATGAAGGTTTTATATTCAGTATATGTACACCTGCTGTGATAGCTTATACACTCGACTCGGTTCACAATGGTTTAGGTTTAGACGCGACTGAATAAACACGACAGCAAAACCGTGTAGTATACGATCCCAAAACAAAACAATTGTGCGAGACGTCACGAAAACTTAATAACTATAACAAATAAAACGTACGGCAAAACATAAGACGTTCACAAACTTGTGTATTGCATTCAACTTAATAATCGCGAAACATTGAGATGTTACATATGCTCTCCCTAAAAAGGGCTTTGTCCGCAAAGCAAAACAATTAACACGTTCATGACGACAACTAGTCAGTAAACAGTTAAAATACTCGTACTACATGAATAATTAAATGATGGAAATTTGACGAATGTCACATGTATAAATTTGGGGGTGTTACAGTTTGGTATCAGAGCTCTCGTTATAGAGAACGAAAGATTTTTAAAACCAAGGTTTTGAATAAAACATTTCAAAATCTTTTAACTATAAACATTTTTCTAAAAATGTCTAAAAATCTTTTGACTATAACGGTGCCGAAGAATTCTCGAGTTACTGACAAGGCTAGACTGAGAAGTGTTATTTTAATATATATATATAACTTGGATTATATATATATATATATATATATATATATATATATATATATATATATATATATATATATATATATATATATATATATATATATATATATATATATATATATATATATATATATATATATATATATATATATATATATATATATATATATATATATATGATGTAATTTTATTACATGATTGTTTGATGATTATTTTGATATTTATACGAGGTATTTATACGACGTAGATTGTCACAAGGAACCCTAGATCCCCTAGTAAATTAATCAAAGCTATTCTCATAGGAATCCTAGCTATCCTAGATCTAAACCAAGTTGTGGATATTTATGATCCCAACAAATGGTTGATATTCGTAGAAATGTTGATATTAGTTGATTGTGATATTAAAGAAGAATTGGCGAGATTAAATCTTATATCGATGTCATGACGATCTTTCCTTATAGAGTGGAGTTTTACAAAACGTTACCACCTAGAAAGATGTCATCTGATTCGTTGTCATCCAATTCTTAAATTGAAATCAAAAGGGTGAATGTTGCACTTGAGGCTGTCATTGGAACCATTACCCAAAAGCCTCATGCCACTAATACCTTTCCGAGAAGTCTAATTGAATGTGTGAGTCATTTAATACTAGTGAATTATTTGATAATTGTTGTTGTAAGAGCTATAGGATTGGAAATTAAGTGTTGATTCATATCGAGCTTTTATTGCCCTTTTAAGGTTTATATATAAGGTTGAAAGTATTGGAGAATGAAATAGGATATCGCATTGAGTATAAGTTGGTTGAAACTTGAATGAAGTAAAATTTAACTTTTATGGAATAAGAAATTGTTAAGAGGAAGTCGTTAAGTTTTGTGATTGAATTATAAGGTTTTAAATGATTGTTGATTTGTGTTAAGGGTTGTTCCTAGGACATTGTCCAATAATGAGGATGCCTAGTGTCCAAGAAATGAATTGAAGAAATCTTCTTCTGAATTGGGACCGATGGATCTTTCGGGACATGTGGAACACCTAATGACTCTTGTAGATTAGTATTCATTGTGGTATCTTTTAAAAATAATCCCTAACCTAACTGAGACATCAGTTGGTAGGATGAGTTCTTGGAAGTGTATGACATAGTGACACGTAATGTGTTACGGTACAATTTTGACATGTTTGTGATTAATGAAAAGACTACCTTTGATTGCTAAATTCTACATGTATAGATGTTATCTATCTTTTCTTGCTTCTTCCCTATGCTCGCATTAGTGATGCAACCATTGAACAAGTACTCATCTCGAATTGAGTTACGTTGTGGATTATTCTCTTTGTATTCCTGAGTGCCATCGAGGTCATGAACCTCATGATTAATTGGCTAAAGCTCATTTCCTATCATTTTGTAGTTAGTTCTCGGTGAACAACTTTTCATCACTCCTTTGCAGATCACTAATTGTTTTTATAAGATAAAACAATATCCCTTGAGAAAAATTGATTTTTCATCACTATAAGAATTATTCAAAGTGAGATTTATAAGTGATTGTTATCGAAATGAAGTTGTTTATAAAACACCTTGGAAAACTTAACTGTTTTCATAACAAAGAAAATCTTTGTAAATTTATTCTTCACTCTTATTTAAGAATTAAGCATGAATGTGTTTTTATTATAAACATGATGATAAAATTTTGACGAACTGAGTATTGCATCGTTAATCTTGAAATTGTATATAGTTGTGCGCCTACATACAATTTGGAATGGACCATGCAAGGCTGATTAGTAGTCACAATAAAGTTGATTAATAAACACTACATTTTCTTTGAAGATTATGAAAGATTAAATTTTATGAGATCTGCAAGAAGTGAAAAATAAGGACATGGTGTTAGGGACACCTACATATGTTCCTGTAGAATCTATTCTTCTGAGTCGAATTTGCTCATCTGTGGAAATTGTCTTATTTGACAATTGACAATTCTTCCTTGTCCAGTTCTCCTGTAGTGAGATTCTTAGGAAAAGTATCTGATTACCGAGTGTTGATACCCGACTGGATGTATTGACGTTCCTATCATTTCTTTTGATTAGAATTCATTTGAATGACCTGGGTAACGATCCGAGGAGCTTTCGAATGCGTACTCAAATTAAGAAAACATGGGATATATTCATATCCATTAAATGTTTTCGTCTGTATCTGATTTGAAATTCTCTCGCGTAGATTATGCGTTGACCTTACTCTTTTAAGGTTAGTTATGTATTCAGATATCCCTGAATTTGTGAAGGATTATGAGTTATTATTAGTCTTTTGAGAAGTTCACATCTTATCGACGGCAATGAAACTGGAAAGTTGATAGTGGCAGTAGAATGGATTGATTGATTATGACATGACGACATTGTCTTAATTGATGGGAACTCGAATAGAATTCCCCTAAAAGATAAGATGTTGATTATCAAAAGTTATTTAAATAATTCTTGATGGATGACCATTTCCTGCATTTAGACTTGAAATTATACCGTGAATGGTTGTGAATTAGTCATAGATATTATAATCTAGAAGAACCTAATATGAATTTATTAAAAGATGTTTCTGTTATCTGAAACTTTAGGATGTATTTGTTGGTAAATTACCTAGACTTTTGCCATTAAGGCAAGTTGAATTTGGTATGGATTATATTCTCGGTGCTGCACCTGTGGCATGTGCACTTTACGTCAGCACCATCTGAATTAAAGGAATTACCGTACAACTGAGAGAGGTGTCGGAGATAGATTTTATTCTACCGAGCTCGTCATCATGAAGAGCTATGGTGTTATCATTCCTTATGTTTATTGATTACCGTGAACTAAGTAAATTGACGATTAAAAATCTATATCCACTACCCAAGATGATAGATTGTTCGATCATTTACAAGGTTCTAGCGTATGTTTTAAAAATTTTGATCCTCGGCATGGTTGTCATCGATTTCGCATCCGCGAAAAAGATTATCTATTCCAATCACTACATCCAAAACTTGTAATGAACATTATGAGCTTCATGTTATGTCGTTTGGATTGACCAATGCACATGTAGCATTCATAAATTTGGTGAATCACGTGTGTAGGCTGTAATTTGATAAATTCATGCTTGTGATCATTAAGGACCATTTGTTTGTTTATAAGAATAAGAATGAGTTAATAATTAGTATGGACTGCCCTAAATTGGCCGAACAATAAAAACCTGTATCTTAAATATTTAACATGTGATTAAATACTTAATCCTTTACATGATTTGACCATGTGATTAATAAGATAATGGGATCTATACGGACTTTTCAAAGATTAGAGCCATTAAGACTTTGGTTTTTACCAAAAAGAAAGTGCAAATGTATTTTGACAAATGTTTTATCGAAAAGAACTTTTGAGGGATTATTCCCTTATACACAAATCATTTAAACTAACTCCTGTTTAGGGGTAAATGTTTGTGTATACCTCAAGACAACCTAAGAGGGATTGAGGAAACCATTTAAACCATGACTCGAAATTTGAAACGACACTTTTTGCTTTTCAACTAAGAAATTTAAAATCTTTACGTTTACGTTTCATAAAAATTGAATATTTAATATTTAATTAGTTGTAATAATTATCGACGCTTTAGACGTCAGATTGAGTAAAACAGATAAAAATAATAGTTAAGACGAAACTAAAACATAGAAGATATGAAGAAATTTTTTTTTTGAATTAATACGGTCATGTTATATATATTTCATCAGAAGAAAGTAAATGTAGATACTGACACATTATATAGAAAGGATAAAGAATCAATTAAGATGTATTTCTTAATAATGACTATGCAAAATAAATTGCCGAACAATATAAAAATAAACGATGTTTGTAAAAAGGATAATATAGATAATAAAAAGGGGGTTCACGGCTAATGTGAACCATTAGAATTGAGAAGCCAATGGCGTTAAATGTATAAAAGGCCACTTGTGGTTGCCTAAATATGGAGATTTTTGAGATGTAGTCATGTTGGAATCTTGTAAGTATAAGTATTCTATTCCTGTCATTTTTGATTAAATGTATCATTATCAGAAGAAGTTGTACTAATGGAAAATTATGAAGGCAGACATTGTCTCATACATTAGTAAACGTCTAACTATTGCAAAGGTCATCATCTGAATTTGATTCGATTTGGGTCATTGTCGACAGACTGACCAAATCTGCTAATATCATTCCTGTTAATGATAGATTATTGATGAAGAGATTGACTCTTTGTATTTAAAGGAGTTGTGTAAACATGGTGTGCATGTATCGATCATCTCTATCAAGATCCTCGCTTCGCATTGAATTTCTAGAGATTTTCTCAGAAGTCATTAAGAACGAATCTTGATGAGTGTACTGTGTACCACCCCAATCGAAGGGATGAGGTAAAGTAACGATACAAAATACTATAAGTGATGTTTTATGTTTGAATGACTGACCATTGGTAATAAACTGTAAAATTGTTTTCCTTTGGAGAGACTATCCTTGATATTTATCGTATTAGGATCAAGATTGAATCTTGTGAGGATATATATTAGAGCATCTGTAAGCAGGAGTTGAGATGAAGACACCTGACATACACCCATTGTGAGTTGGAAATGTCTTTTAGGTTTAAGGTTTCCTATGATGGCGAACCTAACCCTACAAAGTACCCGACCCGCGAGACCTGAAATGATTGTTGAAATTAGGATCTGATTATTTACTACCGGTAGTGGGCAGGAGGTTATGTGAATATGAAATGTAGATCTTGAAGTGCCAGATGGGTAGCGAAGTTATGCCAAAAATTTTAACTATGGAAAAATGAATTGATGATCTGAAAGATCATGGGATATAAGTCCCTGTTGTATGGGACCATTGAGATGATGTAAAAGATTGGTTTGAAAGGCATATAAGCTGGATCTACCCTAGGACTTCAAGAGCTGCGTGAATTATGTTTCGTAAATCGAACATGATAAATATCTATCAGGTGAAAATCTGAATTCTTCTTGATAAAGTTTAGATCGGCGAAAAGTTGCATTCATCAAAAACCTGTGAACATCATGGATAGAGAAAGTAAGTCAACATTAAGCCTGATCTTATTCCCGTAGTTATGTTTGATGAAACTCGCGTATTGTAATGAATTACACTTGTGAGAAAAGACCGAATGTGGAGGAAATACCCACATGGCTTTAACTCTATAAGAAGCGAGTAGTAAGATGATCTTTGAGGACAAAGATCCTGTTTAGGGGTAAATGCTGTGACAATCCGACAATTTATGGTTGATATTTTATTCTCAATATTTATTTAAAAACATTATTTTAATGTTATATTATGAACTCACTTATTTTAAAGAAGAAGATTTGGATTTACATTTTGAAGTAGCATCGACTACGTCTAAACCGGAGGATTCTACTTTACGTGCTTACGTTTACATACACCGTCTTTGGTGACAGTCCGACATTTCAGAAAATAAATTTGTCCGTGAATATTATTTTGAGATTTTAAATTTGTGTTGGTTCATAAACTCACAAATTTACGAGAAGAGATTGGGACGTACGATTATAATTTAACGTCCTTTACGACTAAACCGGAAACCTTAGGATTCCGTATTTACATTTTTGAACTCCGTTTTTTATGAGACAATTTTTATTAGATTCGTTTTGTGCCGTTGATTCATAATTTATAAAAATGTTTTTCGTAAAACGACCCGAGGGCACGCAAATCGAGGAAACTAGAATCGATGAGTACCTGGAAATAAATGGGGATGAGACAAAATGACTTTTGCCCCACCCCCACTCATAACCGCCCACAAAGTGACACCACACTTGTGATGTGTCAAGCTTGTAGCAACAAGCTTACACTTGTTGCTTAAGGCTTACAAAGTAAGCTACCACATATCAAAACCACTAACCCTTTTACCATTTACTCCATTTTCACATGCAATACCACACACACAACTCTCTCCTTCTCTCCTTGTATCGTCCAAAAACCACCATCAAACGCCACTTTTGATCAATTTTCACCATAAAATCATGTGTTATCTACACACATGATGAAGAACCCTTGAAGCCTTGAAGATTGGAGGTGATTATAACATACAAAGAGGAGTTTCTATGGATTCTTAGGGCTGATTTTCGACAAGGAGTATACAAATATTGGTGGACTTGAAGATGATATTGGTTTATCACAAGTTGTGTGATCAAAATCCATGTCTTGATCACAACCTACATCATCATGGTGGTATAAAGATTGTTTTCCCCATCCTCTTGTTATTTTGATTATGTAATCATGTATTTTCTTTCCTATTGTATATATATGATGAATATATGGTGATAAAAATATTGTGTGGGGATTTGGTGTTGATAATCATGGGTAAAAAGATGAAAAACTATATGTAAAAATGGTTAATCTTGCTTAATTTAGTAGGCTGTATAAAACAGTAAAGAATCATATGATAAACTGATAAAATGGCTTGAATAAATTAATATACAGTAAGCTATGAATCTTGTACACATGTGAGAGTTGGCCATACAATGGAATCATTATAATGAGTGAGATATGACTAAAACAAGTTTAGAGTACCAATCTGAATAGTCAGTTTTGGACGGACTGTTAGGGATATTTAGAGTTGGACTGAGCAGTAGCTAAATCTAAATTAATTTTAGCACATATCATGTAGTTTATGGTGTCCAAAAATGAGCTTCTACCTCCTTGTAGAACTCAAGATATGGTAAAACTGGTGAAAGTGAAAGTAAAAATCAGATTTTGGGAAATTAAAGTATAATAGTATTATATAAGCACTCAAATAAAAATAGTATAATACGTGAATTAAAACCCACTAACTTATATAATACATTTATATAAATATGTATAAGGATAAATGAATGGAAATTTTATAAAAAATGGTAGTTTAATAAGTTTTATAAGTTATAAAACTATAAACATGATTTTTACGTCTTTTCGGCTATTACCGTAAAATTAACGTTTTCCGCCAATTAAAAGTTAGACGATTAACCGTCTAATGTTAAGTTTTTAAAAGTAATATACTGATATATAAGTACCTAATACAAGTAAAAACCGATAAAAGCCGAACTATATGACATACGGACAATAACGAGCTAAGTTAGCATATTGGACTAATAATTTAACTAAATAAGTTAAACACTTATAAAAATTACTTATTGGGCTTAACCCATTTGGGCCCAACATATAAAGTATAAATACTGATAATACAAGTATAAAATGGATTAATACAAGTTAATGGACTTATAAAAGGCTTATTGGACCTAAAACATGTAAATAGGTAAAACTAGTAAACTAGTATAAAAGTTGTCAACACATAACACAAAAATGAGTGAATAAGAATATATAAACCCACTTGATCATCATCATATGTATAAAGTCATCATATATATATAATTGTTATTTTGATAAAGTCATTGGACAAAAGTCTAAGACGAGTATTATTTGTCTAGGTTTCCGTGATTGAAGCACATACCGTACGTCCGAATTGCCGATTACCGCTTTCCCACATCAATGTGAGTTCATAGCCTCGCACTCTTTTAAATGTTTTTATGAAATGTTTTATAAACCCGCGAGGGAGATAACATGTTAGTTTTGATAAAATAGGACACCATTTGTCCCGATTATCTGTTTATTGATTTGGACCCGAATGATTGTATGACCCGATGAAAGATTAAATGACCCGATAGATGAAATGAAATGGATTATTAAAGTTAGGTTATGTCACTAAAAGTCCCATTAGCATGAATTGTGAACTACCGGGATTTGGTAGACGCTTATGCATATAATAGTACTATTTGGGGACGATCACCCCAGTTCGCGCCTTGACGGTCGTGCCACATTGATTGGTAAGCGAATTTATGTATGAGAAGATTTATAAGCGTGATTATTGTGACGACACGCTAATTTAGATGGGCAAATTCAGTTTCGGGCTAGCTACCCGTTGTTTGTTGTAGTAAGGTAACAATGTCATGCGGCTTATAATAATCCAAAATAACGAAATACTACTGTACGCACCGAATTACGATATATTGCCTGACTAGCAATACGGGGTCATATTATTGATATTATGTTTGTGTTTTGGTTTTACATAACCATATTCATATAACGGTTTTTATTTAACTCTATACAACGTTATAAAACGTATTGTATGATATTTTTACGACATTGATTCGTATAATGATTTTGAAGGCGAAAGCCTATATTATGATTTTGATAAGGATTTGTATAAAATGACTTTAGCTATTTTATGGCCTATTACAATGATTTGTACAAAATGATTTTCGGTAATAATTTTATACCGATGTTATATTAATGGATTTTATTAAACTCTATGAATTCACTCGGCGTTATCGCTGACCTTTTCTTTTAACATGTTTTATCTCAGGTACTTGAAGGTAATTCTCAGGAAGACAACAAGAATTCATGGCCCGCACTTAATTAACAAATTTCCATTCAAATGCTTTATACAACTTTGTATGAAATAATATGACTTGGGACCTATGTAAATTTGATATTTATGAATGGAAATGCTTTATTTTTAAATGACGCGATTTTTATGTGTTGTCTATGATGTGAGTAATGTGATATCCCGTAACACCAACTAGTCTTCTGCTGTATTGAGTTGTATAAATTTGGGGGTGTTACAGCAACCCTGGAAAGCACTTATCACCATCATTGTCAAGTGTCTTACTGGAAAGACTAGGGGCACCGATGCAACGAGACCACCACAGGTTCACTTATTTTGGGGATTGTACACTGCATCTAAAGTAGACTATGCACTTCTTCTTTGGCAAGAATTTTGCTATCAGTTTACTGGAACGAAGAAATCCGTGCATCTTCCATTCCCAAGATTCACCAAGCTCATTATCAGCCACTTTATGAAGAATGACCCAACCATTGACACTCACGGGAATTTCTTCTACCACACCAAAGATGATAACTATGTGATTTTCATAATGAATGCAGACACTAATTCCACAAAGTATGCATTACTTCCTGTCCTAGTACCTGACACAATGGTAAATGATGGAATCAAGGAAAGTGATAAATATCAAGAGATGCTAAATGATATTGACGTACAGTTTAAACGTGCAAATTCACATCCCTCAGAGAAGCAAAAAGGTAAACGCAAGAAAAGAGTTTCAAAACGCCAATCAACTGCTTCTTCTAAAGATAAAAGCCCAGGGAAAATTCAAATAGTTGATGAAGATGATGATGAGACGATCCATATTGAGGAAGAACAGGAAGAAGTACCACTCCGAAGGACTAAGAAAGCAAAGCAGACAAAAGGTAAAGAAGCAAGTGTTGCTTCAAATGAACCTGCTCAACAACAAATTTCTGAAGCCAAACGACTGCGTATCGTTCTTCAACAAAGCAGACAGGAAGCCTTTGCAGGATCAGGCTCAAGAATGTTTGAAGACATAGCAGATTTTGGTAATCCTGATGCTGACATGGCATTTTATGAAGATCCTATTGATGAAGACGCTTATGAAGATGCATATGAAGATGCTGCTACCTATCATTTTGAAAGTCGTGAGCAGAGTGAAGAACGTGGTAGCAGTGCAGACACTGATACAAGTATGATGTATCGAGACGCCAATATCACGACATCTTTACCAGAGCCAACTCACATGGTGCTAAACGATGATGCTCATGCAACTCTCATACTAGAGACTCAACTTCAAAGTAAGTCTACTTCTGGTTCTGGTGATGTTATGAAATATCTAAATTTAGAAGGGGAGCGTGTCGAGGTTACAAATACTGACCCATCAACAAATGAAGCAATGGTGGATGTTCCCATAACTATTGTTACATCAACCACCACTTCACCATTATCCACCCCGGTCATCATTGAAATCATAACACCAGTTATCACACCAGCACTTGTTGCACAACTGGTATCAACCACCATCCTAACCACTGAATCTACACCGTCATCAACAACTGAACAACCTGTATCAACCACCGCCCCAATCAGTACATCTACACCAACACCTATCCTTGAACACCCAGTATCATCCACCACCACATTAACAGTGATGGTTTCACCTCCACCAGCAGAACAACAAGTATCATCCACCTGCAACACATTCCTCATAGTCAATGATCCACTCATCCAGTCTCTTCAACAACAGCTAGAGGCTCAAGCTCAACAAATAGCTACATTGACTGAAAGGATCACCACTCCTCTCAAGGAACCGCAACCTGATGAGCCCACACTTCAGAAAATATCTGACAAAGTGTCCAAACTTAAAGCACAACACTAATCATTTCTTGGAGAGAAGAAAACTCGTGACAAAGAGAATGCTGCTTTTCTTGGGTCAATTGAGATGACCAAGATCATTCGACGAGAAGTCAAGACATATGTTGATCAGCAGCTACCAAATCTTGTCGGTAACGGTTTATCTACCCTTCAACTAATGACATTGTTACAGACACGTTTGCTGAATATGGGGGCTCACAAATAAAAAAATAAAAGAAAAGTTCTACAATATCTCAATAAAGTAATTATTGACGATACTCCAGCAGAGACTACCGAATCTGAGTCTGACAATGAAGAAGAACTAGAGGAGGACGATAATGAGGGTAACGGTGAGGAGGAGGATGGTGACAATGATCAAAATGAGGAAGAGGAAAAGGACGGAAATGAGGAGGAAGAAGAGGACGAGGAAGAAAAGGATAAGGATGAAGATGAAGAGGAGGACAAGGATACAGATGACGATCAGGATGACGATGATGATAATGACAATGGTAATGGAATCAACTAGGGTGATAAGAATAATGAAACGGGTACAAATGCCGAAGAGTCAAACAAGGATGACAGTGATAATGCTACTGAGAAAGGTTTAGAGGAAGCTGCAGAAAACATTGATGAAACCACAGAAAAGACGTTGGAGTCAACAGTACAAGAAACTTAGCATGTTGACACAGGTATATCTACTGCACCAGCTTTTACTACTGATTCTCATAATGAATCTGTAGAATATATGCAAGCAGAAGAACCAACAGAGTCAATGCTTGATGAAGAACCTCACGATGATATACCGGTGATGCAAGATAAACCTTCAACACCATCTGAAGATCAGCACAACATTGATATGGAAGTTGATTTAAATGTTCCAGAACCAACGTTTGCTGAATCTCTTATCATCGATGATACTATACAAGAGCAACTTTGGCTAACAAATGCTGCACCACAGCATCCTTTTGACACTACAACTGAAATGGAGCTGACTCAATTCCTCAACAACCGTATCGATTTCTCGGCCTTTCTAAGGTATTCTCATGGAAAACCGACAATGACTCCGGATCTGATTAAAATGGTAGCTGCAAATGTGGACTTCTTTGACACTTTGAAGATCAGCCATAATGAAGCAGAATATCACTTGAATGAGCTTACAAAGGCAATGAGAGTGACAACAACAGGAATTCAGACTCCCGTGTTGCGACCTCTTACACCAACAGTCATCGTCGGTTCTGCAACGATCCCAATAGAGCACTTTGTTTCTCACGATCTTGAATACTTTGAAAATGGAGCAAAGAAATATGCCACGTCACTCACTATGCTCAAGGATGTAAATTTAGAGAATGTTTCATGGATAGAGGATAAAGTTCCTGACACAATATGGACAAAGAAACTGCTCAAGTTTTATGATACCTATGCTTCACTTGGCATCTCTCACTGGACTGCAAAGAAAAGGTTAGCTTACAATCATTTCCATCGTCCTAAGAGAGGTTCTTCTATTGTCTCAGCTCACATAATCAAAAGCATCCAAGGAGCAACCACTCAGACTGTCTTCGGTTATGATTACTTGAATGTAATCGTGTTCAAACGTACCGATGAGAAAGAATATCGAAATGACGAAAGTGATCTCCAGTACCTTCAACTTGAAGACATCAAAGATCTTTTGTTTCTATTGACTCAAGAAAAAGTTGACCATCTACCACCTGAGATTGTCATAGCCATGAGCTTCAACTTTCGTCAATATGCAAGGAAAATCGTCATTCAAAACCGGGTGGAAGACTTTCAACTTGGAGTAGAAAGCTATCAGAAGAAGCTAAACCTGGAACGTCCCCATACGACTCCACTCAGTAATTTCCATAAAAACAAGAAGGTTTACATGGGGACCACAACGCCGGAAGCAAGGATCTTTTATCCAAATGAGACTGGCATCATGCAATATATGCGATTCTCCGAACTGCACAAATTCAGTGATGGAACGCTAAAGCATCTTCGAGATGATCTGTCGGTTCTCAATGCAAACTTGTTGATCCCAAACTTAGATTGATTAAGCTTTGTGTATACGAGATTAGATCAAGTAATACACGTAGAGAAACCTTTGCTTATGAATAAAGTAACTAAGTGTTATGCGGAATTAACACTTAACCTAGAACACAAAGATGTTAAACAAACTTTCACTTGTATTAGAATAATCGAACTTGATTACAATGAAAGAGGTTTAACTTGTGAAAACTTATCATAACTGATGATTAACATTAACCTAAAAGATCTTCTTTTATAGATTAAGAAGTCTTGTACAAGAAGCTACGAATCAACTATTCTAGGTAAAGATAATAATGGAAAATACAATGTCGAGTTTATCTTTACCATATACAAATAAAGAAACAAAAGATTCGTATAAGATAACTTCCATCAGTGCTTGTCTTCCACGCTATCAGCGTTGACTTTCCTAACTGTCAACGCTTGGCTGTCAGCGTCCAACTTCTTCTTATCAGCGCTTGAACTCTTCTTATCAGCGTCTAGTGAACTGACCCATAATTTATTCCCAACAATCCTCCCCTAAACTTGATATCTATTCCAATGATCAAGTTTCTGAATAAAAACTTAAGGCTTAGGAGGAATCTTGCAAAAACTTCTTATGTTGGTGATAAACATATCTAATCAAGTCCTTAGCCACGTCACTAGTGTAATCAATCTCCAAGGGTGTCTCCTTCATCTTCTTCAATACTTCTTTGGACAAGAAATAGTCAGCATCCACAAGTAGATACTCTGAAAAACTTTGTAGAGCTCAAATGAAGCACACCACAAGTAGAATAAAGCCTCCAATGAAGACCACTGAGGTCATCTTCAAGATCCTTCCATATGGCAGGATCTGCTTCCCTTGGACCACACAAAGTCAAAAATGTGTGCCATAGTCTTATTCCATTTGCTGAAGTAGGTGCTTCAACTGTATACTTGGCCTCTATTAATCTCCATAGATGCACCAAGTCTTCTCTGTCTATGCTTGCAAAGATAGAAATAATTGAAGTGAAAGTGTGTACCTCCTTCCCAAATCTGCCAATCTTCCAAAATCCACACTCATCTTCATCAAAACTTATGATTGGATTTCTGGCATCTAGAGATACTACATTAACAAAATCTGAAGCTTCCAATGGAGAAAGCTTGAGATGCTTCCTTATGACAGTTTCATTTGGATAATACACATCCATATCTTTGGGAAATTGGAGAGGATCTCCTTTCTTCACTGGTCTTTGAGCAATCCTCATCTCCTTTTGAATCTGCATTTCCTCAGCAAGCTCTTGTTTCCTTTCTTCTGAAAGAAACTGTAAGACATTATTTTCTTGCACATGCCTCGAAATAGGATGTGCCCTGTACTCTAGCTCCTCAAAAGATAAAGCCAGCAACTTCTTGTATGTCCATCCAGGTTGATGGCATCTAAGCAACTTGTAATACAATTTCCTTCTATCTCTTTTAAGCCAAGTCTTGACCTCTTGTGCATTATACTTCAAAATCACCTTTATATCATCTTGTACCCTGAGAAGAATTTCCAACCCCCAAATTTGATCTGACAAACTCATCCCTGGGTTGTCCATTACCTTATCTTCCCAAGCATGGTACATTCTGGTGATTTCTGGAAGGTCAAAATCAACATGCTTCTTCAAATCACTCAATCTTTCTTTTGCCAACTCATCCCCATATTCAAGTCTTTCTGGATCTTCAATGATTTGTATACTTGAATCTGAGCTAGCTCCTTCTTTTTCATCATCACTCTCTTCCTCACTTTCAGAAGTGGCAACAAATGGTGATATCCCACTTCTCTTCAAATCTTGCTCCAAAAGTTGTTCAGCCAAATGTTTATCAAATGCAATTTGGGCTGCATCCTTCTTTGGAACATCTTCTTCAACCATAAGCCCCTTACCCTTGTCTTTTGGATCAATAATTGGTAAGGTAGAAGAAGAAACTTGTGTGGATACATCTTTGATGATTGCTGATGACTGGAATACATCAACACCACCTGCAACTTTGTCAGCGTCCAAGTTACCTTTATCAGCGCCCCGATTACCTTTGTCAGCGCTGGATGTGTCAGCGTTCAAACCTGTATCAGCGCCCATTGTTGCTGTGAAAGATCCTTCCAAGTTTAATGGAGATACCTTGGATGTATCAATGACAGGGTGCTTCTTCAAGTTGGTGAGTGCTTCAGCAACATTTAAAGATTCACTAAATTGTGAACTCTTCTCACTGGCTGTATGAATCATCTCATCCTCTTCATCCTCCCCTTTGGAAGATTCCTCCATTCTACTCCTGCTACTAGGATTCTCCAAAACAGTTACCCGCTCCCTCAATACTTGGAGTTCACGGCCCTGATTATTGACAATTTGTACAAGGCTGACATTTTGCTTTTGCAAGCTAATGACAGCAGCCGTCAATTCATTCAATGTCATAGGTTCCAATCTGCCCTCAGCTAGAATGGGGATTTGACCTCCCAAAATAGAATCATAGGGCATGGAGGAGGTCTTAATGATGTTGGGACTGTCTTGACCAGCATCTAAGCCTGTGTCAATAGCCCCAGCCTCATCCATGTCACCAGCCACACTTGTGGAGGTGGTTCTCTCTACAACAAGGCTAGGACCACTAGAGGAGAACACCCCAGTAGTCCTTTGGCGTTTATTCAACCTAGATTGTAATGGGGTGGAAGATGAGGTAGATTGTGTGGGTGTTGGTTGGTTAAGGGGTGTTTGGGATTGTTCAGGGATGTCATCAGCGTTGGGATTGGCTGTATCAGCGCCAACATTTTGAGTGTCAGCGTTGACATTGGCTTGGTCAACGTTCATGTTTTCAGGTGAAGGTAATGGTTCAAGGATAGGCTCAAGTTGAGGTGCAGGGTCTGGTTGTGGTTGTGCAGCCTGAATTACTTCAAGCATGGCTTGGGTGAGAGGTATAGGTCTGTTTGTGGAGATCATTTTGTCAAAAATGGTTTTCTTTTGCTTAGGGATCTCATAAAAAGTGTCGTGATCCCTAGTACAATATTCTTGTAAATCAAACACCATTTGCAAAAATCTTGGGTAAGCCAAAGTCATTTTACTTCCCTTATTTTTACACATTCCTTCAAAAATCATTTTTGAAAAATTATACCTAAGCCCACGTGACATACAAACCAAAGCACTTGCAATGGACCTGTTTATTTGATTAAAAGCAGTACATTTTGGACTTAAGCATTGAAGAAGGACATGTATCAAATATTTCCAATCAGAGGGAAATTCCTGCTTATGATATTTATTTAAAGTTTTACCAGCAGGAATAGGATAACCCAATTCCCTAAGACCTTGTTCTATTGTAGAAATGGCAAGAGTAGTCACACCATCAGCGTCATTAAGACGCAAAGCTTGGCGAACCAAGGCTTCAGTGACCACCCATGTTCTTCCATGAACAGTAGATGTTAATGTAGTCACTCCATTAGCTGTTGTGGAACTGACATTATTCCAAAACTGTCTAATGTGTGCGACAAGGACTAGTGGTTCATGAGAAAGTGCATACCTTAAGGAGGATGCATTTAAAAATGCCACCATTTGTGAATACTGAGGGAACAAATCATTATCAGCGGCCAAGTAAGCTACCATATTATGTTGGCTCTTGAACTCCAATGTCAGATTGTTTGAGTTGAACTTTGGTGCCATGTTGAAAGCTGTTTAGGTTATGTGATATGGGAAAAATCTAGGAGAAAAATGTTAGACAAGAAAATATGAATACCCATAATAAAAAGTTAGCCAAATTTATACGAGAGATGCATGATTTGGATTGGTCAAAAATGAGGCAGTTATATTCAAAGAGTAATGATGAAAATATTGAATCAAATATAAGTTATCTCATGCATTAATTAAAAATAACAGCTCCCCAGAAATTACGGCCAAAGATTAGTCAAAAATAACAACTGGGTAGGGCCCACTAGGTGTCAACGGTCAAAAATAGCCCATCAACGCCCAACGGCTATATTTTCTTGTCAGCGTTTGCCTAAAGCCTTGTTAGCGTCACGATTGGTCGTAACAGCGTTTGGAGAAAAACTTGTCAGCGTCTAAAAAATAAAAATATTTAAAAAGAAAAAGACCTTAACAAAGTAATTTATCCTAAGGGAAATATCTTGCAAGTTGATAATAATTACTGGGCGGCAAGCACTGTCCACTTATGCACACTTGCTTAAGCAAGATAGACACAAATGTCCTCAAGTGTCCCTTGCTAACCAAAATACTTACCAACAAAGTTATTTCATAAAATCCTTTGTAACTCCCAGGGAAAACCCATAACAAAAATATTCCCAAGTCTCCCAACAGACCACAACCAATTCTAGGCCAAAAATGTCTTGGCAGCATGCATAGTTTGTCAACTTTGCATGCTACAGTGCCTCATGGTTTAGTAAAACTAACCCATACTCACCTGTGGACACAATCTAGAATTGTGATAAGAGTATTATAAGAATACCCAAGAGTCCTAAAGGTTCCTTAAACCTCCCCTTAAATTATGATACATGAGTTTCTCAAAATATATATGAACATTAAAAATTTATGTCAAGATAGGAATATAAATATTCCAACCATCATCCATAAACAAAAACATGTCCAAATAGCTCTTCAAAGATCCATACGCAACTCTGTATCCAATGGCATAAAGCTAACACCACCTACACATTTAGATTGAAAACCACAAAACTAACATTGTTGCTGACAGCGCCCCGACAACTCTTATCAGCGTTGAAGAAACACTTGTCAGCGTTAGAAAATAATATCTCGAACAACGGTAAGATAGCACTTGTCAGCGTTAAATTAACCTTTGTCAGTGTTAGAAAAATAAAGTGGAAAAATCTAAATCATCACAAAGACCAATAACAATGCATTATCCTGTACATACTTTTACAAAAAGGTTCCAAAACACATATTAAGTGAGATTAACCATTCCAATATTTGTTACCAAATATTGAAATCTTCCAGCATCAAAAGGTTTAGTTAATAAATCAGCCACATTATCTTCTGTGTCTACCCTATCTGGTTGTATTAAACCTTTCTCAAAGCAATCTCTTATAAAATGATGTCTAATTTCTATGTGTTTGGTTTTAGAATGATGTACAAGATTTTTAATAATGCATAAAGTACTGTTATTGTCTACAAAAATCTTGGTATGCATGAAATTATACCCATAATCCAACAGCTGGTTCTGAATCCATAAGACTTGTCCACAACAAGCAGCTGCAGCTACATATTCTGCTTCAGTTGTAGAGTTTGCCACCACTGTTTGTTTCTTGCATTGCCAAGATATCAATCTACTCCCAAGAAATTGACATCCACCAGTTGTGGATTTTCTATCAAACTTGTCACCACCATAGTCACTGTCCGAATATGCAATAAGCTCCAATGGAGAATCTTTTGGGTACCATAAGCCAAGATCTGGATAACATCTTAGGTACCTAAAGATTCTTTTCACAACAAAGAGGTGACATTCTTTGGGATTCACTTGATGGCGTGCACAAGCACACACAGAAAACATGATGTCAGGTCTTGAGGCTGTAAGATACATCAATGAGCCAATCATTGATCTATAGTGCCTAACATCCACATCTTTTCCAGCTCCAATTTTTCCCCAAGGGTGTTCCCTATCCATAGGAGTGGAAGCACTCTTTTCATGTGGAGAAAAACCAAATTTCTTCAAGATTTCAGCTACATACTTGTCTTGGGAGATGAAGATACCATCTTCTTTCTGCTGAACTTGTAATCCTAGAAAGAAGTTCATCTCACCCATTGCACTCATCTTGAATTTATCTGTCATAAGCTTGGAAAAGTCTTCACTCATCTTTGGATTGGTAGATCCAAAAATGATATCATCAACATAGACCTGAACAAGTAAGACATCCTTACCTTTCTTCTTTGTAAACAATGTCTGATCTATGGTGCCCCTTTTAAAACCATTTTCCACCAAGTAGGTGGACAATGTACCATACCATGCTCTTGGGGCATGATGAAGTCCATACATAGCTTTCTTCACTCTATAAACCTTGTCTGGATTCTCAGGATCTTCAAAACCAGGAGGTTGCATGACATATACCTCCTCAACAATTGTTCCATAGAGGAAAGCACTCTTCACATCCATTTGATAAACAGTGAAGTTCATACAAGAAGCATAAGCTAGGAAAATTCTTATAGCTTCAATTCTTGCAACAGGAGAAAAGACCTCTTCATAATCTATTCCTTCCTCTTGTGTATATCCCTGAGCTACCAAACGTGCCTTGTTTCTGACCACAATACCCCTTTCATCTTTCTTGTTCCTTAGAACCCATCTTGTCCCAATTGGTCTCACATATCTAGGACAATCAACCAGCTCCCAAACATCCTGTATAGCAAATTGGTGAAGTTCATCCTGCATTGCTTCCACCCAACTAGGTTCTTTGAGATCATCAAAAATCTTCTTGGGTTCCTGTTGTGACAGAAAACAGGCAAACAAACAAGTTTGTACAAGAGGGGTATCAACCTTCTTGTGGATATTAGCAATGAAGCTATCATGAGTCTGGTGAGATCTTCTAGTTTGAACAGGAGTCATGATATTCCCAATGATTTGAGAGGGAGGATGATTCTTCAAAATAGATCTAGGAATTCCATTTTCAAGAATTCTGTTGTCTTCAATATCATCCTCCATGTTGCTAATATCTTCTTCAGACTCTCTTCCATCTTGAACCTCTTCATTTATTCTTGAAGGTTCACCTTGTTCAAAAGTGGAAGATAAGAAATGCTCATGAGTGTTGTCAACGTTGGAATTTTGCTTGTCAGCGCTGGAATTACTTTTGTCAGCGCCAGAATCATTGTTGTCAACGTTTGAGCCATCAGCGTCTGAATTGGTCTTGTCAGCGCTTGAATTGTTCTTGTCAGCGCCTGAATGACCATGCATGTTATCAACTGGTGGTATTGAAGAACCACCTTTATCCTTTCTAGCAGCAGCAGCCGCAGCATAATACTCATCTGTCCATATAGGAAATGTAACATATTCTTGTGTGGGAGATGACTCAACTGCTGGTGGTCCATCCTTCTTAGCAACCTGTGTACCTGAAACATTACCAATTCTCTTTTCCAAAACACTTGAAGTTACCTTCACAATGTCTGGATTAGTAACAGGCA
Source organism: Glebionis coronaria (assembly GCA_025667525.1). Classification (NCBI taxonomy): domain Eukaryota; kingdom Viridiplantae; phylum Streptophyta; class Magnoliopsida; order Asterales; family Asteraceae; genus Glebionis; species Glebionis coronaria. The sequence continues at coordinate 222,748,805 of CM046882.1, read as the reverse complement.
TATAATTTAAAGCTCTAGATAAAGGTTCCAAGTCAAACAACCAATTTGGACCACTTTCAGGATCACTAGGTTTACTCTCTAAAAAGCTAACATGTACTTTTTCAAGTATACATTTTTCCTTTTTAATGTAAACCCTATATCCTTTGCTCTGCACTGAATAACCCATGAAATAGCCTTCATCACCTTTTGCATCAAATTTACCTAGGGCATCACTAGTTTCTAAAACAACTACATGACAACCAAAAGGCTTGAGAAAGCCAATATTTGGCTTCCTTCCCCAAAGTATGCTAAACTGCCTAGTAATCCCTTTCTTGGCACAATGCCCTATTTTTAACATAACAAGCTGTGTTAACAGCTTCAGCCCAAAAGGCTATAGGAAAGTGGGCATCAGCCAACATGGTTCTGGCTGCTTCAATTAGGGTTCTATTCTTTCTTTCAACAACCCCATTTTGCTGTGGGGTTCTAGCTATGCTAAACTTCCTAGTAATCCCTTTCTTGGCACAAAAATCATCTAACAATTGATTTCTAAACTCACCACCATTGTCACTTCTAAGAATTTTGACCTCATTACCATTCTTCTTTTCAATCTGGGTAATGAAATTAATCAAACTTTGGGCAGTTTCACTTTTCTTGGCTAAAAAGAAAGTCCATGTAAACCTGGAAAAATCATCAGTGATGACAAAACAATATGATTTACCCTTCAAACTTTCTATATTAGTTGGACCAAAGAGGTCCATATGCAAGAAGTGAAGTGGTTTAGAACTAGAGTGCACCTGTTTAGATTTGAATGAGACCTTGTGCTGCTTGCCCTTAAGACATGCAACACAAGTGTGGTCATTGTGGAAAGCCTTTTCAGGCAAACCATCAACTAAACCAAGTCTCACAAGTCTATTGATATTTTTAAAGTTTATGTGCCCTAATCTCCTGTGCCAAAGATTACTTTCATCTACTGAAGCTTTAGCATAAAAACATGTCATCATTTTATTATTCATCTTAATTCCATTAAGATTCACATTATATATGTCTTTATGCCTTGGTGTTCTAAATTCTATGTATTTCTCCTCAGGGAGCTTGTAATCTTTGCTTAACACCAAGCACTCAGTATCAGTGAAAAGAACCTTATTTTTGTTATCACACACTTGTGATACACTAAACAAATTATAATCCAGTTCTTTTACCAGGAAGACATTCTCAAAACGTAGATTATTGGTGATAAGGGTTCCTTTTCCTGTGATGGTGTCGTAGCCCCCTCCAAAGTATACCTTATCACCATCTTGAATAGGAGTGAAGTTCGTCAGATAGTCTTCCTTTCCTGTCATGTGCCTTGAGCATCCACTATCCCAATATCCATAATCATTGATCTTCTTTTGAATGCCCTGCACATAAAGAAAACACATTAGTTTTCTTTAGGAACCCAAGTCTCAGAAGACTTGGATTCATCTGGATGTTCAATAAGAACAGTCTTAGTTCTCACAACAACCCTATTCTCATCCCTTTTAGGATGAAAAGTCCAGTTAACCCCAATTGGTCTTGACATGACCTTTGAAATATAATGAAACCTGTTGCATGTCATAGAAAGACCAGTAGAATTAGGGTTTTGGTCTTGTTTTGGTCTCCATGTTAAGCTAGTAGAAGCTTTAGACCCATTTCCCTGTGGTTGCTGTTGATCCCAAACTTAGATCGATTAAGCTTTGTGTATACGAGATTAGATCAAGTACTACACGTAGAGAAACCTTTGCTTATGAATAAAGTAACAAAGTGTTATGCGGAATTAACACTTGATCTAAAACACAATGATGTTAAACAAACTTTCACTTGTATTAGAATAATCGTGTTGATTACAATGAAAGGTTTAACTTGCGAATACTATGAAAACTGATATATGACTTTAACCTAAAAGACCTTCTTTTATAGAACAAGAAGTCTTGTACAATAAGCTACGAATCAACTATTCTAGGTAAAGATAATAATAGAAAATACAATGTTGTGCTTATCTTTACCATACATAAATAAAGAAACAAATAAACAAGATAAGTATGAAGATATTCTATCAGTGTCAATCTTCAAGGCTATCAGCGTTGACTTCTTCAATGTCAACGCTTGGCTGTCAGCGTCCAATGTCTTCTTATCAGCGTTGGCATTCTTCTTATCAGCGTCTAGTGAACTGACCCATATTTTATTCCCAACAATCCTCCCCTAAACTTGATATCCATTCCAATGATCAAGTTTCTGAATAAAAACTAAAGGCTTAGGAGGAATCTTGCAAAAACTTCTTATGTTGGTGATAAACATATCTGATCAAGTCCTTGGCCACGTCACTAGTATAATCTATCTCCAAGGGTGTCTCTAGCATCTTCTCCAACACTTCTTTGGACAAGAAATAGTCAGCATCCACAAGTAAATACTCTGAAAACTTTGTAGAGCTCATATGAAATACACCACAAGTAGAATATAGCCTCCAATGAAGATTACTGAGATCATCTTCAAGATCCTTCCAAATGGCAGGATCTGCTTCTTTTGGACCACACAAAGTCATAAATGTGTTCCAAAGTCTTATTCCATTAGCTGAAGTAGGTGCTCCAGCTGTATACTTGGCCTCTATTAACCTCCATAGATGCACCAAGTCTTCCCTGTCTATGCTTGCAAATATAGAAATAACTGAAGTGAAAGTATGTACCTCCTTTCCAAATCGTCCAACCTTCCAAAATCCACACTCATCTTCATCAAAACTGATGATTGGATTTCTGTCATCTAGAGGTACTACATTTACCAAATCTGAAGCTTCCAAGGGAGAAAGCTTGAGATGCTTCCTTATAACACCTTCAGTTGGAAAATACACATCCATGTCTTTAGGAAATTGGAAAGGATCTCCTTTCTTCACTGGTCTTTGAGCAATCCTTATTTCCTTTTGAATCTGCATCTCCTCTGCAAGCTCTTGTTTTCTTTCTTCTGAAAGAAACTGGTAGACATTCTGTTCTTGCACCTTCCTCCAAATAGGATGTGCCCTATACTCTAGCTCCTCAAAAGATAAGCCAGCAACTTCTTTGATGTCCAATTAGGCTGATGACATCTAAGCAACTTATAGTACAACTGCCTTCTATCTCTTTTAAGCCAGGTTTTGACCTCTTGTGCATAAAACCTCATAATCACCTTTATGTCAGCTTGTACCCTAAGCAGAACTTCTAACCCCCAAATTTGATCTGATAAACTCATACCTGGGTTGTCCATAACCTTGTCTTCCCAAGCATGGTACATTCTGGTGATTTCTGGTAGGTCCCAATCAATCTGATTCTTCAACTCACTCAACCTTTCCTTTGCTAGCTCATCCCCATATTCAAGCCTTTCTGGATCTTCAATAATTTGAATACTTGAATCTGAGCTATCACCTTCTTTATCATCACCACTTTCTTCCTCACTCTCAGAAACAACAAATGGTGATCTTCTACTCCTCTTCAAATCTCTTTCCACAAGTTGTGCAGCCAACTGTTCATCAAATGCTATTTGTGCTGCATCTTTCTTTGGAACATCTTCTTCAATCAAAATACCTTTACCTTTGTCTTTTGGATCAATAATTGGTAAAGTAGAAGAAGAAACCTGTGTGGACACATCTTTGATGATTGTTGATGGCTGGAATACATCAACACCACCTGCAACTTTGTCAGCGTCCAAGTTGCTCCTATCAGCGCCACGATTACCTTTATCAGCGCTGGATGTGTCAGTGTCCAAACCTGTATCAGCGCCCAATGTCTCTTTGAAAGATCCTTCCAAGTTCTTTGGTGTCATCTTGGATGTATCAACAACTGGATGCTTCTTCAAGTTGGTGAGAGCTTCAGCAATCTGCAAAGATTCACTAAATTGTGAACTCTTTTCGGAACTCTTTTCACTAGCTGTGTGAATCAACTCATCCTCCTCATCCTCTTTATCCTCCCCTTTGGAAGATTCCTCCATTAGACTCCTGCTACTGGGATTCTCCAAAACAGTCACTCTCTCCCTCAAAACTTGGAGTTCTCGTCCCTGTTTGTTGACAGTTTGTACAAGACTGACATTTTGCTTTTGCAAGCTAATGACAGCCGCCGTCAATTCAATTATGGTCATAGGTTCCAATCTGCCCTCAGCTAGAATGGGGATTTGACCTCCCAAAATAGGATCATGGGGCATGGATGAGGTCTTAATGATGTTGGGACTGTCTTGACCAGCATCTAAGCCTGTGTCAATAGCCCCAGCCTCACCCATTGCACCAGCCACACTTGTGGAGGTGGTTCTCTCTGCTACAAGGCTAGGATCACTAGAGGAGAACACTCCAGTAACCCTTTGGCGTTTAGTCAACCTAGATTGTAATGGGGTGGAAGATGAAGTAGATTGTGTGGGTGTGGGTTGATTAAGGGGTGTTTGGGATTGTTCAGGAAGTGTATCAGTGTTGGGATTGGCTGTGTCAGCGCCCACACTTTGAGTGTCAGCGCTGGGTTGGTCAAGGTCCATGTTTTCTGGTGAAGGTGATGGTTCATGAATAGGCTCAAGTTGGGGTTCAGGGTCTGGTTGTGGTTGTGGTTGTGCAGCCTGAATTACTTCAAGCATTGGTTGGGTAAGAGGTATGGATTCATTGGTGGAGCTCATTTTAGCAAAAATGGTTTTCTGTTGTTTAGGGATCTCATAAAAAGTGTCATGATCCCTAGAACAATATTCTTGTAAATCAAAGACCATTTGCAAAAATCTAGGGTAAGCCAAAGTCATTTTACTTCCCTTGTTTTTACACATCCCTTCAAAAATCATTTTTGAAAAATTATACTTAAGCCCACGTGTTATACAAACCAAAGCACTTGCTATTGACCTGTTTATTTCATTAAAAGAAGTACATTTTGGACTTAAGCATTATAAAAGGACATGTATCAAATATTTCCAGTCAGAGGGAAATTCCTGCTTATGATATTTATTTAAAGTGACATCAGCAGGAATAGGATAACCCAATTCCCTAAGACCCTGTTCTATTGTTGCAATGGCAAGGGTAGTCACACCATCAGCGTCATCAAGACGCAAAGCTTGGCGAACCAAAGCTTCAGTGACCACCCATGTTCTTCCATGAACAGTAGATGTTAATGTGGTCACTCCATTAGTTGTTGTGGAACTAACATTGTTCCAAAACTGTCTAATGTGTGCGACAGGGACTAATGGTGTATGAGAAAGTGCATACCTCAATGAAGATGCATTTAAAAATGCCACCATCTGTGAATACTGAGGAAATAAAGCATCATCAGCAGTCAAGTAAGCTACCATATTGTGTTGGCTCTTGAACTCCAATGTTAAATTCTTTGAGTTGAATTTGGGTGCCATGATTGAAAGCTGTTTAGGTTATGTGATATGTGAAAAATCTAGGAGAAAAAGTGTTAGACAAGAAAATATGAATACCCAGAATAAAAAGATTAGCCAAATTTATAGGAGAGATACATGATTTTGATTGGTCAAAAATGAGGCGGTTATATTCAAAGAGCAATCATGAAAATCTTGAATCAAATATAACTTATCTCATGCATTAATTAAAAGTAACTTCTCCCCAAAATTACGGCCAAAGATTAGTCAAAAATAACAACTGGGTAGGGCCCACTAGGTGTCAACGGTCAAAAATAGCCCATCAGCGCCCAACGGCTATATTTTCTTGTCAGCGTTTGCCTAAAGCCTTGTCAGCGTCACGATTGGACGTAACAGCGTTTGGAGAAAAACTTGTCAGCGTCTAAAAATAAAAATATTTAAAAAGAAAAAGACCTTAACAAAGTAATTTATCCTAAGGGAAATATCTTACAAGTTGATAATAATTACTGGGCGGCAAGCATTGTCCATTTATGCACACTTGCATAAGCAAGATAGACACAAATGTCCTCTAGAGTCCCTTGCTAACCAAAATACTTTCCAACAAAGTTATTTCATAAAATTCTTTGTAACTCCCAGGTAAACCCATATCCAAAGTATTCCCAAGTCTCCCATCAGACCACAACCAAGTCTAGGCCAAAAGTGTCTTGGCAGCATGCATAGATTGTCACCTTTGCATGCTACAGTGCCTCATGGTTTAGTAAAACTAACCCATACTCACCTGTGGACACAATCTAGAATTGTGATGAGAGTATTCTAAGAATACCCAAGAGTCCTAAAGGTTCCTTAAACCTCCCCTTAAACTATGATACATGAGTTCTCAAAATATATATATGAACATTAAAAATTTATGTCAAGATAGGAATATAAATATTCCAACCATCATCCATAAACAAAACATGTCCAAATAGCTCTTCAAAGATCCATAAGCAACTCTGTATCCAATGGCATAAAGCTACCATTTCCTGCACATTTAGATGAAAACCACAAAACTAACATTTGTTGCTGACAGCGTCCCGACAACACTTATCAGCGTTGAAGGAACTCTTGTCAGCGTTAGACAATAATATCTCCAACAACGGCAAAATAACACTTGACAGCGTTGCATTTACCTTTGTCAGTGTTAGAAAAATAATGTGGAAAATCTAAATCATCACAAAGACCAATAACAATGCATTATCCTGTACATACTTTTACAAAAAGGTTCCAAAACACATATTAAGTGAGATTAACCATTCCAATATTTGTTACCAAATATTGAAATCTTCCAGCATCAAAAGGTTTAGTTAATAAATCAGCCACATTGTCCTCTGTGTCTACCCTATCTGGTTGTATTAAACCTTTCTCAAAGCAATCCCTTATAAAATGATGTCTAATTTCTATGTGTTTGGTTTTAGAATGATGTACAGGATTTTTAATAATGCATAAAGTACTGTTATTGTCTACAAAAATCTTGGTATGCATAAAATTATACCCATAATCCAACAGCTGGTTCTGAATCCATAAGACTTGTCCACAACAAGCAGCTGCAGCCACATATTCTGCTTCAGTTGTAGAGTTTGCCACCACTGTTTGTTTCTTGCATTGCCAAGATATTAATCTGCTCCCAAGAAATTGGCATCCACCAGTTGTGGATTTCCTATCAAACTTGTCACCACCATAGTCACTGTCTGAATATCCAATAAGGTCCAAAGGAGAATCTTTTGGGTACCATAATCCAAGATCTGGATAACACCTTAAGTACCTAAAAATTCTCTTCACAGCAAAAAGGTGACATTCTTTGGGAGTCACTTGATGGCGTGCACATGCACACACAGCAAACATGATGTCAGGTCTTGAGGCTGTAAGATACATCAATGATCCAATCATTGATCTATAGTGCCTAACATCCACATCCTTTCCAGCTCCAATTTTTCCCCAAGGGTGTTGTCTATCCATAGGAGTGGAAGCCTCCTTCTCATGTGGAGAAAAACCATATTTCTTCAAGATTTCAGCTACATACTTGTCTTGGGAGATGAAGATACCATCTTCTTTCTGCTGAACTTGTAAACCTAGAAAGAAGTTCATCTCACCCATTGCACTCATCTTGAATTTATCTGTCATGAGCTTGGAAAATTCCTCACTCATTTTTGGATCAGTAGACCCAAAAATGATGTCATCAACATAGACCTGCACAAGCAACACATGTTTTCCTTTCTTCTTTGTAAATAGTGTCTGATCTATGGTGCCCCTTTTGAAACCATTTTCCACCAAGTAGGTGGACAATGTACCATACCATGCTCTTGGGGCTTGATGAAGTCCATACATTGCTTTCTTCACTCTATAAACCTTGTCTGGATTTTCAGGATCTTCAAAACCAGGAGGTTGCATGACATATACTTCCTCAACAATTGTCCCATAGAGGAAAGCACTCTTCACATCCATTTGGTAAACAGTAAAATTCATACAAGAGGCATAAGCTAGAAAAATTCTTATAGCTTCAATTCTTGCAACTGGTGCAAAAACTTCTTCATAATCAATTCCTTCCTCTTGTGTATATCCCTGGGCTACCAAACGTGCCTTGTTTCTGACCACAATGCCTCTTTCATCTTTCTTGTTCCTTAGAACCCATCTTGTCCCAATTGGTCTCACATATCTAGGACAATCAACCAGCTCCCAAACATCCTGTATAGCAAATTGGTGAAGCTCATCCTGCATAGCTTCCACCCAACTTGGTTCCTTGAGAGCATCAAAAATTTTCTTGGGTTCTTCCTGTGACAGAAAACAGGCAAACAAACATGCTTGTACAAGAGGGGTATCAACCTTCTTGTGTATATTGGCAATAAATCCACCAAGACCTTGATGGGATCTTCTTGTCTGAACTGGAGCCATAACATCACCAATGATTTGAGATGTGGGGTGATCTTTAGCTGTGGAAGTGAGAACTCCTCCTTCAACAAGTCTGGTGTCCTCAACTTCACGCTCCATGTTGCCAATATCTTCTTCCTCAGATTCTTCTTGATCAACAGAAATCCCTTCATGGACATTGGAAGGTCCACCTTGTTCAAAATGAGAAGAGAAAAGCTGTGTAAAGGTGTCTCCAAAGTCTGATCCTTGTTTATCAGCGTTTGGGCTAACAACGCTTGAACTGGTGTTGTCAGCGTTGGAGCCATCAGCGTCTGAATTGGTCGTGTCAGCGCTTGATTTCCCTTTGTCAGCGCCTGAAGAATCATGCATGTTTGTATTTGGTGGTATTTGAACACCACCACTATCTTTCCTTGCAGCAGTAGCAGCAGCATAATACTCATCTGTCCATATGGGAAGTGTAACATATTCTTGTGTGGGAGATGATTCAACTGCTGGTGGTCCATCCTCCTTAGCAACCTGTATACCTGAAACATTACCAATTCTCTTTTCCAAAACACTTAAAGTTACCTTCACAATGTCTGGATCAGTAACAGGCATATAATTTAAAGCTCTAGATAAAGGTTCTAAGTCAAACAACCAATTTGGACCACTCTCAGGATCACTAGGTTTACTCTCTAAAAACCTAACATGTACTTTTTCAAGTATACGTTTTTCCTTTTTAATGTAAACCCTATATCCTTTACTCTGCACTGAATAACCCATGAAGTAGCCTTCATCACCTTTTGAATCAAATTTACCTAGGGCCTCACTAGTTTCTAGAACAACTACATGACATCCAAAAGGCTTTAGAAAACCAATATTTGGCTTCCTTCCCCAAAGTAATTCATAAGGTGTCTTATTATGTATCTTGTTGACCAATGCCCTATTCTGAACATAACAAGCTGTGTTAACAGCTTCAGCCCAAAAGGCTATAGGAAAGTGGGCATCAGCCAACATGGTTCTGGCTGCTTCAATAAGGGTCCTATTCTTCCTTTCAGCAACCCCATTTTGCTGTGGGGTTCTAGCTATGCTAAACTGCCTAGTAATCCCTTTCTTGGCACAAAAATCATCTAACAACTGATTTCTAAACTCACCCCCATTGTCACTTCTAATAATTTTGACCTCATTACCATTTTTCTTTTCAATCTGGGTAATGAAATTAATCAGACTTAGGGCAGTTTCACTTTTCTTGGCTAAAAAGAAAGTCCATGTAAACCTGGAGTAATCATCAGTAATGACAAAACAATATGATTTACCCTTCAAACTTTCTATATTAGTTGGACCAAAGAGGTCCATATGCAATAAGTGAAGTGGTTTAGAACTAGAGTGCACCTGTTTAGACCTGAATGAGACCTTGTGCTGCTTGCCCTTAAGGCATGCAACACAAGAGTGGTCATTGTGGAAAGCCTTTTCAGGCAAACCATCAACTAAACCAAGCCTCACAAGTCTATTTATATTCTTAAAGTTTATGTGCCCTAGTCTCCTGTGCCAAAGATTACTTTCATCTACTGAGGCTTTAGCATACAGACATGACATCTTATTATTTACCTTAATTCCATTAAGATTCACATTATATATGTCTTTATGCCTTGGTGTTCTAAAATCTATGTATTTCTCCTCAGGGAGCTTATAATCTTTGCTTAACACCAAGCACTCAGTATCTGTGAAAAGAACCTTATTTTTGTTATCACACACTTGTGATACACTAAACAAATTATAATCCAGATCTTTCACCAAGAAGACATTATCAAACCTTAGATTGTTGGTGACAAGGGTTCCTTTTCCTGTGATTGTGCCGTAGCCACCTCCAAAGTATACCTTATCACCATCTTGAATAGGAGAGAAATTGGTCAGATAGTCTTCCTTTCCTGTCATGTGCCTTGAGCATCCACTATCCCAGTATCCATAGTCATTGATCTTCTTCTGAATGCCCTGCACATAAAGAAAACACATTAGTTTTCTTTGGGAACCCAAGCCTTAGAAGACTTGGATTCATTTGGTTGTTCAACAAGAACAGACTTGGTTCTCATAACAACCCCATTTTCATCCCTGTTTGAATGAAATTCCCAGTTAACCCCAATTGGTGTTGACAATGCCTTTGAAATATAATGAAACCTGTTGCATGTCATAGAAATACCAGTAGAATTAGGGTTTTGGTCTTGTTTTGGTCTCCATGTTAAGCTAGTAGAAGCTTTAGACCTATTTCCCTGTGGCTGCAAATACCTAGGTTTAGCAGTGTGTCTGTCAGCGCTGAAATTACTCCTGTCAGCGCCCCGATTGCTCTTATCAGCGTTGAACCTAGGGTTTGCTACAGGAACCCATTGCCTATTTGACCAAGTATTTGACTTTTGAAAAGGTCTTAGGCCTTGTGTGTTAGACCCTCTAGAAAAGAATGGGGCTGGTCTAAAAACTTGTGAACTTTTGTTCACAAAGGTATTGGGTCTGACAGTGTTTGACCTATGTTGACTTTTGTCAGCGCTGAAATGGTTCCTGTCAGCGTTGACATTGGAAGCGTTGACACATTTGTAGGCCAAATGTGAAAAGCTCCCACATGTGTAACAAGCTTTTCTAGACATAGTCTTAGGTCTAGAAGCAAAGAAGCCTGTTCCATGATTACTAACTTGGCTTTTTGGAGACCTAGTATTCCTATACATCTCTGCATACTTAACACTAGGTTTTCTAACAGCTTGTGGGCCAAGGTCAACAGCTTTGCCAGTGGTAGGGTGTGTGATCTTAATAGGTTTAGGATCATCAATTGGTTTTGTGATTGGTGTGGGCTCATTTGGACTTTCACACAACAACCCTCCCTTAACAAATAAAGTGTGGTTAGCTTTCTTCCACTCTTCTAGGTCAGTCAGCTTTTGCTGATATTCCTCAACTGGGGAAGTCACTCTAGGTGGAGGAATAAACTCCTCCTCTTGGCATTCTGGCAAGCCAGTCCAAGATAAGTCCTTTGATTGGACACCATAGAAATCCCTAGCTGGTGGTGGAACAACAGTATAATTATTCATCCCAATCCCACTCATATCCTTAGAGTCTCTTTGTTTACTAACACACTCTCCTAGGGTTTGTGTGGCCTTATCAAATCTCTGGATTTTAAGACTCACATTATCTTTGTTTTTGTTAGCCTCCTCTAACTGAGCTATCAAATCAAGATTAACCCTATTTACTATATCTTGAACATCCTTACTCTGATGTAACTCATGTTTTAAGATATTTATTTGATCCTTTAAATCAAACTCCATTTTCTTATACTCAGCTACTGTCTTTTCTGTTTGGGTAAGAGCAACTTGATAGTTAGATACTTTGCATCTTTCAGTACTTGCCTCATCTAATAATTTAATTATCTCTTGTTTTAATTTTTTAGTATTTAAACGACAACCCTTAGAACAGAAAGCATCATCATATACCTCATTATCTGATGAGGAGGAGGAGTGTGCCATGAGAGCATATTCAGCATGCTCTTCTTTAACCTCAGCAACCAAAGCTCTGTCCTCTTCTTCATTCTTAGCCATCCAGCTCCAATCCCATTCTCCAACACCATCAATTTGTTGAACAGCAACCATAGCCTTGGGATCTGGGTTCTTAATCATTTGGCTAGAAGGCTTCCCAGCATCAGATCTCCTTGGAGATCTACATTCCCTCATAAAGTGCCCCATCCTATGACAGTTGTAGCATTCCACCTTGGATTTATCAAATCCAGCAACATCCTTAGCATTAAAGGTCATCTTCTTCTTGAACCTTTTATTGAACCTGTTTGCTCTTAAACTTACAAGAGCCATAGTCCACTTGATGTCCATCTCTTCCAATTGTTCATCACTTATCTGCTCAAGATCTTCATATGTAATCCTTGAATCACTGGGTAAAGAAGCAATGAATGCACACACAGTATCAAGATCAAAACCAGCAGGTTTAATTCTATCAGCGCCATGATTGTGTGTGTCAGCGCTTGAGTACAAAGCGTTGACAGGATATGATCCAGCGCTGACAGATTGACATCCAGCGCTGACACCTTGAGATCCAGTTGCTGAATGTCCATAGAAGTTCATGGAATCAAATTGGCCTTCACTTTGTGAAAAGAAGGCCATGTTGCTGCTGGAAGATTTGTTATCACTTTCCAATTGCCATTCATTCTCCAATAGTCTTAACTTGTTGAAGATGTCGTCAAACCTGGAAGTCTTGTGGGTATTATTGACAAGAATGGATCTTGTCTCAATCTTCCATACATCACCAAGGCTTTTGAGAAAAGTAGCATTCAATTCAGGATCATCAATCTATTTTCCCATGAAGGAAAGTTGACTTGTGATGTCAAGAAGTCTACTTCTCACACTGCTGAGATTCTCATTAGGTTGAGCTTTAAAGACAGCATACTCATGCAATAGTTGCTTCTTCTTTTCTTCTTTTGTGTCAGCATTGCCACCATGTGCTACTTCAAGAGCTTCCCAAAGCTCTTTTGCAGACTCAAATCGTTTGTACTTGTGCTGATTCTCATGACCTAGGGCATGTTTCAAGATATTCAAGATTTTCATGTCCACCCTCTTCTTGGCTATATCTTCAACAGCAACAGCTCTCCCATCTTCAGGCTTTTCCACCTTATCAGATTCAGGACAATTAGGAACAGCTGTCCTTGTGGCAATAGCAGCAGTAATCTTTGCTGCTTTATCGAATGTGTTCCCATATTCGATAATTTCCCAAAGAGTGTAGTCATGAATAGCTATGTATTGCTCAAAATTGGACTTCCAAAGCTCAAAGTTCCTGGCATCAAACATGGGAATTTTGATACTAGGGTTTGAGAAGTTGTTTTGAAGCAAAGCAGGAGGTTGATTTGTGCCAGACATGATGTTTTTAGGGTTTTGAGAATTTTAGGGTTTTTAGGGTTTGGTGTTTTAGGGTTCTTGCGTTACTTAAAGATCAAAAGTTTCTCAACAAGCTCTGATACCACTTGTTGATCCCAAACTTAGATCGATTAAGCTTTGTGTATACGAGATTAGATCAAGTACTACACGTAGAGAAACCTTTGCTTATGAATAAAGTAACAAAGTGTTATGCGGAATTAACACTTGATCTAAAACACAATGATGTTAAACAAACTTTCACTTGTATTAGAATAATCGTGTTGATTACAATGAAAGGTTTAACTTGCGAATACTATGAAAACTGATATATGACTTTAACCTAAAAGACCTTCTTTTATAGAACAAGAAGTCTTGTACAATAAGCTACGAATCAACTATTCTAGGTAAAGATAATAATAGAAAATACAATGTTGTGCTTATCTTTACCATACATAAATAAAGAAACAAATAAACAAGATAAGTATGAAGATATTCTATCAGTGTCAATCTTCAAGGCTATCAGCGTTGACTTCTTCAATGTCAACGCTTGGCTGTCAGCGTCCAATGTCTTCTTATCAGCGTTGGCATTCTTCTTATCAGCGTCTAGTGAACTGACCCATATTTTATTCCCAACAGTTGCAAATACCTAGGTTTGGCAGTGTGTCTGTCAGCGCTGAAATTGTTCTTGTCAGCGCCCCGATTGCCTTTATCAGCGTTGAACCTAGGGTTTGCTACAGGAACCCATTGCCTATTGGACCAAGTGTTTGTCTTTTGGAAAGGTCTTGGGCCATGTGTGTTAGACCCTCTAGAAAAGAATGGGGCTGGTCTAACAACTTGTGAACTTTTGTTCACAAAGGTATTGGGTCTGACAGTGTTTGACCTATGTTGACTTTTGTCAGCGCTGAAATTGTTCCTATCAGTGTTGACATTTGAAGCGTTGACACATTTGTATGCCAAATGTGAAAAGCTACCACAGGTGTAACAAGCTTTTCTAGACATAGTCTTAGGTCTAGAAGCAAAGAAGCCTGTTCCATGGTTACTAACTTGGCTTTTTGGTAACCTAGTATTCCTATACATCTCTTCATACTTAACACTAGGTTTTCTAACAGTTTGTGAGCCAAGGTCAACAGCTTTGCCAGTGGTTGGGTGTGTGATTTTAATAGGTGTAGGATCATGGCTCGTGATTGGTGTGGGCTCATTTGGACTTTCACACAACAACCCTCCCTTAACAAACAAAGTGTGGTTAGCTTTCTTCCACTCATCTAGGTCAGTCAGTTTTTGATTATACTCTTCAACTGGGGAAGTCACTCTAGGTGGAGGAATGAATTCCTTCTCTTGGAGTTCTGGCAAGCCAGTCCAAGATAAGTCCTTTGATTGGACACCATAGAAATCCCCAGCTGGTGGTGGAACACCAGTATAATCTTTCATCCCAATCCCACTCATGTCCTTAAAGTCTCTTTGTTTACTAACACACTCTCCTAGGGTTTTTGTGGCCTTATCAAATCTCTGGATTTTAAGACTCACATTATCTTTATTTTTGTTAGCCTCATCTAACTTAGCTATCAAATCAAGATTAACCCTGTTTGTGATATCTTGAATATCTTTACTTTGATGTAACTCATGATTTAAGATATTTATTTTATCCTTTAATTCAAACTCCATTTTCTTATACTCAGCTACTGTCCTTTCTGTTTGGGTGAGAGCAATTTGATAATTAGATACTTTGCATCTTTCAGCACTTGCCTCATCTAATAATTTTACTATCTCTTGATTTAGTTTTTCAGTATTTAAACGACAGCCCTTAGAACAGAAAGCATCATCATATACCTCATTATCTGATGAAGAGGAGGAGTGTGCCATGAGAGCATATTCAACATGCTCTTCTTTAACTTCAGCAACCAATGCTTTGTCCTCTTCCTCATCCTTAGCCAAAAAGTTCCAGCTCCAGTCCCATCCTCCAACACCATCAATTTGTTGAACAACTACCATGGCCTTGGAATCTTGGCTCTTAACCATTTGGCTTGAAGGCTTACCAGCATCAGATCTTTTTGGAGATCTACATTCCCTCATAAAGTGCCCCATACGATGACAATTGTAGCACTCAACTTTGGATTTGTCAAATCCAGCAACATCTTTAGCATCAAAGGTCATCTTCTTCTTGAACCTTTTATTAAACCTGTTTGCTCTTAAACTTACAAGAGCCATAGTCCACTTGATGTCCATCTCTTCCAATTGCTCATCACTTATTTGCTCAAGATCCTCATATGTAATCCTTGAATCACTGGGCAAAGAAGCAATGAATGCACACACAGTATCTAGATCTAAACCAGCAGGTTTAATTCTATCAGCGCCAAAGTTGTGAGTGTCAACGCTTGAGTATGAGGCGTTGACAGGATATGATCCAGCGCTGACAAGATGTGTTCCAACGCTGATAGGATGTGATCCGGCGTTGACACATGCAGATCCAGTGACTGGATGTCCATAGGAGTTCATGGAATCAAATTGACCTTCACATTGTGAGAAGAAGGCCATGTTGCTACTGGAAGGTTTATTATCACTCTCCAAAAGCCATTCATTCTCCAACAGTCTTAGTTTGTTGAAGATGTCATCAAACCTAGAGGTTTTGTGGGTGTTATTGACAAGAATGGATCTTGCCTCAATCTTCCATACATCACCAAGGCTTTTGAGAAAAGTAGCATTCAAGTCAGGGTCATCAATCTGTGTTCCCATGAAGGAAAGTTGACTTGTAATTTCAAGCAGTCTACTTCTCACACTGCTGAGATTCTCATTGGGTTGAGCCTTAAAGACAGCATACTCATGCATGAGTTGCTTCTTCTTTTCTTCTTTTGTGTCAGCATTGCCACCATGTGCTACTTCAAGAGCTTCCCAAAGCTCTTTTGCAGACTCAAAGCGTTTGTACTTGTGCTGATTCTCATGACCCAAGGCGTGTTTCATGATGTTCAAAATTTTCATGTCCACCCTTTTCTTGGCTATATCTTCAGCAGATACAGCTCTTCCATCTTCAGGCTTTTCCTTCTTATCAGCTTCAGGACAATTAGGAACAGCTATCCTTGTGGCAATAGCATTAGCAATCTTTTGAGCTTTGTTGAATGTGTTCCCATATTCAACAATCTCCCAAAGAGTGTAGTCATGGATGGCTACATATTGCTCAAAATTGGACTTCCAAAGCTCGAAGTTCCTGGCATCAAACATGGGAATTTTGATACTAGGGTTTGTGGTGTTGTTTTGTAGCCAAACAGGAGCAGGAGGTTGTTCTGAGCCAGACATGATGTTTTTAGGTTTTTGAGAATTTTAGGGTTTCGTTGTTTTAGGGTCTTTGTGTTACTTAAAGATCAAAAGTTTCTCAACAAGCTCTGATACCACTTGTTGATCCCAAACTTAGATCGGTTAAGCTTTGTGTATACGAGATTAGATCAAGTAATACACGTAGAAAAACCTTTGCTTATGAATAAAGTAACTAAGTGTTATGCGGAAGTAACACTTAACCTAGAACACAAAGATGTTAAACAAACTTTCACTTGTATTAGAATAATCGAACTTGATTACAATGAAAGAGGTTTAACTTGTGAAAACTTATTATAACTGATGATTAACATTAACCTAAAAGATCTTCTTTTATAGATTAAGAAGTCTTGTACAAGAAGCTACGAATCAACTATTCTAGGTAAAGATAATAATGGAAAATACAATGTTGAGTTTATCTTTACCATATACAAATAAAGAAACAAAAGATTCGTATAAGATAACTTCCATCAGTGCTTGTCTTCCAGGCTATCAGCGTTGACTTTCCTAACTGTCAACGCTTGGCTGTCAGCGTCCAACTTCTTCTTATCAGCGCTTGAACTCTTCTTATCAGCGTCTAGTGAACTGACCCATAATTTATTCCCAACAAAACTTACCAATTCCGGCAGTCAAGTACATCTGGACAACCCAGTGCAAAAAGGGAGCATCGTGCGCAATCAGTAAGATTGAGGAACTTCTAAGGAAGCGCCGGTTGCTACGAAGTATAGAACGATTCGTCGGTGGACGACCATATGGAGCTCACCATAGGTTTACGGAACGAACCATTTAATTATGGTTCGTCTTTTAACAGGTCAACTCCATATGTCTATAATTGTGAATATGTTACTTTTTTTAAAATCAGCTATTGTGGCATGTTGTAGTGTAAAAGTATGATATTTTTCAAGAATTTCTCTCGAGATTCCAAATATTTCAAAATATATCGTACTCAAGCACTACAACTAACCCTCATTAATTTGAGGGGGAGCATTAATATGTTCTTTGGCCAACATCTAATTTCATTTTATTACCCAAAGACCGGTTAATCCATTAATATCCAAAATATTGATGGTTAACATTTTGGAAAGGGGAGAAAATGGGATTAAGGAGACTTAATGATATTTGGCTAAACAATAAAAAGGCTTAAAAGATAAACCAACATAACATGTGTAATGCACAAGTTAAGGGGAGCGTTTTTGACGATCAAAACCACTTAAGGCACAAAAACTTTGATAACAATATCACAAGTGCTTTAAGTGATTTTTCAAGGATTTTTCATGGTGACAATACTTACCCAAAACACACTTAATTCACGACGGATGTGGTGACAAAAGGGTGGTAGGTATAGGTATTATTCCAATGATTCATCAGAACCGATGGAATCTTCCCAAGGACAATTCCCTAGATAGAATTAGAAGTCCTAGGAAAGATGGAGAATGATTGTGAACGTAGCTGAATGCAGACCAAGTACTTAAGCTAGCACTGGAACAATCACAACAAGGTTCTAGTGATGACGTATTGGTAAGCATTGAAGGGGTTGAAGAATGAAAAAGAATTGTAAAGATAAAGGGTGTAAAGAAAGAAGCCCTCCTTACAACTTTAGGCAGAAACCGGGTCATTACATATGATATTGAAATCATTTGTTAATGATTCTCGATATTGAAGAAAGACATCATGGACCTAGTGATGCAATGCACAACCCTCCCCAGCTAACTCAAATATCTCTCAAAAGGTATTTCTTTTAATCACACGAAGATCAACACGTTATCTATTGGTTTATTCACTCCGAATAGACTGATATTGAATAGGTGGCACTCCTCTCCAGCCATCACTCACTAAATCAAAACGCACTATCGAGTCTAGAGTGATAAGTGTGAAAACACTCATCAATAATGATCCAAAAACCACTTAAAACACAGTCAAATACATTATTTTAACTTTAAAATATCAGAATTATGCGTGTATTTGTGTTTTATGTGTTTTCAAGTAACAAGATACAATTTTGGAGCAAAGACACGTTTTCAAGGGATTTATATCACAAAAGACGAAGAAAGAGACGAAAGATGCTTCAAGGACCTTATTTGCCAATATTTCAAAGAAGGAGGGCTTAGCTTGTAACTTTCTATAAAGATGAAGGATTAAAAGAAATTGATTTAAAAAGTTTATATACCTTTTGAAAGAAAATACAAAATGAGGGACCAAAAAGAAATGTTTGGAAAGTTAAGTAACTTGTTTACTTGGTCATTGACCAAACCGGTCAAACAACACAAACACACAAGTCGTCTTTCTTCTCCAAACGTGAAGAGAGAGAAAAAAAGATAACATCCGCCTCTATTTCTTTTTCTCCTAGACCTGCAAATCAAATTCACAATAGCTACACGAAGATTCAGGCGAAGAGTAAAGAAGAAAAAATGTTCCTCTCCTTCTCCTCTACAAGATGATGACAGTTAATTAGATCAAAAGTCAAAGGAGAAGAAATCCCCAAATCCCTGAAGAACCCTAATCATCGAGAACCTCGTATTTTACACGTATCACAAAAGGATTGGAAGCAACACGTCAACAAGTTCATCTCGTTGCCTATAAATATAAGGAGATCTCCTCACTTTAAGATGGTTAGACTAGGAGTAGATTCACCTAGTTAGTTAGGAGAGTAGGAGTAGTTAGATATTCTGTTAAGTTTTCAGTTTAATCAGTTTGTTTTCTTGTTAGTCCTGTAACCAATTCGGGTTACACTTTCAGTAAAGCTTTTGTAACCGATTAATTTTCTCACCATTAATGGAAGTTTAAAGTTTCAGTTTTCTTAATATCTTGATTTCTCTTATATCATCTTATCATCTGTTTCAGTTTTCTTAATATTTTTTAGAAGTGGTTCTATAGTTACTGTAGCTTCGAAAGCTAATAGCTTATGAGAGTAAATAGCTTTGAATCAATAAAAGTTCTAGTACTTAAGCTCTTAAAAGCTTGTCTTTGATTCTAGATATTGTGGATTAAGCTTTTCGTTCATCGTTATTTCAAGCGTTTTCAATCAGTTTTGGTTTCTCAGCTTTTGGTAGTGTGTTCGATCTAGTTAATCACACCTTAGAGCGTAGGATAAACTGTTAATAATTTGGATTCGTTAATTCAAGTAGTTCAAGGACTTGCGAGATTTAAGAATTGGATTTAGATAATAAGCTGATCTCGTTTTATTTTAAATGTTCATTAGATAATCAGTTTTATAGATGCTTATGAGAAATTTCTTTTCAAATTAGAATCTTGATAAAAATCAGTAAGTTTTCATTCTTTTATAATGAATTTTGTTATGAGTTCATTTTCTTACCAGTAATTCGATTTTAAGTTCTATAGTTGGATCTGTCATAAGAGTTCTGTTTTGATATAAGCTTTTAGAAGTTGGAAAACTCAAAAGTTCTCAATTTAGCTTAAACAATTAATTGGCAATATAGGAAGAATAGATTTGGTATTGTGTTTGTTTAAATTTTGCAGGTTTCACTTTGCTGATTCAAAAGACGCAGGTAGCTGATGGTGATGTTTTCGGATAGAGTTCTTTTCGTTTTCTAGACAGTATATACAGTTAGCGGTTGGAGGTGTAGTGGTGCTTGGTTTTAAGCCGGCTCAGCGCCGCGCTTCTCATCATCAACGGACTTGGCTTCGGATGCACAGGTTAAGCACTTAATTGATTTTCTGCATTCTTAGTATAAACTTGCTAGTTGTATTTGTAGTATAGAAAATAGTATAAACTTGTTAAACTACTTTTGTGCAATATGTTTGATTCAAATTTTTAGTAACTGTTTCGTTTCATGTGTTATAGCTTTCTTAGCTTTTGCATTATCTGTTTACAAGTGTTTGGAATAGGAGTAGTTAGGAAGTTTAAGGGCTGATAAGTTGCTGAATAATTGTAATCAGGATTAGTCAAAAGGTGTTTTAGGTAGATCAAACATTAGAGTTAACCTGTTTTTAGATCACTTGCATTATAGTCTCTTGAAATTTCAGTTAGAAGCCTATTAATAAGCTGAATATTTTGAAACAGTAGGAGATAGAAAGTATGTACTTTAGGCCATTTATTAATCTGAGTAATAAGCATTAGTTTAATAAGCTGAATATTTTGTAAGATAGTTATATTAGAGTTTTAGTTACTTGAGAGATGTTGACAAATATGATAAAATAGTTACTGACTTTCCAACTTTCAATCAGATAAGTGGTTAAGACTTTTAAGTGAAGTTGATTTAATATAATATTGCATCTTTTGAGCGCTAGATTTTAGATAGGGTAATGGGCTTTTACTACTTTTGGGCCTTGTCCGTTTAAGAATATTAGAATTAGTCGTATACTAGTTTCACTACTGTAGAAACGTAATTGGAAGTTTAAGTAGGCCATTAATTTTTCTTTGAATGTTATATTCAATTTTATATCAGTATATAGTCTCGTTTTCCGTTCCTTGTTATTTTACAATTTTATAAAATAACTTTAGTCTTATAAATTTGAATTTGGTGCATTTAAATTTGTAATTGCAAATTGTTTTAGATACATATACGTATACGTAGCGAATTAGATATATTTTTACCTTTTTCTATGATTTGTGCCATTTAGACATAAATTCCAAACAAGTTTTTACCACCAAAAACAATTAAGTCTTTGCTTGAGATTGTTATATCAATTCGGATTGAGTCGAGAAAAACGAACTAAAAAGATGAATATTAAATGGCGCCGCTGCCGGTTCTTTTCGTGAAGATTAACGGTTTCGAGTGAGACGATTGGATTTTCGGATCCGTTCACTTTGTGAACGTTATTTTTACGTATTATAAATCAAAAACATAAAAAAATCAAAAAGATAAAAACACAAAAAAAATAAAAATCACAAAAATCAATTCTTTTCCTAAAGAATTGAACCAAAAAAATAAAAAATCCAAAAAGTAATCTTTTTCCTAAAAGATTACACCCAAAAATATATATTATATCGGTTTTCATCGTTTTTTACGTACATATAGTATTTTTCTTAAAAAATCAAATAAATACAAAAATATTTTTGATATATTATTATATGTAAATACGTATAAGTATAAGAACAACCAATACACATATCTTCCATAAGTATTGCCGAGGCAATACACCGTGTTGAGGGGCGTTCCGGTCCTTGACACGCGTATCGATCAAATTTAATAAAGCAATAATAGATAAATACTTCCAATAGGCAATAATTCGAAGAATACAAACTACAAAGTGAATAGAAAGGCGATGTGCTATAAAATGCCATCTAAGGGTCAATAGGTACTCAAGTGCTTCGCGCCACCTAACCCCCCGTTCACTAGTGCGTATTCTAAGAAGGAAGGCTTTATTGGGGGTCTTGCACCCAAGTAGTAATTACATATATTATACTTTCTTGTGGATATTAATTATCGAACCTCGAGGGAGATAATCTCTTCTCCTTCAAAAGTCGACCGAGGGCTAATCCCTCATTCCTCGAGTTTACTTACACGTGTACTCGCACACGTGTAAACATACCACCTTTGGTGTATTACTTCCCTCCCAGAGGAAGCTTTTAAACGTCATTATACTTGTATATACATACGGCCACCTTGTTAAACATGGATACTCGTTCCATGTTGGAGATTTTGCAACAACGATCCGCCAACGCTAATTATTCGCCTTGTTCGACTTGTGGTGGTCCACACGATACTTATTTATGTGATCAAAACAATGGCTATTATGGGGAGGGATATGCTTATATTGGAACCGAGAACCCTAATTTTCAACCTAACACTCAAATGGACTATACTTGTAATGACTCTATGGGATATTCCAGTGTTTCATCACAAACTCCACCATCATTTCATGATCAAACGTTTAATGAGCCATACCAAAACCAAGGATTTTCCAATTATGGAGGTTTTCAAAATCATGATACTTTTCAAGGCTATAATCAAGAAACCTTTCATAATCAAGGATTTTCAAATAATGAAGGCTTTCAAAATGATGAAAATTTTCCATGCTATAATCAAGATACTTTTCAAAATAAAGGATTTTCACATTATGAGGGTTTTCAAAATGAAGGAAATCTTCAAGGCTACTGTTGATGCAAAAGTTGGTTGATCCTTGTTAGACCCGAATTAGGCTTAATTCGGGTTGGCTGGGTACCGGCTCCTGCACCAAGTGAATCTTCTGGTTGGGATCCTGCACACTAAACAACACGCGTTAGGCTTACCGTGGGAAGGTTTCCCACGATTAGACTCCGGCGTGAGAGTAAGTAATCGATTTAGGGTTATATGTGAGTTTAGAGAGAATTGTGATCCCTTTGTGGAACCCTTGGGGGTTCCTTTTATAGGTAGTGAAACCCTAGTGGGCTTTCACTGATCCTTCGGCCCCAAGGAAGAGATAAACGCCAGAATTAGAATGGTTGTAATCTTCTAATTCTGGTAGTGAATATCCTCTCTTAATGGGGTAAAGATATCCCTAGACAGGATATTATTCTGTTTAACCCTATGTCGGCCGTATCGGCCGTACCGGGCCGTGGGTCGCACACGTGTGCACGGTTACTATTCACTCAGGCCCATAAGCCTGACTGACATTATCCCACCCATACGTAATGGGCCGGATACGGGTAGTACCCTCGGGCCGGGTTAATGACCCGGCTGGGGACTATACGTCATCATGTCCCCCCAGTCTAGTTGTTACAACCGTAGGTGGAACCTCTAGACTACAAAGATGCTCCCGGACGTACCAAGGGGATCATGGTGATGGTAATGACCAGATGAACCAAGGGGGAGCCGGGCCTTCCTCTCCGCATAGAGAACAACAGGGAGACAATATCGAAACCGACTCCACCATTCGTCGACTGATGGGCGATGATGATGATGATGAAGTGCAACAGCATGTTAACTTGGACGAAGATGAGGAGGCCGAAGAGGAGATTGCTGAAATCACAGCACAGCCCCTCACTAGGCGCACCCGGAAGAGGGGGAACCGTGCAGGCGAGACTGCATCGGCCGAGATTGGTGAACACAATGCTCCCCGCAAGAAGCTTCGAGAAGACCACCCTATGTATCAATCTGTTGGGAGTGCCACCCAGGGTTCCGAGGCTAACCGGGTCACTCATGTCGATCCCGTCACCCAAATTTCCCCAACTGCTTCCGAAGGAGCAAGAAGCAATATGTAAGAAACCATCCAAACATGCAAGAATGTCTTTTCTTTTTTTTTCTTTTTAGCCATACTTAAAATACTCCATGATACTCATGTCGCAGGGACAACCAAGCTGAGGCCGCACCGCCTTCTGACACCCAAGTGAATAAGGAGAAAGGTAAAGCTGTTGAAGAAAATCCTGCGGTCGCCACAAAGTCCGGCCCTGTTTTTGAAGATGGTTCACCCCTGCTTTCCCAAGACTTCCCCACATCCGGTGCTCCCCAACCTTTTAACCCTATATGGACCATTACCACAGCGTCGCGATTGAGGAGTGCTGAGGAGTGTCGTGAGTACCTTAACAACTGCATACCACCAAGCTTGGTGCAAGAGGTAAACTCACTAAATCATGCGGATTTGGCTGATGAGTATAATGGGACGCTTGTACATCAAATGGCGATGGGAACCGCGATGAGAGTCAGGTTTGAAGCTGCCCTTGGGCACGTCGAATCCCTCAAGAGGAAAGTTGGACGGAGGGAAAAAATGATTGAAGATAATGAAGCCCTGATTGCTGACCTCCAATCCAAACTGGCGAATGCTGAGGCAACTATCAAGACACAATCGGCCCGTGCGAGTGAACACGATCAGCAAGTAGCCCACCTTGAGTCTCAACTAGATGCTGCAAACATCAAGGTACATATCCGTACCGCACCACCCATATATACCAAACAATGAATGTACTAACGCGTCTTTTACTATAGGTGACCACGACCGAAGCTTCTGCCCATTCTTACGCCAGCCAAGTAGATGATCTGAACCAGAAGCTGAAGGACGCGCATTTGGCCGTCCAAAACATGGAAAAAATGCAGACAGAACTTGCTGAGGAAAGGGCCATCACCCAAGAGCTGAAAGAGGCAATTGCCCAAAAAGAATTGGTGATGGATGCCCTGACCGCTGAGCGTGACAATGTACTGTGCCCTCAACTGCTAACAGCCATTGCGGGCCGTAGGTGGATGGTTAGGCATGGAGCACGCCTGGCCGTGACGAAGGTGCTAGAGGCCCCATCCTTTGTACAACAATTTGCCAACCTTGTATCTGATGGCATCGACCATGGCCGGCACGAAGGAATGGTTGAGGCTGCTGAACTGATCACCAAAGGTGGGGACATCGCCCATCACACCTTTTTTAAGCCCGAAGCCGCCAGCAAGATGACTGCTTCCATGGCCGTGATGCAGGATCTGCATTACCCATTCCTGGATGAGCTAGAGGCCACCAAAGATGCCCCGAACACTGAAATCATGGAGAAGCTCAATCCTAGCATGCCTTCCACTGCTAACTTTCCTCTAACCCTTCCTGTATATGAAGACGTAACCAGGGTCGTATTGGACGAGGAACCCTTAGACGTGGTGTTGGAAAGGACCGCAGCCCAAGCCCAGAAGCGGGGAGAGCGTGATGAATGGTTGCCGCGTCTGGTGGAAGAACAAGCAGAGATGGGTAGGTTTCTCCCCTCAATTTAGGATGCTCCTTTGTCCACAATCAAACACTAGTTTTGTAATCCATGAATATGTATTGTTTCGATTCGTCCGTGTATGTGCACGGCTAACAATTTTATGTTTTGTATATAAGTCCGTGGGTAACCACGGCGATTTTGATTTGTTTGGAAACTTGTGTATTTGTGCTTGTGTTTGAAATATTGTAGTTCAATACTGCATGATACCACGTCTTACTCGCAAAGAAAATACATTCAAGTCTATAATTTACTAGACGTGCGACGTGCGTCTTTATTATGCGGAGCACAGTATGGCTATAGCATATGAAGCTTACCCCAACGTCTTGTGAGTAAGGTGTCTAGTAAGGATACGTGATCCGTGCGGCTGGGGCTGCATCCCTCTTACGCGGCAAGTTGAATTAGTAGGTTCACTTAATCCTCTTACCCCACCTGGAGGCGTATGGTACATGTACGGTATTTCGAGAAAATGCATATGAAAGAAACATGGCATATTATAACACAAATAAAATTCATACGTCTAACAAAGAATCTAACAAAGATGACAATAATTTGCACAAAACAGGGCCGTGGAGCTAGCTAGGCACCACGGCATTTTATTAGAACATTTACATTTTTGTTTGAATAATGACAAGTCCTAAAAAAAAAGTCCATAAAGGAAACTAGAACAAACATAATAAAAACAAGTAAGACAAATAAAACCCGTATGGTTTTTATTGAGACCGCTTAGAGCGAAGTATCCATGCGGGAGCCATAGCTTTCAAAGATAGCACCTTTTTAGATTGGCGATGTTCCATGTGCGCTCTAGGTCGCGGCCATCCATGTCGCGTAACTTGTACGCGCCTCGTCCCAAGGTTTCGATGACTTCATACGGTCCTTCCCATTTAGGGCCCAGTTTTCCTGTATTTTCCACTCGACTTGCTTCGTTAGCACGATAGACGTAGTCTCCCGGTCGAAAAGAAACACCCTTGACCTTGGCATCGTAATAAGCCTTCATCTTAGCCTTGGACTTAGCTTCATTGATGGCTGCTATTTCCCTTTTTTCTTCCAACAGATCCAGGTTGATTCGCAGTTGTTCATCGTTTGTGACTGCATTAACCTCCGCCGTGCGGATAGTAGGCATCCCTATTTCTGCTGGTATAACGGCTTCAGTGCCGTAAGCCAATGCAAACGGAGTATCTCCATTGGCTGTTTTTATCATCGTTCTATGTGCCCATAGCACGTGCGACAATTCATCGACCCATTTGCCCTGTCGTTCATCCAGCCGCGCCTTGATCCCATTCCCCAAGCTCCTATTTGCTCGTTCAACAAGGCCGTTCGTTTGTGGATGCTTGACAGACGCGAAGCGCCGCTTGATGTTCAATGATGCACACCAGTCTTTGAATGGGTTATCCGTGAACTGTTTGCCGTTGTCTGATATAATTTCTCCAGGTAGACCGAAACGGCATACGATGTGTTCCCACACAAACTTTTTTACCTGCTTACCCGTGATAGATTTTACTGCCTTGGCTTCTATCCATCATGTAAAGTAATCCATTGCAACAATCAAGAATTTAACCCCTCCCGCAGCTACAGGAAATGGTCCTGCAATGTCAATCCCCCATTTGTAAAATGGCCACGGGGACGTGATAGGTGTCAGCTCCTGCTGCGGGTGCCGCGGTACTGGCCTATGCACTTGGCAATCATTGCACCTGCGAATCATATCTCGCGCGTCCCTGTGCATAGTGGGCCAATAGTATCCTGTTCGCAAGGCTCGGGCTACCACGGATCGTGGGCCTGCATGCATGCCGCACAATCCTTCGTGTATGTCACTGATAACGTAGGCCGCCTGGTGTGGTCCAACACACCGCAGCCACGGCTGCAAGAAAGAGCGCTTGTAAAGGATGCCTTCCCGGAGTTCGAAATGTTGTGACTTCCTTTTAACGCGTCTTGCTGCTTTTTCCTCGTCTGGAAGGGTTTCATTAGTCAAATAGTTGATGATTGGGGTCATCCACGTAGGTCCCTCCTCTTCAACTATAGCAGTCACTTCCCCTTCCATGATAGACTTTTCCTTGAGTATTTCCACCAAAACCTGTTTAGACAAGTGGGCGAAGCTCGTGGATGCAATCTTACTGAGAGCGTCCGCTTTTTTATTCTCGCCCCTTGGCACCTGCTTGATGGAAAACTTACTGAAAGTCGCGATTAACGACTTAACTTTTTCCAGATACTTGACCATGTTGTCCTCCTTGGCCACATACCCACCTAGAATATGGTTCGCGACAAGCCGTGAGTCCACGTAGGCCTCCAGGTTGCGGACTCCCATTCTAGCGGCGATTTTTAAACCCGCAATTAATGCTTCATATTCCGCTTCGTTATTGGTGGCCGTGAACTCAAAACGGAGGGCGTACGTGAATTCCATGCCTTCTGGATTTGTGAGGATGAGGCCTGCCCCGGACCCGTCTGTGCATGAGGATCCGTCCGTGAATAGCACCCAAGGTTCCGCTGGGACCTCCTCTTGCTTAATGATTGGTTCTTCCTCGTCCGGCTTTTCAATCAGGAAATCTGCCAAGATCTGGCCTTTAACAGCCGTCCTTGGTCTGTAAGATATATTATGCCCTCCCAGTAGGATGCTCCACTTTTCAAGTCTCCCTGCCACGTCTGGTTTAGATATAACCTGCTTGATTGGCTGATCCATGATCACGACAATCGGGTGCGCCTGAAAGTACCGGCGCAGCCGCTTTGTAGCAAATACTAGTGCTAGCACCAATTTTTCCATGGGGGAATAATTCAGTTCCGCTCCTTGTAATGTTCTACTTATAAAGTAGACCGGGGTCTGTATTGTGTCTCTATCCGTCATAAGTACCGCGCTTATTGCGCCATGAGTAGCCGAGAGATACATAACAAGTTCCTCCTTTGGGCGGGGAGCTACCAACATGGGGAGAGATGCGAGATGCTGCTTGAGTTGGGTAAAGGCTTCCTCAGCTTCCTTCGTCCAACGGAAGTCTCCCTTTCTAATACACTTCTTGAGCGTCTTAAATAAAGGCAATGACTTCTCTGCGGATTTGGATAGAAATCTATTTAATCCGGCTAACTTCCCATTCAGGGATTGCACCTCTTTCCGTGTCTGCGGGGACGGTAGCCGTATCACTGCGTCCGTCTTCTCTGGACAAGGTTTTATGCCGTTTGGGTCAATCAAATATCCCAAGAACATTCCTTCTGTTGCACCAAACGTACATTTCTTTGGATTTAACTTCATATTAATCCTTCTCAGCGTGTCGAATGTCTCCTGGACATCCCGGAGGAGTGCCTCCTCCGTGTAGCTTTTTATCACCAAGTCATCAACATATACTTCCAAGTTGCGTCCTATTTGTGATTCGAAAGCTTTATCCACCAACCGCTGATACGTAGCGCCGGCGTTCTTTAATCCAAACGGCATTTTCGTATAGCAATATACGCCCTGGCTTGTGTGGAAAGCCGTTTTTTCTTCATCCTCCTCCGCCATCTGGATTTGGTGATACCCTTTATATGCATCCAAGAAGCATTTGAAAGGGTATCCACACAAAGATTCTACTTTCCAGTCGATTTCTGGTAGCGGGTAACAGTCCTGTGGGCAGGCCTTGTTTAGGTCCGTGAAATCCACGCACATGCGCCAACTTCCGTCATGTTTCTTGACCATGACTGGATTGGATAACCACTCGTGGTAGTATACCTCGCGCATAATGCCTGCGTCCACCAGTTTCCGCACTTCCTCCAATATAACTTGGCTTCTCTCGGGCGCCTGGCCGCGCTTCTTTTGCTTGATGGGTTGGTACCCTTGGCGGATCTGGAGCTTATGCTCTGCTATCGTACGTGGTACACCCGTCATATGTTTTGGCTCCCATGCGAATATGTCCAAATTTGCACTTAAAAGTGCGCACATGGCCCTTTTGCCGCTATCTGAGAGTGCCCCTCCTATGGATACCTCCTGTTCCGGGTAGTCAGGGTGAATGGCCACCTTCCAATTGGGTGGTGGTGCTCCGTCCTTGGGTGGTACAGGTGGTGCCGGTGTTGTCACAGTGTGACACTCGGACGTTGGCGCAACTGTGTTATAAATAGTAACGATTCCCCCATCAACGGGGAATTTAATCATTCCGTGTGCCGTAGAGGGTACTGCCCGGATAGCCAAAATGCCTGGTCTGCCTATGATTCCATTATAAGGAGAGTGTGAACGTATCACCATGAAGTTCATCCACGTTGTAGTGGAATGTTCCTCATTCCCGATGGTGACAAGCAGACGCAACTGCCCTATTGGCCAGATAGTATCTCCACTAAAGCCAGTAAGCGGCGATGTGGCCGGTACTAATTGGCTTCTTATTTCTGGGCATAACTGCACAAAGCAGTGTTCATATAATACCTCTGCTGACGACCCTCCATCCACATACATGCGGCGGACATTGTGTGTTCCAATGCTTATCTCAATGGTGAGAGGCGCATCAACCACGTCACTTGCTGTGATGAGAGGGAATGAGATTTCCTTGCCGCGGGAAAATTTTTGGCCAATTTTCTGTCTCGTGCGGCGCTGTCTGGATTGGATCATGTATATGGTAGAAGGCTTGTCCTTTTGGGTGTCCTTCTTATCATACTTCTTGTTGTTGTCCTTTCCGTCTTTCCAATCCTTAACCAGGTGCTTGAGTTTGCCTGATTTGATTAGCGACTCAATGTGCTTCTTCAGCTGGATACACTCCTCCGTGCCGTGTCCTTTGTCATTATGGAATTCGCAGAAGCGACTTCCCTGCCGACGTTCCGGGGGTGTGGTCATTGGGGGAGGTCTTGGAAAATTCGCCCCTTCAGTCAGCAAGATCTCCCGGTAGGACATCTTTAAGGGGGTGAACTTGTCGTCCGACCGTCCGCCTTTGCTTTGGCTCTTATAGTCCGAGCTCTTGTTATTGTTCTGGTTGCCTTGGCCACCCGACTGTCTCCGGGACTGGTCATTTGAGCGGTACCCATTTCCTCGGGATGGGTAGGCCGCGGCAACAACTGTCTCTCCCTCTATGAAATTTCTGACCCTTTCCATGAGGTCATCATATCTCTCTGGACGCTTGTCGTTGAGACGCCTAATCAGTTCTCTGTCTGTTATGGCGTGCATGTAGTCCGAGATTTTCAGGAGCTCTGGCATGGTTCTCGTGCGTGTGCACTCATCATTGAAGCGCTCAGTGAAGGCTTCTGTGGACTCCCCCGGCCGTTGCTTGACAGTTGCCAATGAAACCGGATCCCTATTATACTTCTTCCTTTGAGTATAATTGTTCTCGAACGTAGTTCGTAGTTCCGTGAAACTATCAATGCTCCGTGGGGGGAGTGCCTCGAACCAGTCACGAGCGTTTCCTATTAAGGTCGAATTGAACATTTGGCACCATATAGGCATGGGCCATCGCTCAATTTTAGCCTGAGTATCAAATATTTTGAGGTGATCGACAGGATCACCGGACCCATCATACGTCTTGATACACGCCGGCATGCGACGTTTGGTGTCCTCAGAGTAGTTCCGTATACGGAGGGTAAACGGATCTTCCCTGGGATCAGCTCATGGCCGCGTGAGCCTAGGGTCATCCCATGGTTCACACCACGGACGCGAGAGGTCCTCTGCTTCCGTATCCCTATAGTAGGGGCCACCATAATACTCATCATTGTGTGGTGGTGGTGGCGTGCGCCTAGGCCGACGGCGTTTGGGCGGGTGGTCATCTGAGTCCTCCCCAGACGGATCTGGGGACGGCGGTGGTGCCCCGCCTTTTGAGTAGGGACCACTTTTTTGAGACGAACCAGGAGCCTTTCTCCCTGTGTTCATTCTATCCCACACACTTGGGCGGCGTGTGGTTCTGGTCAGCTCTCGGTCTGGCCGCTCGGGTGAGCCATCCGACCTTTCTCCATCTTGAGGCTGCGTTAATTCTTGCATGATGCGATCCCCTATGCGTTCAAACACATTCCGGGGTTGAGGGTCTTCCTCAAAGGTTCCCTGCTCTCGAGGCTGAGTCCTCCTTCTCCGATTTCGGGAAGGAGTGGATGGTCCACTGTCGCCAAAGTTGAGTCGGGCTTGGAGGTTCCTCCCCAGGCTCAATCTTGATGCGATCCCTGGGACGATCCTTTCAAAATTCTGAGTGAGAACTCGAGTGAGTTCATCCTCGCTGAGCGGTTGAGCTTCCACTTCTTCCTCCATTAAGGGTCTACGTGGCTCCTTGTTAGGGGGGCCTGGCGCACTTCCCGGATCAGGGTTGTCCAGGGTTGAAGTGGGCGGGGGTGTCACCGAGATCGTGCTCGTCACCCCTGCGGACTGAAGACCGCTACGGTTACCTGGCCCGCCTGCGAGGCGGCTGGGTGATTGGTTGGGAATAAGAATTCCTTCCCCTGGGGACTTCCGGTTCCCAGGATTCACGTTCCTGGGGTTAACTGGCGGATGCCCCTTCGTCATTGAAAAAATCGAGGAGATTCTGTTCTAGCTTAGTGTTAAGGTCCCACGGATGGCGCCAACTTGTTGATGCAAAAGTTGGTTGATCCTTGTTAGACCCGAATTAGGCTTAATTCGGGTTGGCTGGGTACCGGCTCCTGCACCAAGTGAATCTTCTGGTTGGGATCCTGCACACTAAACAACACGCGTTAGGCTTACCGTGGGAAGGTTTCCCACGATTAGACTCCGGCGTGAGAGTAAGTAATCGATTTAGGGTTATATGTGAGTTTAGAGAGAATTGTGATCCCTTTGTGGAACCCTTGGGGGTTCCTTTTATAGGTAGTGAAACCCTAGTGGGCTTTCACTGATCCTTCGGCCCCAAGGAAGAGATAAACGCCAGAATTAGAATGGTTGTAATCTTCTAATTCTGGTAGTGAATATCCTCTCTTAATGGGGTAAAGATATCCCTAGACAGGATATTATTCTGTTTAACCCTATGTCGGCCGTATCGGCCGTACCGGGCCGTGGGCCGCACACGTGTGCACGGTTACTATTCACTCAGGCCCATAAGCCTGACTGACATTATCCCACCCATACGTAATGGGCCGGATACGGGTAGTACCCTCGGGCCGGGTTAATGACCCGGCTGGGGACTATACGTCATCAGCTACAATCATGAGAACTTTCATAATCAAGACTCTTTTCAAACCTATAATTCACCTAATTATGGAAATCCACCTCCACCATATTCTTCGACATATTCATGTGAGTTTTGTGGGAACGCACCCCATTATGGTTATGATTGTAGACCAAAGGATCCGCCATCCTATGACCCTAATAATGTCAAGAAGTTTTATTCTTCACTTGAGAGAATAAACAAGTCGAACGATGACGTTTATAAGATGCTTGATAGTATGAAAGACATGAGCCTTGAGGAAATGAAAAACGCATGCCCGTTTTTAGAGGAACAAATTAAGTCTTTTGAGGAAGTGGAAATTATGACTTGGCAAATTTATGACAAGGAGATCGGTGCAATGTGTCGTGAATCGTTGAAAAAAGTTTCTTGTCGCCTCAAGGAAAATTTAGATAACTTCCTCTTTAAGATTGCTAAAAAGGAAGAAGAAGAACAATTTATTGCTAATCGTGCTCGTTTGCTTAAACAATGTTTAGATGAAGATGATGAGGAACCTTCGATTTGTATGACACTAAATGATGACACACCTTCATCACCTTTACCTCACGTGGAACCCACCGACTCTTTAACCATGGGGGACGAGCCTCTTAGCACTAATTCAAAAACCGTTTTGGATGAATTAACCTCTTCTAGTGTTGAGAATCTTATCCCAATCCAAAGAGAGCTCAAGGGTGTTTCCAATGAACCAAGTGATGAGCTTTGTATTGATACCTCTTCTCCTCATGATCACATTGAGATTTCATCCCATGTTGACTTTCATGCTACTACTAGTGATTTTGGTGACTTTGATCTTGATGAATTGTTCAAAGAAAGGGATAATGAGATTGAGGAAGAGTTTATGCAAGATTTGCCACAAGTAGAGGATGATGATTGTGATTCTAGTAAGGCATCTTATGATCTATCATCCGATGACTTTTCATGTCAAGATGACATTCCTAATTTGGATGATGATGTTGATCATATAGAAGAAGTGGAAGATGTTCATATTCGTGAGGTTTTATCAAACGTTTATCATCTTATCTCCTCGATTGAAGCATTGAACACAAACCATAATGATGATTCCATAGAAGAAGAACCTTTCATTGATATTTCTTCACCGGTTTTTGATGTTGCACCTATTGATTTTTATGATGATATCATCCCTTTGAGTGATTCTCTCAATACACCTTCTTTTGAGCCTTCTATTCCCACCCTTCCACCCATGAAGTTGGTTATTGATGAAGATCCTATACTCTTAGAGATTGATCCTTTTCCACCTATGGCACCTTTAGAACTCAAAACCTTTGATATGGAATCTCATATGGATATTGATGAGACCATAGAGGCTTATCTTGCTAATATTGATATTAAGGTCGATGATAGTGATTCTAATTGGGAAGAGGAGATTCGTCTTAGTGAGCACTTGCTTTTTGGGAACATAGAAATTACACCTCCTTCACAAGACACTATTCATCTTGATCCTCCTTTTTCTATGCCTTCTATGGAACCTTTTGATGATGATGAGGAGCCCAATAAGGACATAATAGTTATGAATGTTTTGATACCTACACCTTCATTGTCTCATGATTCTTTGATCACTAAGGGGGAATCTTATATGGTTGATATGAGCTCATCTTCTTATTTTCCCATGAAGGGAAAGGTTTTTGATCCTGGGATACGTATATTTGGGAAAAATTGGTTTTCATCTACTCCACTTAAGAGTGTTACTTCTATTGAGATGGAATTCTTCTATGAGCTTAATTTGGTGATACTACCTACTTTGGAGTTGTTCACATGTAGAGATGGGAACTATGTATTTGATCCTGGTGTGCTTTATATTTGAGAGATTTCGTATGTTGGACAAACTTGAGACACGTTGGACCATTCCATTTATCGAGGCGGATATTGTAAATCTTATAGTAAATGGCAACGTGCTAAGTTTGACTGTATCGTGTGAGACGAGCTTCAAAAGTGGATATCCTTTATTCTCCATGATGGTTTCCCTAAGGACAACTTAATTCGGGGCCGAGTCGAGCTAGCGACTTAGGGTTAAAAAAACTCAAGCATTGAATAACTAGGTTAGAAAACATAGAGTAGATCTAAATAGGTTAGGTTTAATTTAGAGGATGTTATAGTAGAGTTGAAGTGGAGGGGTGCCTTTCTTCGTCTTTTCGTGTTTGCTTCAAGGGTTGCTCTCTCTCATTTCATGCTTGGAGCTTATGGAGGAGGCCCGTGTATCTGGTTCACTTCGATTAGTTTTTGCTATTGTGATATTCAACATTGTGCTTAACATGAATACCCTTTAGTTGTCTCTTCCTTAACTCGAGTTAAGCAAAGTACGCAATGTAATAAGTGTAGGGGAGTTTACTCTAATACTCTTAAACATTGAGGACAATGTTTATCTTAAGTGTAGGGGAGACTTCTATCGAAGTGACCTTACCTAGACCATTGTCTTGCCTTCATGATAATTGGGAAATGATTTTTTTTTCAAACATTTTTCAAATTTTTGATCTACTTTGGCCACCAAAAAAAAATGCATTCATAATTTTTGCATCAATCATTTATCATTTTATATATCACATTTGCATTGTATATATTTCTTCTTCTATTTTTCATCAAAAATATATAAAAAGAAAAAAATTATAATAAAAACATGGTTTTAACAAATTTAGACTTCTTTGACATATTAGGCCCGCTATGGATATTTTGACTCAACCCGAGTTTGCTTATCTTAGCATTCTCTAGCTAGTATCCTTAACCATGTAGTCCTTTATTGGTCTATTAGGCTAAGCATCCACTAATCCCATTATTTGAGACTTTAAATTTGTGGAGAATGGGAAATGATAGAGTTGAAGCAAGTATAAAAGGGCTAGATAAAATTCATGATAATTACTTGTGGCTAAACCCTTCTCTTCTTTACCTCTATTTTCTTCGCATGTATATAATTGTTAATAAATAATCAAGAACGGTTTTAATAGGTTTGTAGTCTCTTATGCATTTTTGACTAATCATTCATGGTTGATATAAGTACGTCTTAAGATTCTAAGTTAGAACGGTTTATGTGTACTAGACTTATGTCATGCTTAATACTTAGCGGGTGTTTTTCCTTTTATTCTTTTCAAATTTCTTTGTGAGGAATAAAGAAAAATAAGAGCGGCTTACAAAAAAAAATGAGTGGCTAGAAAAAAAAAGAAAAAAAGAAAAGAAGAAAAAAAATATATATACAAGACTCCCAAGAGGGGCAGTGTGGTGTTAATTATAGTGACTATTGAATTCCATTATTACCTTGACGGGTTGTGGGGATTCAATAGATTGCTCCAATCCAATATTACCTTGACGGGTTGCGGGGTTGAAGATCCAAAGTCTCAAAAAGATGGCGGATGTAAATTATTGCGTGAGTTTTATTTTTCTTTCCTTAGCGAGTGTGTAGCTACTTATGAAAGCATGACATGAGGATTTTACACATAAGGCGAATGACTTATTACTCTTGAAACGGACTTATATTAATTGTGAGCGGTTTTTCAAGTAATGGATGAGAGGATTACTTAGGATTAAAATCGTGCTTCCTTATTTTTGGATTTTACATTTCTTATACTTCACACTTGAAATAATGACAAATTTGCCTTCAAGTAATTTGCTCAAATAATAACCGATTCCACATTTAATTGTCATGAATAAGTTGATGCACTTTTTACTTGTGAATACAATGATCCCATTTTTAAGCTTGGTATGGGGAAAGTGAAACTTGAGGGTGATAAGTGTCCATGGTACCAAAGCCCTAATTTAAGTCATTGATTTCTTTATGAGTTATTTCCATCAAAACCATTTATAAATTCAAAAATATATAAATAGAATTGTTTTCTTTGCATTGCATTGTAAACATTCAAAACCATTCATCATATAGCATAGTATAGTTTATTAAATCATAAAATGGCCAAGGTTGGTTAATTATGAGAAAAGTGCACTTTAGAGCTTTGAAATGCTACATTGCATGAGGTCATGGCAATGGTCAAGTGGAGGGGAGTTGATAAGTGTGAAAACACTCATCAATAATGATCCAAAAACCATTCAAAACACAGTCAAATTCATGATATTAAACTGTAAATTATCAGAATTACGCGTGTATTTGTGTTTCATGTGTTTTCAGGTAAACAAGATGCATTTTTGAGCAAAGACGCGTTTTCAAGGACTTATTTGATAAAAAGACGAAGAAAAGGACGAAAGAGCTTCTAAGGACTTTATTTGCCAATATTATCAAGAAGGAGGGCTAGACTTGTAACTTTAACAAAACAAAGGATGAAAAAGGAATTACTTAAAAGGTTTTAAATACAATTGACAAAGAAATAAAGTTAAAGGATTAAAAGAGAAATAAGGAGAAAGTCTATTTAACTTGGTCATTTGACCAAGTCAAGGTCAAAACACAAACACAGACTCGTCTTCTTCTCCAATGTGAAGAGAGAGAGAGAGAGATAAAACCGACTTCCATTTTCTATCCACCCTAGACCTGCAAATCAAAATCAAGAACGATCCAAGAGGAATTAGCCAAAGCTTCCAACTACAAAGATGTTCATTTCGTTATCCTCTACAAGATGGTACAATTTAATTTGATCAATAGTTGAAGGAGAAGAAAGCCCAAAATCAAGAATGAAGAACAAGTCACTTTATCCTCGTATTTTACACGTGTCATCAAGGAATTGGATGGAACACGTCATCAAGACCTCTACTCCACTCTCTCGACGCCTATAAATAGAGATCAAGACCCTCATAATTGACGGTTAGACTAGGTGTTTTTACACACAGTAGGTTAGGATTTTAGAGTAGAATATTAGTCTTTCAATTTTCAGTTACTTAGTTAGTTAAAAATTCAGATTCGATTCAGTTACTTAGTTCTAATCAGTTGTAACCAACTTTTTCACCATTAATAAAAGCTTAAATTTTCTTCACTCTATTCTCGGTTACTGTTCATTATTGCTTATCATTCTCGGATCAAGATAGTTACTGTTACTGTTAGCATCGACACTGTTCATTTAGTGTGATGCTTGATCTCGGTATGGTGTAAAGAACCTGTTACTCGGTTTAGTTTACTTTGATACGATCTCACTTTTGGTGATTTGTTTAGTTACATTCTGTTTTATGCTTTAACATTCAGATTTTAGGTTTGAAAAAGTTAGACTATTCATTCTTGGTGAGATTTCAGTAGTTAAGAGTTTAACATTTTTTTTGAGCTTATAGAATCTAATAATAAGATTTTTGCAGATTTTTCAAAAGTAAATGTTTTAGAAATAGTTTGGTCTGGTAAATAAACAAATTCAGTTGGTTTTCGTAAAGAGTGTGTTAGAAAGCAGGTATTTGTTTTGTGCATTCTTTGCTTTTCAGCATTAATTCAGAAGTTTTAATAAGTTTAAAAGTTCTTGTTATTTTCTAAATCAGTGAGTTTTTGTTTTAAAGCTTTTAGTTTACGAGAATTAGGGTAGACAGTTTGGTAGAGATCGTTCAAAAAAAGATCAGTGATAGCACGTTTCATCATCGAAGGATTTGCTTTGTTTTTCTTCGTATTTGTTTCAGTTTTGCAGATTTTGGATTTGTCGAATGGTGGTAGCAGATATGTGTGCTTCAGAGAAGTATACTTGGTGTAGCCTCGTTTTCAGTACCAGTGACAAGGCAACTCAGCGTTGACCTTCGACATCAACAAACTTGGCATGGATGAAACAGGTTAAGCTCACGTTTTAATTTTATGCATTTTTTATATGCTATTAATCTGCTTGTAACCTGCTTAAATGCTTTCGTCGTGTGCTATTTGATATATGTTCATTTGGATCTTTCTTATTTCTGAATTTTTCCGTAAGCATGTGTTTGGTATAATTTTGATCTAGGAGAACTTGGTGAATATAGTTATAGAAGTTAGCTGTTGTTATAGGAGTAGTAGTCGTCAGTGAGTTTAGTTTCGAAAAGTGGGATTTCAAATATCAGCTGGTCATAGAACTGTGTGTAGAGATTTTTTAACAGATTGAAATAGTGCTTTGATTTTGTGTTGATCACATATTCCTTTGCATTTCTTCTGGTCCATTTTGTTTTTAACTGCTGGGCTTTTAGATCTTACTTACTGGGCCTTTCAATTCGTTTATTCGTCATTTGGAATAGACAAATTTAGTGTAACAAAATTTAAGTTTTTAGTAGGGAAATGTTACATAAAAGATAAAAAGTGTAGATATTAGGAATAGAACCAGAGACCTCTACTTCACACTTGAATGTACTTACCACTGTGCCTTGCTATCTTTTACTCATTAGCATTCTAAGTGAATTCCTTTTAAATGTTAGTTACTTTAGAATAGTGTTGCTTACTAGTTGATAACTAGCTTTATATAGAAACTTATTAGCTCAAATTTGATAGAATTCATTTTTTTTCTATCTTAGAAACGTAAAATGAGAATTTCATATATTTGTTACTTTTATAAAAAGTTTGTTACATTTTATTAGTTTGTTATTTTCTTGTAAAAAAAGTGTTAGATTGTTAAATTTGTTAATTGTTAGTTAATTTGGAATTTTGTGAAATAATTGTGGTATTTGCAAAATGTTGTAGTGTAGTACGTATATGTAGTATAGAATATTTTACATTTTTACATGCTTTTTGTGCCAAGTAGTTAAAAATTCCAAACAAGATCTTTTAACCAAAAACAATCGAGTCAAACTTGGAATTGTTACATCAATTCGAATCGATACCGAGTAAAACGAACTAAAAATAAAATATTATAGAGCCACGAGATCATCAAAAGTCTCATTAGGACACTTTCTATTTACTCCTTGCTTCTTCACACAACGTGAAAAGTAAGAGATCTTTATGAGTCCTACATAATATTGCCAGAACATCCGAGTAATACGCAAGTATTACAATGAAGATGGAAATCCTGCTTGAGCCAACATCAAACAAGCTCATGGTAGGTGACACGTACGGTTCTTTAAGAACTAATCTTGTGACAATTGGAAAGAAACAGTAGTTTAGTTCTTAATTGAACTTAAACTCGTTCCAGGCCTCTACGCATTATCTTATGATCTTGCCAGAACACTCAGAGTGACACTCTTTAGTGTTCACAGTGACGAGTGGAAATCCTTCTAGTGTTAACATCAAACAACACTTGGTAGGTGAAAAGCAAGATTCAATTTGAATTAAGTTTGTGACAACTGGAAAGCAACAATGGTGAATATCTTAATTGAAATTCACTTGTTCCAGGTTTCATGAATTGACGACTTCAGTCATAAGGATTTTTAATCCAAATGATTCACTCTTTATGTTCGCAGTCAGCTTTGGACGGTCGAATATAGAGAACGGGTTTACCCGCGAAATCTTGTCAGGAAGTTACTTAATTGAAACTATCCGTCACGGGTACGATATCTAATATCGTCCAACGGTATTCACCGACCGGAGGTAAAATGCTACCGAATTAGAATAAAATGTCAAAGCCATTTAATCGTGTCTTATTATGTTGCTGCATTCGAAGACGGTGGCGTTGTTGTGTACTTGTTGAAGATGGTGGCGTTGCGGGGTACCTGTTGAAGACGTCCTCACATGCTTATTCCTTCTGCATCAAATACTTCTACAAATTCAAGAAAGTATGACCTAAAAGTCTTCCGCTGTATCGACTCTGAAACTTTCAAGAATTCAACAGAGGATAAGTGTGTGGGACATAAAGTCACAAAGAGGCGAACATCACAAGAAGATAAAGACTGCACGTGAAAGGCCAAAAGAACGTGTCCCAAGCAAAAGTCTGATATTATTCAACACATATTCACAAAAGGAAGAAAAGGAAAGAAAAGAGAAAGTGGACTACGGGCTCAAGAACAAGATCTAACATGGTAGATTAGGACTTTGTAAATTTGGAGTGACCTCCCTTTGGGGGAGATTGTTGGAAATACGTTTTACATATATAGAAAGTCTCGGTCACTCCAACAATGTAGTTATAGGCTCGTAGTAGTGTTTAGTAACATTTATTAAATAGCCCGACCCATGAGCATGTTCATGGGCCGGAGGACCAAGTCCATTAAGGACTTGGGTATTTAAACCTCTTTCCACCATGGAAAGAGTTGTTGGTTGTTTTTCATTTCTTATTTCAATATAACAAGTTTCTTTCATTTCTATCTCTAAGTTTCTCTCTCTAGAAAACATCAACCCTCTTGATTCATAAAGATTATCATTGTTCTACACCTTTTGTTCAAGCATGTTTGTTTGCCTGTTTTCTATCACAACAGGAACCCAAGAATATTTTTATGCTCTCAAAGAACCAAGTTGGGTGGAAGCAAAGCAAGATGAGCTTCACCAATTTGCTATTCAGGATGTCTGGGAGTTAGTTGATTGTCCCAGACATGTCAGACCTATTGGGACAAGATGGGTTCTAAGAAACAAAAAGGATGAGAGAGGAATTGTGGTCAGAAACAAGGCACGTTTAGTTGCTCAAGGATATACACAAGAGGAAGGGATAGACTATGAGGATGTCTTTGCACCTGTTGCAAGGATTGAGGCAATAAGAATTTTTCTAGCGTATGCTTCCTGCATTGGATTTACAGTCTATCAAATGGATGTGAAGAGTGATTTTCTTTATGGCACAAATATAGAGGAGGTTTATGTATGCAGCCTCCTAGTTTTGAAGATTCAGAACATCCAGACAAGGTGTATAGAGTGAAGAAAGCTATGTATGGACTTCATCAAGGCCCAAGAGCATGGTATGGAACATTATCCACCTATCTGGTGGAAAATGGATTCAAAAGGGGAACCATAGACCAGACCTTGTTTACAAAGAAGACTGGTAAGGATTTCTTACTTGTACATGTCTATGTAGATGATATCATCTTTGGCTCTTCTAGTCCAAATATGAGTTAAGACTTTTCCAAACTTATGACAGACAAATTCAAGATGAGTGCAATGGGGGAGATAAACTTCTTTCTAGGGTTACAAGTACAGCAGAAAAAGATGGTATTTTCATCTCTCAAGACAAATATGTAGCAGAAATCTTGAAGAAGTTTGGCTTTTCTCCACATGAGAAACGGGCTAGCACACCCATGGATAGGTAACACCCTTGGGGAAAAGTTAGAGATGGAAAAAAGGTGGATGTGAGGAATTATAGGTCAATGCTTGGTTCATTGATGTATCTCACAGCTTCAAGACCTGACATTATGTTTGCTGTGTGTGCATGTGCACGCCATCAAGTGACTCCCAAAGAGTGTCATCTTCATGCTGTCAAGAGGATTTTTAGGTATCGTGCTATCCCACCTTGGAATTATGGTATCCAAAAGATTCTCCATTGGAGCTTATTGCATATTCAGAGAGTGATTATGTTGGTGACAAGATTGATAGAAAATCCACAACTGGTGGATGCCAATTTCTTGGGAGTAGGTTGATATCTTGGCAATGTAAGAAACAAACAGTGGTGGCCAATTCTACAACTAAAG
Organism: Glebionis coronaria; assembly: GCA_025667525.1. Taxonomy (NCBI): domain Eukaryota; kingdom Viridiplantae; phylum Streptophyta; class Magnoliopsida; order Asterales; family Asteraceae; genus Glebionis; species Glebionis coronaria. The sequence goes on along the minus strand of CM046882.1, from coordinate 222,707,298 downwards.
CAGAGTATGTAGCTGCAGCTTCTTTTTGTGGACAAGTCTTATGGATTCAGAACCAGCTGTTGGATTATAGGTATAATTTCATGCATACCAAGATTTTTATAGACAATAACAATACTTTATGTATTATTAAAAATCCTGTACATCACTCTAAAACAAAACATATAGAAATTAGACATCGTTTTATAAGAGATTGTTTTGAAAAAGGTTTAATACAACCAGATAGGTTTGACACAGAGGAAAATGTGGCTGATTTATTAACTAAACCTTTTGATACTGGAAGATTTCAATAGTTGGTAAAAAGTATTGGAATGATCAATCTTACTTAATATGTGTTTTGAGAACCCCTTGTAAAAGTATGTACAGGATATGCATTTGTTATTGGTCTTTGTACAAAATTAGATTTTCCACATTATTTGTCTAACGCTGACAAAGGTTATTTTAACGCTGACAAGTGTTAAATTGAAGTTGTCAGCAACATGTTAGTTTTGTGGTTTTTGATCTAATTATGCAGGCGTTGTTAGCATTGTACAAATGGATACAGAGTTGCTTATGGATTCTTGGAGCATTGGTGGAGCATGTTTCAGTTTATGGATGATGGTTGGAATATTTATATTCCTATCTTAACATAAATTTTTAATTACATTTTATTTGGCAACTTATGTATCATAGCATAAGGGGAGGTTTAGGAACCCTTTTAGACTTTTTGGGTATTCATTTGATACTCTTATCACAATTCTAGATTGTGTCCACTGGTGAGTATAAATTAGTTTACTAACTCATGAGGTAATGTAGCATGCAAAGTTGATATACTATGCACGCTGCCAAGACTTTTTGGCCTAGAATTGGATGTGGTCTGTTGGGAGACTTGGGTATGATTTTTATTGGGCTTACCTGGGAAGTTACAAAGGATTTTATGAGATAACTTCACTATTAAGAACTTTGGTTAGAAAGGGACACTTGAGGACTATTATGTCTATCTTGCTTAAGCAAGTGTGCATGATTGAACAGTGCTTGCAACTCTATAGTAATTTTCAGTTTATAGGTTATCTTCACTAGGATAAATCAGTTTGTTAAGATCCTTTTTCATTTTTATTATTTTTATTTGTGGATGTTGACAGATTTATTTCCAAACGTTGTTAGGACCAATTTTAACGTTGACATGGCTTTTTCCAACGTTGACAAGAATATAGCCGTTGGGCGTTGATAGGTTATTTTTTACCGTTGACAACCATTGGGTCCTACCCAGTTTTTATTTTTGACGAAAGTTTGGGCTGTAATTTTTGGGAGTTGGTAACTTTTTATCAATGCACAAGATAAGTTTTTTCTTTTCAAGATTTTCGTCATTATATTTTGAAAATAACTGCCTAATTTTTGACCAATCACATGTTCCTACCTCTCCTATATATTTGGCTCATTATTTTGAAACAGGGTAACTGCTTCTTCTTGTCTAACTAAAATTTCAAATATATTCATCTTTCATAATCTTTCACACATCTTTCTACATCAATGGCGCCTAAGTTTAAACCGAGTGATTTGGTATTGGGATTCATAAGTCAGCATAACATGGTTGCCTATTTGGAGGCGAATGATGCTCTGTTTCCTCAATTTACTCAGATGGTGGCGTATTTAAATGCATCCCCTATTAGGTATGCACTTTCTCATACTCCTCTTATCCCTGTCACTCATATTAAGCAGTTTTGGAATATTGTCAGTTCCTCAACTATTAATAATGTGACTACATTGACTGCTACAGTCCATGGGCGTTCATGGGTGGTTACTGAAGCCTTGGTTCGCTAGGCTTTGCATCTTAATGATGCAGATGGTATAACCACCCTACCCATTGGTGAGCTAGAACAAGGACTTCAAGCTTTGGGTTATCCTTTCCATGAAGAGGGATCTTTAAATAAATATTCAAAACAGGAATTTCCCCCAGCTTGGAAGTACTTAATACATGTCATACTTCAATGTTTGAGTCCCAAATGTACTGCACATAATGAAATTAACAGATCAATTGGTAGTGCCATTGTGTGTATTTCTACAGGGCAAAAATATAATTTTTCTAAAATGATTTTTGATGGCATGTGTAAAAACAAGGGTAGCAAGATGACTCTTGCTTACCCAAGATTTTTGCAAATGGTTTTTGATGAACAAAGGTATTGCACCAGGGATCATGATGATTTTTATACGATCCCTGTGCAAAAGAAAACAATTTTTGGAAAGATGAATTCACCCCCTCACAGAGACTTACCCCTTACCCAAGCCATGCTTGCTGTTATTGCAGCAGCATAACCTCAACCTGACCCACAACCACAACTTGACCCTTTACCGGAACCATCACCTTCACCTCAACATGGAACTTGACCAAGATCCATTCAACGCTGACACGTTAAATGTTAGCGTTGACACTTCAAATCAAAACGTTGACACCTTTCTACAACAAACCCAAACACCCCTTAACCTTCAAACTGAAACCCAATCCACATCATCCTCTACATCCCAGACTTTAGGATAGAAAAACGCCAAAGGACCATTGGAGTGTTCTCCTCTGGTGGTCCTAGCCATGTTGTAGAGAGAACCACCACCACAAGTGTGGTTGGTGACATGGGTGGGGCTAGGACTATTGGTACCAGCTTAGAAGCAGGCCAAGCCAGTCCTAACATCATTAAGACCCCATCCATGCCCCATGACTCTATTTTGGGAGGTCAAATACACATTCTAGAGGAGGGCAGATTGGAACCCTATACATTGTTAGAATTGAAGGCTGTCTGCATTAGCTTGCAAAAGCCAAATTCAGACCTTGTACTTACTGTCTCTACCCAAGGCCTTGAACTCAAGCAATTGAGGGAGAGAATTGTTGTTTTAGAAGCTGCTGAGACTAGGAGAAGGCAGACCAGAGTCCTTTCTTCAGGAGAGGATTCTTACAAAGGGGAGGAAGCTGCTACTGAGCCAGTTATATTAAGTGATATAGGCTCACATGTAGGATAATCTTTGGGTATTGTTGAAGCTCTAACAGATTTGAAGAGGCAACCAGGTTTTGATGCTTCATTGGTTACCCCTACAAATTTGAATCTATCTTTTACTGAGATGATGGAGCAGTTCACAAGAAGCGCTGACAAGAGTAAGGTGAGCGTTGACAAGCAGATCTTTGACACTGACAAGTCAAGCACTGATGGGAGTAAGTTAGGCGTTGACACACAGGTTTTAGACATTGATAGACCTGCAGGTATGGTTGATGTATTCTAGTCATCAGCTACCATCAAGGAACTATCTTCATAGGTACCATCATCATCTTTACCCATCATTGATACATTACATAAGGGTAAAGGAATTATGGTAGAAACATTGGTTCCTAAGGATGCAGCCCAAGTAAAATTTGATTCAATGTTAGCTGCACAACTTGAGAAATAAGATAGGATAAAGGAACCTGCTATTGAGAGTAAGAAAAGTAGTGATGATGAGAGTACAGATTCAAGTGTTATGATTATTGAAGAACCAGAAATACTTGAATATGGTGATGTGTTGGCAAGGGAAAAGCTTGCAGAGTTGAAGATGAAGGTGGATTATGATATGCCTGAAGTTACCCAGATGTACTTTGCATGGGAGAATAATATCATAGAGAATCCAGAGGTGTCTTTATCAGATCAGATTTAGGGATTGGAGATTCTACTCAGGATTCAAAGGGATTGTCAGGTAATCCTAAAGTGTATGGCTAGCAAAGTTTTCTCACAATCTAAAAGGGATAGAAGGGAGCTTTATAATATGTTGTTTAGATGTCATCAAGGCGGTTGGACTTTTCAGAAGTTGCAGGGATTGTCCTTTGATGAATTAGAGTATAAAGCTTATCCTATTTGGGCAAGAGTGTAAGAGATGAACACTATCAGACTTCTTTCAGATGAAAGAAAGGAAGAGCTTGCAGAAGAGATGCAGATTCAACAGGCTTTAATTGCACCAAGACCTAAGAAGAAGGGAGTTCCACTTGAGTTCCCAGGAAATATAGATAGAGTGAATCCTAGTGAGGCTATTATTAGAAGGAGCATTAAGCTATCATCCTTGGAAGTTTCAGCTATGGTGGACGTATTACCTCATGATTCCAGAAACCCTATAGTTAGCTATGAAGAAGATGCAAGTGGTTTATGGATGATTGGAAGATATAGGATAGAGGTACATACTTTTACTACTCTTATGTCTTTGTTTGCAAGCCTGGATAGGGAATACTTGGCAGACCTTTAGAGGTTACTGCAGGCCACGTATGAGACTGAAGTACCTACTTCTGTCAATGGAATAAAGATCTGGTCAACATTCAAGAAAATGTGTGCACCAGATGAAGAAGATCCTGTTTGGAAGGATCTTGATGATGATATCAGTGTACTTCAATGGCGTCTATATTCAACAGCTGGTGTGTATCATTTAAGTACTACAAAGTTTTCTGAGTATCTTCTTGTGGATGTTGAGTATCCTATGTCCAAAGAAGTTTTGGAGAAAATGATGACAACACAGCTGGAAATTGACTACTCAAGTGACGTGGCCAAAGATTTGATTAGATATATTTATTTCCAATATAATGCAATTTGTAAGAATCCTCCTAGTTCTTAGTTTTTATTCAGAAACTTGATTACTAGAGTAGATATCAAGTTTAGGGGAGAATTGTCGGGAATAAAATGTAGTCAAGACACTTGGACGCTGACAAGAGCAATTTGGACGTTGATAAGAAGAAATCAAGCTTTGACAGGACAAGCGTTGACAGGAAGAAGTCAAGCGTTGATAAGAAGAAGTCAAGCACTGATAGAAGACTTAGTCTACACGTTTATGTTTCTAGTATGTTTCTAGTAAAGATATGTTCGACAATGTATTTCTTATGTTTATCTTTACCAAGAATAGCTGATACGTAGACTCTTTTACAAGGTTCCTTAATCTATAAAAGGAGGCCTTTAGGTTTTAGTTTAATACACGTTTTACACTTCCATTGTACGCAAGTTCTATTAATCAATCAAAGTGAAAGTTTGGTTTATCTTGTTTGTGTGTTCTTGTTTAAGTATTAATTCTGCATAATACTTGAATTGTTACATATACAACAAAGTTTCTCTACGTGTTTAACTTGATTTAATGTCGTTTAAACAAGCTAAATCGATCTAAATTTGGGATCAACATACCCCTACAAATTTGAATTTATCTATTACTGAGATGATGGAGCAGTTCACAAGAAGCACTGACAAGAGTAGATTGAGCGTTGACAAGCAGATTTTTGACGCTGACAAGCCAAGCGCTGATAGGAGTAAGTTAAGCGTTGACACAAAGGTTTTGGATGTTGATAGACCTGCAGGTATGCTTGATGTATCCCAGTCATCAACTATCATCAAAGATGTGTCTACACATGTACCATCATCATCTTTACCCATCATTGATATATTAGATAAGGGTAAAGGAATTATGGTAGAAAGAGTGGTTCCCAAGGATGCATCCCAAGTAAAGTTTGATTCCATGTTGGCTGCACAACTTGAGAAAAAAGATAGGATGAAGGAGACTGCTATTGAAAGTAAGGAAAGTAGTGGTGATGAGAGCATAGATTCAAGTGTTATGATTATTGAAGAACCAGAAAGGCTTGAATATGGTGATGAGTTGGCAAGGGAAAAGCTTGCATAGTTTAAGAATCAGGTAGATTATGAGATGCTTGAAGTTGCTCAAATGTACTTTGCATAGGAAAATAAGGTAATGGAGAATCCAGCCATGACTTTATCAGATCAAATTTAGGGTTTGGAGATTCTACTAAGAGTTCAAAGAGATTGCAAATAATTCGAAATATAAAGCTAGCAAAGTTCTTGAAAGGACCAAGACAGAAAGAAGGGAGCTCTATTACATGTTTCTCAGATGTAATCAAACGGGTTGGACTTTTAGAAAGTTGCAGGGATTGTCCTTTGATGAATTGGAGTATAAGCCTTATCCTATATGGGCAAGTGTTCAAGAGCAAAACACTATTAGACTCCTTTCAGATGAAAGAAAGGAAGAACTGGCAGAAGAAATGGAGGTCCAGAAGGCTTTGGTTACACCAAGACCATTAAAAAAGGGAGTTCCTCTTGAGTTTCCAGAAAATTTAGATAGAGTGAATTCTAGTGAAGCTATTATTAGAAAGAGTATTAAGCTCTCACCCTTGGAAGCTTCACAAATGGTAGAAGTGTTACCTCATGATTCCAAAAACCCTATAGTTAGCTATGAGGAAGATGCAAGTGGGTTTTGGATGATTGGCAGATATGGGAAGAAGGTACATACTTTCACTACTCTTATGTCTTTGTTTGCAAGCCTGGATAGGGAAGACTTGGCAGACCTTTGGAGGTTGTTGCAGGCAAAGTATGAGACTGAAGCACCTACTTCAGTCAATGGAATAAAGATTTGGTCAACATTAAAAAAAATGTGTGCACCTGATGAAGAAGATCCAGCTTGGAAGGATCTTGATGATGTCAGTGGACTTCAATGGCGTTTACATTCAGCAGCTTGTGTGTATCATTTGAGTACTATAAAGTTTTCTGAATATCTTCTTGTGGATACTGAATATCCTATGTCCAAAGAAGTTTTGAAGAAAATGGTGTCAACACAGCTGGAGATGGATTATACAAGTGACGTTGGCAAAGATTTGATTAGATATATTTATTTCCAACTTGATAAGATTTGTAAGAATCCTCCTTGTACTTAGTTTTATTCAAAAACTTGATTACTAGACTAGATATCAAGTTTAGGGGAGGATTGTTGGGAATAAAATGTAGCCAAGACACTTGGACGCTGACAAGAGGAAATTGGACGTTGATACGAAGAAATCAAGCGTTGTCAAGACAAGCGTTGACAGGAAGAAGTCAATTGTTGATAAGAAGAAGTCAAGCACTGACAGGATACTTAGTCTACACGTTTAATGTTTCTAGTATGTTTCTAGTAAAGATATGTTCGACAATGTATTTCTTATGTTTATCTTTACCTAAAATAGCCGATATGTAGACTCTTGTACAAGGTTCCTTAATCTATAAAAGGAGGCCTTTAGGTTTGGTTCAATATATGTTTTACACTTTCATTGATGCAAGTTCGATTAATCAATCAAAGTGAAAGTTTGGTTTATCTTGTTTTGTGTGTTCTTGTTTAAGTATTAATTCCGCATAATACTTGAATTGTTTCATATACAACAAAGTTTCTCTACGTGTTTAACTTGATTTAATCTCATTTACACAAGCTAAATCGATCTAAGTTTGGGATCAACAAAAACCATACCCCGACCTCGAGTCGGGGTCCCCTTGCTTGCGTCCGAGCCAAACCGACCAAGCCGAGACCCCTTGTGGTCTCGGTGGTGGTGATGAAGACAAGCTGAGAGCCTTGGCTCTCGGTGGTGTCTCGGCCGAACCAAAACCCGAACCAAACACCCCCTTATTTCATGTTTTTTAATTAATCCCACATGTTTCTTGATTTGTTTTTAAGATTAATTAAATAATAATCATGAATTCATAAAATAATTAAAAAGAAAGGGTTTGATTATACCGAACACGTGGACAAAGAAAAGATAATGATCACGAACACATACACGCGAATCAACTAGCAAAAATTCGTCCCGGACACCCCCCTTTCGTGATGAACAGCCGGCAGCAAGGAGAGGAGAGGAGGCATAGTGTCTTAATTTTTGTGTAACCTAAAATTATGATGAATACTTCCCAGGAGTTTTTGTTTACATTGTTTTAATTTGGTTCAGGGGTCAAATCCCACCTTTCTCCTTCCTTTTGTCTTTAGCCGTGGCACATGGGGCTGATATGAACAAAATCTCATATCAATTAATCAACAAATCACCATAAAACACATAGAAAATACCTAACTTTTGTTCTATAAAGCAGTATTATGTGGTATGTTTTGTGTTTGTGCTTAAATAGGTAACAAGGATATAATTTCAAGCAAACAAGAGGAAATCATGCTCATTTATGATGAAAAGACAAGAGAAGGATCAAATATGACAAGCCATTTGAAGATGAAGGACCTATCTTGACAACATTCAAAAGTTGAGGTACTTAAATGCAAACTTTGGAAAAGTCAAGATTAAAGTCAAACTTGGTGAAACATCAAGTCAAACAAGTCAATGGGCTTAAAAAGTCAAGAATACAAGTCAAAGGACCTTAATTGCCAAAAGAATGAAGAAATGAGCTCATTTGGATAATCTGCTAAAGTGAGGGACTAAAAATGTCAAATTTACATATACTTTGGCCTTGATCCGAGTCATTACCATTTAAGCCAATCAAAATGCAAGAAATTAAGGGTGCGGATTGCCAGCTCACTCTATCTTATGTAATAACCGAACAGTAAAGCGCACCACACCTCTTAACCAATAAAAACCAGCCATGCAATATTCCTTTTATCCATTTTTGGATAGTGATCTGTGTGAGCAAATAAAATCCAACCAAAGCATGCCACGTGGTTTCTTCAGCAGCAGATCGAAGATTATGATTTAGGCATTTTCAGAAGAAGATCAAAACACCAAAGATGCTCATAATCAAGTGACGAAGCTAACCCAATCATCCAATTAGGCTATAATTTACAAAATATAAAAAGCCCAATTTTGATCAAGAACAGCTAATTATAATTCACCAGAAGAAGAAACCTGGCACCTCCTTATTAGTTGAGACATGTCATTCTCCCCAACATTTCATCATTGATTCTCTATAAATAGCACCTAGTACCTTCATTTTCATTGTGTAGTTAAGTGTGAAAAAACACACACTTTAGTTTTTCCTCTCAATTTTGTTTCTTCATTCAGTTAGATAACAACTCTTATGTGTTTGACACACACTTAGGAGTTTGTTAGATAGTTAGTTAAGCTGTTGTAACCTCTTTTCCCTCCTAAATCAATAAAAGCACAAAAAAATATTCATTCATATTCTCATCTTCAGTTACTATACTCAATCTTCATTACTGTTAATGCCTTGTGATGTCATTAATCATCATTGATCAATGAAGTGTGTCTGAGACGTTTTGGAAGCTTGCCTTGTTCATTTCAGCCTAGCAGTTCATGCCAGTTACCATTGTAGCAGTCTAGTAGCAGTACTTGTTGACTTAGTTCAGAAATAGCTAATGGAGGTGATTTGGTAGTAGATTGTAGCTGAATTGGTTTGAAGGAAGTAGTTTTTAGAGAGTACAGCACTCCTCTACTCCATCAATGGAGGCTTCAAGATAAAAGGCTTCAAATCTCTTATTTTGGTTCCACAGAATTGTTATGCATGCTAAATTCTTAGAGTAAACTTTACCTGCTGATATGATCATGTATTTAGCCTTGTTTTAGTATAATTGTGTTAGCTTGATAGCATTTGAGTAGTCTTGTACTTTAATTCTTCATTTTCCTGATTCTAGCTTTCATTTTCATCAGCAATTAGCTTTTGACTTCATTTTGTGATTAATGTGTGAACAAGTCTGAATTTAGTTCAATTACTCTTCATTTCACTCATTAGATAAGTCTTGATAGCAGTCATAGCTTTATCTACTCTTTTACTCAAAATTGCTTTGTAAAAAGTTCTTAACAGTCTTATAAAGTGGTGTTTGGATTTGTGAGCATTTGTGATTAAACTTTGTCAAAAACTTTTTATACCTGCTCAGTTACATTTAGTAAACAAGTGGAAACATTTGTGTTTAGTTTTGAAGTCAACGAATTGGTCAAAAAGGCAATTGGCTAGAAAAAAGTATGGGTCAAGTTCTGTTAACATTTTCATCAGAAAACTAGCTTAATTAAATCACATGTCATGTCTTCATTACTTAACCATTTTGCTTGAAACCACTTCTCAGTTGTAGTCTAATATCCAAAGTTTAAGTTTGTAAGAGGAAATTCTATAGTTTTCCATTTTGATTGAGAAATCAGCTTTTTAATAAGCTCTTTAGCAAATGCAAGTTTTTGTAATGAAAGCTGGACTGTTTTCTTAGATCTTCATTTCTGCTTCACAAATCTGCCAATTTCTTTTCACAAACCTTGTTACAAACATGTCCTGAGTAGTTTTGGTGATTTTCAGCTTTTTGACATTTTTGGTCAACGTTGGTCAAATAAGCTCTTTCCAGCTTAAATTCATTTTCCAGCTTATCTAGTGAATCATTTTCAAATTGAAAAGACATTCCATTCTCCTTGAAAGCTGTTTAACATGATTGATCATTAAAATCAAGTTGTGGATGTCTGGATTTTCAGTTTGCTTATTCTTGGCTTATTTGAATAAGCTAATCTGAGTTTCACTAGCTTTTAAGCAAATTCCTTTTGCATACCTAGCTAATTTTCCAATTTAAGCTTTTTAAAACAATTTAGAGCTTAATTGGTCCATTAATGAGCTCAAACAAGCTTATTCTTTTACTTAGCCCAGTTTTATTCAAAGTTACTAGTTAATTGCATTTTAGTCCTCCTACTTTTTAATTGAGTTAATCTGTTGCTAATCTTTCATGTTTTTAGGTTTTGCAAGTTTACAGCCCCTTAACTTTCAGTTTTTGCTAAAATTGGTTAGGAAGTTTGTTATGTTTGTTAAATTTTGTTACAAGTTTGTTGGATTTTACATTTTTAGTCCTTATAGTTTCTGAACATTACATTTCAGCCCTTGTACTTTTATTTAGTTTACTTTTCAAGCACTTTTACTTTCATGCATTTAGAATTTGGACTTTTGTGAATATCACTTGGTATTTGCAAAGTGTTTTACGGATACGTAGGTTTAATATTTTTCACTTTTAACTTGTTGCTTGAAATAGACATAGAATTTCCAAATACCTTAAAACCAGGAACAATTAAAGACTTGAAATTTTTAGGAATTTCAATTTGTCAAGAATCAAGAGAAAACGAACTTCAATATACTTAATATCAAATGGCGCCACTGCCGGTTCATGACATTACGAGAGACTATTGATTGACGGTTTTCATTGGCTTTTGGGATCCGTTCACCCCGTGAACGTTATTTTTACGTATCATAAATCAAAAACATAAAAAATCAAAAAGATAAAAATATAAAAAATAAAAAATCACAAACACAATTCTTTTCCTAAAGAATTGACCAAAAAATAAAAAATTCAAAAAGCAATCTTTTTCCTAAATGATTGCAACCAAAAATATATATTATTGGATTTCCTCGGTTTTTACGTACATATAGTATTTTCTTTAAAAAACCCAATAAATACAAAAATATTTTCTCTATATTATTATATGTAGATACGTATACGTATACGAACAATCAATACACATATCTCCATAAGTATTTCTTTTGCAATACACCGTGTTAGGGAGCGTTTCGGTCCTTGACACGTGTATCGATCAAATTTAATTAAGCAAGAATAGATAAATACTTCCAATAGGCAAGAATTCGAAGAATACAAACAACAAAGTGAATAGAAAGGCGATGTGCTATAAAATGCCATCTAAGGGTTACTAGGTACTTAAGTGCTTCGCGCCACCTAACCCCCCGTTCACTAGTGAGTATTCTAAGGAGGAAGGCTTGATTGGGGGTCTTGCACCCAAGTAGTAATTACATATATTATATTTTATTGTAGATATTTCATATTGAATCTCGAAGAGGATAATCCCTTCTTCTTCAAATTTGAACGAGACCTTCTCTCTCACTCCTTGATTTGAGTTGCATGCTCAACCGCGGGCGTGCACAAATACCTTTGTGTACAACTCCTTCCTCCCAAAAGGAAGAAAAAGAGAGAGTAAAAACACCACCGTCCATCAAGCCGATCCCGAGAATCGTGCTTTGATCCACACACAACAAGAAGCCATGGTCGGCATTGACACTCGACCTTTGATGGAGCACTTGCAATCCAATGTGCAAGGATATGGAGATTCTATTAAGATACCCGATATTCCCGCATACACCTTTGAGCTTAAGACATCTATGATTAACCTGGCTTCAAACACACCATTTTTTGGGAAATATAATGATAATCCACATGATCACCTTAAGAAGTTTCTTGCTCTTTGCAACACCATTAAGTACAATGTAGTTCCCCATGATGCCATTAAGTTGATATTGATACAACTTTCACTAGAGGGCAATGCCAATTATTGGTTAGATACACAACCACCCGAGAGCATTACTACTTGGGATGATTTCACACAGAAATTTTTGAACAAGTTCTTCCCCCCATCTAAGACCACGGCTTTGAGAAATTTAATTATAGGCTTTCAACAAAAACCTAGTCAAACCTTTAGTGATGCTTGGGAGGAGTTCAAGGAGTTATTGAGAAAATGCCCAAATCATGGATTCAATGAAGTTCACCAAATCAATACTTTCTATAATGAACTAAGACCTCATCACCAAGATTCACTCAATTCTTCCGCGGGTGGAAATATTCATGATAAATCCATTCAAGAAGCTTGGGACATTATTCAGACCAAATCAATGGTGCAAACTAACACACAATTTGATGAAAGGGTTCATGTTGTGCAAAATAGTTCTCAAACACCTTGTGATAACCAATTCCTCAAGAGTCACCAAGAGATACTCAAAATAATGGATAGGAATCAAGAGATGCATCTTAAGTCAAATCACGAATTAATCCAAACCCTTAAGAGCCTTTCTTTGAACAATTCCACCAATGATGTGCATGCTATTGCTCTTTCATGTGAGACTTGTGGAGGTCCCCATTCCTATCAACAATGTGACAAAGTTCAAGGTTATCAAGTTGAGTGTTATGATTACCAAGAAGAACATAGAGAACATTTCAAACCCAACATCAATCAAAACAACCTTTCTTAAAAGTCTTAAAACTACCTTGCTCCAACGGGTTTCCCACCCCATCCACCCACCCTTATTCAACCCAATCCCCCTCAATTGTTACAAAGGAACCAAGGGCCAAGGCCACAATACCAAGGGAACAACTATAAAGCACCAAACAACGCTCATCATCACGGAAATAATTTTCATCCACCCAATCAAGGATTTAATCCACCACCCCCACCCTTCCCAAATCAAGGATACCCTCAAGTTCAAAATCAAGGATATGGGCCACATGATAATAATGAGTATGTTGAGAGGAGAATTCGTGAAAGTGAAAAAAGAATGCAAGAGCAAATAAGACTTACAATGGAGGAGCAAACCAAGAGGCTTTTGATGGCATTTAATCAAAGACCGCAAGGGGCTTTACCCTCTAACACACAAACAAACCCGAGGGCTAATGTCAATGCTATCACAACAAGAAGTGGAAAGAAAAATCATGATCCTTCACCACCCAAACCTTGTTGATCCCAAACTTAGATCGATTTAGCTTTATGTATACAAGATTAGATCAAGTTATACACTTAGAGAAACCTTTGTATATGTATATGATAATCTAAGTGTTATGCGGAATTAACACTTAAACAAGAACACACAAGATGTAAACAAACTTTCACTTGATTAATGATAACAAACTTGCTTACAATGAAAGTGTTTATCGTATGAAAACTTATATTGAACAATAACCTAAAGGCCTTCTTTTATAGACATAAGAAGCCTTGTACAATAATCTACGTATCAACTATTCTAGGTAAAGATAAATATAGAAAATACATTGTTGTTCCTATCTTTACTAGAAGTAATCTAGAACATAATAAACGCGTAGATCATATCCTTCCATCAGTGCTTGTCTTCAATGTATCAACGCTTGACTTCTTCTTGTCAACGCTTGATCTGTCAGCGTTTGTTCTCTTCCTATCAACGCTTGTTTTACTCTTGTCAGCGCTCAAGTAGACTGGCTATATTTTATTCCCAACAATCCTCCCCTAAACTTGATATTTACTCTAATAATCAGGTTTCTGAATAAACATTAAGAACTAGGAGGAATCTTACAAACTTTCTCATATTGGTAATAAATATGTCTGATCAAATCTTTGGCCACGTCACTTGAATAATCAATTTCCAGCTGTGTGGTCTTCATCTTCTCCAAGACTGCCTTGGACATGGAATATTGAGAATCTACAAGAAGATACTCAGCAAACTTTGTAGAACTCAAGTAATATACACCAGCAGCTGAATACAATCTCCATTGAAGACCACTGAGGTCATCTTCAAGACCCTTCCAAACAGCAGGATCTTCATCTCTTGGTCTACACATTCTCTTGAATGTTGACTACAGTTTTATTGCATTGACTGAAGTGGGAGCCTCAGTCTCATACTTGGCCTCTAACAACCTCCATAGGTCTACCAAGTCTTCTCTATCAAAACAAGCAAACAAAGATATAAGAGTGGTAAAAGTGTGAACCTCTTTTCCATACCTGCCAATCTTCCAAAACCCACATTCATCTTCTTCATAGCTTATAATAGGATTTCTGGAATCAAGTGATAACACTTGTACCATATCTGAAGCTTCTAATGGTGAGAGCTTGATGCTCTTTCTTATATCAGCTTCACTTGGATGTAACCTATCCATATCTTTGGGAAACTCAAGAGGGACTCCCTTCTTCACAGGTCTGGGAACAATCATTGCCTTCTTAAGCTCCATTTCTTCTATAAGTTCTTCTTTTCTTTCATCAGAAAGAAGTCTTAGAGTGTTTTCTTCCTGCACTCTTACCCAAATGGGATAAGCTTTGAACTCCAACTCTTCAAATGTCAAAGCAATCAATTTCTTATAAGTCCATCCTGTTCCATGACATGTGAGTATCATGTAGTACAACTCCCTTCTATCCCTTCTCAACATTGAGAGAACATTGCTAGCACTATGTCTCAGAATTACCTTGTAGTCCTTTTGTACTATTAGAAGAATCTCCAAACCCCATATCTGGTCTGAAATAGTCAAATGTGGATTCTCCATACACCTATCTTCCCAAGCATGGTACATCTGGACAAATTCTGGCATATCAAAATCAACTTGCAATTTCAACTCATTTAACTTCTCTTTTTCCAACTCATCACCATACTCAAGTCTTTCTAGTTGTTCTATAATCATTACACTTGAGTCTGAACTGGCTTCATCACTTCCTTCTTGCTCTTCTGTAGTGACAACAAAAGGTGATTCATCCACCTTCTTTCTTTCTTGTTCCACAATTTGTGCAGCCAACCTTCTATCAAACTCAATCTGTGCTGCATTCTTTGGAACATCTACTTCTACCATAATACCTTTACCCTTATCTAATGGATCAATGGAGGGTAAGGTAGATGGTAATACCTGTGAAGAAATGTCTTTGATGATGGATGATGACTGGAATACATCAACCTCATCTACAGGTCTGTCAACGCTCAATTTTGCTTTGTCAGCGCCCAAGATACTCATGTCAGCATTCAAATCTTGCTTGTCAACGCCCAAATTTCCTATCTCAGCGCCTCTTGTAATTTCCTCCAACATAGCTGTAAAAGACACATTTAAGTTTGTAGGAGTGACTAGAGACGTATCAAAACCTGGTTGTTTCTTCAAACTTGTCAGGGCCTCAGCAACACCCAAAGATTCACCATCATGGGAGCTCTTATCACTCACATTTCTCTGTCATCCTCCCCTTTGGAAGATTCCTCCATCCCTCTCCTTGTGCTAGCATTCTCCAAGATAACAATCCTCTCCCTCAATTGCTTGAGTTCAAGGCCTTGTGTACTGACAATATGTACCAAGTCTGCATTTTGCTTTTGCAAGCTTATGAAGACAGCCGTTAATTCCATTAAAGTCATTGGTTCCAATCTGCCCTCTTCTAAAATGGGTATTTGACCTCCCAAGTTAGATTCATTGGGCATGGATGAGGTCTTAATGATGGTAGGACTGTCTTGGCCAGCTTTTAAGCCAGAACCAATAGTCCCAGCCTCATCCAAAGCACCAACCACACTTTTGGTAGTGGTTCTCTCTGCGACATGGCTAGGACCACTAGAGGAGAACACTCCAGTAGTCCTTTGGCGTTTTTGTAACCTATATTGTGTTGGGGGAGAAGATGATGTGGATTGGGTGGATGTGGTTGGTTAAGGGGTGTTTGGGTCTGTGAAGGATTGGTGTCAACGTTTGGATTAGGCATGTCGACGCCAACAATTAAAGTGTCAGCTTCGAAGGGTTCTTTGTCAATTTGCATATGTTGTGGTGAAGGTAATGGTGCAGGTATTGGGTCAAGTTGATGTTGTGGGTCTTGTTGGGGTTGTGCTGCTTCAATGACAGCAATCATAGGTGGGGTGAGAGGTAAGTCACGATGTGGGGGTGAGTTCATCTTTGTAAAAATTACTTTCTTTTGCACAGGGATCTCATAAAAATCATCATGATCCCTTGTGCAGTAATTTTGCACCTCAAAAACCATTTGTAAAAATCTGGAATAAGCTAAAGTCATTTTGTTCCCTTTATTTTTACACATGCCCTCAAAAATCATTTTGGAATAATTAAACTTTTGCCCAGTAGCAATGCACACAATAGCACTAGCAATAAACCTATTGATCTCATTGTGTGCAGTACACTTAGGACTCAAACATTACAAGAGGACGTGTATTGGGTACTTCTAGGCTGGGGGAAACTCCTATTTATGATATTTGTTTAAAGTTCCTTCATCAAGGAAAGGATAACCCAAAGCCCTTATTCCTTGTTCTATTTCATTAATGGGGAGGGTGGTTATACCATCTGCATCATCAAGATGCAAAGCTTGGCGAACCAAAGCTTCAATAACCACCCATGTGCGCCCATGAACAATAGATGATAATGTAGTCACTCTATTAACTGTTGAGGAACTGACATTGTTCCAAAACTGCTTAATATGTGTGACAGGAATAAGTGGAGCATGAAAAAGAGCATACCTAATGGGGGATGCATTCAAATACGCCACCATTTGTGTGTATTGGGGAAACAGAGTGTCATCAGCGTCCAAATATGCTACCATGTTGTGTTGACTCCTGAATCCCAACTCCAAATCACTTGGTTTAAATTTTGGTGCTGATAGGTGTGAAAACACCCATCCTCTTACAACTTATTTCTGGCTAAAACAAGACCAAAACGCGTGTTTAATATCATTTGTTTGGAATTATGCGTGGTTTTGTGTTTAATGTGTTTTCAGAGTCAACCGGATGAATATTGAAGAAAACATGGGATTGCACGGCTTTATTCGAAGAAAAAGACTCAAGACGATGTCTATTGTCCAAGAGATGCAAAAGAATTGAAGTCAATGGGCCTATTTGAAGATTTATCGAAGAAAAGGAACAAAGATGGAAGATTTACATATGTCGAAGAAACTCAAGTCTATTAAACGAATAAATTAAAAGACGAGTTGAATTTAATCGTCGACAAATCCTGAATCAGAATCGAAAACGTCAACTTTTCTAAAAAGACGAGAAGACAAGAAGAAAGGGAGAAAGCCCACTCACCAACCAACCACTTAGCCTATATAAAGGAATCACCCTCACAATTTTTGACATCTAGTTTTTCTTTCAGTTACACTCTTCCTAGTTCGTAGGAAACCATCTCCCTTAAGGAGTGGTTTTTTTTATCTTCTTTGATTTGTTCTTTAATCTTGTAAGTTTGATCCTTTCCTTTTGTTTACTGAATCTTAATCATCAATACAAGTTTTCCTTTAATCTTATCATCCATCTTGTTCTTCATCATCTTTTTATTCAAGTTCTTAAGTTCTTATTTAGTTGAGTTTTGATCTTAAAAAGTTGAATTTGTGTTTTTATGATTGGGATTTGATCCTTGTGGTGAATAGATCATTTGTGGTTAAGTTGGTTAAACCGTTTTGTTTATTTGTGACTGATTTGAATAAAATTCGTTTCCCCTGTTTTTCTACTGTTTCTGTTCTTCATCCCAGCATTATTCCAAATTGTCCACCTGATTTGTCCTTTATTCGGAATGTTCTAACATTCCGAATAGCCTGTTTATTTTATCTATTTTTCGGAATATTAAATATTCCGGGTAGCCTTCTTAATTTGTTCCTTATTCGGAATATTTTAATTATTCCTCATAGTGCCTATATTCCGCATGGTTTCCATTATTCCGCATAGCTTTGATTTTTCCGCATATAATGATTTATTCCGAATAGCCCAATATTCCGTATAGAACTTATTCCGAGTAGACTTTTATTCCGCATAGGAATAGTATTCCGGATAGCCTTTATATTCCGCATGGTCTTCTATTCCGAGTAGCACTGTTTATTCCGCATAGAGCTTTATTCCGCATAAGGCTTGTTATTCCGCATAGTCAAAATATTCCGAGTAAGCACATTATTCCGCATAGTCATTATTCCGGATAGCACTAGTTTTCAGTAAGGGTCTTTTACTGTTTAAATCATTTAACTGTTAAATTTCAATTCAAGGTTTATTTCATTCACTGTTTTTGGTTTGAATATTACTTTACTTTACTCATTTACCTTTTTAAGTAGAATAGATAAACAACCCCCACTTTTTGTCACCAAGAACAAATCATTCCACTTAGAGCTGTAATCAGTTCGAGGAGATTCCGAGAACTTAATCTGAACCCATATAATAGCCTTGTATCAAATGGCACCGCTGCCGGGTCTTCTCGTTAAGATCAACAGTTTTTTGTGAGAACTTGGATTTTGGGATCCGTTCCCCGTGAACGTTACTTTTTCATAAAAATTTTCAAAAATCCAAAAAAAATATAAAATTTTTAAAAATCCTAAAAATTAAAAAACATAAAAACCAAAAATATTTCCGCTTTGTTTTTGCCTTGTTAGTTCTTTTGCAGGTGCATGCGTACACGATCAACGTCTTATCAAGAGCCCGAGCCTCTCGAAGACTTAGACATGGCCGGTGTACAAAACAACAACAATAACCCACCTCAAAACAATAATAATAACAATAACAATCCACCTTTCAACAACAATAATAACAACAACAATGAGCCTCTACCGGATAATCGCCCGATGATTGAACTTCTACAAGCACATGTAGATGGTAACAATGATCCAGTTGTCATAACCGCGATTGCAGCCAACAACTTTGAGCTCAAATCCGACTTTATCCAGATGGTCTCTGCTCAACCATTCTTGGGGCGTACCATTGATGATCCACATGACCACATCAAAAGATTTATACAACTCACCAATACGGTCAAATTCAATGGTGTTCCACAAGAGGTAATCCATTTACAACTTTTTCCCTTTTCTTTAGAGGGACAAGCCCGGCATTGGCTTGCTAAGGAACCGCCACAGAGTATTCTTTCGTGGACGGATTTGGAGACCAAGTTTATCAACTACTTTTTCCCACCCTCTCGTACTACCGCTTTGCGGAATGAAATTATAAATTTTGAACAAAAGTACGATGAGTCGTTTAGTGAATCTTGGGACCGTTTCAAAGACCTTTTGAGAAAATACCCACAACATGGTTTTACCAAAGTGCACCAAATTAATACTTTTTATAATGGTTTAAACATGAATGACCAAGATTCACTAAACAGTGCCTCGGGGGGTAATCTTTTGGCTAAGACTTCTAATGCTGCTTGGGATATCATTGAGAATAAGTCTTGTGTGCAAACCAAGAGTGTTCGGACCAATGTCGCTAGTGCTAGTACTAGTGACAGCGACAAGCGACTTGACAAAATCACTGCGCTTCTTGAATCGCTTGCTACCCAAACCGCCAGCAACACCAACAGCATCAACGCTAGAAACGCTAAAGACGCTCAAGTCAATGTTGTTAGCCAACCATGTGAGATATGCGGGGGTCCTCATTCTTACACCACTTGTACCGCCACCCAAGACTACCCTTCTGAGAATATAAATGCAGCATACGGTACCTATCCTCCGGCCGCTTATCAAGCTCGTCCTCAAAGTGACCGCAACTTGCTTAGCTACCGCTCCAACAACTATCTCTCACCACCTGGTTTTCCCCCTAGCAACCCAAACCAACAACAAAACCTCAATCGTCCTCCTCAACAACAACAACAACCTCGTACACCATACATACCACCTCACAAACAACAACAACCACCTCAAAGAAACAACCAAGTTTACCAGCAACCTGCTTATCAACCACCCGCATATAATGCTCCTCCCAACCAACCCACCGCTTTACACCAAGAAGTGGAAACCTATACGAGGACTAACGATGTGATCGTGGGAAATCTTCAGCGGGAAGTGCTCAACTTGAAAGCAGACCTGGTAAAACAAGGGAACCATCTGAGAGCTGATATGAGAAACACTTTGGATAGTCAAACGAATGACTTAAAGAACATGATGGCTAGTTTTTTCCAAGGTAATCAACCCTCTTCTTCGGGTACTCTTCCGAGTAACACCGTTGCGAATCCAAGAGGGGAGATGAAAGCAATCACCACTCGCAGTGGCAAAGGTACCAAGGAACCCGAGCTTCCTATACCTCCACCGGTGATTGTGACTAAGGAGAACGAGTTACCTGCTCCTATTCCTCATCCTTCTCCTTCCCCAATTTCTCCACCTCTTACTTCTACCCCTCCTCCACCCAAGGATGTGAGTGATCCTATTCCCCCAAAGACTTCATCTTCTTCCGATATACCTTATCCCTCAAGGTTGAGGAAAGAGAAGCTCAAAAGCAAGGACGATATTCAGGTTTCAAACTTTCTTAAAATGTTTAAACAACTGAATTTCAATATCTCCTTCGCTGAGGCTCTCGCTCACATGCCCAAATACGCGAAAATGTTCAAAGATCTTCTTAGCGACAAGGAGAAGCTTCTTGATATTGCTAACACCCAACTTAATGAGAATTGCTCTGCAGTACTCTTAAGGAAATTGCCAACCAAGCTTGGTGATCCGGGTCGTTTCTTAATCCCTTGTAACTTCCCGGGAGTAGAGAATTGCATGGCCCTAGCCGATCTAGGTGCCAGTATCAACTTAATGCCTTTAAGTGTGTGGAAGCAATTATCTCTCCCTGAGCTAGTCCCTACCAAAATGACTTTGGAATTAGCTAACCGTACGGTTGCTTATCCAGTGGGGATAGCCGAAGATGTCTTTGTAGGAGTCGACAAATTCACTTTTCTTGCTGATTTCGTCGTTATGGACTATGACATGGACCCTCGTGTGCCATTGATCGTTGGTCGTCCATTCTTGAGGACCGGTCGCACTCTCATCGATGTTGAAGCCAGTGAGCTTATCATGAGAGTGGGTGACGATAAAATCGTTTTCAACATGGGAAAGTTGTCTAAACAACCTTATTCTAACGAGAGTGTTAATTGTATTGACGTTCTTGATGAGGCTTGTTAAGAACACTTTAAATATGCTTGCAAAAGTATTCCTACCTCTCTTCCTAATGTTGAGACCGTTTCCTCGATTGATTCATCACTATCTCTATTTGGAGAAAGTGATTTCCTTTGGAAAGATTTTGAAGCCACCATGGGAGATGTGAACTTAGCTAATGATGATTCTACCACCAATTGGGATGAAGATCTCCGCCTCATTGAGAACCTTCTTAAAGAATACAATCTTTTTCCACCATCTCCCACGGTTATTGCTTTCGATGCTCCGACTTTGAAAACGCCTCCCATCGAAAATCCTCCGGATTTAGAACTTATGTAGTTGCCGCCCCATCTCGAGTACGTGTTCCTTGAAGAAGAGAAGAAGTCGCCCGTCATCATCGCGAAGGACTTAAAAGAAGAAGAGAAATCTCGCCTCATCGTCGTGCTTAAAGATCATAAGAAGGCAATTGCTTGGAAAATTTTCGATATCCGCGGAATTGATCCGAACTTTTGTACTCACAAGATTCTCATGGAAGATGACTTTAAACCCGCAATCCAGAGCCAAAGAAGGGTTAATCCTCGAATTCATGACGTCATCAAACAAGAGGTTATCAAACTTCTAGATGCCGGCTTGATTTACCCTATTTCGGATTTACCGTGGGTAAGTCCCGTCCATTGTGTGCCCAAGAAGGGCGGATTAACCGTTGTTTCCAATGAACACGACGAGTTGATTCCCACTCGTCTCGTTACTGGGTGGAGAGTTTGTATTGATTATCGCAAGCTCAATGATGCCACGAGAAAAGATCACTTTCCTCTTCCTTTCATCGATCAAATGCTCGAGCGTCTAGCTGGTAATGATTATTACTGCTTTTTAGACGGTTTCTCCGGGTATTTTCAAATTCCCATCGATCCCAAGGACCAAGAAAAGACCACATTCACTTGTCCATATGGAACATTTGCTTACAAACGCATGCCTTTTGGTTTATGTAATCCTCCTGGGACGTTCCAAAGGTGTATGATGGCTATTTTCCATGACATGGTGGAAGACACTATGGAAGTATTCATGGATGATTTCTCGGTTTATGGAGATTCATTCTCTACTTGCCTCGCCAATTTAGAACGTATGCTGAAGCGGTGTGAAGACACTCGCCTTGTTCTTAATTGGGAAAAATGCCATTTTATGGTAAAAGAGGGCATCGTGCTAGGACACAAGATATCCAAAGCCGGTCTTGAAGTAGACCGTGCTAAAGTCGATGTTATCGCTATGTTGCCTCCACCTTCAACCGTGAAGGGTGTGAGAAGTTTCCTGGGTCATGCGGGCTTCTACCGTCGATTTATCAAATATTTTTCTCAAATCGCTCGCCCGATGACTCACCTCTTGGAAAAAGATACTCCTTTTATCTTTTCCAAAGAGTGTCTTGAAGCCTTCAACTCGCTTAAGGATAAGCTAACTAAGGCACCCGTCTTGGTTACCCCTAATTGGGAGCTGCCTTTCGAGTTGATGTGCGATGCTAGTGACTTTGTTATTGGAGCGGTTCTGGGACAAAGAGTGAACAAACACTTCCAACCGATCCATTACGCTAGCAAGACAATGACGGGGGCTCAATTGCATTACACGACAACCGAAAAAGAGCTTTTAGCTGTTGTCTATGCTTTTGAAAAATTCCGCCCCTATCTTGTCCTTTCCACCACAATCGTTTACACCGATCATTCCGCGTTGAAGTACTTGTTAACTAAACAAGATTCTAAACCAAGACTTCTTCGCTGGGTTTTGCTACTCCAAGAATTTAAAATCGTAATTCGCGATAAAAAAGGAGCTGAAAACCTAGCCGCGGATCATCTCAGTAGACTTGAGGATCCTTACCAAGGGGATCATCCGAACAAAGAAATCAATGATTTTTTTCCACTGGAGACCTTAATGTATGTCAACTCGACTGCTGATGAAACCCCGTGGTTTGCGGACATTGCAAACTACTTGGCGGGTGGAATTCTCAAGGAAGGGTTAACATCCCAACAAAAGAAAAAGTTCTTTAAAGATGTTGAACATTATTTCTGGGACGACCCTTACCTATTCAAACAATGTGCCGACTTGATTATTCGCCGATGTGTTGATGGACCGGCAGCTTTAGAAATCCTTGACGCTTGCCACAAAGGACCCACCGGTGGTCACTTTGGTCCCAACTACACCGCCAAAAAAGTGTTTGACTCGGGATTTTATTGGCCCACCATCTATCGTGATGCTCACGAGATGGTTAAACGATGTGATGCTTGCCAAAAACAAGGCAAGATCACACATAAAGATGAGATGCCTCAAAATTTCATACAAGAATGTGAAATTTTTGATGTTTGGGGTATCGACTTTATGGGGACATTCCCTTCTTCTAAAGGAAACAAATACATCCTTGTAGCCGTTGACTACGTTTCAAAGTGGGTTGAAGCCAAAGCTTTACCTACTAATGACGCAAGGGTGGTTTGTAACTTTTTGAAATCGCTATTCGCTAGATTCGGTGTGCCTCGTGCCATTATTAGTGATCGTAGGACTCATGTTTGTAATGACCAATTCGCAAGAGTCATGGCTTAGTATGGTGTAAATCATCGTCTTTCCACAGCTTACCACCCACAAACTAATGGCCAGGCTGAAATATCCAACCGAGGATTAAAGCGAATTCTTGAAAGAACCGTGGGAGAGCATCATGCCTCATGGGCTGATAAACTTGATGATGCTTTGTGGGCTTTCCGTACCGCTTACAAGACTCCGATTGGTTGTACACCATATCGTCTCGTGTACGGGAAAGCGTGCCACCTCCCCATTGAGTTGGAGCACAAGGCTTATTGGGCCTTGAAGTGGGCTAATTTTGATATCAACAAATTCGGTGACCTACGCAAGATCCAACTCAATGAGCTGAATGAACTCCGTAATGAGGCTTATGAAAATTCTTTGATCTATAAGGAGAAGACTAAGCTCATTCACGACTCTAAGATTAAGAACCGAGAGTTCCAAGTTGGAGACAAATTTTTACTCTTTAACTCTCGGTTGAAAATCTTCTCGGGCAGGCTAAAATCTCGTTGGTCCGGCCCATTCACCATTGCCCAAATTTTTCCATATGGTACTCTCGAGCTCGCTCAACCTAATGGACCTAATTTTAAGGTGAATGGCCAACGAGTGAAGTTGTACTTTGGTGAGGACATCTCTCATGAGATGATTCAATCCCTCACCATGTTCCCCATGAACTAATTTTGGGTCGAGTCAGGCTCGTGACTCGGTTATCAAAAACAAGCGCTCCTCGGGAGGCAACCCGAGTATCTATCCCTTTTCTGTTTTAACCTCCTAAGTGTAGGGGGACCTGTATAGGTTCTTTGTCTTTGTGTGGTGATGTGATTACAGGGATGAATGCACTTTTGGAACCTTTGAAGAACCGTGCTCCCGTGTTATCCGAAATCCGGTTCTATCTCTTAACTATCGTGATTCAATTTTCTTCATACTCACATTTGAAATTGATCACTTTAGTCGTCTCTTCCTTAACTTGAGTTAACCAACATGCACAATGTCATAAGTGTAGGGGAGACTTTTCCCACATGCTTAAACATTGAGGACAATGTATATCTTAAGTGTAGGGGGACTTCTATCAAAGTTTTAAGTGGACTTTTCCATAAAAATGCCTTCATTTAACTGGAAAATCATCTTTTTCAACATTTTTCAAATTTTTAATTAACTTTGGCCATTTTGTCATAATTTTTAAATTTTTATCGTTGCTTTCATATGTATATATTCCGCAATAAAGTCAAAATTATTAATTAAGTGGTGTAGCTAGTTTTGAAATCTTTGACATATTAGGCCCGTTGCGATTATTTTGACTTAACCCGAATAGACTTATCCAAGTTTATTCTAGCTAGTATCCTTAACCATGTAGACCTTAATTGGTTTATTAGGCTAAGCATTTACGAGTCTCATTACTTGAGATTTTAAATTGTGGAGAACGAGAAATGATAGAGTCAATTATAAGTCGGTAATCTTGCACAAGCTCACTTGGTGTAATTATTTGCCTATTCACCCATCACTTGCTAATAACTTATCTGCAATAAGTAAGGTCGTACGATTTGAAAAGTTACTTAGCTTCTAGCCCAAGATCGTTTAAAAGTTGCTCGGTAATGATAAGAGTTCATAGCCAAGGCATAACTTATGAAGCGGGGCGCGAAGATTGGCAAGTCCGAAAAGGCCCTAACAAGGCATGAGGATTCCATTTTATTGCTGAAGATCCAAAAGTGATGTGAAAAGCATTATTCCCAAAATCAAAATGAAGGATCAAGACTCACGACGAAAAGCAATCAACTCCCATAAAGATCATGGAGAAGTCTATCCGAAAAGACCCTAACAAGGTATGAGGATAAATAGATCCAAGTCCGAAAAGGAGGCGGATCGTTGTATCTCAAAATCCCAATTAGAGATTGAAGAAATAATCATGAAGTCGTGGTCAACAAAGTTGGAGTACCCCTCAAAAGTCTCCAAGTGAAGAAACTCTATTAACGATGAGAAGACCATTATCTCAAGAACGTCTCTCAAGATATGAAGTATGAAGTACATGCCAAATATCGGCCCGAGAAAGGTCTCAAATCGTGAACCAAGTTATGCCAAGATATGAACTTTTTGATATCCCGAGAAGCAGTTTTAAGAGATTTTGTCCTTTAGCTATCTATTGATCAAATCGTCCTACTTTGCTTTCATCCTTAATAAACTATCGAAATAAGTCCTAAAAATGCATCTTCATGATCATTCTGAGACAAAAATAAAATATAAGAGATACACCTAGGAATAAGGGAGTTTAAGCATTTAATTAAGCCATGTGTGTAAGTGTTTGATTTACTAACTTATAATAATAATGATCTCGTTTTTAAGCTTAGTTTGGGGAACGTGAAACTTGAGGATGATAAATCTTCGCAGCACCAAAGCCCTAATGTAAGTCCTTGATCTCTTTGCAAGTTATTTCCATCCTTTCGTTTACTTTAAAGTTTTGATTTCTCTTAGTATTTAAATTTTTGTTTAGTAGTATGTTAATAAGGCCAAGGTTGATTGATTATGAGAAAAATGTAAATTTGCTTTATCACTAAGCATTGCATGAGGGTATGGCAATGGTTAAGTGTAGGGGATTTGATAGGTGTGAAAACACCCATCCTCTTACCACTTATTTTTGGCTAAAACAAGACCAAAACGCGTGTTTAATATCATTTGTTTGGAATTATGCGTGGTTTTTGTGTTTAATGTGTTTTCAGAGTCAACCGGATGAATATTGAAGAAAACATGGGATTGCACGGGTTTATTCGAAGAAAAAGACTCAAGACGAAGTCTATTGTCCAAGAGATGCAAAAGAATTGAAGTCAATGGGCCTATTTGAAGATTTATCGAAGAAAAGGACCAAAGATGGAAGATTTACATATGTCGAAGAAACTCAAGACTATTAAACGAAGAAATTAAAAGACGAGTTGAATTTAATCGTCGACAAATCCCGAATCAGAATCGAAAACGTCAACTTTTCTGAAAAGACGAGAAGACAAGAAGAAAGGGAGAAAGCCCACTCACCAACCAACCACTTAGCCTATATAAAGGAATCACCCTCACAATTTTTGACATCTAGTTTTTCTTTCAGTTACACTCTTCCTAGTTCGTAGGAAACCATCTCCCTTAAGGAGTGGTTTTTTTTATCTTCTTTGATTTGTTCTTTAATCTTGTAAGTTTGATCCTTTCCTTTTGTTTACTGAATCTTAATCATCAATACAAGTTTTCCTTTAATCTTATCATCCATCTTGTTCTTCATCATCTTTTTATTCAAGTTCTTAAGTTCTTATTTAGTTGAGTTTTGATCTTAAAAAGTTGTTGAATTTGTGTTTTTATGATTGCGATTTGATCCTTGTGGTGAATAGATCATTTGTGGTTAAGTTGGTTAAACCGTTTTGTTTATTTGTGATCGATTTGAATAAAATTCGTTTCCCCTGTTTTTCTACTGTTTCTGTTCTTCATCCCAGCATTATTCCGAATTGTCCACCTGATTTGTCCTTTATTCGGAATGTTCTAACATTCCGAATAGCCTGTTTATTTTATCTATTATTCGGAATATTAAATATTCCGGGTAGCCTTCTTAATTTGTTCCTTATTCGGAATATTTTAATTATTCCGCATAGTGCCTATATTCCGCATGGTTTCCATTATTCCGCATAGCTTTGATTTTTCCGCATTTAATGATTTATTCCGAATAGCCCGATATTCCGTATAGAACTTATTCCGAGTAGACATTTATTCCGCATAGGAATAGTATTCCGGATAGCCTTTATATTTCGCATGGTCTTCTATTCCGAGTAGCACTGTTTATTCCGCATAGAGCTTTATTCCGCATAAGTCTTGTTATTCCGCATAGTCAAAATATTCCGAGTAAGCACATTATTCCGCATAGTCATTATTCCGGATAGCACTAGTTTTCAGTAAGGGTCTTTTACTGTTTAAATCATTTAACTGTTAAATTTCAATTCAAGGTTTATTTCATTCACTATTTTTGGTTTGAATATTACTTTACTTTACTCATTTACCTTTTTAAGTAGAATAGATAAACAACCCCCACTTTTTTTCACCAAGAACAAATCATTCCACTTAGAGCTGTAATCAATTCGAGGAGATTCCGAGAACTTAATCTGAACCCATATAATAGCCTTGTATCAGGTGCCATTGTTGAAAGCTGTTTGAATGATTGATAAAGATGAAGTATAGGAGAAAATATGGTTAGACAAGAATGATGAGTACCCTGTTTAAAATAGGAGCCAAATATATAGGAGAGAAAAATGCATGTGATTGGTAAAAAATGAGGCAACTATTTTCAAAATACAATCATCAAAATATTGAAACGAAATAAGTTTATCTCATGCATTAAATGAGAGTTATCTGCTCCCAAAATTACGGCCAAAAATATGTCAAAAAGTAACAACTGGGTAGGTCCCACTGAGTGTCAACGGTCAAAAATAACCCATCAACGCCCAACGACTATATTCTTGTCAACGTTTGCCAAAGCCATGTCACCGTCTAAATTGGTCACAACAACGCTTGGAAAAATACTTGTCAGCGTCTAAAAATAAAAATTTATAAAAATGAAAAATGACCTTAACAAAGTAATTTATCCTAGAGAAGATAACCTAAAAGTTTATAATTATTATAGGGCGGAAAGCACTGTCCAGTTATGCACACTTGCTTATGCAAGATAGACATAATAGTCCTCTAGTGTCCCTTGCTAACCAAAACTCTTAACAACTAAGTTACCTTATAAAATTCCTTGTTACTCCCAAGTAAAACCCCGTCATAAAATCATTCCTAAGTCTCCCAACAGACCACAACCAATTCTAGGCCAAAAATGTCTTGGCAGGATGCATAGTATATCAACTTTGCATGCTACAGTGCCTCATGATTTAGTAAAACTAACTCATACTCACCTGTGAACACAATCTAGAATTGTGATAAGAGTATCATAAGGATACCCAAAAGTCCTAAAGGTTCCTAAAACCTCCCCTTAAATTGTGATACAAATGTTGCCAAAAATATGCATGAACATAAAAAATTTATGTCAAGATAGGAATAGAAAAATTCCAACCATCATCCATAAATAAAAACATGCCCAAATGATCCTGCAATGATCCATAAGCAACTCTGTATCCAATGATATACTGCTAACACCACCTGCACATTTAGATTGAAAACCACAAAACTAACATTGTTGCTGACAACGCCCCGATAACACTTGTCAGTGTTAAGAAAAGCTTTGTCAGCGTTAGGCAAATATATTGCTGACAACGTCACAATAACACTTATCAGCGTTGAAGTAACCTTTGTCAGTGTAAGAAAAATATAGTGGAAAATCTAAATCCTCAAAAAGACCAATAACAATGTATTATCCTGTACACACTTTTACAAAAAGACCCCAAAACACATATTATGTGATATTGATCATTCCAATACTTGTTACCAAGTATTGAAATCTTCCAGCATCAAAAGGTTTAGTTAGTAAATCTGACACATTTTCTTCTGTGTCAACCCTGTCTGGTTGTATTAAACCCTTTTCAAAACAATCTCTTATAAAATGGTGTCTCATTTCTATGTGTTTTGTTTTAGAATGATGTACAAGATTCTTAATAATGCATAAAGTGCTGTTATTGTCAACAAATATCATGGTATACATGAAATTATACCCATAATCCAACAGCTGGTTCTGAATCCATAAAACTTGTCCACAACAAGCAGCTGCAGCTACATACTATACTTCAGTTGTAGACTTTGCCACCATTGTTTGTTTCTTGCATTTCCAAGATATCAACCTACTCCCAAGAAACTGACATCCACCAGTTGTGGATTTTCTATCAAACTTATCACCTCCATAGTAACTTTCTGAATATGCAATAAGCTCCAAAGGTGAATCTTTTGGGTACCACAAGCCAAGACTAGGATAACATCTTAGGTACCTAAAGATTCTCTTGACAGCATAAAGGTTACATTCTTTGGGAGTCAATTGATGGCGTGCACAAGCACACACAGCAAACATGATGTCAGGTCTGGAGGCTGTAAGATACATCAATGAACCAATCATTGATCTATAGTGCCTGACATCCACATCTTTCCCATCTCCAATCTTTCCCCAAGGGTTTTCTCTATCCATAGGAGTATTAGCCCTCTTTTCATGTGGAGAAAAGCCAAACTTCTTCAAGATCTCTGCCACATACTTATCCTGGGAGATGAAGATACCATCTTCTTTCTGTTGAACTTGTAACCCAAGAAAGAAGTTCATCTCCCCTATTGCACTCATCTTGAATTTGTCTATCATAAGCTTGGAGAAATCCTCACTCATCTTTGGATTAGTAGATCCAAAAATGATATCATCAGCATAGACCGGAACAAGTAGAACATCCTTACCATTCTTCTTTGTAAACAATGTCTGATCTATGTTGCCCCTCTTGAATCCATTGTCCACCAAATAAGTGGATAATGTGCCATACCATGCTCTTGGGGCTTGATGAAGTCCATACATAGCCTTCTTGACTCTATACACCTTGTCTGGATTTTCTAGATCTTCAAAACCAGGAGGTTGCATCACATATACCTCCTCAACAATTGTTCCATAGAGGAAGGCACTATTGACATCCATTTTATAGACAGTGAAGCCCATGCAGGATGCATAGGCTAGAAAAATCCTTATAGCTTCAATCCTTGCAACTGGTGCAAAGACCTCCTCATAGTCTATCCCCTCCTCTTGTGTATATTCTTGAGCGAGTAATCTTGCCTTGTTTCTTACCACAATACCTCTTTCATCTCTCTTGTTTCTTAGAACCCATCTTGTCCCTATAGGTCTGACATATCTGGGACAATCAACCAGCTCCCAAACATCCTGAATTGCAAATTGGTGAAGCTCATCATGCATTGCTTCCACCCAACTTGGTTCTTTGAGAGCATCAAATATCTTCTTGGGTTCCTGTTGTGATAGAAAACAGGCAAATAAACATGCTTGCATGATACAAGGCTTTTGACACCCCGTATAAAAATTATCGTTCTAGTGTTGGTCTAATCGAATTGATCTAGGTTCTACGTGTGACTCAGTCGATCTTTGGTGGAACAAAAGTGTTGTCGTTGTAGTATAATTAAAACAATGCGAAGACGTAAATGTAATGACGTTTAAAATAAATCTAAAACTAATTTAAAATAGATGACATTAACTAAAATCTAAGTCTAATTAAATGAAAGGGTGCAATATTTCAAAACTTTGAATAGTTAAATAATTAAATGACTTAAAACTAAAAGCGTGATAGAAATTAAACTTGACAAATATGAAAATGTAACTTGAAAATTAAACAAAGCGAAATTAAAATCCAAAACCATAACCATCGGAATCCACTATCGGAATGCTGTCACTATACCATTGGAATCCAGATCGGAATGTTCTGTCGAAATAAAAGGTGCAACCTATCGGAATGTTTCAGATCGCAATGCAGTCCAGATCGCAATTTGTCAGATCGCAATACAGTTCAGATCGGAATGATACTAAGAAAAGTTTGGCAGCACTTCGACTAAGTAAACCTCAAGAGCCGTCGGAATGTGCGATCGCAATGTGCGATCGCAACCCCAGATCGGAATGAGGGTGATGTTACTCCTATCGCAATCCTAGATCGGAATGCAAAACCCTTGTCCAAAACTGTCACTATCGGAATGTGGTAAAGCAAGCCGTCGGAATGTGTGTTAACCCTTCTTTTCTGATGGAATGCAAATTCGTAATAAGCTCAAATCTTAATAAGCTAATTCTAATAAGCAGTAACAAGGAACTTGAATAGAATAGAAACAAAACAAGAAAATAAGCTAAAAAGTTAAATACTTTCAAAACTTAAAAGAAAAAAACGAAACTTAATGAAATGGATTTTAAAAAGTAAAACTTTTAAGAAAACTTTCAAAACAATTAAGCTAAATACCAAATAAGCACATAAGATTGTCAAACTTATGGCTATTTCGTATGGAAGCTAAAAGGAAAAAGAAAAGACAAGACTTTTAATCAAATAAGCAATGGATTAAGCAAAACCTTGCTTAAACCGAAATTCAAACCGAATCAAAAGAAGAAGAGTAGAATGAGATTGGTAAAAATAAACTTGATCAGATGATAAAGAAAGATTAAAGACACGAATTTAAAGAACGCAAATTAAAACACTTACTTGGAAATTAAAATGATAATTAAAGTGCGAAACATGTATTAAAAATGACAAGTAATTAAAGGTGCATAAAATAAAAGTGGAAGAGCTAATTTGTCAAGTTAGCCAACAAAATGAAAATGAGATACTAATGGTCTATTTATAGGAGATTAGGAGAGTGGTTAGTGGAAGCTTCCTCCTCTCCTTCCTTTCTTGTTAATTGCACCATTAAGTCCTTCCTTCTTTGTCTTTTGTTAATCTTGGACTTTAAGGACTTTTGGCTCGGGATTTCTTTAAACTCGTCTTTTAATCTTCAATAAATAAGACTCGAGTTCTTCGGCTTTTGGTAAACTTCCGTCTTTTGACTTTTTCTTCGATAAATCTTCAGAATTGGTCTTGGACGTCCGTTCTTTTTGCACTCTTGACTTCTTGGCTTCGTCTTTCATCTTTTTCTTCAATAAAAGCCCGTAAATGCCGTGTTTCTTCCACTTTTCACAATTTCGTCCTAAATCACAACAAAAACACAAACCACGCATAATTCCGACATAAAAGACATAAAATACACGTTTTGGTCCGGTTATTATTGTAATTAAGTGGTAAAAAGGATGGGTGTTTACACACCTATCAAATCCCCTACACTTGACCATTGCAATGTCCTGATGCAATGCATTAGTTACAAAGCACGGTTACACTTTTCATCATAATCAATCCATAGTGGCCTTTATTAAAGAGAAAGAAAACTATAAACATTCAAAGTAAAGAAATCAAAAGCATACCTTGGGTTTTGGAAATGTCATGAATAATCATCATCCTCAAGTTTTCACTTTCTCCAAACCAAGCTTAAAAACGAGATCATTGTTATTATAAGTTAGTAAACTAACACGAACTCATGTGGGCCAATTATTCACTTAGACTCCCTTATTCCTAGGTGTATCTCTTATATTTTATTTTTGTCTTGAATGATCCAAAGGATGCATTGTTGACTTATTTCGATAGTTATTTAGTCCGAAAATAAAGTGAACGATTTAATCAATAGTTAGCTAAAGGACAAAATCTTTTAAAACTGCTTCTCGGGACCTCATAAAGTTCATATCTTGGCATAAATCGTTTCGCGATTTGAGACCTTTCTCGGACCGATATTTGGCAGCGACTTCATACTTCAAACCTTGAGAGACGTTCATGAAATTATGGCCATCTCTTCATATAGGAATTTCTTCACTTGAAGTTTTGAGAGATTTATACTTGGACCACGACTTCTTCATTTTTCTCCAATCTTTATTTTGGACTTTGATATACAACGATCCGCCTCCTTTTATGACTTGGATCTATTTATCCTCATACCTTGTTAGGGTCTTTTCAGATACACTTCTCCATGACTTTTGGGGAGTTTTTGCTTTTCGTCGTGTGTCTCGATCCTTCATATTGATTTTCGATAAATGATTCTTCACATCAATTTGGATCTTTAGCAACAAAATATAGCGCTCATGCCTTGTTAGGGCCTTTTCGGACTCGCCAATCTTCGCATCCCGCTTCAATAAGTTATGCCTTGGCTATGAACTCTAATCCATACCGAGCAACTTTTAAACGATCTTGGGCTAGAAGCTAAGTAACTTTTCAAATCGTACAACCTTATTTATTGCAGATAATTTTATTAGCAAGCGATAGGAGAATAGGCTTATAATTAACTCACATAAATTCCCGAAAGAAAACCGAACTTATAATTGGCTCTATCATCTCTCGTTCTCCACAGTTTAAAATCTCAAGGAATGAGACTCGTGGATGCTTAGCCTATTAAATCAAAGTTTTGGGTTTTCGAGTCACCTATAGGATCTTGCAAACTCTTAGACTTTTTAAATCGCATTTTAAATTTCCCTTGATAAACGACTCTCTAGGATCAATTATAGGAACTTGCGAAAAGTTCTTGTTCTTAACCCGTGAAAGTTAAGACTTTCGCGTTTTATAGCTCCCTATATAAAAGCCTAGCAAAACTTGACTTAAACACGTTAAGGATACTAGCTAGAGCAACTTAGATAAGTAAACTCGGGTTGAGTCAAAAGATTCATAACGTTTAAAAATTAAAACCACTTTATTAAAAATTTATTCTAATAAGGAAAGAAAAATAACTATACAAAGGGAAAAACTAATAGGCCAAAATAGATCAAAAATTTTGAAAAATGTCGAAAGTTTTGCCTTTCCGGTTAAAATGAGGACAAATACAAGGAAAATGCCACTTAACTTCGATAGAAGTCCCCCCTACACTTAAGATAAACATTGTCCTCAATGTTTAAGCATGTGGGAGTAAACTCCCCTACACTTAGGACATTTTGCACTTTGTTTAAATCCCGCTAAGGAAGAGACAACTAAAGAGATTCCTATTTTAATATTGGAAAATATAAAATAGGGAATCGAAAAGAGTTTAGGATAGAACCGGGAAGAAGTGAACACGGAATCACGGGTCGTCAAGAATCATCAAGAGTGTGTCTTTGAAGCTCGAATCCCTGATTGTAAGAAGGGAGGAGAGGAAAGCAAACCAAAGGGTCTCCCCCCTACACTTATGATAAAGAAAGCGAAAAGATAGATGCATGGGTTGCCTCCCAAGAAGCGCTTGATTTTTGTTAACCGAGTCGTGAGCCTGACTCGACCTTGATCATCATAGGAAGAAGCATGAAACATATCCACCAGGATCAAAGACATAGTTTTCGTCCATCAAATAGCAGAGGCTTAAGGCGAACAAGGCAAGCCAAAGAAGAGTAGGCAAGGTTCCCTTAAGCAGCGATGGAGCACGGTGGAAGCAAGGGTGAAGTGGTGCAAGCAAAATTCCATAAGTTCCAAAGATATTTCCTTTTATTTCATCAGGTGGATACTAAGATGGCTTAAAGATTTCAATACCGGGGTCGGACACCTTTTCCTTTAGGGGAAAATAGCACTCAGGCTCAGCAGAGTGTGAAGAAGATCCGCGAAGAAGCACAACCTCGTCCTCAGAAGGGGGACAAAGAGGTGTTAACTCATACGTGATGTGGATATCGGTGTCGACCGGTTTCTTCTCCTTAGAAAGTATTTTCTTCAAATCCAAAGTAGGATCAAGACGATAATCTTCAAAATCATAAGGAGGAGCATCACTCTCATGAGGGAAGTATGTGTTAAGAAATTCAGAGAAGTCTTCCTCAAATGAGTAATCGTCAAAATTAGGATCAAGTGATGGTGGAGGATCTTCATCGTGAGAAGAATCGCTCGAAAGAGTATCAGCCTCATCGAAATCATCATATGTGGGCAGATCGGGATACTCAGAAGTAAGGTCATCATAATCATCCGAATCTGAGCTAGAATCATCATCATCATAAGCATCAAAGACCGGTGGAGAATCATAAATGGGAGAAGGTTCCAAAGTAGGGAGGGAATCATCCACATTATCATGAAAAAGTGGATTATCGATGCAAGAATCAAATAGAGGATTGGCGTAGACGGTAAAGTCATCGAGCACATTAATCATATTCACTGATTCGCGGCCTCCAAAGGTTGTACTTGTAAGCTTCCCCATTTTGAAAACTTGTGCATCATCCCCGACTCTTAAGATTAACTCACCTTCGGCAATATCAACTAAAGCTCGTCCGGTTCTCAAGAATGGCTGACCAAGTATTAAAAGAATACGAGGGTCCATTTCATAATCAACTACGACAAAGTCGACCGGGAAAGTAAATGTGCCAACTTTAATGAACACGTCTTCGGCAATACCAACGGGGTAAGCGAGAGTGCGATTTGCAAGTTCAAGAGTCATCTTCGTTGGAGTGAGGTCGGGTAATGATAGTGTTTTCCAAACACTCAAAGGCATCAAATTAATACTGGCCCCGAGATCAGCAAGGGCAGTAAATTCTTCAGTTTTGTTGAACACGCAAGGCAACACAAAACGATTGGGATCTCCAAGCTTTTCCGGAAGTTCTTTAAGAATAACTGCAGAGCAGTTTTCATTTAGGCGTGTGTTGGCGAGCTCAATTAACTTCTCCTTCTTGTTAAGCAATTCCTTAAATGCTTTCAAAAATTTGGGCATGTGGACAAGTGCTTCAAGAAAGCTAATGTTGAAGTTCATCTGAGAGATCATCTTCACATAGCGTGACACTTCAGCGTCATCCTTGGTTAGCATTTTGGTCTTGCCAAAACGAGAGGGATAAGGGATATTAGCTTTGGGTGGTGAAGGTGCAGGTGTAGGTAAAGGTTGAGATGTTGAAGGGTCCTTCCTAGGTACATCGACATGACGAGGCGGAGACGGTAATGGTGCACTAATACTAGGTGTAGGAGGAGTAGGGATAAATGGTGGTGGAGGAGGTGTAGATGATGGGGGTGGGATTGGTGGATCGACAATGGTAATTCCACTACGCGTAGTAATAGCACTCACATTTGCTCGCGGATTGGTGACGGTGTTTGAAGGTAGAGAACTCGAAGAAGAAGGTTGAGCGGCGGGCAAGAAATTAGCAAGCATATTCTTAATATCATTCGTCTGAGTGCTGAAGGAGGATTGAATGTTATGTCGAAGCTCGGATCTAATTTCATTTCCTTGCTTTGTGATATCTCCTTTCAGATTGATAATTTGGCTCTGCAGATTCTTGATTTGCTCACCGTGGGTTCTCATGATGGTTTCAACATCGGGGTTAATGGGTGGGGTTTGTTGGGCGGGTGGGTGATAAGGATTAGAAGCTCTTGATGGGATTTAGTTGCTTCTATTGTAGTTGTTGGCGGGGTTTTGGTTTTGAGGAGAAAACCCGGGTGAAAGGTAGTTGTTGGACCGGTAACTCAGCAAATTTCTATCCCCTTGAGGTCGAGCTTGGTAATTTTCCGGTGAATAATTACCATAAGCGGCATACACATTTTCCGGATTTCCTTGAGTTGAAGGACAATCGGTGTATGAGTGAGGACCGCCGCATGTTTCACAAGTATTGGCAACCGCTTTAACTTGTTGTTGTTGTTGGTTTGAAGCGAGAAGTGTGATACTTTTGTTCATTTCAGTCATCATGCGGGTGAGTTCGGTCATCTCAGGGTTTGCTGAAGTAGAAGAAACATTGACTCTCGGGTTGTTCCTTGAAGAAGCGGAGGAATCCCAGTTTTTGTGGTGAGTAGTCATGTTCTCAATAAGCTCTCTACACTCCTCGGGTCTCCTTTTCATAAATGTGCCACCGGCGGCTGCATTAATCGTATCACGATAACGAAAAGTCAAACCGTTGTAGAAAGTATCAATTAAGGTCACAGGGAGCATATTGTGGTATGGACAACGATCAATCAAGACATTATATCGCTCCCAAGCATCAAAAAGAGATTCATCAGGGTCTTGCATGAAACCGCTGATTTGATTGCGCAGGCTTGTGACCATGGATGGTGGAAAGTAGCACGACAAAAAGCGTTGAGTCATGTCATCCCAAGTATGAATAGAATTTTTCAGGAGACGATCAAACCATTTCTCGGCGTGATGTGATAAAGTATGTGGGAAGAGTTGTAGGCGAAGAACATCCATTGTGGCACCAGGAAACTTCATGCTTTGGGTGATTGTAATGAACTTGTCGAGGTGTTTGTTGGCATCATCATCAGGCAATCCACAGAAAGGATTTGTTTGCACTTGCTGAATCATGTGGTGCTTCAACGAAAACTCCGGAGCGTTGATTTGCATCGGCGCAATCGGTCCTCCTCGTCCAAACATGGTAGGTTGACAAAGTTCCTCCATTGTTCGAAGATCGGGCTGTGGAAGAACATTGTTGTTATTGTTGAGGTGCGGTGGATTATTGTTGTTGTTAACACCTGACATATTTAAATCTTCTCGAGTCTCGGGCTCTTGATAATTAGAAGATCTAGTACGCATACACCTAAAAATGCAAAAGAAAAAGAAACCAAACACAAAGACAATATATATACACAATAAAAATAAAATCTTTTGGATTTTTGAAATTTTTAATTTTTATGGATTTTTATCAATTTTAATTTTTTTTTTGGGTTGTTTGAAATTTTTATGCAAGAAAATTAACGCTCACAAATGAACGGATCCCAAAAAGCAACGCGTCTTTCACAGAAAACCGTTAATCTTTACGAAAAGAGCCAGCAGCGGCGCCATTTGATACAAGGCTTTTGACACCCCGTATAAAAATTATCGTTCTAGTGTTGGTCTAATCGAATTGATCTAGGTTCTATGTGTGACTCAATCGATCTTTGGTGGAACAAAAGTGTTGTCTTTGTAGTATAATTAAAAAAATGCGAAGACGTAAATGTAAATGACGTTTAAAATATATCTAAAACTAATTTAAAATAGATGACGTTAAATAAAATCTAAGTCTAATTAAATGAAAGGGTGCAATATTTCAAAACTTTGAATAGTTAAATAATTAAACGACTTAAAACTAAAAGCGTGACAGAAATTAAACTTGACAAATATTAAAATGTAACATTAAAATTAAACAAAGCGAAATTAAAATCCAAAACCATAACCATCGGAATCCACTATCAGAATGCTGTCACCATACCATTGGAATCCAGATCGGAATGTTCTGTCGAAATAAAAGGTGCAACCTATCGGAATGTTTCAGATCGCAATGCAGTCCAGATCGCAATGTGTCAGATCGCAATACAGTTCAGATCGGAATGATACTAAGAAAAGTTTGGCAGCACTTCGACTAAGTAAACCTCAAGAGCCATCGGAATGTGCGATCGCAATGTGCGATCGCAACCCCAGATCGGAATGAGGGTGATGTTACTCCTATCGCAATCCCGGATCGGAATGCAAAACCCTTGTCCAAAACTGTCACTATCGGAATGTGGTAAAGCAAGCCGTCGCAATGTGTGTTAACCCTTCTTTTCCGATGGAATGCAAATTCGTAATAAGCTCAAATCTTAATAAGCTAATTTTAATAAGCAGTAACAAGGAACTTGAATAGAATAGAAACAAAACAAGAAAATAAGCTAAAAAGTTAAATACTTTCAAAACTTAAAAGAAAAAAAAACGAAACTTAATGAAATGGATTTTAAAAAGTAAAACTTTTAAGAAGACTTTCAAAACAATTAAGCTAAATACCAAATAAGCACATAAGATTGTCAAACTTATGGCTATTTCGTATGGAAGCTAAAAGGAAAAAGAAAAGACAAGACTTTTAATCAAATAAGCAATGGATTAAGCAAAACCTTGCTTAAATCGAAATTCAAACCGAATCAAAAGAAGAAGAGTAGAATGAGATTGGTAAAAATAAACTTGATCAAATGATAAAGAAAAATTAAAGACACGAATTTAAAGAACGCAAATTAAAACACTTACTTGGAAATTAAAAGGACAATTAAAGTGCGAAACATGTATTAAAAATGACAAGTAATTAAAGGTGCATAAAATAAAAGTGGAAGAGCTAATTTGTCAAGTTAGCCAAAAAAATGAAAATGAGATACTAATGGTCTATTTATAGGAGATTAGGAGAGTGGTTAGAGGAAGCTTCCTCCTCTCCTTCCTTTCTTGTTAATTGCACCATTAAGTCCTTCCTTCTTAGTCTTTTGTTAATCTTTGACTTTAAGGACTTTTGGCTCGGGATTTCTTTAAACTCGTCTTTTAATTCTTCCATAAATAAGACTCGAGTTCTTCGGCTTTTGGTAAACTTCCGTCTTTTGACTTTTTCTTCGATAAATCTTCAGAATTGGTCTTGGACTTCTGTTCTTTTTGCACTCTTGACATCTTGGCTTCGTCTTTCATCTTTTTCTTCAATAAAAGCCCGTAAATGCCGTGTTTCTTCCACTTTTCACAATTTTGTCCTAAATCACAACAAAAACACAAACCACGCATAATTCCGACATAAAAGACCTAAAATACACGTTTTGGTCCGGTTATTATTGTATTTAAGTGGTAAAAAGGATGGGTGTTTACACATCTATCATTGCACAAGAGGGGTATCAACCTTCTTGTGAATATTGGCAATAAATCCACCAAGACTTTGATGAGATAATCTAGTCTGAACAGGAGTCATAATATCACCAATGATTTGAGAAGTAGGGTGATTCTTCATAGTAGAAGTGAGAACTCCTCCTTCAAAAAGTTTGGTGTCTTCAATCTCATTATCCAAGTTGTCAATATCTTCTTCTTCAGACTCTCTTTCATCAATAATAGGATGAATCTATTCATATAAATTAGAAGGTTCACCTGTTCAAAATTAGAAGAGAAAAGAGGCTCAAAAGTGTTGTCAACGCCTGAACCTTGGTTGTCAGCGTTTGGGCTATCAGCGCCTGAAATATTGTTGTCAACGTTTGAGCCATCAACGCCTGAATTTGTCCTGTCAGCGCTAGATTTTCCTTTTTCAGCGCCTGAAGGACCATGCATGTTGTGAACTGGTGGTACTTGGGGACCACCATTATACTTTCCAGCAGCAGCAAAAGCATCTGTCCATATGGGAATTGTAACATACTCTTGTATAGGAGATGACTTTTCTGCTTGTGATCCAACCTCTTCATTAACCTGTGTACCTAAAATATCAACAACGTGTTCTTCCACAACATTTGAAGTTACCTTCACAATGTCTGGATTAGTGACAGGCATATAATTTAAAGTTCTAGATAGAGGTTCCAAGTCAAACAACCAATTTGGACCACTTTCAAGATCACTAGGTTTACTCTCTAAAAACCTAACATGTACTCTTTCAAGTATACGTTTTTCCTTTTTAAGATAAACCCTATATCCCTTGCTCTGCACTGAATACCCCATGAAATAGCCTTCATCACCTTTTGCACTAAATTTACCTAAGGCATCACTAGTATCAAGTACAACTACATGACAGCCAAAAGGTTTAAGAAAACCAATATTAGGTTTCCTTCCCCAAAGTAATTCATAAGGTGTTTTGTTATGTATCTTGTTGACCAATGCTCTATTTTGAACATAGCATGATGTATTCACAGCCTCAGCCCAAAAAGCTATGGGGAAATAAGCATCAGCCAACATGGTTCTGGCTGCTTCAATTAGGGTTCTATTCTTCCTCTCAGCAACCCCATTTTGTTGTGGGGTTCTGGCAACACTAAACTGCCTAGTAATCCCTTTATTGGCACAAAAATCATCCAAAAGCTTATTCCTAACCTCACCACCATTGTCACTTCTAAGCATTTTAACTTCATTACCTGTTTTCTTTTCAATTTGGGTAATAAAATCAATTAAAATGTCAGCTGTATCACTCTTTATAGCTAAGAAGAAAGTCCAAGTAAACCTAGAAAAATCATCTGTGATGACAAAGCAGTATGATTTACCATTCAAACTTTCTATATTAGTTGGACCAAAAAGGTCCATATGCAGCAAGTGAAGTGATCTAGTACTAGAGTGCACCTGTTTAGACTTGAATGAGACCTTGTGCTGCTTGCCTTTAAGACATGCAACACAAGAGTGGTCATTGTGGAAAGCCTTTTCAGGCAAGCCATCAACCAAGCCAAGCCTCACAAGCCTGTTTATGTGCCCTAGTCTCCTATGCCATAGATTACTCTCATCTACTGAAGCTTTAACATAAAAACATGACATATTGTTTTCATCCTAATCCCATTCAGATTCACATTATATATGTCTTTATGTCTAGGTGTTCTATAGTCAATATCTTTCTCATCTGGGATCTTATAATCCTTGCTTAACACCAAACATTCAGTATCAGTAAACAGAACTTTATTTTTGTTATCACAAACTTGTGATACACTAAAAAGATTTTAATCAAGTTCCTTTACCAAAAATACATTTTCAAAACGCAACTTCTTGGTGAGAAGTGTTCCTTTGCCTGTGATAGTTCCATATCCGCCTCCAAAGTAAACCTTATCACCATCCTTAATAGGAGTGAAGTTAGTAAGATAATCTTCCTTCCCTGTCATGTGCCTTGAGCATCCACTGTCCCAATATCCATAATCATTGACATGTTTTTGAATTACCTACACATAAAGAAAACAAGTTAGTTTTCTTTGGGAACCCAAGCCTTAGCAGACTTGGATTCATCTGGTTGTTCAACAAGAACAGACTTAGTTCTCATAACAACCCCTTGTTCATCCCTCTTTGGATGAAATACCCAGTTAACCCTAATAGGTTTTGTAATGACCTTTGAAATGCAATTAAATCTGTTGCAGGTCACAGAAATCCCATTATCATTAGGGTTTTGATATTTCTTAGGTCTCCATGTCAAACTTGAAGAAGCTTTGGACCCCTTACCGTGTGGTTGCAAATATTTAGGCCTGGTCACGTTTCTGTCAGCGTTGGATTTGGTCTTGTCAACGCTGAAATTACCCTTGTCAACGTTGAACCTAGGGTTTGCTACAGAAACCCATTGCCTATTAGACCAAGTATTTATCTTTTGAAATGGTCTTTGTCCATGAGTGTTAGACCCTCTAGTAAAGAAAGGAGCTGGTCTAACAACTTGTGGACTTTGCTACATACAAGGTTTGGGTCTGACAACGTTTGAATTTTTGACAGCGTTGACCTTGGAAGCGTTGACACACTTATATGCTAAATGTGAAAAGCTACCACAAGTGTAACAGGCTTTTCTAGACACAACCCTAGGTCTAGAAGAGAAGAAGCCTGTTCCATTATTACTAACTTGGCTTTTAGGTGACCTAGTATTCCTATACATTTCTGCATACTTGACACTAGGTTTTCTAACAGTGTTTGAGCCAAGGTTAATAGCTTTACCAGTGATTGGGTTTGTTACCTTAATAGGGATTTAATCATTAGGACTTTCACATAACAAGCCACCCTTAACAAATAAGGTAGAGTTGGCTTTCTTCCATTCATTCAAGTCAGTCAACTTCTGTTGATACTCTTCAACTGGGGTAATGACTCTAGGTGGAGGAATGAATTCCTCCTCTTGGAGTTCTGGGGTAGACCAGTCGAAGATAGGTCCTTTCTTTTGACGCCATAGAAGTCACCAGCTGGTGGTGGAACCACAATATAGTCTTTCATACCAATCTCAGTCATGTCCTTAGGATCCCTTTGTTTATTAACACATTCTCCTAGGGTTTGTGTGGCCTTATCAAATCTCTGAATTTTAAGGCCAACATTATCCTTATTTTTAATGGCCTCATCTAACTTAGCTTGTAACTCACCATTAACCCTTTCCATGATGATCCTAATATCATTGCTAGCATTTAAATCATGTTTAAAGATATTTATTTTATCTTTTAAGTCAAATTCCATTTTCTTGTACTCAGAAATTGTCTTCTTAGTTTGAGTAAGAGCTAGTTGATAATTAGACAGTTTGCATCTCTCAGTACTCACATCATCTAATAATATTAACACCTCTGTGTTAAGTTTCTTAGTATTTAACCTACAACCCTTACTACAAAAAGCATCATCGTATACCTCATTATCTGATGAAGAGGAGGAGTGTGCCATGAGAGCATATTGAACATGCTCTTCTTCTTCTATCTCAGCAACCAAAGCTTTATCCTCTTTAGTATCCTTAGCCAAATAGCTCCAATCCCATCCCATACCATCAATTTCTTGCACTGCAACCATGGCCTTAGGATCCTGAGCCTTAATAATTTGACTTGAGGGTTTGCCAGCATCAGATCTTCTTGGAGATCTGCATTCCCTCATGAAGTGCCCCATACGATGGCAATTGTAGCACTCAACTTTGGATTTATCAAATCCAGCAGTGTCCTTTGCATTAAAGGTCATCTTCTTCTTAAACCTTCTATTCCACCTGTTTGCTCTTATACTAGCAAGAGCCATGTTCCACTTAATATCCATCTCTTCCAAGTACTCATCACTTATTTGATCAAGGTCCTCATATGTAATCACTGAACCATTGGGAAAAGAAGCAATATAAGCACATACAGTATCCAAATCCAAACCTGCAGGTTTAACTCTTGGTGAGTCACTTTTGTATGTGTCAGCGTCTGAATATGAGGCGTTGACAGGACATGTTCCAGCGTTAACACATGATGATCCAGTAACTGGATGCATGTAAGAGTCCTTCTGATTAAATTGAACTTCACTATGTGAGGAGAAGGCCATGCTCCATGCTCCAAGAGAGTTTCATTCTCTAACAGCCTCAGTTTGTTGTAGATATCATCAAAAGTAGAACTTTTGTGAGTGTTATTGG
The DNA here is from genome assembly GCA_025667525.1 of Glebionis coronaria. NCBI lineage: Eukaryota > Viridiplantae > Streptophyta > Magnoliopsida > Asterales > Asteraceae > Glebionis > Glebionis coronaria. The sequence continues at coordinate 222,663,481 of CM046882.1, read as the reverse complement.
CAAGTATAGATCTTGCCTCAATCTTCCATGCTTCACCAAGGCTTTTAAGAAAAGTGGAATTAATGTCAACATCACCAAGTTGTGTTCCCATGAAGGACAACGTGCTTGTAATGTCAAGCAGTCTGCTTCTCATACTGCTAAGTTTCTCATTAGGTTGAGCCTTGAAAACAGCATACTCATGCATGAGTTGCTTCTTCTTCTCTTCCTTAGTATCATCATTTCTACCATATGCAACTTCAAGAGCTGCCCAGAGGTCCTTAGCAGATTCATAACCTCTGTATTTATGCTGGTTATCTTGTCCCAAAGAGAGTTTCAGAATATTTAGGGTTTTCATATCAACCCTTTTCTTTGCTATGTCTTCAGCAGACACGGCTCTACCATCATCAGGATTTTCTTTCTTATCTGCTTCTGAACATCCAGCAACAGCTGCTCTTCCAGCAATGGAATCAGCAATCTTTTGAGCTTTATTGAATGTGTTTCCATATTCAATAATTTCCCAGAGAGTGTAGTCATAAATCCCCAGATATTGCTCAAAGTCGAATTTCCACAATTCAAAGTTGGTTGCATCAAGCATGGGAATCTTGATATTTGGTAAAGGTGAGGAGGAGGAGGTTACTTCTGGATTTGACATGATGTTTTTAGGGTTTTGAGAAAATTAGGGTTTTGGTGATTTTAGGGTTCTTGTGTTCTTTAAGATCAAAAGTTCCTCAACAAGCTCTGATACCACTTGTTGATCCCAAACTTAGATCGATTTAGCTTTGTGTATACGAGATTAGATCAAGTTATACACTTAGAGAAACCTTTGTATATGTATATGATAATCTAAATGTTATGCGGAATTAACACTTAAACAAGAACACACAAGATGTAAACAAACTTTCACTTGATTAATGATAACAAACTTGCTTACAATGAAAGTGTTTATCGTATGAAAACTTATATTGAACAATAACCTAAAGGTCTTCTTTTATAGACATAAGAAGCCTTGTACAATAATCTACGTATCAACTATTCTAGGTAAAGATAAATATAGAAAATACATTGTTGTTCCTATCTTTACTAGAAGTAATCTAGAACATAATAAACGCGTAGATCATATCCTTCCATCTGTGCTTGTCTTCAATGTATCAACGCTTGACTTCTTCTTGTCAACGCTTGATCTGTGAGCGTTTGTTCTCTTCCTATCAACGCTTGCTTTACTCTTGTCAGCGCTCAAGTAGACTGGCTATATTTTATTCCTAACAAACCTACTTTGGTAAAGCCTACTATGATTCCTTCTTGTGATAAGCCTTATACATCTAGTTCACCATCCTCAAGTTCTACCACTTCCACACCTACACATTCTTAACCTATACCCACTTCTCCTTTACCTTTCACACCTACTTATGAAGAACCCAACAAGGAAAATCCTTCATCAACTACTCAACCACAACCAAAACCAAGTCTCCCTTACCCATCAAGATTGCGAAAGAAAAAGCTTAAAAACAAGGATGATATACAAGTCTCAAATTTTTTGAGGATGTTCAAGCAACTCAACATAAACATCTCCTTTGCGGAAGCCTTAGCCAATATGCCTAAGTTTGATAAGATGATCAAGGACTTACTTTCTAACAAGTGGAAATTGGTGGATTTGCCTAATGCTTCCTTAAATGAAAATTACTCCGCGGTTTTGCTTAAGAAGTTGCCTACTAAGCTTGGAGATCCAGGGAGGTTTTTAATTCCTTGCAATTTCTTGGGGGTGTAAAATTGCATGGCATTAGCGGATTTAGGAGCAAGCATAAATCTCATGCCATTATCGGTTTGGAAAAGACTTTCACTTCCCGAGCTCACGCTTACTAAGATGACTCTTGAGTTGACCAACCGTACTATAGCTTATCCGGTAGGAATTGCGGAGGATGTTTTTGTTGGGTTTGATAGATTTACCTTTCCCGTAGATTTTGTGGTGGTTGATTATGATATGGATCCAAGAGTTCCTTTGATTGTCGGTAGGCTATTTTTGAGAACGGGTCGGACTCTTATAGATGTGGCGGAAGGTGAACTTACAATGAGGGTAGGAGATGAGAGAGTTATGTTTAACATGGGGAAGTTGTCAAAGAAATTTAATGAGCCCTAAACGGTGAAGCATATTGATGTTGTGAATGAGGAGGAAACTCAAGATGATATCCTTGATGAAGTTTGTGATGAATATTTTTATGAAGCTTGCTCAAGTGGAGATTATGATCTACCTTATGTTGAGACCATTTCCTCCATTAACTCATCCTTGGATTTTCATAAACCTCAAGAGCTTAACTTTGGTGATTCTGTGATTTATTCCAATCCTCTCTTTGAAACCTCATATGATAACCCACTTTTCTACCATGATGAAGACATCAATGAGGATCTTAGTGATGAAGAATCTCTTCTTTGCGATACACCAACATATGATGCTTATAGTGATGATGAGCTCTCCACTTGTGACTCTCCATTCTTTGATGATCACACTTCCTTGGGTTTTGAGGAATCACCAATCTTTGATAGACCAATCTATGATGTTTATGGTGATGAGGAGGATTCTATCATGGATGAGAGTGATGAGTTTTTAGAGGTTGAAATACCTTCTGAGTACACTCTTGGATATATTGATGAGGAAGGCGACATACTCTTTCTATAACCTCTATTGCATGAAGATCCTTTGCCTTCTTCCTTGTCCACCTCAACCTTTCAAAGTGATAAAGGAAAACAAGTCATCATGGTTCCTTCCAAGAGCTTGTTGTTACCCGTTACTCCACAAACTTTCTCTCACCATGTGACCTACAAAGGAGAATCTTCTAAGGCAACCACCACTTATTGTTTTCCCATCAAGGAACGGATTTTTGATCTTGGTATAGAGCTTGCTAAACCATCTCAGTATTCGCCTGATGCAACAAAAGGAAAACTTGTGAAATATGTGAGAGTATCACCTTATCACCTTTTGGAGAATATATGGGCCATCATGTTGGAGAACAACACCTCACTCTTTTCACTATTGCTTGGGAATTTAGTTGTTAAATTGTGTTATAAGTGGGATGGTAATTATGTATTTGATCCGGGGGAATATTTATGGAGTTTTGATAATTGAAAACTTGCTTTACCTCATCATGGAATTTTTTTCTTTAAAAGGGAAAAATCTTTACTCTCCATGATAGGTTTTAGACACTTTTAAGTGTGGGATGAGTCGAGCTAGAGACTCCATAAATCAAGCTTGAATAACTAGGTTCGAGGTTTTAGACTTAGAGTGTTGTAGGTTAGAAATAAGGATATAGAGTTGATGATAAGTGTAGGGGAGACCTTCCTTTTGTCTTCATGTTGGTTGTAGAGTTGCTCACTCATCACGTGCTTTGGAGCTTATGGAGGAGGCCCTTGTATCTGGTTCACTTTGTTACTATTGTGAGTTTTCATAGATACATTATGCTTAAAAAATGAATTCACTATCGTTGATCTTTCCTTAACTTGGGTTAAGCAAAGTCTGTTCATTGTCATAAGTGTAGGGGACGTTTATACTTCCATGCTCTTAAACACTGAGGACAATGTTTAGCTTAAGTGTAAGGGGTCTTCTATCGAAGTGACCTTACATAGACTTTGTCATTGACGTTCATGATAACATGGAAATTAATTTTTCAAACATTTTTTCAAATTTTGGATCTACTTTAGCCACCAAAAATATGCATTCATATTTTTTGCATCAATTATTTTTCATTTGCATAACACATTTTCATTGTATGTATTTCTTCTTTTGTTCTTTATGAAAAATATAAAAAGAAAAAAAATAATAAAAACATGGTTTAACAAATTTAGACTTCTTTGACATATTAGGCCTGCCATGGATACTTTGACTCAACCCGAGTTTGCTTATTCAAGCATTCTCTAGCTAGTATCCTTAACCATGTAGTCCTTTATTGGTCTATTAGGCTAAGCATCCAATACTCTCATTATTTGAGACTTTAAATTTGTGGAGAATGGGAAATGATAGAGTTGAAGTAAGTATAAAAGGGCTAGATAAACTTCATGATGATTACTTGTGGCTAAACCTTTCTCTTTCTTTGCCTCTATTTTCTTCGCATGTATATATGTTAATAAATAATCAAGAACGGTTTAAATTGGTTTGTAATCTCTTATGCATTTTTTACTAATCATTCATGGTTGGTATAAGTACGTCTTAAGATTCTAAGTTAGAACGTTTTATGTGTACTAGACTTATGTCATGCTTAATACTTAGCGGGTGTTTTTTCCTTTTATTCTTTTCAAATTTCTTTGTGAGGAATATAGAAAAATAAGAGCGGCTTATGAAAAAAATGAGTGGCTAGAAAAAAAAGAAAAAAACAATTATACAAGACTCCCAAGAGGGGCAGTGAAGTGTTAATTATAGTGACTATTAAATGGCAATATTGCCTTGACGGGTTTCGGGGATTTAATAGTTGCTCCAGTCCAGTATTACCTTGACGGGTCGCGAAATTGAAGATCCAAAGTCTCAAAAGGCGGCGGATGCAAATTATTGCGTGAGTTTTATTTTTCTTTCCTTAGCGAGTGTGTAGCTACTTATTAATGCATGACATGAGGATTTTACACATAAGACGAATGACTTATTATTCTTGAAACGGACTTATATTGATTATGAGCGGTTTTTCAAGTAATGGATGAGAGGACTTCTTAGGATTAAAACCGTGCTTCCTTATTTTGGGATTTTACAATTCTTATATTTCATGCTTCAAATAATGACAAATTTGCCTTCAAGCAATTTGCTCAAATAATAACCGGTTCTACATTTAATTGTCATGAGTAAGTTGATGCACTTTTTACTTGTGAATACAATGATCCCATTTTTAAGCTTGGTATGGGGAAAGTGAAACTTGAGGATGATAAGTGTCCATGGTACTAAAGCCCTAATCTAAGTCATTGATTTCTTTATAAGTTTTTCCATCAAAACCATTTATTAAAAATTAAAAATATATAAATAGAATTGTTCTTCTTTGCATTGGATTGTACAAAATCAAAATCATGCATCATATAGTGTAGAGTAGTGTAAAAACATTCCATATTGGCCAAGGTGGGTTAATTATGAGGAAAATATAAATTTATGCTTTAAAATATAGCATTGCATGAGGTTATGGAAATGTTCAAGTGTAGGGGATTTGATATGAGCAAAATTTCATATCAATTAATCAACAAATCACCATAAAACACATAGATTATACCTAATTTTTATGCAATAAAGTAGTATTATATGGTATGTATTGTGTTTGTGATTAAATAGGTAACAAGGATACAATTTCAAGCAAACAAGAGGAAATCAAGCTCATTTATGATGAAAAGACAAGAGAAGGATCAAAGATGACAAGCCATTTGAAGATGACGGACCTATCTTGAAAACATTAAAAAGTTGAGGGACTTAAATGCAAACTTTGGAAAAGTCAAGATTAAAGTCAAACTTTAAGTCAAACAAGTCAATTGGCTTAAAAAGGCAAGAATACAAATCAAAGGACCTTAATTGCCAAAAGAATGAAGAAATGAGCTCATTTGGATAATATGCTAAAGTGAGGGACTGAAAATTGCAGATTTCCATATACTTTGGCCTTGATCCGAGTCATTACCATTTAAGCCAATCAAAATGCAAGAAATTAAGGGTGCGGATTGCCAGCTCACTTTCTCTCATTTAATAACCAAACAGTAAAGCGCACTACACCTCTCAACCAATAAAAACCAGCCATGCAATAATCCTTTTATCCATTTTTGGATAGTGATCTGTGTGAGCAAATAAAAGCCAACAAAAGCATGCCACGTGGTTTCTTCAGCAGTAGATCGAATATTATGATTTAGGCATTTTCAAAAGAATATCAAAACACCAAAGATGCTCATAATCAAGTGGCGAAGCTAACCCAATCATCCAATTAGGCTGGAATTCACTAAATATAAAAAGCCCAATTTTGATCAAGAACAGCTAATTACAATTCACCAGAAGAAGGCACCTGGCACCTCCTTATTGGTTGAGACACTTCATTCTTCCCAACATTTCATCATTGATTCTCTATAAATAGCAGCTAGTACCTTCATTTTCATTGTGTAGTTAAGTGTGAAAAACACACACTTTAGTTTTTCCTCTCAATTTTGTTTCTTCATTCAGTTAGATAACAACTCTCAAGTGTTTGACACACACTTAAGAGTTTTTTAGATAGTTAGTTAAGCTATTGTAACCTATTTTCCCTCCTAAATCAATAAAAGCACAAAAAAAATATTCATTCATATTCTCATCTTCAGTTACTATACTCAATCTTCATTACTGTTAATGCCTTGAGATGTCATTGATTATCATTGATCAATGAAGTGTATCTGAGACGTTTTGGAAGCTTGCCTTGTTCATTTCAGCCTAGCAGTTCATGCCAGTTACCATTGTAGCAGTCTAGTAGTAGTACTTGTTGATTTGGTTCAGAAATAGCTAATGGAGGTGATTTGGTAGTAGATTGTAGCTGAATTGGTTTGAAGGAAGTAGTTTTTAGAGAGTACAACACTCCTCTACTCCATCAATAGAGGCTTCAAGCTAAAAGGTTTCAAATCTCTTATTTTGGTTCCACTGAATTGTTATGCATGCTAAATTCTTAGAGTAAACTTTACCTGCTGCTATGATCATGTGTTTAGCCTTGTTTTAGTATAATTGTGTTAGCTTGATAGCATTTGAGTAGTCTTGTACTTTAATTCTGCATATACCTGATTTCAGCTTTCATTTTCATCAGCAATTAGCTTTTGACTTCATTTTGTGATTTAGTGTGTGAACAAGTCTGAATTTAGTTCAATTACTCTTCATTTCACTCATTAGATAAGTCTTGATAGTAGTCATAGCTTTATCTACTATTTTACTCAAAATTGCTTTGTAAAAAGTTCTTAACACTCTTATAAAGTGGTGTTCGGATTTGTGCGCGTTTGTGATTAAACTTTGTCAAAAACTTGTTATACCTACTCTGTTACATTTAGTAAACAAGTCGAAAAATTTGTGTTTAGTTTTGAAGTCAAAGAATTGGTCAAAAAGGCAATTGGCTAGAAAAAAGTATGGGTCAAGTTTTGTTAACATTTTCATCAGAAAACTAACTTAATTAAATCACATGGCATGTCTTCATTACTTAACCATTTTGCTTGAAACCACTTCTCAGTTTTAGTCTAATATCCAAAGTTTAAGTTTGTAAGAGGAAATTTTACAGTTTTCCATTTTGATTGAGAAATCAGCTTTTTAATAAGCTATTTAGCAAATGCAAGTTTCTGTAATGAAAGCTGGACTATTTTCTTAGATCTTCATTTCTACTTCACAAATCTGCCAATTTTTCTTCACAAACCTTGTTACAAACATGTCTTGAGTAGTTTTGGTGATTTTCAGCTTTTTGACATTTTTGGTCAACGTTGGTCAAATAAGCTCTTTCCAGCTTAAATTCATTTTTCAGCTTATCTAGTGAATCATTTTCAAATTGAAAAGACATTCCATTCTCCTTGAAATCTGTTTAACAAGATTGATCATTAAAATCAAGTTGTGGATGTCTAGATTTTCAGTTTGTTTATTCTTAGCTTATTTGAATAAGCTAATCTGAGTTTCACTAGCTTTTAAGCAAATTCCTTTTGCATACCTAGCTAATTTTCCATTTTAAGCTTTTTAAAACAAGTTAGATCTTAATTGGTCCATTAATGAGCTCAAACAAGCTTATTCTTTTACTTAGCCCGTTTTTGTTCAAAGTTTCTAGTTAAATGCATTTTAGTCCTCCTACTTTTTAATTGAGTTACTCTGTTGCTAATCTTTCATGTTTTTAGGTTTTGCAAGTTTACAGCCCCTTAACTTTCAGTTTTTGCTAAAATTGGTTAGGAAGTTTGTTATGTTTGTTAAATTTCATTACAAGTTTGTTGGATTTTACATTTTTAGTCCTTATAGTTTCTGAACTTTACATTTCAGCCCTTGTACCTTTATTTAGTTTACTTTTCAAGCACTTTTACTTTCATGCATTTACAATTTCGACTTTTTTGAATATTACTTGGTTTTGCAAAGTGTTTTACGGATACGTAGGTTTAATATTTTTCACTTTTTACTTGTTGATTGAAATAGACATAGAATTTCCAAATACCTTAACAACCAAGAACAATTAAAGACTTGAAATTTTTAGGACTTCCAATTAGTCAAGAATCGAGAGAAAACAAACTTCAATATACTCAATATCAGGGGCCCATAAGGGAAAACCCGAAGTTTCTAAGTTAAATATTTACGTGTTCGTTCATGTTTAATTATCGTGATTTTTATATGTCGTGGACTTGACACATTTATAATATATACGTGATTACATGTTATTAAATATCATGACACGTGAATTATATTATAAATGGAAAGTTTTAATTTTACCGTATTTTTGTATGTTCACTGTTCATGTGTACTGTTCATGGTATTTTAATACGGGTTTTACAATGCCTACGTGTGATGCTTATATGAGAGGTTTGCCTAGGATTGCCCGTACCAGAGATGATTTCCCTGCTGAATCAAGCAATGCTACTAATGCCCGATTTATCCATGAGAACATAGCTAAGGTGTATTGTCCTGGACCCAGATCTTATGAAGATGTTTATTGGTTTCTTAAAAAGTTTGATAGGTCTTTGTTTGAAAGGTATTGAAACCCGTGTGATCAAAAGGTTTGAGCAGAATGAGAAGTAGTTTGAAATGTTTGTTTCTAGTGTGAGGAGGTCAGAGTTTGTTAGAGCTAGAGAAATGGATGAGGTTGTTGTCTTCGATCAATGGTGCTAAATTTGAGTGCTCAATTTGAAAGGTTTAGAGAGAATCAAGAAAGGATTGCAAGGGTGAATGTGTAGGATGTGCCAGTAAGATCTTATCCAAGTCAGGGTGTGAGGATCCGTGATGTGCCAAGTCGTGCTGAGACTCATTTGTTGGTTAAGCAATGTGAAGGAACAAGTCTTAAAGGAAAGGAGAAAGTAGAAGAGGAGTCTGAGAAGGAAGATAGCAGTAGTGATGACGAGTCGATGTACAAGAAGCCAGGTGGATCACCGCGTGATTATTTTTTTTTGTATCTTTATTATCCTTGTTGTAATATAACTTATCTAGATTGGTATTCTAGTGATATGATAAAACTTAATGACTTTTAAGTTTGACCTGATGAAGGGTTGTAGTGACATTACTTGTCACGATTTTGTGGAAATTTTCCAATGCAATCCAAATTACCCTCATGATCTATGATTTGTCTTTTTAGTTCTTTCGTGATTTAGTTAATGAATCGTTGTGGATTGTATTGTTTTTGCATGTAGTATCCATGATATGTCTTGATAGAGAAATCCTTCTTCTTATCTTGATATGAATACTTACTTATTTTCTTTCATTTGTAATGACAGAAACATGCCACCGAAATTGACAACTGCTACTGTGAGTAATATGATTGAGCAAGCTATTGCTAGAACAGTGGAAGTCGAACGTGCTGCGAGGAATCAAGATACTGGGGATAGAAATGTTGTTGATCTAGTTGGAGGTAATATTGATGAGCCAGTTGGAGGAAATGATGTTGGTCAAGCTGGAGGTAATGTTGTTGTTCAGCAAGTTCAAAAAGAGTGTTCATATGTTAGTTTCATGAAATGTGGACCTACCAAATTTCGTGGTACTGGTGGTGCTTTGGAATTACGAAGGTGGATTGAGAAGATTGAAAGTACTTTTGAAATCAGTGGATGTTCAGAAGTGAGTAAGGTAAAATTTGCTGCAGCTACATTTTAGGATGATGCTTTTAGTTGGTGGAATAGTCAGGTAGCTACTGTAGGTCTAGTTGAACTGAATGGAAAAACATGGACTGTGACCAAGGGACTGTTAACTGCTAAGTTTTGTCCTGAGGAAGACTTAGGTCCGTTGGAGGATGAGTTGAGACATCTGGTGCTGAGGAATAATGATGTTGTTGCTTATACGAAGAGGTTTACTGATTTGTGTTTGCTGTGTCCTGATGCTTTTGTTGATGATCGAAAGAAGATGAAGCAGTATATACGAGGTTTATCCAGAAATATCAAGGGAGAGACTACTTCGTCGAAACCGAAGACTTTTGATGAAGCTGTTCAGATGGCTCATGCTTTGATGGACGTTAAGATGTAAGACAAGAAGTATAGTGTTGCTGAAGGAAACAAAAGAAAGTGGGAAGCTGCACAGTCAAATCAAGGGTAGAATCGTGGTGGTTATCGGAAAAACAATAACCAAGGACCAAATAGAAATCAGCAATAAAACTTGAGAAGGAATGATGGTGTTCATGCTGCTATTGGGCCTCAAGGTAACAATATGAACCCAAAGTGTGGTTGATGCAGTCTGTATCATATTAGAAATTGTCCACCTGCTTTCAACAAGTGTAGGAAGGCCGGACATAAGGTGGAAGACTGTAGGAACAAGGGTGTGGCCACTGGAGCCAATGCTTCCAAGGTGATTACCTGTTTTGGATGTGGAGGACGTAGACATAAGCAAGGGAACCGCCCGAGGGTTGGCGCTCAACAGGGAGGCAATGTTGCTGTTGTGGCTGCTACTCCAGCCTATGTCGTGGGAGATGCTGACAAACCTCAAGGACCGAATGTGGTGACTTGTACGTTATTACTCTATGTTTGTTATGCTAGTGTGTTATTTGATTCTGGATTCGATAGAAGTTTCGTAGATGTTAGATTCAGTCAGCTATTGGATAGAGAACCAGTAAGATTGACAACTAGTTATAATGTGGAGTTATATGATGGTAAGATTGTTAGCACTAGTTCTATACTGAAAGGTTGTTCCATGAGGTTGGGGAATTATGTGTTTAATATAGATTTAATGCCTATAGAATTAGGATTTTTTGACGTGATTATTGGTATGGACTGGTTAGTTGTGAATGATACAGTAATTGTTTGTGGAGAGAAATTAGTTCAAATACCGCTAAGGAATAGGGTATTGACAGTGAAGGGAGATGATTGTACTTCTCGTTTGAGAGTTGTTTCTTGTTTGAAGATGATGAGGTATATGGTAGAGGGTTGTGAAGTGTTTCTTGCTCAGATAACTAGTGATGGTGTAAATGAGAGGAAACTGGAGGATGTGCCTGTGATTAGAGAGTATCCTGAAATTTTTCCTAAAGATTTACCGGAATTGCTGCCGTCTTGTGAAGTAGAGTTTCGTATTGATTCATTGGAAGCAACTGGTGTAGTGCTCCTACATTTCGTTGAGTGTTGCTCGTGCACCGTATCTTTTAGCGCCGTCAGAAATGAAGGAATCATCTGATCAATTGAAGGAATTTATGGTTAAGGGATTTATTAGACCGAGTTCGTCGCCGTGGGGTACTCTTGTTTTGTTTGTTAAGAAGAAAGATGGATCGTTTTGAATGTGTATTGATTATCGGGAACTTAACAAATTAAGTGTCAAGAATATTGTCGAGGCTTGATGATTTGTTTGATCAGTTGCAAGGGTCAACCGTATACTCGAAGATCAATATGAGATTTGGGTATCATCAACTGAGAGTTAGGGAAGAAGATATTCTTATAACAGCTTTCCGCACTCGATATGGACATTTTGAATTTCAAGTGATGCCTTTTCGATTAACGAATGTGCCTGTCGTATTCATGGACTTGATGAATCATGTGTGCAAGCCGTATTTGGATTAGTTTGTTATCATATTCATTTATGATATTCTCATTTATTCCAAGAGTGAAGAAGAACATGAGAAGCATTTAAGGATAATTTTGGAGTTTTTAAAGAAAGAGAAGTTGTATGCGAATTTCTCTAAATGTGAGTTTTAGTTGAAATCAGTGCAATTTTTAGGGCACGTGATTGACAGTGAAGGTGTTCGTGTAGATCCTGCTAAGATTGAGGCTCTCAAGGATTGTTTCGGTACCAACGACGCTGACTAAAGTTCGCTAGTTTCTTGGTCTAGCTGGGTAATATAGACAGTTTATCGAGAAGTTTTCACTAATTTCTAAACCATTGACCAAGCTTACTGAAAATAATCGAGTGTTTGAATGGGGACCAGAAGAGGAAGTTGCTTTTAATACGCTGAAGGATAAATTGTGTTATGCACCGATTTTGTCTTTGCAAGAAGGATCTTAAGATTTTGTAGTGTATTGTGACGCGTCTCATAAGGGATTTGGAGCCGTGTTGATGCAAAGAGAGAAAGTGATAGCTTATGCGTTGAGACAATTGAGGAAGCATGAAGAGAATTACACTACTCATGATTTATAACTTGGAGTTGTGATTTTTGCTTTGAAGCTGTGGAGACACAACTTGTATGGAACCAAGTGTGTGGTTTTCACTGACCATAAGAGTCTGCAATATATTTTGGATCAAAAGGAATTGAGTAGGAGACGAAGAAGATGGGTAGAATTGCTGAGTGACAATGACTGCGAGATTCGTTTCCACCCTGGTAAAGCGAATGTGGTAGCTGATGCACTTAGTAGAAAGGAAAGATAGAAGTCTAAGAGTTAGAGCTTTAGTAATGATGGATAGTGTTGATTTGATAGAAATGATATTGAAAGCCCAAGATAATGGTTTGAAGGAAGAGAATATTGAGGCAGAAAATCTGGGTAGAATGTTGAAACCGTTGTTTGTAGTAAGGTAGAATGGAATGAGATATTTTGAGAATAGGATTTGGTTACGATTGTGTCCGTCTGAGGAAGGTGTTTTAAGAGTGCAAGATTTAGTGATGAATGAATCTCATAAGTCCTAGTATTCAATACACCCTGGAGCAGACAAGATGTATCAAGACCTTAAGAAAGTGTATTGGTGGCCAGATATGAAAGCAGATATAACTCAGTACGTTAATAAGTGTCTCACTTGTGCCAATATAAAGGCTGAACATAAGAAGCCGTCTGGATTATTTGGTGCAATCTGAAATTCCTGAGTGGAAATGGGAGAAAATTACTATAGATTTTGTAACAGGTTTTCCAAGGACTTTTAGTGGTTGTGATATGATATGTGTGCTTGTAGATAGATTGACTAAGTCTGCTCACTTTTTACCAATGCTGAAGACGGATAGTATGGAAAGATTGACGACTGTGTATGTGAAGGAGATTGTTTGCCGACATGGTGTGCCTTTGTCGATAATTTCTGATCGTGATAGTAGGTTTACCTCAGAGTTTTGGAAATTTCTACAGAAAGCAATGGGAACGGAGTTAAGTTTGAGTACAGCATATCATCCGGAAATTGATGGACAAAGTGAAAGGACGATTCAAGCATTAGAGGATATGCTTCGAGCGTGTGTGATTGATTTTGGGAATAGTTGGGATTGACATTTACCATTGGTGGAGTTTTCATATAATAATAGTTATCATGCTAGTATTAAAGCCAGACCATTTGAAGCTTTGTATGGACGTAAGTGTAGATGTCCAGTTTGTTGGAGTGATGTAGGAGAGAGTCAGTTGACTGGACCTGAAATGATTTTCGAGACAACCGCAAATATTGTGCAACTTAAGAAGCGTTTGTTATCTGCCAGGAGTAGACAAAAGAGTTATGCTGACAATAGAAGGAAACCGTTAGAATTTGAAGTAGGAGATATGATTATGCTGAAGGTATCGCCATGGAAGGGAGTGATTCGTTTTGGAAAGAGAGAAAAGTTGGGCCCGAGATATATTGGACCTTTAAAGATTATTCAAAGGATTGGATTGGTTGCTTATAAGTTAGAATTGCCATATGAACTTAGGGCTATTTATAACACTTTTCACGTGTCTAATCTGAAGAAGTGTTTAATAGAAAGGGATTTGGTGATTCCATTGGAGGAAATTCAAATTGATGATAAGTTGCATTTTATATAAGAACCTATAGAAATTATGGTTGGGGAAGTTAAAAGATTAAATCATAGTAAGATTTCGAGTGTGAAAGTGCGATGGAATTCTACACGTAGACCTGAGTTTACCTGGGAACTTGAGGACTTCTTTAAGGATAAGTATCCTCATTTATTTTTAGAGGGGTTAGGCTCCAGGACGTACCTCTCTTTAAGAATGAGGGGATGTGATAACTTGAAACCGAGGCATTGCCTAATCTTATTTTGCGACTATTTTTGAAATTTTTGTTGAGCTTGAATGATTTTTTCTTTTGATGGTTTCAGTTGAAACCAATGTTAGGAGACTTATTTTTGCTTTTTATTTAATATGAGGAGTATTAGCAAGCGTGATGTAGACGGATGCCCAATATTTTATGTTTTATTGTCGATTGTTTGATGTTTGTCATTTTTGATGTTTTCTTTTTAATGACGTGTTAAGTCGAGTCGGGAGACGATATTATTATATTTGTGATACGTTTTAACTTTTGAGAAGTATTTTTATGAAATCCGAGCCTCGAGAATATTTTTAAAATTAACTAATAGTCATTTCCCGGGTTTTAACTAACGATTTACATTTTGGTCCAAAACTATGCAAGATTGGCAAAAGTAGCCCTTCCACCACTATATATAAACCATTTTGTAGAATCTTAGTTTCTTAGGATTGTAGATGTGTTTGTATTTATCTAAAGATAAAGATGGAGAAGGAAGAACTAGAGAGACAAAATCTAGAGAGAGAAAGGACAAGAGAAGAGAAAGATGGTTGATTAATGAAAATGTGAAATGAACAAATGACCAACCCCTCCAAACATGATAGGAGGGGGTATATATAGCCACCCTACATGTGGGCTATATGGGCTATACTGTTTACATCGTAGATCAAGAGCCTAATACTTGAATATATCATTGGAGTGACCGATCCTTTCTAAATACGTAAAAACGTATTTCCAACAATCTCCCCCTAAGGGAGGTCACTCCAAGTTACAATGTCCTAAATAGTCTATAGCTCGTGGTCTATGCTAACAATGATGTGACCGAGACTTTCCTTAGAAAAACGTATTTTCAACAATCTCCCCTTAAGGGAGGTCACACCATTTTACAAAATCTTAAACCTAGCATACTATGCTTGAGTCTTCAATCTTGTTCTTATGAACATGCTGATGAGATCTTTGACTTTAGTCTTGAGCATGTTTCCTTGCCTTGACCTTGCGCATTCATCACTTGTGATATTTGCCTCTTCGTGACTTCATGTTTCATATACTTACAACTTTATAAATTCTTGAAAGCTTCAGAGTTTGATACAGTGGAAGACTTAACTTTCAGGCTTTCTTGAATTTGTTGAAGTTAAGTTCATAAAGTATAAGCATGCGAGGACGACTTATTTTCGGATAGTACACCGCAATGACACCTTCTTGTTACGCTGCGTACGACAGTTAGCAACAAAACATATACACGGATGAAATGGCTTTGAACATTTCATTCTAATTCGGTAGAATTTTACCTCCGGTCGGTGAAGACCGTTGGACGATATGAAATATCGTACTTGTGGCAGGTAGTTTCAATTAAGAACCTCCTTGACAAGATTTCGCGGGTAAACTCGTTCTCTTTATTTGACCGTCCAAAACTGACTGCGAACATAAACAGTGAATCATTTGGATAATATTATCCGTATGATTGAAGCTGTCAAGTCATTTTCCTAGAACAAGTGAAATTCAATTAAGAACCGCACCATCGTTGCTTTCCAGTTGTCACGAGCTTGATTCATATAGAATCTTGCAAGTTACCTACCAAGTGTTGTTTGAGGTTAACACTAGAAGGATTTCCACTCATCACTGTGAACACTAAGGTATCACTCTTAGTGTTCTGGCAAGATCACTAATATATTGCGTAGAGGCCTGGAACGTGTTTAAGTTCAGTTAAGAATTAAAACACTGTTGCTTTCCAATTATCACAAGCTTGATTCATAAAGAATTGCACAAGTCACCTACCATGAGTTTTTGGATATTCACACAAGAAGGATTTCCGTCTTCATTGTAAATACTTTCGTATTACTCAAATGTTCAGGCAAGATCATGAAGATTTTGCGTAAGGCTTTTAAGATCTTTCATACTTTTCACAGTGTGGGAAGAAGCAAGGAATTATGAAAGTGTGTCCTAATGAGATATTTGATGATCTCAAATGCTCTAGACTCAATCGTGCATTTTGGATTTTAGTGATCGGAGGCTGGAGAGGAGTGCCGCCATTTCAATACCAACTTATTCGGAGTGAATAAATCAATAGATAATGCGTTGTCTCTGTGTGATTAAAACAAATATCTTTTGAGAGATATCTGAGTTACCTGGGATGGGTTGTGCATTGCATCACTGGGTCCATGATGTCTGTCTTCAATATCAAGCATCATTAAAAATGATCTCAATAGCTAATGAGTTGACCCGGTTTCTACCTAAGTTGTAAGGAGGGCTACTTTCTTTACACCCTTTATCTTTGCAATTCTTTTTCATTCTTCAACCCCTTCAATGCTTACCAATACGTCATAACTAGCACCTTGTTGTGATTGTTCCAGTGCTAACTTAAGTACTTGGTCGGCATTCAGCTACGTTCACAATCTTTCTCCATCTTTCCTAAGGACTACTATTTCTAGCTATGGAATGTCCTTGGGAAGATTCCTCCGGTTCTAGAAGAATCATTGGACTTAACCTATCCTACCATCCTTATGACACCACAATCGTCACCGTCGTGAATAGAGATGTTGTGGGTAAGTATATGTCACCATGAAGTCCATTTTCATATCCAAATCCATTTTGCTCCCCCTTAATATATGCCACGATATTCGAAAACATTTCGCACATGTCAGGATGAGCAATCACGTTAAGTCAAACCATTTGTGATTAATCATTTCCCATATTAAAAATATTAACCCAATCGATGTTTTTAATATCAATTGATTTAATAGTATTTTATAAAATTTGGGAAGAAAAATGCAAATCCAATTATCTTCATGATTTTCACAAGCTCCCCCTCAAATTAATGAGGGTGTACTTGAAACATAAATAAAATACCTTTTAAACACAAGTGTAAGGTACTTATCACGTGCAAAGATCATATATGATAATGTATTCACAAGATTAGCAATATACGAGGTTGGACCTGAATGATGGAGAACATCATATGATAGAATCACATGGTTCTTGTTCACGAATGTTGGTCTCCTTGTCATGTATGAAGTTATCTCTTGACTCTATGTGTACGATTGATATCGTTGTCTTGACACCAATATGTGAACTTGGCACCTTCGGCGTCAAAGATTCTGAATGTTGGACAATTGCTCCCCCTCATTTGTTTACCCGTGTTCTATTGAAAGAGCTGTAGTCACCGTTTGAGTAGTCGCATCGTCGAGTATGTAGATATCAATTGTAAGTTGCTACTGTTGGTGGAGATGATAACTTCATAAAAACAAGATTTCTCCTGTTTTAACAAATTAATGCACTGACACGTACATATATTCGAGTTAGATTGTGTTATTACGTAAACACAATCCCTTACATGGTTATAAAGTAAACCATGCCCGAGAAAATTAATTCCCGTTGTTGAGACAAAGCTTTTCGGTGAAATGCTTGACTTGAGTATGAAAAGCGGGTTACTATCGAAAATAATAGCAAGCCATTTTGAGCATGTTTTAAAAGATTTGAACTTCTGCACAAACTTTATTTACAACCCCGTGTCATCATTGAATGACATTTCTAGTATCGTAAATATTATCGATTCCAGAAGACATGCTCTTTTCAGCAAAACATTTTTGAACACACAATTTTGAAAGATTTAGAAAAACGTTTTGAGAAATTCTAGAAAAATTATGTTCAATGTTTTGAAAACCAATTACTTGAGCTTAAGATGTTGAATATCTTACAAAAACGAGCTCAAGTCCGAGAAGTTGTAACCTTCCCGTTGTTAAGGATAAGTTACCATCGGCGATAAACTTTCCTTTTAACTGAAGAACGAGTCCTAAGTTGATATTTACTTAGAAATCGTTTTCATGAGCTTGAAAAACTTTGAATGTTTTAACGTAAAGCTCATGACCGAGAAAGATGAATTTCTCGTTGAGAATAAAAGTTCTCTTATTTAAAAGATACACTTTACTTTATGAGCTTAAAACTTGGAATGTTTTAATACAAGCTCATGACCGAGAAAAATTAATTTCTCGTTACGAGGAAAAGTTATCATGAAAGATAAGCTTTCCTAAAAATTAAGGTGTGAGTTATAGTCTGATATTTAACTATAAGTATTTGTGCATGAGCTTAAAAACATCGAATGTTTTTAATATTAGCTCATGCCCGAGAAGAATTAATTTCTCGTTGTAAGGATAAGTTTATCATCGGTGATAAACTTTCCTTTCTTTGAAGTCCGGGGCATAATCTGAAATATAATTATACGCCATTTACACGAGCTTAAAACTTTTGAGTATTTTTAATGTAAGCTCGCGTCCGAGTAAATTTAATTTCTCGTTAATGAGGATAAGTTTATCATCGGAGATAAACTTTCCTTTCTTTGAAGATCGGGTCATTGTCTGAAATTTAAAAATGAACCATATACACGAGCTTAAAACCTTTGAATAGTTTAAATGTAAGCTCGTGTCCGAGAAAATTTAATTTCTCGTTTTTGAGGATAAGTTTATCATCGGCCATAAACTTTCCTTTATTTGAAGATCGGGTCATCGTCTAAAATTTAATAATGAACCATATACACGAGCTTAAAACCTTTGAATAGTCTTAGTGTAATCTCATGTCCGAGAAAAATTAATTTCTCGTTTTTTTTTTAGTATAAGTTTATCATCGGCGATAAAATTTTCTTTATGTGAAGATCGGGTCATCGTCTGGCATTTAACGATGAGCCTTATACACGAGCTTAAAACCTTTGAATAGTCTTAATGTAAGCTCGTGTCCGAGAAAATTTAATTTCTCGTTTTTGAGGATAAGTTATCGTTGAAGAGATAAACTTCCCTTTCTCTGAAGTTCGGGTCACATACTGTGATTTGACTATGAGCCATTGTGCGTGAGCTTAAAAACTTGGAATGTTTTTTATATAAGCTCATGCTCGAGAAAAGTTAATTTCTTGTTTGTGAGGATAAGTTTATCATCGGTGATAAACTTTCCTTTCTTTGATGAACGGGTCACAGACTGTGATTTGTCCATAAGCCTTTGTGCATGAGCTTAAAAATTTCGAATGTTTTTAATTTTAGCTCATGCCCGAGAAAACTTAATTTCTCGTTGTGAGGATAAGTTTATCATCGGCTATAAACTTTCCTTTCTTTGATGAACGAGTTACCGTCTGTAATGTGACTATAAGTCCTTTTACACACGATGTTTAACTGCGAATCCCCTGAGACACTTGTTTCTTTGATATCAGCTTCTTCAGTAACCAAACTCTAAGTGTGTCCCTAGTTGAACGATATGTAAAGATCGGACCGCTATGTTCTTGTTGAACGTGGACTTTGGTACATGCAATCTCATTAGGAGTTTGTATGCTTTTATGTGGGTTAGCGATATCTATCTTAGAACCATGCGAGGATTCACAGTTTTCTTTTCTTGTGCCAGAGGTGGCCTGAGGGGATGATTCACTTTTCTTAGTTAGCAAACGTTTCCTTTTATAGTAAACCTTATGTTCAGGCTTAAGTGATGTATCATCCTTTGCAATTTCCTCCCTAATAGTCTTAGTAGAATCAGAGACTATCCTAGTTAAAGGGCACTCATTTCCTACAACAGTGAAAGTTCTACCAGTAGGGCGCCACATTTTACCAATGGGTTTGATTTTAGCCACCCACTGGGATTTAAGTCTAGCACGGGAGTTCACCTCATTAAGTAATTTCTTGACACAAGAATCATGATTGGCTTTAAAGACACATTTCCTACATGTTTTACAAGTAGCATATTTCAAGTCCGAATAAGATCTAGAATTCCTAGGTGATTGATTGATGCTCCTATGATTTGACATGCTACGGTTAGCAGTGTTGGGTAATATAGAAGGAATCTCAATAGGTTTAAAATTCTTATCTCTTACTTGTGTCTTTTGAATAGCTTCCCTTAGACCAAATTTATGGCGAACGTCATTTGAACTAGTTCGAGACGTGTTCTTTGGACTATGTCTAAAGAGACTATATGCAATCATGTGATTAGGTCTTGTAAAAGTTGTTTTAGTCACATTGGCCCTAGTTGATGGAGTGACTGTTCTAGAAATATGAGCCATATTATCTTGGGAGGCAAACCGCGGTCTCGAGGATTGTGGTCGCTCGAATCTAAATGCATTTGGTTGTCTAACGAACTGATTTGTAGGCGGTTTCCCCAAGATTGATGGTTTTTCAAGCTTAGTGTCCACACTAGTTCCTTTAGTTTTCCTCAATTTGTTTTTCAACGCAGCTATAGCAAAGACCTTTTCCTGAACCTGAGCCTTTAAAGTCTCATTCTCTTTGAGCAATTCATCTTGGGATGCCAACTTGGATTCAAGCAACTTAATTTGTTTCAAAAGATTATCCTTTTCAGCTTTAGAATCTAGAACAGTTTTATCAAATTTTCGTTCAAGAACAACGTTTGACTTTTCAAGTTTTTCAAAATATGTTTAAAATTTCTCCGTTTTATTTGAAAATTCAATTTTGGCATCCTCAAGCTCTTTTGATTGTTGAGCTACGGTCGATTCGAGCTCTTTAATCTTGTTATCGGAATCAGTTAACGAAGCAGTCATAAAGTATTTATCATGATGTACTATAGCATTCTCAACAATCTCTCCCCCATTATGACGTACATCGGATGAATCTAAAGTGGTAAAACTATCACCCTTTTCCATCCCATGTTTGTCATAATTAGGTTCAGAATGCTCAATATGCGGCATTTCATCAGCATATACATCATAAACAACATTATATTGTACCATGTTCACAGGCTCTTCGTCATAAACGGGTAAGGTGTCATCATAAGAGATGTCTGGAACAGTCCCTGACTTGTTGCTGATGTCATGCTTAACTGTTGATTCCATATCCTTGAAATCTTTAGCAGCCTCCAATGCATCAATTGTATGACCATTTTTCTCTTGCATTGTAGAATCTTGCACTCCATTATCACACGCTTGCTAAAGTCGGGATTTTTCATAAATCGAAGACGAGACCAATGACAAGAGTTTCAATAGCGTACCACGGAAAACTTGAAGCTCGGTATGTGTGTCTCGAAAAAATGACTGGCAAATCGTTGAACTTTCAGACTTGATGATATTGAATTGGAGGAAAGGCGTGAATTGTGTCACGAGAGCTTGATATGCAGATTCTGATGAAGAATGATTAAAGTCTGATTTGTGAAGTTGCTCATCTAGTTGGTTCAAGGTGATGTGTATTTAGTCAATGAATATATAACGATCTTGACCAAATAGTGTCACAAATTCGCTCCCTCCTTGAATCCATGAAAGAGTCACAAGATGAGACGGAAGTAGTTGAAATTACGTGATGCCACTTCTTCTAGCGTTGTCTTGCATGTGATGCGAGTCTCCCTCTTGAAACGTCAAATTCGATGATTCCATTGAAATTTGTTGAAAGATGACGTAAAGGATTACTGATCGATAAAAATCGATCTTCAATTCCAAATATTTAATACCCGATCAAACATCCGTAGCTAAAAAAAAATATAGCCATTTTTCTTCGGTCTCGTCAAAATAAATTTGTCACTTTCTCTTGTCACTTTTATCACTTTGTCTCGTTACTTTGTCAATATAAGCTACGACACCAACCACATACAAAAAAAATTACCTCAAAGGAAGAATTAAAGGATAATTTTCGTATATGTTGTAAAATCTACACGAGACTAAACAAATACACAACCCAAGCAATTAGTAAACAGGCCTAAATGAATTATTAGCTACAGCTCTTCTAAAAAGGTCACAGCCCATCTCAAAATGTAAGAAAAACAGATCTTGTCCAATATAATAAGCAAATCCAGATGCCAACCCAAGTGTGACCTAATCACTCGAAAACTCCATTCACCCTTATTTTGATAAAAACAAAAACATTATTGAATAAAGATGAGTAACAAAAATAACGTGGCTTTGACTACACACGTGGCAACTATAGCCTTGAAACCTCTGCCTTTTCTTTATATAAATTTATATCCAAACAATAAGCTTATCCTCACAACCAATACCAAATAATAGACACACCCTTTGTTTACTCCGCCCCACCTTTTCTTTATATATAACACTCAAATCCCCAAATAATTGCAACCCTAATTTATCTCCATCTTAAACAAAACGCAGCCAAAAATCAAAACTCACGTTCAGATCCCTTCTCTTCAACCGTATAACCTAAATCACTCCCCCCCACCCCGACGTCGTTACTCCCAATATCAATCACCACCAATCAATCTCCAATATTATTAGCCTAAACTAAACACAGTCTCTAAACAAGTCAAACTCCAATGAATTCAAAAAAAAACCACACTCAGTATCACCACCGTATCTACAAGATCATCACTCATTTTTGTTAACACCAAAGCAAAGCCCAGCAGACATGAAGAAGATCTTCAAGATCCTTAAAGTGGGTCTCGGGTAGGTATTTACTTTATGTTTTATTTTTGGTTTTGGGATCGATGAAAGTTTTTCTTTGAAACTGAGATCTTTGCTGTGTGGGTGAAGAGTCGAGTGAGTGTGGGTTGTGTGAGCGAGTGTTTGTCGAGAGTGAGTTTAGAGTGAGTCAGATGGGTTGGTTGTATTTTGGTTTGAGTCTGAGCGAGTTTGTATGATTCGAGATTGAGTGTGTTTGAATCTTTGTTTGAGAGTCGAGAGTTGAGTCTTGGTTTGTTGATAATTGTTGGTTTGACCGAGAGTTGTTGGTTGAGAGGTGAGTGTCGATATGCTGTTTCGAGGTCGTGAGAAGTGTGGGTTTTTTCGAGTGTGTGATATGTCGTGTGAGTCGAGGGTCTGAGTCAGTTTTTTTTTAAATGGAGTCTTGTGGTTTTTCGAGTGAGTTTGGATTACAAGTCGAGTCTTTGTGAGTGGGTCGAGGCTGGGGGAGTCGAAGGTGTATATGGTTTGTTTGGTGAGTCTTGTCGATGATGCGAGAGTTAAGTTAGGTGTTCTTCAGTATTGGCCGAGTCTTTGTTGACGAGAGCTTGTTCGGAATATAAAAGGGTAAGTCAGAATATGTGACAAAGATATAAGTCGGAATACTAAATCGTATCACAAGTCGGAATACTTCATCTCTATCCTTATCCGGAATACATGATGTCCAACATAAGTCGGAATAGAGGTAATCCACACGTAAGGTCGGAATACAACATCTATATCCTTATCCGGAATGCATGATGTCCAACATAAGTCGGAATAGAGTTAATCCACACGTAAGTCGGAATACAATAATTCGCACGTAAGTCGGAATACAGTTAATTCACACGTAATTCGGAATACATTTCTTCCACACTTAAGTCGGAATACACTTAATCCATACGTAAGTCGGAATGCACTTTATAGTTTTGGAGGGAAAAATAATACACACCAAAGATAAGTCGGAATATGTAAATAAACAATAAGTTTGAATATAGGTTTGACAAAACTAGTTCGGAATATGATAAAAATTTTGGAGGGAAGAAAGCAAAGACATAAGTCGGAATGTGTTCAATCCACACCTAAGTCGGAATATGACAAAAGATAAACCCTTTTATTTCGAATAAGACCAAATAATTTTAAAAACTTGTAATTTTTACCCAAAAATCAATCTAAAAATTCCAACTTTTTTGTGTTTTTACTAAAACAAAAATCCAAAATCACTACCATAACTATTTAGATTATTTATAGAAAGATTAAACCATAAAAAACACAAAAAAAAATTGAATCAAATGATTTTAGATCAAAACCCACAAATCAATGAAAAACAAACACAAGAACAACCTAATCAACCATGGCTCTTGATACCAATTGTAGAATCTTAGTTTCTTAGGATTGTAGATGTGTTTGTATTTATCCAAAGATAGAGATGGAGAAGGAAGAACTAGAGAGAGAAATCTAGAGAGAGAAAGGAGAGGAGAAGAGAAAGATGGTTGATTAATGAAAATGTGAAATGAACAAATGACCAACCCCTTCTAACATGCTAAGAGGGGGTATATATAGCCCACCCTATATGTGGTCTATATGGGTGATACTGTTTACATCGTGGATCACGAGCCTAATACTTGAATATATCATTGGAGTGACCGATCCTTTCTAAATACGTAAAAACATATTTCCAACACCATTTCACCTAACTTTTACACATAGATATCAAGTTAGAAATTTTTTTATCCTATCTCTCTCCCTCTTTTCTTAACCGTGAGCAATACACACCTCAACCCAAATTGTATCTTGATTTCAAGTTTCATCTATCAAAAAATAAACAAGACCACATCTTAAAATTCAAAGGTGATTCACATGATGTGAAAATTTACAACATGCATGAATTTTTTGATTTTGGTTTGAACTAGGGTTGGTATGATGGTTAGATGATCATGCATGTGTTTATCTAGTGATAATCATGTGTAGATCATGTTGTTTTTGTGAAGAAAGTTGGTTTTGATTTTTGGGTTTTTATTTTTATGATTTATACAAGTGATAGGATTGATATATGTTGATGCTAGGGGATTAGGATGATTAGAAAAGTGGTTAGAATTGATCAAAAGTATGATTTTATGTGAGGTTTTAGAAGGTAAATTAGGGCAGTGGGTTCAATGTTGTTTTTAGATTTATTATATTCTGAAAATGGTTAAACTAATGAGATATAGTTATAGAGATTTTGATTATCTTCGTTTTGGCGTAAATTAGAGCTTCTGACTCAAAACGAGGAAGAAGTTATGATAGTTTGATTATTCGTGTACCGGGAGACGAGTATCGGCACAATATGAAGTTGTTGTCGATATTTGGATCGAATCTCGGGGACTATAGAATGAGTTTCAAAATGCGTCAACGGTTGTTTTAAAGATTTAAACCCTAAGTTGTGGGTCTATTTTCAAACCCAAGTGTCGGCTTTGTAAATGAAGTTGATTAGAGAAGTCAAAATGGTTGTATGAGTCGACGACGTAAAACTGTCCAGTTTTTTTAGTACAAAGATGTGTCGGGCAGGGAGACTTAGAAGTAAAATCTTTTGACAAACTTTTTGGAGGATTTTCTATAGATAGTAAGTGAGTTCCTCGAGTTGTTTCATAAACTTTTGACGTGTCTAAGTTGGATAAATAAGCTAGTACATTTGGTATGTGCCGGCAGATTTTTATCGAGAATAAAGAGTAATAGAGTAAATGTGTAGAAGAGTATAATAGTATCACTTGTATTGTTTTCTTTCAGGTTTGTCGTGATTTTATGATTTTGTGTTTGATGATATCATGCATGGTTTATTACTCGATTCTGTTATTAATGAACGCGCCTTATTTGATAGGTTGCGGTTCTCGTGTTTGAAGGGCATCACTTATCATCGACGATCATCTCGCTAGGTTTCTTATACTAAGGTGAGTCTGTAGCCTCACTTTCATGCTAGCTACTAAATGTAATACCCGCGAGGGGGATACATGCTATTTGAAAATAAAATTAACACAAGTCATGATTTATTCTTTGGACACGAATGTTCCCTAATGTTGCCTTCAATTGTATCGAGTACCTTGTTGCTAAAGACCCTAATTTCATGAACCGTTAACTATGTTCTGACTTGATGTTGTGAGCTAGGAATAGCCGCTTATTCAAATGGTAGTACCACGGGGTTAACCACCCTATCTCGGTCAAGAGTTGTACGTTGGTATTCTCTTTGAGGGGTAATTATGATGAATGAGATGTGGGTATATATTTATCAGCTAATACCCTAGAGGGACAATGGTTGTATCTAGTCATGCTAGCATTTGGCGTGGATGACTAATTGGTTAAGGGGTCGGTGTCATGAGTTTAAATACAATTGTATAGCTTCGGCTATAAGATGAGTTGCCTTGATATAGATTGTGTGCACGACAATTCTATAAAATGATTATGATTGATTATACTCTTGTGTTCAAATGTGATTTGTTAAACCTATGGACTCGCTCAACATTATTTTTGACTCGTTTAAGCATGCGTTTCAGGTAATCGAAGGTGAACGATGGTGAGCATTGTTGTGGATGTTGTGGGTTTGCTTTTGAAGTCTGGTGGTCTAAAACATTTTCTTTCCCTTTTACTTTTGAACAATATGTCTAATGAATGTGTATTGTACTAAAACTTGTGGAATGATGGTCGAGATCCGTGGGGGACTAAACGCTTTACTCTGATGTTGTTTTGGTACTATATCATGGGATGAAAATTATATTTTAGACCATGTGTGAAATCTTATTTATATTTTATGTGTAAGCGTCTCATTTTGAGTCGTTCAATATACCTTGTGTGATGATACTTGTGTTTAGCACCCAATTGTGTATTTCCGCTGCACAACGTAAATTGGGGGTGTTAAAGATACAATATCATAATTGCTAACATTTGTGTCATCATTAGATTTCCTGCGTTTTCTAACATATGTTTGTTTTATTGCCAGTTTTATGGTTCCATCTTCTTGAGGTTTTGGATTAGTGACAGGCACTACAGTGGGAGTAGACCTATTTAAAGAGAACTTTGTTCCTATAGTAGTGTTGGTGTTCCAAGTTAAAGGACACGCTTGTGTTTTGGTAGCCTTAGTACTCCTAGTTAAAGGGCACACTTTCTTCGTTGTAGTGGGAGTGATCCTAGTTAAAGGGCACGCATTTCCTACTATGGTGAAAGTTCTACCAGTGGGACGCCACATCCATCCAACTTGGGTTAACATCTTCCTAGTCGGTTTTCATTCTAAGTTATGCTTTCGGGCATACATCTCTTTCACATGGTCAATAAGGCAAGAATCATAATGAATAGAAAACATACATTCATTGCAATTCCAACATTTCAAATTAGAATTAAAAGTAGTCTTAGAACGCTTCACAACTGCAGAGCCTTTAGGTTTAGCTACATGATTCTTTTTATTCAAAACAGAAATAACATTCCTAGGGTGGGCTTCTACTTTCTTCTTCACTTGACTACTATATAAGGGAAAGATCCTATCTTTCTTCGTGTTTCCTTTAAGCTTAGATCTATGAGCCTTAGTAGTGGTGTTTACTCCTGTAGAAGGCAACACGGAAATATTAGAGGCTGGTTTTGATTGTGCCTTATCATTTGTGACCACGTTTTGAGATGGTTTAGTCCTAGAGCCCTTGTAATATGTGTGAAAACACTTATTCTTTTACCACTTATTTCCAATATTAACAAGACCAAAACGTGTATTTTATGTCGTAAATGTCGGAATTATGCGTGGTTTGTGTTTTTATTGTATTTCAGGATAAAAATATGAAAAAGGAAGAAAACATGGGCTATCACGGGCTTTTATCTAATAAAAAGACAAAAGACGAAGTCAAAAGATCAAGAGTGCAAAGAGAACGGAAGTCCAAGGCCTATTCTGAAGATTTATCGAAGAAAAAGTCTAAATAGGGAAGTTTAATGAAGTCGAAGAACTCAAGTCTAATAGAAGAAGAAAATTATAAGAAAAGTTCAATTTATATCGACAAATCCCGAGACGACGTCGAAAAAGACAAATAATTTAAATCGAGTCGAGAAGAAAGAAAGAAGGAAGCAACCCATGCACTCCCCACCTCCTATATATACCTGTAACACCTGGTAATTTTCCCTACTTTGTAAAATGACCATTTTACCCTTTGACTTTTTATTTAGTCAACTATGTGATTTAACTGTGTTGGAACCGGGAGGTTATCCCACGTCTTCTGAAAAATTGTTTGCTGACAAGTAATGGCCTGACACTGTGCTCAATCATTATTCTGAACATTTTCTGTGAACCTGACCAAAGTGCTGAGACGGTCAATGAATTGACGATAATCCATGAGATTATTCATTATCTGTGAATTATGTGCTTAACTGTTTAGTTTTTAACAGCGTGATCGTATTTCCTTGAGCAGCGTATTTAAATATTTCTGTATATGTTTATATATGCCTGTATTTTAGTATTTTTGCCATTTATAGTAATAAATCGTATTTACTGTGAATGTTTAGTTAACGTATCGCGTTTTCGTATTTTACGTCGTTTTTACGTTTAACCGTCATTAACATGCATAAAATACTTTACCGATCATAACATGTCAGTCTTAGTCGAAAAATCGTAAATTTAATATATTTCGTCAAATTTTTAAGTTTTACGTAATTTTAAACTTAACTATATACTTTTCGATATTTACCTAAAACTAACTAACCTTTTTACCTTAAACCTTTTAACTAGTTACCATAGTAAAAATTTTGAATAATTTACCCCATATGGGACCCCCATAACCGGCCAAATATCACCACCATGTGCATGATGCACCAAAATCTTACTCTTTGCCATTTTAAGCTTAAGCTTACACTCCTTACACTTTTTAACTTACTAACCTATATCACCTCAAATAATTCACACATTATTCACTCTTGACTTCACAAAAAAAAACACACATCTCTCTCTTTCTCTCTCAAAACTCACAGCACACATAAAAAACCATTTTCCACCATTGTTGATTTCTTAAAGCTTCATTTTAAGAAGAATTAATACAAAATAAATACACCCTAGAGTTTGTACAAGCATAAAGAAGAATGGTTATTCTTGGTTTGTTGATTTGAGTAGTTTTCGGGTTGAAGTTATAGAAGTTGAGTTCTTGTTGATTATTAGTGGGTTAGAGCGTAGATCGAGTCGTTGTGATTACGTAGAGTCGTTACTCAAGGTTACTTCTTAAACCTTTTTTATCTTTTCATTTTCCATGCATAATCTTTGTAGATCTATGCATGCATGTTACTCATCAAGTATTTTCTTGAAATAAAATGATAAAAACTATTTTTGGTCATGAAATATTTTAAGATCTATGGAAATTATGTGTGGATCTATTAGATCCATACATGAAAATGGTTTAATTGAAAGACTTGTGAAAAATATAAGTATGTATATTTTAGATTTGTGAACTTGAAGAAAAATCTTTGATTTTGTTGGTGTTTATGAATAATTGGAGGGAACTAGTAGTGTTACTACTAGTGGTTACGCTTGAAAATGGTCGAAAATGAGTTTTTAAGAAAAACATACAATCTGTCCGATCTTTATAAGAGGCGTAGAGGGTCGTAAAAATTGTTTTGACACTAGTTTACTACGATATTATGAAAATATAAGTTAATACCTTCATTTCGATATATTATGGGCTAAAAACGGAGCTAAAATGAGTAAGATATGGTCGTTTAAATTTCGTTGTCGGAAAACATAATTTTTGTGAAAAACACTATAAGTGTTTGCTGTCTAGATTTTTAAAGTGGTCGAAACGACGTTTTCAAGTCAAACGGAGATGTTTTAAGTGTCGAAATGGTTACTAAAAGTTGTATATGAATGTTGGACTTGTTTTGTAAAAGGGTATTAGCGCGAAATGTGAATACTTGGTGTACCGTTAGAAGTTTGAACGTTGGAAGTGGAAATTGATACTATTGCGGAAAATGACTTGTTGAAATATTGGCGATTGAGAAAGTGTTGAAAATAGGGGTTTTAGGACGAGGTTTGAGTACTTACTAAAATGGCAAATTTTTATGTGACGCCGAAAGGCTGCCGAATTTTCGTTAGAAATCGTGTAGGAAAATTTGTTAAGATAAATTTTGGTAAATTAAAATTTACGCCGAAAGGCTGTCAAAATTTCGTCGAGTAAAAAATAAATATTTTTGCCTAAGTATATATATACTATAATGTTTACAACGATATAACATTGATGAGTAACGTACATGACGAACTAATGTGACTTATTTGCTAGCGCCTAAACTATAGTATTATATTTAGGTTGTTGCTAGAGTTGCTCGCTACTATTTGATCTTACTTGTGCGGTTTGAATCGTTGCTTGAGGTGAGTTTATAGATCCCTATTAAACTGCTTTCTATGTTTAATGTTTTGGGATGTGATAAATGCTTTGATGCTTGCTTCTGGACGCAAGTAAAACCTGATTTCTGTGAACGTATTGTGAACACTGTTTATGAGATAGCTTAAGTTGCTTTAGCCATAGTCCCCACTATCGTGAATCGTTAGTTACTCTGCTGGAGTAAGCTCTTATGTTACGGATAGATCTATTGAGGGTTGACAACCTCCACTCGGGCATTCTGACGTCGGACGTGTGTGTAGCATTTGTATGAACGGAGTTATCTTGGCTAGGTACTCCATTGGGGCAAAATTTATGTATGCAATCTATTGTATGCACTGGATCACAAGTTTCGATGTCACGAGCTTAGCTATCATAAATATTGTGAACACCCAATTTATCCTACACTTGGCACTATACCTCCTATAGTTGCATGTGTACATGAAATGAAATCTTAAATTGAATTACTATGAATTTTTACTTGAAACCTATAGTCTCACCAACTTTATGTTGACCCAATTTAGCATTTATCTCAGGTAATTGATGATGAGTTGTATCTGCTGTGTGAAGTACTTGGAGTCCGCATGCATTTCTTGGCTATCTTCGGACATTTGTTTACTTATGCTTTTGAACTATTATCTCGTTGATGTTTAAAACTTTTACATTCCGCTGCACTATCTTTTGAAACTGAGACCTTTTGTACTGTGATGCTTTTAATTTAAATTCAACGAGGTATTTTTATAAAACGTCTCATTTAGAGTCGTTCTCTTGTACATTGAACTATGATACAATGACGTAACAGCCCCCGAGCTTCACCGCTTCCGCATATCATATTTTGGGGTGTTACAGAATTGGTATCAGAGCCTTGGTTATAGAGAACTAGGTTTGCATCTTAGGCCTAGACTATAACCGATGTGGCTACTTGTTACTCTGTATATATATATGTGTACTACGTAATGTATTACATAAGATAACACTATAAGTAATATGTAATATATATTATGTAATACGTAATATGTATTATATACATATGCATTTCGTTGATTTTCATACTTTAATTTCTATACATGATTATTTCATACATACCCTACAACTTCTTTAATACGCATTTTGGTTGTTGCAGGTTATGTCGTCATCTACTGTTTCTTACCAGCCCGACTCTGCTGATGAAGAGTGGGAAGACGAGATTGAGATGGTACCAGATCATGTTGAGTCGGAGAATGACCCAGAGGAGGCTGATCTTGAGGATGACGTGGATGTGTTGAGGTAGATCAAGAGGGTGATGATGATATGGATGGAAATGAGGTAGATCGTGAGGATGATGAGGACATGGATGATGAGATCGAGAGTGATACTGACGTTAGGATGGTTGTGCCTAGTAGTGATAGCGAGGGTGCTGAGACTGATGATGATAGTAGGGTTGATGCTTTGACTGTTGTACCTGAGAGAGTTGAGCCTAGTAGGAGGAGTGAGATTAGGAAGATATCCAATTTGAGGAAGAAGCCTACTGTTCCATGTCAGCGGTTTAGAGAGGAGAGGGAAGCTTTATGGGGTATGCCACAAGCTGAGGTTTATACTCATTCTGATGATACTGTACCACCTGCTGATGGAGCTGGACCATCCGGTGTTAGATCTCGAGCTTTGTCCGATTCTGATTCTTCATGCCCACGGAAGAAGATTCGTATGTCTGATTCACACACTACACCTGAGGCATCGCCTACTCATGGGAGTCGAGTTGCTACTACTGTTTCTACACCACCTACTCATCATTTTGGAGAGCCCTCTAGACCTAGGTCATGTGTTGTTATGATAGGATCTGCTAGGGATTCAGATGCTGTTCGTTTTCGTCTACTTGAGGATGCGGTGTTTGGATTGTTAGAGGATAACGAGGATACACGTGACTTGTTGGATACGACACTTGAGGAGGTTGCTAGGTTGAGGCGTGAGTTGGAGTCAGTTCGTGGAGGAGACCGAGCTGAAGATGGAGATCCGAGGAGTGATTCACCGAGATGTGCTGAGTGTGATCGTCGTCGTCGCACTTAGAGATTCATCGTTATTGTTCTTAATTCTAGAGTAGATTGACATCTTTATCTTTTGGGTATTGTATCCACTAAACTAGAGTAGTACTCGGTTAGTTGGAGTAGACTAGATGTAATAATACTCTTATTTTATGACTATGTACTCGATATTTTGATTATGAATGGGAATTTAACTTTATGACCTCGACCAGTGACTATCCTTTTTATGTTGTTGTACTGTTAATTCTGCATTCTATTTTAGCATAAGAAATATATAATGTGTATATTCGTGCTTGAACCTTATTTGCATTGTTGTCTTAACGCAGAGAAACAATGGTGAACATACGTAACGGAATGACTGACGCACAATTGGAAGCACTGATTATGCAACGAGTGACTGCTGCACTGGAAAACGTTCAAGCTAACAACAACGTGAACGAAGCACCACCGAACAATGTTGACAATCGACCGCCTAAGCCGTGTACTTACAAGGACTTTGGGAGCTGTGACCCTTTGATTTTTAATGGTACTGAAGGAGCTGTTGGACTAGCTCGTTGGGTTGAAAAGATGGAAGCTGTGTTCCGTGTCAGTGGATGTGATGTTGAAAACCAAGTGACTTATTCTACTTGTACTTTAGCTGCTGGAGCGTTGACATGGTGGAACACCCATGTGTAGACGGCTGGAGCCGAGGAGGCGTATGGAATGAGTTGGGAGGAAATTAAGAAGTTGTTGACTAAGGAGTACTGTCCTCGTAATGAGATTCAGAAAATGGAGATCTAATTGTGGAACCTGACTGTGAAGAACAATGACATTGGCACGTACACTAGGAGGTTCCAAGAATTGTGTTTGCTATGTCCTGGAATGGTTCCGGATGAAGAAAAGAAGGTTGAGCGCTATATTTGGGGTTTACCGGGTAGAGTTCAAGGGAATGTGACATCGTCTAGACCGACAAAAGTTAGTGATGCTATAAGGATGGCTCACAGTTTGATGGACAAAGTTGTTCGAGCAAATGCTGGGAATGTCGCGGACAACAAGAGAAAATGGGGTAATAACCAAAGGAACAACCATGGGAACTATCCGAATAAGAGGCAAGACACCGTGAAAGTGTACACTGCTGGTACTAGGGAAAAGGGAGTGTACAATGGGATGTTACCTCTGTGCAATCGATGCAAGCGTCACCATAATGGACAATGCAATGTACAATGTCACAACTGCAAGAAAACTGGACACATTGCTAGAGATTGTAAGTCACCACCCAACACGAAAGCCAACGTCACTTTCTTTGAATGTCAGCAAAAGGGACACTACAGCAATGAGTGCCCAAAGAAAAAGAATAAGGACCAAGGAAAGATTGCTAAAGCTGGGGAAGCTCGTGGAAGGGTCTATGTGATAGGAGGAGGAGAATGCTAAAGCTGGGGAAGCTCGTGGAAGGGTCTATGTGATAGGAGGAGGAGAAGCGCAACAAAACCCCGACGTCGTGACGGGTACGTTTCTTCTCAATGGTCGTTATGCTTCTATTTTATTTGATATTGGAGCCGATAGGAGTTTTGTGTCAACTATCTTTAGTGTTTTACTTGATGTGACCCCTTCGCCCTTAGAAACTAAGTACACTATTGAGTTAGCAAATGGGAAGTTGATAGAAGCCGACACTATACTTCGTGGATGCACTTTAAATCTTCTAGGTCATCCTTTCGTAATAGACCTTATGCCTGTTGAGTTAGGAAGTTTTGACATGATTTTCGGAATGGATTGGTTGTCGAGATATCGTGCTACGATTGTATGCGAGGAGAAGATCGTTCGTTTACCATTTGGTGATGAAGTTTTGGAGGTACAAGGGGATACAAGTAACGGAAAAGGGAAGTTACGACTGAACATTATCTCGCGTGTCAAGGATCAGAAGTTGTTATCGGAAGGTTGCCATGTATTTTTAGCCTGTGTTACTGAAAGCAGACGGAAGAAAAACGGTTGGAAGATGTACCTATCGTACGGGATTTTCCGGAAGTCTTTCCTGAAGATTTGCCTGGATTACCGTCGGCTAGACAAGTTGAATTCCAGATCGATTTAATACCGGGAGCTGCACCTGTTGCTCGAGCGCCTTACCGTTTAGCACCGTCGGAATTGCAAGAACTAGCGACGCAACTACAAGAATTGACTGATAAAGGATTCATAAGACCGAGTTCTTCACCTTGGGGAGCTCCAGTCTTATTAGTAAAGAAGAAGGATGGAAGTTTTCGGATGTGTATCAACTATCGTGAGTTGAACAAACTTACCATCAAGAACCGTTACCCGTTACCTAGGATCGATGATATGTTTGATCAGTTGCAAGGATCGAGCGTATACTCGAAGATTGACCTTAGGTCTGGTTATCACCAATTGAGAGTCCGTGAGGAAGATGTTGCAAAGACTGCTTTTAGGACTAGGTATGGACACTATGAGTTCCAAGTGATGTCGTTCGGTTTGACAAACGCACCTGCTGTGTTTATGGACCTCATGAACCGGGTGTGTAAACCGTATTTGGACAAGTTTGTCATTGTGTTCATCGATGACATACTGATTTACTCAAGGAATGAGAAGGAACATGAGGAACATCTTAAGATAATATTAGAATTGCTTAAGAATTGTACGCTAAGTTCTCGAAGTGTTATTTTTGGTTGGCAAGAGTACAATTTCTAGGTCACGTTATAGATAGCAAGGGGATTCATGTTGATCCTGCCAAGATTGATTCAATTAGGTAGTGGACTGCTCCTACGATACCGACTGAAATTCGCCAATTCATAGGACTCGTCGGATATTACCGAAGGTTCATCGAGGGATTCTCGAAGATCGTGAAACCATTGACAAAGTTGACTCAAAAGAAGTTGAAATACGAATGGGGAGATAAGGAGGAATTAGCATTCCAAAAGTTGAAACAAATGTTGTTTAGTGCGCCTATTCTATAGTTACCAAAAGGATCGGAAGACTTTGTGGTCTACTGTGATGCATCAACAAAAGGATTGGGAGCTGTGTTGATGCAGAGGAAGAAAGTTACCGCCTACGCGTCACGACAACTGAAAACACATGAGAAAAACTACATTACGCACGAGTTGGAGCTAGGAGTGGTAGTATTTGCCTTGAAATTGTGGAGACACTACTTGTATGGAACCAAGTGTGTCGTCTATACCGATCACAAGAGTTTACAACATATTCTTGATCAGAAGGAACTGAACATGAGACAACGTCGATGGATCGAGTTGCTCAACGATTATGACTGTGAAATCCGCTACCACCCTGGGAAGGCCAATGTAGTGGCGGATGCGCTAAGTAGAAAGGAACAACTGATGACACGTAGAGTTAGATCGTTAGCTATGGTTATCAATCCGAACTTACCTGTGCAAATTCATGAAGCACAAACCGAAGCCCTTAAGCCTGAACACGTTGAAGCTGAGAAATTAGGGGGAATGGTTACTAAGAAATTGGAGACTAGCACTAATGGAACGCTATGTCTGAATGGTAGAAGTTGGTTACCACGGTTTGGAGGACTAAGGGACGTGATTATGCACGAGTCGCATAAATCTAAGTATTCGATTCACCCAGGATCTGACAAGATGTATCAGGATATGAAGAAGCTATATTGGTGGCCAAATATGAAAGTTGAAATCGCTACTTACGTAGGGAAGTGTCTGACTTGTGCTAGAGTGAAAACAGAACACCAAAAACCATCTGGCTTGTTGGTTCAACCTATAATTCCTATGTGGAAACGGGAAAACATAACCATAGATTTCATAACTAAGCTGCCTAAAACGACAAACGGATACGACACAATTTGGATAATTGTGGATAGACTTACGAAATCTGTACACTTTTGGCTATGAAGGAAGATGATTCGATGGATAAGCTTACGAGACTTTATCTGAAGGAAGTAGTCGCAAAACATGGGATACCGATCTCGATAATTTCTGATAGAGATGGTAGATTTACTTCGGAATTCTGGAAATCACTTCAGAAAGCGTTGGGTACGTAATTGGACATGAGTACTGCTTATCACCCGCAGACTAACGAATAGAGTGAGAGAACTATTCAAACGCTGGAGGACATGTTGTGTGCTTGTGTGCTTGACTTCGGGAAGCAATGGGACAGACATTTACCTCTAGTGGAATTCCCTTACAACAATAGTTATCATACCAGTATTAAGGCTGCACCGTTTGAAGCGTTGTATGGTCGTAAATGTCGCTCGCCTGTGTGTTGGAGTGAGGTTGGGGATAGTCAACTAACTGGCCCTGAACTCATCCGTGAAATGACTGAGAAGATTGTTCAAATCAAGAGCCGAATTCAAGCAGCCCGTGATCGTCAGAAGAGTTACGCCGACGTTCGACGTAAGCCTCACGAATTTCAAGTGGGAGACAAAGTGATGCTAAAAGTATCGCCTTGGAAAGGTGTGGTACGTTTTGGCAAGCGAGGAAAGCTGAACCCCCGTGATATTGGACCTTTCAAAATTCTGGCAAAGGTTGGAACTGTAGCCTATCGTCTCGAATTACCGCAAGCGTTGAGCCGCGTGCACAACACTTTTCATGTGTCGAACTTGAAGAAGTGCCTATCTGATGAGACACTCGTTATACCATTGGAGGAACTCCGAATTGACGACAAGATGCAATTTGTCGAAGAACTTGTTGAAATCATGGACCATGAGGTCAAACGATTGAAACATAGTCGTATTCCTATCATCAAGGTGAGGTGGAATTCTAAACGTGGACCTGAATTCACTTGGGAGCGTGAGGATCAATTTCGCAAGAAATATCCGCAACTCTTTGACAACTCTAGAAACCGTGACACTCCTAAGCTTTGAGGACAAAGCTTCTCCATTAAGGGGATGATGTAACACCTGGTAATTTTCCCTACTTTGTAAAATGACCATTTAACCCTTTGACTTTTTATTTAGTCAACTATGTGATTTAATTGTGTTGAAACCGGGAGGTTATCTCGCGTCTTCTGAAAAATTGTTTGCTGACGAGTAATGGCCTGACACTGTGCTCAGTCATTATTCTGAACATTTTCTGTGAACCTGACCAAAGTGCTGAGACGGTCAATGAATTGACGATAATCCATGAGATTATTCGTTATCTGTGAATTATGTGCTTAACTGTTTAGTTTTTAACAGCGTGATCGTATTTCCTTGAGCAGCGTATTTAAATATTTCTGTATATGTTTATATATGCCTGTATTTTAGTATTTTTGCTATTTATAGTAATAAATCGTATTTACTGTGAATATTTAATTAACGTATCGCGTTTTCGTATTTTACGTCGTTTTTACGTTTAACCGTCGTTAACATGCATAAAATACTTTACCAATCATAAAATGTCAGTTTTCGTCGAAAAATCGTAAATTTAATATATTTCGTCAAATTTTTAAGTTTTACGTAATTTTGAACTTAACTATATACTTTTCGATATTTACCTAAAACTAACTAACCTTTTTACCTTAAACCTTTTAACTAGTTACCATAGTAAAATTTTTGAATAATTTACCCCATATGGGACCCCCATAACCGGCCAAATATCACCACCATGTGCATGATGCACCAAAATCTTACTCTTTGCCATTTTAAGCTTAAGCTTACACTCCTTACACTTTTTATCTTACTAACCTATATCACCTCAAATAATTCACACATTATTCACTCTTCACTTCACAAAAAAAAACACACATCTCTCTCTTTCTCTCTCAAAACTCACGGCACACATACAAAACCATTTTCCACCATTGTTGATTTCTTAAAGCTTCATTTTAGGAAGAATTAACACAAATTAAATACACCCTAGAGTTTGTACAAGCATAAAGAAGAATGGTTATTCTTGGTTTGTTGATTTGAGTAGTTTTCGGGTTGAAGTTATAGAAGTTGAGTTCTTGTTGATTATTAGTGGGTTAGAGCGTAGATCGGGTCGTTGTGATTACGTAGAGTCGTTACTCAAGGTTACTTCTTAAACCTTTTTTATCTTTTCATTTTCCATGCATAATCTTTGTAGATCTATGCATACATGTTACTCATCAAGTATTTTCTTGAAATAAAATGATAAAAACTATTTTTGGTCATGAAATATTTTAAGATCTATGGAAATTATGTGTGGATCTATTAGATCCATACTTGAAAATGGTTTAATTGAAAGGCTTGTGAAAAATATAAGTATGTATATTTTAGATTTGTGAACTTGAAGAAAAATCTTTGATTTTGTTGGTGTTTATGAATAACTGGAGGGAACTAGTAGTGTTACTACTAGTGGTTACGCTTGAAAATGGTCGAAAATGAGTTTTTATGAAAAACATACAATCTGTCCGATTTTTATAAGAGGCGTAGAGGGTTGTAAAAATTGTTTTGACACTAGTTTACTACGATATTATGAAAATATAAGTTAATACCTTCGTTTCGATATATTATGGGCTAAAAACGGAGCTAAAATGAGTAAGATATGGTCGTTTAAATTTCGTTGTCGAAAAACTTAATTTTTGTGAAAAACACTATAAGTGTTTGCTGTCTAGATTTTTAAAGTGGTCGAAACGACGTTTTCAAGTCAAACGGAGATGTTTTAACTGTCGAAATGGTTACTAAAAGTTGTATATGAATGTTGGACTTGTTTTGTAAAAGGGTATTAGCGCGAAATGTGAATACTTGGTGTACCGTTAAAAGTTTGAACGTTGCAAGTGGAAATTGATACTATTGCGGAAAATGACTTGTTGAAATATTGGCGATTGAGAAAGTGTTGAAAATAGGGGTTTTAGGACGAGGTTTGAGTACTTACTAAAAATGGCAAATTTTTATGTGACGCCGAAAGGCTGCCGAATTTTCGTTAGAAATCGTGTAGGAAAATTTGTTAAGATAAATTTTGGTAAATTAAAATTTACTCCTAAAGGCTGTCGAAATTTCGTCGAGTCAAAAATAAATATTTTTGCCTAAGTATATATATACTATAATGTTTACAACGATATAACATTTACAAGTCACGATTTTAACTACAAAATAATATATGTTTGATTGATGAGTAACGTACATGACGAACTAATGTCACATATTTGCTAGCACCTAAACTATAGTATTATATTTAGGTTGTTGCTAGAGTTGCTCGCTACTATTTGATCTTACTTGTGCGGTTTGAATCGTTGCTTGAGGTGAGTTTATAGATCCCTATTAAACTGCTTTCTATGTTTAATGTTTTGGGATGTGATAAATGCTTTGATGCTTGCTTCTGGACGCAAGTAAAACCTGATTTCTGTGAACGTTTTGTGAACACTGTTTATGAGATAGCTTAAGTTGCTTTAGCCATAGTCCCCACTATCGTGAATCGTTAGTTACTCTGCTGGAGTAAGCTCTTATGTTACGGATAGATCTATTGAGGGTTGACAACCTCCACTCGGGCATTCTGACGCCGGACGAGTGTGTACCATTTGTATGAACGGAGTTATCTTGGCTAGGTACTCCATTGGGGCAAAATTTATGTATTCAATCTATTGTATGCACTAGATCACTAGTTTCGATGTCACGAGCTTAGCTATCATAAATATTGTGAACACCCAATTTATCCTACACTTGGCACTATACCTCCTATAGTTACATGTGTACATGAAATGAAATCTGAAATTGAATTACTATCAATTTTTACTTGAAACCTATATTCTCACCAACTTTATGTTGACCCAATTTAGCATTTATCTCATGTAATTGATGATGAGTTGTATCTGCTGTGTGAAGTACTTGGAGTCCGCATGCATTTCTTGGCTATCTTCGGACATTTGTTTACTTATGCTTTTGAACTATTATCTCGTTGATGTTTAAAACTTTTACATTCCGTTGCACTATCTTTTGAAACTGAGACCTTTTGTACTGTGATGCTATTAATTTAAATTCAACGAGGTATTTTTATAAAACGTCTCATTTGTAGTCGTTCTCTTGTACATTGAACTATGATACAATGACGTAACAGCCCCCGAGCTTCACCGCTTCTGCATATCACATTTTGGGGTGTTACAATACCCTCCTAATGACACATTAGGAGCGTGTTAGTTAATTTAGCTAGTTCATTTTTTTTCTTTTTGTAGTTTTCATTTTCAGAGAGACAAAGTGTTTAACTTTCTCTCACTAGAATTTCATCTTTTCTTTCTTTCATGTTTAAGCTTTAATTCACTCTTGTATTTTGGAATCATTAATATACAAGTTCAAGTTAAGTTTTTCATCTTCAATCTTTTTCTACCTTTCTTGATTTTTACTTATTTTTTATTCGTGATAATCTTGATCTTGTTTCATCTTAATGTTTATGAGATCAAAAAGTTTATCTTTTGGTTTCTATCTAAGTTTTATACGGATTAAGCTTTGAGCTTATCATGCTTATTGGCTTATTTTGTGTTTAGCTTATATACTTTTTAGTTTTCTTAAAAAGTTTCGTCTTTTTAAAGTGTTTTATAAAGTTTGCGTATTTAGTATTTCAAAAGTTGTCAAATTTGTGCTTATTGAGTTGATTAAGTTTTTGTTAAGTGTTTTTGTTGGAAAAGTGCTTATTCGGGTTTTAGCTTATTCTATTCCATCCGAATACCTTTTGTTTTTCCATCACAAAAGCTTAGGGTTTACATATTGCGACGTACATTCCGATTCATCTTGTGATCGCAATAACCCTTAGGGTTTTACTTTGCGATCGATTATTCAGATACTGTATTCCGATCACTTATTCCGATCGTTGGTTGCGATTGCTCCTGGCATCGTACATTGCGATCGGGTATAAGGGTTATTGCGACGAAACGCTGCCAAAATTTCATCAGCCATATTCCGACAGAATTTCTTGTATTCCGATAGAATTATTCTGATACTTTGATATTCCGACAGGGTTGATTCCGATAGCTTTACTAATCATTATTCCGACAGAATTCATTTGCTACATTCCGATAGTTTGGTTTATGCTTATTCCGATGGTTCCATTTTTGATACATTCTGACAGTAACATTCTGATGGGATTCCGATCAAGGGTATTCCGATGGATTTAAGTTTTTATTTTTAAAAAGTTTTAAGTTTGGAATTCACTTTTAAGTTTTGAACTTTTTAATCATTTATTTTTAATTCGTAATTTTTAGTTTAATTTTCAAAGCTTTTATTTTTACTCAACGACATTTCCATATTTGCTGATAGTTTAAAATAGATAATCAACCCATTTTATTTTCCACCAAGAACGACTGAGTCGCACTTTTAACTAGTAATCATTTTGAAAAGATTGTTTCAACGAACTTTCATACTAGGTGAAAACCTTGTATTAAATGGCGCCGCTGCCGGCTCTTTCATTAAGATTAACGGTTTTTAGTGAGAGACGTGTTGGAATTTGGGATCCGTTCATTTTTTAACGTTATTTTTCTTGCTTAAAAATTTTCAAAAATCCATAAAAATTAAAAATTTTCAAAAAAATAGAAAAACATAAAAAACCAAAAATATTTCTTGTCTATCTTTCTTTTCTTTTTGTAGGTGTGTATGCGTACCCGTGCTCGTAAGAAGAAAGCAATTCAAGCCGAAGTCGAAACTCCACCTATTGTCACCATGGACAATCGACCAATGATCGAGCTTTTGCAAGCGCAAGTAGAGGGTAACACCGATGCTATTGTCATACCCGAGACTGGAGCTAACAACTTTGAACTCAAATCCGGCTTCATTCAAATGGTCTCTGCTCAACCATTCTTAGGGCGTACACTTGATGATCCTCATGACCATATAAAAAGGTTTCTTCAACTTACTAATACGGTTAAGTATAATGGGGTTTCACAAGAGGTGATCCGCTTGCAACTTTTTCCTTTCTCCTTAGAGGGACAAGCCCGACATTGGCTTGATAAGGAACCGCCACAAAGTATTCTTATGTGGTCGGATTTAGAGACCAAATTCATCAACTACTTTTTCCCACCCTCACGTACTACCGCTTTGCGGAATAAATCATTAACTTTGAACAAAATTACGGTGAGACATTTAGTAATCTTGGGACCGTTTTATGGAACTTTTAAGAAAGTGTCCACAACATGGTTTCACAAAAGTATATCAAATTAATACTTTTTACAATGGTTTAAGCATGAATGACCAAGATTCACTAAATAGTGCCACGGGGGGTAATATTTTGGTTAAGTCTTCTAATGCCGCGTGGGATATTATTGAGAATAAGTCTAGAGTGCAAACTAAGAGTGTTCGGACTAATGTGGCTAGTGCTAGTACTAGTGACGCCGACAAGAGAATTGATAAGCTTACTTCGATTGTTGAAACACTTGCTCTACAAACCGCTAACAATACCAAAAGCATCAATGCGCAAATTAACGCTATGAGTCAGTCATGTGAAATATGCAGGGGATCTCATTCATACACCGATTGTCCTTCGACTCATGACAATCCAGAAAATGTGTATGCCGCCAACGGTAACTTTTCTACGGGAGGATATCAAGCACGTCCTGAAGGTGACCGCAATTTTCTCAGTTATCGTTCAAACAATTTCCTTTCACCACCCGATTTTCCCCCACAAAACCCAAAAAACCTCAATCGCAACAATCAAAACAAACCTCGAGCTCCAAATCAATATCAAACCCAAAGAAACCCATATCCACCTCAAGGAAACAATCAAGTTCACCAACCACCCGTTTATCAACCACCTGCTTACCATGCTCTTCCTCCCACCCAACCCACCGCATTTAATCAAGAGGTTGACACTTACATGAGGACTAATGACGCAATAGTGAAGAATATTCAGCGGCAAATCATCAACTTGAAGGGAGATATGGCGAAACAAGGTAATGATCTTCGAGCCGATATGCGAAACTCTTTGAGCAGTCAAACGAATGACTTAAGGGATATGATGGGTAGTGTTTTCCAAAGTAATCAAGCCTCTGGTTCGGGTTCTCTTCCGATTAACACCGTTGCTAATCCAAGAGGGGAGATGAAAGCAATCACCACTTGAAGTGGAAAAGGTTTAAAGTAACCCGAGATTCCTATACCTACACCGGTGATTGTGAAAAAGGAAAATGAGTCCCCTTCTCCAATTCCTCCACCGTCTATTTCTCCAATTCCTCCACCTTCTATTTCACCAATTTCTCCACCTTCTACTTCCACCCCTCCACCACTCAAGGATGTGAGTGAGAATACCATTCCTAAGCCTTCATCTCAACCCAATATACCTTATCCCTCAAGGTTGAGGAAAGAGAAGTTGAAGAACAAGGATGATATTCAGGTTTCTAACTTTCTTAAAATGTTTAAACAACTGAATTTCAACATCTCCTTTGCTGAGGCTCTCGCTCACATGCCGAAATATGCTAAAATGTTTAAAGATCTTCTCAGTGACAAAGAAAAGCTTCTTGATATCGCTCAGACCCAACTTAATGATAATTGCTCCGCAGTGCTCTTAAGGAAATTACCTACCAAACTTGGTGATCCGGGTC
This sequence comes from Glebionis coronaria, assembly GCA_025667525.1. NCBI lineage: Eukaryota > Viridiplantae > Streptophyta > Magnoliopsida > Asterales > Asteraceae > Glebionis > Glebionis coronaria. The sequence goes on along the minus strand of CM046882.1, from coordinate 222,620,332 downwards.
GTTTTCTCATTCCTTGCAACTTCCCCGGGGTAGAGAATTGTATGGCCCTAGCCGATCTAGGTACTAGTATAAACTTAATGCCTCTAAGCGTTTGGAAACAATTGTCTCTACCCGAGCTACTCCCCATACAAATGACATTGGAATTAGCTAATCATACGGTTGCTTATCCGGTGGGTATAGCCGAAGATGTCTTCGTCGGTGTCGACAAATTCACCTTTCTAGCGGATTTTGTTGTCGTTGACTACGAAATGGACCCCCGTGTTCCATTAACCGTTGGACGTCCATTCTTGAGGACCGGTCGCACTCTCATAGATGTAGCCGCGGGAGAATTAATCATGAGAGTTGGTGACGATAAAATCGTTTTCAACATGGTTAAACTTTCTAAGCAGCCTTCTGAAAACGAGAGCGTTAATTTCATTGACGTTCTTGATGAGGCTTGTGAAGAACATTTCAAAGACACTTGTAAAAGTGGTTCTTCTTCTCTAACCATTGTTGAGACCGTTGCCTCTATTGCTCCATCACTAACTCCATTTGGAGAAAGTGATTTCCTTTTGAAAGATTTTGAAGCAACTTTGGGAGATGTGGACTTAGAATATAACGATTCTCTTTCCAATTGGGATGAAGACATTCGTACCATTGAGAAACTTCTCAATGAGGACCATATTTATCCACAGTCTCCTAAGGAAATCTCTATTGATGATCCGAATTTGACTATACCGTCCATCGAAAATCCTCCGGATTTAGAGCTTAAGGATCTACCGTCTCATCTCAAATATGTTTTCCTTGAAGACAATAAGAAGTTACCCGTCATCATCGCAAAGGATTTGAAAGAAGACGAAAAATCTCGACTTATCGACGTGCTGAAGAAACATAAGCGAGCGATTTCTTGGAAAATCTCCGATATTCGTGGAATTGATCCTCACTTTTGCACACATAAAATTCTCATGGAGGAAGACTTTAAACCCACTATTCAAAACCAAAGGAGGGTGAATCCCAAGATCCATGACGTTATCAAAAAAGTGGTTATCAAACTTCTTGATGCGGGAATGATCTACCCTATCTCGGATTCACCATGGGTTAGTCCGGTCCATTGTGTGCCTAAGAAAGGCGAAATCACCGTTGTGCCCAATGAAAACAACGAGTTGATTCCTACTCGTCTCGTTACAGGGTGGAGAGTTTGTATAGACTATCGCAAACTCAGTGATGCTAGAAAGGATCATTTTCCTCTTCCTTTTATGGACAAAATGCTTGAAGGTCTAGCGGATAATGACTATTACTGCTTTTTATATGGTTTCTCCGGGTATTTTCATATTCCCATCGATCCTAAAGACCAAGAGAAAACCACATTCACTTGTCCTTATGGAAAATTTGCTTTCAAAAGAATGCCTTTCAGCTTATGCAATGCTCCTGGGACTTTCCAAAGGTGTATGATGGCTATATTCCATGACATGGTTGAAGAAACTATGGAAGTCTTCATGGATGATTTCTCGGTCTATGGTGATTCTTTCTCTACTTGACTTGCCAATTTAGAACGTATGCTCAAACGATGTGAAGACAGTCGTCTCGTTCTTAATTGGGAAAAATGCCATTTCATAGTAAAAGAAGGTATTGTTCTTGGACATGAAATCTCAAAAGCTGGTCTTGAAGTGGACCGTGCTAAAGTTGATGTAATTGCTAAATTACCTCCACCTTCAACCGTGAAGGGTGTGAGAAGTTTCCTTGGTCATACGGGCTTCTATCGTCGTTTCATTCAAGATTTTTCTAAAATCGCTCGCCCGATGACCCACCTCTTGGAAAAATATACTCCTTTTATCTTTTCTAAAGAGTGTCTCGAATCTTTCAATCTTATTAAGGATAAGCAAATTAAGGCACCGGTCTTGGTTACCCCTAATTGGGAGCTACCTTTTGAATTGATGTGTGATGCTAACGACTTTGCTATTGGAGCGGTTTTGGGCCAAAGAGTGAACAAACACTTCCAACCAATCCATTATGCTAGCAAGACAATGAGGGGGGCTCAATTGCATTATACCACTACCGAAAAAGAGCTTTTAGCTGTAGTGTATGCTTTTGAGAAGTTCCGCCCCTATCTTGTTCTTTCCATCACCATTGTCTACACCGACCATTCCGCGTTGAAGTACTTGTTAACTAAACAAAATTCTAAGCCTAGACTTCTTCGTTGGGTTTTGCTCCTTCAAGAATTTAAAATTGAAATTCGTGACAAGAAGGGAGCCGAAAACCTAGCCGCGGATCATCTAAGTAGACTTGAGGATCCTTATCAAGGGGATCATCCGACTCAAGAGATCAATGACTCTTTTCCCCTTGAGGCCTTAATGTCTATCAATTTCAATCTTGATGACACCCCGTGGTTTGCGGACATTGCAAACTACTTAGCGGGTGGTATTCTCATCGAATGGTTAACATCCCAACAAAAGAAGAAGTTCTTTAAAGAAGTTAAGACTTACTTTTGGGATGACCCTTATCTCTTCAAACAATGTGCTGATCTGGTTATTCGTCAGTGTGTTGATGGACCCGCAGATTTAGACATTCTCGAAGCTTGCCATAAAGGACCCACCGGTGGTCACATCGGTCCCAACTACACCGCGAATAAAGTGTTTGACTCGAGATTATATTGGCCCACCATTTATCGTGACGCTCACGAGATGGTTAAAAATTGTGATGCTTGCCAACGCCAAGGCAAGATCACACATAAAGATGAGATGCCTCAAAATTTCATACAAGAATGTGAAATCTTTGATGTATGGGGAATCGACTTTATGGGGCCATTTCCATCATCTAAAGGGAACAAGTACATCCTCGTAGCTGTTGACTACGTTTCTAAATGGGTTGAAGCGAAGGCTCTCCCTACGAACGATGCGAGGGCGGTTGTGAAGTTTTTAAAACAACTTTTTGCTCGATTCGGTGTTCCTCGTGTTATCATCAGTGACCGCGGGACTCATTTTTGCAATGATCAATTTGCTCGAGTCATGGCTGAGTACGTTGTCAATCACCGTCTTTCCACCGCTTATCATCCTCAAACAAATGGTCAAGCTGAGATATCTAACCGTGGATTGAAGCGAATTCTTGAGCGTACTGTGGGAGAGCATCGTGCCTCGTGGGCCGATAAGTTAGATGATGATTTGTGGGCTTTCCGTACCGCATATAAGACACCCATTGGTTTCACTCCATATCGTCTTGTGTACGGGAAGGCATGCCACCTCCCTGTTGAGCTGGAACATAAGGCGTACTGGGCCTTGAAGTGGGCCAATTTTGACATCAACAAAGCCGGTGATCTTCAGAAGATTCAACTCAACGAGCTAAATGAACTAAGGAATCAAGCTTATGAGAATTCATTGATCTACAAGGAGAAAACCAAGATCATCCATGATGCAAGAGTTAAGAACCGATAGTTTCACGTTGGTGATCAAGTTTTACTCTTTAACTCTCGGTTGAATATTTTCTCGGGCAAGCTGAAGAGTCGTTGGTCTGTTCCATTCACCGTCGCTAAAGTTTTCCCTTACGGCACCATTGAGCTTTCTTAATAAAAATGGGACTAATTTTAAAGTGAATGGCCAGCGTGTGAAGCTGTACTTTGGTGAGGACATCTCTCATGAGATGATTCCATCCCTCACCACGTTTCCCTTGAATTAGTTCTGGGTCGAGTCAGGCTCGTGACTCGGTTAACAAAAACAAGCGCTTCTCGGGAGGCAACCCGTTGATCTAACCTTTACCGTTTTCATAATAAGTGTAGGGGGAGCCCCGTATGTGTTTTTTGTCTTGTTTCTTATAATGTGTAGGGATTAAATCTTCAAAGAGAACTTTTGATGACATTTGAAGAACCATGATCCCGTGTACCCGTCTTCCCGGTTCTCTCCTAAACTATCGTGATTCAATATTTCATATCTTATATTTCACACTGAAATCACTATAGTTGTCCTTTCCTTAGCAAGATTTAAACAACGTGCACAATGTCCTAAGTGTAGGGGAGTTTACTCCCACATGCTTAAACATTAAGGACAATGTTTATATCGAGTGTAGGGGGACTTCTATCAAAGTAGGTGGCCTTTTCCATGAATTTGTCCTCATTTTAACCGGAAAATTTGATTTTTCGACATTTTTCAAAATTTTTAATCTATATTGGCCTATTAGTCTAGTAGTATTTTCCTTCGTTTTCGTTATTTACTTTCTTTGTTAGAATAAATTTTTAATAAAGTGGTTTTTAATTTTTCAACGTCATGAATCTTTTGACTCAACCCGAGTTTACTTATCTAAGTTTACTCTAGCTAGTATCCTTAACGTGTTTAAGTCAAGTTTTGCTAGGCTTTTATATAGGGAACTTTAAAACGCGAAAGTCTTAACTCTCACGGGTTAAGAACAAGAACTTTTCGCAAGTTCCTATAATTGATCCTAGAGAGTCGTTTATCAAGGGAACTTTAAAATGCAAATTCTAAACATGAAAGAGTGTAAGAATTTGCAAGATCCTATAGATGACTTGAAAACCCAAAACTTTGATTTAATTGGCTAAGCATCTATGAGTCTCATTCCTTGAGATTTTAAATTGTGGAGAACGAGAGATGATAGAGTCAATTATAAGTTTGGTATTCTTTCGTGAATTTATGTGAGTTGATTATAAGCTTTTTCTCCCATCGCTTGTTAATAAATTTATTTGCAATAAATAAGGTTGTACGATTTGAAAAGTTACTTAGCTTCTAGCACAAGATCGTTTAAAAGTTGCTCGGTATTAATTAGAGTTCATAGCCAAGGCATAACTTATTGAAGCGGGATGCGAAGATTGGCGAGTCTGAAAAGGCCCTAACAAGGCATGAGGGCTACATTTTGTTGCTAACGATCCCAAGTGATGTGAAGAATCATTTATCAAAAATCAATATGAAGGATCGAGACACACGACGAAAAGCAAATACTCCCATAAAGATTATGGAGAAGTCTATCCAAAAAGGCCCTTCAAGGTATGAGGATAAATAGATCCAAGTCCTAAAAGGAGGCGGATCGTTGTATATCAAAATCAAAAATAAAGATTGGAGAAAAATAACGAAGTCGTGGTCCAAGTATGAACAATCTCTCAAAAAGTTCAAGTGAAGAAATTCCTATTATGAAGAGAAGACCATAATTTCATGAACGTCTCTCAAGATTTGAAGTATGAAGTCACTGCCAAATATCGGTCCGAGAAAGGTCTCAAATCCTGAAGCGAGTTATGCCAAGATATGAACTTTATGAGGTCCCGAGAAGCAGTTTTAAAAAATTTTGTCCTTTAGCTAACTATTGATTAAATCGTCCCACTTTATTTTCGGCCTAAATAAACTATCGCAATAAGTCAAACAATGTATCCTCGTGATCATTCAAGACAAAATTAAAATAAAAGAGATATACCTAGGAATAAGGGAGTCTAAGTAAATAATTGGGCCACATGAGTTCGTGTTAGTTTGCTAACTTATAATAGCAATGATCTTGTTTTTAAGCTTGGTATGGGGAACGTGAAACTTGAGGGTGATGAACATTCATGACAGCCAAAACCCCAATGTAAGTCTTTGATTTCTTTACTTGTTTTGTATATATTTCTATCTTTTTAATAAAGGCCAGGGTAGGTTATTTATGATGAAAAATGTAAACTGTGCTTTGAAATTAATGCCTTGCATGAGGGCATTACAATGGTCAAGTGTAGGGGATTTAATAAGTGTGAAAACACTTATCCTTTTACCACTTATTTCCAATATTAACAAGACCAAAACGTGTATTTTATGTCGTAAATGTCGGAATTATGCGTGGTTTGTGTTTTTATTGTGTTTCAGGATAAAAATATGAAAAAGGAAGAAAACATGGGCTATCACAGGCTTTTATCTAATAAAAAGACAAAAGACGAAGTCAAAAGATCAAGAGTGCAAAGAGAACGGAAGTCCAAGGCCTATTCTGAAGATTTATCGAAGAAAAAGTCTAAATACGGAAGTTTAATGAAGTCGAAGAACTAAAGTCTAATAGAAGAAGAAAATTATAAGAAAAGTTCAATTTATATCGACAAATACCGAGACGACATCGAGAAAGACAAAGAATTTAAATCGAGTCGAGACGAGAAGAAAGAAAGAAGGAAGCAACACATGCACTCCCCACCTCCTATATATACCCTCCTAATGACACATTAGGAGGGTGTTAGTTAATTTAGCTAGTTCATTTTTTTCTTTTTGTAGTTTTCATTTTCAGAGAGACAAAGTGTTTAACTTTCTCTCACTAGAATTTCATCTTTTCTTTCTTTCATGTTTAAGCTTTAATTCACTCTTGTGTTTTGGAATCATTAATCTACAAGTTCAAGTTAAGTTTTTCATCTTCAATCTTTTTCTACCTTTCTTGATTTTTACTTATTTTTTATTCGTGATAATCTTGATCTTGTTTCATCTTAATGTTTATGAGATCAAAAAGTTTATCTTTTGGTTTCTATCTAAGTTTTATACGGATTAAGCTTTGAGCTTATCATGCTTATTGGCTTATATTGTGTTTAGCTTATATACTTTTTAGTTTTCTTAAAAAGTTTCGTCTTTTTAAAGTGTTTTATAAAGTTTGCGTATTTAGTATTTCAAAAGTTGTCAAATTTGTGCTTATTGAGTTGGTTAAGTTTTTGTTAAGTGTTTTTGTTGGAAAAGTGCTTATTCGGGTATTAGCTTATTGTATTCCATCCGAATACCTTTTGTTTCTCCATCAGAAAAGCTTAGGGTTTACATATTGCGACGTACATTTCGATTCAGCTTGTGATCGCAATAAGCCTTAGGGTTTTACTTTGCGATCGATTATTCAGATAGTGTATTCCGATCACTTATTCTGATCGTTGGTTGCGATTGCTCCTGGCATCGTACATTGCGATCAGGTATAAGGGTTATTGCGACGAAACGCTGTCAAAATTTCATCAGCCATATTCTGACAGAATTTCTTATATTCCGATAGAATTATTCTGATACTTTTATATTCCGACAGGGTTGATTCCGATAGCTTTACTAATCATTATTCCGACAGAATTCATTTGCTACATTCCAATAGTTTTGTTTATGCTTATTCCGATGGTTCCATTTTTTATACATTCCGACAGTAACATTCTGATGGGATTCCGATGGATTTAAGTTTTTATTTTTACAAAGTTTTAAGTTTTGAATACACTTTTATGTTTTGAACTTTTTAATCATTTATTTTTAATTCGTAATTTTTAGTTTAATTTTCAAAGCTTTTATTTTTACTCAACGACATTTTCATATTTGCTTATAGTTTAAAATAGATAATCAACCCATTTTATTTTCCACCAAGAACGACTGAGTCGCACTTTTAACTAGTAATCAATTCGAAAAGATCGGTTCAACGAACTTTCATACTAGGTGAAAACCTTGTATTACCTTGCTATGTGGTGTGACGGCAAGGAGGTTATTCTTTGGTGATCTTACTTTAAGAACACTAGAGGGGGGGTGCTGAAATGGCGGTTGTATTCTTGACACGAAGCAATTCTTTTAATTCAGCCAAAGCCATATCCTCATCACGAATTGTCGCATGTAAATTTGAGATTTCCACCGACTTATGATTAAGGGTCTCAAACAAGGATTGAGTGTCAGTGGCCTCTAGTGTTCTTTCCACATTCTCATTTTCTATCGGCAATGATTTAGCAACTTTTTCACGTTTCCGACGTTGTTTTGAATGTTTATTAGATTGAAAAGCCTTTTTAACATTTTGAGCATCTATATTAACACCTTCGTGTGACGTTTCAAAAGTCTGTTGAATAAAAAAAATTCACATTCAATCGAAATACGATGTTTTTGAATAGCATCAAAAAGTTTTGAAAGAAAATTATAGGAATGTTTAAGCTTTAAAAATTCGTCAGATTTGTGACAATTACTATCTACCACATTATCCACAGATTCAACATTATGCACAATAGAATCATTATTAACATTATTATTCACACATACGGATACAATATCATGCGACATTACTTGCTTTAGAAGAAGAACAGTTTAGCAAAAAATTAGTTCCATTTCAACTAAACTGTTTTCATAGGCATCATCCATTTCATTGAAAACACGTTTAACTTCATTTAATTCCAAAACCAAATCTTGATCAATATTGCTAAAACACGCTTTAATATTTGCCAAAAATGGAATAATTTCGTGTAACACCCCCAAATTTATACAATTCAATACAGCGGAAGACTCGTTGGTGTTACGGGATAGCACATTACTCACATCATAGACAACGCCTAAAATTGCGTCGTTTAATAATAAAGCATTTCCATTCATAAATATCAAATTTACATAGGTCCCAAGTCATTGTATTTCATACAAGTTTTACAAAGCATTTGAATGGAAATTATTTTTTAAGTGCGGGCCATGAATTCTTGTTGTCTTCCCGAGAATTACCTTCAAGTACCTGAGACAAAACATGTTAAAAGAAAAGGTCAGCGATAACGCCGAGTGGATTCATAGAGTTTAATAAAATCCATCAATATAACATCGGTATAAAAATATTACCGAAAATCATTTTGTACAAATCATTGTAATAAGCCATAAAATAGCCAAATTCATATTATTCAAATCCTTATCAAAAATCATAATATAGGCTTTCTCCTTCAAAATCATTATACGAACCATTGTCGTTAAAAACATCATACAATACGTTTTATAACGTTTTATAGATTAAATAAAAACCGTTATATGAATATGGTTATATAAAACCAAAACACGAACATAATATCAATGATAAGACCCTGTATTGCTAGTCAGGCAATGTATCGTAATTCAATGCATAAAGCAGTATTTCGTTAATTGGATTATTATAAGCCTCATGACATTGTTACCTTACTACAACAAACAACGGGTAGCTAACCCGACAATCATTTGCCCATCTAATTAGCGTGTCGTCACAATAATCACGCTTGTGTAAATCTTCTCATACATAAATTCGCTTACCAATCAATGTGGCACGACGGGGATCAACCGTCAAGGCGCGAACTGGGGTGATTGTCCCCAAATAGTACTATTATATGCATAAGCGTCTACCAAATCCCGGTAGTTCACAATTCATGCTAATGGGACTTTTAGTGACATAACCTAACTTTAATAATCCATTTCATTTCATCTATCGGGTCATTTAATGATTCATCGGGTCATACAATCATTCGGGTCCAAGTCAATAAACAAACATTCGGGACAACTAGTATCCTATTTTATAAAAACTAACATGTTATCTCCCTCGTGGGTTTATAAAACATTTCATAAAAACATTTAAAAGAGTGTGAGGCTATGAACTCACGTTGATGTGGGAAAGCAGGTTATCGGCAATTCGGATGTACGGTACGTGCTTCAATCACAGAAACCTAGTCAAATAATACTCGTCTTGGACTTTTTTCCAATGACTTTATAAAAATAACAAATATACATATGATGATGATCAAGTGGGTTTATATATTCTTATTTACTCATTTTAGTGTTTATGTATTGGTAACTTTTATACTAGTTTACTAGTTTTACTTATTTACATGTTTTAGGTCCAATAAGCCTATTATAAGTTCATTAACTAGTATTAATCCATTTTATACTTGTATTATCAGTATTTATAATTTACATGTTGAGCCCAAATGGGTTAAGCTCAATAAGTAATTTTTATAAGTGTTTAACTTATTTAGTTAAATTATTAGTCCAAATATGCTAACTTAGCTCGTTAATGTCCGTATGTCATATATTTCGGGTTATATCGGTTTTTACTTGTATTAGGTACTTGTACATCAGTATATGAATTTTAAAAACTTTACATTAGACGGGTTTGATCGTCTAAGTTTTAATTGGCGAAAAACGTTAATTTTACGGTAATAGCCGAAAAAGTCGTAAAAATCATGTTTATAGTTTTTATAACTTATAAATCTTATTCAACTACCATTTTTATAAAGTGTCCATTTATTTAACCTTATACATATTTATATAAATTAAATTTATAAGTTAGTGGGTTTTAATTCACATTTTATATTATATTAATTGGAGTGCTTATATAATAATATTAAACATTAATTCTTCAAAATCTGATTTTTAGTTTCATCTTCACCATTTTTATCATATCTTGAGTTCTATAAGGGGATAGAAGCTCATTTTTGGATGGAATAAACTTCATATTATGTGCTACAAATAAGTTAGTTATAGCTACTGCTCATTCCATTCTAACTATCCTTAACAGTCCCTACAAAACAGACTATTCAGATTGGTACACTAATCTTGCTTTGATCATATCTCACTCATTTTGATGATTCCATTGCATGGCCAACTCTCACATGTGTATGACATCTAACACTTACTGTAAATGGATTCCACCATGCAATTTTATCAGTTCATAACTTGGTTACTTACTGTTTTTATACAGCCAACATTTTAAGTAAGATTTTAGCATTATTTCTTATGGTTTTTCATCTTTTTAATCATATTTATCTAATCTATCAACACCAAATCCCCACATAATATTTTTAATCATCATTCATCATCATATACATATACATAAATAAAGAAAATACAAGATTACATAATCAAAATAACAAGAGGATAGGAAGAACAATCTTTATACCACCATTAGTGATGAAAAGATGAGGTTTTTGATGAACAAGACTTGGTTCTTGTTATCAAATCTTCAACTTTAGCAAGGAAACTTCTTGGGTCCTTTGGATAGATGAACACCTCCATGAATTCAGCCCTTTAACCTCATGAAAACTCCTTTTCATAGGTTAAGATCACCTCCAATCTTCATATCTTCAAAGGTTCTTCAACATATGTGTGAATAACACATGATTTTGTGGTAAAAATTGATCAAAGAGGGGTGTTTGATGATGGTTTGGACGGCATGGATGAGTGAGAGAGAGAGAGAGTTGTGAGTTTTTGGTGGTATTGCATGTGTAAAATGAAGAAATGGTTTGGAGTGAGTGGTTTTGGTGGTGTAATAGCTTACTTGTTAAGCTAGTTACAAGTGTATAAGCTTCCTTGTGAAGCTTTGACACCTCATGGGTGTTGTAGCTAAGTGTTAAACCGTCCCATGTGTGGGGGTGGGGCAAAACTTGTTTTTGTCTCATCCCCAATTATTTACGGGTACTCCTCAATTCTAGTTTCCTCGATTTACGTGCCCTCGGGTCGTTTTACGAAAAACATTTTTATAAATTATGAATCAACGGCACAAAACGAATCTAATAAAAATTGTCTCATCAAAAACAGAGTTCAAAAACGTAAATACTTAATCCTAAGGTTTCCGTTTTAGTCGTAAAGGACGTTAAATTATTCACGTAAGTCCTAATCTCTTCTCGTAAATTTGTGATTATGAACTAACTCAAATTTAAAATCCCAAAATAATATTCACGGATAAATTTATTTTCAGAAATGTCGGACTGCCACCAAAAATGGTGTATTTAAACGTAAGCACGTAACGTAGAATCCTCCGGTTTAAACGTAGTCGATGCTACTTCAAGACGTAAATCCAAATTTCTTCCCTAAAATAAGTGAGTTCATAATATAACATTAAAATAATGTTTTTAAATAATATTCTAGAATAAAATATCAACCATAAATTGACGGATTGTCACAGCATTTACCCTTAAACAGGATCTTTGTCCTCAAAGATCATCTTATCTTACTACTCGCTTCTTATAGACTTAAAGCCATGTGGGTATTTCCTCCACATTCAGTATTTTCTCACAAGTGTAATTCATTACAATACGCGAGTTTCATCAAACATAACTACGGGAATAAGATCAGGCTTAATGTTGACTTAGTTTCTCTATCCATGATGTTCACGGGTTTTTGATGAATGCAACTTTTCACCGATCTAAACTTTATCAAGAAGAATTCAGATATTCACTTGGTAGATATTTATCAAGTTCGATTTACGAAACATAATTCACGCAGTCCTTAAAGTCCTAGGGTAGATCCAGCTTATATGCCTTTCAAACCAACTCTTTATATTATCTCAATGGTCCCATATAACGGGGACTTAATTCGCATGATCTTTCAGATCATCAATTCATATCTCCATGGTTAAAATTTTTGGCATAACTTCGCTACCCATTCGGCACTTCAAGATCTACACTTCATATTCACATAACCTCCTGCCCACTACCGACAGTCAATAATCAGATCCTAAATTCAACAATCATTTCAGGTCTCGCGGGTCGGGTATCTTGTAAGGTTAGGTTCGCCATCATAGAAAACCTTAAACCTAAAAGACATGTCCAACTCACAATGGGTGTATGCCGGGTGTGTTCATCCCAACTCATGCTTACAGATGCTCTAATATATATCCTCACAAGATTCGATCTCGATCCTAATACGATATTTTCAATGACAATCTCTCCAAAGGAAAAAGATTATACGGTTCATTACCAAAGGTTAATCATTCATACATAAAACAACACTTATAGTATTTTGTATCGTTACTTTACCTCATCCCTTCGATTTGGGTGGTACACAATATTCTCATCAAGATTCGTTCTCAATGACTTCTGAGCAAATCTCTAGAAATTCGATGCGAAGCGAGGATCTTGATAGAGATGATCGATACAGGCACACCATGTTTACATAACTCCTTTAAATACAAAAGAGTCAATTTCTCCATCAAGAACCTATCATTAACAGGAATGATATTAGCAGATTTGGTCAGTTTGTCGAAGATGACCCAAATCGAATCAAATTCAGATGATGACCTTTGCAATCGTTAGATGTTTACTAATGTGTGAGGCGATGTCTGCCTTCATAATTTGCCATTAGTATAACTTCTTCAGATAAAGATACATTAGATCAGGATTGATGTAAATAGAATACTTAAACTTATAAGATTCCAACATAACTAAATTTCAAAATCTCTATATTTAGGCAACCACAAGTGGTCTTTAAAATCATTTAACGCTATCGGCTTCTCAATTCTAATGGTTCACATTAGCCGCGAACCCCTTTTTATTATCTATATTATCCTTCTTATAAGCATTGTTTATTTTATATTGTTTGGCAATTTATTTTGCATAGTCATTATTAGGGAACACATCCTAATTGGTTCTTTATCTTTCCTGATGAAATAATTATCATGTCCATAATTTACTCAGAAATTCTTTCTTCATATTTTCTAAGTTTTAGTTTCGTCTCAATTATCGTTTTTATTAGTTTTGCTCAATCCGACGTCTAAAGCGTCAATAATTATTACAAGTAATTAGATGTTAAATATTTAATTTTTATGAAACGTAAATGTAAAAAATTTAAATTTCTTAGTTCGACCAATTATATAAAAATGTTCAAAATAAATTTTATTTTTAATTAACACGATTTTTGTTAATTTATCGAAATTTTTTGAAAAATCTTTGTTTATACTGTAGTCAAAATTTTCTTAGTTGAAAGCAAAAATTGTTATTTCAAATTTCAAGTCATGGTTTAAATGGTTTCCTCAATCCCTCTTAGGTTGTCTTGAGGTATACACGAACATTTAACCCTAAACAGGAGTTTAGTTAAATGTTCTGGGTATAAGGGAATAATCCCTCAAAAGTTTTTTTCGATAAAACATTTGTCAAAACACATTTGCACTCTCTTTTTGGTAAAACCCAAAGTGTAACACCCCCAAATTTATACAACTCAATACAGCGGAAGACTAGTTGGTGTTACGGGTTAGCACATTACTCACATCATAGACAACGCATAAAAATCGCGTCGTTTATTAATAAAGCATTTCCATTCATAAATATCAAAGTTACATAGGTCCCAAGTCATATTATTTCATACAAGGTTTTACAAAGTATTTAAATGGAAAATATTGTTTAAGTGCGGGCCATGAATTCTTGTCGTCTTCCCGAGAATTACCTTCAAGTACCTGAGATAAAACATGTTAAAAGAAAAGGTCAGCGACAACGCCGAGTGAATTCATAGAGTTTAATAAAATCCATCAATATAATATCAGTATAAAATTATTACTGAAAATCATTTTGTACAAATCATTTTATTAGGCCATAAAATAGCCAAAGTCATTTTTATACAAATCCTTATCAAAAATCATAATATAGGCATTTGCCTTAAAAATCATTATACGAGCCAATGTCGTAAAAACGTCATACAATACCTCTTATGACGTTGTATAAAATCAAATAAAAAACGTTATATGAATATGGTTATGAAAACCAAAACACAAACATAATATCAATAGTATGACCCTGTATTGCTAGTCAGGCAATACATCGTAATTCGGAGCGTCTAGTAATATTTTGGTGATTGGATTATTATAAGCCGCATGACATTGTTACCTTACTAAAACCAAAACGGGTAGCTAACCCGATACCAATTTTGCCCATCTAAAGTAGCGTGTCGTCACAAAGGTCACGCTATGGAAGTCTTCTCATACATAAATTCGCTTACCAATCAATGTGGCACGACGGGGATCAACCGTCAAGGCACGAACTGGGGTGATCGTCCCCAAATAGTACTATTAAATGCATAAGCGTCTACCAACTCCCGGTAGTTCACAATTCATGCTAATGGGACTTTTAGTGACATAACCTAACTTTAATAATCCATTTTAATTCATCTATCAGGTCCATTAATCATTTATCGGGTCATACAATTGGGTCATTCAATCATTCGGGTCCAAAATCAATAAACAAACAATCGGGACAAATGGTGTCCTATTTTATAAAAACTAACATGTTATCTCCCTCGCGGGTTTATAAAACATTTATAAAAACATTTAAAAGAGTGCGAGGCTATGAACTCACGTTGATGTGGGAAGGCGGGTTATCGGCAATTCGGACGTACGGTACATGCTTCAATCACGGAAACCTAGACAAATAATAATCGGTCTTCGACGTTTGTCCAATGACTTTATAAAAATAACAATTATGTATACATATGATGATTTTATATATATGATGATCAAGTGGGTTTACATATCCTCATTTACTCATTTTCGTGTTATGTGTCGATAACTTTTATACTAGTTTTCCTCGTTTTACCTATTTACGTGTTTTGGGTCCAATAAGCCTATTATAAGTTTATTAACTTGTATTAATCCATTTCATACTTATATTATCAGTATTTAAACTTTCAAGTTGGGCCCAAATGGGTTAAGCCCAATAAGTTCTTTTTATGAGTGTTTCTCTTATTTAGTCCAATTATTAGCCCAAGTATTAGTCCAATATGTTTACTTAGCTCGTTAATGTCCGTATGCCCTATAGTTCGGGTTTTATTGGTTTTTACTTGTTATACATGTCTATATATCAGTATATAAGTTTTATAAAGTTTTTATTAGACGGGTCCAACCATCTAAGTTTTATTTAACAAAAACGTTAATTTTTACGGTATTAGCCGAAAAAGTCGTAAAAACAATGTTTATAGTTTTATAACTTATAAGTATTATTTCACTACCATTTATATAAGTTATTCATTCATTTACCCTTTTACATATTTATATAAATAAGTTTTATAAGTTAGTGGGTTTTAATTTATATTTATACTATTAAATTTTGAGTGCTTATATAATAGTATTATTCTTTAATTTCCAAAAATCTGATTTTTATCTTCACTTTCACCAAAACTGCCATATCTTGAGTTCTATATGGAGATAGAAGCTCAACTTTTTATCACATAAACTACATGATATGTGATACATTTAACTCTCCTATAGCTACTGTTGAATCATCTTCTAAATATTTTCTAAAAATCGTCCAAAACAGTAACCTCAGATTTATACCCTAAACTTGTTTTGATCATATCTCACTCATTACTTTGATTCCATTGCATGGCCAACTCTCACATGTGTACAAGACTCATAGCTTACTGTAAATCCATTCTACTTCATCATTTTATCAGTCCATGACCTGTTTCTTTACTGTTTTATACAGCCATGTAAATTAAGCATGATTTTAACCTTGTTTCTTATAGTTTTTCACCACTTTAATCATATTTATCAACAACAAATCCCCACATAACATTTTTATCATCATATAATCATCATATACATATACAATAGGAAATAAAATACATGTTTACATAATCAAAATAACAAGAAGATGAGGAGGACAATCTTTATACCACCAACTTGATGTAGGTTATGAGTTTGACATGGTTTTGGATGGAGAAACTTATGATGCACCAAGACCACCTTCATGACCACCATTCTTCATAGAAAACTTGTGGAAAATCAGCCTCAAGACACCATGAAAACTCCTCCTTGGATGTTATAAACACCACCAATCAATAGGGTTTCAAAGGGGCTTCAACATATGTAGAAACAACATAAGGTTTATGGTTAAATTTAGATCAAATGATGGTTATGGATGGTGAAGGGGACGGCCAAAAATGGAGTCAAGAGTGAGAGAGAAAGTTTGTAGCTTGTTTGCATGTAAGAAATGAGAAGTGGTTTCTAGCTTAGATGTTTTTGTGTTGGATGGTAAGCTTAAGTTGTAAGCAAAGGACATGTGTAAGTTTTTAACTTAGAAAATTGCCACCAAATTGGTGTGTTGTACACAAGGTTGCCGTCCCATTTAAGCTAGTGGGGTGGGACAATGTATTTTGTCCCATCTCACTAGTTTACGGGTATTCCTCGATTCTAGTTTTCTCAATTCGCGTGCCCTTGGGTCGTTTTACGAAAAACGTTTTTATAAATTATGAATCAACGTCACAAAACGAATCCAATAAAAATTGTCTCATCAAAAACGGAGTTCGAAAACGTAAATACGTAATCCTAGGGTTTCCGGTTTAGTCGTAAAGGACGTTAAAATAAAATCGTAAGTCCTAATCTCTTCTCGTAAATTTGTGAGTTTATGAACCAACACAAATTTAAAACTCCAAAATAATATTCACGGATAAATTTATTTTCTGAAATGTCGGACTGTCACCAAAGACGGTGTATGTAAACGTAAGCACGTAACGTTGAATCCTCCGGTTTAGACGTAGTCGACGCTACTCCAAGACGTAAATCCAAATTTCTTCCCAAAAATAAGTGAGTTCATATTGTAACATTAAAATAATATTTGAGAATAAAATATCAATAGTAAATTGACGGATTGTCACAGCATTTACCCCTAAAAAGGTTCTTTGTCCTCAAAGATCATCTTACCTTACTACTCGCTTCTTATAGAGTTAAAGCCATGTGGGTATTTCCTCCACACTCGGTCTTTTCTCACAAGTGTAATTCATTACAATACGCGAGTTTCAGCAAACATAACTACGGGAATAAGATCAGGCTTAATGTTGACTTACTTTCTCTATCCATGATGTTCACGGGTTTTTGATGAATGCAACTTTTCGCCGATCTAAGCTCTACTAAGAATAATCAGATTCTCGCTTGATAGATATTCCATCAAGTTCGATTTACGAAACAAAATTCACGCATTCCTTGAAGTCCTAGGGTAGATCCAGCTTATATGCCTTTCAATCCCAACTTTTACATCATCTCAATGGTCCCATACAACGGGGACTTATATCCCATGATTTGTCAGATCATAAATTCATTTTCCAAGGTTAAAAATTGTGGCATAACTTCGCTACCCATTTGGCACTTCGAGATCTACATTTCACATTCACATAACCTCTTGCCCACTATCGGCAGTTAGTAATCAGATCCTAATTTCAACAATCATTTCAGATCTCGTGGGTCGGTATTTTGCAAGGATAGGTTAGCCATCATAGGAAACCTTAAACCTAAGAGACATGTCCAACTCACAGTGGGTGTATGTCAGATGTCTTTATCTCAACTCCTGCTTACAGATGTTCTAATATTTAGATTCTAACAAGATTCGATCTCAATCCTAATACGATGATTATCATTGATAATCTCTCCAAAGAAAAACGATTATACGGTCTATTACCAAAGGTCAATCATTCAAACATAAAACAGCACTTATATTACCTTGTATCGTTACTTTACCTTGTCCCTTCGATTTGGGGTGGTACATAGTACTCTCATCAAGGTTCGTTCTCAATGATTTCTGAGCAAATTTCTAGAAATTCGATGCGAAGCGAGGATCTTGATAAAGATGTTCGATACAGGCACACTATGTTTACATAACTCTTTTGCATTTATCATTAACGGGAATGATATTAGCAGATTTGGTCAGTCTGTCGACGATGACCCAAATCGAATAAAATTCAGATGATGACCTTTGCAATAGCTAGACGTTTACTAATGTATGAGGCGATGTCTGCCTTCATAATTGTCATCAGTACATCTTTTTCAGACAAAGATACTTCTAGTCATAAATGACATAAATAGAATACTTATACTTACAAATTCCAACATAACTATATCTCACAATTTCCATATTTAGACAATCACAAGTGGTCTTTTATACATTTTAACGCCATTGGCTTCTCTATTTTAATGGTTCACATTAGCCGTGAAACCTTTCACTGTTTATATTATCCATTTTACAAACATTGTTTATTTATTTATTTATTTTTTTTTCGTTCAGCAATTTATTTTGCACCTTCATTATTAAGGAACATGTCCTAACTGGTTCTTTATCTTCTTTTTATATAATATGTCAGTATCTATATTCACCTTTCCTAGATGGAATAATTATCATGTCCGTATTTATTCAAAATTTCTTTCTTCATATCTCCTATGTTTTAGTTTCGTCTTTACTATTATCTTTATCTGTTTTACTCAATCCGGCGTTTTAAAGCGTCGATAATTATTACAAGTAATCAAATAATAATTAGTTAATTTTTATGAGACGTAAACGTAAATTTTTTTTTTTAAATTTCTTAGTTCGACCAATTATATAAAATGTTCATAAATAAATTTGAATTTAACTAACAAGATTTTTGTTGATTTATCGAAAATAATTAATAAGATTCGTAAATGTTCGAAAAACCTTTGCTTATACTTTGGTCAAAGTTTTCTTAGTTGAAAAGCAAAAATTGTCGTTTTAAGTTTTCAGGTTATGGTATAAATGGTTTTACTCAATCCTTCTTAAGTTGTCTTAAGGTATGCAAAAACATTTACCCCTAAACAGAAGTTTAGTTAAATGTTTTGGTTATAAGGGAATAATCCCTCAAAAGTTCTTTGTTAAAAAATTTGTCAAAATATGTTTGCACTTTCTTTTTAGTATAACTCAAAGTTCTAAATGACTTCTAAATTTTGAAGAGTCAATTTATATTCCATTATCTATTACTCACACGGTCAATTAATATAAAGGATTTAGTCTTTAATCACATGTTAAATATTTAAGATACAGGTTTTTATCGTTCGGCCAATTCAGGGCAATCTATAAATAATTATTAAGTCATCCTTATTCTTATAAATAAATAAGTGGTCCTTAATGATCACGAGCATGAATTTATCAAATTACAGCCTACACACGTGATTCACCAAATTTATGAATACTACATGTGCATCGATCAATCCAAACGACATCACGTGAAACTCATAATGTTCATTACAAGTACCGGATGTAGTGATTGGAATACATAATCTTTTTCGCGGACGCGACGTTGATGATAACCATGTCGTGAGTCAAATCTTTAAAACATACACTTAGAACCTTGTAAATGATCGAACAAATCTTCCATTTCGAGTTATGGATATTGTTTTCGATTGTCAATTTACTCAGTCACAGTAATCTATAAATATAAGGAATGATAACACCATAGCTCTTCATGATGACAGGCTTGGTATAATAAAATCTTTCTCCGACAACTCACTCAGTTGTACGGTAATTCCTTAAATTCAGATGGTGCTGACGTACAGTGCACAAGCCACAGGTGCAGCACCGGGAATAAAATAAAATACCAAATTCAACTTGCCTTAATGGCGAAAGTTTAGGTAATTCACCAATAAATACCTCCTAAAGTTTCAGAGAACAAAAACATCTTTTAATAAATTCATAATAGGTTCTTCTAGATTACAATATCTATGACTAATTCACAACCATCCACGGTATAATTTCAAGTCTAAATGTAGGATAAAATCATCCATCAAGAATTATTTAGATCACTTTTGATAATCAACATCTTATCATTTAGGGGAATTCTACTCGAGTTCCCATTAATTAAGACAATGTCGTCATGTCATAATCAATCAATTCATTCTACTGGCACTATCAACTTTTCAGCTTCATTGTCGTTGATAAGATGTGAACTTCTCAAAAGACTAATAATAATTCATAATCCTTCACGAATTCCAGGATATATGGAGATATAACTAACCTTAAAAGAGTAAGGTCAACGCATAATCTACACGAGAGAATTTCAAATCAGGTACAGACGAAAACATTTAACGAATATGAATATATCCCATGTTTTCATAATTTGAGTACGCATTCGAAAGCTCCTCGGATCGTTACCCAGGTCATTCAAATGAAATCAAATCAAAAGAAATGATAGGAACGTCGATACATCCAGTCGGGTGTCAACACTCGGCAATCAGATACTTTTCCTAAGAATCTTACTACGAGAGAATTGGACAAGAAAGAATTGTCAAATAAGACAAATTCCACAGATGAGTAAATTCGACTCAGAAGAATAGATGCTACAGGCACATTTGTAGGTGTCCCTAACATTATGTCCTTATTTTTCACTTCTTGCAGATCTCATAAATTTTAATCTTTCACAAGTTCAAAGAAAATTTAGTGTTTATTAATCAGTTTTACGGTGACTACTAATCAGTCTTGCATAGTCCATTCCAAATTGTATGTAGGCGCGCAACTATATACAATTTCAAGATTAACGATGCAATACTCAGTTCGTCAAAATTTTATCATCCATGTTTATAATAAAAACATTTTCATGCTTAATTCTTAAATAAGAATCAAAATAAATTTACAAAGATTTTCCTTGTTATGAAAACAATTAAGTTCTCCAAGATGTTTTATAAACAACTTCATTTCGATAACAATCACTTATAAATCTCACTTTGAATAATCCTTATAGTGATGAAAATTAAATTTTCTCAAAAGATACCGTTTTAACTTTATAAAAACAATGAGTGATCTGCAAAAAGAGTGATGAAAGCTTGTTCGCCAAGAATTAACTACGATATGATAGGAAATGAGCTTAGCCAAATAAATCATGAGGTTCATGATCTCGATGGCACTCAAAAGAATAATTCACAACGTAACTCGATTCAAGATGAGTACTTGTTCAATGGTTGCATCACTAATGCGAACACTAGGATGAAGCAAGAAAAGATAGATAACATCGATACATGTAGAATTTAGCAATCAAAGGTAGTCTTTTTATTAATCACAAACAAGTCAAAATTGTACCGTAACACATTACGTGTCACTATGTCATACAATTCTCAGAACTCATCCTACCAACTGATATCTCAGTTAAGTTAGGGATTCTTAAAAGATACCACAATGAATACTAATCTACAAGAGTCATGGGGGTTCCACCTGTCCCGGAAGATCCATCGGTCCCAATTCAGAAGAAGATTTCTTCAATTTATTTCTTGGACACTGGGCATCCTCGTCAGTGGACAATGGCCTAGGAACAGCCCTTAACACAAACTAACAATCAATTAAAACCTTATAATTCAATCACAGGACTTAGCGACTTCTATTAACAATCTCATATTCCATACAGGTTAAATTTTACTTCATTCAAGTTTCAATCAACTTATACTCAATTCGATATCCTAGTTCATTCTTCAATACTTTCAATCTTATTATTCGGCCTTGTAAAGGAAATAAAAGCTCAATATGATCAACACTTAATTTCCAATCCTATAACTCCTTTATCAATAATTATCAAATGAGTCACTAGTATGAAATGACTCATACATTCAATTATACTTCTCGGAAAGGTATTAGTGGCATGAGGCTTTTGGGTAATGGTTCCAATGACAGCCTCAAGTGCAACATTCACCCTTTCGATTTCAATTTAAGAATTGGATGACAACGAATCAGATGACATCTTTCTAGGTGGTAACGTTTTGTCAAACTCTACTCTATAAGAAAAGATCGTCATGATATCGATATCAGTTTTAATCTCGCCAATTCTTTTTCAATATCACAATCAACTAATATCTACATTTCTACGAATATCAACCATTTGTTGGGATCATAGATATCCACAACTTGGTTTAGATCTAGGATAGCTAGAATTCCTACGAGAATAGCTTCGATTAATTTACTAGGGGAATTAGGGTTACTTGTGACAATCTACGTCGTATAAATACCTCGTATAAAAATCAAATTAATCATCAAACAATCATGTAATAAAATTACATCGTATATATATAATCCAAGTTATATATATATATATAAATAACACTTCTCAGTCTTGGCCTTGTCGGTAACTCGGGAATTCTTCGGCACCGTAATAGTCAAAAGATTTTTAGACATTTTTAGAAAAATGTTTATAGTTAAAAGATTTTGAAAAGTTTTATTCAAAACCTTGGTTTTAAAAATCTTTCGTTCTCTATAACGAGAGCTCTGATACCAGACTGTAACACACCCAAATTTATACAACTCAATACAGCGGAAGACTAGTTGGTGTTACGGGTTAGCACATTACTCACATCATAGACAACGCATAAAAATCGTGTCGTTTATTAATAAATCATTTCCATTCATAAATATCAAAGTTACATAGGTCCCAAGTCATATTATTTCATACAAGGTTTTACAAAGTATTTGAATGGAAAATATTGTTTAAGTGCGGGCCATGAATTCTTGTTGTCTTCCCGAGAATTACCTTCAAGTACCTGAGATAAAACATGTTAAAAGAAAAGGTCAGCGATAACGCCGAGTGAATTCATAGAGTTTAATAAAATCCATCAATATAATATCAGTATAAAATTATTACTGAAAATCATTTTGTACAAATCATTTTATTAGGCCATAAAATAGCCAAAGTCATTTTTATACAAATCCTTATCGAAAATCATAAAATAGGCATTTGCCTTAAAAATCATTATACGAGCCAATGTCGTAAAAACGTCATACAATACGTCATATGACGTTGTATAAAATCAAATAAAAACCGTTATATGAATATGGTTATGAAAACCAAAACACAAACATAATATCAATAGTATGACCCTGTATTGCTAGTCAGGCAATACATCGTAATTCGGAGCGTCTAGTAATATTTTGGTGATTGGATTATTATAAGCCACATGACATTGTTACCTTACTAAAACCAAAACGGGTAGCTAACCCGATACCAATTTTGCCCATCTAAAGTAGCGTGTCGTCACAAAGGTCACGCTATGGAAGTCTTCTCATACATAAATTCGCTTACCAATCAATGTGGCACGACGGGGATCAACCGTCAAGGCGCGAACTGGGGTGATCGTCCCCAAATAGTACTATTAAATGCATAAGCGTCTACCAACTCCCGGTAGTTCACAATTCATGCTAATGGGACTTTTAGTGACTTAACCTAACTTTAATAATCCATTTTAATTCATCTATCGGGTCCATTAATCATTTATCGGGTCATTCAATCATTCGGGTCCAAAATAAATAAACAAACAATCGGGACAAATGGTGTCCTATTTTATAAAAACTAACATGTTATCTCCCTCGCGGGTTTATAAAACATTTATAAAAACATTTAAAAGAGTGCGAGGCTATGAACTCACGTTGATGTGGGAAGGCGGGTTATCGGCAATTCGGACGTACGGTACGTGCTTCAATCACGGAAACCTAGACAAATAATAATCGGTCTTAGACGTTTTTCCAACGACTTTGTAAAAATAACAATTATGTATACATATGATGATTTTATATATATGATGATCAAGTGGGTTTACATATCCTCATATACTCATTTTCGTGTTATGTGTCGATAACTTTTATACTAGTTTTCCTTGTTTTACCTATTTACGTGTTTTAGGTCCAATAAGCCTATTATAAGTTTATTAACTTGTATTAATCCATTTCATACTTATATTATCAGTATTTAAACTTTCAAGTTGGGCCCAAATGGGTTAAGCCCAATAAGTTCTTTTTATGAGTGTTTATCTTATTTAGTCCAATTATTAGCCCAAGTATTAGTCCAATATGTTTACTTAGCTCGTTAATGTCTGTATGCCCTATAGTTCGGGTTTTATTGGTTTTTACTTGTTATACATGTCTATATATCAGTATATAAGTTTTATAAAGTTTTCATTAGACGGGTCCAACCATCTAAGTTTTATTTAACAAAAACGTTAATTTTTACGGTATTAGCCGAAAAAGTCGTAAAAACAATGTTTATAGTTTTATAACTTATAAGTATTATTTCACTACCATTTATATAAGTTATTCATTCATTTACCCTTTTACATATTTATATAAATAAGTTTTATAAGTTAGTGGGTTTTAATTTATATTTATACTATTAAATTTTGAGTGCTTATATAATAGTATTATTCTTTAATTTCCAAAAATCTGATTTTTATCTTCACTTTCACCAAAACTGCCATATCTTGAGTTCTATACGGAGATAGAAGCTAAAATTTTTATCACATAAACTACATGATATGTGCTACATGTAACTCTACTATAGCTACTGTTGAATCATCTTCTAAATATTTTCTAAAAATCGTCCAAAACAGTAACCTCAGATTTATACCCTAAACTTGTTTTGATCATATCTCACTCATTACTTTGATTCCATTGCATGGCCAACTCTCACATGTGTACAAGACTCATAGCTTACTGTAAATCCATTCTAATTCATCATTTTATCAGTCCATGACCTGTTTCTTTACTGTTTTATACAGCCATGTAAATTAAGCGTGATTTTAACCTTGTTTCTTATAGTTTTTCACCACTTTAATCATATTTATCAACAACAAATCCCCACATAACATTTTTATCATCATATAATCATCATATACATATACAATAGGAAATAAATTACATGTTTACATAATCAAAATAACAAGAAGATGAGGAGGACAATCTTTATACCACCAACTTGATGTAGGTTATGAGTTTGACATGGTTTTGGATGGAGAAACTTATGATGCACCAAGACCACCTTCATGACCACCATTCTTCATAGAAACCTTGTGGAAAATCAGCCTCAAGACACCATGAAAACTCCTCCTTGGGTGTTATAAACACCACCAATCAATAGGGTTTCAAAGGGGCTTCAACATATGTAGAAACAACATAAGGTTTATGGTTAAATTTAGATCAAATGATGGTTAAGGATGGTGAAGGGGACGGCCAAAATGGAGTCAAGAGTGAGAGAGAAAGTTTGTAGCTTGTTTGCATGTAAGAAATGAGAAGTGGTTTCTAGCTTAGATGGTTTTGTGTTGGATGGTAAGCTTAAGTTGTAAGCAAAGGACATGTGTAAGTTTTTAACTTAGAAAATTGCCACCAAATTGATGTGTTGTACACAAGGTTGCCGTCCCATTTAAGCTAGTGGGGTGGGACAATGTATTTTGTCCCATCTCACTAGTTTACGGGTATTCCTCGATTCTAGTTTTCTCAATTCGCGTGCCCTCGGGTCGTTTTACGAAAAACGTTTTTATAAATTATGAATCAACGTCACAAAACGAATCCAACAAAAATTGTCTCATCAAAAACGGAGTTCGAAAACGTAAATACGTAATCCTAGGGTTTCCGGTTTAGTCGTAAAGGACGTTAAAATAAGATCGTAAGTCCTAATCTCTTCTCGTAAATTTGTGAGTTTATGAACCAACACAAATTTAAAACTCCATAATAATATTCACGGATAAATTTATTTTCTGAAATGTCGGACTGTCACCAAAGACGGTGTATGTAAACGTAAGCACGTAACGTTGAATCCTCCGGTTTAGACGTAGTCGACGCTACTCCAAGACGTAAATCCAAATTTTTTCCCAAAAATATGTGAGTTCATATTGTAACATTAAAATAATATTTTCAAATAATATTTCAGAATAAAATATCAATCGTAAATTGACGGATTGTCACACAAAGTCTTAAAAGGGATCTAAATTTTTGAAGAGTCAATATAGATTCCATTATCTTATTAATCACACGGTCAAATAATGTAAAGGATTAAGTCTTTAATCACATGTTAAATACTCAAGGTACAAGTTTTCATTGTTCGGCCAATTTAGGGCAGTCTATAAATAATTATTAACTAATTCTTATTCTTATAAACAAACAAATAGTCCTTAATGATCACAAGCATGAATTTATCAATCCAAATGACATCACGTGAAACTCGTAATGTTCATTACAAGTTCGGGATGTAGTGATTGGAATAGATAATCTTTTTCACGGACGCGAAGTTGATGATAACCATGCCATGGACAAATCTTTAGAACATACGCTAGAACCTTGTAAATGATCGAACAAATCTATCATCTTGGGTAGTGGATATAGATTTTGATCATCAATTTACCTAGTTCATGGTAATTCAACAAATATAAGGAATGATAACACCATAGCTCTTCATGATGACGAGCTTGGTAGAATAAAAGTCTTCTCATACAACTCTCTCAGTTGTAGGGTAATTCCTTTAATTCAGATGGTGCTGACGTATAGTGCACAATCCACAGGTGCAGCACCGGGAATATAATCAATACCAATTTCAACTTGCCTTAATGACGAAAGTCTAGGTCATTCACCAGCAAATACCTCCTAAAGTTTCAGATAACAGAAACATCTTTTAATAAACTCACCTTAAGTTCTTTCTAGATTACAAGATCTATGATTAGTTTATAATCATTTATGGTATAATTTCAAGTCTAAATGCAGGATATGGTCACCCATCAAGAGTTATTTAGATCACTTTTGATAATCAACATCTTATCATTTTAGGGGATTTCTACACGAGTTCCCATCAATTAAGACAATGTCGTCATGTCATAATCAATCAATCCATTCTACTGGCACTATCAACTTTTCAGTTTTATTGCCGTCGATAAGATGTGAACTTCTCAAAAGACTAATAATAACTCATAATCCTTCACAAATTCAAGGATATCAGGAGACATAACTAACCTTAAAAGAGTAAGGTTAACGCATAATCTATGCGAGAGAATTTCAAATCAGATACAGACGAAAACATTAACGAATATGAATATATCCCATGTTTTCATGAATTGAGTACGCATTCGAAAGCTCCTCGGATCGTTACCCAGGTCATTCAAATGAAATCAAATCAAAAGAAATGATAGGAACGTCGATACATCCAGTCGGGTATCAATACTCGGTAATCAGATACTTTTCCTAAGAATCTCAATACGGGAGAATTGGACAAGAAAGAATTGTCAATTGTCAAATAAGACAATTTCCACAGATGAGTAAATTCGACTCAGAAGAATAAATAGTACCGGCACATATGTAGGTGTCCCTATCAATATGTCCCTGTTTTTCACCTTTTGCAGATCTCATAAAATTTAATCTTTCGCAATCTTCCAAGAAAATTTAATGTTTATTAATAATTTGATGGTGACTACTAATCAGTCTTGCATGGTCACTTCCAAATTGTATGTAGGCGCGCAACTATATACAATTTCAAGATTAACGATGCAATACTCAGTTCGTCAAAATTTTATCATCATGTTTATAATAAAAACATTTTCATGCTTAATTCTTAAATAAGAATAAAAAATAAATTTACAAAGATTTTCTTTGTTATGAAAACAATTAAGTGTTCCAAGGTGTTTCATAATCAACTTTATTTCAATAATGATTATTTATAAGTCTCACTTTAAATAATCCATATAGTGATGAAAATTCAATTTTCTCAAAGGATACTGTTTTATCTTATAAAAACAATGAGTGATCTGCAAAAGAGTGATGAAAAGTTGTTCACCAAGAACTAACTACAATATAATAGGAAATGAGCTTAGCCAAATAATCATGAGGCTCATGACCTCGATGGCACTCAAAAAGAATAATCCACAACGTAACTCAAATCAAGATGAGTACTTGTTCAATGGTTGCATCGCTAATGCGAACATTAGGATGAAGCAATAAAGGATAGATAGCATCGATACATGTAGAATTTAGCAATCAAAGGTAGTCTTTTCATTAATCACAAACAAGTCAAAATTGTACTGTAACACATTATGTGTCACTATGTCATACAATTCCAAGAACTCATCCTACCAACTGATGTCTCAGTTAAGTTAGGGATTTTAAAAGATACCACAATGAATACTAATCTACAAGAGTCATTAGGTGTTCCACCTGTCCCAGAAGATCCATTGGTCCCAATTCAGAAGAAGATTTCTTCGATTTATTTCTTGGACACTAGGCATCCTCGTTAGTGGACAATGGCCTAGGAACAACCCTTAACACAAACTAACAATCATTTAAAACCTTATAATTCAATCACAGGACTTAACGACTTCCTCTTATCAATCTCATATTCCATACGAGTTAAATTTCATTTTATTCAAGTTTTAATCAACTTATACTCAATGCGATATCCTACCTTATTCTCTAATACTTTCAACCTTATTCTTATGCCTTAAAAGGGCAATAAAAGCTCGATATGAACAACACTTAATTCCCAATCCTATAGCTCCTACAACAATAGTTATCAAACTATTCACTAGTATGAAATGACTCACACATTCAATTATACATCTCGGGAAGGTACTAGTGGCATGAGGCTTTTGGGTAATGGTTCCAATGACAGCCTCAAGTGCAACATTCACCCTTTCGATTTCAAATTAAAGAATTGAGTGACACTGAATCAGATGACACCTTTCCAGGTGGTAACGTTTTGTCAAACTCCACTCTATAAGGAAAGATCGTCATGACATCGATATCAGATTTAATATCGCCAATTCTTCTTTAATATCACAATCAACTAATATCAACATTTCTACGAATATCAACCATTTGTTGGGATCATAAATATCCACAACTTGGTATAGATCTAGGATAGCTAGAATTCCTACGAGAATAGATTCGATTAATTTACTAGGGGATTTAGGGTTCCTTGTGACAATCTACGTCGTATAAATACCTCGTATAAATATCAAAATAATCATCAAATAATCATGTAATAAAATTACAACATATATATATATATATATATATATATATATATATATATATATATATATATATATATATATATATATATATATATATATATATATATATATATATATATATATATATATATATATATATATATATATATATATATATATATATATATATATATATATATATATATATATATATATATATATATATATATATATATATATATATATATATATATATATATATATATATATATATATATATATATGTATATATATATATATAATCCAAGTTATATATATATTAAAATAATACTTCTCAGTCTGGCCTTGTCGGTAACTCGGGAATTCTTCGGCACAGTTATGGTCAAAAGATTTTTAGACATTTTGAGAAAAATGTTTATTGTTAAAAGATTTTGAAATGTTTTATTCAAAACCTTGGTTTTAAAAATCTTTCGTTCTCTATAACGAGAGTTCTGGTACTAAACTGTAACACCCCCAAATTTATACATTTTTATACAGCGGAAGACTCGTTGGTGTTACGGGATAGCACATTACTCACATCATAGACAACACCTAAAATCGCGTTGTTTAATAATAATGCATTTCCATTCATAAATATCAAATTTACATAGGTCCCAAGTCATTGTATTTCATACAAGTTTTACAAAGCATTTGAATGGAAATTATTGTTTAAGTGCGGGCCATGAATTCTTGTTGTTTCCCGAGAATTACCTTCAAGTACCTGAGACAAAACATGTTAAAAGAAAAGGTCAGCGATAACGCCGAGTGAATTCATAGAGTTTAATAAAACCCATCAATATAACATCGGTATAAAAATATTACCGAAAATCATTTTGCACAAATCATTGTAATAAGCCATAAAATAGCCAAAGTCATATTATACAAATCCTTATCAAAAATCATAATATAGGCTTTCGCCTTCAAAATCATTATACGAACCATTGTCGTTAAAAATATCATACAATACGTTTTATAATGTTGTATAGATTAAATAAAAACCGTTATATGAATATGGTTATATAAAACCAAAACACGAACATAATATCAATGATAAGACCCTGTATTGCTAGTCAGGCAATGTATCGTAATTCAATGCATAAAGCAGTATTTCGTTAATTGGATTATTATAAGCCTCATGACATTACCTTACTACAACAAACAACGGGTAGCTAACCCGACAATCATTTTCCCATCTAAATTAGCGTGTCGTCACAATAATCATGCTTGTGTAAATCTTCTCATGCATAAATTTGCTTACCAATCAATGTGGCACGACGGGGATCAACCGTCAAGGCGCGAACTGGGGTGATCGTCCCCAAATAGTACTATTATAAGCATAAGCGTCTACCAAATCCCGTTATTTCACAATTCATGCTAATGGGACTTTTAGTGACATAACCTAACTTTAATAATCCATTTCATTTGATCTATCGGGTCATTTAATCATTCATCGGGTCATACAGTCATTCGGGTCCAAGTCAATAAACAAACATTCGGGACAACTAGTGTCCTATTTTATAAAAACTAACATGTTATCTCTCTCGCGGGTTTATAAAAAATTTTATAAAAACATTTAAAAGAGTGTGAGGCTATGAACTCACGTTGATGTGGGAAAGCGTGTTATCGGCAATTCGGATGTACGGTACGTGCTTCAATCACGAAAACCTAGACAAATAATACTCGTCTTAGACTTTTTTCCAATGACTTTATAAAAATAACAAATATACATATGATGATGATCAAGTGGGTTTATATATTCTTGTTTACTCATTTTAGTGTTTATGTATTGGTAACTTTTATACTAGTTTACTAGTTTTACTTATTTACATGTTTTAGGTCCAATAAGCCTATTATAAGGTCATTAACTTGTATTAATCCATTTTATACTTTTATTATCAGTATTTATACTTTACATGTTGAGCCCAAATGGGTTAAGCCCAATAAGTAATTTTTATAAGTGTTTAACTTATTTAGTTAAATTATTAGTCCAAATATGCTAACTTAGCTCGTTAATGTCCGTATGTCTTATAGTTCGGGTTATATTGGTTTTTAATTTTATTAGGTACTTATACATCAGTATATGACTTTTAAAAACTTTACATTAGACGGGTTTAATCGTCTAAGTTTTAATTGGCGAAAAACGTTAATTTTACGGTACTAGCCGAAAAAGTCGTAAAAATCATGTTTATAGTTTTTATAACTTATAAATCTTATTCAACTACCATTTTTATAAAGTGTCTATTTATTTAACCTTATACATATTTATATAAATGAAATTTATAAGTTAGTGGGTTTTAATTCAAATTTTATATTATATTAGTTGGAGTGCTTATATAATACTATTAAACATTAATTCTTCAAAATCTGATTTTTAGTTTCATCTTCACCATTTTTATCATATCTTGAGTTCTATAAGGAGATAGAAGCTCATTTTTGGATGGCATAAACTTCATATTATGTGCTACAAATAAGTTAGCTATAGCTACTTCTCAATCCATGTCTAACTATCCTTAACAGTCCCTACAAAACAGACTATTCAGATTGGTACACTAATCTTGTTTTGATCATATCTCACTCATTTTGATGATTCCATTGCATGGACAACTCTCACATGTGTATGACATCTAACACTTACTGTAAATGGATTCCACCATGCAATTTTATCAGTTCATAACTTGGTTACTTACTGTTTGTATACAGCCAACATTTTAAGCAAGATTTTAGCATTGTTTCTTATGGTTTTTCATCTTTTTAATCATATTTATCCAATCTATCAACACCAATTCCCCACATAATATTTTTAATCATCATTCATCATCATATAAATATACATAAATAAATAAAATACAAGATTACATAATCAAAATAACAAGAGGATAGGAAGAACAATCTTTATACCACCATTAGTGATGAAAAGATGAGGTTTTTGATGAACAAGACTTGGTTCTTGTTATCAAATCTTCAACTTTAGCAAGGAAACTTCTTGGGTCCTTTGGATAGATGAACACCTCCATGAATTCAGCCGTTTAACCTCATGAAAACTCCTTTTCATAGGTTAAGATCACCTCCAATCTTCATATCTTCAAAGGTTCTTCAACATATGTGTGAATAACACATGATTTTGTGGTAAAAATTGATAAAAGAGGGGTGTTTGATGATGGTTTGGACGGCATGGATGAGTGAGAGAGAGAGAGTTGTGAGTTTTTGGTGGTATTTCATGTTTAAAATGAAGAAATGGTTTGGAGTGAGTGGTTTTGGTGGTGTAATAGCTTACTTGTTAAGCTAGTTACAAGTGTATAAGCTTCCTTGTGAATCTTTGACACCTCATGGGTGTTGTAGCTAAGTGTTAAACCGTCCCATGTGTGGGGGTGGGGCAAAACTTGTTTTTGTCTCATCCCCAATTATTTACGGGTACTCCGCGATTCTAGTTTCCTCGATTTACGTGCCCTCGGGTCGTTTTACGAAAAACGTTTTTATAAATTATGAATCAACGGCACAAAACGAATCTAATAAAAATTGTCTCATCGAAAACGGAGTTCAAAAACGTAAATACGTAATCCTAAGGTTTCCGGTTTAGTCGTAAAGGACGTTAAATTATTCACGTAAGTCCTAATCTCTTCTCGTAAATTTGTGAGTTTATGAACTAACTCAAATTTAAAATCCCAAAATAATATTCACGGATAAATTTATTTTCTGAAATGTCAAACTGTCACCAAAAACGGTGTATGTAAATGTAAGCACGTAACGTAGAATCCTCCGGTTTAAACGTAGTCGATGCTACTTCAAGACGTAAATCCAAATTTCTTCCCAAAAATAAGTGAGTTCATAATATAACATTAAAATAATGTTTTTAAATAATATTCAAGAATAAAATATCAACTATAAATTGACGGATTGTCACATTTCATCTCAAAACGCAGCTCTAGTGTGTTCAAGATTCCATTCACCTTCCGTTATGGCTGAAGCCGTCATACGCTCCTTAATGGCCTTGTCAAAATCGGCAAAGTGTTGGTGCAACGCATTTAAGCTCTTAGACACCTTACTTACCGGTGGAATTAACTTAGTTAAATCCTTTTTTACAAGTGTAGGAGACGTACTAGAAAGGTTTTTGTTGAAAAACTTTGGGGCACACATGCTGATAATTCAGTTGATTCCTTTTGTATTCTAAAACAGGTCGTTTTATCAACTTGATTTTATTATGCTTTACATAATCAAACTTTGTAGGAAATATTAAAAGCATTTTTGATCGATTTTCTTCTGCAAGTGACATCGACTCCTCCTTATCACGAACATATGGAGCTTCTCGATTTGCCAATTTGGGTCGCATCATAAAGACAAGGAATATATTCATGAGCTTGTTTTGCATAACTGGGATTAGGTGGTAAATCTTGAAGACACTTAAGTTCTAGTTCCCTAAATGACTTGGTTAAGAGGTGAACCTTTTCTATGCAAGCGTACTGTTTAAAAAGTTGTTGTTCCTTGAGTTTAAGAAGTTTAGTAGCATTAATTTCTGATTCAAACTTTTTAGACTCAAGAGTTTTGAAATCTGTTTTAAGTTTTTGAAAATCATTTACAACCGACTCTTTTTCTTTTAATTCATTGGAAATATTAGCTCTAATGATTCTGTTTCGTTTAAGTGTTCTATCCTTTTAAAACGAAATTGGTCAAACTTAGAATAAGTTATTTTCTCTACTTGAGGGACCATTTCAAAATCTTTAACCTTTTCCTTATACAACGCAAGCTTAGTGGTTAGATTGGCATTCATATCTACGGTTTGTCAGACAGCCACATTCATATTATAAATTATATGTTTAGGCGCCATTACAAAATCATGTTGAGCATAAGATTCCTTACTCGTCGTAGCATTTGGTTGAGGTTCACTCAAATGTGTAGGATTGGATACCACATCGTTTGAGTTACTATTTCCCGAATGCTGTTCAAGGTTGTTATTTTCATGCTCAACTTGATGTGAATTATCATGAACAATATTAGTTGTGGTTGGTACCTCACTAACGACATCAGAACCGTAGTGAGAGAGATTAGCAACAAGAGCAGCTTGGATGAGTGAATTTCATCACAATCCGAATCATATGCATCAAAATCATCTACTTGATATGTTGCATTAGAAGTAGAGACAACTGCAATGCCTTCATTATATGCTTCCCCTGCGTCTGCAAGAAATGTTAATTCCTCTGAATCCAAAATCTTTCCCTTAGGTTGAGCGTCGACCAAATACATCTTATCCCGAAACCACATTGCATCCCTTCTCCTTTTTGGCTGAGTGAATTGCCTAGCCATATGACCTTGTCCTCGACAATTATAGCAGGTCACAACCTTTTGAGGTTCAATAGGGCTTCCATTTCCACTAGCTTGATAGTTCACAGCTTGATCGTTCACAGTCCTTTCGTTGGTCCATATGAGTTTTTCCTTCCTTGAATTAAAGAAGTGTAGAGCTGATTGTTCGTTGGTGGAAAACCTCTAGTTGCAACAAGTTTTGACAAGTAGGCAGTAAGATGGTTCACGACATCAGTTGCCGTATCATTTTGAGTAAAGACCGGTGCTTGAATTGGTGGAAGTTCATTGGAATTAAAAGGCTTGTGCTTGTGGTGCTTCAATTGGAAAATATCCTTGGTGAGGAGTATAGCCCATTGGAGAAGTGATAGCTTGTAATGGTAATGCCTGATGTGATGGTTGTTGTGGATAGGCTGTCGAAGAACACTTTGTTGAAATGCTTGTTATGGCATCATTAGTGGTTGATAAGATGGTTTTTATGGTTTCTGATATGTGTGTTGTGGTTGCTGCATATATGACGGTTGTTGATAAGAATATGCCAAGTTGTGTGGAGAAGTCATTTGATGAGAAGCAATCATGGCAAGTGGATCATGGACTTGAGGTGTTGACAACTGAGCCTCGATCATGTAGAATTCGTGTTGTTGAAGAAAAGTTTGAAGTTGATCTACGTTGGTTTGATGCAAATCCTTAGCCAATTTAATATTCGTCACGTACTTGCTCCATTCAAAAGGAAGAGTGTTCAAATACTTAGTGTTTAATTGGAATGTTGGAATTGCCAGACCATAAATGTTGAGCTCATTCATCAATAGAGTGAATCTCAAATAGTAATCATTGAGAATCTCCCTGGGGACATAGGCAAACTTATCAAACGTATCATATAGCTTACACTCTCGTTCTTGTTTAGTTAACGAGGTTCCTTGCATTAAAATACGAATTTTATCCCATAACTCTTTGGCAACTTTATGTTTACTCACGAGTTTGTAGACATCTGGAGGAAGGGCTTGGAGAATGATGTTTATAGCTTGTTTATCACACTTATCTTGAATCTTAGCATCTCCAGTCAATTCGCCCGTTGTTCGAGGACGAGTAACTGCACCTTCCGTCACACTACCATAAACTAATGGTCCATTTAGAACCGATGCCCAAATGAGATGTCCGTTTTATTTATTCAAGATATAAATTTCCATTCTAGATGCCCAATCCTCATACATTGTTTTCACCAGCATTGGTGGACGATTATTCGTACCCGAGAGGATGGACTTATCCGTAAGAGAAGTATACTCCATTTTGATAAGTGAATATTTACAAAACTTGATCGAACAATGAGAGAAAGTAAATGTGCTTATTGTTGGAGATACGGAGTTTTACTAATCATGGAGAAACCGAGAAATAAATTCGCGGGATTTTACAAACCATCGATTAAACTGTAATTATCCAAAGTTCGTATGTTGAAGTCGAGAAACGTTGTTGAAATCCCTTAACAATGTCTTCTTGAGAAACCAAGAATTCCTAGACCAAATAGCTCATGAATAAAAATTTCAAAATCACGTTTTCTGAAAATCTCGGAATTACTGTGAAGATCCCGCAATACTTGATGAAGATCTCGCAATAACTTGAGTAGAAGGATCTCGCAATACCCACGTTGCAAAAGATCTCGCAATGTCCAAGTGTTGAGGATTTCGCAATGTACAAAATCAAGGATTTCGCAATATCCAAACTTAAGGATTTCGCAATGTGCAAACTTAAGAATTTCGCAATGTCCAAAAACAAGGATTTCCCAATATCCAAACTTAAGGATTTCGCAATGTCCAAACTTAAGGATTTCGCAATGTCCAAACTTAAGGATTTCACAATGTCCAAAAACATGGATTTCGCAATATCCAAAACAACAGATTTCGCAATAATCAAAACCCTAATTATTGAGAAATGTTTTGAGAAAATATTTCGCAAAAAATCGGACTTATTCACAAAAATGAATAAAAACAAGAATTTTGCTTAGAAATTCGTGATTTTAACCAATCCAAAGTATTCAAATCCCTTCCACAACTATGTAGGAGATATGTAGTTCACTTGGAATAACAAAAACACGGAAAAAAAATTTGGAACAAGGGTTTTTGGATATAAAAACTCACGAAACAAACACAAAAACTAAGTAACTCATCCCATGGCTCTTGATACCATTTGTAAAATTATGTAAATCTTGCTTAATCTAGAGAGAGTATAGATAGAAAGATGGTGAGACACACACACTTTTAGAGAGAGAAAGTGAAAGAAAACACCTTTCTACTATGTGAAATAATATGTGAACCACACCCGCTCCATCAAAGGAGAGGGTTTATATACCAAGCCCATAAGATGGGCTTAGGTTTACAATGTTGGGCCGGCCATACATGACATGGACCGGGCCTTTCCTTGTTTAATTAACATAAACATACTAGGACTACGAGCTACTTAAATAATATATTGTTGGAGTGGCCGATCCTTCTAAATACGTAAAAACGTATTTCCAACAAGTAAGACATGACCCTCGTTAATAACTACCAAAATACTCTATGTAGTATAACTACTACTACATACATACGTCTACAATAACCATACATACTAATGTCATACATAATACAAGCATGTAACCCTCTTTCATGCAATCATACTTAGGAATCCATTAAAGTTGTGGTACTTGTATAACTATGTTGGTCACCATACTTATACATTTACCCTTTCTTCAATGCACTCCCTCCTATGATGACACTTATAAGAATCAATACAACATATAACACATACATCTACTAATTAAGCACACTAACACATAACCAAAAAGGTCCAAAACTCCATTTATTGAAATAACATAGTCAACACTCAAAACACATAAATCCAGAGTCCAACTAAACTTGCATACACAAAATCGAAATGAAAGCCTGATCAATACTAAGTCATGTTTCCCGGAAGAGTGGAACCGACCTAAACTAGGTAAACAAATAATTTTTATATGTCGTGGATTCAGTATTCGATTCTCCTCCTCAATTATTGTTACTATCCGAGGTTTAGTCTTGACATTCCTCCGCAGTAGTTCCTTATTCCCTTCCTTAGCTGTTATTGTTAACACAGTCTTATAAACCTACATATTATTCACTTCCTCATTAGACATGTGCTCTATAGCCTCACATGGATACCACTCATATGGAATTTCCTTCCTATAGTTTGTACGCATGTTGCATCCTATCCTCGTAAACCCAGTGGCTTGAACCACTACGTATCTCTTAGGGGGTATAACTTAAACATCAGAAGAAAATATTATATGTCAGTTACATAAAATAACTCAACAAAAGAAAGAAACTACCATGTACCAAATTATGTACTATAATGTACAATTTAAACAAAATACAATAATGACTAGCGTAGACGACTATGGTTCAACCCGCACTAGTCAAAATCCGAAAAGAACATAACATGTGGCTAAGTATGAACGACTATGGTTCAATCCATACTAGCCTAAAATTCAAGAAAACGAGTGACTAAGTATGAACGACTATGGTTCAATCCATACTAGCCTAAAATTCAAGAAAACGAGTGACTAAGTATGAACGACTATGGTTCGATCCATACTAGTCTAAACTCAATAAACATCGCAAATAAAAACCAATGACATCAAAAAAAACTTCAATTAATATAAAATGCACACATACTCCTATGACGCCTATATGCAGGGATCCTTAAGCTATAGACTAGGCTACTAGAATAAGCAACCTAATTCTCTATAACGATTCTCACTTATACCATTCTGTCACACCCCACCATGGCGGAATATGGGGCGCAACATAGGGATATCATCACAACAATAGCGTGTCTATAGAGAGAACTAAATTAAATTGAAATATCATAAAATGTGACACACATGTCATGACAATATCTCAACATGCAGGAGTCTAGGTAAGTAGGTAAAAGTCAAACCTATTACCAAGACAAATAAACAAAACAAATATCAACATATAGGTGTTCATAGTATGACTTATTGAAACAAACAGAAAGATAATTAAGAAGGAACGGGGATCTCCTTCTAAATGCAATCCTAAGCAACTCCAATCCTAGCCACTTATATTCTCACACTTAACCACATTATCACCTGAAAGAGACACTAAAACACGTCAACATAATGTTGGTGTGAGTCATAGTTTTAGACTCCAACTCCAATACATATTACATTAGCTGTGAATAAACATCATTTCAAATCATATAAGTATATGGACAAGGTGATACTAACATGCATTAACTAGTTAATATAAAGCACTTATTCTATCCCTCATAGGCTCCAAGCCTTTCCTACCATACTCCCTTGGTGTATTAGGCGCCCATACACCTAAGAATCAATCACCAAGACCCACCTTGTCACCTTTGATATCAAGTTATACTTAAATAAATTAAGTAAATCACATAGCAGTTAAGTGAATAAGTAAAACATGCAAGTCCAATCAAAATATTAAAACATTCACATCAATTCATTTAAAAAACAAAGTATGTGTCTCTTCCATCCCATCTGGAAGTAAATTATTTAAAATATGGGACTATGAAACTCACCTGATTGAGCTTCTCTAATTATCTGCGCACTAGCAAAAAGCTAAACACAAAAATGCATACAATCAAGACATGAACCAAATACTAAAATGCCTCATCAATCTATGATGGATTTCTACCCCTCTACCACATTTTAATCTCATTTTTATGTTATAAGCATCCCATTACACCCCTCTCTAAAGCCCTTAACTTAATTAAGTTCATAACCAATCCTGTTAACATTTTACCCAAAACAGTCCTGATTTTTATACCCCAAACTATGAGTCAAACGCCCACTTAGCCAAACCCATACTTTCTGTAAAAGAAACCCTATTCCCTTAGATGTGTTAGCTAACCCTCACAATTGGCCTTAACCATAAAGCTACTGTTAAGGCCCCGATATATATATATATATATATATATATATATATATATATATATATATATATATATATATATATATATATATATATATATATATATATATATATATATATATATATATATATATATATATATATATATATATATATATATATATATATATATATATATATATATATATATATATATATATATATATATATATATATATATATATATATATATATATATATATATATATATATATATATAAATGTATATATATATATATATATATATATATATATAGAGTTAGGTTAATGTGGTGTAATTGTTTAAGGTTGTTAAAATAAAAAGCGATCTTAACCGTTGAATGAAGAGATGATTATGTCAATTATTAGAAATTAAATAGATGTCATTAATGAAGTCAATGTAAACATTAGGAGTAATATGTACCATGTTAAAAAGTCTAATTATTTTTACTGTCTAAGTCAAACTTCACATCCGTACTTTTAGTTACATATTTAAGTGTTACTAAAAGAATTAATGTAGTATCATTAATTAACTAAATCAGCCACCATTTGTTTCACCTTTTACCTCAATCAATCACCATTTAATTCATTAAACTATAAACTCACTTTTCCAGATTTTATCCACACAAGTTATTACTCTATACTTTTTGTTTCTTTTTGTCATGATACACGACGTAGGTATATAAATTAATCAAGTGATGCAAAGATACTAGACTCTTTTTTTTAGCAAAGATACTAGACTTAATACAAATTTATTTATATTTGATAGACCACCATTACTCAAGTGATAGTCAATACATATTTTACTTATATCACACAAAGTCAAATTTCTTACATAATGTATCATCTATCACTGATTAAATCGAACCCATCTCCCATCATATGTATCACCCTAAAGACTGATTTCGGATTTGAGTCAGACGTCTTCGTAACATGATGTGTCATCTTTCACTTATAAATTCTAACCCAGATCATAGCATGTATCACCGTAAATGTCCGACTTCGGCTTCGATTTAGAAATCTGCATAACATGATGTATCAACTCTCACTGATTGAATCGAACCCAGATCCTGGCATGTATCACCGTGAACTATAAAGACCGATTCCAACTTTAAGTCGACATCTTGATGTATCATCTTTCAGAGATAAATTCGAACCCAGATATGATGTACCTTGACAGCGGAGCCGAGTTATTGACAGGGTTTTGATATGAATGACGGCATACTCAATTTGTATTTCTTAAATAGAAAAAAAATTAAACAATATTTATAAGGAATTTGAGAGATTTTTCTGGGAAAAAAACATTAAAATATTATAAAAAGTAATAAAAAAGAGTATAATATGAAAGGTCAAATATGAATTATTGTTTAAGCTCGATGTTCCGATTGGTGTTTCTTTAAATTATCATTTAAAGTTAACTAGGCTAAAAGATCACTTGCAATATATATAAATATATAAAAGCATTATTTTGAAAATAAAATATGTCGGTAGAGAAAAAGAAATTAATACTCGGCAATAAATTTGATTGGAGGGAGGTGAGAGGATTATTAAAGGGAATAACTATATGAGTGAAAATACCGTTATTACTTTTATGATTTAGTTGTTAATTAAATGTAAAATTAAAACATGTAATTAATTACTTGATGTCATCTTAAGCTATTTAGAAAATCCAATTGTTCAAATTTACTTCTCATTTTAACAATTTTAAACAACTACACTACTTTAACTAAATTCTATATATATATATATATATATATATATATATATATATATATATATATATATATATATATATATATATATATATATATATATATATATATATATATATATATATATATATACTAGCCTTTAGACCCGTCCGGTGGACGGGCTAGCTTTAAGTATATATTTTTAGTGAAAATTTAAGTTATGTGTGTTTGTATTAGAAGTTTAGTATATGTAGTGTTAGTTATGACATTAATATTTTAATAATGTAGTATAGAATGGAAAAAAATAACGTAGTTTAAGGTATTTTATTTAATTAAGA
This sequence comes from Glebionis coronaria, assembly GCA_025667525.1. Classification (NCBI taxonomy): domain Eukaryota; kingdom Viridiplantae; phylum Streptophyta; class Magnoliopsida; order Asterales; family Asteraceae; genus Glebionis; species Glebionis coronaria. Next base: position 222,579,121 of record CM046882.1, on the reverse strand, counting down.
ATATTATGAGTTAATTGAATTTACATACGTTAACGTTATGAATAAGTTTGTTACATTAAATTTTTTTAGAATTTTAATAATATTGTATAAATATTTTATGTATTTTTGAATTTTATGAGGTAATAAATTTTTTATATGTTAATGTTATGAACAACTTCTTTACATTAGTTTTTTTTTTAAATTAATATTATTGTTAAGTTTTTTTTTGTTAGCAAAAACATTATAGTTAAATAATTTTTAGAAATGATTTTGTTTTGTAAGTTTTGTGGTAAAGTGTATTCTAGAAAAAGTAAGCCCAAAAAGGTCATTCCTAGTATTATTTTGTTACCTGTATAATATAGCAACAGTATACAGCCCAGTCCAAAATTTGACAGTCCGAATATCTAAAAATATTTTCATTTTAGTAAGTCAAAATATTGTGAATCATTTGTAATTCCTATTTTCTTTTTGAAGCATTTTATGAAAACCTTTTAATGATTTACATGTGTCATTTTTATAGAATTTCGTATTTAAGGCATCATTTGAAATTCCTATTTTCTTTTTGAGGAATTTTATGGAAACCCTTTAATAAATTACATCTGTTATTTTTATAGAAATTTGTATTTAAGGCATTGTTTCACCATCCTTCCTTATATATTTTTATGGAATTTTATATTTAAGGCATTGTTTGTAATTCCTATTTAACAAAAGACTTTTTATAGTATTTTTTATTTAAGGCATTGTTTCACCATCCTTCCTTATATATATTTCTAGAGTTTTGTATTTAAGGCATCATTTATAATTCCTATTTTTGTTTTACCATCCTTTGTTATATGATTATATAATTTTGTATTAAGGCATTATTTGTAATTCCTATTTAAACAAAAGACTTTTTATAGAATTTTGTATTTAAGGCATTGTTTCACCATCCTTCCTTATATATTTTTCTAGAATTTTTTATTTAAGGCATCATTTGTAATTCCTATTTTCTTTTTAAAGCATTTTATGGAAACCTTTTAATGAATTACATGTGTCATTTTATATATATATATATATATATATATATATATATATATATATATATATATATATATATATATATATATATATATATATATATATATATATAGAGTTAGGATCAAATGAGAAGAAACCTTAAAATAAGAAGGATAAGAAGAAACTATAACCGAATATTCGAGATGCATCCACTTAAATTAGATGCATCTTTATAATCTTAGATGCATTATAATGCATTATAACGTGTTGTATAACTTTTAATTAGATGCATATTATGATTTATCTATATTTTTGTTCTTCTACACGTGCCAAAATCATGAAAATCAATTTGCACCATCTACACATCAATTTACTTCCGAAACTCAATATAGTGCATCTACATGAATATAAATGCATCTAATACAAGTCGTTGCATCTCAAATATGTGGTATTAGCTTCTTCTCACCATTTCTTATTTTAAGTTTCTTCTCACTGGATCCTTAATATATATATATATATAAATATATATATATATATATATATATATATATATATATATATATATATATATATATATATATATATATATATATATATATATATATATATATATATATATATATATATATATATATATATATATATATATATATATATATATATATATATATATATATATATAAAGGGTATATTTGTAAACCAATCATAATTTAGTAAATATTAAAGCTTTTTGTTTATTTTAAAGGGTATATTTGTAAACTAACATGTATTTACTAATTTATATTAAAATCCGTTTATTTTAAATTATTTATTTTCAGATTTAATCTCCTTTACATTTTATAGTTTCACTTGTAAAAGACAATTTTTATTTAATTTTCACAATTAGAAAAAAGTTTTTTCTTTCTTTCAAAATGTTAAGTACATGTATGTTTTAAAATTTTCTTTTTATAATTTTCTTAAAATTCATATTTTTCAATTAGTAAGATATATACGTGTTTTTTTAAGATAATTTAAGTTTTTAACAAACAAAAACTATAAATATATATATATATTTATATACATATATATATATATATATATATATATATATATATATATATATATATATATATATATATATATATATATATATATATATAT